>CM056573.1:71693946-74346446 GCA_029721435.1 Gymnothorax reevesii | reverse complement strand
TGGAAATTCTTTGTTATGCAGTGTCCCATCACTTTGAGAACCGTAAATACACACAAAAAATAGGCAACATTTTATGGATTAATGGAATTACTTACTTGTTGAATATCTTTGGTCAGGGTTTGCACCATACCACCCTGTTGCTGCAGCGCTATTTCTCATAGTTTCTTGGTACGACGGAAGATCTCCCATGTTGCCAATGCTTCCATTGCAGTACCCTCCCATGGCACTGTGTGAGAACTGTGATACGCTTTGTGGCACATGGTAGGTTGTCGCGACGGTAGCGTTGTGGCCCATTGACTGTTGCTGCATGCCAGGCTGAGAAGCTTGAGGTTGTCGGTAAGCTCCCAATGGAGAGGCGAGGTTCCCAGTGCCGTCCATGCCACTAAACTTCTTGTAGGTCTCCTCAATAGGACTCAAAATATCTGTAACTGAGAAAGGCGTTGTATGCTTTGGGCTCAACGACATGGTGCAGAAAGCAGGTAAATTTGTTGAGCAGATCAACTGTGTTGTTGTATTAGCTGTCTCCTAGTGAATGTCTACGTAAGAGAGTGCTTGTGGTATGCATGAGATCCGATTGATCGCCTTGGAGGAGGAGGCGAGCCCAAGGCACTCTTATCTCGGGTTTATTGTAGCTAGGCGCCAGATTTACGACAAACATGGAGGCGGAGCAACATCCCAAACGAGCAAACAATGGTCATTGACATTTTACCAAGAAAACTGAGTAAAATGTTGTTAGTTTCATATTAAGAAAAGTATGATGCCAATAAACACATTTGATTTAACGCTTTTCTCCATTCTCTGTCGAAGCTTCCAAAAATGCATATATCAGTGAAAAATCCATCATTTTACAGACGTGTTCATATGTAACCTGTGCTTCACTTTGAAACACTGAACAGTTGGAAATTTAATTTGAGGAGCAGAGGAAACACTGTCCTGCTTTCATGAGAAATCACATTACCCTCTACAAACTTTAAGAGCTCTTTGACGAGACATTAGCGCCACCGAGCATCGTCATCGAGGTACAATGAAGGTTCCTCTCCATTGAATAACTACCTCATTTAAGCGTCTTAAGCATCATTTTATTCTAAAAGACGGGGTCGCTTTTTAAATTATATCAAGGTAAAAAAGACCCCGAGAACATGAAAAATGACGATATGGATCAGTTTTTTACGCATGCTACTTTTGGAAATTTGTAATAAAGACAAAAGTTTAGGAAACACTAAATGTGACATTTATAATAAAACTGTTATTAACCATTCAAAAACATTTCTTAATTGGAGTTGTGTTTTATTATTAATAATAATAATAATAATTATTATTATTATTAGTAGTATTATATGTACATATACTTATATGAGAAAGACTATTAATGTGGGGTGTGTGTGTGTGTGTGTGTGTGTGTGTGTAAGAAAGAGTGGGGGAGAGAGAGAGAGAGAGAGAGAGAGAGAGAGGAGACGAGTATGAATTTATGTATTTCATTCAGCCAGACGCTGTTCGAGAAACGGTAAAATATTCACAAAGCCATGTTAACCACGACGACTACTAATTATAGGCCTAATATTATTAGCCTATTATTATTATTATTATTATTATTATTGTAGCAACTATTATTATTACTATTATTATATAATTTTATTAAAGATTTGTCGTTACAATATCAAGAATTTTCAACGTTTTCGCACTTTTGGCTTTTCGGGTAGTTTTGGATTAGTCTTAAGAAACGTTTGTTAAGAGCTTTTTCATGAACGAAGCGAATATCAAGGCCGTGCATAACTTATTTATGAATTCTGTACGAGTAGTTTATCTTCAAGTATTTGTCTGATAAGTCATGTCTTTATCATACAGTTGTGACCTTGAATGAAATAGCTTACGCCAATATGATCCTGTTATTGCCCTTCATTCCGCGTTTATGAAACAGGCCTACTACACTGAGACATGGAGACATGTTACAGGCGACATATTCTGTGCAGAATTGTAGGAAATACGGGCACGGACACAATTACAGCGCAAAAGCCACTATATCATCATCTTCTTCTCCATCATCATCACTTGCATCATCACCATTGACAGCATGGTAGCAGGTATTGCCTATATTTTGGCAAACACGAATTAATCCATAAACAGTAAAACAGGCTATCCCGGCACGTTTGGGTCAGTGCAGCGCCCGAACAGACTCATGGGAATTACAGCCACGTATATGTACTCATACCCATGTTTTCAATATTTTAGAAGGAGAACTACATTGATGTTCAAGGATTTCATTTCTCAGGAATGTGAGAATGATTCTCGTGAATAACCGTGCCATGGTGGCAGATTTCCCCCCCCCCCATGCAGTCAATTTCATACAGTCACTGCCGTTATTTGTCACTATAAGACAATGCCTATGACACTTTGTTCAAAACTAAGTATTAAATTGTTTAGAAGAACAATGCCCGGCGAAATATGCTGCTCGTTAAGATTCACTTCAAAATAGGAAAACACTCCATCAGAGCGCGCGGGACGATTCTTTCATTAGGCTACAACGTCTCTTTCCGAAAATGAAAATGTTGCAGAACGGAACAGATATTTAAATTTTAAAATACAATGTGGAACTTCTTTTGCTTCAAGAACATTAATAATATAAATGGGCCAACTCAAAGGAACAATCCAGTTCGGTGTTACGGGTGTGACGTTATTTCAATAAATTGGGCTACTAAAAAAGTAGTCTTACATGTTTAAGTTCAACACAAGCAGTCATGCTTCAAAGCATCTGACCTCAGCCTTTTGAAATAGTACGTTTGAACTACGACTCCAGACCGACTGTGGAATAGTAAGAAAAGCCGTTCCTATCTTTTATCACAATGAAAAATGAGTATCAATTATTCTTGGCCGTGATTTTTAGCATCTAAGCCTACTCCTAAACTATATTACAAAATCGAACTAAAATACCCCAACAAGGTTTTAAAACATGGGAAACTGCACGTGACCGCCAAGTTTGAAACTAGCCGTGCCATCTTAATCGGGATGGTGGACAACGTAGCTCACAGACCATCTAGCCTCCATGCTTGTAGTTTTAAATATGTAAATTAACCAGACCTCTTAACCTTTTCGAATATTAAGCCATAGACCATGAGCAAGGGCCACGGAACACCGTCACTTGAAAACCACTGCTGCCAGGGAAGTGTCATGCACTAGCGACGTTAACAGTGAAAAACGACTAAAAGCGATGTATATGTGTGTGTGTGTGTGTGTGTGTGTGTGTGTGTGTGTGCGTGCGCGCGTAGCCTATATATTTTTTGTTTGTTTAATCGAAACCCTGTTCATCAAATGAACCGAGGAGGATACAACCACGAGACGGGATCTGTCATTGGACATGGAAATGTCTATAGTAATGAAACTGAAGGTTTGTCGAATGGTTCGTTTTAGTTCGTTCAGTTTTATACTGTTTTTAACTTCTTTTCTCTTGTATCCTCAGTTTGTTAAGCCGTGCTAAACATTCGCTTGAGCAGCATGTAATCTCGAAAGCAGTGTGACTTGTAGCAAAAAATTGTCTAAACTTTTCATTCATCAGCTATACGCTAAAGATGCGCAAGCGAATCAAAATGTATGATTTAAAATAAAATAGATCTACTAATTTGACATTTCGTTTCAGATGTGATTCAACATCTCATAGTGTGCCGCATGATTATTTTTAGACGATTTTCATGACATTGCTGCTTACTCACGGAGCGTTCCCTTAGAGTGTTTGTTTATTAATTACATATTTTAACAGAATTTCCGTGTGATTTGCATTTTAAATGTTTTAATTTAATTTATTTGCTTAATATATGACATGGTAAGGTGTTATATTTACTTTGCATTGTTATTTAAGCATTTTGATGTGTAGCCTATTGTTTATACCATATGTCCAGCCAACTTGTGCTGTAAAACAATGCATACCTATTCACAATGCCAATTTTCTGGATATTATATGCACCACATTCATATTGATATTGACTCGAAGCATAATTTCTGTCTGAATTTCAAGAAAGTTTAGAGTGAAGTTGCATTAGGCACGCTAGGTTCATAGAAAGAAATGCTTGATTTCTGGGAGCCAGAGTACTCTGATGGCCCAAATAGTTCAAGTTCTTTCCATGCACGCGCACATAATAGCGTACATGCGCATGCAGCCAAGGCTTGTGGCCGATGTCACAGCCTATAATTATGAGGCCTATATTCGTTACAAGTTAATGCCTGACTGAAATCAGGACAGCCGCGTCCTAAACTTTGAGATGCTTAGCATGCATTCAATTTTTTCTCGAAGCATGTGCATGACCGAGCACAAAAGCCGCGATGAGTATTCAGTAGAAAAATTAAACATCACAAAACAAAATATAGGCCTAATACACTGAACATTGCGAAAACAACCTTCAAAATGAAAGAAAAATAAGCATAGTAGCTGTAATGCACTAGTTGACAACCAATTTACGGCTAAATGTAGCATGTACAACCCCCGGCAAAAATTATGGAATCACCACCTATAGAGGGTGTCCCTCCGGCTTTTTTACTTCATAGCAAATAGATGAATCGCAGATATGACACAAAGCTATTTTTATTTATTAGTGGAACATTCACGCTTCATGAAACACACCTCAAACAAATTAGAATATAAAATTTTAATTAATGGCATTTTTTTCATAATCAAGTTGAGGGGAAAGAATGGAATCACTCACTGTCGAGGAAAAAATCATGGAATCACCATGTAATTGGCATTTCTCAAAGAAATACCAGAACAAATCTGAATATGCAAATTAGTCCGCTGTTAAAAGAGAGGGCTTGCTGACCTTAACGAGGTGTTGGATTTGGCTAATTGAGAGGAAGCATGGCACCAACAAGAGTAGCTGGCAATTGGAAAAATTGGCAGGATTATAATCCTGCTCCAAGAAGGAAATTCAATGCGAAAAGTGGCAAACAATGTTGAATGTTCCCAAGTCAGTCGTGTCTAAAATGTGGTGCAAGTGCAAAGAAAATGGGAAGGTTATAAAATGAAAACACATGGGTGGACCGCCGAAGACATCAAACCATCAGGACAGAAAATTCAAAATGATACGCCTTGAGGATAGAAAATGCACAAAAACAAATGACAGAACTGTCAGAAATCAGTTGAATGAAATGGGAATTATAGTAGGCCTACATGCAGCAAAGCAAAATAAAAAAGACAAAAAAACAGGTCTAACACCTTAACAGAAGAAACCAAGGTTAGAGTGGGCTAAAGAGAAGCAATCATCAACCGTAGATAATTGGATGAAAGTGATATTCAGTGAGGAACCTCAAATCTGCATTGGCCAAGGTGATGATGCTGGAACTTTTGTCTGGTGTTGTTCCAATGAGACTTATAAAGATGCCTACTTGAAGAAAACAAGCAAGTTACCTCATTCATTTATAATATGGGGTCGCATATCAGGTAAAGGACCAGGGTAGGTGGCAATCATTACCTCAACAGTCAAAGAGCAGGTGTACATTTAAATTTTGGACCATTTTTTAATCCCATCAATAGACAATGGGTTCGGTGAGGATGAAGTCGTTTTTCAGGGTGACAATGCATCTTAACACAGAGCAAGGAGTATAGAAGCTTTTCTTCAGGAAAGGATCAACTCAGTGGCATGGCCAGCAAACAGTTTGGATCGCAAACCAACTGAAAATTTAGGGTGAAAATTTAAAAAAGTCAATAAAAAGTCGCCATCCAGCAAAGCTGATCTGTCTACCACAATTCGAGAGTTAGAACCAGTTTGATGGAGAGTATTGTTTTTAATTTGAGTAGTCTATGCTTCAAAGAATTCAGACTGCCATAAAAGCCCGCGGTGAAGGAACACCATACCAATTCTGATTTCTTTTTTGATGATTCCATAGTTTCTCCCGCCAGCCCCTCAGGCATAGTATTATGGAAAAAAAAGTAATTTATTTAAACAATGTTATGTAGTTTGTTTGGAGTGTGTTTTATTAAGCTGGATCTTTAAGGTAATAAACCAAAATTGTTTTGTGTCACATCTGCGTTTGATTATTTTCTATGAAGGGGAAAAAGCTGGATGAACGGGGAGCATATGTGGTGATTCCATCATTTTCGCCAGGGGTTGTATGAGCAGAGATTTGTTGCTTTGCAAGAAACGTATTGGACCCTACAAACAGGAGGGGGTTGCCCACTGCAAGACACACTTTGAAACGTTAGTCCTTTAAGAAATTGCGTTACGCACCTGAGTGTTCGAGCTCAGTGATGTTGTCATTGTTCCCTCCAGATGCATTGTGTGTGAGGTCATGCCGTCAATTGTCGCTGCTTTTCCAATACCATTAAACAATTTTAATTCTGCTTTATACAGCATGGATGCCCTTTCTGTGTCCACTTAGGTATTGCTTAATAATTTTGTACTATTCCAGAGTATGTCGTGCGTCATATTTGAGTGAAGATATCAACACCCCCCAACACCTCCACCACCTTCGATCTCCATCCAGGATGCTGATATGGCAATCTGTGGTCACCGAAGCACTTCTTGTTGGGGGACATGCCGGTTCAATAATCAATTGGGTCAAGAGAGGATCCGCGCGCTTGCAGCGTGAGGTGCCTGAACAAGCGCCTTGAACACATCAGAGATGTCAGCGAAACAAACCATCTTCTTTTTTCTTCCACTGTGGGCCGGCTCTCAGCAACAATCAACAGGTAGAAGGAGGTACTTCAGTACCTTCTGGAGAATAAATATAAAATGCATTTCGTGTATATTTACATTGTTGAGCCCCAGTCGTCACCCCCCATGGGAGACTCTTCCCCCAGACACCAACCTTGCAGTTCGCCGGATTCGAAAATTTGCAGTAGCGCAATGGAAAATCGTAAACTTAATCCAGATGACAACGCATTGCAGTTTTCCTCATTTACAAGGCTGCGCGATTCTTGCCAACCAAATAAGTTCGACGGACAGTGCCCCCTCTCCTTGGTTTAGTCGATTTGTGTAAAAATGATTTTGCCAACATAAGTATTAAATCAAATCCCATGGATGTCATCCGATTGGTTTAAAACCCGACAGCTGAAAGGACTCCTAGGAACAGAAGTTATCCGCCGGCCTCATCATAATTTCCCCAAATTAAATGTTTGTATATTTCAATAGGTAAGCGACGGCTCAAAGGGAGAAGTAGACGACTTTATTGGCTAAAATGTCTCTTTAGACTTGGGGTCCCTGACCTTAGTCTTATTAGAGGTCGAGGGTATCACATGATTTTCATTAGTAGACCATTTGATCAGATATTTTTTCATTCACTCCTATCTTTATTATCACCATAGAGCTAAATACGGTAACCTTATCAACAGCCTGCAATTCCGACCGCATGTCGACGCGAGCAAAATAACACAACAGCACCGAATCATTCAAGCTGTCACCAGTTGTGTTATAAAATGTGGCCCTTCCTTATGGTTCATCAGGTCGTAATGACTTCAAGTTTTTTGACTTGGGGGTGAGGTCAGGCTGTTTTGCGTTACAGTTATCATTTCTGTGGACTCCATTTCAACGGTATGATTCAGTTCTTTTCATGTCGGATGTCAGTTATTAGTATTTTAACTATATCGTACAACTTGTCATTTGCAAGCTATAGTGTTTAGACGTCTGGAAATAAGTAATATCCACTACTAGAGCCTCGTGTTTGTGCACAGAATGATAAATATTATTGATCCTATTGACCTCATTGTCAAATGTGGAATCACTGCTTGCGGGCTAAGTAAACCTCTCGTCTCGCATAAGCATTGTTGGCTGATGGCAAATAACCTGTTGCATAGCTAATACAGCCGTATAAATACTCATCTGACTCCTCTCCAAATGGTACAATCTCAAGTTCGAGCAGAAAAATGGAGGTAAAAAGCACCGGCAAGGCAAGTATTCAATAAAACCCGACACTGGTTGTGTAAACTTTGATTTTTCTTTGATGGGAGTGAGATACTAAATTCCTTTTTAAACCGTTAACAGCTTTGTTTCAACAATTTAATCTGCACGAGTTACCAGTATATACCGCAATAAATTAATATATTTAGCCTACTTCATAAAAAATAGCTACAATTATTAGATAGACGTGAATCAAATATAACGATGGACATTTTTATGTAAACTTTATAATTAGCCCATATTATTGATAAAATGTCCCCAATTGCCAGCGACTATCACAAAGGCTGTAAATTTTTAACTAAACAAAAGCCATTTTGTCCCTAACTATAGGCCTACATAAATGTTCATTGATGAAATATCATTTTATTTTTTCCCGATAAAAACCGCTGATCACAAGCATTGAAACAAATGGATAAATAATGACATTCTTTAGTTTCGGGCTTGCACGAACGCTTGCTCAGGAATGATATTTCAAAATAAATTAAAGGACGTTTCAGAACATGTCAACAGTACAGATGATAACTGAGCCGCATATCATTACTTTCAATAATAATAATAATAATAATGATAAGGTCGCTCAAGTTTGGAATTTTTGAAAAAAAAATAATAATTCAAGGTGCAGTGCAACGAAACCTGGTACGATCACTCTCCAGAGGCAGTGATGGAAAATGACGATGTTACTGTAAGATTTCACACATCAAACAGATCACCATGCAGATCATAACAGACATGGTATCTCCGTCCTGGAAAGGTGGGAAGGATGTGCTCCATTATCGATGTGGCTTGTCCCTTTGATATACGCGCAGCAGGAAACGAACAGGAGAGGACTAACCATTATCAGGACTTAAAAGTGGAAGTGCAAACAATCTGGAACTGTTATTCCCTCTCGTGATCGGAGCTTTGGGGACAGCGAGCAAACACCTGAGGATGTAGGTATGCAAGATGGCAACACCTGGAATCATTGCCTGACTCCAGAGAGCTTGTATGTTGGGCACAACCAAGATATAAGAGGGAACCAAGACACCTGAGGCAACAGGATATAGCTTGATGCTCAGGGGAAACAAGGCCACCTTTACAAAGTAATGGTATGAGACACGAACATAATAAAAATATTTATTAGTCGGTGAAGGCTTATCCCAGATAGCAAGCTCCTCCGCTCCGGATCTGCCCCGATCAGCCTTCTTACAATTTTTTCCTAAATATGTTAGCATTAATTTTCCTCAATAAGAATTAATCGATAAAAATACTCAAAAAGGCCTCAAGTTCTTGTCAATATATTTCTGATTTTCAAAATTAAGCATTTCATCGGCATTTTCATCTCCTTAAGATCAAGCAGCTTAGTAAATTGATGCTACGTTCGGCGTACGCATTGAACTCTCGGTGAAGGTTTTTCTTTATTTGATTGTAAACCAGTTTCAGCATGAAGCGGGCGAGGTGCATTTCTCTCCAGTGGAACTACTTGAAACGACTCGTACCTTCCGCAGAGGAGGTTAAAGGTCCTTCCAAGTGCACCGAGTATGCGATCGACTCTTGAAGATCTTTCTCTTCCACACTATTTTTCATTCACCCTCAATTAATGTGGCTTAATAGACGAAACGATGCTAATGGGTTGCAAAAAAACACCACGATGGCAGATTAGGGACAGAAATTGGGTCGCCCAATCATCTTGGAGTTCATTTGTCGTGGTGCGAAAGGCAGCCAGGGCCCCATATGAAAAACTTCCAAAGTTACTCCATAAAGGCTTGAGTCCTTTTTCTGTCTCGGTTTGTACTTTCATTTTAGGGTGGTAGCAGTGTGGTATTTGAAAGTGAACCAGAGCATACAGTCCTCTCTGATTTCATTCAGGACATATTCATTTTGGTAGAAATACATAGGCCTATACACAAATGGAAATTATTCGATAATTTGGGTTTCGGATTTACCTTCGTTTTAGTGAATACCTCAGCTATTTATCGAGCATTAATTTGTTGAACGTGTTTGTGGAATGAATATATGACATTTAGGGAAATTACTGCAGTATTTTGTATAGCGGGATACAGATTGAAATGGTCGTCCGACACGTAGGCCCTCCAGAGACGTGCTATTCGGAGAGGCAGATGCACCTTTAATCGCGGGAATTTTCTCAACCTGTTGCCAAGTGCATTGCTCAATCAATGAATCAATCAATTTACTAAATATTTAAGATTCAATCTGCGCGTTGCCTAATATGATAGGGTGATGACAATGACCGAGATTCATTAACGTTACGCTTGAATGCCAGATAGTAAGGACGGCAATATCGATGAATAAGGAATAATTACTTTGAAATAATCTATGGCTTCCAGAAAATTGCATTTATCGTTGAAGCCTTTTTCATCAGAGATTACGAAAGATGAAAATATAGGCTACCCAACGTGTTTTAAAAAAAAATGATTTTCGTTTTAAGCAATAAATCCACTCACTGAAAGTGGGAAACACCACCTTGAATAGGCCTACGTTGAAGCGTTGAATGTGCCGAAAAGGCTTTTCACTAGTTTTAAATGTGCCATTACGCTCTGGCCTTCCGGAAGCCTTGAACACAATTTTTTGCAAGTCTGTGTTGTCGCCTGAGCATTTTGAGTTCAGATGCAATGAGCTAGCGTGCAATGTAAATATATAAATTGAGCCATTCAATCAATTAATCTTTGTAATGGAGCAAATCAGTTGTTTGGAAGCAAATCAATAAAAGGAACAGTTACAGGTAATGAGTAGTTCGGAGTTAAAAGGCGAGGATTCTGCCTACCCTAACTTACCACCGATGTCACGCTATTGAGGCCAACCTGGAAGAGAACAAACGCAGCGAAAATATGTTTATATTAGGCCTATGTGTATTTTCTCTATGTGACTTAATGCACAATAGGGTATAGGCCTACTTCCTGCAGTGAGTGCAATTCGTAAGAAAAATGCTCACACAGCGACCAGTTGAACGAGAAATGAACTTCAACTGGACTTCAAATAATGTCTCACCAATCTGCAATAGGCCTATTACAGATATGACTTGCTGTAAGATAAAAACAAAATAAAATTCTTTTTCCGGCGACATCAATAGGCCATACATAAAGAGAAAAACATGCGTTCTATGACCAGAATGTCTTTAATTTTAAAAGTTGAGTTCAGAGTGGCTCTATTTTATTGAACAGTGGTTCTATGTTTTGAATACTGTCATTAAAACGTAACAGGCTAGTCACATATATTACGGATTGATGTCAGACCCCGCCAAAGTCTCAAGTGTGCCTCGGTATACCGACAAGAAAGAAGCAAGAGAGAGCTATGCTTATACAAGCTATATTGGCTAAGCAGATTGAGGCCAGAAAACACTGACTTGGAAAGTTTATCGAGGATTATAACAGAAGGCTTTGTGCATGAGATCATGTCTTAAAATGAAGTGCCGTTTTTGGGTTGACTGAAGCACAAGGCGGGAAAACCATAGCAGTTTCAGCTGCTTTAACATTGATGTATTTTGTCTACTGCAATGCATTTTTGCATGGTCACGTCTGCGTTTTATTACGAAGGTCACGTTACTAAGAGTTCAAAAAGAGTTTTAATAAGAGTCGAAGGCCTTAACATCATTTGTACTTCTTTGCTTTTACTATGTGTTCCAACCCATCACGTACGGGTGACAGGCCTATTTGGATTGAAGAGCATAAACTGTTATCTTTTTTTAAAATTATAAATTAGCATCGACATTTTCGAGATACAACATTAAAATTGTGTTCTTTGAGGAGTTTAGGTTACAGTCGCAAGGCTTGTGTCACATACCCTTGGGACAGGCATGGAGGACAGGAAGGTGCTAACTGGACTAAGGTGCAAGGATGGACTAGGTTGTATTTGTATTTATTATGCCTTAGGCACATGACTAGGCACAAAACAAAACAGGAAACAAGGTTCCTTGAACTCTTTTATTTATTTTTATTTTACCCTTATTTAACTCTATTGTAGGAGAGACTAGACTAACTGTCACACTTTTTACTCTTGTGAGAATTACTCCTTATCAAAACATCTTTCAGTATTCATTCCTACATTAAAGTGTAACTTGCAGGTTAAATGGCCAAATGAGATTTATATATAATCTTGTGTAAAATGACGATTTTAAAACACATTTTCGGATTTTTTTGGACATAAGGACAAATAAAATCAGAGTAAAAGGTGGTCTTTATGAGCGAGACCCTTAAAAGTAATTTTTTTCCCAAGTGTCGCGTCATATGACGTAAGAAGAGGAACGCATGGCACCTGAATCTGCCTCTGACTATTGTGAAGTAGTAGGTGGTATTGAGTCTGAGCGGTTGTCTTTTGGTGTATGTGTATTATTTAGCTTGTTTTACAGTGCAGTTCAATTCTGGTGATCATGCCAAATCATTATGTGTGCAACAGGTTCACAAACCCCAGCATGTTAGGACATGGAGACCACAGTTTTCCTGACAGGAGAAGAGCAGGTGCTAGCTTTTGCTCCTGGGTGCTGATAGAAACTTAGCTAAGCGCCAATCTCATATTTAACGTTACTTAAATAGCTCGACAGCGTGCACGCAGTATCTTTCCATAATTATTATGTCATATTAGTTTGTACCTAGCTGCTCAATTGACTGAATTGAGAAACCCTTGCTGCCTAGTTTCAGCTATTTCAGCTATTCAGCTAGCTATTCAGCCAGTGAGCGACTTCCTCCGCCATCAGCCAGGGTAAGAGGGGTCTGTGAGCGTGAGCAAGTTAAGGTACTTAGCTTGGCTACGCTCCGCCGGCTGTTGTGGAGTTTCTCTATTACGAAAACATTGGAACATATTAGACAAAAAACATCGTAAAGCAGTATTCCAAATGTACACTGATAATAGTTCCTCACCTGAAAATTAGCGGAATAGTATTTAGCTAAGATATAGCGAACGAATACCGACAGATTACATTCAAAGTCAATGCAAAGACGTGAATGGGTCATTCCATGCCAACTCACTTAAGGGTCCCCAGGTCACCACCTCAGATTTTGCTAGAAAAATTCTTAAATGTAGATATATATGGCTCTACCCACCATGCGAAAGATTAGCTGTCAATTCCTCATAGTTTAAAAAATATAGGCCTTTGAAATTTGGCCTTAAAAATGCCGCATGTGAAAAACGCATCTTTTTCCAACTTCAGGGGCTTACAATTTTATAATGGACTCTTCTAGAAAGCTAATATTGCAAATATTTACTGATTGGCATCCAGTTTTTTTCAATTATGGCATCAGATAGCCTCTGAGATGCATATTTCTCACTCTATATGAGGAAAAAAAATGGCTTTTTGACCAAAATGAGCCAAAATAAGGTGAAACTATAGGAGCCCTCCTGAAAATATGGAACAAGTTAGAATTTTTTCCTCATAACACAATGATGGTCATTATCTATTCACATGTACATTTCTGCCAGGATAACACAGTTAGGTGATGAATTATAAAAGTTTTAACATAAGCCCTTGCCTCGTAGGGCTCGAAAATGGGCCAATTTTGTCTCCTGGTTTGACCATGTGGCTAGGGGTTTAGGACCTTCATTTTTTTTCTAAAGATTGCCTCATATAAGGTGTATCTACTCACCAAATTATTTTATCTAAAGACCATGGCTTCATATAAAAATATTTTTTTACTTACATGCACGTTTTTTATAATTATTCACTTTTTTCGTATACAGGAGCTTATAAATCCTAAACATAACTGTTTAGCAAAGTGATACTGCAGATATTTGTAAACTGGCATACCAAACTGGCAGTAACAATTAACAATGAAAAACACTCTGACACATTGTCACAGGGTTGTTTGTCACAAGGTACGGGGTTGGTTGTCCCTGTAGTTATTTTAAAAATTAGATTTTAAAAAATGTGTAAGTTTTTAGTTTTTGTGCCCCTGCCCTCCAAAGAGGAAAGGAGGCATTATGTCGACACCATGTCCGTCCGTCGTCCGTTAACTTTTTGTTTCCGTGGGATAACTATAGAATCCCTTGTCAGATTGATGCCATTTCTTAATGGCGTATTGGGAGTGGCTAGAGGAAGGTTCCTTTCGAAAACCAGCATCGTGTGATATCTAATATGGCCGCCACAGCAGCCATCTCAGTATGCCCTTGATCAACATGCAGGCAGGGGCATATGCCACGCTCTGCGTTGCTCTTGTTTAAGCTTGAAATGCCAAGTTTTGAAATGAACACCACCTCTATAACGGTGCTCATTAATGCCCTGTGTGTTTAATTCATGAATTTGAATCAGATGTTTGAATTGTCCTCCAAAATGAGAAGTGAAATGAAGGAATTAGAGAGCCGAAAAAAAATCAAGCCTTTATTAAAGCTATTTTTTTATAACAAGTAATTATGAATATAACAGAGAGTGGAATAGACTTATCTCCATCAGAATATGACCAGGAATTTTTGTTAAAGGGTCAAGCAGCCAAGGTTGAAGTATGTAACTCTTTTAACTCAACATTGTTTTCTAATGAAGAACTAAAGCAACACGGTGTGTGTAATCAAAAACACCAAAGAACATATGGATGACAATGTTACCCATGCTGTCTTTCTGAAGCGATTTATCCTCATTAAATAATTTGATCAGAAGTTAATCAAACATTGACTGAATTTCTCTGCATTTTCAGTGGAGTGTGTCATCTAGCAAACCCTGTACCTTACTCAGAATCACAAGTCACAGTTCTGACAAAAATATGCCCCTGGATTGCCAGGGGAGCAATCTTTTTGAGCCCAGTTTTTGAGCGGCAGACGGCACATTGGAGCCATACTTCCTTAGATTGGTGTACGGCATAATACAGACCTGGCAGAAACATTCCTTTTCATCAGAGGACTCTTCCTCTTGCCTCTTCTTTCTGGCCTTCCTCTTGCTCTGCTTCTTTTTAAGTGGGGCTCCACTTGTGGTTGGCTGGGGAGCATCTGTTGGCGTCCTCCTTGGCTGGTTGAATAGTCTCTTTTTAGCATCAGTGGCCATTTTCTGGTTTTCAATCTCTGCTTTAACAAGTGTATAAGTTAGTACCACACTTTTGTGTTTTTTTCCTTTGCTGGACTAGTTTCCTTGGACCAGCCTTTGCATAGAGCCTAACATCCTCTAGGATTGGCAAACTTGTGAAGAAGGCCTGAGTCAGGGCCTTGGGGAGATGGGAGAAGCCAGGGACTGCTGTATCCCAGTGGTGGTAGGAGGAGCCAGGGCCTGCCATACACCTGGGGAAGAGGGAGAAGCCAGAGGCTGCTGTACCACGGTGGAGGTGGTAGGAGTCAGGGGTCGATCAGTGACAAAAGACGGGGCAAACTCAGATTCTTCAAAGACATCTCTGTTGGATGGGTAGCATACTCTGAAGGCTGACTGGATGTTTGTCAGAGATGCAGCTAGTGGGTAGGCAATGGCCACAATTGCCGGGATATCATAAATTGACATTCTCTCTCCCGGATTTTGCAGCATCCATGCTTCACAGACAGAGTTGATGTGTCTCTTGAAAGGTCCAAACACTGACTTATCAAAGAGCCGGAGCTCTTGCGGTGGGAACGAAAGGATGACCACACCAATTTTCTTTGGCATAGTCAAGGCCATCCATGGAGAGATCCAACCCATGATTTTCCAAAATAAGGAGCGAGAGCTTCTCCTTTGAACATTTTGTGTGGGTGACGAAGTGGTTTAGGAAGTCCACGAAATGTTCCCCATCATCCAGCCAGATATGTTGGTGCCCCCTCTTCTTCCAACAGGCCTATTTCGCAGGAAGTAGTCTCTGTAATTCACCCAGGGAAAAACAAAGTAGGGCGGGATGTTCTTTCCAGTTGCCGAAACAGCACTGGCGATGGTCACAAGGGTTCCCCTTTCGGCTGAAGTGAGGCTGCCTACTTGTTTGTAGCCTTTCCAAGCCACAACATTGTTTGGGTTATGTCCAGTGGTTACACCAGTCTCACCTATATTGCATATGTCGTTAGGCCTAAACTTGTGTTTCAACATGATCTTCTCCAGGTTGTTGAAGAACATGTCAACTCTCTCCCTGTTGCAGCTTGTGGCGCGTGCCAAGCTTGTGGCTTCTGGTGATACGATAGGATGGAGAGAGATCGATGGTGTTTGAGGAAGCCACTGAACCAGTCTGCACTGGCTCGACTAGCCTCACACCAGGGCTGTGGAATAGCCACTTTTTTTGCTACCCTCAAACTGGTACGCAAGACGGTGGACCTCTATCAGAGAAAGACCATAATAAATATCAGAAGCCTTCATGATATAGTTTTCCAGCTGCTTTTCTTGGTCATTACTGAAAATCTTATGATTTTTGACATACCCAAAAGCACTGATGGAATGGTTGTTCTACCCTATCTCCTTAGTGGAAATTTTTTTGCAGTAACAGGTCAATGTTCAGTAGTTAATATCTAAGTCCTTAGCTGTGGTGCGTATGCTTTTGCCTGCTATTTTAAGCTACTTCACAGCCAAAAGCATAATAATTGGTGGCGTGCTAGCCCTGTCTGTCATTCTTTTGAAGTTCCTGACCATTCTGCTGAAGAGAAACAAACAAATATCTCTGCCTGCATATCCACAGCTAAAAAAACATTTCTTATACACTGGAGATTGGTTGTCACACGCGTGACAACCAACCTCCAGAGCAGTGAGACAACCATCCCCAACTGACATCTTGAGAAACATTTTTGGCTAGCTACCACATGGCTTGAGCTTACTAGCTAAAAGTTGACTCAAATCAAAGCTATTACCCTTGACTTTTTAATGTGTTTGGTTTTTAAAAGACTAATAACCTACAAGCTTTTACCATTACAAAAACAGCATCAATGTGAAAAATTACTTTAATGCATAAAAATTACTGTACAAAATATCTCCTCACCTCAATGTTTTGTGTGTGTTCTGCAAAATGACCAGCACAAAATGAGCAGGATAGCAGCCCAATTGTTTGATATCAACATAATTTCACAGCGCCCTCTAGAGTAACTGTAATTAGCACTGTGACAACCAATCTGTGTGACAATCAACCCTGGTTTCCCCTAATCAGTGTTGGGGGTAATGCATGACAAAGTAACTAATTACTGTAATAAGATTACATTTATCAGTTACGCAGTAATGTGATGCGTTACTTTGATAGCTTAAGTAATCACATTATAGTTACTAACCAATAAATTATCTAGTTACTTGGATTAACTTTAAATTCTTCAACTATCGGCAGTGCGAGAGGCCAGAAAAATGCTTCTTTTACTTCTTCTACCTTTTGAGTATATTTGTGACTGAGACCGAGCACAGAAAAACAAATCAAATGTCCTTTTTTTTTTGTTTAACAATTTTAATTAATTTTTCATTATATTCTCCATACAGTTCTTAGCAGCATTTCAAAACAGAAAAATACAAAAGCATAGGACAGCTGCATTATTTGAGTGATTACAGAATTGAAAAGTACCCTCCCAAATTTCCCTTACCACCCAACCCACCCAATCATCCCTACTTGTCCCCGTAAGTCCAGATCTACATAAAAATAATCGTCCATCAAAGTGTCTGTCCAACCAACTATTACAGAAGTATAAATTGAATAAATTAAAATTAACCATTAAAAATAAAAATTTGTCCAACCAACTATTACATTAGTACAAAATGTATTATGCGATGTACAAGGATAAGTTAAAACATATTCACAATACAGGTAAGATAAACTAAAATTACGGAAGCCCTGAACCGCACTGTGAAAAAAAAATTTTTGTGGTGAAGTAAAAGTGTAATTTTTTTCCTTTTGTTATTTTGCGATATTATCTCGTTATTTCGAGATAATATCTCGTTATTTCGAGATAAGATCTCGTTATTTCGAGATAAGATCTCGTTATTACGAGATATTATCTCGTTATTTCGAGATAACATTACGCCCTGTCTGGGCTTGAATCAATATAATCGCCCATTTTTCCGAGGATGCATCGGCTGGTAACTTGTGTGAACATGACAGCAGGCATATAACAGAATTCCTTTCGGCATCTAAGCGGGAGCGGGACGCTCCTGAGAGAGAAGGGCAGGGTTACGTTTCCCAAAAGCATAGATGCCAACTAAACAAGTTACACTAACATGGCAATATTCCCCGCCGCCTCAATGTTTTGTGTCCGTAGGGACGGACGGACGGAGCTCAATGCTATATCCCCCGCTTCGCGCTAATCGGGGGATACTTAGCAATGTACATCGTTCGTCCATTCACAGTCAGTGACTGCGTTTACGCACCATGTTCCTGTATTTGATTGCGTACCTTCCTATTGTTTTCTAATCCGTGTCATTGTTCCGATTAATTATTTCATAATAAATAAGATATTCCATATGGTTATGTTGTTAGGCTATAAATGTTGAATCCGAATGTGCATTAATCAAAATAGATGTTTTTAATTGTTTTTGTCGGTCTGAATCTGTATTTCTTTACTCAAAAATATCGTTGTGAATGTTTACAATAAAGCCACTTTCACACTGGACTCGAATGAATTTTTCGTAGGCCTACGACAGATCACTTTCAAAAGTCAATGCAAAGACGCGAATCCACGCGTATTTGCGTCTTTGCATTGAATTTGAATGTAACCTGTCTTGCGAAAAATTCGTTTCGCGTCCGGTGTGAAAGCAGCTTAATTCATGTTAATTATACATAATTCTATTACCTAAATATTCATACATGTATTATTAAACTTGTTAAAACGTAATGCTGGTGTTGTTTCATTCTTTTAAGATACATGGTAACATACAAGATGCATTAATTGTGCGTTATCCTTAATGCCGTTGTATAAGCAGACTGTATAAATCAGTCTATGGCTCCAAGTCCGGATTTCCTACATTGTGCATGAACATACGGAAGATCTTAAGAATGGGTAATTGGAGCAAGATTACGACTGGCGTTAAAAAAAAGTCATTGCCTTTATTTTTTCGCTTTGGAATATGCTGCCTTCAGAGTTTTCCAGCGATGCTGAATTGGGTTGGCGCTAGTCAGTCAACACAAAACCAGTCTCTCTCCACTTTTCGCCCACCATAATTAAATCGTTGTTACGGTGCTTTCGCCCATCGATATATTACAATATATTCATGTCTTTCATTATGCATACAGTCGTCTCCTCTTTGCTCCAAAAATGCTAATTCCTTGCGAAGTGAACAGGCGCAGACGTGGTTGAATATTCAGTTCGAGGGCATATTCTGATTAAGGTGTATACATGAGCCAATATTCCGATTAAAACAGGCATATGCCAGGGGTCTTATTCGGAATATTTCGAATCGGAAAATGACCTTAATCGGGTTATTGAACTCGTTTACATGACAGGTACGCAATCAAATACAGGAACATGGTGCGTAACGAACTATGTACATTGCTAAGTATCCCCCGATTAGCGCGAAGCGAGGGATATAGCATTGAGCTCCGTCCGTCCGTCCCTACGGACACAAAAAATTGAGGCGGCGGGGGATATTGCCATGTTAGTGTAACTTGTTTAGTTAGCATCTATGCTTTTGGGAAACGTAACCCTGCCCTTCTCTCTCAGGAGCGTCCCGCTCCCGCTTAGATGCCGAAAGGAATTCTGTGATATGCCTGCTGTCATGTTCACACAAGTTACCAGCCGATGCATCCTCGGAAAAATGGGCGATTATATTGATTCAAGCCCAGACAGGGCGTAATGTTATCTCGAAATAACGAGATATTATCTCGAAATAACGAGATAATATCTCGTAATAACGAGATCTTATCTCGAAATAACGAGATAATATCTCGAAATAACGAGATATTATCTCGAAATAACGAGATAATATCTCGAAATAACGACTTATTATCTCGAAATAACGAGATAATATCGCAAAATAACAAAAGGAAAAAAAATACACTTTTACTTCACCACAAAATTTTTTTTTTTCACGGTGCGGTTCAGGGCTTCCGTATAAAATAAATAAATACATAAAAAAGGGGGAGTGAAGGAAAAAAAATAAAATAAAGTAAATAAATAAAAATATAAAGGGGTTTCTACTGCTTCATTCTTAACATTGTTATTTAGTCATCCTTATTTAATGGTTCTTGCAAACTCTCGTAGTACTCTAAAAAGGGAGTCCAAATCTTTTTAAAGTTTTGCAATGAGCCTTTGAGGGTGTATCTAATCTTCTCAAATTTTAAAAAGTGCATCACATCTGTAATCCATCTTATAAAGTTAGGAGGTGTCTTTTCCTTCCAGCAAAGATGGATGAGACGTCTGGCAATCAGGGAGGTGAATGCTATGATTGTGGGAGCTTTGTCTTTCAGGGAGTGAGTTTCAGGGATCAGTCCAAATAAAGCACAAATAGGACTGGGAGCAATGTCTTTTTGAAACAACATGCTATAGGAACTAAAAAATTTAATCCAAAATGTCTGAAGTTTAGGGCATGACCAGAACATATGTATATAATCTGCTGGTTCACCATTACAGCGAGGGCACAAAGGGTCAACATCAGGGAAAATCTTCGCCAGTCTTGCCTTGGTCAAGTGTGCTCTCAAAATAATTTTGAGTTGTATTAAGCTGTGCCTGGCACAAGAGGAGGAGGTATTTATTAAGTCAAGCACAGTCTTCCATTGTTCATCTGCCATTTCTTTTCCAAGGTCATTCTCCCAAAGTCTCTTAATGTCTTGCAATGAATGAGGAATAATATTACATATATTATTATAGAGAACAGAGATTAGGCCTTTGCAATTTGGGGATAGTGATAAGATATAATCAACAGTGTTATTTGATAATAATAAAAAATATTTGTTAATATTTTTCTGGACAAAATGTCTAATCTGGAGATATCGAAAAAAATTTGACTTTGACAATCATATAGTTGTGAAAGTTGAGTAAACGATCCAAACTTGCCCTCTACATATAAATTAGAGACAGATCTAATACCCTTGGAGGACCAAACTCCAAAAGTGGAGTCCAAAAGAGAGGGTGGGAAGTTATGATTGTTATTGATGGGTGAGTATATTGATGTTGTCTGTAACTTGAAATGTCTTCTGAATTGTGGCCAAATTCTGATCGAATGATAGACTACTGGATTAGAGCAAAACTGGCTTTGAGAGGGGAGTGACGGAGCACATAATATTGAGGCTAAATTGAGAGGGCTAGAGGGATACTCTAATTGGACCCAGGTCTCAGATTACATCTCTCTCAAACCAATGTAGCATCGATTTTATATTGCATGCCCAGTAATAGTTGATGAAATTGGGTAGGGCAAGGCCAGCAAGCTTTTTAGGTCTTTGAAGAGCTTTCCTTTTAATTCTTTGTGGTCTACCATTCCAAATAAAAGATAATATGCTCTTTTCCAATGAGTTAAAGAATGATTTTTTAATTAAGATATAGATGTTTTGAAACAAATACAGAAATTTTAGTAATATCATCATTTTAATGAGATTAATTCTACCAGTTATGGAGAGTGGAAGGTTTGTCCATTTCACCATGTCCTTTTTACATTTTTCAAATAAGACGCCAAATTTTTAATAAAGAGGGATGAAAAAGATGGTGTGACTTCTACCCCTAAGTATTTAAAGCCCTTGTTTACGATTCTAAATGGAAAACATGATGTAGGGATTGCACTGGCTGCCTGGTTAAGAGGAAACATTTCACTTTTTTCGAAGTTGATTTTATAACCTGAAAGTTTCCCAAATTGAATTAGAATATTAAGAATGGAGGGAACTGATTTTGATGGATCTGTAACATATAATAGAATGTCGTCTGCATATAAGGACAATTTATGCATAAGGCCACCTCGCTTTATACCCAGGAAGTCTTTAGATTGTCTAAGGGCAATAGCCAGAGGCTCTACAGCAATGGCAAATAGTAGGGGGGATAGGCAGCAGCCCTGACGTGTGCCTCTGCCAAGGGGGAAATATTCAGATTGTTGCCCATTAGTAATTACTGAGGCTAAAGGTTGAGAATAGAGAAGTTTTATCCAAGAAATGAATGGATCCTTAAATCCAAATTTTTTAAGGATTGAAAACAGATTCTACTCGATCAAACGCTTTTTCAGCGTCGAGTGATATGACCATTTCAGGAGAGTGGGGTAAAGTAGGATACATAATATTGAAGAGTCTTCTAAAATTTGAACTAGAGTGTCTATTTAAAATGAAACCTGTTTGGTCTGGTAAAATTATATGTGGGACAATCTTTTCCAGTCTTTTTGCTAAAATCCTGGACAAAATTTTGTAGTCGACATTCAGTAAAGAAATTGGGCGATAAGATGCACACTGAAGTGGGTCTTTACCCCCTTTAGGTAAAAGTGTTATTGCGGCTTGACGTAAGGTTGGCGGAAGATGACCAGATGAAAAAGATTCATTAAACATGGCTCGGAGTAGAGGGCATAGCTTGAGCGCAAATTTTTTATAAAATTCAGAGGTATACCCATCCGGTCCGGGTGTTTTGTTGCATTTAAGAGATTTGATAGCTTCTAAAATCTCTGCATTGGAAATCTCGCCTCCAAATAGCGAACACTGCTCAACTGGGACAGCTGGGAAATTGAGGCTATCAAGGAAGAGGTTGGGCTGGGAAAAGTCAACGTCACACTCTGAGCTGTATAAACAATTATAATACTGTTTAAAAGTATTATATACCCTGTGATCTGTAATTATTTCACCAATTTCATTATAAATTTTGGGAATAAGACGAGAGGCTTGGGCTTGACGTGCTTGCTGAGCTAGTAGCTTGCCAGCCTTATCCCCAAGGTCATAAATATTGTATCGAGCTTTTGTGAGTAAATATGTAGCCTTATCAGTGGTAAGCAAATTGTATTCTGTCTGTAGCCGCAATCTTTCTTTAAAAAGTGCTGGGATAGGGGAAGTGGAGTATTGGCTATCAATCTCTCCAATAAATCTTGAGATGTCATTATGTTTGGATTCTCTAGCTTTTTTTGCCCTGGAGAAGTACTCGATTATTAGCCCCCTAAGATAGGCCTTAAGGGTCTCCCATAGTGTTGAATGGGAAATTTCCGGAGAGGCATTGATATCAAGAAAAAAATCAATTTGAGTGGAAACACGATTTACAAAAAGTTCATCAGCTAAGAGAGTGGGGTTAAGTCTCCAATTACGTGAAGGTCTAAAGTAATTGGGTAATGCTATATGAAATGAAACGGCGCCATGATCCAATATTGTAATGTTGTGGTATGAGCCGGAGTTAACATCTCCTAATAATCTATTATCCAGCAGAAAATAATCAATGTGAGTGTATGTATGATGGATATTGGAAAAGAAGGAAAACTTCACTTTTTTATTATTAAACTTAAACCTCCAAATATCTGAGACACCATTTTGGGCAATGAAATTATTGATAATTTTGGCAGATGTGGAAAGGGGTTGGGCCTTGTTTGAAGACCTGTCTAATACAGTATTGAGTACCCAGTTAAAGTCGCCCCCTATTATCAAGTAGTAGTTGTTGTCAGCAGGTATGGTAGAAAAAAGTTTATTAAAGAAATTGGGATCATCATAATTTGGGGCATAGACATTGACCAGAATGACAGGACTGGTGAACAACTGGCCTGAAACAATGACAAATCTCCCATTTGTATCACCAGTCACCTCTTTAGCTCAGAATGGAATGTCCTTATGTATGAGGATTGCTGTCCCTCTGGCTTTAACATTGAACCATGAGTGGAACACCTGACCAACCCATTTTCTTTTAAGGTAATTGATATGGTCATTCTTAAGGTGGGTTTGTTGCAGATAGGCTATGTCCGTGTTTAGCTGTTGTAGATAGGACCCTATTTTCTGTCTTTTCACCAGGTTATTTAGACCTTTAGTATTTAAGGAAATAAAATGGATGGGTTGATTTGGATTGCAGTTAGATGTAGTTGTCATATCTTACAACGTTATGGGGTGAGTAATGTAGACAGCAGAGATAACGGAGAAAGAAAAAAAACGGGAAAAAAAGGAGAAGAGAATGATGATAATGATAATGGAATAAAAACAGATAGTAAGGTGGAAAAAGGCATCTGGATGAGGACGAGGGACTTGAATTGTCTTCTTAAGTACCATCTCAGAAAACACTGAACTTGTACTTAAGCTCTGTCTTAGCAGACAAATAAGTGAGGAAAACAGAGTTTTAGGTTGAAACTCTGTGCAAAGCACTATGTGGTTAATATTGGAACCTGGAACATTAACAAATGTATACAAATATATGTATAGAACAGTGGCAACACTAAATAGAAGGGTTAAACATACATAGAAAACAACCAGCATAACCTCATTTTCGACAGTCATAATGTTTGTACATATCCTGGTCTGTGTTGGTGTGTTCACATGAGTGTGTATGTGTGCGCGTATGGTCACATCCATATGTTCACGTATATGTCTGAGCATCTCTATGTAGTACTATTATCATAGAAACAGATCTTAAAAATGAGCAACATAAATCTTAAAATTGACTGTGTATGAAACTTATGTAGCTAGTCAGTTTTATTAAGAGATTAGCCAAAGTATAAACAAATTGTAGCTACAGTGTTTTGAATGTAAAGGGATCAGCAATCATTGCTTAATTTTCGTCTAT
Organism: Gymnothorax reevesii; assembly: GCA_029721435.1. Classification (NCBI taxonomy): domain Eukaryota; kingdom Metazoa; phylum Chordata; class Actinopteri; order Anguilliformes; family Muraenidae; genus Gymnothorax; species Gymnothorax reevesii. The sequence continues at coordinate 74,322,096 of CM056573.1, read as the reverse complement.
CAGCATTTTTTCTGGCTTACATTTATTCTCTATTATGTGAGTCTATGTCCGCGACGTATAAGTAAGTAAGTGTGTGGTCATGATGTGCGCGCGTATGTGAGTCTGCATATCTATGAGACGCATCTACGAGATAGAAGTTAGTCTGTTAGTAAATTAAGAAAAGTCATACACTTGAAATGTTGTCAAACTGGGCTAAAGATAAAAACATAACATCCTAATCAAGAGAATATACAGGAAACATAACGGCTAAATACCTTCTAGATTGGCTGTAACGCGAACCGAACAGTTTTTTGCAGTCGGTGTATTATGAAGTAACATTAAACGATGTAGGAGACGTGTCCGGTCGGTTGTTTTGGAGGAAGGAGGAAACTTCTCCGGGTGACGAAAAAGTCAGTGTCTGGCCATTCTTGTCGATAACTTGCAGCTTGGCAGGGAAGAACATCCTGTAGGCGAGTCTGGCATTTCTCAGCTCAGACTCCACTGAGGCGTAAGCTGCTCTTTTCTTGGAGACCTCCACGCTATAGTCGGGGAAGATGTGAATGTCCGATCCACGGAATGAGAGAGACCCAGCCTCCCGCGCTAACTTCAGGATACGCTCCTTGGTCTGGTAGTGGTGGATCCTCGCAATGAATGGACATGGGGGGTCGCCTGGCTTTTTCCGGGGGATGGCGATCCTGTGGGCCCTGTTAAGAGCTGGAGGAGTAGGAAAAGCGTCTGAACCGAACGTTTCTTTCAGAAATATCTCCATGAAGGCGTTTGGCTGCGTACCCTCAACTTTTTCAGGTAGGCCGGTTATACAGATGTTATTGCGTCTAGATCTGTTTTCAAGATCATCCGCTTTAAGTTTGAGGGCCTCATTCTCTTTGACCAGAGCTGCGCAGGTGGTTTCGAGAGTTGTCAGTCTGGTCTCCATGTCGTTGAGTGATGTTTCCATGTGATGAATTGTCTGGTCATGCCGGTCGATAGTTGCACGGTCAGCAGAGAGTTGATCAGATAGATTGGCTATGATACGGTCCTCCATTGACTTGAGAAGTTTCTCCATGTCGGCCAGAGTTAGCGGTGCGTTGCATGTTGTACATTTTGGCTTGCTTGCGTTCCGTCGTCTTGATCATTCTCAAAGGGCTGCTCTTCTGTAGTTTGAGTTTGCTTTTTAGTAGGCTTTCCCATGTTTATCAGTCCTTTGTACGGTTTTGCACAGCTTAGTTAAAGTAATTAAACACGTTTTGTACGAATTTAGACCGGATTACAAAAGAGCTCTCCCGATGTGCGACCTCCTCCGCCATTAGTCGAGCCGGAAGTCCCAAATGTCCTTTTTCATCCGTGTTAATACCAGTACTGTAGCCTTGTACTTCTAATCTATTTTCTGTGCAGTGCTGTTTGGGCTGATTTTTACAACTTCGCTGCGGCTTTGCTGTATTAAAGAGCATGAAAGAGAGATGTTTGGTGTGTCCTCCTTATTATGTCTCTCCCTTCCTGGGGGGGGGGGGGGGGGACATATTGCTTTCCCATTTGTTTCCGGAGCATAACTCTGAAACTGTTTGGCCGATTCTCACCAAATTTGATATAGTGTCTCTCCATAACAAGTAGATGTGCCTTCTCAGGGTTTGAACTGCTTTATAATTTTATTTTTTCTGTTTCCATGTCAACAATTTCGACTAAGGCATATTGAAGAGTGGGTCTCGTTTCCGGACCATAACTCTAAAATATGAAATGGGGGAAGGGGGAGACATCTGTTTTTACGTGTAAAAACCATTCTAGTTAGAATAAAGCTTTGTGCTAATCTGAACATATGCCAGGTTTTATCATGATATGGTGAATTAATTAAGTTACGGTGAATTTCGGATGATGGTCCTGAGTAATCCAAAAGTAATGTAACTAGTCGTGTAACAATTTACTTTCAGCTGTGAGTAATTATGTAAAGTAAGGAATTACTGGAAAAAAGTAGTAATGTTTAATGTATTACTTTTTTAGTGTAACAACCCCAACAGTGATTGTAAAAGAAACACAGGACTAAAATACTGGGGGGTGTACTACAAAGCTGGCTTTGTGACTAAGACTGACTTTAAGCTTAAGTAAAACCTGGAGCAGCTTCTTTTAGTTCAGTCCATGTTCCAGATTTGAAGAGGTTCCTGGTTTTACTAAGTGCTGAAATCAGGCTTCATCACAAAGCCAGCTTCGTAGTATACCCCCCTGGAGTGCGTTTCCAAAAATCAGAGATGCTAACTTATGCAGTTGGGCCCATTGACTGTGAATGGACGAACTATGAACTATGTAAGTAGCCAACTTAGTTAGCAACTACGTTTTTAGGAAACGTGCCCCTGGTTAGCTAAGTATTACAAATAGGTTGTAAAAAGAAAAGAAAACTAGGTTCCTCTTTACCAGTGGTTCCCAAAGTGGGGGGCGCAGAGCAATTGCAGGGGGGGGCGCGGGGTGCGGGAAGCGAATTTTTTCTCCCCATTAGAGTTCCGGACACCAGCAGAAAATTATTTGCATACAGCACATCAGCAACCTTGTTCCGGACCGCTGAGGAGTGTCTTGAGACAGTTCAATTTTTTTCTGTCTTTACTGGCCTTGCACCGAGATTCGATCTCGGAATCGCTGACTGCACTGTCCATTCGCTGCCCAGAATTCTGCGATTACATCGTTAATGCCTGTCTTACTCTCAACATAACTGTTGGCCAAATCATTCATCTAGCCTGTCATCTGCATAAATAGGCCTAATTAATGAATGTAATTGTTCAAATAGGGGTGTGATACAGCCTAATGATTTTATACTTTAAAAGAGGATTAAATCTTCGTGTCCTTCATTTGAAAATTACGGTGGCCGTTTCCAAACCTGCCGATAATTTTTAATGTTTCCAGCTAGGCTAGACAAAACTCATCTGTCCAGAGCATTCATATTTTCTATAATGAGCTGACGCGATCTCGGTTATTTTTACTTCATAAGTGCAAGGCCAGTGAAGCAATAAAAATTTCACTGTCTCGAGACACTCCTTCAACCGTCCGGAACAAGGTCGCTGATTGGCTGTATGCAAGTAAGTTTCTATTGGTGTCTGGAAAATGGATTAACAGCAATGTTGTTGAATATTAAAAAAAAAAAAAAGAAACCAGTTACACTGAACATAATTACACAGTTATGGCGCTTGAAAACAGTTACACTTAAAATATTTACACCGTGGTGGTCTGTTATTTTGTTATTTATTTCTGTTATTTCTGTGTGGCTGGTTAAGTTAATTTTAGGTTTTTATTTTGGTATGTCTGTTTTTAGTCCATGTCTTAGTGTTCACATTTCATTCCCCTCTCGTGTTAGTCCAGTCCACGTTTTACCCATGTACTGTCTTTGCTTTCTCCCCGTTCGCATCATTGTTCGTAGCAGTTTCTGTGTTAATTGATGTTAATTGAAGTGACACTATTTCCGGTGATTTAATGGATTCTGGGTTTCATACTTCCTTCTGTTCTCGTTTGCTAGTTTCCCCTTGCTTTTCTATACATACTAACATTACTAACAGTTTCTTGTTTTCTAAAATTACTAACCAAACTAACCCTGTATATAATACTAATCTACTACCGAGCACCCGGGATTGTATAGCTGCACTTACTAATTGACTAATTATCTCTCAGCAGTCGCTCTGTTCTAGTCTCCGCCCCTTGCTTCACTGTTCACTGGCTTTGCTAAATTTTCTGCAGAATCTCTGAATTCTTATCATCTATTCTGGCTCTTATTCTGTTCACTTAGGAGTCTTTTTATCCAGTTTATTTATCCCATCTTTGGGATTGTCTTGTGATCCTTGTCTGTGTGTTAATCTGTTTTCATGTAATTGGTTTCCCTCGTGTTCCACCCCTCGTTAATTAGATTAAGTTTCAACACCTGTGTCTGTGCGTGCCCCTGCCCTATATCTGTTCCACCTCGGCAGCACTTCAGATCAGATCTGACTTCGCTCGCTTCACACCACTCCCTGCCCTGTGCACTTTCCCTCTGGTCCCCTCACCTTCTCTGTGTTTCTCGCCATCCGCATTTCCCAGCCCAGCCTACCCTTCCTGCCGTCTTCCGAGCCCCAGCGTTCCCGCCGTCTTTCGAGCCCCAGCGTTCCTGCCGCCTTCCGAGCCCCAGCGTTCCTGCCGCCTTCCGGGCCCCAGTGTTCCTGCTGCCTTCCGAGCCCCAGCGTTCCTGTTGTCTTCCGAGCCCCAGCGTTCCTGCCGTCCTGTCTGCCCCCCTCCTGATGTTTTCCCTGACCCTTCTCCTGGCCAGCTGTGCTGCCCGAGTTAGCCATCTGCCAGCTGTGCCCACTGTCTCGTCTTGTGCCTTGCCTGTTCCTAGTTTCCTAGTGCCCCCTAGGTTCCGAGTGCCCCCTAGCTTCTAGTGTTCCCCACCCTTCCAGTGTTCCCCCTGCTTTCTAGTGTCCCCTAGTCTGAGTTATCCCGAGTCTGCCCCCTAGTGTTCTTGGTTTTTTGGATTCCTGACTTCTCCTTCGTTCAGTGCAGTAGCACGGTGTTTCTGTTGGCCGGAGTGGCCCGTTTTCCCTTTTGGAGTTTCCTGGTTTTCTGTTTATTTAATAAATTATTTTTGGATCCCCACATCTGGCGTCTCACTCCCCTTTTGTGTCTCCCTCCTGTTCCAAGTCCAGTTCCGAGTTTTCCGAGTTTCCTAGTGTGTTTCCCTCCTTGATCCCAGTCTTAACAATTTCTCACTCTAAAAGTAGCCTTGTTTATGGCAGTTGACTTTTATTTTTTCAAAAAAGGTTGTGATTTATATTAATTACAATGTGCGAAGTAAACTGCAAAGGACTCTGAAAACAAAATACATGTATTACCTGTTTTTTTTTGGGGGGGGGGCGCTTTCACACCAGGGACGATTGTTCTGTACCATGCCACAGTACGATTGTGCCCCCTCCCTGTTCTCCCCGCTGGTCAGCTTTGACACTGGCAATGTCGTTCCCATAGATTGTATAAAAAGATGGATACAGCACCGGAGTCTAAAATCTGAAGCTGATACAGAAATCTCTTAAAATTGCATTCTCTTTAATGACCAGCAGATGGCGAGGTCGGTGGTTGCAGAAAGTTCAATGCTATAGAAGTCAATGAGAAAATGACCCTACTTTCCCACCTGATTCATTATTATGCCTTGGTGCGCATGCGCAAGCAGGGCATACGGTAGTTTTTTTGTTTATCAGTCAGTCTGTCAGTCATTCCGCCAGTTACCGGGATAGCCGCTATGCCGGTCAAAATTAAGTCCTAGAATATTGCTCTATGGGTTAAATACCATGATCTCTTGGATTTACATTTGCCAGATTTTTGAGATAGTGCTATAACTCGAAAACAAAGCTCTATTTGATTACCACGATGGCTGCTGTGAGCGATCAAGACTATAACAAAGATAAAGCTCTTCACAGTGGATCGCTTTACTACTTGTGAGTTCGATTTATATCACAGCAATAGTTACTGCTGATGGCAAAACTTGACTGAGCATGATGCCGACAGTGATTCATGTAGACACACTTTGCTTACTATGTTAAATACAGCACTGCGTGGATTTTTGAACTTACTGCTGTATGAACTTTATAAAACATCGCAAATGATTTCTTCCCCCACACAGTAACAGTGTGCAAATGAGCAATGCTTTCAGTCATTGCTGGGCTTCACTAAGCCAAACAACCGCAGTCTTCCAAAGCGGTCCTACGAAGCTGCTTATCAACTCGTTATGTCAACCGGCCACTGGTGGGTAAATACTTGAGAATAGCCATGTTTCCATCCACACATTCTTATACATTAAGTCAGTTTGAATAAAAAATGCCTTATGGAAATGGTGAAATCTGACTTGATTTTCAAGATATCGACATTATACGGTTGATCTCATTGGATTTTCTTCTTGATCGGTGAAAGGTTTATGCGATAACTGCTGATGGAAACGTTATTTGCCGAATAAATCTGCGACTGCATCATGATGGTGTTTCGATGCCGTTGTTGCCTTCTGATAATGGTTTGCATGTTGCTAATAGCTGGAACATAAGCACTATTACAATATGTGCAATCACCATCATTTGTTGATAGACGCGATCCATTATAGCTAACCAGTTAATTTTGTTGCCTTCCACTCAACTTCTGTTCACTCGAAGGTTCAGCGATTCAGCGCGAAAATGAATGGAAACAGCTTCAAATGTCAGAAATCCATTCAATACACCGATTTGATCGTATAGCAGCAAGTGACGCCATTACGCACAAGTTTTTATTATCTCCCGCCAACACAAAGAGGGGGATATAGCTTTGACCTCCGTCTGTCCGTCCGCCCTTCTGTCCATCCGTCCAAGACAAAGGGGACAGCTTTACTCAGAAACTACAACAGATACAGTAACCAAATTTGGTGTGTTGCTTCAGACCATAAAGGCCTTGATCGAGTTCGACAATAAGTAGCGCATGACTGGCAGGGGATGTTGTAGAGCATGTCGACTTGTTCGCTTTAATGCTGTTAGGTAGAAATGCATTTTCACCGCCTTTATTTGCATGAATATTTTTGGCGAACTTCAGATAATTCAATTAACAAGTGGATGGAAACATAGCTTACGTCAAGCATAGATGCGCACAGAATTTTATAGCTTCATTAAGGGACATACTTGTCGCTGCTGTAAGCACCGAGGCATCAGCACCTTCAGTGCTTTCATGACACTCGTGTTCTTCCCACTCTTTCTTTCTTTATTCTTTGCATTTTTTGCTAACTACTCCTTCATACTTTCACTCCGAAACTTCATTCATACTTTTAAAAATTCAGCTTTTTTGAATTATTTTGCTTGTTTTCAACTTTTTTGTATCTTTCATACTTTCATACTGAGTTGTTAAATTTTATATCAATATTTTTCCCCCATAGGAAACAATGGGACAGATTATTCAAAATTCAGCTATTTTCAGCTATTTTTTACTCTGTCATACTTCTAGCTAGAAATTTCATTCGAACTGGACAATGTTCAGCTATTTTTTTACAATACGTTCTTGGAACAAAGAATGCAGTGACGTCACTGGTATCCTCAAGAAGTCTTCTCTTAAACTTGCTCTATTTCCAACAGTTTTCATTCCACATTAAGGCGTTTATATCCAGGTTGTAGCAAAAGTTGTACTGGTCACGGAAGCGTTATTATGGAACCCACATCAGTTCTAGGCAAACCCCGCCCATACCCCACCCCCGCTGGTCTGACGGCCTGGTGACGCAGCCAGCGAACCCCCGTGTGTTATGATATGGTATCTGATCATACATGGACTGTAGAACCAGATACATTTAAATCATTCATCTTTTCTGAAAGGAATTTCTATACTGCGTGATCTCAACAGAACAGTTTAATTGTACACACCTCCATTCTGAACGTCACGTTGAGTTTTATATTCTTATTACAAATTTATTTGAAGTTAATCTCAAGAAGCCAATGTGAGCTACAATTAATTCTGGTATTTGCCTACATAAGATTATCCCTCAATGGACTATGCATTGATCCGTTTTACTGTACAGAAAGGGAGGAACGCTATTTTTTTTTTTTTTACAGGATAATGATATGAAGACAAAGTTATTGCACAGAAGGCCTAATTAAACTATATGACTCGCTACTATTCTGGAGTGTGTTGTGTGTGTGTGTGTGTGTGTGTGTATACACATATACTGTATATATATATATATATATATATATATATATATATATATATATATATATGAAAGTGCACCGCACTATAGTTATATATATATATATATATACACAACTACAGTGCGGTGCACTTTCATTATGCCATATTGTGTGTGTGTGTGTGTGTGTGTGTGTGTGTGTCCATTGTAAAAAATTAAGGGAGCAATTGCCTTTTTTATATAGGCTAATGGTATTGTAGTCTTCCTAACTAAATCCCTACTACCTTTTCGGTCTCCCAAGCTTCATTTCCCTCAGGACACTTATGTGGAGAGCTTGTAGGTCTGCTAGTTTGCTATCAAAACACCAAGGTGGTTAAATACAACAGAATATACTAAAATCAGCACTGGTGTACTAATGAATGCATGGTTGAGTTAATCTTATTTATTTGTCTCCCAAAAACAGAATATATTCTTCATCACGGTGCATGAAGTGCAAACGTTTACCATAACGGCAACAGTACATTGAGTGCAAATTTCAACAACCATAAAGGCCAGGTGCAACATCTTGACAATTAATCTGGACTTAAATGTCTCAAACACAGACAACTTCAATCAAAATACAAATCCTATAAGTATTGGTATCAACTGTGCTTGGGCACCAAAAACAGAAGTTACGCAACTGGTAATCATTTTGGGTGCCTTTTGCTCTCCGCAACCGAGTGTGCGAGGTCATGGGGAGCTATTGATCGGACCCTCTTTGATGGCTGACTGTACACATGGTCTGGTCCAGTCACAACTTTGGCAGGGTGTCCAGCATTAAGGCGTCGTTTCCCCCCCAAGCGAACCTTGCGCCTGCTTACTGCCGTTGGCTGGGCATGGATTGCAGGTCCAGCATGCCTGGCAGCTCTACGGATGGCTGTCGCTCGAACTGATGCCAACTTGGTGTTGTTGTAACGCCCAAACATGTGCCAGGCTGTGGAGAGTTTGGTTGGATTGTTCTTGATTTTCTGGTAGGCTTTTAATGCAGCCACCACTGCAACTGCCAAAGATGAGTCGCTGCTGACTTCATCTAGCATGTCCTCGTACATTTCGCCAAGTGCTGCTGCTGCAGCTTCATGTGATGCTGGAAAAGGAAAAAGAAAAAAAAAAGCAGAGACAATTGAATGGCTTGACCACAAAAAACCATACATTTAGAGAAACAGAGTTAATAGGTTGGCACCGCACTGTAGTTCTTAAAGATTAGATAGAGAATTTTGACTGATTACCATCTTCTGAAGCAGTCTCTTCAGCAATGTCTGGAGCAAGCATCACCTCCTCCACTGGGTCTTCTCTCCCACCTTCATTGGCCACATCCAGGTCTGCCACGGTGTCTGTCTCTATCACTGTCTCCTCCCTCAGGGGCTGGAAGAACTGAGCACGATGATGTACTGGGGGAGAGGGAGAGAGAGAGAAAGAGGGAGGGAGAGAGGGGGAGAGGGAGAGAGGGAGAGAGGGGGGGGCAGAGAGAAATGTACATTTAGCCTTGTGTCTAATAATACAACATACATTGACTAAATTGTCTTACCCTAACCTTAACTAATGACCTTACCAATTGAACCCTGAGATCCATAATTCAATATTCTAGCCAAAATTAGATATATAAGCTCACAGTGCCTCCTATTGCGAGCTTGTAGATCACCTATTTTTGGTTAATATATTTGTTGTAGATTCCCACTATGCTACAACAAAAAGGCAAAAGATCAACATCTAGACGTGCCATTTTTATTGTACAACAAAGCATATAGGGGTCGAGCTGTTAAACATTTATATTTACAGTACTTACCACCAGTTGCAATGTAGTGTAGCTCTTCCTTCTGAGCTGCGGTCTGTGGCAGGAAGTTGGAACAGGAGATTCTATGAAGGATGACAACAGCAGCCTGGTGCTTGCAGGGATCGCCAGTGCTACCCATGGGACAGGTGCATGTTTCCAGGTCTACACCTACATCATACATCTTCCCAGGAGAAGATGAACTCCTGACTGTGAAGTGGCTGGCATCAATCTACGTGAAAAAAGACAAACATGGACAAACATGTATTCATTTACAATTAACAGTTGTTCCACCTCCATTCTTTCCAGGGGGATACTAATCAAGAAAATAAAGGACAGTATTAATCTGCTGGATGTCCTCAGGTTTGACGGTGATGTTCTTCACCAGAAATCTTGATTTCTGGAACTCCTCCCAACGGCCAATGGCAGCATGAGTAACTTTCAACTTGTAGTACTCACTCAAGCGGTTTGCCAGAAAGTCAAAGAGCTGCAGCAGATTGTATGCCTTTGTGCGATGGAGGATCTTGTCTTTTAAGATTCTCATGGCAGCCTCACAGAAGTTGTTGGTGTTGTTTCCACGTACAGGCAAGGTATTCCTATAGCAGAGAGCCCAAGAATTTCTCCGACTGTAGAGGTTCTCCATGTACACCATGAACTTCGGATACCTTAACAGTGTGAAACAAAGAGCATTAATAATATTGATCAGATGTACACATAATTACAGTATCAATTCTACAAAGAAAAAACATTCATCGCCAGCTTTATAAGATAAATTGCACAATTTCTATCATTTACATATTTGACAAACCTGCAGACAACAGAGCTGTGACAAGCCTGGTGGTAAAGGCTGTGTAATCTTGCTTCCTCCTTAGCATAAAGCATATCCTTCACAACTGCAAGGAGTGGAGCCCGGTCAACTGCAGAGATCTTGTTGTCGTTGGACCACAGCCATCTCCAAGCGGCTTGCAGCAGGTGGAATTTACAGAGGACACATTTAGCTTGGGGGAAGGCTCTTCTTAGTGCCCCTTGCTCTGCTTTGCTGTCATCAGTGAGGAAAACTACAGGACCTTCTTTACCCCTTCCTGAGAAAGACCACTCACCCAGTATGGTCTTCAGAAGTTCCAAGCCCTCAAAGATAACTTGTTCTTCCTCAGTAGCAGCGATGATGATGCCAAGTGGCAGGCCACCTGCAACACTGTGGGTGAGCAGCAAGAACACCCTCCATCCCTCAAGGTCCAGGTTCCCCGAAGCATCCATGAAGCACATTTCCCCACTGTGCTTTAGATGCGTGTGCACTCTCTTCATCAATGGGGAGCAGATGGCCACAAGCTGCTTGTCACCAGATGTTGTCATCACTTTGGCACATTGATCCTTACACTCCTTGTTGTACTCTTCCACGTTCCTCTCCAGAGCCACTGTCATCTTCCCCCCTGAACCTCCATACTGCTGGCGGAATATCTGCCGGTACAGTCTGTCAAAAGACAATTTGTTAATTATTAAGTCTGTAAAACCATGCATAGAAGTAGAAGTCAAAGAAACTGTCTCATCCTATATATTGTCATTCACAAAACGCTCACTTATTCAAGAGACTGTTATAAATTAGGCCCAATGCATTCATTATCAAAATATCACGTCACACAATTACCTGTAACAGAACTCCAGAGTAGGACAGAGTTCTTTGTTTGCTGCAGCAACCAAATATTTGTCCCCATGTTCCTCCTGGAGACGCGATTTGAGCAGGTCCAAAGCATAACTTGGGGAGTGTCCTTCTTCCATAAACTTGATCAGCTTCTCTCGTTTCGCTTCACTCACATCACCGTAAATGAGTGCCTCTGCCACGAAGATGTTGTGATTGTGGTTGCTGTGGATGCTCACCATAGTAGCGAAGGCAGGCAGATGAGGATCTGAGCTTCTGAGGTGACATTTTAAACAAAAATATTCTTCACTGTGTAACAAAATCATGCACAAAAAATCATTGCATTGCATTACATCAAACCTTACTTACAGACTCTGCCTGCCTCTGCTCACTTCAGTACGTATAATTTTTATCGTCATTTTAGCAGGACAATTGGTGTTCTTGCTTTTGACAGGTACCAAATTATTTGGCACATTTTCTTTCCCCCGTTTGGGCTGATAATGTTGGCATCTGTAGTTCACCTTAAAGAAAAAAGTTAAATAATCAAAATGAATCAAAAACAAGTGAATTAGCGGCCTTTATATAATCAGAGGAATCATAAGTGAATTCATAGGACCACTATTTTGTGTTACAGCCTTTTAGCCTTAATGTTTTACTGTAAAATGTTCAGTTTCCATTCATGACTAATAAAGTATTCAACAAATCATTTAATGCTTGTGACCATTCCCATAAATTAAGCTAAATTCAAAAAAGTTGTTGAGTACCTTGAAAAGGACCTTTTGCTGTGTTGTCTTATGTGTTCTCTCCACCCTCCATGTAACAGTGTGAGACTTTAACCACTCCTTAATTTCTGCTTCAGATGACAAGGCCATTCGTAGGGTTGCTCTGAAGTTTACATGATCAAACGTCTTGCTGAGGGTTTCATAATCACAGACATGGTACTTGTAGTCTGGTATACAGTCCTAAGAGGCAACAAATCAAATAAAGGACAGGCATGTGTACTGTTTGTGTACTATTGTGAAAAAAAATACAACAATGTGTGAACACAGCAGCAAGATTTGTTAACTGCTGCTAAAAGAAGGCCAGGAAATGAAATATAAGCACCCTAAGGACAAACAAACTATTGAATGACCTACTCAACATATACAGTAAACAGGATTTTTCCCCCAAAGTGACAGCAAATGATAACTGCCCTTTGTTCCAAATAAAAGCTATATATGAAAGAGCTCTGTTTACACAATGCTGTATCCCTAAAACACTATATGCTCCCCCTTTGCAACTTTGGCAATGCAAATTTCTCATGGCAAAAGCTCATTTGAATTGACTTGAAGTTAAAGTGTGTGTGTGTGTATGTGTGTGTGTGTCACACTGACACTGAATTAAATGTGTTAAGTATTGGTTTTGCTAGAATGAGTTGCCTACCTTCAAAGCAGGGAAGTGGGATATATTGATGCAAGCATTCTGACAGGATTTCTTCCCACCAAATCTGAAGATGAAATGAATTTTTTAATACATAAACGTACATTATTCCATTTCATTTATGCAAAGCCAAGACAACAATTTCAGCGGGTGGGAATGAACACAATAGCATTATTCACGTCGTGAATTTAGACAAACGGGCAATTTAAACACAAATAACACGTTAATTTCGACTAGTATAAACTCAAGCATGGCCAAATTAAGAGTAAATCAATATTCAGGCTACTACTATGAAAGCATTCATTCCATATCCATCCTACACGTTTAATGAACGTTTGCGCGGTAAACGCAAATATCACAACAAACGTGCAACTTTACCAGGGGCCAGGTTAGCTTAAGATATATTAGCTTACTGTTCCTCAGTCCTACACGTTAAATGAAACTGACAGCCGCGGTGAACGCAAATATCACAACCATCCTGCAACTTTACCAGGGGCCAGGTTAGCTTAAAATATATTAACTTACTGTTCCTCAGTCGAGTCCATTGACGCGCGTCGGCTAGGGGCGGGCATAGTTTGCTTGCGTCACTAGGCTGTAGAAGAGCGGGGCGGGGTTTATAGCTGCAGGGGCGGGGTTTGCCTTGAACTGATGTGGGTTCCATAATAACGCGTCATGGAAATGTAACTATGGAAGCAATCGGACTGACAGTTTTGGCAGTATGAGCCGAAAAGCGATGGGAACGCTAACCAAAACTCCATGAACTCCTATATTAGATGAGACAAGAAAATTCAGTTACTTGTTTTTTCTATATGTTTGGCACTACGAACACAATTTTGACATATTCTACTGAGCAGACTCTCCTCTTTAACACGGCACAATTACAGTTCTTAATCCTGCCTTACGAGTTGACTGCTAGTTTTTTTTTTACCTTCACGTCCTCTACGACTCACACCTACGGATAAAAATGCAGAAAACGCATGATTAAAAAATCTGTGCGTCCGGTTATAACCGAGGCTTTAGATATGGATGATTTGCGGTTAGATTCTGCCCTCTGCTGGACTTCTTCCTGGCCTCAGCATTATCATTGTTCGGATTTAGATTGATATAACTGTAAGACAAATCTAATTTTTGTGCTTCAAACTCTTCAAAGATCTTTCAGCATTGTAGTTGGTGCAGTCGCTCAAACCAGCTCCAAGAAAGCACATTGAGCACAGCAAAGACCGACCTTTTTGCAGGACCTGTCCAAGAGAACATGTTACAGTAAAAATTGCTAAGCAGAAGAAATTGCTTGGGCTTCGATTCCAGTATACATCAACAACTGTTCGCACTAGCAAAATAAATTTACTAAATCTAAATCAGGCGAAATATTGGTATCAAAATATAGCTTGTTAAATACAAAGAAAAGAAAGTGATGCAGTTGCTGTTTGTTCATCGCTTTACATTACTTTTCCTGCATTTGAAAATAGCCTGGTTTAAGGCCGGAGTAAGCAGTAGCCCCTAGTAGTTTGGCTTTCCACAAATGGATCAATGCCGCCATCTGAAGTTACTTCCAAATTATTATTATTATTATCAGTAGTAGTAGTAGTAGTAGTAGTAGAATCAATAGCAGTAGTAGTTTTAGAAGCAGTAGTAGTAGTAGTTTTTTGTTTGTTTCTTTTTCCCATTATCACTTGACTTGCTGGAGCACATGAAACCGATCACTTTACATAAATTTCGATTGATTAATAATAACACCCAATTTACATTGCTGCTCGTTGGTCTGGTCCTCTTACCCACCAAAGCTAATGTTACCTAAAATAAATTTATTTAATCATTAATATGCTGGTTTATGACATTGCTCTAAATATTTATTTGGCTTGATGATTCTGTAGCTATAAACTTCTCTTCAATTTAAAATGTGCTTTTGATTTTAAAAGGAGTTCTGGGCCCGTATTCACAAAGCATCTTAGCGCTAAAAGCAGGTCCTAACTACCAGCTTTAGGAGAAACTCCTTAAAAAAATGGGCATGTCATTTGTAAATTTTGGACTCCTAAATATTTTCACTAAGCATGTTATGCCTAAAAGTAGCTCCTATGTCTGGGAGACCTTAAAAGTAGTCAAGGACTCCTAACTCGCTAAAATCTTTTCATGAAGAATCGGAAAATCGCTGCTGCTGTTGAAAGACGGAATGACTTGGAAAATCTGAATGATGCTCAGTTGTTTAAAAGATATCGGATTGATCGTGAAGCGATTTTATTTGTTGTTGACCTTGTGAGGGGGAGAATTACGTCTCCAACCATGAGAAACAACCCAATAAGCCCCGATATAAAATGTTTGACAACACTTTGTTACTAGGCCACCGGAACAATGCAACTTTGCAACGTGGACAATTTAGGGATTTCACAATCATCTGTTAGTCGCTCAATTCAACAAACAATCAATGTGCTTTGGGAACCCCTTATCATCCAACAGTTTATTTGGTTTCCAATGGACATTCGCCAACAACACAGAATCACTTCAATTCATGCACATCTCAGGTATGCCCGGTATCATTGGTTCTATTGACGGGACCCATATTCAAATTATTTCTCCGACCCAAGATGAAGAGTTATTTGTAAATAAAAAAAGTTAATTCCATCAACACCCAGATAGTAGGCCTATTTGATGCCAAATACAATATTTTGGAAATTGTTGGGAAATGGCCAGGATCCACGCATGACTTGCAATTTAATGGAAAGCAGCTTATGCCAATTATTTGACAGGCATTATTTGCCTGTGGGATACTACTTGCTCTGGGACAGTGGCTTTGGTGCGATAACTCCTCCTGCTATGCATTAATTATTTTATTTGGCTGTTGAGCGAGGGTTACATTTATAGATCATCATAATAATACCAGCCTATGTCATATTTTGTATACATAATTAAATTGTAGGCTATAAATTACAAACAAGCTTAGTATGCTTTCCTGTTTGAACGATTGCCCATTTATAGGGTGCAATCTCGGACCTCCCCTGTCATTGCAGCCCATGCCACCGCTTCTCGCAGCCGTCTGAATGCAGCATTGATTTGTAGGCTGATATTATCCCACGCATCCTGCTTGGATTTGCTGTTCACCCCCGAGCCAAATTTCCCTTTGTTGACATGCTTTCGCTCCAGCACCAACTGGGCCAGCAGCAGTAACTGGTCGTAGCTCCAGTTGGGCTTTTGCGTCCTTTTTGAACTTTCATCCATGACAGTCTAGGGCAAACAAACTTGAACGGCTCAACATTTAAATCATCGCAACATATTCTCATTCTCATTGGGTAATAAGTTGCTCATTTTTGGTGCAATTGACGGGTTTCATTAATAACTCTGTTTATGCTATTAGTGTTTTTACAATTATCTCTTTCCTATGTACGTTTATTTGCCTAGAGCGTTATATGCGGGGACCACGCATTGTGCATTTTCAGAAGTGCTCAACATATTATTTTACGCAGAATCTAGAAAAACGGTAGCTTCAATTGATGCGACAGTCTATTTAAAGGGATTAGGATAAGGATTTGAAGTACGAGTTGGGGAGGAGTGATTTTACCGGTCAGCATTAAGGGTAAGGTTAGGGTTAGGGTTAGGGTTGGGGCAGTGTTTTAAATTGGGACTGCCGGACCTCCCTACATTGAAATGCATCAGAAAACTGCCATACTCGTAGCAACTGCCATTATTTTATGGGACAAACCAGCCGCTTGGACTATTTCCTCATTTTTTTCCTCTATGGGTTGTATGTCGGATATTTTTTCAATGGGCCACCCTGCCGCCAAACAACCAATCACCGTGCTCACTGTCCCAAGACTCGTGCATGAGAAATGACGTCATCCATAGCAACCGAGATTTATTCCCACCTATCTCAGAGCTACTCCTAGTCTAGGAGTTACCAGTTTTCTTAACTAAAAGTTGTTTTCAGCGGCTTTGTGAATAACTCTTAAAATTTTACTCCTACATAAAATGTTTTAGCACGACTTAGGAGTACTCCGAGCGGTAAGATAAGATGCTTTGTGAATACGGGCCCTCGATTTTCATTGGCTGGAAAATTAATGGACTAGTTGGAAAAATTGGAAAACATATAACCTTGAATTTAGCATTTAGCATTTCCATTCCAAAAGGGAAAAATTTTGACTCATAAAGATACAAAATGGTTAAGTGGACACTTGTCTATAGATACATATCATACAATATTCAAATAAACACGTGATACATATTCAAACACGGGATAAGCAATCAGCAATCACATTGTCAGCACCCTTTACATGCTTAATTTCCAAGTCAAACTCCTGTACAATCAAACTCCAATTCAGCAATCTCCGATTCTTGTTTTTCATCTTACTCAAAAACATTAACGGATTGTGGTCAGTGTACACAATCATTGGCTTTTGCCCTGTACAAACATAAACATCAAAGTGTTGTAAAGATAGTACCAGAGCCAACAGCTCCTTCTCTATTGTGGAATAGTTCCTTTGGTGGCGATTGAACTTCCTGGAGAAGTATGCCACGGGATGCTCAATGTCATCAGAGTCACTTCTCTGTAGGAGCGCAGATCCACAAGCTTGGTCGCTAGCATCGACCGCGATGGAGAACGGTTTGTTGAAGTCAGGAGATTTGAGCACGGGGAAGTGACACAGCAGAGACTTCAGGCGATCGAAGGCTCTCTGGCATGCATCATCCCAGGTGAACTTTACGCCTTTCTTCAGTTGGTTAGTGAGACTGAGAGCAATCTCAGCAAAGTTCTTGCAGAACTTGCGGTAGTACCCAATCATTCCAAGGAAGCGGCGCAAAGCTTTTTTGTTGTCAGGAACTGGAAAGTCCGTGATGGCTTGGACTTTAGCATTTATGGGTGCCACCTTACCCTGGCCTATGACGTAGCCAAGATAGGTGACAGTAGCACAACCAAAGTCACTCTTGCTCAGGTTAACAGTCAGGTTAGCCTGGGTCAGGCGCTGGAACAACGTCTCTACATCTTTTAAATGTTCTTCCCAGGAGTCACTCCATGTGATCAGGTCATCGATGTATGCACCCGTGTGTGGCAATCCGGTGATTGTAGACTGTATCATCCTTTGGAATGTGGCTGGGGCATTTTTCATGCCAAAGGGTAGGACTTCTTACTGGTACAACCCAGATGGTGTGGCAAAAGCAGAGATGCTCTTAGCCCTCTCAGTTAAAGGCACACACCAATAACCCTTCAGTAAATCAATCTTGGTCAGAAACTTTGCTTGCCCTACTCTATCAATACAATCATCAATCCTAGGTATTGGAAACACATCAGTTCTAGTTCCAGCATTGACTTTGTGATAATCTGTACAGAATCTAGTACTTCCATCAGGTTTTGGAACTAGCACACAGGGTGAACTCCAATCTGAGTTGGAGGGTGTGATAATATCATGTTTTAACATGTATTCAACCTCTTTCTCAGCAATCTTTCTCTTTTCAGGATTCATCCGGTATGGATGCTGTTTTATTGGTTTGGCATCACCAACATCTACATCATGAGAGGATATAGAAACTCTTTTTGGAACATCAGGAAACAGATCCTCATATTTCTTGATCAACCTCTCAAACTGATCTCTCTGTGAGGGTTCTGAGTGCTGGAGTTTTACATCAAGATTTTGCAACACTTCAGAATTTGACAATTGACATGAAAGAACTTCAGCTTTAATTCTAGGTTCATCATCTTGAAACTCCCCCTCATCTTCACAAATCTCGGCGATAGGAGAATCTGAAGTGACAGCTGCAACCCTAGCATTTCTGTCATTATAAGGCTTCAGCATGTTAATGTGACACAATTGTTTTGGTTTTCTCCTATCTGGAGTCTTCACAATGTAATTGAGATCATTGAGTTTTGTCAGAATTTCATAAGGACCATGAAATCTAGCCTGCAATGGATTGGACTGCAAGGGAAACAACACAAGGACCTTGTCTCCTCGTTTAAACTCACGGCTTCTAGCCTTATGATCATACCAAGTTTTCATTTTTCCCTGACTTGATTTCAAGTTCTCTTTGGCTAGGTCACAAGCTGCACGCAATCTTTCCTTGAACTTGCTAACACAGTCTAACAGACTGATGTGCGGCTCTTCCTCTTGCCATTGTTCACTCAATAATATCAAAGGTCCTCTCACTTCATGACCAAACACTAGCTCAAATGGACTGAATCCAGTAGACTCCTGCACTGCTTCTCTAGCTGCAAACAACAGCAAATGAACACCTTCATCCCAGTCTTTCTCATGGTCATAACAATAAGTCCTCATCATTGTCTTGAGAGTGGAATGAAACCGCTCTAAGGCACCCTGACTTTCTGGATGATAGGCACTAGAAAGAATCTGCTTTGCACCTAGTTCATACACAATCTGCTGAAACAAACCAGAAGTGAAATTGCTACCTTAGTCTGACTGAATTTTCCTGGGAAGGCCAAACAACGTGAAGAACTTTATCAAAGCCTTCGAGATTGCAGTTGCCTTAATGTTACGTGGAGGTATGGCTTCGGGGAATCTGGTAGATGCACACATGATTGTCGATACTGATTTCCAGATCTAGTCTTGGGTAATGGACCAACGCAATCAACAATGACCTTAGAGAATGGCTCCCCAAATGCTGGGATAGGCTGCAATGGAGCTACAGGTGGGTCTAACTGGTGTTTTCCAACTACCTGACAAGTGTGACAGGTTTTGCAAAAGTTGGAAACGTCTTTCCGAAGCCCAGGCCAAAAGAAGTGTTTCATGATCTTATCAACAGTCTTGTTAACACCAAGATGACCTCCTAAAGGTAAACTGTGAGCCATTGTTAAGATATTATTCCTATAGACCTTCGGAACAACAATTTGCCTGACCACTACCCAATCTGCATTGACAGGGATATCAGGAGGGCGCCACTTCCGCATCAGCACACCATCCTTGAGATAATACCCAACTGGAACTGCGTCTATTTCTTTATCAGGAAGGGCTCTCCTCCTTAGTGCACAAATTTCAGGATCATTAGTTTGCTCCTCAATCAACCGCTTTCGGGACAGAGACAAGTCTCCAGACACATCAGAATCACCAAACCCATCCGGCTGGCTGAATAGAGAACTGATAAAAGTATCTGATAAGTCCTCAAACGGAGAAACCATAGTAGGCCAATCAGAGTCATGAGGCGAACCACCTGAGTCCTGACTATTCAATGTGCTGGACGGCACCAAAACATCTTCTTCTTTAGCCTTCTTGGCTATAGCACGAGTCACTGCGCAAGAAGGATACAGAGATGGGTCCTCATCGCCATCTTCAGTGCTCGGCTCTGAAGTAAGATGTACAGGGGGAACTACTTTGCCCCCAGCCAGGTCATTGCCTAGCAACAGAGAAACACCCTTTATAGGTAGACTTGACATAAGTCCCACCTTTACCTGTCCTGTAACTAAATCTGACTTCAAGAATATAGAGCGCAGGGGTACAGATACAGTCCTCCCTTCAATACCTTGTACAAGTATGAAATCCCCTGAAGCGGTCTCATCACGTAACTCCAAGGAGTCCATCAACAAAAGTGACTGAGAAGCTCCGGTATCCCTTAAGATATATATGGGGACAGGAGTAGTATGCTCATTCAGAGCCACAAATCCCTCTGACACAAATGGAAGAAATTCCTCTCTCACGAAGTCAGCTGTATTAGGCTTTTTAGCCCCACAAGAAGCAGGTAATTTAGCAGATCGGTTATCTACTATAGGGGTTTCTAACCTTGTTTTCACAAAGGCATTTGGTTTGGTATCCTTTTTTTTTCTTTCTTAGCTTTTAGGAACCAACAGTTAGTTTTATCATGACCAGGTTTCTTGCAATAACTGCAAACTAGACCACTTTTGTCACTGTCAGCTTTCACACTTTCATCAGACCTGTTACTGGATTTCTGAGCACCATCACCAGATTTGTCTTTGTCTTTGGGTGAGGAATCTTGGGTATCACCATTCCCTTTTTTCTGAAATTGTAACCATCTATTGTTACTGCTAGACTGAAATTTGGACTTATGTGTGAGAACATATTCATCTGCAAACTTGGCAGCTGATTGCAAATTCAGTGCTTGCTTCTCATTAAGGTAGGTCTTAACATAATCCTCAACACAGTTCTTGAATTCTTCAAATAACACCATCTCTTTTAGTGAGTTGAAATCATCCTTGACCTCCATAGAAGTACACCAGCGCTCAAAGCAAACCTGCTTCTCATTAGCAAATTCCACATAAGTCTGATTATCAGATTTCTTCAGACCTCTGAATTTCTGTCGGTAAGCCTCTGGAACCAACTCATAAGCTCTCAAAATAACCTTTTTGACAACCTCATAATCAGAGGAATCATCTGCAGACAAAGCCGAATAGGCTTGTTGAGCTTTACCCTTGAGGACAGTTTGCAACATCAGAGGCCAGTGTTCCTTTGGCCACTGGCAACTCTTTGCTACCTTTTCAAAACACTGGAAATAGTTGTCAACATCCCTTTCCGAAAATGGGGGCACCAATTTTACCTCCTGGCTAGCCCGAAATTTATTTTCAGTTTGAATTTTAATTTTTAGTTGCTCCATTTGGAGTCTTTCTTCTCTATCGAATTTCTCTAATTCAAAATCTCTCTGTCTCTGTCTCTCTCTTTCTGCTCTTTCCTCTTTCTCTCTCTCAAATTCTCTTTGTTTTTCTTTTTCTTCCCTCTCAAATTCTCTTTCTTTTTCTTTTTCTTCCCTTTCAATCTCTAGCATTTTTAATTTAGGTTCCATCTCTATATTTGGATTTTCCACTGGAAACTGTTACAGATCTCCTGGTGCAAACACATTTTCATCAATGTAATATTCAACTATCTCTCTAGCCAGTCTTGCTTTTCGCATGCCTGGTTTTACCTCTGTCAGCTCTAACTGTCTGCAAATTTCTAGCAGTTCTGTCTTTTTAAAAGACTTCAAAACCTCAACGGTTGGTGATGCCAAGAAATCATCCATTGCTGTTGATCTGTCACTATATTTATATAGGAAAATTCAAAAAAACAATTTTACAATTTGAAATGTTAGATTTTTAATAAATGACTCACAAAATGGTCTATCCCGGACGAGCCCCCAATTTGTTATGGCCCCAATTTGTTATTACATTTACCACACAACAGCAACAGCAAGGGATGACAGACACAGTTTTAAATCTTACACACATTTAATTTTTACCAAAGACAATAACGATTAAACTAATATTCTGACCAAGACTGAATACAAAAAAACAAGAAATATTTACAGTCCCTTTGGTGGGTTTCCTGGTGATGTGCTGGGTGAGGAAAAAGGCTCAAACACAGGCAAAAATGCACGAAAGAAACTTCACAGGTCTTGAACAGAAATGACGGGTCTGGTCACACGTATCCTTCTTCTTGCAATTTCTCCTACTACTACTGTCTCAATTCTTTTCCTTATATACTCTTTTGCAGACCCCACACACATTTAGACCTTTTTTTTTAATTTTCGGGGACTTGCCCCAGACATGTCCAGGACATGTCTAAACCTAGCTCCAGTCTGAGCTCAATAAAAGAAAGGTAAATGCTGCCATCTAGTGGCCTCTATTCACATCACACATGTTTTTCATGCCGTGCCTGAATAATTCCTGTGATCTCTATCTATATGTGTACATATATTGATGCCATTTTGCAAAAAATAAATAATGTGTGAGAACAAAGTCATTTAAACGAAGTTTCGGGGGCATATAGTTTTTCACCTGTCCGTCTGTCCGCACTTTGCCACGGCTATAACTTTTGATCGGCTCATGATCGGACTTTGATACTTGGCATATGCATTGCTTGTGAGAATGCATTTCAGATGGGGTCATGACTTTTGACCTTGACCTTGGAGCATGACGTTTGGTGACAAAAACTTTAACATGGGCCATAACTTTTCATTAGCTAGTAATAGGCATTTGATACCTGGCATATGTATTCCTTAGGATAAGGCCTTTCTGATGGGGTAATGAATGTTGACCTTGTGACCTTGACCTTTAACCTTTGATTGACTCATGATAGGCCTTTGATGGTTAGCATGTGCATGTTATGCACGGGGGCATCAGTGTTTCACAAACACATCTTGTTCTCAATTAGACCGCACATTTTGATGCAATAATTCAGTAGGAAACTGCATTAATTTATTTCAAATAAATATGAACTAGGTTTGGTGTTTGGTTACGCTGTATCTTGGGCAGGTCTTCCTTAATAAGCGCTTTCCTTTGGAAATGGCCAGGAAATTCACTTTACGGTTCCCATCAGATAGGCGTTGAATTTACTACCAGTCTTTATAGCGTTTACGACCAGCTGGTGCAGTGGTCTTGGAAGTTATGCCTCTATGGTTGCGCAACCTGGATTCAGGTCAGGCGGAAGGCCGGTAGGTGCATGCGACCGGCCCCAGCATATTAGTAAATCCCCCCCAACTGAATTTTTTGCTGCTTATACTCCAATATGTGAAGTGTTTATGGCACATATGAAGTTCTTCGCTCCTACAAAAAATTCATGATCATTTTGTTATTTTCTAAAGATTCATGCAACATAAAGTATTGTTATTTATGTTTACCTTTATTATGTACAGTCAAATAGCTGACAAGTATAAATAGTCCAGTGTCTAAATGGCAGTTGTTTGATATGTCACATTGATCTCAATAATAGGAGTAGCATTTGCATTTGAATCTTTAAAAATGTCGATGTTGTGTCATTAGTCCGTGTACGTAAATGCGAGCTCCAGATTCTTACAGTGCAAAGTCTCGAAAACCTGTTGTTAAGCTCTAGTCTTACGTAAACTCAGCAACTGTGTATTCAGGTACAGTACAGGCCTAAAGTTTGGAAGCAAGATCAAATTTGTACAAAAAAAAATCATAGTTTCATTGGCATACTTTGCAACAAAATAAACATGATTATTACACTATATAGTCACTTATAAGAATACACTTTCACTCAAATTATCAAGCCCATATTACTAGCCCCATGGTCTTAGTGCCCACCAGATTGCCGTTGGCATCTGGTGGGCTGTAAACCATGACATGAAGTGAATAATCCAAACTATGATTTGTTTTTTACTTTTCCACTGAAGTTGTGACTCTTGCAAATTTTCTCATCCCTTTCTTTTGTCAACAATTATTGAGCAATGATCTGGAAAAACAATGTATACAGTACCTAAAGGTAAATAAAGGAAAATGGTGCATATCAATGAAAGAAATCACGAATCATGCAGTAAATACAATCCAAATCCATAGATTTCATACTGGTTTTTAAGAAAGGCATTGTGAACAGAAACTTGAAGTTGCTTCCAAATTTTTGACCAGTATTGGCCTTGCTCCCAAACATCTGGCCTATAGTGTATCTATAAAAAACCTTCACTATAGCGCTGTTACTTTAGTTATAGTTCAGCGCATTGTTGTTATTTTATTTGGAATATCGCCTCCTGTTTGTTTTTGCATTTTGTCTTTTTCTGCCTTTGCTATGCAACAGAAAAGGCAAAATAAAAACCTACTTCATCTTTCCATCTGAATACAGTTCCACATTTGTCGTTTTTCAGTGCACTCTACTCGGTGCGCAGGAAAAGCAATTAGAGGAGATTTTTCCTCCTTTGGATTCAGCAAAGGTACCTTTGCCCGAAGATGTGGGAGACTTTGCATCAGGCCCTCCTGACATCTTCAGTATGGGGGCAGAGCAACAGAGGGAGATTGCCCAACACCTGAAGAGTTAGTTCATGGCTTCCCTGAGTTCATCATCTCCGATGCTCCACCACCCATTAAAGCTCCGGTCTCTCCTGTCAGCCCGCAGGTGTACCCAGCGCCTCCCCACAGTGAGTCCCCACTGCGACTGCCAAACCGCGATGAGGATTCTCTGACCGCATGCCAAGGATTTCTTCTTCAATTCGCCCTCTACTTCATCTACCACTCCACCCTCGGTGATGCAGAGAAGATAGCTGCGGTCATCACCTGGCTATCAGGCAAGGCCCTTGAGTGGGCTACTGCGATATGGGACCAAGTTGCCTTTTCCACCTATGACATCTTCATCCACCAGTTAAAGGCAGTGATTGATCACCTGGCGATGAAGGCTGAGGACCATTTGCTGGAGCTGCAACAGGGATCCAGGACGCGCCTATCATTTTTCCAACCCAGTTTATATGAAACCACGCCCACTTCCACAATACAGAAGCCTCGAAGGGTGCTTGCTCCATAGCTTGCTCCGCGCCCCATAGCTCTTCTTCTTCTTTGGGGTTTGTGATGATAGACAGACCTTATGGTGTATTACCGCCAGCAACTGGATCCATCCGCTCGCTTAAAGTAACTTCAAAAAAAACAACACCGGTCCATTGGAGTCAATGGAAAAGGCACAACTCTCTCTCTCTCTATGGCTCTGGCCTGGGTGTGCCAGCAGACGGACTACACGGCACCGGCACATCCAGGCACATGTGTAGCTACGTACCTGCCATATCAGCCCTTGTAATCACTTCATATGCAGCCAGATAGCTCCCAGAGAAATCAATGCTTGCTCCTGGGTAGGTTTTTCCAGGAATCTTTAATTTTCATTTTTTGGAGTCACATAGGAATGCACTGATTTAACATGCCTTTATTTCCAAAGTTTTTCCATTTTATATATATATATATACATATAATACAATATGCTAACAAATGATATATATACACATACTCAAACACGGGATAAGCAATCAGCAATTACATTGTCAGTGCCCTTTACATGCTTAATTTCCAAGTCAAACTCCTGTACAATCAAACTCCAATTCAACAATCTCCGATTCTTGTTTTTCCATCTTTCTCAAAAACATTAATGTATTGTGGTCAGTGGACACAATCATTGGCTTTTGCCCTGTACAAACATAAACCTCAAAGTGTTGTAAGGATAGAACCAGAGCCCACAGCTCCTTCTCTGTTGTGGAATAGTTCCTTTGGTGGCGATTGAACTTCCTGGAGAAGTATGCCATGGGATGCTCAATGTCATCAGAGTCACTTGTCTGTAGGAGCACAGATCCACAAGCTTGGTCACTAGCAACGACCGCAATGGGCAACGGTTTGTTGAAGTCAGGAGATTTGAGCACGGGGAAGTGACACAGCAGAGACTTCAGGCGATCGAAGGCTCTTTGGCATGCTTCATCCCAAGTGAACTTTATGCCTTTCTTAAGTTGGTTAGTGAGACTGAGAGCAATCTCAGCAAACTTCTTGCAGAACTTGCGGTAGTACTCGATCATTCCAAGGAAGCGGCGCAAATGCTTTTTTGTCGTCAGGAACCGGAAAGTCCATGATGGCTTGGACTTTAGCATTTATGGGTGCCACCTCACCCAGGCCTATGACGTAGCCAAGATACTTGACAGTTGCACAACCAAAGTCACTCTTGTTCAGGTGAACAGTCAGGTTAGCCTGAGTCAAGCGCTGGAACAACGTCTCTACATCTTTCAGATGTTCTTCCCAGGAGTCATTCCATGAGATCAGGTCGTCGATGTATGCACCCGTGTGTGGCAATCTGGCGATTGTAGACTGTATCATCCTTTGGAACGTGGCTGGAGCATTTTTCATGCCAAGGGGTAGGACTTCATACTGGTACAACCCAGATAGTGTGGCAAAAGCAGAGATGCTCTTGGCCCTCTCAGTTAAAGGCACACACCAATAACCCTTCAATAAATCAATCTTAGTCAGAAACTTTGCTTGCCCTACTCTATCGAAATAATCATCAATCCTAGGTATTGGAAACACATCAGTTCTAGTTACGGCCTTGACTTTGCGATAATCTGTACAGAATCTAGTACTTCCATCAGGTTTTGGAACTAGCACACAGGGTGAACTCCAATCTGAGTTGGAGGGTCTGATAATATCATGTTCTAACATGTACTCAACCTCTTTCTCAACAATCTCTCTCTTTTCAGGATTAATCCAGTACGGATGCTGTTTTATTGGTTTGGCATCACCAACATCTACATCATGAGAGGCCATAGAAACTCTCTTTGGAACATCAGGAAATAGATCTTTATATTTCTTGATCACCTATCAAGCTGATCTTTCTGTGAGGGTTCTAAGTGCTGGAGTTTTACATCAAGATTTTGCAACACTTCAGAATCTGACAACTTCCATGAAAGAAATTCAGCTTTAATTCTATGTTCATCATCTTGAAACTCCTCCTCAACTTCACACGTCTCGACCATAGGATAATCTGAAGTGACAGCTGGAACTCTAGCATTTCTGTCATGATAAGGCTTCAGCATGTTAATGTGACACAACTGTTTTGGCTTTCTCCTATCTGGAGTCTTCACAATGTAACTGACATCATTGAGTTTTGTCAGAATTTCATAAGGAGCATAAAATCTAGCCTGCAATGGATTGGGCTGCAAGGGAAACAACACAAGAACATTGTCTCCTGGTTTAAACTCACGGCCTCTAGCCTTATGATCATACCAAGTTTTCATTTTTCCCTGACTTGATTTCAAGTTCTCTTTGGCTAGGTCACAAGCTGCACCCAAATCTTTCCTTGAACTTGCTAACATAGTCTAACAGACTGATATGTGTTTCTTTCTCTTGTCATTGTTCACTCAACAATAGCAAAGGTCCTCTCACTTCATGGCCAAACACTAGCTCAAACGGACTGAATCCAGTAGACTCCTGCACTGCTTCTCTAGCTGCAAACCACAGCAATTGAACACCTTCATCCCAGTCTTTCTCATGGTCATAACAATAAGTCCTCATCATTGTCTTAAGAGTGGAATGAAACCGCTCTAAGGCACCCTGACTATCTGAATGATAGGCACTGGAAAGAATCTGCTTCGCACCTAGTTCATACACAACCTGCTGAAACAATCCGGAAGTGAAATTGCTACCTTATTCTGACTGAATTTCCCTGGGAAGGCCAAACAACCTGAAGAACATTATCAAAGCCTTCAAGATTGCAGTTGCCTTGATGTTGCGTAGAGGTATGGCTTCAGGAAATCTGGTAGATGCACACATGATTGTCAACAAGTACTGATTTCCAGATCTAGTCTTGGGTAATGGACCAACACAATCAACAATGACCTTAGAGACGGACTCCCCAAATGCTGGGATAGGCTGCAATGGAGCTACAGGTGGGTCTAATTGGCGTTTTCCAACTACCTGACAAGTGTGACAGGTTTTGCAAAAGTTGGAAACGTCTTCCCGAAGCCCAGGCCAGAAGAAGTGTTTCATGATCTTATCAACAGTCTAGTTAACACCAAGATGACCTCCTAAAGGTAAACTATGAGCCATTGTTAAGATCTCATACCTGTAGACATTCGGAACAACAATTTGCTTGACCACTGCCCAATCTGCATTGGCAGGGATATCAGGAGGGTGCCACTTCCGCATCAACACACCATCCTTGAGATAATACCCAACTGGAACTGCGTCTATTTCTTTATCAGGAAGGGCTCTCCTCTTTCGTACACAAATTTCAGGATCATTAGTTTGCTCCTCAATCAACCGCTTTCTGGACAGAGACAAGTCTCCAGACACATGAGAATCACCAGACCCATCTGGCTGGCAGAACAAAGAACTGATAAAAGTATCTGATAAGTCCTCAAACGGAGAAATCATAGTAGGCCGAACAGAGTCATGAGGCGAACCACCTGAGTCATGACTATTCAATGTGCTGGACGGCACAACATTATCTTCTTCTTGAGCCTTCTTAGCCATAGCAAGAGTCACTGCACAGGAAGGATACAGAGATGGGTCTTCATCGCCATCTTTAGTGCTCGGCTGTGAAGTAAGATGAACAGGGGGAACTACATTGCCCCCAGCCAGGTCATTGCCTAGCAACAGAGAAACACCCTTTATAGGTAGACTTGACATAAGTCCCACCTTTACCTGTCCTGTAACTAAATCTGACTTCAAGAATACAGAGCGCTGGGGTACAGATACAGTCCTCTCTTCAATACCTTGTGCAAGTATGAAATCTCCTGAAGCGGTCTCATCACGTAACTCCAAGGAGTCCATCAACAAAAGTGACTGAGAAGCTCCGGTATCCCTTAGGATATATATGGGTACAGGAAGAGAATACTCACTCAGAGCCACAAATCCCTCAGACACAAATGGAAGAAATTCCTCCCTCACAAAGTCAGCAGTATCAGGCTTTTTAGCTCCGCAAGAAGAAAGCAATTTAGCAGATCGATCATCTACTACAGGGGTTTCTAACCTTGTTTTCACAAAGGCATTTGGTTTGGTATCCTTTTCTTTTTCTTTCTTAGCTTTTAGGAACCAACAGTTAGTTGTAACATGACCAGATTTCTTGCAATGCAGATTTCTTGTCACTGTCAGCTTTCACTCTTTGATCATACCTGTTACTGGATTTCTGAGCTCCATCACCAGATTTGTCTTTGGGTGGGGAATCTTGGGTATCACCGTTACCTTTCTTCTGAAATTGGGACCATCTATTGTTACTGCTAGACTGAAATTTGGACTTATGTGTGAGAACATATTCATCTGCAAATTTGGTAGCTGATTGCAAATTCAGTGCTTGCTTCTCATTAAGGTAGGTCTTAATATCATCCTTAACACAGTTCTTTAATTCTTCAACTAACACCATCTCTTTTAGTGAGTTGAAATCATCCTTGACCTCCATAGAAGTACCCCAGCGCTCAAAGCAAACCTTCTACTCATTAGCAAATTCCACATAAGTCTGATTATCAGATTTCTTCAGACCTCTGAATTTCTGTCGGTAAGCCTCTGGAACCAACTCATAAGCTCTCAAAATAACCCTTTTGACAACCTCATAATCAGAGGAATCATCTGCAGACAAAGCCGAATAGGCTTGTTGAGCTTTACCCTTGAGGACAGTTTGCAACAACAGAGGCCAGTGTTCCTTTAGCCACTGGCAACTCTTTGCTACCTTTTCAAAACACTGGAAATAGTTGTCTACATCCTTTTCCGAAAATGGAGGCACCAGTTTTACCTCCTGACTGGCACAAAATTTATTTTTTGTTTCAATTTTAATTTTTAGTTGCTCCATTTTGAGTCTTTCTTCTCTATCGAATTTCTCTAATTCAAAATCTCTCTGTCTCTGTCTCTCTCTTTCTGCTCTTTCCTCTTTCTCTCTCTCAAATTCTCTTTGTTTTTCTTTTTCCTCCCTTTCAATCTCTAGCATTTTTAATTTAAGTTCCACTTCTATATTTGGATTTTCCACTGGAAATTGTTCCAGATCTCCTGGTGCAAACACAATTTCATCAATGTAATATTCAACTATCTCTCTAGCCAGTCTTGCTTTTCGCATGGCTGGTTTTACCTTTGTCAGCTCCAAATGTCTGCATATTTCCAAAAGTTCTGTCTTTTTAAAAGACTTCAAAACCCCTACAGTTGGTGATGCCAAGAAATCATCCATTGCTGTTCTCAGTATATATCTAGGAAAATTCACAAAAACAATTTTACAATTTGAAATGTTAGATTTTCAATAAATGACTCACACAATGTTCCATCCCGGACTTGAGCCCCAAATTTGTTATGGCCCCAATTTGTTATTACATTTACAACATCCACAACAGCAAGAGATGACAGACACAATTTTAAAACTTAAACACATTTAATCAACAAAGAGCACTAACAACTAACTAATCTAATAACTAATCTAATGACCAAGATTGATTAACAAGAAAAACAGAAATATTTACAGTCCCTTTTGGTTGGGTTCCTTGGTGATGTCCTGGGTGAGGAAAATGCTCTAACACAGGCAAAAATCCACTATAAGCTTCACAGGTCTTAAACAGAATGACAGGTCTGGTCACATGTATCCTTCTCCTTGCAATTTCTCCTACCACTTCACTGTCTCAATTCTCCTCCTTATGTACTCTCTCGCAGACCACTCCCACCTTTTAGACTTTTTTTTTCTTTTCTCTGGGACTTGTTTCAGACATGCCCAGAACATGTCCAAACCTAGCTCCAGTCTGGGCTTAACAAAAAAAAGGTAAATACTGCCATCCAGTGGCCTATATTCACATTACAGGTGTCAAACTGACCTGTAAACGGGCCAAGAGGCTGCAGGTTTTCACTCCAACAATGCAGAAGCGCACCTGATACAACTAATCAGTTATGCAGGCCTAGATCAGTGCTATCAGGTGAGCTTCTGCTTGGTAGGATTGACGACCTGCAGCCTCTTGGCCCGTTTACGGGTCAGTTTGACACCCCTGTCCTACATGAAAGGAACAAGCCTTGGGCAAAGGCAAGAGTGACAGGATCCAAGATTGACTGGCTTCATTTTAGGTGCTTAAGAAATGACTGTACATCACAAATTAAATCCTCAAAATCCGATTATTTCATTTCAGTCACTACAGAAAATGTAAAAAATCCAAGAAATTTTGGAAAGCAATTAAATCCATTTCGACTTTGGGTAAACATAATGAGTTGCCCCCTTGTATTACAACAGCTAATGGCACCGTTTCAGACAGACTTAACATGTTGAACTGTTTTAATGAGCATTTTGTGTCTTATGGTTCACTATTTGATTCGATCTCAAACCCGTCTTCGTTAAATGCTGCGGCTGGTGTGTTAAATCAGACTGTCACAAGTCAACCCTTCTTTTTTACTCCATTTTCTGTTGATAAAGTGGGTGAAGCCCTGGGTAGGCTGGACACGAAAAAATCAGCCGAACAACTGGTAAGTGAACAGTTGAAGGATTTCTTACGCAAAAATGACTTCTTATGGAATCATCAGTCTGGCTTTAGAAAGCGACATGGTACTACTACTGCAGCTATGAAAGGGGTAAATGACATCATTGGCATATTGGATAAGAAACAAAGTTGTGCAGCTTTGTTTATTGACCTGACTAAAGCTTTTGATACGGTGGATCATTCTATTCTCAAAGATAGGTTAATTAGTATTGGAATATCCAACCATCGTTTGAAAACTATCCTGCTGAAAGATGTCAATGTGTCAAATTTGATGGGCTCACTTCAAACTGGTTAAATATATGAAATGGCGTAACCCAGGGGTCTGTTTTGGGTCAACTTTTATTTTCGATCTATATTAATAGTTTGGGACAAAATGTAGAAGGTGCAATTTTTCATTTTTATGCGGATGATACAGTGATTTATTGTGCTGGTTCCACCATTGTACAGGCTCTTTCCAAACTGCAGGATGTGTTTGACATTATACAGACTCAGTTGTCACATTTGAAGTTGATTTTAAATGCTGAAGAAACCAAAGTAATGCATTTCTCAAATACTAGAAAGAAACTTGTATTTAGTCAGGATATTATTACTGCTGCGGGAAAGAAGTTGGAAATTGTCTCGAGTTTTAAATATCTTGGTATCTGGCTTGATGACCGTCTTTCTAACCCCATGTTGAAAATGTAGTTAAAAAGTTGAGACCAAAGCTGGGGTTTTATTTTAGAAATAAGTCCTGTTTCTCTTTTGAGACAAGAAAGAAGCTGATCTCATGCTTGAAGAAGTCATGGCCGATTCATCAGTCTTTCTAAAAGAGTCTATAAAAGCTTGGTTGAGTTTCCAGTACCATCCACCAGACCACCCGGAAGAGATCTTACAACAAATAATATGGTTTAACTCAAATATTACAATTAAAGGATATCCATTTATATTGGAACAAATGTCTGCTCGGGGCATTTATTTTCTGAATGATCTCATTGATGAAAATGGGAAACTAATGTCATACAATAGTTTTTGTCATAGGGATGGTGCCCTTTGCTCCATACAGAATTACAATCAATTGGCTGCAGCATTGCCTTCAGAATGGAAAAGAAAGACTAACAAAATAACTTCTCAGGAACTAGTATGTCGGCCCTCCATAAAAAATTTCAGTTGGGTTGCTCATAAAAAAATCAATAGGAAAATGTACGATTTTTTTATGGAGAAAAATAACTTAAAGGAAATTCCCTACAGAATTCATACATATTGGGAGGATTTAGTAGACACGCCAATCCCTTGGCTACGAGTTTTTAACTTAAATAATCAAATTTCTATTGGGACAAGGACTAGAATTTTCCAAGACAAATTGTTATATAAAATCTTGGCAACAAATAAAATGTTACAAATATGGGGGATAAAGGAATCCGATACATGTAGACTTTGTGAGGACGAGGAAGAAACCTTGGTCCACTTATTTTGGTATTGTCCATATGCTGTTGGCTTCAGGATACAGGTGCAGAAATGGCTACAAACACTAAATATTCCATTCGAGGTGACCTTGTTTACAGTTATGCTGGGGGACCTGAGAGATACTTGTCTAAAATTAAATAATATAATTATAGTTCTTGGAAAAATCTTTATTTTTAATACACAAAATAAGAATGCCCTAAGATTAAGTAACTTCAAAATGTTTGTTAAAAAGAGCTATAATCTGGAAGGTATAGCTATGATAAACCTGGGCAGAGCATCTGAATTTTTAAGGGTGTGGCAGAAAATAAGTACAGGTGAGGGATGGAAATTACTCACCAAATCAATGAATCTTATCTGCATGAATAAGTTTGTGTGATCTGTTTTTTTTTTCTTCTTCTTATGGAGACATCATTGCATGTAAAAATACAATTCCAATCATGCATTGGAATGATGAGGCTTTAGGAGGTTTGGGGGGTTCACTGAAGGATTGATAGCTTTGAGAGTTGTTGGTGTGTGGTTTCGTTCTTTATTTTCTAGGTTTTTTTTTTCCTTTCATTGCTATTTTATATATTTTTTTCTTTTCTGTTTTTTCTTTGTTTAGTCCCTCCCTCAAGAGGTGATACATCATTGTATTTAAGTCCGGCAAAATAATAAAGTTGTCCTCCAAAGAGGGGGGGTGGTGGCGGGCAAAAAAAAAAAAAGAAAAAAAAAAGAAGCTGATCTCTGCAACTTTTTTTTTTTTTTTTTAATTTGGCATCTCCAATCCCACCCGAATCTGGAATGCCCAATTGGGGAACTATGTACAAGTCTTGCTCGTATGCGACCCCTTGCTGCCAACTCAGGATAGTGAGACAGTTCACGGCTCTCCTCCGAAGCACGTGCCTGTCTGCCACTGATTCTTATACACTCATTGGTTGAATCTTCGCAAGTTCAGAACTAGGGCGGAGGATACCCGGACATGAACCAACCCGGAGTCTTCCTGACGAGCGCCTGTCTGGCCAACAGGAGGCGCTGGAGCAAAGAACAAAGCTGATATATTGTATACCCCAAATCCGGCAGTCCCTTCCCAATTTGAAACCCTGTAGCGCGATAGCCAATTATGCGCTACTCTGAAAAAGCTGATCACCTCTGCACTTTGGAGCAGTGCTTTAACCGTGTGAGCCACCTGGCAGCTCATCTCTGCTAATTTTTTATCAGTTATTGATAATGGTGATCTTTTATACATGCATGCATCTGCCCATTGCTTGCAAAACTTGGACAGTGTTTATCACAGTGCCTTGAGATTTATGACCAATTGTAAAGCCTTTACTCACCTCTGTATGCCAGGGCTGGGTGGCCATCTTTGACCCTGCGTAGGCTCAGTCACTGGTATTCGTTTATTTATAAAGCAATTTTAGGTGAACTCCGTTCTTATAATTGTTCTTTGATTGAACTAAGATCTGATTGCAGTTATAATTCGAGATCTCAAGTGATTTTATTGTCAGTTCCAAGCGCATGGACCAATTTGGGAAAGAAAGCTTTTAAGTGCTCGGCTCCCCTCACCTGGAATAGCCTGCAAAAAGATTTGAAACTACAGGATTTGGTCTCCTTCTTTGTTTAAAATCTTTTATTAGTACAGTGGTGAATAAATCGGTAGGTACCGATTGCAGTTGACCATTTTAATGTGAGTCCACAGTTTATTGAATATCTTTTATGTCCGTTGGTATCATTTGAAGCTATTCTACACTTTTTGTGTTTACACTGTATATTCTTTTGTGTTTGTCCTGTATATGTAACATGTTGTGCTGCTGTCTTGGCCAGGTCTCCCTTGAAAAAGAGATCGTTGATCTCAATGGGACTACCTGGTAAAATATGGGTTACATAAATAAATAAATGAAGGACTCATACCTCAAAAGGGGGATTGACTAACAAAAGATGCACAGACGCCAAGTTTCTTCTCAAACCATGAATGTTAATGACTGAGAGGAAGAACGTAGTGCACCATTAGTCAGCTCAATAACTTTACGCCCCCCTGCTGGAGTCCTCCAGTACCTATAATTGCTTTTAACACTTGCTGCCGTCAAAATGAATGGAATTCCGAACATTGAGTATCAGAAAAACAAATAAATACTGTACTACTATAAGTTTCTATAAGACAGTAAGAATGTTAGACAATGACATAAAATGAACATACTCATATGGAATGATTTTGCATATGCCCTAATGAGATTATCAAGTTTAGTGTTAAACCTTGTTGCAGGAACATGCATTATTCACACCATCACACTCTCTTCCAATGATTCAAAGATAACTAGTTAAATTCTACTTCCATGTTACTTTTTGCAGTGGTTAAAGCAATAAAATTACTGGCTATAAATATGTTTAATGATTTTTTTCTAAAACCTATTCCTATTGTTTTTAATGTCTTAATCGCCACCTTATCGTGGTGAAGGGGTTTGAGTACCTGGATGACCCTAGGAGCTATGTTGTCTAGGGCTTATTACCCCTGGTAGGGTCTCCCAGGGCAAACAGGTCCTAGGTGACCGGTCAGATTAAGAGCGGTTCTATAGCCCCTAATGAATGAACTGTAGACCAAGGATGATCACGTCGCCTAGATTGGCGTCACCGGAACCCCACCCTGGGTTGGGGCTGGCAGGCGAGCGCATGGTGGTCGGGCCTCAGCCCACAGGACCCGGCCGGGCGCAGCCCGAATGTACGACGTGGGCCCGCCTTCCCATAGGCCTATCACCTGCGGGAGGGTTCAAAAGGGTGGCAGTCGTGGGCGAGGGCCCCGGCGACCCAATCCCTGGATGCAGAAACTGGTTCTCGGGACATGGAATATCACCTCACTGGGTGGGAAGGAGCCTGAGCTTGTGCGGGAGGTCGAGCGATACCGGCTAGAGATAGTCGGGCTCACCTCCACGCACTGTCTGGGCTCTGGAAGCCAACTCCTCTAGAGAGGCTGGACTCTCTTTTCCTCTGGAGTTGCCCATGGTGAGAGGCGGCAGGCTGGTGTGGGTTTGCTTATAGCCCCCCAGCTTAGCCACCATGTGTAGGAGTTTTCCCCGGTGAACAAGAGGGTTGCTGCTCTGCGCCTTTGGGTCAGGGACAGGTGCCTCACTGTCGTTTCAGCTTATGGGCCGAATGGCAGTGCAGAGTACCCGGCCTTCCTGCAGTCCCTGGGAGGGGTACCGGAAGGTGCTCCAACTGGGGACTCCATCATTCTGCTGGGGGACTTCAACACCCACATGGGCAATGACAGTGTTACCTGGAGGGGTGTGATTGGGAGGAACGGCCAATCTGAACCCGAGTGGTTTTCTGTTATTGGACTTCTGTGCTAGTCACAGCTTGTCCATAACAAACACCATGTACAAACATAAGGGCGTCCATCAGTGCATGTGGCACGAGGATGCCTGAGGCCGGAGGTCAATGATCGACTTTGTGGTCATGTCATCTGATCTTCGGCCGTATGTCTTGGACACTCGGGTGAAGAGAGGGGCTGAGCTGTCCACTGATCACCACCTGGTGGTGAGTTGGATCCGCTGGTGGAGGAGGAAGCTGGACAGGCTTGGCAAGCCCAAACGTATTGTGAGGGTCTGTTGGGAACGTCTGGCAGAACCCTCTGTCAGAGGGCTTTTCAACTCTCACGCCCGGGAGAACTTTGACCGGATCCCAAGGGAGACTGGAGACATTGAGTCTGAATGGACTATGTTCTCCACCTTTATTGTTGATGCGGCCGTTCGGAGCTGTGGCCGTAAGGTTTCCGGCGCCTGTCGTGGCGGCAATCCCCGAACTCGGTGGTGGACACCGAAAGTAAGGGATGCCGTCAAGCTGAAGAAGGAGTCCTATCGAGCTTGGTTAGCTCATGGGACTCCTGAGGCAGCTGACGGGTACCGGCAGGCTAAGCAAAAACTTGGGCATGGGAAAAGTTCGGGGAGGCCATGGAGGAGGATTATCGGTCGGCCCCGAAGAGGTTCTGGCAAACCGTCTGGTGCCTCAGGAGGGGAAAGCAGTGCCCTGCCAACACTGATTACAGTGGAGGTGGGGAGCTGTTGACTTCGACTGGGGATATTGTCGGCCGGTGGAAGGAATACTTCGAGGATCTCCTCAATCCCACTTACATGCCTTCCACAGAGGAAGCAGAGGCTGGGGACCCAGAGGCTGATTCATCCATCACTCGGGCTGAAGTCATTGAGGTAGTTCAGAAGCTCCTTGGTGGCAAGGCACCGGGGGTGGATGAGATCCGCCCTGAGTACCTCAAGTCTCTGGATGTTGTAGGGCTGTCTTGGTTGACACGCCTTTGCAACATCGCGTGGCAGTCGGGGACAGTGCCTCTGGACTGGCAGACCGGGGTGGTGGTCCTTCTTTTTAAGAAGGGGGACCGGAGGGTGTGTTCCAACTATAGGGGGATCACACTCCTCAGCCTCCCGGGTAAAGTCTATTCCAGGGTGCTGGAGAGGAGAATCCAGCCGATAGTCGAACCTCGAATTCAGGAGGAACAATGCCATTTTCGTCCTGGTCGTGGAACACTGGACCAGCTCTATACCCTCCGCAGGGTGCTTGAGGGTTCATGGGAGTTTGCCCAACCAGTTCATATGTGTTTTGTGGACTTAAAGAAGTCCCTCCGGGTTGGAGGA
Organism: Gymnothorax reevesii; assembly: GCA_029721435.1. Taxonomy (NCBI): domain Eukaryota; kingdom Metazoa; phylum Chordata; class Actinopteri; order Anguilliformes; family Muraenidae; genus Gymnothorax; species Gymnothorax reevesii. The sequence continues at coordinate 74,284,978 of CM056573.1, read as the reverse complement.
GAGCTCCTGCCTCAAGTGGAGGAGTTTAAGTATCTTGGGGTCTTGTTGAGTGAGGGAAGAATGGAGCGTGAGATTGACAGATGGATCGGTGCAGCGGCAGCAGTAATGCGGTCATTGTACCGATCTGTTGTGGTGAAAAAGGAGCTGAGCCGAAAGGCGAAACTGTCAATTTACCAGTCAATCTACGTTCCTACCTTTACCTATGGCCCCGAGGAAGACCCAGGACACGCTGGAGGGACTATGTCGCTCGGCCGGCCTGGGAACGCCTCGGGATACCCCCAGGAGAACTGGAGGAAGTGTCCAGGGAGAGGGAAGACTGGGCATCTTTGCTTAGACTGCTGCCCCCACGACCCGGCCCCGGATCAAGCGGAAGATGATGTGTGATGTGATGTGTGTGTGTGTCTTAGGTGAATCACTCCATGCATCTCAGCCAAAAGCCTCCTCAGCCATGGGTTGTCCTGAATCCAGTGGGGAGGTGGAAAGTGTTCACTGCACGTGCATGACTGGTGTCGCTGAAGAGTGTGTCCATGTTGCGGTGCAAGGAGTGCCAGGCTACAGCATCGACTACACCACTAGTGCAGCCAGGTAAAAGACACTCGACCAGTCCATCAACGAATGTCACAACAGACCACCCACTATTCGGACCTGAGCTGGCAGCAGGTTGGTACCATCACACCGTACACTCGCTGACTTAAAGCCTCTCACAGAATTCATGCACGATCAAAGGTCTGGACTCTGTTCTGTGATGGAGGACTTCTGCCACCTTTATGCAGACCCTGTTCAGCCCAGTATTATATATAGATTGCACAACTACCAGTGAACTACCTCATTACCAACCTCAAGGTTTCAACAAAAAAATAATAAATCAGTTTATATGTATTTAATATTCTAGTTCTGTACATTTGTTTATATTCCTGTATTTATATACCTGCACTTGATTCTTGAAGTATTTCAATTGACTTTTTTATGTTACTTTGCACTTTTTTTTTACCAATTCCACCTTTTTGTCAAACGAATACAGAGACCGAGTTCCTGTTACTCTTGTGAGTTTTATTTGATATGGGAAAAACATTGCATAGCTGAAAATTACAAGAGCCACCTGGCAATGGCAGATCCCCCCGGCTGTAGGTTGTGTAACCTACAGGTTTTGTGGACAGACCGAAACCCCCAAAAGGCACAACTAGACCATAAGGAGAAGCTCCATTCCAAATTTGGTGTTTGTAAGTGGTATAGTTTTCGAGTTCTGGTCCGGAAACGATTTTATTACGGACGGACGGACGGACACACTGATCGCTATATCCCCCCCCCCCCATTATATGCTGGGGGGATAAAAATGTTACAAAATAAGAAGACTCAATTAGCATTCATTAATAAGTTAGCAAAGGTACATGTACATTCAAAATGTTGGGTTCGTAACAACACTGGGGCACATGTTGGTAAGCGCCCAGGTTACAGCCACAATCTTGTAAAGCAATGTCATGTCCTCGCCCTCAAAAGGAACTACAAAGCCCAGACGGATAGTGTGGTTTAAAAGGGTGCACTTGGATCGCATACACCCAATCACTCTCTCCACATGTATCCTCACGTGAGCTAGCTTCCTGGTCTCCTCCCCATCTTTTGCATCTACACTCAACAAAAATATGAACGCAACACTTTTGTTTTTGCTCCCATTTGTCATGAGATGGACTCAAAGATCTAAAATTCATTCCAGATACACAATATTACCATTTCTCTCAAACATTGTTCACAAATCTGTCTAAATGTGTGATAGTGAGCACTTTTGCTGAGACAATCCATCCCACCTCACAGGTGTGCCACATCAAGATGCTCATCAGACACCATGATTAGTGCACAGGTGTACCTTATACTGCCCACAATAAAAGGCCACTCTGAAATGTGCAGTTTTGTCTCACAGCAAAATGCCACAGATGGAGCAAGCATTGAGGGAGCGTGCAATTGGCATGCTGACAGCAAGAATGTCAACCAGATCTGTTGCTCGGGCATTGAATGTTCATTTCTCCACCATAAGCCGTCTCCAAAGGCGTTTCAGAGAATATGGCAGTACATCCAACCGGCCTCACAACCGCAGACCACGTTTAACCACACCAGGCCAGGACCTCCACATCCAGCAGGTTCACCTCCAAGATCGTCTGAGACCAGCTACTCAGACAGCTGCTGAAACAATTGGTTTGCATAACCAAAGAATTTTGGCACAAACTGTCAGAAACCATCTCAGGGAAGCTCAACTGCATGCTCGTCGTCCTCATCGGGGTCTTAACCTGACTCCAGATCGTCGCCGTAACCGACTTGAGTGGGCAAATGCTCACATTTGATGGCGTCTGGCACGTTGGAGAGGTGTTCTCTTCACGGATGAATCTCGGTTTACATTGTTCAGGGCAGATGGCAGACAGCGTGTGTGGCGTCGTGTGGGTGAGCGCTTTGCTGATGTCAATGTTGTGGATCGAGTGGCCCATGGTGGTGGTGGGGTTATGGTATGGGCAGGCATCTGTTATGGACAAAGAACACAGGTGCATTTTATTGATGGCATTTTGAATGCACAGAGATACCGTGATGAGATCCTGAGGCCCATTGTTGTGCCATACATCCATGAACATCACCTCATGTTTCAGCAAGATAATGCACGGCCCCATGTTGCAAGGATCTGTACACAATTCTTGGAAGCTGAAAATGTCCCAGTTCTTGCATGGCCAGCATACTCACCGGACATGTCACCCATTGAGCAAGTTTGGGATGCGCTTGACCGGCGTATACGACACCGCGTACCAGTTCCCACTAATATCCAGCGACTTAGCACAGCCATTGAAGAGGAGTGGACCAACATTCCACAGGCCACAATTGACAATCTGACAAACTCTATGCGAAGAAGATGTGTTGCACTGCATGAGGCAAATGGTGGTCACACCAGATACTGACTGGTCCCCAGACCCCCAATAAAGCAAAAACTGCACATTTCAGGGTGGCCTTTTATTGTGGACAGTCTAAGGTACACCTGTGCACTAATCATGGTGTCTGATGAGCATCTTGATGTGGCACACCTGTGAGGTGGGATGGATTGTCTCAGCAAAGCAAAAGTGCTCACTATCACACATTTAGACAGATTTGTGAACAATGTTTGAGAGAAATGGTAATATTGTGTATCTGGAATGAATTTTTAGATCTTTGAGTCCATCTCATGACAAATGGGAGCAAAAACAAAAGTGTTGCGTTTATATTTTTGTTGAGTGTAGTTGACAGCGGCCCCTTGTAAATGCAGGTAGTTTTAGAGTGGCACCCACTAGGGCAACACTCTCCTTCATCTCAAACCCTTGATCTGCCAGCGTTAGGTCACCAGGTGAGAGCTTGTCAAGAAAGCCACAGTTCTCTGTTACCCGCTTGTCACTTCAACTCCCTCACCATCCTTTGGAGATAAAAGAGATGGTTCCTTGTGGTATTATGCTGATGAGGTATTTCATGGTGTGCTTACCTTTGTAGTTGGAATAAGTCTCTGCTCTTGCCCGAAGATTTTGTGGTTTTTCAATGAAAAGTTCAAAGCAGTCTATAATTACTGTGACCATATTACCAAACCTTTCTACATATTGGTGTGGCATGCTAGCCTGAATAAACTGCCTCTCTGGCCAGTACAACAAAAGGCTGAGGTGTGAGTACAGTACATTTATGGAGTCGCTGAACAGGGTGGATGTGGTTTGCTTGCTTACGTCGAAAAGGTGTGCAAAATGATTGAGAGGCATATCCAGCCTCAGGCGCATGAGTGTCAAAAGAAGCATTTGGAAAGGGGAAATTTTTTGGTCAGTCTTTCCTCTAGAGCACCCATCAGTAGAGCAAAAGATGGAAGCCCAGTGTAGTACTAGACTTTGCAATCATTGTCTTTCAGAAAGTTTTCATTCAGGCTTTTTTTTCGAGAGCTCTTCCTTCAGCACTCTATTCTCCTCCTGTAAGCGTAAAATTTCTTGAAGCCTGAAGCAACATTGGCTGCACTCCTCCACTGTCCAACTGCTCACCATCATCCTCTTGACAGGTCTGTGCTGTATCCTCCGCTTCCACCTCAGCCACAGGTGCAGTGGTGTCTAATGGTAATCAGAGAAAGAATTCATTACATCCAGAGTGTGTGAAATCTGAAGAAATCACAAGTCCACAACCACAATGAGACTGATTAACATCATCTAGGCCTAATTGTGTGCAAAATGGTCTAGCCTTGGTAAACCTAGACGCCCCTGCGAGCGATTTGGATTTCGCTCTGCAGGTCACCTTTGAAGAGAAGACATTATTTTTGAAAATCTCCACGAGCTGTGGACCCAATCAAAAACGATTGGCAGGCCTAAAGCAATGACTACTGTCTGAAAGTTTGCCCAGTATCGCAATAGTGTCTAAATTATTATGAAAGGCTGGATTTGAAGATGAACTTTAAAATACACAGACTAAATAGCATGACTTGACACTTTAATTCAATCACACATATTTACCTGAGTGGTACAGAGAAGCTGAAACAGCCATCTCTGCCTCAAGGATAGGTGTTGTCAGGGGATGGTGGTAGAGCATCATTCAGTTGTCCCGCTAATGCGTTCAACCCAGTGACAGCTTGGTCTTGAGATCTCCTGATCCTCATTCCTTACCGTTGAGATCTTTCTGTGCCTGCTGCTTTTACCTCTCTGTGGCTAAGGTTCAGTGAGGGCGCCCAATTAGGATCACATTCTAGCATTTCATAGGCAGGTTTGCCTGCAAACGCAAAAACAAAATTCGCCTTGAAAAAACTGATAAGCCTAAGCAATAGCGATTGTGTAGGGACAAATCTCTGTGCCCTGTGATGAACATTTCCCCACCAGAATCACAAAACTCACAGCCCAAGACAATGAAAAGCAAACATATACCATCCTTCCTGTACAGTGATGGCTGGTAAACTAGCCATAGGGGAGGCTGAAACCCATCCCTTAAAAATGATGATTGGCCATGATCTGTTTTTAATCATTAATTTAAATTACCATTTCAGAAACTCCAAAAATTCTCAACATTATCAGGTGTGGTCATTTTATATTAATAACGCATACCACTCAACTCTCACGCATTCAGTGTGAGTTTGTGGCATATTTACTTTCCTCTGCTGTAGTCAGCAATTATTCAACACGTGAAAGATTCTCACACGGAACTTCACCAGCAAGTTAAACGATCATGAAACACATGCATTTCTTCCAACCCCTGAGTAAAGAAAAGCGTGAAAAGTCAGGAGAAATAACGGAGGTGAGACTAATAAACCTCCATGGACAAGGACTTCAATTCCATGAGAATCTCTTACATAAGCGTTGATTGAATAATTGCTGACTACGAAGAGGAATGTTAATACCCCACTAAAACTTACGCCGAGTTGACAGGTATGCTTTATTAATGAACTGTCCACACCTGATAATGTTGAGAGTTTTCAAAGTTCCTGTAATGGAAATTTAAATGAATGATTGAAAACAGGTCATGACTAATCATTATTTTTAAGGGATGGGCTTCAGCCTCCCCCATCTCCAGTTCAAAAGCCGCCACTGCTCCTATATTACATTGGTACCGCAATACCACCAGTGACGTACGGTCAGTGGTTAGTTTGGTGAGGCAGAATCCTTCCCTTTGCTTGATTAGCAATCGATTAAGGATTGCTAGTCTCATAAGACTATTCGGCAGAATAACGGGCCAGTTAAAGTTATAAGTCAGTACATAGAACCTGAAATACTCACTAGACAGCAGATTTGCGCTTGCTTCCAGGAAGCCGAAGCAATGTCATCAAACAAATATTAAAACAGTTCGACTTATGCAGAGTTCAATGCTTAATCAATATACAATGTATTCTCCTTAAAATATGAGCTTTCACACCCAAAAAGAGCGGGTGTTTATTTTCATAAACGTCTTCTTTCATAATCCGATTAACAAAATGTTTAAACGATATACAGAATTACCGAGAGCCGATAATTTTTCCTAATTAACTATTCAGATTTCCATCCTTGCAGTCTTGAATTGAAGCACATACGTGAATTAATCTATTTGTCATTATCTTCTCTATCAGTATACGGGCTTCCTACAGGCTTGGTCTTAATTGTTTTGATTGTCAATAGTAGATAGTACGTGGGAACAGGTTGACAAAATCCTGTGATAAAAGTTTGAGTCACTGCTTCACCTCACCGCACATCTCTGGCTTCCTGTAAGCAAATACTCACAAATCTGAAGTTTCGTGAGCATTTCAGGTTCGATGTAGCCTACGGAGCAATACCACCGCGGAAACTTGAACTGGTCCGTCATTCTGCCGAATAGTCTTACTAAACTACTTAATCGTCTGATTGCTAATTAAACAAAGGGGAGGATTCTGCCTCACCAAACTAGCTTCTGACCGCACATCACTGAGTACCACAGCATATTAAAGTAATGAGGAATCACATGTAAGCACTGCCTAAGAGAAAATAAACTTGGCAAACTAAATCTGCCTTCTGATTTGGTACACTAGCTTTTGGTGACGGAGTTGTTGTGGTTACCAATTAGCAAAGATAACTTGTGCAGCTAGCTAGCTAACAGGTCTTTACCTGCAAGTCAACAATCCATAAAAGTCACGCGCAAGTTGTAACCACAAAACAATATGGTAAGTTTGAGCTATTTGCGCTTTAACTTACCTTTATGAAAATGCTTTGAACACACCTCCATGTATGGGGGAGTATGTTCGAAGGTGATGTTCGGTCTCCTGACTGCTGCTATCTATGCCATCCGTCGCCTTTTTGTAACATCTGAAACGTGACTAGTGCTGTTTCTTTTCCATGCAGGAAAACGATAAAAGCTTATTCCTGAGTTGATCAGTTGTCTTCGATGGTCGTGAGAACGGCTCTTGCAGTTTATCTCACAACAACTCCTTGTCATCTTCCTTGAGATCGATAGAAAATTAAAACCAACCTTGCTTTGCGGCAATTATGCTGTCCTCTGCCCTGTGCTACCCCATTTACCCAAAATGCGGTGCGTTGGAACATGACTATCACGTCACATTGGCCAACTTAAAAAGTTTTTTCCGAGACAGAATGTCATTAGAATGACCTGACAAGGACAAGTCTGAAAATTTTTCAGACATCTCAGGACTGGAAAGGACTCCTGATGAAAAGACAGCCCAATAAAGGTGTCAGCCAGGTTGAAGTCAAGGTCTGCATCATCTTCAATACCCTTTTTGGCCATAGAACGAGTAACTGCACATGGAGGATAGAGGTCTGGAATTTCCTCCTCTACAGAGTCAGATTCTTGATCAATCAAAGGAGTGTCAGTTACAACAGGGTAGTGCACAACCTCATCCCCAGCAAGATCATTACCAAGAAGCAAATGAACACCTTTGAAAGGAAGAGAAGACCTAACACCAACAGTAACAGGCCCAGAGACCCAGTCAGATTTGAGATGAATATTATGGAGAGATTATTATGGTTATTATGGTTGAACATTATGGTTTTACACTTGTAAAACCACATTCTACTCCTTAAATAAGGACATTAGTCTGAGTAGACGATTTGTCCGAAAAAGGCTGAATATCTGCAAGAATAAGAGATTGGGAAGATCCAGTATCTCTTAGAATTCGAACAGGTACAGGTGAGGAAAAATCATGTGAAAGTGAGACAAAACCATCGGTGATTAATGGCTCAAAACCCTCCCTAACAGAATCAGACACAGAAGGTAGAAGATCAGGCAAACTGACCAGAGATACAAGAGATTCTCTCTTAGGGGTCTATTCTCCCATGCGCGTAAGTCGAAAAAAGCACTTAGCTACGCGCTTTACAGCCTACGCGTATTCTCCCCTCAACTTAAGTCTGTGCATTACGCGCCCCGAAGGCAGTTACGCGCTTGGGGCGGAGCAAGGCCAAAATCGGGGCGTTTCCGGGCGTTTCTCATGCAAATAACAGTTACCCGTATTCTCCCCCTGGCTTAAGCGCTTTTTCTGTTAAGCGCTTTTGAGGGCTGTATTAAGGTCAAGTGCCAACATAAGGCGAAATGGAATATTGTGTTTGATGTTGTTTATCGGCCGAATTTTAATATTAATTTTACTTTATTTAACATGGTAAAGGTTGAGACACTTAATATTCAATTGTTCTTCCATATTTCTAAACTACATTTCTCAAAGCCATAATAATTTATCAAACAAAATCATCACATGATATTACGCATCAGCCTCTTCGCCAATCAGTTCAATTACAAACGCAAAACAATTAATACGAGTATACAAAAGACCATCATTCTACCATGCCCTCAAAATTTAAAACCAAAATGCCAGTCCTGCATTTGCTTGCATTGTTGCATGATTGGGAAAGAGTAAGAGGAGCGCGCTGAGCTCGAAGACAAACACGCATATATCGGCGTCATTTGGACATCCTGGGACTAACAAACATTGAGGGCATCCAGCGCTTTCATCTGGACCGTGCATGAGCCAATCATCTATCTTTGCCGACTTCTGGATGAACAACTATCCAGCCGCAGCATTTATCCACAAAACATACCTGTGGTCATCAACATCAGAATTGCGCTGTCGCTCCTGGCATCTGGGTTGTTCCAGAGAGTGGCTGGTGATGTCATACACATATCACAGGCATCTGTGTCAAGGTGTCTGACGCAGTTCGTTGATGCTTCAAGTTCTTCTCCAAGCACCTCCACTGCAGAAAGAGTGGATGCCATCCCCTCCTCCTGTGCAGTGAAATGCACAGGGGATGATGGTTGTCCACCACCTGTTGTGAGTACACTTCTCCGGTGTGCAGAGAGCCTGGCTTTTACAGCGCCCCGCAGATTTCTCCATTTATGCTTTAAATCGGGGATACTGCGCTTACATCTTCCCATCGAAGCCACATCCAGAACGATTTGCAGCTTAATTCCTCGGATCAGCCTTCAGTGCTCGCTTGCCATGCAACAGTAACATCTGTGAAATTTGGTTTTCGGCATTGGCTCGACGTCGCCATCATTGCCTTCATGTTCTATTAACAAATGCGACTGCCTTATACGTTTGTGATAATCTAAAAAGTTGTGATATTCTCATGAGTGAGGAGATTGATTTTCTAATTGAGGTTATCTGTATTAACAAACTCGTGTCTTTGTAATTTTTTTACCATTGATGATACTGTGTATTTTAATGTGTGAATCAAGATATTATTAAATAGGCTACTCTAGATTGCGCCCTTCACTGGCCAATACCAAAGCACAACCCATTTGTTAATCAATTTTAGCCTATAAAGAATAGCCGACATGGGAAGAATCATTATCAGTAAATGGGATAATTGATTATAATAAAGTATTAATTAGTATTATTAGATTATAATAAAGTATATAAGTTCAAATGAATGTGTCGCTCAAATCAAATAGGATATGATAGGCTATGGATATGGAATTCCGTCATTGCTGAAGCAGTTTCGGGGCGGGGTGGATCACGTGCAGGGTAAAAATCCTTGTTAAAGCGTTTCCATGTCCTTTAGTTGCAAATCTGACATCGGAGTAGTTTGAGATTTCAAGAGCGCAATTTCTAAATGAGATCATATAGACTGTCTTTGATTGTCTTTTTTTGTGTGACTAGAATATTCCCTTTGTCTTCTCCTCTTTCTTCCACGGAACAAACAGGCTGGTGTTGTAGGGGCACATTTTCAATGATCTGATTGCGCTGGTTGAGAAGCGCTAAATTCTTTATTTATTATTTCATTATCGCGGCAATTTGTTTGTTTGCATAGCTTTAATGCCATGGTGTCAAGAGATTGCCACTAATATCCCCCGCCGCCTGAATTTTACGTGTCCGTACAGACGTACGGAAGGACGGAGCCCAATGCTATATCCCACGCTTCGAGCTAATCGCGCGGCGGGGGATAAAAAGAGATGTATGAATTACTTCTTACATAGGCCTACTATTACAGCGGCATATAAAGCCTTGTATCTTCAAAATGACAAACTTCACAGGAAAATAAAAAATAAATATAATATTAAACAATAATAATAAAATGGAAATGGATAAATATAGTTTAAAATTAAAAAATGTTTAATTTTGCATGTAAGAATAGTGGACATACGAGTTTTCGTTTCTTATCAGTTTGGAGATACGAGATTTTATCAGCAGGCCCACTTCTTTATTTTCAGTACTGAAAGGCCACAGGCCTATAGTATAATACACAATATACATCAGGACATAGCTATAAACACAACATATCACATCATAACATAACAAATCGGATTCTGAATATCATATCATATTATATTGCACCATAGAGTGTACCATGTGTATCATCTATAGATCTCCTCTATTGACCTATAGATCGCACATCACATATCATTACTTATACCACATCATACCATACCGTGTCATGTCATACATCACACAACATATCATATTATATCACATATTATAATCATACATCATTATCATTTTTCAGTTTAAGTTATTTTGTCTACATAACATTGCGTAATATATGTACATTGCAAGATTCTGTAATGATGAAGCCGTAGTATTTGTTAACAATAGCTGAAGTTTAGTTTCATTTGGATAATTATAATAATATGGTTTGAAATATTTCACTCGTAATGCATAATACACAGGGCAGATTAAAAGGAAATGCAACTCATCTTCTATAACATTCATATCACACAGTTTACATATTCTGTTCTCTTTAGCAATGCCTGTATATCTGCCAGTCTCTATAGCTAATTCATGTGATGAGCATCGAAAGCGAGATAATGCTACTCGAAACTTTTTGATACCAACTTTTGATAAATACATTTCAACACTTATATCAGATTTCCATTGTTTATAATATAAACATTTAGTCGATAACGATATTGATTCTGTCCAAGATTGAAAATACATATCTTTTAATCTCTGTGTTATTAACATGATAAATTCTGTCTGCGAGTGGACACTCTGGTTGTACCAAACATGCCCATATCCTATTTTGTTGAGTAGCTCTCTAATGTCAGTTACCCAGTTTCTTTTACCGTTTTTGTCATAGATTAACATCATATTATAACATTTTTTCGGAAATCTATGGCATGGCATATTCAGTAATTTTAACCAGTACTTAATGGCTCTGATAGAAGAGTAGATATGTAAAGGAAATCTGCATAACTCTCCATAAACCATAGTACTACATGTGCTTGATTTTACACCAAGAAACTTTTTGCATGCAGAAAGGTGAATTTTTTCAATGTTACTGTGATTTTGTGTTCCCCATATCTCTGAGCCGTATAATAATATTGGGCTTATTTTCATATCAAATATTTTAAAAAAGGTATTAAAGGGAATTTCACCAAGAGATTTCATATTTTTATAAATACTTATGAACACTTTCAGGGCTTGTGTTGCCGCCCGCTTAGTGTGGTTATACCAGGAAAGGTGGTTAGAAAAGTAAACACCTAAATACTTATATGCTTTTGTAGTTTGTAGAGGTTCTCCTTTATAAAACCATTTTTCTATCTTGGAAAGTTTCCCACCATTCTTAAAAACAATCATTTTGGTTTTTTCTCTATTGACATTTAGTTTGTATTGATAAGAAAAACTTTCTAGCTCATGGTATGATAAATTTAGCGCACATTGTAAAAAAAAAATGGTATTACAATTTTCCAGGAAAAACTATTTGATATGACATCAAATCTGCCAGACGTACATGTGCTTTGTGGGGGTGACTTCAATGCTTGCACTTCTACTTTGCCCGACTTTGTTGATGATGACATTATGTATCAGACTGAGAGTAAAGATCACTCCATGTGGGATTTTATACTGGATCATTTTGACCGTGAACGTTACTCCTGTGATAAAGTTGTTAACCATTTTGGTAGAAGTCTTTTAGACCTTTGTTGTTCCTTAAATGTGCATATAGTTAATGGCAGATGTGGAAAGGATTCAGAAATAGGAGAGTTTACATTTGTAGGTACAAACGGTACAAGTGTAATAGATTATATCTTAACCTCTGCAGACCTATTTGAGAAAATTACAGACTTTAATATACTTTCCAAAGCAGAATCATCACATCTCCCGTTGACACTAGATTTACGTGCGCATCAACCAGTAGTACAACCTAGCGCAAGTAGGAAAAACGCAAATACAGACTATCGGCAATCATTTAAGTTTGTCTGGAACGATGCTAGCCTTCTTCAATTTCGAACTAACCTACTATCTGACAATGTACAAGATTTATTAGACAAGTCCGCTGAGGTAGTATTCACAGATAAACAAAAGTGTAGACTATATAGTTAAAGCACTATGTCTCTCCGCCTCCTACATGAAACAAATCATACGTCCCTTTAAGGAAAACTCTAGTACTAACAAGTGGTACGATAGCGAATGTGAATACCTAAAAAAGCAAAGATGCAAGTTTCTCAATCTTTTCCGAAAACATAAAACCGCAGAATCCTTAGAAAGTTACCATAAAGCTAGAAACAAGTATAATACAACTTGCACAGAAAAAAGGAAACTGTACATGGAACAGAAAAGAAAATTATTAGACGAAAATATTAACGACTCTAAAAAATTTTGGTATGAGCTAAAACTACTAAATTCTAACAACAGTCAAAACAGTGACATTACAATTGATGAGTGGTATACCTATTTTCAAACCCTATTTTCGTCCTCTGACAGTCATTTTGACTCCTCTCCAGATGACCATGTGGATACCCAACACGATACGCCCTCGACAAGCTTCATCTCTGATATATTAGATGCCCCAATAAGTAGAACTGAAATTCTAGACAGTATACAGCACCTTAAGTGCAATAAATCTCCAGGTATAGATAATATTCTACCAGAATTTTTTAAACATTCATCAGATGTACTAATTCCCTATCTTGAACTATTATTTAACGTAATACTTGATACTGGGAACTTCCCAGAATCTTGGTCAGTTGGAATTCTTGTTCCAATACATAAACAGGGAGACCGAAACTATACAAATAACTACCGTGGAATAACTGTACTTAGTATATTTGGAAAGATGTTTACACATATTATCAACAAACAATTGAATAATTGGGCTGATATCATGGACAAAATTTATGAAGGACAAGCGGGTTTCCAACAAGGGTACACTACAACTGATAATATTTTTATACTTCATAGCCTCATACAATGATATCTCAGCTTAAAAAGGGGAAAGTTTTATGCACTTTTTGTGGACTTTGCTAAGGCCTTCGACTCAATTGAGAGAGATAAACTTTGGAATCTTCTACAATCACATAAACTAAGCAGAAAAATGTATAATATGCTAAGAAGTATCTATGAAAATGTCAAAGTATGTGTCAGAAATCACCATGAAATGTCTGAACCTTTCATTAGTCAACTTGGTGTTAGACAAGGGTGTATTTTAAGCCCGTTTCTGTTTAGTTTCTTTATAAATGAACTCACACAGCAGATATCCGATACATGCACAAATGGGATCCAGCTACACCCAGATCCAGTGCAGTTATTTCTCTTACTCTTTGTAGACGACATCATACTATTTTCTAGCACCGTTAGTGGACTACAGAATCAAATAGACCACAAATGCATTTTTATGGTTCATCAGAAAATCCTTGTTCCTTGTTTTCTTGATAGCCATAATCAATGAGCTTTGTACAGAGTCTGCCTCTCTTTTGCATTAGTCACACCTCTTTCATAAGGCCACCTACAGTGGGGGAAATAAGTATTTGACCCCTTGCTGATTTTGCAGGTTTACAAAGAGTGCAACGGTCTATAATTTTAGGTTTATTTTAAAGGTGAGTGACAGAATATCACCAAAAAAGTGGAATAAGACTTTGTATGCATTTTAGGAATTTATTTGCATATTTTTGGTCAAACAGCATGTACATATATTGTAGAAAAGCCATTATTGGCCAGCCCAGATGTCAAACAATTTTTATAGTGGTTGACAAGGTTTGTGCACATTTTGGCAGGGATGTTGGCCCACTCCTCCCTGCAGACAGCCTCCAAATCATTCAGGTCCCGAGGCTGTCGCCTTGCAACGCGAATTTTAAGCTGACTCCAAAGATTTCCAATTGGATTCAGGTCTGGAGACTGGTTAAGCCACTCCAGACCCTCGATGTACTTCTTCTTCAGCTACTCTTTTGTTGCTTTGGCGGTGTGCTTAGGGTAGTCGTCGTGCTGAAACACCGATGCTCGACCCATGTTCAGCTCTCTCACTGAGGCAAGGAGCTGTTGGTCCAGAATTCCACAGTATATGGCCCCGTCCATCCTCCCCTCAATGCAATGGAGTTGTGCCATCCCCTTGGCCGAAAAGCACCACTGTGCTTGACAGTGGGGATGGTGTTCTTTGGGTTGTACTCTGTGTTCTTTGCCCTCCAAACACGGCGAGTTGAGTTGAGCCCAAAAAGTTCTATTTTGGTCTCATCTGACCACATCACCTTCTTCCAGGCCTCTTCTGAGTCATCCAGGTGGTCAATGGCGAACTTTAGGCGGGCCTGTACAAGTGCCTTTTTGAGCAGGGGGCCCTTGCTTGCGCTGCAGGATTTCAATCCATGACCGCGTAGTGTGTTACCAACTGTTTCTTTTGTAACTGTGGTCCCAGCTGCCTTCAGTTCATTAACCAGTTCCCCCCTTGTGATTCCTCACCGTTCGCATGATCAGGGACATCTCATGAGGCGAGACCTTGCATGGAGGCCCAGACTGAGGGAGGTTGGCGGCAGTGTGGTACTTCTTCCGTTTCCTGATAACCGCACCGACTGTGATCTTTTCTCTCAAAGTTGCTTTCCGATTCTCTTCTAGCCCATCCCAGCCTTGTGTAGGTCAACAATCTTGTCCCTGATGTCCTTAGACAGCTCTTTGGTCTTGCCCATGGTGGAGATGTTGGAATCTGGTTGTTTGGGAGTGGACAGGTGTTTTTTATACAGGTAGTGAGGTGAGGCAGGTGTATTTGATGTTAATAATTAGTTGGGATTGGGGGTGTGTCTAAAAGAACGACTAACTGGCTTGTGGGACCCAGAATACTTGCTGTTTGGTACGGGGTCAAATACTTATTTTTCCTCATCAGATGGTTATCAATTTTTATAAATTCATATGATGTGATTTTCTGAAATTTTCTTTGTGATTCTGTCTCTCACAGTAAGAATGTTTATACGATCAAAATTATAGATCGTTGAATTCTTCGTAAGTGGGCAAACCTGCAAAATCAGCGAGGGGTCAAATACTTATTTCCCCCACTGTACATTCTGAAGTTAGGCGCTGTGGGCGTGATCGAAGCGTGTTGGGGAGAATTCGCGTAACTCAAAAGCGCTTAACTCGAATCGCGTAAAAAAGGACTTACGAGCTAATGGGAGAATAGACCCCTTAGTGAAAGCAATTGGCTTGGTTTCTTCTGGTTATTGTTTTTTCTTGAGAGCATAACACTCAGAAATAAGGTGACCTTGCTTTTTGCAGTATTGGCAAGACACAGAAAGTAAAGAATCAGGATTGCTTCTCACTGGAAGGCTTCCTCTCAGAAGTGGCCAAAGAAGCATTAGAAGTGTTATTAGAAGAAGACTTGAACTAAAACTTGCTTTGAAATTTAGAAAAAGTGGATTTTTGGAGAAAAGAAGACTTATGAGGTAATGCATTAACTATCAGCTAGAGTGGAAACATCTTGCCAAGATGCAATGGTTTGTTTCTCCTCAATTCTGGATCCTCAATGTCTTGATATCAGGCTGGATACACCTTTTGAATTCCTCAACCAAAATAAGTTGCCTCATTCCGTCAAAATCTTTTTCAACTTTCATGGAATTACACCACTGATCAAACAACTGTTCCTTCAGCCTGCCAAATTGAACATGAGTTTGACTGGGTTCCTTGCGAGAATTTTTGCCTGTAAGCCTCGGGGACCAATTCATAACCCTTCAGAATGGCAGATTTGACAAAATCATAATCAGAGCACTGTTGGTCAGATAACTGGTTATAGATTTTCCTAGCTTCACCAGTAAGGACACTTTGTAACATCATTGTCCGATGCTTTTTGGCCATTTCAAATTTTCAGATATTTTTTTCAAAATGGGTTAGGTATTGGTCTACATCATTTTTTAAGAAAGGAGGAACAAGTCTGATGTGTTTAACCACATCAAAATGATCAGAAAGTCCAAAAGATTATGTAACAGTACCTGCTTCTGTTTTCTTTATTTCCAATTTGTACTGCATCCTTTTTTCTTTTAGTTCTTTCTTCAATCTTCTTTCTTGTAGTTCTCTCTCCTTCTCCAACCTTCTTTTGTCGTTCTCCTTCTCCAAACTCCTTTCTTCCAGTTCTTACAGACGTAGCTGAAATTCATGTCTTTGCAGCTCTGTTGCAGGCACCTCCACATCTTTAATCAATTCTGCTGCTTCTTCCCCAAAGATATCTTCATCAATGAAATGTTGCACCAAAATGTTCAATATTTCTTGTTTCTTCATTGATGATTTCACAGCAGATCCGAGGGTTGAGGCTATTTGCAGCAAGTCCTTCTTCTTGGATTAGAGTTTTCAAAAAAAATTCCACATCAAAAGTGATGATTGCTGGTTTTTCAAATAGTCACAAGATTTAAAATAATAATTCAGCTTTAATCTTTGGTGAATCCAATTGTTGATCCAATTCATGGTTTATTTCGGTGGAACCTCCAATTTGTTATGACTTGAAAATCACAACAAAGAAAACAAGCAATGAAAACAAATTTTTCTTCACTAAACACAAAAAACCTCTTTAAATAATCCACCGTTCAATCCTCTAATAACACTCTGATGCCACTATTTAACTCTGTTGCCAAAACAAAAACTCTGCTCTGGGTGACCAAAATCACAGCATTTATATAGATTAGCAACATTCTGCAAAGATCTACAGGATTCCAGGGTAATCCCGCCCCCTCCAGGCAGTAAGATGCCAGAAGCTTCTAGAAAGCATCCATTACAAAGAAGTGATATTACATCAGATTGTTTTGCTACAGATAGACCATCAGAGGGTGCTGAAGAACAAAATAAATAGCTGACCAGCAAGACAGCAAAAACAGCATGTAACAAATCTCCATTTTCAAATGATATACAATGCTGTACATAAAATTCCCATATATAACAACAGTTATTTCTGGCCTAAATTAACTTGGCTGACTAAGATTAGCTTTTAGCTAGCGGAAATTTAGTGTATGTTTGGCGCATTATTTTGCCTGCTTACCGACATCATAGCATAGCGTTTTTGACATCCACAGATTCCTTAGGTTGTCTAGTTTCATATGATCTTCACTGTAGCTAAAAGTGAGCCCACTGCAGCTATGGAAATACGGCATGTCAGTCAAGCCTGTGGGCTGTGAGGGAAACGTTTACATATTGTGTATACTGTCAAGTTTCCTTTGAACTGCACCACACTCCATCCAATATCTTACAGTAATGTAATGACAACATTTAAGTCGGGGGAACAAAGTTGTCAGCTAATGTGAAAGTTGACATTTACAGACAATATTAAAGTGGCGGGTTCCGTAGTGTCAAAACAATACCTTTCTGGAGGCACAGGTTTTTAGCTAAGCCAGCTTTGTACTGGCCGAAGTTGGAGAATGAGTCCGACGTGAAATGAGCACGCAGAAATAGGTTTGTGACAGGGGATGCAGGAACATTATCAGCAAAAATAAATGCAGTCCACTTGTTCCTCTGTGATTCATCGCTCGATGGAATATTAAAAAGGTTTTAATGTGGATTCTGGCCGCCAACTACAGAGAATTCGTGTGCACCAGAAGCTTTAGCTCTTGTTCCTGATATTTGTCTTGGGCGTGTTTGCGGAAAACAGAGGCACACCTCGACTCCTCCTCTGCGCTGTACACGTCATTAGGGTGCCAAAACTGAAATCTCCAATTTTCATGCCTCCAGAGTATAAAGGCTCCCGATGAGGAAGAAAGGGAGGAAGGAAGCTGGTTTGACTCCAAAACTTTTCAAATTTTGTCAGAGTGAGTGATGGCTAATGTATACATGCAATAACTGGGAAAAATGTGTTTTCCCAGTAATGGATCCTTTGGGGGGGGTAACCAAGGACAATTCTAGGGGCCCAGCATTCACAGTTTGGTTTGCTTTGGTTTGGTTTGTTTCTGTTTGTGAGCTTGTGTGTTTGTTTCTAGCGGCAAAACTAATGGACACATTCACCCCAAATTCAGTTTAGGGATTCGGTTTTCAGGATTCAAATTTGTTTTTTTATTTCGCTATTTAGATTTTATTTCTAAGGGTAATGGAAAAGCGCCTAGAGAGTGAGAACGATGTCCAGGGCTGGATCTAGAACCAAAATCTGACCTGTGCATAATTTTCTTCCAGGTCACAAATTTCAGCACAGACTTAATTAGCGTTATCTTGAATAATAAGCAAACACATTTTGTCTGTATTTAAAGGAGGAGACAGCTTCTCAACTAATTATATTTCAGCGGAAAGTAGAATTCTTGAAGTGTCTAAAACGCATAGTTTAAAAATTTTAATTTGGTAATGATCTAGTGTGACGCATTTTTAAACCGGCAAGTCTTCAAATCAGCGTCAATATCAGGGGGCAGACAATTTTACTTGGGGAATCTAAGGCTGCGTTCGGAATGCACACTTGTTCACTCGCTCATTCACTCTCGATATTGTTTTCAATGCAGAACATTCACTACACAGTGCCCTATATAGTGGGTGTATGTGCATTTCAAATGCATTATCCAATCAAACCCCAGTGGTGCATCTGTTTTTCTCATACGTGACATCAGTTGTTCTCTTTCCTTTCATCCAGGCCATGGAATAGTTCAAACGGCCTTCAGTAAGGTCTCCCTTTATGGCTTGGGTCCCTGCAAGTGGTTTTTATTTAAGCTGGCCTGATTAACAATCAAACAATTTATCAACTGAGCGACCAAGACCAATACATGACCTATAATTAGAAATGGTAATGAAAGGTGAATTCCCATTGCCTACATTTATATGATTGATATGGCATTGTAAAGCCAAAATCCAAAACTTTCGCTGACTTGCAGCATTTATTTTCGCCATCTTGGGATTGTCACACAGCTGTGCAACCATACAGCTTGCCCGGAATCCAGATATATATCAAGTGCTGGTCGCTCCCAACGGTCACTAACTGATTTAGTCTGGTCTCAGTCGTATAGACCACCGTTTAGCCCTTAAGTCACAAATGAACTGGGTATATAAATATTCATATATTCTACTCTTGACTGATTGGGTGACCTTTCAGCGAGAACCACCAATGGCATGGCGCCATTTGGAGAATAAATGCTGACCGGGTTATCCGTTGCATCTTGTTGTCAGAAGTGGCTAAGTAGGCGAGCAATTAAACATTGGGATATACAAGTATATATCTTATATCTGCATGATGCGCGTATATTTCCTTTTACTTATCAAGCATTTTACAACACAACTAACGGCTGAACTCAGCATTACGAATATGAGTTAAAAATGAAAATGTTTACCCTGGTGGCTCAGTGGTCTAAGGGTGCGCACCATAAAGGCTATGTCCTTCCTGGGAAGACCCGAGTTCAATTCCAGCTTGGGACATTTGCTGCATGTCTTCCCCCATTCTTCTCCCAAACTTCCCTGTCACTCTCCACTGTATATCTATCAAATAAAGGAAAAAAATCTAAAAAATAAAAATAAAAATTAGAATGTGTCTTGCTTGCGCTCACTCTTGGAGTGGTTGTTAGGTTTTGAACAGAAAAATGTTTGGCCATATCTGCATCTTGTATTTTTCAGTAGGGTTCCCCGGTATAATAAAGGCTAAATTAAATAATACTGAAATTACATAACATATTTCATTGTAATTGGCATTAGCTATAGCTTGAAGGGCATCAGCTAGGTTAAGCCTTTGAAGCTGGTATGTAATAAGGCAGTTGCTAATTTATTCCTTGCCTGTCTACTTTATTCAGAAAAGAGAAGATGGATAGCTTGTTCCTTTTATTGCAGCCTATTGCTGCACAACGTTTCGGCATTTTTAACATGGATGACCAACGCTTATTTTGCTGCTTTTCTCCGCTTGTTTAACATCTGATATCAATCCAGTACAAGGTCATAGATATGAAATATATTCCTTTTCCCTTTAAAAAAGATTAAACATCGATGGCAATAACAGTATCACTGAACATATAAACAAAAGTATTATTTCAGTTTGAAAGTTTAATTCATAGTTTGCCGCAGTCCACACTGTATATCTGTATTGCCAGATGTTACTTGACCATTGTTGATAGAGACAAAGGTCTCGATCAAAGTTCATTTTCTCCCGATCTGTTGGTCTTAAAAATGCCATTGCAGAATGTTTGAAAGATCAGCGGCCCGTGAAATATAAGTCCAGTATTTAATTCTGTGACATTGTGGCAAAATAATTGCTGATAATCGGTACTCACGTTCACTTCTCCCCGTAGGAATTAATTCATTCAGCAAGTCTATCTAAAGGGGTGGGACACCCTTCCGACTGTGAGCCTATCACAGATCTCGCAGGGATTTTGTGTGAATATTTGAAAGTCAAACGCTGGCCCATCGACCAAGGCCAGAAATATCAGTGACTGACCATTGGGTGCGACCAGCACATGATATGTATGGATTCCAGGCAACCTTACAGCGCCCTTTAGCCGTGACAACATTCAAAATGAAGAACAGATTCCCGCAGCCTCGCAAACTAAATTCTTCAAATCTGTGCTGCTTAACGAGCACTGAAATTATGAAGACACTGATATTTTACGTTGTCATTTATTCGCAGAAGACACCTCATAATTTTGTGGTGCAATGCATAACAATGCTATCAAAAGTAAATTAGACTGTCATCGGTTTTTATCAATTAGTCTGAGCAACTGTGGCTTAATGGGAGATATAAACTGCGAGAGGTGAAGGTTATTTAGCATTTTTAAAGGTGAAGTTTCTGAAGATCAAATTCAAAATCAGAAGAGTCCCCAGGTAAAAATATCTGCCCCCTGGCACTGAAGCCAATTTGAAGACTCGCTGGTTTAAAAATGCGTCACACTGGATCATTACCAAATTAAAATTTATAAAACTATGTGTTTTAGACACTTCAAGTATTCTACTTTCCACTGAAATATACTTTGCCAAGGTGCTGTCTCCTCCTTTTATATATCTCTGTAAAGCTTTTATTTTCATAACTACCAAAGTGTTTGATCTGAAAGACTGATCTGAAAAATGGACTACTATCATGAATAAAATTTATTAAGTTGGAACCATACAATAACATTCATAACTACCAAAGCTGTAACAATTGTAAACACACACTAACAAACATGGTATTCAGTACATTTCTTTTCACATGTTTAAAATTTAAAATTCACTCCCGCCTTGACCTCCCCAGAAAACCCGGGCCAGAAAACAACAGCCACATGATTTGATTTTCCCATGATTTATGCGAAAGAAAAATGTATACATTTGTGCTTTACTTCTGCGTAGACCTTGCCACAATAAATTACTATATTGACATGTCCAGTGCGACTGCTTTTTTTGAAAATTCATACCATTTTGCCGAGAAGAATCTCCCGATCTTTGCCTGCTATTTTGCCGTATTTGTTTTGTTTTTGTTTTTATGCACGCGCCAGAAATCCTGGCGATCACCCATGCCAGTCTGCAAAATTTTTTTTCTGCATTACATACAACAACCAATCACAGATCGGCTGTGCTACCATTCAACGTGCCATCAGCCAGTCACAGCTCGACGGTAGTCATGCATCGATGACAATGACAATGCATTCGACCGTGTCACTGTCAGCTTAGTTGTGCACGCGGTAAATTTGTGAATGCTCCACGCAAAATTACAAGTAAACTAGCTGGTCTACTGCAGAAGTCCAATGGCCTATTTATTAGGCCTTGGCTTCAGTGACTAATTCTGCAAATCGGATTTTTTTTTTAGCAAATTTTGTGATATCAGACTGTCAGTTTTTTATTTACCAATTAATATAATAATAATAATACTAATAATAATAATAATTATTATTATTTACCAGTTTTTTATTTTGCTATTTAGATTTTGTCTCTAAGAGTAATGGAAATGCACACAGACAGTATCAAATGTTATTAGCACCAAAAAAAAAAACAGTTTGCTTTGTGACCATAGACTGTTCTTGACAGACTGCAATTTGAGGCATTGCACAGATAAGCTTATGGTCGTCGATAGAGTACATTGGAGAGGTGTTACCAGTTAGTTTTTGAATCAGTTTTGAACATTTTCTGCAATCGACAAAATACTATTCTACTGACAGCTGGCCAATCATAAAACCTCCCAAAATATACATCATTCGCTAACCTTCTATCCTGATGGATTACCTGATTATTCACGCTGTATCTATGAAATTGGTGACTGGTTGGTCCGATTGCAAGATTATTTATTTTCATTGGAGCATGATAAAGATCAGAGAAGCTGCAGTCCTTATCGATTTATAGTCTGTTTTCTTTGGGCTTCCGATAATCGGCCATGTTTAAATAAGACCGGAAATCAATAAAAACATATTTTTCCGAAAAATGCATTTTCAATATTAAATGCCGTTATGCGCAGATGCAGCAGCCCCAGGAAATCTTCCCTCAACCCCCCATACACAGTCGAATGGGAGGAAGGTGAGTACTACATAAATAGCCTACAACAGTCCCCGAATAAAAGGATTTGAGGTTAAGATTTTTGTAAACTGAATATTTTTGCAAACTTGCTAGGGTACCTTGGTGTACAATCATTGAAATTACCTGAAGAACTGGCACACTAAGACAGGTTTGTGAGTTTGTTTTATTTAAAATGCAAAGTTGATGTTTCCTTGCAGGTTATTTATGCCCAGCTCATTCCAATCAAATAATTAGCCAGTATCACAGCTATGCATAGCCAATGTAGCGTACTGTTAAGAGGTCAAGCCTGGGTTCACTCAATTTAAGTATTTCTAAACACTAAAAACACATAAAACAGAAAAAAGCTCAGAATGGAATTTGATTTTAAACAAATTCAATAAGTTTGTTACCGTGAAAACCGTACATTATTGGCGAAAATGTGAAATCTTCTGAAATCATATCTCAGAAACTATACCATATTTTCCTGTCATTCTTTTTTTGTTTGGATAGCTGGTGATACTAGCTTCAAATGACATACTCATTCTGGGTATTTTCATGGGAAAATATTTTGAAAAATTACTTGGTCATAGAAGTTTAGAAATGGATGGCAGAACCTGCCTGGCAGATGGATCATAAATATACCATGTATCTACCTATCCACAAATGACTAGGTCAGTGTATAGAACATAACATACTGATGCTATGGTGAGAATTTCAGAGCAATACCTTGAAAAATGTGAATTTTATGCCCGCCACAAGCCTGATAAACTATGAAATTTTGCAATGCGAGAAAATCGCGTTTTTGTCGCGGAACAAATGCACTGGAGGCGTTCACATGATAAAAATCCACTTAAAAGATAGTTTTTTGGTCTTAAAATCACCTTTTATGAATGTTTTAAAGGATTTTTTACAAAATTTAAAAAAAAATTCTGAACCTAGTCTTGACCCCATAACGCCTATTATAGATTCTGAATTCATGATTCTTATGGGTGTTTTCGAGTCAGGGTCAAAAGTAATGTCAGCAGGAGCAGGGCCTATTTTTTGTGTAACCACACACAGTATGTATGTATAAGTCTATATATACAACTCCAATTCTGAAATAGTTGGGATGAAGTGTAAATTGTGAATAAAATCAAAATTCAATGACTTTCAGATCACATGAGCAAATATGTTATTTACGATAGAACAAAGCAAATGTTGAAACAGATATTTTACAATTTTATCCACAAAATGAGCTCATTTCACATTTGATGGCTGAGTGGGATCAAATTCCAATGGCTAAACTCAAGAAACTTGTCTCCTCAATGCTCAGACTCCTCCACTCTGTGTTAAAAATATGCTACACCATGGTAAACAGGCCCAGGCCCCATCCCAACTTTTTTGAGACCCGTAGCAGCCGTCAAATTTGAAATGAGCTCATTTTGTGGATAAAATTGTAAAATTTCTCAGTTTCAACATTTGCTATATTATCTCTGTTCCATTGTGAATAAAATACTGGCTGGTTTGATTTGTAAGTCATTGCATTTTGATTTTATTCATAATTTACACTTTGTCCCAACAATTGTGGAATTGGGATTGTAAATATGCATGTGTGTCCGTTTGCTATATATGGGGGGGGGGGGGGACATCGATTTCCAGTCTAAGGGCTCAAAATTGCTAGTGGCGCCCCTGGCTGCAGTGATGCCATGGAGTTATTGCCCTTTACTTTCAGTAATTGCAGTAAATATCAATGTTGTGCAGCTGCGCAAAATCTTAATGAGTTACTGACTGATACTGTGTCCTGACAGCGCTGACTTTAGTGTTTTAGATTTTCTTATTGCAAACTGAGGTCATTGTCTTATTTTATAATGAAAGTGTCATTTTATGCTCCATGCCGTGAATGCAAACATTAAAGGGAGTTCCCGATAACATACGTTAATGTACATCCCTCCCACCCTTCCCTTCTCCAAGAAGAAAGTAAGAAACAGCTACCATCTGGGACCCTGGGGGGCTTAGGAGCCTACATGGACTCCGATGAGAGATGCAAACCCTGAGTCTCGCCACCTGGGGCTCCCTATGTTTGCACAATCACAAAGTCCATACAATATCACCTTTGCCCCGATCTCCAATCCATTGTTCCACCAAATACTCTCCTCCACTTTGGGAGTGGTCCAAAGTTCATTAAATATACTAAAATGTTCACTACACATCTGGAACTATAAAACAAGTAATTGAAAATAAGTGTTTTGATTTTGCTCTGGCTGTCACGATCCTGATCTGTTTTGCCATGTTTCTTTACGTTCTGTCTTAATGGGATTTGGATCTTTGCTATGTCTGACCTTGTCTTGAATTATGTATTGTGATTTGGTTGCTTAGATTTGTTCATGTGTTGTCTAGTTTAGTTTTTCCATGTTTTGTATTTTGCCATATTCCATTACTGCAGTCACATTCCGGTCCATGTTTTGCTTCCACCCATGCATTGCACTTTGTCTTTCCCCGTCTGGTCTCATGTCATGTGATTGCTCACAGCCCCAGTATTGCGTGCCACACTTTCAGGTGATTTAATGGTTTCTGGGATTTTAAACATTCCTTCCAATCTCGTTTACTTCCATCATCTTGCTTTTTCTAGATTACTGACCAATACTAACAGTTTGTTGTTTTTGTTAAATTACTAACCAAGACTAACAGTGTACTAACATAGTAAGCACTAGGGATTGTAAAGCTGCACTCTGCTAATTGACGATCTGTCTCGTGATTCCTGTCCACGTTTTGGCTCTTGCCTATTTTATGTGATTAGGAACTTCCTCACGTTCATTCCTTTGTAATTACACTCAACAAAAATATAAACGCAACACTTTTGTTTTTGCTCCCATTTGTCATGAGATGGACTCAAAGACTCTAAAATTCATTCCAGATACACAATATTACCATTTCTCTCAAACATTGTTCACAAATCTGTCTAAATGTGTGATAGTGAGCACTTTTGCTTTGCTGAGACAATCCATCCCACCTCACAGGTGTGCCACATCAAGATGCTCATCAGACACCATGATTAGTGCACAGGTGTACCTTATACTGCCCACAATAAAAGGCCACTCTGAAATTTGCAGTTTTGTCTCACAGCAAAACGCCACAGATGGCGCAAGCGTTGAGGGAGCGTGCAATTGGCATGCTGACAGCAGGAATGTCAACCAGATATGTTGCTCGGGCAGTGAATGTTCATTTCTGAACATTTGCGTTTATATTTTTGTTGAGTGTAGTTTGATCCACTTAACCTGTTCCCTGCATAGCATGTGACGAAAGTTGATCAACGTTCTGATGACAGCTCTTGTCAGAACGTTGATCAATACTTCTTTGTGCATAGTGCCTCATATGCCATAGACTATTGTTTCGCTTCTACTGGATTGTATGACCTTGATTCTTGCCATTGCCCTTTTTGTATTGTTTTTGTCTTTCTGGATTTCAACCTATTTTTGTATGACCACGATTTCTGTGTTTGGATGCCCTGTGTATGACCCTTGGCTTTGTTCATCGACTACGACCTTTTGCCTAACAATTTTGTACCTCTGCTCATCTGTCTTACTCGTCCTGACCCCTGTCTGTCTTATTGACACTGTTTTTGGATTTCATATTGTGGCTTGGCAATTCCTGTGTTTTTTGGCTTTGACTCGGACTCCAATAAAGGCATACGTTTTTTGGATTTCCACCTCCTGCGTGTGGTTCCTGAACGCACCATGTCAGTAAGTCCTTACTTCAAGTCTTGTGTTGATTTAAGATGCATTTCAATGTGAAATATAAGTTGATAAACCAATATTTATACCTGATGTTTGACTCTTGAGTGTTCAGCAAATATACTGTTTTACCTAGTTGGCAGGCAGGGCCTCGGTATGTCGGTATGTCCATTCATCTGTATGGTCAACTCTTTCCAAGCACAAAGTGCTGGAACCCTATTGTAATTGTTCTGATGATTATTATTATTTTTATTATTATTCTTATAATTTTTCTCTGCTAAAAGTGTTTGCACAGCAAAAGCTGGAAAAGATAGAGAAACCATATTTGGCACAAAGGTTGCAATTATCACCCACTACACAAGCAATAAAACCTCTCCTGATTGGCCATATGGTGGCGCTATAGAGACTTATAATGCGTTTTAGGCTATATCTTCTGAACTGTAAGTCCTAGAAACTAAATTTTACTTCCACTACATTCCGCAATTTAAAATTTAATGAAAAACCTTTAAAATCTACCTTCTCCTAGATGGTGTGATCGATTTGCACCAAATTTGGTAGAGAGCATCTGTAAACCAAGCTGTATAAGCCTCCAGATGGAAATTTTGATTTGTTTAAATATGTGGTTGCAGTAAGCCAATGAAATTTGAAGGTGTGGCCTCAATTGATATGCTAAGCTGTAAATCCTGAACCTAAGATCTAATCCTCGCGAAACTTCAGATATTTCATCCCAAAGGGATAAGACACAAACCCACCGAAGTTGGTTTAAATCCGTTTGTAGATGGCGCTATAACAAACAAATGGTTATAACTCTCAAATCAAACGACCGATTAACTTGAAATTTTGCAGGCTTCATCTGGGCCACAGTTACCATTAAAATTGTTAAGAACGGCTTACTAGCTAAAACAAAATGGCCGACGCCAGCCAATCACATTTTAGTAGCCCTTTTAATGACGTTATCTGAAACCTAACATCATGAAACTTAATGGACTTGTTAAGGATTTGAAAATAAGCAACGTTCAGGAAAATTACTTTGATTGGTTAAATGCTGGCGCTATTGCAAGGTATAGCGCGTTTTTGGGCTATAATTTCTTAAACTGTTGGTGAAATTTTATGTCTGCTGGATTTTCTGGATCGGCACAAATCAAACCATATCAGAAAAACTCATATTGCTGCATAAAAATTATGCAGTATTTTGAAATGTTTGTGAAACCTTTAATTTCTATCTCCTCCTAGACAGTGCAATGAATTTACACAAAATTTGGTATACAGCATCTTAGGACCAAGCTCTAAAGCCCAACGGATGGAAATTTTGTTGTGGCCACAATAAGCCAATCAATTTTATAGGCATGGCGTAGATTGATATAAAGGGTAGTAACTCCTTAAAGCAATGTCCGATCCTGACCAAACTGATACGTAGTCTTATCAGGCCACCTTCCTTCAGCACACCAAATGTGGTGTAAATTGGTCAATGGGGTGCTACAGCAAACAAATGGGCATAACTGTTAAACCAATTGACCAATGAAGTTCATATTCTGAATGCTTCACGGTGGTGAAGTTTGCCATTAAAGCCAATAAAATCAAAGTGATGGCTGAAACTAAATGGCTAAAATCAGCCAAAGAATTTGTATTAGCCTCTATACTTATTAGGCCTTTATTGCGGTATTAAAATGTTTCTCCTGCAATTAAGGCATTATCATGACAAAGTGCGAAAACACGCAAAACCTTCCCAATATAGTATAAGTAGTTCTTTTATTGAGTATTTGTGCCGGCAAATTGACAAAATTCCTATCTTTATCATGGAGAAAAGGCATGTATTGTGTTTGGAGAGGCTGCTGATGACCACTGATGTCCAACTGCACCTAAAATTAATAAAGATTAAAGTGAGAATTCTTGTTTCCTTTAAACTGGATGTTTTCATTCATAATTTTAAATTAACTGCTGCCTGAAAATATGTAGAGGAATTTAACCTTTTTGTGCTGATTTAGATGCTTGCAGAAATGGAACTGCTGTATTTATGCACGCAGTTACACTATTTCATCACTTGATGCCAATGCCGGATCAGTAATTGAAAATTCACTAGCAAGCACAGCTCCCATCCCTGCATTTCAAGCGTTGCATGAATTTCACTCCTCAGCTAAGCCTGATGTACAAACTGCCATTGTGAAGTATATGTTAAATCTTTAATTTATGTATACTCTCTGTTGGTTCAATCAATTTGCACAAAATTTGAAACACAGTATCTGCAGCAGAAGATCTAAAATCCCAGCATGAAGCAATTTTCCATGTTAAAATGGGTGACCACAGTATATCAATGCATGTTCAGGGCAAGATCTCTATCTAATGGGCTGTAACTTGTTAATGCAATGTGCACTCTTCATAATCTGGTTTGCAAATAATTCAGATATGAATGCATCAGCATCAATACAAGATCCCACAAACATGAAAGAGAAGTGGTGTGGAATTTTAGACAAACAAATGCAGTTATCAAGGAGATAATGACAAGAAAAAAAGCTTGCAATTAAAAATGACTGCAGAAATGCATTTCAAGCCTTAAGTTACTTGGTTATAACCTTTTATCATTCCATTTTCTGGGATTGTTTGTATCTTCACTACTTCAAAATTGATACTTATTTCATTGTGCTTGGACCCCGTGATCACCGCTTGGGGTTATATTGATTATTATTATTATTATTATTACACTTTCTTCCATGGAAGTCTATGGCAGCCCATAGAACCCCTTTGTGGGTTTTGATGAAATTTGGCACATTGATAGAAGACAGTCCAAGGTACAAGCGCACCAAATTTGGGGTCTATCCATGCATCCCTGTAGTGCCACCAAGAGGCCAAATTTCAGAGTACATTTTTATTCAATGTTTTAAACGTTTGGACCAGAGTTGCGATCTTTTCTTCTTTTGAATCCTTACATCATAACGAGTGAAATGGCCCCATGTGAAGAATAATAACCATAGGGGTATTTCCACCATATTGAATTTTTTAAAAACTACTTTTGCAAACTAGTCCTAGACCATTGAACCTATCTCCACCAAATTTGGCACGTAACATCTAAAGAAAGGTCTGACAGAAAGTTACTAGAAGAATCTTACTAGGGTAAAGTACATGGCTGCAGTCATTAAATGAAATTGGATGACGAAGACACCAAACAGAAAGTGAGCGATATCTCTGCAATGCTTCATTGGATTGATGCCAAACTTGGTCAAGTTCATTGCCAGGGACGGTAATGGTTACCCACCAGGTTTTATGAGATTTAACCACATGCAGGCGCTACACCAGAAAAACACAAAAAAAAAGAATTAAAATACCCATTACTCCAGGAAGAAAACAGATCAACCAAACTTCTTGTGCATCATCACAGTAAACAACCCTAACAGGGTATTATGAACCCTAGGTGTCATCCATTCTCAGGGTTCCCGCTGCCGCTCGTCATTTTTGTCATTGAGGAAAATAATTTGTCGGTGACGAGGAGAAAGTTATGAGCAGTCGTCACAGTGGCGAATGTACAGCACCTTCCATAATTATTGGCACTCGTGGTTAAGATGTGTTAAAAGCCTTAAAATAAATTCAACACGGAAAAATCTAACCTTCAACTCAAGTAAATTTTATGGGAAAAAAAAATCCCTGACTAAGAAATAATTATTTTTCATAAAATGACCTGTTCCACAATAATTGCCACCCCTAACAATTCTGAGGAATTAAATGTAATTGAAGTATTTCTGTCATTTCTACAGTAGTTTACAAAGTTGATCAGAGTATCTAGGAAAATTTAATTACTTCCTGTTTCCCTGGGGTATAAATATGACATGACACAGAGGCCATTTCTCTTATCCACTCTTCAACATGGGAAAGACAAAGGAACACACCATTCAAGTAAGGCAGGTGTGTGTCGACCTTCACAAGCCAGGCAATGCCGATAAGAAAATAGCCACTCGCCTGCACCTGCCCATATCTACTGTCAGAGGAATCATTAAAAAGTTTAAAACAACTAGAGCAGTGGTAAACAAGCCTGGACGAGGACGTAAGGTTATTTTGCCACCACGCACAGTGAGGAGGATGTTAGGAGAGATAAAAAGTTCTCCAAAGCTCACTGTTTACGAATTGCAACAAATGGTAGCATCTTGGGGTCACAAAGTCTCCAAAACAACCATCAGGCGCCGTCTACATGCCAACAAGCTGTTTTGGATGCATGCACAGGAAAAACCTTTTCACACTCACATCATAAACGCAAACGTCTGGAGTTCGCTAAGCGGTACAGGGACTTCAACTGGGACCGTGTGCTTTGGTCTGACGAGACCAAGAGAGAGCTTTTTGGCAAAGAACACTCTAAGTGAGTCTGGCGGAACACAAAAGATGAGTATGCAGAAAAGCACCTCATGCCCACTGTGAAGTATGGGGGAGGATCAGTGATGCTGTGCGCTTGTTTCTCTTCCAGAGGCCCTGGGAACCCTGTTAGGGTGCATGGCATCATGAACGCTTTGAAATACCAGGACATTTTAAATCAAAATCTGGTGGCCTCTGCCCAAAAGCTGAAGATGGGTTGTCACTAGGTCTTTCAGCAAGATAATGACCCTAAACATGTGGCTAAATCTACACAGAAATGGTTCACCAGACGCAGAATCAAGCGCCTCTCATGGCCATCTCAGTCCCCAGACCTCAACCCCATTGAAAACCTGTGGAGAGAGCTGAAGAGGAGAGTGCAGAGGAGATGACCCAGGTCGCTGGATGATTTAGAGAGATTGTGCAAAGAGGAATGGTCGAAGATCCCTCTCTCTGTATTCTCCCATCTTGTGAAACATTACACAAGAAGTTTAGGTGCTGTTTTGTTGGCAAAAGGGGGTTGTACAAAGTATTAATATCAGGGGGTGCTAATAATTATGCACACATGATTTGATGTAAAAGAATTATTTCTTAATGTGGGATTTTTTTTCCTACTGAATAAATGCACTTGAATTAAAGGTTGGATTTTCCTGTTTTTTTTCATTGTGGTCATGTATTATTTAGAAAAAAAACTGAATTTATTAGAAGCTAAAGAACACATCTAAACCAGGGGTGCCAATAATTATGTAAGGCGCTGTATTTGTTCAATGACGAATAAAAATTAATTGGCAAATAGTGGCTTCGTCTGCCCAGAGTATTCGAGGCTGAAGTCCCAAAAATGTTTTCTTTAGTCCCAAATAGTTTACATGAATGCATAAATGATAAGTATTTCTAAACTTTGGGCAGTGTACTACCTTACTGAATGTCCGTAAAATGGGACACCACTTTTGTATTGTTTGGTCCTCAATGAACAGAGCCAAGAAAGACCAATCAGAGAGGGTTTTTTTCCGGGAAATGCGTCCAAATGCTGTCATATTGGCTGAAAGATTTCTGTGGAGTTGAAGGCGAATGATGTCATCAGTCATGGGAGGGGAGTGTGTATTTGTGGATTTTAGCTTTACCCGTAAAACGGTGCAAGCTGAAGCACAATCATCCCCTCTTAATGAACTAGGAAAACAAGGTGTGTAAATTTCTATATGAGTCCCTAGTTACATTAACGTGATTGATATGAGCAGACATGAGCACTTGATGCGTACAATTAAGTCATTTATTGCCACGTTTTCTACCACAGTATGACTGATGATTTCTGAAAAGAACTTCCAAGTTGGCTTTAAAGGCACAAGACAGTGTTTTACAATATCTGATTCATCATCAAGAATGATCAAAACTTCGTATTGACAACTGACCGTTCCTACACCACTGGGTTGGTTGTGTGTGAACCTATCGTATAAATTAGGGATAAAGCCTAAATAAAGCGTTGTTTAATCTTGAACCATATGGTAACTTAACTTGCATTTGAAACAGCAGATCTCATCAAACGAACCACCGTGACCCAAGGTTTTATGATGTGACTTTGCCCGCAGCGATAAATTCTGCTACCTATCAAAATATGCTACCTCGCGGTTACGCGCTTCTGCAAACCTAAAATCTCGGGCCATTTCCTCGCTCATATCTTAAGTATCTTTAAAAATCATAAAAACAGATTTATTTTCAGTGCGCATTTCGACCTGTAAGTGTAAATATATTTGCATGTACACGCTGGGTTTTCCTGAAAATGCAGAAATGAGATGATAATGATGTTATTATGGTGATAATTAGATGATAATGGTGTCCAACTCATTATAAAATCTGCTTATAAGAAGCTAACAAATAACAAAATTACTACTGTTAATTGATTCATATTGCAATATCAAGGCTATAACAAAGACTTCACGATCGCTTTTCACTACGGTAGCATTTTTTGACAAGGGAGCAAAATTTGACGGAACAACGGCACATATAACAGACTGACTAAGTTGAAAAACTTTCGAGATAAAGACACAATCATGTAAAAACTGTATTCTGGTCTGTACCTAGATAGCAAAAAGTTGTTGGCCCAGATGCGGGCAGATTCCGGGTTCTGAGTCCATTTTAATCGGCCCGATTCCGTATGGTCGTAATCGGCCTAGAATCAGTTTGAATGACTGCCTGATTCTGGCACAGTTGCCTTTCTACCGTCGCCGTCAATTTGCCATTATTCAGCCAGATACAGCCCAATATCCAGAAAATTTGAACTGGACTGAATACCACTCACCGGAGCTCAGCCGACACTGCCTGCACATCGCCAGAATCCCGCCATATGCCGCCCAGTTGTAGAAAAATTGATCTGGCCCGATTACCACTCACCGCAACTCAGCTGACACTGCCTGCACATCACCAGAATCCTGCCACATGCGGCCAAGTTTCGAGCCATATTACTGTTATTAGCTGCCAGTGTTCTGTCAGTTTTTGCATACCTATCAAAATATGCTGCTATAGGTTGCTGTTGCTGACCTCTTGGCTGTGCTTTAGCGCTGTTCGTTGGTGATCATTCTGCTTGGGTTGAGACAGAGAAATACGTGTGGAGGGATTGAAGCTGAAGATTTACTCTTGTGCAAACAGGGTTTCCTGAAAATAATTTGTGTGTTAAAACTCAAACATTAATAGAGATTAGACGATTTGCTCCTGAGGTAAAACCTTTGTCACACTGGGGCAGGGAGAATCTTCTCCCTTTCTTTCTTTTACTCCATTTTCCCCCTGTAACAACTCGGTGAGCAAACAGCCAAATTAAGTTGCTTATCTGGTCAAACAAAGGCGACAGGGGTTTTTTGGGGTTTCAGTCTCCCGGGAGCAAAGTAAGGTAAAGTAAAATATATTTAAATGTTAAAGTTAAAGAATACATTTAACCCTGGAGAACCCAAGACATCTTTTTTCCTCAAGAAAAATATTAACTATTTTATAAAAAAAAAAAAAAAATCATAAAAATTTACATCTGCTAATGTAGGGTAGGGGCTAATTAGGTGAGGTCAAATTTGACCCTGTGGGTTCTTCAGGGTTAAACGCTAAACAATTGTCTAAATAAGTTAATTTTGTGATATACAAAGTAAAACAGAGTTGTTTTCCAGGACTGAGGTACTGTCGCCTGGTTTTTCTGTAGCTGATTTAGCTAACGAACCCCAGAAAGCTCTCAACGCCAAGAATATAATCGAATTACCCATAACCCGGCTTGGAATCATACTTGGTTGCTTGCCTTTCATGCAGTCTTCTAGCCAATAAATATTGACGTTCACTGGGGTTTTTCTAGTCCCCTTCGTTCTCTATACTGATCGCATTACCGCATAAATGCATTGCCAAGCTGAATATTAACGCGAACCGGGGTTTTTGTCTTTTTCACGTTTCATTATTACCGAAGGGCTCTCCTGATTAAACACATTGCAAATTACGCCATCTTTGTATTTTCCTCCGGTTGCGGTGCCTTGATCAGCTGTTTAAACTTTAACTGCTTGTTTGAGTGTTTAGCGATAGCTTGTTGGGGGAGATACCGTGTTTAGTTCGCTCACATTGTAAACGACTTGTTTATTCAGTCTATTTTCATTAAAGGGAACTGGGGCTTTACTCTTTTCTTGGTTACCCTTGGTTGTATTTGTGGGTAGCTAGCTAGATAGTAACTGTTTTCATTTTTGGCTGGGGATCTGAGATTTAGTATTTAGTTAGAAGGGCAGCAGTCACTTGAGTCGTCCATTCGGTTAGGTTGGAATTTAAACGGTAAGGTTTACTGGGGTGCCCCGCCTCTTCCCTCCTCCAGTTTCTCCTGGGCTTTGGAGCCAGTCTGCTTTATCTGGATTCTCAGGTAAGCCCTGTGATATTTTTAGGTTAGTATATTAATAGTACCGGGACTAGATAAACTCAAGTCAGCTTATTAGGACTGCTCATTACATAGAGTTTGTCTCAATTTGGTATTTCATTTCTGTTAACTGAAAGTAAGCTCCGGTTAAAAGAGGATTATTATCCATTTACATAGTTTCCCCATGGTTTCTATTGTGACTGCTGCTTAAGGCTTCTCAGTTTAATAAATAAATAAATTGTGGTTCCTGAGCTTCTGTCTCGGCATTAGTAATTTTTTTTAATCTAGGGTGAGCGAGGTCATTACGTTGGGGGTTCAAAATGTGGCAAAACTTTGTGACAGTTGCAGGATGATTGCACTTTTGGAAAGAGATTTCCAGGGTGGGTTTGTCTGCCACCGGTGCCCGCTAATTGAACATCTGGAGAGCAAGATCCTTGATCTTCTGGGCGAGTTGGCGGCGCTACATAGCTCACAATCAGTAGAGTTCCTATCCATCAATCAATCAAAGTTTATTTACAGAGCACTTTACAACACTCAAGGTGACCAGAGTGCTTTCCAGTTAAAAATAAGTAATAAGATAAGAAATCAAAGCAGGATAAAAGAAAGCACCAATAGAACAAGTCAGGAAAATAAAATCAGATAAAAACAGATAAAACAAGACAAAATAAAATAACATGTCACCACATTACTGTGCATTAAAAGCCAGTCTGAAAAAATAAGTTTTGAGCCGGGCTTTGAAAAGGCCGAACTCGGAAATAGTACGTATGTCGGGGGGAGTTTGTTCCAGAGTCTGGGTCCAGCAACTGAAAAAGCTCGATCACTTTAGTGCTTATACCTGGCCCTGGGGACATCAAGAAGCAGCTGATTAGAAGACCTTAATGCCCTGTTGGGGTTGTGAACAGAGAGAAGCTCAGTCAAATAAGTAGGCGCAAGGCCATTAAGGGCTTTGAAAACAAAAAGTAAAATTTTAAAATCTACCCTAGCGGAAACTGGGAGCCAATGGAGGGAAGAGAGGACTGGGGTGATGTGCTGGCGCCTTGGAGTGTTCGTCAGGAAACGAGCTGCCGCATTTTGCACCAACTGAAGGTGGCTAAGGGCAGACTGGGAAACACCGACATAGAGAGCATTACAGAAATCTATACGTGAGCTTATAAAAGCATGAATAGTCCTTTCAAGGTCGGCACGATTTAAAAAAGGCTTCACTTTAGATAAAAGACGTAATTGATAAAAACTTGCTCTGACCACATTGTCAATCTGTTTGGCAAATGTAAAACCGCTGTCAAAAATGACCCCGAGGTTCTTTACAAATGGTTTTAGCTGTGAAGACACAGGATCTGAATCCACAAGAACATTATCACCAAATAAAACATAGTCAGTCTTGTCCTCATTTAAATGGAGGAAATTTTTCCCAAGCCATGACTTGATGTCATTGATGCAATTTGTGAGAGACTGAAGAGCACCACTTTTGTTTGGGAACACCGGTAAATACAGCTGGAGATCATCGGCGTAGCAGTGAAATGTTAAATTATGCTCCGCTATAATCGACCCCAGTGGCAGCATATAGAGGGAAAATAGCAAAGGGCCCAAAATGGAGCCCTGGGGAACTCCACAAAACAAAGAGGCAACAGAGGAGGACAAGTCGCCAATCATTACAGAAAATGTTCTGTTGGTCAGGTAAGACTCAAACCACTTGAGTGCACATCCACGGATGCCAGCATAATTATTCAGGCGGGACAAGAGAATAGGATGGTCAACCGTATCAAAAGCCGCTGTTAAGTCAAGCAACACCAGGACAACAGGACGTTTGGTGTCAACAGACATAGCTATGTCATTGTGAACTTTAAGCAGTGCAGACTCCGTGCTATGCCGTGATCGGAAGCCAGACTGAAATTTTTCCAGGATAAAATTGTTTTCTAAAAATGCCTGTAACTGTATAAAAACAATTTTCTCAAGGACTTTAGAGATAAAAGGTAAGTTAGAAACAGGTCTAAAATTAGATAAAATATTAGCATCAAGATTACTTTTTTTAAGAAGTGGTCTCACAACAGCATGTTTAAAAGAAACTGGGACACATCCTGAGCTAAGACTACTGTTCATTAGCACCAAGAGGGCAGGCCCAACTGTAGAAAACACATCTTTTAGCAATTTAGTTAGGAAAACATCCAAAGGGCAATTTGTTGTTTTCATGTGCTTAACTACATCAGTGAGGGATGAGAGGGAGATGGGCACAAAGTGGTCAAAAACTGGAGAGAGCGGGGTTGTAGAAGGCTGGTCAGGGATGCTGCTGCTGCTGCATAGTGCTCTCACAGATTGTACTTTGTCCACAAAAAAGCGCTGAAAGTCCTCACATGTAGAAACAGTGGCGTCAGACAGAGGATTAGTGTGGGGGCTCACAACAGAATTTATAGTGCTAAACAACACACAGGGGCAGTGACCATTTATCGAGATTATATTCGACAGATATTGGGATTTAGCCTCCTTCACGGCGCTCTGATACTGAGTGAGACTGTCTCTCAATATCTCCAATGATATGTGTAGCCTATCCTTCTTCCAGCGTCGTTCTGCCTGTCTGCAGCGCTGTCTGAGAGCCCGAGTTGAGTCATTTAACCAGGGATCAGTCCTGGGCTTAGTGGACCTGGACATAAAAGGGGCAATAGTGTCCAGGATCTCAGAACAAGCCAAGTGGAAAGATGATAGGTAACTATCCGGGCATCCAATTGGATTAATTCCATCACAGGCATAAAACTCAGAGCCCATAAAAGCAGTCTCAAACAGTGCAGTTGTTGAATGAGTAATAATCCGACGTCGAGATGCTGGGACGGGAGGCTTTCCGACAAGTGGAGGAGCAAGAACTTCAAAAATAACTGGGAAATGATCTGAGATGGGAGTCTCAGACATTTCAACAAGTGACACCACAAGCCCATGTGAAATAATTAAATCCAATGTATGCCCAGCTCAATGTGTAGGACCATCCACAGTTTGAGTAAGGTCGAAAGATGACAGGAGACGTTTGAAATCAGTGGCTAGCTGATCAGACGGACAACAAACGTGAATGTTAAAATCCCCACAGATTAAAAGCTGTTCATATCTAGTGGCCATCTCTGCTAAGAACTCAGAGAACTCCTGAATAAAGTTTTTGTGGTGTTTAAGTGGGCGATAGACCACAGCACATAATATTGGCGAAGCTAATTCCATTGTGAACAGCTGTACTTCAAAACAGGAATAATTATTTACATGCAATGGTTTGCATGTGAAATTATCCTTAAAGACTGCGGCGACTCCGCCCCCTCTACCTGACGCTCGCGGTGTGCTGAGGAAAGAGCAGCGAGGAGGGAGGAGCTCTGTGAACGCACCGGGTTTAATCCACGTTTCCGTCAACGAGAGGAAATCCAGCACATGTGTTGAGAAGAAATCGTTCAAGATAAATGTCTTATTAATTAAAGACCTGGTATTAATGAGGGCGACGCGCACTGGTACATGGATAGTTCGCTTGGAACCACGAGCAACAGGGCAGAGATTCTCCTGCACGGAGCCCCGTCTGCAGATGCTAACTCGCCACTGGCGAGTGGGATGTATGTAGCCGGCATCTGGAAAAGCTTATCGGAGCCAGCAGACCTCCGTGGAGCGCCGCACAATGACACCTTCATTTTCCCTGGAAAACCTCAGCAGATGATGGCAATCATACTCCGAACACTGCGTCAGGTAGGCTCTCAGTCGAACAAGGACGCCACTTCGTTTCCCCCGCTTTCTGTGCCGACGTTTGCGGGGCAGGGGAACAGGTACACGCCGCAGGTAGTGGGGCACAGACGCCAGGAACGGTGGGAGCGTCTTTGAATGTCCACTACAGTCGTAGATCGTTGGCTTTATCACTGAGTCACGAACATCCAGGAAGGTCTGGTGATCATACACCAGCAGCGGTGACACATTATTAACAAAAAGTGAAATCAACAGCAGAAGCAGCAAAACATGGAGCTGAGGTAGACGGCCTGCCATACACAGTGGCGCCATCTTAACAGCAACAGTAATGGTGCGGATTCTCAGTCCTGGAGGAACTAAGTAGTATGTTGTTTAGAGAAATGGAGTGTACTCCAAAGCAGGGTGGTGCGGGGACCCCAGAGTAGGCAGGGAGAGAAAGTTGGGTGATGGTAGGATGTCAGCGCACGAAAGGGCATCCACACTATACAGCGACAGCTCCTCCAGTGGTTGAGGTGTCCAACCGATTCTGGCCCTTGCAGGAACTCGAATTGACCCCTGACCCTGAGAGTGAGGGGACTGATGAGCATCAGGGCACCCTGTTAGCCTCTACCCCTCAGAAAAGAGAGTTAGTGATTGTGGGGGACTCAATACTTAGAGAAATAGATAGCTTAGTCTGTTCGCACGATAAGAAGTCGCGTACAGTGTGTTGCCTGCCTGGTGCCCTGGTAGGAGACCTCCTGGAGCTGGCAGACAAGCTCCTGGCCAGACCGGGGAGGGATCCAGTTGTCATGGTCCATGATGGGACAAATTACATAGGTAAGGGTAAGTTTGAGGTTCTGCAAGGCAAATTTGTGGAATTAGCTGAAAAGCTAAGAAGCAGATCATCCACAATGGTTTTCTCAGGGATTATACCAGTACCATGTGCAAGCAGAGGGAAGCAGAATTTTATCTTGAGGTTTAACACGTGGCTACAAACCTGGTGTAGGAAAGAGGGGTATAGGTTTATGGGGCACTGGAACTACTTCTGGGACAGGGGTGACCTGTTCAAGCCGGATGGGCTACACCTGAACTGGAGGGGTACCTTTGCACTGGGTCAGCGTATGTTGAGGGTAGCACAGCCCAACTAGGCATGCCAGTTTCTTTATACTATTGTGAATATATCACTTCAGATACTCAATGACTCAATGGTATCTAGCTTTAAGTCGAGCCTGCTCTTGTAAACTGCTCTTGAAAAGGTCTCTGCCTCAACAATATGGTCAGGCAAGCTATTCCACATCAAATTTACTCTTTGGGTGAAGAAACGTTTCCGACTAGAAAAGCACTCAGAGAGCGCAGACCTCCGCCAGGTGGCAGCAAAACCCTAAAGCACGGCGATTGGACCTCTGGTCCATTCGCTAGGTGCACAACAATTG
This sequence comes from Gymnothorax reevesii, assembly GCA_029721435.1. Taxonomy (NCBI): domain Eukaryota; kingdom Metazoa; phylum Chordata; class Actinopteri; order Anguilliformes; family Muraenidae; genus Gymnothorax; species Gymnothorax reevesii. The sequence continues at coordinate 74,245,471 of CM056573.1, read as the reverse complement.
AAATAGAATTTCCGAGTTGTCTGTAGCTATGTTTCCATCCACTTGTCAATCGAACTATCTGAAGTTCGCCAAAAATATTCATGCGAAACAAGCAGGTGAAATGCCTTATCTATCTAACATCATTAAACCGAATAAAAAGTTGTGCGTAATGACGTCACATGCTGTTGGTGTATCGAATGGATTTCAGACATTTTAAGTTGTTCATTCGTTTTCACACTGAATCGCAGAACTTTCAAGTGAACAAAAGTAGTGTGTTAGCCCACTAATTTAGCTAGTAAGCCAAAATGAATTGCGTCTAACATTCAAATGATGATAATTTGCACAAGTTGTACGAGCTTATGTGCCAGCTGTTAGCAACATAGCAGACCATTATCAGAAGGCAACAACAGCATCAAAACACTGTCACGATGCAGTTGCAGATTTATTTGGAAAATGAAGTTTCCATCAGCATTTATCGCATAAGCCTTTTACCGATCAAAAGAAAATCCAATCAGATCAACCGTATAAACTTTGTGTCGATATTCCTCAAATCAAGTCGAATGTCACCGTTTCCATTCGGCATTTTTAATTCAATATGACTTCATTCGCATAAGAACATGTGGATGGAAACATGGCTTGTTTGCACAAAATGGGGCTCAGTAAATTCCGAAATACACTGGCTCACTTTACTATTTTAAGTTTGCTTCTGTCATTTATCAGTCTACATCAGATGCTGAGCAGGTGACAGGAATATAATCCCGAAAATGTGATTTTAACTATTGCCACTGTTCCCAAGATTTGGCTTAATTAAGCGTGAATGATGATTTATCTCGATTAGCTGCTACTGTTTGTGCATTGGCACTGTTAATGAGACATTAGCTGCCCCACTGATAAAGAGGGTTTCCGACGCTTCTACCTTGCATCATTTCCAGCCGTTTGCTCTGGTGACTGTCATGAAATGGCTTTAAGCGACAAACATCCAGTGTTGCAAGACCCAAATTTCCTCATTAGATTAATATCTGGAGGTAGCTTTCATTTTTTCATCAAGCAGTAGCAAAGTTGAGTAGCTAGCAAGGCTTGCTAGAGAGCTAGCAAGATTTTCTGTTTAGGTTTTATATTGAATTTACTTTTACATCTTCTGATGCAACTGACTTGCTAGTACTGTGATATTGTTATGGTTTTCTTAGATGTGTAAGAATCTCATTCCTGTGCTAATCTACTCAAGTCGCAAACCCTGCAAATCAGACACATCCGTTGGCCAAATGGTCAGGATCCACTTATCATAAGTACATTACACTTGGTAATTTCTGACAACAACTTGTCGCACCTACCTGGCATAGCCATCAATTATCGTGTCGCGGCCGGGAGTGAGCAATTGGAGAGCTATTTCATCCAAAGAGACTGCCATCAACTATCTTGTCTAAGTAATTAATGCAATAAAAATGTCTGGCCAACTTCAAAGGTTTTTTCATGTATAAGAAATGTACGTTGGGGAGGCTCGGGGTTCACTTTGACTCCGCTGAACCCAGAGTACGTTACCCGTATTTCTGTTCACTGCCGTTTTTACTGGAAATAAACACCATTTTTCATTCGAAGATTGGATTGTCCCTTCTTTCGTTCTTTTTTTCTTACACTGGCGAGCCACCCAACGCGGGATTCCGAAAAAAAAAACCAAAAAAAAAAAACCGGGGAATAAGGTAAGAAACGCGGTTTCTTCATTTTGCTGTTGCTTTTGTTTTACGGACACCTCCGCTTTAAAAACCTAGAAAGGAGTTTAAGGATCGGGATAATTTTTTATCTTTCAGTAAAAGTTTGCAGTAGGAGTTGGAGCTTAATTCCTGTCAATTCAGTAAAGCTGTACAGTGACTGATTCAGTGCGACTGTATGTACGCAGATTTGTGACTTGAATTAGGTTTCGTGCGTAACTAGAAATCGGTGAGCCCGAAGTACCGCGGCTCTGAAGTTTAAACCTACACTATAAAGTTAACCCGAAGTAGTGTGGTTTGCGCCCGAAGTACTGTGGCAGTGTGAGGTTTAACTGGTTCGTCTCGACGGAGTGTGGCATTGTTGTTGGCCTTAACTGGTCGGTTGAATTACGGATGCCCGAAGTATTGTGGCAGTAGAGTTGTTTCTCTTTGTTTCTAACGTAACTGAAACTGGGTGCCTGTTGTGGTTCCTTACAATTCGAAAACGATTCTAAAGTAACTGAGTCGGCCCGAAGTACTGTGGTAGAGAATTGTCATTGGGATCTGGAACAGTTGGTTGCTGTGCCCGACGCACTGGGACAGAAACTGTGTTGAGTTTTTTTTTATTCCTAAAGTAACTGGAATAGTGAAGTTGTCTGTGTCCGAAGCACTGGAACAGAAACTGCGGTTTATTTGTCTTTCCTAGAGGTAACTAACTTGACAGTTTGTTTGGTCGTAGGAACGTTGCCAATTATAGTTATGGAAAACTTTGTGGTGCGTTACATTGCCAAACATGGTAAATCGGAAATCTTAGAGGGCATTGAAAGTCAGGTGGAGCCGTATGCATGGGCTTTGTGCCAGTTTGACAGCCATCCAAAGATGGGCAAACTGAATAAAAAAGGGAAGGTTGCGGTAGCTATGACGGGTGTTCTAGCGTCGTATAAAATCTGTAAAAAGAGATTAGATGCGCTTGAAACGGAGAATGGCAATTTAAAGAAAGAGATCGAGAATAAACAGGCTGATATCAAAAGTTACCACGTAAATGCCAACTTGAATGCTGAAATTCAATTGGACTTGCGTAAAGAGGTTGCTGAATTAAAAAAATTTAATTCGGAGTTACAGCGCGATTTGGATAACGCGTACACAGAAGTGAGGAATTTTAAAACTGCATACGATTACTTATTTGAGAAGTGCAATCAAAGCACAGGGCATCACACAGACCAGAGAAACTGTAAGGACGATGATTTCTGGAATAAACCCATAAGACAGGACATAAATAATGACTGGGATGGTAGTTCTAACCGTACTCTGAAATTCCCGCTGGCACCAGTGCATGAAACGATGACGATTGTACCTGGAGAGGGGGGAGACCGTATAACAACGACGACTACAATTAAACCGTTATCACCAAATGAAATCGAGTCGCTAGTTAAAAATATCGGCAGGTTTGAGCCGGCCAAGCGAGACCCTGTGGAATTTCTATCCAATTTAGAGAGGATGGTTGACCTGCACCGTTTGACCGATGCTGATGCGTGCATTATTTTGGCTGCTTGTTTGCCCCATGCGTTGGCTAGTGCGCTCCCTCAGAGAATTCATGACAGGGATGCAAGGAAAGAGGAGAGGAAATCTGCTCTGTTGGGGGTGTTAGGAACACGTTCAGTTGACTGGGACAAAATACGAGAAGTCGTTATGTCGCCAGGGGAGCATCCAGCAGCTTATGCGGCCAGGTTATGGGAGGCATTTAGTTCCTACAGTGGTGTTGCGAATTTGACTCAGCAAGATCCTATGTTCAAATCCGCGCTCATTTCTCAAAGTGATGCACATACTCGGAATGCCCTTGCACTGCTTGTCGATTCAAACACACCGTATTCAGATATTGTGGCAAAGATGACCCAGTTTTACAACTCCACTTCGACACTTAAAGGAAAACGCCCTATTGCAGCAATTAAAAGGGGGTCGTCAGATCATTCAAAAGTTGTTTCATGGAAAAATGAGGGGTATGTTCCAGATGATGTTAAACAAGTTAAAGGGGAAAGGCCCCCGCCTTTCAATAGAGGGGGGGCAGTGGTCTGTTATTCTTGCAACCAGGAAGGCCATATTGCAAGAGAATGTAAATCATATCAAAACAAGCCATCTCCTTATAGTGAACTGAGTAAACAGTTACGGGACGTGCAAATAGCTATGGACAAACTGACTGCTGAGAATGGTGAATTGCATGCGGCTATGAGAAAACTTAAACCACTTAATTCTGTATAGGGATCACAGGCCCCCGTTTCCCCTGTAGCACCATTGACACGTGACCGGTGGGGTAGACCAATCGTTAAAGTTGCTGCTGGGGGCCGATGCAATGATTGGTTAGTAGACACTGGTGCTTCTCTTTCTATTCTTCATTCTGATTCACCCCCTAAGGAAGGTACAAATACTGTAACGATAGAGGGCTTTGATGGTACTATTTCGCTTGCCTCTCAGTCAGACAGTATGGAATTCGGCATAGGAACTGATCATTTTAAAGATAAGGTTTGGCTTAGTGTTACTAGTGATGGTCGTAATATTCTAGGTTCGGATATTATGAAAAAACGTGGCTATATCATTGATTATGGTAACAGTTGCATTTGGCGCACCCCTGATCATAATGGCAATTTGGTGGAAATCTCAGATGTGCATGCGGTTCATGCAATTAAGAGGACAGAGAATTACGATTTGAATGCATTGCTAGCAGCACATGACCCTCATTTATCAGCATTGTTGCTGCAACATAGGAATGCTTTTGCTAAACACAAACATGACTGTGGACGTGTTGACTCAAGTGTAGTGGAAGTGCATGTGCAAGGCAAAGATCCCCCACCTCTTCGCCAATACAGTTATCCAGATGAAGCCCGCCCACACATTCAGAGTACCATTGACTCGCTTCTTGAGCAAGGTGTTATACGACCGTGTCTCTCACCTACAATGGCCCCAATATGGCCTGTTCGCAAACCAGACAACTCTTGGAGGTTGTGTATTGATTACCGGGAACTTAACAAGCATACTCCTGTTTGTGCACCATTGGTAACTTCGACGCCTGATGTGCTGGGCTCATTGATACCTGACGCCAACTATTATTCAGTATTAGATGTGTCAAATGGGTTTTGGTCCGTTCCTTTACATCCTGACTGCCAATACAAATTTGCATTCCAGTTTAACAATACACAGTACACATGGAATGTGCTCCCCCAGGGATTTGCAAACTCACCAACATTGTTTCATCAGTGTCTTGCGAAAGTCCTTAGTGCCTTTTCAAAGCCAGAATGTCTCATTCAATATGTTGATGATGTACTGCTACAGACTGCTACAAAGGATGAACATTTGGAGTTGTTAGCTGAATTACTTCTTCTATTTGAAAATGCTGGACTGAAACTGAACCCAAAAAAAGCACAGCTCCTAAAGTCAGAGGTAACATATTTGGGAATAAAAATTAGCAAAGGGGGGCGCACACCAGATCCTCATAAGGTAGAAATTGTCAAAAGGCTGCCTGTTCCAGTGTCTGTTACGGCCTTGAGGTCATTCCTTGGACTTGTAGGATTCTGTCGCGAATTTATAGAGGGCTTTGCAGATATTGCCAAACCACTGAATAATTTGCTTACGGGGAGAAGAAAGAAAAAGGACTCATTAGACTGGGGGCCAGAACATCAAATGGCATTTGAAAAGTTGAAAGAAGCATTAATTCATGCTCCTGCTTTACGGAACCCTGATCGTTCGCAACCATTTGTTCTACAAACTGCCGCAACTGAGGAAGCGTTGTCTGCAGTGTTGCTACAAGAATTCCAGGGTGATCTTCGACCAATCGCTTATGCCTCGCGAGTTCTCTCCCCAGTTGAAAAAGCCTTTGATTCATGCACAAAGCATCTCCTCTCTGTTCACTGGGCAATGTCACACTTTGAGCATATATTTGGCTTCAATGAGGTAGTGCTTCACACACCTCACACACCACTGCAGCTTTTGTTAAACGGTAAAGTGAAGGGCGTGTCAAATGCTCGGCTTGCAAGATGGACACTAGATTTAGGGTCCAAAAACCTCACAACAATATACAAACCAAACTCAATGTTGCCACGGACTCTCTTATATGAAGGCATACCGCATGAATGTGATGCTGAAATAGTACCTCCACCTGATGGAGTTTTCAAAATCCGCCCGATAGAGGGCGCAGTTGATGTCTATGTGGATGGTTCCCGCTTTTGGCATGAGGGGCAGTACAAAACGGGTTTTGCAATACATTCTGTCAAGGGTGATTTTTTGTTCCAATGTCCTGCGCAGTTTTCTGCACAGAAAGCAGAGATTGTTTCAGTGTGGCAAGCCATGCATATTTTCCCAGATATACCTTTGAACATTTACTCTGATTCTGCATTTGTTGTGAATTCTCTGACGGAATATTTACCTATTTGGCAAAAACGTGGATTCACTACTGCTGATGGTCAGTGCCTTACACATGTTGGTCCAATACAGGCTTTGTGGGCAATAGCTAGTTCAAGGAACACTCCAGTTGCATTGTTGAAGGTTAAAGCGCACCAAAAGAAGGGTGCCTCGATACATGGTGATGCTAATCGGGTTGTTGACGAGCTTGCAAAAAAGGCAGCAATAGAAGGTATAATGTTTGGTGAGTCACTCCTTCCAGAACCAATTTCGGCTATATCTTTGACTGATCCACTAGATTTGAAAAGTGCCCAACACAGTGATCCAATTTTAAAGGACGCGATTAAACGTAAACAGAGGGGAGAGGCCATCGAGGACGGACCGTTAGCCAGTTATGACTCACAATTAGTGTTACATGACAATGTCCTGCTGTGTAACACTTCAACTGGTCTACTATGGATACCACCCACTGGATTGCGGTATGATATTCTCTATCATATCCACAATCAAGGGGGGCATTTAGGGCCTGAGAAAGTTAAAGATCGTCTTGCACGCATGTTTTGGTGGCCCGATATGAGAAAAAATGCAGATGCTCACTGCATGAACTGCTTAACGTGTGCTCAAATGAACCCATCACATATAAAAAAAAAGGGGCGGTTGAAACCTGCCTGTCTTGCGGAAGGTCCATGGACAAACCTTCAAATAGACTACATTGGACCACTTCCCCCGGCAAAGGGAGGGTACAAATACATTTTGGTCGTTGTTGATACTTTCACTAAATGGATTGAAACATTTCCTATAAAATCAGACACAGCCTTGGCTACTGCACGAGTACTTTGGGAGCAAATATACTGCCGCTGGGGATTACCCCTTTCTCTTGAGAGCGATAGGGGTACACATTTCACAGGTAAAATTCACTCTGACCTGGCTAAACTTCTTGGAGTAAAACATCATTTGCACATTTCCCATCATCCTCAGTCATCAGGAGTAGTAGAAAGAAGCAACAGAACATTAAAAATGTCATTGAAAAAGATGGTGCTTGACAAGGGGTCTGACTGGGCACAACACCTTCCATTCATCCTCATGTCCCTCAGAGGGGTCAGTCACAAGAGTTCAGGATATAGTCCTTATGAGCTAATGACAGGACGGAAGATGAGAATGCCTGAACACCTGTTGTTTGAAATGCCTCGACCCCTAATAGATGGATGGACTGCCGAAAAGTATTTGAAAAGTTTATGCCAGACTTTGCCTAATATCTACCAGGAAGCAGCTCAGTCCATTGGGTTGAGCCAAAATTACAATAAAATGTATTTTGACAAAGATGTAAAGGAGCAAATCTTTGAAATTGGGGAGGAGGTCATGGTTAAAAATTACCACCATGAAGGCCCCTGGACAGCTAACTGGAAAGGTCCATGTACAATTGTTGACAAATGTGGACAATCAATCTATAAGGTACGATCCAAAGAAAAAGCTGGACGATCCACAACTAAGTGGTATCACGTTGATCAGTTGAAAGTATACAAAAAATCAGAGTGATGATAACCTGTTCGGGGGAGGGGGGGATGCTAATGTTTGTGTATTTTGTTTTATTTTTTCTCCCCAGAGAGAAAAATGTGGAAAGCTGTCCTTGTGATCATTCTGCCAGTTGCGGTGCTGACGGGAAAGTGTCCAGAGCAGCAGCCAGCCCCTCAAACAGGAGTCATAATGCAGCCGTATCCTGGGGTCCTGGTGAACAACATCCAGTGGGTTCACATTCCAGTCCTGGTCAACCTGACAGCCTGGTCACCAGACATGGATGAGCACTGCAGTCGAGAGGGTGTCACTAGGATGTACAAGGACCTCCTGACCACTGCTTTCCTGAAGTACCATGATACCGTGACATCGAACACCCAGGTGAACCAGAGGAAACCTCCCATCACGGGGCGAAAGCTAATGGGACTAATGGACGGCCTGCTGGGAGCTGCGGGAACAGGCCTGGGCATTTCCAACTGGATGGACGCAAGGCAGATGAGGAATAATGAAATTAAATTAAAAGCAATGATAGCAGACCAGATTCTACAGACAGATGTATATTTACAGGACAGTCTGTCCGAAGGAAAAGACACTGTGAATAACATACACACCATTGCCACGGCATTAGGCATCCTCAAAGACAAGTCAAAAGCCGCATTTCAAGAGCTTCACAAAGAAGTGTACTGTGCGCAGTTTTCTAGTATTAAATACCAGGAAATTTCTCAGATACTCCACGAAGTCATAGCAGGAAGGATCCCCACAACACTATTTACAGAAGAGGTTGTAATAAAATGGTTTGGACTTAAGGACTGCTTTGAGCATAAATCAGCAGAAAATTTCACAGACTATATGGCAAGATTGGGTAAATGCAAACTTCCTATTCCTTACAGCTACATCATCCAAATGGCTAAGGTCACGTCTCATCCCATTCCTGCTGGTTTCTATAGTCCACTGGATTACGGGCCAATAACAAACGGCATTAACTTCCCATTTTCAAAAAATGGGGGGAAACCTTCAAAACCCTCAGACAAGACTCCACCCTTGCAAATTATAAAATGGTGGAATGAGACCGTGTTTAACAATCCCCAGGACAAAACATGGGCTTGCTCCGCGGGAAACTCGTTGCCACTGTTTGGATGTTTTATGAGACAAATGTATGCCATGTTGCTGACTGTCTCCATTCCAATCTTTCAGTCCAATAATGTTTTTAATACCGTGGTGAAAATGAATAACTTGGGTATTTTACAGGGAAATGTGTTTAAAGAACGCAAGGACCTTCCAAGTCTTGTGGTAAAACTGGCGTCCGGTGAATGGCGAGCTCTAAATACTCACTGCTGCGATAAGACAGCATTTGGGTTCTTTTGCGAGTGTGATGCTATTGAGAAACTGCCTGTTTGTGGAATGTCCGGGATCTTTGGTGAAAAATGCTCTGTCAGTCTGACCCACATCCACAATAATTTCACAAGGGTAGTCACAAGGAGAACACAGTTCTGCATAACCACCACACTAAATAGATTCTTTATCTCCTCCCATGAAGGTGTGATAACATGTCCAATCAATTATACATCTTTTTGTATTATTCCCAAAAATGCATGGTCAGTTGGACCCTATCAGTTCCCTTATATAAATACAACACAACAAAAAGTGTATGTAGATGCAGAGGATGAATTAGGATTCATTGAAGACATTCCAGAATTCCAATTTGACATACCAGAACTTGATACCATACTCATGTCTTTGATGCAAAGAAAAGATACCCATATTATAAAAGCTCAACAAGGTTTACAGGAAAAAGACAACAAATAATTAATCAAATGCATGACGGTGATCAAGAAATAGCACTCTCGGGACTGATATGGGAATTAACATTCAAAGTGGCAGTATCTGTATGCTTATTTCTAATTTTGTTTCAGTGTATAATTTTGTATTGCATGTGCTCATTTCTCAAAAGAAACAATGTTGTGCTTTTAAATGATCTCACCCGCCAGTCAATTTGGATGAGGTAGTTCTCCAATCTCCGCTAGGCCGCTTCTTCCATTTTTTTTTTTTGTGTCATTCTGTCTCTCCCATTCCATATAAAGTAATGTAATTATGATCAGTGATCCCGGCTAAGGGCATGAGGTGACCCGGCGGAAGACCAGTCGGATGAGGTGTGCGATCCCACGACGGGTAAGATTGTCCATGAGGAAGGACGACAACCTAAGACAGGACGGCACCGCCACTGGCACACCCCATAGATGAGGTGTTCTTTTAGTTTGCAAGACTTGGGTGAGATGATGCTTAATTGATCATAAAGCATCAAAGGGGGGACTGTAAGAATCTCATTCCTGTGCTAATCTACTCAAGTCGCAAACCCTGCAAATCAGACACATCCGTTGGCCAAATGGTCAGGATCCACTTATCATAAGTACATTACACTTGGTAATTTCTGACAACAACTTGTCGCACCTACCTGGCATAGCCATCAATTATCGTGTCGCGGCCGGGAGTGAGCAATTGGAGAGCTATTTCATCCAAAGAGACTGCCATCAACTATCTTGTCTAAGTAATTAATGCAATAAAAATGTCTGGCCAACTTCAAAGGTTTTTTCATGTATAAGAAATGTACGTTGGGGAGGCTCGGGGTTCACTTTGACTCCGCTGAACCCAGAGTACGTTACCCGTATTTCTGTTCACTGCCGTTTTTACTGGAAATAAACACCATTTTTCATTCGAAGATTGGATTGTCCCTTCTTTCGTTCTTTTTTTCTTACAGATGTGCTCAGCTAACCAGATGTGATGGTCTTGAGAGTGCAACTGGCACCGAGTGGGAAGGGAAACAAAGTATCGACAATATTAAAATATGCGTGGATCGAATGTTAGATTTATGAAACAGCATTTCGAAGTTATGAATTATTTACACATTAATTATCAGATATTTTCACGTATTTTATCTGTCGCTTAAAGCCAGTTCATCACTCATCATTGAGAATGGCTGGAAATGTGTTGCTAGTTAGAAATCCTCTCGTTGGAGCAGCAAATGCCTCATTAAGAGTGCCAATGAACAAACATCAGTAACAGGTAATCGAGACAAATCATGCGAACATCATTCGTGGCTAATTAAGCCAAATCCTGGGAATATGGCTATAGCTAAAATCACATTTTTGGAATGATATACCTGTCATCTGCTTATCATCTGATGGAGATTGATAGGAGCAGAAGCAAACCGGAAATAGTAAAACTTAGCAACACAGCGCCATCATGTGCAACTGGCCAATCGGAAAGACTTGAAATCTTGAACTTTGGCGTATATCTCACCTGTATTTTGGCCTTGACATGCCAAATTTAATCACCTGTTCCTTGACTTTATACCCACCTTCTCTGAAAATTTCATCAAAATTGGTGCATTTCTTTTTGAGTTATCTTGCTGACAAACAAAAAAACAAATAGACAAACAAACGCTACTGAAAACATAATCTCCTGACGAAGGTAAATATCAGTGCTAAATTTACCTTTGGTCAGCTTCCATTTGTGACCCCGAGTTCTACTAACAACACTTAGTCGAAGGAATCTTATATACTTCATTTTGTTAATCCCTTTAACATATTCAAAGACCTCAATCAGATCACCCCTTAGTCTTCTTTTCCTAAGACTAAAGAGATTAAAGATCTTCAGCCTCTTCTCATAGCTTTCATCTTTTATACCCGGAATTAGCTTAGTGGCTCTTCTCTGAACTTTCTAAAGAGCCTCGATATCTTTCCTAAAGTATGGTCCCCAGAACTGTACACAATACTCCAGATGTGATCTGACAAATGTGTTGTACAAGAGAAACAGCACCTCATTGGATTTGTACTCAATACTTTTGGCAATGTATCCCAGCATCCTATTGGCTTTTTTAACTGCTACTGCACAATGGCAAGAGCCTGTGAGGGTTTAGTCAGCAATCACTCCCAGATCTTTTTTGTGTGGAGCACATTCCAGTTTTAAACCTCCCATGAAGAAATCCTGACTAATGTTTTTATTACCTAGATGTACAACTTCACATTTTGCTACATTAAATTTCATTTGCCACATTTCTGCCCAATTTTGGATTCTATCCAAGTCATCCTGAATCACTTTAGTGGACTCTAAACTATTTGCCAAACCTCCCAATTTAGTATCATCTGCAAATTTAACTAATCTGTTCTCAATATTCCTATCAAGGTCATTAATGTAGATGAGGAACAGCAGGGGTCACAACACCAATCCCTGGGGGACGCCACTCCCCATCATACCTAGCTCAGATGAGATGCCACTGATTACCACTCTTTGTGCTCTGTCCTGTAATAAGTTTTAAATCCACTTCAGAATACCTCCTGTAACTCCAATGGAGCTCATTTTAAAAATTAGTCTCTTATGCTGTGCTGTATCAAATGCTTTCTGAAAATCCAAGTATATGATGTTATAAACCCTGCTCTGGTCATAAGTCTTGCTGGCCTCTTAAAAAAATTCCAGAGGGTTTGTCTGGCATGACCTTCCCTTACAGCAACCATGTTGGCTATCCCTCAAGATATTGTTACGTTCAAGAAATATGTCCAACTCATCTTTTATGATAGATTCCAATATTTTGCACACAATGCAAGTTAAACTGACTGGCCTGTAATTTCCTGGCTCAATACGATCCTCTTTCTTATATATTGGTATTATATTGCCCTGTTTCCAATCATTTGGTATTTCTCCTGGTTCTAAAGAACGTCTGAAGATGGCAGATAGCGGCTTAAAGATGATCTCACTAACTTCCCTCAGCACTCTAGGATATTGGCCATCAGGACCCGCCGCCTTATCTGCCTTTAGTTAATGCAACTTGTCTAATACTTTGATATACCTAACCTCAATTTCCGCTAAATAATCTTGGACATGTCCTCTGGCCGAATAAAGACCCGGTCTGGGGTAAAATTCTCAACAAAGTAACTGTTTAAGGAATCTGCAATATCCTTGTTATCATATTGCAGTGATCCATTTTTATTCTTTATGCACTTAACCTGCTCTTTGACTTTCCTTTTTCTGCTACAGTACTGAAAGAAGGGCTTAGGGTTAGTTTTTGCCCCCTCTGCAATTTGTCTTTCATATAGCCTTCCAGCATTCCTCAGCTCTTTTTTGACCACAGCCCACATTTGACTGTATTCACCCTTAGTGTTCTCATTGTTATCCTTTATGTACATCTTATAAAGATTCCTTTTTTCCCTCAAACTCCAATGAATAGCTGTGGTCATCCACTGAGGATTTTGCTTTTTCATCTTACTTTTGGACACCTTTGGAAAGAATTTGCATTGTGAATCAAGTAAAACCCCCTTAATTCTTCCACACATTTCATTTACAGACTCACAGTCCAGGAGTGTCTCCCATTTTATTTCACTTAGATATGAGCGCATCCTGTCAAAGTTTGCTTGCCTAAAATTGAAAATTTTTGTTTTCAACATAACATGAATGTTCTCGCCATTCATGTTGTGTGGTTATGTTATGTTTTGTTATGCTGCCTTGCGGTTCTCCGATTGCGCAGACCCGAAATCTTGGGCTCTGTTTCTTCGCTGACATCTTTTTCTTCAATAGTGATAAAAATGCATTTTTTCACTGTGTCTGTACACTTGTAAGCCTATGTATTTCTGCATATACATGCTGGGTTTTCTTGCTGTCACAAACTGGATATCTGCTGAATTGGCTCTAGGGGCCTTATGGGTAGTTCCTGGTAATCGATTGATTGGCTTGATCGGCCCTTAGTGCAGGAGTATAGCTAACCCTGGTCCCGGAGAGCCACAGGGTGTGCTGAGTTTAAAGTGCATTTTGGGAGTGTCCCAAATCTGGATGATATTTTTGAAACTTGCAATACTTCAATGATTTCAATTTCCTTTGGCTGGAAACTGTATTAAACATTAAAAGACACTGTGAGATAAATATCCTTAGCAAAAAAAAATGAAAGGTGGTAGTTTTTCGAGAAAAATCACTGAAAATAGGGGGGTCCGAAAAAACCCACTCAACTCCATAACCATCTCTACACAGACTCCCCCTGGAGACAGAAGCTGAAATCACAGCAAATCACTTGTCGGAGGCCATATGGCCCATGCAAACAGAACCTTTGTGTGACCCCTGTAGCAGCCATGTAGACTTTTTTCAAAATGGCTCTATGATTATTTCAAAATTTCTCAAAATGTTGGCATCCTATGGTGAGTATACTTTTTAAACCCCACTCCGTTACCTTCATTAAAATCCATGGTAATGGTATTACAAATTTTAAATCATGCTTTTGTTAAAACCTGTGCAAATACTTGTGCATGGTATGGTAGGAAGCATCAAAATTTACTGTACTGTTGCATGGAAAATTCCACTTTTCTGAAAAACACTCCACTCCATAACCTCAACTGTTACCAATATTGATTATGGAGGTGAGTAAAATGGTAATGGTAAATGGTAATGGTTTATCAGCTTCAATCAGAGGCACTGAAAAGGGTGATATTCACTCAGTTTCAGAACTTTGGTATATCACAATATACCAGGAGAGCGCCTCACTTGAAAAAGTAACGGAGTTGAGTGGATCCGGGGACACTTCAATTAAATTGAATGAAAAAAAATTTAAATGGCCTGCCCAAAAAATTCTGCTCTGGTTTAAGCTCTGCCTTGTGATTTTTGAGTACCTTAGGGGCAAGCCTACCCCTCGGGGAAAAAAGAATCAGAATCAGACAACTTAAAGACATCTAAAAAGTGTCTGTATTGAGAGAAATATATTCTTCGGATCTCTCACTTTTTGTGTTATCGTTGGCCAACTTGTTAAATGGTGTTTTATAAATAAACAAGGATTTGAAGATGTGACTGATTTAATACAGTACAGACATTTTTAACAGTGCAATATCAGAATTCAGGGAGGGGGAGTAAAGGAAGGAGGGAGGGAGGGAGGGAGGCAGCTCAACTTACCCCATACACGGGGTAAGTTGTGCCACAAGACCACTTTCTTTGAATATGCTATATTATCGAAACAGTTATGTTTACAGTTATTCATATTGTTTGTATGGGTGCACAACATCCTGACATATGTGCTGGTATGCTATTTTGCAACACTACTATAATCGCCTTGATGCAGGAATCCTGAATATGAAAAGTGGCTCAACTTACCTCGCTTTCCCCTATAATTAAAGAGCAAGAAATGTTTGCATAAATACTTACGGTGCATTTCGTCTCTGTCGACTGGGGCGTTGCCATGTTAAGACATTGAAATGGAAGAGGAATGATGTTTTAGGGTTACGAGAGACTGTCGTATCTTAAAAGTTATGATTTTCTTATTTAATGAGGCTTTGCGTGAAATTCCTCTCTCATCTCAGTTTATTGTATCTTTCTGCTTACTGTATTTCTTACGATCTCTGTGAAATGCCGCCTTCGTGACACAGAAAAACAGGTTTCATCAGGAATGTCACTTGCAACCTTTTGTTATTCATGGGACAAAGTTTTTGGATTAATATAACCAATAATTCATGTAAATGATATGCTAAACCAAAAAACCACAACAAATAAAACGGATATTTTACAATTTACCAAATACCAATGTGGCCAACAAACTGTAGTCAAGTTTTCTACCCCCAAATAGACGCCTACATAATAACTGTGGTGTTTAATTAAATTTGAGCCAAATCATTCAAAGACAGGTCCGACCAATAATTAACAAACTAATTTTGCTAGAGCAAAGTACTGTATATGGCCGCTGTCGTCCATTAAACTTTGAGGGAGAACACTCCAAAACAGGAAGTGAGCCGTATGTCAGCAATGCACGGTTGAATTGATGCCAAACTTGGCACAATTTATTTGCAGAGGGAATATTGGATACCCACCAAGTTTCATGACATTTGGCCACATGGGGGCACTGCATTAGAAAAGCACAAAAAAATTTATTAAAATAGCCATTACTCCAGGACAAAAACAGATATGTCTACAAAAAGTTTCGGGTAAAAGACACGTGTGGGTCAGTATAGATTTCAATGAGTGTTGGGTGGCATGACCTGAGCCAGCATAGATAATATGCAGTTGCAGTCGGACCTAAGGTGATGGGCTGGTAAGTTAATTTGGACCGTGAGTTAGCATGCTAACTGAAACACTAATGACGGGCTGTTGTCTTGTTCAGGGGTTGTTCTGATTGTTTGTCTACATGGAGACCCTATCGTGCTTTGTCCCTTCATTGCTTGCAGCGATATTTTTTGTTTTTCTGCTTCAGATGGCAGGAAAAAGTTTAGTACGCTGTAGTATACCATGAAAATTTTGCCTTTCATGGTGTGTAGTCATAAATGCGGCTCAATGCGTAATGGTAAGTTCATTGAAAATTTTTTTGGGGGCAGTTGCAACATACCAAATTTCACCATATTTCACATAAAGTTTCTTTTTGGTCCAATGATAACTTTTTATTTGTGATTAGTTCATTCAATCAAGGGCAATAACTCATTTGGGAAATATAACTGAGTGCCAGATCACGGCAACTTGATTTGTCCGATTTGAACGCATCATCTCAAAGCTTCTTCAACTTTATGAAAGTCATACAGTGACACTTTTCCTCAGACACAGCTGGACAGAACTTTCCTTTATACAAATGTATGACAGATAAACGTATAAGACCTTCTGCATTCACATCCTGATGTTTGTCTGATTCAGTCCTGGATATCATGTTACTATTGCTGAATCACACAAATGACAAATCATTTGTATTTTGAAACTCAGACTGTCTGTTTTGTATTTTAATGCAAATGCTTATCTGGTTTTATTGGCATGAAGACATTTACAAAACCCAAAACCAGTGAAGGTGGCACGTTGTGTGAATCGTAAATAAAAACAGAATACAATGATTTGCAAATCCTTTTCAACCTATATTCAATTGAATACACTGCAAAGACAAGTTACTTAATGTTCGAACAGTTAAACTTAGTAATTTTTTGCAAATATTAGCTCATTTGGAATTTGATGCCTGCAACATGTTTCAAAAAAGCTGGCACAAGTGGCAAAAAAGACTGAGAGAGTTGAAGAGTGCTCATCAAACACTTATTTGGAACATCCCACAGGTGAACGGGCTAATTGGGAACTGGTGGGTGCCATGATTGGGTATAAAAGCAGCTTCCCTGAAATGCTCAGTCATTCACAAACAAGGATGGGGCGAGGGTCACCACTTAGTGAACAAATGCGTGAGCTGATTGTCGAACAGTTTAAAAACAACATTCCTCAATGAGCTATTGCAACAAATTTAGGGATTTCATCATCTACGGTCCGTTATATCGTCAAAAGGTTCAGACTCAGAGAATCTGGAGAAATCACTGCACGTAAGCGACAAGGCCGAAAACCAACATTGAATGCCCGTGACCTTCGATCCCTCAGGCGGTACTGCATCAAAAACCGACATTAGCGTGTAAAGGACATCACCACATGGGCTCAGGAACACTTCAGAAAACCACTGTCAGTAACTACAGTTCGTCGCTACATCTGCAAGTGCAAGTTAAAACTCTACAATGCAAAGCGAAAGCCATTTATCAAGAGCACCCAGAAACGCCGCCGGCTTCACTGGGCCCAAGCTCATCTAAGATGGACTGATGCAAAGTGGAAAAGTGTTCTGTGGTCTGACGAGTCCACATTTCAAATTGTTTTTGGAAACTGTGGACGTCGTGTCCTCCGGACCAAAGAGGAAAAGAACCATCCTGACTGTTATAGGCGCAAAGTTCAAAAGCCAGTATCTGTGATGGTATGGGGGTGTATTAGTGCCCAAGGCATGGGCAACTTACACATATGTGAAGGCACCATTAATGCTGAAAGGTACATACAGGTTTTGGATCAACATATGTTGCCATCCAAGCAACATGGACGCCCCTGCTTATTTCAGCAAGACTATGCCAAGCCACATTCTGCACGTGTTACAACAACATGGCTCCGTAGTAAAAGAGTGCGGGTACTAGACTGGCCTGCCTGTAGTCCAGACCTGTCTCCCATTGAAAATGTGTGGCGCATTATGAAGCGTAAAATACGACAACGGATACCCCGGACTGTTGAACAACTTAAGCTGTACATCAAGCAAGAATGGGAAAGAGTTCCACCTGAAAAGCTTCAAAAATTGGTCTCCTCAGTTCCCAAACGCGATGTAACACAGTGGTAAAAAGGCCCCTGTGCCAACAAGTTAATGATTATATGCAAAAAAAAATAAGTTTCTCAGTTTGAACATTAAACATCTTGTCTTTGCAGCGTATTCAATTGAAGATAAGTTGAAAAGGATTTGCAAATCATTGTATTCTGTTTTTATCTACGATTTACACAACGTGCCAACTTCACTGGTTTTGGGTTTGTATTACTGCTGGCAGCTATATTGATTATTATTATTTAATTATTTTTTTAATGTAAAGAATAACTATCATAGGCGTCAGTTTTGGGTGGGACGGGGAGACACGTCCCCACCACTTTTTGTCAAAAGTCATTTTGTCCCCCCCCCCACTTTATCTCGCAGTGTTTTTTTTTTTAATTCACTGAAAAAAATCGTCATTCATATAATTTTATAGGAGAGGCCGCAAATGGCCACTAAATGTGCCTGCATAGGAACAGGACTGGCTGCATGAATATTGCAACATAGTAACAACTTTAGCCAGAGTAACACAGTTGCATAGACCCAGACAGACTAGAGTAAAGAGTTCAGACTAGATTTCAGCAACAAAGTGCCAGGATGAGGACAAGAAAGAGCTGAGTCGCCAATAGGTGCATTCTCATCAGACTGAAGTTTTAAAGTAGCACACTATTTTGCGGTTTCGAAATTAGCCCAATGTCAAATTAGCCAGCTATTCTTGTTGTTGGAAGACATGAATAGCGCGCTATTTGATCGGGCAAATTTCCCCAAAATCTTGGTCTAGTTCCCGAAATAGTTTGCGAATTCGGGAACTCAATCAGCCAGTTAGCCTATTTTTGTTCCATCTTCATAAGAACGAAGATATCTCCATACCGTTCATGCTCTATAATTAACATAATATCTCTCACCAAAGTATTCCATGATTTCTCCACTAAACAAACCAATCTTACATTTAGAAGTATATTGCTAGCACTCCTGAAATGATTTCACTTACTAAATAGAATAAAGTTACAACAGTGATAAATAAACCCTCATAAAGCAAGGTCTATCTCTATCATAGGTTTCTAACAAACAATAATTCATTGTATTTTATGACAAAATTACATGCTTAATCTACACACATTTTAAATAATATTAATCAAATTGACATTTGCATTGCTTTATTTGATTTTATTTTTTATTTTTCTTTCACACTGATTTGCAAATGTATCGAGGTGATTAAGGGTAATGTGTTGGATTTTATCATGTGACCAGGGTGACAGCTGATAGTTTGAGCACAAAATGTAAAGATCAGACTTACTAACAGATTTTATTGGTTCCGTTAGCGCGGACAAGTTGCTTATGTGGAGCAGCGAATTGATCACTTCTACAGGAAAGAATTACCAATTTAATCTCTGCCTTTTTCGGCTTTTTATTAGCCACAAAAATTTCTAAAGGGGAATGAAATTATGTCAAGGTAGTGCAGAGAAATCATTTGTAAACCGGCAGAGCTTCTGTGTTTCGCATTGCTTTCATGGTAGCACCAGAGAGCTGGCCCAGACATTTGTGAAGTACCCGGCTGATCCCAGTCATGGATGAGTGAAGCGATAACTAACTGTAGTGGCTGCAATCAGGCTACGTTATGATGAAACTGCCACATTGATGCTTACCGAAGTAACACAAGCATATTGATCAGAATTACTGCATATACGTTAACCAGGAGTATTTTTAATTAGCATGACATGCAAACTAACATGTAGCAGCTGGTAACCAAGCGGTCATAACCACAGAGACAAACCCTTGCAATACAGGTTTTGCAGACAGCAAGTTCTGTTACTGAGAACAGTTGTACTAAGCATCCAAATTACAAACAAGTCGTAAAAGTTAGCCTCAAATGAGGTTTATCTTCACACACCTTCTGTAGAATTTCCCCTGATATCACTCTTGCATAATTAGGACACAAACATTAGCAACAGTTACTTTGCTACGTTAGCCGCTGAGCTACAGCAACAATCAACTTGCTATCACGTCAGGTTGGCTTATGCAGTAAAATCAACTTACAGCTTCTGTGTCTGTGAGACAGTCGCGACAGATACAGGCTTTATCTTCAGATATTTTACAAAGCCTGCGTTTGAGGCCAGTTGTTATTGCTAACTATCGTTAGCAGTCCTGCCAGCCACCCGTAACACGTTAGCCTCGCTTACATTATTTGCTGTCATAAGGTTACTTACAGCTTGTGTCTCCAAGCGCTTGATCGATGCAACTGCTTCAGGTTTGAGAAGCAGCTGAAACGCTTATCCTGTGTCGAATTATCCTTTATTGACAAAGCTGTCTTTGGTGAAATGCTGAGCACAAACAGCTAACATTCTCTTTGGCTGTGACTGTTGGCTGCCTGCAAACAAAAAAAGCTACCCACTGATTTCTGGTGACATCGTCTTTTGGAAGAGAAATATTAGGGGTTTTTTTTTGCGTTCAAAAGTAAACGGACAAGTAGCTTTGGGAGAGATATTGAAAAATTGCACTCAAATGATCTGCGGTTCTTCTTTTGTATTTCCAAAAGTGTAGATGCTACTAAGGCATAGTATGATCTGCCATTGTTAGTGCCTGCTAGAATAGTTTCCAGTGTGGGCAGGTCCAGCGCAGTGGTTGGTTCTGGCTTGGTCGGTACTAATTGGAAAGCACAACCTCAGGTTTTACCCAGATCTCGTGAAGATCTCGGAAGGAGCTGTTCAGAGAGGAAATCACACTCACGTTTTTGGATTACGGCAAAATCCCTGTATCTTATGTTTAGAAACTTTTCAGAGGTTGAGCATGGACAACCAACATTATAACACTACAAATATGTACTAAAAGAAGGATTGGCATGTTAGGTCCCCTTTAAATATTGTCAAATATTGCAGCTTTCGTCCATCTTGTCGTGTGCTTTTTCAAGTCACTATCATATCCTGCCTTAAAGTCAAATAATGCACTAGTGAGGTAGCTGCACAAAAATGCAAGTTTTCGGATGATTTAAGTGACCCAATTATCGCTGTAGAGGAGAAAGTTGAACATGTCCTTGCAACCTGATATGTCATCTGTAACATGGCTGTTGCTATTAAATGCTATCACCGCGTACAGCAGCACTAGAAATGAAACTCTACATTTTCTTGACTGGATAAAGTCAACACACCCGAATGCTTCTCTGGGTACCCAAACATCAAGGTGAGCCGAAAAAGTACTGATTTCATTTGATATTGGTTGAATATGGAATTCCTTCCCAGCTGATGACAATTTCAATTCTTGTTTTCTTCCCAGAAATTTGACATTTGCTTGTGCCTCAATGAAATATTACCTGCGGTATTAACTGCCAACAATGGTATTCGTGCAGAATTTTTCGCAGTAACCCTGTTTATGGCTGTGCTGCTACACACTTGTATTTATGCACATGCATGGGACCTGGGTTAATTAATAAATTAAAATAAATTTTATAATAAAATGGGGACCCCCGAAAGCCAATGTGTAATTCAAACCCTGATAGTAACTGTTACCCCTTCCCTACTTCAAACTACGTGACCCAGGAATATGCCGCCCCGCGTTAAGCTTTTCCTACCCTGGGGCTCGTTAACTCCGATATGTGTTCCCATTACTACTCAATACTCCGGTGTTTCACTGTTCGTATGGCGTTCGTATGTGTACTCTGAGCCATTTAAAATGCATGGGTAAGGTATGAACTGCACTTGCTGCAGATTGAAGAATGATTTTTATCACTTTTCCAGTGAGATACAAGGAAAAACAACTGTTTGCCACTAACATGGCAATATCCCCCGCCGCCTCAATTTTGTGTCCGTACAGATTTACAGACAGACGTATGTACGTACAGAGCCCAATGCTATATGGGTGACTTCTGTTTTGGACCACTTATTTGGTTTTCTATTTTCTCAAAATTCAAGTGATTGTATTTTAATATATTAACAGTTTGTTAGAACTGTTCCCTACTTAGCTATGAGGAATGCATGTTGGCCAAGCTCAGGGGCTGAAAAAATTGTTATTATGGGATGTTTTTTGTACATTTTTCTCCATACGTTTTCCACCCTGTTAGGGACATGTACGTGGTAATCACATAGTTCAAATAATATACAAATCAAACAATACTGATCTTTTCTTGGAGAGAATATGTCCCCTGTGCTATGATAAAAGTTTCATTCTAGTAGCATTAACAATTTTAATTCTATGAAGAGTACATATCTTGAATATTGGAATCTCTGCGTTTTTGGTCCCCATTTTGTAGTCTAGTATAAATAATTTTATTAATCAGAAATTTGTATATACATGATATGAACCTCAGTTAACAAAAGAACATACCAATATGCCAAATACTTAAAGTTGTGATTAAAATATTTTTTTAAAATCCTTGTCTAACAGGGTGGAATGGAACTTAACAGGGTGGAACTGAGTACACCTCTCTCAAGTGAGACTAAGATTCACCTTACCATGCAATATCATTTTACTATAAAGTACATAGTTGCCCTTGCATTAGACTGTAGTTCCACAATAAAACAACAGTAATATTACTTCTCCTACTACCACTAATAATTATAATGCTAACAATAATAAGATAACACTTTATTTAAGAGGGTCCCTGAACCAATGTATCTACCTCATTAAGTACAGTGTAACAACCTAATAATATGCATTTACTTTGTTCCTTACCCTGCATAATGCATGCACGATCTAATGCTAGATATTACGTGTGAATACATAGGTTATTACACTACATTTAATGAGGTATAGATACATTGGATCAGGAACCGCATAAAATAAAGTGCAACCAATTATAAAAGTAATAATTTAAAAAAACCGTAAAATAACATAATATTTTTAATTTTTAAAAGTTTACTTTCCATTATTTATGTTATTGTTTTATTATTATTACTTTTATTATTGGTTACACTATATTTCACGGGGTCCCTGATCCAATGTATCTAGACCTCATTAAATACAGTGTAATAACCTATGAATTAATATTTTAATGTAAAGTCATATTGAGTAGTAATGATATAAAAATATTGGTTATTTATATCATGATAAAACAATATTCTTGTAGAATTAATACTCAGTACATTGCATATCCCAAAAAACCCTGTGGGGTTCCACCCTGTTAGGCATACATAGCCTAACAGGATGGAACCTAACAGGGTGGAAATTTTTAGCCAAGTAAGCCCTAGCTCTTTGAGCTTGCAACATTTAGCAAGCACACACTGATGATGATCAGCACTTAAATAACTATTTTTAACATGTTTTGAAAATTATTTTGTCCAAAAAACATTTTCCATAATATACACTAACAGGGTGGAACTTTAAAGTTTCCTCAAGCAGCCATGTCATGCGAAATTGAGAAAAATAAAGGAGAGAATGAATGATGGAGCTTACCTCAGTTTTCCACTTGAATTTCACTCCAAAAACAAATGTTGTATCATCAAGTAAATGGCTATAGGGATTTGTAGTCTTTTTTGGGGAGTCAAGAAAGTACTGACTAACAGGGTGGAAAAGGACTGCAGGGACATATTATATATTTTATGACCACAGAAAATAAATGTAGTTTCACCATTTTTACTTCTTTGTTTAATGTAAGTAGTCCCTTGTCTATCAAATAAATAAAGAATAAGTTTAAGTTTTGATAATTTTAAGTTTTATATTAATTGAAGAAGTTGATTACATTGCATTGGGGACATGCTGAAATTAACACGTATACCACAGAGTTGGTGCCTTAATAAAAAATAAAATAAAGTTATTTAACTATGTTGAAGCAATAGAACACACCTAAACGCATAATAAAATACATTTTTCATTAGTATTTGTCTAATTAAAAAAACATGAATTTTTTTCATGGGTCATTCCAAAACAGGAATCACCCATATGCTTTATATA
Organism: Gymnothorax reevesii; assembly: GCA_029721435.1. Taxonomy (NCBI): domain Eukaryota; kingdom Metazoa; phylum Chordata; class Actinopteri; order Anguilliformes; family Muraenidae; genus Gymnothorax; species Gymnothorax reevesii. The sequence goes on along the minus strand of CM056573.1, from coordinate 74,221,936 downwards.
ACAAGGCAATCAGAGATAGCAGACCTGGCCCCAGCCACGGGCTGACAGACAGACTGACAGAAACACACACACACACACACACAGACATGATCATTGCTTAACCTGGCCCCCTAGGGGAGGGGCCAGGTAATTAAGAAAAGGACAAGATATGGTAATCCCAACGTGTGCCACATGGACGCCATGAGCACTTTCGTGTGTGTTCAATTTTTTTTGCTGTTTTGGACTTTGTTCATTTTAAAGCATACATACTTTGTCAGTATACAAAGTTATTCTTATGTGTGAGCTGCATAAAATCGCTCACTTTTGATTTCATGTTCGGCCTTGTGGTGTCCTTTTATATTGCCCCTTGCATTCCCCGAGACTGGGGCATAAAAATATTCATACTTATTTTATGCCATGTCATTTTTTTTTTTTTGTTTATTTACCAGAGAAGTACCAGATCCATGTAAATAGATTCGGGGAAGCAGACAGTCAAATTAGAGATTTGAGAGTTCTTGGAATGTGTTCCACCTGGATCTGGCTCAAATTCATTACTGGCAAATTCACTGAAAAAAAAAAAAAGAGTAAAATGTCAAACCCGTCATTATCCCCAGCACTTTTCAAAACAAACTGATGCCCATGTACTGAAATGGGATCCTAGATAAATAATTACCCACCAGCTAAGGCTCATCTTCTTTAACTTCTATGCCCTTTTTCCCTAGATGATTTGGGTGATGTGATTTTCTTCAGGCTGGTATCTCTCTCCAAACCACTTATAACACCATGTTTTCTGTAACCAATGACACTTTTTTCCTTTTACATCACATTCATTTTGTTCTTTTGAGAGTATTGTTTAGGTGCCCGGCCTTTTAAAGTGCTTATTAGTAGACAGCAATCATACACATCATAGACTTTGTGGTGTTATGATTTATAAGCTCTGAGTTACATAACTGAGTTTGTTTCTTGCTAATATTTTTTTTTCTCCCTCTTTTGAAAGCCTGCCTCAGACGTGATAACATTGCTATGAAAGTCTGCATAAAAAAGAGTTTACAAGGTCAGCTACTCTAACACTCAAGCCTCATCTTGAGAAGAATGCAAAGAAATACATTAAGTAAACAACATTTTGTAAACACTTCAGATCTGGAGTTTGATAGTAACAGCTATCCATAATACTGGACTTTTCTATGAAGGGAGTCTTGCAAAGATTGCCTTCAATATAGCAGGTAGTTTGAGTTTGAAGGTGCAATATTTGGGCATGAATTGAATGAGAATCTTCCCTTAGTTCAGCTTTTGATCAATGATGCAACTATGGCACCTGAAGAGGACAGTGCTTACTGTCCAGCAATTTATGAAAACTCAAGCTTAGTCCAGACTGCAGGCATATTGTCACTAACTCTTTAGATTACCAACATGTGGTAATGTAGCAATTTATTTTGGGGGGATGCTCTATATTAAGAAAATATGCAGTTGACCCCATTCATAATTTTTGTGGATAGAGAAGGTTGGTTATAAATTCAGATACATACTCTGACATGCCAATACATTAAAACCAAAGCAAATAACATTGATTATCTTAGTAGACATGTTGGATGTGAGAGAAATGGGACCTCAGTGATTTTGACGAGGATCAAATCATTATGGACAGATGAGTGGGTCAAAGCATCTCCAAAGCAATTAGTCATCTGGGTTGCTCCCAATCAGCAGTGGTGAGTACATACTGACAGTGGCCGAAGTAAGAAGAAACAATGACTCAGCGACAGGCTGTTGGTTACCCAAGGCTCATCATGATATGGAATCAGTTGACACCAGATGCGGGAAAAGGGAATGAGGATTTTATTTTAAACCAAAACAAAACAGGCACGAGGGCCAACAAAAAACTTGGCCCAAAGGGTTGCAAAAAACAAACTAAGGTAAGCTACACAGAGCTAAAAAACAAAGAATGCAAATGACAAAAAAACAAAAGCCACTGGAAACTCCAGGCAAGATGATCAAGAAAAATAAATAACCAGACTAAATACACACGCGCACGCGCACGCGCACACGCACACGCACACGCGCACACGCGCACACACGCACACACGCACACACACACGCACACACACACGCACGCACACACACACGCACACACACACACACGCACACACACACGCACACACACACACACACACACACACACACACACACACACACACACACACACACACACACGACGAGAGGCTAGGACAAGACTTGAAACTAGAAATGCTAGGGAACTTGACAAGAACTTGGCTAAACTTGAACATGCAACGAGACGCGAGACACTGTCTGCCAGCCAACTTCCACCACATCCAGATAAAGGCTTGGAAATCATGACATGAGGGGTAACACCTGGAGAAAGAGAAACAAGAGGCATGGCAAGATCAAGACATGGACAGAGATTGGATGACATGACCTGCTCATTAAGAGAATGAGCGTGCTCAGCTTAAGTACCAATTAAGTATGCAGTTTGGAAGCAAGCATGAATGTTAAGAACAGAAAAGCACAGCAAGATCTTGAAATAGCAAAGCAGGAATCATGACAATAAACTCCCTGTCTAAATTAGTAATATTAGTAATGTGCCTATCTAAGAATTACACCAACCCAGTGAGTGTTAGTAAATGTTAGTAACTTAAAAACAGTTAATTGTCAATTAAGCTTCGAGAGGCCCGCATCCAGCACAGCATGGAAGGAAGGGGAAAAACCAAAGCCAACCATAGCTCAGAAATGTGCAACAACGAAGGCACGGGGCGGAACGCAGACAAGCGGTGGAGTGGCATGGCAGACCTGGCAAAAACAAAAACATGGAAAAGTAAAAACATGGAATGTGAAACATGAAATGCAAAAACTGTGACATGAACTATGAACTATGAAACTATGAACTATGGAATCTTGATACATGAAACTGTCAAAACCATGAATAATACTGTTCTGGCCAAAGGCCAGAACCCTGGAACACAACACATCAATGCACATGGGCAATGAAGGATGTCCTGTCTGGGCTTAACCAACTGAAGGGTTACTGTGGAACAACAAGTAGGGAATTTTAACCCCCCCGTGTAGATGTAGATGACGGCGTCCACAAAATACTGAAATCAATCGCTAAATAACGGCGTAATTGAATTTCAAAATGAGACAAGCATCTTAGAATGAAGTTTTGAAGTTATAAAGCCTAAAATAGGATCATGCACAGGAGGAATCTGCATGATACTCACGTGAAGAATGTGTCACAACACAGTGCATTACACCCTATGAGTGCTCTGTAGCTGCAGACCAGTGGAGTGCCTATTCTAACCTAGGTCCACTGCCAAAAGTGCCTTCAATGGACACTTGAGCATCATAACTGGACCTTGGAGCAATTGATGAAGAGGGTTGCCCCGTCCGATGAGTCCCATTTTCTTTCACACCATGTGCAGTGGTCAGGCACATGCGCACCATTTACCTGGGGAAGTGATGGAACCATGATGTCATGCAGGAAGATGAAAAGCAGGTAGGAGAGTGGCGCTCGAGAAATGTTCTGCTGTAAAAACCCTGAATCCAGGAATTCAAGTGGATGTCAATTTGGTAAAGCTGTTGGGGGAGCTTCACAATATTTGGCAGGTGGCTCTAATGGTATGGCTGTTCGGAGTAAGTACTTTATTAGAGACGTAATTTTAATCATTTGGGCTCTATATGCCATCGAAATGCATCTTAAACAAAAGAGTCAAAATTAGCTTTTGGTATTGACTTTCAGCTTCAGTTGCATAAAATAATTTTGACTTAACAATACTGTGGTGTACAGTAGAAAAATAAAATGCCTGACTCAACAATGTACTTTTAATTTTAACACACATTCTCCTCGAAAATTCCTCAGGTAAATAAATATCAGGAGGTACTGTGTTATGGTTAAAGAAAACAAAATGTCCTTTTCATAAAAACAACAAAAAATACATACTGTAAACCTAAAATGTCCTTTAGTTTTTCAATGAATAAAAATTAGCCATCGGCAGTGAAATGTGCTGCTTTCCACTTAATGCAATGTGTGCAACGATTAGAGAAAACATTTTTTGTTCACTTTTCAAAACAAGAAACTACGATGTTAACTTCCGTGTTTGTTGTGAGCACATCCTGCTCTACCTTATTGTATCTTCATGATTATTTAATTCCTATTCCAGAGTCATAATCGGTTTTCATATTATATGTGAAATCCACCGTCACACACGTAAAACTGATAAACCTCCGTGCATAAAGACTTCTATTATTACATTGCCTTTGAGCTTATTAATGAAAACTGGCCACACCTGATAATGCTGCGCTCAAGCCCTCCGCCACGGTTTTAAAAAATCCTGGAGGAAACCCTGAACACAATACATTCACAACCCCTGCAAAGAATCCAAAACAAGTATATCAGGAGGGGGGTACATAACTTTTTTTTTTAAAGCGGACCTATGATGCTGATCCTTCTTTTAATGCATATTAGTCATGTTATAATGTTAGTTGTCCATACTCAACCTCGGAAAAGTTTCTAAACATAAGATGCAGGGGTTTTGCTGTGATCCAAGAACGTGATTTCCCCTCTGAACAGCTCCTCCCGAGATTTTCGCGAGATCTGGGCAAAACCTGACGTCAGAAGGTGCCGTCCAATTAGGACAGACCTAGCCAGAGCCAATCACAGCGCTGGACCTGCCCACTCTGGAAACTATTCTAGCTGGCACTAACAACGGCAGATCATACTATGCCTTAGTAGCGTTGACACTTTTGGAAATACAAAAGAAGAACTGCAGATCATTTGGGGTGCAGTTTTGTCAGTATCTCTCCCAAAGCTGCTTGTCTCTACTTTTGGATGCAAAGAAAAACACTTTACTTCTCTTCCAATAGAGGATGCCACCAGAAATCAGTGGGTAGCTTTTTTGTTTGCTGGCAGCAAACAGCCATGGCCAAAGGGAACGTTAGCTGCTTGTGCTCAGCATTTCACCAAAGACAGCTTCATTAATGACGGATAATTCGACACAGGATAAGAGTTTCAGCTGCTTTTCAAACCTGAAGCAGCTGCATCGATCAAGCGCTCAGAGTCACAAGCTGTAAGTAACGATTTAACTGCAAATAATGTGAATTATAAGTGAAGTAAACGTGTTACAGGTGGCTAGCAGGACCGCTAGCGATAGTTAGCACAACAACTGGCCTCAAATGCAGGCTTTGATATCTGAAGATAAAGCCTGGATCGGTAGCAACTGTCCGTGACACAGACACAGAACTAACTTTTAACATTTGTTTGTAATTTGGATGCTTGGTACAACTGTAAAAGAACTTGCTGTCTGTAAAACCTGTTTTGCAAGGGTTTGTCTCTGTGGTTATGACCGCTCGGTTCCCAGCTACTGCATGTTAGTTTGCATGCCGCTGTGCTAATTAAAATTGCTCCTGGTTAACTTATATGCAGTAAGTCGGTATACTTGCGTTACTTCAGTTTCATCATAATGTTGCCTGATTGTAGCCACCACAGTTAGTGATCGCTTCACTGATCCAGGACCGGGATCAGCCGAATTCTTCACATGTCTGAGCAAGCTCTCTGGTGCTACTGTGAAAGCAATGCGAAACGCAGTAGTTCTACTGTGTCTGGTATAACAAATGATTCCTCTGCACTACCGTGACATAATTTAATCCCCCTTCAGAAATTGTTGTGGCTAATAAAAAGCCAAAAAAGGCAGAGATTAAATAGGTAATTCTTTCTTGTAAAAGTGATCTATTCGCTAGCTCCACATAAGCGTGATCAGGAGTACTCTAGGGGAGTCAAAGACCAAAATATAAACTTGGAAAAATAGCATAATAGGTCACCTTTAAATACAGACACAAAGAACACAAGAACGGAGACGAAAACCCATCACTTCAGTCAAACAGTCTTTTATTATCTCTGCATCAGAGACTGGCTTTGTGTGTTAACCCAAAACCCACCCCACACAGAGTGAGCACTCTGTTGCTTTTTGTTGTGTCATGGATGTAACAAGAATCCTGCTTGCAGCTTTATATGACGATTTCAGCTCCTTGATTTTTGTTGTTCTTATTAATTTTGTGGAAAGGTCTCTTCAAAATAGCTGTGTTTTGTCGCATAATAGCATTTCAAGTTTCCACTCTTCACTATAGCTACGGTCTCTTAGCATGTTAGGCACATTGGTCTTGTGCTTGTGGGAGGGAGTGGGAATTAAGGCATATTGCTCAGTCCATTCCTCTTTGAATTGCCAATTTTCATTGTCTATGTATTTTTTGGCGAACTTGAAACATGCCATTATGATTCAGGGTCATTCTCTTTTACTTTTGATGACTGCTGGCAAAGCACCGGTAAACAAACTGCTTTAAAGCGAAAGTTAAAGTGGCGCATTGCGCTGCAGCTGTGAAAGCGCAGCGTTGTCATGGAGATCATAGCTAGTCTACTGTAATGAACGTACGGAGACTCCAATCCCGGTTCAAGCTCGGAAGAGCGTGTTTAATTAACATTACCGTTGCTCATGGTCAGACAGAAACAGAGGTCAATAGCCAGGTTTTTATGATCAGTCCATACTTGAAATGGTACTTTAGCACCTTCCAGCCGGTGGCGCCACTCCTCCAACACCATCTTGACAGCCAGTAATTTACGATTCACTGTGTCATAGTTGCATTCTGCTGGGCTAAGTCTTCGTGAGAAGAATGCACACGGGTGTACCTTATTGTCTTGGAGGTTTCGTTGTGAAAGAATTGCCCCCACTCCAGTGTTCGAAGCATCCACCTCAACGATGAATTGCCGCTCAGGGTCAGGCTGCTGGAGATAAGTGCGCAGGTGAAGCGGTTCTTGGGCTCCTGGAAGGCATTCTCTGCATCTGATGACCACAGGAACTGTGCTTTGGGGGAAGTTAAAGTAGTGAGCGGAGCAGCAACAGAACTATAGTTTCTAATAAACCTCCTATAGAAATTTGCGAAACCCAGGAAACTTAGTAACTCTTTGCGAGACGCAGGGGTAGCCCAATCTTTAACTGCCTTGACTTTCTCGGGGTCCATCAGGATGCCTCCCGGAGTGTCCACGAAACCCAGAAATGGAACCGTGTCCAAATGGAACTCACATTTCTCAGCTTTAGCAAAGAGTTTGTTCTCCAGTAGACGTTAGAGGACTGCCCGGACATGGTGTACATGTTCTTCCTTGGACTTGGAAAACACAAGGATATCATCCAGGTATACAAAGACAAACTGGTTTATCATATCATGTAAAACATCAATTATAAAATTTTGGAAGACTGCAGGTGCGTTGGTCAGCCCGAAAAGCATCACCAAATACTCATAGTACCCCTTAGCTGTGTTGAAGGCAGTCTTCCACTCATCTCCTTCCTTGATATGGACTAGATGGTAAGCATTACGAAGGTCAAGCTTAGTGAAGATAGTTGCCCCCTGTAGCAACTCAAAAGCAGAATTCATTAAGGGTAACGGGTAACAGTTCTTAACCGTGATATTATTTAAACCTCTGTAGTCGATGCAAGGTCTGAGGGACCCATCCTTTTTTCCCACGAATAAGAAACTGGCGCCAGCTGGGGAGGACGAGGGACGTATTATGCAAGCAGCCAGGGATTCCTCCATGTACTTCTCCATGGCCTCTTGTTCCGGATGAGACAGGGAATACAGCCCACCCCTAGGGAGCGTAGTACCAGGGTGCAGCTGAATGGCGCAGTCGTAGGGTCTGTGTGGAGGCAGAGAGAGCACGAGATTTAGAAAACACCTCAGATAGGTCATGGTACTCACGGGGCACCTTGGATAAGTCAGGAACAAAAAAGTGGTTCGCTGGTATGCTTCCCCTTGTGGTTGGCGGGAGCTTTACGGAGACAGGAGCGTAGGCAATGGGTACTCCATTCCACCACTTGTCCGGTTCTCCAGTTGACTATGCGTAATTTGACCCAGGGACTTCCGACCTATTCCCAGGGGTCGGAGCGCAGTAGGGAGCCTCTGGGGTTGGAGCCGCAGACGATTAACCAGTTCGACATCCATCAGATTGAAATCTGATCCTGAATCGAAGAGAACATGAGTAGCAATAGATTTGTCACCAGCAATAATAGTAACAGGAATTAAACTGCGAAAGCTCTCAGCATCCCCCGTTTTCCCTACCTTCCCGCTTGCGTCAGATCTGCAGAGGAGTGGGCAATTCTTGATGCGGTGACCCTCCTTTCCACAATACAGACAGGCGCCCATACGTGTTCTTCTGGCGCGTTCTTGTGGAGATAAACGGCATCGATCCACTTGCATGGGTTCCTCTGGCTTCTGGGGCACGCCGGTCTCCTGCACGGAGCGTACAGGAGAATCGCCCCGAAAGGACTGGATGTTACCATGTCGGTTGGACTGATGCAGCTCAGGCTGATTCTGGCGCTCCCTCCTGCGCTGTTGTAACCTGGGAATCAACCTGGATAGCCACTTGAATTAGCCCATGCAGATCGGAGGGTAGTTCACGGGACGCCAGCTCGTCCTTAATACGTTCGGCCAACCCCCGATAGATGACGTATTCTTCGCTCCATTGGCGGCAGCCAGTGACCGGAACTGTATGGCGTAGTCAGAAACACTCTGGTGGTCTTGGGTCAGACTCAGGAGAGCGCTACCTGCCTCGCGCCCCTGGAAAGAGCGGTGGAACACCTCCCTCATCTCGACCATGAACTCCTCGATGGTGCGAGTACAGGGGTGGCCAGCGTCACACATAGAAGTTCCCCAGTCCCTCGCCTTCCCAGTTAGAAGGGTGATGACATACGCCGCGCGGGATCTGTATGTGGGGAACATAAGGGGCTGGAGCTCAAATATTATCGAGCACTGGGACAGGAACGCCTTGCAGGTCTTGGGGTCTCCGTCATACTCTCGTGGGGGAGTAAGGAGGGGCTCCCGGATGGGATCTGCCTCTGCATGGGCGATAGCAGTGCTGGGTGAGCTCAGAGTGAGACTCGGAATAGTCTCCTTCCGGGCGTGCATGTCTCGTTGCTGCTGTTGAATCACGGCTTCCTGAGACCGGAGTAGCTGCAGCGTAGAATCCTCCGCTGGAGTCTGCGATGGTCGATTCGTACTGTAATGAACGTACAGAGACTCCAATCGCGATTCAAGCTCGGAAGAGCGTCTTTTATTAACATTACTGTTGCTCATGGTCAGACAGAAACAGGTCAATAGCCAGAAATCAGGAATCACAGACACGCTCAATCTTAGTCAGGGACAGGCAAAATGTCAAAAAAAAAAAAAACCAGGAAATCAGTCAGCACAGAATACAGAAACAAAGGGAAACCAACCGAAGGGAATGGGGAAAAGGGAAAGGGGAATTGGAAGGGAAGAGGGAGACACAGAAATTAACTAAACAGTCAAAGTATAAAGGGAACTGGGGAAAACGGGAGACTCTCAAACTCACCACACTCACTCGACAAAATACAATCAATAACTAGAGTACAGAAAATCACAAAGGACAAAAACTCTCAATAATCGCAAACACACTGAGAAAAAGCGCAGAGACGGACCGACCAGGCAGAGCAAGGAACGGTCACGAATCGACAAAGACAAGCGGAAAAGTGGGGTCTTTATAAACAAACTAATTAGAGTGTTTAGCCCAAGAAATGAAGGACAGCTGAGAGGAGGCAGAATCTAGAACAGCAAAGGAAAGTGATAGGACAGATTGAACAAGTAGGTGTGCCCTGCTTCTTCAAACTAACTAATCACCGTGCCTAACTACTCTGCTCTAATGTGTAGTCCTACCCATTTCTAATCACCAGTGCCTCAGCTAAACTATTCTCAGGTGCAGACAGTTAACAAGCACAGGAAGAAGGAAGCAGGAAGTACCCAACCAGAAAAGACAGGGGAAAAGAAACAAGACACCACACGTAGACACACAAGGGAGCGAGTGACAAAAGACAAGCATTCAGGAAACATGAACAATCACACTAGAAGTAAATCTAACACAAAGAAAAAAATGATTCTAAACATCATGAAACTGAAAACATACAAAAACAAAGCATAAATACTTAATTCACAACAGTCTACACTGTATTCAAAGGCTGTTCTGAACAAGGTGAAACCATACCTGTCGTCAGTGGGTCTAGCTGGCAAGTATTTGGTACACTCAAAACTCGCTGGCACTTTGGTTTTCAAATAGCGGACGCTTCCAGCTTCAAAAAAAGGTAAATCGTGTGTATATTGGCCTTCACGTCAATTTTTTGATTTTTTTCACACCTTAAAAAGGGTCTTGCTGTCAAGGGTTTGGTACAGTCAAAACTTGCTGGCACAAAGCCTTCAGAATTCTGAACAAGAAAGATCAGCCCATGGAATCAAACACCTTTTCCGCGTCTATCCCCACCAATGGTGCTTCTAAATTTTGGTCTTTTATACGTCTAATTACATGCAACGTTCATCAGATGTTGTCTAGGGTTTGTCTTTGACGTATGAAGCCTGTCTGATCAAGGCAAATACTTTGCGGTTGCAGTCCCTCCATTCGTTTAGCAAGCGTGTGTGTTAAGACCTTATCAAGGGTTTGGAGCACAATGGTTAAATGTCCTTTTTAGAGGTTTTGAAAAAATTTGATTTTTAGGTTTGCAAATGTTCTATTAAATCAGGTACATCATTTACACCATTTTTATGTTAGTCACTCTTTTACTGCATGGTTCAGAAGTATACTGAACATGTAAGTTTTCACGTGTGAAAAGTACCACAAAAAAAGTGTGATACTGCGACTTCATGGCCAAAATTGTCAAAATGGACATGTCACCTCCATGTTCCAACCATTCTAGCACTTAATGTGACATAACACATGGTGATAGATTGAAGTTAAGTTTGTTTGCAATGGAAGACAGATGATTCTGTAATACTGTTCATGTTTATTCATCAAAATATCAATGTTTAATTCATATAAGCAGATTTTGTTGGACATGCCACAAAATGAAAATGTGAATTCTGTTTAAAACTGAGGTGCATGGATGTGTATTATTGTGCTCCAAGAATAAGCTGAAAGAAATTTGTGACAGGAGGTAAATATTTCAAATTCACAAAAGGATATGTCCTACTTTTTTATCATTCCAGCCCACTTTGGTAAATTTTCCCAAAAGTTCTTCCAATTTTGAGTTAAAATTCGCAATACATGTTTAATGATCATATTTTGACTTTTTTCGTCTCTTACAAAATGCTGAAAAAGAATGAGAGACAGTAAAGGACACCCCTTTTAAGCAGATCTCATGTCAGTTGAAACTCTCCAAAAAAGCCTTGATAGAATTTTATTACCTGTTATTGCAATCACATATCCAAATCTCAAATGGCAATATCTACACATAACAAACAACGAAAAATATGCAAAAGTGTCACAGTTTATTTCATGACTTCTAACCTAGATATAGTTGCAGCCCATAGAAGTCACTTCATCATGCACTTTCAAAGTTAAAAACATCAATTTTGCCCTCTTCTAGAATTCTAATCTTTGATATATGTTGTAAATACTTATCATAGCTAAAATGTATTTCAAGCAATAGAATCCTAGACTATTGGACTTCCACAGCAGACCAGCTAGTGTACTTGTAACCAACCTGCAGTAAAAAAAAAAAAAAACCGCCTGTGGCCTCACTTGCTTCTTCTTGTAAATAGTTGTTTACAGTTTGATTTTTTCTAAATTGGCCTTTATACACTGCTCAAAATAATAAAGGGAACACTTAAACAACACAATGTAACTCCAAGTCAATCACACTTCTGTGAAACCAAACTGTCCACTTAGGAAGCAACACTGATTGACAATCAATTTCTCATGCTGTTGTGCAAATGGAATTGACAACAGGTGGAAATTATAGGCAATTAGCAAGACACCCCCAATAAAGGAGTGGTTCTGCAGGTGGTGACCACAGACCACTTCTCAGTTCCAACGCTTTCTGGCTGATGTTTTGGTCACTTTTGAATGCTGGCGGACTCTACAACCCACACAAGTGGCTCAGGTAGTGCAGCTCATCCAGGATGGCACATCAATGCGAGCTGTGGCAAGAAGGTTTTCTGTGTCTGTCAGCGTAGTGTCCAGAGCATGGAGGCGCTATCAGGATACATGCCAGTTCATCAGGTGACATGGAGGAGGCCGTAGGAGGGCAAGAACCCAGCAGCAGGACCACTACCTCTGCCTTTGTGCAAGGAGGAACAGGAGGAGCACTGCAGAGCCCTGCAAAATGACCTCCAGCAGGCCCCAAATGTGTATTTGTCTCCTCAAACGGTCAGAAACCGATTCCATGAGGATGGTATGAGGGCCTGACGTCCACAGGTGGGGCTTGTGCTTACAGCCCAACACCGTGCAGGACGTTTGGCATTTGCCAGAGAACACCAAGGATGCCAAATTTGCCACTGGCACCCTGTGCTCTTCACAGATGAAACCAGGTTCACACTGAGTGCATGTGACAGACGTGACAGTCTGGAGATGCCATGGAGATTGTTCTGATGTCTGCAACATCCTCCAGCATGACTGGTTTGGCAGTGGATCAGTAATGGTGTGGGGTGGCATTTCTTTGGGGGGCCGCACAGCCCTCCACGTGCTCGCCAGAGGTAGCCTGACTGTAATTAGGTACCAAGATGAGATCCTCAGACCCCTAGTGAGACCATATGCTGGTGCGTTTGGCTCTGAGTTGCTCCTAATGCAAGACAATGCTAGACCTCATGTGGCTGGAGTGTGTCAGCAGTTCCTGCAAGACGAAGGCATTGATGCTATGGACTGGCCCGCCGTTCCCCAGATCTTAATCCAATTGAGCACATCTGGGACATGTCTCACTCATCCACCAATGCCACGTTGCACCACAGACTGTCCAGGAGTTGGCGGATGCGTTAGTCCAGGTCTGGGAGGAGATCCCTAGGAGACCATCCGCCACATCATCAGGAGCATGCCAAGGTGTTGTAGGGAGGTCATACAGGCACGTGGCCACACACACTACTGAGCCTCATTTTGACTTGTTTTAAGGAAATTCCATCAAAGTTGGATCAGCCTGCAGTGTGGTTTTTATTTATTTTTTTTCCAATTTAATTTTGAGTGTGACTCCAAATCCAGACCTCCATGGGTTAATAAATTTGATAATGGTAATTTTTGTGATTTTGTGTCAGCATATTCAACAACGTAAAGAACAAAGTATTTAATAAGAATATTTCATTCAGATCTAGCATGTGTTATTTTAGTGTTCCCTTTATTTTTTGTGCAGTGTATATATTACTTTGGCACTACTTAGGAACCCCTCAAAGTCTGGGGATCCATGGCCTGTAATGTACCTCCCTCTAATTGTGTACATAAACTGTTCTGAAGAGTGCCATGGCTAAAAAGGAGCAAAAACACCTGTGGCTACACCTGCTGGGGATGGCCAGTACTTGCATCCAGCCTACATTGCCCCCTGGAGGTGAATCTTTCTGGCTTTTGATGTTCAATATCATCTACAATGAAAATACTACCACTGAGATTTTACCTATGCTGTAATGTACCCCAAAGGGACTATGTATCCAGAAAATTTCAGCTCTCTATCTTGCTGGGTAAACACAATAATGTCATCTCAACATAGGCACAACCTGCTATGAAATGGTCAATTTCGAGTTTTCCTCCAACTTTGGCTCCGTCTAGCTTGAAAGTGTAGATACTACCAAAAAAATGCTTGGTATTCGCAAAAATAGAGCTCCAACTGCACAACAAGCAGCATTTATCCTCACAGCACAAATATGGGTTACAGAGAAAATATACCACAAACATGAACCAAAAATAAAATTTGACTACCTTTCTGGCTGTCCTTTGCACTACCCCAGCAAGATACTGTTAACTGAAAGTGATAGTTCTGTTGTGAGTAAACACATAATGCATTCTTGATTGGTATTTATCTGGGATAATATTTTTTTTCCCATTTTCAATTTTTACAGTGATTTCTCAAATAATACAGGCTCAATAACATTAGTTATCCAGCTTGGCGCTGAGGTGGTGCTGATGTTTAGCCAGACTTAGTGTCACAGGTCATGATGAAAGTATAATACATCTGGTACTGTATACCCTTAAGTCATTATAATAGATGTAAAACGTGGTGTCAAAAGCAAAACTATGGCACTTTAGTGGCTTCCAGGGGGCGCCACAGGCAGAGTAAGTCAGATATGGACCTAAAAATTTAGCTTTTTTCCATGAGACTTCCATATCTACCTATATGCCAAGTTTCTATCAATTCAAGGGGGGTCAACTCCTCAACTTCTTCAAAAAGTGTCATTTTCTCACGGAATGGCTCTTAAAGTGACTGGATTATAGTGGGAGATCATACAAGGATTTAATTAGCCACTGAATTCCTTGAAGGGCCAATCTAGGCGTAAATCAATGGTGGAGAATTGTGCATTTTGACATGGTATCAATGCCATGTTGAATTTTTTGATTTAGAAAACTTTTTTTTCACTACTTTCTTGTGTTATCTTTGGCCAATTATAACTGAAATGGTTGCAAAAAAGGACAATAATTTTTCTGTCATGAGAGAATTTTTAGGAACTGCTGGATAGACACAAAGGGATAGATACTAAAGTATATTAGGCAGTTTTCACATCAGACTTGGCTGAGGAGTTTAATTCATACAATTACTGGGAAACTGTGATGGGACTTAATTCCTCAATATTCTAATCGTTTACAGGCACCGCTTCCTCATAAATATTCAGTAACCAATTTAGGTGTGCAACCTTTTGATCGCATAATGCAACTGCATGCATAAAAAGAATAGCTCCATGTCCACGGACGTCTACATCTGCACAAGGGGGTTAAAACTGATCTTGTGAATGTAAGAATGATGTAGGGTGATATCAGGTAAATTGGGCCACTTTTTGGTATAAGAAAATAAATAATAATATTAATAAGTCGCTTATCAGGTAAGATGGGCCAGTCAAACTGCAAAGGGAAAGAGTCATTTATCATCAACTTTAATTTTAAAACACAACTGCTAATACAGCAACATAACATTTAAATTGCATTAAACCCACACATTACCCATAAAATACTAAAACTCATTTTAGAAAAGTTCATTGATTAACTGATATCACTCGTATGTGTGTGTGTGTGTGTGTGTGTGTGAGAGAGAGTGTTAAAACAACAACACATTTATAAACAACTTATCTTGGAAAAGCAAAGGTCATTACCAAAGATCAAAGCCAAGATATCAACTCATATCACTGGTGTGTGTGCGCATGATGAAAAAGTTTTTCAAACACAGTCGTTGCAAATGAAGCCATCGTCATCACAAATACCAGTCTCTTCAGCACAGCTCTCATGGAACCAGACAGAACACGGCTCACATTTTACCCATTCTTCAGTAGGCTTAGGATCACTTGGGTCACCGTAGTGGGTCTTGTAGACTTTGCAGGCTGATTTCTCTCTCTTACCATTCTTGTTGTCCTGCTTTTTTTCTTTTGGTTGCTTGCTGGCTTGTTTCTTACTGGCTAGCTTTTTTGTTCTGATATATTCAATGTGTTGCTCACTTGTGAGGTTATATGATGGTGGCTTTGCTCTCTTTCTGATGGCCCTCTACCTTTGCAGCACTGGGATCAAGTCAGTGACTGTGACAGATCTCACAGACTAAAAGGAAAGAAAATAATAAATAGAAATAGGCTATGTTATTGCAAGAAATAAGATATTTAGTGTACATTTGATAGGGACTTTATTGTTTGTGTATGTGTGTGTGTGCGTGCGTGCATGTGTAACATGTTCATGTAGCCTATTTTTTACAGTAGCCTTATATAAAATATCACTTACTGTGGAGGAGGAAGGTCCCTCATCCTGGGAGTGGGTTTCTTCCTGTGGTGTGAATAGACTGAAGAGGTCACCATCTTCCTACGGTACAAACAACACCAGCTCCTGGTCATTTTGGAAAAAGTAGAGGGGTGCCACAGGTAGCAGGGGTGTCAGGGTAACAGGGGACTGAGGTCTGGCTGGTGGATTGCCAGGCGACAGTGGTCCGGGTGGAGGGTGGGAGGGCTGATGGCTGCTGGGCAGATTGGGTCGAGATCAGCAGGGGTGACCGTGGTCCAGTGGGCGGGGGTGGGAGAGTGGATGGCAGCACTCTTTCGGTGGTCTTGCTTTGGGCAAAAGCCGTCACGGGAAGGATATCTTTGTTGACAGGGAACATCCCCGTCCCCCGGAACCCTGCCTGGGCATTTTCAATGGTGGCAGCCTTTGCCCAAGCCCTGCTGAACACCGCAAAGAATTCCGTCCTAGGCAGCTTCTGTCCAGCCATCATCCTTGTCCACTTCCTCCCCTCCTGGTCCCAGTGGTGTTTCAGACTCTTGAAGAGGGCCTTGTCTGCCGGCTGCAGCGCATGGGTTGTGTGGGGAGGGTAGCACATAATGTGCACGTTCTTGCTCTTCAGTAGCCTGATGAACTCCAGGTTGTACACGTGGCTACTGTGGCCGTCGAGGAGGAGAAGGTGGGGCCTGGAGTCGTCCCTAGGGAGGGACTGAATGAACATTTGACCCCACTCCAGAAAGAGGTCAGAGGTAATCCAGCCATTGTCTGAACACCTAACGCTGGTGTTCTCTGGGCATCCCTGGAGCCACTCCTTACATACACGCTTCCCATTAAAAATGACCATGAGGTGGCTATATGTTCCTTCTGCGTTAAATGCTGCCAGACAAGTCGTCGTCTCCCCCGTCTCTCCAGCACACACCTCCATACATGGCTGGCCAACTTCTCCAATGACTTTTATTGAGCTGAACTGGTCCTGAAGCCCGGACTCGTCGCAGTTCCATAAATGTGAGGGTGTGCCCTCAATTCCCAGCCCGACCAAAAGACTCTTATACTGGTTAAACCACTGGCTGACCACCTCTTTGTTCAGGCCAGCAGCCCGTGCTGCAGACAGAACCTCTGGCTTGCACATCCCGAGCTCTGGGTTGTGCTTTAGAAAGTTTGTAAGCCAGTAATATCCGACCCTCCCTGCTGTCTTGGAAAAACTAGCTATGTTGTTCTTGGCCGCAAAATCAAAGGCCACCTGCTGGACATCACGTTTTGTTAAGGGAAACCCCCGCTGCGCCAAAGTCTTGAGAGTGACAGCAAGCTCCTTTTCCACCACCTCTGATAAGTAGGGTTTCCGCCCGGAAGCATTGGCACTGCCAGTAACCTTTCCACTGATGCGATTTTGCAGTGTGGTTTGGGGCACATTCCATGCTTGTAGTAAGAAGTACACACTCACAGGAATTCCTTTCTCCACGTCCTCCATCTATTTGTCTAAGGCTCCCTTCATCCTCTCCTCTTCCCAGCAATTGTATTTTTTTGCCTTCCTTTTCCTCCCTGTTTTATCCTTATGTCCTCTCCTCTCTGGTGCTTGCTCCTCCTCTTTTCTCTTTCATTCTGTCTCCTCTCATTTCCTCTCTGTTCCTTTCTCCTCACCTGTTCTCTTGCTTCCCGTATCCTCTGCTTCTCTCCTCTCTCATCCTTCCTCCTCCTCTCACTTCCTTTCTTATCCTTCCTCCTCCTCTCACTTCCCCTCTCTTTTCTTCTCACCCTCTCCTCTCCTATCCTTCCTCCTCCTCTCACTTCCTCTCTCATCCTTCCTCCTCCTCTCACTTTCTTTCTTATCCTTCCTCCTCCTCTCACTTCCCCTCTCTTTTCTTCTCCCCCTCTCCTCTCCTCTCGCTTCCTTCTCATTCGCCATATTCACTGAAGGCTAAATAAAATGTATTGTTACTTTACTAAAAACATCCACCACTATTATTTTTGGGCTGATGCATGCCTCTTTCACATATCCAATTTCCTATTAAGTATGTGTGTGTGTGTGTGTGTGTGTGTGCATGTGTTAGTGAGTGACACAGAGGATGGCCCATTTTAGCTGAAATCATGTGGCCCAACTTACCTCAGTAGGTTAAGGTAAATTGGGCCACTAACAAAAACCTCACGTTTTCAAAAATATGTTCATATGGCAAACTAATGGCATTATTTCTGATGGATGTCATCAATACAGATATTATGCATCATTATATTTATATGTAGACTTGTTTTTTATTGATATATCATCCTTATCATTGTTTAGTAAGATTTGGTATGCCATGCTACTCACCATGCAGCTTTCTGGTGCAGTGTTGATCTGAGGCAATGCTCCACCCACCATAGCAACCATAGACCAATCAAATCAGTTGCTACTTGTCAAGTACAGTTGTGACAACCGTTTGAAATCATTTGCAGTCATTGGCTCTAAATTCCAGAGGGGCTGGGATGTCCAAACCTTAAATGGCCCATTTTACCTGATGGCCCAATTTATCTGATATCACCCCAGGTTTTTTACTGACCGACAGTTTACCATATGTTCCTTTGCTGGGTATAACAGAAACCTACTTATTCATCACAAGCAAGCCAAACTGAAACACGGTTTTATGGATAGGTTCACTCCTAATTTAAATGCAGGATTTCTACTTTTATTAAAGCATTTACATTGTGATATTGACACATTTAGTTAAGTTAATCTTCTGAGTATTTATTGCACTACAGTTCAAATGCTATATTTTAACACGGGACAACTAGGCCTCTTCAATATGAATGATTTCTATAGCTGAATGTGTAAAATAGCAAGTGACTATTCAACTCTGTCAACTGTACACTGTTCGCTGTATGCAGTCCTTTATGGATTAACTATAAGACGAGCTATAATTTTGGTATAAGTAGTGATAACAGCGCTATATCTTTGAGTAACGTTTGCGCCAGTGCAACTGGATCTTAAACTTGATTTTGACAAAGTGCGAATCCGAGTCCATAGATACCCCGAAGAATGCTCTTCATCAACCCATTCAGTGAGAATTAAAAATTTCCAGAAGATGATTTTGTGGCTCTGCATGCCTACTGAATATTCCTAATGTGCAAGTAGGTTTTCAATATGTTTAATCCATGATGTATCCTGATGGATGCTTTGATCATTTTCACAGTTTGTCCGTTTCTATCGGAGTAGGACCTAAGTCTCTTTGATTTAATTGTCTTTGCAGAGTCAAGTGCAAACTTATACCTTAAATAGAGATGATTGTTAATGGAAAAAAATGCCTTTTTCAGCGAACTGTAAGACCTTGAAGTTTGTTCCCAGATGCCAGGAAAACGCGTATTTGGCACTGTAATTTTCAAAATTTTCGGGGCTTGTATGAGGGCTGCGCCCCCCCTTTCCGAAATTCCTAGATCCGCCTCTGTTGTAGTTGGTTTAAAACCCGTTGAAGTAAGTTGAAAGTTAAAAAAAAAATCTAACTATGTTAAAAAAGAGGGAGAGAAAAGAGTGAAAACTTAAGTGTTAAATTCTTTTATACCTTCTGTATGATGTTTTATATGTGAAGAAAGCAGTCACTTAGAAAACCTGATGCTTCCACAAAAAATTGTGTTGTTAGGTGAATTGTAAAGCATGGAAAAGGAATGTTGATTAAAAATGAAGTTGTTTTCAGCTCTTAAGTGTCTCTTTGGATTTGTTTGCTAATAGAAAATGAAGGAATATTCTAACACATAAAATTCACTTCTGCAATGCCTTTTGATTATTTTATCAACAGATTTCTTGTAGTACACTTACACATAAATATGCAGTTAATGGCATACTAGAGGTCAAAGAAGGGGAATCTTCATTTGTTTAATGTGGGTGCTTTTATAAGAAGGTGGATATTTCAGATCAATTTAAGGAGTGCCTATGGTTTGCATGTTCTACATTTTATCATAAGTGTGCCATGCCACGTGGAATTTGCATTGGTCGTATCTTTGTCTTGACTCGGCCTGCCTTAGTCTTGGTTTTGACTCGGTTTCGATGAACTCCAATCTTGGTAATGTCTTAGTCTCAGATTAGGTGGTCTTGACTACAACACTATGCAGGATTTTAACGATTTTAATTAGTCTTAATTAAGTGTATTTAATGTTTAGAGCAGTTATTTGCCCTCTTAATTCACAAAATAACAGGAATATCTGTTTGCCGTCTAGAAAAAAAAAATGCCATACCCACATTGCTATGCATTGGAAATTACAGTATAAAATGAGAGAAATCAATGTTACCAATCAAATTAAAGATGTACTTGGCTCCTAATTGATGAAAACTAATTGGCACATCATGACAAATTTATTCGACAAGCAAATGGTAATAAGTCATACCAGCTTTTTGTTAATCTAATTAAGTTCAGCTGAGGCTTTTTGAAAGAACTTGAAACAGTTGTGTCCCTCAGCCCAATTTGGGGTTTATGGAGTTCCTCCAGACTAAAAATAAAACCACAATCTTCTAGGATATTTTATTATTCATAGTATTTATGGATGTTTCTATGCAACATTTGGCTAAAAACAGTTAGTAACAAAGCTAAATATGAAAAACAACTAATTAAGACATTGACAGCTTGTTAAAATCTTGTGATAACAATTGTAGTTGGAACAAAAATCAGCAAACACAGGGTCCCACGACGTTGAAGACCACTGATCTACACGATTGCAGAGTGAGAGTAGAAGTGATGTCGTGTTTGACCCAAGTTTTGTCTGCAAGTTTGTGCAGTGTAGGCCAACATGTTTATTAGTTGAATAACTACATTTGTTGGCCTTGGATGCCTGTCATATTATTAAATGATCAATTTTCATGAGCTTAAAATATACCACATTACTATGAATAAGGGCCTGAACATTTATTCTGTTTGTTAGCAATTCTTTCCAACAGAAATACATTCCCATATGTAAATCTTAGAATGCCGTTTTCTCAAAATGAGTTTTTTGTCATACTCCAAGTCAAACTTCTCCGCCTCTGTAGCACCTATGTATACCAAACTTTCCAGTTATACACTTAGCTATATTCTTAACATATTTACAGGGGGATTTGTCAATATATCATCCCTAGCCTGATTTATGAGATATTTCATTCCCAAAAATATGGCGGAAATTGATTTTTTAAGGCCATGGACAGCATATTTTGATTTTCTCAGTAGTAAAAGCAGATATCCTTAAATCCCTCTGTAATTGATGTTAACAAAATGAAAAAAGAATTTTGCACCTGGCTTTATCAGATGTTTAGATTTATCTTCCTGAAATATATGCAAATTAGCACATATTGAATGAGATAATGCCTAATTTGCTTATTTAAACATAAAAATTTCAAAAACTTGTAATACATATTTTTATCATACCATTGCAAGTAATCAACTGTGGAAGTTTCATGATGTCATGTCAGAGGCCTTTGACATTCCCCGCACCACATGCCATGACATGATCCACTGGGTCAGTAAGGGCATCCAGGGGGTTTTCAGGAGGCTCGTCTGCCTCCCCACCCCTGAAGAGCTGGAGGAGATAGGAGCCAGATTCCAGCAGCTGTTTGGCTTCCCAGCTTTTGGGCAAGTGGCAGGGAGCATTGATGGCTGCTATGTCCATATTGTTCCACCTGGGCAGTGGACTATTACAACAGGAAACCGTACGACTCGGTCCGGTTCCAGGCCAACTGCGACCACAAGGGTTGCTTTCTGGATGTGATGGTGGGCTTCCCTGGCTTTGTCCATGATGTCCAGGTCCTGAGGTGCAGCCCCTTTAATGTCCACCGGCTGTGCCCACCGCCTGAATGGTGTCCGCTGGGCAGTGGCAGATACTCGTGGTTGGCAGAGCCCATCTGCCTGATGACACCATTCCAGGAGCCTGTCCGGAATCCTGTGGGGGGCAGGTACAACACCAGGCTGCCCAGGGCACAGTGCGTGGTGGAAAGGGGATTATGGATCCTCAAGACCAGGTGGTGCTCCATTTTCCTGAAGGCAATGGAGATGAAGGTGGAGTTGGTGCCTGCCTTTTTCTGCACAATGTCTGACTCAGGAACGGGGAAGTCTTGGAGCCTGAGGTCGAAGATGAGGATGACGGGGAACCCTGTCAACCCTGGTGTACATAGTTGGATTATTGTTCTTTAATTATAGCCTCTTCAAAATCCAACCCCTCGTCTGAGTTGTAAGAGGTGGAAACAGGTAAAGTACAGGATTGCCAGGCAGGGCGAAGTATGGTGGGTGGTTTAACCAGTGCTTGAAGTGGGAAAAAAGAAGTGCAGGAACCTTGATTTTCTGAGAACCATCCCGGTCATTAAAAAAGGTTGAGGGTTAATTGAAAAGTTGAAAACACGTTATTTTTTAAATTGGAAACTTAAAACGTTTTTTTACATTCATGCATTTAGCAAACATGGCTCTTAAGGACAATGCTCTACTCTTTTCATTTTGTGCTACAGCACTTGTTTGAACAGATGTGTTTTCACAATAATTCTGATATTAGGCCTATTTTTGAATGAACCTTTAGTATGTGGGCAGCTGGAGTAAGAACCACAACCGTATTGTCAAGATGTTTAAGTTTTTTGCCACAACATCAAAAGAGTTTTGGTCACACAAAGAAGACTCAGTGTTTCCCCGTTTTTCTTTTTTTTATTGAATGCGATGAATGGGGTTGATTAGGACTTGATTAAGGTAATAACCTTAAGAACTGCAGAAAAAAAAACATTATGTCCTTGTAAGTTTTAAAGACTACAAACAAGTCATCACAACATTACTTAGTGTACTTAGCATTATGTTTCAAGATTAAAAACGGATTAATTATGAATTATTGTTATTAATTCAATAGAAAAACAAAATGTTTAACACCTTTAAGTTTACTAATCACAGACATAAACACCTTCATGTTTAACTAAGTTTGATAATCATAGCATGTAACACAATTTTTAATTTTACCATTTAGTAAACAGTAAATATATGTAACACAGAGAACACCACTGATTTACCCTGTGGGTATGGGTGCTAGAAAAATATTATAGACTGTATGCTTAAGTGTGTGTGTGAGTGAGTGAGTGAGGTGTGTCCAGTCAGTGAGTGAGTGGCATGTCCAGTGAGTGAGTGAGTGAGTGAGTGGCATGTCCAGTGAGTGAGTGAGTGAGTGAATGGCATGTCCAGTGAGTGAGTGAGTGAGTGAGTGGCATGTCCAGTGAGTGAGTGAGTGAGTGGCATGTCCAGTGAGTGAGTGAGTGGCATGTCTAGTGAGTGTGTGTGTGTGTGTGTGTGTGTGTGCGTGTGAGTGTGCCTGTAGCATGTCCAGTCGAGAGGTCAGAAGATGCTCCATTTCCCAGAGGGTTCTGGCATGTTCACCACCTGAGTACACAATAACCAAAAGACAAGACAATGGGTTTTAGTCAAGTAGCCACAGGCTGGTGTGGCTATGTTGCAATGAATGCAAAAATGTCCATGTTTCAGTTATTGAACTGTGTCTACTTGCAAGAAATTATAGATATATATATATATAAAACATATTATAAAATACTAGTTCACTAATTAGCATTTCATTGTGGGGGGTTATATTCCAGACTTACTTAAAAAAGGCTCCAAAATTGCTTGGGGTCATCATCTTTGGGAGGATGAGGAGCTTCGCAAACTGTTTCATCTGCAGATCTCCGCCCATGCGCAAGCCATGACTGGACATACTTCTCAGGATTGAACTGCTCCAATGGTGGGCCATTAACTTTGATAAAGAGGAGGTTGGACACTCGATCTATGGCAAGGGCATTTCTTTTTGCAGTGAGAAGGTCATTCATGGAGCTGAAAGCTCTTTCGCATTCACTGGTGGAAATGGCAATTGTGTGTGTGGCTTTGAGAAGAGGCATTAGAGTTTTTGGGGTCACTGAGGCTCCGTTTTCCTTGTACTCTCTGAATCCCTGGATGCTCTCCCTCTTGTTGACTCTGAACACCTCACAGAATCGGCCAATTGCTGCATCACCATGCTGAATGTCCATTTCCTCTGGCCAGGTATCTGATTGAAGAACCCCCATGCCAGTCATGATTCTGCTTTCCTCCTGAGTGCCACGCTGACTAACATGAGAAGAAATAGGAGCAGCCACCCTAGAAGACAAATTGTCAGCCATGCTGCGGAAGAACTGGGCGGGGTTAATTTTGACAATTTTGCCATTTGTATGCAGAGGGACGCCATGAAATGCCTTCTCTCTCTCTGCTTGAAACACTTCTTGTGTGTAGGGACCAGGGGCTGTCATCATTGATTCAAAAACTCTAATCTGGCGAGCAACAAGCCTCTCGGCCTCAGGCAGAGTAGTTTGGCGTTTTTGGAGCATTCTGGAGAGGTCGCTCAATTCGGTCAGCGCATCATACATAATTCCAAGATTTGTCACAAAACCTTCGGACGTGAGGACGTTTTTCAGGCCACTGTACTTTGCCCTCTCCCTGGAATCCCTGGACGAATCTTGGGCAGCCCCGTGAAAGTGCTCCCTCAGTGCCCTGTAGTTCTCCAACACCGCTCTCACTGTGCGCTCACTGGATGCGACCCACCGCACGGAGAGGACGTGCCCAATAACAAGGAGGCGCAGTTCAGCGCGCTGAGCACAGCTACTCAGCTCGCGCTGTTTTTTTGACGAAGCGTGATAAAGGGCATACAGCTTGTCGAAGAATATCTTAAAGTGATTCATGCCATTGATCTGCTTTAAAATGTCCCCGACTGCTAATTCAAGTCGGTGGTTGAGGCAGTGCCATAAAAACAGATGGGGAAACTTGGCACACAACTGCGCTGCCACTCCAGCTTTTCGGCCCAGCATAACAGATGCCCCATCACAAACAAAACCCACAAAGCACTCTCGTAGAAACTCTTCAGTGAAGCCATGCTTCTGGAGGAAGGACAGCAAAGTCATCGTGATCTCATTTGCAGTGGTGCCATCTAACTCGACCAGGTCAAAGAAAAAGGTGTCTGGGTCATCGACATCGGCCACTGCTGTCCGGAGGCAAATAACTAGAACTGATTTGCCACTGATTGTGGTTGACTCGTCTATTAGCACACAAATTTTGCGCTGGTGTGACACGATGTCATTCACCATTGATTTTCTCATTTGTTTTGCGATGTAATCTGTTATTTCACCGCATGTTTTATTTGAGTGCAGAACGCGCCCCATGGCCAGGCCATTTAATTGTTGCACCATGACATCTGCTCGCATGTCCAACAGAGGACGCCCGTGTTTCGCAATTTTGTATGCTGTTCTGAAGACACGGCAAGTTGTTTCTGACTTCGATTTATGGATCGCCACGACGTGCGTTGTCATTGTGTCGCTGTCAGCCAACCTGGACAATTCGTCTGCCTTGTTATGGGCCTTGGAATCTTTGTGTTCTTTGATTTTTTTACGGATGGATCGTTGTTGTGACGCTTTGTCCCTGCCAGACGGAGAGATCAGACAGTCCCTCCATTCGGTAGACAATTTCACCCCTTGCTCTTTCATAATTGCAATTGATGACATTTTGCCGCATGTACGGCAGCCTAGTCTCCCCCCCTTCTGAACCAACCAAGGATATGCTGACATGAAATAGTCTGACTGCTCGTCTGTCCAACATTCCGGTTTAGTAGTGGATTCTTCTGGTTTATCATCATGATCATCGCCTGGATTTAATTTGGGTAATGCAGCACCTTCAGTCCCCTGAACACTTACTCCCCCATCACTTCAACAGGCTTCAGATATGTCTTTTTCTGACTCTGGGCTGTCATCTCGCTTTCTTTTAGTTTTGTTAAGCCACGCTAACATGATCAGTCCTTCTCACAATCGCCATACACCAAACCACGCCGGCCGTTAATACATACCATAATAATAATATCAATACCACAATGCATCTGGGTCTGCCTACGTAAGGCTTATCAGAGCACTTTATTCATGTCATTGTTTGGATTGTCTGGCTAGAAGTCACCAGTCAAACAACATAGGATAGTTTGCAAAGCCTGCTCAAACTCTTAATAGCAACACAGAACTGCATAATAATAATCGTACCACCAGCCAACGACGACTGAGAAGTGTTTTGTGCTTTAGAGTTTAAAGGACGAAATACTGTTCCAGCGTGTTGGCTGGTTAGATTGTGATGTTAGTTTAAAATCCTTTATTGAGAGCTCGTTGAGCAGGTTTTGCGAACCAGTTGGCAAGTCATTGAATTATTTTTCATGCTGGTGGCTAGCTAGCTAATGTTAGCACAAACAACAACACTGGACCCGTCTTGGTCGCACTTAATAGAATAGAATAGAACAGAATAGAATAGAATAGAACACCTTTATTGTCATTTCACAGAGTGACAAGAGATTCAAAGCTGTCCCATAGAGTGCACATACACATAGGAACACATAGGAATTCCCTGAGTGGATATAAAATTATGATCGACTTACTGCAGATGAATCCTCGCGGTCTCGTCTTTTCAACGATGTGTTCCTTGTCTTCATAACCGTAGTAGGAGTTTTACAATCCAGCAGTTAATATTGGCAGCAAACATTTACCATTTACAGCTGTGGTTTGGACCGTAA
The DNA here is from genome assembly GCA_029721435.1 of Gymnothorax reevesii. Lineage (NCBI taxonomy): Eukaryota > Metazoa > Chordata > Actinopteri > Anguilliformes > Muraenidae > Gymnothorax > Gymnothorax reevesii. Next base: position 74,195,721 of record CM056573.1, on the reverse strand, counting down.
CGTCCTACTAGCCAACCACAGCAGTGCAGACTTGAATGAGCGTTCATGTATGAACGTTGCCACCTGAAAAAGAGGGGTTTTTAGTGAAGTTAGTCAACTGGCTGATAATTGACTTTCACACGTTCACTTGCAATATTTAGTACATTTCTGCAGAGCAAAAACCAGACGCAACCCCTTCCATTATTGTTTAGTTTCTCTCAGGCAATGTAATTTGGGTGTGTATTCCATGGTACTTGACAGTTTTTTTTGTCTCTCATGCAAGGTTGTTATGCATCATCAGACCAAAACAATGTAAAGGTATTTGAAAACCCACAATGCAATAAATCAGCTGGTCACAACTCTAATATCACTTGTTTTCTCTTACATTTTCATGATCTCTTGCAGATCAACAACCCTGCCTTTTCCCCTAAACTTTATTAACTTTTTCCCACTTCAGAACAGAATTATACAAAAAGCGTTTATTTTTTTTGTTAACATTTCGATGAAGCTCAGAATTCCCATCATCGTCATCTTGTTTCTTTTGTGTTGACTGTATGATTTTTCAGCTCACTTTATATTTCTGTTTCAGGTTCTCCCATTTGTTTTTTATCCACCCTGGCTCCACCTTGCCCTCCAGACCATGTTCCTTTATGAGCATTCTACAGAAAAGTAACATTAGTGTCATTGACATAACTGAATATAAGCTATTCCTAACGTTGCACTACTCCAAGAAAATGATTTACATACTGAAATGCTCTTACTGCTGCATTGCGCCCCCCCGTGAAGACTGCCTCATTGCTGGCTCTCCAGAAGATGAGGCGCCCTGTATCTTCATCTGTCCCTCTAAGAAACGAGCAAGATGCACGTTGTTAGATCCAACATTTTACACTGATTAATCAGAGGGCCGTACTTGCACCCCAGTAACAACTGCAATGTTATAAGCCCATTTTGGCTACAATGGCTAACGGCCAGATTTATGTATGCTGATGCTGACAGTAAATAACTGAGCCATAACGTTCTTTACAACTCTGAAATAATACGTTAAATTCACCTTCAGCTGAATATTATTTTATCATATATAATCTGCATGTGTCATGGTTATGCCCCCGCCGGCTACAGGCACTAAGCCGGCGGGCACTGGGACCATGTACCCAAACCAGAAGTAAGGGACCCAAGTGCACAGGCTAAGTAAAATATAAATAAAAGATTTAATATGAAAACCAAATACAGGAGAGCAGCAGTAGAAAACAGGGCTCCATAAGGCACGGCAAACAGAATACACAATCTGATATACTCTTCAAATCACCTCCGCCTCATCAAGCAGCAGCTGTGGCTCGTTGAGGTGGAGGTGCAAACAGGAGGGGGGAGGGCCTGCAGGGCCAGACCATCACAGTATGACAAGATCAGTTAACAACATTTCAACATTTTACTCACATTTGTATTGATGTTGCTGCTGACTGGTGCCGGCGTCACCTCCCACGAATTCCGCAATTTTGCAGTTAAAGTTGCTTCTTCTTATTAATCCTCAGTGATTTTTATCTGGCGGCGTATGTCTCGTTGCATCTCGGGCAATTTATGTATGAATAGTGTGCTTACGATGCACCCACAAAATATCTGCCTGATCTAGTATATATCCGGGCACTTTTTGTGCACGCAAAATCACTCCCCACGCATAAGTGAACACCCTACCCCAGAGGTGGGCAACGAGGGTCGTATCTGTTCTCACACCAACTTCTGGCCTTTAATTAGTTAGAGGGTCTAAATTAGCCAAATCATTTATGATATCTGACATGTCAGGTGCATTGCTTTAAATAATGAATAACCGCCAAAGACTGTTCTTGTCTCCCTTCAAATTAGACAGGGTAATTGATAAAATAAAAACCTGCATACGCCCTGGCCCTCCATGGCCGAAATTACTCCCTAAATCTGACGTCATCGGTAGTGCGAGCAGTGCGAGTAGTAATTTTGTGCACAGTTTCAAACACGGCCCGCAGTCTCTGCCTGAAACGCCTCGTTTGAGTGGCTCTTCCATTATCGCGAAATTGTGTGCCCAGTTTCTTCTGATGGCTCTGTGGAGGGCAGAGCTGGGCGGGACTTGGCAGAACGCAGTTTTCCGGTCCGCCTCCCTAGTGTGAAATGTGATACGCGTCTGCCATCTGAGCTAACGAACAGTGTTGACAACCCTGCGACAGATACATTGCATAACTGTTGGGAATACATGAAAGCTGGACAAGGTTTTGGGTGGAAAACTGGTAATTGGGTTAAATAGTATGGATTGAGGAAATGGAATATAGTCCTGCTGTGGTTTTGAGCAGGATACCACCTAGGTTATGACCCTCCCCTGAGGCAAATGTGTTTCTATTAGAGAAAAAAAGCAAAATTTATGATAATACTGATCTTAGCCGACAATTAATTGTCACCAGTTCTTAAGCATATCTGAAAATTTATACAGATTGATCCGAGGAGTTACAGACAGGAAAATGTGGAATAGGGATTGAGGATCTACGGTCTGGCAGAGTCTCCAAATGAGGATACTAATGCAATCGTTATGGATCTCGCAAAGGAGAAGCTAGGAATCGAGCTCGTCTCAAGCGACATCGACCGATCTCACCGTCTCCAGGTCAGGCATGCGGAGGGGTCACATGATTCTAACCCCCTCCTGGTCAAATTCACTCGATATAAGCAAGAGACATTGTCTATGGGGCTCGATCGTAACTGCGTGGATCCAACATCTTCATCAATGAGCAGCTCCCGAGGGATCGACAAATCCTGTTCGGCAAACTTTGGAGTAGTCAGTGCGTCAAGAAAGCGTGGCCAAATGACTTCCACATTACAGCGCTGACGATAGACAGTAAAAAGGTGAGAGTCAAGATGGAACGCGACCTTGAAAAGTTGTAGTTTTTCACTTTCGTTTCCCTTTGATACTCCTAGCATTGTATTAATAATGATTAATGACTAAGAAACCCAAATATGTGTGTATTATTTGTGAGAGATTAGTTGGAACAAAACAAGATTCATTCATTTGTATCTCCTGCTTAAATTGGTGTCATTATAATTGCTCTAGCGTTGAGAGTAGTTTTTTTCTGTCAAACGATCGCTAGATTTGTTTCAATTGTTGTTTTAAAGAACTTTCTTTTTATGGGCTAGCAAATTGAAATTGCAATATCACATTTAATATAAATTCCAACTTACCTAAAATTTTGGCCATGGAATCGGCGAATATTACCCGCATGGACAATGTTTTACCCGATATATCTGTTGAAAATATGTTACCCCTAGCTGGAGAACAATCTAATCGGGACCTCATAGTGACTGATAGTGAATGCGCTGAATCGGGCATCAGAAGTATAGGAGCAATATCAATTATCGAAGACCAATTTCGTATATTTAAGAAATGCAATGGTGTGAATATAGCTCATTTAAATTGTTCATCACTATTTAAGAATATTGATCAAATAAGTTTAATTTTAAAGCAAACACAAATGGATATTTTAACTTTAAGTGAAACTCGCCTGTGTGACTTGATTGAAGATTCTGAAATCTCATGTAATGGTTACTCTGTTGCGCGTAGAGATAGGAATAGGGCTGGTGGAGGTGTTGTTCTATATGTAATGGAGGATATTGATTATATCTGTAGGCATGATTTATCTGTAGATGACTTAGAAATTATTGTCATGAGATAAAGAGACTATTTACCCGTTCCATGTTTGCTGTAAACTGGTACAGACCACCCTATTCTAATGTTGAAAATATCTTTTCTTTCGAAACTTTGCTAGAAAGGCTAAATTCAACGGAATGTATTATTCTTGGAGACATGAATTGTGACTTAATGAAAATAGACAAGTCTAATCACACGAAGCTCTTATGTGAAACAATGGAAAGGTTCAATTTTAAACTAATTATAACTTCACCCACAAGAGAAACAATTGATTCGTCAACAATAATTTGGTTTGGACTAATGAATTATGAGAGAATTGGGCGGGCGAACGTTATTGAAACAGCTTTCAGTGACCATTATCTCGTCTACTGTTCAGTGGGGAAAAGCCAAGGGGGCAAAGAAAACAAGCATTAAGTGTAAAGTAGGGAGAAATGTGAGCAAAATTAACTGCAAGAAATTCAGGGAGGATATTTCAGCTGTATCATGGAAAGAAATATCATAGAAAAAATTGGGGAGGTAGTCGAGGCATTTGAGCTGTTTGAAAAAGAGTCTCTTGGAGTGATTAATAAACATGTGCCTGTTTGGAAAAGGCGAATCAAGAAAAAAGAATCCCCATGGATTAGTACTCACATTTTGGTTTTAATAAGACAAAGAAATGAACAAAAGAAAATGGCAAAACTATCTGGAGCGGCTGATGATTGGAAACATTATAAACACTTATGAAATAAAGTCACTGAAAGTTGTCGGCAAGCAAAGAAACATTATGTTACCACTAGCATAAATAAAAGTTACGGGCAATCAGGTGACATATGGAAATCTCTAAAATGTTTAACGCCCCAAAAACATAACTCTATAAAAATCCCCCACATAAAAAACAATGACTGTGAAATTTTCGATAAAATAGAAATGGCAAATAGTTCGAATAATCATTTTATTAATATTGGGCATAAAATACAGGGAAAAATTGCTTCTTCTGAGAGATTAGGTAGTTGTTTATTTCCAAAATATGCTAGTACTTTCCATTTTGAACCAGTTAATAAACAACAAGTCTTAAATGTTATAAAAGGTCTAAAAGAAAACAAGGCTTACGGTCCTGATAGTATTCCAGCCCTTCTTTGGAAAATGGCAGCTGATATTATTCTTCGACCTTTTGTACATATAGTTAATTTGTCATTTAAACAGGGCATTGTTCCCTCGGAGTGGAAGAGGTTTCGTGTTATTCCAACTTTCAAATCGGGCGAAACGGCTGACTTGAATAATTATCGGCCGATCTCCATTCTTTTGGTTTCAGGCAAAATAGTTGAGAAATTAGCTTTTTACCAACTTTATACTTATGTTGATAAAAAGGGCATCTTAATTAGTTTTCAATGTGGTTTTAGACCAAAACACAATACGGCAGCTCTGCTTAATGTCACGGAAAAGTGGTTTGAGAGTCTCGATCAAGGTTTTTTTGTTGGAGTAGTAACCCTCGACCTACAAAAAGCGTTCAAAACGGTGGACTACCCAATCCTTCTCAAAAAGCTGCGCCTCATCGGGGCGGACAAGCTATCAATTAAATTGTTCTCTAGTTATCTCAGTAATCGTATGCAATATACGTGTGTGAACGGAGCAGAGTCTAATATTCTAACGATGCATTGTGGCATTCCACAGGGCTTAATTCTTGGGCCGTTACTTTTTTTTTACATATATTAATGATTTGCCAACCTGTTTAAGTAAATGTAAAGCATCATTGTATGCTGACGATACCTGTCTCCATTACGTTAGTGTTAATCCCCAAATTGTAAAAGAAACTTTAAATGCAGAACTCTCAAGGGTTGATGCATGGTTAAAAAGAAATAAGTTGGCCTTGAATGTAAAAAAATGTGAATTTATGTTGATCGGAACAAAAAAACGACTTAAGATGGTAGGGGTTCTAGATGTCCATATACAAAATATTCCTATTACTCGGGTGACCCACTGCAAGTATCTTGGAGTTGTTATTGATCAATATTTAGACTGGAATAAACACATGGGATGCTTGGGAAAGAAGTTATCTAAAGATATTTACCTGTTGAGAACGATAAGACCTTAAATTTCTCAACAAACAGTTTTAATTTTGTATAAATCAGTAATACAAAGTAGACTTGACTACTGCAGCATTATTTGGGGAAATGCTGGGAAGGGATACTTAGAAAAAATGCAAAAATTACAAAATCGAGCACTTCGAATTATCCTTAAAGTTGACTGTAGTTTCCCAAGTGATAATTTATGTTATTGCTTGAATGTTGACAATCTGTCTGATATCAGAGATAAGCAAAAACTGCAAATGATGTATAAGATCGCATATAAAATGCTACCTGGAAATTTTCTGAAGCATTTTGTGTCCAAAGAATATAATTATCGCTTGAGAAACACTTACAAATGTTTTGAGATACCTAAGCCCCGTACCAACTGTAAAAAACAATCTTTTTATTTTAGAGGAATTAAACACTGGAACCAGCTGCCTAATGATGTGAAAATGATGTCCTTTAACAGATTTAAGTTAAATTTGTAGTCATCTTATGCTTCATTATGGATTGTGCATATTTGCTTGTATTTCCAATGAAACTTACGTGGCTAATAGTAAATGACGACACAATAAGTGGGTGATTGGGGTGTGTCTGTCTGTGTGTGGGGGGGGGGGGTGTAGTTACTATTCGATGAGTGTTGAGTATTCTCTTGTTGACAGTCTATTATGTTTATTTTATGTGCTAATGTTTTATGTGATATGTTGTTTTACTCTGTTGGTTTGTGATTTGGGGGGGGGGGGGGATTGTGCAGTTTAGCTCCTTATTATAAATTAAACCTTTTCTATTTTTGTTGCTACTGTATTCTACTATAATTTAATTCTTCACACGCATGTAATACTTATGTTGGATGCATAATTGTAATGTCATGTTCACATGCACGAACTTGCGGAATAAATAAATTTAACAAAGAAAAGGGATATATATTCTCCTGCATTTAATAAAAAACTAGGATATAGAATTATCAATAATCTATCAGTATCCAAAACGGAAATGGTTGGCTTAATAACAGCTTTACAATGGATTGAGGAAAACAAACCGTTAAGAACAGTTGTATGCTCTGATTCGATCGATCTCATTACAAAGTTTGTCTGTAAGGGAGGATTTAGTTATTGAGGTGCAAACTGATCTTCTCAATATTCAAAGGTTAGGTCTCATTGTGGACTTCTGCTGGATTCATGCGCATATTGGAGTGCAGGGGAATGAAAAGGCGGACCAAACTGCTAAAGGTGCATTAAGGGAAGAGATGAAAATTATTGTACCTATGGGTAAAGGTGAAATAAAATTGAAAATTAGGACTGATTTTCTGAAGGTGGCAGCAGGAATGGGATGAAGAAAATAAAGCAGAACATATCCACAAAATTGTGAGGTACAGTTCAGGAACCAGGAACAAGAGACAGAAATCCAAAAAATGTATGCCTTTCATGGTGCCCGAGTCAAAGCCAAAAAAAAAACACGGAAATTGCCAAGCCACAATACGAAATCCAAAAACAGTGTCGACTAGACAGGCAGAGGTCAGAACCAGTAAGACAGATGAGCAGAGGTACAAAAACGATAGGCAAAAAGTCTTAGTCGATGAACATAGCCAAGGGTCATACACAGGGCATACAAACACAGAAATCGTGGTCATACAAAAATGGGTTGAAATCCTGAAAAACAAAAACAATACAAAAAGGGCAAAGGCAAAAATCGAAGTCGGACAATCCAGTGGAAGAGAAACAATACTCAATGGCATACATGGCGCTCTGCACTAAGAAATATTGATCAACCTTCTGACAAGGAGCTGGCTGTGAAAAGACTGCTTATATAGACAAAAGGGAAGTCGCAGGGAACAGGTGAGGTGGTCAGACTAAATAGAATGGGAGAATCACATGAGGGAAACCCTAACCACGAAATTTGGCGAAAGCCAAGACATGGATGGGAATCACTCAAACAGCCTATGACATTTAAACAGCTCCGGTCAAGGAGTTCTAAGTGCACAGATAACAAGCGCAGGAAAGTAATTAAGCATGTGCGAGAGATCTCGCTGAAACTCAGGAGAAGACAGGAACAGCTGAGCAAGAAGCGGAGATTAGAACATGGCGATTGCTGAGAGAGTTTAGTCTAAATTAGTAGCGGTGCGACTTTACAGATTTAACTAGAGTGCTCGTTAGTAAGTTAGTAATCTATATACATGGATTAGTTGTGTTCGCAGACTATGATGCAAAATACAAATGTTAGTCTTGTTAGCAATCAGAACAGAAAGATGAAGGAAGTACACGAGAATCGAAGGAATATTTTAAACACCGGAATTCATTTAAATCCCCTGAAGTCAGTGAGCAGGCAGACAGGGAAGACGGACTGAACCAACTAGAACACAAGACCGGAGACAAGTGCAATGGAACTGAGAAATGGAATGAACTGAAAACCTGAGTATTACAATAACCAAAAAGAATAAATAAAAGACAAAATCATGAACACAGAACATGAACATAAACATGACAACAAGGCAGAATCACAACAAAAATACAGGGATTTGTGGGAGGAAAAAGATATTTAGATGCCAATAGGTGGGAAGAGATTTTATATGCAAGATTAAAATTAGGTCGTACCCGATTAAATGTGACCCTGCACATCCTAGGAAGAAGCAATGGCTTATACTTATGTGTGCCGTTTTAGAAAATGTGGAAGATGTTTTTGTATCGTGTAGGAAATGTAGATCACAAAGGCAGGTGTTCAAACACAGAGGCAGAGACAAAGCTTAAACTGCGGCAGTTGGAGTTGCTGAGTGCAGCAGCAAAGACTGCTGTGTTGCCTTCCACAGATTCAACTACCCCACTACTTGCGTCTGGCTATGACATAAGGATACATGTTGCACTTCCTGCTTTTAGAGAGGCTGGGGTTGAGTCCTATTGTAGCATCTTTGAGTGGTTAGCCATTGCATTACAGTGGCCTGAGAAAATTTGGACTACCTTGTTGCAATGTCAACTTACTGGGAAAGCACAAGCTGTAATGGCAACTTTCCTTGAGGAAAGATTGAATTATGAGGTGGTGAAAGCCGCTGTCTCGTGGGCATATGAGTTGGTACTTCAGGCTTACAGGCAGAAATTTCGAAATCATAAAAAAAGTGTGACTCAGTCTTATGTAGAATTTTCCAGAGAGAAAGGAACTCTCTTTGATAAGTGGTGCACTGCCAGTAAAGCCACAGATTATGATTCATTTTTAAGCAGATTTTAAGCAGGGTGCTCCTGAACAAGTAGTGGTTTATTTGAATGAGCAAAAAGTCACCTCATTTACAAAAGCAGCGGTTTTTGCGGATGAGTTCACACGTATCCATGAAAATGTATTTGTGCTTGCGTCCCTTGAGAAACTGGTCTCTTGTTCTGTTTCCTCGTCTGTTGAGTGACAACGTAATAACTCACCACCCTCACATTCCAAGGAGGAGCGAGAGTGTTTTTACTGTCATAAGAAAGGGCTTGTAATTGCAAACTGTTTGAAAAGATTGAACTCTGCCAACCAACCGAAGCCTACAGGCTTTGTTAGAAAACTTTCCCTAGCCACGTCGCCTTCAGAAACTCCAAAAGACAAAGCCACTGCTGGTTATGAGCCTTTCATGCTTGACGGATTTTGTATCCGTAACAGTCTGATCAAGTCGCAGTTCATGTTTTAAGAGATACGGGCGCTTCCCAGTCGTTTTTATTAGACGATATCCTGCTGGACTCTGTCACTACTTTTAGTGGGGCAAACGTAGTAGTTCGGGAATTGAAATGGGTTTTGTCACCGTTCCTTTACATAAGATTCGTGTACAGCCTGATTAAGTCTCTGGCTGTTTTGATGTTGCGGTATGCAAAGCTTTACCAGTTCCGGGCATTTCATTCATATTGGGAAATGATATTGCTGGTGGCAAAGTCCTGCCCATGCTTGAGGTTTTAAACCAAACTCAAGTGTGTGTGACTCCTGAGGTTCCCCAGTTGCACCATGAACTATCCTTGTGTGCTAACCCGAGCACAGTCGCGTAAATGGGGGGAAGAAGTAAATTTGTCGGTCTATTTTAGCACCTACCTTGAAGAGCGATGTCTTCTTCGCAGATGATTCCCTGGGCATGCAGGAACAGTCAAAAAACAATCCCTTACTTTCCAAAATTCCATTAGTTAAGGTACCCTCCACCCGTGAGCAATTTATCAATGTTCAAAAAGATGACCCATCTTTAAACAAATGTTTTGAGCTGGTGATTACACCCGAGGTAGCTAAACAGAACACGGTAGCTTACTTCTTAGACGACTGGATGTTATTATGAAAGTGGACTTCCGCCAGTACAGCAGGTATGGAGTGGGGCGTGGTTTACCAGATAGTGGTGCCCACCAGTTTCCGACCCCAGTTTCTGTCCCTGGCTCAAGACAACCCATGGTCTGGTCATCTAGGGATCACAAAAACGTACAATAAAGTGTTAAAACCTTTTTTTTGGCCTGGATTAAAAGCAGCAGTGGCAGAATATTGTAAAACTTGTCATTCATGCCAAATCATGGGGAAACCTAATCAGGTGATTCCTCCTGCCCCTCTGTGCACGATTCCGGTAATGGGCGAACCATTTCAGTGAGTTATAGTGGATTGTGTGGGGCCGCTGCCGAAAACCAAATCGGGAAATCAATATTTACTCACGATCGTGTGCGCAGCCACTAGGTTCCCAGAAGCTGTACCTCTTTGTGGTACAGCCAAGTCAGTGGTAAAAGCCCAGACAAAGTTTTTTTTCTACTTTTGGGCTTCCAAGGGTTGTGCAGACAGACCAAGGAACAAATTTCTTATCCAGAATATTCAAGCAAGTCTTGCAGTCCCGGTCAATTGCTCATAAAGTTTCTGGCCATATCACCCCGAAACACAAAGTGCACTCGAGCGTTGGCACCAGACATTTAAATCTGTCCTCTGTAAATATTGTTTGGACAATGGGGAAATGTTGGGATGAGGGGGTTCACTTTACATTGTATGCCATGAGAGAGGCGGTACAAGAATCGCTAGTTTTCAGCTCAGACTTAGTATTTGGACACTGTGCGAGGGCCTCTGAAAGCTTTACAAGAACATTTACTGTCTGACTCGCCTTTAAAGCCCAATGTACTGGACTACGTTAGTCAGTTTCGACAGCGCTTGCATCAGGCCTGGTCTTCAGCAAAAGATGTCCTGGCTGCATCTCAAAGTGGCAGGAAACACCGTTATGATCAGAAGGCTGATCTCTGCTGTTTTAGTCCAGGATTGATGTTTTTGCCTGTCCCTGGCAATGCTTTGTCCGCTCGTTCCTCCAGTCCCTATACAATAGAGGAGGGAATAAGTGATACGAACTATAGTTTGCACGCCTGACCGCAGGCGTAAATTGCGCTTGTGCCATATTAATATGCTGAAGGAATACCATGTCAGGAAAATTCCTTGCCTTGGAGAGGAAAAAGTTCAGTCTATCTTAATAACAGGTTCTGTACCACTTGCAGACAGTCCTGAAGATGAGGATGGTCTTGTGCTTAGGCAAGCTCCTCAACAGGGAATAATTTAACAGGGTTGTTAAATTTGGACGTTTTGGCAGACTTGTCCTCCCATTTTGCTCATTTGTCTGAGGAACAAGCCTCAGATTTTTTGAAAATTGAATGGAGAATATCCCATGCTCTTCGGTGACACTCATACCCCAGTAATTGAGCACGATATAGATGTTGGCTCAGCTGCACCGATTCGTCAGCACCCGTACCGGGTTAATGCTGCCAAACGTGCAGCCATGAAAAAAGAAGTTCAGTATTTGTTTAAAAAATAACCTGGCAATTCCCAGCTCGAGTCCCTGGAGGCCGCAATGCCTTCTAGTCCCAAAACCAGATGGTAATGTCAGGTTCTGTACCGATTTTCAAAAAATCAACGCTGTTACCGTACCTGATTCATACCCACTTCCGTGAATGGAAGATTGTACTGACAGTGTTGGTTCTGCAAAGTTTGTTACCAAACTTGATTTGTTAAAAGCGTATTGGCAAGTCCCGTTAACCCCTCGTGCTTCCCTTCTTTCTGCATTTGTAACTACCTATGACTTCTTGCAATATAACGTTTTAGACTTCAGTATGCGTAACGCACCAGCTACCTTCCAAAGACTTGTCAATGTGGTTCTGACCAGTGTACCAAATTGTCAAGACTATCTCGACGATCTTGTGTTGTATAATAATACTTGGATGGAACACATTCATCAAAACCGTGTTCGACTGACTGGCTAAGGCCTTTTTAACAATCAGTCTCGCCAAATGTGAATTTGGCAGGGCGACTATCACATATTTAGGTAAACAGGCTGGGCAGGGAAAAGTTACACCTATCAATGAGAAAATAATGGCCATAAATAGTTTCCCTACTCATGTAAACAAACGCGAGTTGCGCAGATTTTTAGGTATGACCGGCTACTACCGCAGCTTGTGCCGCAACTTCTCCACCATTGTAGCTCTGCTAATGAGCTTTCTCAGTTTGGCAAGGAAATTTGCTTGGTCCTCGGAGTGTCAAGTTGCTTTTGAATGTGTCAAAGCTTTGCTTTGTAGTGCTCCTGTGCTCGCCGCCCCAGATTTTGCGGTCCCCCTCAAACCAGAGGTGGACGCAAGTGACCTGTGTGCTGGTGCTGTACTCTTGCAGGAGGGCTCTGGTGGGATTGATCACCCCGTCAGCTTCTTCTCCCGACAGTTTAACAAGCACTAGAGACATTATTCGACGATTGAGAAGGAGACCCTTGCATTGCTTTTAGCCCTTCAACATTTTGAAGTTCACGTTGGATCTAGCTCTGTGCCTATTGTGGTTTTTACAGATCATAACCCTCTGACATTTTTTTATCAAATGTACAACCAGAATTAGAGGTTGATGCGCTGGTCATTGATTTGGCAGAACTATGTCCTGGACATTAAACATAAAAAGGGGCCTGATAATGTTCTAGCAGATGCTTTGGCTAGGACCTTTGTATGAACTATATTTCTGGTACTACTGCTGTTAATATACATGGGATGGCAAAAAAAAAAAAAGTGTTCAACTAACTTTCCCGTTGTAAGTTAGCTCTCAAGCGGGGGGAATGTTACGTGCCACACTTTTTTCTGTATTTCCTTGGTTTTGTTGCTATGTCACTCTATTGGTCCAGGTTCCTATCCATCATCATTACCCAAGTCATGCCATGTCCCACTTCCGCCAATCAGAGGGAGTCTCCTGACACTGGTACACCAATCATCTTTCACCTCACCTGTTTAAATCCAGATCTTGTGACCTGAGACAATGGCCCTCATTTATCAAACTTGCGTACACCGAAAAAATGGGTGTACACCAAATCTCCCACAAGAATTGGCATTTATCAATCTGAACGTGAGCGAATGGTCCGCAAAAATCTCACGCCGGCTCTGACCAGGTGTACGCAAATCTGAAAACAGCGAACAATGCAGCGATGCAGACATCATGCTGTTGTTGTTTTCATTATTAAAAATTAATAGACTAAACAAATGAATGAATAAATGAGTGAATAAAAGAAGGTTGTTTCCAAATATAAGTGTAATTAATTTCTCTACACAGATGTGACGAGTGGCTGCTCGTTTTGTGTGGCACCCAATAAAATGTCATGGAGTAACACGGATAAAAGTACAATGAAGAGTGATCTCTGCAGACTGCATTTTACCAATTACCCTCATGGTGCTCGATCGTGCTCCGATCAAGGCGGGGGGGACTCATCCATGTCCCCAACGGCTCGTATTCCAATGATTGAGAGGGAGCCTATCAGTGTTTTGTCATGTTCTTGTTTTCTGTCCTGTATTATAAATACCACTATTTGCACAGTAAAAGCCCCCATTTGCACCTTTTCCCACGTGGATTTTGTGTCATTGCCCCATATTTCGTTGTGTTTTTTTTAAGTATTGCTTGCCCCAGGCTTACGCCATTTTACATCACCTCGGTTAAAAGCCAAAGTGCGACCCTAGCTTTCCTAGGTGCTTTGGGGTTCATAACACCAAGTTTAACAAGACATTTTGCCGGAGAACTTAAAACCATCTGTCTGCCAACTGAAGCTCAACAGAGGACGGGTGATGCAACAGGACAACGACCCAAAGCACAGAAGTAAATCAACAACAGAATGGCTTCAACAGAAAAAAAATATGCCTTCTGGAGTGGCCCAGTCAGAGTCCTGACCTCATCCCGATTGAGATGGTGTGGCATCACCTCAAGAGCGATTCACATCAGACATCCCAAGAATATTGCTAAACAAACAGTTTTGTAAAGAGGAATGGTCCAAAATTCCTCCTGACCGTTGTGCAGGTCTGATCTGCAACTACAGGAAACATTAAGTTGAGGTTATTTCTGCCAAAGGAGGGTCAACCAGTTATTAAATCCAAAGGTTCACATTGTTTTTCCACCCTGCACTGTGAATGTTTACATGTTGTCTTCAATAAAAACATGAAAACGTGTAATTGTTTCTGAGGTAATAGTTTAAGAAGACTGTGTTTGTCTATTGTTGTGACTTCGATGAAGATCAGATCACATTTTATGACCAATTTATGCAGAAATCAAGGTTATTCCTAAGGGATCGCATACTTTTTCATGCAACTGTAATTCATGAAAACATATCCTTGTGATAGTGGCTGCGCAATTCATAACTTGACCAATCATGAGCAATTTTGAGCAGATATTGCTTCGTACGTGTACCAGTACATCTGTTTAGTAAAGCACCACCTACTACCAACAGTAGCCCTTATCCCAAAAAATGGCTTTCATAAAATAAAAGGGTGATCTCCATACTTCATTATCCATTATCTTTGCCCTGTTGGTCGACCGTGCACACCACCAGGTGACGCTGAAATACGTCAAATTTTACCATATTCTGCGCCACCTATTGGTGTGTGCATACACCATCCCAACTTTTTCTCACCTGTAATGGATAGTCTAGCTACATACCAGTGTGGTGCAGCTGTAAAAGTTCTGGGGAACTGATGGTGCACAGAGTATAAGGGGTGCAAATTAGTGACAAAAAAGGATTGCAGCCATATTAGAGCACTCCCTATAATTCAATTTTCCAACTTTTACTTCGGGATAAAGTTTGCGTAGTGAATAAGAGCAACCCAAAAATCAAATTTTGGTAATTTGGCATTTTAGGCCCTATTTCAGCTTGCGCCTGATTGACAGACTTAACAGACTGCAAAGAAAAAACTGTTTGAAATAATCTGATTGATAATTGCTTGTGTTATGGTCATAAAAATAAGATTTGCAGTGCAATTCTGTCCTATCCTATCCTACAGGTGTGTGGTTCAAGAGCTGAGAACCTTCTGCACTATGGTTCCAACTTTTATCAGCTGGTTCACAGAGTGCGAAAAGTTTGCAACCTCTGCCGCCTTCAGGGCGATGTGTGGCATTGACGGCATCATAGGTAATGTTATGATAGCTTTTACTCATTCCCAGGAGATAGTGAAATTTTGTGTTTTCACAACCACAAGGTGCAGACCAAAGTAAAAAACAGAGGTACACAGGGCAGACAAAGCATTGTACAGGGTTACAAATCTAGAAACATATCATTACAATGCACTCCATTACAAATGTGCTCACACACACTATAGGGCCCATATAGCATCTCTTGAAGAGGGTGGTGAAAATATGCATCAAAATCATAACTTTTACAAGGATCATCAACTCACACTGTCCTGACCAAATAAATATATGCATGAAAGATCTAAATTCTCTGAGCATTAATATACACTGATAATCTCTGTGAGAGACGTATTGTACTAGTACTGGGATAAGGAAGTTAAATCAGTCAGTGAATCATTAAATACCACTAGTCGAAATGTATATCTTCATCTTAAACTGTGCATTGTGCATTGCAGGTGCCATAGATGGATGTCAGATAAAACTACAGTGGCCACCCATCAGAGGAGGGGTCTACCTAAACCGAAAAGGGTACTATTCTATAGTCCTCCAGGGGATTGTGGATGGAAGAGGGGGGTTCCGGGACATCTTTGTAGGTGCACCAGGTAACCGTGCATTGAATCCTGTAACTGTCATGATGCATCAATATACCTCAAGCACATTTCTTCCACCTCTCTGAGGATTGCCACTTTGCCGTGGTAGAGGGGCTTGCATGCCTCAATGACCCGTAGAGCTATACCAGCAGGAGAGCAATCTCCCTGTAGGGTTACCCGTGCTGGACAGGTCGAAGGGTAGGGGTCTGACAAAGAGCGATCCTCTGGTCCTCCAGGTTGGGGGTTGGGCACAGGGCTAACAACCAAGTGCCATAAAACAAACCTTGTTACAGAAACCGCAACAGAGGAATTCTTGCCAGCCGACATAAAGGGCAGTAAGGAAGTATCACTTCTTCCCGGCATAGCATACACAGCAATAAATCACTTCTGGGCTTTCAGTCCTCTGAAACAAGCTGCCTGCTGACTCGAGGCCTATCACAACTGTGTCCACATTCAAAACCAAACTAAAAACTTTTCTGTTTTTCCAGGTTTATAGTAAAATACTAATAATGTGTGTGGGTGAGACCATATGGCTGCACTATTTCTTTCTTGTACAGTCAGTTACATGTGCGGTTATGTGACAGGGCAGGGGCTTCTACGTGATTTTGTTGAGGTTTTTCTGGAATTTAATGCTGTGCGATAATTTTTTTTTGAATGTACAACCTGTAACAACTTTGCTTGTAATGAATTGTGCTTTTTAAATAAAACTGACATTGACATTCTGATACTGATTCAGGCAGAGTACATGACTCCAGGATCCTCAGGAAATCCACCTTCTTTACGAAATGGGGAGAAAAAATGGGGAGGTAAGTATTTGTAGCTTCTTGGAGAAGACTGATGCTATGTGTATACAGTATTTAATTTTCACTACCCCCTGTATATGCTGGAATACAACACTTAGCTTGAGCTCACAATGCCATTGGTCCACCCTCTTCTTCTATTAGCTCCACTGATGTCCGTCTTCTAGAATAGACAGATTATTTTGCTTCACAAGTATGTAATTTGCTCTACCCCCTGTATAGGCTCTGTGTCAAAACTGCAGTCATGTACAGAACTGCTCACAACACAGCCAGAAGCCCACTTTATTTGAATGTCTCACTGCCTTTCTACCTGTCCTGTACCTTGCTGCTCTGAAAATCTAAATTTCCTCATCCATCTTAAGGTACATACTACTCGGTGACAGCGCCTATATCAGTTGCGAATACACGTTGATTGTCACACCAAAGCAGGACAACGGTGCCCTTACCATCCAGGACCAGCAGAGGAACACGCAAATCTGCAAAGGACGCATTGTAGTAGAACAAGTTTGGCAGGTAAGTAACTCCTCCTAGAGCCCATCTCCTGTTTTCTGGTGTGTGAGGTGACTTCATGTTCAAGGACCTCCCAAGCAGGGAAATATTGGGTACTATGCCACAGCTGACGATCAACTCAGAGTGGACTATTTAACCATAAAGTCAGTGAGCTAAAATGTAATCTTTTGGCAGTGTCAGATGCAAATTGAGGAGGATGAGAGATCTACAAAACACCAGGCTGGATGTGGTGGTCATGCTGATCATGTCAGCTTGCATGCTCCACAACCTCTGCACTAGACCTGCCGACATGTGCGATGACCATCCCGCTGGTTGCCTTCATCATGAGGATGAGAACATTTGAAGAGGTCATTTTCAAAAACTTTTTTTTTTTTTGCACCATGTTCCTTTTTGCTGCACATTCAAGGCAAGTGCTCTTATAATAAAGTTTATTTATTGTACCAGGTTGATTAACCTCAGTTCTTCTATTTTACTATTTTGTTCTTATCCATTTTATATGATTTACTGAACATATCTCAGGTTTTTTACCCATTGAATACAGTGTGGTGTTGCAGTAGTATTACCAGCAATGGATTCAAAAGTAATCACAGAACTAGAGGCAATGTTGTAATGCCTACTTGACCATCACATGGATGACGCTTGGGGCTAGTAATCCTCCATTGATCAAAAAGCTTAACGGTGGCGCAGTGGTGAGCACTGTGGCCATGTTCTCCCCATGTTCGCGTGGGTTTCCTCAGGGTACTCCAGTTTCCCCCACCTGGAAAAACATGCACTATAGGAGCACTCCTTCCAGTGCAGTAAAAAACAGTAACTTGGCTACGTTAGCTGCAGTGCTACAGCCACAATCAACAGGCCATCACGTTAGGTAGGCTTATGCCATAAAAGCAACTTGCAGCTTCCGCGTCTGTGAGTCACAGACAGTCGCGACCAATACAGGCTTTATCTTCAGATATTTTACAAAGCCTGCGTTTGAGGCCAGTCGTTAGTGCTAACTATTGTTAGCGATCCTGCTAGCCACCTGTAACATGTGAGCTTCACTTCCATTATTTGCAGTTATATCGTTACTTACAGCTAGTGGCTCCGAGTGCTTGATTGATGCAACTGCTTCAGGTTTGAGAAGCAGCTGAAACGCTTATCCTGTGTCGAATTATCCTTTATTAATAAAGTTGTCTTTGGTGAAAAGCTAAGCACAAACAGCTAAAATTCCCTTTGACCGTGGCTGTTTTCTGCCAGCAAAGAAAAAAACTACTCACTGATTTCTGGTGGCATCATCTTTTGAAAGAGAAATAGGTGCTTTTCTTTGAGTCCAGAAATAAAAGGACAAGCAGCTTTGGGTGAGATACTGACAAAACTGCACCTCAAATGATCTGCAGTTCTTCTTTTGTATTTCCAAAAGTGTAGATGCTACTAAGGCATAGTATGATCCGCGGTTGTTTTATGCCTGCTAGAATTGTTTCCAGTGTGGGCAGGTCCAGGGCCGTGATTGGCTCTGGCTAGGTCTGTATTCATTGGACGGCACAACCTGACGTCAGGTTTTGCCCAGATCTCGTGATGATCTCGGGATGAGTTGTTCAGAGAGGAAATCACGTTCATGAAAACACATTCTTGGATTACGGCATAACCCCTGTTTATAAACTTCTCAGAGGTTGAGTATGGACATGCAACATTATAACATTACTTATATGTATTAAAAGAAGGATCAGCATATCCGGCTCTGTACAATCATTACTTATGACGTCATGATAACGGCATGGATGCATTCTAATGTTGTTTTTATTCGTATTTTCCTCGGCAATATGAAAGTCATCAGGACAATTCTCTAGCATTCAGGAAGTATGAACATGGCCTCACTGCCCACTTGAGCCGTCACCATAGAGCCAAACTCTCAAACTTCCTTAACCACCATTTTTTGGTACACCAGCTGAATTACCAAAGCAACAATGGCAAGTTCATTCCAGAGAAATTCTAGTTAAATGAGAACAGGTGACATACTGCGTGATGTCAACAAGCAGATCTTCAGAGCTCAGTTTAACATGGAGTTCAATGAGACTTGTTCAGAGCTCACTGTGCTTGATGTTCATTTTTAAGAAAAACATGAGTCATGCCACAATGAGTGTCTCACTGGGTGAGAGAGGACAAGTTTATCTTTGTTTCAACATTCAAATTGTCTCAGTAGGTTGTAAACTGCAGGATTTAAAAGGCTGACAGACTTTTTAGAAGAATTTTCAGGACAAGGTGTTGGAGTGTAACTGACATCTCACACTCCCAAACATTCAGTCCCATTGAAAAACATTAATATTCCATAAACTCTTGGGGAAAAAAATATATATAACTTAAACTGCGATTATGTAAAAACTTTTATTTCTACAATATGAAAAAATTGACTTCAACCAAAAAAGTCTGAAGTCTAGTGATACATTAAGTTTCAACTGTCTATCTAAGTTAAAGTATGGTGATGTAATGACACTCCAAAGAGGTCTGGGTTTGATCACTTTTTCACAACCTTCTCATTCAATTTGAATGTTAATTTTGATAGTTTGTTGCCACTTGTGTTGCAAAGAATTGAGACTTCTTCACTAAAAGACATAGCATGGCGACCCCGATCGAGCTGCATGTTTTGATGTATACTTTTCCAAGCTGCGGGCAGGGTAGAGAATCAAAATCTGATACAGAACTGGAATAAAGAATGATAAATGCGCAGAATAACAATAGTGCCTATGGGGTACGCCTAGAGGCTCTCATCTCCAGCAATGCTTTGCATTCCCGTAATCACAGATGCTAACTTACATAGTTGGAACCACTAACTATGAAGTGACAAACTATGTCAGTTGCTGACTTAGTTTGAAACTATGCTTCACGGAAACTCACCCCTGGCTGGCTAGCATGCTTAAGCTTTTCATGATTAAAGCATGAACTTACACGTGCAACAGTTTGTCGCTGTAACTTAAATTTATTTATTTCATGGCAAAAAGCGTCAACATGCTTGCTAAGGAATTATTCATCCCATTGTCTTGAATAGACTAAAAGTTTACAATTTTTCCTCCAAGTACAGCTCCTGGTCTCGTTCTGGCTTTGCAGTCATAGCCAAAGTTTTGATTTTATTCAAGGTCTCGTGATGGAGGATGGATGAAATTGAGTTTGGAGTCTTTTTTTAAATAAAATAGTACCTACACTCATTTTAGGATGAGCTTATTAAGCGACGCTCAGGGCTTATTAACATGCTTTTCAGGACTGGAGCAGTTTGGGCTTTGCTTATTGACCAATAGTTAATAAAGCAGCGATTTCAGCTATTACTAACCTGCAGTAAAATCCAGACTTTTCCTGAGACTTGGGATTTGGCTGAGGAAAGCAGTCATCAGTGAAGTGTTCAGAGCAGAGCACTAATCCTGATCCGGTGTTGTGTCCGATTGAGTTCCCCTGTAAAATCATGTTTCCGCGACCAGACAAATGAGGCGCTGGCCTCAGCTTTGACAGATGGTTTTCTTTAAATAATGGTGTGTTTAGAACCAGCCTGGGAAATACTTAAATTTTTTATTAATCTCAAAAATCAATTGATAAACAATGGGTAAAATATCTGTTTTGATCGCGAATCTAAGGGGATTGAATATGAAACTGAAAAGAATACAAACGTTGGAATTTATCCAGGAAACTCATCTAACTGAGAAGGAAGTTCATAAATGTCAAAATAAGACATATAAAATAGTGTCCAAATCTGGTGGCAGCTCAGCATCAAAAGGGACTGTCTGTAACGTACAGTTCAGGAACCACACACGAGACAGAAATCCAAAAAATGTCAAGCCATAAAACACAGGAATTGCCAAGCCACAATACGAAATCCAAAAACAGTATCGACTAGACAGGCAGGGGTCAGAACCAGTAAGACAGATGGGCAGAGGTACCAAAACGATAGGCAAAAAGTCATAGTCGATGGGCAAAGCCAATGGTCATACACAGGGCATCCAAACACAGAACTCGTAGTCATAGAAAGACAAAAAACAGTACAAAAAGGGCAATGGCAAGAATCAAGGTCAGACTATCCAGTAGAAGCGACAGAATAATTAATGGCATACAAGGAGCTCTGCACAAAGAAATATTGATCAACGTTCTGACAAGAGTTGTGAGTGAAAAGACTCCTAATATACACATAGGGAAGGTCACATGCTATACAGAGATCAGGTGTGGGGAATGAAGCTAATTACATCGGGAGAATCGCATGAGGGAAAGCCTGACCACGAAAATTGGCGAGAGACAAAATACGAACGGGAATCACACAAACAGCCTATGACATTTAAACAGCTCCGGTCCAAGAGTTCTACGTGCACAGATAACAAGAGCAGGAAAGTGATTAAGCACATGCGAGAGATTCTCGCTGAAACTCAGGGAGAGAAAAGCGATAGACAAGGGGCGGAGAATAGAACAGGGCGATTTCGGAGAGGTAATTAGTCTATTAGTAGCGGTGCAGCTTGACAACTTAAACTAGAGTGCTCATTGGTCATTTAGTAATCGAATATATATACATGGTTAGTTGTGTAAGTAGACTATAATACAAAATACAAATGTTAGTCTTGTTAGTAATCAGAACAGAAAGGTGAAAGGAGAAAACAAAATCTGAAGGAATATTTTAAACACCGGACTTCATTTAAATCACAGTGAGCACGCAGACAGGGAAGACGGACTGAACCAACTAGATCACAAGACAGGGGAGACAAGTGCAATGGAACTGAAACATGGAATGAACCAAAAACCTGAATGTTAACATACTCAAAAAGAATAAATAAAAGACAATAAACACAAAACCAGCACATACAACAACAAAAAACCATAACCATGACACTGTCGTTCTTGTTAAACGTTCCCTTCCAATTAAGATTGAAATCTTGAATGAAGATTCTTCTGGGCGTCTCGCTTGTATAGGGGCATCTATATATGACAAAAAGGGTGTCCGTGTGCAAAAAAACACCAAGATGGAGATTTAACACTACCTTTTAACAAAATAAAAAAAATTCCTAGATGAATTTAAAGTCAAATTATTAGAATTTATTAGTGATAATAAAAATTCAACTGATGACCCTGCTTTTGTTTGGATGGCTATAAAAGGTTTTATTAGGAATTTTACTTCCTCTTTTGCCTCCCAATTGAATAAGAACAAGAATCAGGAAATTAATGTATTGGAACTACAATGTCAATTATTGGAGGAAAGTCTTAAAAAACAATATAATAAATTAGTGAAAGACAAATTAACACTCATTTCATTGGATTTAAATAACGTACTAAGGAGGAAATTAGAATTCTTCATCCAAAGAACATGTCAGAAATACTATTTTAATGGAAGTAAGCCAAGTAAGTTACTTGCCCTGCGACTTAAGAAGTGTGAATCTCTTGCAGCAATAAATCTTATTCGTTCCCCAACCAATGGTTTAACTTCAGACCCACGTGAAATCAATGTAGTTTTTAAAAATTTTTACGAAGACCTCTACAAATCAATACAAATTAGATGATGAACAGTGCAAACTGTTCTTACAAGCTCTAGATCTGCCCAAATTGAACGATAAAGAAGCGGCTGATCTGAGCCGCCGTATTACGCTGAATGAACTACAATCTGCGGTAGAAGATACTACCAGAGGCAAGTCACCAGGTCCAGATGGTGTGCCGGCAGAATTGCTATTACACTTCTGGGATATATTGGGTCCATGTTTACTAGAGATGATTAATTCAGATGAAAGAGGATACTTTCATGACCATATGATTACTGCCTTGATTTCTTTACTACCTAAAAAAGGGAAAGACCATATGGATTGCGCTAATTTTCGCCCGGTTTCTTTAATAAATGCGGATATAAAGCTGTATTCAAAAGTTTTGTCCATGCGATTAGAATCATATATGGGTAAACTAATATGCCCAGATCAGACAGGCTTCTTGAGAGGTCGCTTAGCTGCTGACAATGTCTGCCGATTACTACATGTGATAGATCATGCACAACAGCAGCATTCCCCAACTGCAATTTTTTCATTAGACGCTGAAAAAGCATTTGACAGAATTGAATGGGGTTTTCAGTGGGCAATTTTGGAGAAATTTGGTTTTTGCATAAGTTTTATTAATATGATCTGTGTATTGTACTGTAACCCTTCTGCCTCAGTCTGCATAAATGGTTTGCATTCCCCTAAATTTCCGATCCTAAGAGGGACTTGTCAAGGCTGTCCGCTTTCACCAAAATTATTCTTCCTATCTCTTGAACCCCTTGCCCAACACCTCAGACAATACAAAGTTATCTCTTCCATTCAATTTAAATCTACTCATGTCATATCGCTGTATGCGGACGATAATTTTTTGTATATGACAGATATCCAAAATTCTATTTCAAATCTTCTAAAACTATTTGAAGAATTCAGAAAGTTATCCGGATATAAAATTAATTGGGGAAAACCGCTATAATCTTCTTGAATGATGAGGCAAAACGTACTGTCATTCCCGCCTGTATCCCAGTGCATGATCATCTGACTTATTTGGGTGTTAAAATCCAACCCTCCCTTCAGTCCATAGTATTTTGTAATTATAATGAAATATTTAAAGAGATTGAATATGATGTGATCAGATGGGGTAACTTGCCAGCTTCCCTCCAAACTGAAATTGCTTCGGTCAAAATGAATATTTTACCGCAACTTAATTTCTTATGTATAATGATACTACTGCCCCCACCGATTTTGGATTTTGGAAGAAGATGGACATATTGTTGCGTAAATACATTTGGAATGGGAAACACCCAAAAATAAGATTTGCCACCGTACAACACCTCAAAAAAGATGGCGGACTTGCCTTACCTCATTTTCAGTTATATTATCAAGTATTTCAATTGCATCCAATCAAAACCTGGTTAGACCAGTGTCACAATGTTTCATGGAAGGCAATGTAGGTTTCGATAGTACATCCTAACAAATTGAGAGATATTATTTTTTCTGGCATATCCGACAATGAATGTAGACTTTGCTTTGGTCCAATTATTTCAAACACTATTATTAATTTTAGACGGGTAGAGAAAAAGAGGTGCGAATATGTGAAATGGCACACCCGCACGCCCTTATGGCGAAATAATCGTATTCTTCTCGGAAAAAACCATTTAAGTCTGAATCTTGGTCTGATAAGGGTATTAATGTGCTCGGAGATCAATTCGACTGGAGAGGTATTCGAAGTTTCCAGGATATGTGATATCTATTTGAGAAACTGGCTTCCACCTTTTTTTAATACCTGCAACTAAGATCAGCACTCGGGGCATGGGACACAGCTTTGAAATCTCATCCGTTGTGTAACAGGACATCGGATACATCTTCTAGAGACTTTTTTCTCCATTCTACCAACTATGTATAAAAGCATGAGTGCCATACCTGCTTGGGTGAAGGATTTTTCATCTGATGGGGAGGTAATTGACTGGGATGTTGTATGGGAAAATATACTGTCATCTTGAAAAAACCCAAATCATCAACTTATTAATTACACGTTTTGTCACTGAGCCTACTTTACCACAGTTGCAAGGTTCCATATGAAAAGACCGTTAAGCCCAATATGTACTTTCTGTGTAAATGGTGTTCTGGGTACAATGAGACATAATATGTGGGAATGTACTGATGTTTATAATTTTTGGAGAAAGGTTTCTTTTGTGTTATCTGGCTTAATTGGGAAAAAATATTTCCTTCAATCCAATCCCTTTAGTCTTGAGTGACAATTCGAATCTGAATCTAATGGCAAATCAGCGTTAAGTATTTCTGGCTGGTTTAACTGGAGCCAAAAAATTAGTCGCACAACACTGGTTACCACCTCATAAGTTGTACATAAAAAAATGTTGTTTTATTTTTATGACGTAATCATGCTGGAGCTTTCTACTGCCAGAATAAATGGTGCCAGATTTAAAGGTATGGGAAAAGACTGCTAAAGATATAAAGAACTTAATTTCACATTGATGTTTTATTTTTATGTTTCATTTACCCTATCAGTTACTATTGGATGTTGATGTGAGTGGCTGGTTTGGGGGGGGTGGGGCTGCCGGGGGGAGGGATTTTCTTTTTTGGTTATGATTGTCCTTGCTGTTATTCTATATATAAGTATGTATGTGAAGGTGTGTATATATGTATGTATGTATACATGTATATGTATATATATATGTGTGTATGTGTATACTTTTGTACACACACTGACTCAACTGCCCCGCCAGGCACCAGCTAGGCCACACAGAAAGTACAGCCAATTAAGTTAGAGAATGGATGGTGACAGGGACCTTGAGTTTCTTGCAAAAAATGACTTCACAAAACTTCGTTTTGAAGTTCAACTAAAAGTCAAGCGGGACAGTAGGCCGACTCCAAAGCTCAATTTAACTAAGGGCAGAGCTGATGGAAAAGTTTGCTCTTTTTGTAAACCTAACTATGCTATAAACGAGTGGCTTACAGGAATTGCCAAGCTTAACCGGCTTTTCTGCCGGCCATGTCTCCTATGGCCCGCCGTGGCCTTTTTGATGACCGGGTTGTTGTCACATTTTTCTTATGAGATGCATGAAATGTGGTGTTTTATTCTTTATTCTTCTTGTCGTGTCAAGTGGATTTCAGAGCATGATGGCTAAGCTGTACTGTTTTTTTATACTCTCAATCCTTACCGAGACTGCATTTAGGTCCACTGACATCAGCTGCACTATACATAACGTGCCAACTTCACTGGTTTTGGGTTTTGCATATATATATATATATATATATATATATATATATATATATATATACATTTTTTTTTTTTTTGGTTGTAAAAATGGAAAAATTCAATAAAAATTTGATTTAAAAAAAAATTGTCATTGCTTTATGAGGCGTCATCTGCGAAAACTTTCTTCAGAGCAAGCTGATTCATCAATGCCCGGTATGTTATCCCTTTCATAATTTTCTTGAATCAGCAACAGCATCATAAAACTTTCTCAAAGGGGGAACGCAATTTTTCGGGGGGTGGGGGTGTGGGGGGTTGATTGCAGGCTTGAGGTTTAGGGTTGAGGCCTAGTTATGCAGGTGAAACTCAAATCTTGATTTCTTTTGAAACTCCTTTAAGTTTTCCTTGGCTCACCATCTTAATCTCCAGCAATAAAACTTTACCTGTTAAAGATAATAAATAATGAAACTAATATAGAAAATAATGAACTTGATATGCTCATCTCACACCTCACATGCCCACTTCACATTACTTCACACATTAAAAGCATGAAAGCTCACCAGGATAAAATAAGCAGAGGGCCTATCTTGGTCCTCAGAAACAGCAATGACTCATTCAAATCAGAAGAACTGTTGGGAATAGCATTGGCAAGGCTATCTTTGCAAAGATCTCCACATTGTCTTTTTAAATTAAAAGGACTCCACGATCCTCCACGATGTTCAGAGATGAAATAACTCACCAATTCCATGATTGAATTGAAAGATGAAAAAGGCTCAGTTTGCAAGTTTCAGCTTCAAAATGTTCAAATTTCCAGTCTTCCTCCAGTTTGTTTAGTGTGTTTGCTGTGCATGCTGAGTACGTGGCTTCTCAGGTGAACAGGTTGCTGCTGCTTCATTGAATGATTGAAGAAGTTCCTCTGCACACATCCAATTGGCTCAGATATAGTGACTGACAGACTGACAGTTCTGACTGAGAGTCAACCATTCTTCAAAACAGTGTTTTTTTTTTCTCTCTTTCTAGAGGGTTAGCAACCACCCCGCCTGAAGTGATGCACGTCCCATTGCGTATCTTTTGTGGCAGCGAGGTCACTGGGATGTCTAACGTGGAGGGCATTGACAAAGAGGGTACAAAAAGAGAATCAGCATTCAGAGAGGTGGTGACAGCATTGCTCAGGCCTTCAAACAAAGACTACAACAGAAATTAATGGATTTTCCAAATCTGCATACTGAAAACCATCTGGTTTCTTTCTCTGTCTTTGGGGTACAGCAACAGCAACCTGATTAGGCTCTACTTTATAATTTTCCAGAGTATTTTTCTGATCCACATGGTTTTGTTCAGCTGCCTCTCTGTCAAATGCATTGGGTGGTGCATCGTCTGAAGGCTGGTTTTGATCAACTCTGATCATTTCAGGTAAGGGTTCTTTTCCAGCAGAATTCATTCCAGGTAAGTTCTCTCCTTCAAATGCAGGTTTCAGATCAGGGGTAATGTCTCTTTCAGGTGAAGTCATATTAGGTAGGGGTACAAGTTGGGCTCAGGTTCAAGTTCCACCTCAGGTCTGCCAGAGTCAACCTCATGTGAAATGTTGGCAGGTCGTGTTACAGCTGGAACATCAACATCCCTCCTGAGGGTGCCTCAACAGAAGGGGACAGGGGAGAGGAAGTTGTAAGAGGAGACCTTGGACTTTTGCACTGAGGTGGTCTCAGGGGATGTCGGTTGTAAATCCTGGTAAACCTAGGGGTTTCACCTTGTACCTTTCTTAAAACAGACATGTCAGAATCAGAATTGGAGTCACACTCCAATGGACACTGTCACTTCAGGGATCTGGACGGCCATGGGTTAGGGGTCCTCTGGGTTGACTGGCAGTGACAGGGAGCTCTGGCTCACTAGGGGGCAAAAACCCATAAGGCAAAAGCAAGTCCCAGTGTAGTGTTCGCAGATGCTTTGTCTTCAGGCTTCAGTGTATAAACGGATAGATCTCCTGCCCATTTGACAACCACATAGATGTCCAACTCCCATTTATCTGCCATATTATGTTTTCCATGCAGTTTGACATTCCTCACAAGCACTCCGTCTCCAACATTGAGTTAATTCAGTGACTCGTTTGTCAAAACATGTTTTGGTATGGTCCGCATTTTTAGCAGCATTGCTAGTTACAATTTTGTAGCTTTCCTCCAAATTACTTCTGAGGTTTTGGAAATAGTGAGATCGTGAGGGCTTTGAACGGGATGGGAACGGGAAGACCAAAAACCAGATCAATTGGTTAAAAGGGTTTACGGGGTTGTCAACCAAACATGAGCTCATAGAGACTGAAGCCAGTTGTATCGCTCTTTGTGCAGCCATAATTGTGCACTAATGGCTTAACAGTCTTTCCAATGAGCTTTGTCTTTGCTGGGGGTGGGAAGGACACGCGCCATGCGCAAATGGCACATAAAGTAAAAATATGGCGCATTATAAAGCCACTTTGCAGGCCTAGAATGCGCCCGTGTCCCAATTATGTCTAAGAATTTTTTTCCCTATCATACAGTACCAAAATTCTTTGAAAAACTCCACTGATAGCAGGTCTTCCAGTGCGTTCTGATGCTCAATTGATCACTTCTAGTTCCAGGCCCTTGCACAGTCCATCACCATTGCGAGGCTGTGGAAATCTCGATCATGTGAAAGACTGATATGGAGTTTATCTTCGGACAAAGTCCTTTGATATCACTGCGTGTTTATATAGAGAGTGACATACGCACGCTTACAGAGGCTGACAGTACCGTGGTGATGTGGTGAAGGTTTTAAGGCCACTGAGGGCAGCCACTCTGGTGATGTCAGAAGAAGCATCCCAACTATGTCGGTCGTTGCACCATTGCAGGCCCATTGCACGCCTCCCTGCTGAGGGAGATGGACCGCAGCCCTCAGGGCCACTGTGATCAAGGAGCTGAAGTCTGCTATATACAACAACTTGAGTTCAAAAATAAATTAGACTCATCGGTTCTACCAATTAGTCTGAGCAACCGTTGCTAATCGGGAGAGGTAAACTGTGAGAATTTTAATTTATTAAGCATTGAAAGGCAAGGTTTCTGAAGGCCTTCGTTACTGCCGACAGACCACTGCTGATGTTTAAATATCTGCAGGCTACACATGGTCCCATGCAGCGCAGCCAAGGTGCACAGTGATAATGCAAAAAGTAAATGCATGTCTTTCTTTTAAGATATCTGGCCCTGAAGGACAAGCTGAACATGGTGTCATCATTGGATCCACGCTTTAAGGCCCTGCCGTTCTTGTCTGCTGAGGACCCTGACCACACATTCTTCCATCTGATAACTGAAGCTTCTGCTCTGAGTCAAGCTGAGGCATCTAATGTAAGTTATAGAAAAGTACAAATTAACACGCACATTAAAATATCTGATTTGTCTTCATTTGAATTATTTATTTCAACCTCACCTATGTAGTTTTGTTGGATTAATAATAGTTAACATTGGAATTCTTGGATTATTCCTCATCCTGAATATCTTCCTGTTTTAATAGCAAGACCCTGGAGCTGATGGCTCTGAGGAAACTATACATGTGCAGCAAGAGGACCTCCACCAAAGTCCAATTGCTGGTGACGATCCTCTCCCAACTCCACCAAAGAATTCAAAGGAGTCCTGCGCTATATTGAGTCTCCTGGGGCCTGCCTACATACCAAGAGTGCCAGAACCAGAGAAATCTCCACCTGAAAAGGCAAAGAACGAGGTCACCAGATACAGGGAAGTAACACCCTGTAACAAGGAATCTTTGTCAGAACACTTACTGACCTGTTGGGGTGAGCAGGATGGAGACTTTCCCCTTTTGGCATGCCTGGCAAAGCACTACCTTTGCAGATGGGACACTGGTCCCAGGTATGAGAGACTATTTTCGAGCGCTGGTGATATTGTTACTGCACAGCAGAACTGCCTGACTCCACAGAATATAGATAAGA
This sequence comes from Gymnothorax reevesii, assembly GCA_029721435.1. Lineage (NCBI taxonomy): Eukaryota > Metazoa > Chordata > Actinopteri > Anguilliformes > Muraenidae > Gymnothorax > Gymnothorax reevesii. Next base: position 74,166,154 of record CM056573.1, on the reverse strand, counting down.
TACTTTTCCTAAAGAAAAATATGTCTGTTCCAGAGAGAGACTCTGGAGAGAGTTCCAGAGATCAGTATTGCAGCAGTTTCTCTAAATTACACAGCATTAGTTATCTCCAAACTGCTGTTGCAGTCTACTTGTGCAACCAATGTTACAGTTATAATTGCAACATGTTGCTGGTTACTGCTGCTTAATACTTTGTGGTTATTTCTCGGGATGTCAAGATGCTGCAAATGTTGATGCCAACCACCAACAGTAATAATCTGATTCCTTATGCCTAAGTCGACGCCTTAGCAAATTTCAATCAATGCATAAAAGCAATGATAATCAAAAATTGAGCATGTGACATGATTAAAAATGGAGATAAAATAAAAAAATTGCCTGAAAAAAATTGATTTGAAACACACACACACTCACGCTCTCTCCCTCTCCCTTTCTCTCAAGAAAATAGGCCAGATATGAATTTTGTTGTCAATACTTTGCTGGAGTAGTTCACCTGATATCTGGTCATTTCATGGTGTAACCTTTACTGAGGTTATTTGATTATGGATTATAAAACATGGGCTTAGCATCACAAGGCTTTTTGATTTTTTTAATCAATACATTTAGGTAACATTGGTTTGTGTTATCCAATCTGAGTCATTTCATTGTTGATTTTTTTTTTTTTTTCCCGGTGATCATTTCATTAAATACTTTTTTTTGGCAAAAAATATAAACATACCCTGTTACAACAATTCTGTCAGTGTTAGCATTTGTATGAGAAGATTTTGGTATGTCAGTTTGTGTGACACTCAAGTAACCTTTTTTGTTTCTTTTTTCATTGTCAACTATATTTTTGCAAAGCAGGGCTACAGGCAGTTGTGATTGAGGTTAAAATAAATTCCATGAACTTAAAGGTAGGGTCTGGAGTTTTTTGCTCAAAAATAAACAATATACTTATACAAATGAAATCCAGCTTAATCACCACCTATGGGCTTCTAGTCCTGTATGGTGGTGACTATGTCTGCAGTGCACCCTCCCCCTGCCTGTATTTTGGTTTTTTACTTTTTGTTGTGGACGTGGAAGTTTCTGGGCGGAGAGTCGGTGTGTTCTCTCCAGCCAATGAGAGAGCTCAGGGCGTGTCGCTCTGTGGGCCTGCATAGAGCATAGCGACTGGAGCAGTCACTGCCGAAGCAAGGACGGACACAGCCAAAAAAAGAAAATACACGGAGACGAAACATGCAGTGGACAAAGTACGCTCGAAAACTAGAGTGAATACTGGCTTGGCTTTCACCCGCTTCCGAGCCCTGAAGGAGAGGCTGGGGCTGAATAGCGACGCGGAGTCGGGCTGCTTACTGTTGGACAGGTTTGTGCCAAACACGGGATGTTAGCTGTTTATTTAGCGACGTGCTACATAGCTTGTCGTGGAGGTATAAGCAGTTTATGCAGGCACTAAGTCCGAGTATCAAACATTGCAAACACCTTTACATTTGCACTGCTAACTCGCCCCCTCGCTCTAACTCTCCCTCAGCCTCGACCTCCGGTTGCTCATCCCCTCTCTCGGGGCTGCGCTGGTCCATAGCTGGCATTAGAGTTTGTGTCAGAAGCTCTGGAAGCTTCACTAAATTCTATCTGGGCATATTACGGTCATATGATAATTATCCGTTTTCTCGATGAAGGACGTAACTCAGTACTAGACATTGTAACTACGTTATTATCAGAAGACAAATACTTTTATACATTTCCAAGCTAGACTGAACATCTAAGCTACTACAGTCAATAATTAGCATTATTATTAACATAGATGTTTATTAAAGTGCAAAAACAATATCTCGTGAACACTATAAATAATTTTACACTATATTTGCAAGATACCTTGTCACTCATTCCGGCAGGTAGCATGGTGCACAGATCCTGATTCAATACAATACAGCAAGCCGGGTGCTGAGCTGGGTGGGTGTGTATCGGCAAGACTGGCAGCAACAGGGGGTGTGCATCACTGAGCCCGAGAGGACGGGCTTAGTTTGACTATTTTTACAAGCAGCAATGGACAAGACTCCAGACTCTACCTTTAAACCTTAGGTGTGAACTTTGAAAATTGGACACAGCGCAAGCAGTGTTTTCCTATTCAATATTCTATTACCTTCAAACCAGCAATATCCTTAAATAAGATATAGACATCCCTATGTTGGATCAGATCCATGATTTAACCAATTAGCCTTCTCTTTTGAAGAATTTGGTGTTCATACATGGCAGTTTGGTGAAATTATTGACTGACTTACAACACCGAAACTCTTTGAGCATAAAATATCCCTAATTGAATCGATATTGAGTCGAATGGAATGGAATTGTGAATTGAATCAAATCGGGGCCCTATGAATCGAAATCGAAAAGATTTGAGAAATGCTTAGCAATACCCAGCCCTAGTATGCAGGTGTACCCAAGTACAGTACAGTATTACTAGAATGAAAGCTGACCAGCGGGGGGAGGGGAGAGGGGGGACAATTGTACTGTGGCACAGTACAAAACAATCGTACCTAGTGTAAAAGTGCTGTTGCAACCGCTATTTTAATAACGGGCACTATTGAAATAAGTTATTACAATAGCTGGCGTGAATGCACAGTAAACTCAACCTTTATTGTAATAAATTATTACAATAGCGGGTGGGAATAAAAGGGGAACTGGACCACTATTGCAATAGATTATGGCGGGTGCAAATGCACAGCAAACTCAACCACTATTGTAATAAATTATTACTATAGCGGGTGGAAAAATTCAGCAAAATCAACCACTATTGTAATAAATCAATACAATAGCAGGCGCAAATGCACAGTAAGCTATTAATTATTACAATAGCGGATGGGAGTACATGGTGAACTCGACCACTATTGTAATAGACAAGGGCAGATATATTCAGCAAAATCAACCACTATTGTAATAAGTTATTACAATAGCGGGTGCAAATGCACGGTAAACTCAACCACTATTGTAATAGATTATTACAATGGAGGGCGCCAATGCACAGCAAACTCAACTACTATTGTAATAAATGATAACAATAGGGGGCAGAAATATTTAGCAAAATTAACCATTATTGTAATACATTATTGCAATAGTGGGTGGGAATACATGGTAAACTCAACCACTATTGTAATAATCTATTACAGTGGTGGTCGAGTTCGCTGTGCATTTTCACCCATTATTGTAATAATTTATTACAGGCCTACTCTATTACAATAGTGCTTGAGTTTTCCGTGCATTTGCGCCTGCTATTGTAATGATTTACACCATGGGTCTCCAACCTTTTTTCCTCTGAGAGCTAATTTAACAAAATGAAAATGACCGCAAGCTACTCATGTTTTGTAACATTTATTCTCATAGCTTATTTCAACCAAAACAAACCGAATAAGCTTGTTTTGCGTGAACATTCACAAAATATTGGTGTCCACAACCCACAATTTGCAGTAAAACATCACAAAAAATATTAAGTTTACCTGCATGTGCATTTTATACTTCTGTATACTTTTCTTCCTAGTGCATCTCACACCATTAAATTAAAAAATGTATGCTGTCAAAACAAAATAATGCAGTTGTAGAAACACTGATATTTTTACTTATTTCCGTGTAATTTTGTTATATCTGTCCTCGTGTCACTGTATCACTTCACAGGAGTATTCACATGTTCAGTTGTATGCAAGACATGCATTCAGTCTTTCTTACTTAGTGAGATGACTGACACTGCATGGAGTCAGCAAGAGAGGTGTATGGTGGAGTGTATCCACTTAGGTTCACTCGTATGGAGTCATTTAAATGTTCATCTGCCAATCTTGTTCTGAACTTTGATTTCATGACATTCATATCAGAAAAGGCCGACTCACAGAGGTATACAGACTCAAACAGAGCAGACATTTTCAGAGCTGCTAGGTGAAGATTCTTGTAATTATCTGTCTCTACAAAGCTCCAGAAATGCTGAGAGTGCGGTTCAGACTTGAACTGCACATTATTTTGAAGGTTTATAACCTTCATTTCCATTTCAACAGGATCAACACAAAACAGATCAGCCATCTGTCCTGAAATCTCACTAACGTCCACATCCATGAAGGGGTTGGCCATAAATGTCACACAGGGCTCAAGTTTCCCAAAGTCACTGAATCTATCTGCTAAGTCCTGTCCAACCCTTGAGAAGAGGTCACAGTACTTAGAAACATTTTTAAAATGCTGGCTGCATCTGTGTGACTTTCCAGCATGTTTCAGACAGAGGGGAAGAGCTGAAACCTCGTCTTTCACTTGCTGAATGTACAATGACAGTTTTGTACTGAATGCCTTAACAGCACTGATCATATCAGATATATTTTTATCTTTGCCTTGTTGGTTCAGGTGGTTTATTCTCTCAGTCACATCTGTCAGGAAAGTAAGATCAAGTAGCCAATCTGCATCAGATAATAGCGTCGTATACTCCCCCCTCGTTCCAAGAAAAGCCTTGATTTCACCCAGCAAGGGAAGAAAGCGCTGTAGTATCTTATCCTGATGTAGTCATCTGACTTCAGTGTGGAGGAGATCTGCATACTCTGCAGTACATTCCTCCAGGAACAGCTTGAAGCTCTGGAGTTGGTTTGCCTTTGCTCGAATAGAGTTGATGATTTTAATGACTGGCATCATGACATGGTCAAATCCCATAACTTTTACACATATGGCCTGTTAGTGAATGATGCATTGATAGCTGAGAAACTTAGGAAAGTCCGGGTCCGCTTTGTAGTGTGCAATAAATCCCGAGTGACGACCTAGCATAGCAGGAGCTCCGTCGGTTGTCACAGACACCAGTTTTTCGATGGGGATCTTTTTGTCTACAAAGTAGTCCTTCACTGTGTTGTAAATATCAACCCTCCTGTTGTGTTCTGGCCTTTGGCCAGGACAGCATTTATGGTTTTAACAGTTTCATGTTCAAGATTTCATAGTTCATGTTCATAGTCACAGTTTTAACAGTTTCTTGTATCAGGTTCAAGTATTTCATAATTCATGTTTATTGTCCATGTTTTTACTTTTCCATGTTTTTGTTCATGCCAGGTCTGCCAAGCCACTCCACCGCTTGTCTGCGTTCCGCCCCGTGCCTTCGTTGTTGCACATTTCAGAGCTCTGGTTGGCTTTGGTATTTCCCCTTCCTTCTGTGCTGTGCTGATTCGGGGCTCTCTAAGCTTAATTGACAATTAACTGTTTTTAAGTTACTAACATTTACTAACACTCACTGGGTGGTGTAATTCTTAGATAGGCACATTACTAATATTACTAATTAAGACAGGGAGTTTATTGTCATGATTCCTGCTTTGCTATTTCAAGTCTTGCTGTGCTTTTCTGTTCTGAACATTCATGCTGCTTTCAAACTGCATACTTAATTGGTACTTAAGCTTAGCACGCTCATTCTCTTTATGAGCAAGTCTTGTTATCCAATCTTGGTCCATGTCTCATGATCTTGCCATGCCTCTTGTTCTCCTTCTCCAGGTGTAGCCCTTCATGTCTCGATTTCTCACCCTTTATCCGGATGCGGTGGAAGTTGGCTGGTAGACAGTGTCTCAGTCTTTGCTCATGTTCATGCTTCCAAGTTCTTGTTTCCAAGTCTTGTTCATAGCCCTTGTGTATATAGCCATAGTCTTGTTATTTATTTTTCTTCTTGGATTTCTGCCTGGAGTTTCCCGTGGTTTTTTGTTCTTGCCTTTTTAGCTCTTTAGTTCTTTGCTCTGTGAAGCACTCCTTAGTTTGTCTTTTTGCAACCCTTTGGGCCAAGTTTTTCGTTGGCCCTCGTGCCTGTTTTATTTTGTTTTCAATAAATCCTCATTTCCTTTCACCCCGCTTCTGGTGTCTAACTGATTCCCTATCACCCCCTGGTTGAATCCGGATGAAAACAGCCAGCCGAGCTTGAGTCTTGAGTCGACAGACTCATCGCACTGGATAGAAAACCATTTGCACCTGTTCATGTCTGAGTCCAGCTGTTCTACCGCAGCGGCAGACAGCGCAGTGACTCTCCTTGCCACAGTATTTGCACCAAGTTGTACATCGGCAATGGCAGACAAAAATTCTGTTTTCCTTTTAAGGTCCCTGAATAATATTTCAGCCACCGCGGTCATAGCCTCCTTTACAATCCCGCCATCGGTGAAGGGCTTTTTGTGCTTCGTTAAGATGTGTGCCACTTTGAAAGAAGCCTCTGTTGCTGCAATGGCCTTCTTCGTTGGTTTGATGAACAGAGACTGTTGTCTTTGAAGTGTTGCTTTCAGATCTTTTATCTTTTTCTTTTTGTAGACTGCTACCGAGGGAAATTTCAGTGAAAAGTTGCAGTGGACTTTGGTGTAATGGTGCTCCACGTTCCATTTTTTTTTGACTGACATGCTTGCACCGCAGGTCAGGCACACACTCTTATCGTTAACATTCGTGAAACAAAACTCTGTTTCCTATTCTTCATGAAAATAGTATGTTTTTTGCCTCTTGTTGACATGGGTGCCTGCCGCGGCCATAGTTGCCGCCCATTTCACATCATGAGTCAAGTTCGACAGCAGGACAAGTGCTTGATTGACAACTACCATCTCTAATTTAGGAGCCATAAATATAATTCTTTTTTCACCTCGCACTTTCATAGGACTCTAAACAAAAACTATCACCACAATTGGCGCTTAAAATGGAGGGGCACCTAAATTAGAGTAAGTTTGGTAGCTTTGTTTAGATCCCTATTTAAGCGCCAGATTAAATAATTTTTTTTTTATGGCTTTTAAAGACTAAGTGGCAAATAATCATTTTGTGTTAGGCAGGACACCTATGAATTTCATTGAATGCAAGTTGGTTTTCTGAGTGACTAATCAAAATTGACTGATCAAGTTTTCAAATTTATACATTTCATCATCTCCTTAGCGAGCTACATAGGAAGGGGACATGTTGGAGACCCATGATCTACACAATACGCTGTGGCGATGGCCACAATGGATCCCATCCTCCGGCGTCATGTGACTATCGATGACATCATTATGACACCATATGTCTATGTCATATATTTCAGTGTCAAACACAAGAGCATCTGTAACTTTTCATTAATCTTTCTTTCCTGCCCTCTCGTACTGGGCCAGGAAATGGCAGGTCAGTCAGTTTAACTTGCATTGCGTGCAAAATACTGGAATCTATCATAAAAGATGCCAATATTTAAAGAGAGACTGTTCTTGACATTATTACAACACTATGTATAGCGGTCTCCAAGGACCAGTTCATCTGTGGTGCAATCTTTGTTTGTTGTCATTTATTTTAATTAGTTTGTTCTAGTTTAGCTTTATTTATTATGATTATTTGTTTTTCTTTTCTCTTCTTCTTTGTTGTTTTTTTTCTGCCGTTCTGTATTTTATCGTTCTCATATTATTTTAAATTACTTATCCTTTATTTTTCCCATAGGATGTACATTATTTCTTTTCTTGACTAAGCATTTATAAGGTTAGGGTGAGGCCGCTCTATAAGCCCTTTCGGGGTTCAGACCTCACCTGCACATTTTTTTCTTCTTCTTTTTAAGTCATTATTCTTGAGTGATCTCTCTTGTAATGTGTCTCTCACATGTGCAAAAAAAAAAAGATGAGCTGGACTTATTTGTTGAAAGTAATAATATTTTGAGGGATAACCAACATGGTTTCCATGAGGGCAGGTCATGCCTGACAAACCCTCTGGAATTTTTTGAAGAGGGCACCAAGACTTATGACCAGAGCAGGGCTTATGGCATCATAAACTTGGATTTTCAGAAAGAATTTGATATAGTACCTCATAAGAAACTAATTTCTAAAATGAGCTCCATTAGAGTTACTGGAGGTATTTTGAAGTGGATTCAAAACTGGTTACAGGACAGAACACAGAGTGGTGGTCAGTGGTATCTCATCTGAGCTTGGTATGGTGGGGAGTGGTGTCCCCCAGGGATCGGTGTTGGGGCCCCTGCTGTTCCTCATCTACAATGACCTTGATAGGAATATTGAGAGCAAATTAGTTAAATTTGCAGATGATACTAAATTGGGAGGTTTGACAAATAGTCCACTGAAGTGATTCAGGATGATTTGGATAGAATCCAGAATTGGGCAGAAAAATGGCAAATAAAGTTTAATGTAGCAAAATGTTTTACATGTAGGTCATAAAAACATTTAGACGGGATTACTTCATGGGAGGTTTAAAACTGGAATGTGCTCGATACAAAAAAGATCTGGGAGTGATTGTTGACCAAACCCTCACAGGCTCTAGCCATTGTGCCGTCGCAGTTAAAAAAAAAGCTAATCGGATGCTGGGATGCATTGCCAAAAGTACTGAATACAAATGCAAGGAGGTGATGCTTCTTTTGTACAACACATTCATCAGACCACAACTGAAGTATTGTGTACAGTTCTCGGGACCATACTTTAAGAAAGATATAGAGGCTCCAGAAAAAGTTCAGAGAAGAGCCACTAGGGTAATTCCAGGTATTAAAGATGAAAGCTACGAGAAGAGGCTGAATCTCTTTAGTCTGAGGAAAAGGAGACTTAAGTGTGATCTGATTGAGGTCTTTATATATGTTAAAGGGATTAACAAAATGAAGTATATAGGATTCCTTCGAAGTGTTGTTAGTAGAACTCGAGGTCACAAATGGAAGTGGACCAAAGGTAAATTTAGCACCGAACAAAATTATAATCATGATCATGGCTTAAGATTACAGTTATCATGTAATCATAATCATAATCTGAAAATCTAGAATCTAGTCTGTAATCATAATCATAATCATAGATTTTTTAAATATGCGCAATTGTAATGCGTAATCGTAATCAGTCAAAAAAAATCATGATAATAGGACGATTACTGTTCATTACAGCAGTTTTTTAAAAAGATAAGAATCATAGTTGAATGCAATTTATAAAAGATAAAACAGCTCTATGTCCAACTGCCCTTTGGTGCAAAATGCATGTATGTCTTTTCCTTGATTACCTTCAAGCAAAACCAGCACAACAAATTAAAAGCCATTCCATGATAATTTGACATTCGGTGCGCAGTTGACCCCCCAGAATTGAATGAAACTTGGCACACAGGTCGATATGGGTGTCTAACAGAAAAAGCTAAATTTTTATGTCCATATCTCACTTTGCCTGCCGATAGCGCCACCTGGAAACCATTTAAGGTGGCTCAGTTTTGCTATGGACACCACATTTTACATCGACTATCGTGACTTTAGGGTACACAGTACAAAACATTTTATATTTTTATCATGACCTGTGACACTTCAAGTCCGGTTAGACTTCAGCAACACATCAGCGCCCAGCTATGGCGTTAAAATAGTGTCATAAAGCACTCGCAAGATAAATGAAGCATTCGGGCGTATTTTATTGTTTCACGCGCGTAGATATTGTTTCACGCGCGTAGATATTAACTACGAAGGCGCAAATTATCTGTGCGCGCGAGGAGAAATCCGTGACCAGTGCGCAAAACAGCCTCTGGGGGGCAGATGCACCCTCGAAAAGTCACTGACCTCTCTCGAAGTTGCTTTCTGCTTGCTCGCGTGAGATGGATTTCTGCTCTCTCGAAGTTGTTTGCTGTTCGCTCGCGCGCGAAGTGGATTTCTGCTTCCCCCAGGTCAACTAGTATAGAAGTACTATACTTCTATGCCTAGGTTTCTACTAGGGCAGAGGAGGGGAAATCGGACTCTCACGGAGTAGAGACAAGAAGGAGGAAGACGAGGCTTTACTGGAGGCATGTTTGAGGTAGGATAACTTTGAATGAATTTCCAGTGAATGAAAATAGCTTCTTTAGCAGGGTTTCTTGAAAAAATGTTTGGGAAATATGTTGTGTTGTGTGTAGTTAACTTAATATTAAGCATTAGTCTGTGTCCGTTCTGTTTAGCTAACGCTAACTTTCATTAGCGATTATCTGATTGAGGATCAACGTTAGCTTGTCTGGCAAGCAATTTAGTAGTGAATATAATTTATTACGTCTAATTAATGCTGTGCTTTGACTGTAATACGTCGGTGTTTTTGCTGTAGACTGACAGTAGATTGATAGTAGACACCAAGTGAGGGATAACGTCTGCTTAGCCTACTAGCTAACTCAAACGGTCTAAAGGTAAATTTGTTCTAACAATCCCACCTTCTTGCTTTTCGCAGATTGTTTGCAGTTTTTCTCGAAATGGCGGGTTTGAATGAGGTAAGTGCTATTATTATTCACAACACGCTGAAAAAATTCAGACAGTTTTAGTTTTAGTTTTAGTGTATGTATTCTCTATGCATTCTCTCCTCTCAGGACACCATTAGGAGACAGATCCTGACCCGGCTCCTCTCCAAGTTTGAACTGGGACTCTCAAGAGAGCCGATTGATTTAGATTATTTTGAGTTTATGTGTTGGCAGGAGTTGTATTTGTGCAATGCGCTGTCAAGGCATGTTGCTATACCGACAGACATACTACAGGGCCTAGATAATTTTTTTAGGCTTGTCAGGGACCACCTTGAGAGGCAGCACACTGGAAGTGTCCAGCCTGATACAGTACCTGGGGAGGTGGGGCGTCCCAGGTTTGATATTGATAGGGATTGCTTGGAGGAAGTCCTGGAGCTAAACCTACCTGTTCCCTGCATCGCAAAGATGCTCGGTGTGTCTAGAAGTACTCTCTTCCAAAGGATGAACGAATTTGGACTTTCTACTAGACGTTACAATGACATTGATGATGAAGAGCTGGACAATGTTGTGCAGAACGTAAAGAATGAGATGCCAACTGCAGGCTACCGCATAGTGAAGGGGAGGTTGCGGTCTCTGGGAATCCATGTGCAGTGGAGGAGAGTAGCTGCGTCATTACACCGGGTAGACTCCCTGGGCATCCTCTCAAGACTATCAGGCCTAGGCTGCATTTTATGAAGGACCTACTCTGTCAGGGGTCCCCTTTCTCTGTGCACGTGGACACAAACCATAAGTTAATCAGGTTGGTACAGTTTGGTATAATAAAACAGTGGTGTACATGTATGTGATTTATTGTGCAGGTTTAGTATTTGCAGTCAAAATGTTGCTGCTAAAGGTACAACATTGTGCTGTTTGGAGCAGTGGATGGATACTCCAGGAAGGCAAATAAATGATCATTTTGTGTAACATATTTGTCTCTTTGCCTGAAATTTACCATAACTTAAAAGAATATGCATTGTAATTTTATTAAACAGATTATGTGCCTCAGTGCTACCACTAACAATCTGGCTTCAACTGCATTTGCTGCCTTCAAGCAGGCTACGGAAACATTCGGCATTCCATCAAGGTAAACTTTCAAAAAAAAAAAAACAATCTCAAGAAACATACTTGCCATGAGATCAGAAAGGCACATTTCATTTTGATCAGTTCTTCACCATACTTAACACTTCTCCTTTGGGATTTAATTGTATTTATCTCTCGTGCATCAAAGGGTGAGAGGTGATCAAGGCAGTGAGAATGTTGAAATTGCCAGGTTTATGTTCACTGTGCGGGGTACAGACAGAGGAAGCTTCATGTCTGGAAAAAGTGTTAACAACCAAAGGTCTGTCAATAAATTTATTAATTCTGTAAAACGGCACACCTGGCCATTATGCCGCACTTAAATTAATCTGGCTGTTGTACATTTGGCATTGTTAAAGTGACTTTGTTATTAGAATCGAACGCCTGCGGCGGGACGTGAGGACCTGTGTCACCTCCAAGTACTACAATGTGCTTCACAGTCTGGAAAAGGATCAGTTGCTTGATGTTTCTTCCACAGGTTTGAACCAAAATCACTTGTCTAAAGACAATACTGCTAATGTATGAATAACTGCTAAAAAAGTTTATTTGGTTCTAAAAAAACCAAAACTGGTATTTTTTATCAAGCTTGACACAAGCAGTCTCCACAGGCACAATTAATTTGAAATATTTGACTACCAATAGTGGCTAAAACCTTAGAGTCATATTAAAACGGTGGATATGTATGCATCACTCATTTCATGGTTTAAGCCTTTACCCATCATTAACTCAACAGAAGACCTTTTCTGTGTCCACCTGGTCTTCCATCCAAAACTGAAGATGGACCTTGAAAGTTTTGTGGACGGTTGGAACAATCATCCTGTTAGGACTGAGAAAAACAGAACACCTGATCAGTTGTGGTGGCTGGGTTTGATGACCACAGATATTGACCAGCCAGAAAACATTGAGGCATGTCACCTAAATATCATTCAGTGTAAAAAACCTTGTGTCTGACAATTGGGTTAGGTTTTAAAATCCTGTAGTATTGTTCTATGCAAAGTATTATGTGAAATGTATACCCTAGACAGATGGACTGCAGCCCAGACATCGACTGGGATATAGCCATAGATCACAGTGAAGAGAAAGATGGAACGATAGTTGTTCCTCACATTGATTGCCCGTTGAGTGAGGAAGAAAGGGAAGGTGTTCAGGCCCTCCTCGAGCAGAGCGATGCAGACTTGGCCCTTCGGGAGCTGTACCTCCTATGCCGTGAATATTTGAGCCCCACTTAATCAACACCACACTCTAAGCATATTATTAAAACTGCTCATTCAGTTACATTAGCCAACCTCCTTGTGTGTCTTCCTTTATATATTTTAACTGTACCTTTCAGGTAGCAGTCTACTGCTTTTCTCAGTTGTTCAAATCTGCCTTGTATAGTTTAAGTTCGGGTTCACTACAATCATCTATACAGAGAGTTAGTGTTTTCAGAATTGACTTATTCTCAATTTTGCTTAAGTAGACCTACTTAAATATTGTAAAATAAGATTAACTTTTATTTTAGACCAATGTCAACTTTATCAAAACTCTTCTTGAACAGCTCTATAAAACGACAACTTCAGAAACCACAAAAGAGAGCTGTTCAACACTCTATAGGACACTGTCTAACAGCAGCCAAATTCATAGCCGTAGACAATGGCTTTAGAGAAGACATCTCTCAATTCAGTGGATGTACCTAGATGTACCACTGGTAAGGTTACAGAACGGGAACATGCATTAACCACAGGGTAGCAGATCCTATGTGGACTGTAGCGCACTTGACAGTCATGGTCAAACTCAAAGACTATTTTGAATTCTTCCCGGTCTGCATGAATCAAGGGTATATGCTTCTGTCCTGTTAGCCACTGGCAGAATTTGCCTACATCAATGTACAAGTTCTCGCTTCCAGTGTCTTCATGCAGGGGCTCTTCAGGCAGGTTTTCATCTGCTCCTAGAGAAGTGTAATATTACTGTAAGCAAAGGTCCTTACAGGGAAATTCTATCACATTTTAAGTCAGTTATTAAGTCATCAAACCAATAACTCTAGGGTTTGGTTCAAGCACACCATTAACAGGACCCATCACATGGAGAAATGGAATACAGATTTCTGATTGGCTGGCAGGGTGTGAACAGACATCCAAAACATACAAAAGCGTGCATTGAAAAGGTTCCTTTGAAACTTAATTTAATATGGAATTAATGAACAAGGCGGAGGAAACTCATTGGTTCTCTAACAAGATCTGACAAAACATGCAAAAGTAACATGAAAAATATTCACCTTCATCCTCCAAATTTTGAATGAAATCTTGGAGATGGTTTACAATTGTTGACTCTCTCTGACGTTTCACTGTTCCTTTCTCACTGAAAATGGGCGCCAGGGACCTCATCAGGAAGTCAGCATCAACCTAATTTACGGAAAAAAGCAGAAAACACTTTTCTTTCCCTAAATTGCTTGCCAAGTCAATGTTGAATTCCTGACAAAAAGTATTTTTTTTACCTTCCCACAAGACTCCTGTACAAATAACTGTCGGCATATGTCCTTTTCTGCCCGCACCATGTCGAGGAGGTTGTAGATTTTCAGACCAGAGCAGAGTTGTTGTATTATGGGTAGTAATCTTACTGTTGCATGCAGGACTACAGCCCTGCAAAAGTGAGAAAAAAAACATTAACTACAAATCCAATACCATCATACAATTTGAACCAACATAAAAAGTCTCTTACCGCACAATCTCTTCCTTCCATTGAATGGACACAGGTCCTGTGTAACCACATGCCACAAGTCGGTCCATGAACTCCAGCAAAGAGGTGTCCGGATCTTTTAAGACATAAAACATTAATGTCAATGTGTTTGTTTTCTCCTATTTCCATGAATACACAAAAATGAAAAACCTTCAAGAAGGCAAGACTATTTGCATTTGAGTAAGTCACTTCTGATACTACTGTTAGAAGTGTATGGTAGCTGTGTGTTTGTATGCAGATAATGGAGGGGAGGGGCAGGGTGGCAGCTGCAATTTGGAGGTAAATAATTGAATAAATCAAACTGTAAAAATTCCCATTTGTTATAAAACTGTATTACAATTATCTGTCGCATAGTTCTACTATTATTGTTATTTTTCTTTCTATAATTTCTTTGATGTGAATTGGCATCCTTGTAGTAAAATTCTACCTGTTGAATTAGTTCCTGGAGTTCGAGGTCAGCAACATCGCCTTCTGTTACTGTTTCATAGTCTAGCTCTCCATTTGAGATTAAGTGGTAACACCATGGCATGAAAAAATTTGGAGGTGGCCCACCCTGGACAATGCTGACAGCAAATATTTCCCCAATGGTCCTGCGATAGATACAAAGTAAAAAAATTAAAAAAAGTACAAGGAGGGAGAAAATACCAGTTAAAAACTCATTCCTGAGGGCACCATTGTCAATGCCTTGCTCTCCAATGAAAGTAACCCTGAGAGGGTTTTTGGGGGAAGAGCGCTTTTGCCTCTGCCACTGCTTCAAACCACATTCTACAATACACTCCCTGGTCACACAGATGCTGAAGGTGGTTGAGGTGTCAATTCTTCGGTTGAGAGTCTATATCAATTCTGAGATATTCGAAAAGCCTGACTCCCTACAAAAAAGGGGTGTGTGTGGGGAGAGGGGGTAATGATCATCAGCAGCAGACAAGCATCAGAACAGCAGACAAGTGCAAGTTCCAAACCAATGTATAAATGAACTACTAGAAGAGCAATATATGTCAATCAGCTTGATAAACATATAACTTACCGTTCTGACTTTTGTGCTTTTGTACTATCTGCATCTTCGCACTCAGCTTCATAACATTCACTGGGTAAAGAAATTCATACAACATTCAGCAAAAACAAATTACATGGCAGTGGACACCCTACATACAAATATTTCCAATGCCTGGTTGCAAAGGCAAAGTGAAACAAATTAATTATACATACCGTTCACCGCATGTGCTGGCGTGAATTTCGACAATATCACTGGCCACCCACTGGCCACATATGGGACAAGTTGTCTGAAAGCAAAACGGTAAAAATGTGAACTTAACAGCCTTTTTCCTACTATGTTAGAATTTAGGTTAATTTTATGGCTACATAAAGGACTTGGAAGGTAAAAGAAGGCTCTCAGCTCACCCTACAGGCTGTTTGGAAACTTAAAGTGCTTGCAAGATGGCTCTATTGAGCTTATTGGCTAAAAACAAACATCAATACCAAAAGGAAAAAGTAAGGAGAGAAACTGCATTCAAGCCAAGATGTACTTTTTTGCTCTTACTTTCACATCAGGAGTGTCTGAGCTGGTCAGAGGCTCTGTTGTCTCCTGCATATGCACTGTTGCGCCCTGCAAACAAAAGATGCACGTCTTTGATATATCAGATGTACCATCACCACATTTAAACATGCAAAACAGGGACAGGTGAATATCCTAGACTGCTTCCCACAGCAAAAGAGCAGTTTTAATTCCATACCAGCTATTTAAAATTACAACATTAAAGAATTGTTTTGTAGCTTACCATATCATCACCATCACCTGAGTGGAGCTATTAAATAAATACATAAAAAAACAGCCAAAAGAGGATCAGCAGCAAATGTTTATAGCAAGTCCACATGGACCTGCCATACACTACAGGCTAGAAAATCAAGAAAATATATATTTTCAATCAAAACGCCATACCTCATCTGACTCGAAACAGGTGCCGAGATGGAGACTGAGCAGCTGGAGTGGAACAGGTTGGCTGCAGGTCACACACCTGGCCTTTGGCATATCCTTAAACTCTGGGGCCGTGAATGGAAGGGGGGCAGTGCTGAGTTGATGTTGTATTGGCATTATGTATAGGCATCTTTTGGCTCCCCAGGCCTTTGTAAGTCCAGCTCCCGTGTAGCCCATGTAAGTAGAACTTGTTTTATAACTGGAAAATAATGCACATACGAAAATTTGAAAACACACAAGTTCAGTACAATGTTTACCCATAGCTTTATGTAGCATCCAAGCTCCTTCTAGCTCCTTCATTTTTGGATAAGCTGCACAAAGAAGATCAGCTATCTGTGAAATTAAAGTGTTCAAGTAAGATCTTTTTGAAGGCCAGAGTTGTACTTACATTTACACATATAGCCGACGCTTTTATCCAAAGCGACTTACCCAAGAGCAGTAGAGCTACAGCAGTCTGTTGGATAATGTTATTTTGAGGAGCAAAGTGGCCGGGCGGTATCATAGGGCTTTAGGAGGGCATTAACATAGATGGGGGCAGATCTGTTAATTACCCTGAAGGCCAGCTTAGACCACTTCCTTAAAACCAAAACATAAAACCAGGTCACTTACCTCCTGATGGTCAGAAGCCTCTGAGATTGAAATAGTCCTCCTGCCCAAGCCCGCCTGCAGCAGAACCATTTCATCAGATGGCTTTGGGGTTTTGTCGGAAGCAGCATTCATTAAGAAAAATTGTACTTGGGACAATTTCCCTGCAGGCCTCTTCCTCTGGAACCTTGGTCCGCTCTTAAAAAGTCCAGGGAAAGCCCTGGACAAAATGTGTAGATTCAAAACCTCATCTAAATAGGGTAACTTCCAGACAGTTTGATTTCACTTTACACAAAATCTACATAAATTCATTCTACAAGAATACACAAACCTGGACATATCGTTTTGGATGGGTGTCCCAGATGTTGCAGCGGTTTGCCTGCATCGATCTGAGCTCTGCCCCTGACCTGATGGCCTACTATCAGCTCTGGACTGTCCCTGATCTTCAGTTACAACACATTCAATACAATAAATTCAGTGGCTTCACATCATGTGTGGTTGACATATAAACGCACAGTATTAAAGAGAACTGTGTTGCACTGCTTATCATGTGCTTCAAAATAAGTGTGTTACTTCATTTTGTACTGAAGTGTGAATTAATTCTTTTCACTTATCATTACTACTAACTAAGGAAGTCCTTATCGTGGCCATAACATCCATGGCCATCTTGCGCAAATTGTCCTGAAGAATTATAGAGAAATATGCATATAGACGTTAATGTCAAACAACCTACGAAGATGTCTTATCAATATCATAGATTCATAAATTTCATGTCATATGTGTTAAGAACATAGGTTAAATGATAAAACATCACCAAACACCAAATAGAAGCCGGCTATCTACAATTTGCCAATCATGATTTATTACTGATCTCGAAACAGTCAGTATCACCGTCATATTCCATGTGATGAGAGGACAAAATAAAAGATTGGGGGTAGGGGCGTGTTATAATGATACCTAATTATAATAGCACTTGCCTCATTCGAACCCGCCATTTCGAGAAAAACTGCAAACAATCTGCCAAAAGCAAGAGGGTGGGATTGTTAGAACAAATTTACCTTTAGACCGTTTGAGTTAGCTAGTAGGCTAAGCAGACGTTATCCCTCACTTGGTGTCTACTATCAATCTACTGTCAGTCTACAGCAAAAACACCGACGTATTACAGTCAAAGCACAGCATTAATTAGACGTAATAAATTATATTCACGACTAAATTGCTTGCCAGACAAGCTAACGTTGATCCTCAATCAGATAATCGCTAACGAAAGTTAGCGTTAGCTAAACAGAACGGACACAGACTAATGCTTAATATTAAGTTAACTACACACAACACAACATATTTCCCAAACATTTTTTCAAGAAACCCTGCTAAAGAAGCAATTTTAATTCACTGGAAATTCAATCAAAGTTATCCTACCTCAAACATGCCTCCAGTAAAGCCTCGTCTTCCTCCTTGTCTCTACTCCGTAAGAGTCCGATTTCCCCTCCTCTGCCCTAGTAGAAACCTAGGCATAGAAGTATAGTACTTCTATACTAGTTGACCTGGGGGAAGCAGAAATCCACTTCGCGCGCAAGCGAACAGCAAACAACTTCGAGAGAGCAGAAATCCATCTCGCGCGAGCGAGCAGAAAGCAACTTCGAGAGAGGTCAGTGACTTTGAGGGTGCATCTGCCCCCCAGTGGCTGTTTTGCGCACTGGTCACGGATTTCTCCTCGCGCGCACAGATAATTTGCGCCCTCGCAGTTAATATCTACGCTCGTGAAACAATATCTACGCGTGTGAAACAATAAAATACGCCCGAATGCTTCATTTATCTTGCGAGTGCTTTATGACACTATTTTAACGCCATACAAGCTGGGTAACGATGTCATCGAGCCAGAATTATTTGAGAATTTACAATGAAAATGGGAATGGGAATAAAATAATATCCCAGACATATACCAAACTAGAACGCTTAATGTGTTTACTCACAACAAGACTATCATTTTCAGTGAAAAGTACCTTGGTATCTTGCTGTGTTTATGCAATGGATGGCCAGAAAGATGGTCGAATTTCAATATGGTGCATGTTTGCCGTATATCTTCTCTGTAACGAGGATTTGTACTGTGAAGGTAAATGCTGTTTGTTGTGCATTTGGACCTCTGTTTTCGGGAATACCAAGCATTTCTTTGGTAGTATCTGCACTTTCAAGCTAGAGGGAGCCAAAGTGGGAGGTTGTGTCAATGTTTAGGTGGCATTATTTTGTTTACCCAGCAAGATAGAGATCTGAAATTCTCTGGATAAATATTCCCTGTAATGGTGTGATCAGGAGCCAGTCGCGAGAACCAGGCAATGCAGTAGAACTTGCTTTATTAATTAAGGGGGAGCACCCCCGCAGGGCAGAAGGTAAAAGTACAAAGTCCACAATCCGAAAATCAAAATCCAGTTGGGCAAAAATAGGATCAAAAACCAGGGCAGCAATCACAGTAATCGTAGTCGGACAGAAATGGGTCTGGTTCACAGGAATAGGTATATCAGAGAAGCAAAGCCAGATTCCAATGGGCGTAATCCGAATCGTTACCAGGGCAGCAAACATAGATCTCGTAGCCAGGCAGAAAAAGGTCAAAACACACAGATGCAACGATAATCCAAAAATCACCAAGGCAAAAATCGAAAGTTGGGCAGTCCAGTCAGAAAGATAAACACTGAGTAATCAAGGCGAAATGAAATGGAGGAGGAGAAGACTGAGGAAAACGATCTGACGGAGAGTGGCTGTGAAAAGACACCTAATATACACTTCTGGGAAGATCACATGGGGAGAATCACAGGTGCAGAAAGTCAGACTGATTACAAGGGGAAGGCACATGAGGAAAAGCCTAATCACATAAAATTGGTCAAAGCCAAAATGCGGACAGGGAACACGAGACATTCCTATAAACAAACATACAGCTCCATTCATGGAGTTTCTAACGCGCATAGATTAATGAGAAACACGACAGCGCGATCAGGTGTGAGCTTTCACAGAAAATGCAGCAAAGGTAATCAGGGAGAGCTAAGAGGCAGTGACTAGAACAGGGCGAGTGCTGAGAGCTAGTAAATCAATTAGTAAGTGCAACTATACAAATCCTTGGTGCTCGTTAGTAAGTTAGTATTATCTACAAGGTTAGTTGTTAGTAATCTTAGGGGAAAATAATAAACTGTTAGTATTGTTAGTAAATAGAAAAGAAAAGAGAAGCCAGTAAACGAGATCGGAAGGAAGATTGAAAACCAGAATCCAATAATTTACCTGAAGAGTGAAACACAAGACTGGGGCAGAATGCAATGACAAGACATGAGACCAGACGGGGGAGACAAAGTGTAAAGCAAAATGGAAAACATGAACCGTAATGTGATATGGCAAAATGTAAAACATGGAAAAGTAATCTAAGACAAAACATGACAAATCAAAGTAACCAATACACAATACATATGTTATGGCCCGAATTTGTTATTACATTACAACACAACAGCAACAGCAAGGGATGACAGACACAGTTTTTAAAACTCAAACACATTTAATTAACAAAGACTAAACTACTATTTACAACTTAGACCAAGATTGAATATATATAAAAAAAAGAAATATTTACAGTCCCTTGTTTTTGTTGGGGTGGCTTGGTGATGTCCTGGGTGAGGAAAATGCTGTAATAAAGGCAAAAATCCACAAAAGAAACTTCACAGGTCCTGAACAGAAATGACAGGTCTGGTCACATGTATCCTTCTTCTTGCAATTTCTCCTACTACTTTACTGTCTCAATTCTTTTCCTTATATACTCTTTTGCAGACCCCACCCACATTTAGACCTTTTTTTTTTACTTTTCGGGGACTTGCCCCAGACATGTCCAGGACATGTCTAAACATAGCTCCAGTCTGAGCTGAATAAAAAAAAAAGGTAAATACTGCCATCCAGTGGCCTATATTCACATTACACATGATACAAAGAATAGTCGTTTTAAAGAATGGTCGTTTTTACACACTCAAATATTTCTCTGGGTACCCAAAAGTCAAGCCAAAAAAGTACTGATCTTAGTCGATACTAATTGAAGGTTGAAAACGGAATTCTTTCCAATACTAATATCTGAACTGTCACTTAAGTACTCGCTATCGGCAAGTTAGGAACCTATCGAATTACCCAACACAAAAAAGATTCCTTGAAATGACCGAATAATAAAATGCGAAAACGTAGCAAAATGTCATGGTAGAAATGATGTAAAAAATCTTGCGAGTGGTCCAACAGAAAGTGAATAGTAGAAACACGCGAGTAGGTCGGCGGCATCCAGTTCTTGCATAGAATTGCATTAGTCCAAGTAGACTTTATGGGTTCTCAATCAGGAATATGTAGGAAACGTATTCCTGAACCCTTCACGAAACGATCTGTGCAGTTAATAATGCTGCAACTAACTGGCATTATGACAAAAAGTGGAAGACAACTTTACTTCGCCTATAAAATCAATTGACATGTTGTGGCTTTTTGCTAACCACGGTAGTCAACAAATCCATGTGACCAGGTTCATGACATCACGAGAAGTATTGCTCCGGTACGTTCAGTAAAATTTTTGGCTGGAACCCTGCATCGAATTTGGATGTTTCAGAAAATCAACCCTTGGGGCAATAAAATTCCACAGAAATCTGCGGAAAATTCTCATCCCTGTAGTAAGACGTCTCGAAGCAGTGATGGTGCCAGAACAACCCTTTATTAATGCTGGCTGGTTCTCAATCATTTTCATTCTATTAACAATTGATTCACTCCGAGGGCACTCCACATTATTTGGTGCTGCTAATTCTCCCCCTTTAGGTATGATGTCGATAATCATTCATTTGGACGTGGAATTTGGTGCATTTAAATCAGCATTATTCAAAATGACATACCCATCAACTCTCACTAATATGGAGTCTAATGCTTTTATAGTGGCATGTCATGTTTCCACGCCATAGGCTTTAATCTTCACTTGATAACAAAAGTGCACGTTGAAATTTTTAATTTGGCGAACAATATTATATTTTATTACAATATAATCAATCCACGTTGTAACGAGAATAAAAGGCGACCCAGATAGCAAGCTCCTCCGCTCCGGATCTGCCCCGGCTCTGAGCGGGATCCGCTGGAGTCGAAACAGAGCCGGGGCAGATCTGGAGCGGAAGTGCTTGTTATCTGGGGATATTTCACAGGAACACAAATCAGTCATTATTCAATCAATGCGTATTTTAGAAATTATCTTGCAGAATTGAAGTCTTCTCTTGCTTTTCTCAGGGGTTGGTAGCCATGAAATTTCATATAGATGTTACAAATGGTCTTTTAGTTCATTCAAACAATTAAAACAATCATGAACCGCAAGTTAAATCGCCTGATTTGAGGACCAAGTAGCGCAGAAGTTTCAGGGCAGTTGGCCTTTGGTAAAACATCGACCCATTTGTAGGTAAACTATTTTTTCTGTCCTGAATTGAGCCCATTATTTTGTCATTGTAAGATCGCATGAAGAAAGAGGCCATGCCTTCAATTGCCAATGGATTGTTCCTGTAACTGAAAAACATCGGATAAAAAAAAAAGAAATCAGCTTTTGCTGTATACATACATGGAATAAATGCATAATTGGGCAAACGCTAGGTGTGCTTATCAGATTTCTCATAAACTGACAACAGCCTGTATCTGATAATGATTATCTGACTCTGCTGTTTACATGACCACTTGAACAATCCGATAACTCCAGTAATCCAATTACCATAAGTTTTATGACTATAAAGGAACTCACTGATATCTCCCACTCTAGCCGGGAACATTCTGTCCAGAGAAACCCATTATAATCTGAAAAACTCCTACAAAAAATTAAACTTCAATTGGCATTACATAAAAACTATTACAGCTATGAAAAAATGGATTTTAAAAAAGTCTCAAGTCTTGTGACACATTTAAAGTTTCAACTGTCTGTCTATGTTGAAGTACGGTGATATAATGAGAGGCCAAAGAGGAGTTGGGTTTGATCACTTTTTTAACACATTCATTTTGAATGTGATTTTTAATTTTTTGCAAATTGAGACTTCTTCAACAAATGACATAGCACACCGATCCCGACTGAGCTGCACGTATTGATATAAATATATTTTTGCCAGGGTTTTCTCAAAGCTGTGAGAGGAGTAGTGAATCACAATTTTATACGGAAGAGGAATAAGAAGAAGAACTAGAAAATGGCGCAAGAAATTTTGAAAGTGCTAATAACACTGCATGGATATGAGGGAGCCCTGCATGGTGGCCAGGCTCCAGATTCATTGATAGCTCCATGAAAGTGCTAAGCTATCCATCACCGAAAGTAGGTCCTGAAGCAGAATTCCCCCATCATCGAAGATTTCATGAATGCACCATTGAAAACATTTCAACCAATCAGAAAAATCCTCGCAGATAAGTTGTGGAGATTCTCTGACGTCACAGGGGGATTCTCTGTCGTGCACATGAAGCAATACATGGTGAGTAAGACTTCACAAGCCTTGGGATAGTTGTTAAATTACTCACTGTTGTCACCATTTTTCTGTGCCAAAGGACATAGTTAGTCACAAACAGACCCTACTATTTGTGAAAATATTTAAGAAGGCTGCTTGAAGGCCGAGAGAGAGAACAATATGCCTATGTGTACAGTGGTTGGGTCTATATGCAGTACTGGTTCAGGTCAGCAGCATGACTGCACGTTCTATGCTGCCGTGCAAAGGCAAAACACCGTAACATCACATTTGGTCGAAAATTAGCTATTGTCATTTTGGGGGTATTGAAGACCTCCTTTATCACATGGATGAATATTTTAAGTTTTGTTTTTAGAAAAAGTTGAGGTCTGTGTCAACAATAACTCCGAAAATCCCATCAGAAACCATGACAGAACACTGTAACTGCACTTACGGCGCTTGTTTCGGGACGCTGATGTTGAGTTAAGGTACTCTGGCTTTGTTTAGCCACGCATCAAAGCTTTGTTACTGTACAGCCCTAAGTTACGGTCAGTAATAGTTGGTGCAGGCACATCTACGTTTCACCCACACACCTGCCTGTCATCAGGCCCATAAACAATTATTTGCATTTTCTATCTTTTCTTGTAAACCGATAAAATCCATGCCAGCCATGTCATCTGCAGTGTTTCCACAATAAACCACAAGTGTTAGAGTAAATATTCCTTAGATGCTGCAGGCGAGAAGACAAATTCTTTATGATCAATGAGTCGGCAAGCTAGGCTACTCAACGCACACTGTTGGTTGCAAGGCAAACCGTTAATAAAAACATTTCAGCTATGAAACTTTTTTGGTCGATTGTGTAATGTCGGAGATGACTTTGGCCTAGCAGGAAAATCCACTTCCATCATTATCCGTGTCTACTATGTCAGGCACATCATCAGTGATGTTTCCATAAAAATACACTATTAGAGCAGTGCCTTGGATGCAAACGAGCAGACCACTTATTTATAATCAACAAGTCTGCAAGCTAGTCCTACCTAACATCCATAGTTCGTTGCACAGCAAATCAAACACACATTCTGCCTGTAAAACCCTTTCTTCGATTGATTGTGTCTGAGTTAAGCTGCTTTCACATCGGACGCGAAACAAATTTTTAGCATTACAGATTACATTTCTAGTCAATGCAAAGACGCGATACAGGCCAAACGCGTGTATTCACGTCTTTGCATTGACTTTGAAGTAAAAATAATTTCCTGTATTTACAACCCCAATAGAAATGCAATTATGTAGTCCGGTGCCAAATTTTGACAAACCCAATGAGAAAAATGCTTTTGCTCCGAGTTATTTTTGGAGGGGAGTACTTCTACCATCCAAATTTTTGCAGTCACAGCATGCATTCGTTCGTAACCAAGCAATCGACAGTGCTTGGGTTCGAGTACTACCATTGTGCTAACACTCCCATTTTTGTTTTGAGTTCCTCGTAGACACCAGGGGCCTATAAAAGTCCAACCAAAAATGAGTAAAGATCAGACGGGTTATTTTGCTATGACTAACGGAAGTTCAACGAGAACGCAAGATTGGCATGCTACTGGCCGGAAGTTGGGTAGATAGAGTTGCTAGTAAATTCGGCATGCGTTCTGCGACAATTAGTCACCTCAGAACCAGGTTTAATGCCACTGGACACACAGCTAATCGGCCCAGATCTGGTTGGCCACGTGTTACGACTCGTGCGTCTGACTGTCGTATCATGATCGACCGTCTGCTACACACCGAACCAACCTTCATTTTCTTGAAGGAAACCTCACTGCTGTCCGTTACCGCGATGAAATATTCCGTCCAGTCATGCCTCCGTTTGTCTGATGTCACCGACTGACTTTCCAACAGGACAACGCCTGTCCGCACGTGGCACGTATCTGTATGGTGTTCCTTCGGGCCGAAAACGTGCAAATCCTTACCTGGCCAGGGTTTTCTCCAGATCTTTCACCTGTAGAACACTTGTGGGACATTCTGGATAGAGCGAGCCGGAGACGTCAACCCCCACCAGCTACAGTAAGTCAGCTAAGACAAGCACTGACCGAAGAGTGGAACAGCGTTCCAAAAGCAACAATTAGATGTCTGGTGATGTCTATGAGATGCAGGTGTACTGCCGTGCTTGACGCTAACGGGGGACGTACAAGATACCTATAATGTCATTTGTGTTTCGTAATGTCGAAATTCACCTAGTTAAATAAAAGCCAACATGGCGATATTCCAACCCCACTTTCTCTTATATCTATTGTCTGAGATTTTGTTTGATGTCAATGAAGTGTTGATTAATAACAGTGACGCTTGATAAAATCAAGAAATAGAAAAGTGCGGTTCTTTTTGGGTCAGTATAGATCACATTTCAAATGTTGGAACTAAGACATTTTTATCCAGAAAATGAGCTAATTTCAAATTTTCTGACTGCAAAAGGTCTCAAAAAAGTTGGGACAGGCAAAGAAGGGCTGAAAAAGCTATTTATATATAAGAGAATCAGCTGAAAGAACATTTAGCAAGTAATTAAGTTTACTGGCATCAGATGGTCACATGACTGGCTACAAAAGGGATGTCTTAGAGAGGCTGAGCCTTTCATAAGTAAAGATGGCCAGAGGCTCTCCAACCTGTGAGGGCTTGTATTAAAAAAATTGAGGAATACTTTCAAAACAATTTTCCTCAATGTCAAATTGCAAAGGCTTTGAAGGTCTCATCATCAACAGTGCATAACATCATCAGAAGAGAGACACTGGAAAAATCTCTGTGCGTAAGGGACAAGGCCGAAGACCTTTACTGGATTCCCGTGAGCTTCGGGCCCTCAGACGACATTGCATCATTCACCGGCATGATTCTTTCATTGACATTTCTAAATAAGCCCAGGAATACCTCAAGAAACCACTGTCTGTAAACACAGTCCGCTGTGCCATCCACAGATGCCACCTAAAACTCTATCATGCAAAAAGGAAGCCATTGTTGAGCATGATGCAGAAGTGCTGCCGTGTTCTGTGGGCCAAGGCTCATTTAAAATGGACAGTAGAAAAGTGGCACAGTGTCCAGTGGTCAGACGAGTCCAAATTTGACATTCTTGTTGGAAATCATGGGCGTTGTGTCCTCCGGGCTAAAGAGGAGAAAGACCACCCCTCCCATTATCGACGTTCAGTTCAAAAGCCAGCATCTTTGATAATTTGGGGATGCATTAGTGCATATGGTGTAGGACACTTGCATGTTTTAAAAAGCATCATGAATGCTGAAAGGTAGATAAAGGTTCTAGAGCAACATATGCTCCCCTCCAGAGGACATCTATTCCAGGGCAGGCCTTGTGTATTTAAGCAGGACAATGCAAAACCACATACTGCAGCTATTACAACAGCATGGCTTTGTAGTAGAAGAGTCCGTGTGCTGAACTGGTCTGCTTGCAGTCCTGATCTTTCACCAATTGAGAACACTTGGCACATAATTAAACGAAAAGTCTGTCAAAGGAGACCCAAAACTCTCCAGCAGCTGGAAGCCTGTATTAAACAAGAGTGGGATCAAATTCCAATGGATAAACTCAAGAAACTTGTCTCCTCAATGCCCACACGTCTCCACTCTGTGTTAGTAAGAAGAGGTGATGCTACACCGTGGTGAACAGGCCCCTGTCCCAACTTTTTTGAGGCCTGTAGCAGCCATAAATTTTGAAATAAGCTCATTTTGTGGGCAAAATTTGTTTCGACATTTGCTTTGTTATCTATGTTCGATTGTGAATAAAATACTGGCTGATGTAATTTGAAAGTAATTGCATTTTGATTTTATTCACAATTTACACTTTGTCCCAACTAATTTGGAATTGGGGTTGTGTGTATATATATATATATATATTTATATACTGTAAAATGCAAAGTAACTTATTTGCTGGCATTCTGTTTCTGGTGCCGCACACCAAACTGGAGCTATTCTCTATCATGAACATATGATGTAATGTCACCACAGCTCTCCCAGTAAACAAAATTACGTTGCCGTGATGTTACAGCAACGTAAATTCATGACCAAACTTACGTTTCCGCGTCGTAACCTCTGAGGTTGCCGCAACATGGCAAGTGAAAGGTGACAATTCGTAACCACGACGTAACTTTCCGACGTTGCAGCGACCAAAATACCTACTGTTGACATTCTAGCAACCTTCATTATCAGGTTGCCAAAATGTCACCAGGTTTAAAAATTTGGGCGGACATTGTCCTCATTTTCTCTTATGGAGGCTAGGGAGGGTGACCAGACGACCCTGATTTCCAGGGTCAGCCCCCGTTTTGGTGGTCTGCCCCTGGTTAAATATAAGAAAACCCACTTTGTCCCTGATTTTTGAAGCTAAAACATTATTATGCCTATTTTAATAATAGGCATTTATAGAAAGTCCTGGATATTCATCTCAGAGTTCTGGTCACCTCATAATAAGAGGTTCTGCTGCTGTTGCCCTCTCTGCTGTGCCTGAGAAGAATAAAAGGTGACTGAATATCGGTGGTCAACATGCAAACTTGCAGTTTACACAACGTTCAGTATCATTTTACATAGATCAGTCTTCAGAAATTATCATTGGGCCATTTGTTATTAAAACCATAGTGGAGCTAAGATCAGGGCTGTAACCGGAAACATTTTTGTGTTTGCATTAGATCAGTCGCCTACATGGGATGGCCTAGGCCTATGTGTCCTGATTGTAAATAGAGAATTAATGAATTTTTAGTTTTAAAGGAAAATTCTAGGGGTATTTTCGGAAAGTAAAAGACTTAACTCTTCAAACCTTAAATAGGCTATTGAACGGCATTTAACAACAGCCAAAACAATAAACTTGAACTTTAAATAGCTTACAAATATGCCTTAAATAACATAAATTAAATCTTCACATCACGCAACAACAACAAAAACTCAAACACTTATCAATTGGGCAGTGGCTACTATTTCACACCGCACATTGTAGATAAAACAAGCAATAGGCAAATGTAATTGGATGTTTATAAGGCACTGTGTAGGAACGATAGTGAGTCTACACTGGACGGACTCAGGCGTGTTCTCCTCTCTTCTATAGTGCGGCCAGCCACACTGAACACCCTCTCACTGCTGCTGCTGCTGCTGCTGGCACACAGACCACCTGCCGTGCCAAGTGAGCCAGTTGAGGATAGACACTGCTGTTGGTCTTCCACCAGCCCGGCTGGTCCTGATCATCAGTCATAGCTGGCCTTTGACGGGCATAGCTGTCCACCTCATCCTCGTCTGATTCTTTCTCACCAAATGCGTTTTCGCCACTGATCGTAGCGCAGCGTTTTCTTTGCAGCTGGAGCAGGCGGTGCTGCAGCCGTTGACGCATCACGCGTCTCCTGGCTCGCGTCACCTGGGGCCTCCGGTACCAGCTGCTGCACAGCTAACAGACGGGACTTCACATACTGTTGTGCATCTGCCCTTTGGTCAGTGGGCAGCATCTGCAGCTGGTTGAATTTCAGCCACAGGAATGTTGCGGCTTTGTGGATATCAGTGATAGACTTGGCTATTTTTTTCTCCAACCAGTGTGCATGACGTTGACGCACAGCCACCAGCTAGGCAGTGTCGTCGGCAGTTGGTTGGTAGTGATGTCTGAGATGTTCTGCCCAGAGCAACACAAGATGCAGAGTGGGATATTTGTCCTCCTCCAGTTCACACTGAGCATCATTAACCCCTTTCTGCAGATGTAGACGCCCGCATCTATAGACCTGCAAACTGGAAGCACGCTGTTACTGTACTCGATCACTAAATGGCACCCCCGGATCAGTTATTGAATGTTCACAAGCAAGCAGACCTCGAACGCGGTTCTGAATATGGGGAAGTTCACTCCACGCCCTGTTTTTCAAGAGCTGCATGAATTAAACTCCTCAGCTAAGCCTGATGTGCAAACTGGTCAGTATCCTTGCCTATAGTATCGAACCAGCAGTTTAAAAAAACGATATCTTGACACAGAAAAAATCGCTATCCTCTGTAGCAACCAGATAAGCCACAGTGAGCCAACAGTATTCCAAGTAATGGTTCAGAAAAATCAGTTTTCTGAGGCAAAAAAATCGACATGGTATTGATTCTCTCACATTCTACTTTTAATTACTGTCGTCACGTACAAAAAAAATCGTAGTTTCCTACCGTGGATTTACGCGCAGATCCATTCATTGACAAATCCAGCGCTTCCTTATATCCACCCGAGTACTGGCGTTGATAGCCAATCACTCAACCATACACTCAAGCTCTTCTGCGTAATTGTAGAGTTACACTTCATGCCCTCGCAAAGCTAACCCGGTAAAAAATGTATTGATTGGCTCGTTTCTTATCCAAATCTCGAGTGTTTCAACATTTTAGAGTAAGTGAAACACATTGATTGGACAAACACAGAGCATACAAACCTATGCGTATCAGCATGTTCGGTTGTATCCTGTCTACGTTATGCACATTACGCGGTTAAAATAGACGCGATTTATAGAAAACACGTTCGCAAAACTGGCCTTGAAGTGTTCAGTTACATTTATAGGATCTAAATGAGATAAGGATATGGTCAATTGGAATTATTTAGAATGAAACAGGACCGGAGGGTCCCTCCTACTGGATACATCGGTCTCTGGAGCAGGGATTCATGAAAAAGGTGAGGCTGATACTTTGTTATTTTTTGTTGTTGTTGTTGTTGTTTTGTTTTTGGAATGTATACGTACTCAACAAAGTCGAATGTCGAGGTTTTTTTTCCTGTTTAAAACGCGAACTGCCCGTGCATTTGGGTGGACCCCCTGGTACGTTCATTGCACGTTTCTTTTGAATCCAGGGAGGCAATGGATTGTTCCCTGAAAGTGGAGTGTCCGTTCTGTTAAAATAAGGTATATTTCAGAATTCAGATATTACTGAGTTAGTGAGTTGCACTTGTTCCTTATAAGTGTTGAAATGAGTTTGTGAGCTTAGAAGAGGGGACTGGTAGCTTCCATTACAGGGTGAATGTTCTAGCCGTTTAATAAGAAGTTTATTTAATGCGTGTTTGTGCTGGCACTTTAAAGTAAAATGGGCAAAACTCTAAACTTTATTATGGAGAAAAGGCATGTTTTGTGTTTTGGAGTGGTTACTGGTGACCATTGATATTCAACTGCACTGAGATTGATAAATTCATACTAAACTCAACCAGAAAATCATTTGTTCATATTAAATTTCATGCCTTAAAACTTTATTTGTGTTATATACATGATTTTTTTATGATTTGACTGGACTTCATTTTGAGACTTCGGGGAGACACTTGGATAGCTGTATAATTTGGCTAAAAGCATGTAGGTAATCTAGAATGTAATGTTGAAGATGAATTGTACTTGTGGTCAAGGAGTTTATGATCCCAGAAATGTATAGTTTTAAGCCCCAGCAGTTTTTCAATCCTCAGAATTATTTTTTTTGCAATTTCAATGGTGAATTCTCATGAAGATTTTTTATGTTTGCAGCTCATTTTCTCTACCATAATCATGAAAATAAACTGAAATACTATGTAATTCTAAATGCTGTAAGTGTCTTTTCAGAATTGAGCCACATTTTTCCTCTTTATGAAGCTTTAATCTTGAATTATACAGCATTAAAGTGGGTAACCCAAAAATAGCCAAATTTGGCTTCTGCACAAAGGGGTTACAGGGCTCCAAAAATGATATTTACATGCCCAAAGTGTCAGGATTATTTTTTCAAATCTCTCACTCTCTCCACGGGCGTCCAGTTTCTCCTACAGCTCTGTGTAAATGTCGTTAATAGATTTCGGGGTCAAATATACGGTGCTGAAATGCGTATCCACCATCTGCAGGCGAATCTTGGAGAGCTGTGCTGTGATTCCCGCCTGCTTTACATATCTATAGAGGGAATATAATCAATTAAAACTGAGGAGGAAAAAGACTGCGTGCTGCTGTTGCACAAATGAGTAGCAACTGTGTCAAAAACAAACAAAAACAAAAGACTCAGATATGCTAATCATTTACTAATGGGGAAAATATAAGGGCCTAATATACTAATAATATTATAACAGTAAATACAACTAGCTGGGTTCTGCCAATGCTGGTCGGCGGTGGTCGGCGCCGACCAGCACTCGGAATGCACCGACCACCACTCAGCCCAGAAAGTGCTTTCTCCGCACGGCACTATTTTTTCAAAGATCA
Source organism: Gymnothorax reevesii (assembly GCA_029721435.1). Classification (NCBI taxonomy): domain Eukaryota; kingdom Metazoa; phylum Chordata; class Actinopteri; order Anguilliformes; family Muraenidae; genus Gymnothorax; species Gymnothorax reevesii. The sequence continues at coordinate 74,135,048 of CM056573.1, read as the reverse complement.
GTTAAAAGAATGCGTCCAGTCTCCAATAAAACCGCAAGAGAGAAAACATAAATGACCCTAAATATGTGTCCCCCCATGTTGCTGTCAGAATAGCAAAGTTTTGTTTTCGACCCGCTTCCTGACATAGCCGATTCGCGAGAATCGTCTGCGGTGCTCGTTATAGCAATCCGCCTATTGTACATGTATTATGCTTTGACACGAGTTTAGCTGAAGTGCAGACGGCTCGCGGAGAGATGGCCAAACGGAAGATTCGGCCCCAATTGACAGATTTTGAAGGTGAGATTCAGTGTTGCACTTACAAGATAATTACAGGGTTCTAAATTTGCAGTAGTCCGCTAGAGCACACAAAAGTTAAAATTAAGGTGGACTATTAGAATTATATACTGTGTAGTATATATGTAAATGCAGAAATTTGTACGAAAACTTTCACGTAATCATTCACATCATACAACAAGACTTATGCCGTCGGAGGCGACGGCTGGGGGTATATCCCCGAACGCCCCCAATCCTCCAATTCCCCAGTCTTTGAATAGACCGTGAATAGACTTTCATTTGAACTTAATTTCAGGTCAATCGGTCAAATGGTTTTGAAGATATGGCCAAAATGGTAATTTTCCATCACAAAGCGCCACCTGGTGGCAAAATATTGAACCATACAGGTATGATGTCATCATGTGACACGTTGTGAGGTCATGACCTTGTAGTTGCACATAGTTTCTTGTCAATTGGAGAAATGGTTCCAAAGATATAGCAAAAATGGTGAATTTTAAGTGACAAAGCTCCACCTTGTGTAAAAATTTTGAACCATACAGGTATAATGTCATCGTGGGACACATCCTCAGGTCATGACCTTTCATTTACACTTGATTTGAGGTCAATTGGACAAATATTTCCAGAGATTTTTTCCATTTTTGGCCCCTGGTGGCCAATCTGGAAATTGTAAATTGTCCAAAATCGAATCAGTTCTTCCTCTCTATGATACTTACTTATACGCAAAACTTCGAATTTCAAATTGAAATATTACTGCAGTTATCGTGTTAACACGTAAATCAGTTTTTGGCCCCTGGTGGCCAATCTAGAGATTGTAAATTGTCCAAAATCGAATCAGTTCTTCCTCTTTATCATACTAACTTATGTGCAAAACCTGAAATTTGTAGTTGAAATATTACTGAAGTTATCGCGGAACAGTGATTTTTTTTCATTTTTTGGCCCCTGGTGGCCAATGTAGACATCGTAAATTGTCCAAAATCGAATCAGTTTTTCGTCTTTATGATACTAACGTATGTGCAAAAGTTGGAATTTGAAATTGAAATATTACTGAAGTTATCACATTAACACGTAATGCGGCGGCGGCCGGACCAAAAACATAATAGAAATACTAAGACATTTCAGTTAAATGTTTTCTACAAGTTCTATCAATAACAAGTAGATCAGAAGGATCTAATAGCTGCGACCTCGCCTAGCATCCGCCTAGTGTCCATGACTGGTGGTTTCTTGTACAAGTGTGATCTTGAAATTGGCAAATAACCTTGAAAATCAATAGGGGACCCTTCCTCTGTACCAAGAAGCTTGTTCTAAGATGTAATAGCCATCCATCAAGTCAAAGTGGAATTACGGTCCGAAAACTGTGAAATCGGGGCAAAATCGACACTTTTTTGACGGGTGTGACCATGGGATTCGACAGATGACATTGAAAATCAATAGGGAACCCCTCCTCTATACCAAAAAGCTTGTCGTAAGATTTCATAGCCATTCATTGAATGAAACTTGAGTTACGGAGCGAAAACCGTCAAATCGGGCAAAATTGACACTTTTTTTGCCTTTGTGACCTTGGGATTTGACGGATGACCTTGAAAAACAATAGGGAACACCTCCTCTATGCCTAGAAGCTATTTCCAAAATTTCATAGCGATCCATGAATTCTAACTGGAGTTACAGCGCGAAAACCCGCAAACAAGGTCGTGACCTCTGTGAACTTGACCTTTGACCTAGACCTTGTGCATGGACATCACTTTGGTGAAGGTCAATAACTCCTGAAAATTTCATGATGATACGACGACAGGAACATGGTCGAAAAGGTGGCACAGACGGACAGACAGACAGAAGCGTTCATAGAGCTGCTTGGTCGCAGCTAAAAATAGCAAATGCTCAAATTTCATTCACAATATAGAATACCATTGCATTTTATTGGTGTTATGGACGTGACATAAAAGTTCCTTTTCTGTAGAATTGCCTATAGGAGACAGACTCTTTGTGATCATGAGAAAATAATCTGTCGTTTACATTTACCTAGTGTTGTGTTACTCGAGACCACTTTTACATGGTCTTGGTCTTGTCTCAGTCTCGACAATCTCTGGTTTTGGTCTCGGACACAATGGTCTTGAGGGGATTTCAAAATCCAGGCAAGCAGCTGGTCCTGACACAGCCTTATTAGTACTAAACAGCTTTCTTTAAATGCAGCCAATAAGAGGCATCTTTTTTAACAACATGTTACAATGTATATTTTTCCCTGCCTCCGCGGTCTCCCATCCCGTCTCGTCTCACAACGTATGGGCAAAGAATTAGTCCAGTGAATCAGTAAAAATGTCAGCTAATTCATCTATTCAGGGTTCCCGCTGCTGCTCGTCATTATGTCTCCCCCTTCCTGGGGGCGGACACATATTGTTTTTGCCTGAATTCCTGTTGGCGTCGGTGTTGGCATTTGTTTCCGGAGCATAACTCTAAAAGTGTTTGACCGATTCTCACCAAATTTGATATAGTGTCTCTCCATAACATGTAGATGTGCCTTTTGAGGGTTTGAACTGCTTTTGAATTTTATTTTTTCTGTTTTCATGGCAACAATTTGGACTTGGGCATATTGAAAGGTGGGACTCGTTTCCGGGCCATAACTCTAAAATGTGAAATTTGGGAAGGGGGAGAGATCTGTTTTTACGTGTAAAAACCATTTCTAGTTTTCCTCATTGGCGAATAAAATACATCCGTGACGAGAAGAAAATTTCAAGCAGTAGTTACACTGGCGAATGTAATTGCTTCATGACAAATATAAATTCCACATGACTGAACGTCTGTAAAGCAAGACCGCACACTGCTGTATTTTTTTTTTTTTTAATTCTACAATGAACAGAGGCGGGAAAGACCAAGTAGAAAGGGTTTATTAGTGGAAAATACGTCCAAATGCTGCCTCATTCAGTCTCCATGGGTTTGATATCCCAGATAGCAAAATTCGATTGAATCAACATTGAAATGTGGTTGGGCAGAAATATTGAATCCACGTTGAAACCTGACATTGAAATTATATAGAAAGTGTCCCCTCAGTTTAATGTTGAATCAACGTTGGATTTTCAACCATAACTGACACTGAATCAATGGTGTTTCAACCATCATCTAAATGGGGATCTACAACTGAATTTCAGTTGATTATATGTTGAAATAATGTTACCGAATCAATATTAGTTCAACCATCATCTATTTTGGAATCTACAATTGAATTAAAGTTTATCATGTTGAAATAATGGTACTGAATCAATATTAGTTCAACCATCATCTAAAAAGGTGATCTACATGCATCAAAATGAAGATAATTATTGAATTACAGAACAAAATGACAGAATGCCTTTCACATTCAGATTTATTTTATTACATTTGTTTAAACAACTTACTAAAAATAGTTATATATATTAAAAAAATACAAGAGGCCTGTCCGCCTAGAGAGCTCCGCTGAGGAACTTAATTTCAGAAATCCTTGAAAAATATTGCAATACTAACACATGAAACATCAATGAAAGACTGAAAAATGAGCATAAATACTGATTCTCTAAGTCCTAAATGCTTAATTTCTCAAAAATCGGGACTTAGAATTTTCAAATTTCACAGGGGATCATGAGAACATTAGGAAGGATCACAACAAATTAGACAAAAAGTTAGACAGTCTGAGATATTAATGAAAGAATAAAAAAAAATGAGTCCAAAATGCTTAATTTCCAAGAAACTGGGATGTAGAATTTTCTTACTTTTCGCAGTGAATATTCAGAATATCATAAGGAAGGCTCACACCAAATGAGGAATAAAGTTAACCGACAGTTTTAAAGATATTACTGAAAGTCTGAAAAAATGAGCACAAACACTGATTTTCTAAGTCCAAAATGCTAAATTTCTCAATAACCGAGACAGAGAATTTTCTGATTTTCACAGGGGATCATCAGAACATTATAAGGACGGCTCGCAACAAATTAGGCAAAAAGTTATCCGACAGTTTTTGAGATAGTAATGAAAGAAAATCGGTGTTTGTGCTGGTTTTTTAAAATCCAAGTCCAAAATGCTTGATTTCTCAAAAACTGGGACGTAGAACTTAATTTTCACAGTGAATATTTAGAATATCATAAGGAAGGCTTACACCAAATTAGGCAAAAAGTTATCGGACAGTTCTAGAGATATTGACGAAAGTCTGAAAAAATGAGCACAAACACTGATTTTCTAAGTTCAAAAAGCAAAATATCTCAATTACCGGGACAGAGAATTTTCAAATTTTCACTGGGGATCATCAGAACATCATAAGGAAGGCTCGCAACAAATTAGACAAAAAGTTATCCGACAGTTTTTGAGATAGTAATGAAAGAAAATCAGTGTTTGTGCTGTCCAAAATGCTTAATTTCTCAAAAACCAAGAGGTAGAATTTTCTGATATTCACAGTGAATATTCAGAATATCATAAGGAAGGCTCACACCAAATTAGAAAAAAAATTTATCTGACAATTTTTGAGATATTCAGATTTGATAAGTGAAAAGTTGACGCCGGACAGACAGATGGACACCGGAGGACTCGGCATCAGAAAAGCTCCGCTGACTGTTACGGTCGTCACAGCGGAGCTAAAATGCCTCAGTTTGAGTCATGAATGTCCTGGTTTCAGTGCTGTGAAGGAAATTTAAAAAATCTATTATGATCATTAATGGGTGACCACTTCCACACAGAAATTTCAAAGTAAGTCCATCACACCCAACTAGCTGTATTCTTCATGTGGCAAGCAATTCATCAACTGATTATCAACAGTTACATCTCTGTGGACCACAAATTTCTGCATTAATTTTTTCCAAGTCGACAGTCTAGACATCCAACAAGCTATTTACCGCACTACTGACCAACACTTGAATGTCCGTCAGCATCATTGTAAATATTTACCAAGGCAACTGGATTGATCATCATCAACTACAAAGTAACCATTACACTACTAACAACTACCACTGCAATATTTACAAAGCAACCACTAATTATGCAAACAGCAATGTAAGAATTTTAAATAAGCCTACATCATCTACTTTTCCTTGTTGCCTCCTGCCCGCCACGGGGCATAACGCAGCCACTTCTTCACGGTGTCGCTGAAGGTCTGGTGGGTCAGCTTTCGGTCACACTGCCGAGCAGCAAATGAAGGACAAGATTAATACATAGGTGTGTGAGATGCATATCTTCAATCTAATTTCATTGGATAAACTAGAACTGCATTTCATTTGGGTGAACCTCAGGAGTGTGCTTGCTAAAATAGTTGCTGGCAGTCAGCAACAGCAGAATTAGACATTGGAAGAGCAAAGCAGAGCTCTGTCCCTGTCCAAGCCGCAGCCTGTAAAAGCTTTAATCAGTATGCCCTAGAACCAGAATTCTTGCAACATTCTTATTCCTTCAAATTTGCTTTGTTAGTGGCAGAGATCCTAAAGCTTTGGGGAGGTGGTTCTCAACTGCCAACTCTACCCGTCCCTAAATCCCCCTCTCCCACAATCTCACGCACACACACGGTCCTGTTTTCTTTTTTCCTTTGTTATGACTTGGAAAAAAATCACAACAAAGAAAACCAGCAAAGAAAACTAAAACAAATTTATTCTTCAATAAAAAAAAAGTTCTTCAAAAAATATCCACTATTTAACGCTTAATAACACTCTAATGCCACTATTTAACTGTTGCCAAAACAAAACTCTGCTTCTGCTCTGCTCTCCTCTGCTGTCTGCTCTCCTGTGCTTAAAATCACAGCATTTATATAGACTAGATACCTTCTAGAAAGATCCACAGGATTAAAGGGAAATCCCACCCCCTCCAGGCAGGAAGGTGCCAGAAGCTTCTCGAAAGCACTAGTCTTTTCCTAATGATTTTACATCAGAGCGTGTTTTACAGACCAGAGGGTGCCACCAGAGGGTGCCCAATGAACAAAATAAATATAGCTGACCAGCAAGGCAGCAAAACAGCATGTAATAAATCTCCATTTACAAATGAAATATAATGCTTTACAAAAAATATTCATACATAACACCTTTTACTTTTTTTTCACAAATAACATTACAGGTACTTAGCAGACGCTAAGACACATACACACACACACACACACACTCGCACTATAGCCCTCTCCTTGCTCGCTCTCTCCCACAAACAGAGACACACATCATCTGACACTGTTTAAAAGCAGGAGCAGGAGATGCCACCCAGAGGTGCGCAAGGATGCACATTTCACTCTGTAATATATCAATTAGCCATCACAATGACTCATGAGCGGTGTATGGAGCGGGGGAAACTGGTAGGGCAAGTTCTGCCACGTTCGGCTTTAAATACACATCACCATTGCTGCGGCAAGACATCACAAGGAACATTTACACAAACTCACCAAACATGCAGTCTTGCAGTTTGGTTTCTTTGAATGGCTTCTTAGCATTACATCGCTTGTCGTTTTTGCTTGCCCAATTGAATTCACAGGCCAGGCTGTTTGTCATGACTGTTGTGAGCATTCTTCTTTTCATAGACGTAGAGCTGGAGCCTCCCACTAGGGCCAAGCGGGAAATCTAGTGAGATGAGAAGAAAAATGGTTGTTGTCAAATTTTTGACTACACTGAAGTCACTTTATACTGTATACTGTTCAGCTTTATTCTGTGTGACATTATGTTAGGAATAGCACACCACTTATTTCATCAACACACACAGACCAACCCGGATATTATACTCATTAATGTAAAGTTCATGCCAGTTTGCCTATTGATTTGACCAAATTGGGACACCAGGGTTAAAGTGGTTCCATATACAGACCGTTTCAAATATGTGCAGTTCAGTTTTTCAAATAAATTTCCATCTTTTGATGGACTGGTTCATTTTTCAGCAAGGATTTGGCTTCATTGAAGTCATCTCCATTGGTGATTGGCAAATGGATGGGGCACATCTCTTGGGCTGTCGCTGGCGCCGATCCCAGATAACCAGCCGTCGTCATTTTGGTATGTGCCAATTCATTCTTGATGAATTGAACATCTCTCGACACCTCGCTTAGAACCACTAGTACTTCGGCAAGCATTGCAGTCATCTTTTGGAAGGCAATGTCTTTAAAAAGAATGTTAACAAATTGTCATAATGCGAGATGGAAATCTGCAAATTTCTACTGTTTTATAGCAGTTTCTGATAGACTTGCCTTTCAAAATCTGCCTGTTGTTACCTTGCATCTGTGTTGTTACATCTGGAAAGAACATTCAAGTACGTTACTTTCATACATCTGTCTAATATAAAAACATACACACAAATGTCCAGTATGCATATTTCAAACTGAAAAGGCGGCGTCCCATTATCAGGAAGAAATACTCCAGATTTTTTTTTTTTTTTTTTCAAATTTCACTCAAACAATGGCTTGGAATCTAGCTGTTAATCTGTCTAGAAGTGGCAAAATTTTAATTCATATGTAACCTATTTGATGCGTTTCAACACATTCAAAGTAGGGCATACCAGCCATTTTAACCAATTTTAGTGGATTTTCTGGCATTAAAGGCCAGAAAAATATAACAGCACACCATACGGCCATTTTTATTTGCTTATTTGAATATACATATAGTTAGCTTCATTTAAGAGAAATAAAATTTGTTGGCCAATGTTGTGTCCCATGTAAAAAAAAGACAATGAATGAATTAATAAAAAATGGCAATGGCTGACCTGAAATGTTTCAGACAACTATATGGCCAGAGAGAAAATAAGAACCTCACTCATTCATAAAATACATAGATGTGATCATGGATAATCATATGGACAATATATTACGGATTTTGAGCTGAGAATGTGAAATCATAGATCAATATTTCAAATTTTTTGTTGCATCTTTGAATACATGTACTTGTACTGTAATGTGAATATAGGCCACTAGATGGCAGTATTTACCTTTTTTTGTTTAGCTCAGACTGGAGTCATGTATAGACATGTCCTGGACATGTCTGGGGCAAGTCTCAGAAAATTAAAAAAAAGAGGTCTAAATGTGGGTGGGGTCTGCAAAAGAGTATATAAGGAAAAGAATTGAGACAGTAAAGTAGTAGGAGAAATTGCAAGAAGATGACCAGACCTGCCATTCTGTTCAAGACCTGTAATGTTTCTTTTGTGGATTTCTTTGCCTGTGTTTGAGCATTTTCACTATCCAGGACATCACCAAGCCACCCCACAAAAAGGGACTGTAATTATTTCTGTTTTTTCTTATTTATCAATCTTGGTCTTTAGTTGTAGGTTGTTATTAGTCTTTGTCTTCGTTAAAAATTAAATGTGTTTTAGTTGTTAAAACTGTGTTTGTCATCCCTTGCTGTTGCTGTTGTGTTATAAATGTAATAACAAATTGGGGCCATAACAAATTGGGGGCTCAAGGTCCGGGATAGACCATTGTGTGAGTAATTTATTGAAAATCTAACATTCCAAATTGTGAAATTGTTTTTGTGAATTTTCCTAGATATATATTGACAACAGCAATGGATGATTTCTTGGCATCACCAACCGTAGGGGTTTTGAAGTCTTTTAAAAAGACAGAACTGCTAGAAATTTGCAGACAGTTGGAGCTGACAGAGGTAAAACCAGCCATGCGAAAAGCAAGACTGGCTAGAGAGATAGTTGAATATTACATTGATGAAAATGTGTTTGCACCAGGAGATCTGGAACAGTTTCCAGTGGAAAATCCAAATATAGAAATGGAACTTAAATTAAAAATGCTAGAGATTGAAAGGGAGGAAAGAGAAAAAGAAAGGGAGGAAAAAGAGAAAGAAAGGGAAGAAAGAAAAAAAGAAAGGGAGGAAAAAGAGAAACAAAGAGAATTTGAGAGGGAAGAAAACGAAAAACAAAGGCAGTTTGAGTTAGAAAAATTAGCAAGAGAAGAAAAACAAAGAGAATTTGAGTTAGAAAAATTTGCAAGACAGAGAGATTTTGAATTAGAGAAATTCGATAGAGAAGAAAGACTCCAAATGGAGCAACTAAAAATTAAAATAGCAATGAAAAATAAATTTTGTGCTAGTCAGGAGGTAAAACTGGTGCCTCCATTTTCGGAAAAGGATGTTGACAACTATTTCCAATGTTTTGAAAAGGTAGCAAAGAGTTGCCAGTGGCCAAAGGAACACTGGCCTCTGATGTTGCAAACTGTCCTCAAGGGTAAAGCTCAACAAGCCTATTCGGCTTTGTCTGCAGATGATTCCTCTGATTATGAGGTTGTCAAAAAGGTTATTTTGAGAGCTTATGAGTTGGTTCCAGAGGCTTACCGACAGAAATTCAGAGGTCTGAAGAAATCTGAAAATCAGACTTATGTTGAATTTGCTAATGAGAAGCAGGTTTGCTTTGAGCGCTGGTGTACTTCTATGGAGGTCAAGGATGATTTCAACTCACTAAAAGAGATGGTGTTAGTTGAAGAATTCAAGAACTGTGTTAAGGATGATGTTAAGACCTACCTTAATGAGAAGCAAGCACTGAACTTGCAATCAGCTGCCAAATTTGCAGATGAATATGTTCTCACTCATAAGTCCAAATTTCAGTCTAGCAGTAACAATAAATGGTCCCAATTTCAGAAAAAGGGTTACGGTGATACCCAAGATTCCTCACCCAAAGACAAAGACAAATCTGGTGATGGTGCTCAGAAATCCAGTAATAGGTCTGATCAAAGTGTGAAAGCTGACAGTGACAAAAGTGGTCTAGTTTGCAGTTATTGCAAGAAATCTGGTCATGTTACAACTAACTGTTGGTTCCTTAAAGCTAAGAAAGAAAAAGAAAAGGATACCAAACCAAATGCCTTTGTGAAAACAAGGTTAGAAACCCCTGTAGTAGATAACCAATCTGCTAAATTGCCTGCTTCTTGTGGGGCTAAAAAGCCTAATACAGCTGACTTTGTGAGGGAGGAATTTCTTCCATTTGTGTCAGAGGGATTTGTGGCTCTGAATGAGCATACTACTCCTGTCCCCATATATATCCTAAGGGATACCGGAGCTTCTCAGTCACTTTTGTTGATGGACTCCTTGGAGTTACGTGATGAGACCGCTTCAGGGGATTTCATACTTGTACAAGGTATTGAAGGGAGGACTGTATCTGTACCCCTGCGCTCTATATTCTTGAAGTCAGATTTAGTTACAGGACAGGTAAAGGTGGGACTTATGTCAAGTCTACCTATAAAGGGTGTTTCTCTGTTGCTAGGCAATGACCTGGCTGGGGGCAAAGTAGTTCCCCCTGTACATCTTACTTCACAGCCGAGCACTGAAAATGGGGATGAGGACCCATCTCTGTATCCTTCTTGCGCAGTGACTCGTGCTATGGCCAAGAAGGCTAAAGAAGATGATGTTGTGGTGCCGTCCAGTACATTGAATAGTCAGGACTCAGGTGGTTCGCCTCATGACTCTGATTGGCCTACTATGGTTTCTCCGTTTGAGGACTTATCAGATACTTTTATCAGTTCTCTATTCAGCCAGCCGGATGGGTCTGGTGATTCTGATGTGTCTGGAGACTTGTCTCTGTCCAGAAAGCGGTTGATTGAGGAGCAAACTAATGATCCTGAAATTGGTGTACTAAAGAGGAGAGCCCTTCCTGATAAAGAAATAGATGCAGTTCCAGTTGGGTATTATCTCAAGGATGGTGTGTTGATGCGGAAGTGGCGCCCTCCTGATATCCCTGCCAATGCAGATTGGGCAGTGGTCAGGCAAATTGTTGTTCCGAAGGTCTACAGGAATGAGATCTTAACAATGGCTCATAGTTTACCTTTAGGAGGTCATCTTGGTGTTAACAAGACTGTTGATAAGATCATGAAACACTTCTTTTGGCCTGGGCTTCGGAAAGACGTTTCCAACTTTTGCAAAACCTGTCACACTTGTCAGGTAGTTGGAAAACACCAGTTAGACCCACCTGTAGCTCCATTGCAGCCTATCCCAGCATTTGGGGAGCCATTCTCTAGGGTCATTGTTGATTGCGTTGGTCCATTACCCAAGACTAGATCTGGAAATCAGTACTTGTTGACAATCATGTGTGCATCTACCAGATTCCCCGAAGCCATACCTCTACGTAACATCAAGGCAACTGCAATCTCGAAGGCTTTGATAAAGTTCTTCACGTTGTTTGGCCTTCCCAGGGAAATTCAGTCAGACCAAGGTAGCAATTTCACTTCAGGATTGTTTCAGCAGGTTGTGTATGAACTAGGTGCAAAACAGATTCTTTCTAGTGCCTATCATCCAGAAAGTCAGGGTGCCTTAGAGCGGTTTCATTCCACTCTCAAGACAATGATGAGGACTTATTGTTATGACCATGAGAAAGACTGGGATGAAGGGGTTCATTTGCTGTTGTTTGCAGCTAGAGAAGCAGTGCAGGAGTCTACTGGATTCAGTCCATTTGAGCTAGTGTTTGGTCATGAAGTGAGAGGACCTTTGCTATTATTGAGTGAACAATGGCAAGAGAAAGAGCCGCATATCAGTCTGTTAGACTATGTTAGCAAGTTCAAGGAAAGATTGCGTGCAGCTTGTGACCTTGCCAAAGAGAACTTGAAATCAAGTCAGGGAAAAATGAAAACTTGGTATGATCATAAGGCTAGAAGCCGTGAGTTTAAACCGGGAGAAAAGGTCCTTGTGTTGTTTCCCTTGCAGTCCAATCCATTGCAGGCTAGATTTCATGGTCCTTATGAAATTCTGACAAAACTCAATGATCTCAATTACATTGTGAAGACTCCAGATAGGAGAAAACCAAAACAATTGTGTCATATTAACATGCTAAAGCCTTATCATGACAGAAATGCTAGGGTTGCAGCTGTCACTTCAGATTCTCCAATGGTCGAAACGTGTGAAGATGAGGGGGAGTTTCAAGATGATGAACCAAGAATTAAAGCTGAAGTTCTTTCATGTAAATTGTCAAACACTGAAGTGTTGCAAAATCTTGATGTAAAACTCCAGCACTTAGAACCCTCACAGAGAGATCAGTTTGAAAGGTTGATCAAGAAATATGAGGATTTGTTTCCTGATGTTCCAAAGAGAGTTACTATAGCCTCTCATGATGTAGATGTTGGTGATGCCAAACCAATAAAACAGCATCCATACCGGATGAATCCTGAAAAGAGAAAGATTGCTGAGAAAGAGGTTGAGTACATGTTAAAACATGATATTATCAGACCCTCCAACTCAGATTGGAGTTCACCCTGTGTGCTAGTTCCAAAACCTGATGGAAGTACTAGATTCTGTACAGATTATCGCAAAGTCAATGCTGTAACTAGAACTGATGTGTTTCCAATACCTAGGATTGATGATTGTATTGATAGTGTAGGGCAAGCAAAGTTTCTGACCAAGATTGATTTATTGAAGGGTTATTGGTGTGTGCCTTTAACTGAGAGGGCCAAGAGCATCTCTGCTTTTGCCACACCATCTGGATTGTACCAGTATGAAGTCCTACCCTTTGGCATGAAAAATGCCCCAGCCACGTTCCAAAGGATGATACAGTCTACAATCGCCGGATTGCCACACACGGGTGCGTACATCGATGACCTGATCACATGGAGTGACTCCTGGGAAGAACATCTAAAAGATGTAGAGACGTTGTTCCAGCGCCTGACCCAGGCTAACCTGACTGTTAACCTGAGCAAGAGTGACTTTGGTTGTGCTACTGTCACCTATCTTGGCTACGTCATAGGCCAGGGTAAGGTGGCACCCATAAATGCTAAAGTCCAAGCCATCATGGACTTTCCAGGTCCTGACAACAAAAAAGCTTTGCGCCGCTTCCTTGGAATGATCGGGTACTACCGCAAGTTCTGCAAGAACTTTGCTGAGATTGCTCTCAGTCTAACTAACCAACTGAAGAAAGGCGTAAAGTTCACCTGGGATGATGCATGCCAGAGAGCCTTCGATCACCTGAAGTCTCTGCTGTGTCACTTCCCCGTGCTCAAATCTCCTGACTTCAACAAACCGTTCTCCATCGCGGTCGATGCTAGCGACCAAGCTTGTGGATCTGTGCTCCTACAGAGAAGTGACTCTGATGACATTGAGCATCCCGTGGCATACTTCTCCAGGAAGTTCAATCGCCACCAAAGGAACTATTCCACAATAGAGAAGGAACTGTTGGCTCTGGTCCTGTCTTTACAACACTTTGAGGTTTATGTTTGTACAGGACAAAAGCCAATGATTGTGTACACTGACCACAATCCGTTAACGTTTTTGAGTAAGATGAAAAACAAGAATCGGAGATTGTTGAATTGGAGTTTGATTTTACAGGAGTTTGACTTGGAAATTAAGCATGTGAAGGGTACAGACAATGTAATTGCTGATTGCTTATCCCGTGTTTGAATGTGTATATATATATCATGTGTTTGAATATTGTATGATATGTATATATAGACAAGTGTTCACTTAACCATTTTGTATTGAAAGGAAAAATTTTGCCTTTGTGAGTCAAAATTTTTCCCTTTTGGAATGGAGGTGTAATGTGAATATAGGCCACTAGATGGCAGTATTTACCTTTTTTTGTTTAGCTCAGACTGGAGTCATGTATAGACATGTCCTGGACATGTCTGGGGCAAGTCTCAGAAAATTAAAAAAAAGAGGTCTAAATGTGGGTGGGGTCTGCAAAAGAGTATATAAGGAAAAGAATTGAGACAGTAAAGTAGTAGGAGAAATTGCAAGAAGATGACCAGACCTGCCATTCTGTTCAAGACCTGTAATGTTTCTTTTGTGGATTTCTTTGCCTGTGTTTGAGCATTTTCACTATCCAGGACATCACCAAGCCACCCCACAAAAAGGGACTGTAATTATTTCTGTTTTTTCTTATTTATCAATCTTGGTCTTTAGTTGTAGGTTGTTATTAGTCTTTGTCTTCGTTAAAAATTAAATGTGTTTTAGTTGTTAAAACTGTGTTTGTCATCCCTTGCTGTTGCTGTTGTGTTATAAATGTAATAACAAATTGGGGCCATAACAGTACTTATGTGAAAATTATCAAGAAACTCATGCATGACAGTTGTGTTTGAGGCCTATATTACAGAAGCAACTCGTAAAAGTTTGCTTTCTTAATTCTCGGAGTCATTTATTCGTGAGATGAGACGCTCTCTCATTCTTGACATGGGCAGTAAATGTCTGGAAAATATATCCTATAAAAATTGACCTGATAGTTATCAGACCAGTCACATTGTGAGACATATCCCCCCAGTATTAAAACCATTAACTAACATATCCCAAACCAATCAGATTCAAGTTTCAGAATTCATTAACCAATCATCTCTGGGATATTTCTGACCAGTGAACACACGAGAGGTGGTATTTATAGCTGAGATTTGGAATGGGCTTTGTCAGTTCAATATTCCAACATGGTGAAGTACCACTGCTGTATTTTATGCAGAAGAGGACCACCGCTGCAGAACAAAACAACCTATAATATGGGTCACGCCATACTAAACAGTAGAATTCACTGTGTTGTATAAGAATGGTCAATAAAATTTTTTCTAAGAGAATTACATGATTTGCATTGTTCATTTTTATTCACTCTTGGATTGAAGATATACACAAGAAAAAAAAACAGTCATCGGTCCAACAACACAGCAGAAAAAGTGTAGGCCTGATGTCAGCCAAGGCATTATGAAAGCCATATTTTGTTACAAAATTTGGCAGCCAACTTCATGAAATGCTCATTACATGTCTGTTGATGCATCAAAAAAAAGTTAAAATAAATATTGCAGAGAAATACCCATAATAACGGTTTCAGTTGTCTGAACTAAATTATCGGGACTCGTCTGAACAGAAATGCAATTTGAAATGACCGTCGTGGGCGTAACCAGTCGCGTCCTCACGTGTTACGTCCAGACCTGTGGGTTAATTTGCATAATGTATGCAAAAGGCGTAAAAAGGACCTCAGCAAACTGAGACACTCACTTCCTGCATCAAAATTTCACAAGTCGTCAGACAATCATATATACCATGCTTTAAAAAAGATCAATGTCCTAATATCGGGTTACGATCATAGCAATATAAAGAAATGTGCGTAGATCGTGTCCTGTGCATAGACTGTATAAAAAGATGGACGCAGCACCCGGGTCTAAAAAGTGAGGCCGATGCGGTAATCTAAAAAAAAAAGCATTATATTTAATGTCCAGCAGATGGCGATGTCGGTGGTTGCAGAGAGAAATTCAATGCTACTGAAGTCTGAGAAAATGACCCTACTTTGCCACCTGATTAATCATTTCATTTTTATTCTTTAAAATGCCTTCTTGTGAACAAAATAATATATTCCTTTGGTGATTTAGAGCAAGAGGTAACCAGATACAAAATTTTAACAATGCTTTGCACTGAAGTGGAAGTTTGAACGGAATACAAACATTGAGGACAATAGACATGAAAAACATTGACTGGCCATAATTGTCCATAAATGTTCCATGTAGACTGGGGCCTTTTATCAAACAAAAGAAATTACTTTGAATTTAATCTAATTTTCATGACTTCAATATCTGTTTTGTGTCCTTGTTACACTCACAACGCCTACCACCTTGGTACAGTGTGGGGTCAATGAAAAGAAGTGATCACTCGATATCTCTTCTTGCTTGCTTCTTTGTGATTCCCATGGATGGGGTTTCACCACTGCAATGAAACACTTTGGAAAAGGTGTATTTGAATTTTCATCACCATTGTAACACATTTGTACGGTTTATTATGGAGTGATCCATATCAAGTACAAACTGTTACAGTGTCCAGTTTGCTACATAGATACCCCAAACATTAGAATTCCTGTGTAATGGACAGAGTCGCCATTCTGGTAGGGCCAATTTAAAATGTCAAAATTTCAAAAAAATCTGCTTCCGAACGCTTATAAAATAGTTTCTGATATATTAGAGAGTAAATACTAGTACTTTACTATTCCTAAAAAGAAATAATTTGGAAAATCAGGAGGGCTGATTTTCATACTTTATTGGACGCCTCCTTTGTTTAAAGAGCCCATTCCGTGAAGAAAATCACATCTAATGTTTTCTGAAATACGATAGATCCATAAATAGCTTGTGACATGTCGTAGTTGTTGAACTTCAACACCACATGAGCCATTGGTATTTGTAAATGAAAGGAAGAATTTGCGCCAATAAGACACATCCTTCGGTGTGTCATGACACTGAGGATTCAATATTCATGATCTTGCCTACTCTGGTTTGTAACTCTATGATTTGGCAGCTGACTGACAGTTTTCTGAGTAACGTGCTAGCTACCTCATCAGCGCAAAGCTAGTTTAAATACTGAATCTTCACACAGAAACTCAACCGCCTTCTCCTGCTGCCTTTCCAGCGGTACAAGAATGTCATCAATTAATCGATCCAAGGCACTTTTTACCACGAACCATGGTATGAATATGATTGCAGGGCATTAGAGATTAACAAAAAAATGTCAGAAATGTGTGTGGAATGGGCTCTTTAAATGTGCAGTGAATCATAGATCCACATTGTGATAATTGCTATTGAGTGGTCAGTAACAGGTCTCCTTGTCTCAGCTCTTTAGTGAACACAAAATGCATTTTTGGTTCCAGATACCAATTTTATTCCATAACGAGAGAAAACTCAAAGGATAAGTCAAACTGAAAGCAATAACACAAAGTGAACGGACTAAATTGGAACACTATGAAATTAAAGCGGATAAATGCATTCTCTTTCCTGATTGGCTGAAATTGGCAACCCAGATGGAAATGCATTTTCCATAACAGGGAAGAACAGTTACTGATCACTCTATAGCAATGCTTACTAGCTGAATATAACTTTAACCTTTCACAATTAAAAAAAAAAAAAACTCATCCAACATTAGATGGCATCGGAGTTGTTTGCTTACCATTATCACCTTGATCTTGTACTGCCTGCATAGGATCATACTGGTTCACTCTGAAGTCTGAAGGAGAAAAAAAAATCACTAGTGTGTTTATTTTTATAAATATATTTTACATTTTATTACTAAGTTGTTTTTATTGGTTTAGAGTGCAGTATGTCATACCGTTTTGTGCATGTTGCGGGGCACAAAGGGGGGCGTTTTGCCCGGAGCTATATGGTGCGGATATCCCTGCAAAAACAAAAGTAGTCATTTCTATATTTGTAAGCACCAACAAAACTTAGAGTGGGCAGGAAGTCATACTAATGTGTCAAACTGTTGTCATTGTAGAGTTCTGAGCCTCTGACTCCACAAAAACAGTGTTGCTGAAAATATGGCATAATACCAGTGCTTCCTCTCTGTGGGACCTGTCGCTGATGATATTGTGCAGCTCTAGATGCTGACCTCCCGGCTGAAACACACAATAGGAAATGTACGAGTCAGTAAAATTAATAGAGTGTGATGTTATTGTAACCCCCCATGTGAGGATGTGTTTGATCTTCCTGTCCTTGCAGCTGAGGTAGATTAACGCATCACCGAGTCAGGTATACAAGAAAGGGATGAAAAATGCACTGCCCCCATTTTCACTCGTATCAAAAATATCAAGCAATGTAATAAGAATCAAATTCCATAAAATGGCCCATACAGTGGCTTACGTGACTGCTGACCATTATCTGGCAGCTCACCATTGTGAACTTGCTCATGTGCTGTTTGCTGGATGTCATAGGTGCCAGCAAACAGATCTACAACAGGGGCAAAAGAAGTTATGAATAAAATATGATTTGTAAACACAGCTCTCAATCTAAAAGAATGATTTAATACTACGATATAGAAGTTAATTGTGGCTTACCATTCCTAGTCAGTTGTGTGGGCCTAAGCTGTCTGTATTGGCCTGGAATGGATCTTGGCGTTGTAACAGAAATACAAACACATTTTAAATTTCAAATGTCTTCTGTTGTATCCATGATGCCAGCTAGCTCCTCACAAGCACATAAAACAAAAACACACATCATGGGTTCACTCACTGTTATTTCGACCACAAGGCATCACGTCATCTAAATAGCTGAAAACTCCCTCCAATGAAAATAAAAATGGAAACCATCAAGGGTATGAGTATAAGATACAGCAAACTGAGTTTAAACAGTATTCCAGTTGACAACATACCATCCCTTGCATGCTCTGGGGACCACGCAGCCTGGGCCTGGCTCGATTTTGTCCCTCAAAACTGGCTGGATTTTGAAATCTGTCCTACAACATAGTTGTTAAGAAGTTATTCATAATTTATTTTTGCCCTTAGCTATACTGCAGTGGTTCTCCAAGTTCAGTTCAGTCTCCTTGAGGGGCTTCTAAATGGACCCTTACAGGTCTATAACTGAGAAAATGTAAAAATGTAACCAAATGGACCCTTTATGTACACCCATTTGTACGACCCCAGGTCCGAAATGGATGAGACGAAGTGTTAATTACGAATAAAATCAAAACGCAATGACTTTCACATCATATGACCCAATGTTATTTACAAAAGAACATAGATAAAATTTAAAATGTTGAAACTGAGATATTTTACATTTTTATCCACAAAATGAGCTTATTTGAAATTTTCTGGCTGCAACAGGTCTCAAAAAAGTTGGGACACAGGCAGAGTTGTGACCACGTCATCATGTCCAAGTCAAATCAAGTCACTGGTCATGAGCTCAAACTCAAAGCAGACGAGGGAGAGCAGTGAGGAGTGAAAGGGGGCAGGGGAACAAATTAGACAATGAGCTCACTAACTAACAAGCAGAGTGGGGAAAGCTGAGAGAGCCATGAGCTGCATTTCATGTTGACATTGACCTCCTTTCTGAACCTAAATGTATCTAAGTTTTTAAAACTCTAAGCTTTCCCTACTCTGCTTGTTAATTAGTTAACTCATTGTCTAATTTGTTCCCTGCCTCCTTTAACTCCTCATTGCTCTCCCTCGTCTGCTTTGAGATTGAGCTTATGACCAGTGACTTGATTTGACTTGAAAATGATGACTTGGTCACAACTCTGGACCTTGTACTGTTGTGAGGATGCGAACAGTGGGGGTACAGGACCATCAGTGTGGACGTTTTGTAATATTGGGTCATTTGTGGGATGTGGTGCCCCAACATGTGGAATTTCAGACAACCGTTTCACTATCTGCTGAAGAGGCTGGTGTGGTTTGCGCAGCAGATGCTTAATTTGTCCCAGTTAGTTCTCAAAAGGGAATCCTGAGATATTATCTAGAGTGCCAAGCTGCCAGTATTCCTCAGCCAAATGAATAACCTGGTGTACATTGTATACAATTTCATCCTTTCCATACAACTGCCCAAAGTGCTCAACAAAAGAAACTATCAACTTGTCTGCAAAGGCTAACATTTCATCAGAAATACCTGGGGAAAGTAACAAGTACATAGCAACAGAAAACAACATGAAGTTGTCGTACATCTCACTCGGAAGGCAATCCTTCAAAACAACAGGACCCCAATACAGCATGAAAGATCTAAACTCTGTGGCCTTCCAACGATCCATCTCTGTTAGTTCCCTTGGTTTACGGTTAAAATCACGAGGCATGTAGGAGCGCAGCTTCAGCAATTTCCCTGAAATGGTTTGTACAGTTTGGGAAGGAAGCTTTGTTGTCAGATCTTTCGCCTTTAACCACATATTCAGCAGTTTCCTATTCAATCCAAGACAGCAAAGATGCATGTAGTCAATTGGAAACATGGAAACCATCTTAACTACCCCAGACAAAGGGCTATACCCAATGTGATGTTCCTCATCAACCCTATCTGTGAAACTTGAATCTGTTCTAAGTCTCACTTTTGTTTCAGGATAAGTCATTTTCTTTCTCCATACACCCTCCTGAAAGCACTTGTCACATCCTGAATAGCCGTTAAATGCCTTGGTCTGTTTAATGAAAGCTCTGGCCGGAGCATCACAAATAAAGGAAGAAACCAGCACTTTAAACTGCTTGTCAAGATAAATAATGCCATTACTCAGTACATTCTTAAGATCTCCGACAAATTGTTCTAGATATTCCGTAACACTCTTTGGCTTGCTTACACCATAAAAGATACCAACGACAAAAGGGGACTTGGTGTAATCACATTTGAGACATCCAAGTATGGGCCAGAACTGAAGTGTAGAACTTCTGAATAATGGTAGACCATCTATATTGAACTGTAATACAAGAGTAGTCAGAGTTGCTGGTAAACTCAAACATGCCAACCGTGAAATTACTCCTTGCACTATACCAAAATGATAGTATTCTCCCCCTTCTATGTTAGAGGTTGGCACACTTGCTTGTGTTCCCAGCAATGTTCTTCCATCGTTGGGAGGGGTTGGGTGAAATACTTTCAAGATGGAGAGCAAAGATGACAGTGCAACTAGAGACACTGAATAGGATGTTGCCCAATATTTTAAACTTGTTATTAGTAATTCTTCATGAAAACCACAGGGTTTTTTTGGGATATGCAATGTACTGAGTATTAATTCTACAAGAATATTGGTTTTTCATGATATAAATAACCAATATTTTTGTAGAATTACTACTCAATATGATATTACATTAAAACATTAATTCATGGGTTATTACACTGTATTTAATGAGGTCTAGATACATTGGATGAGGGTCCCTGTGAAATATAGTATAACCAAAAATAAAAGTAGTAATAATAAAACTATAACGTAAATAATGAAAAAATACTTTAAAAAATTAAAAATATTATTTTGTTTTACAGCTTTTTTTAATTATTACTTTTATTATTGGTTGCACTTTATTTTATTTGGTTCCTGATCCAATGTATCTATACCTCATTAAATACAGTGTAATAACCTATGTATTAACACGCAATATCTAGCATTAGATTGTACATGCATTATGCAGGGTAAGGAACAAAGTAAATACATATTATTTTAGTATATAGATTTTTACACTGTACGTAATGAGGTAGATACATTATTTAATAGAGTCTCTGAACTGAAGTGTTACCTTATTATTATTATTAGCATTATAATTAATAGTGGTAGTAGTAGTAGAAGTAATATTACACTTGTTTTATTATGGAACTACAGTGGAATACAAGGGCAACTATGTACTTTATAATAAAATGACATTGCATGGTAAGGTGAATCTGAGTCTCACTTGAGAGAGGTGTACTCAGTTCCACCCTGTTAAGTTCCATTCCACCCTGTTAGACAAGGATTTTTAAAAATTATTTTAATCTCAACTTTAAGTATTTGGCATATTGGTATGTTGTTTTGTTAACTGAGGTTCATATCATGTATATACATATAAATTTATTTCTGATTAATAAAATTATTCACACTAGACAACAAAATGGGGACCAAAAAACGCAGAGATTCCAATATTCAAGATATGCACTCTTCATAGAATTAAAATTGTTAATGCTACAAGAATGAAACTTTTATCATAGCACAAGGGACATATTTTACCCAAGAAAAGATCAGTATTGTTTGACCTGTATATTATTTGAACTATGTGATTACCATGTACATGTTTTCAGCCCCTGAGCTTGGCCAACATGCATTCCTCATAGGTATGGAACAGTTCTAACAAACTGTTAAAATATTAAAATACAATCACATGAATTTTGAGAAAGCAGGAAACCAAATATGTGGTCCAAAACAGGAATCACCCAGATAAGAAAATCAACGATTTCCAGAAAAACCAACCCAGCTGCAAGCATCCATTTCTCTGGGAGCGATCTGGCTGCGTATTAAAGTGATTATAGGGGCTAATACGGACGCACTTCCAAGCAACGATGCAACTTGACAGACGCTTCTACTTAAGTGTGTATAATGGAGTTCCCTTGAGTCCTGTGCGTCAGGCAAGCGCAGAAAATAAGTTATGGCTCTTCACGAACATCCCTTGTCACATCTAGCGACCTTTCTAGCGTAAATCAGTGAAGCTCAAGGTTGGGGTGAAGTGTATTTAAACAATGCAGAAAGTAGATAGATGAGCAGTCTTCACTGTGACCTTGCGTTCGCTGATTGCCCTCGGAAAATCATACAGAAATAAACAGCGAATAAATAAAAACAAACAAATGGTTTTTCTTGAAGCCCAATTGCATAATACCCCATGCTGATTGAGGACAGTCCAGTAACCTGTAAGGCCCTCCTCTGTGAAAGAAGACTGGAGTTAATGAGGCTGCCACCACTGAGACTTGTACATTGTTAGATTCAGAATTGGTGGAAATCTGAAATGTTTAAGGTATGAAACCCTAAGTATGTAAGATTTCCATCTATTTTGATTCCAACAAATTGTTTGTGCACACGACTTTGAGCTCATCCAAAGTTCAATTTAGAATCAGAGTTGATGGAAATCTCAGAGGTTTAACATTTAAACATTTGAGAATTCCATTAATCCTGATTTTGACAGCACAAAATTTCTCACCCCAACTCTTTTAACATTTTTTGTCAGGCCTCTTCATCATACAGTTGATACCCTTAAAGGGTGTGTCCCTTAAATTATGGGATGCCTAAAATGGTTATATCAATAAAACTGTGAAGAGAAAAATCAAGAAGTAAAAGGTTTAAAGGAATTCCTAATTCCACTGTTTAGAATAAATTCCATGCTGAAAGCTCAAAAGAGGATTAATTTATCTTTTATAGAGCTCAGGCTGGACTATTCGAGGCTGGACGGCCTGTTTGTGCACAAATATTTGAGGTTTGACTTCTTCCTTGTACATTCTGTCGGTACTTAGTGTACTTGAAAAGATTTTTTTGAAGTTGTGTAAAGTCCATGAGTGACTAATAAAAAATTAAGACTAAGGTAAAGTGAAGAATATTTTTTTGACTTTATCTTTTGAGGAAAAAAGTGAAGAATATTTTTCAAAACCCAGGGGGAACCTTGTCTATTATAAAGTTCTCCTATACAGATTGCAAAGAATCTATAAGCAAAATAAAAAAGAAAAGTTTCTGCTGTGTGCAGATTTTGTCAAATCGCCCTGACTGAGACTGCCGATACCAGGGTTTGGTTCAATTACTTTTTTCAGTTACAATTACAGTAATTGTAATTTAATTTTAATTGAAATTTTTATTGAAAAGTAATTGTAATGGAAAATTCTGTCCAGAAAGTAATTGTAATTGAAAGAAATAATTGAACCCAACCCTGGCTGGCACAACGTCAACATTCACCAAGAGGAAACACGCCGAGAAGTAAGCTTAGACTGGCTCTGCTCTTAAACTCTGTGAGGAAAAAAAACTCCCAAACGTCTCAAGACCAAACACAACTTGTACATACTTAGTATATTATTGTAAAAGTTTTGTAAAACCCAAATTCCGAAATAGTTGGGACAAAGTGTAAATTGTGAATAAAATCACACCAGCCAGTATTTTACTCACAATAGTTCAGAGATAACATAGCAAATGTTCAATCTGAGAAATTTTACAATTTTATCTACACAATGAGCTCATTTCAAATTTGATGGCTGCAACAGGTCTCTGGGACAGCGGCCTGTTTACCATGGTGTAGCATCCCATAACACAGAGTGGAGGCGTCTGGGCATTGAGGAGACCTGTTTTTGAGTTTAGCCATTGGAATTTGATCCCACTCTTGTTTAATACAGTCTTCCGGCTGCTGGACAGTTTTAGGTCTCCTTTGATTGACTTTTCATTTAATTATGCACCAAATGTTCTCAATCAGTGAAAGATCAGGACTGCAGGCAGGCCAGTTCAGCACACGGACTCTTCTACTACGAAGCCATGCTGTTGTAATAGCTGCAGCATATAGTTTTGCATTGTCCTGGTGAAATACACAAGGCCTTCCCTGGAATAGATGTCATCTGGAGGAGAGCATATGTTACTCTAAAACCTTTATATACCTTTCAGTATTCATGGTGCATTTGAAAACATGCAAGTGTGCCACACCATATGCGCTAATGCATCCGCATACCATCAGAGATGCTGGCTTTTGAACTGAACGCTGATAACAGGAAGGGTGGTAATTCTCCTTTTTAGCCTGGAGGTCAAGACACCCATGATATCCAACAAGAATGTCAAATTTTGACTCCTCTGACCACAGCACACTTTGCTACAGTCCATTTTAAATGAGCCTTGGCCCACAGAACTTGGCGGCGCTTCTGGATCATGCTCAACAATGGCTTCCTTTTTGCATGATAGAGTTTAGGTGGCACTCTGTGGATGGCACGTCGGACTGTGTTTACAGACAGTGGTATCTTGAAGTATTCCTGGGCCCATTTAGTAATTTCAATGATAGTATCATGCCGGTGAGTGATGCAGTGGCGTCTGAGGGCCCGAATATCACAGGCATCCAGTTCAGGTCTTCGGCCTTGTCCCTTACGCACAGAGATTTTTCCAGTTTCTCTGAATCTTTTGATGATGTTATGCACTGTCGATGATGTGACCTTCAAAGCCTTTGCAATTTGACATTGAGGAACATTGTTTTTTAAGTATTTCACAATTTTTTTTACGCAAGCCTTCGCAGGTTGGAGAGCCTCTGGCCATCTTTACTTCTGAGAGACTCAGCCTCTCTAAGACATCCCTTTTCTAGCCAATGTTACATGTTACACTCATGATGCCAGTTAACTTAATTACTTGCTAAATGTTCTTTCAGCTGATTCTCATTATACATTAATTGCTTATTCAGCCCTTTTTTGCCAGTGTCCCAACTTTTTTGAGACCTGTTGCAGCCAGAAAATATGAAATGAGCTCATTTTGTGGATAAATATGTAAAATGTCTCAGTTTCAACATTTGAAATGTTATCTATGTTCTATTACATATAACATATTGGCTCATGTGATCTGAAAGTCATTGCAATTTGATTTTATTGGCAATTTACACTTCGTCCCAACTATTTCGCAATTGGGGTTGTACATGCATGCACGGTATAAAGAAATTTAACCCGTTTGCAAGCATCTGCTGACTAACCCTGGTAAACTGCAGTTAATCTGGCTAGCTCTAGCCGAGTTAGCGGTCATAGGTAAGGTCAGTTATCACTAGCACTTTATTAAGTAAATTTCCTAGCGAATTCACTGGATGAAGCATATTACAACTCAGTCATATTATTGGGGAGCTTGTGCTGTTTTACAAATGAATGGTTTTGAAGTTTTGAGGATAGCTCTGAATGCAGGGTAACTACTGAGGGGGGTTTTAAATGTCCTGGTGTCATGTTGAGTGTTCTGAACTTTCGTGTCTTCAATGGCTTTATCAGAAGCCATCAGACAGATGGAAATAGCTAAAAACGGCAGGTGGTGGTGGACTGTTGGTGCTTGCCCCCTATTTGCTCAGTTTGTCATCATTACCGCTGATATCAATCTTGCCGAGTAAAATTAACTAGGCAGGCTATTCACTGCTTTCAGAAGATCCCAAAATTCATGCAACGGAACTTTCCTCATAGGCTATCTGTTTTCAAGCTTAGTGAACTTGGCACCCCATATGTCGAAAATCTGAATGAAACCCATTACATTTGTTTCCGCTTTGTTTGTTCAGGCAAAATGAGAATTCAACTCCTGCCACTGCTTTTCGTTTTGGATGGAAATCTAACATTTTTAACCCATTTATGCACAGATCTTTTTCGTAGTTGTAAGGCATATTTTATTTTATCAGTTGGGTCCCTTTGAATCATGTTATGTATTTATTTTTTTCCATTTTGTTCTTTGCTTTGAAGAAAATAGCATTTTTATGACTGACAATTGTTGCCAGTAGTCACACAGCTTGTCACTAGGTCAAATGTTACCTAATAATAAAAATAATATTGTAATAACAAAATAGTAATATAGTCATAATAAATAATAACAAAAAGGTGGATGGGGGGGGGGTGTAAAAAAAAAAAAAAAAAGTAAAACTGTACATGGATACCAATGGATATTATCATCCCAGGAAGGAAGCTAATGGACTTGGTTCCCCCTGTATAAAATTCAAAACAACAAAGAATTTGAACTTGTTTCTATATTCATAAATAACCTTTGTATCAGACATACATCTCAGACCTAGTCTGTATGATATACAGCGCCCTCCATAATTATTGGCACCCCTGGTTAAGATGTGTTCGTTAGCTTCGAATAAATTCAGTTTTTTAAATAATATAGGACCACAATGAAAAAAAAGAGGAATATCCTACCTTTAATTCAAGTGCATTTATTCAGTGGGGAAAAAAATCCCACAATAAGAAAGAATTATTTTACATCTAATCATGTGTGCCACAATTATTAGCACCCCTGATGTTAATACTTTGTATAACCCCCTTTTGCCAACAAAACAGCACCTAATCTTCTCCTATAATGTTTCACAGGATGGGAGAATACAGAAAGAGGGATCTTCGACCATTCCTCCTTGCACAATCTCTCTAAATCATCCAGCGACCTGGGTCCTCTCCTCTGCACTCTCCTCTTCAGCTCACTCCACAGGTTTTCAATGGGGTTGAGGTCTGGGGACTGAGATGGCCATGGGAGGAGCTTGATTCTGTGTCTGGTAAACCATTTCTGTGTAGATTTGGCCACATGTTCAGGGTCATTATCTTGCTGAAAGACCCAGTGACGACCCATCTTCAGCTTTCGAGCAGAGGCCACCAGATTTTGATTTAAAATGTCCTGGTATTTCAAAGCGTCCATGATGCTATGCACCCTAACAAGGTTCCCAGGGCCTCTGGAAGAGAAACAGGCCCACAGCATCACCGATCCTCCCCCATACTTCACAGTGGGCATGAGGTGCTTTTCTGCATACTCATCTTTTGTGTTCCGCCAGACTCACTTAAAGTGTTTGTTGCCAAAAAGCTCTATCTTGGTCTCATCAGACCAAAGCACACAGTCCCAGTTGAAGTCCCAGTACTGCTTTGCGAACTCCAGACGTTTGCGTTTATGATTGTGAGTGAGAAAAGGTTTTTCCGTGCATGCCTCCCTAACAGCTTGTTGGCATGTAGATAGCTCCTGATGGTTGTTTTGGAGACTTTGTGATCCCAAGATGCAACCATTTGTTGCAATTCTTTAACAGTGAGCTTTGGAGAACTTTTTATTTCTCTTACTATCCTCCTCTGTGCGTGGTGGCAAAATGACCTGGCGTCCTCGTCCAGGCTTGTTTACCACTGTTGTTTTAAACTTTTTAATGATTTCTCTGACAGTAGATATGGGCAGGTGTAGACGAGTGGCTACAGCCATTGTAGCCATTGCCTAACTTGTGAAGGTCGACACACATCTGCCTTACTTGAATGGTGTGTTCCTTTGTCTTTCCCATGTTGAAGGGTGGATAAGAGAAATGGTCTCCTTGTCAAGTCATATTTATACCTCAGGGAAACAGGAAGTGATGAGTTACTAATGAAATGTTCCTAGATACTCTGATCAACTTTGTTAGCTACTGTAGAAATGACAGAAATACTTCAATTACATTTATTTCCTAGGAATTGTTAGGGGTGCCAATAATTGTTGAGCAGGTGATTTTATGAAAAAAAATTATTTCTTAGGGATTTTTTTCCCCTTAAAATTCACTTGAGTTGAGGGTTACATTTCTACAATTTTCAGCATGATGGTATGCTTCTGCAATAAAAATTGAATTTATTTTAAGGCTTTTAACACATCTTCACCAGGGGTGCCAATAATTCTGGAGGGCGCTGTAGCATACCAGAGAAAAGGGGGATTGGTGTGTGTATGTGTGTGTGTGGGGGGGGGGGACAGGCTAAAGATCACTTAGCAGCTAGCAATAAAATGATGTATGGTAATGTATCAAAATCCTATAGACACAGGCTTTGAATACCTGTGAAT
The DNA here is from genome assembly GCA_029721435.1 of Gymnothorax reevesii. Classification (NCBI taxonomy): domain Eukaryota; kingdom Metazoa; phylum Chordata; class Actinopteri; order Anguilliformes; family Muraenidae; genus Gymnothorax; species Gymnothorax reevesii. The sequence continues at coordinate 74,107,224 of CM056573.1, read as the reverse complement.
TTATTTAGCTAGAAGGAGTATTCTAAGAAGAATAAAATGAGCCATTGTACATCATTCTACAATTTGAAATAAGTAAATTATGAGCAATCCTGCAGACAGTGTTTTCCTTTAGTTAGCGACAAGTTATAACAAGTTATTATGGACCCTGTTGGTGCAACACTACAACCTGGAAATTAGACACAAGAAGGGGGTTGACAACGTGGTAGCAGATGCCCTCTCCAGGGGGTGAGATGAGTGCTGGAGCCATGGTGTCATCCACCCTATATCCTGTCTGTTGATGCCTCTTACGTTTGAATGCGTGTTGCTAACTTTGACAAGTTCGCTCTTAAGGGGGGGGGGGGGTGTTACGGTCATGGGTTGTGGCTATTTGTCTCCCCCTGCTGTGCTGTGTGCTCTATCAAGGTTGCTGCCCCTCCCCTCTCAGCTACTGGCAGGAGCTCTCCCTCACCTGGGCACTTCCCACCTGGGCCCCATCAGCCTAATTGGAGCAGGGCTGCATAAAACCAAGGAGCACCAGCATGCTCTCTCTGACATCTAGCAGCCAGCACTGTGTGTGCATTTTTGTATCTATTTGTGTGATAGCCTGTGTGGCACATATATATTGGTGAGACTATACTAACTGTGTGGTATTTTGTGTTTGATTCTTGTCTGTTTGTTTAATTGCTGTCATCTTGGTTTTGGTTTAGTCTGCAGTCCTGTATCTTTGTCTTATAGTTTTTGTAGCATTTGCTAGTGGTAGCCTGTTTTCTTCTGAGGCTTTTTCATGCATTTGTTGTAGCTTCTGTTTTGTCTTTTGGAACCTTTTTGTTTAATAAATTATTCATTGTTTGTACCTTTCCCCTGCCTCCTTTTGCCTCCTGGGTTTAGTTTTAGTTAATATTGTGTTACTCCCCTTTACCCTAGACTTGAAATATTTGGGGAACGTAACAGTGCCCATTGGCAACTTTTGTTGCCACTCACAGAAATAAGCCCATGAACAAAAAAATATTTATCCCAGGTACAATTTTTTGGGGGAGGGTTACTCTAGAGACTTGAATGATTAAATAATTATAAATATGTTTGGGGGGAAATCATAAGAAATTTATGAAAATGACCTCTCTGCAGGAGGATTTGCATTCACCATGTCTTCAGCCAGAAGGAGCAGGAAGCAGATGATGTCATGTGACAGGAAGCACTTGGAAACAATTTTGTGGCCCAAACTATCGCCAAAAAAACTATCCTCATGAACTGGAAATCACGGAACACAATACATCTGGCTCACTGGAAAAACTTACTTACTGACTACATCTCCCTGGAATGCACACCCCCACCTCCCATTAACACAACAGAACCTCAGTCCGTCTGGTCAGCTTTCGTTAGTTTCTTAACATGAATTCCTGAATTCCACCTATTTTACTTATTTTCTAGTCTGTCAGCCAATTTACCCAATATGCACACATACACATACACACTTACACACACAAAAAAAAAGAAGAGAAAAAAAAAAGCATATACGTCTATATACCCTTGTCTTTACAATTTATTGATTTATTATTACTATCATTATTATTATTCTTATTATTCTCATTATTATTAGATGATTAGTTTGGGACAAAGAGGGAGGGGACACTGATAAAACATTTTTAAAAATGTATTCCGCCTTTTCATTCATTATGGTTATTGTTATTATTATTATTATTGGTTGTTGTTATTATAGTTATTGGTTATTATTATTATTGTCATTGTTATCATCATTGTTACCGGTGTCGTCATTATCGTTGTTGTCATCACTGTCAATAGTATTGTTATTATTATTATTATTATTAATATTGCATAGGTTCTGCCTCGGGTCCCTGGGGCCTAGGTGGGCCGGGGCCTGCCTGCAGCTGAGTGATCCCGGTGGGTTAGTGTCCCCCCCCTTGTGGCTTCCTCTCAGCCTTGGTGTCTCCCCTGGGCTGGGTCCGTGCGGCGCGCTTCACTTTTTTAATGCATCTCACACCAGCTTAGGAAAACAACAAAACAAAACAATAACAAATCAAAATTAATTAAAAGAAAAAAAAAAAAGGGCAAGTGGGGCATGCATGTGGCAGCCGGTCATAGGACGGGCCCCGCAATGGCGTGCCCACACTGTTTTTAATGCACCACACGTCCAGACACAGACAAACACAACCATACATATATAGGGCAGGTGGGGCGTGCGGCGGGGGCCTGGGGTGCCTGAGGTGGAAGAGTTGGCCATGAGGGGAAGATTGGTGGGTGACTGTGGGCCAGTACCGCATTGTGTATCTGCTCCCCTTACATCCCATAGCAGACATGGGTGGGGGCTGGCCTGCTCTGTGGCTGTGTTTCAATTCTTCCAATTATTCACTATTATTATTATTATTATTATTATTATTACTGTTAATTTATTCTCTCTCTTATTTGCTTATCTTATTTATTGGTTTTTCTATTCTGTTTTGCCCCCTCTCTTCAATGCCTATGATGACAAAGATGTAATTGATCATTACTGCTTTTATGGTTATCATCATTATCATCATCATTATTATTATTATTATTATTATTACCATTACTATTATTACTATTTTAATCATTATTATTATTATTTATTACTATCACTATTATTACTATTGTTATTATTAATTGTTATGTTTGTCCCTGCCATTAATATTTGTTGCACGCACCCACCCATGCACACACGCACCCACGCATTCATGCACCCACAATCACTGATTGTTGTTTCTTCATGTTCTGAATATCTCTTTATGTATTGTTTTCTTTCACAATAAAAAAAAAGGAAACAATTTTTTATAAACCAAAACCTTTGTCTAAGTTGTCTACTAGCATATAAGTGGAAAAAGTTGCAGTAGTACCTTTGAGATTTTTTTTGTGAATAGAAAATGGCAGTGATACACTTCCGCAACAATTGTTGCCAGTGGGGAAAAATGTCTCGGGAACGGTGACAATGGATTTTGGACTGAATCCATTATTACTGCCTCTGAAACAGCAATAATAGCTGTTTTGCCGTTGTTACACACAATTATTTCATCCAAACACTGCTCATATTTACAGTGACTGCGTTTACATGCACATCATATTCCGATTAAGGTTCATATTCGGGTTAAGGTAATATTCTGAATAAGACGTTTACATGCGCAGAGCGATGGGAATATTCCGTTTACATGTTCATTAGCATATCCACCACTTTGGTCCAATCTCAACATCGGGTTTTCAGCATATATAACGCTCGAAAGTAATCGTCATGGCTTTGGTTGCCTTCTGTTGAGTTTTAGTTTCTTTGTGCAGCTATCAGCTCTTCTACACGACACTAATCACAATTGACTATTGATTGTGGACAGTGAAGACCTGACAGACGACCTGACAGTTCCCCAAATATTAGCGAGCAAACGTTGAACCTAAAATTACACTCTACCTGACCCGTTAGCTAAATTAAGCAACTCGCTAGAAAACATAAGTAATGTTACAGCCGTCTCGCAAGCGAACGTCAGATGATACATCATAGTTAATGCCGATGTACAAACATAGACTGTATAAATCAGTCTATGGCTCCAAGTCCTGATTTCCTACATTGTGTATGAACATACGGAAGATCGTAAGAATATGTAATTGGAGTAAGATTACGGCCAGCGTAAAAAGAGTCACTGCCTTTATTTTTTTTTGCTTTGGAATATGCTGCCTTCAGAGTTTTCCAGCGATTCTGAATTTGGGTGGCGCTTGGCAGTTAACACAAAACTAGCCTCTCTCCACTTTTAGCACACCTTAAATATATCGTTGTTACGGTGCTTTCGCCCATCGATAGGCTATATTACAATATATTCATGTCTTTCATTATCTGAATGCATACAGTCGTCTCCTCTTCGCTCCAAAAATGCAAATTCCTTGCGAATTGAACAGGCGCAGACGTGGTTGAATATTCTGTTCGAGAGCATACTCCGATTAAAGTGTATACTTGAGCCAATATTCCGATTAAGACAGGCATATGCCAGGGGGCTTATTCGGAATATTTAGAATCGAGAAATGACCTTAATCGGGTTATGAACGCGTTTACATGACAGGTACGCAAGCGGAATATTGGTGTGCATGTAAACGCAGTCAGTGTAGTGAAATGCTTTTTTTTTTGGTCTTTGTCTCGGTCTTGGTCTCGGTCTCGTCCTGCTCTGGTCTTGGTCTCAAAATGGTCGGTCTTGGTCTTGCTACCCTTTGGTCTTGGTAGTTTTTGGTAGTCTCGGCATAGGCGGTCTTGACTACATCACTACATTTACCTCTAACTTCTTGTGGTCTCTGCTGTGCCACGAGCATATATAGCATATATAGCATAGTATAGCACACAGAATATTTTGTTTGAGCACACAGAAATAATGGTTTAGATGTGGTTATTTTTGTTTTTCACATTGTTGCGCTATAACAAATGTACCTTTAGCTTCTTATGTTTTGGCTGTTTTTGCCGTCTTGGCTTCATCTAAAAAGAATAGAAGTCATTGATCAGTGTAACATTTCTTCCATTACTATTGACCGTTTCAAAATAAAAACAAAAACAATCGCTCAAACATTCTGTTTTGTTCCCAAACTATTTCCACTAAATTTAGATAACATATGTAATGTTTAAATAGATATCTATAACGCTAATAATCAAACTCTCTCGCAATGGTGTGTAAGCTTTTAAGGTGGTAGGAGGGGCGTTTGGGGTGGGTGGGGCTGTTCCAACATACCTTCACTTGAATCCATGCATTTACTATTTTTCTTGTGGGCTCACTTGTTATTGATTCTTTCCTCCTCCTTTCTCTCTACATTAGACTTATAGTCCTTTTGCAGCGCCAGTCTCCCAGTCACCTAAGTGTAAGTAAGTTGTAAATAATTTTAAAATGTAAATGTTTCAAATGTTGTGTTTAAAATTGCGATTGCAATTTGGATGGATGGATGCTCATCCCAAAGGGAAATGAAGGCATCCAGTTGCTTATTCAACTGTCACAAACACGCATATAAGTGCTATGAACATTCAGATACAATTTCAAGTTAATCCTGCACTCTAGTCAGGATGCATAGTGGAAACATGCATGCTATCAACATACCTGTCGTTGAAAAAACCTTGATCTTCATTTCAACCCAATTCTCCGTATCGGGTTGTAATGTGACTATAGGCCACTAGATGGCAGTATTTACCTTTTTTTTTTGTTAAGCTCAGACTGGAGTCATGTTTAGACATGTCCTGGACATGTCTGGGGCAAGTCTCAGAAAATTAAAAAAAAGAGGTCTAAATGTGGGTGGGGTCTGCAAAAGAGTATATAAGGAAAAGAATTGAGACAGTAAAGTAGTAGGAGAAATTGTAAGGAGAAGGATACATGTGACCAGACCTGTCATTTCTGTTCAAGACCTGTGAAGTTTCTTTTGTGGATTTTTCTCACTCAGGACATCACCAAGCCACCCCACAAATAGGGACTGTAAATATTTCTGTTTTTTGTTGTGTTAAATCTTGGTCAGTTAGTTAGTTGTTATTAGTCTTTGTCTGTTTAATTAAATGTGTTTAAGTTTTAAAAACTGTGTGTCATCCCTTGCTGTTGCTGTTGTTTTAAATTTAATAACAAATTGGGGCCATAACAAATTGGGGGCTCAAGGTCCGGGATAGACCATTTTGTGAGTAATTTATTGAAAATCTAACATTTCAAATTGTAAAATTGATTTTTTTTAATTGAATACATATATATTGACAACAGCAATGGATGATTTCTTGGCATCACCAACCGTAGGGGTTTTGAAGTCTTTTAAAAAGACAGAACTGCTAGAAATTTGCAGACATTTAGAGCTGACAGAGGTGAAACCAGCCATGCGAAAAGCAAGACTGGCTCGAGAGATAGTTGAATATTACATTGATGAAAATGTGTTTGCACCCGGAGATCTGGAACAGTTTCCAGTGGAAAATCCAAATATAGAAATGGAACTTAAATAAAAAATGCTAGAGATTGAAAGGGAGGAAAGAGAAAAAGAAAGGGAGGAAAAAGAAAAGCAAAGAGAATTTGAGAGGGAAGAAAGAGAGAAAGAAAGGGAAGAAAAAGATAAACAAAGGCAGTTTGAGTTAGAAAAATTAGCAAGAGAAGAGAAAATAGAAAGGGAGGAAAAAGAAAAACAAAGAGAATTTGAGTTAGAAAAATTTGCAAGACAAATAGATTTTGAATTAGAGAAATTCAGAAGAGAAGAAAGACTCCAAATGGAGCAACTAAAAATTAAAATTGAAACTAAAAATAAATTTTGTGCCAGTCAGGAGGTAAAACTGGTGCCTCCATTTTCGGAAAAGGATGTTGACAACTATTTCCAGTGTTTTGAAAAGGTAGCAAAGAGTTGCCAGTGGCCAAAGGAACACTGGCCTCTGATGTTGCAAACTGTCCTCAAGGGTAAAGCTCAACAAGCCTATTCGGCTTTGTCTGCAGATGATTCCTCTGATTATGAGGTTGTCAAAAAGGTTATTTTGAGAGCTTATGAGTTGGTTCCAGAGGCTTACCGACAGAAATTCAGAGGTCTGAAGAAATCTGAAAATCAGACTTATGTTGAATTTGCTAATGAAAAGCAGGTTTGCTTTGAGCGCTGGTGTACTTCTATGGAGGTCAAGGATAATTTCAACTCACTAAAAGAGATGGTGTTTGTTGAAGAATTCAAGAACTGTGTTAAAGATGATGTTAAGACCTACCTTAATGAGAAGCAAGCACTGAATTTGCAATCAGCTGCCAAATTTGCAGATGAATATGTTCTCACACATAAGTCCAAATTTCAGTCTAGCAGTAATAATAGATGGTCCCAATTTCAGCAAAAGGGTTATGGTGATACCCAAGATTCCTCACCCAAAGACAAAGACAAATCTGGTGATGGTGCTCAGAAATCCAGTAACAGGTCTGATCAAAGTGTGAAAGCTGACAGTGACAAAAGTGGTCTAGTTTGCAGTTATTGCAAGAAATCTGGTCATGTTACAACTAACTGTTGGTTCCTTAAAGCTAAGAAAGAAAAAGAAAAGGATACCAAACCAAATGCCTTTGTGAAAACAAGGTTAGAAACCCCTGTAGTAGATAACCAATCTGCTAAATTGCCTGCTTCTTGTGGGGCTAAAAAGCCTGATACAGCTGACTTCGTGAGAAAGGAATTTCTTCCATTTGTGTCAGAGGGATTTGTGGCTCTGAATGAGCATACTACTCCTGTCCTTATATATATCCTAAGGGATACCGGAGCTTCTCAGTCACTTTTGTTGATGGACTCCTTGGAGTTACGTGATGAGACTGCTTCAGGGGATTTCATACTTGTACAAGGTATTGAAGGGAGGACTGTATCTGTACCCCTGCGCTCTATATTCTTGAAGTCAGATTTAGTTACAGGACAGGTAAAGGTGGGACTTATGTCAAGTCTACCTATAAAGGCTGTTTCTCTGTTGCTAGGCAATGACCTAGCTGGGGGCAAAGTAGTTCCCCCTGTACATCTTACTTCACAGCCGAGCACCGAAGATGGGGATGAGGACCCATCTCTGTATCCTTCTTGCGCAGTGACTCGTGCTATGGCCAAGAAGGCTAAAGAAGAAGATGATGTGGTGCCGTCCAGTACATTGAATAGTCAGGACTCAGGTGGTTCGCCTCATGACTCTGATTGGCCTACTATGGTTTCTCCGTTTGAGGACTTATCAGATACTTTTATCAGTTCTCTATTCAGCCAGCCGGATGGGTCTGGTGATTCTGATGTGTCTGGAGACTTGTCTCTGTCCAGAAAGCGGTTGATTGAGGAGCAAACTAATGATCCTGAAATTTGTATACGAAAGAGGAGAGCCCTTCCTGATAAAGAAATAGACGCAGTTCCAGTTGGGTATTATCTCAAGGATGGTGTGTTGATGCGGAAGTGGCGCCCTCCTGATATCCCTGCCAATGCAGATTGGGCAGTGGTCAGGCAAATTGTTGTTCCGAAGGTCTATAGGAATGAGATCTTAACAATGGCTCATAGTTTACCTTTAGGAGCTCATCTTGGTGTTAACAAGACTGTTGATAAGATCATGAAACACTTCTTTTGGCCTGGGCTTCGGAAAGACGTTTCCAACTTTTGCAAAACCTGTCACACTTGTCAGGTAGTTGGAAAACACCAGTTAGACCCACCTGTAGCTCCATTGCAGCCTATCCCAGCATTTGGGGAGCCATTCTCTTGGGTCATTGTTGATTGCGTTGGTCCATTACCCAAGACTAGATCTGGAAATCAGTACTTGTTGACAATCACGTGTGCATCTACCAGATTCCCCGAAGCCATACCTCTACGTAACATCAAGGCAACTGCAATCTCGAAGGCTTTGATAAAGTTCTTCACGTTGTTTGGCCTTCCCAGGGAAATTCAGTCAGACCAGGGTAGCAATTTCACTTCAGGATTGTTTCAGCAGGTTGTGTATGAACTAGGTGCAAAGCAGATTCTTTCTAGTGCCTATCATCCAGAAAGTCAGGGTGCCTTAGAGCGGTTTCATTCCACTCTCAAGACAATGATGAGGACTTATTGTTATGACCATGAGAAAGACTGGGATGAAGGTGTTCATTTGCTGTTGTTTGCAGCTAGAGAAGCAGTGCAGGAGTCTACTGGATTTAGTCCATTTGAGCTAGTGTTTGGTCATGAAGTGAGAGGACCTTTGCTATTATTGAGTGAACAATGACAAGAGGAAGAGCCGTACATCAGTCTGTTAGACTATGTTAGCAAGTTCAAGGAAAGATTGCGTGCAGCTTGTGACCTAGCCAAAGAGAACTTGAAATCAAGTCAGGGAAAAATGAAAACTTGGTATGATCATAAGGCTAGAAGCCGTGAGTTTAAACCAGGAGACAAGGTCCTTGTGTTGTTTCCCTTGCAGTCCAATCCATTGCAGGCAAGATTTCATGGTCCTTATGAAATTCTGACAAAACTCAATGATCTCAATTACATTGTGAAGACTCCAGATAGGAGAAAACGAAAACAATTGTGTCACATCAACATGCTGAAGCCTTATCATGACAGAAATGCTAGGGTTGCAGCTGTCACTTCAGATTCTCCAATGGCCGAGATTTGTGAAGATGAGGGGGAGTTTCAAGATGATGAACCTAGAATTAAAGCTGAAGTTCTTTCATGTAAATTGTCAAATTCTGAAGTGTTGCAGAATCTTGATGTAAAACTCCAGCACTTAGAACCCTCACAGAGAGATCAGTTTGAGAGGTTGATCAAGAAATATGAGGATCTTTTTCCTGATGTTCCAAAAAGAGTTTCTATAGCCTCTCATGATGTAGATGTTGGTGATGCCAAACCAATTAAACAGCATCCGTACCGGATGAATCCTGAAAAGAGAAAGATTGCTGAGAAAGAGGTTGAATACATGCTAGAACATGATATTATCAGACCCTCCAACTCAGATTGGAGTTCACCCTGTGTGCTAGTTCCAAAACCTAATGGAAGTACTAGATTCTGTACAGATTATCGCAAAGTCAATGCTGTAACTAGAACTGATGTGTTTCCAATACCTAGGATTGATGATTGTATTGATAGTGTAAGGCAAGCAAAGTTTCTGACCAAGATTGATTTATTGAAGGGTTATTGGTGTGTGCCTTTAACTGAGCAGTGGTTCCCAAAGTGGAGGGCGCAGAGCAATTGCAGGGGGGGCGCGGGGTGCGGGAGTTCCGGACACCAACAGAAAATCATTTGCATACAGTCCATTCGCTGCCCAGAATTCTGCGATTACATCGCAAATGCCTGCCTTACTCTCAACATAACTGTTCGCCAAATCATTCATCTAGCCTGCCATTTTCATAAATAATTTATGAATGTAGTTGTTCAAATATTTGAAGCCGGTAATGTAGTCTCGCGATACCCAACTCGCCGCTTTTTATCCTGCACTGATCTGGCATGTTGATAATAAAATGGTAAGTGACACCGAACAAAATCCGATGAATACAAAGCAGAAATAACCGAGATTGCGTCATCTTATTCTCGATAATATGAATGCTCTGTATGCCAACAGATTATTTTTATCTAGCCCACCAACTGAACGTTACAAACATATCGGCAGGTTCGGCAAGTGGTGTTCATGAATTTTTTTTCGTACTTCGCTGTCTTTCTGCATCATAGAAACACAATTTTAAGTAGACGGCTATACTCAGGCAGAGGAGTGTGATACAGCCTAATGATTTTATACTTTAAAAGAGATTTTGCATTATTAAATTTTCGTGTCCTTAATTGGAAAATAACTGTGGCCGTTTCCAAACGTGCCAATCATTTTTAATGTTCCCAGCTAGGCTGGACAAAAATCATCTGTGCTGAGCATTCATATTTACTAGAATAAGCTGACGCGATCTCGGTTAACGTATTTTAACTTAAAAGTGCGAGGCCAGTGAAGAGAGAAAAATTTAACTGTCTCGAGACACTCCTTCAGCGGTCCGCACAAAGTTGCTGATTGGCTGTATGCAAGTACGTTTCTGTTGGTGTCCGGAAAATGCATAAATAGCAATGTTGTTGTATATTAAAAAAAATAAACCTGTTACACTTGTTATGGCCCCAATTTGTTATTACATTTATAACACAACAGCAACAGCAAGGGATGACAAACACAGTTTTAACAACTAAAACACATTTAATTTTTAACAAAGACAAAGACTAATAACAACCTACAACTAAAGACCAAGATTGATAAATAAGAAAAAAACAGAAATAATTACAGTCCCTTTTTGGTGGGGTGGCTTGGTGATGTCCTGGATGAAGAAAATGCTCAAACACAGGCAAAGAAATCCAACAAAGAAACGTCACAGGTCTTGAACAGAATGGCAGGTCTGGTCATCTTCTTGCAATTTCTCCTACTACTTTACTGTCTCAATTCTTTTCCTTATATACTCTTTTGCAGACCCCACCCACATTTAGACCTCTTTTTTTTAATCGTCTGAGACTTGCCCCAGACATGTCCAGGACATGTCTAAACATAGCTCCAGTCTGAGCTAAATAAAAAAAAGGTAAATACTGCCATCTAGTGGCCTATATTCACATTACACCTCCATTCCAAAAGGGAAAAATTTTGACTCATAAAGGCAAAATTTTTCTTTTCAATACAAAATGGTAAAGTGAACACTTGTATATATATATACATATCATACACATTCAAACACGGGATAAGCAATCAGCAATTACATTGCCTGTACCCTTCACATGCTTAATTTCCAAGTCAAACTCCTGTAAAATCAAACTCCAATTCAACAATCCCCGATTCTTGTTTTTCATCTTACTCAAAAAACATTAACGGATTGTGGTCAGTGTACACAATCATTGGCTTTTGTCCTGTACAAACATAAACCTCAAAGTGTTGTAAAGAAAGGACCAGAGCCAACAGTTCCTTCTCTATTGTGGAATAGTTCCTTTGGTGGCGATTGAAGTTCCTGGAGAAGTATGCCACGGGATGCTCAATGTCATCAGAGTCACTTCTCTGTAGGAGCACAGATCCACAAGCTTGGTCGCTAGCATCGACCGCGATGGAGAACGGTTTGTTGAAGTCAGGAGATTTGAGCACGGGGAAGTGACACAGCAGAGACTTCAGGCGATCGAAGGCTCTCTGGCATGCATCATCCCAGGTGAACTTTACGCCTTTCTTCAGTTGGTTAGTTAGACTGAGGGCAATCTCAGCAAAGTTCTTGCAGAACTTGCGGTAGTACCCGATCATTCCAAGGAAGCGGCGCAAAGCTTTTTTGTTGTCAGGAACTGGAAAGTCCATGATGGCTTGGACTTTAGCATTTATGGGTGCCACCTTACCCTGGCCTATGACGTAGCCAAGATAGGTGACAGTAGCACAACCAAAGTCACTCTTGTTCAGGTTAACAGTCAGGTTAGCCTGGGTCAGGCGCTGGAACAACGTCTCTACATCTTTTAGATGTTCTTCCCAGGAGTCACTCCATGTGATCAGGTCATCGATGTATGCACCCGTGTGTGGCAATCCGGCGATTGTAGACTGTATCATCCTTTGGAACGTGGCTGGGGAATTTTTCATGCCAAAGGGTAGGACTTCATACTGGTACAATCCAGATGGTGTGGCAAAAGCAGAGATGCTCTTGGCCCTCTCAGTTAAAGGCACACACCAATAACCGTTCAATAAATCAATCTTGGTCAGAAACTTTGCTTGCCCTACACTATCAATACAATCATCAATCCTAGGTATTGGAAACACATCAGTTCTAGTTACAGCATTGACTTTGCGATAATCTGTACAGAATCTAGTACTTCCATCAGGTTTTGGAACTAGCACACAGGGTGAACTCCAATCGGAGTTATAGGGTCTGATAATATCATGTTTTAACATGTACTCAACCTCTTTCTCAGCAATCTTTCTCTTTTCAGGATTCATCCGGTATGGATGCTGTTTTATTGGTTTGGCATCACCAACATCTACATCATGAGAGGCGATAGTAACTCTCTTTGGAACATCAGGAAACAAATCCTCATATTTCTTGATCAACCTTTCAAACTGATCTCTCTGTGAGGGTTCTAAGTGCTGGAGTTTTACATCAAGATTTTGCAACACTTCAGTGTTTGACAATTTACATGAAAGAACTTCAGCTTTAATTCTTGGTTCATCATCTTGAAACTCCCCCTCATCTTCACACGTTTCGACCATTGGAGAATCTGAAGTGACAGCTGCAACCCTAGCATTTCTGTCATGATAAGGCTTTAGCATGTTAATATGACACAATTGTTTTGGTTTTCTCCTATCTGGAGTCTTCACAATGTAATTGAGATCATTGAGTTTTGTCAGAATTTCATAAGGACCATGAAATCTAGCCTGCAATGGATTGGACTGCAAGGGAAACAACACAAGGACCTTGTCTCCTGGTTTAAACTCACGGCTTCTAGCCTTATGATCATACCAAGTTTTCATTTTTCCCTGACTTGATTTCAAGTTCTCTTTGGCATGGTCACAAGCTGCACGCAATCTTTCCTTGAACTTGCCAACATAGTCTAACAGACTGATATGCGGCTCTTTCTCTTGCCATTGTTCACTCAATAATAGCAAAGGTCCTCTCACTTCATGACCAAACACTAGCTCAAATGGACTGAATCCAGTAGACTCCTGCACTGCTTCTCTAGCTGCAAACAACAGCAAATGAACCCCTTCATCCCAGTCTTTCTCATGGTCATAACAATAAGTCCTCATCATTGTCTTGAGAGTGGAATGAAACCGCTCTAAGGCACCCTGACTTTCTGGATGATAGGCACTAGAAAGAATCTGCTTTGCACCTAGTTCATACACAACCTGCTGAAACAATCCTGAAGTGAAATTGCTACCCTGGTCTGACTGAATTTCCCTGGGAAGGCCAAACAACGTGAAGAACTTTATCAAAGCCTTCGAGATTGCAGTTGCCTTGATGTTACGTAGAGGTATGGCTTCGGGGAATCTGGTAGATGCACACATGATTGTCAACAAGTACTGATTTCCAGATCTAGTCTTGGGTAATGGACCAACGCAATCAACAATGACCCTAGAGAATGGCTCCCCAAATGCTGGGATAGGCTGCAATGGAGCTACAGGTGGGTCTAACTGGTGTTTTCCAACTACCTGACAAGTGTGACAGGTTTTGCAAAAGTTGGAAACTTCTTTCTGAAGCCCAGGCCAAAAGAAGTGTTTCATGATCTTATCAACAGTCTTGTTAACACCAAGATGACCTCCTAAAGGTAGACTATGAGCCATTGTTAAGATCATATTCCTATAGACCTTCGGAACAACAATTTGCCTGACCACTGCCTAATCTGCATTGGCAGGGATATCAGGAGGGCGCCACTTCCGCATCAACACACCATCCTTGAGATAATACCCAACTGGAACTGCGTCTATTTCTTTATCAGGAAGGGCTCTCCTCTTTAGTATACAAATTTCAGGATCATTAGTTTGCTCCTCAATCAACCGCTTTCTGGACAGAGACAAGTCTCCAGACACATCAGAATCACCAGACCCATCCGGCTGGCTGAATAGAGAACTGATAAAAGTATCTGATAAGTCCTCAAACGGAGAAACCCTAGTAGGCCAATCAGAGTCATGAGGCGAACCACCTGAGTCCTGACTATTCAATGTACTGGACGGCACCACAACATCATCTTCTTTAGCCTTCTTGGCCATAGCACGAGTCACTGCGCAAGAAGGATACAGAGATGGGTCCTCATCCCCATTTTCAGTGCTCGGCTGTGAAGTAAGATGTACAGGGGGAACTACTTTGCCCCCAGCCAGGTCATTGCCTAGCAACAGAGAAACACCCTTTATAGGTAGACTTGACATAAGTCCCACCTTTACCTGTCCTGTAACAAAATCTGACTTCAAGCATATAGAGCGCAGGGGTACAGATACAGTCCTCCCTTCAATACCTTGTACAAGTATGAAATCCCCTGAAGCGGTCTCATCACGTAACTCCAAGGAGTCCATCAACAAAAGTGACTGAGAAGCTCCGGTATCCCTTAGGATATATATGGGGACAGGAGTAGTATGCTCATCCAGAGCCACAAATCCCTCTGACACAAATGGAAGAAATTCCTCCCTCACAAAGTCAGCTGTATTAGGCTTTTTAGCCCCACAAGAAGCAGGCAATTTAGCAGATTGGTTATCTACTACAGGGGTTTCTAACCTTGTTTTCACAAAGGCATTTGGTTTGGTATCCTTTTCTTTTTCTTTCTTAGCTTTAAGGAACCAACAGTTAGTTGTAACATGACCAGATTTCTTGCAATATCTGCAAACTAGACCACTTCTGTCACTGTCAGCTTTCACACTTTGATCAGACCTGTTACTGGATTTCTGAGCACCATCACCAGATTTGTCTTTGTCTTTGGGTGAGGAATCTTGGGTATCACCGTAACCCTTTTTCTGAAATTGGGACCATTTATTGTTACTGCTAGACTGAAATTTGGACTTATGAGTGAGAACATATTCATCTGCAAATTTGGCAGCTGATTGCAAGTTCAGTGCTTGCTTCTCATTAAGGTAGGTCTTAACATCATCCTTAACACAGTTCTTGAATTCTTCAACTAACACCATCTCTTTTAGTGAGTTGAAATCATCCTTGACCTCCATAGAAGTACACCAGCGCTCAAAGCAAACCTGCTTCTCATTAGCAAATTCAACATAAGTCTGATTTTCAGATTTCTTCAGACCTCTGAATTTCTGTCGGTAAGCCTCTGGAACCAACTCATAAGCTCTCAAAATAACCTTTTTGACAACCTCATAATCAGAGGAATCATCTGCAGACAAAGCCGAATAGGCTTGTTGAGCTTTACCCTTGAGGACAGTTTGCAACATCAGAGGCCAGTGTTCCTTTGGCCACTGGCAACTCTTTGCTACCTTTTCAAAACACTGGAAATAGTTGTCAACATCCTTTTCTGAAAATGGAGGCACCAGTTTTACCTCCTGACTGGCACAAAATTTATTTTTAGTTTCAATTTTAATTTTTAGTTGCTCCATTTGGAGTCTTTCTTCTCTATCGAATTTCTCTAATTCAAAATCTCTGTCTCTGTCTCTCTCTTTCTGCTCTTTCCTCTTTCTCTCTCAAATTCTCTTTGTTTTTCTTCTCTTGCTAATTTTTCTAACTCAAACTGCCTTTGTTTTTCTTTTTCTTCCCTCTCAAATTCTCTTTGTTTTTCTTTTTCCTCCCTTTCTTTTTCTCTTTCCTCCCTTTCAATCTCTAGCATTTTTAATTTAAGTTCCATTTCTATATTTGGATTTTCCACTGGAAACTGTTCCAGATCTCCTGGTGCAAACACATTTTCATCAATGTAATATTCAACTATCTCTCGAGCCAGTCTTGCTTTTTGCATGGCTGGTTTTACCTCTGTCAGCTCCAACTGTCTGCAAATTTCTAGCAGTTCTGTCTTTTTAAAAGACTTCAAAACCCCTACGGTTGGTGATGCCAAGAAATCATCCATTGCTGTTGTCAATATATAGCTAGGAAAATTCACAAAAACAATTTCACAATTTGGAATGTTAGATTTTCAATAAATTACTCACACAATGGTCTATCCCGGACCTTGAGCCCCCAATTTGTTATGGCCCCAATTTGTTATTACATTTATAACACAACAGCAACAGCAAGGGATGACAAACACAGTTTTAACAACTAAAACACATTTAATTTTTAACAAAGACAAAGACTAATCACAACCTACAACTAAAGACCAAGATTGATAAATAAGAAAAAAACAGAAATAATTACAGTCCCTTTTTGGTGGGGTGGCTTGGTGATGTCCTGGATGAAGAAAATGCTCAAACACAGGCAAAGAAATCCAACAAAGAAACGTCACAGGTCTTGAACAGAATGGCAGGTCTGGTCATCTTCTTGCAATTTCTCCTACTACTTTACTGTCTCAATTCTTTTCCTTATATACTCTTTTGTAGACCCCACCCACATTTAGACCTCTTTTTTTAATTTTCTGAGACTTGCCCCAGACATGTCCAGGACATGTCTAAACATAGCTCCAGTCTGAGCTAAATAAAAAAAAGGTAAATACTGCCATCTAGTGGCCTATATTCACATTACACACTGAACATAATTACACAGTTAAGGTGCTTGAAAACAGTTACACTTAAAATAATTACACCGTGGTTGTTTGTTATTTTGCTATTTCCAATTCTAAAAGTAGCCTAGTTTTAGTTTATGACAATCTACAGTTTATGACCGTTTACTTACATTTTTTCCAAAAAGGTTGAGGTTTATATAAATTACAATGAGTGAAATAAACTGCCATGGTCTCTGAAAACAAAATGTGCATATGTATTACCTATTTTTTTTTGGGGGGGGGCGCAAAAAGGGGGGCCCAGCAGAAAAAGTTTGGGAACCACTGGCCAAGAGCATCTCGGCTTTTGCCACACCATCTGGATTGTACCAGTATGAAGTCCTACCCTTTGGCATGAAAAATGCCCCAGCCACGTTCCAAAGGATGATACAGTCTACAATCGCCGGATTGCCACACACGGGTGCGTACATCGATGACCTGATCACATGGAGTGACTCCTGGGAAGAACATCTAAAAGATGTAGAGACGTTGTTCCAGCGCCTGACCCAGGGTAACCTGACTGTTAACCTGAGCAAGAGTGACTTTGGTTGTGCTACTGTCACCTATCTTGGCTACGTCATAGGCCAGGGTAAGGTGGCACCCATAAATGCTAAAGTCCAAGCCATCATGGACTTTCCAGTTCCTGACAACAAAAAAGCTTTGCGCCGCTTCCTTGGAATGATCGGGTACTACCGCAAGTTCTGCAAGAACTTTGCTGAGATTGCCCTCAGTCTAACTAACCAACTGAAGAAAGGCGTAAAGTTCACCAGGGATGATGCATGCCAGAGAGCCTTCGATCGCCTGAAGTCTCTGCTGTGTCACTTCCCCGTGCTCAAATCTCCTGACTTCAACAAACCGTTCTCCATCGCGGTCGATGCTAGCGACCAAGCTTGTGGATCTGTGCTCCTACAGAGAAGTGACTCTGATGACATTGAGCATCCCGTGGCACACTTTTCCAGGAAGTTCAATCGCCACCAAAGGAACTATTCCACAATAGAGAAGGAACTGTTGGCTCTGGTCCTTTCTTTACAACACTTTGAGGTTTATGTTTGTACAGGACAAAAGCCAATGATTGTGTACACTGACCACAATCCGTTAATGTTTTTGAGTAAGATGAAAAACAAGAATCGGAGATTGTTGAATTGGAGTTTGATTTTACAGGAGTTTGACTTGGAAATTAAGCATGTGAAGGCTACAGACAATGTAATTGCTGATTGCTTATCCCGTGTTTGAATGTGTATATATATATCATGTGTTTGAATATTGTATGATATGTATATATAGACAAGTGTTCACTTAACCATTTTGTATTGAAAAGAAAAATTTTGCCTTTATGAGTCAAAATTTTTCCCTTTTGGAATGGAGGTGAAATGTGAATATAGGCCACTAGATGGCAGTATTTACCTTTTTTTTTTTGTTAAGCTCAGACTGGAGTCATGTTTAGACATGTCCTGGACATGTCTGGGGCAAGTCTCAGAAAATTAAAAAAAAGAGGTCTAAATATGGGTGGGGTCTGCAAAAGAGTATATCAGGAAAAGAATTGAGACAGTAAAGTAGTAGGAGAAATTGCAAGAAGAAGGATACGTGTGACCAGACCTGTCATTTCTGTTCAAGACCTGTTAAGTTTTCTTTTGAGCATTTTTCCTCATCCAGGACATCATCAAGCCACCCCACAAAAAGGGACTGTAAATATTTCTGTTTTTTGTTGTGTGAAATCTTGGTAAGTTAGTTAGTTGTTATTAGTCTTTGTCTGTTTAATTAAATGTGTTTAAGTTTTAAAAACTGTGTGTCATCCCTTGCTGTTGCTGTTGTTTTAAATTTAATAACAAATTGGGGCCATAACAGGGTATATCCAGTGCTTTTGCCCTTTTTCATGGATGTGCTGGTGGCCAGTAGCTGTACGTCTCCTGAAATGAAAGTGCGAATTTGTGTAAACATGGCTGACATGAGGTGTTTTGTTATTAAACATTGTTGACATGATTTCACAGATAAGAATGCTGACGGATTCAAGCCAACCCCTTTTTCTTTGTACGTCCAACCGTGGGCTACAATCCCAACCAGCCCTTCTTCAGGGAATTCTACTACCTCATACATCCTGTAATCAAGAACAGAGGCAAGTCAAGCGTATCTGTATCTGTAACTGTACTGGATCTGAAGTCTGCAAAACACAGCAATATTAACATACGCATATTTCATGAAGAATGGCCAGTAAAATGTTTTTTTTCCCCTGTAGGGATTCTGAGGGCTCTACAAAATAGTCTCTGTTTTGGGATCCATCTTAAAACTGAATTGGTATTTTTGAATTTAAGGACTTAGATCAGGGAGGAGTCACAAGGCTCCTAAAATTGAGGTTCTGGATGCTGGAAAACATGACAGAATGTACTAGTTGTGCACATTTTCCTCCAAAATCCACCCAAATTCCATTCATTTGAATGGGAAATTTACTTCATTTCCAAATTATGCATACTCAACATTTTTGAGTCCGTGAAATTTCCGCTAGACTAATAAAGGTCTAATGAACTGATTCAAAAGTCGAAGTTGTATGGAGGGTCACAAATGCAGAGTTTATGTGATATGCCCCCAGCAGATTGATCTTTATCAGTCCAAGCATAGTGATTCACTATAAAGTCTAGATAAACTGATTAAGTTGCCTACCCAAGATCGTGAGGTCAGAGGTTAAGGTCATTAAGGGTTAAGCAGGTGTCCTGCACATTCACCACGCTATAAAATAATAATGTGTATTTACGAGACAGAGTTATTTTCAAGGCAAATGCATCACCAGAACTACATTCCAGACATACCGGCTGGGCAGAGTGATTTCAAAAGCGTATGTTTTCTGCAACTACTTGCAACGTCTGAGGTACGCAGTGCTCACTGTGTTAATCCGCCCAGCGGGTTACTCAAGAAAGTAGTCCCATGTTCCATGTGTTGAAAAGTATCAAATTTTACTTTCTCATTTCATAGTGTGGTGAATGTGCAGGTCACAGTTTGTCAATGAGAGTGTTTTGGAGCTGCTGGATTGCGTATTTGAAGAGTTTTGAAGGAGGGAGGGACCTGTATCATTCACTTTCATTATATTCGCAAAGCAGCTCACGTCTTTCCCCCCTGAATCTCCAAACAACGGGCACAGATAACTAAAGGTAATGTATCTACTCATATAACTACCGGGATTATGGCAATAGGCCAATTTGCCATAAGGTTGAAATATCCCTTTAAGTTATGCAACGGATAACTTACAGACAAATCAGCCCATGTTTTAGCGATAAAAATAGTCAATCAGTTTAATTGATAGTATTTAAACTATTTAAGACTTACTACGAACCAAACAATCAATTTCTTTTGGTAAAAGGAGTCTGTAAATGGGAAATGTGCTCCCACAAGTAGCCTAACGTTAACCATTAGCCCCCTCCACTCGTCAGGTATTGTCACATAGCCATATAGATATCTAGATTCATAAGTTATACTGCGATAGTATAACCTTACTGACAAATTATATTCAGCATCGTCAAACCTTTCAGAAAAAGTTTGTTTGTTTGGTAGAGGTGCACAGTAGTATTGGCTCAATGTTAATAACTAGCTGGGCAAGTTTTTAGGGGGATATCTATTAGTTAAAAATTACCCATAATATCCATCCAAAGGCTACCACCAATGCAATGCTGTAATTCATTTTCTAACTCTAGGGTGCATACCATTCCAAAAATCACTACGGGGTCTATTCTCCTATTTGTGCTTAAGTCTTTTTTTGGTGATGCGAGTTACGCGCATTTAACTTACGCGTATTCTCCCCTACACGATTCGATCACGCCGACAGCACTTAACTTCAGAATGTAGAAGGCCTTATGAAAGAGTTGTGACTGATCCAAAAGGGAGGCAGACTCGGTACCGAGCTTAGTGATTATGGCTCTCAGGAAAACATGGAACAAGGATTTTCTGATTAACCAAGAAAATGCAGCTGTAGTCCATGGAAAACGCAAACAAGACTTTACATATGAATTTGCCGCTGTAATAGTAGGCCTATGTATGTCTGTGCCAATTACAAGAAGTAATGCAGACATTTCTTTTTTTATTTCGTATTCCAGCCACCATGACATTTAAGCTATGCAAACAAACAAATTGCCGCAATAATGAAATAACAAAAAGAATTTAGCGCTTCTCAAGTAGCGCAATCAGATCATTGAAAATGTGCCCCTCCAACACCAACCTGTTTGTTCTGTGGAAGACAGGGAAGAAGAAAAATAAAGAGACAATTTTAGTCACACAAAATAACAATCAAGGACAGTTTATATGATCTCATTTAGAAATCGCGCACTTGAAATCTCAAACTACTCCGATTTTTGGTTTGTAAGGACTTGGCAACGTTTTAACAAACAAAGGATTCTTACCCCGTACGCGGTCATCCACCCACCCTGAAACTGTCTCACTTCGCATGCTGGAAATCACCAATGCACGGAACCAAATAAAGATCTCAGTCCAATCCTTCACAACCACTATAACTGACAAGCTAAATATTTGCCTCAAGAATATAGTCGGCTAAAGCTGAGGTTTTTACAGAAGCCAGGATTATGATTATGCACCTTTCAGTATTTACTAACGCTACTGCTAAACTGGTAAGCCCCTCTACTGCTCAATGTCAACTTGTTTAAAAGTGCTGACATTAGCCTGTCTAACAGCTAAATGTGTGGGTTTCAATGTGCATCCTGCATCACACTAATTACATGGCAAACGCTGGTTACTTTGACCGCGGTGTTTTGGCGCTTTTCCACTACATGGTACCGACTCTATTCTACTCGGCACTGGGTACTTTTTTGGGGTTGCTTTTCCACTAGAGGATCGTACCACCTCCGTGGTACCTGCTCGTCATTGCATGTTACTGCCGCGACAGCATCCTCAGTTTGATCAAGTTTACGTTTATTCTGTCAACTTTGTTAAGTATTTATGTGTTTAAATCAGGGGACGTGCACTACTGTCACCATGTTATGGCACTAAAGTCCGTGAGTGTTAAATTGTCATTTTTGTTTGACATTCTCCTGATGCATAGGTTAGCAGCTGGTTTTGTGTCCGATTCGGTTGCACATTGAATAACGTACCACCTAAAAACGCAAAGCAATGATAAACAAAGGCCTAGAGCAGTGATACTCACTATTTTTTTCCCAAGAGCCGCATTGGCACAATAAAATCAAAAGGATAGCCACTTATTCGGCAACATACTGTACCAAGTCACCTTTGCAAATGTGCATTACATTGGGCATAACACAACAAAGAAACACAGCCAATGCATTTTTAATTAAAACTATATTTACCTTAATATTGAGATGAACGGAAGCTTGCATGCATGTCCTTGACTTCCTTCATGTTGTATTTGTAGTTTGTTGTTGCAATTGCAGTGAGGCATTCAAGATGGGCATGGGTCAGTCTGTTTCTATGTTTCCGCTTGATAGTGTTCATTGTGGAAAATGTTGACTCACAGGTGTATGTGCTCATGAAGAAGGACATCACTCTCTGTACAAATGATTTCAAAGTGGGAAAGTCTGCTTCAGAAACCAAACTCCAGAAATGGCCAACACCTGCTCTGAGTTCAACCTGGAGAATGGTGTTTGTTTGCAGCTCAATGACTTCACTCTCCAGAGAAGCACGATTACCTGGGCAGAGCTGTGTGATGGTTGGAGTGAGGGAGGATACATCCACATGGAAGGGGTTTTCAATAAAATTGAAAATATCCTTATGTTCAGTCATATCACTGAATCTGGATTCAAACTCAACCTTCAGCTCCTCCAAAACCTCAACAAAGCCTTTGTAGCTGAAGTGCTGCTGCAGAGATGGGTCATTTGTGGTTGCTGCTCTGAGTTTTGGGGAGTGGATGAGCTCTCTGTCAGGTATCCACAGTTGTCTTGTTTTGAAATGCTCTGACTGCCCTCATCATGTCACATGGAAGCTTGTCTCTCCCCTGGAGTTGCAAGTTGAGAGAGTTAAGATTACAGGTAATGTCAGTAAGGAAGGCCAGCTGTATGATCCAGTGTGGGTCTTTCAACTCTGGCTGGTGTTTCCCCTTGCTGTCCAAGAAAGTGTTTATTTCTGGATGGAGGCTCAGGAACCGCTCCAGCACCTTTCCACAGGACAACCATCTTACTTCGCTGTGCAACAATAAGTCACTGTATTCTGTGTCATAGTCTTCAATTAACTGTCTGAATTGTCTGTGGTTTAGTGCTGTTGAAACAATGTAATTGACCACATGCACAACCTTTTGCATCACATTTTGGAATTCATTGTTTCTGAGCTTTGATACCAGTGCCTCCTGATGTATGATGCAGTGGAAACTAATGAAGTTGGGAATTTCATCTCTTTTTTTCATGAGGCCAACAAGGTCCTTCTCTTTACCCCGCATGCTTGGGGCACCATCAGTACACACACTTGCAAGTTTGGACCAGCTGAGACGATTTTCCTCAAAAAATAGCAGAAGTGCATTCAGAATATCCTCCCCTCTGGTTTGACCACGGAGTGGTAGTAAGCGCAACATTTCCTCTTTTTCTTTTCTTTTGGGTACCTGACCCAAAGGCACAGCTGAGCAACATCAGTGACGTCTGTGCTCTCATCCACTGTGATGCTGAAGCAAGGTGCGGTGCGCAGATCAGCTGACAACTGGTCACGTATGTCCTTTCCGATGCCTTCCATCCGCCTCATTATTGTTGACTCAGACAACTGTAATCCCTTTATTTGTTTAAGGATCGCGTCCTTGTTGTCAAATTCTGTGAACAGTATTTCTGCTGAAGCTAAAAAGCAGTCCTTTACTATTTCTAAGTCTGAGAAGGGTTTTTTGGCCCGGGCCAAAATCCAGGCGATCTCAAAAGATGCCTCCGTTAAACGCTCCGCCGTGGAGGTTGTCCTGTGTATCAGTTTTTGCTCCACGTGAAGTGAATCTGTGAGCAGGGCAATTTTTCGCTTTCTTAACTCACTGCCAGGCGGATAACCTCCATTGAACTTCGGGTGCGCTGTTTTAAAGTGCCGCTCTAAGTTGGATTTTTTTTTGGAAACCCGGCACGGGTTTCTTTACATAACAAGCAAAGGGGGTTCATGTTATGGAGGACGAATAAAAATTTGTCCGTCCATTTGTCTTGAAATTTGCGATGCTCATCTTGTATGCATCGTACCTTTCTTTTCCTACTCTGAACACCTGCTGTTTGGCTGCTTGTCCCCTCTCCTGCGTCATCTTCATGCTGATTTTGCTCTGACTCTTTTTCCTCTCTGACTTTTATAACTCTTTCCGTCTGTCCGTCGGGTTTATCTGATGTTTTTTGTCCTTTTTTAATTAAAAAACGATCCATTTTGAGATTGCTCGTCACTTTCGCTAGCAGCTAACCGGAGAATTGAGCTAACGTAGCTTGGCTGCGCGTGCCATAGACTGGCGCGTGCACAGCAGTCAAGCATGACCGTGTCGTAAAGACGTAAACAATGCTGTTAAGGTTTCCTTGACAGATATAACAGTGCCCCCCTTTGCAAACACCATTCATTAATGCAGACGTTTGTCTTGCTGTATTTACTCACAGTAAGTTTATGTGTGGCACATTTGAAAAAAATGTATTGGCTGTGTCACCTGTTATAAACTTGCGAGCCGCCAGTTGAGGCATGGCGAGCCGCATGCGGCTCGTGAGCCGCGCAATGAGTATCACTGGCCTAGAGTATTCAGGTTTCATGAAACATTTCAATTTGAATTTGAAGGCAAAGCACGTAGCAAATGGGCAAATCGCAGGAGATGGCAGAGTAATAGAATTTATCTCTTTACGATGCATCATCTCATCTGATATGTTTCCTTCGAACAAAATGCTTCACCAGTATCCATAAAGTTATTTCCCGTGAAATTTTTGCAAAATAGGGGCAGCACAATAACTTTCTCAAGGGGAATTAGGGGAACAGGATTGGACACAACCCCGTTGCTTCTAATTTTGCTAGGAAGTGTCACAGACAAAATAACGCATTCCATAAATGCAGCAGCTTTGGGGAACAGAGGCAGCCTTGTTTGAAAGGTAAGGCAACGTACAATATATTTGTCAAGCTGCCTAAAACAACACGTTTCAAAAACACAATTTGAAGACCTGTTTCAATGATGGCAAGTGAAGCCACATTTTAGTAACTACTGGTACCTGGTCGGCCGTTTTTTGGAACTCCTGGAGAGCAGGTACCAGAAAAAGTAGGCTACCCACCAGTACCAAGTAGGCCTACCAGCAAAGTAGAGTAGAGCCGGTACAGTGTAGTGCCGACGTCGCCATTTTTTGCGATAGTTCCAGTGTCTGCTGATGCTGTTGGACATCCCTAGACAGGTGCTAGAAGACTATGTATGTAAGCATCAGAATTTATGGGCCATTTTGAATTTTTTCAAAATGCCCTTAAATTTACAGAAATGACTAGCTTTGTCCGATCATTACGAAGCTTGGCTCACATGATCAACAGATCAAGCCTTAGAAGTCCATTGAGTTTGTGTTGTGTTCCGTGGTCTGAGTGTCTGGTTAGTCAATTTTAGGTTTCTATCATTTTGGTATGTCAGTTTTTAGTCCATGTCTTAGTGTTCACATTTCATTCCTCTCCCGTGTAGTCCAGTCCACGTTTTACCCATGTACTGTCTTTGCATTCTCCCCGGTCACGTCATTGTTTGTATCAGTTTCTGTGTTAATTGATTGTGACACTATTTCAGGTGATTTAATGGATTCTGGGTTTCATCCTTCCTTCTGTTCTCGTTTGCTAGTTTCCCCTTGCTTTTCTATTCATACTAACATTACTAACAGTTTGTTGTTTTCTAAAATTACTAACCAAACTAACCTTGTATATAATACTAATCTACTAACGAGCACCCGGGATTGTATAGCTGCACTTACTAATTGACTAATTATCTCTCAGCAGTCGCTCTGTTCTAGCTCCGCCCCTCGCTTTACTGTTCACTGGCTTTGCTAAAGTTTTCCCGCAGGATCTCTGCATTCTTATAATCTGTTCTGGCTCTTTTTCTGAACACTTAGGAGTCTCTTATCCAGTTTATTTATCCCATCTTTGGGATTGTCTTGTGATCCTTGTCTGAGTGTTAATGTTTATCTGTTTTCTTGTAATTGGTTTCCCTCATGTTCCACCCCTTGTTAATTGGATTAAGTTTCAACACCTGTGTCTGTGTGTGCCCCTGCCCTATATGTTTAAGCAGTTTCTGCACGTCAGCAGATCTGACTTCACCCACGCATCACGCTTGCACGCATTCCCCCTCCCTCTGCCTCGTGCACTTCTCCTCTGGTCCCCTCAGGTTTTTCCTGTGTCTCAAGTTCAGCCTCCTTCCCTATCCAGCCTGCCCTTCTGCATTCAAGCCCCTGGTGCCCCCTGTCTCCTCCAGCGTCTTCTGTGTCCTTGTGCCAGTATTCCTCCTGTCTCGAGTTGTCCTGAGCACCAGCCAAGCCCTGCCTGTCCTGAGCATCAGCCAAGCCAAGCCATAGCCACAGTCCCAAGCCTAAGCCAAGCCATAGCCACAGTCCCAAGCCCAAGCCATGCCATAGCCACAGTCCCAAGCCCAAGCCATGCCATAGCCATTGTCATAGCCCCAGCGTTCCTGCCTGCCCTGAGCCCTGTGTCCTGTCTGTCCCCCTCCTGATGTTCTCCCTTACCTTTCTCCTGGCCAGCTGTGCCACCCGAGTTAGCCATCTGCCAGCTGTGCCAACTGTCTTGTCTTGTGAGTATGCCTAGCTTCCAGAGTTCTGTTTGTCTCTAGTCTCGTTCCATGTGTCAAGTCTCGTTCCATGTCTTGTTCGGAGTCTGTTCCCCTGGTATGTTGTGTTTTGGATTCTTGAGTTCTCCTGCGTCAGTGCTAGGCACGGTGTTTTTGTTGGCCTGAGTGCCCCTTTTTCCCCCCGGTTTATTTCTGTGTTTATGTTAATAAATTTTATTTTGGATTCCCGCTTATGGCGTCTCACTCCCCTCTTGTGTCTCCCTTCCGTTCTAGCTCATGTTTCCAAGTTCACGCTCACGTTTCCACGTTCATGTTCCCCTAGTGTGTTCAACCCGTGTATTCGTAACAGTTTGGTATTTAAAATCCAAACCATTTGGCCATAACAGCCAATCGATATCAACTGAGAAGCCGCCAAACAGGAAGTATGTTATGATTCTGCCTTTTGTGTGCTGTCTTTGTGGTTATGTGCTTGTGCTTTACCTTCGTTTTATATTTCAGCTTTCATTTCTGCCGTCTGATGATCCACTCCCTCCCATTTCTGCCTTCTCCAGTGATGTCGCGTGACAGCCTTCAGCATGCCTGCGTCTCGTCGTCCAGTCATGTTCCCTCTTTCGGTTTTGGCTCTGGTATTTCATTCATTGCCTCCACTTGCGTTTAATTCTGGGTCTCACAAAACTCTGAGTGAATGCGTTTTCTGATAGGATAATTACTAACCCGTACTACACAGCACTTATTTGAGGGTGATTGTAAATATTTAGTCACGTAGTATTAACCTTAATTAACTCTAGCGGGTGTGTGTGTGTTCCTAGCTTTAGTAAGTTCTGCCTAAGCTGTCCCTGATTTACGGTTTTAAAGCTGTGCTGTGCTTTGCTTCTCTTGTGGTGCTTTTTACTCGTCACGTTCAGATTACCTTAATCTAAACTGTCTAGCTTGAGTGATGGTCTCTGCGTCTTGTCTCAAGTCACTATTATTAACCCGGTTTTCGTGTAATTGTTTATTAATCCCATGTGTTTCTGTTTCCAGTCTAGATTGCATTCCGAGTCCCTGCCTCCTCTCGTGACTATAACTGTAGCAGCGAGGGGAGGAGCCGTCAAACGGAACCTTGTGTTTGACTCAGATCTGCATGGTGAAATCTCAGCTCCTGGTGCCGTCTGAGTATTTCCTTTATATGATTCCCGAGTCTTGTATTTTGCTGCGCCCACGTCTTGTCTGCCCCTTGTTTAAGTCTCCCAGTGTGTCAGTCAGTCTAGTTAGGTTCAGTTTTTATTTTTCTAGTTTATCTACTCTTGGAGCGAGTATTTCTGTTTTCCCCTGCCTTTGGCAGTGTATCTTAGTTTTCCCATGTGTTCAGTGCATGTGCACGATGTTTTATTTCTGGCGTGTCTGCCAATTTTTTCCTTAGTGGTTTTGTGTTTTAATAAACACCTCTGGATCCTGCATCTGGTGTTCTCCTTACCTCTTCTTACAAAGTAGGCCCATATCTCAGCAATGGTTTGGTGTATCACCATGAAACTTGGTATAAGGACATAAAACAGTCTGGAGAAGACCTATTTTATGTGGTGTCCTTTGAACCCTGGCAAATATTTAAGTCACAGTAAGTGAGGTCATATCTTAGCAACACTTTCAAATAACCAAACTCATCAGTTGAACTCAGGACCTCATCTCTTTATTGCCTCATCATCAATGGTGAATCTAAAAAACAGAAAACAGGCTTCGAGCCCCGGCGTACCCACCGGCAGGGGTCGGCAGCTTTTTCAGAGTAGCGCACAATTGACTATCGCGCTACAGGGTTTCAAATTGGGAAGGGACTGCCGGATTTGGGTATATAACAGCTTTGTTCGTTGCTCCAGCGCCTCCTGTTAGCCAGACGGGCGCTCGTCAGGAAGACTCCGGGTTGGTTCATGTCCGGGTATCCTCCGCCCTAGTTTTGAACTTGTGAAGATTCAACCGATGAGTGTATAAGAATCAGTGGCAGACAGGCACGTGCTTCGGAGGAGAGCCGTTAACTGTCTCACTATCCTGAGTTGGCAGCAAGGGGTCGCATACGAGCAAGCTTTGTACATAGTTCCCCAATTGGGCATTCCAGATTCGGGTGGGATTGAAGATGCCAAATTTAAAAAAAAAAAAAAACAGAAAACAGGCGCATTACTCTGTCGATAGTGGTGATTTAATTTTAAATTTCTCAACAGTGATATATCTGATAGTTCAACCATGTTACCGTGGTTAACCCGGGCTGACCTGGTACGCTGCTAGCCACCCCATTGCTGCTATATTTTTGCTTGAAATGGCACCTGATGGCTGCCATGTTGTTTTAGGTTTCTAGTAGGAGTAGGAATGAGGGTGTTAGCTGGTTGCTTGATGTATTCCTCCCATACTTTTTCTTGAAAGTAGCTAAGTAATAAGGAGGTATTCAAAGTACATTGTAAGTTTTTATCACACCCATGTTCAGTTTCAAATTTGAGAGCACTGCAGTTGCGTTGGACATTTTAACAGTGTCTTAGCTTGTACTGTGAAAGGTACATTTCGTTTGTTCAAATAAAGGTCCCTGAGCTGCATCATGCATTTAGAGGAGTCGGAAGGGAATTCTCTCTCTCTGTAGTCTTCAGGTGTGGTTTCTCACAGCACGTCCAGCTGTGAGTTAGCCTGAAGTTCGTGCGCAGAGCATCACGCTTCAAGTTTTAAAACTCCACAGAGTGCAGCCTATGCACTTGGGTAACAGATTAAATTCAACTGGAAATCATTCGACCAAGATGAGCCCACAGTCAATGCTAAATTGAATTACAGTCAATAGAATATCTACAATGTACAGAAAAAAAAGATTTGACCAGCAGTATTTCTGATGGCTAAATACTTTGAACGATTTTTTTGTTTGCCCTTCACATATCAGTAAAACATATTTAATCAAACCCACCTTGATAGAGTTGTTGTTTAAGTCGGCAAGTAGTGGAGAAGCAAGCTCACTGCATCTGGAGCACAACAGTGCAAAGCTTTCACCTTCTAGGATTTCCACACACCTGTCGGGGATTTATGCTTCTGCCCCTATCACAAATACCGGCTTTCCCTGATTCCCCTCCACCGGCATGGTTCTTCTGAAAACCTACATATAAAGAACCATTGTGTAAAATGCGGGGGAAACAGTGACATCCAGCGTTCAGATTCTAGACTGCATCGCTCACTCACTCATTCACGCTCACCCCTCCGAGCCTCCGAGGACCAAAACACTTTTGCCGAAATGGTGTCTTCCTCGACTGGGATTTAAACACGCAAAACGCATTCTCTAGCTGGCTGCATTGTCCGGTCGGGCTGCCGTACCAACATGGCGGTGCAAGATGGCGACGTCTCTAAAGCAAGGCCCTTGCTATATGTATATATAAACACATAATTATCAGGCCTCAAAAACCAAACAAATTTTATTTTATAGCGATTATACACTTATCTAAACATATTAATGGGTAGTATATTCAGATTTTACCAATAAACCATGCCAAATATTACACACTGGTCCTTTAATCTAAAATGAAAGGGGCGATTTGATTGGTTTTTACGTCACATGACCTAATCTGCAGTCTTAAGTGTTTTGAACCACCAACTGTGATGTTTTTCTGTCGGTGGGAGTTTAATTTCGTTTCTTTTTTTTTTCATTTTGCGTTTTCATGAAGCGGAGAATAAATTAATTTCAAGAAATTAATTTATTTGATGTGGCCTTACAGATTGATTGTTTTATGACGCCTTGTTTTTTCAGCTCCGAATACAGGCGGTATGTTGTATTATTATAGAGAAGGTCATGGACTTTCAAGTTTGACTTACAGTGGGAACCCTGTTGTTTACGACATCCATTCCATGCTGCACATTGTCGCACACTGCAAAAACTATTGTCTAACCTCATGTTATTAATTCTATACTGAGATTTCTAGAATGTTGTTGATATTAAATGCAGTACTTCTAAGTTTGAGAGCTACCATTCGGTAAAAGAATGGTTCGGAGCAGTAGGTACTCTCTTTCTCATGGAGACGAGTGGAAACACCAGCCACTGACATGAAAAGGCTAAACTCATGTTATCCAACATCCCGAACCCCAGTTTTTGGAGCCTTCTGACTCAGAACTGTGCTGGTATTTCTGGATTTCAGGACTTTGATCAGGGCTAAGATGGATCCAAAAACACAGACTATGTAGAAGTGCCCTCAGAGACAGGAGTGGGCAGTTTAATGGTCATTCTTCATGAAATATGAGTGTTATTATTACTGTGGTTTGCGGATTGTAGATTCAGATAACCTTGACTTGCCTCTGATTACAAAGCAAGCATCACCGTGTAGCACTCCTTTACTCAAAATACCCATTAACATGATCTGGTCCTTCCCTGTGGACTACATGCGCCACAAAATGGTTGGAGAATGTCCGCAACCCAACTTGATGAGGTCAGTAAGTGGCTACTTGATCTCCAACGGTTCATTCCTTCCACTTTTATTCTGAAACCAAGAGGTCTGCAGGAGCTAGAGCATTGGAAGGCAACAGCATTTTGTCAATTCATGTTATACACCGGCAAGGTTGTCCTGAAGGGCTTGTTGACCCTTTGTCTTTCAGCGTGGCCATGTGTATTCTTGTAAACCCAACATTGGTTCAACGCTACTTTGTGTATGCTTCCGATCTAATGAAATTCTTTCTTAGAAGGGGTCAGGAGCTGTATGGGCAACAGTTTCTGGTTTACAACACCCATTCCATGTTGCACATTGAAGAAAACACAGTGTCTTTCCAGGAGCTGGACAACTGCAGTGCTTTTAAGTTTGAGAACTACTTGTAAACATTAAAAAAAGATGGTCAGGAGTGGTAGGTGCCCTCTCTCTCAAGTTGTGAGGCGAATCGAGGAATGGAAACTCCAGCCACTGACAGAGCCAATGAAAAAACTAACTCACATTTCATGTTGGAAAACCAGCAATGCTGTGAGGCCGTTGAGGATAAGGATAAAAGCTTTCTCTGTAGTGTTTTCCAACATCCAGAACCTCAATTTTTGGAGCTTTGTAACTCCTCCCTGATCGAAGTCCTGAAATTGAAAAAAACCAATTCAGTTGGGATCCCTCAATGGATCACAAAATGGACACTATTTCATAGAGCCCTCAGAATCCCTACAGGGGGAAAAAAACCATTTTAATGGCCATTCTTAATGAAATATGAGTATGTTATCATTGTTGTGTTTTGCAGACTTCAGATCCAGAACAGTTACAGATACAGGTACACTTGACTTGCCTCTGTTCTTGATTATAGGATGTATGAGGTAGTAGAATTCCCTGAAGAAGGGCTGGTTGGGATTGTAGCTCACAATTGGACGTATAAAGAAAAAGTTCATAGGCTTGAATCCGTCAGAATTCTTATCTGTGAAATTGTATCAACAATGTTTAATAACAAACTACCTCATGTCAGTCATGTTTACACAAATTAGCGCTTTCATTTCAGAAGACGTACAGCTATTGGCCACCAGCACATCCATCAAAAAGGGCAAAAGCACTGGAAATACCTGATGTAGAGAACTGGGTTGCAAGAAAGATAAGGGACTCAGTATTCTCAGTATTTACAATCGCACTGACTCGTAGGGGTTCAGTCACATGATCTCCATTTTCTGGATGATATAATAACATACATGAATGATGTGCTCTCCAGGGGCCTACGTCACGTTATTGCTGCTCAACCACACCCACACTGTATCTACCTGTAATGGTATAGTAACCATACAGTTAATAACACTTGAGGAGCGCTTAAAGGCTTCGGAGTGCAAAACATGATCACAATGGATTGATAAATAATCTGCCTCGCTACTCTCCAAAAGTTAATTGAACGTTAATCAGTGAACTTGGATAAAGTTAATGCCAGAGGATCAATTGTAGTGGGCTACTGAATTGAAGTACAACCCCAATTCCAAAATAGTTGGGACGAAGTGTAAATTGTGAATGAAATCAAAATGCAATTACTTTCAGATCACATAAGCCAATATGTTATTTACAACAGAACATAGATCAGATTTCAAATATTGAAAATGAGACATTTTACATTTTTATTCGAAAAATGAGCTTATCTCAAATTTTCTGGCTCCAACAGGCCTCAAAAAAATTTGGACACAGGCGAAAAAGGGCTGAAAAAGCAATTAAAATATAACAGTATGAGCTGAAAGAACATTTAGCAAGTAATTAACTGGCATCAGGTGTTTAACATGATTGGCTTTAAAAGGGATGTCTTAGAGATGCTGAGTCTCTCAGATGTTAAGATGGCCAGAGGCTCTCCAACCTGTGAAGGCTTGCGTAAAACAATAGTGGAATACTTTAAAAACAATGTTCCTCAATGTCAAATAGCAAAGACTATGAAGGTCTCATCATCAACAGTGCATAACATCATCAAAAGATTCAGAGAAACTGGAAAAATCTCTGTGCGTAAGGGACAAGGCCGAAGACCCTCGATGCCCGTGATATTGGGGTCTTCAGATCCCAATGCATCACTCACCAGCATGATTCTGTCATTGACATTACTAAATGCGCCCAAGAATACTTCAATAAACCACTATCTGAGAACACAGTCTGCCGTGTCATCCATAGATGCCACCTAAAACTCTATCATACAAAAAGAAAGCCATTGTTGAGCATGATCCTGAAGCGCTGCCGTGTTCTGTGGGCCAAAGCTCACTTAAAATGGACTGTAGCAAATTGGCAGTAGCAAAGTGTCCTGAGATCAGACGAATCCAAGTTTGACATTCTTGTTGGAAATCATGGGCGTCGTGTCCTCTGGGCTAAAGAAGAGAAAGACCCACTCCTCCTGTTATCAGCATTCAGCTCAAAAGCCAGCATCTCTGATGGTATGGGGGTGCATTAGTGCATATGGTGTGGGCCACTTGCATGTTTTAAAAAGCACCATGCATTCTGAAAGGTAAATAAAGGTTTATGAGCAACATATGCTCCCCTCCAGACGACATCTATTCCAAGGAAGTGCTTGTGTATTTCCGCAGGACAATGCAAAACCACAAACTGCAGCTATTACAGCAGCATGGCCTCGTAGTAGAAGAGTGTGTGCTGGAATATCCAGCCTGCAGTCCTGATCTTTCACCGATTGAGAACATTTGGCGCACAATTAAACGAAAAGTCCATCAAAGGAGACCCAAAACTCTCCAGCAGGAAGAAGCATGTAAAGTCCAATGGCTAAACTCAAGAAACTTGTCTCCTCAATGCCCAGATGCCTCTACTCTGAGTTAAAAAGAAGAGGGAATGCCACATTAAGGTAAACGCGCCCCTGTCCCAACATTTATGAGACCTGTAGCAGCCATCAAATTTGAAATGAGCTCATTTTGTGGATAAAATTTTAAAATTTCTCAGTTTCAACATTTGCTATGATATCTCTGTTCTATTGTGAATAAAATACTGGCTGGTGTGATTTGGAAGTCATTGCATTTTGATTTTATTCACAATTTACACTTTGTACCAACTATTTCGCAACTGGGGTTGTAGTTACTGCTGTACACAGGCATTGTTGTCCTGAAGTGAAAGCTGAGATATAACCTTTTGTATATCACTGTGGCCATGTACAGCACCCTCCATAATTATTGGCAATTATTGGTTAAGATGTGTTTAAAGCCTTAAAATAAATTAAATTTTTATCGTAGAAGCACACTCTCACACTGAAAACTGTAGAAAAATGTAACCTTCAACTCAAGTGAATTTTCAGGGGGAAAAAAAATCCATGACTAAGAAATTATTTTTTTTTATATAAAATCTCTTATTCTATAATTATTGGCACCCCTTACAATTCCTAGGAAATAAATGTGATTAAAGTATTTCTTTCATTTCTACAGTAGTTTCCAAAGTTGATCAGAGTATCTAGGAACATTTAGTTAGAAATTCCTAAATTCCTGTTTCCCTGCAGTATAAATATGGCGTGACACAGAGGTCATTTCTCTTATCCACTCTTCAACATGGGAGAGACAAAGGAACACACCATTCAAGTAAGGCAGATGTGTGTCGACCTTCACAAGTCAGGCAATGGCTACAAGGAAATAGCCACTTGCCTGCACCTGCCCATATCTACTGTCAGAGGAATCATTAAGAAGTTTAAAACTACTGGAACAGTGGTAAACAAGCCTGGACGAGGACGCAAGGTTATTTTGTCACCATGCACAGTGAGGAGGATGGTAAGAGAAATAAGAAGTTCTCCAAAGCTCACTGTTAAAGAATTGCAGCAAATGGTAGCATCTTGGGTCACAAAGTCTCCTAAACAACTATCAGGCGCTATCCACTTGCTTACGAGCTGTTTGGGAGGCATGCACGGAAATAACCTTATCTCACTCACAATCATAAATGCAAACGTCTGGAGTTCGCTGAGCGGGACTGGGACTTCAACTGGGACCGTGTGCTTTGGTCAGATGAGACCAACATGGAGCTATTTGGCATCATACACTCTAAGTAGGTCTGGCGTAACACAAAAGTGAGTATGCAGAAAAGCACCTCATGCCAACTGTGAAGTAAGGGTGAGTATCGGCGATGCTGTGGGCCTGTTTCTCTTCTAGAAGCCCTGGGAACCTTGTTAGGGTCCATGGAATCAAGAATGCTTTGAAATACAGGACATTTTAAATCAAAATCTGGTGGTCTCTGCCCGAAAGATGAAGATGGGTCGTCACTGGGGTCTTTCAGCAAGATAATGACCTTAAACATGTGGCCAAATCTACACAGAAATGGTTCGCCAGACACAGAATCAAGCTCCTTCCATGGGCATCTCAGTCCCCAGACCTCAACCCCATTGAAAACCTGTGGAGTGAGCTGAAGAGGAGAGGGCAGAGGAGAGGACCCAGGTCGCTGGATGATTTAGAGAGATTGAGCAAAGAGGTATGGGCGAAGATCCCTCTTTCTGTATTCTCCCACCTTGTGAAACATCATAGGAGAAGACTGGTGCTGTTTTGCTGGCAAAAGGGGGTTGTACAAAGTATTAACTCAGGGGTGCTAATAATTTCGGCATACATGATTTGATGTAAAAGAATTATTTCTTAATATGGGATTTTTTTCTCACTAAATAAATTCATTCATTCATCCTCTATACCCGCTTATTCCTCACTAGGGTCACGGGGCGAGCTGGAGCCTATCCCAGCTAGCTACAGGCAAAGGCAGCAACCCACCTTGGACAGGTTGCCAATCCATCGCAGGGCGCACACACCATTCGCAGACCATTCACTTTCACACTCATACCTATGGGCAATTTAGTGCCTCCAATTAACCTGATATGCATGTTTTTGGACTGTGGGAGTACCCAGAGAAAACCCACGCGAACACGGGGAGAACATGTAAACTCCACACAGAGAGGCCCCAGGCCGGATTCGAACCCACGACCTTGCTGTGAGGCAGCAATGCTAACAGTATATTATTAGTCAAGCAG
Source organism: Gymnothorax reevesii (assembly GCA_029721435.1). Classification (NCBI taxonomy): domain Eukaryota; kingdom Metazoa; phylum Chordata; class Actinopteri; order Anguilliformes; family Muraenidae; genus Gymnothorax; species Gymnothorax reevesii. The sequence continues at coordinate 74,071,610 of CM056573.1, read as the reverse complement.
GAGTTAAAGAATATATAGATAGTTACATTTACGTTAAATTTATAAATTTGGGAGTTATAAGTCCACAGCCACTCAATACTAAACATTGTAAAAAATGAAGTATCTTTCAGTGACTTCGACAACTGCATTCCTTTTAAATCTGAAAGTTTCCAACAAACAGTAAATGGGGTGAGAAGTTGAAAATGTTTCTATGGCCTAGGATCACTTACTGCAGTGCTTTCTAATTTGAAAATGTGTGATGAATGATAAAAGGCCAGTATCTCAATTTGTGAGGCAAAATGTCATGGTTCTGGAGAGCATTGTTGCTGATCAGCAGTCTGTCCTTATTGCATATGGTCAGGGTCTTTCAAGCTTGAACAGTCAGCAGGCAGAGCTGACTGAAAAAAATTTGCCTTCAGGCGAATGCTATGGAGAGACATTCTAAGGCTTTCCTTAGTCTGTCCAAGAGTATTGGAGCATTGTCTGCTCAGATTACACAGTGTTTCACAAGCACAATCAGTACACCTTCCCCAAGAGCCTAAACTCCAGTTACCCCCAAGATATGTAGGCGAGGCAGGAAAATGTAAAGATTTCATTGCTGACTGTGAAATTTTTTTAAAATGTTCCCTAACATTAAATAGGCCGAAAGTGACATTTAGAACATTCCATTGTCTTTTTTTGCCATGAAAACGAAGATGCAAATGCTTTTCTGTGAAAATTTGTTGTTTTTATACTACAAAACCCAAAACCAGTGAAGTTGGCACGTTGTGTAAATCGTAAATAAAAACAGAATACAATGATTTGCAAATCTTTTTCAACCTATATTCAATTGAATACACTGCAAAGACAAGTTACTTAATGTTCGAACAGGTAAACTTTGTAATTTTTTGCAAATATTAGCTCATTTGGAATTTGATGCCAGCAACATGTTTCAAAAAAGCTGGCACAAGTGGCAAAAAAGACTGAGAGAGTTGAGGAATGCTCATCAAACACTTATTTGGAACATCCCACAGGTGAACGGGCTAATTAGGAACAGGTGGGTGCCATGATTGGGTATAAAAGCAGCTTCCCTCAAATGCTCAGTCATTTACAAACAAGGATGGGGCAAGGGTCACCACTTAGTGAACTAATGCGTGAGCTAATTGTCGAACAGTTTAAAAACAACATTCCTCAATGAGCTATTGCAAGAAATTTAGGGAACTCATCATGTACGGTCCGTAATATCGTCAAAAGGTTCAGAGAATCTGGAGAAATCACTGCACGTAAGCGACAAGGCCGAAAACCAACATTGAATGCCCGTGACCTTCGATCCCTCAGGCGGTACTGCATCAAAAACCGACATCAGTGTATAAAGGACATCACCACATGGGCTCAGGAACACTTCAGAAAATCACTGTCAGTAACTACAGTTCATTGCTACATCTGCAAGTGCAAGTTAAAACTCTACAATGCAAAGCCAAAGCCATTTATCAACAGCACCCAGAAACGCCGCCGGCATCGCTGGGCCCAAGCTCATCTAAGATGGACTGATGCAAAGTGGAAAAGTGTTCTGTGGTCTGACGAGTCCACATTTCAAATTGTTTTTGGAAACTGTGGACGTCGTGTCCTCCGAACCAAAGAGGATAAGAACCATCCGGACTGTTATAATTTTTTCTGTTGTGTAATAACACAACAGAAAAAACACTATACTATAAACTTAGGGATAATTCGCCAGAACATTTGCCAGAATTAGTGCCGTTGAGCCGCTTTCACACCGGATGCAAAACAAATTTCTTGTACGACAGATTACATTCAAAGTCAATGCAAAGACGTGTGTATTTGTGTCTTCGCATTGACTTTGAATGTAATCTGTTGTGCTTGTTACGCGTCCAGTGTGAAAGCAGCTTTAGACAGGCACACAAGCTAGATGGCTAGCTGAAGTTAATTTCCTGCAGTAGTTAGCCAGCTAACTTAAGTTCGACATTAAGGTTAGATTTTCATGAATTTCGATTATGAAATTATACAGCAAGTGTTCAGTCCAGTGTTAAGAGAACAGCTAAGTTACAAACTATCTATCTACCTGCCAGTTTAACTAACCACCTTACCCATTTAGCAAGCTAACGTTAGTGACAGTTGTGTGTATTTCCCTCGATCCAATCGCCCCGGTCTCGGTTCAATCATTTAGCGAGCTTTATGAGCAGAGAATTTCGCGTGTAATCTTGTCTTTGCATTGACTGCGAAAAATTTGTTTCGCGTCCGGTGTGAAAGTGGTTTAACGCAAATATTCTGGTGAATAATTCTGAAGTTTAATGCCATAGGTGGTTAACTTTGATAAATTAGCAGGCAAGGGTAACTGCCACAGCTGGAGAGAGTCACAAAATGCAAACAATATTTTTTATGAATCGGCCAGTTATCTTGATCCCTTGTTCTACACTCATCATAAGATTTATACCTGAGTTTGGATAGTTGTCCTCATGTCCACTATGTATTCAGCCATCTAGCTATGCTAGCGTACGAAACACAGTTTGTTGAGTGTTTCAATTAGATGGATAGATAGATATCTTGATTGCAGGCTCATATGCTAAACAAAAACACGAGAAAACGTGTGTAAACAAGCGTGTAATTGGAGTGCGGAGATTGCTATGGCAGAGGTGCTTTCCTTTAATGACGTCATAGGATCATATGACTTACTTCTCAGAAACTTCCTGCTTCTTCAGGGGGCGGGGCGTAAGAGTGCAAAAGATCACTTTTATTCCTTGAAATTGATGGATTTTTCAGCCATTTCAGAACTTTTGAGTGCATAGAGATATAAATAATCATATTGAACAAAATAAACCAACAATTGCAGGTGGGTGCCTCATGTCAGGGAACCTTAAAAGCGCAACCCTCACAGTTCTCACGAATCACGGGTGTCATTTATTTTATCACTGTTGACCAGCACCATGGGCATCAGTTTGTTTTGAAAAGTGGGGGGACGATAACGAACAGAATGAGTGCGCTTTGAGAAGTGGAGGGGACAATGACATAAATTAATGTTTTCACGCTTGGTGAAATGCTACCATCACATGCATGAGCGTATTTAATTTTTTCTGTCAATAGCCGAATTTCCATTTCATATCAAGCGATTTTTTTTGTCGAATTTTAGACAATTCACTTCAAAGGAAATCCGAATGACCTGCAGTTCCATCAACCGGCTTGGAGAAAATAAACTCCAATGTATTAAGCCAGGTTTTCCACAAGATAGCAATAAATCACTTGTAACCTGTGTACCATATATAGGCCCGACAGTAGCCTACAACAGTAGTACAGTTTGGAGTTTGCATGTTCTCCCCGTGTTCGCGTGGGTTTTCTCCGGGTACTCAGGTTTCCCCCACCCACAAAACATGCAATATATGGGAATACTGTAAGGCTGTGTGTGAATGTTTGGTGGTGGTCGGAGGGGCCGTAGGCGCATACTGGCAGCCACGCTTCCTTCAGTCTGCCCCAGGGCAGATGTGGCTACAAAAACGTAGTTTACTACCATCAGAGCGTGAATTTGTGAGTGAATTAATAATGTATCCTCGTAAAGCGTCTTTGAGTGCCTAGTAAGCAGAAAAGCGCTATATAAAATTGATGCATTATTCATTATTTATTAGAAGAGGAGGTCGCAATTTGATCAACGACAACAAAAAAAGCACATTAAAATAGTGCAATGGAAACTACCGTCATGTAGTGAATTAGAAGATAAACCTAGTTTTTTTTCAACCGCGAGGAATTCAATCGCAGGATTGATACCTGGAAATTACATTTCATTCCATTGTTTAAATAAACTGTCGATAAACCCAACGCCAGCGATAGTGAATGGTTACCAGCAAAACTGATGAAGTAATTTGCAGAAATTGGCATTTATCACCGAATAGCAGAAATGGTAAATCGCATGGCGCCAACCGAACACCGAAGTAATGGGAAAGCATATCGGAGTTAACGAGCCCCGGGGTAGGAAAACCTTAAGGCGGGGCGACATATCCCTGGGTTACGCAGTTAGTAGTTGGAAAGGGGTAACACTTACTGTACCTTCAGGGTTCGAATTACACATTGGCTTTCAGAGGAGCCCCATTTTCAGGTGGGCACCACCATTAAACCAGGTCACAAGCACGTGCATAAATACAACTGTGTAGCAGCCCAGTCATTAACGGGGTTACTGCAAAAAATATTGTACGAATACCATTGTTAGCAGTTAATACCCCTGGTAATATTTCATTAAGACGCAAGCGACCGTCAAATTTCTGGGAAGAAAACAAGAAAGAAATTAGTCATCAGCTGAAAAGGAATTCCATATTCAACCAATATCAAATGAAATCAGTACTTTTTCGGCTCACCTTGATGTTTGGGTGCCCAGAGGAGCATTCAGGTGTGTTGACTACATCCAGTCAAGAAAATTTAAGGTTTACTTTATAGTGCTGCTGTACACTGTAATAGCATTAAATAGCAACAGCCATGGTACAGATAACATTTGCTAGGGCATTGCAACCTTCTCCTCTACCACGATACTTGGGTCACTTAAAACATCCGAAGACTTGCATTTTTGTGCAGCTACCTCACTACAGCATTATTTCACAAAAAGGCTGGATATGATAGTGACTTCAAAAAGCACATGAAAAGATGGCCGAAAGCTGCAATATTTGACAATATTTAAATATATTTGAAATAATGCCAGCATGTCCCCCAAATGGCCCAGCTGAACACCGTTGGCATAAACTCCATAAAATGATCAATTTACTGCACAGACAGCCTTATTTCTGCCATATATGTTATATAAAAAAAAACGACTCTGGACTAAAACAGAAGTCACTTAAAGGCCTACTTACCTATTTAAACAGCATTTGGCAAGCTTTGCGTCGAGCAAATTCCTTGACTTGTCTTGAAATGTATGCGATAGCTATGAAAATTATCATTATTTAGGCCAACCGCTATCTTATCTTGATCTGTTACCAGCTAGGGTTTATAAGGGTTCACTGTTTAAGTAAATATTATAGTTAAGGTTATTTCTGGTTACCTAGTAGTCTGTGTATTACTGCATATCAGTATATTAGAGGAAGAAATGGTGAAGTACATGCGGTCAATATTTATGCTAATCATAGGGCATGAATGGTGTCGAGATATCATCGTTCTCATGTAGACGAAACACAAATAGGCAAACTGGCTGATTGGCGAGTTCCCAAATTCGCAGACTATTTCAGGAACTAGACCAAGATTTTGGGGGAAATATTCCCGATCAAATAGGGTGCTATTCGTGTCTTCAAACAGCAAGAATAGCTTTCTAATTTGACATTGGGCTAATTTCACAACCGCAAAATAGTGCGTTAGTTTAAAACTTCGGTCTGATGAGAACATGCCTATTGGCGAATCAGCTCTTTCTTGTCCTTATCCTGGCAGTTACTTTGTTGCTGAAATTCTAGTCTGAACTCTTTACTCCAGTCTGTCTGGGTCTATGCAGCTGTGTTACTCTGGCTGAAGTTGTTAGGATATTGCGATATGCACGCAATATGCACGTTTCTATGCAGGCACATTTTGTGGCTGTTTGCGGTCTCGCCTACAAAATTATATGTATGACGATTTTTTTTTTTGATTGAATTTAAAAAAAATAACTCTCCGAGATGAAGTGGGGGGGACAAAATGACTTCTGACAAAAAGTGGGGGTCCCCCCTAAACTGACACCTATGACCAGCACAGCTCTCACTTGGGTGGGGCCACTTATTAGATTAGATTGTCGGTAGTAAATTCAATGGAAACTCTCGTGAGAGAAATGATTAATGTTTTTGATGTTATGGCCCCAATTTGTCATGACATATAAGACAGCAAGGGATGAAAGACAAAATTTTAAAACTTAAACAGATTTAATTATACAAAGACTGATAACTGACCCACAATTTATACTACTGACCAAGATTGACAAATGCAAGAAAAAAAAATATTTACAGTCCCTTGAGATGGGGTTGCTTGGTGATGTCCCGGGACAGGGAAATGCTCCAACACAGGCAAAAATCCAAAAGAAAAAAACTTCACAGGTCTTGAAAAGACTGACAGGCCTGGTCAAATGTATCCTTCTCCTTGCAATTTCTCCTACTACTTTACTCTCTCAATTTTTCTCCTTATATACTCTTTTCTTGCCCCCTCCCACCTTTCAGAATTTTTTCAATTCTCTGGGTCTTTCCCCTCTCAGACATGCCCAGGTCATGCCCAAAGCCTAGCTCCAGGCTGGCTTAACAAAAAAAAGTCAATACTGCCATCTAATGGCTTCTTTTTTTTCACATTACACCTCCATTCCAAAAGGGAAAAATTTTGACTCATAAAGGCAAAATTTTTCTTTTCAAGACAAAAATGGTAAAGTAGTCACTTGTGTATATACATATATAATACAAGATGCTAATAAACACGTGATATATATACACATACTCAAACATGGGATAAGCAATCAGCAATTACATTGTCAGTACACTTTCCATGCTTAATTTCCAAGTCAAACTCCTGTAACATCAAACTCCAATTCAACAATCTCCGATTGTTGTTTTTCATCTTACTCATAAACATTAATGGATTGTGGTCAGTATATACAACCTTTGGCTTTTGACCTGTACAAACATAAACCTCAAAGTGTTGATAGAACCAGAGCCAACAGCTCCTTCTCAATTGTGGAATACTCCTTTTGGTGGCGATTGAACTTCCTAGAGAAGTATGTCACGGGATGCTCACTGTTATCAGAGTCACTTTTCTGAAGGAGCACAGATCCACAAGCTTGGTCGCTAGCATCAACTGCGATGGAGAACGGTTTGTTGTCAGGAGATTTGAGCATAGGGAAGTGACACAGCAGAGATTTCAAGCGATCATAGGCTCTTTGGCATGCTTCATCCCAAGTGAACTTTACGCCTTTCTTCAGTTGGTTGGTGAGACTGAGAGCAATCTCAGCAAAGTGCTTGCAGAACTTGCGGTCGTACTCGATCATTCCAAGGAAGCCGCGCAAAGTCTTTTTGTTGTCAGGAACTGGAAAGTCCATGATGGCTTGGACTTTAGCATTTATGGGTGCCACTTTACCCCAGCCTATGACGTAGCCAAGATAGGTGACAGTAGCACAACCAAAGTCACTCTTGTTCAGGCTAACAGTCAGGTTTGCCGGGGTCAGGCGCTGGAACAACATCTCTACATCTTTCAGATGTTCTTCTCAGGAGTCACTCCATGTGATCAGGTCGTCGATGTACGGACCCGTGTGTGGCAATCCGGCGACTGTAGACTGTATCATCCTTTGGAACGTGGCTGTGGCTGGGGCATTTTTCATGCCAAAGGATAGGACTTCATACTGGTACATCTCAGATGGTGTGGTAAAAAGCAGAGATGCTCTGGGTTCTCTCAGTTAAAGCCACACACCAATAACCGTTCAATAAATCAATCTCGGTCAGAAACTTTGCTTGCCCTATTCTATCGATACCATCAGTTCTAGTTACAGCATTGACTTCGCGATAATCTGTACGGAATCTGTACTTCCATCAGGTTTAGGAACTAGCACACAGGGTGAACTCCAATCTGAGTTAGAGGGTCTGATAATATCATGTTCTAACATGTACTCAACCTCTTTCTCAGCAATTTTTCTCTTTTCAGGATTCATCCGGTATGGATGCTGTTTTATTGGTTTGGCTTCACCAACATCTACATCATGAGAGGCTATAGAAACTCTCTTTGGAACACCAGAAAATAGATCTTTATATTTCTTGATCAACCTCAAACTGATCTTTCTGTGAGGGTTCTAAGTGCTGGAGTTTCACATCAAGATTTTGCAACACTTCAGAATTTGGCAATTTACCTGAAAGAACTTCAGCTTTAATTCTGGGTTCATCATCTTGAAACTCCCCCTCACCTTCACAAGTCTCAGCCATAGGAGGATCTGAAGTGACAGCTGCAACCCTAGCATTTCTGTCATGATTAGGCTTCAACATGTTAATGTGACAGAACTGTTTTGGCTATCTCCTATCTGGAGTCTTCACAATGTAATTGAGAACATTGAGTTTTGTCAGAATTTCATAAGGACCATGAATCTAGCCTGCAATGGATTGGACTGCAAGGGAAACAGCACAAGAACCTTGTCTCCGGGTTTCAACTCATGGCATCTAGCCTTATGATCATACCAAGTTTTCATTTTTCCCTGACTTGATTTCAAGTTCTCTTTAGCTAGGTCACAAGCTTCACGCAGTCTTTCTTTGAACTTGCTAACAAAGTCTAACAGACTGATTTGCGGCTCTTTCTCTTGCCATTGTTCACTCAACAACAGCAAAGGTCCCCCCACTTCATAGCCAAACACTAGCCCAAATGGACTGAATCCAGTAGACTCCCGCACCACCTCTCCAGCTGCAAACAATAGCAAGTGAACACCCTCATCCCAGTCTTTCTCGTGATCAAAAAAATAAGTCCTCATCATTGTCTTGAGGGTGGAATAAAACTGCTCTAAGGCACCCTGACTCTCTGAATGATAGGCACTAGAAAGAATCTGCTTCGCTCCTAGTTCATTCGCTACCTGCTAAAACAATCCGGAAGTGAAATTGCTACCTTAGTCAGACTGAATTTCCCTTGGAATGCCAAACAACATGAAGAACTTTATCAAAGCCTTCGAGATTGCAGTTGCCTTGATGTTGTGTCGAGGTATGGCTTCAAAGAATCCAGTAGATGCACACATGATTGTCAACAAGAACTGATTTCCAGATCTAGTCTTGGGTAATGGAGCAATACAATCAACAATGACCTTAGAGAAGGGCTCCCAAAAGCTGGGATAGGCTGCAATGGAGCTACAGGTGGGTCTAACTGGTGTTTTCCAACTACCTGACAAGTGTGACAGGTTTTTCAAAAGTTGGAAACATCTTTCCGAAGCTCAAGCCAGAAGAAGTGTTTCATGATCTTGTCAACACCAAGATGACCTCCTAAAGGTAAACTATGAACCATTGTTAAGATCCCATTCCTGTAGACCTTCGGAACAACAATTTGCTTGACCACTGCCTAATCTGCATTGGCAGGGATATCAGAGGGGCGCCACTTCCGCATCAACACACCGTCTTTGAGATAATATCCAACTGGAACTGCGTCTATTTCTTTATCAGGAAGGACTCTCCTCTTTATTACACAAATTTCAGGATCATTAGTTTGCTCCTGAATCAACCTCTTTCTGGACAGAGACAAGTCTCCAGACACATCAGAATCACCAGACCTATCTGGCTGGCTGAACAGAGATCTGATAAAAGTGTCTGATAAGTCTTCAAACGGAGAAACTATAGTAGGCCGAACAGAGTCATGACTATTCAATGTGCTGGACGGCACCACATCAGCTTCTTGAGCCGTCTTGACTATAGCACAGGTCACTGCACAGGAAGGATACAGGGATGGGTCTTCATCACCATCTTCAGTGCTCGGCTGTGAAGTAAGATGAAAAGGGGGAACTACATTGCCCCCAGCCAGGTCATTGCCTAGCAACAGAGAAACACCTTTAATAGGTAGACTTGACATAAGTTCCACCTTTACCTGTCCTGGAACTAAATCTGACTTCAAGAATACAGAGCGCAGGGGTACAGATACAGTCCTCCCTTCAATATCTTGTACAAGTATAAAATCCCCTGAAGCGGTCTCATCACGTAACTCCAAGGAGTCCATCAACAAAAGTGACTGAGAAGCTCCGGTATCCCTTAGGATACATATGGGGAGAGGAGGAGAATGCTCATTCAGAGCCACAAATCCCTTTGACACAAATGGAAGAAATTCCTCCCTCACAAAGTCAGTAGTATCAGGCTTCTTAGCCCCACAAGGAGGAGGCAATTTAGCAGATCGGTCATCTACTACAAGGGTTTCTTACCTTGTCTTCAGAAAGGCATTGGGTTTGGTATCCTTTTCTTTTTCTTTCTTAGCTTTAAGAAACCAACAGTTAGTTGTAACATGACCAGATTTCTTGCAATAATTGCAAACTAGACCACTTTTGTCACAGTCCGCTTTCACACTTTGATCAGACCTGTGACTGGATTTCTGTGCACCATCACCAGATTTTTCTTCGTCTTTGGGTGTGGAATCTTGGGTATCACCGCTCTTTAAAATTAGAACCATCTATTGTTACTACTAGACTGAAATTTGGGATCTTGTGTGGGAACATATTTGTCTGCAAATTTGGCAGCTGATTGCAAATTCAGTGCTTGCTTCTCACTTAGGTAGGTCTTAATATCATCCTTAACACAGTTCTTGAATTCTTCAACTAACCCCATCTCTTTTAGTGTGTTGAAATCATTCTTGACCTCCATAGAATGTACACCAGCGCTCAAAGCAAACCTTCTTCTCGTTAGCAAATTCCACATAAGTCTGATTGTCAGATTTCTCAAAATAACCTTTTTGACAACCTCATAATCAGAGGAATCATCTGCAGACAAAGCTGAATAGGGTTGTTGAGCTTTACCCTTGAGGAAAGTTTGCAACATCAGAGGCCAGTGTTCCTTTAGCCACTGGCAACTCTTCGCTACCTTCTCAAAACACAGGAAATACTTATCAACCTCCTTCTTGGAGAATGAAGGCACCAGTTTTACCTCCTGGCTGGCACGAGATTTGTTCTCCGCTACCTTTTTAATTTTTAGTTGCTCCATTTGGAGCCTTTCTTCTCTATCAAACTTCTGTAACTCAAAATCTCTGTCTCTGCTTGGTGATGTCCTGTTCAATCAGATTCTTTACTCAGCTGACTGATTGAACTGGGGTGGCGCTTCCCTGGACTCTATATAAGCCGGATGTTCGCCACGCCTCTTGGCTAGTTTGTCTGTTTTTAGCTTCGCGCTATAGCCGAAGATATCTGCTGTCTTGCTTTGCTTCCGTTGTTCGGACTATTATACATCCTTTGGAAGCGTGAGTTGGTCTATATTATTCTCTGTGTTTGCACTGTGTCCTAGCTACTCTCTCTCTCTCTGGTCGTTGCACTTGGCCTCCGTATAGTATCGGCCATTACAATTGCTTGAAGCCTTGTGACTTAGAATGACTATAGAAACGCATGACGATATTACCAAGTGACAACATTACCGAGTGACCATGGCACAACGTTGCAGCATGTCAATTCCGATACCAAATGGCAACATTACCGAGTGACCATGCGAGGACGTCGCTGCAACGTCTTTTGTTTACCTTATGGCAACATCGACTCAGCAACATTGCCGCGACATCGCAAGTATGTTGCCATTAAGTAACATCGCCGTGACCAAGTGGCAACTTCCTGGTGATGTTGCAGCAATGTCTTGTGTTAGCTGGGTTGAATAGCAACAATTAAATGTATGTAATTCATTCTTAATCATTCAAATCAACTGTCATGATAGTTAGACCTTAGGTAAGTGCTCTTATAATGGTCTTTTGTGCAGAAAACAGCAACCAAATATTGAATTTTTGCAAGTTCACGATCGAAGACCAAATGCACTAACAGAAGAGTACTGAAGAGTGGAGATTTCACCCTTGCGCCCATGTGACATCCCACTTCGCCCTTCCGGGAGGCTGCATAGCAGCTCAGTAGTGGCCTTAGGACTGCCACACAAATATGCTCACAACTTCTTCATAAATGGTCAAGTATGCCTGAAATTTTTCAATATTGTCTCAGTATTACAAGCTATCAACCTATGCATGTATTGAAGTTCCGTTGTCTATTCTTTCAATTTTCGCGTATTATACAGTCTTTTCTTCATGTAAAACTTGCGGGTCATGTCTTTCTTCAAGAAACAAAGATATTCGGCGATCTTCGAGTGATGATGTAAACTTAGGAACACCTTCGGTTCTCGAAAATGGTCGACAGATGTGGGGTTTTCAGGTGCAGTGGTACACTGGATCAGGAGAACGCTGTGCCATTGCACACATTCCAAAAAGATGTGGGAATTTGCCGATGGTGGGTGAGATTTGTCAAGACAACGAGAGCGAACTTCGCGGACTCGGGCACGGTTCATCCATACTCGTACCGAATATGAAAGCAACTGTACTTGAGCACTTACTGTTAAGTGTTACGGCTCTCTTGTTTGAACAAACAGTGGTGAAAAGGTATCTCAATTCAAGCAAAGAAATTAAACGCTTGCTGAAATGTAGGCAGACGAAAACATACAATCACAACTGGATACTACGCACAAAAACTCGGACATTTATGGAATAATTTGTGACTAGTTACATTTGTGTGGTTATCACATAGAACAGTGCTGTGACAAAGTAAAAAAAAAGCGGCTGTGATATTTCAAAGTGCGAGAAGCAGTGTGAAAATCTGGCAGCTCAAGTTATGAGAAAGATAAATTTTTGTGGAATTATGGCCAGTACACACTGTACAATTTTAGCAATCTTATAAGACCATTGCATGACACACTATGCGACTTGGCCCTAATAAACTTTGGTACGACATCAAGTTTGATGTGTGCAGACTTTACGATGACCGTTCACTGAATGGCAGGTTACAACGTACATCAATATGCAACGGCATCAGCGTACGACATCCATCTGCGCTGGCGGCACCATGATCATTGTATTCACTGTTATTTTAGCTCTGTGCTAGCTCAATGGAAATGTAAGACGCGGATGAGATACAGAGATGCCAAGTCTCACACATTCGGCATAGATCTTACGCATATTTTAGGCTTACTCACCGTAGTCAGAAATTATTCATTGAATGCTTCATGAGATTCTCATGCAGAATTATAATCCTTGTGCATTGAAGTTTCCGTTTCACTTGCGTAAAGGTACACCTCATCTCAAGTAACATGGAAAGTAATTATGACTCCGGACTTCCCGTGCTTCTCTTTACTCAGGGATTGGAAACAATGCATGTGTTTCATGATCGTTTAATGACATAAGACCATTTGAAACAATTTTATGCAATTCCATTGCTTTTAATCCCTCAGTAAAGACAAGCCTGAGAATTCCCGAGTCATAATCGATTTCCGTGTAATTAGTGGGGAAATCCACCGTAATGCACATGAAACTGATTAATTTGATGCACAATGACTTAAATTCCACGAGTGAATTTCTTCAGTGCACTTTGATTGAATAATTGCTGACTATAGCACAGAAACGTGAATGCCACTAAGAGGAGAAACTCACGCCTAAGATGTAAGCTGTGGCATCTCTGAATATAACGTGCAGCAAATATGGTTATACAATCAAGAGTACATGCGATAATGACACGATGAACCATCTACGCCTCAGTGAACATTTAAATGCTTTTTGAAGAATAATGGTTCATAGCTTTCAAAAGCCGATGGTTTGGCAAGTTGTATTTGTGAAATGTTTTAATGCTTGTTTTCTTCAAGAATGTTCTGTATTGATTTGTATTTTATTCATTTTATCTAGTTCGGATTGGCCTAGCACACGCACGTTGCACGTTAAAATCGAACGCCTTGTATCGATGATTTAACTCCAATGTGTGTCCACATGAATTACTGTCGGCATCAGCTAATGCGTTATCTATAAATTATTCTGATTATTTTATTTTACACGTTTCTCCTACGATGGTCATCTTTCGTCTGGGACGGCCCAAAATCGTACAGTGTGTACCGGCCATAAGGCAATGGACAGCATAATCGGCCAAAAATGCAAGGGCGAAAGAATTCCGTATTCAACCTTCCTCAAAATCGAAAGTAATCAGTACTTTTCTTTTTTGGCTTACCTTGATAGAAAGATACGGGTGACTAAAAACATCAAGCATTCAGTCAAGAAAATTTCTAGGTTAATCCCTGGTGCTGCTATGTGTGGTAATCCATGTTACCTATGACACACCGGGTTGCTATTGTACGCGCAGCATATGCATTCGCGATAATAATATTCTGAATTCCCTTTCTAAATAATAAAACCCGCCAAAATATATTCGCGCCTCTTTTTAAAATCATTCCCCATTTAAAACCACCTAGATGCTTACTGCAATGCGCTATGTTGGAATTTTGACACATGCAAGTGTACTCGGGTCCGGTTCAATATTATTAGTGTGAAGGCTGACCAGCGGGGAGAGAGGGGAGGGGGGACAATTGCATGGAACAACATGTATTCCTCTTCAATTTCTTTCAAAGAAGCTTCAGAATTGCTCTTTTTGCTTTAAGTCGCCATTGTTTTTTGTGTTCTACAACCTTGTTTTCCGGAGTTGACGTCACTTCCGGTTTGGTGCGCTTAGTAATTTTGTTTTCGTTAAACGTCAGAAATTGGACAATTAAACACCAATTACTTAAAAACCACTGGATATTTTTCGATTTTTTTCCTTGTATTTAGTCAAGCTAAATGAGCCTACGTATAGGAACATAAAAATTGGCACTCATACTTAGTTTCAGTCTAGACCAGGGACACTCACTCTTTTCCAGATTGAGTCGCAGTGGGTGCAGGCTTTCATTCTAACCATGCAGTCTCACACCTGATTCTACTAATCACTGGTCTTTGGCAAAAGCCTCAAGGGTTGATTAGTAGAATCAGGTGTGTGACTGGTTGGTTAGAATGAAAGCCTGCACCCACAGCGGCTCAATCTGGAAAAGAGTGAGTATCCCTGGGCTAGACCTTTGAGACCTAACTCAGTGGAATGGCAACTAATCAGAGTCAAAGAGGACAAGTAAAGAACACACCAGTTGGATCAAATAAATTAATTTGTGCCTGTGCTGTGGTATCACAGGGGTTTGCATGTAATGCATTGTTTACGGCTTTCATATTTATTTCTGAAATAAATAATAGATTCAGGAACGAGTTTCCATCAACTAAAAAATTATCTCATTTTTATAGTCTCAAGCAATTATTATACTCTCAAAAGATAATTTTATCTCACATTTATAATCTCATTGCTCTTGGATATTTAACTAAGAGTGCCTTTTATTTGATAAAATTTGACTTTTCTTTAAGAGGTAAGATAATTGACTGTTTTTGTGTGAATCAGTGTCAAGTGTGTTCCAAAATTTGAGTCTAGAGGAATTTTACACTTTAGGCCAAAATATCACGAACACCCTGCATTTCTCAGAATTTGGCAGGTTTTTGTCATCATAAGAACCACAGGCACACAAAATGCCAAAGGGGCACTTGAATTTATTAAAAGTGTTGCTTGCCAATGACTGTACATCTTGAAATTTAACTTGAGCTGCTGTGTGATGAACTTGACCAGGCAGTCAGAGAAGTGTGCTCATGAAGTATGATGGAATGAGTAACCAGGAAGTTCTCTCCTTAAACTGCTGGAAAGAAGGCCAAGGATATGTCAGGCTGAAATCAAGGATGCTGGAAGTTACTTTCTGAAATTTGAATAGATATTCAGATTCAGATTTATTGCCATTGTTACAGAATAACATCGAGATTACGTTTGGAGAGAAAGTGCTCCGGCCTGCTGCAACGTGTGTTGCGCTGCCAACTCCACTTCCTTATTCGAAAATTAAAGGTTGCAGTTAACACAGAAAAGAAACATATTGATGACATCAGACATAATAATACACATCAGGTTTATAACACGGCATGCTGGAAACGCGTAGGAATTTTTTCATGGGAATGGGGGCATGAGAGGTGGGGGAAAATGGAAAAAAGAGGGGGTAACAGGACAATACAGGACAAAGAAAGAAGATGCAGGCAGGAGCAGAGATAGGGTGCGACTGCTCTCTTCAGAGGGCGGAAGTATATATATATATATATATATATATATATATATATATATCACTTAGTAAATAATTTTGCACATTTCTAGTGAAGATATATGTTTCTGCGTTACTGTTTTTTTGTTGTTATTGTTGTTGCTGAAAATATACTTGAAGACAAACTAGCCAAATTCTGAAAATGCAGGGTGTTTGTAATATTTTGGCTTGTAGTGAGAATGTGAGTGGAAGCCAACCAATTTCTGTGCTCATAGGGATCACTTTGTCCGGCGTCTGTCTGTCCGTCTGTCCGGTAGTCACACTTTCAGTTGGTAGTCACACTTTCACATAAGCTTCGCAGGCAGCACGTGTTCACCTGAACACTAGTATATTTCATAAAGGCCACAGCAGGGAAAATTGCTTACGCTTTAATTTTTGAAAATAATTTCACACAAAACACTTCTCTGTTCAATGTAAAAGCTGCTTTTGTTTTTATAACAATCTTCATTTTCATGGGTGGAAAATCAATGGCCTCACGACGGTGAGGTTAAAAAACTAAACCTTTTGAGCATGTTTAATTACTTTATCATCACACCAGTAATCCAGTATTCTTTACGTGTGCGGCCAAAATATTCTAGGCTTAATTGTTTATTGTTCATACCTAGTGAATGTGAGAATGAAGTAGATTTCTATTGATAGACAAATTACCATACCTATCATTGCAGCACTGACATTTTGCTGGGTATAACAGAAACCTATTCATCTCCAGTAAATTTGATTTAGGAGAGGTGGCAGCATTTGATCATCAAGCTGCATCCTGAGGGGTGGTTAACAATAGGTACTGCGACAATAATGGCCGTAAATATTAAAGTTGCTATGTATTCACGCTTTATTCATTAAACAACAGCTAATTAAGTAAGGTTACAAAGGTAGCCAACATGTTCACTCCTTGTGTCAGCAACTGCTGACTAGCAAGCTACATGCTATGACTTTTTTTTGGCAAAGAGTCATTGACAGCAATGCATGTAATTGTGGAATACAGAGCAGTTGTCTTTAAAGACACAAAAAAGTTCTGCATGAATCAAGAGACTTGGGGAAAGTAAGCGTCAGGATTAAGCTAACGCATTTTTATCGTCATTAAAATATGTGTCTCATAAATGACATTGCTGTATTAAGCCCTTTTTAAAAAATTTGGAGCTGCCCGGAAAGCACACTTGATTGAAGCACCGCATTGCAGAGCTGAAGTGACTATCACAGCGCGGGTTTGAGCCCCGGTCGTACCAAATGACATAGGTCGGCAGCTTTTTCAGAGTAGAGCACAAATGGCCATTGCGCTACAGGGATGCATATTGGGAAGGGACTGTCGGGAAGGGAAATATAAATTTTAAACAAGAACAACACAGAGCGTGGCATATGCCCCCGCCTGTATGTTGATCAAGGGCATATTGAGATGGTTGCTGTGGCAGCCATATTAGATATTGCACGACGCTGGTTTTCGAAAGGAAACAAAAAGTTAACGGACGACGGACGGACGACGGATGGACATGGTGTCGACATAATGCCCCCTTTCCTCCTTGGAGGGCGGTGGCATAAAAAATTGTTGCTTTGTTCGTTGCTCAAGCGCCTCCTGTTGGCCAGCTGGGTGCTCGTCAGGAAGATTTTAAGCTTGTTTATGTCCAGGTATCCTCCGCCCTCGTTCTGACCTCGCAAGGATTCCACCAATGAGTGTAAAGAAGCAATAGTTGACGAGCACGTGCTTAGGAGGAGAGCATTGAGCCATCCCTCTCTCCTGAATTGGCAACAAGGGGTCGCATATGAGCAAGCCTTGTACACAGTTCCCCAATTGGGCATTCCAGATTTGGTTGGGATTGAAGATGCCAAATTAAAAAAAAAAGTGAAATAAATACATTTCAGGAAGCGTATTCATTCCTCTTTATTCCACATAAATGTATGGACTTATTTGTTTTGGTTTCTTTTTATATGTGTGGATTACTTGGGTTGTTACCGACATCTGGTGAAATGTCATGTCAACTGCCCCATTAGAAATATATTTACTGAGAAAACTGTTCACACATCCAATACTTTCCTTCAAAATTACAGCGGGTAAAGTAACTTTTTTATAAAGACAAAGTTTATCACCAGTTAGCCAAGTTAACTTCCAGTAAATTTCTCCATAAAGCAAAAAAAATTTCTGGCTGAGGGGACTGTTACTGCTAGTATTTCATTTCTGAATGGTAATAAGATAAGATATTTTATTTCAGACTCTAGGTCCATATAAGGATTCGATACAATTAAAAAAAAAACAAAAGACAAAATACACATCCCATAAAGAATGGAAGGTTCACAGTAAAAACAAATACAGAAATATTACATCAGATATAAAATTTATTGACCATGATAGAGTAACCTTCTCCAGTGCTTCCGCATCTGGGAATTATTAAAAGTTACAAATGAGATACATTTGACTAGAGAGTTGTCTGAGGATTCAATCCTATGAATAAAGATAAAAATCATTTTACGCATTATTTCACGAAAGGATATAGCAGAGTTCCAAACAAACATTTCACTGGCTCAACAATAATGAGGTAGTTTTAAAAGTTTTCTAAAAGAATTGTTATAAGCAATTCTTAGTTTGTTAAAAGAACGCTGAGTAAAATTTGACCGTACGTGACAACAGTACATATTTGTGCAAAATGCTTTAAAAAGTTCAACCTGAAAAGAGTTGGTGCAGAATGAAAAATAGCGAGCTAAAAAATTGGCACGTATATATAATGATCGTATTTGCCAAGAGAGGTCATTATCATCCATGAAATTACTTAAACATATAAAACCAAGATATTTATAACTATTTACCACAGTCAATTGAGAGCCATACAATAATATTTTCGGGGTGTTCAACAACTTGTAATTGTTTGGTAAAATGACCATACAGACAGTTTTCTTAGGGTTGTAAATAATATCGTGTGCCACACCATATTGTTCACACAAATGAATAAGATTCTGTAGCCCTTTGCTAGATGGACAGAAAAGAACAAGATCATCTGCATATGATAAATGGTTTAATATTGTATTACCAAATAAACAGCCCACTTTGGAATCAGATAAAATATTACTTAATTCATCAATATATACATTAAAAAAATATTGGGGATAAAATTCCCCCTTGCCTAGCACCGTTAAGAACATTAAATCTATTTGACGTAACAGAGCCCCAAATAACACAAACGAGCTGAGACCTACACCAAAAGTGAATTAATCTAACAAATATTGGAGGAACTCCACTGTGAGGTATCGTTCAGGAACCACTCGCGAGAGACAGCAATCCAAAAAATGTATGCCTTTATTGGAGTCCGAGTCAAAGCCAGAAAACACAGGAATTGCCAAGCCACAATACGAAATCCAAAAACAATAGCGTTAATAAACAGTTCCCTGGGTAGAATGGGGTCAGGAGAGGCCTCCCTGGAGAATGTCTCAAATCTCCTGGACAGAGCATCCGGCTTAATGTTCTTGGATCCTGGGCAGTACGTGATGTGAAAGTTAAATCTTGAAAAGAACAGGGCCCACCTGGCTTGACGAGGATTTAATCGCTTAGCTGACTGGAGGTACTCAAGGTTCTTGTGGTCCGTCCACACCACGAATGGGAGCTGAGCGCCCTCCAGCCAGTGTTTCCATTCCTCCAGGGCCATCTTGACTGCCAGCAGTTCCCGGTTGCCAATGTCATAATTTTGCTCTGCAGGGCTGAGACGGTGTGAGAAAAAAGCACAGGTGTGAATCTTATTGTCTGTGGCCAGTCTCTGGGATAGTACGGCCCCTACTCCTATGTCAGAGGCATCAACCTCAACAATAAACTGAATGCTAAAGTCAGGATGAATGAGGATGGGAGCAGTAGTAAATCATCTCTTAAGCTCACTGAATGCTTGATCTAGTTTCTGGCTTCAGTGCAATTTAACTTTGCTGGAGGTCAGGGCCGTGAGAGGAGTTGCAATAGAGCTGTAGTTTCTTATGAACCTCCTGTAGAAATTCGCGAAGCCCAGAAACCGTTGCAGGGACTTACGGTCGGTAGGTTGGGGCCACTCCGTGACCGCATTAACCTTGGCAGGGTCCATGCTGATGTTGCCGGTGTTAATGATGAAGCCCAGGAAGGTGGTGGTGGTCACGGAGAATTCGCATTTCTCAGCCTTGACAAACAGTCTGTTTTCAAGGAGATGTCTGAGGACTTGGCGAACATGGTTAGTGTGCTCCTCCTTGCTCTTGGAGAAGACCAGGATATCATCGAGGTAAACAAAAACGAAACGGTTAAGCATGTCCCTGAGTACATCATTCACAAGGTTCTGGAAAACTGCCGGTGCGTTAGTCAACCCAAATGGCATGACCAAGTACTCCCAGTACCCCGTTGGGGTATTAAATGCAGTTTTCCACTCGTCCCCTTCCCTAATGCGGACTAGATGATAAGCCTTACGAAGATCTAACTTAGTGAAAACTTTAGCTCCCTGCAGGAGCTCAAAGGCAGTAGACATGAGGGGAAGGGGATAGCTATTCTTGACAGTGATGTCATTAAGTGCACGATAATCAATGCAGGGACGGAGTGACCCGTCCCTCTTACCGACAGAGAAAAACCCAGCTCCTGCCGGTGATGATGAGGGTTGAATGATTCCAGCAGCTAGGGACTCCTCCAGATATTTTTCCATGGTTGGGTCTCCGGACGTGAGAGTGAAAAAAGACGCCCCCTGGGGGGCATGGTACCTGGCTTGAGATCTATAGCACAGTCATAGGGTCTATGAGGGGGTAAACAGGTGGCACGAGACTTACTGAACACTTCTTTGAGATCATGGTATTCTGGTGGTCCATGGTCAAGACAAGGGATTTCCTCGACAGGGGAAACAGGAACGTGAACATAGGCTTTAACTAGACAGGATTCGTGGCATGATGGGCTCCAGCCCTTAATCTCATGCTTACCCCAAACAATCACAGGACAATGTTTAGGCATCCATGGGTGCCCGAGTATAACAGGTGAATGAGGTGAATCTATGAGATTGAACTTAATGTTCTCCTGGTGGTTACCTGATACTTGAGTGAAGTGGTAGAATGGGTGATGTGGCCAATCTTCTGGCCGCTGAGGGAATTAGCCACACGAGGGCGCATCACTTCCTCCAAAGGAACCCCCCATTCGCGGGCGGATCTGGCGTCGATGAAATTAGCCTCCGCTCCAGAATCCACCAGGGCCATGGTCTTTCTGACCTCGCCCCTCCACTTCAATGAGACCGGCGGGCACGTACATTGTTTAGAGGAGGATTCAAGAGGAATAGCACCCACTAGTGCTCCTCTCCTCACTACTGGGCGTTGCCTTTTAATCGAGCATTCTGAAACGAAATGCCCTGCTTGACCACAGTAGAAGCAGGTGCATTCCGTCTTCCTTCGGTCCCTTTCCTCAGTGGGGAGGCGAGTGCGGCCCACCTAAATGGGTCCCCCCTCGGAGGTCGGTTCGGACGCGGTAGTTCTGGAAGGGGGAGGTCGTCTCACAGGAAAGGCGGTGGAAATTCCAGGGGTAGTCCGGGATAGGCGAATGAAACGTCGCCGCTCCTCCAGACGCGTGTCCACTCGTATGGCAAGGTCAATCAGGCAATCTAGGTCTTCGGGCAGGTCACGGGTCAGCAGCTCATCCTTAATGCGGTCTGACAGACCATTCAGGAACATGTCGTAGAGCGCTCGTCTCTGCCATCCTCTATTGGTAGCCAAAGTCTGGAATTCAATGGCAAAATCAGAAACAGATCTGTTACCCTGGCAGATGCGCAGAATCTCCCGTCCTGCCTCATGACCATGCCTGGTTCTGTCGAACATCACCTCCAGTGATGAAGAAGACTGCACACATGGAAGCCCCGCCTCCCAGGCCGCCGTAGCCCACTGCTTAGCTTTACCCGTGAGTTGCGTGATGATATACGCCACCTTGGACTGCTCAGTGGGAAAGGTGTTAGGCTGGAGGCTGAAGATCAGTCGACACTGGGTGAGAAAAGCCTGACACGTACCTGGTTCTCCATCGTACCTCTCCGGGGGTGGTAGACGAGGCTCATGGTGGGTCACTGGAGGAGTCACTGGTGGTGCAGACGCAGAAGCAGCTGGTGGTTGGGGCACTGAGACAAGCTGTGAGGTCAGATCCGCCATCTGGTGGGACGTGGTCTCCAGATGCTGCCAGCAGTTGTTGTTGCTGACTCTCCAGAACAGCTTCCCGACGTTCCACGGCTGCTTGTGACAATGAATCTCTCGCTGGTTCCATAGTGGTCAGAACGTACTGTGAGGTATCGTTCAGGAACCACTCCCGAGAGACAGCAATCCAAAAAACGTATGCCTTTTTTGGAGCCCGAGTCAAAGCCAGAAAACACAGGAATTGCCAAGCCACAATACGAAATCCAAAAACAGTATCGACTAGACTGGCCGGGGTCAGAACCAGTAAGACAGATGCGCAGAGGTACAAAAACGATAGGCAAAAAGTCGTAGTCGATGGGCAAAGCCAATGGTCATATACAGGGCATCCAAACACAGAACTTGTGGTCATACAAAAATAGGTCAAAATCCAGAACGGCAAAAATAGTACAAAAAGGGCAATGGCAAGAATCAGGGTCGGACTATCCAGTAGAAGAGAAACAATAATCAAAGGCGTACAAGGAGCTCGGCACAATGAAATATTAATCAAAGTTCTAACAAGAGCTGTGAGTGAAAAGACTCCTAATATACACACAGGAAAGGTCACATGCTATACAGAGATCAGCTGTGGGGAATGAGACTAATTACATCGGGAGAATCACATGAGGGAAACCCTAACCACGGAAATTGGCGAGATACGAAATACGGACAGGAATCACACAAACAGCCTATGACATTTAAACAGCTCCGGTCCAGGAGTTCTACGTGCACAGATAACAAGAGCAGGAAAGTAATTAAGCACTTGTGAGAGATTCTCGCTGAACATAGGGAGAGGACGGCGGAAAGCAAAGGGGCGGAGAATAGAACAGGGCGATTGCGAAGAGGGAATTGGTCTATTAGTAGCGGTGCAGTTTTATAACTTAAACTAGAGTGCTTATTAGTAATTTAGTAATCGAATCTATATAGACACATGGTTAGTTGTGTTAGTATACTATAATACAAATGTTAGTCTTGTTAGTAGTCAGAACAGAAGAGTGAAGGGAGTGAAACGAGATACGAAGGAATGTTTTAAACACCAGACTTCCTTTAAATCACCTGAAGTCAGTGAGCACGCAGACAGGGAAGACGGACTGAACCAACTAGATCACAAGACAGGGGACACGAGTGCAGTGGAACTGAAACATGGAATGAACTAAAAACCAGAATGTTACAAAAACCAAAAAGAATTAAAGCTGCAAGCAGCGTTGAAAGGGCCCTCGCAGCCCTCTTGAACGTTGGGGAGGCAGCAAAATCTTGATGGGTGCAGGTGTGCATTCACAGCCTTTGGACACTGCTAGACTGTGAACAATGTGGTTTCCTGCGGAGAGTGCAAAAATTTTCTGGAGGGGCGCTTTGATATCATTTTGACATGCCCGTGCGCAAAATCTCCAGCATAGTAATCGTAATACCAGGCTCCTGGAACTTCTTTATTTTTGTAAATTTTACAGCACGTTTAGACCCTCAAAAGGGATTTCTTTTAAAAATCTGATTGGGGGCGCTATCAAGCCATTATGCCACATTTAGTGCCAATTGATGGATGACATTGAAGAGTATAAGACAATTATTAGTTGTTCAAGGTTTTGCAAGCTTTGGAGTATTCTAAGGCCTTCAAACGTGTGTTCGTGAAATTTGGAAAAACGCAGGAAATAGCTCATAGCTCACTTCCTGTTTGGGCAAAAAAAAATTAATCATTGCCCAGAATGACGAATGCAATGATCACACCAAATTTCATGAACATTCAAGGACATTTATCATAACATGGCCGAATCTAGAGGGCGCTGTGGAGCCATCTGGCCACTCCTGATCTAATATTAGCATATATTGATACTTGGGAGGACCATTTTATAAAGCTTTGAAAGTCTCAGCAAAAATCCATGAAGTATGTGGGAGTAAAACCAAAATCTTGTTTAATGGCGGGACATCGAAATTCGCCGCAACGCCACGGATACAAAATTCGCTGAATCCAAAAAAGCTTCGCAATTTAATATCGGCAACGTCTTTAGATACTATTAGCTAAACTTCAAGTTCATCGGAGAAAATCTCTAGGAGGAGTTCGTTAAAGTACGACACCTGTGAATGGCCAACAATCCAAAAAAGTTGCAATTTCAATTAAAAATGGCGGACTTCCTGTTGAGTCTTGGTCATGGCACCAAGAGAATTTTTTGTAGGTCTCGGCATATTCCACATGTCTACCGAATATCATACATGTAGGTTTACCGGGCTGCGAGGGCTGCTTATTTGAAATTTTCCAGGGGGCGCTATAATGACATTTTTGCCATGTCTTCATGTAAGCTTTTTGTCATAGTAATACGAATGATGGTCTTTATACTATTACAAAATTTTGTGAGTTTACGAACATGCTGAGACCCTCAAAAGGGCAATTCTTTTAAAAATCTGATTGGGGGCGCTAGCAACCTATTGTGGCAAATGTAGTGTAAATTGATATATAAAATTGAAGACAATAGGACAATTATAATTTGTGCAACTTTTTGCAAGATTTCGAGCATTCTTAGGCTTCCAAACGTGTTTATAAAATTTGGAAAAACGCAGGAAATGGCGAATAGCTCACTTCCTGTTTGGCCAAAAAATTTCAAAAAAATTAACATAACCCAACATGAGCAATGCAATGATCACACCAAATTTCATGAACATTCAAGCACTTTTATCTCAACATGGCCTTGTCTAGAGGGCGTTGTGGAGCCACCTGACCACACCCAATCTAATATAAACATATACGTCTACATGGAGGAGTACTCTTATGATGCCTGTAAAGTTTTGCGCAAATCTCACAAAGCATGTGTGCGTAAAACCAATTTCCTGTTTCATGGCGGAACATTGAAATTCGCCGCGACGCCACGGATACAATGTTCGATGAATCCAAAAAAGCTTCGCAATATAACATCAACAAGGTCTTACGATGTCATTTGCAAAATTTTACGTTGATCGGATAAAATCTCTAGGAGGAGTTCGTTAAAGTATGACGCCTGTGAATGGCAAAAAATAAAAAAAATTTGCAAATTCAATTTAAAATGGTGGACTTCCTGTTGAGTGTAAGTCATGGCACCAAGTGACTTTTTTTTAGGTCTTGGCATTGTACACATGTCCACCAAATTTTATACAGGTAGGTTAAACACGCTACGAGGGCTGCTTCATTGAAATTTTCTAGGTGGCGCTGTAATGCAATTTTGCCTCATCCATCTGTAAACCCTACATCACAGTAAAAAGTATGACCAGCTTAATATGTTTGCAAAGTTTCGTGAGTTTTCGTGCATGCTGAGGCCCTCAAAAATGCAATTATGTATTAGGGGGCGCTATAGAGCTACTTTGTCACACCCAGTGCCAAATGAGATATTGAATCAAAGAACTTCATATTTTTAGTCTAAAATCCAAGTTTGGTGAGTTTTCGAGTATGATAAGGCCCTCAAAAATGTGTTCGTAAAATTTGAAAAAACGCAGGAAATGGCTCATAGCTCACTTCCTGTGCGGCAAAAAAATTTCAAAAAAATTGAAAAAGAAATTTATTATGACTGTTGTGGCCCTGTTGAATTACATGAGAATCCGAGCAAGTGCGTTCCAAAATGGTCATGTGTTTGGTGGCGCTATAGAGCCACCGAGGCATGTGTAAGCACAAAAATAATAAAACTTTGTAATTTTCATGGCAAAGCCCTCAAAAACGCATTCTCGCAGCAGAATAATAATAATAAGAAGAAGAAGAAGAAGAATTAAAGCTGCAAGCAGCGTTGAAAGGGCCCTCGCCCCCTTCGTGCACGTTGGGGTGGCAGCAAGATCTTGATGGGTGCAGGTGTCCATTCACAGCCAATGGACACTGCTGGACTGCATACAATGTGGTATCCTGAGGGGAGTGCAAAAATTTTCTAGAGGACGCTATGGTACCATTTTGACATGCCTGTGCACAATCTACAACCGAGTAATCGTAATACCGAGCTCCATGAGTGTGTTGATTTTTGTTAATTTTCCAGCATGTTTAGACCTTCAGAAGAGCAATTCTTCTATATGTCTGATTGGAGGCGCTGTAGAGCCATTATGCCACATTTAGTGCCAATTTATGGATGACTTTGAAGAGAAGAAGACACTTAAAATTTGTGCAAGGTTTTACAAGTTTTGGAGCATTCTAAGGCCTTTAAACGTGTTTTCGTAAAATTTAGAAAAACGCAGGAAATAGCTCATAGCTCACTTCCTGTTTGGCCATAAATTTTTCGAAAATTAACCCTTGCCCGGAATGACTAATGCAATGATCACACCAAATTTCATGAACATTCAAACACTTTTATCTTAACATGGCCATACCTAGAGGGCGCTGTGGAGCCACCTGGCACCTCCAGATCCAATATCAGCATATATTTATATTTGGGAGGACACTTAAATGAAGCTTGGAAAGTTTCAGGCAAATCCCTCCAAGTATGTTGGAGTAAAACCAACTTCCTGTTTCATGGCGAAACATCGAAATTCGCCGCGTTGCCTTGGATTCATCGTTCAATGAATCCAAAAAAGCTTTGCAAGTTAACATCAGCAATGTCTCGTAATATCAGTTGCCAAATTGTAAGTTGATCGGATAAAACCTCTCGGAGGAGTTCGTTAAAGTAGGACACTTGTGAATGGCGAAAAATCCAAAAAATTTGCAATTTCAATTAAAAATGGCGGACTTCCTGCTGAGTCTAGGTCATGGCACCAAGAGACTTTTTTTCAGGTCTCGGCATATTCCACATGTATACCAAATTTCATAGATTTAGGTTTACCGGGCTGCGAGGGCTGCTTATTTGAAATTTTCCAGGGGGCGCTATAATGAAATTTTTGCCATGCCTATAAGTAAGTTTATTGTCAAAGTAATACAAATGATGGTCTTTGTACATTTAAAGAATTTTGTGAGTTTTTGAACATGGTGAGACCCTTAAGAGGGCAATTCTTTCAAAAATCTGATTGGGGGCGCTAAAGAGCCATTGTGCCTAATTTAGTGTAAATTGATATATACAATTGAAGACAATAAGGCAATTAAAATTTGTGCAACTTTTTGCAAGATTTCGAGTATTCTAAGGCTTCCAAACATGTGTTTCTAAAATTTGGAAAAACACAGGAAATGGCTCATAGCTCACTTCCTGTTTGGCCAAAAAATTTCAAAAAAATTATCATTCCCTGACATGACACATGCAATGATCACACTAAATTTCATGAACAATCAAGCACTTTTATCTCAATATGGCCGTGTCAAGAGGGCGCTGTGGAGCCACCTGACCACACCCAATCTAATATCAACATATAGGTATACTTGAAAGTAGACTCTTATCAAGCCTTTGAAGTTTCGCGCAAATCTCACAAAGCATGTGCGCGTAAAACCAACTACCTGTTTCAGGGCGGAACATCGAAATTCGCCGCGACGCCACAGATACATAGTTCGATTGATACAAAAAAGCTTCGCAATTTAACATCGACAAGGTCTTTAGACGTCATATGCGAAATTTTAAGTTGATTGGATAAAATCTCTAGGAGGAGTTCGTTAAAGTACGACACCTGCGAATGGCGAAAAATCTAAAAAAGTTGAAATTTCAATTAAAAATGGCAAACTTCCTGTTGGGTCTAAGTCATGGCTCCAAGAGACTTTTTTTTAGGTCTCAGGATATTCCACTTGTTCACAGAAGTTCATACATGCTGATCAACCACGATGCAAGGGCTGCTTATTTGAAATTTTCCAGGGGGCGCTATAATGCCATTTTTGCCACGCCTATATAAAAATTTTTTATTATTGTAATAGGAATGATAGGATTTAGAGTTGTACAAAATTTTGTGAGTTTTTGAGCATGCTGAGACCCTCAAAAAGGCAATTCTTTTAAAAATCTGATTGGGGGCGCTATAGAGCCATTATGTCACATTTGCTGCCAAATTCTGTCTCAAATTGAAGACAATCAGACAAATAAAATTTTTCCAAAGTTTTGCAAGTTTTTGAGTATGGTAATACCTCCAAACCTGTGTTCGTAATATTTGGAATAACGCAGGAAATGGCTCATAGCTCACTTCCTGTTTGGTTAAAAAATTTCAAAAAAATAATTACAGCCCAAAAAAACACATGCAATTGTCACGCCAAATTTCATGAACATTCAAGCACTTTTATCTCAACATGGCCGTGTCAAGAGGGCGCTGTGGAGCCACCTGACCACACCCAATCTAATATCAACAAATAGGTATACTTGGAAGTAGACTCTTATCAAGCCTGTGAAGTTTCGCGCAAATCTCACAAAGCATGTGCGCGTAAAACCAACTTCCTGTTTCATGGCGGAACATCGAAATTCGCCGCGACGCCACGGATACAAAGTTCGATGAATCCAAAAAAGCTTCGCAATTTAACATCGACCAGGTCTTAAAAAGTCATATGCGAAATTGTAAGTTGATCGGATAAAATCTCTAGGAGGAGTTCGTAAAAGTACGACGCCTGTGAAGGGCAAAAAATTTTAAAAAATTGCAAATTCAATTAAAAATGGCGGACTTCCTGTTGAGTCTAGGTCATGGCACCAAGAGACTTTTTTTAGGCCTTGGCATATGTCCACCGAATTTTGTACATGCAGGTTAAACACACTGCGAGGGCTGCTTCATTGAAATTTTCTAGGTGGCGCTGTAATGCAATTTTGCCATATCCATCCGTAAACCCCACTTTCTAGTAAAAAGTATGACCAGCTTAATATGATTGCAAAGTTTCGTGAGTTTTCGAGCATGCTGATGCCCTCAAAAATGCAATTATGTATAAGGGGGCGCTATAGAGCCACCATAACACACCTAGTGCCAAATGAGATATTGAATCAAAGAACTTCATATTTTCAATCTATGAGCCAAGTTAGGTGTGTTTTCGAGAATGATAAGGCCCTCAAAAATGTGTTCGTAAAATCTGAAAAACGCAGGAAATGGCTCATAGCTCACTTCCTGTGAGGCAAAAAAATTTCAAAAAAATTGACAAAAAAATTTATGATGACTACTATGACCCTATCAAATTTCGTGAGAATCCGAGCAAGTGCGTTCCAAAATGGCCGCGTGTTTGGTGGCGCTATAGAGCCACTGGGGCATGTCCAAGCACAAAAATAATAATACTTTGCAATTTTCACCACGACTGAAGTGTCGGCAAATTTTTGTGAGTTTTCGTGCATGGCAAAGCCCTCAAAAATGCGTTCTCGTAGCAGAATAAAAAGAAGAAGAAGAAGAAGAAGAATAATAAAAATCCCATCAAAAACAATAGGTTCCTCGCACCTTCGGTGCCAGGACCCGTTCCGGGCCCTGGCACTGGTCGGTGCTCGGGCCCTAATAATAAAAATCCCATCAAAAACAATAGGTTCCTGGCACCGGTCGGTGCTCGGGCCCTAATAAATAAAAGACAATAATCATGAACACAAAACCAGCACATAAGACATGATCAAAAACCAGAACCATGACAGTCACGATCTAAAAGTTTTTTAAAAAGTGTCCAATGATTGACACAGTCAAAAGCTTTTGATGCATCCATAAAAGTAATATACATGGGACTGTTGTGTGATCGATAAAAATCAATAACTTCCTTCAATATGTAAATACATTGGTCTGTAGAATGTTTTGCCTTAAAACCAAACTGATTATCAGTAGTATACAAATAAAAGTCTATTCGATCAAGTAACAAACTTTCTAAAACCTTTGACACAACAGATGACAGTGCTATTGGCCTGTAATTACCCTTTTCAGTTACATCTCCAGTTTTATCTTTTATCATTGGAATTAAAACAGTAGAAATCATATTAGCTGGGAGGTAACCATGAGTTGCACACATATTTAATAACATTGAGAGTAATATAGGTAGTTTAACTCCAGCACGAACAAGATGTTCAGCAAACAGGCAATCCAAACCTGAAGATTTACCTTTAGTCAAATGTTTAATAGCAAATTTAACAACACTAATGTCTGTTTCTCCAAGGAAAATACCACTGCTAGCTAAATCTATCAATAAGACCTTAATGGACCTTTCCGACTTGCTGTGACCAGCTCTGCCCCCTTAGTAACTGTAAAGATCCGCAATGAGAACAGCTTAGCAGAAGTTTGAGCATCAATATAGCGGTTCGTTTCTTACTGAATGCACCCTGATTGTCCGGCAAAATTGTCCATAGAAGCCTTAGCTATTTTACGCAGGGATATATGCGTGAAATCAAAGCTTTTTATGGAACGGGTGGCGATACAAGAGTTACAGCAAAGTACTGGCAATCAATGCAGAAAAGCCAATTACCCCACAAATGAGATTAAACCGGATAAAATTGTGGAATCAGACTGCGCGTGTAAAGCAGGGTGAGCAGTTTTCGTACATTTGTTGCCATCACTGAGCTAAAAATAGCTTCACTGGAATAATTTTCCAACAGACAGTGAGTAACAAAGCCTAAATAGTTTATGCATAACAGGAAAAATTGGCATTATTAGTATTCCTAGCCAATGGGCTCAAAATTCGTAGACCAGGTGCAGCTAATGGGGGGTGCGCCGCGTATGTCCAGGCGTATGTTGCAATTTCGTGCCTGGCGTAGCCTGGCGCAAGTACTCCTCTGTCCCGCCTCTGTCCCACCTTCCTACGCAAGTTGCAAAGAAGGCGTGTTTGGGTATAACACAGCCAAGTCAAATCTTCACCAGTCCAATGAGCTCCTCTCCTCACCTTTAATGTGTTGGAATATAGAAGCCTCTGTCCTATATCTGCATGATGCGTTAATGTTGCATTTTACTTTGCTGCCTCAGGCATGTTTTCTGCACCGCTTACGTCTATATTAAGCATTAAGAATATAAGTTAGCTGGCTAGCTAGGGCATTCGAGAATTATTACCATTAGCGAACTTGAATGGAATTTGAAAAATGAAACTACGTCAGATCATTCAAACTTATGAAGTTGGAATGAAATACGACGGTTGCTCAACGGGAGGAGAAACGACGGATAGCATGTTCCTATTATTACACCCTGTTGCTGCTTAAAATGTTGAGATTAACATGCATGAACAACAATGCGAGATACGTTACACATTTATTTTCGATATGTAATCTTAACTCAGTACGACATCATAGCTATCAGGCTGTACTCCTTTCCCCCACTAAAAACGACCTAAGTGACAATAATAGCAGAGTATTGAGCTGCTTGCATACTGGACGCGAAACAAATTTTTTGCACGACAGATTGCGTTGAACGCAGTGTCACATGTCCGAAAGTCTGACAGGGTTTTAATATATCTCCGTGTCCGACAGTTGATTGTTTTTAATTTCTTCAAATCTACTGACTCTTTTAGATATTAAATGTGATTGTTTTGATAAGAGGGCTCAGTTCTTCAAGATGAGTACCGAGAATTTCAATCAATGTTTCTGTTTAAGCTCTGCTCAATAAAGTAAGTCAAGATTGGCGTGGGACAATGTACAATGCCACCTTGTCTGACAAAAAAAAAAGAGGACAATTAGAACAGATTGATAACGAAATAAAGAATAAAAAGAAACATTTTAACAACAGAACATCCAATTTATTTATTTATTTACTTGCAGGTCATCTTTTTTGGATGTTCCGTTTGTAATTATTAACCCTCGGCGCATGCGCAGCGAGGGTAACTGTAGTTGGGTCTGTGTGTCTGTTAAGTCACATCTCACCTCTGGAGCGTCTGTTCGTCCTGAAAATGGTGTCACGCACTCAGCGGGCAACGGAGGTCAAAAAATTTGTGGGGTTTTCTCTGAAACCGTTTCGTTGCAGAGATCCAGCACTCTCCGCTGTACGGCCATATGTACAGTCCATTTTACTGCCGAAAGCGCGCATGCGCATTATAGTCCTATACCGCGTGGTACTGGTCATTTCTTCCTGTGTGGTGTGCAGAGAAGAGCGAGTAGTTTCGTGAGTTGCAATTGGTCATGCCTCCAAGCAAGGTCTGTCCACAATGTAATGCTGTTGTAAGACTGAAAGTGTGCAAATCTTGCCAACATGTGTTCCGAGCTAAGCGCCAAGTAGAACATACTTTGCCAGCCAGAGCTATGAAGCGATTGCAAGTTGCTTTGCCAGATAGCGTCAAATCAGTCATTAAGGCTAAAGATAAGTTACAAAAGGCATGGAAAAGAGAAGCAGAGTCTAGCGAGCAAACATTACATAGACAGCAGCAGAACAAAGAGCATATGGCAAGCGTGAGAGCAGCTAAGAAAGCGAATGATGTGTCTATAGAACAAGCTATTGTGTCATTTCATGCTGATATTAAGAATGGGCCTGATTTTGTTTGTACATGTTGCCACCGTTTGATGTATAGCAAGAATGTTGTTCCATGTAACCCAGCTAAATATTCCTAGTGCAGCAATGACTTGGTAAATTGTGTGTTTAATGCTGATTTGAGATATGTTTGTGCAGCGAAGCACCAGAGGTTGCTGAGGGAGTACAAGCATGTGTACTGCTCCGGTCAAAGCTATAGCGCTTCCAGCAGTGTACAGAGCCACTTGCTAGTGCTATCTCCGTTCAGCACAATTGCCGCGCCGAGGGTTTTACACTTCAGTGCTTTCATAGGTGATATACTTTATTCTTTACTTCATTATAAATGCGTTCTCATATCAATACTTTTACTTTTTGCTGGTTGCTGGACATGGATTATTTTGCATTTCGCGTCCGTCTTGATCGTGTATGCGATAATTTATTCACACTGTCAGTGGTCATGGAATTGATTTGTTCACTGCCTACAAGTACTATTTTATCTCTGGTGTGGAAATAAAGCGCGAATCTGTTCGATCCATCTGACTAAGTTTCAAAAGAAAGACAGAATAAAGAATGTTGTCTATCTTCAACGGAAGAAAACAGACGAGTAGGCTAGAAAGACCAAGAAAAGTCGATAGCTATGAATTTGCATTTTGTGAAGGTCGAACACAAACATGGCCAAGTTTGCACGTCTAATAATTCCTGGAATACTCGGAAAAATTAGAACTTTTATGACTTTCGGATATGGAGCTATATTAAAACCCTGTCCGCCATATCCAAATTGAAATGGACCAATAGTAACTCACAGAAACCCGGAAACGCTTATCTGCATACCATATCAGGCTGGTTGGGGAGATGGTGCTCACTTGACATGGTCTTTAGCAGCGACAGGTTCATATTGCTGGTATACGTCGCCATTTTAAACAGATTATACATGTCAGTAAAAGTGAAATAGCAATTTAAGATATATAGGATAGAAGCCTTGCTTGTCAAAGGCTTTAAACTCTTACACCCAACTATCTGGACCTGAAGAGGTCAGAAGGGAGATATTGTGGGGGACTTGAATGGAAAAAAGATGAAAAATAATAGTAGCAATCGTAACAACGTTCATAAAATAGGCGCGAAAAAGAAAGTTACTTGTAGTGCGTGCCAATGCTGCCCTGCAGTGGTCAAATCTTGGCACCAATGCTAAAATGAGTGCGGAGAATTGATTCAAATTAAAAGATTGGAGGCAAATTATAATTGACCATGCTCAGATCAACTTAGTAACAGACAATAATAATAATTGCAGTCATCTTCCTCTATTTATCCTCTCCTTCCTGGTTCCCCCTTATCTTCTTTGGGAGCCTGGTATAAATAATAGCTGTAAAAAAATAACAAGAAAAAAAATGTCTTGCATAACCGAAGAGGTGCTGTATGTGTCTGCAAAGTTGGGCTGAAAAGGCTGCAGCTAGACCAGACGTAGATTTTGCAGAGCTCTGGATACGTGTTTGGGTTTGTTTACGGCTGCTTGTGATCGCTTCACTGATCCATGACCGAGGTCAGCTGGATACTTCACCAATATCTGGGCTAGCTCTCTGATGGTACGTGAAAGCAATCGTGAAACGCACAAGCTCTAACGTGTCTGTTATGATAAACAATTTTTCTGCATTGCCGTGGCCTAATTTCATCCCCCTTTAGAAATTGTTCTGGCTAATAAAAAGCGGAAAAATTTGGAGATTGAATAGGAAATTCTTTCCTGTAGAAGTGATCGATTTGCTAGTTCCACATGAGCAACTGTCCACGGTCTGTAAAACGGTCTGCACATAAGCAACGGAACTTATGGTCTGTAAAACCTGTATTATGTTCATAACATAACCGGAGCTGTCTCTTGCTGTCGCATACTAACCATAAAGCTGCTTTCTCATCGGACATGAAACAAATTTTTCATGCAACAGATTACATTTAAAGTCAATGAAAAGACAATGTATCGACTTTGAATGTAATCTGTTGCGCGAAAAATTTGCTTTGCGTCCGGTGTGAAAGCAGCCTATTGCACCCATTTTTGCGAGCAAACGCTGGACATTCCGTCACAACAAGTAAACCATTACCACGGGCAATTTCCAAAAAGGCCATTTAGCCTGGAGCTTTCGCCCCTCCATCATATACCAGCGCAGAAGCTGTTCGTTACTCCATGCTAACGACACACCACAGTTATGCATAAGAACCTGCTGGTCCTTATAATACACACCTAAGCAGTCCATAAGTTGTTGGTCCACTTTTTGCTGCTCCTCACTGTCCATGTTTCCCTCTAGTCCAGCGGATGAGTCTACAATTTTAGAAGAATTGTTCAAATTGTGATAAAAGCATGAAATTTGGCATATAAGTACTTTATTATATGCAGAATCATATTAGATCAGACACCCACTGAAATCATTCCCCCAAAATTTTTTAATTTGACTTGAAATGTGTGCCCATATATCATGATTTTACCAGTTTTTCAAAACACCATTTGCCCAGAATAGACTTGTGGATTAGCATAAGTACTATTCAAATTATGACAAAAGCATGAAATTTGCCATACAAGTAGTTTATTGTATCAAGAATCATACTAAAAAAGACACCCAAATGTATCTTTAATTTAAAAAATAATGTTATGTACTATACGTATTCCACCAACCGCACAGTGCTCAATGAGCGCAAACCTCCCGTTCATTCTCTTTATACCCCCACCCAAAATGATGTTTACAACCCAAATCTGTCACCTATTTTGTCCTGTAATATGAACTAATTGCGTGGAATAAAATTTAAAAAGAAAAAACACATCTTTTAAATTATTAACCCAAGAAAAATTGCTGACTGACAAACGATGATGAAAACATTTGATTACTAATGGACATGGTATCCAATATAAGACTTGTTAACACAAACAGTAAATTTTACATGATTCAACCATTGAAAACACACTCAACAGAGTGCATACCTCAGTCATCTGCCTAACTTTACATTTATAATGAAACTAATCTGAATGAAAAAGCCAGAATTACCAAAAACTTGCACAGTTCATTGCTGATATATACAATGTTCGTCCCCATCAAATTTGAAAGAAAAAAAAAATCACAAGATACCAGTAAATATTATATTCAACAATCAGCATGAACCAGAATTCAGTACATTCATCTCCTTGGAGTAGTTTTAAAGTTCCATTGGTAACAAACAAATGAACAAATAAAAACAAAATGCAGGCGAAAAAATACCCTCCTGATAGAGGTGGGACATATAATAATGGTGTCATACTGGAACATTTAGACTTGTTGGTGACTATTACCAGCACAATAGCACATAACTGTGCATTGTAGATTGGTTTTGTGACACCTGCACAAGCCCCTACACGATTTGCGGCATTTACAGTGGACCAATTCATGACAGACCTTTGATGCCTCTGGTAAGCAAGTCCATATCGGAGACCACCTATCGTCGCTTTGAGTCCAACCCAAATCACTTGGAGTCTTTACTACTGGAATCGGCAAAAGTGCTTGACCCCAGATGAAGCCTGCCTGTAAAGTGGGTCTCTTTATGTGTTCAGCAAGGGCAGCCTGACTGGGCAGGATGTTTTCAAGTGTCCTGGAGCTTTGTGCGAATAATGACTGACGCGCCTCGATGACTCTAGATAATGGACAGCTGCGACTGTACAGAAGCACAGCGTATCGTTCTATCTCCTGCATGTCTTGTTCCGAGACTGCCTGTGGAGTAGTTGATAGCTTTGAAAACACGGGTGTTATAGCAGGGAATGACTTCCATGCGTCAAATGCCGTTTTTTTTGCCTCGTCCACAAAAGGACGACACTGTATCACATCCAGTGAACGCGTGGAATAATGGCAAAGCGGCGCACATGTCTCGGCTCATAGAGCTGGCAATTGTGTGAACAGGTATATATCTGAAGTGCTTCCCTACTCCAAAGGCTATCCAAACCTCGTCAGCATCAAATTTGTCCATATTGGAGATGCTGAGGACAACAACGTCTGTATCAACGGTGCGGATCATCACTCTTTTATAACCATTCTTTGCAGCGTGAGCAGTGTGAAGCAAGATACGTGTGTCTCCTTCCTCCTGTGTACATGGTGCAAGACCATCCTTGCCTATGGCTGTGGAACATATGACATCTTCGTTGAAGGTACTGATGAGCTGTTTGCCCGGTACAACATGAGCCTCCACATGCTTTGCCAAATATGCAAACAGTTCTGTTTTGTTTTCATTCCGTCTGAGGAAACTCTGCCAGTTCCCGGGAAGTGTTCCATGACCAACAACTTGTCGTTGGATGCCTTGTCCTCGTTTGTCTCTTGTACCTTGCTTCAGACTCTTTGGAGAATACACATCCCACACAATGTCAAGACGTGCCACAGATTGTAATTGGGAGACAACATAGTTCATGAACACATTTCTGGCATAATCCTCAAAGGTCTTGGACTTTCCAGGAGGAAGCACGCTGACAATAGCAGCTCCATCCAATATCTTGACATCAACATTGGGAGCTTGAAGAACGGTGTCTTTCTCTAGACATTGTAGCAAAACAGCTTTGTTGCCAATGTGGATGTTTCCTCCACTAGACAATGATGGTGGACATGCCTGGTTTTCGTGCTTAAAGAATTCTTCCATGTTCCCATCTCTTGATTGACAGGATATATATAATCGTGAAAAAAGGTTGCAGTCATTCTTCAGAAGAGTAATTTGCTGTTGGTATTTCGATCAAGGTTGCTTGGATGGAGTGCCAAATAAAGGAAGACTGTTTCTGTGAATTGTGTCTGTGATTGACTTTGAACAATCTTGCAGAATCTCTTGTGCATATTTGTCATACTTTGATTGTCCAATCATGTGAGCATTCTTCACAGATTGGACAACAGTTCCTGGCATGATATCCTTTGTGTCTAAGAAGATCTTTGCTGTCCTCCAGGAAGGGGTTTCCCATTACCTCTCCAGTGTCCACTAAGGCCTGTATGTCTTTGGCAAATGCATTTTGGACTGCTGGTGTTTGTTCATGATGTTGCGCATCATGTATACAGGGTTCAATGAAGGTTTGCTCAAACTCTGATACCACGCGGGATATTTCTGGCCCTGATACCATCCATCGTCGTAAAGCTGCAGGGTCCTCAGTTAAGCCAACAGCTCCTCCTTTGCCTTTGATCATTTGGTTTTGTTGCTCGTGGTTGTGATCCAGTGCAATCAGTGCAAATTTGTGACTTGTCTTCATGGCCACAAACTTGCCGTCAAGAAACTGTTGATTAACCTCTGGATGGAGCTCTGGTAAGGCTAACATGTCTCTGATGTGTACTGGGACCCAACGTGAATAGTTACATTGGTCCAGGGCAAAATACCACGGAATAAGCTCACCGAGAATTTGGACATACAAAGGAAAGTTTCCCTCACGAATGGACCGTATGAATTGCAAAACGGTAAGTTCCAAATGCAGCACCGTTGTCCAAAATTTGAACTATGGGAACTCTGATGCCTGCTTGTCAGTCCATTGTTGAAAGTCCAGTGGCTCAGATTCTTTATGATCCATTCTGAGGTATGCTTTATATGCATTCATCAGTAAAACATACAGGCTGGCAGCTGTTACCTGATGAGCATAGCGGGTTCTTGTCACATGAGATGCAGACAACGTCACATGAGATGCAGACAACATCGCATCTGCTTTTCCTGCAGTTATTATGTTGGCTAGAACTAAAGCTGATGTCCACCCACTGTCTTCTAACCACTTTCCTAGCATTTTCAAACCTGCCATTTCAATGTGCAATCCTCCTAACATGACGACGTACTTGTCTTCTCCAAACATGTCAGGAAATTCCCACTGAATCTGCTTTGCGAGAGAAAACAATGGCTGATCCATTTGGATGACAGGAATCTGACCAGGGTTCACATGTTGGACTGCATCTTTGATGACCCGCATTGCATGGTAAATCATCCCAGCTGTATATGCCTGCTCGTGAAAGAGTGGCAAAAGTGCTGTACGAGATACTGGTCGTGAAAGTTCTGACTGAAGTGATGCATGATAGGCAGCCCATGATAAATAGTCATGCTCATCAAGCTTTTCTTGGTCAAGAAGCTCCTTCATTTTGACAAGCCAATCCATCTCACTTTGTTTGGAATCATGGAGAACATCCGAAGGAGGTTTCACTGGCCCTTGTGTAGCAGGCACAACAGGATCTTGGCTGCTTTGTTCCGATCAGTTCCTAAACAATCAGGACTAGGGTGCAAGGTTAATATAGTTTTTAAATTTTCATTATTTTTTATTTTTATTTAGTTTTACAGTTTGCTTTTTTATTTCAGTTTAGTTTTAGTTAGCTGAACAAGTGATTAAGCAGTTTTAGTTTAGTTTTTATTTTGAGGAATTCACTAGTTTTAGTTTAGTTTTTATTTAGTTTTAGTCTTAGTTTTAGTTTTTCAGCTATTAAGAGGAAGGCCTTAATTTGTAGAAGCTGACAAGGATAAAAGAATGTATGAC
Source organism: Gymnothorax reevesii (assembly GCA_029721435.1). Classification (NCBI taxonomy): domain Eukaryota; kingdom Metazoa; phylum Chordata; class Actinopteri; order Anguilliformes; family Muraenidae; genus Gymnothorax; species Gymnothorax reevesii. The sequence continues at coordinate 74,033,204 of CM056573.1, read as the reverse complement.
AGCAAATATGTTTTTACCGAGTCCTTTATTAATCCTGTATTCTTTAATCATCATCTTTTTATGCTCAGTTATTTCCTCAGTTTTTGCCATGTTTGAGAACTAACCATCTTCTTCACTGAATGTGCGCAGGGCAGTTGCTTGGAATTCTGGGGCCCCTAACAGAATATCGGTGTGGGCCCCCACCCCTGACTTTCCATTGCCACTCTTTAAGGACAATATATCATGATGTTATACATTATTTTTCTGTTTCTCAGTGTTCTTGACAGTGCCTAATGCAATACACCAAATTTTTTCCTTTTTTAAAATTAACCACTCAACAAAGAGAGTATCATCATGTGAATTATGAATTATTAGTTGTCTTATTCACTAATTTACTCACCATCAAAAATATATTCAGACTGCTGGTGGTGAGGATCTATTGCTGGGTCAGGTTCAGATGAAGTGACTACAGCTGATTCTGAAGTAGCAGTGCATAAAGGTTTAATTGTTACATTTCATATTACTTTCGTGAACATTTATGGTTATGTTCCATGGAACAACTGATGAAGAAATAACTTACCGAGTCTTGGAATAAACAGAATCTAAATGGGCTTCCCAGTACCATAGCTCTAAGCACCCAGCTTCATTTTGCTATCGTTAGGAGGAGGGCAAGCTCTGTAAAATTACCCCCCGCGTGAGCAAGACTTATGCCAACAGGCTAAAGTAGCAGTTTAGTTTTAGTAAACAATTAAGGTAAAAGTAATGTCCGCCTTGACAAGAGATTATATAAGTTACACCTAAGGTTACCGCACTGACTACATGTAGTTCGCTAGCCAAACCTAGCGTGTACAGTCAATTACAGCTAGAGAGAGCTGAGTATGCAGTAACCACTCATAAGAACGGAGGAACGTGTCCTAGGCTGCTGCTACCAAATTTTTTGACGGCATATTATGATGGCTGGCGAATGATAACCTTACCAATCTTTTCTGTAGATGATACCGTTAATAACTGAGTAATGTCATTCTTGTCAGGCGATTATTTTCTCAGCTAACTGCATGTTACTTTAACGTAACGTTAGCAGCTGAATAGCCAGCCTGAACAGCTAACTTAGCAAGCTAGTTTAATACTCTCACCTCTCTTTGAAAAGAATTTTGTAATGTTCTGGACCCCTGCTTTGCTCTTCCTGTCCTCTTTCTAGTCTTTTCTGACGTCCAGATTTGTGTGCATTTGTTTGTTTGCTCTTGGATATCATATTCGCAAGTACGGTGATCCCTGTTTGCTGCCTTAGTTCGCGACCTCGCAAGCAAAAACGCACAAACTATTTTCCAATACGAGCATGAAGCATAGATTGAACCATTTTTAAAGAAGGGGGTTACTGAAATGTATTTCATCAATATTGCATGCCTTAATGGCTTTATTTAAACTCTGATGCATTAGTATTAATATTAAGTAAATCTATGCAAAATAATTTTGTCATGGCGTCTACTGTGGGTTTTGTGGGCCCCAATGGACTGTGAGCCCTTATGACGGCACTGAATTAGAGAAGTAGCGGAGCTCCACTCCTCCGTGCGTTTGCAGCTAGACCCTTTTGGCTGAATTGCGCACGTGAAGCATCATCTTCGGCTGACGCATGCAGCAACTACAGCAGCCAATAGCCACGATGCTTCCCCCCTCTGGAAGCAACCGGTTAACTCTGACTGAACAGGACAGTAATCGAGGGAGAAAACGAAACTATCAACAAAAACGAAGCTAATTTTATCTGCAATTCAGTTTAGTTTTAGTTAGTTTTGTATTGTCCATTGTAGTTTTTATTTAGTTTTCGTTTTTCAAAAAATTGACATTTTTATTTTTATTTCAGTTAACTAAATTATTTTTTCACAGCTAGTTTTAGTTTTAGTCTTAGTTTTCGTTAACTATAATAACCCTGCTAGGGTGTTGGGTCAGCGAAATGGCAGTGCCATGGAATGAGTCTGTTGCTGTTCGGGAGCTTGGGTTGTGATCAATGTTGTCCACGCATCCAGTCGTGAACAAATCAGCCTTCAGTTTGGGAGGACAAACCACTTGCTCGCTTTCATATAGGGCACAAACACTATTCCCAAGGTCGGAAGATAGCTGCAGAACTCTGTCATATGAAATAGACAGCCCCAATCGATACAACTTATCCACTAGAGTTCTCTGTCTTGTCTGGGCATGGACTGCTAGACCAATGTACATTGGCAAAGGTGTTTCTTTATCTGTGTTATGGCGGAGTTTTGTGTTCCCACTCCTCCCATCCTTCACGCTGTTAAACATCAACAGCTGTGAAATGGCAAGTGCAGCGTTTGTTTCAGCTTTCTCTGTGCCAGCTAAATCGGTGATGTTGGTTCCATATAAAATCATATTCACAAGTGCTAGGACAGAATGAGGGACTGAGTTTGTTTGACACTCAGGATCAAATGAGCCATTGAACATTGAAAAGCCATTGCTTTTTTGCGAGCATATCTCGGCGGAGAATACGAGCTGTTTTGGCTAAAAGAACAGCTTCGTCATCATAGCTATTCTCAGACAAAAATTGCAGTGCAGCACCTGTCTTCATGGAAGCCTAGAAGTACTTCCCGGCCTTGATGGGTTGCTTTGAGATGAGGTAGCTGAATTATGAGTCGCTCTTTTAGGCGTGTGGAATTGATCCTGTCTGGAACGTACACATTCAGTTGACTTAACCTAGCCTTGTAGAGTTTCACTAAATGGGACAGCTGAAAGATGTGGATGCCATTATCTGATGCTCTTGTCTCTTCAATGTATGAAATCAATTCTGCAAGAGCAATACCTTCCAGTGATTCTTGACTTGTGTCGCTCTCAGATTGTTTACTCATTCAACGAAATCTGTTATACAGCCCAACCAAGCACTTTGTGTGGTAATCAGCATCGATTGCGCGCAAGTCACCCATGGCCAGCTTGGCAAGAAGTCTTGTATCCTGTAGCTCAGTTGCATACCATCTTACCTTCTTGTCTACGTCTATAGTAGATGCTCGGTGTAGCTCTCCACCAGGTTCATCGCAAAAGAAGCAGGTTCTGCTGCTAGCAGTTTTGGGTTTAACATCTTGGACAGATCGAGTTTTAACTGGACTGATAACCTCTGGAACATCCACAGCCTTTCTTTTCTGTGCTCTTTGCAGTTTCAGATTGCTGAAATGTTTGTAGCATGACTTGTGCCACGAGGCATTATTTGACTGAAGTGTTTCCTGGACCCCGTTACCATCATCAAGCCTGGAGACATTGATGCAAATGCAGCAATGTTTTTGGCTAGTGTTTTGCACCCAGAGAACTGAGGGTTTGTTGCATTTTGTGGACTAACAATGTTTCATTTGTGACAACCTGACACAGAACACAGCGACTCCAGTCCGTTGGGGACACTTCAGTTGTCTCACCATGAGCAGATTGACTCTTCGCTATTGTACAACGTTGGGCCATTGTTAGTAAGCTATGTTACAATGTCTACAAGCAAGCTGTTAAACTACCACCACCATCAGAGTCTGGAAGAGAAGAAAAAGAACATAATCATTATTGAATTCACATTTACAATCAAACAAGTACTAAATTCAACAAAGGAATTTAGTACATGTAGTTATTTTGTTCACTGTTCGGCGGAAAGGAACTGATTCGGTGCACATATATGGGCGTACATTTTAAGACTCATTAAAAAATTTTATGGGCCAGATTTCAGTGGGTGTCTGATCTAATATGATTCTACAAAGAATAAAGCACTTATATGCTAAATTTCATGCTTTTATCACAATTTCAACAATACTTTGGCTTATCCGCTGGACTACTCTAAACATAGACCCACCGGATTTCTACGGTCTCCGGTTTACACTTGGGTATGTCGACCCGTTCTACAAATGTGTCTGTATGGGGTGGATTCTAGCTTTCCCTCAATCCTAGCTATAGAGTAGAAGCATTGGTAAACTCATCACAGTAGCCATAGATAGATAGCAAATTCAAGGTTGAGCTGCCAGACTTTCGCACTCCGTCCTCCACGCCGCTGCGTTTATAAAAACAAGTTCATTTCATTAGATTTATACACATGTACTGCGTTTGATGGCGGAATTTCCCCACCGATTCCTTAGCTCCGATGGCAGACGTGTCTCATGTTTCACACTCGGTAGGCGGACCCGGAAAACTGCACTCTGCCGAGTCCCGCCCAGCTCCACCCTCCACAGAGCTGTCCAATCAGAAGAAAGTGACCACATGGGGAGGGGGGGCCATAGCAGAAGAGCCACCCAAACGAGGCATTTCAGGCAGAGACTACAATGGACTACAAATGGGGTCTTTTGAGGATGGCAGTATGAGCTAAATAAGGACGCTTTTTTGGACTTTGAACGATCAGGAGTACTCTAGGGAGTCCCAAGATCAAAATATAAATCTGGAAATGTAGCATTATAGGTCCACTTTAATTTACTTCTTTGTTACATGACCCATTGATGGAATTTGATTAGCCATAGCCACATGAGAGGTCATACAGAACACATTGATTTTCACCTACAATAAACAAAAAACATGCTTAATCTTTCAACTTCTTTTCATGTCATGGTTTCATTTTTTGCAGTAAATAGTGGAGAGCATTGGAAGAGTATTGATAAGCATCGGTACTTTTAAGCAGTAATCCCAGTATCAATAAATTCCTAATGAAACCCATCCCTAATCTCTAGTCACTCTAAGGCTTCAGTGGCTTGTATCCCCTGCTGCTCCAGAGGCTCCAATGGCCCGCATCCCCTGCTGCTCCAGAGGTTCCAGTGGCTTGTATCCCCTGTCGCTTCAGAGACCCCAGCGGCTTGTATCCCATGTCACTCCAGCAGCCTGTTGCCTCAGCTTCAGTGGCCTGTTGCCCTGACTCCAGTGGTCAGCATTCCTGTGTAGGAAATAGGCATTCCCCTGTCGCCCAGACTCCAGTGGGTTGCACCTCTCCCGGCCACTCGACTTCATCAGGCACGCTCCCGACTGTATCAGGCACACTCCCGGCTGCAACAAGTGCACTCTGGACCACCTGGCTGCTGCAGGCATGCTCTGGGCCACCCAGAAGGTAAAGGCCCTTTGCTGGTCCCTGGAGGCTAAAGGTGCTTCTCTGGTTTGTGGAAGCTAAAGGCTCTTCACCGGTCCCCAGAAGCTGCAGCGCACAGCCCAACTTCAGCCCCGGAGCTTCAGGCTTGACATCGGCCATCTGGAAGCCGTGTCTTGGGGGTCACTGTAATGAGCAACCCCTTTGCCATTACAGATCCTAGCTGCCCTCATTCAATTATTCAGTTTTCCCCTGTGCACCCTCAGTTAAGTATCTCACCTGTTCCTCCTTAGTTAATTATGAGTCCCCTCTCTATTTAAACCTTTAGTTTTCCTCTTCACTGGCAGGTAGCCTCAGTCTGTTCCACTCTTTTGTTTAGTGCACTCCCTTTTTGTTCACCAGAAGTTTTGTATATTTGTTTTGTTCGAACACACTTCATGTTATACATATCCACTTTCCTGCCCCTGGGTCCTCATTCCATCACTCTCCTAGTGCCCGTCTAACACCTTTGGGAGACAGGACATGACGTAATGGTATGGTCCTACTCTTTTTCATCAACTTCATGCCTCCTTAGCCATCTAATGACCATGTTTAATGATTGACTTTGAGTGATTTTTCTTTTGCCACATTTTGAAAGACCAGATTGTGTGAAGAGAACCAAAATAGGATTTTCCCCTCGTGGCTGAAATCTTGATTTTAGATTTCTTAGCCTTCGATGGCATAAATGCCTGTCAAAGACCTGATTTTTCCATGGGCCCTCTTGTCAGGAGGCATTGGGCACGCATAATAAACATACATCATTTGCATCATGGCTATCCAATTAAGGTGGTGCATTTTTGACGCTGGTCAATATATATTTATGGATAACTCTAAATAACAACATGTGAGAAATACTGTTTGACATTAATGTTCTAATGGAACCAACCAAAATTATTCACTGATTTCATTAAAAATCACTTTCCTCTAAATCAATATTTGTCAATTAATGGCACCCTTAAAAATGATTGAACATAACCAAGCATAACCATAACCTACCAAAATTAAATCAAGATTTAAATTCCACTTTGAAGTTTTTTCTAAGTGTGAAGGAACTATATTGAGCCATTACATCACTTCCTGTCTCACTAGGGTATACACATGAGGTAACACGCATAAGACCTCTTTGTTATCCAACACCACAAAGAAAACAAAACAAAACAATTGGTTCAAAAGAGGTAGATGGTCATAGACCTTCATAAATCTGGTGATGGTTTGCTAACAATTGAATAAGCCACTGAGCATTGTCAGGGCTATTATAAAAAAACTTCAAAGATATGGAATTGTTGAAAACCTCAAGGGTAGAAGACGTAACCTCATTGTTGCCTCCCATGATACTGAGGAGGATGGTGAGAGAAGCAACAAAATCCCAAAGAATTACCTGAATGGCATCTTGGGGTCACCAGGTTCCAAAAAGCACCATCAGGTGCCACCTCCACAACCATAGGCTCTTTGGAAGGGTTGCCAGAAGAAAGTCTTTCTGACCAGAGGACGGAAGGAAGCGCTTGAAGTTTGTCAAACATCATTTTAATTAGGACTGCAACAATGTCCTTTGGTCAAATGAGGCCAACATTGCACGTTTCGGTCAGATACAGCACCGGCATGTTTGGCGTGGAAACGGAAGTATACAAGGAGAAGCACCCCATACCCAGGATGAAATGTTATGGTGGGCCAGTCATGTTTTGGGGCTGTTTTAATTCAAGAGGTACAGGGGCACTGGATTAATGAACATTAATGACATAATGAATTCCACCAAGTTCTGATAGGACCACTTCGTCAAAAAAGGCAAATATTTGTTGACAATATTCAGGCATACAATCATACATTAAGTTTGGTGACATGGCTCTGTTATGAGAGATCCCTGCCCGTCCAAACGAGGAACCGAAGGCAGGGAGCTGCTAGTAACCCCCTTCCAAGGAAACAGAGCCAAAGCAACAATGACCTCACGAAAGAGACATTGCTATAGAACGTAATTTAGACAAAGAGCCGGGTTTAATGAATGCAATAGATCGGCGGAGCTGGGGTGGAGGAGGGTTGTTGAGCTAGCGTATGGAGGAGCAGCTTCCTGAAGGCGAGCTTAAGTAGAATAGTATATTACCGGCCAAGCAATCATCAGGCAGCTAGATCAGATGACAGTCATGTGTTTCTCAGGTGACTCCCTAGCAGGTAGCTGCTCCTCTGATAGTAGGCTTGACTCTATGGCCTATCAGAACTTACGTCAAGTCTTCATTTCTGATAGGACCACTTCGTCAAAAAAAGCAAATATTTATTGACAATATTCAGGCATACAATCATACATTAAGTTTGGAGACATGGCTCTGTTATGAGAGTTCTCTGCCCGTCCAAACGAGGAACCGAAGGCAGGGAGCTGCTAGTAACCCCCCAACAGAACCATGCTAGCAAGTCAGCTGAAATGCAGAAATGTTTAGAAGCAGTAAATGCATCGTAGTTACCCGGCGCTGACAATTTTTCTTGAGGCCGATACAAGAGAAATACACTAGAAGAGTGTGCCATGTGTCGTGACCAGGGTTATTATAGTTAACGAAAACTAAGACTAAAACTAAAACTAGCTGTAAAAAAATAATTTAGTTAACTGAAATAAAAATAAAAATGGCAATTTTTTAAAAAACGAAAACTAAATAAAAACTAAAATGGACAATACAAAACTAACTAAAACTAAACTGAATTGCAGATATATTAGCTTCGTTTTCATTGATAGTTTCGTTTTCTCCCTCGATTACTGTCCTGTTCAGTCAGTGTTAACCGGTTGCTTCCAGAGGGGGGAAGCATAGCGGCTATTAGCTGCCGTAGTTGCTGCAGGCGTCAGCCGAAGATGATGCTTCACGTGCACAATTCAGTCAAAAAAGTCTAGCTGCAAACGCACGGAGGAGTGGAGCTCCACAACTTCTCTAATTGAGCGCTGTCATAAGGGCTCACAAAACCCACAGTAGACGCCACGACAAAATTATTTTGCATAGATTTACCTAATATTAATACTAATGCAACAGAGTTTAAACAAAGCCATTAAGGCATGCAATATTGATGAAATACATTTCAGTAACCCCCTTCTTCAAAAATGGTTCAATCCATGCTTCATGCTCGTATTGGAAAATAGTTTGTGTGTTTTTGCTGGCGAGGTCGCAAACTAAGGCAGCAAACGGGGATCACCGTCCTTGCGAATATGATGTCCAAGAGCAAAAAAACAAACGCACACAAATCTGGACGCCAGAAAAGACTAGAGAGAGGACAGGAAGAGCAAAGCAGGGGTCCAGAACATTACAAAATTATTTTCAAAGAGAGGTGAGAGTATTAAACTAGCTTGCTATGTTAGCTGTTCAGGCTGTCTATTCAGCTGCTAACGTTACGTTAAAGTAACATGCGGTCAGCTGAGTAAATAATAGCCTAACAATAATGACATTACTCAGTTATTAACGGTATCATCTACAGAATAGATCGGTAAGGCTATCATTCACCTGCCATCATAATATGCCGTCAAAAAATTTGGTAGCAGCAGCCTAGGACAAGTTCCTCCGTTCTTATGAGTAGTTATTGCATACTCAGCTCTCTCTACCTGTAATTGACTGTACAGGCTCGGTTTGGCTAGCGAACTACATGTAGTCAGTGCGGTAACCTTAGGTGTAACTTAAATAATCGCTTGTCAAGGCTGACATTACTTTTACCTTAATTGTTTACTAAAACTAAACTGCTACTTTAGCCTGTTGGCATAAGTCTAGCTCACGTGGGGGGTAATTTTACAGAGCTTTCCCTCCTCCTAACAAAAGCAAAATGAAGCTGGGTGCTTATAGCTATGGTACTGGGAAGCCCATTTAGATTCTGTTTATTCCAAGACTCGGTACGTAGTTCTTCATCAGTTGTTCCATGGAACATAACCATAAATGTTTATGAAAGTAATATGAAATGGAACAATTAAACCTTCATGCACTGATACTTCAGAATCAGCTGTAGTCACAATCTGAACTTGACCCAGCAATAGATCCTCACCACCAGCAGTCTGAATATGTTTTTGATGGTGAGTAAATTAGTGAATAAGACAACTAATAATTCATAATTCACGTGATGATACTCTCTTTGTACAGTGGTTAATTTTAAAAAAGGAAAAATTGGGTGTATTGTATTAGGCACTGTCAAGAACACTGAGAAACAGAAAAATAATGAATAACATCATGATATATTGTCGTTAAAGAGTGGCAATGAAAAGTCGGGGGCGGGGCCCACACCGATATTCTGTTAGGGGCCCCAGAATTCCAAGCAACTGCCCTGCGCACATTCAGTGAAGAAGATGGTTAGCTCTCAAACATGGCAAAAGCTGTGGAAATAACTGAGCATGATGACTGTATGGGGTGAGATGGATTGGATTTTTTTTCCCAGTTATATTAGTATCATCAGTGTCACATGTTAAAAAAAGATGATGGTTAAAGAATACAGGATTAATAAAGGACTCGGTAAAAACATATTTGCTGTCATACATTCTTTTATACTTGTCAGCCACTACAAATTAAGGCCTTCGTCTTAATAGCTGAAAAACTAAAACTAAGACTAAAACTAAATAAAAACTAAACTAAAACTAGTGAATTCCTCAAAATAAAAACTAAACTAAAACTGCTTAATCACTTCTTCAGCTAACTAAAACTAAACTGAAATAAAAAAGCAAACTGTAAAACTAAATAAAAATAAAAACTAATGAAAATTTCAAAACTATATTAACCTTGGTCGTGACAGCACGGCGGTTGCCACGATTTCTCTTGATGCCAATGCAAGAGAAATATTCTATGTGAGAGAACGAGTGACGTGACAGCGGCTGGAACAATTTCTCCTGATGCCGATACAGGAGAAATATATGAAATGTATTATATGTCGTGACAGCCCGGCGGCTGGCACAATTTGTCTTGATGCCGATACAAGAGAAATATACTATACGAATGTTCTACGAGTGTCACCCCAGCGGCTGGTACTCATTTCTCTTGATGCCGATACAAGAGAAATATTCTATATGAATTGAATTATGTGTAGTGACAACCTGGCGGTTGGTACGATTTCTCTTGATGCCGATACAAGAGAAATATTCTATATGAAATGTATTATGTGTCGTGACAGCCTGGCAGCTGGCACAATTCTCTTGATGCCGATACAAGAGAAATTCTATATGCTGTGTAATATGTGTCGTGTCAGCTCGACGGCTAGCACGATTCTCTTGATGCCGATACAAGAGAAGTACTATATGGGTATACTATGTGTAGAGATAGCCCGGCGGCTACCTCAGTTTCTCTTGAGCCATTTCAGGAGAAATATACTACAATACAATCTGGTGTGATAGTAAGCTAGTATCATGAAACGGGACGCCCTCTTTTTTTTTTTTTTGAATATTAAATGAAGGTGTGAGTAGTGATGATTGAGATGGCGTAGAACAGTGTTGGGACGCTGATACCCTGACTATGTGAATGCGAGACGACGCGTGAGCAGGAGTGTGTTTAGGAGAGATATTAGGGTGTTGTGTTTGGACATGCAAACATCATAACAGTTAAAAACACACAAATCTTACATCATTTTGCTCGCCGACTGAAATGCAGAAAGTTAAGAAGCAGTAGATGCATAGTAGTAGCCCGGCGGCTGACAATTTCTCTTGAAGCCACTACAAGAGAAATACTCTATGTGAGTGTGCTATGTGTCGTGACAGCCCGACGGATGCCACAATTTCTCTTGATGCCGATACAAGAGATGTATACTGTGTGAGTACTACGTGTCGTGACAGCCCGGCGGTTGCCATGATTTCCCTTGATGCCGATACAAGAGAAATATACTATATGAGAATACGATGTGTCGTGACAGCCCGGCGGCTGGCACAATCTCTCTTGATGCCGATACAAGAGAAATATTCTATACGAATGTTCTAAGAGTAACAGCCCAGCGGCTGGTACTCATTTCTCTTGATGCCGATACAAGAGAAATATTCTATATGAATTGAATAATGTGTAGTGACAACCCGGCGGTTGGCACAATTTTTCTTGATGCCGATACAAGACAAATATCCTTTATGAAGTGTATTATGTGTCGTGACAGCCCGGCGGCTAGCACGATTTCTCTTGATGCCGATACAAGAGAAATATACTATATGAAGTGTATTATGTGTCATGACAGCCCGGCGGCTGGCAAAATTCTCTTGATGCCGATACAAGAGAAATTCTATATGCTGTGTATTATGTGCCGTGACAGCTCGGCGGCTAGCACGATTTCTCTTGATGCCGATACAAGAGAAATATACTATATGAAGTGTATTATGTGTCAGGACAGCCCGGCGGCTGGCAAAATTCTCTTGATGCCGATACAAGAGAAATTCTATATGCTGTGTATTATGTGCCGTGACAGCTCGGCGGCTAGCACGATTTCTCTTGATGCCGATACAAGAGAAATATACGATATGAGGTATACTATGTGTAGAGATAGCCCGACAGCCACCTTAATTTCTCTTGAAACCATTTCAAGAGAAATATGCTACGATAAGATCTAGTGTGTCAGCAAGCTGGTATAAGTATGATGAAACAAGATGAGCTCTTTTTATATATTAATGAAGGTGAGAGTGGTGATGAATGAGATGGCGTAGTATAGTGTTGTGACGCTGATACCCTGGCTATGTGACTGGTAGGGGATAGACGACGCTTGAGCATAAATGTGTGAAGGAGTGGAGATTAGTATGTAGTGTTTAGGGCATGCAAACATTGCAACAGCTAATTACCAGACGTATCTTACAACATTTGCTCATTCATTTTGCGGCTCATGTCCTTGAATCCAGAGTGAAGGTGTTGATCATATGCCAAAGATGACCAATGTCCCATGGCCTTCAGTGTCGAGACAGACGCAACGGAAATGGCGGTTGCGCTGCTCCAACACGGAAGGAGTGAAGAGTGTGGAATTGAGGGGAGAGGCCACAGCTAGCAAAATAGGTGAAGTCGTGCAGCGAACCAGGACCGAAAGATGGGTCTCTCAGCTTCCATGAGTAACAGATGTAGTTCGTTGGATATACTCTATGGACCAGACTGTTCCGAAGGTGGAGACTGGGCAGCACTTAGCAGAGGGTCAGATGGCAATGATGGCGAAGACCAGCAGCATGCTCAGGGCAGGGCCCCACCGCAGACATGGAGGGAACACAAAATCAGGCAATTAGTGGAGAGCAGGAGGTGGAAGCAGTGCTAGGAATATACCATGAAATAATGTTGTGTACTTAAAGCTAATATGAAAATAAATCTCCCTGACTGCAAAATATGAAGATCATTCATGAAAGATGCCAAAATCTACCCCCCCCCAAAAACAATGTCGTCGGCATAAACCAAAGACCAGAAGCTGATAACGGGCATAACCCAAAGACCAGACTGTAATAACAGGATGCATTTACAGCCAGAGACCGTGTGGTCTTTATGACTTTTGGTTAACTAGCAAACTTAAAGGCCACAGTACATTCTGAGCAGACAGAAACAAAGCCATTTCGAATGAAATGATAGGCAAGATGACCAAAGCACAAGCTAGCTCGCAGACATAGGAAAAGTATTGGAGAGGTATCAGCAAAATATTTTTGCATCATGGAATTGCTGAGCGTGAGCAAGATCAGCCACATCTGAGGAAGTGAGCTGATACTGTCAAGCAACCGAAGGCTTACTTCCCAAGCGAGTGATAACTTGCTCAGCAAACAATTCTACCTACTAGGGTACAAGTGCCTGTACAAAAATGCAAAAGAATCACTGCCAAATTATGGGGAAAACTCAAAGGCAATAGAAAAGGTAATGCAAATATGATAGAAATTAATTTACGAACAAGAAAGAGTATGACCTGCTTGATAACAAATTCCACTGCCAACTGGAATAAATTGTCCGAGTCCTGATCATTCCCCAGTATTAGGTGGAATTTTCAGTTGGGCCACATCCACTTTAAATAAAAAAATATTTTTATTTATTTCTTTTATTAATTTATTATTTTTTTTACGATTGCTGAACGCTTCAGTTGCTAGCATTTGCTGTTGGTTCATCACGCGGTGTATGCGATGCAGTTTGCAAACTTTTACCTTAACTGAACTCGGTACCAATGGCAGCACCTGCTAGGGATAGACAATAACTAACACTAGAGTGTTCAGGTGAACACGTGTCGCCTGCTTCGCGTGTGACTACCAACTGAAAGTGTGACTACCGGACAGACAGACGGACAGACAGACGCCAGACAAAGTGATCCCTATGTGCCGCTATGCTTCGCAGGTGACACAAAGTGTAGTTACGGCATGGCTATTGGAAACAAGCAGAATTCAAGCAGCATAGCTGCAATTGATTTAGGCATTCATGGCAATCTCAACTGGTCCAATCATTTAACAGTAAGCCAACCATCATCTGAAATAATGCTTAATCCATTTCAGCTACGGCTATTCAAAGTATTAATAATACAACATGAACAATTTCCTGTGCCAAACATGCTGTAGCTGATATTTAAAAGCATGAAGTAAATCAAAGCCATGCAAAAAATCTATAAAAAAACAACGCACAAAGTACATCCAGGAATATTCCAATGGGAATAACAGGCATGAACGCAACTCTATATAAGCATTCCGATAGAAGCCATGAGCAGGTTCAGCGCCGCGGTAAGGTGAAGTTCATGATGCGTTTGTTAGGCTTGCAACTCATATACACTGACCGTGCGAAGAAACTAGCGAGCAACCTGTACATAAAGAAAATCAAAGTGACATCCGTTGACTCCTCGACAAGCCTTCGCGAATTAGGGACCGGCCATCTGTGCCAAGAACATATTTATCTTACCGGCCGTGGTTGTGTTAACAGCAAACTGATTGGTGCATGACACTTGAGAACTAGTAGCTCGGGTAACTTCACAAAATGCGATATTACTGCACTGAAGCACAAGCACTGCGCCACTTCCATGAAATGTTTGCAAAAAATACAGTTTCAATTACCACGTTGCTGATTGGGACAATATCGCAGCACACTTGCAGCGTTTTAAAAGCATCCACATTCTTTCGACACCCGGAAAAGACTGCTTTCGAGCAGTGGCAATTCGCAATAGGCGAGCAGACCGCAATTGTTGCCGTAGAGAAATTATTTAGTTACCAACAATGAGTGTTGACTTGCCAAGGGAGAACTGGAAAGAACGAGCACTCGTGCTGCATCCAGATTAGCATGCGCTGCTCTGAATTTACGGTTTGACAAATGACGCCAATTACACAAAGACTCCGCAAACACGTGGGGTAATGTTTCGAAACAAGCCACATTTAAAAACAAATAAGTTTGCGCGTGCTGGCCCTCATAAACGTGCACTCCCAGCATAGTAAAAAGCTAGAGCAAACATGACATCGTACACCAGAGTAACATTAACTCCACCGAAGTGCGGTAGCCAATATAAACATTGTTACAGAAGTCTGCAGCGATAGTGAATACCACGCACCTTGTTGAGCTAGCGCACGGAGGAGCAGCTTCCTGAAGCCGAGCTTAAGTAGAATAGTATATTACCGGCCAAGCAATCATCAGGCAGCTAGATCACATGAGAGTCATGTGTTTCTCAGGTGACTCCCTAGCAGGTAGCTGCTCCTCTGATAGTAGGCTTGACTCCATGGCCTATCAGAACTTACGTCAAGTCTTCATTATGAGGATATTTTGGCTGACAACCTGGTTGTCTCCGCCGGAAGACTTGGACAAGCTGTAGGTGGACTTTCCATCAAAATAATCACCCAAAGTATACCTCAGGATCCACACAGAAATGGTTCTGCGGCAACGAAATGAAAGTTCTGCATTGGCCATCTCGGCTGCCAGACCTCAATCCAATTAAAAACCTGGGGGCTGAGTCAAAGAGGGCAGTTGTTTAACGCAAAACGAAGAATGAAAGAAATGGTCCAAAATCCCCCCAAATGTGGGCCTTAACCTTGTCAAAAATGACAGAAAAAGACTTCATGCTATTATCATTGCCAGAGGTGCTTGCACTATGTACCAAATGAAGGGTGCCAATTATTATCAGACCTAGTTATGATTTTGGTTTTTCCCATCAAAATATTGGTAAAGTATTTCACATGTTGGTAAACTCTTTTTCTCTATGATTGTATTGTTTATATCTTTTTTGTATTGTGTCTGCATTGCCAGTCAAGGGTGCTGCATTGGTAGTCAGGGTTGACAGTGATTTTGGAGCCCACTGCATATATAGTATCTCACAAGAGTGAGTACACCCTTCACATTTCGACAATTAACTGATAATATCTTTTCAAGGAACAATGTTACAGAAATGAAACTTGAACATATTCTAGAGTAGTCATTGTACAATATGTCTAGCAGTGTAGATTTACAGCACTATACAATTAACTGAACAAACTGGCATTATTTCCAAAATGGGTGACAACAGAAGTGAGTACACACCTCAATTGGAAATGGTCAACCAAGCAATGAAACAAATCTTATACATCAATGTTCATGCTTTTGTCTGTTTGACTGGGCCATATGAGGTTGTGTAACATGTTGAAGGTTTATATTGTGGTGCTTTGGGTGCAATGCTCTCATTCCGGTCACTGGATGGTAAACAAAGCACCTCATGGGAAAGAACTCTCTGAGGATCTGAAAAAGAGAATTGTTGCTCTCCACTAAGATGGCCTAAGCTGCAAAAAGGTCTGTGAAACCATGAAACTGAGCTACAGCATGGTGGTCTAGGTTATTCAGCGGTTTTCCCTGATGGGATCTACTCGGAATAGGCCTCATCACAGCCGACCAAAGAGGTTGAGTCCCCGGGCACAAGTTGGCTACAGAAAACAGATGCAGGAGTGCTCGCAGCATTGCTAACGAGGTTGCAGCAGTGGGAGAACAGCCTGTCAGTGCTCAGACCATACGCCGTGCACTGCACCAAGTCGGTCTGCATGGCCGTTGGCCAAGACGGAAGCCTCCTCAGAAGCTAGCCCTCAAGAAAGCCCGAAAACAGTTTGCTGAAGACAACCAATCCAAGAACATGAACCACTGGAACTGCATTCTGTTGTCTGATGAGACCAAGATAAACTTTTTTGGCTCAGATGGTGTCCAGCATGTATGGTGGTGCCCTGGTGAGGAGTATCAAGACAAGCGTGTACTGCCTACTGTCAAACATGGTGGTGGCTGCAGCATCATGGTCTAGGGCTGGATGAGTGCTTCTGGTCCTGGGGAGCTGCGCTTTATTGATGGAATAATTGATTCCAACATGTACTGTGGCATTCTGAAACAGCATGATGCCCTCCCTTCAGAGACAGCTGTTTTCCAACAAGATAACGACCCGATACATACCTCTAAGATGACAACGGCCTTCCTGAAGAAACTGAAGGTGAAGGTGATGGCGCAACAGGTGTCCAACATCCACCAGCTCCATGATGTTGTCATGGTGGAGTGGAGGAGGATCCCAGCAACAACCTGTGCAGCTCTGGTGAATTCCATGCCTGGGAGAATCAAGGCAGTGCTGGACAACAATGGTGGTCACACTAAATATTGACACTATGGACATAATTTGTTATGTTGACTGTGAGGGTACTCACTTTTGTTGCCACTCATTTTGGAAATAGTGACTAACGGTGCACCTTGAAACGATATAGAAATTGTCGAAGTGTGAGGGGTGTACTCACTTTTGTGAGATACTATGTCAACATTCCAAAGAGATTCTTTCAATGTTACAATGGATTTGTTAATCTTCGCACCAAGCAACTCCCAGATTTTCACAATTAGATCAATTAGATTAAGCTGGCCTAGTCATATTTTTTATGTCAACAAGTGATTCTTTCCGACTGACAGAATTCTGGCACAATTTAGGGGCGTAACTAGGATCATAATCTCGTTGAAAATAAAAACCCTGACAAATCATTCTCTTCCTAGATGGCAGTGCATGCTTCACAAGGAAACTGTGATCCTTCTTTTTATCCATGATTCCATCGATCTTTATGAGGCTCCTCTCGAGCAGACTGAACCCCAAACCAAAATATTACCACCTCCATCTTTTACTGAAGGGGTTAAACAGTCATTTTTTGAAAGTTCTCCAACTGTACGGTGCACATGAGTTCTGCGTTTGCATGAGAAAATTTTTAATTTTTACTCATCTGTCCAATGGACTTCTTCCCTATGGACTTCTTCCTTAGAAATCTAGACGTACACTAGCGATAGCAAATAGATTTGCTCAGCCGGTACGTCTAGCCACGAGGCATAGGGCCCCAGTACTACCAAGTGATTGGTCCGACTAAGGTTTGGTTGGACCAATAACAACGCTCTTTGTTTGTTGTTTTGCTGATGAGATACTGCAAAAGTTTAATTTACCAGCTGCCTCGGCTGGTAGGGAAACAAATGGGAGTCAGTGAGTGAGTGCATTTTCACGCGCACCATATTCGGGTTAAGGTAATATTCTGAAAAAGCTGTTTATATGCGCTGAACGACAGGAATATTCCGTTAACATGTTAATTAGCATATCCACACTTTGATCCAACCTCAACATCCGGTTTTCAGCAAACATAACGCTGGAAAATGATCATCAGGGCTTTGGTTGCCTTCTGTTAGAGCTTCAAAGCCGACTTCGACTCCACTCTCTTGGCCAACTGCCATCGCCATGGTCTCTGTCCCAGAATTTCATCCATGATCGCAAAATAAATTAAACTGGCTGGATTAGGGCCGCTGGTATTGTTTTGTTTTTGGCTGTGGCTATTTATACGCCAGTCGTGAGCTTTCTGTAATTTGCTATTCTTAGGAACTTCCGTATCCGCATGCACAATGGGAAATTTGGCCTCGGAAAAAATTGATACTCAACTGGGTTGAAAACATCCCACTTTCGCTGCGTGCCTTGTGGTTAACATTACTAGACCGGCTAGCCAGCTTATGTGCTTTAAGTTACAGTCAGGATATCCTTTACTCAAGTTATGTAGGGTTAATTATTAGCCAGCTAACTTTTCCAGCTTGCCATCTAACTTATCAGTCAACTTGTACTGTAAAATTTCTTTCAAGGACAAAGTTTGTGAGTTATCAGCTCTTCTACGCGACACAAATTACTACTGTCTATTGATTGTGGAGAGTTACAACCTCACAGTTCCCCAAATATTAGCGAGCAAATATGGAACCAAAATTACACTCTCATAACTACCTAACCCGTTTGCTAAGTTAAGAAGTTAGAAAACATACATAAGTCATGTTACAGCTGTCCCGCTGGCTAACGTCTGCTGATACATTATAGTTAATGCCGTGGTATAAACATAGACTGTATAAATCAGTCGATGGGTTCAGGTCCAGATTTCCTACATTGTGCATGAACATACGTAACCTCGTAAGAATAGCAAATTGGAGTAAAATTACAACTGGCGGGCATTATGTCGACACCATGTCCATCCGTCGTCCGTTAACTTTTTGTTTCCGTGGGATAACTATAGAATCCCTCCTCGGATTGATTCCATTACTTAATGGCGTATTGGGAGTGGCTAGAGGAAGGTTCCTTTCGAAAACCAGCGTCGTGCGATATCTAATATGGCTGCCACAGCAGCCATCACAATATGCCCTTGATCAACATACAGGCGGGGGCATATGTCATGCTCTGCCTTGCTCTTGTTTCAGCGATGCTTAAGTTCACACAAAACCAGCCGGTCTCCATTTTTCGCACATCTTAAAGATATCGTTGTTACGGTGCTTTCACCCATTGATATATTCCATTATATTCATGTCTTTCATTATCTGAATGCACACAGTCGTCTCCTCTTCCCTCCAAAAATGTGAATTCCTTGCGAATTGAACAGGCGCAGACGTAACTGAATATTCTGTTAGGGGGCATTTTCCGATTAAGGTGTATACATGACCCAATATACCGATTAAATCAGGCATATGCCAGGGGTCTAATTCAGAATATTTCGAATTGAAAAATGACCTTAATCGGCTTATTGCATGCGTTTTCATGACAGATACGCAATCAGAATATCCTCATGTTCCGAAAAGTACTGAAATATGGTGTGCATGTGAATGCAGTAAGTAAAGTGAAAACCCACTGGTGGTTGTAGTCTCGCCGTTGATCGCCCTTATGGAGGACCAGGTCACAAAGGTGACCAAATTTGGACTCACGGCCATGCAACTCGATGAACATAAATTGAAAGAAATTTGAAATGGCCATTGTCAGTTGGTCTTCAGTAGTCCTGAAGCCTGGCTCATGCAGAGGAAGTGGCGAGACATGTTGGCTACCAAGGTCTTCTGAGATGAACCTCATCCACCACGATTCCTAAGAGGTTATCTCATTTACAAATGGTAAGCGGTATCGAGCAAATTGCGTAATAGCGATGAAGTCTATATTCAATATTTACCAGTAATGTGAACTGAACGTTCAGCCATTGGTGTTACACACGGCCCCAGTGTGATATTATATTCACAGCAGACCGAAAGTCGGAATGCTCCTCTTTTATCCTCCTCTGCTGTCAGTGTTAAACTTTGTTAAGTAGCTTATATATTAGGACCGCGGGGAAGTACGCTAGTGTAGATGGATGGACTTCTTCATAACTAGCCGTATCCCTTCTATGTTTACTCCCCCGTTGACTCTTTTCTGTCGCTCTGAATACGTCACCTTGTTCGTTGCTCTGATTGGTTGTAGCGCTATCCTATTGCGTGCAGAGGCTATTTGAAAACCGCTTATTCCGCCCCTAGGATTGAGCCCGTTCTTGCGGTCATGCCCAGACAATACATTTTGATGTTATAGTCTGGTTTGTCAGGCTACTTGTTCCCAGCTCTCTGGTGTCAAATCCTTGAATTTCTTGGCAAACCCAAGTCCTTTTGTTTTTTGATGTTGCCAGCTATTGGCAGCAACATGACTAAACAGACAACTTTCACACCGGAGTCTTCAAATAGGAGGTCTTGATACTTTGATCTCTTCACTTCTGGTCCTGTTAAGAGCCATTCCACAAAAGAAAACTCAAAATGGACCATTTCATGGCAGATTGTGCCTGTGTTTAGGTGGCATTATTTTGTTTACCCAGCAAGACAGAGATCTGAAATTCTCTGGACACATAGTCCCTTTGGGGTACATCACAGCATTAGTAAAATATCAATGGTAGTATTTTCAGTGTAGATGATTTTAAACATCAAGAAATCTAGACGTACCTTAGCGGTAGCTAATAGTTTTGCAAATGTATCTGTAGCTGGGGGCAACTTGATTACACAGGGCTGGCATGTAATCGCCGCCCCGTAGTTAAAACATTTCCTTGTGTTTGCCAGGGTTTCTTCGACTGGCGTCTAGCTGCAATTTTTTTGGCCTCGGGTAACCAGCTTTGTGGAATTAAGCCCCTCTCGATTGCTGAGAGGCTTCCATTGTCGAGCAGTGAACGTCTGACCAATGTTCTGCGGTTCTCTACCCCCGTTAAGCCCTGTGACTTTCTGAGCCGGTGGGATTGGTGCGACGGGGACTGGTCAAGTAAACAAGCTCCATTGTTACTGGAGCCAGGAGGAGCAACGGAATGCCATCGCTGTTTTGCCGTAGCTTGCTTGCCTTATTATTCTTTTTGTGGTTTCAATGGTTGTTTTCCCCTTTTTTGTTACGAGAGCGTGTACTGTTGCGATACGTGCCATTAGTGTTTCCTCCTAAAATGCGTGGAGCTGTTGTGTGAGTGACTGGTTTTGAAGCAAAGTTCGTGAATGTATAAATTTGCTTTGGTTTTTAATTTGACCACCTGTGGCTGTTCATTTTGTGGATGCCTTAGCTTAATTGGTAACTGTTTTTTTCAACAGGGCGATGGCTGGAGATTTGCCAGGCCCACGGAAGGTGCTGGGTCTTCTATTTCTCCCCTGCTCTCTTATTAGTCACTTGCATATATAGTGTGCTCTTTGTAGTGTGCACGCTTATTTGTGAGTCTGCACCATTTTTGCTAAGTGTGGTGGGTGTGTGTGTGTGGCTAACCTTTTTTGCACAGGTAAGGGGTGTGTTTGGGGTCCTCCAGTATCTGAGTGCTTCACCCGACTCCTCCGCCTCGCCGGTACAGTATAAATCCACTTATAGATAAGCCAATTAAGACTGTAAACTGAAACGTAAGTGCATTTAATGTTCATGGAAAATGTATTTATTGGAGTTTTAATAAAGTATATTCATATCTTTATGCACTTGATTTCTTCTCTTGCATATTCCTTTTTGCTCTAAGAGATAAAAGTGTGTTGGAACTTGAGAATAGAGTCTCTGCTCCTTTTTCCTGTTTTAATTGAACTTGTGTGGAGAGTGTGAAGTAGGGTTTGGGTGCAATATCCCTTTGTCCTTTTGGTTTGCGTAGTCTGTTTTGTTTTTTTTTCTCTTTCCTTGGTGGCTTCAGGCCCAATGTGAGCTCGGGCTACATATCTAAAAGAAAATGAGACACCAAAATGTCAAAAATATCATACTGTCAAATTTTACATTTTACATTTTTTAATCAAATAAACAGCTTCTGTAGATGAGACAATGATATCAAAACTTAAAATGAATGATATATGTCACCTTGCTGCGAATAATTTTAGGAAAAAAGCTAAATTTATTCATTATTTTTGAATTTACCCCTGATTGTGAAACAGCCCTTATACACTGGAACAGCTAACCGTCAGAGGTAATTTTGCAGAATAACATTGCCTCAAATTAGTTTATACAATTTTTTAAAATCAAGCATCATGGACTGAGCATTCAAACACGTATTCAGGCTGTAATTTGTAATTCAGGCTGTAATTTGTGACACCTTCAAAAACACAAAAAACATCTTTTTAAAAAAATTATTACCCATATTTTTACCTCAATTAACTTGTGGGAATTAATTTTTTTTATTCTCATTGCCTAACATAGTGTTTTTCAGTACATTTTCACCAAAAAACATTATCCAGAAGAATTATGACACAACATAACAAAACATGAATGGCGAGAACAGGTCATTCAGCCCAACTCCGCTCGCCAGTTTCTTAACACTATTGTGAATATATCACTTCAGATACTCAATACTTAATGGTATCTGGCTTTAAGTCAAGCCTGCTCTTGAAAACTCCCATGGGCTCTGCCTCAACAATATGCTCAGGCAAGCTATTCCACATCGAAATTACTCTTTGGGTGAAGAAATATTTACGAATATCAGTGCTAAATTTACCTTTGGTCAACTTCCATTTATGACCCCGAGTTCTACTAACAACACTTAGTTGAAAGAATCCTACATAATTCCCTTTGTTAATCCCTTTAACATATTTTAAGACCTCAATCAGATCACCCCTAAGTCTCCTTCTCCTAAGACTAAAGAGATTAAGGATCTTCAGCCTCTTCTCATTGCTTTCATCTTTTATACCCTTTTTGAAAAAAAGTGGTGGAGGTGACTGCATATGTAATTTTTTTAGGATGACCAGTGGCGCCTCTCCAGGATGTGGCGCTCCAGGCGACCGCCTACATCGCCTATGCCAAGAGCCAGCCACTGGGTTATTTTTCATGGCCACGTTAGGGGAAAATTTCAGTTATGTACAATCTGATTGTACCTAACTGGTAGTGTAAACCAATCTGATTGGCTGAGGCGCAGCATAGAGCAGAGGCGGTACACCACTTTGTTGGGAAAAATAAGCATGCAAGCCGGCCCTGTTTAAATATATTATAGCAGCGGGAGGCACGTCAGAATCGAGCTGGTGTTTGGACATGTGCAGCCTCCTGGGTGTCATTGTCAGTGCAGAAGAAGGTTAAGTTTATATGGTGTTAGTCAGATTATTTTAGTAAGATTTAAATTACTCACAACCTAATAACAAGACGGCATTTGTTCCTTCATCTATCAGATAATTACATCTTTTGGTGACTATAAATGAGAGGGTATTGAGTTGGTGACCCCGACACGATAGAATTTTCCATAAGAGGTGAGTGAGACTGACCCGGGATTTAGACCAGATGCATGTTCGGTCCGCCTTTGCCGTGCTGCGCGCCCTGCATGCATTGCTGTCTGTAAATTTACACCAACTGCGTCTTTGCTGCATAACAGTGCCAGACAGCTACAGTCAGGGGTTCAAAATGAGGTGGTGGTGGTACTCGGTCATGGGCTTACACATGCGGATATACCTTGCCTTCAACTGGCTTGAGCAAATGTTTTACAAGCAGTGTATTTTCGGAGTTATAATTGCATGAGTAAAAATGGAAAGTATTATTTTATGAATACTTATTTTTTTAAAATGTGCTCTGTACAGCATTTTAGAACAATTCATTTGGGACTACCCTTGAAAACCCCTACAAGTCCATGGACCTCACGTTGAGATAACATAATACTAACAGGAGTGTCTTGGGCAAGCAGTAGTGGTAATAAAGAATGTGCTGAGGCTGCGGCACAAACCTGACCTGATAACTGAGAGTAAAAATGCTAAATTAGAACATAAATATAACAAAATATAAACAAGTATTTTTCTGGCAAATTTCACTAGTAGCAAAATGAGGCCTTGTTGCAAGGTAGTTTAATACACCAGCCATTAATTTACATAGTTCACAACCAGTGGCAGAACATTTCAGCCACCTAGGTTTCATTTTGAAGAACCTCTTCATACACTCCTTGTAAACAGAGGCCTCCTGGTCTGGTCCAACAATGGCCACCTTGCGACACACATCCAAATGCCGCAAGGCTCAGGGTGGGATACAGTTGAGAGGTCTCTGGAGAAACAAGTCACTGAAGCACCTCCTCCAAAGATTAATTCTGAGGTAGAGCAAAAGTGAGAATAATAATTCTTCAAAACCTATAGACTGAGGGGGTAATAGTGGTGCACTTAATGTACCTGATATACACTGATCAGTCACAACATTAAAACCATGTCTTCTCGAACGAGACGTGTTGCATTTGCAGGCTACTTTGTAAGTGTTCAAACTGTCGGCTATAAATTAAATTCATCCGCGTTCCGATGAATAAAACTAATGACTCAACTAAAACTAATGACACACAGGGTTTCTAGGGAATACACAGCATATGCATTTGTAGTATTAGATGAATAAAACTAATGACTCAACTAAAACTAATGACACACAGGGTTTCTAGGGAATACGCAGCATATGCATTTGTAGTATTAATATTAAATTCAAACCCACCTTCTCACCAATTAAACCCCCCAAAACATATTTGAGCCTCATTTTAAAATAGTTCCCGCAAATAAAAAGCTGAAAAAAGTGGAGGTTGGAAATGGAACTCTTTTCGGTTTGTGTACCAACCGTGGTACAGTAAAGCAAACTCGCTGCATATTTGCGTTCCAGCAGGCAAACAGTTCATTTTTACTAACGTTAAACTTTGGTGGTAACGGTATCATTTCAATAACAGATAACTGATTAATTTAGCTTTTGGTCGAGTTTTGCTTCATTCATTCATTTATTGGATCTCCATTAGCGGCGTTTCACATAAACTTACCTCCAGGAGCTGCAACAGCTGGGAACTGAGTCGCTCTCCTTGCATCTGCTGGGAAAATTGCAGTGGAATACGCTTTTTTGGGTCAGTGAATGACTCTCTTTCATCAGCTCTTTTCGTAGCGTTGTGATTGGTGCTGATTTTGATACAGCACCATTGCCACTACCTGTGGTGGTGTGCTGCAATTGCAGTTATTATTGACAGAAATGAGAGATCCTGACGCTGGATCTCTCATTCATGAAACTTAAGTAAATTTGTGCGTAGATTTGCACATCAAAGCCTACGCTACTAAAAACCTACTCTGGATTCATGAACGCTGTGGGAAACTCAGATCTGATTGTAAATTCGTGTGTATGATCATGAACAGTGGCGTGCACAAATAGATGCTAGGTGGTGCTACAGCACTTGCCCCTTTGCCCTTTATCAATGAAAGTGCCCTTTTGAAATTTCATTTTTTTTAATGATTTATTATTATTATTATTATTATTATGATTATTATTAACACTTTTGTGGGGCCAATGTTGAAATGATCTTTTAGAAAAGCTGTGTGAATAAAAACTACTGAAAAAAAATGCCCCGAAATAGACCTGCTCCTCACGCACTTCCGACCTCTCTTCCTTTGTCATGTGAACGCGCGCGCAGTGCATGTATAGATGCGCTGCAGGAGCATATGAGCTGAGCGACTGGAAGCCACAGTCTTTTGCCCCACCAGCCAGGTAACACACAGATCAAGTGAAATCGTACAGTTTGCCCTGTAATCATTTTGTTGTGCAGTAGCATGTTTCATGCACAGTGATGGTCCGTCGGCAGAAACGCAGGGCCAGCAATAACCTCACCTTTCACTTCTTAATGACAGATACCTCTCGCAGTTTACCCCGATTAGCAACCGTTGCTCAGACTGATTGGAGGAACCGACGAGAATCTAACTTGTTTTTGAAAGCCGTGTTATACATTCCACTACGAAATTATACGGCGTTTAACTTACTTCCGCACACCAATGGCTACGGAAAAAAATATCAATATCCTACGTCTTTATAATTTCTCAATTTGCGTAAATTAATTTGCGATGTTCATTGAGCAATTAGCCATGAGAATCCGTTCTATATACTCTGAATGTGACAGCCGAAGTGCGTAGTAGCACAGCTGAGTGAAGACGAAAATATTTGCTGTGAAGTCCGCGAAAGTTTCGGATTTTTTGCAGATTGTCATCCTTGCGGATTCACATCAATTATATCAACATAGCCAACAGGCAATCGCTTTGTAATTAGCATTTCTTAATCATTACGTGTCACGCATTGGTGGTGGCTATTCTGTTAACTACCTGTTTGATTGTTAATCAATCAAACCTGATCGCAAACTGTTTAAGACTGTTTAAGGCCTTCCTGGCATCTGACGGACGGTACGCCACTGCTCATACAGCACCAAACAACTGAGCATTTTTTAGCCAACTGGTCACCTGATTAGCTAGTTTAATTCTATAGCCCAAACAATGATAGATAACGTGAGGACGACCACCACAAACAATGTCGGTCGACTTTGCAAATCTATCTGTTAAGCTGAACGTTCTCTTTTGTGTAGGTTTTGTTAGACACCATAAATGAACACATAAAGAAGAATCAGGCAGTTCCCCATTGCCTGAGTAAAATATCCCCAAGAACGCTACCCATGTGCATTCTTGTGATGAATGACAGAAGTCAAGTATAGCATTGAACATGTGCGTGTAATGTCTATGTTATTTAATTAATCTCACACTATAATAACATGTTCCACGTGTGCACAAAAGTGCCCTCCCCCTCCCCCCTGAGCACTTGCCCCCCCATAATGTCTGTGCACGCCACTGATCATGAATGCCAATCCATCTTAAAGTGACAGCGTGCTCCCGGTTATCAGCTATTAGCATAAATCCCCGCCCATGAATTGCCAATGACCACCGTATAAGGAGGTGTAGATGCATCCAGTAGACCAGTCAGTCATGGCGCAAACAAAGAGAGAGAGAGAAAGAAAAAAGAATTATTCGGAAGCGGAGATTGAAATAATTTTGGGTGAAGTGGAGTCAAGAAAAACATTTTATTTTCGTCTGTTAGCAGTGGTGCAACAGGGACATGCAAAGCGAAGGCCGAGAGGGAGGTGACAGATGCCGTTAATGTTGTCTTTGAAGTCCAAAGAACGATGTCTGAGGTGAAGCGTAAATGATTTGACATGAAACTGGAGGCAAAGAAACGCATTAGCGCACACAAAAAAATACATCAGCCACAGGAGGAGTAGGCTCACAGTCACAACTCGTCCCATGAATAACAAAAGGTCGAAAGTGTCATTCCTTCTGAAACCTGTTTCTGTACCACAAAGTACTTGTGGAGCAGAAAAACAGATTTAATCAGGAATGTCACTTGCGACCTTTTGTTATTCATGTGACGAACTATCAACTGCAGACGAGCGCATCGCTGGCATAATTAGGGAGACCTCTTTGTCAAGAATTATACCTGACGGAAACAGCGACATGCCTCCACTTTTATTTTTTATTATCATCATTCAACTTGTAGGAAGAACGTGTTATCAATTGAGAGAATTCAAATAGATAATTCACAATCATGAACCTAATCTGGATCTTAAACCTGCTAATTTCCAACAAATTTAACCAAATGTGTTAGGCTATATCAGTGTACATAACAAAGCGTAATATGAATCAAAATTGTAATTTCCAATCGGGACAAGCACTAATTATGTGTATTCTTACATTTACACGAGCACTACGCATGGTCAGCGGCATGTGTAGATTTGTAAATTTCCGTCTGCGAACAGTTTACACAATTTGACTCATTGATAGAAGACAGTCGCCGATCCCGTGCATGCTCCGGGGCTTGAGCACCCACTGATAAGGTTGAGCACCCACTGGCCAATCGGGATGGCCATTCAAAAAAAAAAAAAGAGAGAATTAATAAAATTCATGGTGAAACTGCATCTTACAAAAGAACTGCATCTATTTGAATCGTATTATCCAATTAAAATCATTACAGCTCTGTGCATGTACACATTATGGCATAGTCACTCTCGAGACTCACGCTTAAGCTATGTTTCCATTTATACGGCTGAAGTCAGGCGCCAGTGCAGACACGGGTCAAAAATCGCAAATCATTGTCTTTATATGAAGTGTTTCCTTCTCACGATTTTCACCCTCCTCCTGGAGCTGAGCCGCATGCGTGTTTTTCCCATCGGACCAGGGAGCGATTCCAGCTCTTGCGCATACGAATCGCACAAGGAATTCCCTCTAGTTCAAGGCGGTTTCCCCACTTTATTTTGTTAACAAATGAGTATCCTTGAAACAATGTGTATTTATTGCCCTCGTCAGAGCAGAGCCGATGTTTCTGCAGCAACATTACATGCATTTAACATTCTCAGTAAATCAAAGGCATATTGCCGCTTTAAATTATGATCGGAGCGTTGTATATCAGAAGTTTTCCTGTGCATAATACGCTTAAGTTTTTAACAAGATGATATCAGAATATTGGTTTTCATGGAACATTAGGATGGAGTTTCAACATAATTTCATCTAATTCTTGCAATTCAGAGGATGAAGCAGAATCTTCAGAATCTTCAGACTTTATTATTCAACAGAACATAATTCCAGCATGTCATCTTTAACAGTGCTTTCACTTTGTTTGTTTCTTCTTCTGTATTAAAAGGTAGCTTTTAATTGTTATGATGAGCTCTTCGTCCACCAAGAGATGCTGTTTAAGTAGTGCTGTGATGGATCCGAACATGAGGACGAAAACGGATGAAGCTGTTTTAGATGGAAACACTGAGGACGCATGGGCCGCATGCCATGTCCCGTGTCTGCCCCGCAGCCTGTCGCTGCTGGACTTCAGCCGCGACAGGGAAACATAGCTTTAGGTGTTACGAGGGAAGACTTTGAGGAGCATATGAGCTGAGCGACTGGAAGCCACAGTCTTTTGCCCCACCAGCCAGGTAACACACAGATCAAGTGAAATCGTACAGTTTGCCCTGTAATCATTTTGTTGTGCAGTAGCATGTTTCATGCACAGTGATGGTCCGTCGGCAGAAACGCAGGGCCAGCAATAACCTCACCTTTCACTTCTTAATGACAGATACCTCTCGCAGTTTACCCCGATTAGCAACCGTTGCTCAGACTGATTGGAGGAACCGACGAGAATCTAACTTGTTTTTGAAAGCCGTGTTATACATTCCACTACGAAATTATACGGCGTTTAACTTACTTCCGCACACCAATGGCTACGGAAAAAAATATCAATATCCTACGTCTTTATAATTTCTCAATTTGCGTAAATTAATTTGCGATGTTCATTGAGCAATTAGCCATGAGAATCCGTTCTATATACTCTGAATGTGACAGCCGAAGTGCGTAGTAGCACAGCTGAGTGAAGACGAAAATATTTGCTGTGAAGTCCGCGAAAGTTTCGGATTTTTTGCAGATTGTCATCCTTGCGGATTCACATCAATTATATCAACATAGCCAACAGGCAATCGCTTTGTAATTAGCATTTCTTAATCATTACGTGTCACGCATTGGTGGTGGCTATTCTGTTAACTACCTGTTTGATTGTTAATCAATCAAACCTGATCGCAAACTGTTTAAGACTGTTTAAGGCCTTCCTGGCATCTGACGGACGGTACGCCACTGCTCATACAGCACCAAACAACTGAGCATTTTTTAGCCAACTGGTCACCTGATTAGCTAGTTTAATTCTATAGCCCAAACAATGATAGATAACGTGAGGACGACCACCACAAACAATGTCGGTCGACTTTGCAAATCTATCTGTTAAGCTGAACGTTCTCTTTTGTGTAGGTTTTGTTAGACACCATAAATGAACACATAAAGAAGAATCAGGCAGTTCCCCATTGCCTGAGTAAAATATCCCCAAGAACGCTACCCATGTGCATTCTTGTGATGAATGACAGAAGTCAAGTATAGCATTGAACATGTGCGTGTAATGTCTATGTTATTTAATTAATCTCACACTATAATAACATGTTCCACGTGTGCACAAAAGTGCCCTCCCCCTCCCCCCTGAGCACTTGCCCCCCCATAATGTCTGTGCACGCCACTGATCATGAATGCCAATCCATCTTAAAGTGACAGCGTGCTCCCGGTTATCAGCTATTAGCATAAATCCCCGCCCATGAATTGCCAATGACCACCGTATAAGGAGGTGTAGATGCATCCAGTAGACCAGTCAGTCATGGCGCAAACAAAGAGAGAGAGAGAAAGAAAAAAGAATTATTCGGAAGCGGAGATTGAAATAATTTTGGGTGAAGTGGAGTCAAGAAAAACATTTTATTTTCGTCTGTTAGCAGTGGTGCAACAGGGACATGCAAAGCGAAGGCCGAGAGGGAGGTGACAGATGCCGTTAATGTTGTCTTTGAAGTCCAAAGAACGATGTCTGAGGTGAAGCGTAAATGATTTGACATGAAACTGGAGGCAAAGAAACGCATTAGCGCACACAAAAAAATACATCAGCCACAGGAGGAGTAGGCTCACAGTCACACACAGTTTTGAACGGTTCCTGAGTTCTTGCGAGTTTTCCAACCGGGCTTCCCTGAACATGCCCCATCTTAAATAAAGAATCACTGATTTAACAGGGAAAACACAATAGGGCCGTCAAAAACACCTCCAATTGGAGAAACGCGCTGTAAAAACAGAAATGCTCCGAACTTTTTAGCTAGCAAGCGAGCAAACATAAGATTGCTTGCTTAGGTAGGTAGCTAGTTCGCTAGCCAAGCTAGCTAACAGTCATATTTGGCGCTTTTAATGCAAGAGAACATGAATGAACAGCCATTATTTCGCTGACTAACGTTGCTAGAATTGAACCACGAGCATTTAGCTTGCTAACTGGCACTAATAAGCATCAAAAATAAAATTTGCCAGCTAACGTTGACTAAAGAAACCAACAAACTAGCTCGCCTGCTCAGCTAGCTAATTTCGGTATATATCGACCAATAAAACGGTGAATTGTGATTATTTCGCAGATTAGCGAGTGGTCATGAATTAGCCCCGTAGCTAAGTCAGTTAAAACATTACTGAGGCTGGTTAGCTTGTTTGCTAGCTACGGAGTTTTTGCGCTAACTAACGTTGCCCAACGTTTGGATGAAATTGCAAACTATTCCACTAAGTGCACGGTTACTAGGAGCAACACTTTCCTCATCAAGAAGTAACATCAACGGTGAGCGAACAAAAAAGTTAATTTTTTAAACGTGTGGGCCTATGCATTGGTTATCAAATCAAATGCATTTGATTGCATGTGCTGTGATGTAGGGTGACGTTGTTCAATAGCCTACCACGCAATAATTTGTTTACGTGTTAATATTTTGGCCTCTTAACCATTACACTGCGCAGTGTTTTGGTGGATGTACTGAAGCACTGTGCAAATGAGGGGATGTAGGATTTGTTTTGGATGGAGGATTTGCTGTATGATTTATGCTCATGTGAGTCTAATGCAATCTTGGTGGCTATGGTTATTACTTTCTAGGTGTGTGTCCTTGAACTTTTTTTTTATTTTTTTTATTTGGCATCTCCAATCCCACCCGAATCTGGAATGCCCAATTGGGGAACTATGTACAAAGCTTGCTCGTATGCGACCTCTTGCTGCCAACTCAGGATAGTGAGACAGTTCACGGCTCTCCTCCGAAGCACGTGCCTGTCTCCCACTGATTCTTATACACTCATTGGTTGAATCTTCGCAAGTTCAGAACTAGGGCGGAGGATACCCAGACATGAACCAACCCGGAGTCTTCCTGACAAGCGCCCGTCTGGCGAACAGGAGGCGCTGCAGCAACAAACAAAGCTGTTATTGTATACCCAAATCCGGCAGTGCCTTCCCAATTTGAAACCCTGTAGCGCAATAGCCAATTGTGTGCTACTGTGAAAAAGCTGCCGACCCCTGCCGGTGGGTACGCCGGGGCTCGAACTGTGTCGTTGAACTTTTAATTGATAATCATATATGTCTTATCTAAGCTTGGTATCACTGCTGATCATTAACAGCAGAATATCTGCAGTGTTGCCAACTCCTCAGTAAGGAAAGCAGCTATTGGCTGTCCTACAAGTCGCTAAACACCCTGACCGGGGGGGAGACTGCGTGTATTTCGCTGAGTGGGGGGGTTGAGAAGCGGTTTATTTTGTTGAGGGGGGGGGCCTTCATTTAATTCATATTACGTGCATCTTTCAGTGCTTTGGGACAGGGGAGGGGCTCACGGCAGCACCCGTTGCTCGTTCAGGACAGTAACTGCAGAACGCAACATACTTTCACGTAAGTCTCCAAAACGCCAGAAAACTCTCAGAAAAATAAGAAAAAAATAATAACAGAAAAAGTCGCTAGATTTGGTGCTAGTCGCTTTTGACAAAAAAAAGTAGCCAAGTTGATTTGGAAAGTCGCCAAGTTGGCAACACTGAATATCAGGGAGTGACTAAGGAACGAATGGAGCTGGTAAGGTGCTGAAAAGTATGTCATGGTTCAATTACTTCCAGCACTACGAGGCACCCTGCGTTTGCATATAGTCTCTGGCTAGGCATTTTGTAAAACTAGTTTTCGTGTAGGATTGTGGATTTGGTCGAAGCTGACAGAAAGGCCTCTCGAACTGTTTGAGAGGTACAGACTATTTCTTTCTGTGTGACGTGTATCATCTGTGTGTGCGTGCGTGCGTGTGTGTGTGCGCGGGAGGGTGCGGTGTTCATGTCGGTCAAAGCTTGCAAAAACACTTGCAATCTACTGTATTTTTTTCTATTATTGATACTTTTTTAATAGTGGCAAGTTATTTTAGGTTTTGAGCACCCACCAGCATACACAAAAATCAGCGCCTATGCGTCCAACGATTCCTCGCACCAAATTTGGGGTCAATCCATGCATCACTGTATAGCGTAATCAAAAGGTCAAATTTCAAGATACATTTCTGCTTATAACTTTGAATGTTTGAACATTTGTCCCAGAGTCATGATCTTTTTTCCCCCTGAATCCTTGGGTCCAGCCAATTCGAATGCATCTATTATCGTTCAAGTCTGCAATATTGGATTTTCCGCCATTTTGAATTTTTCAAAACTTTTGGGAACTAGTCCTAGATCGTTGAACCTATGGCCACCAAATATATCATGAATCATCTAGAAAGGGGTCTGACAAAAATTAACTAAAATAATTTTGCTAGGGCAAAGTATATGGCTGCAGTCTTCCAATTAATTTGGATGGCAAAGACACCAAACAGGAAGTGAGCCATATCTCAGCAAAGCTTCATTGGATTAATGCCAAATTTGGTAAACTTCATTGGCAGAGGGAATATTGGATACCTACCAAGTTTCATGACATTTTGCCAAATGGGGGCGCTACCCCAGAAAAACACAAAAAAATTAGTAAAATACCCATAACTGATGAATACAGACATGTCAACAAAAAGTTTGGGGTAAAAGACGCCTGTGGGTCCGTATAGTTTTCAATGAGTGTTGGGTGGCATGACCTGAGCCAGCATAGATAGTATTCAGTTGCTGTCGGACCTAAAGTGATCGGCTGGTAAGACCATGAAAATGAACTTCTGTTAATTTGGACCGTGAGTTAGCATGCAAACTGAAACGGACTGTTGTCTTGTTCAAGGGTTGTTTGTTTGTCTACATGATGACCCTGTTGTGCTTGGTCCCTTCATCGCTGCTTGCAGCAATATTTAGGGCCTGAGCCGACTGCAAGTCGTTTGATTTTCAAGTGTCATTTTGGCCTGATTTCCACACAACCCAAAACCCAAAATCAGTGAAGTTGGCACGTTGTGTAAATCGTAAATAAAAACAGAATCCAATAATTTGCAAATCCTTTTCAACCTATATTCAATTGAATACACTGCAAAGACAAGTTACTTAATGTTCGAACAGGTAAACTTTGTAATTTTTTGCAAATATTAGCTCATTTTGAATTTGATGCATGCAACATGTTTCAAAAAAGTTGGCACAAGTGGCAAAAAAGACTGAGAGAGTTGAGGAATGCTCATCAAACACTTATTTGGAACATCCCAAAAGTGAACGGGCTAATTGGGAACAGGTGGGTGCCATGATGGGGTATGAAAGCAGCTTCCCTGAAATGCTCAGTCATTCACAAACAAGGATGGGGCGAGGGTCACCACTTAGTGATCAAATGCGTGAGCTGATTGTCGAACAGTTTAAAAACAACATTCCTCAACAAGCTATTGCAAGAAATTTAGGGATTTCATCATCTGCGGTCCGTAAAATCGTCAAAAGGTTCAGAGAATCTGGAGAAATCACTGCACGTAAGCAAAATGGTCGAAAACCAACATCGAATGGCTGTGACCTTCGATCCCTCAGGCGGTACTGCATCAAAAACGACATCAGTGTGTAAAGGACATCACCACATGGGCTCAGGAACATTTCAGAAAACCACTGTCAGTAACTACAGTTCATCGCTACATCTGCAAGTGCAAGTTAAAACTCTACAATGCAAAGCGAAAGACATTTATCAACAGCACCCAGAAACGCCGCCGGTTTCGCTGGGCCCAAGCTCATCTAAGATGGACTGATGCGAAGTGGAAAAGTGTTCTGTGGTCTGACGAGTCCACATTTCAAATTGTTTTTGGAAACTGTGGACGTCGTGTCCTCCGGACCAAAGAGGAAAAGAACCATCCGGACTGTTATAGGCGCAAAGTTCAAAAGCCAGCATCTGTGATGGTATGGGGGTGTATTAGTGCCCAAGGCATGGGCAACTTACACATATTTAAAGGCACCATTAATGCTGAAAGGTACATACAGGTTTTGGCATCCAAGCAACATCTTTTTCATGGACGCCCCTGCTTATTTCAGCAAGACAATGCCAAGCCACATTCTGCAGGTGTTACAACAGCATGGCTCTGTAGTAAAAGAGTGCGGGTACTAGACTGGCCTGCCTGTAGTCCAGACCTGTCTCCCATTGAAAATGTGTGGCGCATTATGAAGCATAAAATACGACAACGGAGACCCCGGACTGTCAAACAACTTAAGCTGTACATCAAGCAAGAATGGGAAAGAGTTCCACCTGAAAAGCTTCAAAAATTGGTCTCCTCAGTTCCCAAACGTTTACTGAGTGTTGTTCAAAGGAAATAAAAGACGAGGTAACACAGTGGTAAAAAGGCCCCTGTGCCAACTTTTTTGCAATGTGTTGCTGCCTTTAAATTCTAAGTTAATGATTATTTGCAAAAAAAAAAAAGTTCCTCAGTTTGAACATTAAACATCTTGTCTTTGCAGTGTATTCAATTGAATATAAGCTGAAAAGGATTTGCAAGTCATTGTATTCTGTTTTTATCGACGATTTACATAACGTGCCAACTTCACTGGTTTTGGGTTTTGTATTTTAGCGAACACCTCTTCGAGATTTCATCCAATCAACCTCAGATTTTTCACAGATCATCAAGAGACCATGCTGAACAAAAGTTGTGCTCTGCATGCCTGTCGGTCAGTGGCCGTGGCCGCTATGGTGTCCCCATTTCTGATGGCTCGTCATGCATGTTCGAGCAGCTCTCTCTCCTGCATACTTCATCCAAACGGCTTCAAAATTCCTTTACATATGCTCTTAAGCAGTCTCGCTCATGGCACCCCCATGTGGTAACAGGATATGCCATATTTAACATTGACATTGGCTGATTTGTTCCAAACTTCACATTTGTGCTCACGGTCTGCCCCTGAATGCACCTGCCCATTTTTAGGTACACTCCGAGCACCCTCTGGTGGATGAACTATGAACTTCTCATAACTCCTTTGTGCTTTGTCTGACTCGCTCAAAACTTTATCACAGGTTGGGGCCTGTTCTTTCCCCTATCCAATGGTTGGAGTGCACAACTGCACCCGTCAGGATCTCACCACTAGCCCCAGCATGCACAAGGGTTCGGGGGCCTGTTCACTACTGCCCTATGGGGGCACTACACCAGAAAAAAACAAAAAAATGTTTTAAAATATCAATTACTCCAGGACAAAAACAGACATGTCCTCCAAACTTCTTGTGCATCATCACAGTACAGAACTCTAACTGCGGTATTATGAAGCCTAGGTGTCAGCCATGTTGCTTGTCGGCCATTTTGGTATTATCATTTTTTCAATGGTTTTCTATGGCAGACCATAGAAGCCCTTTGTGCATCATGGTGTAATTTGGTAACCTCATAGAGCACAGTACAAGGTATCTAGTCACCAAATTTTGGGTCAATCCATCATTCCCTGTATCGCCACCAATAGGCCAAAATTCAGACTACATTTTTATTTCTACGTTTTGAAACGTTTGTCCTGGAGGTGTGATCTTTTCTTCTTCAAAATCCTTGGGTCATAAGGACTGAAATGGACCCCTTTGAAGAAAAATCATTACAAAGGATTTTCCGCCGTATTGCATTTAAAAAAAAACCTACTTTTGTGAACAAGTCCTAGACCGTTGAACCTTTCACCGCCAAATTTGGCAAGTATCATCTCGAGAGGGTTCTGAAAAAAATTATCAAAAGAATTTTGCTTGGGTAAAGTATATGACTGCAGTCGTCCAATGAAATTGGAAGGCAAAGGCACCAAACAGGAAGTGAGACATATCTTAGCAATGCTTCATTGGATTGAGGCCAAACTTGGTAAACTTCATTGGTGGAGGATACCCACCCAGTTTCATAATATTTGGCCACATGGGGGCACTACACCAGAAAAACACAAAAAAAGTATTAAAATACCCTTTACTCCAGGATGAAAACAGATATGTCAACAAAAAGTTTAGGGGGAAAAGATGCTTGTGGGTCAGTATATATTTCAATGAGTATTGGGTGGCATGACCTGAGCCAGCATGGATAATATGCGTTTGCTGTTGGACTGATCGGCTGGTAAGACTATTAAAATGAACTTAAGTTAATTTGCACCATGAGTTAGCATGCTAACTGAAACACTCATGACGGACTGTTGTCTTGTTCAGGGGTCGTTCTGATTGTTTATCTACATGGTGACCCTGTTGTGCTTGGCCCCTTCATTGCTGCTTGCAGCTATATTTTTAGTTTATTTTTATTATTATTAGATAAAATATCCCCATGAATTCTCATTACCAAAATGAGTCCCGATCCATAATTCTATCATTCCTTTTAATCCCCCCAAAATTCCTTTATATATATATTTTTTTTTTAAATTGCGAAATGTATCAAAAAATGTCTATATTTATGAAGAATGGGGATATTCTTGGAATTTAACAAAACAACCCAATAATTTTATTGAACACAAGTCGACATGGTCAACAACATCCCCCGCCAACGGTGTGCTTCTTATTTTCGAACTCCATCAAGGCCTTTATGGTCTGAAGCCACACACCAAATTTGGTTGTCCTATCTGTAATAGTTTCTGAAAAAAGTTGTCCCCCTTCTCTCGGACGAACGCATGCACGCACGCACGGACGGACGGACGTAAGTCAAACCTATATCCCCCTCCCACTTTGTGTTGGTGGGAGATAATAACTGTCCACACTAAATGTTCCTCATCACCTTAACGCATCTTCATTTACTCCTAAAAACTGCAGTGTTCCTTTAAATTCAAAATAAATCTCTCAATGAATTGCTTTAGACAGAGTTGGTTTTCCTTCTCTCACATCATGAAATTTTCACTAATGTCTCTGAATCTTCCTATTGTTACACTGTTGTATATCATTTCCTAAATGAGGTAATAATCTAAATCTAATTTTAATATAGTGAATATTTTTTTTCACTTTAAAGACAATATAAGACTGCAACATATAGCAAAAGCAGAGGTTGCCAGCATGCTAGCCCTCAATGTTATTTACTAACTTGGCAAGGAGCACCTCAGTACCATTACTCATTTTTCTCATTACCATTGTGTTACGGTAATGAGATATTACTAAACATTCAGAAATCAAAGAGCCAGTTCTTTAAATGAACTGTTCTTGAATTCCTAGCAATAGTTAACCTTTTACAATTAAAGAGCATCTTTAGTCCATTCTCAAATGGGATGTTGAACGTCCAATGTTTACAAACAAATCACTTGCTTTTGAAGACATCTTGCATTGTCACATGACCAATTTCATTCATAAACCAATGTTTTGTGCACATGCGTAGATAATCCTTCTATTTTGGTTCATTTACGCAGGTGCAACTCACTGATTGGCCGACAAACAAAAACAATGGGAATCGACTTTAGATGCCCTTTGTTGGGAAACAGGATTTTTTGGGTATTTGCAATCTGAGGTGAGCCAGACAGTTTGATCAATAGATATTGCATGTGCATTAGGAGATAAAGAGAAGCTGTTTGGTCCGACAGGACATATCACCTATTTTTTACTTCCAGCTGAGATCTCCATTGTCTTCAGTTCCGACAGGACACGATATGCACTAGCGCTTTTTAGTTGAGGTTCCGTACGCCCACATACAGAGCTCACTTCCGAGGGTTGCGAGTCTATTGAACCAATAAAGTTGAGAGGCTCGGGAGAGGCCCAATTGTAGAATATTCCTTTTTATCAATGTGTAAACCCTAGGACCAATCAGCAACAACTTCTGATAAATTAAAGAAATCATATGAAAATATCTGTACTTTCAACATGTATAAAGTTTCTGACAAAATTAAGGAATTTTGAACTTTGCATCACGCTGTTGTACTCACGGCCGGCTGTGTAATAAACTTTTTCCTGCTTTTGCTACGAACATCGGAGTCTACTTCTTCATCGGGACAACCTTCTTGGTTTTTTATTAATTTACCAACACCTTTAACTATATATAATCATGGTGACTGTTTTTTCGTGACTTTTTCCAAGACTGACGGATAACCAGAGCAAGAAAGCTGCAGCCTAAGCTAGGGTGAAAAAGCGGAGGGGAAAAAGTCTATGGTAATCCTGAATTTCTGGAAGAATACAGGAGAAGGGAAATGAGCCAGGTGTTTGTTAATTGCTGTTAAAAAAATTATCATCATACTACTTCCGGCCTGAAAGATAAGATCACATATACACATCCTGGCCAAAAAGAGTCATACACTTTGATATTTTATTGGACCACATTTTGCTTTAATTACGACACTCATTGGCTGTGGCATTGTTTTGATAAGCTTAGGCAATAACTAAGCATTTATTTCTGTGCAGAGTTTAATTAAGTTTGCACCGAGATCCTGTATTGATGATGGGAGAGTCGGACCGCTGTGAAAAGTCTTCTCCAACACATATCAAAGATTCCCTGTGGGGTTAAAGTCTGGACTCCGTGGAGGCCAATCCATGCGTGAAAATGGTGTCTCCTGCTCCTTGAACCACTCTCACTACAATATGAGCCCAATGAGTCCTGGGATTGTCATCTTGGAATACGCTCATGTCATCAGGGAAGAAAAAAACATTGATGGAAAAACCTGGTCATTCAGCATATTCACCTGACCTCAGTTTTTGGGCACATATCATTGTTATCATTATGCCAGGGGGAAATAGCGATAGCCATGTCTGTCCGTCCATCCGTCCGTCCGTCCATAATCATTTCGTTTCCGGGGCAGAACTCAAATACCGTTCAATATTTCTTCACGAAATTTGGTGTGTAGATCTGAAATATCATGTAGATGTGCCTTTTGGTATTTTGGAATTTCTTAAGCGGTTAATCCATGAATGTGGGGGGCCGGGGGGATACGCCATTGCCAGATGGCTCTTGTTGAAGCTGGACCTGGCCAGCTAAGGTAATCCCCAAATCATTCCACAGCGACTACAGGCTCGTACAGTGGGTACTAGGTATGATTGGTGCATCACTTCGTCTGCTTCTCTTTTTACCCTGATGCGCCCATCACTCTGGAACTGGGAAAATGTGGACTCATCAGACCGTATTAGCTTTTTCCATTGCTCCAGCATCTATTGTTCCCAAGCAAATTGAAGCCTTTTTTGCTATTAGCCTCACTGATAAGTTGTTTTCCTAAGGCTACACATCTGTTTAGTCCCAATTCTTTGAGTTCACTCTACATTGTGCATGTGGAAATGGTCTAACTTTCACTTTTAAACTTAGTCGTGAGTTCTGATATTGATTTTTTCTGATTTGTGTTTGGCAACTGTAATCCCAATTTCCTAAATTTCAGCAATCTCCTTAGTCCTTTTCTTTGCTTGATGTATGATCATTTGACCCTTCTAAAACAACATCTTTTCCACGACCACGGGATATGTCTTCAAAATTGGATGCTGAAGAAAGGAGAAGCTATTCACTGCATCAGTTCAGGAAAAATAACTTGCTGCCAGCTGAAACACATTAATCTCTACAGTAATTATCCAATAAAAGGCTCTTAAATATTTGCTTAGTTAAATCCCCGTGGTGACTTAGCCAGACAGAGTATTTGGCGATCAGACATTGGCTTCATAATGGTATCGGTGAATGTATTATCCGATATGTCCCAACATTAAGACAGTTGCTGTCTATAAGGCTGAAAGACTGCTTGCTGTAATTGGTGTCACTACATATGCAGGAAAATGTGCTGTGACTTAGAATATGTGGCAAGACAACATTCATTAAGAAAGCTGTGTTTAAGAAAGTAGCCTTCTGAGTGCATTTTCACAGTCCCATCACTACAATCTGAGCACAAACTACAAAGAAAAAGTGCATGTTCTTTACATCCTAAAAATTCAAGAAAAAAAAATCAGTTGCCTAATTTTGTCTTTAAAGTGGTAATCCGTAAGATTTCCATCTCGTTACTGTCTGTTAACTCAGTGACTGCGTTTACACGGTCTTTAGTATCCCGGTTTTGATTTGGTTTTTTTAAGTATCCCGTTTTTGTGTTTGTCCATGTAAACACCATATCCCGAATTCAGAAACCGGGTTATGCCCTTATCCCGTTTTCAAGAAACCCGGTTTTGCCACCTGGAGTACTCTGATAGAAGCCGGGATACTGGAGCATGTATAAGCCTTATCCCGGTTTCTGACAGCAGCCCATCGTGTGCGCAGGCACCAGAGTGACTGCGTGGTGGCAGTGACAGCCAAATACCCAGAGATATAAAAAAAGCACTATAGTGGGCAACGTCATTGGCTGGACCAAAGTGCACAAGGCAGAATAGCTCCGCTGTATTGTGTATGTACATAAATGTCCAATGAGGCACATGTAAACAGTAAACGTGGGTGACAACAAATGTTATTTTTTGGGTTGGGGGGACTTGTTTTCCGTGTTCTTTTTTATCTTTTCATACTTAAAAAGGACACTAATAAGGAATTGTAAATCAACAATATTCATGCTCCATTATTTGGCAAAGCTAAAGAATAAGTGCTATGATTGCCGTGCCCTTTATATTATCGCTCAGTTCACTACGTTTTCGTTGGGTTCAAAGAAAAAGCGTTTGCATTCAGCTGACCCTGTGAGTCTGACTCAGGTCTATACCTGGAAGAAACTAGTCGTTATGTACATATGTGAATTTATATGTATACTTTGAGTATTAAGATCGGAACAACTTCATTCTGAAGTGTCGCTGTCTTCAATTAGTCCATCTTTGCCCTGACACAATGGATAACAGGATGGTAGCTACAGCGTGTTTCTCCAACTGGGATCAATGTAGAAGTCTCAAAAAGTATGAAACTGCACCAGTTCCAGTTTCCGCGAATACACTGTTCATAATAAACAAATAAACTGAAACCTTTTTTGACAAGTAATTTAACTGGCACCTTTTTGCCAGTTATGTTAACTCTAATTTCACCACAAAGTTTACCACCGAGCTCAGTGCATGTTCAGTGTAAACCACGGTAAAATACGCGCAGGACTCCACTTACAGTAAAAATGACAAGGAGACAATGCATTAATTTAACGGTTAAATTCAGTCAGTTATAACAGCTTAGGAAAGCCGAACTTGATTTAGTTGCTTTGTTGCGACTGCTTAGGTGCATGGTGCAAATCAGCTTGTCTGGTATACACGAGTGTATTTGAATGGAAATGCAATGTGATGGGACTGGAAATTTTGTCCCATGTGAGTGAAAATCCATTTAATAAAATCCGGTATATTCAATGTTTATTTAATCGAAAAACAGCACAGGAAAAAACGGGACTCGAGCTGTTGTCCGGGATGAGCGATTTTCCGTTTTACACAAGGAGGGTTTAGGCTTTTTACAATAAATATTAAATAGCCAACGTCACCACTCTAGTTCTTTATATCTCTGTGCGAATACCTATTAAAGTTGGTGATGTATTCAATATTTTATGTCGCTCTCTCCTCCCGTTGCTGAAAATGAAGTGGATGAGCCATAGCTGTTATGCTACGTGAGTATTTAGTAACGCTAAGCCCGCTAGAAGCCACAGGGGTCTCATGTTTGTCTACTTCTAAATCACACCCCCCGCTCAATCTGTTGTAAACAAAAGACATAAAAGATGTAACTCACGCCTGCGC
Source organism: Gymnothorax reevesii (assembly GCA_029721435.1). NCBI lineage: Eukaryota > Metazoa > Chordata > Actinopteri > Anguilliformes > Muraenidae > Gymnothorax > Gymnothorax reevesii. The sequence continues at coordinate 73,991,467 of CM056573.1, read as the reverse complement.
AGATAGGATGCAGTGATCAGAAAACGGGTTACTGGTATTAATCATGTATACAGGTGTAGCAGTACAATACACTTCTTCAATTAACTAGCAGCAAATCAGCGACCTGGCACGGTAGCCAATCAGTACACAGGGCGAGGGAATAAGAGAAGGCTGCGTTCCTTCCACGCTGTCTGACTTCCTGGCTCGAAGGCCCTCCTTCACTTCCGGGTTTTCCATTTCCTCCTAGGCTCGCTCGGCAGATGTGTACTTTGCTGCACTGTGTGCAGGTTGTGTATTCAGCTCTCATTCACCTTAGTTTAATAGATTTAATTTTCTTTTAGCGATTTATGAAGGTTTTGGGGAAGGTGGCGACAGAAGTGTACCTGCAATTACAGCTTACTGCCAAAAATGTCAATATAAACAAACCAATTCAAATCTTATGGAGTACCACAAAATTGGTAAAAAAATTGTATTTGTCTCAAAAATCCTATATCGGTCGGGCTCTACTTCACACTAATAACTTTTCCACTCTAATATCATATCCACATTTGCATATCATTTATTAATGTGAAGGAAAGTTATCATTGCATTTTATTGGTTACTGTTATCTAAAGATGTGATTTTATTGTCTGTCCCAAGTACACGGACCAATTAGGAAATGAAAGCTTTTAAGCGCTCTGCTCCCCTCACCTGGAATAATCTTCAAAAAGATTTGAAACAAAGCGCATTAGTTTCTTTGTTTGATTTTAATTGGTATTGATTTTTCTTATAAGTACAATGATAAATAAATCGGTTGGTACCCGTTTATGCCCATAGTTATTTAATGTAAGTCCACTGTTAAATGAATATTTTTTTAAGACCATCGGTGTTTGAAGTTGTCTACATCTTAGTGTGTACATTGTATGTTTTCTTGTTCTTGTCATGTTGTCTCTAATAACTTATGCTGCCATTTTGGCCAGGTCTCCCTTGAAAAAGAATTCACTGATCTCAGTGAGACTACCTGGTAAAATATGGGTGAAATAAAGTATAGTAAACATAGTTTAAGCCTTCCTGCTTTGGCAAGAAACAACCATCCCAAATAAGCTTTTTTTTTATATATGATTCATTAGCTGCCAGCAGAGTTTCAGAAATCTTAAACGAACTGTAAAACAACAATAAAAGTGTTCACATTAACACAACACAAAAACCTCATCCTCCGCAATGTGTTTTTCATTACCGTTACGCATGAAAATGCAATTATATTTCAATAATTGTATTTTTTATCTGAATAAAGTTGGTCATTGATTAAAATATGTTCCTTAACTGTGTTCCACATATGTCTTGCATTTCTTGTTAAAATATTAATTATTTAAAACATTTGGGGCCGGATCTACAAAAGCTTTGCGTGTATAAAAGCACACGCAAAAAAATGTACAAACTGATTTACTAACAGTGCACAGTAAGGGTTGCCTCTTTCAAAGGTGCAAAATAGCACGTCTGCATCCAGTTAGTACGTCTGCTACAATGAATATGCAATATGGGGCGTTTACACGCAATTGTGCGTGTGTTGAGAGGAGAAAATGTAAATATATTAATTTAGCACGCGCAAATTGATTTATCAAACCTGAAAGAAATTTTGCTAATAAAATCTGCGTCTATATTTTAACACGTGTCAAAAGGAGGTTCAAACGGTTTGTATGCGTAATTGCGCACACATGGCTACGATTATTGTCGCAAGAGGGAGACATCGAAATCATTAAAGGAGACGCAGAGAATGCATTTTTCACCCTCGTGTGAACGTTTTTGGAATGAACGAGGAAAAAATCATTAAAACATATCGCCTATCCAGCACTGCCATTTTGGAGCTGTTGGAGGAACTCAGAGAGGATTTGGAGCCAGCCACGAGAAGGAGTCACGCAATACCTGCAATGACAAAACTCTCTCTCTCAAAACTATCTCTCCTATATTGTCAAAAATTATTGAAATGTATATCATAGACAATAACGATTTTTTTATAGTGAATATCAATTCGGTTTTGTTCCCAAGCGGAGCACTAATATGGCAATTACTCTTGCACACGACGTAGCTACTTTATGGTCTAATGTATTTTTCTACAGCTTGGATGCAGAAGGCGCATTTGGTTATATCCCACATAGTGTGCTATTCTACAAATCTATGACCATTATTCCTGATCCCTCTTGGAAACTTTTATATAACTGGTATAAAGATATGTTTGTTAGAGTAAAATGGAATAATAATCTTGGTCCTCGTATTAAGATAGCTAGAGGCACGCGAGAAGGTGGTCTTACCTCACCTCTACTGTTCAATATATTCTATAAAAATCTTATTGATGTGCTAGCCTCGTCTAATAATGGGATTATTATTAACAATCACACATACAATGTTTTTAGTTACGCAGATGATATTTTAATTGCGTCTACTTCAGTGACTGGGTTGCAAAACCTAATTAATACTGCTTGTGAGTTGATTTGTAAACAGGGATTACGTTTTAATCCTGCCAAAACAACCTGTTCGATATACGGTACTCACCCATTCATTTCTGAACCTGAGTGGTACATAATGTTCGACTGTCCAATTTGGACAATATAGCATATTTGGGCGCTCAGTTAGGTCGTTTTGGGGGCGGTTCACATGTCAATATACGTATAAGTACTGCCAGGCGGAGTTATTATGGTTTGCAACCAGTTGGGTTAGCCTACATAAAGACGGTCTCAAGCCGGATACAGCAGCACATCTGTTTAATACGGTTGTCCAACCTGCATTATTATATGGTTGTGAACCTATCTATATAAACAAGCATAATATAAGATCATTATCTAATATGTCAGGGAAAATTGGTCAAAAATATGCTCGGCCTAAATTATAACTGTCGAAATTATACAATATTCACAAATTTGCAAATTGGCCTTGTCGAAAATATACTACAAATAAGAGACGGAAATCTTGTGATATCTTGTCTTCTTAGTTCTTCGATCACACGCAATTTCTACGCCTATTTAATTCAGAAACCGCTGATTAAGAGAACATTAATTGACAGAGTTTACACCTTCCCGGATTTTGACCTGTGGAGCTTTCTTTGTAAAAATAATTATTATGATAATTAATTAAAAATACACACGACTAAAACGATTTCAAATATAGGTCTCAATGACAGTGTTAAATTTTTATTGTCTAATCTCACCAGTACTAACAGATCCATTCTTAATGCACTACATAAAGGTTTTTAACTTTAATCTATATTCAGGTAGGCCCTACATACATTTTTAACTTATTTACCTGCGGTATTTTATTGTGATTGTACATTTTATGTGTTTGTACAAAGTGATATATTTTACTGAGCTTCTGTGATATTACAGATTTTGTTGTATTTTATCCTGTCTGTTCACATTTTACCGATTTTATAATCTCTGTAACAGATGCAACGTATAAATAAATAAATAAATAAAAACTCCTTGCAAGTTTGCATTTTTTTGCATCTGGGTCATTCCAGCGTACAGCTGGGGTCGCCCAATCCCGTTTTTCAGATGTGCTGTCTGAAGTCCGAAATGCCATGTCGCGCCGGATGGCCAAGTTCATTGGGTTTCCACGCACTCGGCACTTATTGAATGAGACCAAACAGGGTTTTTTTTGCAGTAGCTGGATTTCCTAGAGTTATAGGGGCGATTGACTGCACCCATGTGCAGCTTGTGCCCCCCGCAGAATGTTAACTGCACCTGTTCCTCAATGCTGGTCAGAGGCATCTCATCCACTGTGCCCCCACCTGTTTTCTTTGCAGATGTTTTATTATACGCCAATTTTTCTTTTGTTCGTCTTCGGATATCTTGATATCGTCTTTTCACTTCATTCAACTGTTCGCATCGTTTTACCCACAGCATTTACTTTTTCACAGATTTCCGCCCATATGGCGTTCCTTTGTGCGACAGTCAGATTTCTTTGCTGTAGCTTATTCACGTGTTTATTGGCTTCATCTACCAACACCTCTAATTCCATAGGGTCGAATTTCATTTTGCGCTTTCTTCTCTCCAAACTCTCCATGCTGCAAACCATGAAACACGCAAAGCCCTCATTTAAATAGGGTGTGTCCAACGCGTTTGCCCCTGTTGCCATTTGCACAATCACTCTTAGTAAATCACCTGCAAACCGCGGTTCAGCCCCACACGCAAAATTCTAGATTGCACGCGCAAATTAGTACACGCAAATTGGGATCTTAGTAGATCCGGCCCTTGGGGTGGAAAATCTTCATGTGTATTGGTAATGAGAGTTATTTAATTTATAATATGATTTCAAATAAATAAAACACTACGTTTTATGTACTCTGCTAATCATTTAACATGCTTATTGGTGTAAATGTGAAAAATTACGCAAAACTTACTTTTTCCTTGACAATCAGCTGTCTTCATTCGTCATCACGGTAATGAGAATTTTTGGGCATCATGTTGATATGAAATTCGAATAAAATCAAATTAATTTGTTTTTCCGGGTAACTTTTATCAAAAAACAACACTTCAGACTCTACTTTATTCAATAGATTTGGAATTAATCTGATCAGATGGATTATCTTCTGATGTTACTTTGACAGTGTTCCTGAGAATCACCCATTTAAGGCTTTATAATTGAAGATTGCAGCTCCCCTGAGAGGAGGGGTATGGCTCAAATGAGTCAAGACGCTGGTAGCATCTAGAATTCCATCGTACATCAGTTTATTTTCATGTTTTTGGTAAAGAAAAAGGGCTGCAAACATAAAAAAACTTTATGAAAATTCAGCATTGAAATAGTAAAAAAATTATACTGAGAATTGAAAAATGGCAGGGGGTTATAACTATACATTTCTGGAATCATAAACTCCTTGTCAGTTGTAATTGACCAATGAATTTAATCTCAGCAGTAAATTCTAAATTACCTACTCTCTCGGAGCCAAATAAGACAGCTGTCCAGATGGCTCCCAAAACTATAACATCTTCCAAAATGGTGCACAGTAAAATTATAAAATAATCATATATGTAACACAAATCAACTTTTGACTTATGAATTCAATATGAATTCAATTTCAATATGAAGTAATGATTTTGTCCTTGAAATTATGAGTTTATCATAAGTGCAGTTGGACAACAATGGTCCCCAGTAACCTCTCCAAACACAAAACATGCCTTTTCTCCATGACGAAGTTTAGAATTTTTCAATTTTTCTTCAGAGTCCCACAAGCCAGCACACATTCTCATTAAAGGAACTGCTCATTTAACGACAAGAACATTCACCCTGCAATGAAAACCTAGCAATACCCACTTCCATGGTCCTGACCTTATATAAACATTTTCCACACCGTATATAGAACAAGTATAACTCTGTAAGTAATATCAGTACCTCTTTTAAATTCTGTAAATGTGACTGAACACTTCAGGCTAGTTTTGGTTTTTATCTTTGAAATCCCTTCATTTTCAGCTGCGCAACCTTGCCCAACATTAGGAGAATACAACCTACCTTGCTTTAATGCACAGGTTTGTAAACTATTCTGATTGTCCAATCAGTGTCTTTCATTTACTCTCTGAAATTGGATAAGCAACGAGTCAGTCAATTATTACTGTGGACGCTTCAAGAGGGCGTGAACTATAAGTGTGCAGTTACGCAGATGAGGCTAAGTAAATAATTGAGTGATTGGCCATCAACCTGAGTCCTTACAAGGATATACACTTCCAGTCAAAAGTTTTTGCACACCCCAATATTTTCTGTGATTGTTACCATTTTTGATATTTTGTTCTTGTGTAATAGTCTCATATTGGTTGTATAACAGAAAGGTAGGAAAACGGAAGACCAGTGTATGAACCATGCACTGTATATCACAAAACAAATTAAGAAAAACCAGAATCAGTAATTTTGTCAATATTTAAGCAGATCAGTGACAATGGTCTAATCCAGGGCTTCTCAAACCTTTCCCGGAGTACCACCTGTCCTGCATGTTTTAGATATCTCCCTGCTCCAGCACAGGTAATTCAAATGATCTACTCATTATCAAGCAGCTTCAGGGGGTTGATAGCGAGATGATCATTTCAATCACCTGTGCTGGATTCCTTGTGCACAGAAATTCTTTCTTCTTGTAAATCTATTATTTGTAATAAACGAATATTGATTCCAGTGATATCTTTGTTGTAAACATAAACATTCAAAGACTTGACAAGATCTTGGGGTCTGCAAAGAGTTTTGACTGGTAGTGTAAGGGAGTGCTGTATTAGTCGATGGAAGAGTCTACATGTAAATCCACGGGGGGATACCAAGCATTTTTCATGTGTGACGACTATAATTGGGAGTAACATGACAGTATAAATCCTGTGTTGAATTCTTGTCTCAGAAAACTGATTTTTCTTAAATGCTGCTGTAACTGATTTGGTTATATTCATAGCTTCTTGTCCGAAACCTATGTAAGCAGTCCTCGACCCCCTTCCCAAAGCCACTCACAGGAACGTTCATCGGTTTCCGACAGAGCCAGAAGAGAGTAGTGTCTCAGTTACAGTACAATATAAATAGACACATCCCATTGTGTGAAAGCCTCATAGTGTAGGGACTTATGTAAATCCGTGGGATTTGGATGTTAATTTTTGAAACCAATGATTTCCAGAATCAGAGTGGAGTGAAGATTCAGAAAAAGTTTGGTTCCATTTTTTCTGAGCATTATAACTACATTTTACAGCCATTTTCCAAGATGGCCGCCCTAAAAACCTTAAATCAGCAATATCTCAAAAACTAATTGACCTAAACTCATGAATTTGGTTTCTATGCCCAGGTTTTAATATACAAGGAATAAGATAGAATCAATTTTGAAAACATTAAACCTTTGTGATTGTCCCAAATGCCAAAAATCCAAAATAGCCGTCTCCAAAGTCCATAAATATTGACCATAGCCCAAACCCAGTAACACTAGAAACATTATAGTTCATGATTTAAGGCTCCACATGTCTGTACCCTGGTGTTCTTGGTCAATGACTGCGCTTACATGCACACCAATATTCCTGTATTAATCGGAATATTAGAATATTCCAAATTCACTTGAAACTTACAAAAGTAACAAGAAATAAAAATTTATTGAAAATTAAACAATCAAAATCAGACCTTACTTTGGAATTGTCGTTCGACAGAATTATTTTAAAAAAACAAACTAATGAACCAGGCCTGGACAAAAATGATGGTACCCATAAATTAATATTTTGTTGCACAACCTTTTGAGGCAATCACTGCAATTAAACGATTTCTGTAGCTGTCAATGAGACCTCTGCACCTCTCAACAAGTATTTTGGCCCACTCCTCGTGAGCATACTCCTCCAGTTGTCTCAGGTTTGAAGGGTGTCTTCTCCAGATGGCATGTTCCAGCTCTTTCCACAGATGTTCAATAGGATTTAGATCTGGGCTCATAGAAGGCCACTTCAGAATAATCCAATGCTTTCCCCTTAGCCATTCTTGGGTGTTTTTGGCTGTGTTTGGGGTCGTTATCCTGTTGGAAGACCCATGACCTGCGACTGAGACCAAGCTTTCTGACACTAGGCAGCACATTTCTCTGCAGAATGCCTTGATAGTCTTGAGATTTCATTGTACCTTGCACAGATTCAAGACACCTGGTGCCAGATGCAGCAAAGCAGCCCCAGAACATAACCAAACCTCCTCCATGTTTCACAGTAGGGACAGTGTTCTTTTCTTGATATGCTTGATTTTTCCATCTGTGAACATAGAGTTGATGTGCCTTACCAAAAAGCTCCAGTTTTGTCTCGCCTGTCCAAAGAACATTCTCCCAGAAGCTTTGTGGCTTGTCAGCATGCATTTTTGCAAATTCCAGTCTCGCTTTTTTATGATTTGCTTTCAACAGTGGCCGTCTCCCATGGAGTCTACTTTGGCTCAAACAACGACGAATAGTGTGATCCGACATGATGTACCTTGGCCTTGGTGTTCATCTTGAATTTCTTTGGAGGTTGTTCTGGGCTCTTTGGATACCTTTCGAACTATCTGTCTCTTCAATTTATTGTCAATTTTCCTCTTGCGCCCACGTCCAGTAAGGTTGGCTGCAGCCCCGTGGATCTTAAGCTTTTGAATAATATGTGCCACTGTTGTCACAGGGACATCAAGCTGCTTAGAGATGGTCTTATAGCCTTTACCTTTAACATGCTTGCCTATAATTTTCTTTCTAAGCTCCTGAGACAACTCTCTCCTTTGCTTTCTGCTGTCCATGTTTAGTGTGGTACACACCATGTCACCAAACAGCACAGTGACTATTTGTCATCCTTTAAATAGGCAGACTGACTAATTATGAGATTCAACACACCTGTGATGCCAATTACAGGACACACCTGAGTTAATCATGTCCCTCTGGTCAATGTTTTTTCAATCTTTTACAGAGGTACCATCATTTTTGTCGAGGCATGTTTCAGTAGTTTGTTTTTTTTTAATTATGTTGAACGACAATTAAAAAGTGATGACTGATTTTGATTGTTTAATTTTCAATAAATTTTTATTTATTGTTAGTTATATAAGTTTCAGGTGTTTTCAATAACCATTGTGGATTTTTCTTTCATCAACAGAGGGGTACCAACAATTTTGTCTACGTGTGTATACACCTTAAATGGAATATGCCCCCGAAAAGAATATTCAACTACGTGCGCCTGCTCAATTCGCAAGGAATTTTTGGAGCGAAGAGGAGACGGCTGTGTGCATTCAGATAATGAAAGACATGAATATATTGGAATATATCGATGGTCGAAAGCACCGTAACAACGATATATTTATGGTGTGGGAAAAGTGGAGAGGCTGGTTTTGTGTTAACTGCCAAGTGCCAACCAAATTCAGCATTGCTGGAAAACTGAAAGCGGTATATTCCAAAGCGAAAAAAATAAAGGCAGTGGCTCTTTTAACGCCAGTCGTAATCTTACTCCAATTTGTTATTCTTACGAGCTTCCGTATGTTCATGCACAATGTAGGAAATTGGGACTATAATGAATCGTCTGATGTTAGCTAGCGAGACGGCTATAACACTACTTATGTTTCCTTGCTAGTTGCTTAATTCAGCTAACGGGTTAGGTAGTTATGAGATTGTAATTTTAGGTTCAACGTTTGATCGCTAATATTTGGGGAACTGTCAGGTCGTCACTCTCCACAATCAGTAGTCAGTAGTGATTACTGTCGTGTAGAAGAGCTGATAGCTGCACAAAGTTCGTCCTTGCAAGAAATTCTAGAGTACAAGTTGGCTAATGAGTTAAATGGCAAGCTGGCAAAGTTAGCTGGCTAAAAACTAACCTTACCTAACTTGAGTAGAGGTCCGAGGACGTCCTGACTGTAACTTAAAGTAAGCCAGCTAGCTGGTCTAGTAATGATAACCACAAGGCACGCTGCGAAAGCGGGATGTTTTCAACCCAGTTGAGTAGCAGTTTTTTTTCGGATACGGCAGTTCATAAAAATAGCAAATCACAGTAAGCTCACGACTGGCTAAAAATAGCCACTGCCAAAAACAAAGCAATACCAGCGGCCCTGATCTAGCCAGTTTAATTTATTTTGTGGTCCTGGATGAAATTCTGGGACAGAGACCGCTGGCGATGGCAATGGCCAAGAAAGCGGAGTCGATGTCGGCTTTAAAGCTCTAACTGAAGGCAACCAAAGCCATGACAATTACTTTCGAGCGTTATATTTGCTGAAAACCCAATTTTGAGATAGGACCTAAGTGGTGGATATGCTAATAAACATGTAAACGGAATATTCCCATCGCTCAGCGCATGTAAACAGCTTATTCAGAATATTACCCTAATCGGAAAAAATGGACCTTAATCGGAATATGGTGTGCATGTAAACGCAGTCAATGAATCCAACAAGCTCATATTGGAGTAACACATTTACCCAAAAATCATAATTCAGAGATATCGTCCACCCAGATGAAAAGAAATCCTGATGTGGCCAACCACCGAAATCTCATATTTACAATCTGCAATAGGTTAATAAATTCAAAGTTTCACTTCTTTTTTTTCCCTTGACAATATAATTTCATTGATAAAAATGTGACCAAGTAGGCTATATATCAAATATTATTCAAATTATTTAATTGTTTTTCAACATCCTGGTTCCATCTGTAGCTGCTATCTGTTCATTACTTAGTCCTCAACATCATTGTCAAGGTCATCGTCATCGCAAACATCTTCGTTGACTAAATTGTCACGTTTCTGTGTTTGCCTGTGTCATGGCCTCAATTTGTTATTACATTTACAATACAACAGCAACAGCAAGGGATGACAGACACAGTTTTAAAAACTTAAACACATTTAATGAACAGACAACTAAACAACTAACTACGCTACTGACCAAGATTGATTAACAAGACAAAAAACAGAAATATTTACAGTCCCTTTTTGGTGGGGTGGCTTGGTGATGTCCTGGGTGAGGAAAATGCTCTATGGGGCAAAAATCCACAAAAGAAACTTCACAGGTCTTGAACAGAATGACAGGTCTGGTCACATGTATCCTTCTTCTTGCAATTTCTCCTACCACTTTACTATCTCAATTCTCCCCTTTATATACTCTTTTGCAGACCCCTCCCACCTTTTAGACTTTTTTTTTTTCTTTTCTCTGGGACTTGTTTCAGACATGCCCGAAACATGCCCAAACCTAGCTCCAGTCTGAGCTTAACAAAAAAAGGTAAATACTCCCATCCAGTGGCCTATATTCACATTACACCTGGCACCCACACATTTCTGTGCAGGACAGGTTGTTTTTGCAACAAGAGCAAGATGTGCTGCATCTGCTCACTCCACAACCACATTTGACCAGCTCTACTATGGCTGCAGGTGCAGGCGGTAAGTCAGAGCTGACCGGTGAGTAAGACCCACCTTCGAGAGTCCATCCAAAATCTGCTGGAGAGGGCAAATCTGGGTTCGCTACTTTGTCATTGCACCACACCATTGCCTGGAAGTGGGATCGCAAGATGTGGTACTTCAGAGTCGCGCGCAGCTTTTCAGCCTCAGCTTGGTTTTTTTTTAAAAGTTGCCATTGAAGCTTGCCAATGTCCACAATGTCTGTGCGAGGAGAGAACAGCCGGCAGACAAATTCCTCGAGTCCGTCGTACACGTTTTGAGGTGGAACATCAGTGGTACCAAGCTGAGCAAAGGCTGTACGAACATGTTCTTTGGCTTTTGGTAGGGTTTCCCTGCAGGTAAGTTTTCCTTTACCAGCAAATTTTCCATTTGTGTCTGAGCCTGTGAAGGAGTGGAATCCGGGCAAGCTTTGAGCTAATTCTGGACCAATGGCCTGATAAATAGGCTTCAATGGAACGGCTTGCCGTTTGTCTCCTGTTCCAACAATCATGCAGATATCATCTCCGAGTTCTGGTTGCCGTCTCAGAGCCAAGATAAACACGTCCGTGTCTGGTGACATAATATGGACTGTCTGGCCCAACCTTGAGGCATAGGGTGCATGGAGAATCAGACGTGTGTCCGTTTCTTCGTGGTTGCTCGTTAATGGACCTGCATCCACAAAATGTGACTGGGCTCCTTCCCTTGTGGAAACGACCAAACATTTATTCCCTGATGCAAAGTGACTGAATGCTTTCTTGGACAGGTAGATGGTCAATTTATCTTTTGTCTTGTTTCCACTCAGGAATTTCTTCAGAGGAACTTTGATTTGTGTTGAGTAAGTTACATCATAACAGTAGATGCCTGATTTTTTTCTTCGAGAGGCTCTAGTTTTCTCTTTGAGAGAATGGGCAATGTCGTACCTATCAAAGACGAGGTGTAATGCACTATAGTTTTTTGCTCTGTGAGTTATGACTCTTATGAAATGTGTAGCAAATTCTTCACATGTCTTCACAGAAAGCATTGATAGCTCCTGCACAATGGCCATTCCATCAATAACCAGTGTTCTGTTGTAAGGTTCACCAAGTTCTTGCTCTTCCATGATGCTGGATTGATCATCTCTGTCTGTCATGGTCTCGGTTCCCTGAGCTGCTTCCAGGAGACTCATCAGCTTGCTCTTGTCTAGGCATGCAAGAATAGAGCCGTCTGGGGAGAACATTGACCTTGGAAAGCAAGTGAACTCATACATGCCGATAGCTTCTTGAAGATTTACATCAGAACGAGATCTGGCAGCAATGAGGAGTCTTGCAAAAAGTTAGCGATCTTCTTTTAGTTCCACAATGCGGGCTGGCAAGTGTACCTGCACTACTGTTGATGCTGTTTTCCAAGATTGAAGATTTTGTTTCGCCATCTTCTCCCACAAATTTACTGTGCCAACAACACTTTTATCCACAAAGTCCGCACTGTTTCCCAACTTCGGGAGCTCCGAGGATATCCTGCTGAACCCTTTCTGGCATAACAGCTCTCGTACTAATGTTCATGAGCACATCACCATCCTGCTGGAACGGATTGAAGTCTCTAAATGCACCTTGTAGTTTCAGAACATCAGATTCTTGCTGGCTGATCACAGCTGATGAGAGATCATGGTAGTTCACTCTTTTCTGGGATGTAACATTTGCCATCTTGTGCACTCGTTCAGTTAGGCGAGACAATTCTGGAGCTGCCAGAAAGAATTGGGCTTGTGCAGCTGGCTTGAGAGTTATCCCAATCTGCCCACCTTTGACCTTCATCAACCGATTTATATGCTCGATAGCATGATCAACACCGATTCCACAGAAAGGAACTTCAGACTTGTTCACACAGAAGTTTCCATTTGAAAACTCCCTCAATATTATTACCAGCAAAATATATTTCCTATGACAACCTGGTTATCATATTGAATAATACACACTGCATACATTTCTGAATGAACCATGTGTATAAGTTCAATGTGAGCGAGCTTCCAAACCAAGTGATTGAAGAAAGAGTAAAAGAACTGACTGACCAAACAAACGCCCTGACAAACAGAAAAATATATTACAAAGGTCCATCCAAACCAAGTGATTGAAGAAAGAGTAAAACAACTGACTGACCAAACAATCATTTCCGAACAAACGCCCTGAAAAACAGAAAAATATATTACAAAGGTCCAGCAGACAGATAGTTAGACACAAAGACAAACAAACCAACTGGTTCCCATATGAGCTGTTTGTGATATCAAGCATTGTACCTTTTATTTGATATCATAAAATATGGTCATTTCATGTGGTATATAGTCATAATGTTCCTGCACGCCATGCAATTTTGATATACTAATGTGACGCTAAAGCGTTTTAGGGGTAGCGACAACTTATGGCCTAAAATGACCTTTATATTTGTCAGAAAAAATGGAACCAAAGTTTATCTGAAAGCTAATGTCCTACAGATTTCAAAAATATTTGGTTCTAAGAATTAACACGCCATTCCCACGGGGTCCATATTCAGCTACAAAAGCCTCCACACTATCACTGAAAACATGGACCAATGACACATTACATTCATACAGAAACTGCAGAATGAATGGCTTTTTGAAGGTATTAGCTAAAGTTAGCTCGTGCACGATAGCCACATATGCTGTCGTTACACAGCTAAGCAAGCTGTCGTCGGCCACAAATGATGACAGTTCATTTATTAACTGACATTAACAGGATTAAAAACCACCAACAGGACAATCTGAGACTGATAAAACAGCAAAACTACCACAGAGTAAAACAAAGCTTACCTGTCTGGTAGCAGCTGGGCTAGCTGTGCATCGCTTTTTAGACCCTTTGATTCCTTCAGTTTTCCCCATTGAAAGCGGTACCGATATAAATACAGCTCTTGGCCATCTCGTGTTTTATCTCCTTAGTTCTGTTTGTTCCTTTACCATTCTTTGGCGCTTTGGCTGTTCAATTATGTACGCCATCTCCCGTAGCGCTGGGATTGGAAGCTTCATCTGTTTGCTACTGCCAACAACATAGATTTTTCTTCTAATAATTTTTCCGACAGATGGTGCACTAATAACGCAGATTCAGCTCTGCGTGGTCACAAGCAGAGGAAAACACATCTTTATCCAATCAGGTGAGAGAACACCATAGAGGCAGTCGGCGACTCCGGAATTTTATATGCTGCTTTATTGCAGAAGACGGTGATTGAGAGACCTGTGTTATCATCCAGATACTATAAATAGATGATCTCTGTCGGAATGTGGAGCTATTGAACACTTTTTAAAAAACAAAAAAAAATTACTTACAGCAGCTGTAACTACTACCTGGGATACCATTGGCTCACTGTAGCTGAAGTGGCTGCTACAGAAGCTCAAAAATTTTTCTGTAGCAAGAGATCTTTTTTTTAACTGCTGGATTGATACTATGGGCAAGTATACTGAGCAGTTTGCACATCAGACTTAGCTGAGGAGTTTAATTCAGGCTACTCCTGAAAAACAGGGATTGGACTGAACTCGTCCATATTCTAAACCATGCTCGAGCTCGGCTTGCTTATGAATATTCAATAACTGATCTGGGTGTGCCATCTAGTGATAGAATATTGTAACTGCTTGCATAAATTTGCAGCTTCATGTCCGCTGGTGGACACATCTGCACAAAGGGGTTAATAAACATTCTTAATTACCTGTTTGTGTTGGGTTTGTCATTTGTTTGGAAAGAGTTCTCTTGATGAAGTTAAGCCTACATATGTAGAGTTCAGATGCAAAAGCCTCAAAATGCCACCTCAGACAAAAATGAGATCACTGCTGTGTGTTCGCATTAGTCAAATAATTTTACTTCAAAACCTGATAAATGCTACTCTCCTCCTGGTCTGAAATATCAATTTGTAGGCAAAAACCTCTAAATGCCACTTCCCTTTGCCAGCAAAAGCCTCTAAGTTCTGAGAATCAATCAGAACGCAACATGGAATCATGTGACTCCAACTTGTTTGAACATGGCTGCCTGCTGAGGAGCTGGCTTTTTGTAAGGAGCTGATGTTTTTGTTTTTTTATTATTCATGTATTTTGAATGTTTGGTTTGTGTAACATCTGTTCTGTTGTTGTTAAAATAAATGTGTTGCCATTTTGTGCCATTGTGGTTATACTGTGTGACTGTATTTTATTTTTTCATCATATACTGAGAGGCATTAAGAACGCAAAATGGTTTTTATTGTCTAATTTGAAAACAGATAGTTTTTCCTTTTGCTGATTGACATGATGCTCATCAGCTATGGTAAGTAAAATGTCAAGTGTCTGGGTTCAAATCCTTTCTTGGTTTAACACCTCATTATGATTATCTAAATGCAGCACAGTTCCCTGGATCATGGTCTTGAATCACATTGGGAGAAATCATTTTGCACATGAAAAGTTGAAGATCAGGGCCAATAAAAAAAGCACATAATCAAAATCACATCATTCCCACTTCAAATGCCGCAAATAAATTAATCTTGGAAGAATCAAACATTTTGAATGTTGATTGATGGCCAGTCTCAAAGATTCTGGATGCATTAAAATCCATTAAATGACTGAATCCAGACTGCAGGGATGACACAGAATGACCAGATGTGTCAGCTGTCGTCCCCGACAAAGTGCGTCATCTGTGACGCCACAAAAACAAATTCCATAAAATGTCTTCTGCCGTGTCAGATAGTGCATAAGAACTGCTGAACTGACTGCCAATGCAACGATTACAGTGAGGGCAAGTCTCACTACCAAAAGGACAGTTTCCCGAGACCGCGTTTTGCAAATACGAAAGAAACCATTTACTACTACTTACAACAGTATATTTTTTTAAGCGTTTTTAATGCCTCTCAGTATATATGGGCCTTTTCAGTGACTGCAGAGAAATGGGATGGGACTAGCACATGACTGCGGGTCTCATTCGGAAATGAGTATGGAACATGGGTATGGGTATGGATGTACCTACCCCCCAGCCCTTCAGAAATGCTGAACTTCTTATTGTGTGTGCTTTCATCGTTTTCAGTGTGTCCAATTGTATCTTAAGTGATTTAGCCTTGTTAAGTCGAAAGAGGTGGTATACAAGACGGCACGGAGGCCAGGAAAATGTGGACTGGATGTGGTTTAATGTGCAAGGATAGGTTTAGTTGTATGTTTTATTATGCCGACCGTGCAAGCGGGTGGCATATACAAAAATACACAGGCAAAACAGGGGCCTATTGCACAAAACCAGGATTAGGGACTAGCCCAGGATCAGCATGGGATTAGCCTGATCTCAAGCCCCACTTCAGTTGCACAGAGTGAGTAGGTTAAGCCACGGCACTAGTGTTATGGCCCCAATTTGTTATGGCCCCAATTTTGTTATTACAATTTACAACACAACAGCGACAGCAAGGGATGACAGACACAGCTTTAAAAACTTAAACACATTTAATTTTTAACAAAGACGATAACTAACAACTAATCTACTCTCTACAACTAAGACCAAGATTGATTTAATAACAAGAAACAAAAATATTTACAGTCCCTTGGTGATGTCCTGGGTGAGGAAACTGCTCTAACACAGGCAAAAATCCACAAGAGAAACTTCACAGGTCTTGAACAGAAATGACAGGTCTGGTCACATGTATCCTTCTCCTTGCAATTTCTCCTACTACTTCACTGTCTCAATTCTACTCCTTATATACTCTTTTGCAGACCCCACCCACATTTAGACCACTTTTTTTTTATTTTCAGGGACTTGCCCCAGACATGTCTGAAACATGTCCAAACAAAGCTCCAGTCTGAGCTGAATAAAAAAAAGGTAAATACTGCCATCCACTGGCCTATATTCACATTACACCTCCATTCCAAAAGGGAAAAATTTTGACTCATAAAGGCAAAATTTTTCTTTTCAATACAAAATGGTTAAGTGGACACTTGTCTATATATACATATCATACAATATTCAAATAAACACATGATATATATATACATATTCAAACACGGGATAAGCAATGAGCAATTACATTGTCTGTTCCCTTCACATGCTTAATTTCCAAGTCAAACTCCTGTAAAATCAAACTCCAATTCAACAATCTCCGATTCTTGTTTTTCATCTTACTCAAAAACATTAACGGATTGTGGTCAGTGTACACAATCATTGGCTTTTGCCCTGTGCAAACATAAACATCAAAGTGTTGTAAAGATAGAACCAGAGCCAACAGTTCCTTCTCTATTGTGGAATAGTTCCTTTGGTGGCGATTGAACTTCCTGGAGAAGTATGCCACGGGATGCTCAATGTCATCAGAGTCACTTCTCTGTAGGAGCACAAATCCACAAGCTTGGTCGCTAGCATCGACCGCGATGGAGAACGGTCTGTTGAAGTCAGGAGATTTGAGCACGGGGAAGTGACACAGCAGAGACTTCAGGCGATCGAAGGCTCTCTGGCATGCCTCATCCCAAGTGATTTTTACGCCTTTCTTCAGTTGGTTAGTTAGACTGAGAGCAATCTCAGCAAATTTCTTGCAGAACTTGCGGTAGTACCCGATCATTCCAAGGAAGCGGCGCAAAACTTTTTTGTTGTCAGGAACTGGAAAGTCCATGATGGCTTGGACTTTAGCATTTATGGGTGCCACCTTACCCTGGCCTATGACGTAGCCAAGATAGGTAACAGTAGCACAACCAAAGTCACTCTTGTTCAGGTTAACAGTCAGGTTAGCCTGGGTCAGGCGCTGGAACAGCGTCTCTACATCTTTTAGATGTTCTTCCCAGGAGTCACTCCTTGTGATCAGGTCATCGATGTACGCACCCGTGTGTGGCAATCCGGCGATTGTAGACTGTATCATCCTTTGGAATGTGGCTGGGGCATTTTTCATCCCAAAGGGTAGGACTTCATACTGGTACAACCCAGATGGTGTGGCAAAAGCAGAGATGCTCTTGGCCCTCTCAGTTAAAGGCACACACCAATAACCCTTCAATAAATCAATCTTGGTCAGAAACTTTGTTTGCCCTACTCTATCAATACAATCCTCAATCCTAGGTATTGGAAACACATCAGTTCTAGTTACAGCATTGACTTTGCGATAATCTGTACAGAATCTAGTACTTCCATCAGGTTTTGGAACTAGCACACAGGGTGAACTCCAATCTGAGTTGGAGGGTCTGATAATATCATGTTCTAACATGTACTCAGCCTCTTTCTCAGCAATCTTTCTCTTTTCAGGATTCATCCGGTACGGATGCTGTTTAATTGGTTTGGCATCACCAACATCTACATCATGAGAGGCTATAGAAACTCTCTTTGTAACATCAGGAAACAGATCCTCATATTTCTTGATCAACCTCTCAAACTGATCTCTCTGTGAGGGTTCTAAGTGCTGGAGTTTTACATCAAGATTTTGCAACACTTCAGAATTTGACAATTTACATGAAAGAACTTCAGCTTTAATTCTTGGTTCATCATCTTGAAACTCCCCCTCATCTTCACAAATCTCGGCCATAGGAGAATCTGAAGTGACAGCTGCAACCCTAGCATTTCTGTCATGATAAGGCTTCAGCATGTTAATGTGACACAATTGTTTTGGTTTTCTCCTATCTGGAGTCTTCACAATGTAATTGAGATCATTGAGTTTTGTCAGAATTTCATAAGGACCATGAAATCTAGCCTGCAATGGATTGGACTGCAAGGGAAACAACACAAGGACCTTGTCTCCTGGTTTAAACTCACGGCTTCTAGCCTTATGATCATACCAAGTTTTCATTTTTCCCTGACTTGATTTCAAGTTCTCTTTGGCTAGGTCACAAGCTGCATGCAATCTGTCCTTGAACTTGCTAACATAGTCTAACAGACTAATGTGCGGCTCTTCCTCTTGGCATTGTTCACTCAATAATAGCAAAGGTCCTCTCACTTCATGACCAAACACTAGCTCAAATGGACTGAATCCAGTAGACTCCTGCACTGCTTCTCTAGCTGCAAACAACAGCAAATGAACACCTTCATCCCAGTCTTTCTCATGGTCATAACAATAAGTCCTCATCATTGTCTTGAGAGTGGAATGAAACCGCTCTAAGGCGCCCTGACTTTCTGGATGATAGGCACTAGAAAGAATCTGCTTTGCACCTAGTTCATACACAACCTGCTGAAACAAATCAGAAGTGAAATTGCTATCTTGGTCTGACTGAAGGCCAAACAACGTGAAGAACTTTATCAAAGCCTTCGAGATTGCAGTTGCCTTGATGTTACGTCGAGGTATGGCTTCAGGGAATCTGGTAGATGCACACATGATTGTCAACAAATACTGATTTCCAGATCTAGTCTTGGGTAATGGACCAACACAATCAACAATGACCTTAGAGAACGGCTCCCCAAATGCTGGGATAGGCTGTAATGGAGCTACAGGTGGGTCTAACTGGTGTTTTCCAACTACTTGACAAGTGTGACAGGTTTTGCAAAAGTTGGAAACGTCTTTCCGAAGCCCAGGCCAAAAGAAGTGTTTCATGATCTTATCAACAGTCTTGTTAACACCAAGATGACCTCCTAAAGGTAAACTATGAGCCATTGTTAAGATCTCATTCCTGTAGACCTTCAGAACAACAATTTGCCTGACCACTGCCCAATCTGCATTGGCAGGGATATCAGGAGGGCGCCACTTCCGCATCAGCACACCATCCTTGAGATAATACCCAACTGGAACTGCGTCTATTTCTTTATCAGGAAGGGCTCTCCTCCTTAGTGCACAAATTCAGGATCATTAGTTTGCTCCTCAATCAACCGCTTTCTGGACAGAGACAAGTCTCCAGACACATCAGAATCACCAGACCCATCCGGCTGGCTGAATAGAGAACTGATAAAAGTATCTGATAAGTCCTCAAACGGAGAAACCATAGTAGGCCAATCAGAGTCATGAGGCGAACCACCTGAGTCCTGACTATTCAATGTGCTGGACGGCACCACAACATCTTCTTCTTTAGCCTTCTTGGCTATAGCACGAGTCACTGCGCAAGAAGGATACAGAGATGGGTCCTCATCCCCATCTTCAGTGCTCGGCTGTGAAGTAAGATGTACAGGGGGAATTACTTTGCCCCCAGCCAGGTCATTGCCTAGCAACAGAGAAACACCCTTTATAGGTAGACTTGACATAAGTCCCACCTTTACCTGTCCTGTAACTAAATCTGACTTCAAGAATATAGAGCGCAGGGGTACAGATACAGTCCTCCCTTCAATACCTTGTACAAGTATGAAATCCCCTGAAGCGGTCTCATCACGTAACTCCAAAGAGTCCATCAACAAAAGTGACTGAGAAGCTCCGGTATCCCTTAGGATATATATGGGGACAGGAGTAGTATGCTCATTCAGAGCCACAAATCCCTCTGACACAAATGGAAGAAATTCCTCCCTAACAAAGTCAGCAGTATCAGGCTTTTTAGCCCCACAAGAAGCAGGCAATTTAGCAGATTGGTTATCTACTACAGGGGTTTCTAACCTTGTTTTCACAAAGGCATTTGGTTTGGTATCCTTTTCTTTTTCTTTCTTAGCTTTTAGGAACCAACAGTTAGTTGTAACATGACCAGATTTCTTGCAATAACTGCAAACTAGACCACTTTTGTCACTGTCAGCTTTCACACTTTGATCAGACCTGTTACTGGATTTCTGAGCACCATCACCAGATTTTTCTTTGTCTTTGGGTGAAGAATCTTGGGTATCACCGTAACCCTTTTTCTGAAATTGGGACCATCTATTGTTACTGCTAGACTGAAATTTGGACTTATGTGTGAGAACATATTCATCTGCAAATTTGGCAGCTGATTGCAAATTCAGTGCTTGCTTCTCATTAAGGTAGGTCTTAACATCATCCTTAACACAGTTCTTGAATTCTTCAACTAACACCATCTCTTTTAGTGAGTTGAAATCATCCTTGACCTCCATAGAAGCACACCAGCGCTCAAAGCAAACCTTCTTCTCATTAGCAAATTCCACATAAGTCTGATTTTCAGATTTCTTCAGACCTCTGAATTTCTGTCGGTAAGCCTCTGGAACCAACTCATCAGCTCTCAAAATAACCTTTTTGACAACCTCATAATCAGAGGAATCATCTGCAGACAAAGCCGAATAGGCTTGTTGAGCTTTACCCTTGAGGACAGTTTGCAACATCAGAGGCCAGTGTTCCTTTGGCCACTGGCAACTCTTTGCTACCTTTTCAAAACACTGGAAATAGTTGGCAACATCCTTTTCCGAAAATGGCGGCACCAATTTTACCTCCTGGCTAGCCCGAAATTTATTTTCAGTTTGGATTTTAATTTTTAGTTGCTCCATTAGGAGTCTTTCTTCTCTATCAAATTTCTCTAATTCAAAATCTCTCTGTCTCGGTCTCTCTCTTTCTGCTCTTTCCTCTTTCTCTCTCTCAAATTCTCTTTGTTTTTCTTTTTCCTCCCTTTCTTTTTTCTCTTCTCTTGCTAATTTTTCCAACTCAAACTGCCTTTGTTTTTCTTTTTCCTCCCTTTCAATCTCTAGCATTTTTAAGTTCCATTTCTATATTTGGATTTTCCACTGGAAACTGTTCCAGATCTCCTGGTGCAAACACATTTTCATCAATGTAATATTCAACTATCTCTCTAGCCAGTCTTGCTTTTCGCATGGCTGGTTTTACCTCTGTCAGCTCTAAATGTCTGCGAATTTCTAGCAGTTCTGTCTTTTTAAAAGACTTCAAAACCTCAACGGTTGGTAATGCCAAGAAATCATCCATTGCTGTTGATCTGTCAATATATTTATATAGGAAAATTCAAAAAAAACAATTTTACAATTTGAAATGTTAGATTTTTAATAAATGACTCACAAAATGGTCTATCCCGGACCTTGAGCCCCCAATTTGTTATGGCCCCAATTTTGTTATTACAATTTACAACACAACAGCAATAGCAAGGGATGACAGACACAGCTTTAAAAACTTAAACACATTTAATTTTTATCAAAGACAATAACTAACAACTAATCTACTCTCTACAACTAAGACCAAGATTGATTTAATAACAAGAAACAAAAATATTTACAGTCCCTTGGTGATGTCCTGGGTGAGGAAACTGCTCTAACACAGGCAAAAATCCACAAAAGAAACTTCACAGGTCTTGAACAGAAATGACAGGTCTGGACACATGTATCCTTCTCCTTGCAATTTCTCCTACTACTTCACTGTCTCAATTCTACTCCTTATATACTCTTTTGCAGACCCCACCCACATTTAGACCTCTTTTTTTTTATTTTCGGGGACTTGCCCCAGACATGTCTGAAACATGTCCAAACAAAGCTCCAGTCTGAGCTGAATAAAAAAAAGGTAAATACTAAATAATCTAGTGGCCTATATTCACATTACACTAGTTATTATGGAAACAAAGTCTGTGGAGCAAGCCAGCTCCAGAGCAGGCTTACCAACAAGCTTAGCTCCTGCCTCCCGCCAATTTCACCTCACCTCAGTCAGCGGTCACCCAAACTGAAAATCAATGTCCTTAACAGTCATTCTAAATTCTCCACTACACATTGCTATCTCAATTAAAGTCGGTCAAGAGTAACTATCTTAAAAACTTGTGACCATTTATGTCAGTAAAATAACCAATGTTCGACCATTATATTCAAGTACACATGTGACGGTGACCATCACAATTCAATTAATCCCCCCTCCAGATCACATTTTAACCATATTTAGAATCCGTCATTATCAGATTTGTCCTTTTTCCCCAAGTTGAGATTTCCTCTTGAGTACAATATGAGCAGTGCTGTATAAAGTGGGTTACCTTGTTTCAGCGCGGTCTTAAATCACTGCGGTAACACCCCTCATACAGCACTGCTGCTACTTTTCTCAGTCTTATTCAGACTGCGATGGGAAAGGTGGAGTCGTTGCCTTATCGCCAGATACGTGTGCAATGTCGTTCGCTTCGCGATACTGGAATCAAACATTTTCAGGTGGCTCCTTGACGTTATTTTCTGATGTTAATATTTTACTTCTTAATTTCAATGTGCCCCCATCAGAGGTGATTAAAAGCAGAAAGTAAGGTCAACTTGTCTGTAAATGTCTTCAAGATCGGACTACCATTTCAGTTTGTGCAGGACAAAAAATGCTTGTAGCAAAATTGTGGTACGTATATGGGAAAAATATTCTTGTAAAAATTTGTAAGCACTTGGGTTTGCTTGGCAGTTCTGCCTATTTTCTTGTCTCGATGTTATATCTTAAATCTGTGTGGCAACGACAGCGTATCCCATTCACACAGATGCCGAAGTGCATCAGCTATAGTATACTCCTTTTCGACAGCACTGAAACACCTCCCGAATTTACTGTCACAGTGTCACTTTGGTTTAGTTCACTTTAATACTCCTGTCAAATGCCTTCCACCATTCAGACAGAAACTGAGGGGTGGCAAGCAGAGGCGTTTCAGAAACAGCATCGTCCCTTTATCCGAACGCGGTCTTCGAGTGAAAGTTGGCGCATGACTGCTGCATCGACTGAGTGTCCGTGGTGATGATCAGCGATTCTGTGATCAATCTCGAGGTCTATTTGAGAAAGCCATGTGCCCGCACTCACCAGGATCGGCGGCAGCGGGCTTCACTTAAGGCAGCGTTATACTTTGCGCATCCACAAACGCATTTGTGTGCAATCGGACGGGGACGTGTCCTCTTCCAAATATAGTTAAATGCATTGAGCGCTCCTGTACGCGGGAAGAAAATGGTGGCGCGAATGGAAGTAGAGCTTCTTCGTTTTATTTATGTCAGATTGATAAAAGAAAGAAGAGAAAGTGTTGCATGCGCCCTCTCCATGTACACAGAGCGCAGTGCGGAGAATTTTGCACACTGGTGCAGGAAATGCTAGCAATCGATCCTGAAAAACATCATCAGTACTTTCGGATGTCAGCCAGTGAGGAAGGGGTTATACAGGTGCGGGTACCGATGCACCTCCTCACATAACTGCTCTTCGAAAGCATCCATGTTTGTTTGCCAGAGCATGCGCAGTCTGTGTTTTGATCACGCGTTCCAGTGCCCGCGGTCAGAAAATTTTGGAGGGTACGCGGTTGACCAAGGAGAGCCATGCGCACACTGTTTGATGATGAAAATTGTGTCAACGCACTCTAGCGCACAGCTGCGCACACGCAAAGTATAATTCTGGCTTTAGCCATCCTTCTCCTCCTGCTGTTGGCTTTGTGCAATCAATAAAGACAACGACGCTCTGTTTGGGAGATGGCAATCCCCGCTTTGACTTTGATTGAGTATCTCAGGATCCGACTTTTGCGCAATAGGCCCCAGGAATCGCGGTACCAAAAACAAACTATATGTTCTCACACAACAGAACTTGTATTTAAATAAAGGTAAAAGAAAAATGGAAATGAGGTTCCGTAAATCTATAAAGTGCTGGTTATGCACAGCACTTGTTTCAAAGGTTTGGTTTAGCAATGTAAAGTACACGAAACGGAGCTCTAAGCTACACATGCGTACGGCTTTCGAGAAGTTGCGAGGAACAATGGGGAAGCAATGGTATTGTTAAGGATTTAGGGAGGAAAACAATAGGAACTCTGGGAAACTCTGAAAACACGGAACACTGGACTCGGAACACACTGGAACTGGAGGACAAAAGGGGAGAGACGCTAGATGTGGGGATCCAAAAATAATTTATTAAATAAACAGAAAACCAGAAAAGGGGGGGAAAAAAACAGGGCACTCCGCCAACGGAAACACCGTGCTACAGCACTGAAGGAGGGAGAACTAAGGAATCCAAAAACCAGACACACTAGGGGGCAGACTCGGAACAGGGGCTTGGGAACACTCGGAGCAGGAGCTAGGGCACACTCGGAACAGGAGCTAGGGAACACTCGGAAGGGGCAGAGGGCAGGCAGAAGACGAGACAGTGGGCACAGCTGGCAGATGGCTCACTTGGATGGCACAGCTGGCCGGGAGAAGGGTCAGGGATAACATCAGGAGGGGGGCAGAAAGGACGGCAGGGATGCTGGCACGGACGCCGGCGGAGGCGGCCGGCACACAGTGGGCACTGGAGATGGCGAAGGCAACTGGCACATAGGGGGCACTGGAGATGGCGAAGGCGACTGGCACACAGGGGGCACTGGTGACGGCGAAGGCGACTGGCACACAGGGGGCACTGGTGACGGTGAAGGGGGCTGGCACACTGGGCACAGGACAGGTGGCACACTGGGCTCCGGAGACGGCGAAGGAAACTGGCACACTGGGCACAGGACAGGTGGCACACAGGGCTCTGAAGACGGCGAAGGGGGCTGGCACAGGAAGGGAAGGCTGGGCAGGGAATGCGGCTGAAGAACACACATAGAGAATGAGGGGACCAGAGGAAGGTGCACCGGGCAGGGAGTGTTGTGAGCGGGAGCGAAGTCAGATCTCAACTGGCTTGCTTCAGGGAGACTGATATAAGGTAGGGGCACGAGAAGACACAGGTGCAGGAACTTAATATAATTAACGAGGGGTGGAACACGAGGGAAACCAATTACATGAAACAGATAAACATTAACACACAGACAAGGATCACAAGACAATCCCAAAGACGGGATAAATAAACTGAATAAAAAGACTCCTAAGTGTACAGAATAAGAGCCAGAATAGATAATAAGAATGCAGAGGTTCTGCAAGAAAACTTAGCAGAGCCAGTGAATAGAAAAGCAAGGGGCGGAGACTAGAACAGGGCGATTGCTGAGAGGTCATTAGTCAATTAGTAAGTGCAGCTATACAATCCCGGGTGCTCGTTAGTAGGTTAGTAATTTTAGAAAACAACAAACTGTTAGTAATGTTAGTTCATATAGGAAAGCAAGGGGAAACTAGCAAACGAGAAAGGAAGGAAGGCTGAAACCCAGAATCCATTAAATCACCCGAAACAGTGTCACAATCAATTAAGACAGAAACTGCTACAAACAATGACGCGACCGGGGAGAAAGCAAAGACAGTACATGGGTAAAACGTGGACTGGACTAACACGGGAGAGAAATAAAATGTGAACACTGAGATATAGACTAAAAACTGACATCACCAAAATAATAAAAACGTAAAATTGACTAACCAGACACACAGACCCACAGAACACAACAGGTATTTATACATGGTGCCAACACTCAGCGGTAATCACACACAGACGATGTTGATGGCTGAGTGTGGCAGCGCTCCAGGCCTTAATTGGCCTACGTGCTGGACCACAAGAGGCGAGACATGACAGGTGGATTTTTTTAGCTAGTTTTGACGCAAAAGAAAATGTCATTTGTTAAAAAAGCTATAAGTTGACAAAATTGGCATTTTAGAAAAAAAATGTTATTCACGTTATTCACAAACTAATGACCTTGCCCGCGGTTCCCAGTTAAGAGCGTTTTTAAGGAGTTAAGAAGGCTCCAAAGAAGAGTTCAGCTCGGAGGGAGCCATCTTAGGCTAAGAAGGAATCTGGGAAACGCGTTTGCTTAGTTGAGCCTTAAGAAGGATCTAAAGAAGCTCTTAGTGCTAAGATCTTCTTTAAATGAATCTGGGAAACGTGGCCCTTATTATTACCTTTACAATGAAATTACCGAACTTGAACATAGGAGCCTGATTTAAAAAAATGCTAATTTAAAAGAAAAGTGGTCTGACGGACATATAGGTTTTGGAATCTGATCTCTTCATCTAGATTACTTTCTTGCTTCGGTTGCTGTCCTAGCCCACGATACGAACTGGCACCAACACGGATTTTGTAAATTAACCGCAAGTTTTAAATGTTATGTTTGTGTACCGATTGATCTGCTGTGCTGAAGTGCTGCGTTTCTGCTGCGGATTCCGGCAAAAATAGAAGTCTTTCGTGTCTGCTGCGCGCGGCTGCGTATTGCCGGAGCTGGGACGGACTAGAAATGCAACGCAGCGGATCTTGTGTAAACACACTCATTGACTAAAGTAAATCCTACCACCTGCGCGGAGGGTGCTCGCGGAGCGCTGACGGACCAAACGCATCAAATTGGGGGTGAGGTTTGCCTTCAGATGGAGTTGTCATTTATGGAAATGGTTCAAAATGAAATAAGATGATAATAAAATAGAACATGTACGTTAATAATAATAATAAAACTCAGTTCGCGATGACTCCTGCAGGTGCCTTACAGTTGTCTACGAGTGACTGCTATCACTTGCAGATCGTAGATCATATCTGAGAACGTCTTTAGATAGGGTGCTTTTCGGAAACACTCCACAGTGCAAGGAGCTTCGTAAAATGATTTCTACGATCATCTTAGCCTTAAGGTGCAATTGGGAAACGAGGCCCTGGTTGTTCGAACGTAGCAATTGGGCATACAATGTAAAAATTTTAATGCAGGGCCTAAATGATTCTTATGGTCACTTTTTTCTAGGGCTTGATTTTTTATTTTATTTAGGTGTCACTCGAGAATTATAATTATTTTTACAGATAAGTGAAAATGAATAAATAGATTATAGCACCTATCACTGAAGGTTTTTTTTTTTTTTGCTCAGGGGTCGGTGGAAACTATTTTAACTATCGTTTCGATCATGGACCTGTTCCTGTCAAGCCGTGGAATTTTGCTTTTTTATTATTTAATTTTGTATACATGGGCGAAAAATCCTTGCTGCAAGATTCCTCGCGTTTCAGTTCTTAGATAGATCAATTGCGCCACTGTGTGGACTTCACCCATCTTTGTATAGTACGCCATCGCTGCGTGGCCCAGAAACACCACTTGAATTATGCTTGAAGACAGTGAAAATACACGCCCGTCTTCATTCAAAAATATTAGTAAATACCATATTGCATTGTGGTTTGCATACCATGGTAATGCAACATGGTGTACATATGTATTTGTTCTTAAATATTTCGCCCTGAGAAATGCCATGAACTTTCTGAACAGAAAGCTAAGTTCTCTCCCAAATCCAACTGCATCTACACTCACGTGCGCAGGCAGGCACACACACACACACACACCCACAGTTTTTTAATATGTTTATCAGACCAAAATGGATATGTTTAAACAAAAATGCTATTTCCATACCCCCAAACCCTAAAATCAGGCCTAATCTTAATTTTACCCCAAATCTTAACCCTTATGTTAACCCAAAACAAACCTATAAACTCGCTAAAATGACCCATTGTCTTTTCTTAATTAAGGACATCACAATAGTTGAAAGAAGGGATGTCAAACTGGTCCATAAAAGGGCCACGTGGCTGTAGGTTTTCAATCCAACCAAGCAGAAACACGCCTGATACAACTAATTTAATCAAGTGATCTCAGCCTGCACCAGGTGTGCTTCTGCTCGGTTGGAATGGAAACCTGTGAGCCCTTGGCTCTTTTACAAACCATTATGACACCCCTGGTCTAAAGGATAATTCTAATACTTGACTTGTAAACTAGGCATAGCCCTAACCTTAAACCCAATTGTAACACTAGACCTAAGCCGAGCTCATGGCCCAGAAATAAGCCTTTTCCCCATGGTGACCCTTAAGTATGTCCCTATTTTGCTTTGTTTCACGCTTTCCTGGCTTCGTGGGGTCTTTAGGTCCCCCAATGCTCCTTAGTCTCCTCATGTATCAAAGTTGATGTGGAAATATGTACATGCTTAAACATACTACAGATCTACGTCGTCGAGGCTGAATTGTACAGCAGAGATGCATACAAATACCAGGAAAATGAAGTCAGAAGGATGAATAAAATTAAGCGGCCTCTGTCTCCATCTTGTGGTTGAGAGGCGTGAGGACGCCGTTCTTTTAGTTTAATATCTGAGCCAAAGCGGTCGGCGAATCTAATCTGGATCTTATATTAGGCAATAAAATCCAGATTGCTTCCTTTAAATGAAACCCATACTCATAATAGTCCGGATATCCTCTTTTATTTGGAGATGTTCCCGATAAGGAATGATTTATGTGGCGGTTTAGAAGGTCACCATTGCAAAGCTCTATAGAGTCAGAAGTGCACATTTCCTGAAATATTCTATTTTTAGAAATTGTCATGCAATAATCCTCTCTGGGTAGTACAGTAGTCGGCCTACATCTTCGATTTTTCCTTTGGCGCGCATGGTTTTTCGGTTCCAATCAGCAACAGAATTTAAAGCAAAAAGCGGGGCGCGAGAAACGCTTTTCACGGAGATTTTCGCTTTAAGGTAAGCTTTACATGTGTAGGCCTACCCCAAAACCAACCTGAACCGTATTAAAGATAACTTGAAAAAAAACTCATCGAGGTAGCCAGTAGTACGCGTTGAGTTACAAGTTAAGCGGAGACAGGCCCACAGATGATCATACTGTTTTGTTTAATATAATGTGAAGTTAGGCATTTGTTGCCTTTGCTCTTATTTATCCTGCTACTATCGTTTTAAAGAATTATCGTAATTCAGTTTTGAAACGACTTCAAAATGCTGAACGCAATGTCAGTAAGTGGAAACCAAGTGTAAACGAAGGGCTAATAAAAAAGAACGCGATGAGTATAAACAAACCACTGCGCTTCATTGCAAACCACACCTTCTAAGATAAAATAAGCACAGTCTACATTACCGAGGTTAATGCATCTTTAAGCGCCGACTACGGTAGCAAAGCAAGCTGCCATGCGGCTTCGCGAATTCTGACTGCTCGACTATAGCTGTTGACAGGAATAGACTGGTCTTCAGTAATTATGGAACATTTATTTGTTAATATATTTTAGAGGCAATATACTTCTAAGTGACTGCAAATGCTTTTTTCTCTGATACGTCGTCATGTCAACCATGTGATAAATATAGGCTATATCGTGAACAGTTAGAGACAACGCTAAAACGACGTGACTGACAACTTGCAAATTAAACCACTTATTTTGCACATTAAATTGTAAACAAATAATGTAAATAAACATGGTAAAATGCATCAGTAAACAATTTGTTATGTATGTGGAGAAATTATTTTAGGTGCTCACTGAGAACAAATTCGGCTATCGAACTCCAGGAAATGACTCACCGAATGAGGGAAAATGTAGGTCTATATCAATGATCCCTATTTCGCTCCCAATGCCCATCAACAAGTTAAATTCTCTCCATTAAGACCCAAAATGTTTAATCGATTTCTATGCACATAGTTTGCACCAACCAGAAGTTTGAAATGAACAATTCTGATAAATTCTGATAGTGGCTGCAAACTTTGGGATCAGAAAACCATTCTCTTTCAGCAGGAAATAGAACAAATAAGCGGACCGTTGTTCTCATGGCTATATCAAGAGAAAAGAACTCCCTGATATCACTGAATGGGTTTCATTGTACCAGAAAAACATATTGTACGAATTTTTAAATTTGTTTTTTTCGAGAAACGGCTATAGGCTACTCCATTTAAAAGCAGGACAAAGTTTTGAGTTTTTATGTGTGGCCCTTTTCTTTTTTGCTAGTGCCCAGCTGCTCATATGAAATAAAACGTGAACAGCAAGGACTTCATTGGTACCAACTGACAAGTGCGACAAAACCCAAGGATACTTCTTTTCCCAGACTCGAATATGCACTGCCCCCGATAAAAGACCTGAATTGCTCAGAGAAAATGAGACAGTCGTCGTCTCCTCTGGGTAACTCACACTCCGAGTCTTGTTAATATGCACGCCTCGAACACTCACAAATGCCAGCCTCTGTCCTTTGTATGTTTATGTTCTGGACACTGTTATTGTGCAACAATAGACTGCGTAAACAAGTTCCGTCTGGTCGGGGTATTAAAATTCGATTTTATGAAAATGGAGGGACGTTGCCGACGGCACAGCTACCCGCGTTGTTCGTGCATCCATGGTGGGCGTATGCGAGGGAGTAAAAAAATAATGCAAATCCATAGAAATCCTTCTCAAAGTGGTGCCGAATATGGGGAAATTGTTACTACATCATACGTATAATAATAAAAAGTAACATTTACATATCAAATAATGATTGTTCTTAATCGCGCAAGTGTGCGTGAGAAAGAGCGAGAGAGACAATGAGAGATATGGGCTATGTACTGGCCTAAATTTGGAGCAAAATAAATATGCTATCTGATTGTAAATGGATGTCTTCTAAAATCATAAAACGTAAGCAAGAACACGCGGCATTCCTTTTAAGAGTCAGTATCATGCAATACGCCCTGGAACTGTTTATTTTCCTGTATATTTTCATTTCAAAACATTTTTAGGCTCAATTATATAATTTATCTACCAATGTAGGGAATATTAGGCGTAGGAGGTCTATGTATTAAGCATTCGTTCGCGCTTGTAAAATAATAAGTACGTTCGACAAATATCTAAAGAGTTATTGGCTGATTTGGTTGTGTCCAGTCCACTTAACATATGCGTCAAATTTATTACGTGTCTGCTATGAACATGAAGCAGCAGTTCCCCTGAGATAGAATTCTGTAAATAATTAGCAAAGCTTGTACATGTTGTAGTTTGCGCAGTGATGCTGAGCGCGGTATCTAACATCTGTTGCACCAGTATATCTCCGCAGTAACAAAAACATTTCAGTTTTTGCGGTGAATAATCCTATTTACTTTAGATATAGAATTAGATCTGACTATCACCAATAAATCCACATGAAATTCGTCTGGGACTCGCGGTTCATTCCACTTCAATTATAGCCCCAAGTGAATGTGGAAAAGCTGCGTGTTTGGCTGAAAATTTAGTTTAAGCATTCGTTGCAACATTAAATATGCGAAAGTCTTTTGTGTCGGAATGCATGTATGATAAGTTTTAAAATAATCGTAACATCTCAAAATTATTTTTACAATTCTGTGGTCGTAGATTTCTGGTCAAAATAAAATTGCGGAACTCACTGAAATCAATTAATAAAAAAGGGCTTCTTAAACATCGGAAGTGATGTGCAGTTCAAGATGTTGAAAGTCAAACCGTTTGGAAAAGCTTATTGAAAAGCTCCAGTTCAAGAAGACCTCTTATAATAAGTAAGTGGATTTCTATCTCACAAGTGACTTTCTCTGTCGTTGCTCCGAAGTATCAAAAGCTCGATAAAATATGTTGATTTCAATGCGAACATCCTTAGCGCGTCGGTGAAAAACTAATGTCCTTCTCATATGCGCAAAGATCCACGCAAGACAGCACAATGTAATATAATCTAAGAATAAAAATATATAACTTATATGTACTTCAAGCAGCAGCTTAATCTCCAATGAAGAACAGATGATATTTCCGCGCTAAGTATATTAGCTATAACGCCGTTAAAAACGCAACCAAAACGTAATTTCTGAAACAGTATTTTATTCAAATTCTTATAAAACCGAGAATTCCCCCATCACGGCGGTTTAAACTGTTATTCACATAGCCTAATTATATCGGATCATGGCGGACAGTTTTTACAGTTATTTTACCAGTCTTCTTTTCAGTTGTGGAATATTTTGCAATCAACTAAGCGACCTGAAAAGTAATCTCCATCGCAAACAATTACCACAAACAATTTACAATGAAATAAACCGAATGATAAAATACGATAAATGTTGCCAGGATTTTATTCGTGGCTATAAATATATTTAATTATAAAATCAACACGAAATTTAAAAACGATATAATTTTAAAATGTTTTGCTTTGCGTGCTTATTACACGGTTGACAAAAAGAGGGGAGAAAAAAAAAACATTTCTACAACACACAAACATACTATACAAAATTTCACAAGAGCAGTGACATTCTTGATTTTAGGGTGAGGCCAGACCCGGTTTTCATAACGAAAACTTGTAAACATGGCGCATATATCATATATACCAGTCCAACTATTTCAGCCGTTGATACGGGTCAAGCTACAAAAAAAGTCTCCAATATTGTCCGTCTCCCTGTTCCACCAATCGCAATTCCCTTGAAGTTTATCATGATTCACCAAGTCCACTGTTGCGTTTGCACCAAGTGGTGTGCTGTGGGAAATTGCGGCGTAGAGGCGGCAGTGTATTGAGCATTGTATTGCATATGCTGAAGTGACTGAGCGCTATATGCCGAGAATGGAATTCCAGCTTGAAATGTGGCCGCCAAGTCCTGAGCTTTAAGAGTATGGCACGGCTTGCCATCTCTGACTAAGACCGGTACTGCCACCCGCCGTGGTGAGGGGAGATGAGTCACTTCAATACCTTTCTCGGCTCGAGCTCTCTTCATTTTGTATCGATGGTTCTGGAACCAGATTTTCACCTGAGTCGGCGTTAGGCGGATCAAACTAGCAAGGTGTTCCCTTTCAGGCGCTGAAAGGTATCTCTGTTGCCTAAATCGACGCTCAAGCTCATAAGTCTGTGCTTTGGAAAACAACACTCTCCTTTTTCTCTTCTTACCGGAGTCACTGCCGTTGCTTGAAGTTTCCTTGTCATTGTCCTGTGATTCGTCGGCGGAGGGTTCCGGCGACTTGGCTGGCGAATCTTGCTGTGAATTTGCCGATAGACCATGCACTGCGTGAGAAAACAAGACATTTTACAAATTCGTGCGTTTAATATGTTTATTTTTTTTAAATGACAAAGGTGTAATGTACCGTTGAAATTGGGCACAATTAGCAATCGTCGTATCGCAATTTTCTCTTTAGAATGGTATTAATTTGCAGCCTATGGAAAAATAGTTCACTGCTCTGGCATCGTCCACAATTTAGAATCAGATATACTCTGTTAAAATATCGAAACCTAATGAGTTTACATTGTCAAAACAGTGAGTCGCCCTCTGCACACATCTTATAGTTTAATTTATGGGTCAATTAAGCATTTTCTGTTCTTCTTGTTTGGGCTATTGCGTCACAGTTAATGTCACTGAATCATTTCTTTCGAAACGGTAAATGTGAAGAACCTTACATATTTTTACTAATTGATTCAAAAAGAGCATAGTGAAGCTCAAATGCATTAATAATCTTGTGTTTATTTATTTATTATTAATTCTATTTTTTTATTATGTATTTATATATTTATCTATCTATATATTTTTTATTTTGTTTTATTCTGAAACTGCCCAACATAAAAATGACATTAAATAGCTAACAGGCATGGATCGATACCCATTCCGGATCATTCCGGATGAGTAAAAAATTAAATTAAGTATAAAAAACAACTGACATTTTTTTTTATTCCTATAATAGTGCCAAAATTCCAAGGCAGAGGCAAAAAATGTTCAGTTATTTGTAAATAAAATAATAAAAAAAAACTGATACGAGAAATTTGGGATGCGACTTTAAATTTGGATTGTTAAAGGGTACTTACATGAATATTGAATGCTGTCCGTAGTGGCAAGCCATCTTGTGTAAGGATTATCGCTATTATCGTAAAATGGATTCTTTAAAGGTAAGTTTTGAACGTTTTCTAAGGGATTCTGCCCCAGAACTCCTGTCGTTTTTGTTGTCTCAGACCCCTCCGTATCCTCTTCCGCTTCTGTGATAGATCCTTCTTCATCGTTTGTGTCAGGGAGGTCCAAAATGTCCTTTACAGAAAAGCCTGTCTTTGTGTTGGTCAGCGACATGTTCTGATGAAATTTATGCAGGAAAGTTGCTGCACCAGTTTGGCAATCCGCTGTTTAGGAAACACACAAAACAGGATGGAAGTTGGAGAAAAAAGATCAGATAGGTACAGTCTGAAATTTAGCAAGTCTTACAGCAAATCATGAAGAGCGGCTCATATAGCCACAGGCTTTGAGTGAAATCAGTATCTGTAAGCCCAAGAAGAATGCATAAGTGGCTGAAGTGCAGTATCTGGCTCGTGGGTACTGTGCTACTGCTGGGCGCAAGGGGGGAAATAAGCCATTACCGGTCTGATCAGTCCATATAAGGTTGGTCTCAAACACATGAACCTGCAGTGAAGAAGCATTAAAAACGCAAAAGGTTGGCCACGTGTGGGCGGGTCTTCGGAGTCAAGTGGATGAAGACAGTGTTTGCAGATGTGAAATTGTGGGTTTTGGGGAGATTCGAGCCTCTACCATTGGTGCTTCAGAACATGATGAGTGGTTTAACGTGTCAATTAATTACAAAGACGGGGAGGGCCTTTTTTACACCCTATTTACATACAAAGGACCTCCAAGTAGCTTTATACTCAGCATACTTGAAAGCCCGTTTTAACGAATTGCTCCTGAATTGAGTTTCCTTTAATATTCTCCTCATATGAAGAAATATGAAAGCAATAAGCTGGAAAATTGCTTGTTGACAGTCTAATCTGTGGTCTAAATGCCTTTCAAAATGTTTTCTCCCCTCAATACTGGACTCTCGCCGAATCCAGAATATTATTGTTTAAAATGGCATGAAACCAATTTAGGTGAACCATTTGGGTCAATATTTTGGATTACGGAAAAGGGGCATATATGAGGCATTAAGCAATCGACTTTTGTTTGCTTCTAAAGTGCTGTATAAACAAATTATTGTAGTCTGCTTAATTCGATCGACAACAGACTGCGAGCTCTGAGTTAAGATCCTATGGGTATTAATTAATTCGGCGGAACAAGATATTACCAAATTTAGGAAATACCAGACTAATTACATGCGGATGGTGATAAAAAAAAAAATAATAATAACAATATTAATAATATGATGAAGATTACTATTTTAATAAATATTATTATTATAAATAATAATACGTTACTCTTGTTTTAAAATATTATATTTTTTGATAGTGCTAAATATTGGAATTAATCAACAAAATACGGTATATTACAAGGAATAATGAGCCGGCAACTGGGTTAAGTAAGTCGATCCGCTGCATATCCGATTATATTACGTTGTACGCACTAATTCCATCCGCTTTTGGAAGCAGTGGCCTAAATGCTAAAAAAATAAAATAAATATAGTTGCAATGACCGTCCGTGTGTAGATAAATGCCAAATATGAACATTACAATGATATTCTCTTATTTTATCAAGTCATACTGAAGTCAGTTGTATGATAATCTCTCAAAACTCAATGAGATTCCATAGGTCATCTTATTTCTCAGAAAGTTAGCTATAGCCTTGAGGAGCTACATTAGACTTCGGCGCTTCCAGCGCTTTTTTAAAAAATCTCTGTTTTGTATCTTTGTTTTTCCTGATTTCTAATTTTAACCCAAAGCTTTACTGTTGATCTATGCATTTCGCTTTTCTTGGACTTCTTTGTCGCTCTCACTTGCTTTCTTCTTTTCCACCCTGCGTCCTATGTAGTATGTGATGTGGGTGACAATGTTTCAAGTTTTACCAAGTCCTCAGCGCATCCTGGGTGGTCGGACCACGGCAAACACAAATACAAACCGATTGCTAAGCTGCGGACAATGAGGGAAATGTAGACAAATGTCCGGGTCCTGTTGGAAGCCTTTGTCCCGCCTGAGTTTTTGCATTTATTTCAGGGGAGGAATAATAGATGATTGACGCCCCGGTACAATGTGTTCAAACTGTTTGGAATAAATCTGAGGTTGTTTCTAGTTGTCATGGCATTCAACTGCTTTCAATGGACTATCTCTCCATTCATTTCTGAAACCTTCCACAATATTAAGGAAAGTCCTTCATCTTCAGCCTCTTACGGGGGCATGGACGCGCGAACGCACGCACGCGCGCACATGCAACTTCTTGGGCCCTTCAAGTTCAAAGATAAAGGGTGCCAGCGTGCCAGATGCTTTTCTTTTTATCTCCCAAATAATTATAATACATACAATATAAATTAAAATTACTGAAAACAACACGATAAAATAAATTCCGTAAAAAAATTAAACAACTCACAAAATAAAGCCTTGCTATTGTCAGATCTTGTTATTCAATGAAGAAAACATCGACTGAAGAGAATATAAACTTCTAAGAATTGTCATATTTTAAAACACATTCTCGAAAAAAAATAGATCAAAATAGGCCCATTTATTATTATTATTGTTATTGTAAGCCTTATTATAATTTAAAACATACCCCTTCTTCCACCGAGGAGGCTAATTGAATAACTGGAAGCAGCCACCATAGAGGTAAATATTTTACTAGTCTTGGCTGAGAGTTTTTCCGTGGAATTAATCATGCAGCAGTCTAAACCTTGATGACAATGGAGCCATTCAACTCATCGGGGACTGAGCACAGTCAGACTGTGACAAAGCTAAGGCCGAGTTGCTGCCTGACCCACCAAACTTTGCTTCAAATGGCTATAATGAGGAATTTAACGAAGAAAATAATCTCGCATTAAAGAAGCGATGATAAGGTAAATATATTGACATCGCAAAACTTTGAGCATGGCGTTCGCTCTTACTGATGTCTGTATTTTGCGAGCAATGTAATTCTACGTTATTTTCATTTTATAGTGGCTTGGCTATTGCAAATAATGAGAAAATAAATGTACCTATGAAATTATGTAAGGTTTGGAGACAGGGAGGTTATGTGACAGAGAAATATTCTTTAAATCGGCAATGGCAAGACTCCCTGAAGCCTTCGTACGCGGTTATTCGAAATATATTTGAACAATTGAACTAAGGGGTTAGGGAAGAAGAGGTAAATGTGCACAGGCTAAGTGGGCCTACTTCACTTGAAGAGCCCTCTCTGTGTGTTTACCTGTTTACTTTCACAGGTAGCTCGACCGGGCCGATTGCCTTTTCGCACTGACGGTGGGGAAAACAAATTCTTGCAGAAACGTTTTCGATGCGACATGGAGACATATTTACGATTAAAATGTATGAGATCCGGAAATTAAACAAGTGAAATCTATACTGTGAGTACAGGCACTCGAATATTAAGAAAGAAAGCAATACTGAAAATTGCTCCTTGGCTTCAATGCACACGCTGTTTGGTCAACTGTGGACATAACGGCGACTAAGCAAGGCGTGGGAAATTTATTTGTGTGCGAGGGGGATTCTTATTCTATTGTCCTTAGAAGTACTGTGTGCATTACGCTCGCTATTGCCATAATGAAGAAATTATGACCCAACGTTTTTGCACTGGATTACATCCCAATAATATTTTCAATGAGACAGAGCGACTCAGGAAGAAAAATCTACCAGGCCAGCCGATAGTATTACAGCCGATAGTACTAAGGCCACCACTGCTATCTGAATTCAAATAATAATAATAATAATAATAATGTTATTGTTATTATTGTTGTTGTTGTTGTTATTATTATTGTTATTATTAGCTATATATGTAGCGTACGTCAGGTTATGTTATTTTGCGCTCGAGCTGCATGTTTTCCACAAGTGTTGCAGAGTTATTTCAGGTATTTTCAATATTCTCAAACCAGAGGGTCGGGTGTCCAAAAAAATTACATTGTTTCAGCACGTGCTAGAGTCAGGTCCTATTGAGGGAAGACCATTGAGAGGAAACCACTGTTCTGAATCAAAAAGCCTTGCATTTGAACAGCAGATATTCTGCTGTGTGCATAGCGCGCTAATGACGATAAGTAGCTTTAAGCTCGTTTCGTGCCTTTATTGAACGGTTCATTTTATTGGTGCCACACGGCATGGATACACTTAAAACATCTGCATGAGTTACTTGCACTGACCAAAGTCGGAGTGGTGGTGGTGGTGGTGGTGGTGGTGGGGGGGGGGGGGGGTGACGAATTGAATCTCATTTGTATCGTTAAAAATAAACTCAAAACAACGCAGGCCTACATGCCTGTTATGTGGACAACACACTTATAGGCTCAGGCTTTCGTTTTGAATGTTGTATCTTAGCTAGCCTACTTAATGAACCTCATCCGTTAAAAATAGTATATCAGTTTCTTATTTTTTTTCGCGCAAACAAGTCTCTGACAGTCGTGTAGTCAATTGTTCAATGCTTACCTTTCAATGAAAAGGGGGAAATGGTAGTATTAGCTATTTTACATAAAATAAGGTATAAGCAGCAACTTTTCACTTTTTTAATAATGAAAAACGACATGCAAGTATAATGATAATAACCACATCTCTTCGAATAAAGAATCATCTTTTACTCACTTTATTTAACAAGGCAGTAATCCCATTTAATAGTAATAGCAGTGAAAGATTTATAATAACATTGAGCCTTCCCCTCTTTAATCGCTGAATTTCAGTTGTATTCCGCTCCCTCAGGCTGTAGCAGTTAGGCTTTGATAGAGGTTACATCTTTTTCCATGGGGTGCTCGTGATAAAAGCAAAAACCGCGGAGGGTTATTTCATGAATGTAAGCGTATACATAATGTGCTGGTAAAAGTATGTTAGTCTTATTTATGAGACTTACTGGTTGGCCGAGGGCGGTCCTCCCGAGGCATAAATCATTTGCAGTGGGCTGATTCCAGAATCGAAGCATTTTCCCCTCTGAGGCATAACACCGTGCTTTTTATTCATTTTCTTTCTTATGATGATTAAACATGTCACGATGAGATTAGCAATGTGCGTGTGGCCCGGGGAGTCGTCTGTATTTGTTTAACAACAAGTTTATTTGTTACGGTGAATTTCAAGCGGTGCTATGCTTAACTCAGCATTACGACCCTTTATCAGATTCCCTAGAAAAGAAGGTGAAATAATTATTTTTTAAGCACTACCAATTTTGCATCATACAAAAAGAGAGCGGCCACATCGCGCGTATTTAAAAAAAAAACCGCCGTGCAATTTGAGCACGCTCATCCCCAGTGGCTGTGATTAAAAATAATTATTCTACAGTATGTTTTATTGCCTGGGAATAACTAAAAAGAAAATGCCCCGTTTTCTGATTTTCACATTAAACTAGGCCTAAGTTTGTTAAACATTCCCGACGATGATTAATCTTTAATAAAGAATGGATGATAGTTACCTGAAATGGAAACTAGTGTTTTAGTTGCACGAAGATATTTGTAATACTCTAGCGGACTCTACTGACATAGATGTGAACTGTCGAGGAAAAATCACATCATGCGCACAAAAGATTGCGTTTACTTTCTAACATTCATCTTGCCTGTTCGCTGGAAGAACGAGGACAGGAGCGCGAAATGATTCATTCCTGACGATTTAGTGGAACACTTCCTGATCGTTCTGAAAAACATCGTTTATTGTCACCAAAAAATAAGCCTTATTAAAGAGCAGAGATATAAATAAACCAACAAATTCGTAATGTTATGCTCCACACGTTTTACATCACCCGAACGATGATCAATATTCCTCTCACTGCGCTGTAACTTGTAGGCTATACCGTGATATTGTTTCTGGCACTAACGAGTACGCAGGGAACCTCTCAGTTAAAAATGTAGCTATAAGAAAATTCAATACAAATTTAAAACATTGGGGTAATATCTAAAATTCTGTATATAACATCTTTAATTCGGGTCCTTAATATTTATCAAATTAGTGCGCCTCTGAACTTTTTAATTTTCGTTAAAAAGACGTGAAAGCCCACCAACGTATACTGATGAGGTGTCTGGAAACATTCAGGAACATTACTTCTACCAGAGATATTGAAATACAGGTCGATGCACAGAATAGCCTACAGTGAAGTAGGCTACGTAATCTGCATGGGAGCAACAGTCTCCTTCCACCTTCTCGCCACCCTGAAACATTCAGTCCAGTGTTCAATTGGGGGACAGACCTTGGTGATTATCTTTTTAATTCGCGGCAACTTTAACCCGGTAATACTGGTTGTAGCTAGGCTATATAGGTTCCGCACGTTGTCGTATTGTTTTTATTTTTTAAATGAACGTTACACCTAACTAGTTTCTTTTGATTTAAATGTAGCTTGTATTTACATGAGATCTTGCAGTCTCACATAAATCACTATGATGTGCGTC
Source organism: Gymnothorax reevesii (assembly GCA_029721435.1). Classification (NCBI taxonomy): domain Eukaryota; kingdom Metazoa; phylum Chordata; class Actinopteri; order Anguilliformes; family Muraenidae; genus Gymnothorax; species Gymnothorax reevesii. The sequence continues at coordinate 73,951,126 of CM056573.1, read as the reverse complement.
CAACGGATAGAATCGCAGTTCGTTTAAGACTGTAGCCCACTCTGCATCTCAATCGACATCGATTAATAGCCTGTTCAAAAAATTGTCCAAACGCCAGCAAACGTGACAATTATGTCACGAACTTGGAGCCCAGAAGCCAGAAGAATAGCCAACGTTATGAACAGGAACGTGCCACTGAATGGCTCGGTCAGCACTCAATGCGGTGGTTTTTAATCCGTGGAAAATATTATAAACACATTCTCTTTGAGGAAATCTTACATTTCACCGCGTCTTAACGAGTTAAGTAACGAAGCCATATATTGCGCTCACCTGGTGGCAGTTGAAAAGGGCTAAGTGATGTCGCCAGCGTTAAGATAGATCTGAGTTAATGAAATATCCCCAAATGGTAGTCAGAAGTGCGTGCAGAGATAAGCCTGATGTGGTTTATATACCCGGTAAGCAAGTGCTCTTCTTATGATATTGCCCAAGAGCGTTTGCATAGCTGCCGAAGTGGCTCTGCGCTTTCTCTCCTGTTAACATTGCACGGTGTTTGTTTTCCCTAGCTATGACGTGAAACAAAATATTGGCCATATGCTCATAGGCAATAAATTGTCAGAAGAGCAAACACGAGTCCTCTTGATGATGCTTTTAGCTGATTCAATGTAACTTTCTTATTCGAGTTTATATGACTTTCTTGATATTCTTTGGTTCAAATCGTAATCAAGGTGTTCTTTATTTTCATTTGCGATTCTAAGGGTGAGGGTAAACTGAAAGACAGCCCCGCGGCAGTATGGCAGAAAATAGGAACATTCATTCGATTCTTATCGCTCATGGCTGGCCCTGTAAAGATCTTACTAATAAATCCTTTGGTCTCTAAGAGGAGTCCAGGCAAAGGGACCAGATGTGGTATGCTATTTTTGTTCGACATTCTCACAGTTTACACAAGATACACAGAAGTAACAGTTAACTGCTTGGGTTACAGTTATTCATTTCGAACTCATGTCACTATATTTTAATCTACCCAACGAATTAAAAAAATACCATTCGTTTTTATTCATACATGAGTTTGAATTAACTGCGGGCTTCATTCCCTCGTTTGTTCCATCATTTGGAGAGCTCCGGTAGGCTTACATGAACGCACTATATACATCAGCGTTCTAATTTGCAATATTTTGGCTTCTAATAAAAACCGGAAGGGCACACGGTTGAACGCATACCCATATGTCAATATTTTTGGTTCATCCGGATATAGAATCTAGAATATGTTCCATATCACTTCCAAAATTGAATCAACTCATCCGTTGACTACCACCTACCATCCTACCAAAATCCGTTCATGTCTTTTTGAGTTATCCTGTGAGCAGGCAGGTAGACAAACAAACAAACAGGGGTGAGAACATGACCTCCTTGGCGGAGGTCATAACAACAACAACAACAACATTATTATTATTACTATTATTATTAGTAGTAGTAGTAGTACAAGTAGTAGTAGTAGTAGACGTAAAATTATAAGCGGATTCATAGACGTCAATCGTGGTGATGTCAATCAAGCCAAAGCGTTTGATTGAAAAAAGGCCCTGTGGGACAAAACTCGCATCATTCCAAACCAGCACATTAGCTTCGTTGCTCATCAGACTTCAGATGTGACTTCGCTCAGTTTTAGCTTGCGCTATTTACTTAAGCAATTAAAGGCACACAGGATCAACAGAGAATCAACGTTAACAAGCTTCATGTTGTATTAGGCTACACAATATTAGCCAGTCATCAACGCTCACAACAATATATAAGATTTTTCTCAACCGAGCAAACCACCCAGAATTTTATCATGTGTCTGAACGTGAAATCTATATTTTGTGTCACCAAGTGAAAACCTGCATATTACAGCTGTCATTTCAGGTTAAAATCAGATGATCTGCATGAATGCTAAAGCACTGTACATTTGTGATTTTTAACTTTCATGAAGTCCTGTTACCATTCACTTGATGGAAACAAGTTTGCTGTCATCAGAATTAAAAGGCAAACCAACGCCATTTAACAAATAGGGATTTAGAGAAATTTAAGATGTAGAAAAAACAATTTTGAGGTTGATATGCCCCTAACTTGCTTGTGCTGTCTTTTCTAAGTTTCCCTGTGAAAACAAACACTTGGCTCACATATTCTTTTCAGACAATCCATGCATTTCCCCTTAATGAAGCTGCGGCATAATAATCTTTGATAGGCCTACATAATAAAGAGCAAAATAAGAATTAGACTAAAGCTTCAGAAGCCTGCAGTATTCAATGCTTAATTACATTTAAAATAGGTATTTACTGTTAGTAAGTGATTGTCTGTAAGACACATATTCCAATGCTTTGTATTAAGAAATTATTACTTTGTCCCTTAATATTGACTTTTGGTCATAAGTTTTGTAAGTCATTGATTCATGCCATCGAAAAACTAATAAGAAGACACTAAAATATTGATTCTCAAATATTAAAATCATAGCTGGCGCTGAATTCTGTTGTTATATAACAGAAAGTGTATTTCATGTCCTGATCAAACAGTATTTATGTAATATTATTATTACACATTAAAATAGTAGAACTTTTATTTAAAAAACCTTTAAATGAAGAAGTAAGAATAACATGTTTGAGTCTTAATGTAGAATTGACTTCATTATCTTCTCTCTGTAGGTATCATAAGGTATTGGCCCCTATTTTCGCTCAATTTTTGACAAATTCTGGACATTCTCTGAACATGAACAGCATGAAATTACACCAAAGATCTCTGGCCGAGAATGATGAATCCCACTCTGAAAATTTGCTCTTCAGCTGAAGGGTATTTTCTTGACATGTTTCTTTTTTATTTTGAGAATAGACTCAAAAAAAAAAAATTGCCCCTGCATATGAACTAATTTGTGAAATAAATATATGTCACCTACAATAGCAGCCGGGGAAAACCTGCTCAAATCAGTGCTCAATGATTTTATTGTGGGCAGTTTGGAATCTTTGCATGATAATGGTGTTGCCAAGTACCGCAGGACCATCAATCAATAGGGAATACATTAGTGATAGTTCTGTGGACTGCCACTTTACTGATGAAGGATGGCTATAATGTCTCCTCGCTTTCATGATGTTCAAGAGTATCACTGAAATTTAAGAAAGCACAAATAAATAAAATGGGCTCATTATGCCTTTTAGAATCTTACTTTAACCCAAAGTAATTGGTTGGAGTTCCAATGAATTCATGCAGCCCTAGTGAGAGAAATACCTACCACTCACCCATTCTGCAAAAATCTCCTTGTAGTGTTTGAATATCATCTTTAGTATAAGACCAGATCCCAAAGCAGCCCTCAAGGACCTGTATGGTAGCCCTGATGGTCCCTAGCAGTTAAGCTATTATCAGTCTTGGCCTATAGCCTGATGACTTGCATGCTTAAGATGCTGTCACTCATCACATAAAGGCCCTGATCGGTATGCTACCTTTAATTTGGTCAATTCAAGTTTTAACATATCTCCAAAGTTACTTTGAGGGATAGATGGCTTCTCCAACAACAAATTCAAGAGAAAGAATGAAAAAGGAGGCATTTTGTCAAGGAAGATGAACTTTCAGGAAAATGCACCCTTGAGCATTTTTATGTTTATGAGTTATGCAGAGTGGTTGGAGATCCTTCATTTGCAAGCTGTAAAAACTCATCATTTAGAGTTGCATTATAAATGGATTCTCTCAGTTCAAAGACAAATTTCTTTTCCCTTTAACTTAGACTGCATAGAATACCTGCAATGACTTTAACTATGGATCCCAGTCTGAATCAATGGGGCTGAGAACCAGGAGAGGATACACTGTCACAGTTGAAGTACATGCATGTGCACAGATGCAGGAAAAACGTGCACACAATATGAATGCACAGAGACAATGGTATGGTGGCCGTAACAAGTTTTAATGTCTTCAGCGACATTAAAGTGGTGAGATGCTCTGTGTCAAGGGAAGAACAGAGAAACAAGTGGATCCATATGGAAAGTTTGAGTACTCACATACATTATTGCACTGATAAAGGCTGTTTGTTAGCCTAATGTATTGTTGAAGAATGAAAAGCTCATCCCAAGAATCAGTCCCATCTGTACCACAAAACACAGACCCAATCCAAGGATGCCCAAACTAACCCAAACAACAGCAGCAGGAAATTCCTGAAAACTAACTCCACAAACACACTTGCATGCATACAATGCAACATAATATTTGAACAAAAAACATGTTTTTCATTAGACTCTTTATGTCACAGTTGTAGATTTACAAGAACACAAATCACTAGTGGTGAAAATGCTTAGATCCCCTATATCAGTGCACCATAGCTGGGACATGTGAATGCTAAGCAAATTAAACAGTAGTCATGTTTATCACATAGTGCTAGGTATCCTCCCAAGCTATGCACTGCTAGGCCAGATCTACAGCCATGATAATTTCTTGCTTGTTTTCAAGGCTAGTCACCATCAGTCTTTCCTCCCATGAAATGCATGCCCAGTAGATTAGTCTTGACTATCTATTTCATTCCCCATTCAGCAAATTATAAATTAATTAGCTTAAGGACTCTGCAGCACTTCTTAAGGCCGTATCATGTCACTATTCGAACAGTTCTGAAAGCATGCGTAGGCACCATACACTATGCACTCCCACAGTCACATCGACGGGCCATTCATAGTCTCTGGCCTAATTACCATGTGTCAGGACTGTTGGAGCAAACAGGAGTAAAAGCGAACATGGGAAAACCACACAAACTCCATACAGAAAGCCCCCAAGTAGGATTCCCAACTGTAATGTGAATATAGGCCACTAGATGGCAGTGTTTACCTTTTTTTTGTTAATCTCAGACTGGAGTCATGTTTAGACATGTCCTGGACATGTCTGGGGCAAGTCTCAGAAAATAAAAAAAAGAGGTCTAAATGTGGGTGGGGTCTGCAAAAGAGTATATAAGGAAAAGAATTGAGACAGTAGAGTAGTAGGAGAATTTGCAAGAAGATGACCAGACCTGCCATTTTGTCAAGACCTGTGACGTTTCTTTTGTGGATTTCTTTGCCTGTGATTGAGCATTTTCATCATCCAGGACATCACCAAGTCACCCCACAAAAAGGGACTGTAAATATTTATGTTTTTGTATTCAATCTTGGTCTTTAGGTTAGTTAGTTGTTGGTTATTGTCTTTGTTTATTAAATGTGTTTAAGTTTTAAAAACTGTGTGCAATCCCTTGCTGTTGCTGTTGTTTTTAAATGTAATAACAAATTGGGGCCATAACAAATTGGGGGCTCAAGGTCCGGGATAGACCATTTTGTGAGTCATTTATTAAAAATCTAACATTTCAAATTGTAAAAATTTTTTTTTAATTGAATACATATATATTGACAACAGCAATGGATGATTTCTTGGCATCACCAACCGTAGGGGTTTTGAAGTCTTTTAAAAAGACAGAACTGCTAGAAATTTGCAGACATTTAGAGCTGACAGAGGTGAAACCAGCCATGCGAAAAGCAAGACTGGCTAGAGAGATAGTTGAATATTACATTGATGAAAATGTGTTTGCACCAGGAGATCTGGAACAGTTTCCAGTGGAAAATCCAAATATAGAAATGGAACTTAAATTAAAAATGCTAGAGATTGAAAGGGAGGAAAAAGAAAAACAAAGGCAGTTTGAGTTGGAAAAATTAGCAAGAGAAGAGAAACAAAGAGAATTTGAGAGGGAAGAAAAAGAAAAACAAAGAGAATTTGAGTTAGAAAAATTTGCAAGACAGAGAGATTTTGAATTAGAGAAATTCGATAGAGAAGAAAGACTCCAAATGGAGCAACAAAAAATAAAAATTCAAACTGAAAATAAATTTCGGGCTAGCCAGGAGGTAAAACTGGTGCCTCCATTTTCGGAAAAGGATGTTGACAACTATTTCCAGTGTTTTGAAAAGGTAGCAAAGAGTTGCCAGTGGCCAAAGGAACACTGGCCTCTGATGTTGCAAACTGTCCTCAAGGGAAAAGCTCAACAAGCCTATTCGGCTTTGTCTGCAGATGATTCCTCTGATTATGAGGTTGTCAAAAAGGTTATTTTGAGAGCTTATGAGTTGGTTCCAGAGGCTTACCGACAGAAATTCAGAGGTCTGAAGAAATCTGAAAATCAGACTTATGTTGAATTTGCTAATGAGAAGCAGGTTTGCTTTGAGCGCTGGTGTACTTCTATGGAGGTCAAGGATGATTTCAACTCACTAAAAGAGATGGTGTTAGTTGAAGAATTCAAGAACTGTGTTAAAGATGATGTTAAGACCTACCTTAATGAGAAGCAAGCACTGAATTTGCAATCAGCTGCCAAATTTGCAGATGAATATGTTCTCACACATAAGTCCAAATTTCAGTCTAGCAGTAACAATAAATGGTCCCAATTTCAGAAAAAGGGTTACGGTGATACCCAAGATTCCTCACCCAAAGACAAAGACAAAACTGGTGATGGTGCTCAGAAATCCAGTAACAGGTCTGATCAAAGTGTGAAAGCTGACAGTGACAAAAGTGGTCTAGTTTGCAGTTATTGCAAGAAATCTGGTCATGTTACAACTAACTGTTGGTTCCTTAAAGCTAAGAAAGAAAAAGAAAAGGATACCAAACCAAATGCCTTTGTGAAAACAAGGTTAGAAACCCCTGTAGTAGATAACCAATCTGCTAAATTGCCTGCTTCTTGTGGGGCTAAAAAGCCTGATACAGCTGACTTTGTGAGGGAGGAATTTCTTCCATTTGTGTCAGAGGGATTTGTGGCTCTGAATGAGCATACTACTCCTGTCCCCATATATATCCTAAGGGATACCGGAGCGTCTCAGTCACTTTTGTTGATGGACTCCTTGGAGTTACGTGATGAGACCGCTTCAGGGGATTTCATACTTGTACAAGGTATTGAAGGGAGGACTGTATCTGTACCCCTGCGCTCTATATTCTTGAAGTCAGATTTAGTTACAGGACAGGTAAAGGTGGGACTTATGTCAAGTCTACCTATAAAGGGTGTTTCTCTGTTGCTAGGCAATGACCTGGCTGGGGGCAAAGTAGTTCCCCCTGTACATCTTACTTCACAGCCGAGCACTGAAGATGGGGATGAGGACCCATCTCTGTATCCTTCTTGCGCAGTGACTCGTGCTATGGCTAAGAAGGCTAAAGAAGATGATGTTGTGGTGCCGTCCAGTACATTGAATAGTCAGGACTCAGGTGGTTCGCCTCATGACTCTGATTGGCCTACTATGGTTTCTCCGTTTGAGGACTTATCGGATACTTTTATCAGTTCTCTATTCAGCCAGCCGGATGGGTCTGGTGATTCTGATGTGTCTGGAGACTTGTCTCTGTCCAGAAAGCGGTTGATTGAGGAGCAAACTAATGATCCTGAAATTGGTGTACTAAAGAGGAGAGCCCTTCCTGAAAAAGAAATAGATGCAGTTCCAGTTGGGTATTATCTCAAGGATGGTGTGTTGATGCGGAAGTGGCGCCCTCCTGATATCCCTGCCAATGCAGATTGGGCAGTGGTCAGGCAAATTGTTGTTCCGAAGGTCTATAGGAATGAGATCTTAACAATGGCTCATAGTTTACCTTTAGGAGGTCATCTTGGTGTTAACAAGACTGTTGATAAGATCATGAAACACTTCTTTTGGCCTGGGCTTCGGAAAGACGTTTCCAACTTTTGCAAAACCTGTCACACTTGTCAGGTAGTTGGAAAACACCAGTTAGACCCACCTGTAGCTCCATTGCAGCCTATCCCAGCATTTGGGGAGCCATTCTCTAGGGTCATTGTTGATTGCGTTGGTCCATTACCCAAGACTAGATCTGGAAATCAGTACTTGTTGACAATCATGTGTGCATCTACCAGATTCCCCGAAGCCATACCTCTACGTAACATCAAGGCAACTGCAATCTCGAAGGCTTTGATAAAGTTCTTCACGTTGTTTGGTCTTCCCAGGGAAATTCAGTCAGACCAAGGTAGCAATTTCACTTCAGGATTGTTTCAGCAGGTTGTGTATGAACTAGGTGCAAAACAGATTCTTTCTAGTGCCTATCATCCAGAAAGTCAGGGTGCCTTAGAGCGGTTTCATTCCACTCTCAAGACAATGATGAGGACTTATTGTTATGACCATGAGAAAGACTGGGATGAAGGGGTTCATTTGCTGTTGTTTGCAGCTAGAGAAGCAGTGCAGGAGTCTACTGGATTCAGTCCATTTGAGCTAGTGTTTGGTCATGAAGTGAGAGGACCTTTGCTATTATTGAGTGAACAATGGCAAGAGGAAGAGCCGCAAATCAGTCTGTTAGACTATGTTAGCAAGTTCAAGGAAAGATTGCGTGCAGCTTGTGACCTTGCCAAAGAGAACTTGAAATCAAGTCAGGGAAAAATGAAAACTTGGTATGATCATAAGGCTAGAAGCCGTGAGTTTAAACCAGGAGAAAAGGTCCTTGTGTTGTTTCCCTTGCAGTCCAATCCATTGCAGGCTAGATTTCATGGTCCTTATGAAATTCTGACAAAACTCAATGATCTCAATTACATTGTGAAGACTCCAGATAGGAGAAAACCAAAACAATTGTGTCATATTAACATGCTTTAGCCTTATCATGACAGAAATGCTAGGGTTGCAGCTGTCACTTCAGATTCTCCAATGGTCGAAACGTGTGAAGATGAGGGGGAGTTTCAAGATGATGAACCAAGAATTAAAGCTGAAGTTCTTTCATGTAAATTGTCAAACACTGAAGTGTTGCAAAATCTTGATGTAAAACTCCAGCACTTAGAACCCTCACAGAGAGATCAGTTTGAAAGTTTGATCAAGAAATATGAGGATTTGTTTCCTGATGTTCCAAAGAGAGTTACTATAGCCTCTCATGATGTAGATGTTGGTGATGCCAAACCAATAAAACAGCATCCATACCGGATGAATCCTGAAAAGAGAAAGATTGCTGAGAAAGAGGTTGAATACATGTTAAAACATGATATTATCAGACCCTCCAACTCAGATTGGAGTTCACCCTGTGTGCTAGTTCCAAAACCTGATGGAAGTACTAGATTCTGTACAGATTATCGCAAAGTCAATGCTGTAACTAGAACTGATGTGTTTCCAATACCTAGGATTGATGATTGTATTGATAGAGTAGGGCAAGCAAAGTTTCTGACCAAGATTGATTTATTGAAGGGTTATTGGTGTGTGCCTTTAACTGAGAGGGCCAAGAGCATCTCTGCTTTTGCCACACCATCTGGATTGTACCAGTATGAAGTCCTACCCTTTGGCATGAAAAATGCCCCAGCCACGTTCCAAAGGATGATACAGTCTACAATCGCCGGATTGCCACACACGGGTGCGTACATCGATGACCTGATCACATGGAGTGACTCCTGGGAAGAACATCTAAAAGATGTAGAGACGTTGTTCCAGCGCCTGACCCAGGCTAACCTGACTGTTAACCTGAACAAGAGTGACTTTGGTTGTGCTTCTGTCACCTATCTTGGCTACGTCATAGGCCAGGGTAAGGTGGCACCCATAAATGCTAAAGTCCAAGCCATCATGGACTTTCCAGTTCCTGACAACAAAAAAGCTTTGCGCCGCTTCCTTGGAATGATCGGGTACTACCGCAAGTTCTGCAAGAACTTTGCTGAGATTGCTCTCAGTCTAACTAACCAACTGAAGAAAGGCGTAAAGTTCACCTGGGATGATGCATGCCAGAGAGCCTTCGATCGCCTGAAGTCTCTGCTGTGTCACTTCCCCGTGCTCAAATCTCCTGACTTCAACAAACCGTTCTCCATCGCGGTCGATGCTAGCGACCAAGCTTGTGGATCTGTGCTCCTACAGAGAAGTGACTCTGATGACATTGAGCATCCCGTGGCATACTTCTCCAGGAAGTTCAATCGCCACCAAAGGATATATTCCACAATAGAGAAGGAACTGTTGGCTCTGGTTCTTTCTTTACAACACTTTGAGGTTTATGTTTGTACAGGACAAAAGCCAATGATTGTGTACACTGACCACAATCCGTTAATGTTTTTGAGTAAGATGAAAAACAAGAATCGGAGATTGTTGAATTGGAGTTTGATTTTACAGGAGTTTGACTTGGAAATTAAGCATGTGAAGGGTACAGACAATGTAATTGCTGATTGCTTATCCCGTGTTTGAATGTGTATATATGTATCATGTGTTTGAATATTGTATGATATGTATATATAGACAAGTGTTCACTTAACCATTTTGTATTGAAAAGAAAAATTTTTCCTTTATGAGTCAAAATTTTTCCCTTTTGGAATGGAGGTGTAATGTGAATATAGGCCACTAGATGGCAGTGTTTACCTTTTTTTTGTTAATCTCAGACTGGAGTCATGTTTAGACATGTCCTGGACATGTCTGGGGCAAGTCTCAGAAAATAAAAAAAAGAGGTCTAAATGTGGGTGGGGTCTGCAAAAGAGTATATAAGGAAAAGAATTGAGACAGTAGAGTAGTAGGAGAATTTGCAAGAAGATGACCAGACCTGCCATTTTGTCAAGACCTGTGACGTTTCTTTTGTGGATTTCTTTGCCTGTGATTGAGCATTTTCATCATCCAGGACATCACCAAGTCACCCCACAAAAAGGGACTGTAAATATTTATGTTTTTGTATTCAATCTTGGTCTTTAGGTTAGTTAGTTGTTGGTTATTGTCTTTGTTTATTAAATGTGTTTAAGTTTTAAAAACTGTGTGCAATCCCTTGCTGTTGCTGTTGTTTTTAAATGTAATAACAAATTGGGGCCATAACACAACCCATTTGCTGAGAGGCAACATCGCAACCCACGGCACCACCAAAACATGCCAAACTATTCTGTCAGAGTATAGCTCAGATTATTGTCTTTCAGTCAAATAAGATGCCGTCCAATGTATTTATGGGTATTTGGTCGAACTGGAGCTGGGAAGATGCTTCTGTGCTCCTCACAATTCATTCTACTGCTGCTATCCAACCCTGCTATGGGCTGGCAAACTTTTCCAGGGTGTATTCCAACCCAGCAGTAGGAACCAGTAGTCCAACAGTTTCTGAAATAGCTTTCAGTCTTCCACATCTCGCACTCCACAATCCAATCAAGCTTCTAACCTGTGGCAACCAGTAAGAGACCATTTGTCTCTTCATCGTCCAATCTCCTGTTATCCTGGACCACCCTTGGATGGGTAAACACAACCAGGAGGTGAACTGGAGAAGAAACCTGATTTTGGGCTGTAGCCTCTAATGTGGGGGGAAAAAAAGCCACTAGATGGCAGTATTAACTTTTTTTTTGTTAAGCCCAGTCTGGAGCTAGGTTTTGGGCATGTCCTGGGCATGCCTCAGAGGGGAAAGTCCCAGAGAATTGAAAAAAGTCTGGAAGGTTGTAGGGGGCTTGAAAAGGGTATATAAGGAGAACAATTGAGAGAGTAAAGTAGCAGGAGAAATTGCAAGGAGAAATAGTGGAAGGATACATTTGACCAGACCTGTCACTCTTTACAAGACCTGTGAAGCTCGTTTTGTGGATTTTTAGCCTGATTTGGAGCATTTTTCTGTCCCAGGACATCGCAAGACCCCTTTATTTACCAAGGGACTGTAAATATCTCATTTTCTTTATTATTTCAATCTCGGTCAGTGCTTTGTTTAATTAAATCTGTTTTAAGTTTTAAAATTTTGTCTGTCATCCCTTGCTGTCCGAAATGTCATAACAAATTGGGGCCATAACAAATCGGGGGCTCGTCCGAGATAGACCACTGTGTGAGTCATTTATTGAAAATCTAAACTTTCAAATTATGAAATTGATTTTGAATTTTCCTAAGATATATATTGACAGATCAACAGCAATGGACGATTTCTTGGCATCACCAATCATAGAGGTTTTGAAGTCTTAAAAAGACAGAACTGCTAGAAATATGCAGACAGTTAGAGCTGACAGATGTAAAACCAACCATGCAAAAGGCAAGACTGGCTAGAGAGATAGTTGAATATTACATTGATGAAAATGTGTTTGCACTAGGAGATCTGGAACAGTTTCCAGTGGAAAATCCAAATATAGAAATAGAATTTAAATAAAAAATGCTAGAGCTTGAAAGAGAGGAAAAAGAAAAATGAGTGTTTGAGAGAAAGAGAGAAAAGAAAGGGAGGAAAAGAGAATTTGAGAGAGTAGAAAGAGGGAAAGAAAGAGAATTTGAGAGAAAGAGGAAAGAGCAGAAAGACAGAGACAGAGATTTCAATTGACAGAAGTTACATAGAGAAGAAAGGCTCCAAATGGAGCAACTAAAAATCAAAATGGAAGCTGAAAACAAATTTCATGCTAGCCAGGAGGTAAAGCTGGTGCCTCCATTCTTGGAGAAGGAGGTTGATAAGTATTTCCAGTGCTTCAAAAAAGGTAGCTAAGAGTTGTCAGTGGCTAAAGAAACACTGGTCTCTGATTTTGCAAACTGTCCTCAAGGGTAAAGCTTAACAAGCCTATTCGGCTTTGTCTGCAGATGATTCCTCTGATTATGAGATAGTCAAAAAGGTTATTTTGACAGCTTATGAGTTTGTTCCAGAAATTCAGAGGTCTGAAGAAATCTGACAATCAGACTTATATGGAATTTTGCTAATGAGAAGAAGGTTAGCTTTGAGCGCTGGTGTACTTCAATGGAAGTCAAGGAGGATTTCAACTCACTAAAAGAGATGGTGTTAGTTGAAGAATTCAAGACCTGTGTTAAGGATGAAATTAAGACCTACCTTAATGAGAAGCAAGCACTGAATTTGCAATCAGCTGCCAAATTTGCAGACGAATATGTTCTCACACCTAAGTCCAAATTTCAGTCCAGGAATAACAATAGATGGTCCCAATTTCAGAAGAAAGGTAACGGTGATACCCAAGATTCCTCACTCAAAGACAAATCTGGTGATGGTGCTCCGAAATCCAGTCACATGTCTGATCAAAGTGTGAAAGCTGACAGTGTCAAAAGTGGTCTAGTTTGTAATTAATGCAAGAAATCTGGTCATGTTACAACTAAATGTTGGTCCCTTAAAGCTAAGAAAGAAAGAAAAGGATACCAAACCCAATACCTTTGTGAAGACAAGGTTAAAAACCGCTGTAGTAGATGATCGATTTGGTAAATTGCCTGCTCCTTGTGGGGCTAAGAAGCCTGATACTGCTGACTTTGTGAGGGAGGAATTTCTTCCATTTGTGTCAGAGGGATTTGTGGCTCTGAATGAGCATTCTCCTCCTGTACCCATATATATCCTATGGGATACCAGAGCTTCTCAGTCACTTTTGTTGATGGACTCCTTGGAGTTACATGATGAGACCGCTTCTGGGGATTTCATAATTGTACAAGGTATTGAAGGGAGGACTGTATCTGTACCCCTGCGCTCTGCATTCATGAAGTCAAATTTGGTTACAGGACAGGTAAAGGTGGGACTTATGTCAAGTCTACCTATCAAGGGTGTTTCTCTGTTGCTAGGCAATGACCTGGCTGGGGGCAATGTAGTTCCCTCTGTTCATCTTACTTCACAGCCGAGCACTGAGGATGGTGATGAAGACCCATCCCTGTACCCTTCCTGTGCAGTGACCCGTGCTATTGCTCAGAAGGCTCAAGAAGAAGATGATGTGGTGCCGTCCAGCACATTGAATAGCCATGACTCAGGTGGTTCACCTCATGACTCTGTTTGGCCCAATATTGTTTCTCCATTTGAGGACTTATCAGACACTTTTATTAGTTCTCTGTTCAGCCAGCCAGTTGGGTATGGTGATTCTGATGTGTCTGGAGACTTGTCTCTGTCCAGAAAGCGGTTGACTGAGGAACACACCAATGATCCTGAAATTTCTGTTCTAAAGAAGAGAGCCCTTCCTGATGAAGAAATAGACGCAGTTGCAGTTGGATATTATCTCAAGGATGGAGGTTTGATGCGGAAGTGACGCCCTCCTGATATCCCTAATGCAGATTGGGCAGTGGTCAAGCAAACTGTTGTTCCGAAGGTCCTCAGGAACGAGATCTTAACAATGGGTCATAATTTGCCTTTAGGAGGTCATCTGAGTATTAACAAGACTGTTGACAAGATCATGAAACACTTCTTCTGGCCTGGACTTCGAAAAGATATTTCTTGTCAGGTAGTTGGAAAACGCCAGTTAGATCCACCTGTAGCTCCATTGCAGCCTATCCCAGCATTTGGGGAGCCCATCTCCAAGGTCATCGTTGGGTAATGGACCAACACAATCAAGACTAGATATGGAAATCAGTACTTGTTGACAATCATGTGTGCATCTACCAGATTCCCTGAAGCCATACCTCTACACAACATCAAGGCAACTGCAATCTCGAAGGCTTTGATAAAGTTCTTCACGTTGTTTGGCCTTCAGTCAGACTAAGGTAACAATTTCACTTCCGGATTGTTTCAGCAGGTTGTGTATGAACTAGGTGCAAAGCAGATTCTTTCCAGTGCCTATCATCCAGAGAGTCAGGGTGCCTTAGAGTGGTTTCATTCCACTCTCAAGACAATGATGAGGACTTATTGTTATGACCATGAGACAGACTGGGATGAAGGCATTAATGTGCTGTTGTTTGCAGCAAGAGACGCAGTGCAGGAGTCTACTGGATTCAGTTCGTTTGAGCTAGTGTTTGGCTATGAAGTGAGAGGAACTTTGCTATTGTTGAGTGAACAATGGCAAGAGAAAGAACCGGATATCAGTCTGTTAGACTATGTTAGCAAGTTCAAGGAAAGACTGCATGCAGCTTGTGACCTAGCTAAAGAGAACTTGAAATCAAGTCAGGGAAAAATGAAAACTTGGTATGATCATAAGGCTAGAAGCCGTGAGTTTAAACCAGGAGACAAGGTCCTTGTGTTATTTCCCTTGCAGTCTAATCCTTTGCTGGCTAGATTTCATAGACCTTATGAAATTCTAACAAAACTCAATGAGTCAAAAATTTTTCCCTTTTGGAATGGAGGTTTAATGTGGGAAAAAAAAGCCACTAGATGGCAATATTGACTTTTTTTTTAAGCGCAGTCTGTAGCTAGGTTTTGGGCATGTCCTGGGATGCCTTAGAGGGGAAAGTCCCAGAGAATTGAAAAAAGTCTGGAAGGTGGGAGGGGGCTGGAAAAGAGTATATAAGGAGAAAAATTGAGAGAGTAAAGTAGGAGGAGAAATTTCAAGGAGAAATAGTGGAAGGATACACTGAAGACCTGTGAAGCTCGTTTCGTGGATTTTTGCTTGAGTTGGAGCATTCTCCTGTCCCAGGGCATTGCAAGATAGCAACCCCATCTACATTACCAAGGGACTGGAAATATCTAATTTTCTTTATTATTTCAATCTCGGTCAGTGCTTTGTTTAATTAAATCTGTTTAAGTTTTAAAATTTTGTCTGTCATCCCTTGCTGTCCGATATGTCATAACAAATTGGAGCCATAACAAGCCCCACCTGTCTGCAGACGTGCCTGAGTAAGGCTCACTCACCTGTCCCTGTCACCGCTGATGAGATCCCGAACCTAGAGAAGGTTCCTCCTGAGTACCTGGACCTCAAGGAGGTCTTCAGTAAATTCCAGGCCACCTGTCTGCTGCCTCATCATCCTTATGGCTGCGCCTCAAGCCGGGTACTACGCCCCCTAGAGGAGGACTGTTCTCCTTCTCCAAACCAGAGACTGAAGCAATAGAGGCATGGTGGGCGGCATGGTGGCATAGTGGTTAGCACTACTGCCTCACAGCAAGAAGGCCGTGGGTTCGAATCCGGCCTGGGGCCTTTCTGTGTGGAGTTTGCATGTTCTCCCCGTGTTCGCGTGGGTTTCCTCCGGGTACTCCGGTTTCCCCCACCCATCCAAAACATGCAATATAGGAACCCTCCCTCCCTCCTGTATGGCTGTGTGTGAATGTTTGGTGGTGGTCGGAGGGGCCACGCCTCCGTCAGTCTGCCCCAGGGCAGCTGTGGCTACAAAAACGTAGTTTACCACCATCAGAGTGTGAATGAATAATGCCTCCATTGTAAAGCGTCTTTGAGTGTCCAAAAAAAGCGCTATATAAAATTGATGCATTATTATTATTATTATTAGAGAAGTATTCAATGAGGCGTTGGCTGCCGGCATCATCCGCCCTTCCTCATCACCTGCCGGAGCTGGTTTCTTCATGGGTAAAAAGGATGGTTCCCTCTGGCTATGCATCAACTATAGGAGCCTCAACAACACCACCCACAAGAACCGCTATCTCCTCCCTCTTATGTCTAGTGCTTTTGAGCTCCTCCAAGGGACTAAAATATTTACCAAACTGGATCTTCATAATGCCTACCATCTGGTCCGTATAAGGGAGGGGGATGGCAGCTTCCAGATGGACCCGGCCAAGGTTGAACCCATCCTTCAGTGCTTTTTGGGTTTCACCAACTTTTACAGAGAACTATAGTACCATGTATCTAGTATCTAGTACTAGTATCAAGAACTATAGTACCATGGCGGCCCCTCTCATAGCCCTCACCTCCAACAAAGTGAAGTATACCTGGAATGTCAACACCGAAGCTGCCTTCAACAAACTTAAAGCCTTTTTCACCTCTGCTCCCATCCTCATTCATCCTGTCGTGGAAAACCAGTTCATTGATTAGGTGGATGCTTCCAACATCGTGGTTGGGACTATTCTCTCTCAAAGATCACCCAAAGATAACAAGATTCACCCCTGTGCCTTCTCTTCCCATCGACTCACCACCACTGAACAAAATTACCATATCGGTGACTGCAAACTGCTGGCAGTCAAGATAACCTTAGAAGAATGGAGCCACTGGCTGAAGGGTGTTCAATTACCTTTGCTGGTTTGGACTAATCACAAGAATCTGGAGTATTTGCAGCCTGCCAAGAGGCTCATCCCTCAACAGGCTAGGTGGGCATTTCTTTTTCCTGCTTCAACATCCATCTTGCCTACCGCCCCAGATCAAAGAACACAAACCCTGATGCCATGTCCAGAAGATTCAACCCACTGGCCAAAGATCCATCTCCTCACACCATCCTTCTTCCTGAGGTCTTCAACAACGCTCTCAAACTCGAGCTCGAACAAACTGTCAAGCAAGCTCAAGATGACTCCCTCGCTCCAAGCTCTTTCCTAGCCACTACATCAACCACTCACTAAGCTTCATCCAGTGCTAGTTTTGGTGGCTGAACATGAAGAAAGACATTCAAGATGATGTCTCTGCCTGCTTAGTCAGTGCCCAAGCTAAGGCATCTCACCAACCCCCCAAGGTTTCTTACAACCCCTGCCCACACCGTGTTGTCCTTAGTCACACATTTCCCTAGACTTCATCACAGGTTTACCTCCCGACAATCACCACACCGCTATTCTCACCATAGTAGACAGGTTCTCCAAATCCGTTCTTTTTGTCCCAGCACTAAATTACCTTCAGCCCACTAAACCACCGCTGTTCTCATTCAGCATGTTGACAAATTACATGGCATTCCCACTGACACAATTTCCGACAGAAGTCCCCAATTCCCTGTACACTCTTGGAAAGCTTTTTGCTCATTTTTAGGCACATCAGTCAGTTTATCCTCCGGTTTCCACCCCCAGTCTAACGGCCAGACTGAGCAAGCTAATCAACGAATTGAGAGTTTTCTCAGGTGTATCTGTGCCATGAGTCCTACATCCTGGAGTCAACAGCTTCCCTGGGTCGAGTACGTTATCAACAGCCACACCTCCTCCTCTTCCAAGTTCCCCGTTCGAACGCTGCTTGGGATACCAGCCCCCTGTTGTTCCCAAGCCAGAAGGAAGAGGTAGCTGTTCCGTCAGCAGCCACCTTCATCCGCAGATGCAAACGGACCACCCGCATCTGCCTCCTCGAAGCTGTTGCCCAGATGAAGGAGCTGGCAGACAAGCAGCGCACTCTGGCCCCCAAGTACTAAGCTGGACAGCCAGTGCAGTAATCCACCAAGGACACCCCTCTGAAAGGTGACAATCATAAACTTTTTCCTAGATATGTAGGCCCTTACACCATAATTAAAACCATCAGTCCCATAGCTGTTCACCTACGCCTCCTTGCCACTATGAGGTGCCTTCACCCTACCTTTCATGTGTCTCGTCTCAAACCTGTTGTTACCCACCACCTTTGTCTTGCTCCTGATCACCCCCCCCGAGTCATCGAAGGAGGCAAGACATTCACTGTTCAGTGCATGCTGGACTGTTGCGGCCTTTGGAAGAAGTTTGCAATACCTTGTTGACTGGGAGGGCTACAGCCCCAATGAAGGCTCCTGGATCCTCACCAGCTTCAATGTTGATAAAACTTTGATTACAGACATTTACAGAACTCACCCTATGCCTGCTGTTTGGGGGGTAATTTTGAACATTCTGCATTTTCTGTATGTACTGGTTAACGTTTATTTCCATTTAATTTATTATTTCATGCATTTTGTACACTCAAAAAAAATGTTATGAAATATTACATTTACTTAATAATATTAAGTCAGCTGGTTCCACGCAATTGCTTTTCGTAACCTTTATTTGACTTTGGCCAGTTTAAGGCGAGACACGCAGGCAAAAACATGGATTTTTCATGCAATGGTCAAATTTGAGATTTTGGGCTAGTTTACTCCTTGAATATATATTTTTTCAAACTGCAATAAAGAAAACATAAAAATTATACATTAAGACCTTTATTTTATTACATTTTGTCTACTTGCGGCAGTGAGTTTCTTCCGAATTTACAAAAAAGTTAGCATTCCAAACCAACGAACAGCACTTTGCCTCTTCACTGAAGTCTGTCATATCCGGTACCGCTGAAAAGCTCTGATTCTCCTGTACAACGCTGTAATCCAAATTAGGGCATTTTCTTTCTGTCAGTAACCAATTGTGAAAGTTCATAGGGGGATTTAAAGCTAATGACAAAATCTCATTGGCTACTGCTGGTTTCTGTTAACATGATTCGCTCAGATGCATCACGTGGTGCGCTCTGACACTCCCGTCTTTAGCTTGCTGCGGAACCTTGGCTGTGTCCGTATAGTTAAATAATTGCGTCCTATCGTCTAATTCCGAACCAATTCATTTAACCTCTGTGTAAAACGTCATGAGATAAAGGAAAGGTGTAAAGGGGACTCTTTTACAACTTAGGGAGAGAACCGCGTTCATAAGAGAATCCGAATGCACTTACACTGGCCGCAGTGATCACCCGTCATGTTTGTTTGAAATTTGGTGGCATGTTCGCGTTCCCGTGCCGTGGTCTGCAATTAGTCAATCAATGCAATGCATGTGTTCCACGATCATTCAAGTCGTTTAAATCAAATAGGACCATTTGAAACGTTTTTATGCAATTCCATTGCTTTCAACCCCCGAGTAAAGAAAAGTGCGAAAAGTCTGGAGTCATAATTAATTCCATGTTACCAGTGGTGAAATCCACCGAAACGCATGTGAAACTAATAAACCTCCATGCACAAGTATTTCAATTCCGCCTGAGAGTCTCTTGCAAACACGCAGGTTGAATGGTTGCTGACATACGGCGTCTTTACATCTCCACCAGTGGTCTTCAACGTTGTTCCCACTGATTATGCTGGCTTTTGTTCTAACAACAGTTGTAATCGCAGGATTTTAACGAGCTGTTCATTAGTCTTAATTAAGTGTATTTAATGCTTGGAGTAGTTATTTGCACTCTTAATTCACAGATAAGAGAAATATCCATGTTTTCCATCCAGAATAAAAAAATGCCATACCCACATTGCTATGCATTGGAAATAACAACATAAAATGAGAGAAAACTAGAAAAGCACTCAGAGAGCACAGACCTCCGCCAGGGGGCAGCAAAACCCAGAAGAACGGCAGTTGGAACTCCGTCCCATTGGAAAGACTTGAAATCTTGAACTTTGGTGTATATCTCAGCAGTGCTTTGGCCTAGATACGCCAAAATTTGATCACCTGATCATTGGCTTAATATTCACCTTCTCTGAAAATTTCATCCATTTCTGTCCATTACTTTTTGAGTTATGTTGTACACAAACAAACCAACAAACAAACGGCACCGAAAACATAACCTTCTCGGCGGAGGTTACAAATGTAACCGATCAAATTAAATATGTACTTGGCTCCTACTTGGTGAAAACTAATTGGCACATCAAGACAAATTTAGTCGACAAGTAAATGGTAAAGAGTCAAACCAGCTTTGTGTTAATCTAATTAATTCCCCTGAAGTTTTTTTTTTTTAAATAAATTTTGCATTTCCAATCCCACCCGAATCTGGAATGCCCAATTGGAGAACTATGTACAAAGCTTGCTCGTATGCGACCCCTTGCTGCCAACTCAGGATAGTGAAGACAGTTCACGGCTCTCCTCCTGAAGCGCGTGCCTGTCAGCCACTGCTTCTTATACACTCATTGGTTGAATATTCGCAAGTTCAGAACGAGGGCTGAGGATACCCGGACATGACCAAATCCAGAGTCTTCCTGACGAGCGCCCGTCTGGCCAACAGGAGGCGCTTGAGCAACGAACAAAGGTGTTTGCATCCCATACCCGGCAGTCCCTTCCCAATTTGAAACCCTGTAGCGCGATAGCCAATTGTGCGCAACTCTGAAAAAGCTGCCGACCACTGCCGGTTGGTAGGACCGGGGCTCGAACCCGCGACGTGATAGTCACCTCTGCACTGCAGCGCAGTGCCTTAACTTGAACTTGAAACAGTTGTGTCCCTCAGCCCAATTTGGGGTTTATTGAGTTCCCTAGTGTCTAATTTGATCAGTTTCAAATGTTACAATGCTGGAAATTTCTTGCAGTATAGAAATAAAACCACAATCTTTGAGGATATTTTATTCTTCATAGCATGGATGGATGCTTCTATGAAACATTTGGCTAAAAACAGTAAGTAACAACGCTAAATATTAAAAACAACTAATTAAGACATTAATAACTTGTTAAAATCCTGTGATAACAATTGTGTTTGGAACAAAAATCAGCATACACAGTGGGTCCCTAGGAACGACATTGAAGACCATTGCTCTACATGACTGTAGAGTGAGAGTAGAAGTGCTGTCGCGTTTGACATGAGTTTTGTCTGCAAGTTTGTGCAGTGTAGGCCAATATGTTTATTACTTGAATAACTACAGCTGTAGGCCTTAGATGCCTGTCATGTTATTAAATGATCAATTTTCACAAGCTTAAAATATACCACATTACTAATTATAAAGGCCTGAACATTTATTCTGTTTGTGAGCAATTGTTTCCAAACAGAAATGCATTAAATTCCCCAATGTAATTCTTTGAATGCAGTTTTCTCAAAACTAGTTTTTTTGTCATACTCCAAGTCAAACTTCTCTGCCTCTGTGGTACCTATGTATACCATACTTTGTATACTTTGTGTTATACACTTAGCAATATTCTGAAGATATTTACTGAGGGATTTGTTAATATATCATCCCTAGCCTGAATTATGAGACATTTTATTCCCAAAAATATGGCGAAAATGGATTTTTTGAGGCCATGGACAGCATATTTTGATTTTGTCACGAACAAAAGCAGATATCCTTAAATCCCTTTGTAATTGTTTTTTCATCTTATATGTTAACAAAATGAAAAAAGAAATTTGCATCTGACTTTATCAGATGTTTAGATTTATCATCCTAAAATATATGCAAGTTAGTGCATATTTAATGAGATAATGCCTGATTTGCATATTTAAACATAAAAATTTAAAAAACTTGTAATACAAATTTTTTTCATACTATTGCAAGTAATCAACTGAGGAAGTTTCATGATGATATCTATTATTTAAAATTTTTACCCTATTCACCTGTAGTGTCTCGCCTTAATTAGTTGCATTGAGTGGAATGTACTTAACTCAGTTTTTTGAGTGTATTATCTGCCTTATCATTTGCCAGTTCCATGCACATTGTTTCCCCTGAGATGTCTTGCATACTAACTTGTACATTTGGGTAATATTATTACTGCACAGACTACTAACTCTACTAATTGATTCTCTCTGCTTTCCAATCGAATCTCTAATGCCACACTCTTTGCTCTCCCACTCCTTTGCCTTTGTTTCTGCAGAGATTTAGCAACTATCTCTTATACTAATCGTTTTCTCTCATCTCTCCCCACTTAAACACTCCCTAAATGGAGCCGTTATTGTTTAAGGATGTCCTCTGAAAACTAGTCTTTGTACTTCACAGCCGAGCACTGAAGATGACGATGAAGACCCATCTCTGTATCCATCCTGTGCAGTGACTCGTACTATGGCTAAGAAGGCTAAGGAAGAAGATGATGTGGTGCCGTCCAGCACATTGAATAGTCAGGACTCAGGTGGTTCGCCTCATGACTCTGTTCGGCCTACTATGGTTTCTCCGTTTGAGGAGGATCAGATACTTTCATCAGTTCTCTGTTCAGCCAGCCAGATGGGTCTGGTGATTCTGATGTGTCTGGCGACTTGTCTCTGTCCAGAGCGGTTGATTGAGGAGCAAACTAATGATCCTGAAATTTATGTACTGAAGAGGAGAGCCCTTCCTGATAAAGAAATAGACGCAGTTCCAGTTGGGTATTATCTCAAGGATGGTGTGTTGATGCGGAAGTGGCGCCCTCCTGATATCCCGAATGCAGATTGGGAAGTGGTTAGGCAAATTGTTGTTCCGAAGCTCTACAGGAATGACAACTTAACAATGGCTCATAATTTACCTTTAGGAGGTCATCTTGGTGTTAACAAGACTGTTGATAAGATCATGAAACACTTCTTCTGGCCTGGGCTTCGGAAAGATGTTTCCAACTTTTGCAAAACCTGTCACACCTGTCAGGTAGTTGGAAAACACCAGTTAGACCCACCTGTAGCTCCATTGCAGCCTATCCCAGCATTTGGGGAGCCCTTCTCTAATGTCATTGTTGATTTTGTTGGTCCATTACCCAAGACTAGATCTGGAAATCAGTACTTGTTGACAATCATGTGTGCATCTACCAGATTCCCTGAAGCCATACCTCTACGTAACATCAAGGCAACTGCAATCTCGAAGGCTTTGATAAAGTTCTTCACGTTGTTTGGCCTTCCCAGGGAAATTCAGTCAGACTAAGGTAGCAATTTCACTTCCGGATTATTTCAGCAGGTTGTGTATGAACTAGGTGCAAAGCAGATTCTTTCCAGTGCCTATCATCCAGAAAGTCAGGGTGCCTTTGAGAGGTTTCATTCCACTCTCAAGACAATGATGAGGACTTATTGTTATGACCATGAGAAAGACTGGGATGAAGGTGTTCATTTGCTATTGTTTGCAGCAAGAGAAGCAGTGCAGGAGTCCACTGGATTCAGTCCGTTTGAGCTTGTGTTTGGCCATGAAGTGAGAGGACCTTTGCTATTGTTGAGTGAACAATGGCAAGAGAAAGACCCGCATATCAGGCTGTTAGACTATGTTCGCAAGTTCAAGGAAAGATTGCGAGCAGCATGTGACCTAGCTAAAGAGAACTTGAAATCAAGTCAGGGAAAAATGAAAGCTTGGTATAAGGCTAGAAGCCGTGAGTTTAAACCAGGAGACAAGGTTCTTGTGTTGTTTCCCATGCAGTCCAATCCATTACAGGCTAGATTTCATGGTCCGTATGAATTTCTAACAAAACTCAATGATCTCAATTACATTGTGAAGACTCCAGATAGGAGAAAACCAAAACAATTGTGTCACATTAACATGCTGAAGCCTTATCATGACAGAAATGCTAGGATTGCAGCTGTCACTTCAGATTCTCCTATGGTCGAGACGTGTGAAGATGAGGGGGAGTTTCAAGATGATGAACCTAGAATTAAAGCTGAAGTTCTTTCATGTAAATTGTCAAATTCTGAAGTGTTACAAAATCTTGATGTAAAAGTCCAGCACTGAGAACCCTCACAGAAAGATCAGTTTGAGAGGTTGATCAAGAAATATAAAGATCTATTTCCTGATGTTCCAAAGACAGTTTCTATAGCCTCTCATGATGTAGATGTTGGTGATGCCAAACCAATAAAACAGCAACCATACTGGATGAATCCTGAAAAGAGAAAGATTGCTGAGAAAGAGGTTGAGTACATGTTAGAACATGATATTATCAGACTCTCTAACTCAGATTGGAGTTCACCCTGTGTGCTAGTTCCAAAACCTGATGGAAGTACTAGATTCTATACAGATTATCGCAAAGTCAAGGCTGTAACTAGAACTGATGTGTTTCCAACACCTAGGATTGATGATTGTATCGATAGAGTAGGGCAAGCAAAGTTTCTGACCAAGATTGATTTATTGAAGGGTCATTAGTCTGTACCTTTAACTGAGAGGGCCAAGAGCATCTCTGCTTTTGCCACGCCATCTGGATTGTACCAGTATGAAGTCCTCCCCTTTGGCATGAAAAATGCCCCAGCCACCTTCCAAAAGATGATACAGTCTACAATCGCCGGATTGCCACACACGGGTGCGTACATCGACGACCTGATCACACGGAGTGACTCCTGGGAAGAACATCTGAAAGATGTAGAGACATTGTTCTTGCACCTGACCCAGGCTAACCTGACTGTTAACCTGAAGAAGAGTGACTTTGGTCGTGCTACTGTCACCTATCTTGGCTACGTCATAGGCCAGGGTAAGGTGGCACCCATAAATGCTAAAGTCCAAGCCATCATGGACTTTCCAGTTCCTGACAAAAAAAAGCTTTGCGCCGCTTCCTTGGAATGATCGGGTACTACCGCAAGTTCTGCAAGAACTTTGCTGAGATTGCTCTCAGTCTCACCAACCAACTGAAGAAAGGCGGAAAGTTCACTTGGGATGATGCATGCCAGAGAGCCTTCGGTCGCCTGAAGTCTCTGCTGTGTCACTTCCCCGTGCTAAAATCTCCTGACTTCAACAAACCGTTCTCCATCGCGGTCGACGCTAACGACCAAGCTTGTGGATCTGTGCTCCTATAGAGAAGTGACTCCGATGACATTGAGCATCCTGTGGCATACTTCTATAGGAAGTTCAATCGCCACCAAAAGAACTATTCCACAACAGAGAAGGAGCTGTTGGCTCTGGTTTTATCTTTACAACACTTTGAGATTTATATTTGTACAGGGCAAAAGCCAATGATTGTGTATTCTGACCACAATCCGTTAATGTTTTTGAGTAAGATGAAAAACAAGAATCGGAGATTGTTGAATTAGAGTTTGATTTTACAGGAGTTTGACTTGGAAATTAAACATGTAAAGGGTACTGACAATGTAATTGCTGATTGCTTATCTCATGTTTGAGTATGTGTATATATCACGTTTATTAGCATATTGTGTTATATGTATATATATACACAAGTGTTTACGTAACCATTTTTGTATTGAAAAGAAAAATTTTGCCTTCATGAGTCAAAATTTTTCCCTTTTGGAGTGGAGGTGTAATGTGAATACGAGCCACTAGATGGCAGTATTGACCTATCTTTTGTTAAGCCCAGACTGGAGCTAGGTTTGGACATGTCCTGGGCATGTCTGAAACAGAAAGTCCCAGAGAATTTTTTTAAAAGTCTAAAAGGTGGGAGGGGTCTGCAAAAGAGTATATAAGGAGGAAAATAGAGAGAGTAAAGTAGTAGGAGAAATTACAAGCAGAAGGATACATTTGACCAGACCTGTCTTTTATTTTTTTCATGACCTGTTAAGCTTTTTGTGGATTTTTGCCTATGTTGGAGTATTTTCCTCACCCAGGACATCACCAAACAACCCCACCAAAGGGACTGTAAATATGTTTGTTCTCGTATTTATCAATCTTGGTCAGAAGAGTAAATAGTAGATTAGTTAAGTGTTTGTTTAATTAAACCTGTTTAAGTTATAAAATTGTGTCTGTCATCCCTTGCTGTCATATATGTTATCACAAATTGGGGCCATAACAGGATGCACTTGGACTTTCCAGCATGACAATGATCCAAAGCACAAGGCCAAGTTGACCTTCCAGTGGTTACAGAAGAGAAAGGTGAAGGTTCTGGAGTGGCTATCACAGTCTCCTGACCACAATGCCATCAAGCCGCTTTTGGGTGATCCCTAATGTGCAATTCATGCAAGACAACCAAAGAATTTGCTGGAGCTGGAGGCATTTTTGTGAGGAAGAATGGGCAGCTATACCACCTGAGAAAATTAGGGGCCTCTTTGACAACGACCACAAAAGACTGCACACTGTTATTGATGCAAAAGGGGGCAATACTCAGTATTAAGAACTACGAGGATGTACACTTTTGAACTAAGTTCTTTTAATTTTTTCCCTTTTTTTTCTTGTTTTATTTGATGATGGTGCCACACAACACTGCATGCAGTTGGATATGAATCCAGTTTGAAATAAAAGAAATGTGTTTTGCCTGGCCATTCATTTTTTACAAAACCCAAAACCAGTGAAGTTGGCACGTTGTGTAAATCGTAAATAAAAACAGAATACAATGATTTGCAAATCCTTTTCAACCTATATTCAATTGAATACACTGCAAAGACAAGTTACTTAATGTTCGAACAGGTAAACTTTGTAATTTTTTGGAAATATTAGCCCATTTGGAATTTGATGCCTGCAACATGTTTCAAAAAAGCTGGCACAAGTGGCAAAAAAGAATGAGAGAGTTGAGGAATGCTCATCAAACACTTATTTGGAACATCCGACAGGTGAACGGGTTAATTGGGAACGGGTGGGTGCCATGATTGGGCATAAAAGCAGCTTCCCTGAAATGCTCAGTCATTCACAAACAAGGATGGGGCGAGGGTCACCACTTAGTGAACAAATGCGTGAGCTGATTGTCGAACAGTTTAAAAACAACATTCCTCAACGAGCTATTGCAAGAAATTTAGGGATTTCATCATCTACGGTCCGTAATATCGTCAAAAGGTTCAGAGAATCTGGAGAAATCACTGCACGTAAGCGAAAAGGCCGAAAATCAACATCGAATGCCCGTGACCTTCGATCCCTCAGGCAGTACTGCACCAAAATCCGACATCAGTGTGTAAAGGACATCACCACATGGGCTCAGGAACACTTCAGAAAACGTCTGTCAGTAACTACAGTTCGTCGCTAAATCTGCAAGTGCAAGTTAAAACTCTACAATGCAAAGCGAAAGCCATTTATCAACAGCACCCAGAAACGCCGCCGGCTTCGCTGGGCCCTAGCTCATCTAAGATGGACTGATGCAAAGTGGAAAAGTGTTCCGTGGTCTGACGAGTCCACATTTCAAATCGTTTTTGGAAACTGTGGACGTCGTGTCCTCCGGACCAAAGAGGAAAAGAGCCATCTGTTATAGGCGCAAAGTTCAAAAGCCAGCATCTGTGATGGTATGGGGGTGTATTTGTGCCCAAGGCATGGGCAACATACACATATGTGAAGGCACCATTAATGCTGAAAGGTACATAAAGGTTTTGGAGCAACATATGCTGCCATCCAATAACGTCTTTTTTATGGACGCCCCTGCATATTTCAGCAAGACAATGCCAAGCCATATTCTGCACGTGTTACAACAGCATGGCTCCATAGTAAAAGAGTGCGGGTACTAGACTGGCCTGCCTGTAGTCCAGACCTGTCCCCCATTGAAAATGTGTGGCGCAATATGAAGCGTAAAATACGACAATGGAGACCCAGGACTGTTGAACAACTTAAGCTGTACATCAAGCAAGAATGGGAAAGAGTTCCACCTGAAAAGCTTCAAAAATTGGCCTCCTCAGTTCCCAAACGTTTACTGAGTGTCGTTAAAAGGAAAGGCGATGTAACACAGTGGTAAAAAGGCCTCTGTGCCAACTTTTTTGCAATGTGTTGCTGCCTTTAAATTCTAAGTTAATGATTATTTGCAAAAAAAAACTAAAGTTTCTCAGTTTGAACATTAAACATCTTGTCTTTTCAGTGTATTCAATTGAATATAAGTTGAAAAGGATTTGCAAAGCATTGTATTCTGTTTTTATCTACGATTTACATAACGTGCCAACTTCACTGGTTTTGGGTTTTGTACTTAAAAAGCTCTTACCAAGTTTACAAATTCAGCAAGGGTATGCAAACTTTATGTGTATGCAAACAACTGTAATAACAAGCTTCTGGAACCTGACAACTTCATTTCCACTGTAGTATTGTCTTTTCCATAATCTTTATATCCACTCCTTCCTTTCCGCGTACAAAATCTGGATGCATTATGGGATGCACTTAGCTATGAATATCATTCCAATGCGCTATTAGGATATGGGCTCTTGAAGTATGGATTAAGTGCACCTCAGCGTGGGCAGTTTCAGAAATGGGACCGTCTTCATCACTTACTCGGTGGCACATGAATGTGCACTCACGACCGCATGAGTGCAGATGTGGGTATTGGGATGAATATTGGGATCAGAGTTTTTGTTTTGTTGTTTATGTACTTATCAATTTTAATGACATCGATAACAATTCAACCAAGTGTCCAGTTAGGTTTCATATATATGGTAAATTGAGGAAACCAGGCAATAGTTGGTAGGCTTATTTAAAATTCAGCATAAGGGAAGTATGCTCACAATTACAAAAGTACTCATTTTTGAATTAATGAATCTAATGTACATGAGTTGTACTACACTGACATTTTAGAAGTCTCCATCAAATCGAAAACCATACAAGGACATGTAATCTAAAATACTGTTCTGTAACTCCAGAAAAGCATGTGTGCGTGGTGTCTAGGTCATCCGATTTCAGTGCCTGTGAAGGCATACAGGTAACATTCTGCTGCATGTTTTTCACAATGTAGCTGAAGCCTGCCTCAAACTGAGAGGTCATCAACATCTGGGAGGTCTTCGAACAAAAGCATTTCCACAAGCTCTACATTCATCCTGCATGCAAAGCTTTTCAAACGTTCATTATGACCACGCATAAAATATAACATGCCACAATGAACACTTCAAATCACAACGACAAAATCACTGAGATCAGATTTGATTGTCATCCCAATATTTGGGTTAATTAAAAAGGACACAACTAAAAAAGTAAAGTTACAACCTTCTATCTGTCTGCCGCTTGTAATCTGAGGATCTGTCCAGAAAATGTAGCTAGCAAGTAAACTTAATGCCTTATGTTATTCTTACCCCACCAGCTTACTAAAGAGCAACATGAAAAATGAGCCGTTTAACACCATTTAAGTGTCCGAATTACATAGGTTAGCTATCTCACCACAATTTGTCATCTGCTTAACTTCAGAGATAAAACGTCAACTTGTTAACTGTTTGCATAACTCAGCTACCTAGCTAACTTTCCAGTTGTAACCAAAATGCTACATTAACCTGAACAATCACAAGGTCCTTGTGGACAGTTTTACTTTGCATGAAAGTGACCTAATTAATGCAGCAAATTAAGATATAATTTAAAAATGTTCATGCTGTACAATTTAACTGTGTCAGCATCAAAAACATATATCGATAGCACAACTTAATGAGCAGAATGCATCAGTAACTCATGTTGACAAATTTATTCAATTAGGATGCCAATTTTGGCTAGTGAAACACATTCTTAAAACAAATTGGGACGTTTTCTTTGACTCGGGTAAGGACCCTCATGAACTTACAGACTATCACCTCCTACATCACCAGTCAAAAGTTTTGGGACACCCCAATTTTTCCAGTTTTTTAATAGAACATTATGCAGTTTAATGTCTCATTGTACTCTGAAATAAATGCATAGACATTATAGAACTAATTAACAATCAGAGTTAAGAAAGAAATCATAGAATCAATTTATAAACCAAAATGTCTTTTTTTAAAATAAATTTGGCATCGCCAATCCCACCGAATCTGAAATGCCCAATTCAGGAACTATGAACAAGGCTTGCTCATATGCGACCCCCTGTTGCCAATTCAGGAGATTGAAGGCAGTTTGCGGCTCTCCTCTGAAGCATGTGCCTCTCAGCCACTGCTTCTTATACACTCATTGGTTGAATCCTTGCAAGTTCAGAGCAAGGGCAAAGGATACCAGAACATGAACAAGCTTAGGATCTTCCTGGCGAGTGCCTGGGCGGCTAATAGGAGGTGCTTAAGCAACGAACAAGACAACTAATTTTTGCATAACCTTTCCTGGCTGACCCTTCACAATTTGCATCCCTGGAGCACAATGGCCAATTGCGCGCTACTCTGAAAAAGCTGCGGACTGTCATGGTTTTGGAGGCTGGTGGTGGCACAGTACACTCTAGCCAACATGAAGACATCAGCTGTGGCTGAGATCAAAAAGGTTTTTGACAGCCAGCAAGCTATGCTTTCTGGCTTCAGCGAAGGGCTTTCCAGCCTTGGTAATCAGCAGCCTGGTTTGGCTGAGAGACTCCGCCCTCAGTAGAACTCATCACAGAATCAAGACAGCATTTTGTTAAGTCAGACCGAGAGTATTAAGTCCCTGTCTACAAAAGTTTCACAAAATGTTGCACAAGCATCCATACACCTTCCCTGAGATCCGAAATTGCAATTACCCCAAAGATATAGCGGCGAGGCCGGAAAATGTGAAGATATCATTGCCCAATGTGAGATATTTTTTGAGGCTCAGCCTTCACGGTTTACTAATGAGGATTCTCGGGTTGCATCCATTTTATCCCTGCTGACTCACACAGCTCTCACCTGGGTCAGCCCACTTATCAGATCTAATTCACTGGTTGTGAATTCTGTACAGGCTCTTGTTTAGGAATTGTTGTAAGTATTTGATCAGGATGTTTGTGGTCAGGACGCAGCTATGCGTTTAATGCATCTGAAGCAGGGCTATGACACCGTTGCAAAGTTTTCTATTTTATTTCGCTCTCTGGCGACAGGCTGGCCAGAGGATCCTCTTATGACTGTATTTAGTCATGATCTCACAGAAAAGGTAAGGAGGAGGAGCCCTGTCAGGAGGTAACACTGGAGCCCTGTTCAAATTTTGATTCTGTGGTTCGCACTGTGGTGCGAATTGACAATTGCATGTGCGAATGCAACAGGGAGAAACTTAACAGATTGCTGCTTGCTTATAATGCCAAGGCTGCAACTGGCAAGTGTGTGGTTCCTATTCCACCCACTGAAGATTCCACTCCAGTTGAGGCCATGCAGGTTGAATAGCTTGTTTGAGAGGTGGACTCATAAACCTGCTCGCAGAAGAATAATCTGCATTAATTGTAATAAACCGGGTCATACCCATCCACATTGCCCGGAGCTCCAAGGGAAACGGGAGATCCCTCTAGCAGTATGGGGGGGGGGGGGGGCGCTAGAGGGGCAGACCCAATTTCCCTTCCGAACACTAATTCCTGTTGAACTGACTGTGGGGAGCAAGTCAGTTATTATTGAAGCGTTTGTGGATTCGGGTGCCGTGACTTGTTTCATGGATGTTAAATGGGCTAGGAGGCACTCCGTTCTGACCTGTCCCCATTCACAGCCACTCTCTGGGAGAACTTTGGATGGTTGCCCGCTTGGAACGGGAGTTATAACCAAAGTTTCTGAACCGCTAAATACGTTCATTTCTTTTGGTGGCCATTCTGAGGCGGTTCGGTTTTTTATTGTCAGTACCCCTGCTTATCCCATTGTTTTGGGACATTCTTGGCTACAGGAACATAGACCTTGCATCACTTGGGGGGAACAGAATAATCCTATCGTCCACTGGGGCACCAATTGTAGGTCTCATTGTTGACAGTATTTATGTGACAGTTCAGATATTAGTATTGGAAAGAATTTCGTTTTCAACCTTCATCAGTATCGACTAAGATCAGTAGTTTTTCGGCTTGAATTTTTGGTTCCCAAAGGAACATTTGAGTGTGTAAAAACATCCAATCCTACATCCAGTCGAGAAAATTTGTTGTTAAATGTCCTCTGCAGCTGTAACGGTGGCAATCTTGTTACTGATGACACACCTGTGCGGCTAGGGAATGCACAGTATAAGCATTCGCGATATTAATATTAATCATAAATTCTAAACTCCCTCATCACGAATAAACCCCCCCAAAATATATTGGCACCCCTTTTTAAAATCATTCTAGCAAACGTACGAATGTGAATTACTTTCACTGATCAACGCTGATCAACAAATGTTGAATTTCTGTTCGATGTAGGAAAATCAAGTGATAATCCAGCCAACCCAGACCAAGGCTCGTTCCTCTAACCTTTCAGCTCGAAAGGATCCGAAAGCTTACACAGACCATTGTTGTACTTTAGCTGGAAAATATCTTGGCTTCGCGGTACTGTCAAGGTTTTGTACATAGCCTATTCAGAGACCTCTGAATCGGTTCCACAACTGCAGGATGCCATACTTCCCCTGATTTGTTGAATTGATTTACACTTGTCCTTGCCAACCACGCTAATGTGTATGGCTGAATATGAGGCTAAAAATTTCATTCCGTTTCCCCTGTAAAGTTAAACCTTTTGTACCCAGAGCCTATTTCTGCTCGAATATTGCAAACCCATAATAAAATTGCTATATCCACAAGGTCTATTTGAATAGTTTTGGTGTCATAGTAAATGGGACACTTGTGAGATTGGTTTATATGTGTTCATATGAGCATATGTGATACTGGTGAAGAGTAAATGAAGATGGCACACAGAAAAAAAAAAAAGACTCGGCTAAATAAAAAAAGCATTTTCAGGATGAAGATCCCTTTGAAAATGATGCAGCGTCAGCTCTAAACCTTGATCAGACCATAGTACAACATCTGAACATTATCTCTGCAAAGGTTGACTCTGATAAATTGAAGTAGAACAAAATTAGAGAGGTCTTTGGAGACGTCGCCTGAACAGTCCTAAATGGCCATTTTGGCACAGTTTGGCACCATCTATGCCATTTGAATTTTCTCCTGTACAACACTATATATTTCATTTTTATATCTCTAATGGTGATCAATACATCCAAATGCAACAGTTTTTGGCAATTTTTTCAAAAATTCACCCAGACCTCTATTTAGTTCCAATTCCAAGAATGACCACACATAGCAACTGAATGTTGATTCCAAAGAGTAGATTTACTTTAGTAAAACTGTAAACATTTCTGCAACAAAACAAACAGTAAAAAAAACTAGAACTTCTACAATATTTACATTTACACATTATGCTGCTTTTTAAATACTTTCTGTAAAATTGCAAACCAAAATGAAATTCCTGGAGCGAGGCATCTGACCAGGCAGTGGTTTGTGAATAAAAAAGACTAAAACATCAACCTTTGAGAGCACCTTCCTTTTTTCCCTTTCGTAATTCTCAGTGTTAGGAGTTTATGCACTAGGCCAGTGATTCCCAAAGTGTGGGCCGCGACCCCCTGGTGGGCCGTGTTGGTACTGCAGGTGGGCCGTGAGAGGTTATTAAAAATATGATTCATTTTTGCAAGTATGATTTTTATTGTAAAATATTTATTGCACGATTTAAAAAAATATTTAGAAGTAATAACCTATTGAGTGTTATTGACCTCACAATATTTTAGGAACCTTATATAGTTATGATCGGAACGTAGCTTTCTGGTCATCATGACCAGGGGTCATGATCGGAGGAGCGTATACTGTGTTCGATAATTAATTCTGTCTTGTGTGTACACCACAGATTAAAGGTTTGGGCTTCTTTTATCCCCCTGCTTTCATTTCAATCCTGAATCTTTATAATAATAATAATAATAAATAAAAAAACAATACAACAATTATTGTTGTTTTTTATTTATTTCAGTGTTCTGAGATTGCATAATTTCGTCTATGTACTGTTTATAGGACAA
The DNA here is from genome assembly GCA_029721435.1 of Gymnothorax reevesii. NCBI lineage: Eukaryota > Metazoa > Chordata > Actinopteri > Anguilliformes > Muraenidae > Gymnothorax > Gymnothorax reevesii. Next base: position 73,917,635 of record CM056573.1, on the reverse strand, counting down.
AGGTGAGCCGCGGACATTTTTTAAATTTTCAAGTGGGCCCTGATTTGGAAAAGTTTGGGAACACCTGCATTAGGCGAAACAACGTATATATATATATCCAAGGCGCAAACGCCAACTCTCCTTTATCTTATAAATATGAGTATATTTACTTAAACATACACATGCACGCACTCACCCATAAATGCACACACGCATTTAAATCCAGATGCAAATACAAACACAAACACACAAACCGTATCGCATGTCATAACACGAGACCATATCACTATATGGCATTTTGGCCCGAAAAAGCAGCGAGCTCCAACTACATTGAAATTTTGACAGCAATAAATCTTTCAATACAACATTCATAATACATTCCGTACCATTTAGAAGATGGAGGACGGTAGCTAACCAGAGTAACCGCTGTCTTCTGCATTGTCCGGTGAATGATATAGGCACTCTGCGATCTCAGCGATCTGCCGCAGTAGTTTCAACACTTTTTCGGCAGTAAAACGTCTGTTGGACCCCTGCTTGGCCATATTTGTCATACAATTTCGTAAAATGTCGATAAAAATGTGAATCAAATGATTAAGAAACAATAGGAAACGAAGCCAATCCGTGCGCTCTGCTTCCAGCTATGCATTCTGTGCGCCAGGCTACTTTGAGAATACCTATGTAGTCAATACGCATGGCTCTATCGCCGCCACGGATTAGTCGATTTGGACAATCTACCACTCGTTTTAATCATTAGAGCCAATAGAATACGGCTAAACACACCAAAATGAGATTGACAGTACTGTTGGCCAATCATAATCAGCAGAAAGCTGGTGTTTGGGAAGTAGCCCCTGATGCATACGGACATTGTGAGGCTTCGCGTGGGAGCTGAAGTCTACCATAGAAAGCCACAAAGTTTTGGAACGCAACACAGGAAATAGCACTAACTGAATCAAGAATGGATTTTACGGAAAAGCAAACTTTTCTCGCCCGAACGGTGAAGGTAAGACAAATTTTACTACTATAGTTTGGAAAAGCGATTTCTGTTTTTGTGATTCTTTGGCGTAGATCGCTTTCCATTACAACATTTGAATCTGTGGAGTCTTAGCTTTCATTTGACGCCTCGCTCGTGTGTTCGGCATGAACTTCAGTTGCAGTAGAGCTTGCAATATGTCGAGTGAGTTGACACAGCGGAGCTGTACAGAGTTTGATATGTCGTAATTCATTTAGTTATTATTTGAGTCGTGTTTAGGGCACGTAAAAACGTTTATATAGCCCTGTAGCTTAGGTTCTGCTGTTTAATTTGATGGACAACATCACTATATTCTTTGGTGATTAGTGCGTTATTTCACGCTATGTTCGCCAGTGCCCAGGGACTTCCGGGTACTAAGGGTAACTTGGTAAAAGCATTGTGTAGTATTATCGGTTAATCTATTTCACCACCTCAGCAATGCCGTATAATTTTTTGAAATACATTTAGTAACATATACAAAACACTGGCAGCGACGGCAAAATACAAAAATCACGAAACACAGAAAATGTAAATATAAATAGCTTACCGTTTCATGATTGGTTGCCTTTTTCACCCGCTCAGAGAGTCCAGTTTTGGCCCAGGATCCAATCCCAGATATACAGATTTTCCTCCTTCATCCATGGGTATCGCGCATAATTGCTGGTGTTGAAATCCCTCTCAGAAGCCTTGTTTTTTTTCATCAAATTAAGGTCTGTAGGTTTTTCCCATGCAGATCAAGTCCAACGTCTCATTGAAAATTAGTCTAGAAAACGTTCCTCATAAACTCGAAACGATATTAACAGCTGTCACAAACCAACAACTCAGGTTAACTCGCTAGGTTGTTTACTGCTGATTTTTTTTTTTTTACATAATTTTGCTAGTTTGTGATTCGTCTGGAGGACGGCGGACGATAACAAAGCCCTCCCGTTCATAAAGGAAATATGACTGGACAATTTTACTGACATTTGAAATTACTATTGCTCGGAGCCGAGCCCTCTGTAAATGCACAGTGGACCCGCAGCATTTCATTCCCAGCAGTTGCAGATGAAGACCATTGAAAGTATTTAGGCATATGAAACACGACTTACTTCGACCATGCATAAAGACGAGGAAGAACTATTAGCGAACAGTATACCTACATTCCAAGTTTGCAAGCTATGTCATACCAAGGTCGTGAAACACACATCACTAAGGTCTGCACATACTGATTCGGCAGCAAGTTTAGCTGGGAAATTTTAATTGCTATTGGAAAGATGTATGGCTAAAATGAAAAGCTACGATATTATATTATTTTTTCATCTGTGTGTGACGTGCTTGTAGCGAGTCAGTATAAGTAAGGCAATTGGCATGAATATACAACGTGGCCTACAGGAGGCGCTGCCAGTAATCAAGCTATCGAACCAGTTGTAAAGTCACAACATGAATGTCAATTCCAGTAACCAATCTAACTTTATAGACGATGACAATGCAGTATTTTATCTGACAGGAAGTGTTGCGCAATAACGTCTGATGCTTCTCGTGAAGATATCTTCGTCAAATTACTTGTGGCTAGTTTGACGCCAACAAAATAATCCATTTCCAATATCAGTATCTCTGAAGTATATAGCTACCTGGTTTCCGTGATAATTTTAAACTGTGCCGATTGCGTGTGTTAAACAGAAGAGACTGCAAAGTGGCAGAAAAGATCAGGATCCATCGGACAGTTAAACAGACATTTCCTAGAGCTACTTCTAATTCTAGCCTGCTATATTCACTCGCTCAAGCAGGATTCGCTGTCGTTGATGGCTTTCACTTGCTACTAGGCTCTACTTTGACGATTGCATCATCATCTTCCTAACTTTCTGATGTCGATACATTCGCAGCACTGGTTTAATTTCGGGAACTAGTCCCAAGAGGTGGATGAACAAGCCAAGCGTCCATGATCGGCTGTTCATGCGCTAACTGGTACTGAGCCTAATGTGGTATGCCTTTTCAGGTAGGCTACTTGCGACAGTGGCAGCTATATTGGCCTATCTTTAGATAATCGATAAAACTAGACTGATCAGTACAGTCTGAAGCCATCCATGTTGTTACTGAGACTGGTACTGGTGACCCATCTAACGCACTGGCAGCAATTTTTTTGCGTATCGGCGGATTTTTCCAACATACCGGCAGTTTGTCAGCGTACCGGCTAAAGTAAAGACGCTAAAATGGCCTGGCTAGAACCATGCCCCTAGTGTTAAATGAATTCGACGTTTGAACGTCTGCAGGAGGCGTCAATTTTTACCAAGCTAGAATCTGTAATGCTTACAACTTAGTTCGCATTCACGAGGGGGACGAATGGAAGACGGCATTTAATACGCATGACGGGTATTACAAATATTTGGTCTAACCGTTCGGATTGGTTAACGCCCTCTCGGTGTTTCAGGCGCTTGTTAATGACGTCCTCCGAGAGATGTTGGAGAAATTTCTCTTTGTTTATCTTGAGAACATTTATATTTTTTTCTTCAACGCTCTCAGACCATAAACAACACGTCAGACGTGTGCTTGAGGCCCTCCTAAATGCAAAGCTTTTTGTCAAGGCTGAGAAATGTGTCTTTCTCGCCCAAACTGTCTCATTTCTTGGCTTTATTGTCTCCAAGGATCGGTTTGTATGGACCTGGAAAAGGTGGCTGCAGTCAAAAATTGTCAAAAAAGTGTCAAGGAGGTCCAATGCTTCTTGGGCTCTGCTAATTTTTATAGGAGGTTTATCCCTAATTTTAGCACAGTTGCTGCCCCCATTATTGGGCTCACCAGAAAGAATAACTCCTCAGCGTTTTTTTGGTTCTACATCCCTGCTCCATCCTCCCCTCTCCTAGACCTGACCATCACCCTGGGGGATACCACCATCTCCCCCTCGCGGAGTGTGAAGAACCTTGGGGTCCTGTTTGACGACAGGCTCTCCTCTGCTGTGAACATCGCTGCAGTGACCCGGACCTGCAGGTTCTTCCTGCTGTTTTTGCTGCCTAGCTGGACAGCTATTTATTTTGTTCTTTAGCACCCTCTGGTGTAGCAAAACATGATCTGAAGTAATTTCATTTCTAATGGATTAGTGCTTTCTAGAAGCTTCTGGCATATTCCTGCCTGGAGGGGGTGGGATTACCCAAGAATCCTGTAGATCTTTCCAGTGTGTTGCCAGTCTATATAAATGAAGTGATTTTGGTCACCAAAGGCAGAACAGAGCAGAGTTTTTGTTTTGGCAACAGAGTTGAATAGTGCCATTTAAGTGTTATTACAGGATTGAACAGTGGATTATTTGTAGAGGTGTCTTTTTAGTGAAGAATAAATTTGTTCAAGTTTTCATTGCTGGTTTCCTTTGTATTGATTTTCAAGTCATAACAATGTAATAAAGCAAGCCAGCGTTTGTTTTTAATTAGAAAACTGAAGGGGTTTGGGGTCAGTTGTGACACAATCGAAAAAGTGTATGTTGGCTTTATTGAGAGCATCCTGGTTTTAAATATTTCTGTGTGGTATGGACACTTGACTGTTTGTAACAAAAACAAGTTGTCAAGAATTGTTAAGACAGCGGGTAAGATTATTGGCCAGCAGCAAAAATCACTTGACAACCTTTACCGCACTGCTGTGCACAGGACCTAAAGTGAAGAGACACTTACTTCACTCTGAATTTGTGCTATTACCCTACAGGCGGTGTTACAGAGCGCAAGTTGCAAAGAAAAAGATATATGAAGGATCTTTCATCCTTAACGGCATTTCTGCAGTCAACAAGCTATGGAAAAATGTAAATAAGAGGAGGAGAGCATTTGGGAGTGCCTTCTACAAAACCCAAAACCAGTGAAGTTGAAGTTGTAAATCGTAGATAAAAACAGAATACAATGATTTGCAAATCCTTTTCAACTTATATTCAATTGAATACACTGCAAAGACAAGATGTTTAATGTTCAAACTGAGAAACCATTTTTTTTTGCAAATAATCATTAACTTATTTTATTTAATTTAAAGGCAGCAACACATTGCAAAAAAGTTGGCACAGAGGCCTTTTTACCACTGAGTTACATCGCCTTTCCTTTTAACGACACTTGGTAAACGTTTGGGAACTGAGGAGACCAATTTTTGAAGCTTTTATGGTGGAACTCTCTCCCATTCTTGCTTGATGTACAGCTTAAGTTGTTCAACAGTCCGGGGTCTCTGTTGTCATATTTTACGCTTCATAATGCGCCACACATTTTCAATGGGAGACAGGTCTGGACTACAGGCAGGCCAGTCTAGTACCCGTGCTCTTTTACTACGGAGCCATGCTGTTGTAACACGTGCAGAATTTGGCTTGGCATTGTCTTGCTGAAATAAGCAGGGGCGTCCATGAAAAAGACGTTGCTTGGATGGCAACATATGTTGCTCCAAAACCTGTATGTACCTTTCAGCATTAATGGTGCCTTCACATATGTGTATGTTGCCCATGCCTTGGGCACTAATACACCCCCATACCATCACAGATGCTGGCTTTTGAACTTTGCGCCTATAACAGATGGTTCTTTTCCTCTTTGGTCCGGAGGACACGACGTCCACAGTTTCCACTTTGGATCAGTGCATCTTAGATGAGCTTGGGCCCAGCGAAGCCAGCGGTGTTTCTGGGTGCTGTTGATAAATGGCTTTCGCTTTGCATTGTAGAGTTTTAACTTGCACTTGCAGATGTAGCGACGAACTGTAGTTACTGACAGTGGTTTTCAGAAGTGTTCCTGAGCCCATGTGGTGATGTCCTTTACACACTAATGTTGGTTTTTGATGCGTTACCGCCTGAGGGATCGAAGGTCACGGGCATTCAATGTTGGTTTTCGGCCTTGTCGCTTACGTGCAGTGATTTCTCCTGATTCTCTGAAACTTTTGACGATATTACGGACCGTAGATGATGAAATTCCTAAATTTCTTGCAATAGCTCGTTGAGGAATGTTGTTTTTAAACTGTTCGACGATCAGCTCACGCATTTGTTCACTAAGTGGTGACCCTCGCCCCATCCTTGCTTGTGAATGACTGAGCATTTCAGGGAAGCTGCTTTTATACCCAATCTTGGCACCCACCTGTTCCCAATTAGCCCGTTCACCTGTGGGATGTTCCAAATAAGTGTTTGATGAGCATTCCTCAACTCTCTTGAGTCTTTTTTACCACTTGTGCCAACTTTTTTGAAAAATGTTGCAGGCATCAAATTCCAAATGAGCTAATATTTGCAAAAAATTACAAAGTTTACCTGTTCGAACATTAAGTAACTAGTCTTTGCAGTGTATTCAATTGAAGAAAGGTTGAAAAGGATTTGCAAATCATTGTATTTGTCATGGTTTTGGAGCTTTGTTAGCTCCTTTTGTTACTCTCGTCCGGGACGATATCGTTTTGCTCACTGTCGGATTCCTTAGCCAGCTGGCATTGATTGGGGGCGTTGCCCGGACTCTATTTAAGCTCCTGTCCTTCCTCGTTCGTGTTGCTTGAGTGTTATTTTGCGCTTGACGCTTTGGCCGGTCAGGTATTTGAGGAGAGAGAGTATTGGCAGGATCTTAGCTGCATAAGAGTAATAGTGATAGTGAGTAAGGTATTTATCTGGGTTATTTTCCCTTTTCTTTTGTATTTTGTTGAGCTCGCCTTTTGGCTACCATGGACGGCGTCAGGTCCGTTGGTAGCGCGAGCCTGGTGATTTACATTTGCTTTAGCCTCTCAGCACGCTGCTGGCTTTTACTTTTATTTCGGGCCACTGCTCTTGGCGTCTAAATAACAACGCCATAACAGTATTCTGTTTTTATTTACGATTTACACAACGTGCCAACTTCACTGGTTTTGGGTTTTGTATAAAGTTCATTCTATCTATCAATTCATCTATTCATCTATCAATTTAAGCTAAATACTGGGGAAAAAAAACCAACAATTGTTACCTTTTAAGTTCAAAGGCAGCAAATTTTCTCAGATAAAAACTAATCTGGAGTGCGTTTCCCAAAATCACGGATGCTATCTTTTGGGAAACGCGGCCCCGGTAGGCATTTCATCAAGCAGTTCATGAACAGTATCCTGCAGATTAAATGCCCCAAATTAGCCGCCTTTTCTAGAAAATTAGCCTTTTATTGTGGTCCACACAATAAACAAAATGAAGATTGACCCAAATTTGCCAATTAACGGATGCTGCGTAATGAGAGGCAGCAACAAATAAGACAAATAGGGACCACAAATAAGGACCACAATGAAAAAATAATTAGTCACATTTTCACATTGTGGAGAAATGATGAAACAAGAGGCTCCTTAGAGACTGTACTCAGGCCGGGTCTAGGCCTGGGCCAATCCAAAGTGAAGCACAAGGCCGCTATATTGATACACCCAACTTCCTAACCATAATTGGAAACCATAAAAATGAATGGTTTCTAATGAGGTCAATATGAGCATTAAAATGGCGAGATGTGCGGCTGCCTTTTGCAGCAATATTCATTTGAAGGGCTGTAATAAATCGTTCCATGAGTAAGTGAAACGCAAATTTGCTTGCTAGCTGGCTAATTAGCCATCCCATTGACTTAAATAGACTGCTGATTAAAGCAAACGCTGGTGATCAATAACGGTCTCCAACGAGCTACCTTGGTACCCTTACCATCGCGGGGACTGCATTGACTAAGCAGTCAATAAAATGAACAAGGTGGCTAACAAGCTAGCTACTTGTAATTGACATTCAAGTACAATATTTCTAACCTGCATAATATTTAAAACAATGGACAGGTTGCTTTGTCTGTTTATACAGCTACAAAAGACAAGGAGGGGAGAGAGGCTTGGCTGTTAGAAATCAAGAGAAAAATACTTTTCTCTATCCCCTCGACCCGTGCTATGCAGTGATTATTTTTTGAGAGCAGTGTATAATGGGACAGGGGCAAAGATGACGCTTAGTAAAGGAGTAGTCAGAGTTAACTAGTGCTTCCTTTTAACAACGTTGGCATTAGCCATATGATTCATTATGAACAATTCGGTCAACAGCAAATATGCTCAATCAGGGAACAACGAAGTGCGGAATCCAAAGAGTAAATTGATAACGTATACGGACACTAGCTGCTAACCGCTACCCGGAGAGAAATTGCCATTTTTTTTGCGTGCATGACCGTTTTTCAAAAATCGGGCGACGTCAAGCCCTTCCTGACGTCCAAGTGGATATTCACACCAAATTTGGTGATAATCGGTTGAGAAATGTAAGAGAAAAACGTGTACAATACACACGACAGACAGACAGACAGACAGACAGACATCGACCTCAAATATATGATAGATTCATCAACGTTGCTTATAACAGCGAAAACGTCGAAGCAATTATCTTATCAGAGGGTCATTAAAAGCCTGGGTCACCCTAACTGAACTTTTCTGCTCACACTTGAACGTTGACACTGAGTCACATTTCAATCTTCCCTTTAGAAAGCGTGCCACTTTCCATCCTCCAAAAAAGCACATATTTAGGAAAATGGTGCTCTGCAAAGTGATACCAAAATCAACCCGACTCGGACGCAAGTTTTTTTTAAAGTATAATTTTACAGTCGGTAAAAATTAATGGGAGTGTACGTGCAAATTGAACTTCTCGCTGTATATGCTCCTGGAACAGATGCTTCACTTGAGCGTACCCTATCACCAATGTAGGTCTATAAATATAAATATATATATATGACCTTTCAGGTCAAAAGAGGCTTTGTTTGCACAGCTGGGGTGCGTTTCCTGAAATCACAGATGCTAACTAACTTTGCACCATTAACTGAATGGACCAACTATGCGAGTTAGCAACTATGCTTTTGAGAAACACACCCCTGGGTGGTTAACATGCTTAAGCTTTTCGCTATTACAGTATTAAGTTACACATGTAACAGTGGTTGTAGAAACTTAAATTTATTTACTTATTCACGAAAAGCATTAACATGCTAGCTGGCGAATTATTCATACACTTTTTTCATTCTCCATTTGCAGCTTTCGGTCTTGTTCTGGCTTTGCGATCATTGCTGAAGTTTTCATCTTACTCAACGTCTCATGATGGTGGATGAATAGTTTCGATTTGAGTCATTTTTTTCCAAAAAATCTGTTTCTGCGCTCATTTTAGGATGGGCTTATTAAGCAGTGCCCGGGGCTCATTAACCTGCTTTTCTGAGAACTTTTCTGAGATGGGGAAGATGGGGAAGACTCAGGACCAGCGCAGTTTGGGCTCAGCTTACTGACCAATGTCTAATTAAAGTGCATGTCCTAGACCAAATTTTTTTTTTTGTCTAAAAGATTGACTTTATACACCAAATCCTAAGAGTTATTTTGCCAAGGATGATTCCTGTATAGAACCATTTCTGAAAATTACCAGAAGAGTCTTGAAAAATCCCCAGGAGTCCTTAGCCATATTGATCCAGATTTGTGATGTCACCTGTGGTTCCCCCATATCCAGGGCGCTGAGAGACCCAGTGCCTGCATGGATAATTTTTCCCTTGGAGGGAGGGGGGGGGGGGTTTTAAACCATTTTTAAACTAGTAGAAATAGCTCCACACCTTTTTATGTATTATGCCTATTTTAAATTATTTATTTTGTATATTTCTTTTAAACTATTTATGCTGATTTGCACAATGCAGGGGCAGTTTCACTGCATTAAATTTATGTGACAAATAAAGGCACTTGACTTGAATATGCAGGGTTTTGATGTCCACACTCTTTAAAAATGATTAAGTAATTTATGAAACGAAATGTACCATCTTTCAAGTATATAGCAGTCTTGCATCTTTTCTTTAGTCAGTCATATTTCTGACTGTGATATAGAACTCCATTAACCAAAAATAGGACCAATAGGACTGTGGCTTACTGGCAAGCAGTCTTACAGCGATGATAAAAGTTATGAAAATTTCCTGTGAAGCTTTACATTTCAAATGAAAATCAATTTCCAGTTCACAAAATAAAAGTTTATAGACATTTATAAGACCTTCTGTTTTACAAACCTAAACTCTGAGGCAGTTTTGGAGATTCAAGTCATTATAATATGCCAAAATGTATTCAATGTGAGTTGTGAACTTGAAAGGTCACAGACTATCAAGTTTTGGTCAGCAAATGGACGTCATATATTACTTTCTAAATTTCTCTATACGAACCTTGGCTAAATCTGTGACCATGTTGGTGATGCAAAGTATTTTAATTTCACTGTCGAATTTGACCCTCAAAAGTCATTGACAATCAAGTTGAATATATATGCAAGTTCATATGTGACTTCCTAGATGTCAGTAACACAAACCTAGGCTCCATCTGTGATATTATTTTCACAAGGTCACATTTGACCTTTGAAGGTCAATATGAAGGTCACCACATCAAAGTTCATAAATTACTTCCTATATGTCTCTAATACAAACATAGACTTCAACTGTGACCGTTTTGGCAATGCAAGTCATTGTAATTGTATTATGTCAAGTTTGACCTTCAAATATCATCAACAGTCAAGCTGAATGTCACCAAATGAAAGTTCATATGTGACTTCTTATGTCAGTAACACAAGCCTAGGCTCCATCTGTGGCCTTTTCTGACAGAAGTCATTGAATTTTCTCTGGGTCAAGTTGGACCTTGAAAGGTCAATATGAAGGTCACCAAATGAAAGTTCATACATGACTTCCTATACTTCTCCAATACAAACTTACACTCCAATCTGTAATGATTTTGCTGAAATAAGTCATTGAAATTTCAATGTGTAGTTTGGCCGTTGAAGATCACTGAAGGTCAAGTTCAAGGTCACCCAATGAAATGTCATACATGACTTCCTATATGGCCATAATACAATCCTAAGCTCTATATGTATTAGTTTTGGTAATAGAAGTCATTGAAATTTCAAGTCATATCTTTTAACATTGTTAGTACTTTCCCTGACCTCGAGTCTGACCTTTCAAAGTCATCTGTAGTCAAATTTAATATTGCCTAAATATAGGTCATATATGACTTCCTGTATGTCGATAATACAAACCTAATCTCTATCTGCAACCATTTGGCCCCCACAGGTCATCTTGCATATTCATAAAGTACAGCGCCCCCAACTGACCCACTTCCGTCAATTCAATCAAAATGCCGCTCACACTGTACATTGACGGTGCCAAGATAATTGCCTGATTTAGACAAAAATGTGTCCAGCAGTTTTTGAGAAATTATTTTTTAAAAGTTCTTAGTCCTATCTTTAACATTGGAGCCAAAATTTCAAGGGCCCATAAAACAGACAGAAGTGATTCAATTAAAATCCGAGAAATACGTTTGGAGATATGGTCTAGTAGTATGTTATTGCAAATTTACACAAAAATTTATTGGGCAGAAGAAAAGATTAAAAATGTCCCCGACAAGACGCCAGACGATGGACGCCACACCACAACAATAGCGTATCGGCCCATAGGGCCAGTAAGCTAAACAACTCATTAGTGTACTCATTTAGAATATTTCATCAGCCTTTGCTTGAGTTCTCCAGCCAACTGGTCAGGCTGAAGGCATTGCTAATTCACATTTAATTCATATTCCTGGTTCCATATGAGAGAAAGTGGCAGTTTTTTGTTTTGAAATGGGAGTTTGATAAGAATCGCCATTGCTGTGTTCTTATACTTTACAATACAATATTGTGTTTGGAAAATTTAATTTCTAAAGGAATCAATTTTATTCTCAATTCTGAGTATGTGTTTCATTGTGAATTCTCTTTATCTGAAAATTACTGTAGAATGCACTCAAGCTCTGTCTACTAATAGAATGCACGAGTTAATCTCCTCTAGTCTACTTACATTAAAAAAATATTTGAATAGGAACAGTAATAGATTTTAGAGAGCAATAATCATAAGCTGTGAATATGCTGTTAAGTAAACTTCAAGAAGACTTTAAAGTAAACAAAACAAACGCCCCTGCAAATAAAGAAACGCTGCAGCAAATCAAAGAAACGCTGCTAACAAAAACAAACACCGCTGCAACTAAAAGAAATGCTGCAGCAAATAAAATAAACGCTGCAAATAAAACAATAAAATGATGACGAGTGGCTAAGCACTAATTCATGGATTTCATTTGTGACATCACATAATGTGGATGGGCAAATTGTGAACATGTCTGTTCTGTTCTCTAGCTAGCTGGCATTCGTTTATGCATTCTGCTGAGAGTATTGTCCGGATAAATATTGATTCCATTAAAGTTAATTGTTTGAAATATCATCTGGCATGATAGTTATCATTGAACTCATCTATGCTTGCCATTGCGTGCTGAACGTGCCAGTAAACCTTTGAAACGGTGATGTCAAAATTTAGTAAATCCAGGCGTTGGCTATTAGCTAGCTAGCATGATTACAAATACTCCCACCAAATTAGCTTGCAAGCTTGGACAGCTAAAACCAGTCTCTCCGCAGCAATACCTATATCCGAATGAGTCCGATCTGCTGCCAACATTGCCTGCTACTCGCCATTGACCGTTCGCGATGAAAATGCCAATGCATCACACTGCTCTCTCCAATAATGCTTGAAAGACACACATGCCACTTAGCTAACATTATGAGAACATAGATCAATATTTTCAATCACTCAAAAATGTAAATGAGCATTAAGGTTAGATGCTGAACGTGCGTGGGTGAGTAGCCAGCCAGCCAGCCAACAGTTATGTTCGCTTCACGTTGAGCTATATAACCTGCCCTATCTCATTTGTACATAAAGCATCAATGGAGCCTCAATTAGCTAACATGAGCTGGTCAAATGCGTGAACGCAGTGCAGCCATGGTGCTTGGCGGACATTATCACTGACCCCAACGTTTTCAATCCATTGTCTTTTGTTAAAGATGGCAGGAAGATTGAGATAATGAATGCACGGTCGAGAAAATGAGCAAAATTCTCTTTATTGTATTCGACTGATTTTGATAAGGTGGTCATACCTGGCTCGAAACAGGGCCATTGTGTTGCTTACACCGATGAGCTAAAGCCTTTATTACTATTATCAGCATAATGTGTGGGAAAATTCCTCAGTGCAATAATTTGAACATTCATATTAAATATTGAAATGGACAATCACGAAGACTTTGGATTTAAAGAAAGGAGATTTTTTTAACAATGACATGAAAGAAATTCAGGATTTGGCGATGACTCCGTCCTCGAGGACCCTCAAGTGAGGTGGGGCGCTGATCTGCCTGGGTAGCAAGCAGGGGCGGAGCCATCCCCATTAGAGTGCTGAGAGATCTGCAGGACTGAGGAGTCATCAAGGTGGATAGCACTGGAATACAAATATGTATTAGAATAAACAAGCATTTGCTCAAGCTGCAGATGAGAGGTGACACTGCTTGCGGATAAGGAAGTCAACACAAGCAAGTACCTGAAATAACGTCGCTAGGCGTCATGCTGCTATACAAAGGGACTAACTTAAAGCTAAAAAATGACCACACTTAGTGGTAAGTTGCATGTATTTGCGGATACACTAACTGATGGGACTAAGGCTGAAAGCGTAAATCTTGCCACTGCGTGCCTGTGAGGTGGATATGCGTGCAGTATCCGTGAATGTTTGCCAGCGAGGCAACGTGTACCCATAGCCAAAGCACTAGCAAAGCACCAGAGAGATGCGCCACAGCGAGTGGCCGTGAGGTGGATACGCGTGAAGTATCTGCGAATAAATGCCGGCAAGGCAAAGTGCACCCATGACAGATCAATAGTGAAGTGGAAGTGAGCTGTGCCACTGCGAGTGGCCATGAAGTGGATTTGGCCTGCAGTATGCGCGAATGTGTGCCGGCGAGGCACAAGTGTACCGAAACCAAACAAGCAAAGCGTTATACTAGTGAGCTGTGCTACTGCAAGTGGGTTTGAGGATACGCATGCAGGTCCGTGAAGCCTGGCCAGCGAGACAGCCTGGAGGGGAGCATTGCCGCAGATAGTGAAGAACGCGACAGTCATTAGTACAATATTTACTGAACAAGTATCGAACCCAATGACATTCATAACAACGCCAACCAGGAGACAGTTCCATTGCGCACGTCGCTTAACATCAAATATGCTGACGAATCATGAAATGAAACGTGAAAAACCACCACCAACCTGGAAGTATGTGGAAACATCATTTTAATGAAGCCATGGAGAGCTGCGCGTTGATTATGGAGGATACAAGCGGCCGTACATACGTAGAGAATGCGGATGACGACCAACGCCCCAGAACTTGCAGAGTTGGGGCATTCAATCCGCTTTGGGCTGCTGTCGTTGCTGCTCCAGTCCTAAATGAATGTCCGGAGAAGCGCCCTGGAGGAATTACACATCTCTTGAGAACTGCACTGAGGTGTGAGGCAAGCCAGTGACGGCTGACTGGAGATCCGGATGATGTCAAAAACAAAGGCTTATCATTTGCAGTAGGAGGTCTTACACGAAGATAAGAAATCATAAACAAATTTGGGCAGAATACAGATAAGTACGAGCAATGATAACATAAACACCATTACCTGCGGAATCAGCTTTGGAGTGTTTAAGGAAAAGGCGGAAGTGATTGGAATAAAAGGATATGTCTGAAAAACAGAGGTCACGTCCAGGAAGAAAGGACTTTGAATAAGTAGTGAATTCACCGCAACGAAGAAAACCATAGAATGCCAATAAAAAAAACTCTAGTAGAGTGTCCATGTAATATGAAAAACACCCTGCACGAAGAACGGTTAAATGACGGTGAAGCATGGGGAAATGGGGAGTCTACTATCAGGAGGGGAATGACAAGTTTTTTGAATACCCTTTAACAATAATTTTAAGGCAGGATTAGAAAATGAGACTCCCAAAATTAGGGTCTCGACACCGACAGTGAAATTGAATTCCAGCCACCAGACTGCGTAGGTAAGAAGGTTGAACATGACGAACATCGAATTGATAGACAATAAATGCACAGACAGTAGAAATATGAACAGGATATAATGGAATGCTCTGAGAAAAACAAAAAAAGCAAAATAATCTCCAAGCCGTGTCATACACTTTTAAAGTGGAATTAGCTAAACCTTTTCTCATATAACTTTTCGCAGAGTCAATTAATGCAGTCATATTAGTGTTCAGCAGAGGAGCAGTTTTGAAAGAGGGGGGGACTGGTACTGGCTTCGGATTGGCTGAAGGACAAACCCGCCGGAAATCCTGGAACCGAAATCGGGATAAAGAATCAGCCAATTTATTCCTGCAACTGGGATGAGCACGGCTCTGAAAATAGAATGATTCATCACTGAGAGCCAAGTTAAGCGCCGAACCAAGGGCATAATGACGTTAGATTTAGACTGCCCTTTATTTATTATTTCGACCACTGCCTCATTATTGCAGCGAAATAAATTTTTTTTCCAATGCCAAAGGGGTCCCCACATATAGCCAGCAATAACAACTGGATAAAACTCAAATAGAGCACTAGATGATTTGTCAGCAAAATGTAGAAATTCTGACGACCATTCACTGGCGAACCATTCACCTTGAAAAAACCCACCAAAGCCTACGGATGGAGCCGCATCAGTGAAAAGCTGGAGAGACTCGGATTATTCTTCATCATTATTATAAAAGAAGGAAATTCCATTCCAACTATCTAGTGTTGCCTATTTTTCAGAGTGGGTGTTCCATGTTTAGTGCGCAGCATGCGCTGACATACATTTCGCAGGGGTTTTATTTTGAAGGGGTCAGAGGCATTGTGTTCGGGGCTTTACCATGGTGATGTGTGTCTGGCCGGGAAGAGAAGAAAAATGAAGAAAAATGGTCCTCACGTAAGTTATTCGCTCCCGTCTTTATTGTTTTGTACCTCCTTGAGTATAGGCGACCCACGAAACCCTCTCGGTTGCACAAATAATGAAAACCAGAAACGGATGTCAGAACGGCAACCATCATCCAAACTAATGACATCAGACAGAGAATTCACCGACTTACTCAGATCCAGCAGCCGCGATATATACTCAGCAACAAAAGTTTCTGTGACACCAATATTGTTAATTATTTTTCATAACGCAATTATGAAATTGTCATACATGGTGGTATCAGACTGAAACAGTACACGTAAACACAACATTGAAATGGAAATCATGAAAATGCGAGAAAATGACTTTGCACGTGAAAATGTGCGTAAATCATGCTTGTGGATGGCAATAAAAGAGGAGAATTTTTGGAATGTTCACATTGTGCCTGATGAACGACGGAAGCATCACTTATCGAAAACACAGCCATTTCGGATCAGGAACTCTACCCTCTAAATGCCAAGACTGTCTGAAAATGATTGGTGGAGGGCCATTGGGATGATTGAATCCGGAACCTCGCAGAGGGAAGTTGCTCATCGCCTGAATGTCCACCGAAACACCATTTGGAACTTATGGCAGCGTCATCAGCAGACAAGACATGTCAGAGACCGTCCTCGCAGCGGCCGTCCACGAGTAACCACTCCCAGACAGGACAACTGGATTCGAACAACCCATCTCCGAAATCGATTCCAACCTGCAACCATAACTGCAAGAACGATACCTGGTTTGAGGCGACTGTCTGCACAGACAATCCGTCGCCGTCTCCGTCATTTTGGCATTGTCCCACGTCGGCCAGCAAGACGTCCAATACTCACAGTACAACACCGACGACTGCGTCTACAGTGGGCACAACATCGACGGTGGATCCAACGTCAGTGGGATCTTGTACTCTTCACTGATGAATCAAGATTCATGCTTAACCGATGTGATGGTCGTTTACGTGTATACCGTCGACGTGGAGAACGTTATGCCAACAACTGTGTTCAGGAATTTGATCGTTTTGGAGGTGGTAGTGTCATGATTTGGGGAGGGATCACGGCTAGAAACAGAACAGATTTGCTTGTTATTGATGGAAATCTGACAGGTCAAAGATATCGCGATGAAGTGCTACGGCCATTGGTGGTACCGTTTTTGATGCAACATGGTCCCGGAATAACGCTGCAACATGATAACGCCAGACCACACGTTGCAAGGATTGTACTGCAGTATCTGATGCAACAACATGTCAATGTCCTGCCATGGCCAGCCAGATCCCCAGACATGTCCCCAATCGAGCATCTTTGGGACGAGATGGATCGACGTTTGCGGCGGTTGGATAACCCGCCAGCTACACTCCAGGAATTGCGACAACGTCTACGTCAGATTTGGAATGACATCCCACAGCAATTTCTGGCACATCTGATTCGGTCCATGCGCCGGAGATGCGTTGCTTACATCATGGCACGAGGAAGTCACACCCGGTATTGAAGTGTGAAGGTCACAATTGGTTCGACGTCAGACAAGTGCTTCATGACGCATGAAAATGACATTTTTCGTTTTGAGTGACGTTGGCACTGAAAAGTCAGTGTTTCTCCTGTTAAATAAACATATTGATTGCATTGAGATCTTTGCGTGTCAATTATAACATACACAAAAATGGTGTCACAGAAACTTTTGTTGCTGAGTATAAAAGACCTCCCTTGAGGAATTGTACACATAGCAAAATTCAAATGACCCAACAAGGAGAGCAACTCGCGCATTGTAATGTGCAACAAACTTAAGTAATTACTTGCCACGTCCTTAATATGGTCCACTTTTTCCGAAGGAAGAGAGGCTTGTTGAGAAACGCTATCCAACCGTATGCCATAGGGAAGTAGCTGGACAGATAGTTTTAGCGTCAGATAGAGGGACACCCAATATCCGGAAAGTGCGCTTTAACGTGTCTAGCATGGGACTTGGTAGTTCCGATGGGAAATCGATAAGAAGGAAATCATCCAGTAAATGCAGTATGAAGGGAAGGCGGTCATTATTCAGCAAAATCCAGCACAGCGCTTTTGATAAGTGATTGAATATTTGAGAGCTACTCCTGCATCCGAAAGTATGCCTGATAGCAAAATAAAATTCACCGTCCCAACGAACGCCGAACATAGACCATTCAGACGGATGAATGGGCATTACTTTGAACACGCCCGTAATGTCAGCTTTAGCCAACCAAGCACCGTGGCCAGCGAGTTTTATTTGGTGAATGGCATGATCGACCGTAGCATAATGCATAGAGAAACGTTCGAGGGGAATTAAGCTATTTACACTTGGGTTCGCCCCGAAACGCGGATGAGAAATGTCAAAAATTAATCGCTTCTTACCGGAGAATTTCTGAGTCGCGATGCCAATGGGGTTAGTACGAAAAATAGAGAAGGGAGGAGATTTGGAGGGGCCGATAACATAACCTTTATTCACTTCTCTTTGAAGGAGCTCCCGAACGATGTCAGGTTCAATCAAAGCAGAGTGCAAATTTTTACAGACGAAAGATTTATCAGGAGGGGCAAGGACTTCCACCCGAAAACCTTGAGTGAGACCAGAGAGCAAATAATCAACAAACACGGGGTCCGGATGAAAAGACAGTGCTACAGATAAAGCTGACACATTAATAGGAGTGGAAGGATGAGCTTTTAGGTCTATGATTGCTGACTGAAGCTTCTCTTCTGTTGCGGATCCCGATGACCGCGACGAGGACTCACGGATTTCGGATGGGCGTCCTTGCAAAAACTGCAAATATGAAAAAATGTACATTTAGACCACCACAAACACCTTCATTAAAATTATGACATATAGGTGCACCATTAAAGTAAGAGACCTTTCGTCCCTTTGCATCAAACATGAATGATGTAGAGGACTTCCGAGTAGGTTTGTGAGACCAAGATGGCACAGAAGCCTGAATCAGTCTTAGTGCAAAGTTAAGCAGTATGTCCAATAGTGCTGCACACTGCGCATACGATCGCCCGGTGACCCCCAAAATGGCGAATGAGCAGTTCGATGTTGAGACACGACCAGTCTCAACAAGTCTTGAATGTTATACTGAGACAGCTGCAAAGCAGCCTTCGCTGAAAACGATTTGTGGTACTTGTAGAACAACGCACCCCCATACCGCAGGTGCAAATCGCAAACAACAGCAAGATAAGAGTTCAGAATATACAGAACAAATAATATCTCTAAATATACCAAAGGCTACAACAAACTCGCCAGTGGAAAGAGACTGCTGAAGCCACGGGTCGGCTGACTTCAATAATACAGAAATGTCCCCACAGTCCAAAACCCGTTTGTCGCATTCGGGAGGAGGCAGCAGAAACCAAACCAAATTAACATCCTTATCAAGCAGAACTTGCTTACGAAGGTGAGGAGTGATGGAAGATGCAGGGGAAACGTAAGGCCTACCTAATGAAGGCGCAGGAATGGCAGAGGCAAGAGAGAATTTGGACGGCGCGTCGAGGACGACCGGACGAAGCACCATTTCTGAAATACCAGCCTGCTGAGGCTGCGGAGCTGAAACTTCCATGGCACGAATCCGCCGTTTGAGGCAACCCACGGATTGCATTAAGCTCTGAACAGCCGCCAGGACCGGTTCGGTGACGTCAGCCCCGGAGGAAGAGGAATCACCACGCGGGGCTTTCCCAGGGCGGCCGGCACACGTAGGGGAAGATTTCGCCAACCTTTTCTTGCCCTGCCCACCAGGACAGGACACGGAGGGCCAGCGGTCTTGGACAGGTGTTGGAGGGGAGTGGTCATCCTCAGCGCCAGGCGGAACAGAAACAGGAGTAGCGCTGGCACTTAGAGAGGCAATCAGCTCCAGCAACTCCGAATGAAGGAGCTCGGGGCTAACAGGGATGCCGAGATCTTCCAGGGCTGCAAGGAGACGCTCATCAGTGTAATCATCATATAGCGAAGAAGTAGCCAACGCGGCAAAACGCCTGCTAAAGATTCGCCAGACAAGGAATCATCCTGCACACAGCCGTAGGCACTTTGAGAGGAGGGAGCTGACCCGGATTCTGACATGACGTACAGAAAACGCGACGCGGAATCTCTGAAACAGCAAACAGGAACACGTCATGAGCCGAAGGCGCCGATTGGGTAAGTGCAATTGCTTGGGAATCCTACGTCTCCTGATTGACCTTTGGTTTACACTCCCATTATACTTCACAGTATACTTTCATGAGCTGAAAAGTTTTCAAGAAGTATGTAACTAATGAATTATCAGTATATCTGAAAGTTTTCTTGCAGTACACTTTAATGTATACTCTCATAAACTGAAAAGTATGTTAGAAGTATACAACTAGTTAAGTGAACTTTTCAGCATATTTTGACTTGTCGTGTACTTGCAGTACAAAATAAAACTTAGATTTTTACTTTAAGTTTATTTTGCTGAAACATGAAGTATACTTCTTTTTTGTAAGGGGGGTTTATACTGTTGAAGCGGATACGAACGCCTGTTTGCATTTAGTTTTCTCAAGATACCAAAAATTATAGCATGAAAAATTTATTTTTATTACAAAATGTAATATTGTAATGTGATGTTTCATTTTATTACTTGAAGATTTTAAGACAAACAAGATATCTTCACGTTATTATTATAAACGTTCTTGTTATAACAGTATATTATTATATCCCCGAATGATGTTTAGGGGATATTATGTTTTTGGTCCGACCGCCACCGCCGCCCTACGTCTTAACGCGCTAACTTCAGTAATATTTCAATTAGAAATTTCATGTTTTGCATATGGGTAAGTATCATAAAGAGGAAGAACTGATTTAATTTTGGACGATTTACAATTTCTAGATTGGCCACCAGGGGCCAAAAACTGAAAAATCGTTGTTTTGATCATATCTCTGGAAATATTTGTCCGATTGACGTCAAATGAAGTGCAAATGAGAGGTCATGACCTGAGGATGTGTCCTACGACGACATTATACCTGTTTGGTTCAAAAATTTTGACATAAGGTGGAGCTTTGTCACATAAAATTCACTATTTTTGCCATATCTTTGGAACCATTTGACCAATTGACATGAAACTATGTGCAACTGCAAGGTCATGACCTCACAACGTGTCATATGATGACATCATACCTGTATGGTTCAATATTTTGCCACCAGGTGGCACTTCGTGATGGAAAGTGACCATTTTGGCCATATCTTCAGAACCATTTGTCCGATTAACCTGAAATTAACGGCATAAGTCTAGTGTATCTTATACTGAGAAACGTTTCACTTGATTACAACATGATAACTACTGAATAAAACATTTCAGGTAATAACGTGACAACTCATGTTACACGTGAAACTTATCACCGTGTTTCAATGAGGAAATAGAGTGCGGGGTATAAATTGAGGAATATGGCTCGTTAATAAAATTATGTTAAGTTCTACTTCATGCTGAGGTTGAACCACAACTTTCTGCTGTTAATGAGTATGGTGGATGATATTGTAGTTAGAATGTGTACACTCAAGAGGGATTTTAAAATGCTTGGGGCTGGACAGAAGGAGGAATGCAAGCTGCCACCAGTTTGGAAAACATCCCTTGAACTGCCGCCGCTAAAAATTAATGCTCAAATACAGCGCATTGCAGTTCTAAAGTCACATGGTGTGCAATTGCTGTCAAATATCAGCCTTGTAGAAAGAAATATCGAGGCTTGTTCATCAAAAGTAAAGGTGTGTTTTAATCAGAAAAATATGATAACAACCTGCATAATTTGGTATTCAGGTGATTCTTTTATTTCTTTTTTCACTAAACTTGATATCCAGGTTGGTGGTTTGGGCAGAGTGAAGTACTGGTGAACTGCTGATCAAGAGCTGATTTTGAAGATATCTTGTTAAAACATGAAACTATGACGTAGGCCTAATAAAACGGAAAACATTTTTCAAAACAAGAAACTTTCCACATTATAACGTGATGCTGACCCATTTTTTTTCTCAGGAATGGCAGCAATATGCTTCCGTACGATCGTGCACATTGATTGCTTTAAAGAAACTTGAGTTCAATGGTCCAATCTATATGCAAATGCACTCCGTGCGTTAAATTCTTATTGTGGATGAAGTAATCGACAGATGTCCGATTATGGTGCGATCAGTACGATGACCCTCCGATCGCCTTGGGACCTCTGCGTTCCGTATGATGGCAGATTGTACTGAAGTATAAGAAAGTGGGAAGAGATCAGCAATTTGCCCAGCGGCGGGGCGGAAAAGAGAAGCAGTTCTGCTGTTCACGCCGCAGCGGTGCATATGAGAGAAGCACCTCTGCTATTTGCCCCACACCTGAGTCAATAAATATCATTTGGGCGTTTTCATATGACATGTTGTATCAACCCGAGACCCCAGTATCAGCCCGACAGCTTTAGCTCGAGGGCTGATTGAGGGTTGATACACAGTGTGATATGAAAATGCACATAAGATGTTCTATTCATCATATACTGATTTTGACCATCAGTAACAATGCATTTTATCCAAAGCATTTATTTCAGGTTATTATTGTCATCATTACAGGCCAGTAGGGCTGGCATTTGCTTTAAGTCAGAAGTGTTTTTGAGTGAATTCAATGGCTAAATAGCTAGCTAGCATGCAAATGCGATTTAGGTAATTAAAGGTAAAGGTCCATTAAGGTAATACACTTGCATTTCTACGATAGCTTACACATGAAACGTTTTTACTACAGCCCTTCGCATGAATATTGCTGTAAAGCGCAGCATTATGCATGCTATTTACAAATAATTCTGCATCAAGTTCCTTTTCTATAACATAGTCCAGTTCAGAAATTTCAGCGGCTGAGGAAATGATGAGTCTCTCTGCGATCACAGCGTCTAATCAGCATCTGAAGCGATGCATTGCCAACAACGCTCTTGACTGTTGCTATGGCAATGGTTGCTGCCACTTTTATTTCATTTTATAGTCCGCCCCACTTTATAAATTTTGCGCCGAAGCGCTGCAAGGCGATTGGCCTCTTCTGAAGTATGAACCAGGCCTAAGGGTGCGGCTGTGCTTCTCGTGCAGAGGGAGCCCATGCTGCGTGATTGCTTATGCGATTAACTGGTAGGAAGAGTCATAGGAGTTTTTGATCACTGTTCTGGATGAAATGCTCCCAGAGTCCTCGACAGCAGAGCGCAGGTTCAGTCTCCAGAATAAAATGAAAACTGCCAGAAGTTGTCGGACCGAGGCTTAGATGCAAAATCAAATTGCCACTGCATCAGTCTCCCATGACACATTTTATTACGTACAGGCGAGCACGCAGTTTATGGGCGATTCTTATTTTGCATGTTGTTATGACTCAAAAATCACAACAATGACAACTTAAACAAATTTATTCTTCACCGATTGATAAAAAGTTCTACAAATAATCCACTGTGGAATCCTATAATAACACTCTAATGCCACTATGTAACTCTGTTGCCAAAACAAAAACTCTATTGACCAAAATCACAGTATTTATTTAGACTAGTAACATTCTGGAAAGATCTACTGGATTCCTGGGTGATCCTGTCCCATCCAGGGAAGAATCCAGAAACTTCTAGAAAGCACTAGTCTATTTCATCACACACAAGTGGTATTGCATCAGATCATGTTTTGCTACAGACATACCAGAGAGTGCTAAATGTTGAACAAAATAAACAAACAGCTGGCAAGTAAGGCAGCACAACAAATCTCCATTTACAAGTGATATACAATGCTGTACATACAACACTCATACATAAGCGTTTTGATCATATTGTTGCAAATTCCAAAGAAGCCAGACGCAGAGATGGGACACGTTCTCTGCATTTTACAGCTCAAGACGGCGAAACCCAGGAGAACTCTGCTCCCGAGCACATAAAACACACACAAACTGAATACTGCCTTCCCTTATAAACCCAGTGGTCCGCAGTCATTGGCTCCCTCGATGCAGATGTAACCAGCCAGAATTCCGAGCGCCACAATTGGCTCTTTCACAGCCCCCATCTAAGGTGTTTGGGCGCTGGGCCTGGGCAATAGCGAGCGACGTGCCCCACTTCATTGCAGTGGTAACAGCTCTGCCGGTCCTCACCCAGTCGTTCAGTCAGGGTGCGCCGCCAACTCAGCTGAGCATGCACCCAGCGCACCTCTCCCTCCTCTTTGTCGAAGTCCACAGCACTTGGTGACGAGGCCTGCTCCGTTCGGCAGCTGGGGCCTCCCCCATGATGTCCGCCACTCGTTCGGCTTCCCTCAGAGCTTCATCTAGGGAGCCAGGAGACATCAGCATGACATGGTGCCGGAGTCCCTCAGGCGTGAGGGATTGCAGAAATGCATGCAGAGCCAGCTCATCTTGCCCCCTTCACCCAAGGTTCGGGTGCCCCAGGTGGACATGGTGCTTCAGGTCAGCAGCCACGACTCCCCAGCTCTCCCCAGGTTGGCAGCAGTGATCCGTCAGCCTCTTCCTGTGCAGTTCGGGTGTGCCCACATCTTCGTTCAAGTGCTGCAACCATCACCTGCAGGCTGCCCTGCTCATTGGTGTCCAGGTCCAGTAGGGTCTGTAGTGCTGGTCCCTCTAGGGCTGCCACCAGACGCAATGCTGTCTCCGCCTTGGTCCACCCACTGTGACATGCAATCAGCCTCATCCGTGTATGGTAAAGAACCCATGGCGATGAGCTATTGAATCTCAGTAGCTTGACTCCCCATAGCATGTCCAATGGCGCCAGCACATCCTGGTGCCAGCGCGCTGTGACGCGCCTCCTCCATCAGCAGACTCCACGCTGGATTGCAGCTTCCGGCACTTGTGGCCACCTTTGCACTTTGGGTCTCCCGCTGTAGATCTTCAGATCCCACTTCTGACACCACTGTAGCGATTTTCAAAGTAGACGAATGCAGAGGCAGGACAGGGGTTCCACAAATCACTCCCAGGGAGCTTTGGTTTATTGGATCTTCAGGAATTCTCTGCATTTTATAGCACAACACAGCTCAAGACGGTGAAAACTGGGAGAACTCCGCTCCCGAGCGCATAAAACACACACAAACTGAACACTGCCTTCCCTTATAAACCCAATGGTCCGCAGTGATCCGCTCCCTCGATGCAGATGTAACCACCCAATCACAGTATTTAGGAGGAATTCTGAGCGCTGTGATTGGCTCCTTCAATGTAAACGCAGCCAACCAATCACAGCGGCCCAGGAATGCGAAGCAACAATGTTGGCACAATAGATTCGTTGTAATTGTGTTTCGCTGTATTGCGTTGTTCATATTTGCCATATATCAAGCACAAAGGTTGTTGGTTACGTTTTGTAACCCCAGATTCTATGAGTATGAGAATAGCCCTTTAAGGCTGTTGCTACTGGGTTTATCCCACTGCGCATGCGCAGCTCTGAAGATTTTCTTTCCTGCCATTGTCCTGTAGGATGGCCCCAATCAGGTCCGCATCCACAGTATATTATATTCGCACGACCTGAGTTCGGCTCCCAGTAAAAGACAGCTTTTTCTTCACCTGAGGATGGTGGAGCATATTGGCCGGAAAACTTAAAGGGCTTCACTCATACTCATAGAATCTGGGGTTACAATATGTAACCAACGTTCTATTTCATATGAGCTTCGCCCTTTAAGTCTGTTGCTATTGGGATAAAGGGCGAAGCCGGATGTAGTCTCTGCCCCACTGAGACACCAGCGTAAAAGCATCTACACATATCCAACTTACATCACACGCGCAGAAATCAAACAATTTCCAACTTGACTGCGCTGCTCCCCTGTCGCGAAAAAGGAATGACGCATAGGATACAGCCCAGATGCGACCAAAGTTCTCGCATTCGAGAGATGGTCGACTAGTCAACTCGGCTGACCTACTGTATTGTAATAAGTATCTCCACGCTACATCCCTGCTGCTTTGATAAAGCAGGATGAAAGTTACGCATTGTAACTAGTCCCAAAGTACAGAGCCGGGATGCGAGGATTCTTGTCCGACCTTCCCTGATAACCAGCTAATGTTGTGGAACGAGCAGGGACAAACGTCACGTATTGTGACAGTCCCTCGAGCTGAACAAATAAGTGTGAAGGGAGAACCCGAGCATCCGCTAGTTACGAAGTGCAGCCAACGAAAAACATCACTGCACGTCGAAAAATCAATTCGTTGTATAGATAGACATAAAGAAGGAACATGCAGATGTCAGCCACCGCTGCTCTCCTGAGTAGAGAAGTGGGGGAGGACAAGCCCTCGTAAAAGTGGGCGAAAGTCTCCGGAAGGATGATTCCCACACTGTTTCGCTTGCGCAAAATACCGTAATAAGCTGTTAGTAGAGATATCACTTAAGAGGAGCTTTGATGTGCGTATTTACAATGTTAAAAACTATTACGCTGTTGGGAGGCGCACAATTGGTCGTTGCCTCCTAAAGCGCCGAGGTATGCTGAAAAACTGCGGCCCTTCCCAGTGGCCAAGCCCATAATCTTTGACCTTTCACAGGGCAATGACTGATTGCACCCTTCAGCTGCATAAGGGCATCCACGTACCAGAGAATTGGCCATGGTGCACCACTGAGCAGCTGTATCAGTATGGGGAACCATGACGCGCTCGTTGCTCTGGAGCCACAAGTATAACTGCCAAGCCTTCCTCTTGGATCCGTGTCAGAAGTTGAGGAATCGGAGAAATTGAGGGGGAAAGCATAAAGTAAAGCTTTGGGCTACGGTCTGTGGGAGAAGGCGTCCGCTCGGAGCAGGGGGTAGTCCTTAGTGGTCATCAAAAACCATAAGGCACACTGAGCATTCTTCCTTGAAGCAAACAAGTCCACTTTTGCTTCTCCGATTCAGTGCCATAATCTCCAAACTAGAGTGGGGTTCTGAGTAGGTTCTTCGCGTGACATCAGATCTGCGACCCGGCTCTGTTTTCCGGGAATATAATGCGCTCTTATTGAGCTCAGGTTTACCTGAGACCATACTAAAATGCTTATAGCAATTTCCAGCAGCCGTGCTAAACAAACGCCGCCTTGGTGGTTTATGTAGGCTGCCGCTGTCATATTGTCTGTCCTTACTACTACGTGCTTATCTGTCAACATCGGAGCTAAGTGTTTGAGCACCATGGACAATTCGAGACAGATCATGTGCTGGGAGCAGGACTGCGGCCATTTCCTCCCCACAACCTGTGACTGACACATTCCACCCCAGCCTGTAAGAGACGCATCCGTGAAAACTGAGATGTGCAATGTGACTCTCCGCAGGGAAACCCCCCTTGTTAGAACTCGGGGGTTATTAAAATCCGATTACACAGATGGGGGAATAATTAAATGGGCGCCTTTTCTGCCAAACTGGGTCGAGGCGAAGGCGACTGAACCACCTCTGTATTTTTCTCATGTGAAGAAGTCCCAAAGGGACAGTCACATGACTAGCTGACGTCATGTCCAGTAAGCGCATCACAGACAGAGCTGTTACCACCCTGTGAGACTTAGGCCCGTATTCAGAAACGACATTCACACTAATTGAGAGCGAGTGAGTACTAAAACTTAGTTAGTGTCAGGTTATACTAAATGAGTCCGAGGTTGCCTTAACACTTATTTGCTTTCAGAGACCTCACTCACATGGAAAATAGCGTCACTTTCTGAGTGAAGGTTGAGTGCAGGGAACACCTCCCTTGAACCGCACTAACTTGCGCCGGTATTTCGTTTTCATGGCTTTCAGGTGGTTACAAACATTAGAAACATTTTCTGGATCATTTACGGCCACGTGCACAACGCAATCGCAACTATGCAAATTTTTACTCTAATGATGATAATGATGCCGGTAACTTACTAACTGACCACCTGGTTTCAGTGTTTACGAACTGCAATGTGGTGAGCTCGAGGTTAGCATTTGTGTACCCATTAGTAGCGACTGGTGAACTGGCAATAGGGGAAGCTCAAAACCATCCCTTAAAAATAATGATTGAAAAAAGGTCATATCTAATCATTTCATAAAATTTTATTTACTTGAACTACAAAAATCTAAAGGATTATCATGTATCGCCAGTTCTACTTGTTTGAAGCTAGCCTTCGTTGCCGGCGGTCAGCGGCTAGCGGGAGAAAGGAGAAAGGAGAGGAAAGAACACCTGCACGATAACATAGAGATTTTGAGTTGTCCGTTGTCCGAGGTGTCAATCAAAATTGAACGGTCATCGAATGTAACGCAAAGCATGGTTACGCCGTAAACTGCCAGAACAAAGATGGTGAATGTAGAGAACGACGCTTTGATAAAGTAATCGCTTGAATACCTTGAAATTCACGACCGAAAGATTACTCTAAAGAACGAACAACTACAGGCAATCAATCATTTACTAGATGGTAAAGATGTACTTATATGCCGACTGGCTTCGGTAAAAGCATGTGCTCTCAAATTACACTCGAGTTTCAATGGTTTAAAAAAAGGGGTGGTCCGTCGTGGCTCGTTGCGCAAGGAAGTGGGCGGCTGCTCAAAATCCCTACGTTATCGTGCAGGCAGTCTTTCCTCTCCTTTCTCCTTTCTCCCGCCAGCCGCCAGCCGCTGACCGCCGGTAATGCAGGCTAGTCTGAAGCACACCACCTAGCTCAGGACTACAAACCAGACTGCCTCAAAGCTCCCCAACTACCTCCTCAAATAGTTACTAGCCCCTCCCTTACAATTAACGCCAAACAGCTGTAGACAAAAAAAGCCCTATTTATCTTCCATTTACATGAAGATGGCAAGAACGGTCCAGTCAGAAAGGTATCACTGAGAGAACAAGGCTAGAGAAACGTGGCACAAGTAAACTGAGAGAAACGATCTGACAAGAAAGTGCTGTGAAAAGACTCCTTGTCACGGAGTGAGCCGTGCCGCCTACGCACATACACGCGTCCATTCACGCAAGCGCACACGCACATAGGCAGCTATTTGCCGGCAACACTTTAACATCATGGCTGACCTTCCGCTGTGTTGCATTTCATTCCCATGCCGTTTTCTGTCTTGGTTTAACTTGGTTTTAAACATTTCACACACCACCTTTTGCCATAGCTTCTCATTGGATTACATTGAAGCAGACATGCACGGAATGGCCAACCGGCATTTATGTAACAATTGTTCCACTCGTGTTTACAATGCGCTTCATATTGCCACACAGTATCATCTCCCGTCCGCTTAACATTGCCCAACATTCTCAAAGAATCACACCTACACTATGGCTGTTTAAAATATCAAGGTTTATTTATTTCTGTCATTTATCAAAAGCATCCATATTTCAGTGACTTGCCAACCTGACATACTTCCTGGTTTTGCGAAACCGATGGACTATGCCATGGTTGCATATATGGAGGGGTTTCGCGGGGGTAGACGGCACAATCCATTTTAGCGGGGGTGTTTTACTGTCGTGGGATAAACATGTATTTTACTATGCACTGGGGGGTTTTTGGTTGTTAAAATTTACTTTGGATGTTTATGCATTTTATGTATGTTCTTCTTAGTTGTTATTTTGAATTTAGAAATGTATTATTTAGCTGATTAATAATTTTGATAATTGGGTTAATCTGTGGGAGGGGCTACAGGTATACAAGCCCTGTAGTAGGCCCCACACGGTTGGTTGGTTGGTTCTAGAGGATTGAGGAAGGTCCTGAGCTGTGGCTGCATAGAAGTTTGAGCAGGGTCTTTACTATTGTATCGATTTAGCCTGGCAACTTTCAAGCCTCTTTATTTTTGTATTTTCTATATTGCTATTGTTTTGCTTAGTTTTTGTTTGCATTTTGGGTATATTTTTGGAGCACAAGAAATATTTGCATGTTTTTTTTAAGAAAAGTTTTTGAATGTAAAAAAAAAATAAAAATATATTTTTGGAAAAGAAGCTTCCATCTCCCTCTGTCTCCTCCACCGCTGACCATTCCGGCGACACTCCTAATATACACTCGAGGGGAATCACATGCTACACAGAACACAGGTGCAGGAAATGAGACTAAATACAAAGGAGGGAACAAGAGGGAGAATAGAATCACATAAAACAGGCAAAAGCCAAAACGGGGACAAGGATCACGAGACAATCCTATAGACAAATATACAGTTCCAGTCAAGGAGTTCTAATGTGCATAGACAATGAGAGAAAGGACAGCGCAAGCAATTGTGGAGAATCCACAGAAAGCGCAGCAGAGAAGATGAGGGAAAGACAAGGGGCAGAGATTAGAAAAGGGCGAGTGCTGAGAGCTTGTTAATCAATTAGTAAGTGCAGCTATACAATCCCTTAAAGCTCGTTATTAAGTTAGTGTTAAATACAATGTTAGATTGTGTTAGTAACTCTAACAAAATAACAAACTGTTAGCATGGGTTAGTTGAAAAGAAATGAAGATAAAGGAAGTAAACGAGATTGGAAGGAAGGCTGAAATCCAGATACCATTAAATCACCTGAAAGAGTGGCACGCAATACCGTGCGAGTACAGTGTTCCTCACATCTTTTTGCTCAGTGACCTTGAAAACTAGGTGAAGGTCACTCATCATTGAACTAGAGCAAGGCCTTCATGAGAGGCACATGTGGTGTGAATTTGGTGATCCTCCATCAAAGCTGTCAAAAGTTATTGCGAGTAAACTGTTCTCGAACAGAGGGACGGACACACGGACAGACGAACAGCATTTCTACGTCCCCCGTTCCGCGGGGCGACGGGGGACAAAAATGAAATAGTTACAGTCCCTTGAGATAGGGTTGCTTTGTTGCGATGTCTTGGGACAGGAAAATGGTCCAACACAGGCAAAAATCCACAAAACGAGCTTCTCAGGTCTCGAAAATAGTGACAAGTCTGGTCAAATGTACAAACATAAACCTCAAAGTGTTGTAAGGATAGAACCAGAGCCAACAGCTCCTTCTCAATTGTGGAATAGTTCTTTTGATGGCAATTGAACTTCCTGGAGAAGTATGCCACGGGATGCTCAATGTCATCAGAGTCACTGCTCTGGAGGAGCACTGATCCACAAGCTTGGTCGCTAGCATCGAGGAAGTGACACAGCAGAGACTTCAGGCACTCAAAGGCTCTTTGGCATGCTTCATCCCAAGGGAACTTTACGCCTTTCTTCAGTTGGTTACTGAGACTGAGAGCAATCTCAGCAAAGTTCTTGCAGAACGTGCGGTAGTACCCGATCACTCCAAGGAAGCAGCACAGAGCTTTTTTGTTGTCAGGAAGTGGAAAGTCCATGATGGCTTGGACTTTAGCATTCATGGGTACCACCTTACCCTGGCCTATGACGTGGCCTAGATACGTGATAGTAGCACAACCAAAGTCACTCTTGTTCAGGTTAACAGTCAGGTTAGCCTGGGTCAAGCGCTGGAACAACGTCTCTACATCTTTCAGATGTTCTTCCCAGGAGTCACTCCATGTGATCAGGTCATCGATATACACCTATGTATGGCAATCCGGCGATTGTAGACTGTATCATCCTTTGGAACATGGCTGGGGCATTTTTCATGCAAAATGGTAGAACTTCATACTGGTAACCCAGATGGTATGGCAAAAGCAGAGATGCTCTTGGCCCTCTCATTAAAGGCACACACCAATAACCCTTCAATAAATCAATCTTGGTCAGAAACTTTGCTTGCCCTACTCCATCGATACAATAATCAATCCAAGGTATTGGAAACACATCAGTTCTAGTTACAGCATTGACTTTGCGAAAATCTGTAAAGAATCTAGTACTTCCATCAGGTTTTGGAACTAGCACACAGGGTGAACTCCAATCTGAGTTGGAGGGTCTGATAATATCATGTTCGAACATGTACTCAACCTCTTTCTCAGCAATCTTTCTCTTTTCAGGATTCATCCAGTATGGTTGCTGTTTTCATGGTTTGGCATCACCAACATCTACATCATGAGAGGCCATAGAAACTCTCTTTGGAACATCAGGAAATAGACCTTTATATTTCTTGATCAACCTCTCAAACTGATCTCTCTGTGAGGGTTCTAAGTGCTGGAGTTTTGCATCAAGATTTTGCAACACTTCAGGATTTGACAATTTATATGAAAGAACTTTGGCTTTAATTCTAGGTTCATCATCTTGAAACTCCCCCTCATCTTCACAAGTCTCGGCCATATGATGATCTGAAGTGACAGCTGTAACCCTAGCATTCCTATCATGATAAGGCTTCAGCATATTAATGTGACACAGCTGTTTTGGCTGTCTCCTATCTGGAGTCTTCGCAATGTAATTGAGATCATTGAGTTTTGTCAGAAATCTAGCCTGCAATGGATTGGACTGCAAGGGAAACAACACAAAGACCTTGTCTCCTGGTTTAAACTCACAGCTTCTACTCTTATGATCATACCAAGTTTTCATTTTTCCCTGACTTGATTTCAAGTTCTCTTTGGCTAGGTTACAAGCTGCATGCAGTCTTTCCTTGAACTTGATAACATAGTCTAACGGCTCTCTCTCTCTTGCCATTGTTCACTCAACAATAGCAAAGGTCCTCTCACTTCATGGCCAAACACAAGCTCAAATGGACTGAATCCAGAAGACTTCTGGACTGCTTCTCCAGCTGCAAACAACAGCAAATGAACACCTTCATCCCAGTCTTTCTCATGGTCATAACAAGAAGACCTCATCATTGTCTTGAGACTGAAATGAAACCGCTCTAAAGCACCCTGACTCTCTGGATGATAGGCACTGTAAAGAATCTGCTTTGCACCTAGTTCATACACAACCTGCTGAAACAATCCGGAAGTGAAATTGCTACCTTAGTCTGACTGAATTTCCCTGGGAAGGCCAAACAACGTGAAGAACTTTATCAAAGCCTTCGAGATTGCAGTTGCCTTGATGTTACTTAGAGGTATGGCTTCAGGGAATCTAGTAGATGCACACATGATTGTCAACAAGTACTGATTTCCAGATCTAGTCTTGGGTAATGGATCAACACAATCAATGATGACCTTGGAGAAGGGCTCACCAAAGGCATTTGCCAGGTGGCAGCAAAACCCAAAAGTACAGCGATTGGAACTCCGGCCCATTGGAAAGACTTGAAATCTTGAACTTTGGCGTGTATCTCAACTGTACTTTGGCCTAGATATGCTAAAATGTAATCACCTGTTCCTTGTCCTTATACCTACCTGTTCTGAAACTTTTATCAAAATCAGTGCATTACTTTTTGAGTTATCTTGCAAACAAACAAAGGCCGGCAATCAAATAACCTCCTGCCAACTTTGTTTGGCAGAGGTAAAAATGATTTACTTACCAATTGGCCAATGCTTCGCATTGACTGAACAGGTCCGCGTTCCAATGAAATATCACCTTTCACTCTCGGTATTGCATGGGTTGATTAAAAAAAAAAAGTGGCACTCGGCAGTGAAATAGGGAGCTTGCAGCTCAAGCTATTTGCCTGAGAGTCGACAGGTATGCAAATTTGAAAACCATTGATTTAAATATAGCAAATATACGTTCAGATGAATGATTGTCTTCTTACATAATCGGGGAGAACAAGCAGCACCTGTGAAGTGTGGAGTGCTCTTGGAATGAACCTTTTGTTAATCATGAAAAAGACTAAGAACAGGTCAGGACTAGAAACGATTTTTAACGGATTTTCAGTCAGGAAAAGTCACGTTTCAATCAAATAGAACAATTTACTCATGGGTATAAACATTACATTATATTGGCGGCAGTTCTGCTCTGGAGGAATGTGCTACCTAGGCACAGTGAAAATATGAACAGAAATCAAAATCCCATCCGATGTGAGCAGAACCAAACAAGCGGAGGCTGGGGTGGAGGAGGCAAGCAAAGAACCAAACGGCATGTTGCATAGGATGAAAAGTCATTGCAAACAGCAGCAGAAGTGAGCAAGCTTGACGGCTTTCAAATAGACTGCTGTATGACCTTATGTGTATCCTCCAATTGCTGTGTGCCTGCTGATGCTGACATGGCTGGTAGCTTACCTGGTTGCTGTCAGCTGATATAGCTCTTCTCGAGTTTCCAGCCATAAGTTTTGGTTCCGCCACTGTACTGAATTTAATCGCTGGTCTATCATATATGAAGACAAACAGTGTCTTCAGTTGCCAATTACAATAATTGGAAAATGCGCCAGTGAAGGAAAATGATTGAGAACTAGCCAGGGCTAATTGTCATGAAGGGACGTGCCTGTGGCCCCCCAATTCCAGGTTCTAGAACCGCCACTGGATAGCATCCATACATTACAAAGGCTTCCGAGTGCACGTCTCGTCACTCCAAGTGTTAATGCAAGGCAAAAGGCTCCTAAGTGCTACCTTTGCTACTCCAAGTGATTGGTGTTATGTTCTATGTTATATTGGAGCTTAACTGAGAGATCTCCCCAGATACTGATTCGCGCTGAGCTGGCAACTCACAGACAGACTGGCTGAGCTTGGAACTCCAGTTGAGGGCAATCACTTTGGTCAGTGTTCGGATAGAATCTGTTCTAAACAAGCTATACTGAGTCAAAAAAGAGACCTCACACTCATGAATTTGTAAATACACTCAACAAAAATATAAACGCAACACTTTTGTTTTTGCTCCCATTTGTCATGAGATGGACTCAAAGATCTAAAATTCATTCCAGATACACAATATTACCATTTCTCTAAAACATTGTTCACAAATCTGTCTAAATGTGTGATATTGAGCACTTTTGCTTTGCTGAGACAATCCATCCCACCTCACAGGTGTGCCACATCAAGATGCTCATCAGACACCATGATTAGTGCACAGGTGTAATTTAGACTGTCCACAATAAAAGGCCACCCTGAAATGTGCAGTTTTTGCTTTATTGGGGGTCTGGGGACTCAGAACCAGTCAGTATCTGGTGTGATCACCATTTGCCTCATGCAGTGCAACACATCTTCTTCGCAGAGAGTTTATCAGATTGTCAATTGTGGCCTGTGAGAATGTTGGTCCACTCCTCTTCAATGGCTGTGCGAAGTTGCTGGATATTAGTGGGAACTGGTACGCGCTATCGTATACGCCGGTCAAGCACATCCCAAACATGCTCCATGGGTGACATGTCCGGTGAGTATGCTGGCCATGCAAGAACTGGGACATTTTCAGCTTCCAAGAATTGTGTACAGATCCTTGCAACATGGGGCCGAGCATTATCTTGCTGAAACATGAGGTGATGTTCATGGATGTATGGCACAACAATGGGCCTCAGGATCTCATCACGGTATCTCTGTGCATTCAAAATGCCATCAATAAAATGCACCTGTGTTCTTCGTCCATAACAGATGCCTGCCCATACCATAACCCCACCACCACCATGGGCCACTCGATCCACAACATTGACATCAGCAAAGCGCTCACCCACACTGTCTGCCATCTGCCTTGAACAATGTAAACCGAGATTCATCCGTGAAGAGAACACCTCTCCAACGTGCCAGACGCCATCGAATGTGAGCATTTGCCCACTCAAGTCTGTTACGGCGACGATCTGGAGTCAGGTTAAGACCCCGATGAGGACGATGAGGATGCAGTTGAGCTTCCCTGAGGCGGTTTCCGACAGTTTGTGCAGAAATTCTTTGGTTATGCAAACCAATTGTTTCAGACGATCTTGGAGGTGAACCTGCTGGATGTGGAGGTCCTGGGCTGGTGTGGTTACACGTGGTCTGCGGTTGTGAGGCCGGTTGGATGGACTGCCATATTCTCTGAAACGCCTTTGGAGATGGCTTATGGTGGAGAAATGAACATTCAATGCCCGAGCAACAGATCTGGTTGACATTCCTGCTGTCAGCATTCCAATTGCACGCTCCCTCAATGCTTGCGCCATCTGTGGCATTTTGCTGTGAGACAAAACTGCACATTTCAGAGTGGCCTTTTATTGCGGACAGTCTAAGGTACACCTGTGCACTAATCATGGTGTCTGATGAGCATCTTGATGTGGGATGGATTGTCTCAGCAAAGCAAAAATGCTCACTATCACACATTTAGACAGATTTGTGAACAATGTTTGAGAGAAATGGTAATATTGTGTATCTGGAATGATTTTTTAGATCTTTGAGTCCATCTCATGACAAATGGGAGCAAAAACAAAAGTGTTGCGTTTATATTTTTGTTGAGTGTATTTTCTTGAAACTTTTAATAAAAGAG
Organism: Gymnothorax reevesii; assembly: GCA_029721435.1. NCBI lineage: Eukaryota > Metazoa > Chordata > Actinopteri > Anguilliformes > Muraenidae > Gymnothorax > Gymnothorax reevesii. The sequence goes on along the minus strand of CM056573.1, from coordinate 73,881,962 downwards.
TTTTTACAAAACCCAAAACCAGTGAAGTTGGCACGTTGTGTAAATAGTAAATAAAAACAGAATACAATGATTTGCAAATCCTTTTCAACCTATATTCAATTGAATACACTGCAAAGATAAGTTACTTAATGTTCGAACAGGTAAACTTTGTAATTTTTTGCAAATATTAGGTCATTTGGAATTTGATGCCTGCAACATGTTTCAAAAAAGCTGGGACTAGTGGCAAAAAAGACTCAGAGAGTTGAGGAATGCTCAAACACTTATTTGGAACATCCCACAGGTGAACGGGCTAATTGGGAACAGGTGGGTGCCATGATTGGGTATAAAAGCAGCTTCCCTGAAATGCTCAGTCATTCATAAACAAGGATGGGGCGAGGGTCACCACTTAGTGAACAAATGCGTGAGCTGATTGTCTAATAGTTTAAAAACAACATTCCTCAACGAGCTATTGCAAGAAATTTATGGATTTCATCATCTACGGTCCGTAATATCGTCAAAAGGTTCAGAGAATCTGGAGAAATCACTGCATGTAAGCGACAAGGCCGAAAACCAACATTTAATGCCCATGACCTTCGATCCCTAAGGCGGTACTGCATCAAAAACCGACATCAGTGTGTAAAGGACATCACCACATGGGCTCAGTAACACTTCAGAAAACCACTGTCAGTAACTACAGTTCGTGGCTACATCTGCAAGTTCAAGTTAAAACTCTACAATGCAAAGCGAAAGCCATTTATCAACCGCACCCAGAAACGCCGCCGGCGTCGCTGGGCCCTAGCTCATCTAAGATGGACTGATGCAAAGTGGAAAAGTGTTCTGTGGTCTGACGAGTCCACATTTCAAATTGTTTTTGGAAACTGAACGTCGTGTCCTCCGGACCAAGGAGGAAAAGAACCATCTGGACTGTTATAGGCGCAAAGTTCAAAAGCCAGCATCTGTGATGGTATGAGGGTGTATTAGTGCCCAAGGCATGGGCAACTTACACATATGTGAAGGCACCATTAATGCTGAAAGGTACATACAGGTTTTGGAGCAACATATGTTGCCATCCAAGCAACGTCTTTTTCATGGACGCCCCTGCTTATTTCAGCAAGACAATGCCAAGCCAGATTCTGCACGTGTTACAACAGCATGGCTCCGTAGTAAGAGTGCGGGTACTAGACTGGCCTGCCTGTAGTCCAGACCTTTCTCCCATTGAAAATGTGTGGCGCAATATGAAGCGTAAAATACGACAACGGAGACCCCGAACTGTTGAACAACTTAAGCTGTACATCTAGCAAGAATGGGAAAGAGTTCCACCTGAAAAGCTTCAAAAATTGGTCTCTTCAGTTCCCAAACGTTTACTGAGTGTCGTTAAAAGGAAAGGTGATGTAACAGTGGTAAAAAGGCCCCTGTGCCAACTTTTTTGCAGCATGTTGCTGCCTTTAAATTCTAAGTTAATGATTTGCAACAACAACAAAAAAAAAAAAATGTTTCTCAGTTTGAACATTAAACATCTTGTCTTTGCAGTGTATTCTATTGAATGCAAGTTGAAAAGGATTTGCAAATCATTGTATTCTGTTTTTCTCTATGATTTACATAACGTGCTAATATAGAAGGCCGAAGGAGGGCCCGGGTGGGGACTTGAGCCTCCAGACTCCCGGGTAAGAGTCATGCGCGCTGACCACAATCGCCAAAGAGCCAGGCTCGTTGGCAAGGTAGCCAGGGCATGTATTTATTAGGAGACACTTCCGGTGACAGGGCCCTTCAACTGTCACATCTCTTCCACTCTTTCGTGAGCATGTCCTCACGCTTCATGCTTTACGCATGCTGCCATCCATTAGGATGCCCCAGATCCTGCCGATTACGCCAAATTTGTCAGGGGTGGAGCGCCGAGCAGCTACACACCCCCGATTCAGTAACAGATTCCACCCACCACAGAGACACAGGACAAGGCAGTAAAGGAATAGCAATGTTTTTATTAATAAAATCCAGAGACGCACTTCCACGCACCAACCCCGCTCCTCCTACCATATGCTCAGGTCCCTCCCCCTTCACACTTCCACTCCTGTGGCCAGGACACCAGCTATTATAGATTTAAAAAAACGATAATGTGAACAAAAACAAATCACAATTCATACCAAAAAAACCAAACGCAAAAAAAAAAAAAAAAAAAAAAAAAAAAGTGCAACACTGAAGCCACCTGTGCCCGGGCCCCACTACTTGGGGGAAAGTCCCAGTCACTCAACCACGCCCACAACACACACTTCTCACACCATAAAATTAAACCCGGGATGTATGGCTAACCCCCTCCTAGCCCAAACATCCAAAAAAGGAAAAAAAAAAAAAAAACCCAATTCACACCATACATACAAAAAAAGCAAAGTACATTTATTAATTCCCGCTACTTCCCTCGGGCTGCCTCCCGTCGATGCTACAATGTCCACGGACCTGGGACCCCCGACCAGGCACATCACTCGTCCACACAGTAACGGTCTGCAACCAGTCCGTATCAGGGTCCGCCTACCCCCGAATAGCCTGGGAACGCCGCAGTCCTCACCCGCGTCCGGGTAGCGTCACTTCCCAGCTAACAGGCGGCGTCGCTTTTGCTTCCTCCGGGGCTGATACTGCAGACCATACCCCCGCCGACACCATCTCGTGGCTTGCGCAGTTTGAACACCAGACGGTTCGTCGCACTTCACTGTCCACATTCCGCCGTGGTCAGGGATCACCAGGCCACCCTTCCCCCGGGAGACAGCAAAAATGGTCACTGGGGCAAAGTAGCGGGCTCAAACAAAGAAGAAAAAAAAACACAATAAATCCACGCGCACCAAATATAAACAACGACCGGCCGTCAACCAAAAACCCCACATCACAACACACCCAAACCGCGTCTCTCCCAAATACTCCGCTGCACTGCTCTTATCCTGTGTCCAATTAGAACAAACAGGAGTCAGCTGTGCCCTCCTCCTTGCAGCAATCACGGCACCCCAGCCCGCACTCCCCACGTGGCCCACATTTTAATCAATTAACTCCAGCGAGTTTACCCCAGTTGTCAGGCAGCCTCCTGACACTAACTTCACTGGTTTTGGGTTTTGTATTATTACTAGGAGTAAATGCGTAGTCAAAGACATCATGACAGACATCAACTCTGACTTGCACAGGTATGTAGCGTGTACGAGTGTAATTTAAGCTAAAACCATGTTTTCTCGTGTTCCTGTGAAACAACTCAGCTAATGACAGGTTCGGTTTCCCAGCCACACCAACACAGCCGGAAGGACAAAAATGTAAAATTGAAATAAATGTAGTTTATTTGCGATTCTCTTTTAAAACAAAACCCTGCAATTGCAATTTCTAAAATAATTGTTTTCAAAACAAGTCGGTAATTGTCCACTAATCCAACGTATAGTGCCAAGCAATGACAAGATTTAGTTTGTTATAGGAATACCGCCGCAGTCCATTCCCGTGTTTCTGAAGAGCCGCGTTATCCCGTGCAATCAGCAGGGAGAGCGTACTCCAATGAAGCTCCCACGTCGTGATAGTCCAATACTCCAGCGATCGGAGCTCCGCTCCGCCAGACGAACACTTTCCACCAGGATATGCCAGCCTTCAGAATTACACGGTCCACCGTCTCAACCCGATCCTCCGGATCCGCCAACCTCGGCACAGAACAGTAGAGAAATTCACAGCGCACAGCGGCCAATGCAATACGAGGTGAAAATGATTATAAGCTGCGTGAGCTCGAAGCAGTTACCACTTCCCTTAAACTCTATGGTTGAGAGCGTTGAATAGTGTCGAGACCAGGGCTGTGTCTCAAATCGCGCACTTCCAGTAGTACACTTCTTTGGAGTGCACTGTGTGCACTAGCGAAGTGCGCTCACCTCGTCAGGGTAGTGCAGTTTCAAATCGAGCACTGCCGTCGTGCACTGACCGGAAATGACGATCGGGACCGATTCTTCTTATGACCGCGAAACCTCTGTCGGCCACTTCGCTCACTTCCATTCATTTAAAAAAAATCAATAAAATTGAGCGATCTTTTCATTTTGCTTGCTTGTAGAATGTCTTTTCAAGCGAGGTTGAAATTCCGCTGTCATCTGCGACGACGACGACGCCTCCTCCTACTGGCTAAAAACGTACCAGTATGTTGATTGAAATACTTTTTGTAGGATATAAATGTTGTTCAATACTGGTCGTACACCAGCTGGCCTAATTCTTCTGTTAGAAAGAACTGCAGCTGCTCCAGAAGTTGTGCCTTGTCATTTATTAAACACTTAAGTTGTGCTGTACAGTTGTGGCATTTACGTTGTGTTCAATACAGTTTGGTTGTGACGTTGTGGTACGTGTGTTACGGTAGTTGTGGTTTCTAAACAGACAGGAACAAAAAGGAAAGGCAGGACAATGCTAAGTGAAAATTACCTTACAAACATTTCCATCTCACTCTCCTCGACGATAATAATTATAGGAAGGCTACGGAACACTCAGTAGTAATAATAACGTAATTATGCAGTACTAATATGTCTTTTAAATATTAAATTACACACACAGGAAATCGTACTGCATTATCGCTATGAAACATTAACGCAAACACCATGTGCGAAAAATGCTGAGCCACGGAACATTCTCAACATTTCTAATTACACAGAAAGATTGTCTACACAAGATTACAAAGGACTGTATAAACGGAAATAAATGGCTGTACAAACGAAATAAGCCTAAGAAAGAAAATAAAGACACTTACATTTTCATTCACGCACAACAGCATCGAGAGGATACACTGTAGACCAAGAATGCGACTGAATGGAAGGGAAATGTCCGTGCATGTTTGATATCACGCAGCTAAGCATGTATTCGAAGCGTGATCAGCTGTTCCTTAAAGGGACAGTACAGTATTTTTAGAAGCAAAGTAATGTACCTAGGCAAGCAGGCAATTTACATATACTGAAAGAAAAGACATTTAGACATTAAAGCAGGGAATTTTGTACAGCCGCCCCCAAATTTACCTAGTAAATTTGTAAACAACATAAATTAACTGCCCATTAGTTATTTAACTAGTCAGTTACATCACTGGGCATTTCAGGTAGCTCTATTAGCTTAGCTACAGGTCGTAGGTAGGTGTTACCTTTAATGTCCACTGCAGCAGTCCGGACCTTACCGTCATCACTGATAATGACCTTACTCACTAGGCCTACAGGCCACATCGCTCTTGGCAGTTGATTGTCCATTACCAGGACAACCTGTCCAATACTGATGTCTTCTGATGAGCCTTTCCACTTCTGTCGCAGTTGAAGGTTGGGAAGGTATCTCCGGATGAACTGGTTCCAGAATTGGTCGGCGATGACCTGGCTGTGTCGGTAGAGTCGTCGTCCTAGCAGAGCGTCAGGCCCGTACAAGGCCTGTGGCAGGGAGGCATCCCGCCGCCCCATGAGGAGTAGGTTTGGCGTGATCGGGTCTAGGTCTGCCACGTCAGATGACACGTAGCCGAGAGGTTTCGAGTTTAGAATCGCTTCGACTTCCACCAGCACGGTGATGAGGACGTCCTCTGGCACGATTTGGTCACGCAGCACAACCTGGAGAGAAGCCTTGACAGACTTGATCTCTCTTTCCCACGCTCCTCCAAAATGAGGTGCATGAGGAGGATTGTATCTGAAGGAGATGCTTTCTCCAGCAAGCTGGTCCTTCAGGGAAGGTTAAAGTTGAGCAAAGGCCTCCTTGAGTTCTCTGTCGCCCCCTCGGAAATTAGTGCCCCGATCACAGAGAATCTCAACTGGCTTTCCCCGTCTAGCTATAAACCTCCGTAAGGCAAGGAGGAAAGAGTCACTGTCCATACGGCAGAGGAGGTCTAAGTGCACGCACCTAGTAGTCAGGCACTTAAATATGATCCCCCACCTTTTCTCCTGTCTTCTGCCTATTTTGACTGTATAGGGGCCAAAACAATCAACCCCTGTGGACCAGAAAGGAGGCTTATTCAAGCTAAGCCGTGCAGAGGGTAAATCGGCCATTTGGGGAATGCCTGGCTTCTTGCGCCACTGGCAACACTCTGTGCACAGCCTCTGATGCTTGCGGATGGCTTGACGTCCACGCAGTATCCAATATGATCTGCGGATCTCTGCATAGACTCTTTCTGGGCCCGGATGATGGAGACGATTGTCAAAGTCTTTGATCAATAAGCGGGTGACCAGGTGATCAGGTGAAAGGACAATGGGATGAAGGGTGTCGTTCTCTAGATCCTCAGCCTTGCGAAGCCTTCCACCAACTCCTATCAGTCCAAGTTGGTCGAGCATTGGGGAGAGTGAGCTCAGTCGGCTGTTGGTGGGTACGGCCTCTCCAGCTTTGAGAGCTGTCACCTCATCAGGGAAGTTCTCTGACTGCGTTCTCTGTAGGAGAGCCAGTTCGGCTGCAAGGTGCTCAGAGGCATTTGAGGTTGTGGAGGCCGCCCCATGAAGAGCCTGGTGCGTGGTAAGTAGAAGGTCCTCCCATGTCTTACAGTTAGCCAGGTCAGGGAATGGCATGTCTGTAGTTGAGATGGTGCCACAGAAATTGCCACGTCGGAGCTCGGTGGTATCATCCAGGACAGTGGCAGGACAGACAGGCCAGTGCTCTGGTGAGAGTTGTAGGAATGGAGGACCGCTACGCCAGTGGCCAGGCTGTGCTATCTGAGACAAAGATAGACCTCGGGTTATGTCATCAGCAGGGTTATTCTTTGAATCGACATATTTCCAGTTACTAGTCCCGACTAGGTCCTGGATTTCTGCAACGCGTGTTCCTACGAACACTTTGTATTGCTGGGACTTGGACTGAATCCACTTCAGGACAGTGGTAGAGTCAGACCACATGATGGAGCGTGTAATGGGTACTGTGAGCTCAATACTGAGTACTTTGGCAAGTTGTGCACCAGTTAGGGCTGCACATAACTCCAATCGTGGTATTGACAGCTGACGCTTGGGTGCAACACGGGACTTTGCCAGGACGAAGGAAACATGGGTCTGACCAGCTGGATCAACCACCCGGAGGTAAGCTACAGCTCCATACGCTTTCTCGGATGCATCACAAAATACATGTAACTCCACGTCTTCAGTTGTGATGTTGAACGGAGTGTAACAGCGAGGAATGGAGACATCCTGGATATCAGTTAGCTCAGATTCCCATGCATTCCACTGTGGGAGCAAGTCATCCTGAATGGGGTCATGATCTCTGCTTGTAACCGAGGACATCAGATAAGCAATTCCATTTCAGGCCAAGAGTGGATTCTTGGGGCTCTGTTTTGTCTGTGGAGAGCCAGAGCTCACATGCCTCCGATCTGGCCTCAGGAGGAAGATGAGCTACCACGTCTGGTAGATTGCAGGCCCACTGTCTGATGTCGAAGCCACCTTTGGCAAGTACTGCCCTCAATTTGTCAATGAGTGCTGCAGCCTGCTTGGGACAAGGTAAGGATTGGAGACAGTTGTCCACATAAAAGGCTGTCAAGACTGATTCCACCACATCTTCGTTGCCGTCTGCATGGTCCCTGACATGCCTCTGGACAGCATAAGTGGCGCAACAGGGGCTGCATGTAGTCCCGAAAGGTAGTACCCGCCACTCATAAATGTCCGGCTGACGGTCCCGCTCCATGTCTCTCCACAGGAAACGTAAGAAAGGTGGGTCTGAGGACACAAGCCTAACTTGGTGAAACATTGCACGAATGTCGCCACTGATGGCGACAGCATGCTCTCTGAATCTGAGCAGTACTCCTAATAAGGGAGGACCTAAGGTAGGGCCAGGCAACAAGTTGCTGTTGAGGCTTTGTTCCTGATGCATGAAAGAGCAATTAAACACTACTCTTGCCTTCCCATTGTGGAACACCATGTGATGGGGTATATACCATGAGCCAGAGGTACTGTTGGCTTCCTCACTGGTGATCTTCACGGCATATCCCTCCTTCTCCAACTTTTGTATTTCTCTTTTATAGATGGTTGCCTGCTCAGGGCTGTTGGACAGCCGTCTCTCAGCCTTTCGCAGGAGAGGCATCACAGTAGAGGGGGAAGCTTGGAGTAAGGCATGGTTCTCTTTCCAAAGGAGCGGTGTTGCGTATCTCTCCACACCATCCACATTGATCCGTACCGTGTCACTTTCCAGCGGAGCAAGTGCTGCACTGTCCTGCTTTGAGCGTGTGATCTCCTTCTCGTTGCGATGAGGCAGGATGTCGAGTTGCCATAATTTCTCTACACTCTGTCGTAGCTCTTGAGCAGGAGACAGGAATGAGGTATGTAGGCATGCACTCTGATCACAGGGCTGTTGCAGGAACGTTGCAGGTCCTTGGATGGCCCATCCCAGCTTTGTGCATACGGCCACAGGAGAGCCAGGTGAACCCATGAGGACTGGACATATGGCAGTGATCAAATGTGAATTGTCTGACCCAATGAGGACCATCGGTATGGCATTATGGAAAGGCTCGACTGGCACATCCTTCAGGTAGTGGTATTTCTTTTTCAGGACATCAACTGGGCAAGATTGCTCAACAAGATTCAGCTCTGAAGCAGTAAATACATTCTTGAGCTTGTGTTTGATGCCTACGTTAGACATAGTTGATACCTCAAGTGCCACAGAGGCTCCATTCAGGTGCACTATGTCCTGCCTAACTGTTCTCAAAGTTAGGAACTCCCACTCCCTCTTGAGGCCAAGCTTGTCGACTGCAGCAGGAAGTATGATTGTCCTTTCAGATCCATCGTCAAGCAGGGCATGTGTATCCAGGATCTTGTTCCCATTGCACAAGCGAACAGGAACAACCTTGAGCATCACTCGGCATGAGTGACTGGCTTGATCCATGTAAACAACTGTGGATACAGTGCTGACAGTAAGTACACTGGGCTGTTGGGTACTTGCAACCTCGTGCAAAGTCAAGAGGTGCTGCTCTCCACATGTGGCGCAAGGCTTCTTCAGAGTGCACTTGTCAGGTTTATGCCCTCAACCACACCTCCAGCAGCGGTTCTGTTCCTTTATCCAATCTGCCTTCTGAGTTGTATTCATGCTGGTAAATTCTGAACATGCACTCAGGTAGTGCTCATTGGACTTGCAATATGGACAAAAGGGCTTGAATCACACATGCTTTGGGTTTGGTGACATGGAAGGTGCACTGGCCTCAGGAGCAGTTGCCTTTGGTGTAGCAGCAGTCTTTAACAACACAGTGGATGACTTTGATTTGATCGGTTTGGAGGGCTTAGAGTCTCTACGACCAGACTCTCCTTGAATGCCGTCAGTGGCCCGTCGAGAGATTTGTAATGTTTGAGACTTAATTTCCAGCCAGGATGCCAGGTCAAGTAAAGTATACGTCATTGCAGACCCAGTGGCGATGATGCCTTGCTTCAAGCAGTGTTCAACAAAGGAATCTCTGTAGTTCACAGGAAGTTTACTAAGCAAGATGTCGACATGCGAACCACACTGCAGCTCGTATCTGGCTGGCCCCCTTGCCGACGGGAGCATTCCCACTAGCGAGCTAACTGCTGCGCTGAAATCTTCAAATGCTTGGGCATCACCTATTCTGACCGCTGGAGCTTGCTGGAGGGCCTTCAGCTCACTTTGAATGAGTGACCGTGGCTGGCCGTACCGTTGTTCCAGAGCCTGCATCGCTGCGCTGTAGGGCTGTGGACTGTTAAGGTACCTATTAGCTATCTGATAAGCTGCAGGAAGTTTCAGACGGTCAAGGAGAACTTGAAACTTGTAATCCTCTGTCAGATGTCGGTGAGGCCCTAAAACTGTGTCCAGACCTTTCTTCAGGAGAATAAAGTCACTCTCTTTGCCTGAGGAAAATGCAACCAATTTAGGCTTCGGTATGCCATAGGATGAAGCGATGGCCATCTCCATTAAGTTAGGTGCTCCTGTATCAGGTGCAGGGTAGGTCGGAGCTTGAGGCACAGGATATAGGTACGGGTACCAAGGATAATGCCCAGGTTGTGGTGGCGGCATCCCATAAGGTGGATACCAAGGCCCAGCAGGTGGCTGCACTGACGGATAAGGTTGATTGGGCGGAGGCTGCATTGGAGGAGGTTGGCAGGTGCTTGCTGGCCTAGCAGAGGTAGCGCAGGTGCTTGCAGGCCAGGCGCCGGTGGAGCAGGCAGTGGCTGGACTGGCAGAGCTGGCGCGTTAGCTGGCTGGCCTGGGAGCAGTGGCACGGGTGCAGGCTGGCGTGGCAGCGCGGGCGCTGGCTGTCCCTGAAGAGGTGGTGCGAGCACTAGCTGGCCAGGCAGTAATGGAGCGGGCGCTGGCTGTACTGGCAGAGGTGGCGCGTTAGCTGGCTGGCCTGGAAGCAGTGGCACGGGTTAAGGCTGGCGTGGCAGTGCGGGCGCTGGCTGTCCCTGAAGAGGTGGTGCGAGCACTAGCTGGCCAGGCAGTAGTGGAGCGGGCGCTGGCTGTACTGGCAGAGGTGGCGCGTTAGCTGGCTGGCCTGGGAGCAGTGGCACGGGTGCAGGCTGGCGTGGCAGCGCGGGCGCTGATGGTTGAGGTAGTGGGGGATAGTGCCCTATGGATGCCCTCTCAGGTGAGCCATGGGATGCTGGTGTATCAATGCCATCTGATAGAACAGTCTCTGCTTGCTCAGTAATGTCTACCATTGTCTCCAGGGCTCTATGATGTTCTGTCATATCTAACCACGATCCTACTTTGGAGGCTGCTTCTTGAAGCGCCGATGAAGTGGACTGAATGAGTGGCTGAGACATGAATGAATTCAACTCTTGCACATACATGTGACTAGGTGGTTCTGCCCATAATCTCTGGGGTGCTAACATGTAATCTGAGGGAGGCCTGTCTCCAGCGTGGATAGTAGTGACAGGTGCATGGCCAGATAAATGTGGCAAACTGCTACTGTACGGCTGATAAGGAGAGATTGATTTTGGATGCTCATGAGAATAGCCTATTGTACTGAATGGATAAGAGGCACGCTTTGCATTCTCCATTTCCACAGAAAGCTGTTCCATTTCAGTGCTTAAACTTCTGAATCTCTCCTCTAGTCGGTCTAATGCAGATGCTCTAGCAGTGGTAGCTCCCTCACATGGGAAAAAAATGTTGCTTGGACTTACATGTGTTGCATGCCCTGTTGATGGCATGTGTGCTCTGGAGAGAGATGACTGGCTAGGGTGGCTGAGCACATCGTCCACTAGGTAAGCTGGAGGTTGTCTTCTCCGACTGGGGCGAGGATCAGGCTGATGTGCTTCACCCTGGACATCTCTTGAAGCAGCCATGACGCAGCTGATGTACTAACCGGCTCGAAGGACCAAATTTTGTTGGATATAAATGATGTTCAGTACTGGTCGTACACCAGCTGGCCTAATTCTTCTGTTAGAAAGAACTGCAGCTGCTCCAGAAGTTGTGCCTTGTCATTTATTAAACACTTAAGTTGTGCTGTACAGTTGTGGCATTTACGTTGTGTTCAATACAGTTTGGTTGTGACGTTGTGGTACGTGTGTTACGGTAGTTGTGGTTTCTAAACAGACAGGAACAAAAAGGAAAGGCAGGACAATGCTAAGTGAAAATTACCTTACAAACATTTCCATCTCACTCTCCTCGACGATAATAATTATAGGAAGGCTACGGAACACACAGTAGTAATAATAACGTAATTATGCAGTACTAATATGTCATTTGAATATTAAATTACACACACAGGAAATCGTACTGCATTATCGCTATGAAACATTAACGCAAACACCATGTGCGAAAAACGCTGAGCCACGGAACATTCTAAACATTTCTAATTACACAGAAAGATTGTCTAGTTAAAATACAAGATTACAAAGGACTGTATAAACGAAATAAATGGCTGTACAAACAAAATAAGCCTAAGAAAGAAAATAAAGACACATTTTCATTCACGCACAACAGCATCGAGAGGATACACTGTAGACCAAGAATGCGACTGAATGAAAGGGAAATGTCCATGCATGTTTGATATCACGCAGCTAAGCATGTATTCGAAGCGTGATCAGCTGTTCCTTCAAGGGACAGTACCGTAATTTTAAAAGCAAAGTAATGTACCTAGGCAAGCTACATATACAGAAAGAAAAGACATTTAGACATTAAAGCAGGGAATTTTGTACACTTTTATTGCGGTCTTCGTAGTCCATTGACTGAAGGGAGTTCAGGAGCATCATTCTTAAACAGTATTATTTACCAGTGCTCTGGCTTGATATTCACATGAAAGCAGTGACAACTGCTTGGCTGTAATTAGACGGACCACAAAAAAAACTTAGTTTCCGACCTGTTTTTGATCAATACGCAAATGATTTACTCGTTTTCCAATTATTGTAATAATTTCTTGGCGATCAGTCTGCTCCATGGTGCAATGTCGCCCTGATAACGTATTACATTCATGTTTAATTCATTACTTTCCAGTAGAAACTACGGTGTTCCCTTTTAACATTGACACACTGTCAAACCTGCGCGACCTGATCACGACTAGGTTCAACGTCAAGTTATCAAATATTGAATAACGTGGATCTAAATGCAATTTCTTACCTTAATAACTGAGTCTGACCCATCTCATAGTGTTCACCGTTTTCGTAGTTCTCACAATATCCATTAATAATTGAAAGCAGATCAAGACCAATTATTAAGAAAAAAATAATGAAAGAATAATGTCATTATAAATGTATATGTATACATATATCATATAATATAATAATAATATATATATATATATATATATATATATATATATATATATATATATATATATATATAAACTTTACTTGCGGACAGCTGTGTGAAAGTGCCTTGCAGAAATAAATAACGCCAATCGGAAATACAACACAACACCCACATCACTCAGACTGCGTTTAGACACTATATTCTGTATTTCTTTAAAACATCATTTCCAGTGTTAAATGTGTCTTCACTGGGTAATTATAAAAGTCTGATTCTTTTCAAATTTTGCAGGGACATGTATTATGGTAAGTTCAAGACACCTATTGATTTTGGGTACTCTGGGACCATCTGGGCCCACCCGGGGGCCCTTGGGGGGATACATGTACTCGGATGCCGAGTGCTCTAGTTATGTCTCCCCCCTGGAGGGAGAGGAGACATTGTTTTTGAATGGTTTCCTGTCTGCGTTCGCGTCGGCATTCCCACTGTTTCTGGGCTGTAACTCGGAAACCGTTTAAGATATTTACATCAGACTTTGCACACTCTTTTAATATTGTAGGCAGGTGTGCCTTTTACTGTCTGTGAACAGTTGGGGTGGGGGGAGATATTTGTTCCTCTTTTTAATTTAAAAGCAATCTCTAGATTATTTTGTTTGCCACAGGCTGGTTCGATGGGTTGAACCTCTACCGTAGGTGGTCTCCTCATGGCCGGGTTGGCCTGGTCGCTGGGGTGAGACACCCTGAGATTCCATTCTGGCTAACACTATGCTTGTATGTTTTAAAAAGTACCATGAATGCTGAAAGGTATATAAATGTTTTAGAGCAACATATGCTCCCTTCCAGACTACATCTATTCCAGGGAAGGCCTTGTGTTTTTCAGCAGGACAATGAAAAACCATACACTGCAGCCATTACAACAGTATGGCTTCGTTGTAGAAGAGTCTGTGTGCTGAACTGGCCTACCTGCAGTCCTGATCTTTCACCAACTGAGAGCATTGGGCACATAATTGAACAAAAAGTCTGCCAAAGGAGACCCAAAACTGTCCAGCAGCTGGAAACCTGTATTAAACAAGAGTGGGATCAAATTCCAATGGCTAAACTCAAGAAAGTTGTCTCCTCAATACCCAGACACCTCCATTCTGTGTAAAAAAGAAGAAAGGAAGTTACACCATGGTAAACAGGCCCCTGTCCCAACTTTTTTGATACCTGTACCAGCCATCAAATTTGAAAGGAGCTCATTTTCTGGATAAAATTGTAAAATTTCTCAGGTTCAACATTTGCAATGTTATCTCTGTTCTATAGTGAATAAAATACTGGCTGGCGTGATTTGAAAGTCATTGCGTTTTCACAATTTACACTTTGTCCCAGCCTTTTTGGAATTGAAGCACTGATTACTAAAACCCCACAAGTCAAGTCAAGTCAAGTGTGACATATGGGGTTTAAGTAATAGGTGCTTCAATTGGGGTTGTGCATAGTGTGTTGTCAAGGGCTGCAAATGTCACATAATATCTTCAGAAGTGGAATAGGGAAATCTGTCTCAAACATGCTGGCCTGTTCGGTCAGGGCGCATGCGATTTCCCTCCACCATTCCAAATGTTACGCTTCCTAGCTGACAACGAGCTAAGACCAAACTGGGTAAAGGCAGTCAACAGGGTTGATGTCATTACTAGTATGTGTTCGGATTTTTATCTCAATACGAGCTTCGTTCATAGTGATAGTGGTTTCTGTTGGGCTTTTAAAATTAATTCTTCTTTGCTTTTTGAAGTGGTTATTCTCCATTTTCCTGCCTACACTCGTGACAATTTATTTTTAACATAAACCCTACTGGTTGCATACACTATAATTTTCACTGCCATCCCGCTGTATGATTCACAACTCAAGAGTTGTCTTAAAAAATGAGAGTGAATGTATGCAGCCTCTTCATTCATCACATTTTTCAACCCTTAAAACTCCTTAAAACTTTATAAAACAAACACTTACTTTCTTACATACTTTCCATGTTGTTGTTGCTCTGCAACTTCTGACAAAAGTGTGTTAATATCGCGTGTAAGTGGTAGAAATGAACGTTGTGTGGCTGGCTGTCAATGGAAATCTATTTGAAATATGGTGGCACTTATACCCCCTGCCGAAAATGCGTGACGTCAGATGCAATGGATAATGGGTATTAAAGCTAACTCCGATGTGGTCCATTAAGCCCATGATTTCATCGCTGTTAGATCGCATATGGAGAGAAACTGTGTCTTCAGTTGCCAATTAGGATAATTGGAAAACGATTGAGAACTTGCCAGGAGTAAAAGGGACGTGTCTGTGCCACCCCAATTCCCAGTGATAGACCCACCACTGATCAGATCACTCCTTACTCCTCAGTACAAGATAGTAAATGGTAGTTAAGGAAATAGTAGAAATAGTAAATAAATAGTTTTTTTAAGTATGTGATGTTTTCGTTGCTTTTATATCATTCTTAGTTTAGTCTTTTTTCGCCATTCTGATCATTGATTACTACCTTTAAAAAAAAGATAGTCTTTAGTATTTGCAGAAATCTGGCTGAATGTAATATAATTAAAATGCATATGCATAAAAACTGATAGTTTGCACTTGTGACCTACACATTTACCATGTTATAAAATAATAATGTAAAATTACGATACAGTTATTTACAAGGCAAATGCATAACTGGAACTACATTCCAGACAAACTGACTGGGTCGGAGTGGTTTCAAAAGCGTATGTTTACTGCAACAACTCGCAAAGTCTGAGGTGCGCCCTGTGTTAATCCGCCCAGCGGGTAACTCAAGAAAGTAGTTCTGAGTATTTGCTTCATGTGTAATAATGTTTCATAATTATACATTATTATTTCATTTTGTGGTGAATGTGTTGGTCACAACTTCTCCACGAGAACGTTTTGAAGCTGCTGGATTGCGTATTTGAGGAGTTTTGAAAGAAGGAGGGACCTGTACCATTCACTGTCGTTATGTTCGCTGAGCAGTTCGCGTCTTCCCCCCCGAATCTCAAAACAACAGGCACAGATAACTAAAGGTAATGTACCTACTCTCATAACTATATGGATTATGACAATAGGCCAATTTGCCAAAATGTTGAAATATCCCTTTTAGTGAGAGGGGAAAACACAAGGGGTAATGAAACAATACAAAATGGGTATACAATGATAATTATGTTCATCTTATATAATTATAAGATGAACAGGGGGAACTACTTTGCCCCCATTGCCTAGCAACAGAGAAACACCCTTTATAGGTAGACTTGACAGAAGTCCCACCTTTACCTGTCCTGTAACTAAATCTGACTTCAAGAATATAGAGCGCAGGGGTACAGATACAGTCCTCCCTTCAATACCTTGTACAAGTATGAAATCCGCAGAAGTGGTCTCATCACGTAACTCCAAGGAGTCCATCAACAAAAGTGACTGAGAAGCTCCGGTATCCCTTAGGATATATATGGGGACAGGAGTAGAATGCTCATTCAGAGCCACAAATCCCTCTGACACAAATGGAAGAAATTCCTCCCTCGCAAAGTCAGCAGTATCAGGCTTCTTAGCCCCACAAGGAGCGGGCAATTTAGCAGATTGGTTATCTACTACAGGGGTTTCTAACCTTGTTTTCACAAAGGCATTTGGTTTGGTATCCTTTTCTCTTTCTTTCTTAGCTTTAAGGAACCAACAGTTAGTTGTAACATGCCCAGATTTCTTGCAATTATTGCAAACTAGACCACTTTTGTCACTGTCAGCTTTCACACTTTGATCAGACCTGTGACTGGATTTCTGTGCACCATCACCAGATTTTTCTTTGTCTTTGGGTGAGGAATCTTGGGTATCACCGTTACCTTTCTTCTGAAATTGGAACCATCTATTGTTACTGCTAGACTGAAATGTGTGAGAACATATTCGTCTGCAAATTTAGTCAGCTGATCGCTAATTCAGTGCTTGCTTCTCATTAAGGTAGGTCTTAATTTTATCCTTAACACAGTCCTTAAATTCATCAACTAACACCATCTCTTTTAGTGAGTTGAAATCATCCTTTACCTCCATAGATGTACACCAGCGCTCAAAGCAAACCTTCTTCTCGTTAGCGAATTCCACATAAGTCTGATTGTCAGATTTCTTCAGACCTCTGAATTTCTGTCGGTAAGCCTCTGGAACCAACTCATAAGCTCTTAAAATAACCTTTTTGACAGCCTCATAATCAGAGAAATCATCTGCAGACAAAGCTGAATAGGCTTGTTGAGCTTTACCCTTGAGGACAGTTTGCAACATCAGAGGCCAGTATTCCTTTGGCCACTGGCAACTCTTTGCTACCTTTTCAAAACACTGGAAATAGTTGTCAACATCCTTTTCCGAAAACAAAGGCACCAGTTTTACCTCCTGGCTAGCACAAAATTTATTTTTAATTTCAATTTTAATTTTTAGTTGCTCCATTTGGAGTCTTTCTTCTCTCGCTAACTTCTCTGATTCAAAATCTCTCTGTCTCTATTTCTCTCTTTCTGCTCTTTCCTCTTTCTCTCTCTCAAATTCTCTTTGTTTTTCATTTTCCTCCCTTTCTTTTTTCTCTTCTGTCGCTAATTTTTCTAACTCAAACTGCCTTTTCTAACTCAAACTGTTTTTCTTTATCCTCCCTTTCAATTTCTTGCATTGTTTTCATTAATATAATATTCAACAATCTCTCTAGCCAGTCTTGCTTTTCGCATGGCTGGTTTTACCTCTGTCAGCTCTAAATGTCTCCATATTTCTAGCAGTTCTGTCTTTTTAAAAGACTTCAAAACCTTGATGGTTGGTGATGCCAAGAAATGATCCATTGCTGTTGATCTGTCTATATATATATATATATATATATATATATATATATAGCAAAATTCAAAAAACAATTTTACAATTTGAAATGTGAGATTTTCAATAAATGATTCACACAAAGGTCTATCCCGGAGGAGCCCCCAAGTTGTTATGGCCCCAATTTGTTATAACATATATGACAGCAAGAGATGACAGACAAAAATTTCAAACTTAAATGTTTGTTTAATTAAACCTGTTTAACTAATCTACTATCTACTCTACTGACCAAGATTGATAAATACAAGAACTAAAATATTTAGTCCTTTTGGTGGGGTTGTTTGGTGATGTCCTGGGTGAGGAAAATACTCCAACACACGCAAAATTCCACAAAAAGCTTAACAGGTCATGAAAAAAAAATGACAGGTCTGGTCGAATGTATCCTTCTGCTTGCAATTTCTCCTACTACTTTACTCTCTCTATTTTCCTCCTTATATACTCTTTTGCAGACCCCTCCCACCTTTTTGACTTTTTAAAAAATTCTCCGGGACTTTCTGTTTCAGACATGCCCAGGACATGTCCAAACCTAGCTCCAGTCTGGGCTTAACAAAAGAAAGGTCAATACTCCCATCTAGTGGCTTGTATTCACATTACAATCCCATGCACAACTTTCATGTTGAAGAATTCAAATTGTCTGCCAGCATTTTGTGATAGCATGCTGGATTCATCTTGTCATCAATTTTCATGAGATTCCCTGTGACTTTAGAGCTCACACACCCCCAAAACACCAGAGAGCCACCAGCATGCTTTACAGTGGGAATAGCATATTTTTCGCCATGGGGCTTGTTGACTGCTCTTCAAACATAGCGCTTATGGTTGTGACCAGAAGGTTCTATTTTGCATTCCACAAGAAGTGAGGTGTGTCTAGGTGTTGTCTGGGGATATTATAGGTGGGCTTTTTTGTGGGATTGGTGCAATAATGACTTACTTCTAGCAACTAGACCATGAGACTCATAAGTACCACCTTATTGTGCCCCTTGAAACAACCACATAATCTTTTTCCAGATCATCCTATATTTCTCTTGAGGTAGCTTGTGGATTTTTCTTTGTCTCCTGACAATTCTCTGGGCAATTTGGGCTGAAATCTGTCCTGGCCTATCTGACCTTGGCTTGGTATCAACATATCTGTTATGATTCTGCCTGGTGTGCGCTGTATTTGTGCTTGTGCCTTACTTTCGTTTTATATTTCAGCTTTCATTTCTGCCGTCTGACGATCAGCTCAATCTCTGCCTTCTCCAGTGTCGCGTGACAGCCTTCAGCATGCCTGCGTCTCGTCGTCCAATCACGTTTCCTCTTTCGGTTTCGGCTCTGGTATTTCATGCATTGCTTCCACCTTTGTTTAATTCTGGGTCTCGCAAAACTCTGAGTGAATGTGTTCTCTGATAGGATAATTACTAACCCATACTAACCAGCACTTATTACCCTCCGTGGCGGGCTGATAGGCCCGGAAAGGGGGGTCTAGTGGAGATCAGCGTACGTATGTATGAATGTATGTACGTCCGTCCGTCCGTCCAAACATTTTGCACTATATCTCCAATGTCCCTGATCCAAATCTAACCAAACTTGGTACCATATCACACTGGGATGGGGGAAGGGTTACCATGGTGACCTTGACCTAATTTGCATTTTAATGAGGTCACAGGGTCAGCGAGTGTAAAAATCACATTTATGGCTACTGCTAGCTTTGTAATGAAGTTAGGCAGCTGAAAATTCTACAGCAGCTACCTGTTCTCCTTGGATATCAACTGGAGGCCAAATGACCTTGCACTTCACCTTGACCTTGAAGATCGGTATGACCTAAAATTTGGTTATAGTCTACATGAATGATCATCACAGATGACACTATGCCCAGAGCCAGTCTCAGGCCTTTGATCTTTGAGAACTAAGTTTGGTACAATAACATTATGATGGTGGAAGGGTGCTATGGTAAATGTGATCTAATTTGCATATTAAACAGGTCATGGGGTTAGTCAGTGCACAATTTTTCTGAACTGGTTGTTATTTAACTTGCCTGTGACTTTAAGCTCAGAAAGATGCAACGGGGTGTTCGCCGCAGCAACGGTTTTCTTGTTTTAGGGTGATTGTAAATATTTCATCACATAGTATTAACCTTCATTAACTCATTCGCGAGTGCGAGTGATTCTGGCTTTAGTAAATTCTGCCTAAGCTATCCCTGATAGCAGCATTAAAAGCTGTGCTTCTCTTCGCTTCTCTTGTGGTACTTTTTACTCATCAGAGTTTTTACTCGCAGAGCAATTGCAGGGGGGGCGCGGGGTGCGGGAAGCAAATTTTTTTCCCCGACTTAAGTTCCGGAGACCAACAGAAAATTATTTGCATCCAGCAAATCGGCAACCTTGTTCTGAACCGCTGAAGGAGTGTCTAGAGACGGTTGAATTTATTCTGTCTTTACTGGCATTGCACCGAAGTACAGTCTCGGAACCACTGACTGCACAGTCCATTCGCAGCCCAGAATACTATGATTACATCGTAAATGCCTGCCTTACTCTCAACATAACTGTTGGCCAAATCATTCATCTAGCCTGCCATTTTCATAAATAATTTATGACAGTAGTTGTTCAAATATTTGAAGCTGGTAAAATGAGCTGGTTACAATCAATGTATTCTAGCGATACCCAACTCGCCACTTTTTTATCCTGCACTGATCTGGCATATTAACAATAAACTAGTAAGTGACACCAAACAAAATCCGATGAATATAAAGCAGAAGTAACCGAGATTGCGTCATCTTATCTACGATAATATGAATGCTCTGGTAGGCCGACAGATTATTTTTATCTAGCCTAGCTACTGAACGTTACTAACATATCCGCAAGTTTGGCAAGCGATGTTGAATTTTTTTCGCACTTTGCTGTCAGCTGTTAATATAGATTGATTATGGTGCTTTCTTTCTGCATCATAGAAACATAATTTTATGAAGACGGCTATACTCAGGCAGAGGGGAGTGATACAGCCTAATTATTTAATACTTTAAAAGAGGTTTAGAATTATTAAATCTTCGTGTCCCTCATTTGAAAATTACGGTGGCCATTTCCAAACCTGCCGATCATTTTTAATTTTTTCAGCTAGGCTAGACAAAAATCATCTGTTCAGAGTATTCACATTTTCTACAATAAGCTGACGCAATCTGTTATTTTTACTTCATGGGCTCTAATTTCTTGGCGCAGCGCAGGTGGCGTAGCATTGCGCAGCTCACGCAGTGGTAATTTCGTGAGGTGAGCAGCTTTTGGCAGACGAACTTGCGCCGAGATGGGTGTGGCGCTGTAGTAGGGGGAGGTGTCACATGTTCATCAAGACGCAGTGCCAATTTCGTAGAAAAAGTCTCCCCTGGAGTTGCGCAGGAAACTCGCCAGCTCCAACCTGCTTTAATTTCTGTGCAGTGGTAATTTGGCTGACTGCGCGCAGTGCGCACACGTCACCAAAATCTCACAGGCAGGTTTCCAGAATGTCAGGCACATTTCAATGCAATAAATAATTACAGGAAGCATTATTTAATGTAACTATCTGAATAAGGACATAAATTACAGCATCTACATCGATTGTCCTGATGTCAGATTAAAGGCGGTTGGCACGCGTAATGGAAACTTGACCTGGCTTAATCAACGCAGCTGAATCTTTGATGCAAACTAAGGACTTCACATCTTTCCCAGCCAACCACAAACATATATATATATATGCTTGCTTTCTGCGCTCAGTAAAGCCGCTTGCACACTGGACACAAAACAAATTTTTTCGCTCGACTGATTACAGACAAAGTCAATGCAAAGACGCGATAGTCGGACAGGGTATTAATATAGCTCCGTGTCTGAAAGTCATAAAAGTTCTAATTTTTCCGAGTATTCCAGGAATTATTAGACATGCAAACTTGGCCATGTTTGTGTTCGACTTTCACAGAATGCAAATTGATAGCTATCGACTTTTCTTGGTCTTTTTAGCCTATTCATCTGTTTTCTTCCGTTGAAGATAGTCAGCAGTCTTTATTCGGTCTTTCTTTTGGAATTAGTGAGATGGATCGAACGATTCACGCTTTATTTCCACACCAGAGATAAAATGGTACTTGTAGTCAGTGAGCAAATCAATTCCATGACCATTGACAGTGTGAATAGATCATCGCATGCAGGATCAAGACTGTCCGACGCGAAATGCAAAATACTCCATGTCCAGCAGCCAGTAAAAATTACAAGTATTGATATGAGAACACATTTATAAAGAAATAATGAATAATATATCATCTACACACGGAACATCCAAAAAGATGACCCGCAAATAAATAAATTGCAGCGTTCATTGAATGTTCTGCTGCTAAAATTTAATTTTTATTCTTTATTTCGTTATCAATCTGTTCTAATCGTCCTCTTTTTTTTGGCTGTCAGACACGGAGGCGCCAATGTTGACTCGCTTTACTGAGCAGAGCTTAAACAGAAACATTAATTGAAATTCTCGGTACTCATCTTGAAGAACTGAGCCCTCTTATAAAAACATTCACGTTTAATATCTAAAAGAGTCGGTAGATTTGAAGAAATTAAAAACAATTATAGACTGTCGGACACGGAGATATATAAAACCCTGTCGGACTTTCGGACACAAGACACTGTGAAAGAAAGATTCGTTTCGCGTCCAGAGTGCAAGCGACTTAATGCTAGGCTACTATTATTGTCACTTAGGTTTTATCGTCTTTAGTGAGGGAAAGGAATACAGCCTGATTGCTATGATCTCGTACTGAGTTAAGATAAATATTGAAAATAAATGTGTAACGTATCTTGCATTGTTGTCCATGCATGTTATGCATGTCCCAAAATTTTAAGCAGCAACATTTTGTAATAATAGGAATACGCTATCCATCGTTTCTCTCGCCAGTGAGTAAGATTTGACTCGGCTGTGTCGCCTTCTTTGCCAACTTGCGCTGGATGGCAAGTTGGCCTGCGCCTGGTCTACGAAATTAGAGCCCCATAAGTGCAAGGCCAGTAAAATGAGAAAAATGTAACTGTGTCGAGACACTCCTTCAATGGTCCGGCTCAAGGCCGCTGATTGGCTGTATGCAAGAAAGTTTCTGTTGGTGTCCGGAAAATGCATTAATAGCAATGTTGTTGAAAAAAAAAAAAGGTTTTTCGTTATTTTGTTATTCATTTTCATTCTGAAAGTAGCCTAGTTGTAGTTGATGACAACCTACAGTTATGGCAGTTTACTTTTTTTTTTTCCAAAAAAGGTTTAAGTTTATATTAATTACATTGTATAAACTGCAATGGACTCAGAAAACAAAATATGTGTATTACCTTTTTTTGGGGGGGGCGCAAAAATTTTCTTATGTACCAAAGGACGGCCCAGCAGAGAAAGTTTGGGAACCACTGCCTTAATCTAAACTAGCTTGATTGATTGTCTCAGCGTCTTGTCTCGAGTCATTATTGTTAACCCGGTTTTTCATGTAATTGTTTATTAATCCCATTAATAAACTTGTATTTTGCTGCGCCCACGTCTTGTCTGCCCCTTGTTTAAGTCTCCCAGTGTGTCCGTCAGTTTAGTTAGGTTCAGTTTTTTTTTAATAGTTTATCCACTCTTGGAGTGAATATTTCTGTTTCCCCCTGCCTTTGGCCGTGTACCTTAGTTTTCCTATTTGTTCAGTGCATGTGCACAATGTTTTATTTCTGGCGTGTCTGCCAATTTTCTCCTAGTGGTTTGTGTTTAATAAACACTTCTGGATCCTGCATCTGGTGTTCTCCTGACCTCTTCTTACCTTATCTCCTAATTTTCCACCTTTAAAGGTTGTATCAGCGATTCTGAGCCAAAACATATTTTGTCACATACAGGAGATTCTTCCTCACAAACTGTTAACAGCTCCTCTCATGAGTGGGTAGTGAAAAACTCCAGTCTCTGGAGGCCACCTACAGCTAGGTCACCTAGTGTCTATATAACAAAGTCAAACATTCAAGGGCATGTAAACTTACGATCAGGGCCGTTTGGGTGATTCCACTTATCATTATGATTTAAAAAGGAGCCAAACACCTGTGAGATGATAAATGACTTCAGATGATCACTATGCTTAAAAGTTTTTTTGCATGACGAGTCACATTTTCAAAATAAATGGCAACATTTCACAAATTTGGCTAGGGTATGCAAACTTTTGAGCACAACTGATACCCATATTCTTGTTGTACAAAACCCAAAACCAGTAAAGTTGGCACGTTATGTAAATCGTAGATAAAAACAGAATACAATGATTTGCAAATCCTTTTCAACTTATATTCAATTGAATACACTGCAAAGACAAGGTGTTTAAAGTTCAAACTGAGAAACTTAATGATTATTTGCAAAAAAAAAATAAACTTCGAATTTAAAGGCAGCAAAAAGTTGGCACAGGGGCCTTTTTACCTCTGTGTTACATCGCCTTCCCTTTTAACGACACTCAGTAAACATTTGGGAACTGAGGAGACCAATTTTTGAAGCTTTTCAAGTGGAACTCTTTCCCATTCTTGCTTGATGTACAGCTTAAGTTGTTCAACAGTCTGGGGTCTCCGTTGTCGTATTTTACGCTTCATAATGCGCCTCACATTTTCAATGGGAGACAGGTCTGGACTACAGGCAGGCCAGTCTAGTACCCGCACTCTTTTACTACGGAGCCATGCTGTTGTAACACGTGCAGAATGTGGCTTGGCATTGTCTTGCTGAAATAAGCAGGGGCGTCCATGAAAAAGACGTTGCTTGGATGGCAACATATGTTGCTCCAAAACCTGTATGTACCTTTCAGCATTAATGGTGCCTTCACATATGTGTAAGTTGCCCATACCTTGGGCACTAATACACCCCCATACCATCACAGATGCTGGCTTTTGAACTTTGCGCCTATAACAGTCAGGATGGTTCTTTTCCTCTTTGGTCCGGAGGACACGACGTCCACAGTTTCCAAAAACAATTTGAAATGTGGACTCGTCAGACCACAGAACACTTTTCCACTTTGCATCAGTCCATCTTAGATGAGCTTGGGCCCAGCGAAGCCGGCAGCGTTTCTGGGTGCGGTTGATAAATGGCTTTCGCTTTGCATTGTAGTTTTAACTTGCACTTGCAGATTTAGCGACGAACTGTAGTTACTGACAGACGTTTTCTGAAGTGTTCCTGAGCCCATGTGGTGATGTCCTTTACACACTGATGTTGGTTTTTGATGCAGTACCGCCTGAGGGATCGAAGGTCACTGGCATTCAATGTTGGTTTTCGGCCTTGTCGCTTGCGTGCAGTGATTTCTCCAGATTCTCTGAACCTTTTGACGATATTACGGACTGTAGATGATGAAATCCCTAAATTTCTTGCAATAGCTCGTTGAGGAATGTGGTTTTTAAAATGTTCAACAATCAGCTCACGCATTTGTTCACTAAGTGGTGACCCTCGCCCCATCCTTGTTTGTGAATGACTGAGCATTTCAGGGAAGCTGCTTTTATACCCAATCATGGCACCCACCTGTTCCCAATTAGCCCGTTCACCTGTGGGATGTTCCAAATAAGTGTTTGATGAGCATTCCTCAACTCTCTCAGTCTTTTTTGCCACTTGTGCCAGCTTTTTTGAAACATGTTGCAGGCATCAAATTCCAAATGAGCTAATATTTGCAAAAAATTACAAAGTTTTCCTGTTCGAACATTAAGTAACTTGTCTTTGCAGTGTATTCAATTGAATATAGGTTGAAAAGGATTTGCAAATCATTGTATTCTGTTTTTATTTACGATTTACACAACGTGCCAACTTCACTGGTTTTGGGGTTTGTAGATAAAAGGTGCACTATGCAAGTTTGTTTACTGTGCGATTATATTTTTGTCTCAATTCGCCGACATCTCTCCACGATCCGCAAGCTGCCACCCCCTAAATTCACTGGGGGGAAAAAACGTGAGCTCTGGTGACCCCACCGGCATCACAAACTGAAAATAAACATAAGGGGCACAGGCTGTGCCCCATAACAAACCGTCCCGGCCAATCACCGACAAGAGTTGACAGTTGGAAGCATGAGCATGGGAAGGAGGGAACTATGGGAAGGAGGGAACTATGGGAGGGAGGGGCGGGCTACCTCATTTTGTTTGAATTCAAATGTCAACAGAAGTGTAAGTAAACAGACTTGCATTGTGCACCCTTAAGGAACTGACGTACTACTAATTTATTGACATATTCATTTCCCAATTTATTATTTACCTATTTATGATTTGACACAATGTTTCAATATTTCATGTTTTAATGTTTGGGTTGCTACATGGTTGTGATTAGTGGCTTTTTTAGTCTCCATATTTTTCTGTCCCCACAGAAACTATCTTCTAGGAAAAAATGTATATTCAACACTATTGAAATCTTTTTTATACGACATTCATTTTTTTATGCATAGACCTACCCATTCCTGATAATTGGAATGGAAATATATCTACTTAAATTCTGTGCACAACAAACTTTCTGTGAATTAACTCTTTTATCTGAGTTTGCTGTCCATAATTGTTTTTTGATGAGGCAATATGCGCAGGGGCACAAAAGTAACTATTACGGCTATAGCAGTAAATAAAGTCCCCAAGAAATTATGTCTTATTAATTGTAATAATTGTCTACCTAGTGGGGATAATATTTACTAAGAAAATATCTATGATATTATGTCCTATGCTGGCAATTTTTCCAATGCAGGGATAAAAATTTCGAGAAAATTATGTCCATGGGGGTCAATTAACCAGGAAAAAATATCCCTGGAGATATTATGTCCGAGGAAATAAATGTCCGGGGGAAAAATTTGACTGGGAGACATAAATGCCTGTTACACTTGAATGTAGTAAGTGCCACACTGCCTGTGTGCCCGCAGGGTTCCCGCTGGCGCTCGGCACTTTTGTCAGTGACAAGCAGAGAATTACCAGCAGTAGTCACAGTGGCGAGTGTAATTGCTTTCAGTCGAAAAAAAATTCAATGACAGTGATGTCACCCGCCCAGGGTATTCAAGGCCAAAATAGTTGGGACAAAGTGTAAATTGAGAATAAATTCAAAATGCAATGACTTTCAAATCACATCAGCCATTATTTTATTCACAGTAGAACAGTGAAAACATTGCAAATGCTGAAACTGAATAATTTTACAATTTTATCCAAAAAATGAACTTGTTAAAAATTTGATTGCTGCTACAGGTCTCAAGACAGTTAGGACAGGGGCCTGTTTACCATGGTGTAGCATCCCCTCTTCTTTTTATCACAGAGTGGAGGTGTCTGGGCATTGAGGAGACAAGTTTCTTGAGTTTAGCCAATGGAATTTGATCCGACTCTTGTTTAATACAGGTTTCCAGCTGCTAGAGAGTTTTGGGTCTCCTTTGACAGACTTTTTGTCTTTTCTTTAATAATTTTATTTTAAAGGTTTTCGGCATAACAGTCACAAACAGACAGACCACAAAAAAGACAGGACGAAACACTAAAAGACAAAACAAAACAATAACTGCCAGATCATATAAAAGATACCAGTATGTATCTATAGTCCAGTCCAAAAACTGAAAAGAATGTCCACAGCTTTTGAAGAATCGTGGTTCCATGGTATTGGGAAGAAGTAAGGTCAAGGAAGGCCAAAGTCAAGGGCAGAGTCCCAGCACTTTAAGCACTTTACATGAAAGCAATTCACATAATGAAAATAGGGAAATAATATACAGCAAACAACACAACCCTAACGACTTCATCCTGGGGCTGTTGTCTCTTAACATGGTCAGTGAAAGGCCCCCAGATCTTACGAAATCTGCGGAGGGTGTTTGACAATGTGTAACGCAACTCTTCCAGGTACAAACAAAAGAAAGAAAGAGCAGACATGCTGATGACGTGTAAATCAGGCGCCGGAATATGGCAGCCACGCTGCTTTGCAATGTTTCGCATTCTTTTGCTTATTTTATATTGTTCACAACGTTTTAATTTAATGAAGTTTTCTCAATTTTATAATTATTCTGAAACTTTGTGCGTCCTGGACAATGATGTTTCGGTGCTCAAGGGAAGCTGTTTGTGGCGAGCTAACTTGGCTGGACCGTCACCATTCAAGGTCTATCTAGCCAGATTCGGTTTTCTTCGTACTAAAGTTCCTTTGATGAAATACACAAAGCATGGATCAATTACATTACTGGTACCTGGACATGACCCGCCTTTGGATATAACACGATGGATGGATGTAGAATAACAACCTGGACCTGTAGAGACAATTTCATTTTGTGGAATAATCCTACGGAAAGTAACTTTGGCCAGAATTTGCACGCCAACAATGCTTGGGTAACAGAGTCCCGTGACTTTCTTTTAAAAAGTCCGCCGTCAGCAGCGCTGCTTTCCTGTTTCGTCAGTGCTTGACTCACTTAAATCTAATGGAATATTGAGATATCGAGGATGTAGAGGGGGACAATATAGAAGGATTCCAGGGCTTATTTCTGGCGGAAGGCATAAGAAAGTTTCCAATGGAAATGAAGAGTTTTCTTTTAGAACACTTGTTCAAGTACCCATTGTTCGTTGTTCACCCCCGGACAAAGTAATTAAATTGGCCTTTATCCTGTACCCAAATTTTCAAACATATTATTTTCAAACATTTGTGGTCTTAAGAAAAGCAAAAACAAAGTTCGTGCACCCGTAGCGTTAGCCTTGGACCGCCGATCTTTAGACGATGATGTCTGCGTGATCTCTGATACTCATTTGAATGAAAAGATCCCGGACACTGTGGTCAGCATTGAAGGATATAGAATGTTTCGCTGTGACAAGGGTTATGGTGGACATGACAAGCGTAAAAATGGAGGAGTTGCTGTCTTCATCAGGGAGCATCTTACAGTGGAATCGATATGCAAGAGTGAGAGTTTCGAGGTGTTAACCTCGGCAATTTCTCTGCCATCGGGTCATCGCATGTTAATGATCGGTGTTTACCATATGCTGGTTGAATTCCCAAACAAAGAAACTGACTTAATTGATCACATCTCCGAACTATCTGATGATTTCTTAGATCACGATCCAGATAGTGTTGTTCTCTGTGGCGGCGACGTTAATTATTTGGTCTTGGAATTATTATCTATCATGTCTCGTCTAACAGCCTTAGTAGATTTTCCCACTCGGGGTGATGCAACTCTCAACAATTGTCTCACAAACAAACCTGAGTTGTTTTCAAATCCAGCACCTCTGCTTGTTTCAATAAAGACTGATCATTTTGGGGTCTTATTACCAGCCGGGCAAAAACTGAGGCCAATCAGGATTAAAGTGAAGTTTCGGGATTACCGGGAACATAGGAAAATCCTTTTGGAGAACAAGGTACAGGACTGTGATTGGTTGAGCGTTACTAAGGCTCGGGACGTGAACACTGCTACCCGGTCATTTTACACGATCATTCATGGATTAATGGATCAGTATTTCCCTGAGAAAACAGTATGCATCTCCTCCAGAGATCCTCCTTGGATGACGCCTTTCTTAATGTACCGTTTATGACGAAAAAGTACAAGGCTGTCTTAAAACAAAACTACCGAAAGGTTGCGCAACTATCGACTCGCATTTCTAACCTTGTTTCGGAGAACCATAGGAACTGGGGTGCCTGTGCTGTGATGGGGTCTAAGCAATGGTGGAGGAAAACTGATAAGCTTTCTCAAAGGAAAGCAAAACAGAACCTCTTTGTGGATAATGATTTCCTTATAGGTCTATTGTGTTATGATAATACGTCGAGCCTACGCTCATTAATATTGACAAGAATGTTACTCTTCCTAGGTGTAACCTTTCAGAGTAACTGCCGCTTTACAGAGCATGTCAGAGGAAAACTTTTAGACACAAATAAATGTCTGTATATTATTAGATCACTTCGCCAGGAGGGCTATACGCAGCTTGAAATCGGCTATGCGCTATCTTTTCAAAAGCATTGTTTTACCTAAGATTACTTATGGTATTTCCATTCATGGAGCCTAAGTGCCCAAACTGAATACTGTGCAGAACTTTTAAAATAGATGTTTTAGACGTAGATACATATCTTATCCGCTGAATATCTACAGTATACTAAAAAAGGTGGATTTAAGTACTTTTTTTAAAGTTAGTCAGGACCAGGTACATCCCTTTTTTAACTATTTACCTAGGGCTAAAGCAATGTCAAGAAAGCTTCGTAATCTGAGCTGTCAGTTTCCTAAAATTAACCTTGAGCGTTTCAAACAATCTTATGTAAACAGAATCATTTTTAAATACAATCTTGCGGTAAATTATTAACTTCACTTATTAATTATTATACATTTCTTAATGTTTTCTTATGTACGATGCATTACATTTTTTGTAATGATCGATATGTACTTTTATCTATTTAAATAAAGACATTTGATTGGATTTGAAACAGGATACCATATCATTCAACTATATCTTAAAGCTGGGTGGGGACACAGATTTCCATTCCCTTAAAATAACTCTTTTTTGCCATGACCATACCAAACATAAGGGCCTGTTGTAAGTCTATAGGGAGAGTTAGTCAATAAGCGGTACAACCCAGTATTGCAAAGAGGCCATATCATATCTCAATGGGGTTTTGTATATGACACTGCACAGATGAAAAATTTCACCCCAAAAGCCTGTGAGCTTAGGACAAGCCCAAAAAAAATGACCCAGAGTCCCATCACTGGCCTTACATTTTTCCCAAGTGGCAGAGACAGAGGGGAAAATCCTATTCAGCTCGGTTTTGGAAAAGTGCAGATGATGGATGACTTTGAACTGAATAAGCTCAAGTCTCGAATTGATAGAACATGTTTTGATTTTCTATAATGCCATTGACCAAAGCCCATCATCAATCTCCTCTCCTGTGTCTTTAACCCAAGCTTCTTCAATGTGAAGAGAAGTGGTAACCAATGGAAAAAGGGCAACTAACTGTGAAATCAAGCCATTAAACGTGATTCACGCGTAAGAAGTCAATAAAATTTGTGTTGTGCGGGTACTGATTCCTTTACAAAGCTTCTAATTTGGAGATCATGGAAAAAATGGCTGGATGGTAGCAAATATATCTCCTTAAGTTGAGCACTTGTCAATATAAAGATCACTGATAGTAACAAGGCCCTTCTCTTACCAGTGTGCAAACACTGAGTCCATTAGACCTGGCTTGAAGGAAGGGTTGTGACATATGGGAGCATGGAAGGAAAGCTCAGGAAGATTCAGCACACCCTTAATTTGTCTAAGAATCTTCAAGGAGTTTGTTAGAATAAAGTCACCTTTAAATTTTTTGATAGGAAAATCAGGTTTTGAAAATAAAAAAGCACTAAGGGAAGCGCCAACAGATGTTTTCGACTTGTGGGACTCAATCAAAGGCCAATTGGGGTAGAGGTTACTAGTGATGCGCGGGTCAGCCCGGAGCACGTGGGTCCCGGGTCGGGTCAATATTTTAATAACATTTAACGGGTGCGGGCGGGTTGGGCCATACAGTGGCAACATCTAATTCCCACGAAATTGCGAATAAAAAGTATAATAGGCTATCAGCCACTTGAGGGCTCTAGACATAGGCCTACAGCCTAGATAATATGCTCTTGTCAAACGATGTAACGCTACCTTAAGCAGAATAGAATGCCAATTGTACCTCTCCCTCTTCCTACTCTCTATGATGTGCACGAACTCACTGGTGCGCTGCTTAATACTCCATGATTAGACTGAGGATCTAAAGGTTGAATGACAGCTCATCTTATAAATCGTTCTGCAGTCAGCACCATAATATTATATAGTAGTAGTAATTTTATTGACCTGTGGGTCCAAACAACACATAGACAAAACATTTTTTCGCCACTTCACAGTGAAAGGCATATGACGATTTATATTCAAAAATAAAATCAACTTGTTGAGGTGCTTCCGTTTATCAGCTACGTGTTCTCTAACAGCAGAGCGTGTGCTGCCATCGGCAGTAAAGACACTTCTTGGATGTACATTTCTATAACACCATTCTATAGGCTACACATTTCACCCAAACGAATAGGTAACTTATTAATGAAGCTTGTATGGTCATAAACTTAGCCTTGCTCTCATTAATTACCATACCATGAGACAAAGAATAATTGTGTAAAACACCATGGTGGTCAAAGCAGTCCGCTGCGTCCCAACAACTAGCGCAACAAGCGAGCGAACCTTCAGTTCGACTGGCCGTGTCTTGGAAGCGCGCCGTAATCACTTAAACCCTGGCACTATTGACGCGATTTTGTTTTTGCCTAGTTTGGGAAAAAATACGCCTAGGCCGACATTATGTGCTGTGTTGAAAAAATCGCCTAAAGCCCTCCCAAAACAATCTTGAAATAAATATATGAGGAAGAAAGAATTTAAAGATAAAGAAAGAAAGATATCGCAACACTGCATGGGCGAGTAGGCGATAGCGCCAGTGCGTCACTGTCATGTTAATTTTGTTCCAATAAAACAGCCTGTTTGCAATATTTTGCCTGATGGCATTTTGTTTGGTTGCAAAGATCAGAAATCACGGTAAGGTTCAATTAATAGACAGCGCCTAGACTTTGTATGAAGAATTACAGCCAAAAGCCAATGGTATGTTGTGCTCCATTCAAATCCATAGCATAACAGGAATCGTTTTTTCCATTGCAAATCATGTCACACAGACCCACTGTATTCTTTTTCCTTTGCCTCCTTTTTGTCGGGTCGGGTTGGGTTCGGGTTTAAAATCAGTGTGAGTTGTAGCGGGGCGGGTGGGGCGGGTTTGCTGTCACATCGGGTGGGGTTGGCACGGGTGTTAAAAAACCTTGACCCGCGCATCACTAGAGGTTACCCTCATCATCAGTGCATAGAGCATGGTTCCAAAACATCCATACTCTGGCGTTACATGCCCAGAAATAATGACGCATGACAGGCAGGCCCAAACCACCTTCAGTTGTTGGTTTCTGCAGGTGCGCTTTAGAGATGTGGGGGGCTTTTTGGCCCATACGAAGGGCAAAATGATAGATTCTAAAGCAGGGGTGTCAAACTGACCCGTAAACGGGCCAAGAGGCTGCAGGTTTTCACTCCAACAATGCAGAAGCGCACCTGATACAACTAATCAGTTGTGCAGGCCTAGAGCAGTTGATTAAATCAGTGCTTTCAGGTGAGCTTCTGCTTGGTAGGATTGAAGACCTGCAGCCTCTTAGCCCGTTTACGGGTCAGTTTGACACCCCTCGTCTAAAGATTTAAAGAAAGCGGCAATAAGAAAAATAGGCACATTTTAAAAAAGATAAATAAATTTGGGAAGAACAATCATCTTGATGATATTGATACGCCCTATTAAGGAGAGAGGGAGAAGTTTCCATTTGTCTATCATGGCTTGAAGCTTTTCAATAAGGCCAGTATAATTACATTTGAAGAGAAGTTTGGGATTTTTGGTGACATTGATTCCCAACTATCTGAACTGATCAGTGGAGACTTTGAATGGTAGGTCCAAAAGATATTTAGAATCTAAGCCATCAGATACGGGCATGAATAAACTTTGGTTCCAGTTAATTGTAAATCCAGAGAGTTGACCAAATGATTTTATCAGATCAAGTAGGGGGGACAGGTATGACCTAACATCTGACTGGCTCAAGACTACATCGTCCGCATATAAGCCAATGGTACACTCAGATGTGCCACAGTTTATTCCACTGATTTGAGGGCTGGCTCTAGTGGCTATTTCCAGGGGCTCAAGAGCCAAAGCAAAGCGCATACAGGAAAGGCAGCAGCCCTGCCTCGTGCCACGGCCCAGTAAGAATGGGGGGGACCTGTCCTAATTAGACAAAATAGAGGATTTTGGACATGCATATAGCATTCTTAACAGTTTCATAAATTTATCACCAAAGCCAAATTTTTCAAGGGTGGCAAACATGTATCTCCAGTCGACTTGGTCAAAGGCCTGCTGGGCGTCTAACGATATGACGGCAGCTTATGGTAATTTACTAGAATAAATAGTATTTAACAAGCGCTGAGTGTTAAAGAGAATCTGTCTGGAAAGAAACCTGATTGATTCGGGTGAATTAGGGCACCGATATATTTAATTAGTCGGTTGATAAGAACTTTTGCAATAATTTTCTGGTCACTATTTCGCAAACTTAGAGGACGGTAAAATGTGACATCAGTGTCATTCCTGTCTTTTTTCAGGAAAAGACAAACACAAGCTTCATAAAGAGAGCTGGGAAAAATCTCATTATATCCCCGAACTGCGTTTCGGGAATATTATGTTTTTGGTCCGACCGCCACCGCCGCCGCGCCGCCCTGCGTGTTAACGCGATAACTTTAGTAATATTTCAATTAGAAATTTCATGTTTTGCATATAAGTAAGTATCATAAAGAGGAAGAACTGACTCGATTTTGGACAATTAGCCATTTCTAGATTGGCCATCAGGGGCCAAAAACTGAAAAATCACTGTTTTTATCATATCTCTGGAAATATTTGTCCGATTGACCTCAAATCAAGTGCAAATGAAAGGTCATGACCTGAGGATGTGTCCCATGAAATTATACCTGTTTGATTCAAAATTTTGACACAAGGTGGAGCTTTGTCACATAAAATTCACCATTTTTGCCATATCTTTGGGACCATTTGTCCAATTGACATGAAATTCAAATGAAAGGTCCTGACCTGAGGGGCTGTATTTTGTATTGGGTCTATTCGAGGATTGGGGGCATTTGGGGATATACCCCTAGCCGTCGCCTCCGGCGGCACAAGCCTAGTTTTATTTATTTTTTAAATCTAACTACAGGATGGGTTAAATTGAGAGGAAAAATGATCCCCGTGGAGTCTAATCAATATATTATCTTAACAGTTGCGTAGCTTGGCAGGAGAATTCATCATTTTATACTTGATTGCCTTGTTCTAATATCACCTGTACAACAAATTGAAGCATTATTTAGCATTATTCAACTTCACTTTTCCTCTCCAATTGCCTGCTGTACTCCCATAGCTCAGCGTGTTTGGTGTTTTCAGATTTTTAAGGCACAGTGATAGTTAAATAAATTGTGAAGGTTAGTTTTCCAATTGTTGTGATTGTATGTTTATATACCTACTCCCCCTGGATGGGGTACTATTCCATTGCCA
Organism: Gymnothorax reevesii; assembly: GCA_029721435.1. Classification (NCBI taxonomy): domain Eukaryota; kingdom Metazoa; phylum Chordata; class Actinopteri; order Anguilliformes; family Muraenidae; genus Gymnothorax; species Gymnothorax reevesii. The sequence continues at coordinate 73,847,529 of CM056573.1, read as the reverse complement.
ATTATCCCCCAGCTCTATGTCCAGTTTCACCAACCATTTCACCCAATTGTACACCTGGGTGGAGAGGGGCACCTCGAGGCAAACACTTTTCTCCCACTATGCCCTTCTCTTAAACTTAGACTAAAAACTGATGGCATTAAAAAAATTTTGGGGTGTAATCTACAGAAAACTGATAGGGACTAAGTAACGGCTGATGGCGTGACACTTTCGGAACACTAATCCAAGCGGTGTCTCCACAGACAGGCTGTCCTGCTCTAAGTGCAGCCGCCTGATTGTTTGGGACCACTTTACCTCAGGAAGAGATGACGATACAGCCAAGCTGTTGCTTGTCCACTTTACCAGTTGAAATGCCCTTTGAGCATATGTTGGTAAGGTCCACCACCATCTGTATTCCTTATTTCTCTGAGGGCAAAGATTTCAGACTATCATCCAAATAAAAGTTGCGGTAAATGGTGTCAGTCACTTCCGCTTTGAAGTCAATCTTATTGTCCAGTGCAGTCCTCCTCAAAGTGTAGTTTGCACAGCTCGGGAAGGAAACTGCTCCAAAAATGTGTATCTTCATTCTGTGATCCACTGGGCTCTGTGACATCCTTCGGCCACCATAGAAAGTGAAGGAAATCCACATGCCTTTCTGACACCTTTATTTAGCAGAACATGCCATCAAAGCAACATTTTCTTGTCTAAATCTTGTTAACCCCTTTGTGGTGATGTGTCCGCCTGTGGACATGGAGCTGCAAATTTATAATTTAATCCCTGCAGTTACAATATTCTATTACTACATGGCACACCCGGATCAGTAACTGAATATTCACAAGTAAGCTGAGCTCGAACACGGCTTGGAAAATGGACGAGTTCAGTCCCATCCCTGTTTTTCAGGAGTTACAAGAATGAAACTCCTAAGCCTGATGTGCAAACTGCTCAGTATAGTTGCCCTGAGTATCAATTGTGTAGTTCAAAATGTTACGGCCTCCGTCTAGGGTAAAGCAGCTTCAAGTGAGCATCTACTTTCTCGTCCCCAGAATACTCAAATAAAAAGGAATCTGAAAACAAAACAAACTAATTTTCTTAAACAACAAAAAAGGACAAATCTCCATATGCTGCACACTACAGGAGTATCCAAATCTTTTAAGATCTTAAAATCACGGGGGGCTGCACACATAACATAAACCTTGTCAATTTTAATCAACGAGCTATGTACGAAGTCAGTCCAGAAGAAAGACTACATGCTACAGCTCCCAATATCCTTATCTTCCCTAATCTTCATAATTTCCCCTTTCCTGGGCATGAGATTTGATTGTGGAGGGGAAAAGAACCAGAGCAGTTGAGGAGAATGAGGAGAACGAACTAACCCAACTATGGTAACTAACCCGCCGACGAGGAAGAAGAGAAACCGGTAATGTTGGGTAGTTTTTTCCTTGCTAGTTCATGGAGAGAGGTAAGAGAGAAGCAATTTTTGTTTTGTGGTGTCATCTTTTGTGAGTCCAGTCCAAGCTTTCTAGTGTTAACGCAAAGCAAAGCTGTCTCCAGCTGTCCGTCAGGGCTCTTTTAACCATAGCAGGTTTGTTTCGCCAAAATGCCAGATAGTAGTTGTGCTACAGTCTGAGCTGTGTGGGAGCTCTAACAAAACTAACGTTTAGGGTGAAGATAAATATATAATAGCTGCAACTCAAAAGTGTCGAAGATGGCTGCAGTATTGCAACAAAGTTTCAATATTTCAGCAGCTCATTTATGAGCAATGCTGCCACTTGTAGCAGTAATTTAGCTCGAAAACAAAACTAGCCATGCCTGTCCAACGTACCATCTTTGTTACTACTGGTTTCCACTCGATGATGTAACACCATGTAGGATCATCTCCGAACACCCGCTAATATCCAACATGTTGGATATTATTGGGGAGGTCCCGATCAGTTCACGAGGGGCCAAATTCGGATCTGTAACTTCTGCACGCTAACAGATAACTAGGCCGAACGTCATGGCCAAATTCGGATTACCTGATTCTTGAGAAGGCTAGTTCGGGGCAAAATCTGACCCAAATTTCCTCTAGTGTGCACTCAGCTTTACCTAACTTCCTAACATAACCAGGAGAAAAGGAATCAAAACAAACGGCACCCACTCCTTACAGCTCTTTACAACAAGTAGGGCTGGATGATGTATAGACTATAAACAACAACAGCAACCAGTAAGATATAGATTATCGTCTTGTAACAAGTTCAACAAATATTTGTTTGCACTTTCAAGAAACTCAGAACTACGTGCAACAATGGAAACAACAGATGCGTTTCTGGGGGTGAGGAAGGGAAGACTGCCAGCAGTCTTCTTCTGCAGATTCTTATGGCGTCGAGGTTCAGGTCAGGTCCAATCGTACGCAGCTTAATAAGCAGCATCGCCTGTGACATGACAATTAGGCACACATACGTCCCCGGACGTAACAAAAACAAGAGCCATAAGGAGATGGCATACCCCCAAGCCCTAAATCAACTTCTGATTAGGGAAAGGCACCATTTCAGATCATGAATAAAGTGCACACCAAGTTTTGTAAAAAAGAAATGTTGAACTGTTTTCCAGTTATGCTCTAGAAACAAAATGTTCACAGACAGATGGATGGACGGACAGACAACCGCACCCATGACTATATCCCCCTTCATTATATGCCGGGATAATAAAAATGATCTCTTGAGACAGAAAAACAAACCAATTGTAGGTTGTATACTCTTAATGTTGGGCACAGTAGTGCAGCTGAAAATGACGCAATTTAAAGGAAAAAATACTTCCAAAACCGGCCTGAAGTGTTCAGTTCAGTGAAGAAGGTGTCTTCAAAAACAAAAATTTTCAATTTTAGGCGAGCAAACTTTGACACGATGTACTGTAATGTGAATATAGTATAGTATAGTATTTACCTTTTTTTGTTAAGCTCAGACTGGAGTCATGTTTAGACATGTCCTGGACATGTCTGGGGCAAGTCTCAGAAAAAAAAAAAAAGAGGTCTAAATGTGGGTGGGGTCTGCAAAAGAGTATATAAAGAAGAGAATTGAGACAGTAAAGTAGTAGGAGAAATTGCAAGAAGATGACCAGACCTGCCATTCTGTTCAAGACCTGTGACATTTCTTTTGTGGATTTCTTTGTCTGTGTTTGAGCATTTTCTTCATCCAGGACATCACCAAGCCACCCCACCAAGAAGGGACTGTAATTATTTCTGTTTTTTTCTTATTTATCAATCTTGGTCTTTAGTTGTAGATTGTTATTGGTCTTTGTCTTTGTTAAAAATTAAATGTGTTTTAGTTGTTGAAACTGTGTTTGTCGTCCCTTGCTGTTGCTGTTGTGTTATGAATGTAATAACAAATTGGGGCCATAACAAATTGGGGGCTCAAGGTCCGGGATAGACCATTGTGTGAGTAATTTATTGAAAATCTAACATTCCAAATTGTGAAATTGTTTTTGTGAATTTTCCTAAATATATATTGACAACAGCAATGGATAATTTCTTGGCATCACCAACCGTAGGGGTTTTGAAGTCTTTTAAAAAGACAGAACTGCTAGAAATTTGCAGACAGTTGGAGTTGACAGAGGTAAAACCAGCCATGCGAAAAGCAAGACTGGCTAGAGAGATAGTTGAATATTACATTGATGAAAATGTGTTTGCACCAGGAGATCTGGAACAGTTTCCAGTGGAAAATCCAAATATAGAAATGGAACTTAAATTAAAAATGCTAGAGATTGAAAGGGAGGAAAGAGAAAAAGAAAGGGAATTTGAGAGGGAAGAAAAAGAAAAACAAAGGCAGTTTGAGTTAGAAAAATTAGCAAGAGAAGAAAAACAAAGAGAATTTGAGTTAGAAAAATTTGCAAGACAGAGAGATTTTGAATTAGAGAAATTCGATAGAGAAGAAGGACTCAAAATGGAGCAACTAAAAATTAAAATTCAAACTGAAAATAAATTTCGGGCTAGCCAGGAGGTAAAATTGGTGCCTCCATTTTCGGAAAAGGATGTTGACAACTATTTCCAGTGTTTTGAAAAGGTAGCAAAGAGTTGCCAGTGGCCAAAGGAACACTGGCCTCTGATGTTGCAAACTGTCCTCAAGGGTAAAGCTCAACAAGCCTATTCGGCTTTGTCTGCAGATGATTCCTCTGATTATGAGGTTGTCAAAAAGGTTATTATGAGAGCTTATGAGTTGGTTCCAGAGGCTTACCGACAGAAATTCAGAGGTCTGAAGAAATCTGAAAATCAGACTTATGTTGAATTTGCTAATGAAAAGCAGGTTTGCTTTGAGCGCTGGTGTACTTCTATGGAGGTCAAGGATGATTTCAACTCACTAAAAGAGATGGTGTTAGTTGAAGAATTCAAGAACTGTGTTAAGGATGATGTTAAGACCTACCTTAATGAGAAGCAAGCACTGAACTTGCAATCAGCTGCCAAATTTGCAGATGAATATGTTCTCACTCATAAGTCCAAATTTCAGTCTAGCAGTAACAATAAATGGTCCCAATTTCAGAAAAAGGGTTACGGTGATACCCAAGATTCCTCACCCAAAGACAAAGACAAATCTGGTGATGGTGCTCAGAAATCCAGTAACAGGTCTGATCAAAGTGTGAAAGCTGACAGTGACAGAAGTGGTCTAGTTTGCAGATATTGCAAGAAATCTGGTCATGTTACAACTAACTGTTGGTTCCTTAAAGCTAAGAAAGAAAAAGAAAAGGATACCAAACCAAATGCCTTTGTGAAAACAAGGTTAGAAACCCCTGTAGTAGATAACCAATCTGCTAAATTGCCTGCTTCTTGTGGGGCTAAAAAGCCTAATACAGCTGACTTTGTGAGGGAGGAATTTCTTCCATTTGTGTCAGAGGGATTTGTGGCTCTGAATGAGCATACTACTCCTGTCCCCATATATATCCTAAGGGATACCGGAGCTTCTCAGTCACTTTTGTTGATGGACTCCTTGGAGTTACGTGATGAGACCGCTTCAGGGGATTTCATACTTGTACAAGGTATTGAAGGGAGGACTGTATCTGTACCCCTGCGCTCTATATTCTTGAAGTCAGATTTAGTTACAGGACAGGTAAAGGTGGGACTTATGTCAAGTCTACCTATAAAGGGTGTTTCTCTGTTGCTAGGCAATGACCTGGCTGGGGGCAAAGTAGTTTCCCCTGTACATCTTACTTCACAGCCGAGCACTGAAGATGGGGATGAGGACCCATCTCTGTATCCTTCTTGCGCAGTGACTCGTGCTATGGCCAAGAAGGCTAAAGAAGAAGATGATGTGGTGCCATCCAGTACATTGAATAGTCAGGACTCAGGTGGTTCGCCTCATGACTCTGATTGGCCTACTATGGTTTCTCCGTTTGAGGACTTATCAGATACTTTTATCAGTTCTCTATTCAGCCAGACGGAAGGGTCTGGTGATTCTGATGTGTCTGGAGACTTGTCTCTGTCCAGAAAGCGGTTGATTGAGGAGCAAACTAATGATCCTGAAATTTGTGTACTAAAGAGGAGAGCCCTTCCTGATAAAGAAATAGATGCAGTTCCAGTTGGGTATTATCTCAAGGATGGTGTGTTGATGCGGAAGTGGCGCCCTCCTGATATCCCTGCCAATGCAGATTGGGCAGTGGTCAGGCAAATTGTTGTTCCGAAGGTCTATAGGAATGAGATCTTAACAATGGCTCATAGTTTACCTTTAGGAGGTCATCTTGGTGTTAACAAGACTGTTGATAAGATCATGAAACACTTCTTTTGGCCTGGGCTTCAAAAAGACGTTTCCAACTTTTGCAAAACCTGTCACACTTGTCAGGTAGTTGGAAAACACCAGTTAGACCCACCTGTAGCTCCATTGCAGCCTATCCCAGCATTTGGGGAGCCATTCTCTAAGGTCATTGTTGATTGTGTTGGTCCATTACCCAAGACTAGATCTGGAAATCAGTACTTGTTGACAATCATGTGTGCATCTACCAGATTCCCCGAAGCCATACCTCTACGTAACATCAAGGCAACTGCAATCTCGAAGGCTTTGATAAAGTTCTTCACGTTGTTTGGCCTTCCCAGGGAAATTCAGTCTGACCAGGGTAGCAATTTCACTTCAGGATTGTTTCAGCAGGTTGTGTATGAACTAGGTGCAAAGCAGATTCTTTCTAGTGCCTATCATCCAGAAAGTCAGGGTGCCTTAGAGCGGTTTCATTCCACTCTCAAGACAATGATGAGGACTTATTGTTATGACCATGAGAAAGACTGGGATGAAGGGGTTCATTTGCTGTTGTTTGCAGCTAGAGAAGCAGTGCAGGAGTCTACTGGATTCAGTCCATTTGAGCTAGTGTTTGGTCATGAAGTGAGAGGACCTTTGCTATTATTGAGTGAACAATGGCAAGAGAAAGAGCCGCATATCAGTCTGTTAGACTATGTTAGCAAGTTCAAGGAAAGATTGCGTGCAGCTTGTGACCTTGCCAAAGAGAACTTGAAATCAAGTCAGGGAAAAATGAAAACTTGGTATGATCATAAGGCTAGAAGCCGTGAGTTTAAACCAGGAGAAAAGGTCCTTGTGTTGTTTCCCTTGCAGTCCAATCCATTGCAGGCTAGATTTCATGGTCCTTATGAAATTCTGACAAAACTCAATGATCTCAATTACATTGTGAAGACTCCAGATAGGAGAAAACCAAAACAATTGTGCCATATTAACATGCTAAAGCCTTATCATGACAGAAATGCTAGGGTTGCAGCTGTCACTTCAGATTCTCCAATGGTCGAAACGTGTGAAGATGAGGGGGAGTTTCAAGATGATGAACCAAGAATTAAAGCTGAAGTTCTTTCATGTAAATTGTCAAATTCTGAAGTGTTGCAAAATCTTGATGTAAAACTCCAGCACTTAGAACCCTCACAGAGAGATCAGTTTGAAAGGTTGATCAAGAAATATGAGGATTTGTTTCCTGATGTTCCAAAGAGAGTTACTATAGCCTCTCATGATGTAGATGTTGGTGATGCCAAACCAATAAAACAGCATCCATACCGGATGAATCCTGAAAAGAGAAAGATTGCTGAGAAAGAGGTTGAGTACATGTTAGAACATGATATTATCAGACCCTCCAACTCAGATTGGAGTTCACCCTGTGTGCTAGTTCCAAAACCTGATGGAAGTACTAGATTCTGTACAGATTATCGCAAAGTCAATGCTGTAACTAGAACTGATGTGTTTCCAATACCTAGGATTGATGATTGTATAGATAGAGTAGGGCAAGCAAAGTTTCTGACCAAGATTGATTTATTGAAGGGTTATTGGTGTGTGCCTTTAACTGAGAGGGCCAAGAGCATCTCTGCTTTTGCCACACCATCTGGATTGTACCAGTATGAAGTCCTACCCTTTGGCATGAAAAATGCCCCAGCCACGTTCCAAAGGATGATACAGTCTACAATCGCCGGATTGCCACACACGGGTGCATACATCGATGACCTGATCACATGGAGTGACTCCTGGGAAGAACATCTAAAAGATGTAGAGACGTTGTTCCAGCGCCTGACCCAGGCTAATCTGACTGTTAACCTGAGCAAGAGTGACTTTGGTTGTGCTACTGTCACCTATCTTGGCTACGTCATAGGCCAGGGTAAGGTGGCACCCATAAATGCTAAAGTCCAAGCCATCATGGACTTTCCAGTTCCTGACAACAAAAAAGCTTTGCGCCGCTTCCTTGGAATGATCGGGTACTCCCTCAAGTTCTGCAAGAACTTTGCTGAGATTGCTCTCAGTCTAACTAACCAACTGAAGAAAGGCGTAAAGTTCACCTGGGATGATGCATGCCAGAGAGCCTTCGATCGCCTGAAGTCTCTGCTGTGTCACTTCCCTGTGCTCAAATCTCCTGACTTCAACAAACCGTTCTCCATCATGGTCGATGCTAGCGACCAAGCTTGTGGATCTGTGCTCCTACAGAGAAGTGACTCTGATGACATTGAGCATCCCGTGGCATACTTCTCCAGGAAGTTCAATCGCCACCAAAGGAACTATTCCACAATAGAGAAGGAACTGTTGGCTCTGGTCCTTTCTTTACAACACTTTGAGGTTTATGTTTGTACAGGACAAAGGCCAATGATTGTGTACACTGACCATAATCCGTTAATGTTTTTGAGTAAGATGAAAAACAAGAATCGGAGATTGTTGAATTGGAGTTTGATTTTACAGGAGTTTGACTTGGAAATTAAGCATGTGAAGGGTACAGACAATGTAATTGCTGATTGCTTATCCCGTGTTTGAATGTGTATATATATATATATCATGTGTTTGAATATTGTATGATATGTATATATAGACAAGTGTTCACTTAACCATTTTGTATTGAAAAGAAAAATTTTGCCTTTATGAGTCAAAATTTTTCCCTTTTGGAATGGAGGTGTAATGTGAATATAGTATAGTATAGTATTTACCTTTTTTTGTTAAGCTCAGACTGGAGTCATGTTTAGACATGTCCTGGACATGTCTGGGGCAAGTCTCAGAAAAAAAAAAAAGAGGTCTAAATGTGGGTGGGGTCTGCAAAAGAGTATATAAAGAAGAGAATTGAGACAGTAAAGTAGTAGGAGAAATTGCAAGAAGATGACCAGACCTGCCATTCTGTTCAAGACCTGTGACATTTCTTTTGTGGATTTCTTTGTCTGTGTTTGAGCATTTTCTTCATCCAGGACATCACCAAGCCACCCCACCAAGAAGGGACTGTAATTATTTCTGTTTTTTTCTTATTTATCAATCTTGGTCTTTAGTTGTAGGTTGTTATTGGTCTTTGTCTTTGTTAAAAATTAAATGTGTTTTAGTTGTTGAAACTGTGTTTGTCGTCCCTTGCTGTTGCTGTTGTGTTATGAATGTAATAACAAATTGGGGCCATAACAGTACTCATATCTAAGTGAAATAAAATGGGAGAGACTCCTGGACTGTAAGTCCGTAAATGAGATGTGGGAAAGATTTAAGGGGGTTTTACTTGAATCACAGTGCAGATTCATTCCAAAGGTGTCCAAAAGTAAGCTGAAAAAGCAGAATCCTCAGTGGATGACTAAAAGTATTTGCAGGATTTTGAGGGAAAAGAGGAATCTTTATAAGATGTACATAAAGGATAACAATGAGAACACTGTAAAATGCAGGCTGTGGTAAAAAAAAAGAGCTGAGGAATGCTAGAAGACTGTATGAAAGACAAATTGCAGAGGGGGCAAAAACTAGACCTAAACGCTTCTTTCAATACTGTAGCAGAAAAAGGAAAGTTAAAGGGCAGGTTAAGTGCATAAAGAATAAAAATGGATCGCTGCTATATGATAACAAGGATACTGCGGATGCCTTAAACACTTACTTTGTTGAGAATTTTACCTTAGTGGGGGTCTTTATTTGGCCAGAGGGCATGTTAAATGCTCAAGGTTATTGAGCGGCAATTGAGGTTAGGGATAACAAAGTATTAGACAAGTTTCTTAAAGTAAAGGCAGATAAGGCGGCGGGTCCTGATGGCTTATTTCCTGGAGTGCTCAGGGAAGTTGTTGAGATCAAGTCGCTATCTGCTATTGGCAATATAATACCAATATATAAGTAAGGGGATCGTACTGAGCCAGGAAATTACAGACTAGTCAGTTTAACTTGCATTGCGTGCAAAATATTGGAATCTATCATAAAAGATGAGCTGGACTTATTTCTCTAACGTAACAGTATCTTGTGGGATAGCCAACATGGTTTCCGTAAGGGAAGGTCATGCCTGACAAACCCTCTGGAATTTTTTGAAGAGGCCACCATGACTTATGACCAGAGCAGGGCTTATGACATGATATACTTGGATTTTCAGAAAGCATTTGATACAGTACCGCATAAGAGACTAATTTTTAAAATTAGCTCCATTGGAGTTACAGGAGGTATTCTGGAGTGGATTCAAAACTGGTAACAGGACAGAACACAAAGAGTGGTGGTCGGTGGTATCTCATCTGAGCTTGGTATGGAGGGGAGTGGCCTCCCCCAGGGATCGGTGTTGGGACCCCTGCTGTTCCTCGTCTACGTTAATGACCTTGATAGGAATATTGAGGACAGATTAGTTAAATTTGCAGATGACACTAAACTGGGGGGTTTGGCAAATAATTTACAGTCCACTAAGGTGATTCAGGATGATTTGGATAGAATCCAGAATTGGGCAGAAATGTGGCAAATGAAATATAATGTAGCGAAATGTAAAGTTGCTCATGTAGGTAGTAAAAACATTAGACGGGATTACTTCATGGGAGGTTAAAACTGGAATATGCTCCACACGAGAAAGATCTGGGAGTGATTGTTGACCAAACCCTCACAGGCTCGAGCCGTTGTGCCATAGCAGTTAAAAAAGGGATATATTGCCAAAAGTATTGAGTACAAATCTGTCATGGTGTTTGCCTGCAGGCCCTTCCCCCTGCTGCATTCTTTGCCTCCACCTTAACGAGCCACATTTATTCCTCGTTAAGGTGGAGGTGAAGCTCTTGTATTTTTTTTTTTTCAAATAATTTGGCATCTCCAATCCCACCCGAATCTGGAATGCCCAATTGGTGAACTATGTACAAAGCTTGCTCGTATGCGACCCCTTGCTGCCAACTCAGGATAGTAAAGGCAGTTCACGGCTCTCCTCCGAAGCACGTGCCTGTCAGCCACTGCTTCTTTTACCTTCATTGGTAGAATCTTCGCAAGTTCAGAATGAGGGCGGAGGATACCCGAACATTAGTGATGCGCTGGTCGGCCTGGAACCCGTGGGTCCCGCGGGTTTACCCGCAGGTCGGCGGGTCAGGCGGGTCGGGTCAATATTTTAAGAACAGTGGGTGCGGGCGGGTTGGGCCATACAGTGGCGCCATCTAATTCCCACGAAATTGCGAATAAAAAGTATAATAGGCTATCGGCCACTTGAGGGCTCTTGTCATTAAGTCATTGAGTATCTGAAGGGATATATTCATAATAGTATAAAGAAACTGGCGAGCGTAGTTGGGCTGAATGGCCTGTTCTCGCCAATCATGTTATGTTCCACAATGAAACGAAAGATAAATAAAATCGGTCAAAGTGTTCTCAAAATTTCACGTTTACAACAAACAGGATGTGAGGGCTGGATGGATGGATAGCTGAATACTATTACCCCTGGCCCTAATACACCTTGACCCCAAAGATGAATGGAATCGGTCAAACCGTTCTTGAAATATTGCGTTCACAACAAACGGGACATGACGGACAGGCGGACGGACGGACGGAGCTGAATACCACGTCCCCTGCCCCTAATGCACCTTGACACCAAAGACGAATGGAATTGGTCAAACCATACTTGATATCGCATTCACAACAAACGGGACACGACGGATGGATGGATGGAGCTGAATACTATGTCCCCCGCCCCAATAGACCTTGACACCAAAGACGAATGGAATCGGTCAAACCGTTCTTGAGATATCGCGTTCACAACAAACAGGACACGACGGACAGACGGAGTTGAATACTATGTCCCCCGCCCCTAATACACCTTGACACCAAAGAGGAATGGAATAATACATTAGGTCTTCCCTGGAATAGATGTCTGGAGGGGAGCATATGTTGCTCTAAAACCTTTATATCCGTTTCAGCATTCATTGTGCTTCTTAAAACATGCAAGTGTCCCACACCATATGCACTAATGTATTCACATACCATCAGAGATGCTGGCTTTTGAATGGAACGCTGATAACAGGAAGGGTGGTCTTTCTCCTCTTTAGCCTGGAGGACACAACGCCCATGATTTCCAACAAGAATGTCAAATTTGGATTCCTCTGACCACAGGACGCTTTGCCACTTTGGTATAATCCATTTTAAATGAGCCTTGGCCCACAGAACACGGAAGTGCTTCTGGATCATGCTCAACAATGGCTTCCTTTCTGCCTGATAGAGTTTTAGGTGGCATATGTGGATAGCATGGTGGACTGTGTTTACAGACAGTGGTTTATTGAAGTATTCCTGGGCCCATTTAGTAATTGTTTTTCAAGTTTTCCACAAATTTTTTATGCAAGCCTTCAAAAATTCCAAAATTCCAAAATTGCAGCCTGAACTGTGTCCACAAGTAAATCTATGCTTTGCCACTATTTGTGTATTACGCAGCCAATACTGTGGCCATGTGACTAAAATTGTGAGGTGTCAGAATTGAAGTATAAAACATACATTTACCTAATATGAAAGTAATCAGTCAAAAATTACAGCCTGTACAGCATCCACAAGGAAGAGTGTCTGTTCCAGCACAAATTTGCACATTATACCGCCAATACTGTCGCCATGGCAACAAAAATTGATATGTGTCATAAGTGATGTGTAACGTATGTCCATACCAACTATGAAAGTACTCTGTCAAAAATTGCGGTCTTCACAGCGTCCATAAGGAAGTCTCTATGTTTTGCCACTAATTTGCATATTATTGAGCCTATTCTGTCGCTATGGCAACCAAAATCAATAATAGAAGGACAACACATGTCCACACAAATATGAAAGAAATCAGTCAAAAATTACAACCTGTAGGGCATCCACAAAAAAGTGTCCATGGCCATGGACACGGTGGCAGCCGCGGAGACGACACATTTGAATCCACAGTAGCCGCCCGCCTACATTTGGGGGCTACAATAACAGTGTTCTCGCCTGAAATGTTTTGACAGCGTAGTGGGGTGGGACATCACTCAAATCGGCCGGGATTTGTGGGCCACAGAGGCCCCCAAGCGCCTTGGTGGGGGCCCCATGAAGCTCTGACAATTTATGGTTTTTTGAGGCCTATTTGACAGTGTAGAAGGCCCAATTTAAGGATATATATACTCACCTAGAATACAAATCTTTTATGTAAAATCTCTTAAAATAATACCTGGGACCACTGTAGCTAAAGGTAAACTTGCAAAGGCTTTGGTTCTGATGTAAACCAGGGGGTTATGCTAATGCAGGGCTCTCAAGGCTCATGCAATGAGCGTGATTGCCACTCATTTCAGTTGGATGTCACGCACTTACGCCACACACAGTATTTCTCACGCAAAAAAATGATTGAAACAAAAACAATTTCCAACAGTAGGCCTACATGCTCAGCAGCACCGCTATAACTGTGGAAACCGGCAGGAATCTAACACGTCTCCCCTGGAGTTCTTGTTGGCAGCCTGCCAGCTGCCAGCCAATCAAAAAAAGGAAAGGGGCTACACAATAGCCAATCAGATAATAGCACTATCGTATACCTACAAAAACAGGAGAGCGTCCTGTTAAGTCTCACTGAGAATATTCAAGCCTTGTCCACTCAAATTACGCAGAATGTTGCACAAACATAACACTCCCCCCATGAGGCTAAGCTCCAGCTACCTCCACGATATGGAGACGAGGCAGGGAAATGTAAAGACTTCATTGCCCAGTGTGAAATATTTTTCAAAGCTCAGCCTTCGCGTTTTGTAAATGAAGAGTCTCGGGTTTCATTGATTTTATCCCTGTTGACTGACACAGCCCTTACTCGTAGTAGACATATAGCTCCTATTCCGTCCACTGACATTTCCACTCTCGGGGAACCTATGCAGGTCGTTGACTCATATGTGAGCTGGGCTCATAAGCCCATTCGTAAACCAATTATCTGCTATAACTGCTACAAACCGGGACATATCCGGCCACACTGCCCTGATCTCAGGGGAAACAGTAAGGCCCCTCTAGCTGTGTGGGTGGGACGCTAGAGGAACAGACCCAAACTCCCTTCCGAACCTTGATTCCTGTAGAATTAACAGTGGGTAGACAGATAATTCCTGTGCAGGTTTTTTTGGAGTCGGGGACCGTGGATTGCTTTATGGATGCATAGTGGGCTGAGAGGCATTCTATTCTTATATGCCCTCTGCTACACTCATTCACTATTAAATCTTTGTACAGTTGCCCGCTAGGTTCTAGAATTATAACGGAGGTCTCTGAAGCACTAACTATGTTCATTCCCTTTGGTTGCCATTCTGAGAAGGTCTGATTTTTTATCATTTGTTCCCGTTTTTCCTGTTGAGCTAGGGCACTCGTGGTTACGGAAACATTAGCCTCACATCTGTTGGGGTAGTCAGACTAGCTCTGTTGTCCAGTGGGGTGCTAATTGTAGATCCCACTGTAGGAAGAGTTTGAAGTGTAGTTCCGGGCATCAAGCTAGAGGGGAGGCGGATGCCGCGAGTGATTCTGCTGAGTTTGTCTCACACACCCCTTCTAGTCGGGAAGAAGAGGAGGAGGAGGGGTTGGAGTGGGATCCTCAATTTGACTGGCAGCAGCCAGAGGATGATTGCAATTTGGAGGATCTCTTTAACTGTGAGTTGGTCATGGATTTAGCGAGTCCCGAACAAGTGGGAGCCGCTTTGAATTTTGATCTGCCTCCTAACAATCCTCGTGATTATGCTGATCTCTCCAAGGTTTTTAGCAAATAACGAGCCTCGACTTTACCTCCTCATCGCCCGTACGATTGTGAGATCAATCTCCACCCTGGTACTACTCCTCTTTGGGGTTTGCTATACTCGCTGTCAGGGCCTAAGCGTTAAGCCATGCAAGAATATATTCAGGAGGCTCTTGCTAATGGTTTTATTCAGCTATCCACATCTCCTGCCATATAGTTTTTTCTGGGAATAAAAGACGGCAGTCTGAGACCCTGTATTGATTATAGGGGTTTGAATAAGATCACCATTAAAAACCGATACCCCCTTCCGTTGATAAATTCCGTGTTTGAATGTCTGCAGGAGGCGTAATTTTTTACCAAGCAAGATCTCCGAAATGCTTTTAACTTAGTTCGCATTCGGGAGGGGGATGAATGGAAAACGGCATTTAATACACCTGACGGGTACTGGGAATATTTAGTCATGCCATTTGGATTGGTAAACGGCCCCTCGATGTTTTAAGTACTCATTAATGACATCCTCCGAGAGATGTTGGAGAAATTTATCTTCGTTTATGTTGAAGACATTCTGATTTTTTCTGCTATGCTCTCAGAGCAAAAACAACACGTCCGATGTGTGCTTGAGGCCCTCCTTAATGCCAACCCCAAGGCTGTCTCGTTTCTTGGTTTCATTGTGTCGGAGGGGTCGGTCCATATGGACCCTGTTAAGGCGGCAGCGGTCAGGAATTAGCCTGCCCCAATTAATACACATGACGGGTACTGGGAATATTTGGTCATGCCGTTCAGATTGGTTAATGCCCCCTCGGTGTTTCAAGCACTGTAATGACCTCCTTCAGGAGAAGGTGGAGAAATTCATCCTCGTTTATCTTGAGGACAGTCTGATTTTTTCTTCTACGCTCTCAGAGCATAAACAACACTTCAAACGTGTGCTTGAGGCTCTCCTTAATGCCAAGCTTTTTGTCAAGGCTGAGAATTGTGTTTTTCATGCCAAGACTATCTCGTTTCTTGGTTTCATTGTGTCAGAGGGGTCGGTCCATATGGACCATGCTAAGGTGGCAGTGGTCAGGAATTACCCTGCCCCTCAAAAAGTTAAGGAGGTGCAATGGTTTTTACGGTTTACAAATTTTTATAGGAGGCTTATCCGTAATTTTAGCGCAGTAGCTGCCCCCATTATTGTGCTTACCAAGAAGAATTCCTCCGTGACCTTCGAATCATGAAGGTCAATGTCAAAATCATTCAATAAAAGTTCAAACATTTATAAGACCTCCTGTAATACAATCCTAAGCTCTGAAGCAGTTTTAGTGATAAAAGTCATTGAAAGTTCATATGTAAATTGTGAACTTTGAAGGTCACAGAAGGTCAACTTGAGGTCAGCAAATGGACTCCATATACGACTCTCTAAATGTCTCTATAAAAACCTTGGCTCCATCTGTGAACATTTTGGTGATACAAGTTATTGCAATTTCACAGTTGAGTTTGACCTTTGAAGGTTACTGACAATTAAGCTGAACGTCACTAAATGAAAGTTCATATGTGACTTTCTAGATGTCAGTAACACAAACCTGGGCTCCATCTGTGACCAATTTAGTTATAGAAGTCACTAAATTTTCACTAGGTCACATTTGACCTTCGAAGGTCAATATGAAGGTCACCAAATGAAAAGACTTCCTATATGTTTCCAATACAAACCTACACTCTATCTGGAATGATTTTGCCGACAAAGTAATTGAAATTTCACTGTGAAGTTTGGCCATTTAAGGTCACTAAAAAAAATATAAGCTACGTTTCTAATGACTGATATATATACAGTCGCAATAAAAATTATTCAACCCCCATTGTAAATTGGGTTTAATAGCAAAATTTATAAACTTTAAGCTGTTTGTGATAAACAGATTAAACAAGAGCATTTTAAATAGCTCAACACAACTAATATTACAAGTGATTTCTCCAAATTTAACACAAAATGCCATTTTTAATGAGCACTGCAGTTTCAAAATTATTCAACCTCCCGAATACAACCCGTCATAAGAGTATATTTGCAAATAAGGTGCAAGCACATCTAATGCAGCTAATCGAGAGCTTAAATAGATGCATCAGGTTTGCTTGAGATAGAACACATCAAATACGAGCAAGAGGTTTGTTGACTGTGAAATTTGACTGCATATTGGAAATATGGCAGTCAAAAGAATCGTCCAACAAGCTAATAGAGGAGATCATTGCTTGGCAGAAACTAGGAGAAGGATAAAAAAAGGAAGCACAGGCACTGAAATTTCATAGAGATACAGTTGGAAGCATAGTTCGCAAGTTCAGGGTGAAAGGAAAGGGCTCGAAATAAAGGGTGCAGAGGTGCACGTATGCATCCTGTATTTGGTAGGTGCACCCAAAATTTAAAGTAGGATGCACTGCGTGCACTGAGTAAAAATCTGCCTCTTTCTACAAATGCGCTCATCCGTACCTGGAATGAGAAATTTTATCAGTAAGGGACGAGAATTGATGACAAAATCAATGAGACGAAAAGACTGTGGAGCATGTTTGGTCTGAGGCCGCGTATGTGTTAGTTTTTTGAGGATTTGTACTTTATTTAAGATTTTTTTAAAACCGGGACTTTTACTTTTACTCTACTACATTTAAAAGGTAAAAAGTATACTTTCACTTCGTTACTTTAACACTGGCAAGTTAGTTACTCATTTCAAATTAAAAAATTAATGAATCATTTTGGATGGATATGGAGCTGCAAATTTATGCACGCAGTTACAATTTTCCATCACTAGATAACACACTAGGATCAGTTATTGAATATGCAAAAGTGACAGTAAACTGAAAGAAGAAGAATGTTAAGGCGAGATTGCCAGTTTTTTTTTTTTTTGAATACTGTATCGTTCATTCAACTGGAAATTGACTATAGAGTCCAAGGAGAGAACAAACAGTGGTTGGTAGTGCTGGTGAGATGAAGCTTCATGAAGTGTTGAAGCTTTCTGCCCAGATGTGTTGAAGTGTGGTTCATTTCTTGAGGTTTCGAATGCACTCTAGAGACCCCTATTGGTCAATAAAAACACATACGAATTGTGCTTCGTAGGAAATGGTAGGCAAGCATAAGCCTTCATCACGAAAGTGGCAGAATCAATAAATGAAAAATAAAATGAAGTATTTTGACCATGTTATGTCATAACGAAACTAAAAGATAGTTTCGGGGACAGGACAGAGGGCAGTGAATGCGCATGTGAAACAAAGAGCTTTGTAATTTTGTTCAAAAATAGTAAGGGTTTCCCCTAACAATAAAATGAAAAACTATCAAATTAAGGAAATTTGATATGTTTTGGAAATTATTTGAACAGGTTTGAAAATATGACATCACATAAAAGTCGAACAATTTGGCCTAATAGCCTCACTAAGCGTCCTTATTCGGTGAAATCAAATCAAAGTATTCCCTAACGGGAAACAACTTTCTCTTTCTTGCTGGCTCCATCGCACGCAATGACAAACTTGCATACCGCAGAAAATTGCAAACCGCACTGACAAACTTCAACTACTGACAACAACCCACGAGCTGCAGAAGAGAACTGGGACATTTTATAGTAGACTGACTGACTGACTGACGTCATTTCGCTGAGACGATACAAGCCTCGACACGGAGCTCCGTTAGGAGGTGCTTCACATTTTTGATACAGGCCCCGAAGCCTTGGTATCAACGGTAACAGCACTAGGTGGTTGGTTTGCTTCTTTCTTTGTGTACTATGAAAAATAATTTTGTCCTCGTACTTGCACTTTTGATACTTAAATACAGTTTTTTCACATACCTGATACAATTTGTTTATTTGTATCGTTTTATCAGTCACAAACAAGAGAAGTTGCGGTACCACCTGTGACACCGGATCGGAGCAGGGTTTGTTTTCAGCCAAAATACACTACACGGAGGGCTGCAAACACTTTGGGATATGTTAGGCTTTTTAAAGTCCTTTTCCATTATGCTTCTCACTGAAAATATTATCTGGTGGAGATTTTATTTCCGCTTTGATCCATTCCACTTAATTGTGAAGGTCCTCAGACTGCACCCTAGTCGCCACGACATCGACATCAGGGAGGAAGATGGGCTTTTGATCACCTTTCACTTTCAAAAGTAGGAGTAATCTTGGGTGGAAATTGATAAATAGACATCAAATCTTGTCATACGAAGAATGGGTCTGCATGTGTTGGTTTACTTTGCCTTATTTGTTCAACAGAACACTTATTTCAGTGACCAACTGATTATGCTACGTTAAAAACGTAAGATAAAGGTACAGTGCGTGCCACCTTTGAAGCGTTTTGCTGAAGCAGGATAAACACTGGAAGGTTGCTGATCAACACCGCTTAAACCAGTGGTTTTCAAACTCGGTACTGGGGCCCCGCTGTGTGCTGGGTTTAGTTCCAACAACAATTGCCAGCATTACATGTTTAGAGCAGCTACTGTATGTACCATATTAAGCGACATTTTGATGGACATTTCCATTGATTGTGCAATGAAGAATAAAAACCCTTGAACATATTGCACTTATTTTTATATACTGTGAGGATTTTCAGGTAAAAACACTGTAAAACAGCTCAAGTTAGAGATGATCTATAAATCCTAAATTAGGTTGCAGAACACAATTTGCCTGAACTAAATAAAATAAACATGAAACAAAACAGGTGTAACTACATTGTTCGCCACTTAAATTGTTCATTTTTGTGATTATGTGTCAACAGTTTCACCTGTGAGGAACCAATTGATTGTTTATGTCGATTAAATGTTTGATTAATATGTTTCCCTGTGGGTTCAGTTATCATCATTTGAAAATGTGTGACGGTAATGAACTTATTTGGTCAAATGACTCAATAAAACATTATGAAAATGTATTTAAAAACATGTAATGATCTTTCATTTTAATTGAGCCAGTTAATTGAGACCCTGCTTGCTACTAATGAGAGGAAAAACTAGCAAAATTGACCTAAAATGGCTTTTGCATGTCAGGACAGTTTTGTGAGAATCACCCATTTAGTAAATTTTGCTCACAACAAACACAAAATTTCCTCAACTCATTTCATTACTTTCGCATGACATGCCCACTCGTGTAAGATCCTCGAATTCTAATATATCTCAATGTGAATATGCAATTTTTATTCATCATGGCATGTATAGATTTTTCAAGTGTGGCTTAACCCCTTTCTGCAGATGTAGACGCTCTATAGATATGCAAATTTAAGCACTTAGTTACAGCACTCGACCACGAGATGGCACCCCCGGATCGGCCATTGAATATTCACAAGCAGGCAGAGCTGAAATGCGATTGAGAGTATGGAGAAGTTCCCTCCAATCCCTGTTTTTCAGGAGTTAATTAAAACTCCTCAGCTAAGCCTGATGTGCAAAGTGGTCAATATCCTTGCCCATAGTATCGATCCAGTAGTTTTAAAAAATTATCACTTGCGACAGAAAAAAACTTAGTACTCCGTAGCAACCATTGTAGCTGCAGTGAGCCAACAGTATTCCAATTAGTGGTTAAAAAAATACGTTTTGTGAAGCAAAAAATCCGACATAGTATTGATTCTCTCACATTCTACTGTCAATTACAGTCATCACACACAAAATGTGCGTAGTTCCCTCCCATGGATTAACGCATATATTCCTCCATTGACAAATTCAGCGCTCCCTTCTATCCACCCAAGTACTGGTGTTGATAGCCAGTCACTCAATTATATACTCAGATTCATCTGCGTAACTCTACAGTTGAAGTTAACGCCCTCGCCCTTCTTATCCAATTCCCGAGTGTTTAAACTTTCCTCAATAACTGAAATACATTGATCGAACAATAAGAATAGGATACAGAGCTAAGCGTAAAAGTAAGGTCGGTTGTGTTCTTCGAATGTCCGCCACGGTTGTGCAGCTGAAAATGATGCAATATCAAAGAAACAAAGACACTCGAAACCGGCAATGTTCAGTTTCATTTACGAGATAAATGTTGTGTGGAAGCGGTCAATGGGAATTATTCTGAATGAAACAGTACTGGAGGGTTCCTTCTACCCGATAAATCTGAGTCTGGAGGAGGGCATCAATGAAGAAAACAGGTTATACTTCTACCCTGTTTGCATTTAGCTCACTATGGCTTTTTGCGGTAGAATTTACACAGTGTTTAAAGACCCCGAATGCCGAGGTTTTCGTTTCAGTAAATGTATGCAGCCCATGCACGTCGGTAGATCCCTCGGTACGTTCCTTACACCATTCTGTTGAATATGTAGGCATATGTCGTTTGCTTTTTCCTGAAAGTGAAATTTCTGTTCTGTTAAAATAAGGTGTATTTCAGAATTCAGATATTACTGAGTTAGTGAGTTTTTACCCTTATAAGCAGTAAGGTTACGAGCTCGGATGTGAGAGCGGTTAGCTTTTCATTGCAGCGTGAATGTTATAGCTGTTTAATTAGCACTTTATTTAATGCTTGGGGGACTTCGAAGAAAAATGGACAATATTGTTCACATTATTATGGAGAAAAGGCATGTTTTGTGTTTGGAGAGGTTACTGGTGACCAATGATGTTCAACTGCACTGATATTGATAAATTCATGCTAAACCAGAAAATCATTATTTCATACTGAATGTCATGCCCAAAAAGTTAATATGTGTTAAATATATGATTAATGTATGATTTGGCAATGAACCATTTTGATGGATCTCAGACTTTGGGGAGACACCTGGACAGATGTCTAATTTGGCTCATAGCAAGCAGGTAATCATGTAATGTTCAAGATGAATTTTACTTTTGGTCAAGAAGTTTATGATCCCAAAAATGTATAGATTTAAGCCCCAGCAGTTTTTCATTTGTCAGTATTTTTTTTTTTGCTATTTCAATGGTGAATTCTCATGATTTTTTATGTTTGCAGCCTCTTTTCTCCACCAAAATCATATAAATAAACTAAAATACGATGGGAGTCTAAATGTGTCAAGTGTCTAGACTCAATTGAGCCAAAGTTTTTCTGTCTGTGAAGCTGCAATCTTGAATTATAAAGCCTTAAATCAGGTAACACCTAAAAAGCCAGATTTGACTTCTGCGCAAAGGGGTTAAGAGGATAAATAACGGCTCTAAACATAAATGCACCTAATTAACCCTAAAAGTACTAATCACTGTTTTATTCATGCAAGGCGCAAAATATACAAAGCAAATTTTCAGATATCAGCCTTCAAAACCTCAACAATTTTGTTGGCAATGACCTTCAGAAGGGTCCATAGGCATTTAGAGTCCCTCTAAAGGTCATGTGTCAACTACAAAACCCAAAACCAGTGAAGTTGGCACGTTATGTAAATCGTAGATAAAAACAGAATACAATGATTTGCAAATCCTTTTCAACTTGTATTCAATTGAACACACTGCAAAGACAAGATGTTTAATGTTCAAACTGAGAAACTTTTTCTTTTGTTGCAAATAATCATTTACTTAGAATTGAAAGGCAGCAACACATTGCAAAAAACTTGGCACAGGGCCTTTTTACCACTGTGTCACATTGCCTTTCCTTTTAACGATTCCTTTTAAGGACACTCAGTAAACGTTTGGGAACTGAGGAGACCAATTTTTGAAGCTTTTCGGGTGGAACTCTTTCTTTTCCATTCTTGCTTGATGTACAGCTTAAGTTGTTCAACAGTCCGGGGTCTCCGTTGTCGTATTTTATGCTTCATAATGCGCCACACATTTTCAATGTGAGACAGGTCTGGACTACAGGCAGGCCAGTCTAGTACCCGCACTCTTTTACTACGGAGCCATGCTGTTGTAACACGTGCAGAATATGGCTTGGCATTGTCTTGCTGAAATAAGCAGGGGCATCCATGAAAAAGACGTTGCTTGGATGGCAACATATGTTGCTCCAAAACCTGTATGTACCTTTCAGCATTAATGGTGCCTTCAAATATGGGTAAGTTGCCCATGCCTTGGGCACTAATACACCCCCATACCATCACAGATGCTGGCTTTTGAACTTTGCGCCTATAACAGTCCGGATGGTTCTATTCCTCTTTGGTCCGGAGGACACAACGTCCACAGTTTCCAAAAACAATTTGAAATGTGGACTCGTCAGACCACAGAACACTTTTCCACTTTGCATCAGTCCACTTTAGATGAGCTTGGGCCCAGCGAAGCCGGCGGCGTTTCTTGGTGCTGTTCATAAATGGCTTTCGCTTTGCATTGTAGAGTTTTAACTTGCACTTGCAGATGAAGTGACGAACTGTCGTTACTGACAGTGGTTTTCTGAAGTGTTCCTGAGCCCATGTGGTGATGTCCTTTACACACTGATGTCGGTTTTTGATGCAGTACCGCCAGAGGGATCAAAGGTTACGAGCATTCAGTGTTGGTTTTCGGCCTTTTCACTTATGTGCAGTGATTTCTCCAGATTCTCTGAACCTTTTGACGATAATACGGACCGTAGATGATGAAATCCCTAAATTTCTTGCAATAGCTCGTTGAGGAATGTTGTTTTTAAACTGTTCGACAATCAGCTCACGCATTTGTTCACTAAGTGGTGACCCTCGCCCCATCCTTGTTTGTGAATGACTGAGCATTTCAGGGAAGCTGCTTTTATACCCAATCATGGCACCCACCTGTTCCCAATTCGCCCATTCACCAGTGGGATGTTCCAAATAAGTGTTTGATGAGCATTCTTCAACTCTCTCAGTCTTTTTTGCCACTTGTGCCAGCTTTTTTGAAACATGTTACAGGCATCAAATTCCAAATGAGCTAATATTTGCAAAAAATTACAAAGTTAACTGTTCGAACATTAAGTAACTTGTCTTTGCAGTGTATTCAATTGAATATAGGTTGGAAAGGATTTGCAAATCATTGTATTCTGTTTTTATTTATGATTTACACAACGTGCCAACTTCACTGGTTTTGGGTTTTGTACGTAACAAATGACAAACTATTGGAGGGATAGGGTGAGTAAAAATTTCTCACTGTAAGGGTTAAGACAGATCAACAGCTTGTGGTTGGAACGAAAACTAGTATACACAGTGGTGCCAGGACCAAGTTTGAGAACCACTGGCATAAACAGCGGAGAAATGTTGGCCACACTGGCATGATGTTGTGCTTACATTGCTGCGTCCATCGCACCTAAGTTGAGGCCACATAGCTGCTGTCTGGGCTCCATTTTGGTGCGCTGGAAGGACTTTGAGGTGGCATGTGCCATATTTACTGGCCATCTTAAAATACCGCTAGCTATAATCATTCTGTCATAATTTGTGTGGTAGAGTGGTCCTCCATGTAATTTTTCCTACCAAGGAGGCCATTTATCAATGGTGACTGTAAATCAAGTTTGTACAGTGCATACAGCAGCAAACATCCCGAAATGGATAAGAATTGGGATTGGATTAAAAAGTTAATTTAAGAACTGGGATCATTCTCAAGTTATGGTGATCGGCCTTGAAGAAAATCCTATACATGTCCTTTTTATGTGTTCTCTACAATTTTATTATTGGTTACAAATTGTTGATGAGGATATTAAATATATGAACAAATAAGATACCAGGTTAGATGGCCTTTAATTACTATTTGCAAATGAAGCAAGCACTGAGTAAATGCCATTTATTCTCTCTCTTTCTGTTTTTCATCCCTTTTGTTTTCAGGACTGGCTACAAACCAACCTGGCAGAGGAGCAATTTTTAAAAACACTCAAAAGCCTGTAGATGCATCACAGAGAAATAATGGACATCAACCAAAAACCAACCTTTATATTTGTTTTGCTTGCTTTACTTCAGATATTTGATGGCAAAAGATTGAAAGACAAAATAAAGATCAATAATAAATAAAGAATAAATATTAAAGATGAATGAAGAATAAATAATTTATTAATAATTTAATAATTATTCATTATTTCATTCATAATGAATTAAGAATTAATCACTGTGTTTTTTTTCTAAATAGCATTACATAGTGTATCATGGACAGAAGATGAGTCTTGCTGCAATTAGACTTGTTAGAAGAGGTATTTTTGTTAAAGTACATATTCAAGATATTTGAGAAGCTCAGCATTGTACTTCCTTTGTGAACAGCTTTAAACCAGAAACTAGGTCTTATAACCTGAATATTAGCTGGTGCTGGTTTCATTAAGAGGAGCTGGTCATTGGTAAGAGTCTTTGCTGGGCATGATAATGAGCTTGTAACTGGTGATGTGATCCGGGATAAAGTTAACCTGGCATGATGAGCAGAATTTGGGCAGAAACTAGTTGGAAATTAGGCAGCAACGACACACTTCAATTAAGTGGCCCGCTCAGCCGAATTTTGACATAAAGTACTTGGATGTTAAGCTGGCATGATCCAAAGAAGTTTGGGAGAAACTGCTTGGAAATAAAGAGGCAACAACTCACTTCAATTTAGTGGCCTGCCCAGCAGAAGTTATGCAGAAAATAGTTGGACATTAAGCTGGCATGATCAGCAGAAATCTGGTAGAAACTAATTGACCTGCTCCCCTTTCTTACAATGAAACTATTGTATAAAGTTGGGGAAATTTTATAAAAAAACTTTACGGTAATGTGGAGGGAAATTTCTGCTAATTGTCACCCATTTACCATCTATCTTATCATGAAATTATTAAATAATGTTGGAGAAATTTGCAAAAAACTTTGAGGTAATTTGGGTAGAAATTTCCACTACTTATCGCCTATTTACTATGAAATTCTAGTACCTGTAAAATGAAGTGTTACCCAGTCATTTCACTACCAGCTCTTGTCAGAACATTTTCCTTGTGCTATGATCTTTTATGCCTTGCACTCATTGCGTTACACTTCTTACTGGACCATCCCTGTTTACGATTTTGGCTTTGTCTTGGATTGCTCTGCACCCGTGTAACGAACCTGTTTTGCCCGACCCTGATTATTGTGTTTGCTGCCCTGCGTACGATTTGGATTATGCCCCTGGGATTCTGATTTTGGATTGTGGACTCTGTACCATTGCCTTCTGCCCTACGGGGGTTCACCCCTCAGCTTTAGTAAAATACTTTTTTGCTGGATCTCCTGGGTCTCGCGATTGGTTCCTGAACGCTACCTCACAATCCTCTGTTTTGCTAGATGCTTATTTAATTGCCTGGTGCTTGAATAGGCTCTATGCACGGCAGGTCGTGACGTGTTTTCCGGTCAAGTATTAGGCCAGATGGTAACTTTTGCTGAGCATAGAGCCCTCTTTAAATATAGGAATGCTTGTCATATTGTAGCTTAAAACAGCGTGAACTACATAAATTTTCCAATCAATTTTTGTGTATTTTGTTGTTTGAGTGTCAATGTTTATTGTGTGTAATGACCACAAAACAAGCTAAACTATCTTAATTTTCCATACTTTTTATTAATTTTTGTGTATTTTGTTATTTGAGTGTCAATGTTTATTGTGTGTAATGGCCGCAAAACAAGCTAAACTATCTTTTCAACGAAGGGATGACAGCACATCAGGACACCACTGCAGTGTGCCGCAGTGCACAGCTTCGGCTCAATTTAATTTAGTTCTTAGTTTCCACACATCTGCCAAAGACATTGAACTACAGAAGAAGTGGATGGTTAAAATAAGACGCAACAATTTCACAGTTACGAATCACACCAGAGTCTGCAGTCTAAAAAATGGAGCTATCCCGTTACTTTTTCAGTGGAACAACGTTACTCTGTCTGCCCAAGGCCTGGAGTTTGGCAAGGAGCAGAGCAACCAGACATAGGCCCGTATTCAGAAACGACACTCACACTCACCCTCCACTCACCATGTAGTGAGAACAATTGAAATGTAACTGGAGTGTGAGAAAGAGATCGACCTACCACTAACCGAGGGATCGGTCCCACTCCTTGCCAATTGCTATTCATAAACGCCACTCTAGCATAACTGACAGTAGTGGGCACTGGGCACCACAGGCGGTGCTCAGCTGCAGCAAAGAGACGCTTAATCCTCACCCTTCAGTGCTGAATGACCTAAACCTGACGCAGTTTACTTTTCTTGATTAGAAAGTTTCTCAGACAAATTGGTAAAACAACAATCAAATTTATTTTTAATAACGTTGTTATACATTGCTTCATTGAGGCGTTTCTGTCGCACATAAATGACGACGTAAATATCCACGTCTTCATAAATTCTGCGGTCAAGTGGCTCGCGAAAGGTGCCGGACAGCCCGCGAGGCTCACTAAGCAACAAGCTGTGAAACGTGCCGGACATTTCCTTCTACATTCAGCAATTAAGAATGTAGAAAAGAATGGAGTCTCGTGACTTACAGCTAAATGAGACTTGCAGACCAATCCACACGCGCCTCACGAGCCACTGAGCGCAGAATTTTCCAACCCATGAGTAAAGAAAAGCGCGAGAAATCCGAATGCGTGAGAGTCGACAGATATGCGTCATTAATGAAAACTGGCCAAACCAAACCTGATAATGATGAGAGTTTTTGCAATAGTAATTTAAATGAATTGAAAACAGTTCATGTCCAATCATTATTTTTAAGGAATGGTTTTGAGCTTCCCCTTTTGCCAGTTCACCAGTAGCTACTGGTGGGTACACAAATGCTAACCTTAAGTTCACCACAGTGCAGTTCATAAACACTGAAACCAGGTGGTCAGTTAGTAAGTTACCGGCATCGTTATCATCAATAGAGTTCAAATTGGCGTAGTTGCGATTGCGTTGAGCACGTGGCTGTAAATGATCCAGAGTTTCCAATGTTTGTAACCACCTGAGAGCCATGACAACAAAATACCGGCGCAAGTTAGTGCAGCTCAAGGGAGGTGTTCCCTGCACTCAACCTTCACTCAGAAAGAGACGCTAATTTCAGTGTGAGTGAGGTCTCTGAAAGCAAAAGAGTGTTGGGAGAACCTCTGACTCATTTAGTATAATCTGACACTGACTAAGTTTTAGTACTCGCTCACACGCAATAAGTGTGAGTGTCGTTTCTGAATACGGGCCATAGATGCGGACATAGTCCAAACTGAAGACCCTCTCATGGGTGTACATTACCCAGACCATGACTACTGCTCCACTACTGAGCCTGCTGCACTTGATCTCGCCATGGACCATACTGAAGATCTCCGTGCAGAAATCGCGAGTCTACGTAAACAAATAGAGAAAATGTCTCTCAGCAACAGGTTTGGGCTGGAGCGGTTTGCTGCCTCAGATGATGACATAAGGTTTTACACAAGGTAAGCTAAAATGACAGCAGTGTTTGTCAGATTTATATGAAGGTATTTATTCTGGAAACATTGGCATTAAGTAGGCAATTTAGTGTTTACCCTCTTGAAATGATTTATGTACTGTCATAATATGTTTTTATAGTAATATAAATGACAACTGTGATGCATAAAGGGCATTATGCAATAAATAAAAAGAAAGGCCATTGAGCCATCAGGGGCCATACCAGTCAGCTCTCTAAAGGTGCTGTCAGATTTGCAGGTAGAGAACACCTCACTCTAGTGTCAGAGTAGTTATGAGAAACATCTGTTAGGTGAGCCTTCACTGTCTCCTCAGACAGCCAAATGCCCACGGCTCCAAGTACAGTGTACAGAAAGTTAGCAGTAGTACGGTACATTTCATTTACTATTGTTGCCCATTACACAGACAGACCATAACTGACGTTACTAAGTAGAATTTAAATACATTTATTTGAATAAAGAGTAAATTTTACAATTCCAGTAATAACAAACATTAAGATTGAGGGACAACATTGACAATACTTCCTACACAAACATTGTCACAGTTGATGGACAATGTGTCCCAGCTGTCCAGCTTTTTATGTGAAGATGTTCTCCATATTATCATCACCAGTTTGTTGCTGCTGTGTACATTCAAACTTGTGCAATGGCCGATAGAATTATTTTCTGGTTGTATATATGTAAACAACTGTACTTTTAGAAAAATGTTCTATATCCTATTCTACTCTGAACTTAATTAATTACCTGTATACATGTTATATGGCATAGTGTGGCATGAATGAACTATAATATTGACCTTGATACGTTGATTACATCTGCAATTTAGTCCAGCCCATGAACACCTAAAACATACGTCCCACAGGTTTGCAAGTCATTACCACCTGATGGCCTTTTGGAGGCAGAGCCAGGAATACATTCCATGGTGCGTGTGACAAGAGCCCTTAGGAAAAAGGAGGTCCCTCACACTGCCGGTGCAACTGAAAGTTTATTCTTCTGTTGTCCTTATGGAGTGAGAAATATAATTCTCTAGATTTGGCATTGTATTGGTTTGCAATCAACACATTTTATTGTAGTGGTTAGTATCTGCATGAGGTTTGACAGCTGTTTAAGTAAGGTCTTAAAAATCTTAATGCATCATATGTTATTGGAATTGTAAAATTTACTCTTCAAATTAATTGATTTAAATTCAAATTAGTAATGTCAGTTATGGTCTGTCTATGTGATGAGTATCGATAGTAAATACTGTTCTTTATTTTCTTTTATAGGCCCTTCAGCCCATTGATGAGTTTTTACTGTTCATGACATTTGTCTTTGGCTTTGACGCAGAAAGATTTGGCCCACAGATTCAAAATTCACCAGTCAACTGTGAGTCACATCATCAATACTTGGGCTAACTTTCTGTACACTGTAGTTGGAGCTGTGAGCATTTGGCTGTCTGAGAAGACAGTGAAGGCTGACCTACCAGATGTTTTTCAGAACTACTATGATACCCATATGATACTATGAGCTGCGGTGCCAGACACCAAACTCTCTCCTGCTGCAGAGTGAGGCGTTCTCTAATAACAAATCCCACTGCACCTTCAAAGGACAGATTGGTATGGCCCCTCATGGTGTAATAACATTTGTGTCATCTCTGTATTAAGGCTCCATCAGTGCCAAAGAGATCTTGACGCAGTCTGGAGCACAAAATATTCAGTACATTAATCCCTCTTTCACTCACAGGCGGCATCAACTACCAAAATGGACCCTTAGTCAAGGCGTGGGCATGCAAGTAGTAATACTGTAAAAGCACAGTCAGGGTTTTTGCTAAGACTTCACCTACAGTGCCCTCCATAATTATTGGCACCCCTGGTTAAGATGTGTTAAAAGCATTAAAATAAATTCAATTTTTATTGCAGAAGCAAACTCTCACACTAAAAATTGTAGAAAAATGTAACCTTCAACTCAAGTGAATTTTAAGGGGGAAAAAAATCCCTGACTAAGAAATAATTATTTTTCATAAAATTACCTGTTCCACAATTATTGGCACCCCTTAAAATTCCTAGGAAATAAATGTAATTGAAGTATTTCTGTCATTTCTACAGTAGTTTACAGAGTTGATCAGAGTATCTAAGAACATTTAATTAGTAAATCATCAATTCCTGTTTTCATGGGGTATAAATATGATGTGACACAGAGGCCATTTCTCTTATCCACTGTTCAACATGGGAAAGACATAGGAGCACACCATTCAAGTAGGGCAGATGTGTGTTGACCTTCACCAGTCAGGCAATGGCTTCAAGAAAATAGCCACTTGCCTGCACCTGCCCATATCTACTGTCAGAGGAATCATTAAGAAGTTTAAAACAACTGGAACAGTGGTAAACATGCCTGGACAAGGATGCAAGGTTATTTTGCCACCACGCACAGTGAGGAGGATGGTAGGAGAAATAAAAAGTTCTCCAAAGCTCACTGTTAAAGAATTGCAACAAATGGTAGCATCTTGGGATCAAAAAGTCTCCAAAACAACCATCAGGCGCTATCTACATGCCAACAAGCTGTTTGGGAGGCATGCATGGAAAAAAACCTTTTCTCACTCACAATTATAGATGCAAACGTCTGGAGTTCGCTAAGTGGTACTGGGATATTGTGGTAGATGCACCAGCAGCTGCCCACCAGTGTTAGTGTTTTTTTTGTATTTAGTTTAGTTACCTCCCTTCAAATAATGACATAACACATAGTTTGAGTTACAGCACATTTATTCTATGTTGCAGTTTGTGTTATTTGGGTGCACACAATTAACATCCTGTTGCATAGGGTTTTTCGTTGACAGTAATACTTACTTTTTGTGTGTTGGAGCTCCTGACAAAAGACCAGAAGTCTGGGAAGGCAGGCCTTTTATGTCCCGCCCACAGGAAATGGAGGAGGCCAAGAGGAGAAGAAAGGAGGGGGGAACTGGTCTTTAAAAAGTCTTTCTTTTTGCTTTTCTGATAGTTTTGTTAGGGGTAGTTTTGTTAGGGGTATTTTTTAGGTTAAGTTAATTTATGTAAATAGTTTCTTCTGGTAAATCATCTGTTTAGATATTAACTTGTTATTTGTTTAATGTTGGTAGTTGTGTTAATTTTTTCCCCTTTGTCTTAAGTTAGGACTAGTCCAATTTGTATTTAAACCCTTGCATATGTTATTTGGGAGGTCAGTTTTTCTTTTGTGTTATGGGGTGTTAGGTTGGGACTTTAGGTTTCTTATCTTTAGTTGACCAATTTTTAGTTCTGGGCCCTATTTTTTATACGCCGCCAGAGGCGGTCGTATATTGGCGTCATCCGCTCCGTCTGTCCATCCGTCCGTCTGTTAACATTTGCATAGTCCGCAAATTTGTGTGCAAAGCTTCAGGCCGATCGGGACGAAACTCCACAGGAACATTACCTGGGTCAGGGTCCAGACACCGAATGACTGTCAGCTCTATCGCTCCAAGGTCAAGGTGACACATCGAGGTCAAAGGTCAAATTTATACCAAAATGTTGGTGGCGTATAATGTACCAGCTCCTGGTGCTCTTATTTGCATTTAGTATTCACGTTTTTAAGAAAAATTGAAAGATTTGCTCTTTCTTACACTTCTGTTCTTGTGTCTGACTGCTTGGTCCCTAACAGACATCAAATGAGACCGTGTGCTTTGGTCAGATGAGACCAAGATAGAGTGTTTGTTGCCAAAAAGCTCTAAGTGGGTCTGGCGGAACACAAACGATGATATGCAGAAAAGCACCTCATGCCCATTGTGAAGTATGGGGGAGGATCGGCCTGTTTCTCTTCCAGAGGCCCTGAGAACCTTGTTAGGGTGCATGGCATCATGAACGCTTTGAAATACCAGGACATTTTAAATCAAAATCTGGTGGCCTCTGCCCGAAAGCTGAAGATGGGTCTTCATTGGGTCTTTCAGCAAGATAATGACCCTAAACATGTGGCCAAATCTACACAGAAATGGTTCACCAGACACAGAATCAAGCTCCTCCCATGGCCATCTCAGTCCCCAGACCTCAACCCCATTGAAAACCTGTGGAATGAGCTGAAGAGGAGAGTGCAGAGGAGAGGACCCAGGTCGCTGGATTATTTAAAGAGATTGTGGAAAGAGGAATGGTCGAAGATCCCTCTTTCTGTATTCTCCCATCTTGTTGTAAAACCCCAACTGAGCAATTACCAATGACGGATATTGCCCGGGGTGAAGGCCTCATGTGTTCTCTTAGTCTAACTTTAATTAGAGCATTCTCCTGGCTGGTGCGAATCACAATAAAATGAATAATCTTCACCGTCCGAGGACGGGGCATGAAAACGCTATGGTTACGATTAAACTGACTCCATAAAACAAGTAGAAGACAAAATTTAGCTATATCCTCGTTAAAAATCTGACTCCAAATTAGAATTAGAATTGATAATTTAGGGAACACCTGCATGGATTTCGAGACAAATCTGCCATCAGATGCGGCAGCGCAAACCATCATTGCTCAGTAAATGCGTCCCCAGGGTTAATTAAATGCAACTGTCCTGGAATCAATTCGACAATACTTCCATTGGTTAAACGAGACTATCTTGATAGCAGCATCGATGCTTAAACAATATACCACTGAGCGTGAACGTAGCAAGAGCCCAGATTATATATATATACCCAAGGGCTCCTTAGAAAGGTCAACCAGACACCGGCATATAAGGGTATCTTTAATAGCTAAACCTTAAGGGCCGGTATTACATAATCCCAAATCTAATTTAGAAGTATCGTTACCTACACGTCTTGGTAGGAATTTCCCCTTAAGTCCCGGTCGCAACAAGGCTAGAATATACGAGTGTTCCAAATCAAGGAAAATCACGCAAGCTGAAAAAGGAATAACAATAATTTATTCACCAGGTAGGCACAACTTGAAACAAATAAATCAACGCTAAACCAATTACCAGTTACATATAATTTAGAAGGATTTAGAATATTTTCATACCTGGAAAGATAAATGGCCACGCGGAGCTAAAGTCGCCCCACGTGGTCGGGGAGAACTCAAATGCCCCCTCGCTCCGGAACAAGGTGACATGTGACTTCTCCCCACTTACTTACGCGTCAGACGTTGACAAAGAACGGACAGGCAGGAAGAAGAGAAGAGAGCGCCCCCTTAGGATCTCGTACCTTTAAAGGCTCAAAACCATACCTCCGAACAAGGTAGAGGAAGGGGTGGCCGAATCAGAGTTTAACTGGCCAAGGTGATAAAATTAATTTGCATAGAGAGGAGACTAGGGTAGTTGTCCGAATGAATCTTGCAAACAAGATAAACCATAATTCCAAGGGAAACGAAAAATGTTCCATTCAACCTCTTGGACTCCCCCGAGAATAAAGAGACCAAACATGATATGAATATGTGCTAAAATGATGCAGTTGTCATGGAAAAGCTTAAAAAGTAGAATATTATAGCCCAATAGTGTGATAAATATATATGAGGTTCCTTACTAGGATATTGAACATAAACATAATATGAATTCGACAGATTTAGATTGTTTTAAGCCGATTAATGGAGCTGGGCTTAAACTTCAATAGGGACTGTGATACAACTTTGAGGAACACTGAGCAGCCTGGACGTAGTGGCTCCAGCTTCCTGCTGTGAACAAAGCAAAAGATGCCACTCTCACCGGCAGGCTGTAGGATTATAAAAGTTTACCGATGGCTCTGGATTGTGTCAGATCACCCAAGCATTCAGATTGTACCAGTGTAATGAGCATGAGTTCCAACACTATAATTTTTAACATATGTTTTGCGCCAAATCAAATATTCAGGTTCTACATTGTGACATTATACATTATAGGAGAAGATTAAGCGCTGTTTTGTTGGCAAAAGGGGGTTGTACAAAGTATTCACATACTAATAATAATTGTGGCACACATGATTTGATATAAAATCATTATTTCTTAAAGTGGGATTTTTTCACACTGAAGAAATGCACTTGAATTAAAGGTTGGATTTTCCTCTTTTTTCATTGTTGTCCTATATTATCTAGAAAAAAACTGAATTTATTAGAAGCTAAAGAACACATCCTAACCAGGGGTGCCAATAATTATGGAGGGCGCTATACTTCCTAAATGCATGAAGAAAGAAAAACGTATATATACAAAACCCAAAACCAGTGAAGTTGGCACGTTGTGTAAATCGTTAATAAAAACAGAATACAATGATTTGCAAATCCTTTTCAACCTATATTCAATTGAATACACTGCAAAGACAAGTTACTTAATGTTCGAACAGGTAAACTTTGTAATGTTTTGCAAAAATTAGCTCATTTGGAATTTGATGCCTGCAACATGTTTCAAAAAAGCTGGCACAAGTGGCAAAAAAGACTGAGAGAGTTGAAGAATGCTCATCAAACACTTATTTGGAACATCCCACTGGTGGACTGGCTAATTGGGAACAGGTCGGTGCCATTATTGGGT
This sequence comes from Gymnothorax reevesii, assembly GCA_029721435.1. Classification (NCBI taxonomy): domain Eukaryota; kingdom Metazoa; phylum Chordata; class Actinopteri; order Anguilliformes; family Muraenidae; genus Gymnothorax; species Gymnothorax reevesii. The sequence goes on along the minus strand of CM056573.1, from coordinate 73,813,617 downwards.
TTAAAAGCAGCTTCCCTGAAATGCTCAGTCATTCACAAACAAGGATGGGGCGAGGGTCACCACTTAGTGAACAAATGCGTGAGCTGATTGTGGAACAGTTTAAAAACAACATTCCTCAAAGAGCTATTGCAAGACATTTAGGGATTTCATCATCTATGGTCTGTAATATCGTCAAAAGGTTCAGAGAATCTGAAGAAATCACTGCACGTAAGCGACAAGGCCGAAAACTAACACTGAATGCCCGTGACCTTCGATTCCTCAGGCAATACTGCATCAAAAACCGACATCAGTGTGTAAAGGACATCACCACATGGGCTCAGGAACACTTCAGAAAACCACTGTTAGTAACTACAGTTCGTCGCTACATCTACAATGCAAAGCGAAAGCCATTTATGAACAGCACCCAGAAACGCCGCCGGCTTCGCTGGGCCCAAGCTCATCTAAGATGGACTGATGCAAAGTGGAAAAGTGTTCTGTGGTCTGACGAGTCCACATTTCAAATTGTTTTTGGAAACTGTGGATGTCGTGTCCCCCGAACCAAAGAGGAAAAGAACCATCCGGACTGTTATAGACGCAAAGTTCAAAAGCCAGCATCTGTGATCGTACGGGGGTGTATTAGTGCCCAAGGCATGGGCAACTTACACATATGTGAAGGCACCATTAATGCTGAAAGGTACATACAGGTTTTGGAGCAACATATGTTGCCATCCAAGCAACGTCTTTTTCATGGTCGCCCCTGCTTATTTCAGCAAGACAATGCCAAGCCACATTCTCCACGTGTTACAACAGCGTGGCTCTGTAGTAAAAGAGTGCGGGTACTAGACTGGCCTGCCTGTAGTCCAGACCTGTCTCCCATTGAAAATGTGTGGCGCATTATGAAGCATAAAATATGACAACGGAGACCCCGGACTGTTTAACAACTTAAGCTGTACATCAAGCAAGAATGGGAAAGAGTTCCACCTGAAAAGCTTCAAAAATTGGTCTCCTCAGTTCTCAAACGTTTACTGAGTGTCGTTAAAAGGAAAGGCGATGTAACACAGTGGTATAAAGGCCCCTGTGCCATCTTTTTTGCAATGTGTTGCTGCCTTTAAATTCTAAGTTAATGATTATTTGCAACAAAAAAAAGAAGTTTCTCAATTTGAACATTAAACATCTTGTCTTTGCAGTGTATTCAATTGAATATAAGTTGAAAAGGATTTGCAAATCATTGTAATCTGTTTTTATCTACGATTTACATAAATTTACATAACATGCCAACTTCACTGGTTTTGTACAAGCATATCTCTTACAGTCCAAAGTTTATCACACATCCCTCATTCTATAATGGAAATTTTCATTACTTATTTATGTCTTGTGTCTTGAAATCATAATCTACAGCCACTAAGTCCTAAAATCAACATGAAGACATGTTAAAAGTCTTAAGTTTGCATAGTTGTTTGGTCCTGGTGAAATTCACTTCAAGTTACAGTCAATTTAATGAAATCTGCACATGTCAATGTTCCAAAGACACAGACACTGAACTAGCATCTAAAAGTCACTCTTTCAGTGACTGACTGTATGCACTCTTCAGCTGAGAGAGCATCTTTTCTGTGAAAGACCTTTCCCAGGGTTTAGCTGGCTCTGACTTCACAACTAAAAAGTATGGACCTGACACTCAAGAGTGTCATTGCTCATGTTAGCCCTTGTGTCTGTCCTATTTCTCCTGACACAGGAAAATACTCTCTCACAGTGAGCACTTGAGTGTGGAATGGTGAGAATCCCTAGCATCAAACTTGGCAAAAATTTGAACAAGGGGGTCCTACTGCCATCTTTCAGTAGGCCAATTTGTTTCCATGTGTGATCTTCTATACGATCCCTCCTGCCACTGGTGATGCATGTTGCCTAATAAGTAGCAAATTCCAAGAGAACATCCTCACATGATGTTCCTGAAGGAATAAGGCAGGGAAATCATTCCATGAAAAACTCCACAAGATGCTGAAGATGTTGAGAGTTGCAGTTCTGTCTCCAACTTCAGCATGTTGAAGCAGCTTGTCCTCCAATGGCAGCCTTTTCTTCAGGTAAGAACATGCTGTGACAAAGAATCTCTTGACTGTTGAGAAGAACTCTTCGATTCTGTCATCCTTCAGGTGGTTTTTCTTTGCATCAGCAATTACTTTTCTAGCCAAATCCCCAATCAAGATTTCCTTGCCAGCCTTTTGGTTGTAGGACAGATCAAACTCCACATCCATCACCAACTTGTTGTGGGTTGCAGCAGGCTTTAGGAATCGGACAAACAGATTCCTCATCAGCTAATTCAAAGTTCTTCGTAACTTGTGGATCTTGGGATCCTCTGTCTGAAGCTCCACATTGATCTAGTCAAAGACTGGCTGAGTATGATTCAGGGAGAGGCAATACAGAGGGCATGTCAGAGACTGAAATATCTTGGCCATCCTCTCTACCCTATCAGCCTTATATGAGGACGTTTTCTTGTCTTACGACTTCTGTGTTTTCAAAAGTTCAGTTTCCAGTTCTCTAGAATATGTGGTCGACATCTGCTAACCCTAACCCACCTTGTGCACACATATTTCAGGATCTACTTATGTTCTACATCAGAGGTCACCAACTCCGTTCCTGGAGGGCCACTATCCTGTAGGTTTCTGCTCTACCTGCTGTTCAGCACACCTGATTCAACTAATTAGCTACTTAACAAGATCACAAGCTGGGCAAGTGAGTGGCTAATTAGTTGAATCAGGTGTGCTGAACAGCAGGTAGGGCAGAAACCGACAGGATAGTGGCCCTCCAGGAACAGAGTTGGTGACCCCTGTTCTACATCAAACTCCTCTTGCTGTTCTCTCAACATGGTCTGGTGAGTGCTGCTTTTCTCCAGATAGTTGTAGATATCTACTAACACTTCATCAACTTTGAAGGGGAGGTATGATGCAGCTGAAAATTAAGGAAATTTAAAAATAAAATGAAATCAATGACACAACCATTGATCAAGTACATTGTACAAGTCACACTTTCTCTTAAAGACAAACCATTAAAAAGTCTCTCTGAGACCCAATGGCAATTCAATAGAAAATGAAAATAGTAAAGATATAATTGACAAATATGATTTACAATTTGCACAGCTGGTTCTACTTGTGGACAGGATTTATAACTTCATAAGTGTAAAAAATTTGCTGATATTTTATATATAAAGCGTATGCATAAAGGACATTGCTTTGTTTCAACTGAATATAGAAACTTTACAGTCAATGTCAATAAATAAATACCTTTCTCAGCAGCAAAATGGATGAGGTGACACACACACGCACAGAGATATAACGATGGTTGTTGTTCTTTCATGAACGCAAACACTCCTGTCTTCTTCCCAGTCATGACGTTTGCGTTGTCACAGCCAAGAGCCAAGCAGTTCTCATGGAATACTTATTTTCTCCAAGTCCTGATTGATCAGGTTGAAGATGTTTACTCGTGAAAATCAGAGCACACATACAAAATTAAAAGGAATTGTATTAATATAAATGTTTAAGTGATGTTATTTAATTATATGTTTTCCCGTCAGAAATATTTTACAGTTAAATAAATTAAAATATTTTTATATCATGGTCTGGGTGAATACTTCTTTCTGATTGGCTGGCAGGTTTGCATTAAAACCGTGGAACCGCTCAGGTAGTTCGGCTACGGTAGTTTCACCATTCGAAATTCATCCACTAGCCAACTTGTATCCCTAGCAACCTTAGACCTGGTATTCGGCTGGGTACAACAGAAACCAAGCTGCTCATTTATCTCCAGTAAATTTGGCGGCGTCATAAAAGTTGCGCCCTGCGTGGCGGTTAACTATTGGTACTCAAGCGATTATGACCAGAAATATTATAGCAGCGAAGTTATCAGGCTTTATTCATTAAACGATAGTAGTTGTGTATGGTTACAAAGGAAGCTAACGTGTCCACTTCCTGTATCAGCAACTGCTGACAGTTTGCTAGCTACGTGCTATGGCAACAGACTGATTTCAACTCTTAATTATCGGAAAATTAACTAAGAGTAATGACAATAAATTAAACCTCATTACCAATTTGCAACAATTATCGAGCATACAAATGTTGACATGCACCTTCCAAATTACATTGTTATGGCCCCAATTTGTGATTACATTTATAACACAACAGCAACAGCAACAGCGAGGGATGACAGACACAGTTTTAAAAACTCAAACACATTTAATTATCAAAGACAATAACTAATTAACCTAAAGACCAAGATTGAATTATGTACAAAACATAAATATTTACAATCCCTTTTCGTGGGGGTGGCTTGGTGATGTCCTGGATGATGAAAATGCTCAAACACAGGCAAAGAAATCCACAAAAGAAACGTCACAGGTCTTGAACAGAATGGCAGGTCTGGTCATCTTCTTGCAATTTCTCCTACTACTTTACTGTCTCAATTCTTTTCCTTATATACTCTTTTGCAGACCCCACCCACATTTAGACCTCTTTTTTTTACTTTTCGGGGACTTGCCCCAGACATGTCCAGGACATGTCTAAACATGACTCCAGTCTGAGCTTAACAAAAAAAGGTAAATACTGCCATCAAGTGGCCTATATTCACATTACACCTCCATTCCAAAAGGGAAAAATTTTGACTCATAAAGGCAAAATTTTTCTTTTCAATACAAAATGGTTAAGTGAACACTTGTCTATATATACATATCATACAATATTCAAACACATGATATATATATACACATTCAAACACGGGATAAGCAATCAGCAATTACATTGTCTGTACCCTTCACATGCTTAATTTCCAAGTCAAACTCAATCAAACTCCAATTCAACAATCTCCGATTCTTGTTTTTCATCTGACTCAAAAACATTAACGGATTGTGGTCAGTGTACACAATCATTGGCTTTTCCCCTCTACAAACATAAACCTCAAAGTGTTGTAAAGAAAGGACCAGAGCTAACAGTTCCTTCTCTATTGTGGAATAGTTCCTTTGTTGGCAATTGAACTTCCTGGAGAAGTATGCCACGGGATGCTCAATGTCATCAGAGTCACTTCTCTGTAGGAGCACAGATCCACAAGCTTGGTCGCTAGCATCGACCGCGATGGAGAACGGTTTGTTGAAGTCAGGAGATTTGAGCACGGGGAAGTGACACAGCAGAGACTTCAGGCCATCGAAGGCTCTCTGGCATGCATCATCCCAAGTGAACTTTACGCCTTTCTTCAGTTGGTTAGTTAGACTGAGAGCAATGTCAGCAAAGTTCTTGCAGAACTTGCGGTAGTACCCGATCATTCCAAGGAAGCGGCGCAAAGCTTTTTTGTTGTCAGGAACTGGAAAGTCCATGATGGCTTGGACTTTAGCATTTATGGGTGCCACCTTACCCTGGCCTATGACATAGCCAAGATAGGTGACAGTAGCACAACCAAAGTCACTCTTGCTCAGGTTAACAGTCAGGTTAGCCTGGGTCAGGCGCTGGAACAACGTCTCTACATCTTTTAGATGTTCTTCCCAGGAGTCACTCCATGTGATCAGGTCATCGATGTATGCACCCGTGTGTGGCAATCCAGCGATTGTAGACTGTATCATCCTTTGGAACGTGGCTGGGGCATTTTTCATTCCAAAGGGTAGGACTTCATACTGGTACAACCCAGATGGTGTGGCAAAAGCAGAGATGCTCTTGGCCCTCTCAGTTAAAGGCACACACCAATAACCCTTCAATAAATCAATCTTGGTCAGAAACTTTGCTTGCCCTACACTATCAATACAATCATCAATCCTAGGTATTGGAAACACATTAGTTCTAGTTACAGCATTCACTTTGCGATAATCTGTACAGAATCTAGTACTTCCATCAGGTTTTGGAACTAGCACACAGGGTGAACTCCAATCGGAGTTGGAGGGTCTGATAATATTATCTTTTAACATGTACTCAACCTCTTTCTCAGCAATCTTTCTCTTTTCAGGATTCATCCGGTACGGATGCTGTTTTATTGGTTTGGCATCACCAACATCTACATCATGAGAGGCTATAGAAACTCTTTTTGGAACATCAGGAAACAGATCCTCATATTTCTTGATCAACCTCTTAAACTGATCTCTCTGTGAGGGTTCTAAGTGCTGGAGTTTCACATCAAGATTTTGCAACACTTCAGTGTTTGACAATTTACATGAAAGAACTTCAGCTTTAATTCTTGGTTCATCATCTTGAAACTCCCCTTCATCTTCACACAGTTTGACCATAGGAGAACCTGAAGTGACAGCTGCAACCCTAGCATTTCTGTCATGATAAGGCTTTAGCATGTTAATGTGACACAATTGTTTTGGTTTTCTCCTATCTGGAGTCTTCACAATGTAATTGAGATCATTGAGTTTTGTCAGAATTTCATAAGGACCATGAAATCTAGCCTGCAATGGATTGGACTGCAAGGGAAACAACACAAGGACCTTTTCTCCTGGTTTAAACTCACGGCTTCTAGCCTTATGATCATACCAAGTTTTCATTTTTCCCTGACTTGATTTCAAGTTCTCTTTGGCTAGGTCACAAGCTGCACGCAATCTTTCCTTGAACTTGCTAACATAGTCTAACAGACTGATATGCGGCTCTTTCTCTTGCCATTGTTCACTCAATAATAGCAAAGGTCCTCTCACTTCATGACCAAACACTAGCTCAAATGGACTGAATCCAGTAGACTCCTGCACTGCTTCTCTAGCTGCAAACAGCAGCAAATGAACACCTTCATCCCAGTCTTTCTCATGGTCATAACTATAAGTCCTCATCATTGTCTTGAGAGTGGAATGAAACCGCTCTAAGGCACCCTGACCTTCTGGATGATAGGCACTAGAAAGAATCTGCTTTGCACCTAGTTCATACACAACCTGCTGAAACAATCCTGAAGTGAAATTGCTACCCTGGTCTGACTGAATTTCCCTGGGAAGGCCAAACAACGTGAAGAACTTTATCAAAGCCTTCGAGATTGCAGTTGCCTTGATGTTGCGTAGAGGTATGGCTTCGGGGAATCTGGTAGATGCACACATGATTGTCAACAAGTACTGATTTCCAGATCTAGTCTTGGGTAATGGACCAACGCAATCAACAATGACCCTAGAGAATGGCTCCCCAAATGCTGGGATAGGCTGCAATGGAGCTACAGGTGGGTCTAACTGGTGTTTTCTAACTACCTGACAAGTGTGACAGGTTTTGCAAAAGTTGGAAACGTCTTTCCGAAGCCCAGGTGAAAAGAAGTGTTTCATGATCTTATCAACAGTCTTGTTAACACCAAGATGACCTCCTAAAGGTAAACTATGAGCCATTGTTAAGATCTCATTCCTATAGACCTTCGGAACAACAATTTGCCTGACCACTGCCCAATCTGCATTGGCAGGGATATCAGGAGGGCGCCACTTCCGCATCAACACACCATCCTTGGGATAATACCCAACTGGAACGGCGTCTATTTCTTTATCAGGAAGGGCTCTCCTCTTTAGTACACAAATTTCAGGATCATTAGTTTGCTCCTCAATCAACCGCTTTCTGGACAGAGACAAGTCTCCAGACACATCAGAATCACCAAACCCCTCTGGCTGTCTGAATACAGAACTGATAAAAGTATCTGATAAGTCCTCAAACGGAGAAACCATAGTAGGCCAATCAGAGTCATGAGGCGAACCACCTGAGTCCTGACTATTCAATGTACTGAACGGCACCACATCATCTTCTTCTTTAGCCTTCTTGGCCATAGCACGAGTCACTGCACAAGAAGGATACAGAGATGGGTCTTCATCCCAATCTTCAGTGCTCGGCTGTGAAGTAAGATGTACAGGGGAAACTACTTTGCCCCCAGCCAGGTCATTGCCTAGCAACAGAGAAACACCCTTTATAGGTAGACTTGACATAAGTCCAACCTTTACCTGTCCTGTAACTAAATCTGACTTCAAGAATATCGAGCGCAGGGGTACAGATACAGTCCTCCCTTCAATACCTTGTACTAGTATGAAATCCCCTGAAGCGGTCTCATCACGTAACTCCAAGGAGTCCATCAACAAAAGTGACTGAGAAGCTCCGGTATCCCTTAGGATATATATGGGGACAGGAGTAGTATGCTCATTCAGAGCCACAAATCCCTCTGACACAAATGGAAGAAATTCCTCCCTCACGAAGTCAGCTGTATCAGGCTTTTTAGCCCCACAAGAAGCAGGCAATTCAGCAGATTGGTTATCTACTACAGGGGTTTCTAACCTTGTTTTCACAAAGGCATTTGGTTTGGTATCCTTTTCTTTTTCTTTCTTAGCTTTAAGGAACCAACAGTTAGTTGTAACATGACCAGATTTCTTGCAATAACTGCAAACTAGACCACTTTTGTCACTGTCAGCTTTCACACTTTGATCAGACCTGTTACTGGATTTCTGAGCACCATCACCAGATTTGTCTTTGTCTTTGGGTGAGGAATCTTGGGTATCACCGTAACCCTTTTTCTGAAATTGGGACCATCTATTATTACTGCTAGACTGAAATTTGGACTTATGTGTGAGAACATATTCATCTGCAAATTTGGCAGCAGATTACAAATTCAGTGCTTGCTTCTCATTAAGGTAGGTCTTAACATCATCTTTAACACAGTTCTTGAATTCTTCAACTAACACCATCTCTTTTAGTGAGTTGAAATCATCCTTGACCTCCATAGAAGTACACCAGCGCTCAAAGCAAACCTTCTTCTCATTAGCAAATTCCACATAAGTCTGATTTTCAGATTTCTTCAGACCTCTGAATTTCTGTCGGTAAGCCTCTGGAACCAACTCATAAGCTCTCAAAATAACCTTTTTGACAACCTCATAATCAGAGGAATCATCTGCAGACAAAGCCGAATAGGCTTGTTGAGCTTTACCCTTGAGGACAGTTTGCAACATCAGAGGCCAGTGTTCCTTTGGCCACTGGCAACTCTTTGCTACCTTTTCAACACACTGGAAATAGTTGTCTACATCCTTTTCAGAAATTGGAGGCACCAGTTTTACCTCCTGACTGGCACAAAATTTATTTTTAGTTTCAATTTTAATTTTTAGTTGCTCCATTAGGAGTCTTTCTTCTCAATCGAATTTCTCTAATTCAAAATCTCTCTGTCTTGCAAATTTTTCTAACTCAAATTCTCTTTGTTTTTCTTTTTTCTTCTTTTCTCTTTTCTCTTCTGTTTGTTATTTTTCTAACTCAAACTGTCTTTGTTTTTCTTTTTTTTCTCTTTCTTTCTCTCTTTCTTCCCTCTCAAATTCTCTTTGCTTTTCTTTTTCCTCCCTTTCTTTTTCTCTTTTCTCCATTTATTTTTCTCTTTCCTCCCTTTCAATCTCTAGCATTTTTAATTTTAGTTCCATTTCTATATTTGGATTTTCCACTGGAAACTGTTCCAGATCTCAGGGTGCAAACACACTTTCATCAATGTAATATTCAACTATCTCTCGAGCCAGTCTTGCTTTTCGCATGGCTGGTTTCACCTCTGTCAGCTCTAAATGTCTGCAAATTTCTAGCAGTTCTGTCTTTTTAAAAGACTTCAAAACCCCTACAGTTGGTGATGCCAAGAAATCATCCATTGCTGTTGTCAATATATATGTATTCAATTAAAAAAAATCAATTTTACAATTTGAAATGTTAGATTTTCAATAAATTACTCACAAAATGGTCTATCCCGGACGAGCCCCCAATTTGTTATGGCCCCAATTTGTTATTACATTTATAACACAACAGCAACAGGAACAGCAACAGCAAGGGATGACAGACACAGTTTTAAAAACTCAAACACATTTAATTATCAAAGACAATAACAACTAACTAACCTAAAGACCAAGATTGAATTATGTACAAAACATAAATATTTACAATCCCTTTTCGTGGGGGTGGCTTGGTGATGTCCTGGATGATGAAAATGCTCAAACACAGGCAAAGAAATCCACAAAAGAAACGTCACAGGTCTTGAACAGAATGGCAGGTCTGGTCATCTTCTTGCAATTTCTCCTACTACTTTACTGTCTCAATTCTTTTCCTTATATACTCTTCTGCAGACCCCACCCACATTTAGACCTCTTTTCTTTACTTTTCGGGGACTTGCCTCAGACATGTCCAGGACATGTCTAAACATGACTCCAGTCTGAGCTTAACAAAAAAAAAGGTAAATACTGCCATCTAGTGGCCTATATTCACATCACAACATGCAATTCCATATTGCCATTTAAAAAAAAATAACTCATGTGTAAGTAAACAATGATTCAAACTTTAAAATTATGTGAGCAAAACTTACCTGTAGCAGAGTTTTCACAAATAGGGACTGCCAAGACATCCGATGAAGCCTCTAATGTGATGGGATCAATAGTTCTAACAACTGTTGGGAACTGTTTGCTGCCCGCATTGTTACTGCTGTCCGTTGACAGTGTATAAGGTCCAGGTAGGGCTGGGCGATAAATCGATTTTATCGATTAATTCGAATTTGTACTTAATGTGGATTTGTTTTAACGAAAATCGATTTTCTCATCAACATCCGCTACCAACGCCTGTCTACTGGGCTCCCGTAGTTCAGAGAGCGCGGAGTGCACGCCCCCCTACCCCCTACGCTTGATACACAAACAACATGACGGCGAGCGGTGCAGATCTCACTCTGAAGAAAGGAAATGTTTCTTCAATTATTTTGCATTGGTTTGGGTTTGTGGTGTCAGACACAGAACAAACAACGCCTCGCTGCAAAGTCTGTTTAAAGGCTATTGCTACCAAAGGTAGCAGTACTACCAATTTACTGCAGCACCTCAAACAGAAACATGCTGGTGTTGCTCCCTACGAAATGAACAAGACCGCGGCAGCCCAAACACCGCCACCAAAAAACGACCTACCGTCTTGGAAACATTGACAAACTGTATCTCGTATGATAAGAAAGGAGCCCGGTGGAAGCTGTAACAGATGCAGTCGCGATGTATATTGCAAGAGATATGGTGCCCATATACACCGTAGAAAAGCTGGGGTTTATTCACCTGCTGAAAGTTTTGGACCCCAGGTACGTGCTACCAGGCTGCAAACATTTTTTCTGACGTTGCCTTGCCTCAGCTGTATAACAGTACACGCCAAAGGATCGCTACGGAGCTGGAAGGAGTGTCGTTTTACTCCGCCACAACCGATATGTGGTCCAGCAGAGTGATGCAGCCCTACCTAAGTTTAACGGTGCACTTCATAAGCAACAACTGGACTCTCAGAAGTGTCTGCCTCCAAACGGCTTACTTTCCCGATGATCACAAAGGGTTTAATTGCCCAGGGGCTAAAAGACGCTCTGAGCTCGAGGAATCTTGCTGAGGACCGACTCACCTGTATAACCACTGACAGCGGTACCAACATGATCAAAGCTCTGAAAGACAATGAGTGGCCCAGCCTTCTGTGCTTTGGACACAGATTGAACTGTGCTATAGGTAAGAATCAAGTGATATCTATTTCCCCATTCGAAAAAGACATGGAAAGCCTAATTAATGCATGATGTAAGTGATGCATTATATTAAACCAACATATACTTCTACAAAATCTGCAAGATTAAATATAATGTTATACACAGTACATGCTACTGTGTGTGTGTGTACTTGCATATATTTGTGTGCATAATAAAAACACTGAAACTACTAAATACTTTTAAACAATAAAAAACAAAACTAAAACAAGGATACAGACTCTGGAAACTAACTGAAACTGGACTGAATTGAAAACAAAAAATAAATTCTCATAAAAATGAAAACTAATGGAAAAAGACAAAACTATAATAACTTGTGTGCATGCTCTTTGCGTGCATTAATAAAATGCAGATATGTGAAGACGGATAAGTTCGTGAATGTAGGTCATGTTCCACTAAAATTTATTTTGCTTGTTTATTCTTTATCACAGAGAATGGTGTGAAGGACCCACGAGTCGAACGTGCAGTTGGGGTTTGGAAAAAGGCTGTGTCTGCCTTTCCTTACAGCTGGAAAAAAAGAAAAGAGATGGCTGAAGTGCAGGCTGAGCTGGGTCTGCCCGCTCATCAGCTAGTAACAGAGTCCTCGACAAGATGGGGCTCACGCCAAAAGATGATGATTGAGAGGTTTCTCGAACAGGAGAAGGCCATAGTCCGTGTCCTGGGTTCGGACAAGAGAATTCGCCCTCTTGTGCCCACTTGGCATGATCTTGAATCCATAAATAAAGCTGTGAAACCACTCCAAGACTTTACTGACGCACTCTCTGGCAAGTCATATGTCAGCGTTTCATGCATTAAACCGGTGCTCCATTTGTTCAGAACCAGTCTCCTACAGCGAGAGGCAGAAGACGCAGAGCTCACTACTACAATAAAAGGAAACCTAATGCAGTACCTCAATGACAAATACAGCAACGCTGTACAGGATGAACTGCTGGACATTTCCTCACTGATGGACCCAAGGTTCCGTACAACCTACATTGACCCAGACAAGGTGGAACAAGTCAAAAAAAGAGCTGTCACTGAAGTCATGTCTCTTGCTCCTGCTGACAAGAGTACACCACAGCAGCATTGTCCAGCTGTGCAGGTGTGTGAAGAAGAACAGCCTCTGCCCAAGAAAAAAAAAGACTTTAGCTGCCTCCTTCAAGAAGAATGCACCAGTGTCATCTCCTGACCAGCCAGAGGCACTGAAAATAGAGACTGAGCTGACAACGTACTTATTGACCCCTGAAGTTGACCCAGACACCGATCCACTTGACTGGTGGAAACGCCACCAACCTAACTTTCCAAGGCTAAGTGATTTGGCAAAGAAATATCTCTCCGTCCCACCTACAAGTGCCCCTTCTGAGAGGGTTTTCAGTGTGTGGGGGGGGCATTGTTACTTGCCACCGTGCATGCCTCAAGCCAGCGGTAGTAGACAGGCTTGTCTTCCTGGCTAAAAATGTTTAGAAACAGCAAAGAAGCACCTCGAGCACTACTATTTGATGCTGTTGATAATGCTGTGAATGCAGATGTTTAATTTTGTTAAAAGCCACTTTTTTATCATGCAAAATTTGTTAGGGTAACTGTATACTGAAGAGCAAGTTGCTAAACTTTTCTAAATGTTTTGTTAAAAAGGGTCAGATAAACATAACATGAAATGAAATGCATGTCACTGTCAGTTAGAAAAGCTTCCTGAAAGGTTACATTTTCAGTTATTTACAATGGAAGGATACTATTTAATGCAGACGTTAAATTTTGTTTAATTTTATTTGATGCAGATGTTCAGGGAATTAAAATAGTGACCAAATACTTTTTGTTTACCATACAAGCACCTCTTTATTATGCAAAACATGTTCAGGTAACTGATAGTTTTGTTTGCACTTTATTTTACGAACCTCAAAAAAAGGTCTTATAATTTCATGTTTTTTTTATTATTTTTTAAAGTTAGTTTTAGAGTGCATTGTGCCGATTTGAAAGTAGATAAAGCTTACTGAAAAGTTACATTGTCACTGTTTACAATGGCAGACAGGGCTTGCCATCTCTTTTTTTGTGGCTTGTTTATGTAACTTAAACCTTAGAAGGGAAAATTTAAACAAAATAAAATTGAAACTTGTTCTGAACAATTTCATTTGTCATCTGCAATTGATTTTAGGTAGGGGGTGAAAAAAAATCGATTTAAATCGTGAATCGGGATTTTTTGTGAAAAAATCAGAGATTTTTTTATTTAGGCCATATCGCCCAGCCCTAGGTCCAGGTTTCTTCTTATTCGCCAACTCATGCTGAAGTTGGTGCGAAAGTTCTTTTATTATTGCAGTTCCTTTGCTTCTTCCACATTGGAACTTTTTAGCAATCTGACTATCGGGAGACATTGCTTTGAATGCTTTAGTAAACTTGTCTGCTGATGAAATTGGAAGATTCATGCAAGTAATTAAATCCATTAAAATAGTCCCAGCTTTAGTCGCGTTCTGGGCCAAATTGTCCGTAGTTTGTTGTGCAAAGAATGATGTAATTGAAGTAGTAGTTGTTTGCAAAGCTGCATACTGGCTGTGCTTCTTGGAAGCTATATGGCGACGGCAATCGTCTTGACAACTGTGGCCAATGGAAAAATCAGACACACAGAGGCTACAATGTGCATATGAATCTCCTTTCTTACTGTAGCCGAGGACAGGCCAAAGGCTGTGGTATTCCGTTCGATATGTCTGCACCCTTTTCTTAGAAACAATATTTTCGGTCTCCGATTTTCGTTTCATTGGCTGGGACGCCATGCTTGCTCATGTTTTCGTTCTGATGCGGGAATGACTTCAGGAAGGTTTGTGTATTTTCGTATGTTCACATAATCAATTCAAAGGTATATTGGTTGTATGATTTTGCTGAATAATGATTATTCAAAATGCCAAAGTTATAAATTGGGTCAAGCATCCGGTTTCAGTTTACAATACAAACTACGTAACAATAAATAAACCAGTCTATATAGCTAACAGAAATAGCTGTAAAACCAGTTTCAATAAGAACCAAATCCCGTTTACAAGTCATGCTTACGATCTTGACTTTGATAACAAAAATTTTAATAGCTTTTTACAATTTTGCCGTAATTTTGTAAAGCTGTCCATGGCATCGTATTTCATGCATTTTTTTGCAACAAATACGGACAAATGGTTACGATAGGCATGTCTGCATAGATTGCAACAACCTCATTAGTGTCCTCAGATCACAAATGCTTATTGAGTGTTGTTAAAAGGAAAGATGAAACACAGTGGTAAACATGCCCTTGTCCCCACTTTTTTTGAGTGTGTTGCAGACATAAAATTCAAAATCAGTGAATATTTCCAAAAAAAAAAACAATTAAGCTTATCAGTTTAACATTAAATATCTTGTCTTTGTTGTGTACTCAGTTGAAGATAGGCCGAAAAGGATTTGCAAATCATTGTATACTGTTTTAATCTTCATCTTACCCAATGTTCCAACTTCATTGGAATTGAGGTTTGTAGTTGTTCTACACTTGATTGACAGGTCAGAAAGGTCCATTTTGTATGCCGCAACAATTGTGAAGTGAAAAGGGAATTGGGATAAACATAGTCTGAATCCATCCTTATTCTCGATCATCGTTCAGCAATTGGCCGTCCTCCTACAAGGTAGTACATTCCAGACTGCAATTTTCATGACTTTTGCCCTATAATTTGTGTGATTGATATTCGTATTTTAGGATTGTAACATGATTTCCTTTTATGCAGTGACGGAGTCCTCTGAAATCCATTGTGATGAAACCAAATGCTTCTGAATAACGTTGTCTTATTGAATATTGCATGAATTCATTGTACAGTTGACGTTACCTGTAAGCAGTGATGACGACTTTCGGAATTAATATGAATCAGCGTTTTCTTGCTTGTTTTACGGTGATGCTTTTATCACCTAGTATCGTGAAAAGACAAAGACACACACACACACACACACACACACTCACTCGCTCACTCACAATATGCCAACTTAATATAGTGCCCTGTCTTTGTTCCTTTAACTCACATATTATTGTCTTCCTAGGCTGGTTTATTCATGGATTGATCATGTGTTCACCTTTGAGCACGATGTAAGTTGTTTTGAATCATGTTCTTTTGTTAAATTGGATGAAGGTAACTGTGGTGACCATTTACCCACTCATTTTAAAATCAATATGGTTTTAAATGAATCTAAAAATTATGGTCTTGAAACCCAAAGGTTCCCTTGGCTGAACTGGACTAATAAGATGTCAAGGCAGAAATACGCAGAGGCATTGAAAGTTAACATGAGAAAATTGTTAGACGGATTGTTTACCGTCGAGTAGGGCACATGCTCAGCAAGTAGTTGATAAGCAATTGAAGTTGATTGCTAAATGTTTTCATAAGGCTGTAGAGAAAGTGAACTCTGAAGGCAACAGGAAATTTGTACCAAAGTGTCATGGTTTGGAAGCATTGAGAGCTCTTTTTGTTGCTCTTGTCCGAGGCAATATCGTTTTGCTCCCAATCGGATTCCTGGGCCAGCTGGCATTAATTGGGGGCGTTGCCCGGACTCTAGTTAAGCTCTAGTTCCGCCTCGCTTCCATTGCTAGAGTGTCAGTGTTATGTTTGCGCTTTAGCTAGTAAGGTCTCGAGACAGAGAATTGTTAGGGACTTGAGTTGCATATTTGAGGTTTAGTGGTGGTTAGAAAGGGAATCATTGTTTTATTTCCCTTTTCTGTACCTTCGAGCTCGCTTGCTTTCTACCTCGGACGACTGCCAGGTCCGGTGGTAGCGTGAGTCTCGCATTTTTATCCTGTTTGAGTTTCCCTGTTCTCGACTGTTTTTTAGCCTTTTAATTCTGGCTGCTGCTTTTGGTGACCAATACACAACAGTCATCACCGTACACTCTAGCCAACATGGAGACATCAGCGGTGGCCAAGATTCAGGGCTGTTACCAGCCAGCAAGATATGCTGTCTGGTTTCGGCAAAGGGCTTTCCAGCCTGGGCACTCAACAGGCTGGTTTAGCTGAGAGACTCCGCTTTCATGAGAATTTGCTTCAGAAACAGGAGAGTAAACTTGACGGAGAGTGTTAGATCCCTGTCTACACAAGTTTCACAAAAAGTTGCAAAGCATTGCCCAGTACATATTTAAATGCAATGATCAAGCATCATTCTTTGTACTGTATTACATCCTGGTCTAAGGCATGTAAAACAGTCACAAAACCATTAGAATTATTGTACAAAAGTAGTCTTAAGATCCATGCCAAAAAACCACGGCATTACCATCATTGCCATGTGCTCGCCAAATATGGTATTTTGAGCTTTGAAAACATGATCATACACTCAAATGTTTGTTTACTTAAAAAAATCATTCATAATGCTTATGCCCCCCCTCTGAAAAAGATGGTGACGCTCTGCTCTGAAAACACAGTACGTCTAACTAGATCTGTTACGAGGGGTGAGTGCAGTATTCCTCAACGTAGAACTCAGTTTGGCAGCTCTTCTTTTTCATGTGTGGCCATGAGTCAGTGGAATGTCCTTCCCACAGAACTTATTCTATGCACAAATCCCCACATATTCTCATGCTTGTCAAAGCGCTGGTAATTGAGTAAGCAAGTTTGTACACATTACTGAATTACTGAGTTACATGTGAGTGTGTGTACATGTCTGGTTATGAGTGTGGTTGTTGTTTGGATGTGTGATGAGAGTGGGAGAGAATGTATGTGTTGACTTTGTTGTATACTTCATAGCCTTCCACTCTTGTTCCTTGTAAGCTTTTATTAGTGTATCCTGTTAATTTTTAAAACATTATGGTCATTATGTTTTTCATATCCTATTTTAATTATTTCAATATTGTATCTGCTCCCTCTTTACCTGCCCAGGGTCTACAGGCGGAAATTAGCAGTTGTGCTATAACCTGGCTCAGAGCATCTCTTCTTGTTTTACAAGATTAATGTTTTTCTTTTCTGTGCATTGTCCCTGTTTTAAATAAATAAATTCATTCATTCATACATCTTCCCCGATAACCTAAGTTACAGTTGCCCCAAAGATATAGTGGCGAGGCCGGCGTCTACCCCTTCCTTTCAAAATTTTCCCCCATCATTCTAAACCCCCTTCTCACTCATAAAAACCCACCAAAAGTATTTGTGCCCCCTTTTCTAAAATTACTCTGGCCAAAAAAAAAAACCCCACAAAAGTGGAGGTTGTGTATGGTACTCTTGCCACAAAGGAAAGCTTAATTTCATTCATTGTCAGGCAGTAGTGGAATTACTTTTTAACAAGGGTTCTTGGCATTGTCTGTGGTGCTGAACAGGACGATGGCTGAAATCCTACGCGGAAAGGCAACTAAAAAGGCAACTAAAAGACTAATTTCTCTCGCTCCATAAAAAGACTAACTCGCAAAAAACAAAGACTGAAACGAATAAATCTTTGGAGGGTCTCCCTCCATTTATGTAACTCTGCTGAACGACGTAGGCAACAATCCGAGTGCTGCAGCAACAACATCCGCACAGCAGAGAAAACGCTCAAAATTGGAACAAGGGGCCGGCCGATGGCAACAGCCAAATGCACACTGTAAATGACCACCAGCTATGTGATTCTAAGCACGCAATAGAACAACCGTATCAAACCGTAAATCTGAGCTATAAGCTCGTCACAAAAAATTGAAACAAATGCAAAAATATACTCAAAATAGTTAGGCTTAGCCTACGCCATGCTTTGACATTTGCGGTAATACAAAAGCCCACATTATAGCCTATCGAATCGTGATTTGCACCCACAAGCCAAAGTTACACCAGTGTCGCCATCTATACAGTAAATGAGGAACTGAACGTAAACAGAACACAGTTCGGCACCAACATACCAGTACTCAATAAGCCCCTTAGTACCTGAGCCTAATGGAAACCAGTATGCATTGCAACCAATTTTTCTGCCCTAGGGTGTATAGGTGGGTTTAAGCAACCAATTTTGATGGTCAGCGGTGGGAAAGAGGTTAATTACCTCATACATAACATTGTACTCTCATTTGAGACTGGATGAATACACCTTAGCTAAGCAATAACAACATTCAGTGGTGTAACATTAGCTACATTCAGCTCAGAAAATGCACTAATTTCCATCAGCAGCCTCTTGTAAGAACAAGGCAAAACACCAATAGTTATCAAAACTGTAACAATTATGTTATTGTTACATTATGATTCATTAGTTTTAGTTAACCTCCAGGAAACCTTGTTATAACCCAGCTAATAGTTAGCTAATGTTAACTGACGCTTTGACAAAACTGATTTTGCATTTTGCTGTCACTACACTGACATAGTTAACTGGCTGCCTAGGTAACACAACCTTAAATTTGGAGAACCAATTTTAAGGCTCAATGTGAGAGTATGTTATACTACATGAGATTACAGTCACAAGGTTACTCGTCTTATACCCAGTGTTTTCCAAATGTTCAGATGTAAGCAATTAGCAGAAAAATTACTTAAAGACTTAACTAGCTATAAAGTTCAAGTCGCTAGAATTTCAGCTGCGACTTTGCACTCTGTAGCCATTCACTGTGGCATAATACACAAGCAGTTAGGTGGGCGTGTATCCTTTCATCGTCATCAGATCCTCCCCCTGCTCCTCCCCAGATCCTGATCCACACTCTTGTCCAATTTAAAGCATATCCAGATTACAAATGACAATATGGCACTAGTCAAAAAGCTGAAATCGAGAGTTGCATCCAAATTCTCTTGAATTTGCGGCCTTTTTCATATACTCTAAACATCTACTTGACCTTGCAAGAAAAAGGCACAAAATTGAATGGAAAGTTGTAGGGTAATTTTAGAGGTAACTTGTGGCTTGATTGAGAAAAATCAGAAGGAAATCCTTTCGTTCAATGCATCATGCATTCTACAGCAAAATAGCCTTCGTAACTTATTGGAAAACGTTGGTACCGAATGACGTGTCCAATCACTGCAGCTGCAAAAGATTCTGATCAATAATTGATCTTTCAATTCAACCAAGGTTGGTCTTGTGTTTCCCTGCTGAAAGAAATCAACTATGAAACCAATTGTCCCCTTCAATTCATTTCAATTTATTTTGTATAGCGCTTTTTACAGAGACTGTCACAATGATGCTTTACAGTGAGAGTTTAAATAAATGAAAGGGCAGTGCCCAGCCTATTCCCTACTACAGCAAATGAGGCAAAAAAACTCCCAGTAGGGAGAAAAATCCTCAAACTGGTGAGAAAAAACTGCCCAGTTGGAAGAAATCTCAGGAGGAACCCGGCTATAGTGGGGAAGCCCATCCTCCGTGGGCTAGCTAATTAATAACAAAGAAGTAAAAAAGAATGAAATGGCAAAAGAGTTCCATTTAAGTTCATCTGTACAGTGGCATCGGTAGCTCCAGGAAGTGGCAAGTCGAGGATGGTGCAGGACTGGACCAGGGCCGGACATTCCCTCATGAAATAGACAAATCAGTGTTCCTTATCATGGCTATTGGCTAAAATGTTTTCAGGTCATGTCCAATTGTGCAGAATCCTCGCTTAATTCTCTTTAGAGAATTCAGATGAAACAGAGGCTTCATAAATGCTAGTACACAAACCCATGACAACACAGTCCTTACTAGAGATGTCACGATACCAAAACTTCAGTAGTTGGTGCCAATACCAGTAAAATTACATGATTCTCGATGCCAATTCGATACCACAGGAAAAGGATTTTTAAAGATCCCATGGCAACGCGACCGTCTTTGCCTAGAAAGTCCAGCAATAAAGTCCCACGATCTGACTAGAAGTTATCATGAAAAACATTTTGTTCACGTTCACTCCATTCAGAATAAACTCTTTTAGTTCAAAGTTCATTCAGCCAAAGAGGGGTGCGTTCAGTTCCCATTCTTCAAAAAAAGGAATAGGTTCAGGCACAACACTGGATAAGTGCAACACGTGCCCGCGAGTCATCCCAAACATCATGTAACACGTATTTCAGTATGACATATTAAAAAAAAAAACATAATTCGTAAAAACGTTTGGATGTTGTTAATCAGTGACGTGCAGTCGGAGGTTAGTTTGGTGAGGCAGAATCCTCCCCTTGGCTTGATTAGCAATCAGACGATTAAGTAGTTTAGTAAGATTAGTCGGCAGAATGACGGGCCAGTTTAAGTTACCGCAGCGTTATTACTCAGTAGGTTACATTGAACCTGCAGATTTGTGAGTATTTGCTTACAGGAAGCCGGAGATGTGCGGTGAGGTGAGGCAGTGACCCAAACTTTCATCACAGGATTTTATGAACCTGTTCCCACGTACTATTCCTGATTTGAAAATCTAAATAACTAAGACCAAGCCTATTGGAAGCCTGATACTGAGAAGAGATAATGACAAAAACATTCATTCACGTATATGCTTCAATTCGAGACTGCAAGGATGGAAATCTGAAAAATCAATTTGGGAAAATTCATGGCTCTCGGTAATTCTGTTTTTCATTTTAAACCTTTTGTTAATCGGATTATGAAAGAAGACTAAAAATTTTTGTCCCGGCGGGACATAGTATTCAGGACCGTCCGTCCGTACGTCCCAAATCCTTGTCAGCGAGATATCTCAAGAACGATTTGTTATGGCCCCAATTTGTTATTACAATTTACAACACAACAGCTACAGCAACAGCAAGGGATGACAGAAAGAGTTTTAAAAACTTGAACACATTTAATCAACAGACAAAGACTAATACTAAATTACAACTAATAACCAAGATTGATTTACAAGAAAAACAGAAATATTTACAGTCCCTTTTTGTTGGGGTGGCTTGGTGATGTCCTGGGTAAGGAAAAAAAAAATGCTCTGACACAGGCAAAAATCCACAAAAGAAACTTCACAGGTCTTGAACAGAAATGACAGGTCTGGTCACATGTATCCTTCTCCTTGCAATTTCTCCTACTACTTTACTGTCTCAATTCCTTTCCTGATATACTCTTTTGCAGATCCCACCCACATTTTTTTTAATTTTCGAGGACTTGCCCCAGACATGTCCAGGACATGTCTAAACATAGCTCCAGTCTGAGCTGAATAAAAAAAAAGGGTAAATACTGCCATCCAGTGGCCTATATTCACATTACAGAATTGACAGATTTCCTTAAAATTTCAGGTCAACATGTATTAGTGTGATACCCGGCGCCGGTAGATTTTGGTGACCTTCTTGCCATTCTCAAGGTCACACCGAGAAATTGTTCATTTTGACACGATTTCACATTTTATGGCGGGGGACAAAGACACGTTAGTGGCAAATACTCGTTTTTTTGTGTGGGTGTAAATGTGCATATTTAAAGAAGAATACATTGTATATTGATTAAACATTGAACTCTGCATATGTTGAACTGTTTAATATTTGTTTATGACATTGCTTCGGCTTCCTTGAAGCAAGTATGCACAAATCAGCATTTCAGGTTCAATATACTAAGTAATAGCACCGCGGAAACTTAAACTGGCCCGTCATTCTGCTGAAAAGTCTTACTAAACTTGTTAAATATCTGATTGATAATCAAGCAAAGGGAAGGATTCTGCCTCACCAAACTAACCTCCAGTCGCTCGTCACTGCTTGGTGCCTTTTTTGTCAACGAGTCGGGGTGCTGCAGCCGCAGTTTCCATCTTTCACATGGGGTTTGTTGTGACATGTGAGGTCTACTTCTTTGTGAGCTCCTTCTGAATGCTAAATCAAATGGAACACTCTGAAGCGTATACTGCCCCCATTAGTTGCGGAATAGTCGCAGCACAGAAACCAACTGTGCCTTGATGCTTACGGTGCCTGAAAATAATAGGCATCATTTGTGTTTTTTCATTTAAGAGTCGAAAGGTATCGCAAGTATCGGTTTTTGTGACGTCCCTAGTCCTTACTTCTACCTTTTTTAATGGTTAGTGTCCGGAACCCTTTTTTTTTAATTACAATTATAGTTTTTCTTCTTTTTCTGCCAGATATCTGTCTAAAAGTATTAGGATCTCTTAAGCCACAATACATTCAGATTCCATACTTGACAAATATGTTCTATATAACTCCCCCTACTATGACAAAAAAACATTGATTGTCAACAAGGTTGTGCAATAATAACAAACCTAATGTCCTCACTTATAAATTTTGAGCCACAGGACATAGAAAGTAAATTATTTTTGTTGGATTTTGTGTGTCAAGATGAATCTATCCATGTAAGCCAACCTCATTTGCATTAGGGAAAGTTTTCAGTGATTTTGAATTTCATTCAAAACAGTTCTTTCCTACTTCTTCAATTTTTGGGCAGCCATCATGAAATTGCACAAAGGAAATTATTCAACCAAGCTTGAAAATTTTTTTTTTCAGAATTTGGAGATTTCATTCTGTTTTGCTGTGATTGGCTATCAAATTGTTCTTCAAAGGCTGAGCCTTTTTTTTTAGATGCAATATCTCCTAATCCCTTTGTGCTATTTTAATGAAATTTGGAAGACCTACAGATATGAGGTCTGTGTGGACTGTTAAAAATTTTGTTGCAATTTGCCAATGGGTGGGACTGTTAGATGCAAAAATGTAAAATTGCCTATATCTCTTCAACCATTGGGCTGAAATGGCTCTAATTTTATATACTGCATTCCTTAAGTCTCTAGTAAGCTTCCAATGACAAAGAGAAATCTTGGCAAAAAACATGGCAGTTATTAGCCAGTCGGTTTACAGCTGCTATTTGACAGGCTTGGCAGTGACTGATCAACATGATTCTTGAAGGAAATATTTTAGCCTTAAGGATTAGGAAGTAACATATGAAGTTTGGAATTAATTGTATATTTGGGGGTGCTATAAAAAACTTTTCATTTGGCCTATTACAAATTATTTGAAAAATTCACAAAATGCATTTCTTTACTGCTTCAGAATTCAGAAATGGTTGGCCCCCATTAATAACCTCTAGTCGTTTTATCATGACTTTTTTCATCAAGTTGTACAATGCTTCCATTAAAAAGAATGTGACTCAGCAATGAAGACAATTAAGGTCACCATATTTCCATCCCTCGAAAAGGTATAGCCAATGAGAGGAGAAGGAAAGTTTGGCAGTCACATGATTATGACATCAAATGGCCATAGCTTAACCAGTCTGCATACGCTTGACTCATCTTGTACTAAATTCCTACTCCTTTTGAGAAGTTTTGTTATCTTAACTTACTTGATGCACGTGCTAGTGTTACCCCTCCCTTTCTATGTTGGTTGCCCAGCAACAGGAGATTCATTTATGTTCTGTTTTTTCTCTCATTGTTAGTTTTTTTAGTATTCATCTTTGTAAAAGTATTCATGCTTGAATGAGTTGTCTTTGGTATTCATTATATTGTGGAGACATGTACATTAGTAGGGATTACTATTAGCAGCTATAATGAGGATGTTGCTCCTTTCACAGTTCTGAGATCTGGTGCTAGAATGCATAGCGGACTAATATATGTATTAGCTTAAGTTTAGCTTATGCTGTTAGCCTAGCTGGCATTATTGTTAGATTTCGATGCTTGTGCAATTGTTTCCTTATATTTACCCTTTCTCATTCATTCCTTCAGGAAATTGTTCATACTCACCTTTTTATATCTATTCATAAATGTGACTATGCATGGCCACTGAGGCGCAATATAGCAGTAGTTCTCGTGATGTCACGAACCTAGTCACGTGGGTTTGTTGACTAGCTTGGTTGGCAAAAAGCCTCAACATTACAATTCATTTAATAGGCTAAGTACAGTTGTCATCCACTTTCTGTCATAATACCAGTTAGTTGGAGCGTAATTAACTGCACAAATCGATTCATTAAGGGTTTAGGAATATGTTTCCTTTGTATTCCGGAACAGGAACCTAAAAATACCCCTTGGATCAATTCAATTCGCTGAAAGAACTGGATGCTGTCGACCCTCTCACTTGTTTGTAATATGCACTTTCTGTCGGGTAAGTGGCAAGTTATTTTCCATCATTCCAAACATGGAATTTTGCTAAGTGTTTGCATTTTATTATTAGGTCATGGCAAGGGAATGATCTCCCTTTTTGTGTTGGGTAATTCGATCGGTTCCTCATGCTTTCCAGTCGCAAGAAGGATATTAGCATTGAAAAGGAAGCCAGGGGGTGCCCCGGTGGCTCATCGGCCTAAGCGCACGCACCATGAAGGCTGTGTTCCTACCACAGCGACCTGGGTTCGACTCCAGCTCAGGTTATTTACTGCATGTCTTCCCCCATTCTTTTTTAAAATTTATTTATTTGGCATCTCCAATCCCACCCGAATCTGGAATGCCCAATTGGTGAACTATGTACAAAGCTTGCTCGTATGCGAACCCCCTGCTGCCAACTCAGGATAGTGAAGACAGTTCACGGCTCTACTCCGAAGCACGTGCCTGTCAGCCACTGCTTCTTATACACTCATTGGTTGAATCTTCGCAAGTTCAGAATGAGGGCGGAGGATACCCACACATGAACAAACCCAGAATCTTCCTGACGAGCGCCCGTCTGGCCAACAGGAGGCGCTTGAGCAACGAACAAAGCTTTATGCATGCCATACCCGGCAGTCCCTTCCCAATTTGAAACCCTGTAGTGCGATGGCCAATTGTGCGCTACTCTGAAAAAGCTCCTGACCACTGCCGGTTGGTACGACCGGGGCTCGAACCCGCAACGTGATAGTCACCTCTGCACTGCAGCGCAGTGCCAAAACCGAGTGAGCTATCCGGCTATACACTGTAAAAAAAAAATTCCCAAAAAAAAAAAGAATTCCATTTTTAACCATCATCAGTGTGGACTGAGATCAGTACTTTCAGCTTATCTTGACTTTTGGGTACCAAGAGAATCATTCGAGTGTGTAAAAACGACTAGCGTACATCCAGTCAAGGAAATTTAGAGTTTGATGTCTGCTGTAACGGTGGCAATCTTGTTACTGATGACACACCAGCTGGCTAGGGAATAGGCAGTAAATGCATTTATATGTATTCACGATATTAAATATTAATGATAAATTCTAAACCCCCTTATCATGAATAAAACCCACCAAAATACATTGGGGCCCCCTTTTAAAATCGCTCTGGTAAACGTACTACTGTGAATTACTTTAACTGCTCAAGGATGATAAATTGTCAATTTGTTGATGTTCAATCAAGGAATATCAAGTGATGATCCAGCCGACCCAGACTCAAAGAAGGGTCGTTCCTCCAACCTTTCAGCTTGTTAGGATACGGAACACAAACCTTTGTTGTATTAAAGCTTAGAGAAATATATTGTCTTCGCGGTACTGTCAATGTTTTGTTCATATTCAGAGACCGGCAAATCATTTCCACAACTGCAGGATGCCACACCTCCCCGTTTTGTTGTATTGATTTCCACTTCTTGCCAACCATGCCTGAATATGACATCAATGTTAGTAAACAAGAATTAGTCCTATAAAAGGGTGAACTGTCTCCTGTCTGCTTCTTACCAATGGGCCGTATGGGTGGATGGACATTTTAGCTAACCCCTGAACTCCCATAGTAGACTTTGTTATGAATACATTTTTTGATCACCAGTGCCATGCTGACTTATCCACATTGTACCAATAAAGAGTTGTTTTAGTCATGTTTTAACACTGTGATTGTGTTTGTTTGTTTACATTGCAGAGCATTGGTAATATTGTTGGATAAAATTCTTCACAGATCGTGAAATTGCTGGTCTGTTCAGCTGTTGGGTGTCAGAAAACTCATGGAAAAACAGACCCTTTGGATCCTCAGCAAAAGCTGCTTTTACCTCTTGCTGTTAAAGAGCTAAAGGTCATTTGATGTTGCTGTTAATGGCAAGATGGAAGATTCCATGACTGTAGTAAGTAAGTACGCTGTATATAAGATTTAGTTCAGCTTATAATGACCAAAAATTATTTGTAACACCCGAGGGGCAGTTTTTTTTATTTGTAGTCCACTTCAGAGGAAAGTTGTTTCTCACTTTAAGTTAATGGGCTCTGTCATCAATCAGCATAAGATATTTTCGTGTTGCAAATCCGAACAGCCTGTCCAACTTTGCTTGCTTGTAAATACTTTCCAAAAAAAAAAAAAACAAAGTAGATAAAAAATGTAACTTTCTGAAAATGTCTTGAATTCTGTCTGTCCCTGAAAGCACATTACAGAACCGTTTAAATCAAGCGAAAATGAGTTTGTGCAACACAAAATACTGTATTCTGCATAGCACTGAGAGGAAAAGGAGAAACAGAGTTAAGCCACGACTCTTGTCATATTTTTTTAGAGCTGCTTGGCTAATCTAAAAATGTTCAGTTATCTTTTTCAGTTGTCTTTAACTTCAAGCTCGTCTCATTCCTACAATTTTTTCAACAAGGCAACACAGTTTATGCCTGCTCAAGAGTTGTTCCGAGGTAGATGTTTGAGATTCTGGATGATCAACTTGGTCAATCTGCACGCTGGCCCAGAGCAACATAATGATGGAAATGGGGCTAGTTTGGATGTGTTTGTAATGGTTTTACATTACCAGCATTTGTTTTGGTGCTTTGGAGGTGGGGGAGGGGTGTCTTTGGAAAAGGAATGGGAACCCAGGTGGAGTCACAGCTACAGCAAGGCCCTTTCAAAAAGATTGAGATTACTTCTCTTCAGAACATTTGAAAGAGCAGTAAAGGAAATTCATCGCAGATGGCTACAAATAGGAGTGTGTGGGGTTCAGCATATTCTTAAAAATTGGCCCTCTGGGACTGGGTGAAATCATCCGTTCCATGCAGGTAGGAACAGCCCTATGGAGAACAATGGAGAAGAAGGCATTACCTCTCACCTTGAACCAGATTACTCTAAGACGAAGCAAGCATCACCCATCTGCACATTTCAGTGGCTTTTTAATTAACAATGTCCACAATATAAAGGTGGGGGGGGCAGTGGATTCTGGGAGGGGATGTAATTTAAAATTGCATTGTGGGTTCCACAGATGGTTTTGGCAAAATATCAGGATAATTAAGTTGTAAATATTCTCTTTATATTTAATCTATAATGGCAATTAACAGGTTTTGTGAAGAGGTGAAAACTTTCTCAAATGCTGTCAAGAAGGTGATTTTAAATGTTCGCTAGAAACCCATTAGAAGAGGTGATCAAATGTGTTTTGTACTCTTGGGCGCTGAAAGAACACTTTATAAGGTTGTAGGAATTGAATTTATGAAAGCTAGGGTGAATGAATGATAAAAACCTACCCCAAAATGGCTTTAATTAGCGAACACTTCCAAGGAAGATAAATGCAAAACCATTGTGATAAAAGGAAAATTCCACACTAACCTACACTATTCAGTCCTTGGTCTTAATGTGCAGTTGGACCATAAATTGCTTTATAGGCTGAAAATGATTGTCAACAAAGACTACTTTCACCACAAAGAATGATCTAAGTAACTGTATCCATTAGACATGTGTTCATTTTCCCACATTGGACAGTTATTTGGGTGCTCTGCATGGACAAATGCTTCTAAATATTAAGATTAAACTCAATCCCTCCAATTTATGTGATAATCTTCACTGCAGTGCCATCGCCCACCTGTATGCAGTGTCTCTCCGTAGCCCACTTCGCTTGAGGCAATGAGAGGTTTAAAGATTGGCAAAAGTCTCACTGCCTATTGGATCAATTGGCCTTCCGTCAAATTTCCAAACATCTCCACACCACTGTACCAAACAACATGGGAATGTCAGAAACTGGCCATATCCTGTCATTTGCACTCATTTCCTAGGCTCCAGGGAGACCCACTCCATCTGGAAAGAGAATCAGTGGGCCAAGCTTTTGCTTATGAACTGTTGAATTTGATATCCCAGGAAACAAGGCATGTCCACGTCTTGGCACACTCTACACCATTCAAGAGCAAAATAAATAAATCATGGATTTTTTGCATACATGAGCATTAATATTCAAATGATTCCATCATTGAAAAGCTGTTGGATTGTCTTCTGTCATATCACAGTCTGTGTATGTCTGTGGGGTGAGAGCAGTCCTATTTAATAGTGAGCTGGAGAATGTTTCAGAGAGCCAGTTAAAAGCAAACATGGCTATGCTTCGTGGCACTTCAGGTTAGAGGGCCAAATGACAGCGCTGTGATAGCCCTGCTAATGATGAGGGACTAGTTCACTGGCTATAACCTTCTTTGAGTGTTTATGTGTGAGTGGGTGTGGCTTTTCAAGGACGATAACTTATTGACCTCTCAATTATTCTCTTACCGGTCTTATTTTATTAACTGGGAAAGCCCTCATTGTCCACAAAGGCAAGCGGTGAAGTGAATGGTTAACATGTAGACCTGCTGCCCGTGTAAGCATGAAAGCAAACATGTTAAATGATGCTGATGCAGCATGTTGCATATCCGTTTAGAAGCATCCAATGATATCACTTAGGAAACCAAAGAACACAGTCGGCAATGGTGATTATAATGGGAACCAAGGGCAACCTCTCAGAGTATTTCGCAAGGAAAAAAGGTGTGTAGTTGCTGGTGAGTATCTTGATAGTGGATCATAATCTCAAGTTGCAAAAAGCCGGAAAGTAATTTTACTCCTGCTCTGGCAATGCATCATAATATCCTGGAAAGTCAGCATGTCCTTTTTTAAATGTTCAAGCCACAAATATGGGTCCTTCTGAGTGAAGCCAATTCTAAAAATTGGTCCTCGAATGCTGAAAAAACCTGAGTAAATACTTAATGAGACAATATTTTGTTTTGTGCAAACACCCCATATAATGTGGCATTAAGCACGCAAACTCCATGTTGCATCCAGATCAGATGTAAGATTTATTATTTCACTTGATCAACAAAAACAATTATAGTAGCCAAATAACCAGTTGGGGTATGTTTATCAGCTATAATGTTTATCATAGTAAAAATGTTATAAAACAAATTGGTTTTTTTTTAAATGTATCTTGGTTGAATAGGCTACCTATTCTGTATTTTTAACTTTAAAATTATTTGCTTGAAAATTATATTTGACTGAGATTATACATTATATCGGTAAAACCTGGTACAAATCAGATGTGAGTGGACAGAACATTCGACATTTGTGAGTTAGATAAAACCACTTGCTGAATAGGTAATGCAATGATGCTGAATTGTATTTAACTTGGGTCCACCTAATAGGTCCATGTGGTGGAAGGGCATGTTACCTGGCCGTATAATACAGACTCAGCAAGGCCATGTCAAGTTTTTACCATTTATTTAAATCATGTCTGATGATGCCGCTGGGCTGAACATGTCCATTTTGGGATAAGGAGAGTTGCCTTGGTATGCGCTGTAGTGACCATGATCACTATATTGATTTTTGCCACCTCCACCCCGCTCTGCTCTTTGTCTCCACCCAGTGGTGGATTCTTGCTATCTCCATTCCAAAGGTCTGTAGGGGTAAGAGTGGCATCACGCTGTCTCCTTTCTGGTAATTACATTTTTTTTATCCAGGAGAGCCACCAACACTACTTTTTCATTGAACCCCATCACCCTCCTAATGGCCTGTCATTTAAATAAATGGAGATAAGAGCATTGGGTTGGTGACCTCCTCAATGTGCTGGGGCCCTCAATTTGTGCACACCTGCTGAGACAAGGTAACCCTTACTGCTGACACCTTCCCAGGAAAAATGGTTGGCAAGGTCATAGCTGAAGGGCCATGTTGAATTTGTTGGATTACAAATATACCCATTTGCCAAAGCTTTGCTCTCATGGTTGCCAGGCTACAAACTAATAAAGGTAACAGAGTATGAATCAGGAAAACAGAAGTAAGATGTTGACTTTGAGATAAGTACCACTTCAAATTAAACAGTGCCATCACATTGCATTCAAAATGACATTTACAAAGGTTATCTTTAAATGGCCCAGTTGGAAAAACCCTTTTGCTCACTGGCTAAATCGCAGATTTGCATAACCAGCTACGTTAGCCAGGACCAATTACTTCTTAATGTTTTAATTGCTCCGCTTGAGGGGGATAATATTATTCTTCTCATTTTTGCTTGTATGCTGCCCAGGCACTTGGGCATCTCCTTATTAAATCAAACAAAAAGATAATTATGCATTTCACTTTCAACCACCCTTCAAATTTAAACATTGGTTGTACAAGAACTGGCCTCTGAATTAGACATTGCAGAATTAAAGCCATTGTTTTGTGATAGATCATCATACATGTTCCAACATTTATGGAAAGTCAGACCTCTTTTCTGTTGGGTAGTCAGAGTTCAAGAAAACTGTTTTGACAGCCCTGCTTGTGACAATAATGGCTAAAGCAGTGAGTCACATGACAATCAGCCCATCAGGCAGTAGCCAAGCCAGGAGTATTGCCTCATTACCCTAACAACCCTTTCTGTCAGTGGTCAGTCTGGGGCTTCACATTGGCAAATAAATTAGCACACATGAGACCGAAAAACATTTCACTATTTTTGTTGCTTGATTGACTAAAACACACTTTTTGTTGGTGTCTCACAGTTCTTTGACACTCTCTTATCTTGGGATGTGATATATATCTTGAAGTAGAATTTATTGTCACAGTTTGCTGCTCAGCTCTAGGAGAAGACGCTTACTGTAATTCTTGTTTACCTCCTGCTGGAACTTTCCATATGTAAGTAGAACACCTGATTTCCATTGCCGGCATCTGCTTGTTTGCTGGGAATCTAATCCATTGGTAGATAGATATGGCAGTACTTGTGCTGGAGATGTTTCTTCAAGATCCATCCAACCCTCTTTGTCAAACTTGACAGCCACTTGACAGAGCCATTCCCATAAATGCCTCTTTCTCCAAGAGAACACCTGGAGGAACGTGAAAAGCAAGCCAAAGCTCTGATTGCTGGATGTCTGGTGAGAAAAGCATGAGACCATGCAATTAAAACAGAGATAGAGAAAACGACCTGTAGTGAAAAGCCGCATTTAGTAAAGGGATGCAGTCAGAAGACAAAGGAGAGGGCAAGATCTATTCAGTCCCTCCAAGTAGAGGATCAGCTTTGGCTCTTGGGTAGAGGATGGTGTGGGGGGGAAGAGGACAAATGTTGCAAAGATGTCCCTGAGATGACCCCATGGTGTTCAATGAAAAACAAGATATCAGGTGATTACTGAGGATGAGATCTTTAGGGTCAGATGACTGAAAAACACTATTTTGCATTTCATCATTCACACAGCCTATCACTCAAAGCTTTTAAAATAAGTGAGAAAGACAGAGAGAAACAGAAAGTGAGAGAGAAAGCACACCCTCCATTGCCTGCTGTAACCTCAGGGCTGAGTAAGATAACATGACTTCTCAGCACCCATGCTCCAGCATTAAAACCATGATTTTAAAATGACTGCATGGGTCTAAGGTTAAAAACAAACATAGTGCAACAAATTTAAGAGAAAAAAAAAGTTTTTGTCATGTAAGTAGGTTTTATTGCTTGAGATTCTGTAAAACATTGACTTAGTGACAGAACTTATTCAGCATTATTCTTCAATATTTGGACAGCTGAGTGCAGTTCAAGATGTTCTTAGTAATGAACAAAATAGAGTGAAGCGCGGTAGAGACTCTCATGGAATGTTAGTTTGGCCCAAATCACAATTAGCATTGAAGGGAAAATGCCAATTTTAAAAAAACTGAACAAAAATTTCAGTTAGTGCAAGAAACTTTAATTATGTTCACGTAACAACCCTTGTTGTTCAATTCCGATATTTTTGCTCAGATCAGATTTGCCAATCTTGACCGTTCACATTCATAAGTTGACCTGTTTGTTCCTGTAACGTGTCTGCCCTCCGAAATGGCAGGCATGCACACATGCATTCGTTTTTGCACGAGTCATCTGCATAAAGCACTCATGCTGTTCTGATTCAAAATCTGATTCAAACTGCCAAAATGGTAGTGCTTGATGCAAATGTATTGATGAGATTTTGCCCTGGAGGACAGCAAACAGTCTGTAAGCTGTAGATGATGAGATCAAGAGGGCGAAAAAAGCCAGATATATTCCAGCTTTTTAGGTTTATAACAGCGCAAAGTGCATGGTTTCAGGCAAAAAGCCTCATGGATTCCAATCTGACTATTCTCACTTACATCTCATAGCCATTTATCACATTTGTATTCCATCTAGGACCACAAATGAAAGTGGCTGAATTCTGATCTGATTTGAACACATTCAACATCAGATTTCTGCTATCCGAACCTACCTGGGCCTAAGAGAAAAAGCAATACCCCCCTACCCTCGATAAATTATGAATTAACTTTGATTAACCACATTTCTTTTGTTCAATTTCACTAGCCAAACCCAGGCCTGATTACAACCAGACCTGTTGAATCAATAAATTACTTAAATAGAACTTGTCTGACAAAGTGACGTAGGCTAAGAAATTCAAGAACAGATTAGAAACAAAGTCATTGACATCTATCTGTCTGAAAAGAGTTACAAAGCCATTTCTAAGGCCTAGAGAGTCCAGTGAACCATGGTGAGAGCCATTATACACAAATGCGAGCAAACTTTGACAGGATGCGCTCATATCTAGCTGAAATAAAATGGGAGATACTCCTGGACTGTAAGTCAGTAAATGAGATGTGGGAAAGATTTAAGGGGGTTTTACTTGAATCACAATGCAGATTCATTCGGAAGGTGTCCAAAAGTAAGCTGAAAAAGCAGAATCCTCAGTGGATGACCAAAAGTATTCGTAGGATGTTGAGGGAAAAGAGGAATCTTTATAAGATGTACATAAAGGATAACAATGAGAATACTAGGGCTGAATACTGTAAAATGCGGGCTGTGGTCAAAAAAGAGCTGAGGAATGCTAGAAGACTGTATGAAAGACAAATTGCAGAGGGGGCAAAAACTAGCCCTAAGCGCTTCTTTCAGTACTGTAGCAGAAAAAGGAAAGTTAAAGAGCTGGTTAAGTGCATAAAGAATAAAAATGGATCACTGCTATATGATAACAAGCATATTGCGGATGCCTTAAACAGTTACTTTGTTGAGAATTGTACCTCAGAGGGGGTCTTTATTTGGCCAGAGGTCGTGTCAAATAATCAAGATTATTTAGCGGAAATTGAGGTTCGGGATAACGAAGGATTAGACAAGTTGCATAAACTAAAAGCAGATAAGGCGGCGGGTCCTGATAGCTTATATCCTAGAGTGCTCAGGGAAGCTAGTGAATTCATCTTTGAGCCTCTATGCGCCATCTTCAAACGGTCTTTAGAAATTGGAGAAATACCAAATGATTGGAAACAGGGCAATATAATACCAATACACAAGAAAGGGGACCGTACCGAGCCAGGACACTACAGGCCAGTGAGTTTAACTTGCATTTCGTGCAAAATATTGGAGTGTATCATAAAAGATGAGCTGGACTTATTTCTTGAACATAACAGTATCTGGAGGGATAGCCAACATGGTTTTCGGAAGGGAAGGTCATGCCTAACAAACCATCTGAAATATTTTGAAGAGTCCACCAGGACTTACGACGAGAGCAGGGCTTATGACATCATATACTTGGATTTTCAGAAAGCATTCGATAGAGTACCGCATAAGAGACTAATTTTTAAAATGAGCTCCATTGGAGTTACAGGAGGTATTCTGTAGTAGATTCAAAACTGGTTACAGGACAGAACTCAAAGAGTAGTGGTCAGTGATATCTCATCTGAGCTGGGTATGGTGGGGAGTGGCGTCCCCCAGGGATCGGTGTTGGGACGCCTGCTGTTCCTCATTTACATTAATGACCTTGATAGGAATATTGAGAGCAGAGTGGTTAAATTTGCAGATGATACTAAATTGGGGGGTTTGGCCAATAGTCTAGGGTCCACTAAAGTGATTCAGGACGATTTGGGCAGAAATGTGACAAATGAACTTTAATCTAGCAAAATGTAAAGTTGTACATGTAGGTAATAAAAACATTAGACGGGATTACTTCATGGGAGGTTTAAAACTGGAATGTGCTGCACAAGAGAAAGATCTGAGAGTGACCAAACCAAACCTTCACAGGTTCTAGCCATTGTGCCGCAGCAGTTAAAAAAGCTTATCGGATGCTAGGATACATTGCCAAAAGTATTGAGTACAAATCTAAGGAGGTGATGCTTCTTTTGAACTACACGTTCGTGAGACCACACCTGAAGTATTGTGTACAGTTCTGGGGACCATACTTTAAGAGTGATATAGAGGCTCTAGAGAAAGTTCAGAGAAGAGCCACCAAGCTTATTCCAGGTATAAAAGATGAAAGCTGCGAGAAGAGGCTGAATCTCTTAATCTTAAGGCTTAATCTCTTTAGTCTTAGGAAAAGGAGAGTCAGGGGTGATTTGATTGAGGTCTTTGAATATGTTAAAGGGATTAACAAAGTGAATCATATAGGATTCCTTCGACTAAGTGTTGTGAGTAGAACTCGGGGTCACAAATGGAAGTTGATCAAAGGTAAATTTAGCTCTGATATTCGGAAATATTTCTTCACCCAAAGAGTAATTTCAATGTGGAATAGCTTACCTGACCATATTGTTGAGGCAGAGACCTTGGGGCTTACCGATTTCAAAATGCATCTTTACTGTTAACAAGCTCACAATACACAAAAGCATATTTATTTATTATGTAATATATAATTTATTTATTTATTATCTGTCTTAACAAATGAAAGAGACATTATATATTTTTCTACAAATATTTATTGAAGTATTTCGTACATTTCAGTACATATTGTTTGTTACCTGTTTATCTTCCGCACCTCACCGCTTCTCTGTTGTAGACGAACTGCTGAACCGGAACTGGGAGAGTCCAAGTCCATTTCTGTGGGGGTTTCCCCCGGGGAACGTTCAAAGTGCAAGTGAATGCGGGGGTGTTTCACTGATAATTGGGATTTAAGTTATTTTAGTCCCCATAATAGTATGGGAAGGTTATTTAGACCACTTTCTGACGTCGTAGAATGAAGAGCATGACAGATGTAATATTGTAGCCTGGGTTGAATTGTTTACTGTGTCTTTTTATATATTAATGGGTTTTAGTTTGTCTCAGCTGGCGGAGTTACAGCCTATAAAGGCTGGAGATAGAGCGCCGGCCTGGAGAGCGTGGCAAATATAGAGGCGAGCTGGTCTACGGTTTGGTCGGGGCCCAGATTAAAGTGGGCATGGCCTACAGCAGCAGATTTTTTTTTTTTTTTGTGTTTACCCTAAGTAAAAGTTTCTGTCGTTGTGAGTCTGATTTTTGGTTTTTGTTTGTTTTTTCTTATATTTTGGCCAATTTTCTGCACTGTACAAATGCTACACGTGGCTGTCGGAATCTTTTCACTTGGAAAATAAAGCTGCACTTGGATGGCATATTTGGAGTCCTCTCGGTTTTGTGCATCAGCCTCCAGGCCAACCTTACATGTGGTGTCAGAATAAACATGCAGGGATCCAGGATGCCACCAAAGCAGTCACGCCAGCAGCAGCAGCAGCAAGCGCAGCCTCCAGAGGACAAGGGTGCCACAGGGGGAGCTCTTGAAGAGGAATTCCAGCCCATGGTGGACACAACCACATCCCAAGAGGCAAGTTTTGGCAGCTTGGCCAAGATGTTTGAAACCTTTATGCAGTTTCAAATGGAGAGAGACAAGAAGCAAGAGAAGGAAAATGCTCGACAGGAACAGAAGCTCATTGTTTTCAACCACCAGATCACCCAGCTCCAACTAGATATGGAGGCAACTAGGACACAACCACCAGGGTCTGGGTCAAGTCAGGTGTACGGCCGAGAACCAAAGTTGTTGAAATTGGAAGAAGCCGATGACATTGAACATTTCCTCACAACCTTTGAAAGGGCCATTCAGCTAATTCCTT
Source organism: Gymnothorax reevesii (assembly GCA_029721435.1). NCBI lineage: Eukaryota > Metazoa > Chordata > Actinopteri > Anguilliformes > Muraenidae > Gymnothorax > Gymnothorax reevesii. The sequence goes on along the minus strand of CM056573.1, from coordinate 73,777,536 downwards.
TGCTGACTGAGAAAGCAAGAAGTGCTTTTGTAGCCATGGACCCAGCCCACACGCAAGATTATGACCGACTGAAAGAGGCTGTTTTGAAGAAATATGATGTCAACAGAGACTCTTACCGCCAGCGCTTCCGTGCCCTTGAGACACCAGCAAATGAAACCCCTCGTGAGTTGTACACCCGCCTTAAGGACTTATTCTGTAAGTGGGTGAGCTTCAGTACTGCCAGCAAAGATATCCTGGAGAAGGTGGTCCTTGAGTAGTACCTCAGGGTACTTCATCCAGAAGTAAAGACCTGGGTGAAAGAACGGAATCCTGGTACAGCGGCGGAGGCTGCAGAGCTCGTTGAGGTCTATGTCGCAGCGCATAAGGGTCCAGGGACCTACCACTACGCTGGATTGCGCCTGGCGAGGGGTAAGTCTGAAGGAATGGATAAGGGGGGTGGTCCAGGCAGTAGCTCTCCTAGCCAGGCTAAATCAAGCAGACCTGTGTCTCAGGAGTTCACCAGGAACAAGGCTCAGTCAGGTGACAAAGGACAGGTGGTGTGTTATAACTGTGATGAGATGGGTCATATACGTCCAGTTTGCCCCATTAAAAAGCACAAAGTTACCAGTCTCTGTTATGTCCCTAGACCAGAGTACGTTGTCCCTTCTGAAGCACAGTCAGTCTTCCCTTTGGCCACAGTACAATTAAATGGTAGGCCCCTCACAGCCCTGTTAGACACCGGCTGCAGCCAGTCACTAATGCGGTCTCATTTTGTCCCCAGAGAGTTGGGGAGTGAGGGAGAGACGGTCCCAGTCATCTGTGTCCATGGACATGAGAAACAGGCCCCCACAGCTGATGTGTACATTGAGGTCAAGGGACAGGTCTACCTTATGAAAGTTGGTGTTGCCCCAGAATTGCCCTACCCCATCCTGTTAGGGACAGATCTGCCAGTCTTGTATGATCTCATTCAGGATAGCAGGGCAGGGTTTTGTGGTGTAGTTACACGTTCAAAGGCAAAGCAGGTTGCAGTTGCTCCAGCCCCAGAAGCGTCCACACCAGTGGTTTTAGTACCCGGACAGACACAGCAGCCCAACACATCTGAGACAGGGCCAGTAACGGCACCCCTATCCAGTACACCAGTCTCTCAGGTAGATACACTGGAGCTAATGCCATTTTATGGGGATGACTTAATACCAGGGCCCACAGTCACACAAGAGGACAGATTGGAGAGACGCAGACATCAAGTAGGGGAACTTATACCGCAGCTAACAGAGCAGACAGCACAAGAACTTTCAGCTCAGGAACTGCAGGTTGATTCATTGCCCCATGACCTTGCAGAGCAGCAGCGTAAGGACTCCACCCTTGCGCAGTGTTTTAAAGAGGCAGAAAGGAACCCCTCAACCACGTCCCTTGGTGAACAGTTCGTCATTGACAGTGACCTTCTTTCTAGGCAGAGTGAGTATGGCAGCCAACTAGTCCTCCCGAAGTCTTGTCGAGAAGAGGTGCTGAGGGTAGGCCACACAATCCCCTGGGCAGGAAACCTAGGCTTTATGAAACCTTCATGCGCATCTCAAAGAGGTTTTTCTGGCCAGGGATGTACAGTCACATCAAGGACTTTTGTAAAACTTGCCCAGAATGCCAGTTAACAGCAGGGTAACGTACTGCCCCTGTCCCTCTTGTTCCACTCCCTGTCATCGGTACTCCATTGGAGTAGACATAGTAGGTCCAGTGGAGAGAAGTCAGTCAGGGAACAAGTTTATCCTGGTCATCAGTGATTATGCTACCAGATATCCTGAGGCTTTTCCTTTGAGAGAGGTGACAGCTAAGCAGATAGCCACAGCCTTGCTTAAATTTTTTTCTCAAGTAGGGATTCCCAAGGAGGTGTTGACGGATCAGGGTCCTAACTTCATGAGCCACACGCTTTCACAAGCCTACCAGCTTTTAGGGATTAGGAGAGTGAGGACCACCCCCTATCACCCTCAGACTGATGGCCTGGTTGAGCGTTTTAATCAGACTCTTAAAGGGATGCTCAGAAAGTTTATGTCAGAGACTGGAAAGGACTGGGACAAGTGGCTGCCATTCCTGTTGTTTGCGTACCGCGAGGTCCCCCAGGCCTCGACGGGATTTTCACCTTTTGAGCTGCTTTAAGCCCACCAGGTCAGAGGTCCCTTGGATGTGCTCCGGGAAACCCGGGAGGGGCCTAAGGAAGCACGGGACATGAATGTCATCTCCTATGTCCTGAAAATGCGGGAGCAGCTCATGGCGTCTACAGCAATCGCCAGGGAGAACCTCCTTAAAGCACAGGCGAAGCAGAAGGTATGGTACGACCGGGCGGCAAGGGAGCGCAGTTTTGAACCTGGTGAGGAGGTCCTGTTGCTTTTGCCAACATCAGAGCACAAGCTGTGGGCAAAGTGGCAGGGTCCCTACTAGGTCAAACAGAAGATGGGTCCTGCGACATACCTGATCCACATGCCTGACCGAAAGCAACCACTGCAAACCTTTCATATCAACATGCTGAAGAAATGGCATCCCCGTCCCACACCACCACCACCAGCAATACACACCCTTTTCATCAAGGCTGTGAGGGAGGAAGAGGAACCAGTGGAGCAGTACCTACCAGGTCCGGGGGGGGGAGCCACAGCTGGATCTGAGCCATCTGGAGGAGGAGAAGAGGAAGCAGTTTCTTCAGATTTTGCCACTGCACTTGTTCCTGTAGACTCCTGGCCGTACAGATGTCGTCCACCGCCACATCACCTTGATGGAGTCCAAGCCCATTCGCCAGCCCATCTATAGGGTTCCAGAGTGCCTGTTGCCGGTGTTGAAGAAGGAGTTGGAAGTAATGAGGGAGCTGGGAGTTATTGAGCCATCCCAGAGTGAGTGGAGCAGCCCTGTTATCTTGGTCCCAAAGAAAGATGGCACCCTGAGGTTCTGTTTGGATTCAGGAAGGTCAACAGTGTCAGTAAGCTGGACTTGTATCCAATGCCAAGAATTGACAATGTGGTGGAGAGAGTTGGAAGTGCAAGCTACATGAGCACACTCGACCTGTACAAGGGCTACTGGCAGGTTCCCCTCACCCCAGAGAAATTACAGCTTTCAGGACACCATTTGGAAATTTTCAGTTCACTGCTCTTCCCTTTGGGTTGCATGGGGCTCCTGCCACATTCCAAAGGTTGATGCACAGAGCTGTTTGCAGCAGCTTACCTGGATGATGTGGTGGTGTTCAGAAACTCATGGGAGAATCATCTGGATCATCTTCAGACGGTGCTACATAAGCTCCAACAGGCAGGCCTTACAATCCGTCCAGACAAGTGCTCCCTGGCCATGCAAGAGGTCCAGTATTTGGGTTACGTGCTGGGGAAGGGGATCATCCGACTACAAGTGGGGAAGGTGGAAGCTATCAGAATGGCTGAGAGGCCCACCACCAAGGCGCAGGTGAAGTCATTCATGGGCCTGGCTGACTGCTACTGTCGCTTTATTCCCAACTTTTCAACCGTCTCAGCACCCCTCACAGACCTCACCAGGAAGCACCAGCCCAACAAAGTGCAGTGGACAGAGGACTGTGAAGCAGGTTTACAAAGCCTGAAGAACTTCATGTGCACAAAGCCCTGACTTCCAACAGCGCTTCACAGTCCAGACTGATGCATCAAATGTGGGCATTGGAGCGGTGTTGCTGCAAGGAGAGTCAGGTGACCTTCAGCCCATTGCATACATCAGCAGGAAGCTGCTCGAGCACGAAGCCAAATTGGTGGTTGGGAAAGAATGTCTTGCCATCAAGTGGGCTGTGGACTCCCTGAAGTACTACTTGCTGGGGAGGCAATTCACTCTGGAGACGGATCATCGTGCACTGGCCTGGCTGAAGGATATGAGGGACACCAACTCCAGGATTACCAGGTGGTTCCTCGCCTTGCAGCCTTTCGACTTTGTGGTCTGCTACAGGAAGGGTAAAGAGAACTGCACAGCGGACGTCTTGTCCATGACTCCACAGAGCTCATCTTTGGAGGGGGGGGGGAAATGTCACGGAGCTAGACCGTGCCCTCTAAAGTAAGATACATGCACCTATATACACATCGCCATGAGTAGACATTTCTAGGTAACATCTTGCCGGCATACATAGAATGTTTGCTTATTGCTCCCGTGTATATGGAAATGCGTGCTCGGACATCGTGGATTGTTGCTTGCTGCATGATATTGTTAAGTCGGGAGGCTTACCGATTTCAAAATGCATCTTTACTGTTAACAAGCTCACAATACACATTTATTGAAGTATTTCGTACATTTCAGTACATATTGTTTGTTACCTGTTTATCTTCCACACCTCAATGCTTCTCTGTTGTAGACGGAACTGCCAAACCGGAACTGGGAGAGTCCAAGTCCATTTCTGTGGGGGTTTCCCTGGGGAACGTTCAAAGTGCAAGTGAATGCGGGGGTGTTTCACTGATAATTGGGAATTAAGTTATTTTAGTGCCCATAATAGTATGGGAAGGTTATTTAGACCACTTTCTGACGTCGTAGAATGACAGATGTAATATTGTAGCCCGGGTTAAATTGTTTACTGTGTCTTTTTATTTATTAATGGGTTTTAGTTTGTCTCAGCAGGCGGAGTTACAGCCTATATAGGCTGGAGAGCGTGGCAAATATAGAGGCGAGCTGGTCTACGGTTTGGTCGGGGCCCAGATTAAAGTGGGCATAGCCTACAGCTGCAGATTTGGTTTTTTTGTGTTTACCCTAAGTATAAGTTTCTGTCGTTGTGAGTCTGATTTTTGGTTTTTGTTTGTTTTTTCTTGTATTTTGGCCAATTTTCTGCACTGTACAAATGCTACACGTGGCTGTCGGAATCTTTTCACTTGGAAAATAAAGCTGCACTTGGGTGGCATATTTGGAGTCCTCTCGGTTTTGTGCATCAGCCTCCAGGCCAACCTTACAGGCCTGTTCTCGCCATTCATGTTATGTCACATTTAACAGTGGTGAACCTTCCAAGGAGTGGCCCGACTACCAAAATTACTGCAAGAGTGCATCATCAAGTCATTCAGGGGGTCACAAAACAACCCAGAACAACATTTGAAGAACTGAAGGCCTCACAGGCCAGTGTCCATGATGCAACAATAAGAAAAAGACTGGGGAAAAAATGGCATCCATGGGAAAGTTCCTGGGCAAAAACTACTGCTGACCTAAAAGATCACAAGGTCTCATCTCACAATTGCCAAAAAACATCTTGATGACCCTAAGACTTTTGGGAAAATATTCTGTGGAATGACGAGAAAAAAGTTGAACTGAAGGAGCGCATCCCGATACATTTGGCGTAAAACTAACACAGCATTTCATAAACAGAACATCATACCAACAGTCAAACATGGTGGTGGTAGTGTGATGGTCTGGGTCTGCTTTGCTGCTTCAGGACCTGGACGACTTGTCATAATTGACAGAACCATGAATTCTGCTCTCTATCAGAAAATCCTGAAAGAGAATGCCCGATCATCAGTTTGTGATGTCAAGCTCAAGTGCACATGGGTTATGCAGCAGGACAATGATCTGAAACACACCAGGAAATCCACCTCTGAATGGCTTAAATGAAATAAAATGAAGGTTTTGGAGGGGTTTAGCCAAACTCCAGACATAAATCTCATTGAGATGCTGTGGCATCACCTTAAACAGACCGTTCATGCTTGAAAACCTCCCACTGTGGCTGGATTAAAACAATTCTGCAAAGAAGAGTGGGCCAAAATTCCTCCACAGCGATGCAAAAGACTCATCGCCAGTTATCACAAATGCTTGATTGCAGTTGTTCTCACCGAGGGTGGCACAACTACTCATGAGGTTTAGGGGGCAATTACTTTTTCACATAGGGCCAGGAAGGTTTGGATAGCTTTTTCCCTCAATAAATGAAATCATCATTTAAAATGTGCATTTTGTCTTTACTTGGATGATCTTTGTCTAATATTAAAATTTGTTTGATGATCTGAAACATTTAAGTGTGACAAATATGCAAAAAAAACCAAGAAATCATGAAGTGGGAAAATGCTTTTTCACAGCACTGTATGTTAAGTAAATAAATAACAGATATAATAGTTAAACAGAATGGTAGAGAGCTAGCACATCTCTGCAAAGCAGGGTAAAAAAAAAAAATTTCCCCTCAGGGGCTTTATTAGAGAAAGTGGCTCCCACGAAAATTTTTCAGGAGCTATTTTGAGCCCTCATGAAATGAATTGTATAACCTCTGTTATAGGAGCTCAGCCTATGAGCTAATGTGTGACCCAGAAATGATCTGGCTGACGCGTTAGTAGTGTACACTTACGAAGTTCACAAGAGGCATCTTCGGTGCTATTTTCTTTTCGTTTATTCCATTCCAAAAGTTTAAAATAGGCAAGCCATTTTTAAGTCGGCCGCCACAACCTCGTACAGGAAACGGTCAAAGCCATTTGCCCTTCCGGGTCAACACCTAACAACAACAGTTGTTCAACTACCTTTATACCTGACACACCTGACAGTGACAACCAGTGCAAGTTTACAGCATTACACCTTGGCAATAGCAATTTGGCTGATACACACCGGCCCCTAATTGTTAATGGTAAAGAAACATAACAATTCAACCAAAACAAAAAAAAAAAAAAAACACAAAACAAAACAAAGAGGGTCACATTTGACCAGTTCATACTCCATGTACCAAACACAACTTTGTAATAGGCCTTTCAAGGATTTTAGATTTGGTTTGTAATTTGACAGTGTGTACATGGCCCATTTTGTCTGGAAAAACCTCCAGTACTCTGCCCAAAGGCCACGAGCCTCGAGGCGCTGCTGCATCCATCACCACTACTACATCTCCGATGGTCAGATTTCTTTTCTTTCGAGTCCATTTATGTCTTTCTTGAAGTAGGGGTAAGTACTCTCGCACCCATCGCTTCCAGAAGATGTCTGCAATGTATTGAACCTGCCTCCATCGTCTTTTCACGTACTGATCGTGGGGTCCAAACACTCCAGGTGCTAAAGCCGGTTTCCCTTTCAATAATAGCAGATGGTTGGGAGTGAGTGGCTCCAAATCACAGGGATCATCCGAGAGGTGAGTGATTGGACGGTCATTTAAAATGGCTTCCACTTCACAAAGTACTGTATGCAGTCCATCCTCATCTAAAGTTTGCTGGCGTAAAACAGAGCTCAGCACCTTTCGAATCAGTCGGATCATTCGTTCCCATACACCTCCATGGTGCGAGGCTGCTGGTGGATTGAAACTCCAATTAATTCCGACTTGAGAGAGGTTCCTTTGAACTTGGACATGATTTAAGGCAGCAACAGCATTCCTCAACTCCTTTTCTGCTCCACAAAAGTTGGTACCATTGTCAGATATCAGAGTTACAACTTGACCTCTCCTACTAATAAAGCGGCGCAAGGCATTGATGCAAGCATCAGTTTCCAGTGACACTGCCACCTCTAAATGCACAGCTCTGCTAGTCAGACAAGTAAATATCACTCCATAGCGTTTGCAGGTTGATCTTCCTCTTTTAATTTCTATGGGACCAAAGAAATCCACTCCTGAGTTAGTGACTGGTGGGAAGTCGGAATGATCCTTTCTCTAGGAAGATCTGCCATCTTCTGTTCAATCGCTCTGCCATTATAGCGCCGACAGAAGCTACATTCAGAAATGATCTTTAACACAGCTAAGTTAGCATTTGTGATCCAAAACCTCCTTCTGATAGCAGACAATGTCTGACTACGTCCACTATGACCTAGGGTCTTATGCACATGCTTGAGGATGAGCCCAGAAATATGCTGATCCTTAGAAAGAATAAGTGGATGTTTAGCCTCTTCAGGCATAGCTCCTTTACTTAGTCTTCCTCCAACTCTCAAGAGCCCATCATCCAGAACTGGATCCAGCTTGTAAATGGAACTTTGTCGGCTCACCGTGGGTTTGGGAGAAGATGATCTCCTGGTGGAACCTCAATTGCTGACAGTATCGTATGATGGCCACTTCCGCCTCCAACAGGTCATCCACGGTCAAAACGGAAAAGGCAGTTATGCCTGTTTGGGCCTTGACTTGTGATAAGCACTGATCAGCTCTCTTCACATTGCTTGCTGCGGTTTCAGTGAGCTGTGCCCTCAGTTTCACCCGTTTCAACAAGAAGGATTTTAATCTGAGAATCCACACCACAGATGTCTTCAGACGTCTCCAATCAGAAAAATAGGTAATGAACTGGTAGGTTGCATTTCCCGCATTTAATATTGTGGCATTTGTAGTCACCTCCTTCTTCACTTCAGGATCATTGGAGCCTACTGACGTATCCAATACAGTCTTGGGCCATTCCTCTGCAGTCTTCCAAAGAAATACGGGACCCTTTAGCCACCGGTCACTTTTCAAAAAGTTTACCATGTTTAACCCTCTAGAGACATCATCCGCTGGGTTATCTGAAGTTCGGACACGTCTCCACTGTGAGGGTCTTGTTGCTTCCCTAATTGTGGAAATCCGATTTGCAACAAATGTTTGAAACCGTCTGTCTTCATTATTGATGTATTTTAACACCGAAGTGCTGTCAGTCCAAAAGATTGAATCCTCCAGTTGGAATTTGAGTTCTGCCTTCAACATCAGATCCACTCTGACGGCAAGAACAGCTGCAGTCAACTCCAATCTAGGAATAGTGACAGCTTTCAATGGAGTTACCCTAGCCTTACCCAACACAAAGGACACTTGAATTTCCTCAAATGGGTTTATGATCCAAATGTATGTTACTATGCCGTACCCGTCTTCACTAGCATCTGCAAAGTGATGTAATTGAGCATGTATGCATGAACCAAAGTTCTCGGGCTTAATGGACCTAGTCACCTTAAAAGCGGCCAGTTGATCCAGGTCTTCTCGCCAACCTTTCCATTGACGCAAGAGGTCAGGTGGCAAATCTTCATCCCAGCTGCATTTCCTCCTACACAGCTCTTGTTGCATCATTTTGGCCACTAAGGTGACAGGGGCCAAAAAGCCCAAAGGATCGTACACTGAACTGGTTACTGATAGCATACCACGTCTAGTGAGGGGCTGCTGCTTCATTTCCATTCTAAACTTGAAGGAATCTGTGTCAGCACACCACTGCAGGCCCAGAGCTCTTTCCACTGGAAGTTGATCACAATCCAAGTCCAGCTCCTTGATGTCATGTGCCCTTTTTTCCTTGGCAATGGTCTGGAGAACCATACGGCTGTTACTGATCCATTTTTCCAATAGGAAACCACCCTTCAAGCATAGTGCGGTGAGTTCTTCAATTATGGAAATAGCATCTTGTGCAGTGACTGAATTTTTCAAATAATCGTCAACATAAAAGTTCTGAGTAATGGATTGCAGCACCTCAGGGGAATGTTCTCAGTGGTTATCGCTAGCTGTCTTCCTCAGTGCATAGGCAGCGCAACTGGGAGATGAGGTGGCACCAAATAGATGTAAAGTCATCCTATACTCCACTAGGTCTTTAGTGGTGTCACCTTCAGGCCACCAGAGAAAGAGAAGGAAATCACGATCTTCTTCGTGAACTTTTACCTGGTGGAACATGGCTTGAATATCGCCCATGAATGCCACAGCCTCCTCTCTGAAACGAGTGAGAACTCCGAGCAGTGAGCTAGTAAGGTTGGGGCCTTGCAGAAGTTCTGTATTTAAACAAGCTCCTTGAAAGGATGCTCCACAATCAAACACCACTCGAAGTGACATTTTTTTTGGATGACGGACAGAATGATGTGGAATATACCACAACTTTCCCTTCGTTCCAGACAGCTGCTGAGATGTCACCTGCTCAGCATAACCTTTATCAATGAGCTTGTTCATATATTCTTTATATTCTCGGTGGAGAACTGGATTGTTTAAGAACCTTTTCTTTAAGCCCTCCATCCTTTGTCTTGCAACTGCGAAGTTGTTGGGAAAAAAAGGGTCCTTCTTTTTAAAGGGCAATTTCAAGGAGTATCTCCCATCCTGCCAGATGGCTGAGTGTTCAGCAATTTCCATGAACCTGTGATCTTCTCTTGACATTTCCTTTTCTTCGCTGGCCTTGTCATTGAATTCATAATTGTACTGCTCAGTCAACATTCGTTCCAATTTGCATACAGAGATTCTATTTGCTGTAACTGGGGAACACTTCTGTTCCAATACGTCATCTTTGGCACTAGACAGCGGACCATTGATAACCCATCCCAGAACCGTCCTGATAGCATAAGGTCCACTCCCATGGCTGTTAATAACCTCCCATGGCTCCATTATTTTGGGAGCATTGGTGCCGATTAGTAGGTCGACATTTGCCTTTATGTTTGGAATGCACACTTTGGACAGATAAGACCATTTAGCCAAGTCTCCAGGTGTAACCATGTCATCTACTGTCACTGGCATCTCCCTTTGTGTGAACACCTCTGGGAGCATGTGGAAGTCATTGCTGTCTAGGCCAGTTATCTCCAAGTCAGTTAGTGAATATGCGGACACAGTTTTCTCTTGGCCCATAGTTCGTAACAAGAGGTTGGTTTTTCGACCTGTAATATTCAATTTCTGCTTTAGATCTTTTGAGCAGAATGTAGCAGAGCTACCTGAATCCAAAAAGGCATAGGTCTGTATAACTCTGTTCCCCTTTGCTGACTTCACCTGAACAGGCAAGATTGATAGAGCGCATCTTTCATTACCGGCCCCTGTTAGGCTACATGCCTTCAATGAGGTCAACTCTTCACTTGGTGGGCCCTTTGAGTGTTCAGTGGCTGTAGTATGCCTTTGAATATGAAGGACTGTAGGATGATTCTGCCCACACTCTGTACATTGCTGACGCTGCTGGCATTGGCGGCTCATATGTCCAAAACTCAAGCATGCGAAGCAAACCCCCCTTTCCTTCAAGAGGGTCATTTTCTCTTTATGGCCCTTTCTCTGGAACTGCTTACATTTCTCCAAAGCGTGACTAAGCCCACAGCACAGGCACTGGTCTTCTTTGATGGTAGCAAAACTGGAGGTCTCAATAGCACCCTCAGGTGAGTCCATAGAGGCGACTGTGGTAGCTACTATGTTTCCCTTCACTCGTTCTCTAGGCTGCGATTTGAATTTACTATTATTACTTGCGGATGATGAATCGTGAATATCGCCAAACAGGGGGTCAGAAATTATTTTAACTCGTCTTTCAATGAATGCAACCAAACTGCTAAAATGGGCTCTGTCATGAGTAGCTTCCATTATTTCATGTGCCTTAGTTCACCATTGCTCCCTCATCTTGAAGGGTAGCTTTGAGATTACAATTCTCATATTCACTGGCATATCAAGCTCTTGCACATATGGCAATTCCTCCATGACATTGCAGCACCCATGCAGAAACAAGGAATATTCTTGGAGTGAATCAGCATCCTCAGACTTTATATTATGCCATGACAAAGCTCTTTCCATATAGGCAGTTGCTACCTTGTATGAGTCTCCAAAATGTTCCTTTAAGAGTCGTTTTGCTACTCTGTATCCTTGACCAGGAGCCATGTGTTGACAGCTGCGCACTAACTCTTGTGGCCGTCCTCTGGTAAACTGCTCCAAATAGTACAAGCAGTCCACCTTGTCCGCCTTTCGCTCTACTCCTTGTTCGAAGGCCTTTATAAATGCCCTGTATTGCAACGGATCTCCTTCGAATATGGGGATTTCACGAGGTGGCAAGGTCAATGTATTCTGTTGTTGCACTAAAGTTGCTGTAATTTCAGTTTGCCGCTGTAGGACACTGAGGAGATCAGTAGATGTATTATCGCCTCCTAGTGGATGTTTAGATGTTGTCTGCTCCTTCTCCACTGGTGCCATAACTGACTGGTGGGCTGGTTGTAATGATCTAAAGACATTGATGTTTTGCTGTTTTCCTTTGGAAGTATGCTGTTTGGATGCTGCCTCAGAGAAATGTTCAATTTCTGCTTTCCATTCTTCCTGTGGTAATATTTTCTTCCTTACTGGTGGCGCAAGGCTATCTGGCTGCATGGTAGCGACCCATCCACTTTTCTTTGGTCCCATGGGTGTGTTCCATTGCTCAGAGGCGGCTTCACACCATTATTCTGTTGCCTTCCTCCGTTCATCTGCCCATAATGGGTTATTGGATACCAGGCTGTACTGCTGCATTGTCTTTGTTGCCACTGGATTGAATTCCTTTGCTGTGGGGTTTAGCACAGTGGACTGTTTTCTTCTTGCCTTAGCCAAGTATGAGTTCATCCCATCCGACTGAGCCAAAGAACGACTTCTCACTTCTGATGCCTGCAGTATGGATAGCTTAGCAGTCGATGCGTTCAGTTCAGTTTCAATGTCAAGTTGTTCTCTTCTTCTTCTCAACTGTTGCTCTTGTTCCTCCAAAGCATGCCTTTCCCGTAATGTTGCTGCGCGAGCCAGTAGTGCTGCTCTTTCCGCCTCTGCCTGTTTCCTAACAGAGGATGTGGTACTCAATTGGCTCCTACCACTCCTGTGACTTGAGGACTGGCTACTAACATTTGAGATACTATCGTCTGGATTAACCCCATCATTCAGATTTGGATGTATTGCATTAGATACAGGTTTAGGCAAGCTTAATTTCTTAACAGTGTCAGATGACTGTACACAATTAGAACCCATGGCAATTGGTGCAACAACTTCAACATTATCACATGAAACCCACAACCTTGCATCACGCATTGACTCAGTATTAAACAACATTTTTGCTTTAAACCATGTTTCATGCTTTTCCCTTTCATCAGGTGGCAATAAAGGCAACAAGGATTCATGCATAACATTTACGTCATTACATACTTGAGTTAGTTTGTTAAGAGCATTTTCAACTTCCATTTTGTTGTTATTGGTCATTGATACATGCATCAATTTCCTTACTAAAGCAGCTTGATTTAACTTAGACTTTCGATCTGCTTGTAATGTTTCTATTTTCGCAGACAGTGCTCGAGCAGTAGGTTTGACAACGCGCTTTTGAGTTTGTACTACAGAAATGCCGTCACCAGCGACGCTACTAAGAACGCCTGTAGGCATGTCTGCAGAATCAGCTGTTTACCCTCTAGAGACATCATCCGCTGGGTTATCTGAAGTTCGGACATGTCTCCACTGTGAGGGTCTTGTTGCTTCCCTAATTGTGGAAATCCGATTTGCAACAAATGTTTGAAACCGTCTGTCTTCATTATTGATGTATTTTAACACCGAAGTGCTGTCAGTCCAAAAGATTGAATCCTCCAGTTGGAATTTGAGTTCTGCCTTCAACATCAGATCCACTCTGACGGCAAGAACAGCTGCAGTCAACTCCAATCTGGGAATAGTGACAGCTTTCAATGGAGTTACCCTAGCCTTACCCAACACAAAGGACACTTGAATTTCCTCAAATGGGTTTATGATGCGAATGTATGTTACTATGCCGTACCCGTCTTCACTAGCATCTGCAAAGTGATGTAATTGAGCATGTATGCATGAACCAAAGTTCTCGGGCTTAATGGACCTAGTCACCTTAAAAGCGGCCAGTTGATCCAGGTCTTCTCGCCAACCTTTCCATTGACGCAAGAGGTCAGGTGGCAAATCTTCATCCCAGCTGCATTTCCTCCTACACAGCTCTTGTTGCATCATTTTGGCCACTAAGGTGACAGGGGCCAAAAAGCCCAAAGGATCGTACACTGAACTGGTTACTGATAGCATACCACGTCTAGTGAGGGGCTGCTGCTTCATTTCCATTCTAAACTTGAAGGAATCTGTCTCAGCACACCACTGCAGGCCCAGAGCTCTTTCCACTGGAAGTTGATCACAATCCAAGTCCAGCTCCTTGATGTCATGTGCCCTTTTTTCTTTGGCAATGGTCTGGAGAACCATACGGCTGTTACTGATCCATTTTTCCAATAGGAAACCACCCTTCAAGCATAGTGCGGTGAGTTCTTCAATTATGGAAATAGCATCTTGTGCAGTGACTGAATTTTCCAAATAATCGTCAACATAAAAGTTCTGAGTAATGGATTGCAGCACCTCAGGGGAATATTCTCAGTGGTTATCGCTAGCTGTCTTCCTCAGTGCATAGGCAGCGCAACTGGGAGATGAGGTGGCACCAAATAGATGTACAGTCATCCTATACTCCACTAGGTCTTTAGTGGTGTCACCTTCAGGCCACCAGAGAAAAAGAAGGAAATCACGATCTTCTTCGTGAACTTTTACCTGGTGGAACATGGCTTGAATATCGCCCATGAATGCCACAGCCTCCTCTCTGAAACGAGTGAGAACTCCGAGCAGTGAGCTAGTAAGGTTGGGGCCTTGCAGAAGTTCTGTATTTAAACAAGCTCCTTGAAAGGATGCTCCACAATCAAACACCACTCGAAGTGACATTTTTTTTGGATGACGGACAGAATGATGTGGAATATACCACAACTTTCCCTTCGTTCCAGACAGCTGCTGAGATGTCACCTGCTCAGCATAACCTTTATCAATGAGCTTGTTCATATATTCTTTATATTCTCGGTGGAGAACTAGATTGTTTAAGAACCTTTTCTTTAAGCCCTCCATCCTTTGTCTTGCAACTGCGAAGTTGTTGGGCAAAAAAGGGTCCTTCTTTTTAAAGGGCAATTTCAAGGAGTATCTCCCATCCTGCCAGATGGCTGAGTGTTCAGCAATTTCCATGAACCTGTGATCTTCTCTTGACATTTCCTTTTCTTCGCTGGCCTTGTCATTGAATTCATAATTGTACTGCTCAGTCAACATTCGTTCCAATTTGCATACAGAGATTCTATTTGCTGTAACTGGGGAACACTTCTGTTCCAATGCGTCATCTTTGGCACTAGACAGCGGACCATTGATAACCCATCCCAGAACCGTCCTGATAGCATAAGGTCCACTCCCATGGCTGTTAATAACCTCCCATGGCTCCATTATTTTGGGAGCATTGGTGCCGATTAGTAGGTCGACATTTGCCTTTATGTTTGGAATGCACACTTTGGACAGATAAGACCATTTAGCCAAGTCTCCAGGTGTAACCATGTCATCTACTGTCACTGGCATCTCCCTTTGTGTGAACACCTCTGGGAGCATGTGGAAGTCATTGCTGTCTAGGCCAGTTATCTCCAAGTCAGTTAGTGAATATGCGGACACAGTTTTCTCTTGGCCCATAGTTCGTAACAAGAGGTTGGTTTTTCGACCTGTAATATTCAATTTCTGCTTTAGATCTTTTGAGCAGAATGTAGCAGAGCTACCTGAATCCAAAAAGGCATAGGTCTGTATAACTCTGTTCCCCTTTGCTGACTTCACCTGAACAGGCAAGATTGATAGAGCGCATCTTTCATTACCGGCCCCTGTTAGGCTACATGCCTTCAATGAGGTCAACTCTTCACTTGGTGGGCCCTTTGAGTGTTCAGTGGCTGTAGTATGCCTTTGAATATGAAGGACTGTAGGATGATTCTGCCCACACTCTGTACATTGCTGACGCTGCTGGCATTGGCGGCTCATATGTCCAAAACTCAAGCATGCGAAGCAAACCCCCCTTTCCTTCAAGAGGGTCATTTTCTCTTTATGGCCCTTTCTCTGGAACTGCTTACATTTCTCCAAAGCGTGACTAAGCCCACAGCACAGGCACTGGTCTTCTTTGATGGTAGCAAAACTGGAGGTCTCAATAGCACCCTCAGGTGAGTCCATAGAGGCGACTGTGGTAGCTACTATGTTTCCCTTCACTCGTTCTCTAGGCTGCGATTTGAATTTACTATTATTACTTGCGGATGATGAATCGTGAATATCGCCAAACAGGGGGTCAGAAATGATTTTAACTCGTCTTTCAATGAATGCAACCAAACTGCTAAAATGGGCTCTGTCATGAGTAGCTTCCATTATTTCATGTGCCTTAGTTCACCATTGCTCCCTCATCTTGAAGGGTAGCTTTGAGATTACAATTCTCATATTCACTGGCATATCAAGCTCTTGCACATATGGCAATTCCTCCATGACATTGCAGCACCCATGCAGAAACAAGGAATATTCTTGGAGTGAATCAGCATCCTCAGACTTTATATTATGCCATGACAAAGCTCTTTCCATATAGGCAGTTGCTACCTTGTATGAGTCTCCAAAATGTTCCTTTAAGAGTCGTTTTGCTACTCTGTATCCTTGACCAGGAGCCATGTGTTGACAGCTGCGCACTAACTCTTGTGGCCGTCCTCTGGTAAACTGCTCCAAATAGTACAAGCAGTCCACCTTGTCCGCCTTTCGCTCTACTCCTTGTTCGAAGGCCTTTATAAATGCCCTGTATTGCAACGGATCTCCTTCGAATATGGGGATTTCACGAGGTGGCAAGGTCAATGTATTCTGTTGTTGCACTAAAGTTGCTGTAATTTCAGTTTGCCGCTGTAGGACACTGAGGAGATCAGTAGATGTATTATCGCCTCCTAGTGGATGTTTAGATGTTGTCTGCTCCTTCTCCACTGGTGCCATAACTGACTGGTGGGCTGGTTGTAATGATCTAAAGACATTGATGTTTTGCTGTTTTCCTTTGGAAGTATGCTGTTTGGATGCTGCCTCAGAGAAATGTTCAATTTCTGCTTTCCATTCTTCCTGTGGTAATATTTTCTTCCTTACTGGTGGCGCAAGGCTATCTGGCTGCATGGTAGCGACCCATCCACTTTTCTTTGGTCCCATGGGTGTGTTCCATTGCTCAGAGGCGGCTTCACACCATTATTCTGTTGTCTTCCTCCGTTCATCTGCCCATAATGGGTTATTGGATACCAGGCTGTACTGCTGCATTGTCTTCGTTGCCACTGGATTGAATTCCTTTGCTGTGGGGTTTAGCACAGTGGACTGTTTTCTTCTTGCCTTAGCCAAGTATGAGTTCATCCCATCCGACTGAGCCAAAGAACGACTTCTCACTTCTGATGCCTGCAGTATGGATAGCTTAGCAGTCGATGCGTTCAGTTCAGTTTCAATGTCAAGTTGTTCTCTTCTTCTTCTCAACTGTTGCTCTTGTTCCTCCAAAGCATGCCTTTCCCGTAATGTTGCTGCGCGAGCCAGTAGTGCTGCTCTTTCCGCCTCTGCCTGTTTCCTAACAGAGGATGTGGTACTCAATTGGCTCCTACCACTCCTGTGACTTGAGGACTGGCTACTAACATTTGAGATACTATCGTCTGGATTAACCCCATCATTCAGATTTGGATGTATTGCATTAGATACAGGTTTAGGCAAGCTTAATTTCTTAACAGTGTCAGATGACTGTACACAATTAGAACCCATGGCAATTGGTGCAACAACTTCAACATTATCACATGAAACCCACAACCTTGCATCACGCATTGACTCAGTATTAAACAACATTTTTGCTTTAAACCATGTTTCATGCTTTTCCCTTTCATCAGGTGGCAATAAAGGCAACAAGGATTCATGCATAACATTTACGTCATTACATACTTGAGTTAGTTTGTTAAGAGCATTTTCAACTTCCATTTTGTTGTTATTGGTCATTGATACATGCATCGATTTCCTTACTAAAGCAGCTTGATTTAACTTAGACTTTCGATCTGCTTGTAATGTTTCTATTTTCGCAGACAGTGCTCGAGCAGTAGGTTTGACAACGCGCTTTTGAGTTTGTACTACAGAAATGCCGTCACCAGCGACGCTACTAAGAACGCCTGTAGGCATGTCTGCAGAATCAGCTGTTTGTAAAATTCCAACATTGGTCCCTTCCTTTGCCGGACCAGCGAGTTCGTGAGAATCTGTCATGATCAGTCGATAGAAGGAATAGGCCTAGTTCATCAAACGCAATCCTCGAAACGAAAAGTTTATCAAACACAGTCCAACGCAATTAAATGATGCAAACAAAAAAATGGTCCCCCCAAATACCAATGCATTGGTTTTAGATTCACGTAGGTGTGCACACAAAAAATGGCCAATAAACAATGTAGCGCTACAATTCATTTCCCTCGTTGGGCGCCGTGACCAAGACTGCTTCGTGCCAGCTTCGGTAGTGGTAGAAATATCAAATCCAATAATCCAAGTGACTCCCGTTAACATCCAATCGACAGCCTCCAATGCGCTGAAACTTCAGTATCCACCAAGATTCCAGTCGGCAGCTAGGCTTTGACTATGTTATAGGAGCTCAGCCTATGAGCTAATGTGTGACCCAGAAATGATCTGGCTGACGCGTTAGTAGTGTACACTTACGAAGTTCACAAGAGGCATCTTCGGTGCTATTTTCTTTTCGTTTATTCCATTCCAAAAGTTTAAAATAGGCAAGCCATTTTTAAGTCGGCCGCCACAACCTCGTACAGGAAACGGTCAAAGCCATTTGCCCTTCCGGGTCAACACCTAACAACAACAGTTGTTCAACTACCTTTATACCTGACACACCTGACAGTGACATCCAGTGCAAGTTTACAGCATTACACCTTGGCAATAGCAATTTGGCTGATACAACCTCTCTTATGAGTATATTATATACATATTTGGCAATCTGGATCTCATTCAAGTTTTCTGGGATATCTTTCTTTTAATTTTTTCCATTAACCTCAAAAATTGAGTAATTGTTGACAAAACAGCAGCTGATGTATTGTTCATCAGATGCAAGGACAAGACCGAAGTACCATACAATAGATAAGTGTACAAAACTACTACTACAATCACAACAGTACCAAGTGATTTTTATGTCCTTATAATTTTTTTTCCACTGGCAGTTTCATTTCCGAAAAGTTGATACAAACAAAAAAAAACAAAAATTTGGAGAAACAAAAACCTCGGCATTTGATGTCTTTAAACGCGGTATGAATTCTACAGCAAAAAGCCATATTAGAGCAAAATGCAAACAGAGTAGAAGTATAACCTTTTTTCTTCATTGATGCCCTCCTCCAGAGACAGATGTGTCGGGTAGAAGGAACCCTCCAGAACTGTTTCATTTGGAATAATTCCCATTGACCGCGTCCATACAACATTTATCTCGTAAATGAAACTGACCGCTTCAGGCTGGTTTCGGGTGTCTTTGTTTCTTTGATATCACATAATTTTCAGCTACGCAACCGTGGCTTCGCAACATTCGAAGAACACAACCGACCTTACTTTTAAACTTAGCTTTGTATCCTATTCTGATTGTCCGATCAATGTATTTCAGTTATTGAGGAAAGTTTAAACACCCGGGAATTGGATAAGAAACGAGTCTATCAATACATCGTTACCGGGGAAGCTTCACTAGGGCGTGAACTATAACTGTAGAGTTAACGCAGATGAATCTGAGTATAAAATTGAGTGACTGGCTATCGACACCAGTACTTGGGTGGATAGAAGGGAGCGCTGAATTTGTCAATGGAGGGATCTACGCGTTAATCCATGGGAGGGAACTATGCATATTTTGTGTGCGCTGACTGTAATTGACAGTAGAATGTGAGAGAATGAATACAATGTCGGATTTTTTGCTTCACAAAACGCATTTTCTTAACCCCTAATTGGAATTCTATTGGCTCACTGTAGCTGAAATGGTTGCTACAGAGTACTAAGTTTTTTTAGTTTAATTCATACAACTCCTGAAAAACAGGGATTGGAGAGAACTTCTCCATTGTCTAAATCGCGTTTCAGCTCTACCTGCTTGTGGATATTCAATAGCTGATCCGGGGGTGCCATCTCGTGGACTACTGTAACTAAGTGTTTAAATTTGCAGCTCTATAGACGCGAGCGTCTACATCTGCAGAAAGGGGTTAAAAAGGGGTTTAACCAGCCTATTTGTTTTGTAGCAGAATATTACGTCTAGGCCGATAAAAGCCCATTATCCCATATAAGCATAAATAGTTCGCTAGCACCAGGAAGCTAGTCATCTCGCTAGCTAGCTAGCCTGCGATTTAGACTATCAATACTGGGACGGATTATTTTTAAATAAAATTGAATATTGTTGTATCTGTTTGTTTTGCCGTTTATTGCATTATTATACCTAACTGGACATAGCTAAGAATTTTTGTGGTCATTTGTGCAGTATGTATGAATTTTACTAATATTATGTGGCTAGCTAGCTAGCTAGCCGGAAAAACTAAGCCATACCTACAGGACAAGCACATTGTTCGTCGGTCTCCGCATTAACATGGAGACCGCGGCGGCTCATAGGCCTATTTGCTTGCTGCCTGTGGAGCTTGAATTGTCCTGTATTATATTGTCTTTTTTGTCTGCTGAGGTGTTATTTTAGTGAAATGAAAATAACAAAAAATTTTTGAAGGTTTATGCTGTATTTAATTTTCGTTATGCTTAGTATGTAGCTAGCATTCCAGCTAGCTACATGGAACTCCGTGTTGTGACACGGAGCCCAATGAACCATAATCGCAACGCATTATCATAAAACAATACGCTGGTTTGCATAAAATGATTGTGTTTCATCATTGTATGATAGTTGTTTGTTGTGATATTACGATTAAATTTTTGCCTCAATTGCTATTTACGTTGTATTACTCAGAATATTTTTGCTGCGTATTGCCGTTTATAGTTCGCGGACAAAGCGTTGATGCAGATTTTGCCTTGATATTGTAGCTGATGCGGTCAGCTTGACAGTCATCTGGGCTTGCTGGAATCACAGATTTTTTTAAAGATGGTATAAACGTGTTAAATCGTCTTCTGTGTCTAGTTAGCTCTGTCTTGCAGTTTGTTTTACCTAGCTGGATATAGCTAGGCATTTTTGTGGTCATTTGTGCTGTGTGAATGAATGACTAATATTACGTGGCGAGCTAGCTAGCTAGCTGCCCATGATAAACTACTCCATGCCACGGGGACCTGCGCATTGTTCGTCGGTCTTCGTATTAAAATGCAGACCGCTGCGGCTTGAAGCCCTATTTACTTGATGCCTGAGGAGCCTGAATTGTCGTGTATTAAATTGTTTTCTATGTCTGCTTAGGTTATCTTTGTAGTTTTTGGCGAAATGAACATAAGGAAGAATTTTTGTGAACGTTTGTAATTATTTCGTCATAAGTATGTAGCTTGCATACTCATGCTAGCATGGCACGGAGCCATGCAAACCATAGTCGCGATGCATTTTCATAAAACAATATGCTAGTTTGTATAAGATGGTTATGTTTCATAATTGTATGACATTTGTCTGTTATGTTACGATTAAATTCGTGGTTTGATAGCTATTTTACTTTGTATTATTCTGCATATTTTCGCTTGCATCAGAGGCAAAACAAGATTGCGGCATTTCAATTTTGCCCCGATGCTGTTAGCCAATAGGAAAAGAGAGAGAGAGAATGGTCGATGCTGTTTAGCCAATTGGAAAAGTGAGAAAGTGTGGTTGTGCAAAAAAGTCTCGCTCCCATTGAAAATGAATGGGCTCCATTCATTTTCTATGGCTTTTTGTCATTTTTAATTGCTAAAATTAATAAACTATAATTAATATCGATATGATTTTGAATAGCAACGATCTGCACATGGGTGGATGACATGACATGGCAGTTTTGCTGTCTTCAGTGTCAAACATGTATGAATAAAAAATATATTTGCAAAAACCTCCTCAATATTGTGCACAACATTCTGCTTTATGTGAACATACCAACATTAAAACAGTTCATCACTCATTTTTTCAGAATTTTCAACCAAACATGAGAAAACACATATGGTGTGACTGTCCGGCGCTTGTTTCTCAAAGTGAGAACTTAAATAAACTGAAAAATAAATGCTAAAATTCTCCAAAAAAAATACAGAAAAATAACATAGATGTTTATTTGAGAGTCTACTCTTTTCAAAGTCCAAGCAGTTTTGAGTCAGTTCTAATCAAAAAGATTTTGTCACACAAATCAAAATCATATGGTTTGACACTATTTTGGGATATTTCAACGGGCAACTGTATGGACACCCTTGGAAAGAAGAGGACGTCCTTCATCAAGGTTGTTTAGTACTAGTAATACCTGTCCATGACAGGTTTCTGAGGTGAATTATCATTTTTATATTTACAATTAATCAGATCTTGTTGGTACTCTAACAAAAGTCCCACTTCCATATATCTTTTGGTGTGACACATTTTTCATAAAAATGCAACAAAAAAATTATTATTTTGTCATAATTACATGTTAATCTATGTTGCTTTGTTACAGATAGCATGTTGTTATCATGCTAATGTGTAGTAACAAGACTCAAGGTAGTGCTAAGTGCAGAAAACATCATATGGGGTGACATGTCTGCCTGTCACGCCATATGATTTGATTGTCACGCCATATGATATGAATTGTAATTTTCTGCAGATATAATAACATAAATTGGACTTAGTTATTTATTATCTCCTTTTAAAAATTTATTTGGATCTATCACCACATAAAAGCTGTAATTATCCACAATAGATAGTGTTTAGTTTTATTCTGTGATACAGATTTATAGTTTATCAGACAGACACAGCAGAGCCCTTCACAGAAACCTTAGAATGCTGTTTAATTCTAAACAATGTTTTATCTTCATCTCAAAAAGGGGTTTGGAGTTGCCGGATAGCTCACTCGGTTAAGGCACTGCGCTGCAGTGCAGAGGTGACTATCACGTCGCGGGCACGAGCCCTGGCGTACCCTCCGGCAGGGGTCCGCAGCTTTTTCAGAGTAGTGCACAATTGGCCATCGCGCTACATGGTTCCAAATTGGGAAGGGACTGCCGGATTTGGGGATACAATAATAGCTTTGTTCGTTGCTTCAGCGCCTCCTGTTGGCCAGACGGGCGCTCATCAGGAAGAATCTGGGTTTGTTCATGTCTGGGTATCCTCCGCCTAGCTTTGTTCGTTGCTTCAGCGCCTCCTGTTGGCCAGACGGGCGCTCATCAGGAAGAATCTGGGTTTGTTCATGTCTGGGTATCCTCCGCCCCCGTTCTGAACATACAAGGATTCCACCAATGAGTGTATAAGAATCAGTGGCTGACAGGCACGTGCTTTGGAGGAGAGCCGTGAACTGTCCTCACTATCCTGAGTTGGCAGCAAGGGGTTGCATACGAGCAAGCTTTGTACAAAGTTCACCAATTGGGCATTCCAGATTCGGGTGGGATAGGAGATGCCAAATTTAAAAAAAAAAATAAAATAAAAAAAGGGGGTTTGGGGGCCTGCCGTGCGGCCGCCCCCCGCAGACCAGAGTTTGTCGCCCTCGGGGCCTTCCCCTCGCGGGGAGCCTGGCCATTAATGATCCTTCCGCAGGTTTACTTACGATAAGCTTGTTACGACTTTTACTTCCTCTAAATAGTCAAGTTTGATCGTCTTCTCAGGCATTACGCCAGGGCCGTGACCAACCCAGGCGGGGCCGATCCGAGGGAAATAATTGCAATCCCCGATCCCTATCACGAGTGGGGTTCAGTGGGTGTCGGCGAAGGGTTAACACACGCTGATCCACTCAGTGTTGCGCGCGTGCAGCCCTGGACATCGAAGGGCATCACAGACCTGTCATTGCTCAATCTCATGTGGTTGTACGCCACTGGTCCCTCTAAGAAGTTGGACGCCGGCCGCTCGGGGCCGCGTAACTAGTTAGCATGTCGGAGTCTCGTTTGTTATCGGAATTAACCAGACAAATCGTTCCACCAACTAAGAACGGCCATGCACCACCACCCACGGAATCGAGAAATCCGTCAGTCCTATCCGTGTCCGGGCCAGGCGAGGTTTCCTGTGTTCAGTCAAATTAAGACGCAGGCTTCACTCCTGGTGGTGCCCTTCCGTTAATTCCTTTAAGTTTTAGCTTTGCAACCATACTCCTCCCGGAATCCAAGGCATTTCCCGGACGCTGCTCAGCGGGTCATGGGAATAACGCCGCCGGATCGCTAGTTGGCATCGTTTATGGTCGGAACTACGACAGTATCTGATCGTCTTCGAACCTCCAACTTTCGTTCTTGATTAATGAAAACATTCTTGGCAAATGCTTTCGCCCATCCTGCGCCGCTCCAAGAATTTAAACTCAGCTACCCTGTATGTTCACAGTTTATAAGATATAAAAATGTGTTTGTTTTACTTATAATATTGTAGACCAGTTTTGAATTGAAATTAAATTTGCTACACAAACATATGTTCATATGGCTCATATGAAAATGTTTGTTTTATTGTTAAATATCAAATAAATCAATACAATTTGAATATTGCCTCCCAGCATTTAACAGTGGCTAAATATTTCCTGCCATATGAATGATCAGTACTCACCAATAAGTAGGATAATACATGGTTTGCACTGACACATGGTGACATGATCATATGGTGCGACACTATATCATTTGGTGTGACATTCCAAATTTAAAAAAAAAACATAGCTTTATTAATGATAAAACCTGAAAATGTTAATGGAATACATAGAAAATGGCATCAGCAAGAGTCAAAAATATGTTGATAATTTTATAGCAAGGTTTGTCTCAATAGATGGAAAATGTG
The DNA here is from genome assembly GCA_029721435.1 of Gymnothorax reevesii. Classification (NCBI taxonomy): domain Eukaryota; kingdom Metazoa; phylum Chordata; class Actinopteri; order Anguilliformes; family Muraenidae; genus Gymnothorax; species Gymnothorax reevesii. The sequence continues at coordinate 73,753,297 of CM056573.1, read as the reverse complement.
TTATAAGACCAACAGCATAGGTCTCACATTGAGCGATCATTTAAAAAATAATACTCAAATTTAATCAATTTTCACAACACCAGAGTGGATCACAGTCTAGTTAGGATAAATGACTTTGATAAAGTGAGTAACTTAAGAAAGGTATTATCCATTTTCAGTTTATGTACAATTATTTTCATGTCACACCATATGACGATTTTAGGCACTACTACAGCAAATTGTCACATAAATTCTGATTCCAATTGAAAATCTAAAAACAATATATGTTTCTATAAAGATGAGAGTTAGTAGAACAAAAGTCAACCCTATTTATGCCCGTTATTTAAAATTTTTGAAAAAACACTTTTTTCTGGTATATATGTCACTGACCCACATACAGTAGAATAATTTGGTATAAATTGAGTGCAATTGATTCAATACAAAGGATGAATGACTTTAATATTTTCTGTTGCTATCGTAACCACATTAAGTCCCTCTGATGGACGAGATTAACAAACTCTCATCACATCATAGATGAACAACATAGAGCAGTATACTTTGCTCCTGCATATTATCATTTAGGGCCAAGGTGACCACAGAAAATGCGATCAAACTGACCACAAAGACCGAAAATGTCCAAAATGAAATTGCATCGAGAATGCCATAGTTGAGCAACATCTCATCATGTCATTCATCATGATCTGCCTGTTGATCATGCTTTGCTCTTTCATTGAAACATCTCTGGTCACCCTGACAAGCACAGAACACTCAGCAGGCAAGGTTTGCACTGTTGCAGCCACATATTTATGTCGTGCAAGGAATCTCACTACTTCAAGAACATTTAGCAGTTTCAGCAGATTATCGGGCTCCAGGGGGGATGTCACTGGGAAAAGTTGTTGGGAAGAGTGTTTTAGAGCCATCTTCCTGTGACCATCCAAATTCTGCATGGATTCGCATGGATACATTCACGGTGGATCTGGTTGCAGTGCATTCTTCCAGACTGCCATCTGAGGGTGTGTGCAGGCTACATTTTCCTTAAATGCCTAATTTGTTGGAGGCAAAGAAGCCAGTGTTGGTGCACCAGCCACACTCCGTGACCTCCGACAGAAGCCGACTTGTTGCACCTATGTAGCTTTGTATATGAACGCCAGCTCTCAGGACTCGCAGTGCCAAGGCCTTTCCAATTTGAAGTATATTGCCACTGTATTACAACCAGTGAGTCCACTGCTGCTAACAAATCTGGGATAATTTCACGATATTGGTCAACAGAGGCATTGATATCAATCACTGCTCGGCCTTGAATTGGTGAAACCATCAAGACAGAGGATAACATAACATAATATAACATGAATGGCAAGAACAGGTGGTTCAGCCTAACTACGCTCGCCAGTTTCTGTATACTAGTGTGAATATATCCCTTCAGATACTCAATGGTATCTAGCTTTAAGTCAAGCCTGCTCTTGAAAACTCCCAATGTCTCTACCTCAACAATATGGTCAAGCAAGCTATTCCACATTGGAATTATCTTTGGGTGAAGAAATATTTCTGAATATCAGTGCTAAATTTACCTTTGGTCAACTTTCATTTGTGACCCCGAGTTCTATTCACAACACTTGGTCGAAGGAATCCTACATAATTCACTTTTTAAATATGTTAAAGGGATTAACAGACCTCAATCAAATCACCCCTAAGTCTCCTTTTCCTGAGACTTCAGAAATTTAGTATCTTCAGCCTCTTCTCGTAGCTTTCATCTTTTATACTCGGAATTAGCTTAGTGGCTCTTCTCTGAACTTTCTCTAGAGCCTCTATATCTTTCTTAAAGTATGTGTCATGGATATGCCCCCGCCGGCAAAAGACAGGAAACCGGCGGGGACTGGGACCATGCACCCAAAACAAAAAGGAAGGACCCAAAAGCACAGGCTGAGTAAAATATAAATAAGGTTTAATTTAAAACGAAACAAACGGCCAAGGGAGCAGCAGCAAGAAACAGGGCTCCTTAGACACACGGCCAACAGACGCAGAGTGCAAACAGAATACAGCTGCCCTGCCACACCGGCAGTGCAGCTCTTATATACACACTCAAATCACCTCCACCTCAACGAGCAGCAGCTGTGGCTCGTTGAGGTGGAGGTGCAAACAGGAGGGGGGAGGGCCTGCAGGGCCAGACCATCACAGTATTGTCCCCAGAACTGTACACAAGACTCCAGATGTGGTCTGACAAATATGTTGTACAAAAGAAGCATCAACTCCTTAGATTTGTACTCAATACTTTTTGCAAAGTATCCCAGCATCCAACTGGCTACGGCACAATGGCTAGAACCTGTGAGGGTTTGGTCAACAATCACTCCCAGATCTTTCTCGTGTGGAGCACATTCCAGTTTTAAACCTCCCACGAAATAATCCTGTCTAATGTTTTTATTACCTACATGAGCAACTTTACATTTCGCTACATTAAATTTCATTTGCCACATTTCTGCCCAATTCTATATTCTATCCAAATCATCCTGAATCCCTTTAGTGGACTCTAAACTATTTGCCAAACCCCCCAATTAAGTATCATCTGCAAATTTAACTAATCTGCTCTCAATATTCCAATCTAAGTCATTAATGTACAAAGATGAAGAACAGCAGGGGTCCCAACACCAATCCCTGGAGGACGCCACTCCCCACCGTACCCAGCCCAGATGAGACACCACTGACCACCACTCTTTGTGTTCTGTCCTGTAACCAGTTTTGAATCCACTCCAGAATACCTCCTGTAACTCCAATGGAGCTAATTTAAAAAATTAGTCTCTTTTGTGGTGCTGTATCAAATGCTTTCTGAAAATCCGGGTATATGATGTCATAAGCCCTGCTCCGGTCATAAGTCTGGTGGCCTCTTCAAAAAATTCCAGGAGGTTTGTCAGGCATGACCTTCCCTTACAGAAACCATGTTGGCTATCCCTCAAGATACTGTTACATTCAAGAAATCTTTTCCAATATTCCAATATTTTGCACGCAATGCAAGTCAAACTGACTAGCCTATAATTTCCTGGCTCTGTCCAGTCCCCTTTCTTATATATTGGTATTATATTGCCCTGTTTCGAGGATGAAGCTGGTATGTCCCCGTTGCAACATTAGTGAAGCAAAAGAACAAAGATATCAGTGTCATCTGCAACCACAAACATTTTCTTTGCCTTAACCCCTGCGAATTGTTGAACAATCATGGTATCTGCCTCCTCCTGTGTTTTTTTCACATCCTAGCGCTTGATGATGGCACCTCTATCAATCTTCACTGGCACAGGGTCACTTGAAATGATAACAAGCTTATGCTGGGTGAAGTCATCCTTGTGGGATGCCATGTCCTCACATATTAGGTCGATGAGTTGCATTTTGTTTCTGATTACAGTCAGCATGACCTTCTGTGGGACACGTGGACCACGTAGACACGTGATGGACCGCAGAGTATACACTCTGCTCGCTCCCTTGTCTCGTCCTTGCCTTGTGCTGTCCTTTGAGCTGTCTGCTTTGTATCTGAAAATGTATGGAATTGGTACGGTAGGGGTTATTTGCAGACATGTGAACAACATCTATTATATTTGTTGCTTGAAGTTGCATTTCTCTATGTCTCATATATGGTCAGAGTACAGGTTGAACTGATTACAACCATTTTTTTCGGCTGGATGGAATGTATTTGCGTCAGTAATCAATCAATTTGTCTTGTTATTGTGACAATAAATGCTGCTTCTGATGAACATCACAATAGCATTGATTATTTTTGAAGTGACTCACCTATCAAACACACCCCAAAGATGAATATTCGGCAGAGAAAAAAAAACCATATCACAGTTTTATGGGTAATTTCCCTTGGCTGCCGGACTAGAACGTTCCATGATATGAAATGAATGTTATTCACTGTCTTTTTATTTTCATATGGGCCAGGGCAATGGATTATCTTCTATAGCATAATGCAATATCTGAGAATGTCTGGAAAGAATGAGAGAAGGAGAGAGAAAAAGGAAACCCACCAATCCCACCGCCTACCAGTCCCACATATACCCATAAACCTTGCACAAAAGTGCCATTCTTCACCACACAGTAATCTACAATGTAATTGGTATGAAAATAAAGTCATTTTGTGCAAAGGCACGCTAAACTATGACCTCAACAATATTGCCTTGCACCTTGGGGGCTCAGCTGGTGAAGAAAAAACATAGGTGAGAGCAGTATAATGTAACATAAAAATGGAGCTATCTTCTTGAAGGGGTGAGAATAACACAAGCCCAATTTATTGTATATCCCACAACAAGTAACATAGGCATCCTTTAAAATCAACAGGATCAGTCATAACTATTTACAAAACGCTACTGCATATATGCATCAATTCAATAACATGGTTGAGATACGGTATTCAAAGTGAAATGACATAATAGGCCTACACCATAATATCCATTCACAGAGCAGAACAAAGTAGGCTAGTTAGCGGTTAAATATCTTTTTGTTTGTCAGCCTATAGTAAGTTTTGTCCATTATTGTCCATGTCAGTAGAAAGAGAGAGATAGTGAGAGAAGAAAATAAAGATGACATAAGAGAAAGAGCAAACCATTCGGTAACTCGACCGCCATTGACTTACATCAGCCTTATAATGGGGTGTAGGAGCCAAATATTGCATATATTGTCAATTGAATTTAGTTTTTTTTTTTTTTTATACACCGGGTGGCACTGTGCGTGGGCCAAACAGGTATATTAGGTAGGCCTATGCAGTGTTGTGGTAGGTGTATGACTCCGGAAGGGCAAACAGTTTTCGACCGCTTCTTGCTTCTCTGTACGCTTTGCTTTGCCTTGCTCCGCAGTCGGCCTTCACAGTGTTTAATTGATTTGCCTTTTGTAGTACTTTTTAAAGTGATGCTTAGTAAATTTGACATTTTAACTTTTGAAAAAAGCACGTCGTACCTAGTCATTGCCGGGAGAACAGACACTTCAGTGGGTTTAGTATCGGCCTGAACCTCCTTTAATATTAATTCGAAAACCTCGCCTCACGGTAATTGTTCGTGGACACTTGGGGAAATGGCTGCAGTACTTGCTTGGCACATTGGAACCGCTAAGCCTCTGGTTTGCTGTAGGTTACTGGAAGCACGTTACTGGAGGGTTGAGTTTGCAACGCACACAAGTGGATCGTTCTTAACATCTGACTTGACTCAACTGCATGGCGCCCAACTTTGAAAGCAAGGTATTGTAGCGCTACATTATATGGCCATAAAAAATGTGTGCACACAATCCTGGGTTCTAAGTTTGTAAGCCGGCCGGAAATTCAATGATTTTGTGTTGAAACAACTGCGTCGTCATCTCATTACTATTGTGAACTGTCGTTGATTGACTGTCATGGAAACTCACGTATTAACCTTGCCTACAGAGACTAATGTGCAAACCGCAAGTAAAGCCAGTGTGGCTAACGGTGTTGAAACACAGACTCATAAGCGTGCAAATGACCTGGGCCCGTATTCACAAAGCATCTTATCTTAGCGCTAGGAGTCCTCCTAAGTCGCGCTAAACCATTTTATGAAGGAGTAAAATCTTAAAAGTGATTCACAAAGCCGCTGAGAGCAACTTTTAGTTAAGAAAACTGGTAACTCCTAGAATAGGAGTAGCTCTGAGATAGGTGGGAGTAATCTCCGTTGCTATGGCTGACGTCAATTCTCATGCACGAGTCTTGGGACAATGAGCACGGTGATTGGTTGTTTGGTGGCAGGGCAGCCCATTGAAAAAAAATATTCCACATACAACCCGTGGAGGAAAAAATGAGAGAATAGTCCAAGGGGCTGGTTTGTCCCATAAAATAATGGCAGTTGCTAGGGGTACGGCAGTTTTCCAAAGCATTTCAAAGTAGAAAGGTACAGCGATCCCAATTTTAAACACTGTCCTAACCCTAAGCCTAACCATAACCTTAAAACTGACATTTAAATAGACTCCTCCACGTCATTTATTTGTCCTCAAGCCTATTCCTTTTAAGCAAGCTATTGTAGAAATACAAAGTGATGGCTTTTTTAGATTCGGTGTAAGATAATAACATATTGAGCACTTTTGAAAATGCACAATGCACGGTCCCCGCATATCACACTCTAGGCAAATAAACGTACATAGGCAAGAGATAATTGTAAAAACATTAATAGCATAAAACGAGCTATTAATGATACGCGTCACTTGCCCCAATAGCTACTTATTACCCGATGAGACTGAGAATATGTTGCGATCATTTAAATGTCGAGCCGTTCAAGTTTGTTTGCCCTAAGCTGTCATGGATGACAGTTAAAAAAGTTCAAAAAGGACGCGAAAGCCCAAATAGAGCCAAGACCAGTTACTGCTGATGGGCCAGTTGGTGCTGGAGCGAAAGCATGTAGCCTAATCAGAGGGAAATTCGGCTCGGGGTGAACAGCAAATCCAAGCAGTATGCGTGGGATAATATCAGCCAACAGATCGTTGCGGCGTTACCCTCGGTGTCTCGGATAGCTGCTAGAATCGGTTGTATGGGCTGCAATCGCAGAGGAGGTGCAAGATCGCAGCCTACAGGAAAGCATACTAAGCTTGATTTGCAATTAATAGTGCTCAGTTTAAATATACATACAAAATATGACATAGGCTTGTATTGTTATGAGGATCTATTAAATATAACCCTCACTAAGTACCGTTATAAAATAATTCATGCATAGCAGGAGGAGGTACACCAAAGCCACTGTCCCACAGTGCATTCCACAGACACATAATGCCTGTCATAAAAATGGAATAAGCTGCTTCCCATTAAAATGCGAGAATCGTGCGTGAATCCTGTCCCTGTCGCAACAATGTCCAAAATATTGTAATCGGCATCAAATAGCCTACTATCTGGGAGTTGATAGATCGAGCTTGTTTTCTGTTTACAAATACCTCTTCATCTTGGATCCGAGAAATAATTCGAATATGGTTACCGCCAATAGCACCGATGATACCGGCCATTCATTAGATGTACAACAATTAAAGTTTGATTTTTTGTAGTTGGCGAATGTCCATTGGAAACCGGATGAACTGTCGGATGATACGGGGTTCACAGAGCGCATTGATTGTTGGTTGAATCGAGCAACTGACAGATGATTGTGAAATCCCTAAATTGTCCGCATTGCAAAGTTGCATTTTTTCCGGTGTCCAAGTAACGTAGTGTTGCCAAACCTTTTATTTCGGGGCTTATTGGGTTGTTCCTCATGGTTGGAGACGTAATTATCTCCCTCACCAAGTCAACAACAAATAAAATCCCTTCAGGGTCGATTCGATATCTTTTCAATAACTGTGCATCATTCAGAATTTCCGAGTCATTCCGTCTTTCAACAGCAGAAGCCATTTTTCCGATTCTTTGTGAATAGGTTTTAGCGAGTTAGGAGTCCTCTCGACTACTTTTAGGCCTAAAATACTTTGAGAATAACACTTAGCAAAAATATTTAGGAGTCCTAAATTTACGACTGACACACCCATTTTTTTAGGAGTTTCTCCTAAATCCGGCAGTTTGGACCTACTTTTAGCGCTAAGATGCTTTGTGAATACGGGCCCTGGTTGATAAATAATGTCGTTACAAGCTGACAGAAAGGCCAAGCTGGATAAAGTGTCCAGCAGTAGAAAATCGACATAAGGTTTACAGAGAGATGAAGAAAAAGTTCAGAGTGCTCTTAAAGATTTGAATGACGCGTGTAATGATGCAAAACGTATTAATGAATCACTGTTGAGTATATTGCCTGTTGATGAAAAGTAAAAATATGAAACTTGGTTTAAATGAAAAATTATTTCTAATGATGAATGTATTGCTGAAACAAAATCTTGGATTTTATCATGTACTGCAAATGCAAATTTTTCAAATGTTTCAAATGCTGAGGTTTTAAATAAGGGTTCCAAATGTCATTAATTCATTTGATAATATTGAAAATGATGTAAATCCAAATGGTAGCATTTCTAATGCTGGTAGTAGACAGTGGCCTATAATATAGTGGCCTATATTCACATTACACCTTCATTCCAAAAGGGAAAAATTTTGGCTCATAAAGGCAAAATTTTTCTTTTCAATACAAAATGGTTAAGTGGACACTTGTCTAGATAAAAATATCATACAATATTCAAATAAACACGTGATATATATATACATATTCAAACACGGGATAAGCAATCAGCAATTACATTGTCTGTACCCATGCTTAATTTCCAAGACAAACTCCTGTAAAATCAAACCCCAATTCAACAATCTCCGATTCTTGTTTTTCATCTTACTCAAAAACATTTACGGATTGTGGTCAGTGTACACAATCATTGGCTTTTGTCCTGGACAAACATAAACCTCAAAGTGTTGTAAAGAAAGAACCAGAGCCAACAGCTCCTTCTCTATTGTGGAATAGTTCCTTTGGTGGCGATTGAACTTCCTGGAGAAGTATGCCACGGGATGCTCAATGTCATCAGAGTCACTTCTCTGTAGGAGCACAGATCCACAAGCTTGGTCGCTAGCATCGACCGCGATGGAGAACGGTTTGTTGAAGTCAGGAGATTTGAGCACGGGGAAGTGACACAGCAGAGACTTCAGGCGATCATCCCAAGTGAACTTTACGCCTTTTTTCAGTTGGTTAGTTAGACTGAGAGCAATCTCAGCAAAGTTCTTGCAGAACTTGCGGTAGTACCCGATCATTCCAAAGAAGCGGCGCAAAGCTTTTTTGTTGTCAGGAACGGGAAAGTCCATGATGGCTTGGACTTAAGCATTTATGGGTGCCACCTTACCCTGACCTATGACGTAGACAAGATAGGTGACAGTAGCTCAACCAAAGTCACTCTTGTTCAGGTTAACAGTCAGGTTAGCCAGGGTCAGGCGCTGGAACAACGTCTCTACATCTTTTAGATGTTCTTCCCAGGAGTCATTCCATGTGATCAGGTCATCGATGTATGCGCCCGTGTGTGGCAATCCGGCGATTGTAGACTGTATCATCCTTTGGAACGTGGCTGGGGCATTTTTCATTCCAAAGGGTAGGACTTCATACTGGTACAACCCAGATGGTGTGGCAAACGCAGAGATGCTCTGGGCCCTCTCAGTTAAAGGCACACACCAATAACCCTTCAATAAATCAATCTTGGTCAGAAGCTTTGCTTGCCCTACTCTATCGATACAATCATCAATGCTAGGTATTGGAAACACATCAGTTCTAGTTACAGCATTGACTTTGCGATAATCTGTACAGAATCTAGTACTTCCATGAGGTTTTGGAACTAGCACACAGGGTGAACTCCAAACTGAGTTGGAGGGTCTGATAATATCATGTTCTAACATGTACTCAACCTCTTTCTCAGCAATCTTTCTCTTTTCAGGATTCATCCGGTACGGATTCTGTTTTATTGGTTTGGCATCACCAACATCTACATCATGAGAGGCTATAGAAACTCTTTTTGGAACATCAGGAAACAGATCTTCATATTTCTTGATCAACCTCTCAAACTGATCTCTCTGTGAGGGTTCTAAGTGCTGGAGTTTTACATCAAGATTTTGCAACACTTCAGAATTTGAGAATTTACATGAAAGAACTTCAGCTTCAATTCTAGGTTCACCATCTTGAAACTCCCCCTCATCTTCACAAATCTCGGCCATAGGAGAATCTGAAGTGACAGCTGCAACCCTAGCATTTCTGTCATGATAAGGCTTCAGCATGTTAATGTGACACAATTGTTTTGGTTTTCTCCTATCTGGAGTCTTCACAATGTAATTGAGATCATTGAGTTTTGTCAGAATTTCATAAGGACCATGAAATCTAGCCTGCAATGGATTGGACTGCAAAGGAAACAACACAAGGACCTTGTCTCCTGGTTTAAACTCACGGCTTCTAGCCTTATGATCATACCAAGTTTTCATTTTTCCCTGACTTGATTTCAAGTTCTCTTTGGCTAGGTCACAAGCTGCACACAATCTTTCCTTGAACTTGCTAACATAGTCTAACAGACTGATGTGCGGCTCTTCCTCTTGCCATTGTTCACTCAATAATAGCAAAGGTCCTCTCACTTCAAGGCCAAACACTAGCTCAAACGGACTGAATCCAGTAGACTCTTTACTGGTTTACCAAACCCTAACCTTAAATCAACCACCTCGCCTTAAACGTAGCTGGAGAGGACACTGGCGTTGTTTGTTCGCCGCTTCTCCGCCTCGATCTTTTCACTGCGATTCTTAAAATCGCCTTTTTTGACAAACTTTCTCCTTTTCACCACCGTTCTATATTTACTGGATAGTTATCAGGTGAATGCTAACAGTTGTCTAGCAGTTGCCTACCTGTTGCTGCTACACAACATCTCCGGAGACTCCCTGGGCTTGGTCCTTGTCGTTGCTAACGCGGCCGAAAAATCTCCCCCTGGACAGCCTGGTTTCAGTTCGCCCCTGCCATTACGAAGTGGCCCTGGAAGCCTGAATCCAGCCATCGACGCCGCAGCTGCAAAGCTGGAAGTTCCTATACTATCTTGGCCATGCGACTAAAAACATCCTGCACTTCTTCCCACGTTGCAGCCGGTTCCACTATGTTGAGTTACTCTGTCAACCAACTGATGAATCTCAGTTTCCTCACTCCACCGTGTACTGCAATGATTAAGCGGCTGGGACTACTTCATCGTCCGCGCTATATCCACAGAAGTTCCCGCAGAAAGTTTGTCTACTCTCGGATAAGTCCTGCCATCCCGGCTCTCTGGTCTGTCATGCGAACTGTCGCTCCTCTCATACGTCATCAGAGCGCTATCTCCAACAGGAGGATAAACAGCTTAGGCGTTCTCATGGCAACACCTCTTAGAGAGCTGCACGGAAAACGTGGAGTGGATTCCAGTGTGCTGCGGCCAGTGCAAAGATTTGCTGCTCCATCAAGTAGCAAAATTGAACTGTTAAATGCTCAATCAATTGCAAACAAACAATGGAAACAGTGGTGCCCAGTTGCCCTCTGCCACAGTGAACAGGATCTCTGTCTGCACATTGGAGAAAATGTTGGCCCAGCTTGACTTCTGTGATTCAAAAAATGAAGAGAAGGAAATGTCTAGAGATGACATCAGATTTCTTGAAATCATGGAACATTCTACTGCACTGAAAGATGGGAGGTACTCATTGAAACTTCCTTTTAAGAAGGAAGATGTTTTGTTACCTAACAATATGGCTGTGGTGGAGCAATGACTGCGAGGCTTGAGAAAAAGGTTCCTTCAAAATGAGCATTTACATAACTACATAACTACTCTGCATATATAGATCAGCTTATCATGAACTCCTATGCCGAGTAGGTCCCTCAGACTCAGTTGCAGTGGCAAGCAGGAGAGGTTTGGTATATTCCCCATCACCCTGTTTAGCATCCCCGTAAGGGTAACCTCCATGTGGTATTTGATTGTGCTTCCACTTATCAGGGTCTCTCACTGAATGAACAACTTCTTCCAGGTCGCAATCTTACCAGCTCTTTGCTTGGTGTTCTTCTTCGCTTCAGGGAAGAGCCTGTGGCATTCGTGGGTGATATTCAGGCCATGTTCCACCAAGTGAAGGTTGCTGAGGAAGACAAAGATTTTTTGTGCTTTCTGTGGTGGCCAAAGGGAGATTTTACTAAAAATCTTGTACAAAATGTAGAATACCTAATGACGGTACATTTGTTTGGAGCAACTTCCTCTCCCAGTTGTGTGAGTTTTGCACTGAGGAGAACTGCGGATGACTATCAGACGGAGTTCACCACTGATTTAATACAAGCAGTAAAGCTAAACTGTTATGTGGATGATTTTCTGAAGAGCTCAGCCACAGAAGGGGAAGCCATTGAGATGATCAGGCAGCATACTGCTTTATGTCAGAAGGGAGGTTTTACATTGGAGAAGTGGACCAGCAACAGTCGATCTGTGTTGCAGGCTATTGCAGTGAAGCAGAGGGCTAAAGACTTCAAGGATCTGGACTTGGATAATGACCAATTTCCACTTGAGCGGGCATTAGACCGACAGTGGTGTGTGGAAAGTTATTAATTTACATTAAAGTTGCAGATGAAGAAACAGCCTTTCTCACGCCAAGGTATGCTGTCACTGCTCTGTTTATGATCCTTTGGAATTCTTGGCCCCAGTGACTTAACCTGCTAAAATTTTGCAGCAGGCACTTTGTAAGAGAAGTTGTGCTTGGGATGATTTGTTGGCACCTGACATTCTCGGCAAATGGAATGGGTAGTTAGAAGACCTGGATCAGCTTGCTGCATTTAAAGTGGCCAGATGCATTAACCCCATTGATTATGGAAAGGTCAGAGTTGCTCAGCTTCATCACTTTGCTGATGCAAGCGATGATGGTTATGGCACAGTCACTTATGGACTATGAGTGGCCCCCAGTCCTTTGACTACAAGGGCTGCTGACCTCACTAAGGGCCTACTCACACAAGGCAGCCCATACTGTACCCAAGTACACTTGATTCCCAAAGTATCGCTAATGTTAGCAGTGACCAGAGCTCTAGCGATGAAGATGTGATCAGCACTGGCTTAGTGTCACCTGAAAATGACTATGAACCCTTGCATACCCAGTCAGGTGCAGAAAAAGGAATGCCAGCCCTGCCAGGCTCCCACAGACCACCAGCAGGAGAAGGATTATGAAAGGTGCAGTTGCGTCAGACCCACAATCAGACCAGTTAGCTGAATCGCCCGAGAAACTTCTTTCAAATGAGGAGGGCAAGGACCTCAACTCCTGGTGTGAAACTGTCAACGACCCTGCTTTATGGCCCAGTACCACTACCGACCAAGCCAAGTCCATTCTTATTCGTAGAGGAGTAGCTGCATTTCAAAACAGAAGTGCTAGGTATCCAGCCTCAGTCAGAGATAAAAGCATTGGGGTTACCAGTAGGAGCTTTACAAAGGCTTTTCTCAGTTGCTCTCTACCAAATGGGCAAACTGTGACTAAGCAGTGGCTACTTTACTCCCCTTCAACTGGCTGTGTGTATTGTTTCAATGGCAAACTGTTTTTCAGTAAGCACAATACTTTTTTTCATAGATTTTCTGACTGGAAACATTCAGAGCGGATTGGCGAGCATGAGAGGAGTGTGGAGCATAGGGCTTGCATGCTACCATTACATAATCGCTACAGAGGCACAGCAACGATTGATTCTGATATTGTCAAACGAATTGATGCAGAGAGACAATACTAGCAGGAGGTTTTGAAAAGAGTTGTTACAGTTTTTGGGGGAGAGGGGTCTCGCTTTCAGGGGAGATGGTGAGCTACTAGGACCAGCCCACAATGGTCATTTTTTGAGCATCTCTTTGGGCAAGAGTTTGGGAAACTCTTGGCCAAATTTGACCCATTCCTAGCTGAACACCTCCAAAGATTTAGAGGCGAGGGGAAAGGCTCTGTGTCCTACTTATCATCAACAGTCTGTGAAGAATTTATCCATTTAATGGGGGAGAGAACAAAGCAAGCAATTGGTAATGAGATGAAAGAATCAAACTACTTCTCTGCTATAGTTGACTCCACTCCAGATCTTGGTCATGTGGACCAACTCACTTTGATTTTCAGGTTTGTTCATGATTACGGACATGTAGTTGAGCGTTTTCTGGCTTTTGAGCCTCTTAAAAACCATAGTGGGGACAGTTTGGCTGAGTGTGTTGTTGTCATGGTGGAGAATCTGGGTCTAGACGTATCTAACTGTCGGGGCCAGTCATATAATAATGAAAGTAAAATGTCAGGAAAGTACAATGGAGTCCAAGCTCATCTTAAACAAAGAAACCCATTGATTTGTTATGTCCCTTGTGCAGCACATTCAGTGAATTTAGTTGGTGTCAATGCTGTTGACAGTAGCCCAGAAGCTGGATGTTTTTTTTACTTAGTTCAGGCATTGTACACATTTTGTGAATCATCTACACACAGGTGGGGAAAGGTTTTCCAAGGCACTGATATCAAACTCACACTGAAATTACAGTCAGGTACTCGGTGGAGTGCACGGGCTGAGTCGACTAAGGCTCTTTGGAGATATTATGCAAAACTGAGAGAGGCATTCAATGCTATAAAGATATGGAGGAGAAACGTGAAACACGAAGTGAAGCCTCAGCGCTCAGTGGCAAATTGGACACGCTGGAGATGGCTTTCATGGCACACTTCTGGGACACGATACTACAGAGGTTCCAAGCCACAAGCATGCGGTTGCAGAGGCATGATATTGACATATGTACAGCTACACAACTTCTCTTGTCTTAATGAGACTTTGTGGCAGTACAGAGAGATCACTTTGAGGTATTTGAAGGTGCAGCTTTAAATGTCACCACTACTGTCTCCCAAGAGTACAGACATGACCTCCAGCGCACGAAGAAGCGCAAAAGAATGCCTGATGAAAGTGCAGAGCCAGGTGTAGCATTTCATGGAAAGGACAAGTTTCTGATGTTTCTTTCAATGTTATCATTGACAAACTTGTGTCCTGTCTTCACTACCCTTTGAATGCATACACACATTTACCCGAGCTATTAAATGTTTTTTTCATGCCCAACTATAGATGTCCAACAGTGAGCGCACTTTAAAGGCTAACTCACTCGCTGCAGCGTATCCTTCAGATTTGAACATGAACCTGGCAGATGAACTGATACAATTCAAATAATTCATATCAGAAAAAGAAAAATGCCCAAGTAAAATTCTCAAAACCATGATAGATTTGGGTTTACAATCAACCTTTCCAAATGTCTATATAGCACTTAGACTTTTTTTGACAGTGCCTATTACAAATTGTGAAGGGGAGCGTTCATTCTCCAAACTGACGTATTAAAAATTAACTCCGGGTTAGGATGTGCCAAAACCACCTGAACTCACTTCTGGCCATTGAATCAGAGTTGGTCAGACAGTTTAATTTTAATGAATTAGTGGATGACTTTGCAAGAAGAAAGAATAGAAAGAAACTTATATAAAATAGATTATTGACGGATTCTTGGGTTAGGGTTAGTTATTGACACTAGGTTGTTTATCATTTTCCCTTTTAAACCTCTTAACAAAATATCCGTAATTAGACCTACATTTACATTTATGCCTAAATGTTGTAAATATTATACACAATAAGGCATTAACTCTTGTACGGTGTTAGGATTTTTGTTACTCAGCCAGTGTTCATGGGTCGGGACCCGCCAGAGTTTT
The DNA here is from genome assembly GCA_029721435.1 of Gymnothorax reevesii. NCBI lineage: Eukaryota > Metazoa > Chordata > Actinopteri > Anguilliformes > Muraenidae > Gymnothorax > Gymnothorax reevesii. Next base: position 73,738,209 of record CM056573.1, on the reverse strand, counting down.
GTGTTTTAAAAATTGTTTGATTGTGTTGTTTTATGTTAAAAAGCTCAACAGATGTTTACTTCATCCCAATTGCAAGTCATATGAACAGCAAACATGGTTTGATGAAAACTGAAAACGGGTCCCACAGACCCAAACACCATACAAGGGTTAACTGTGGAGTGGAAACTGTAAAATTAAAGGAGAATTCTGGTGTGAAATTGACTTGGGGTGTATTGAAACATGAAAAGGAGTACTAACCTTTACCGAATACCCCACCTCCGTACGCACTCAACATTTCGAAATGTATAGCTTTATAGCCAAAGCTCCCAACAGGCTTACAATGGTAGTGAATCAGGCGTAGCGCTGCCATGCAAAGAAATCGCTGTTTCGCTCAAAACAAATCGCTCAAAGTAGCTCCACACTTCATCGGTAGAACTATGAGGGCCCTGACATTTAAAACGAGGCACTGAGAACTTTGAAAATGCACAGCTAGTTTATTAAAAAAGTCTATTTATGCAAACAGTACCTCAAGCTAGTTTCCAGTCGCCTCCATCTTGAAAGTTACGATAAGTCGATTGACGGGCACGAACTAATAGGAAGGATAGGGGAACAGATTGCAATCTATTTGTTCGTGCTCGTCAATCGACTTTATGTGACTTTTAGCATAGAGAAACGAACAGCTTACCCTGGTATATGAAGGAGGGGAAAAAGCTCCAAGCTAAACGGCCTTTTCGGAAATTGCCCGTGGTAATGGTTTACCTATTGCTTCGGAATGACCAGCTTTTCCTCTCAGAAAATGAGCGTGTTATGGGTAGTGTGCGAGAGCTAGATAGAGCTCCGGTTATGTCATGAACATAATACAGATTTTACAGACCATAAGTTCCGTCTGCGTGAACCATTGCTTATGTGGAGCTTGCGAATTGATCACTTTTACAGGAAAGAATTTAATATTAAATCGATGGCAATGCAGAGAAATCGTTTGTTATACCGGACACGTTACAGCCTGTGTGCTTCCCTATTGCTTTCACCGGTAGCATCACAGAACTTGCCCAGACATTGGAGATGTATCAGGCTGACCCCAGTCATGTGATCGGATAAAGTGATCGTTTCAGAAGCACCCAAAAACGCACCCCGAGCTCTGCAAAACCTACATCTAGTCTAACTGCAGCCCAACTCGGCAGACACATACAGCACCTCTCCGGTTAGCTTCAACTGTCGTGGCTACAATCAGGCAACGTTATGATGAAACTGCCACATTGATGCTTACCAATTTAACACAAGCATACCGATCATAATTGCGGCATATAAGTTAACGAGGAGCATTTTTAATTAGCAGAGCAAGTGAACTAACATGCAGTAGCAAATAAGCGGTCATGACTTTAAATGTAATCTATCGCGTGAAAAATTTGTTTCGTGTCTGGTGTGAAAGCTGTGTAACGCGCCCATAATGCGTGTATTCGCATCTTTGCGTTGACTTTGAATGTAGCTAATATGTTGTGTGAAATTAGTTTCGTGTCCAATATGAAAGCAGCTTTATGGATAGTACACAACAGCTCGAGAGACCTTGGTTGTGTTATGAACATAATACCGGTTTTGCAGACAGTAAGTGCCATTAGCGTGGCGGACAAGTTGCTTATGTGCAGTTAGCGAATCGATCACTTCCACGCTTTCAGATTGATGATTCGCAAATGCTGTTATAGCTGGGGGGGAGAGGAATTTTGTGCTCAGAGCGCTCTTCATTTTGCAGCTGGACAGACTTGTTCAGCTGCTGGAAGGGCATATAGGGCAGAAGAATGCTTCGTCTGTGGGAGGCTTTCCCATACAGTCCCAGTAGTACCAGCGCCCACATGCAGTGCATCCTATCAGGAAGAAATATAACTTAACTATTATGCCAGGAGAAAAGTAAACATTTATGGAGCAGAGATGCCCTTACCCAATCAACATGGCTCTCTTTAGTGCTTCCTGCATTCCCACAGGAGCGACAGAGATCCAACAGGATATCTGATTCGAAGAGCTATTGAAACTTCTGTACTTGTGTATAAAGATTTAAGCAAGACCATAAATCATACCTGACTCGTCAATGTTTGGGCCATTTCCACCCTCATTTTATTGACCCCGTTCTGGTCAACTGGAAAGTTGGGCTTCTCCCCTTTTAAGATGGTCTCAGCCACCTTGAACAAAAATTGCAGTAAACTCACTTTGATATATTTGAAAGATGGATTAAGTGACAATATGGACAGCTCAATTCACAGACCAGCACCCCGCATGATCTGGTGTCCTGCTGGTGGGGGTGGTCAATGGTGCTGCAAACATCTGGACACATTTGTTTTTCCTTCTAATGAGCCTTCTAATAGGCTCCAAATTGTGTAGATAAAAGGATCAAGTGATACTGCTTATGACTTACACAAGATACTTCATTTACTTGAGATAATAGGCAAGCATGAGGAATCATTTAAAGGAGAATTCCGGTGTGAAATTGACTTGGGGTGTATTGAAACATGATTACGAGAACTAACCTTTGTCGAGTACCATACCTCCGTACGCATGCACCTTTTCGAAATATATGGCTTTTAGCCGAAGCTCTCAACAGGCTTACATGGTAGTGAATCGGGCATAACGTTGCCAAGCGAAGAAATCGCAATTTTTTTTCATCATTAACAAGGCTCAAAGTAGCTCCACACTTGATCGCTAGAATTCCGAGGGCCCTGACATTAAAAACGAGGCACTGAGAACTTTGAAAATGCACAGTCTTTTTTAATAAACTACGTGTGCATTTTCAAAGTTCTCAGTGCCTCGTTTTTAATGTCAGGGCCCTCGGAATGCTAGCGATCAAGTGTGGAGCTACTTTGAGCCTTGTCAATGATGAAAAAAACAGCGATTTCTTGGCACAGCAATGTTATGCCCAATTCACTACCATTGTAAGCCTGTTGAGAGCTTCGGCTAAAATGCCATATATTTACGGTTAAGGCACTGCGCTGCAGTGCAGAGGTGATCACTACGTCGCGGGTTCGAGCCTCGGCGTACCCACCGGCAGGGGTCGGCAGCTTTTTCAGAGTAGCGCACAATTGGCGATCGCGCTACAGGGTTACAAATTGGGAAGGGACTGCCGGATTTGGGTCCTCGATAACAGCTTTGTTCGTTGCTCCAGCGCCTCCTGTTGGCCAGACGGGCGCTCGTCAGGAAGACTCCGGGTTGGTTCATGTCCGGGTATCCTCCGCCCTCGCTCTGAACTTGCGAAGATTCAACCAGCGAGTGTATAAGAATCAGTGGCTGACAGGCACGTGCTTCGGAGGAGAGCCGTGAACTGTCTTCACTATCCTGAGTTGGCAGCAAGGGGTCGCATACGAGCAAGCTTTGTACATAGTTCCCCAATTGGGCATTCCAAATTCGGGTGGGATTGGAGATGCCAAATTTAAAAAAAAAAAAAAAAAAAAAATGCCATATATTTCGAAAATTTGCGTGCATAGGGAGGTGGGGTATTCAACAAAGGTTAGCACTCGTTATCATGTTTCAATACACCCCAAGTCAATTTCACACCGGAATTCTCCTTTAAGATTACCTTGCTTTTTCTTTGCATTTCTGAAGTAGCTAGTAGCTCCAAAGGGGTCAACAAAAAGGGCTTTTCGCTCTATGGGGTACATAGCCAGTTAAAAAAAGTATGATTCCAAAGTCTACAGAAAGCTTTTATGCTTGCTAAGGATGTGCATGTAGCTTTGGATAAATGTGCACTTACTCCCAGAGTCCAGTGTCTGTCCTTGCGAACTGCTCCAATGAGTATGTCATACAGTGCAGCATCCAGCTACAAAAATTCCACCAGTTATGACTTGTACATTTTGTAAACATCAAGATTAAATGATACTCACCTTTCTCAACCCCCTAGATAAGCCATTCCATATAGCGGTCATTTCAAAGGAGTCAATCACAAAGGCTTTGGATGGCAGTTGGCTGGCATGTAACAGTTCAGGACCTGCAAATAGTTGCCTATTTTTGATGGTCTGTTTTGACGTAAAAAACCAACTCAACCTACAAACCAGCTTAAAGCGCAGTATATTCAGGAATACTTACCTCACTCACCAGGTCCTAGGGGCAAGGGTCTGGAGATATACTGTAAAGATGTTATAGGGCCCAATCTTCGCCCATAAGATCTCCCCCTTTTTCTGATCCCAGATGTCTGTCACTGGAAAGGCAGAGTAGCATTTTGAAGTTCCAGAAATGGGGGGGGGATTAGATACAAATTTAATATGACAAGATATGTAAATACCATTGCTTCGAAGTGGATTTATGATTTGAGATATTCCTTCAGTGGGAGAGGTGCTGGAACTGGATTTTTTTATCCGGAGAGACGGATGTGCGGGGACACGACAAAGTGGCTGAGGAGGTTGGAGAGTGGGTGATCAGAGGGGTGCTTTCAGCATCAGGTTGGATGTTTTGGTGGGTACAGTACTTGCTGTTAAACTGTAGTGTGAAGCTATTGTTAAACTTTACTGGAATCCTCTCTTCTGGCTCGATGAAATGAACCAGATGATCTAGGTTTACGGTGGTTTTTGTTGTGCTGGTGGTGCTTTTGAGTACAGCAATTTTCTCTTGGCGGTCTGTAATTGTGAATGGTCCGAGCATGTCAGCCTCCATTTTCCCAACTTTCCGCTGCTGTTCCCTGATGTTTTTGAGCAGACGACGTCACCAGCTTTGAATGCGTCATCCTGACCCCGGTCCCCTTTCCTTTTCCTGGTTTTCTCATGGCTTTTTTTTTATGTTTTCCCGCACCTCCTCATGCTGTCTGAGTCTTTCCAAGACCACCACTTCATCCCTCAAAAGTGTTTCCACCTTCTCCTCGGTCACCTACAAGATAATACAAGGGCATTAGAGTGTTAGTTATCACATTTAATTAGTTGCTATATAAAAATATTGGAAACAATTACTTTACAAGCTTACCTCATACTCTCTGGGTACCTCTGAAGGATATCTGGCCTCCCTACCAAACATGAGGTAGTCAGGGCTGTATTTTGCGGTGAGATGTTTTTTGGTCCTGATGCCAAACATGGCACCCAGATATCGTTCCCATGACCTGGGATTGTCCCTCGCCAGCTTGCCCAGAGAGCTGAAATATTCAGTGGCGTCATACTGAACCCTTTAAGAACATACACTTGGATGGTGCTGTTAAGTTTCTCAACAGGCCCATTTGTTCGGGGATGGTAGGGGGAACAAAAGCTCCTTTTTATGCCCAGCTTCTCACAGAGGCAAGCGTTGACCCACCATATGCCAAATATTAATACAAGTCAGCATGGATGACCAATAATAGGGTACTGCAAATACTAAATTTTTTTCTCACCTTATTTTTAAACTCTGTTCGCTGATCTGTAAGCAGTCTTTGAGGGGCCCCAAATTTGTATACAAAGTCAAGAATACAAGGGGTTACCTCTTCTGCTGATTTTTCTTTTAAGAGGGTAGGCCTCTGCCCAGGGTAGTCAACCATAACAGAGATGTGCTGGCTACCACTCTGAGTGTCAGTGAGATTGAAAAGATCTATTCCAACAAGCTCAAATGGCTCAGACACCTGAAAGACAAGAATGCGCATTACACAACTCCACTAGAAAGTTAGTTCAAACTCTTAAGTCACAAGCAAGCTCACCTCTATGGGGTTATATTTCTTCTTTTTCTTTAGGTTGGCATGCTGGGCACTAGGCAACCTGAAAAATGAAAGTCCTCAGAATAGCCATCATGTCAGGTCGGTCTATGCAATTAATGTACACAGGAATATTTAGATAGCGACAGTCACATCTTCACATCTACTTTTTAAAACTTTATTCACACAATTGTGTCTGAATTGTTTCTGGTCTTTTAGAGTGCCCATTCTTCCAAGTTAGCTGATGCATGAAAATGTTTGGGGTGAAGTAATTCCTTTGTTCACTTAGGGGTCTATTCTCCCTCTCACGTGTAAGTCCTTTTTTATGCAATTCGAGTTAAGCGCTTTTGAATTACGCGTATTCTCCCCAGCGCGCTTCGATCACTCCCACAGCGCTTAACTTCAGAAGGTAGGTGGCTATATGAAAGAGGTGTGACTGATCCAAAGTAGAGGCAGACTCTGTACAAAGCTCATTGATTATGGCTATCAGGAAAACAAGGATTTTCTAATTAACCATGAAATTGCAGTTGTGGTCCATGGAAAACGCAAACTTTAAATTTGAATATCGTGGGCCTGCTGATAAAACCTGGTGTCTCCAAACTGATAAGAAACAAACATAATGCGTTGCTGAATACCCCTTGGCCTGGACACGATTTCCTGCCTCAATGGCACAGTGTTAAGGTCAAAGGTCAAAGGTCCAGCAAAAAAGGTGATCTTGCACATCTACGTGTCACAGTGAGTTACCATACCAAATTTGGTGAAGCTGATATAATTAGTTGCCCAGTACTGACCCAGACAAGATTTCCAGGCTCAAGGTCACAGCACTAAGGTCAAAGGTCAAATCCAGCAAGAAACCTGACGTTGCACATCTATGAGTCATAGTGAGTTACCATACCAAATTTGTTTAAGCTGCATTCATTAGATGTCGAGTGCTGGCCCAGACAATATCATGGACGGACGACGGACAGACACGCAGGGGATGACAATACCATTGCGGGCCAGATTCGGCCGAGGGGTAAAAACTGGTATATATGCTTAGGCTGAAAAGCGCGTAGCTACACGCTTTTTTTACTTACGCGCATGGGAGAAGAGACCCCTTACCCATTTACGAATGTCATCTTCCAAGTCAGGCCAATAATACTGACTGATAATGGAATGGTGAGTTTTTTCCACTCCAGTGAGCTCCATGAAAGCCCCAAAAATTTCATCCGCCTCCTCAGATGAAAGAACAACCTTTGCAAAATGTTCGTCCTGACCTCTTCGTCTTCTACAAATGTAGAGAGATCTCCATTTAGAAAGGATGCTGCCCCTGAATTAATAAGCACCAATATATCACTGAAAAATAAAGTTTTCTTGATTTGTTTACCCTTAAAGGGATAGTTCAGATTTTTTGACATGAAGAATGACATCCTCATTAGCAGTGTCATGAATAAAGAGTGACTTTCCCCCCTGCTGCGTACCATGAGCGGAGTTCTGGGCCGTTTTTGGTGTCGTCGGAAGTAGTTCCGACTAGTTTGCAGGGGCCACGAAAATAAAAAGTTTAGATTCCAAAAACAATATGCGTTCAAAAGAGTAATACATGTGCATCACAAAAACCAACCCCTGAAAAAAGACCTCACCATCACTCGGCGCTATTTTATCTTCCTTCGTATCACTGCACGCTGCCGCCTGTTGACATCCGTGCACCCTTCCATCAGCAGTTCCTCTGTGTTTACACGGTCAAATATTTTCATGGTTATACACGCTCGCACAAGTGATGAAGACATTACTTTTATCGCAGAGCCAAAGGGATACCTTTATGAACCCGAATATGCTGATGCTGAACTTCGTCAGATGGATTTAGAATGGGCAGAGAGGGAGAGGAGGAACAGCGAAGCGGCTCAAGCTGAAGTTGGACCCGCAGCTCTCGCTGTGAGAAACCAGGTGAACGACAATTGTTGGTGCACTTGTTCAAAGTGTCAACTAATGCTGACGGAGGTGGAGAGCCACTGCTGCCACGAATGGGAAATCGTCATGCCACCGCTGCAAGATCTCTCGATTGATGAGGAGGCCAGCATACCGGATACTTTCTGCATCACTAATCATCGAGACTTTGCCGCAATCCTCTTGCAGACCTTTTTCCAGATTCCAAAAATCAACTGGAAGAAGTGACCCAGGCCAGCTGGACCTGATGGTCTGCTGTCCTCAGAGTAAGTGTTATCTCTTATATTAGGTACTTAGAAATTTTATTCTGAGGTTGCCCTGAGGTGAGCTTCTAAACATGATTTCTCCCAAGATTTGTGCTGATTGACGGATGCCCCGATACAAATGTACATGTCCATCTTGGGGTGGATTCAAAGGAGGATGTTATGTTAAGTTTTCGCATGTTGAATGATACGTTTGCTTGTGACGCTATAAGATAAAATTGGTGGAGAAAAAAATTCCAAGTACCTACCTCAATGCAACTTCAGAAAAAAAAAATTTTTCAAGTAGGCTACCTGTTTATAAGTTGTGCAGATTTTTTGGTAGCTGAATTTTACTGCCTGGTACGTTGTGGTGACCAGCACCCCTGCCAGATTGCTTCCTTGTCTGTGGGAAACACTGAATTGTATCGCTATGTCTTCTTAGGGCATACTGTATTCTTTGGTAGAATGAGTGCAGAAAACACTACATCAAATAGGCTATATATCATCAAGCATCCAACAGTCATCACTTTTATTACTTTCCTGCAATTAATATACAGGATTGATGATGTTGCTATTTTATATGACTCATAGATGTGTAATTGTGTTCAGTATCATGTGCAGTATGCACTGACTTATCATGTTGTGTTGTTTTCCATTTCAGGCAGTACAGACTGGTTGCCTATCGCATCGTGATAGAATGGGCCCCAAAGAAAGAGAAGCTTGGGCCAGGAAACAGAGTTCTTTTTCTCATGTGTAGTTGACCTAACAAGAAAAACATATCCATCACTAAATGGACAACACACAGGGTTCAAGGAGTCTGAGGAAGTACATTTGTTTTAGATGTAAACACAAACGTTTTCTAAGACATATTAGGCATTGTGTGACATTGAACATGTTTTATTGAAAAAATATTTTTTAAACAATATCTTGTATAGAAAACACAAACAGAAATGCACCACGTACATAGGTTTTATTTGTTTCAGCCCTGTTTATTACTAAAATAATAAAACTAAGTTTGCTAAGACACCAGTTCTCATGGTATTTTTACTTATAAAATAATATAATAAACAGACGCAGTCATGCATATACATACTACATGTGGAGAACTCAAACATGCTCAGGGAAAAAAATTTTTTTTCTTGTATCTGCATCACAAAATAAATCAATAAACAAGTCGACATGGTCTACAACATCCCCCGCCAATCGTGCGCTTCTCATTTTCAAACTCAATCAAGGCCTTTATGGTCTGAAGCTACACACCAAATTTGGTTACTGTATCTGTAGTAGTTTCCCCTTTAGTAAAGTAAAGTTGTCCCCTTTATCTCGGACGGACGGACGGAGGTCAAACCTATATCCCCCTCCCACTTCGTGTTGGCGGGGGATAATAAAACATCTTGCGAAAAACATAAGGGAAGAGAATATAAATAAAAAAGTAAAAGTTGTAGAAAGTAACTAAAGTAAACGAGACACCTAAATATGTTTGGTAAACATAGGACACCAAAAAGCATTTTCTCAGTCTCAGACACCAGGTTTATCAGCTGCATCTTATGTAGTAAAACGTGATGCATGTTCTGCCACTAAGTCGTATTTTTTTGGCTTTGGAGTGGGAGCAATGTTGGCTGGTAAGTTGACTGGAGGATGGATGTGCAACTGCTGATCTCCAAGCCTGACATTCTTATCAAGCCGCCGTTGAATGACGTGCAGCACCAATTCTTTCCTAAAGCCCTGAGTTGTTGTCTCATACAGCTTCCTTACAATCCACTGGTTTGATTGCTTGGAGTAAACCACATTGTATTTTTCTTTTCCTGGGAATGAGGAGAGTGAGGGGATATAAGAACGATCATGAACATGCTACATGTGCATTACTTTGGTATGAAAATGAGTAAGCTTTGTTATATTTAAAACACTGGTGCCATGGTAACCGCCCGCGGGCTGGAACCGGCCCGAATGGACATCCCATCCGGCCCGGTTACATCTGTTCAGATTTTTTTTTCTATTCTTTTTTTAAATAATGCTATGATATAATATCAACAAATTTAAACCAAATGTTGAGTTTTAATCCTTAATGGTTTTAAGTATAATATTTATTTTTTATTCAATTTCCATGTAATCCAACAGTTTGTCTTTCGCTCGTGCCCATCTCTGTAAGCAGCGCGTGAGGATGAGTCGCTCCCGCTGGATATCAGTCAGGATGTTATCTAAAAAGCGGAAGGTTGATGCTGAATGTCGCATCTTTCAGGAGAGATTGAAAGACAAGTACTTCTTTTGAGAAGTGGGGGGCAAACCCGTATGTTTAATTTGTTCGCAACAAGTGGCTGTGCCAAAGGAGTACAACATCAGACGGCATTACGAGACCCACCAGGAGAAGTACGACAAATACACAGGGCAACGTCGGACACAAAAGCTAAACGAGCTAGCCTCATCCCTCCAAAAACAGCAAGCAGCTTTCTCGAAATGCCGAGAGACATACGAAGGTTCGTTTTAATTGTATATCTTTTCCAAGTCTTATTTTTATGTTAACTGCAGCTGTTTTCGAATGGGGATTTCTGTATAACTTAACATTTCATTTCTTGTTTAGGGGCAGTGAAGGCGAGCTATGTCATCGCATGGGAGATAGCAAAAGCATCCAAGCCTTTCTCTGAGGGGGAATTCGTGAGGACGTGCATGATAAAGGCAGCCGAGCTAGTGTGTCCAGAAAATCGACAAGCTCTAGGGAACATCAGCTTATCCCGACCTACAGTGACCGAGAGAGTGGAAGAGCTCTCCAGCGACTTGAACAGCCAACTTAAAGAGAAGATTAAGTCCTTCATCAAGTTCTCCATTGCTCTCGACGAGAGTACTGACGTGACTGATACGGCCCAGTTGGCGATATTTATTCGCGGAGTGGATGCTTCCTTGAATGTCACGGAGGAGTTTGTTTCCATCGTGCCTATGACAGACACGACTACAGCTAACGACGTGTTTGTTAGCCTTGTCGGGGCCTTTGACAATCTGGAGGTGGACTGGAGTCGCGCTGTCAGTGTGGCTACGGATGGTGTACCTTCCATGGTAGGAAGAAAGGCCAGAGTGGTTGTCAAGTTGAGAGAAAAGGTACGAGAGGCTGACCCAGACGGGGTATTCTGGAACTTTCACTGTATATTACACCAAGAGGCACTGTGCTGCAAAAGTCTGAAAATGGAGCATGTTATGAGCATGTTATGAGCATGTTCCCCACTGTCAATTTTATCAGAGCTAGAGGGCTTAACCATCGGCAATTCGATGCATTTTTATTTGATAATGACATCCATCATGGCCTTCCCTATCACACCGATGCGCATTGGTTGAGCCGAGGCGCAGTGCTCAAAGAGATAGCCGAGTTTATGGAGGCTAAAGGGAAGCCTGTTGAGGAATTGGACGACCCCGAATGGACCAGAGACCTTGCCTATTACGACAGTGTTCATGCGTTTCAAAGTAAACTTGCGTTATGGAAGACAGCTCTGCCAGCGCAATGCAGCCCACTTCCCCTGTTTGAAATCTCTGCCTGTCAATCATCAGAGCATGGTCAAGTATGCAAGCTTGCTTTCCGGCCTCCTGCATGAGTTTGCCAATCGATTCACGGTTTTCACTGAACTGGAAAAGGACTTTGCGCTTTTTCGCTCTCCATTCGCGATGGATGCTTTCGAGGTCCCAGAGGCGATGCAAATGGAACTGATAGACTTGCAATGCTGCGCGCGGTTGAAGGATACGTACGCATCTGTTGGAATTGAATCATTCTACCAATCATTGCCACCCGAGTACCCAATTATCACTGCCTTTGCAGGTAAAATACTCTGTATGTTTGGGACAACATATTTATGTGAGCAGGCATTTTCAGTTATGAATATTACTAAATCGAAAGTGTGCAATCGTCTGACACATGGACATCTTAATGCTGTCATGAAAATAGCCTCCACCCAGAGCCTGTCCCCCAATGTGGACAAGCTGGTGAAAACTAAAAGGCTTCTGACTTCAACATGTAAAATGTAGCTGGCTTGTCTCCCCCATGTAACATAGTGGAGGGAAGTAATGATGGGGAGGGAATAAAGGAGATAGGTGTGTGGAAATGTTTGTGGGAGTTGACTGACAAAATTAATTTGCCATCTGTTGATTGTTGTATTGCTGGTAAATTGTTTTTGGCAGCCATGTAATTTTACGCCTATGCTTCAATGTGAGGCTATTGTATTGCAATTCATTTTTGATGTGTAGCAGGCTTTCATAAATGATACCAAATAGCATGTCTATTTGTTTCGTGTTTGGTCTTGTCCCCCGAGGTCCCACCTGAAAATAATCTGGCCCCCTGACCAATTTCACCCTGGTACCCCTGATTTAAAACAAGAGCCATCAGGAGATGGCATATCCCCCCGACCCCCAGCAAAATCGTAGAACAGTAATTTGTGAAGAATATGTCTCAGAAAACATAATATTTTATGTCCACAAATGATCACTATATGCATCATCTTTCCCCAAGCAAGACAGCCACCCTCAAAGCCAATCTAAGTTCCTTGTCTCCATAGAAACTTCGAAAGAAAAATGAGTCAAACTCCAAAATAGGAAAAGGTAGATCTACTCGTAGATTAGGAGTTTAGGAGATATGTTTAGGAGTTTAGGAGATATGCTCCGGGCAAGGTAGCCACGCTCAAAGTCAATCTAAGTTCTATGTTTCCATGGAAACCTGAGAAATTAAATAATCTAGACGCTTTGAAATAGCAAGAGGTCTACTAATCATACTGGTTAATATATCTGTGAAGTGTGGTGAACCTAGGACATCCAGTTTAGGAGATATGCTCCGGACAAGACAGCCACCCTCAAAGTCAATCTATGTTCACTGTCTCCATGGAAACCTCAAATATTAGACAATGTAGAAGCTTCAAAATAGCAAAAGGCACATCTACTCAAGGTGGCTAATATATCTGTGACATTTGGTGATGCTAGGCCATACCGTTTATGAGACATGCTCTGGACAAGGTAGACACCTTCAAAGTCAATCTAAGTTCCACGTTTCCATGGAAACCGCAAAAGTTAAGAAATCAGGAAACTTCAAAATAGTAAAAGGCACATCTGCTCATACTGGTTAATATATCGGTGAAGTTTGGTGGACCTAAGATGCTTAGCTTTGAAGATATGTTCCGGACAAGAAAATGATTACAGACGGACGGACATACAAATGACGGGGGGATATAGTCATCAGTATGTTGGGGGGATAAAAAGGCCTTTTGTACGACAACAATATGTTGACATATCACCACTCTTGGAGCCGTCTCGTATACATGCATTTTTGTGGGAGCCAATGGGTGCTGAGCCCTCATAAGATGGGGCCCAAGCACCCATATTCACACATCTATGGTGTCCTCAATAAGTGAACCATATGATTTTGAGAAGTTGTAACGTTGTTTAAGTACTTTTTCCATAAAGCAAGAACTTTGTCTTTTTTCATGTTATTTTGACTGACTTCAAAATGACACTGTGGCCTCCTATGTCAGTTATTTTAGAAACTCCAATACAGCTAACATATTCTGAGAAACCCTGAAATCTTACAACTGACAACTGTAGTATTCAGTATTTGCTACATTGGTGATCCCTACTATCACAACCACACTTCCACATAGTTGCTGACAGTAATAACAGTTATCAGATAATGTTACGCTGTGTAGAAGCTTCACTGGCAATATGACCTTGACTGATTTCATGATCATTATGTTACTAGCTGATTCTTGATAGTCAGTACGAGCATAATACCGTTAACTTCGAAACAAGTAATAGACGCAATCTAATTAGCGAAGTTTGTAGCTAGTTGCTCTTACCTGGGGTGCTGGTACAGCGGTGCTCTTTAAAACATATTTCTTCCTCTGTCCGGGACGTGTAGGTAGATTATCATCCTCATTGAAGTGTGCACTACACCCATAAAGCTGAAATGCATACGGCAAATCTGACAGGGTTTTTGTTGCTACAGCCCAGAAAATCACAAATTTGCACCATTTTTATATACTTTCCTGTCTAACAATATATTTATCCCTCACGTTAGCTCTCTCAGGTCGCAGCGTTCGCCATCAAAGTGGGTAAACACAGCGAAAGAGGGGTGCATTCAATAGGCAAGATGTTAGCTAACAAGACAATAGAGAGTATATTGGGCAAACAATAACGTTAGCTAACGTTAGGGGTTGTTAAACGGAAGACAGGTGATGGAAGGGTGTGCGAATGTTAACAGGCAGCAGGGCGCAGTGATACGAAGGAAGATAAATATAATGGAAAATGTACAAATGTACACTGATGTACCACTCTAAGTAATATATAGTGATTATGGTAAAAATCATCAATTACCGATAATGGCTTACAAAATGTGAAAAAAATTCTGATACTGTGATGGGGAAAACTTGCAATTATTATGTGGAAACAGCCAAATGATAGATGCTTTCCTGCACAAAGTTTCATATCCCTGGCACCTGTGCTACACTGGCTTCTGGCCTGTCGAATTTTGGCAATTTTCGATTAGAAATTCAGCTGATTATATCTCTGCAGAAAGGGGCTCTAATTTGTTATAATACTGTATAATGTTGTTAAGAATGGAACTGGAGGGTATTATAGCAGGTATGAGCACTATTTCTTGTTTTTTAGGGTATCTAAAACTCATTCGCGAGCTTATTTTTCGTAAATTTGGGCATTTTTGACAAGCTCCAGTACCTACTACACACTGGCTAGAAGGCTAGGAATCGTTTTATTTAACAAGCTACTTATAGAGAACTTGCATGTCAAATTTGGTGATGCTATGTTGCCTAGAAGCTGAGATACAAGCACTTCATTTTCTAAAAAATACTCTCGAGGATTAGGGGGGGCTGGTTCAGGCCTAAATTGCTAAAACTTAAAAACTATTTTGCTTGAAAACTATTTGAATTAGAGATCTAAAATTTTGCATGGTATGTTCTTTTGGCATTATCTTTAAGTTAGTTGAAGCTTGTTAAATTTGAAAATGGTGCCGCAACCACCCCTGGGTGATTTGACATGGACTGACCCCGTTGTAAACCCTAACATGGGGTGGGTTGATACAAAATGGATTGTGTAAGTATGGCTCTCACTTAATCCTTCTACAGGGGTGTGAAATCTCCTTGTAAATGCGGAAATTCGCGTTTTTCACAATGTAATTTCGCGTAAATATGTCATTTCCGGAGATTAAATTTTGAAAAGTAAAAATAAACATCATATCGTAAAATAACGTGATAGCATGCGAAGTGTAACACTGCTCGGAAGTGATGCAATTTCCCGCCATTCTAAGCTCCGTACAGCAATGTTCAAATTTATTCTCACTGAATCATAGTAAAATGCAATGCTGTGAGCTCGCCTAAATCTAAAATCCACATTGTGAAAACATGACGGGTGTTGAATGGAAGTTCGATGTCACGAAAATAGACAAAGGCGTCAAAAACCCTTGCGCTGGTCTTTGTTAGAACAGATCATTGATAAAACACAACTTTGTGTTGTTATAGACAAAATCAACAATGCTGGCTTTGCCTTTTGTAAGATATGCAGAAAGGAGATAAATCATGGGAAGCGTGGCTCAGTTGCTCTCGAGGATCACACTTCTGGAACGAAACACAAGCAGCTCGTTCACATCCAGAAAACCAACTATGCATTACCATTATTAAAGTATATTTTGCGTGGTTGACCCTTTTCCTTTAACTTATTCCGTGTTTATTTTGGCGAGAAAGCCGAAGGTAAAATTCAATCGGATAAGTCTGCGCACCTAAGCTACGTATCCAATATTGCTGTTGAAAAATGTTACGCCTTATATATGAAGAAGAAAAGGACTGTAGCTTGAGTAGTCTTCAAAGTCACACCTCAAGTCTTCCAAATTTTAATTTAGTGCTTTTAATAGTGCATGATCTTTTAGCTACTGCTTAGAGAAGATGAACTTGTCAGGTCTAGTGTTCGTCATTGGAGTATAGTGTATTTTTTGGACACTGACAAACATACTTACAGGTATTTACTGAGTTTATGCTATCAGAAATAAGTTGTTGTCTTTTGCCACATGATAGTGTATTTAAGTAATGTTTGTGTTTTCTTATGATGTTTGTGAAGTAGGACTCGTTGACTGCTTTTACTTGTGTTCATTATTTTTGCAATATTTGTCATATCTGATGAAATTGTTTGAATTGTCAGATGTTTCCTACTGTTTCTTTTTTCACAATTGACATTTGAGATTTTTCAGTTTGCCACTGAAATACTTAAAGCTTAATTTTGAGAAATCTATTCTTTGATCAACTTAGCAAATTGATATAATTATATGGAAGCAATGTAAAATAATCAATTATGAGGATACCTTCACTTATTGCCAAAGTTATTTATAAGTTTGTTGTTGTCGAAATGAGTAAATCTGCAATTCTGCTGCATTTTTGTTCAGTTCATGTGATGCTTATTTTGGATAGGTCTACTTTTAATAAATATTGTAATTTTATTCAGATTTGTTTTAATTGTGAGAAGTATTCAAGTTTTATATTGTGACACTTTGCAAAACTTGCTCTTTAATTTCTTTTAGAAAAGAAATAAGAAATTTACAAAAATGCTTTAAAAGCCACCATTTATGCTTCTTTTTAATTTTCAAGGGGGAGCCCTCCCAAACCCCCCCCCCCCCCCCCCCCCCCATGGGAGGGCGCACCCTCCAATACCCTCCGCCCGACAACTATATAATGCATCATTTCCATTTCCAGAATTTCCTCTTTTTTTAAAAATCACTGCTCACATCCCTGCTTCTATTTTTTTCAGTCATATAGTTATCACTTATGATCCTTATGTTTATGCTTAAAATTATTGCCTATTCTCAGACCTTCAAACTGAAAGAGCCTCAAGACCATGACAAGGTGATTGGTCCCCATGAGGAATAACTACCATACTATCATGCCTATTTAACATATGATATATTTGACACAATTTGACTAGATTTTGCAAAAATTAAATAATCGATTTAAAATTTATCACAGATTTGAATTTGGTTGTTTGTGGCTGCATATTTGTTTGTTACTGGTGGTAGAGGTATCCAAGATAATACAGGCTGCTGGCCACATGTGCACACATTCCGATTACCTGTTGGGCAAACACAGTGATAATCCCTAAGTGGATCAACCTTGTCAGGAGAGTCGTATTCAATTCAATCCAGACATTATATTTAGTTTAAGACCAATGTCTGAAGTGAATATGACCTCTTAAAAGGTTTGGTGTTTACTGGCACACCCACACCCCAGAGTCTCCATCAGGGGTGAAAATGTTCAAAGACATAACCTGCTGCCTGCTTGAGCTGGTATCAGGTACGCCGTCAGGAATTCTGGGCACCATGAAAAAAAAAAAAAAATCTCATTGGGCCCCCCCTGGGCAGCTGTTGTCACCACATCTCAAGGACCTAACTGACCCATTTAAAGCTTTACATAATGCTAACTCTGAAGGCTTGCAACTGTCTTGCTTCTTATAGTTCAGTACTACCAGTGCAATATTTACTGTTAGTGAGTTGTACATGCAACAGTCTGTATACAGGAAGCAATTCACTATTTGATGCATGAGAACATAAAAAATGCGCTAAAAGCCATCTTTTAGAATCTCAATGTAATTTTTTTTACCAACAAGGCGGCGTGGGTTTACAGTTTAGCACAGTCTGTCTGTCTGTGTGTGTGTGTGTGTCTGTCCACCCGACAACTCGGCCACTACTGAAGCTAGGGTGACCAAACTTTGTGGGGTAGATGATCCTAGGGTACCCGGTCCAAATTTGCATTTTGAGGTCGAAAGGTCAAAGGTCAAGGTCAACAAGAGGCGTGGGTTAGCATCTCTATAGAGTGCGCATCACCTAGTTATTTTAAAAATTCCAAAATGGAAAATCATCGGTGATGGAAATTGAAGCACGTATGGGGTTTTAGTAATAAGTCACACTTGACTTGACTTGTGGGGTTTTAGTAATCAGTGCTTCAATTACAAATGTTAAGGTCTTATATTTGAGGTCAAGTTGACTGTGAACGCCATTGACAATCATCTAACTGATGCCAAAATGTTTGAAAGGATGTGTCCTAACTCAGTACACAGAAAGTTTGCATTGCAATGAGAATTAGACCTAGGGTCTTGGGACCTGTAATACTAATATACCAGTGCTCAGCAGAGGAGAGAGACATACACATATGAGCCTGACTCAACTCAAAATACAGATACTCTTGTAATAATTACAAAAAAAAAGTCCAATAAAAGTCATAGAACTACATCAGATTTTTTTTATTTAAGCAAAAGGATCAATGTACAAGCTCTTGAATTTCTTTAAAGTATTAAAGTAGACGTTGCTAGGGCACTTTCTTAGCAACAGGTTATACTACGACACACAAACAAAAAAAAACTCCGCACTTCAACAATTGAAAAACAATCATTTTTAGAACTGACAACTTCAAAGAATTCCCCTAAATAAAAC
Organism: Gymnothorax reevesii; assembly: GCA_029721435.1. Taxonomy (NCBI): domain Eukaryota; kingdom Metazoa; phylum Chordata; class Actinopteri; order Anguilliformes; family Muraenidae; genus Gymnothorax; species Gymnothorax reevesii. Next base: position 73,719,995 of record CM056573.1, on the reverse strand, counting down.
CATGGATTTAGAATATGGGTTTTTGTGCGCATTCTGGCTGCCTCTTCAGTGATTGATGATCTTTCATTCTTAACACTGCTCGATGACTTTGTCGCAATCATGACTGTGTTTATTGAATAACCTTCCCCTCTCTGTCAGCATCTCCACCTCTACTTCAACCTTGATTTACCCATTGTACATTCAGTCGCTTGGTTGTCCGCCAATCAAGTCATACATATGATTTGTAACCAAGATGTGTTGCAAATCTTTGTTAGATTGGCTGTCCAACTGGATGCTAAAACATTGTAAAACAGAAATTCAACGGCAGGAAAAAACAAGACCATTCTTTTCGGATTCATATCTTTTGCTCTGGAATACATGATACATGATTGGTCAACCTGCTGTAGCTAGCTTATTTCACTATAGATATTAAAGGAGAAATCCGGTGTGAAATTGACTTGGGGTGTATTGAAACACGATAATGAGTACTAACTTTTGTCGAATACCCCACCTCCGGATGCACGCAACATTTCAAAACAAATGGCTTTTTAGCCGAAGCTCCCAACAGGCTTACAACGGTAGCGAGTCGGGCATGGCATTGGCATGCAAAGAAATCGCTATTTTTTTCATCATTAACAAAGCTCAAAGAAGCTCCACACTTCATCGCTAGAATTTTGAGGGCCCTGACATTCAACACGAGGCACTGAAAACTTTGAAAATGCACAGGTAGTTTAGTAAAAAGGACTATTTATGCAAACAGTACCTTGAGGTAGTTTCCAGTCACCTCCATCTTGAAAGTAACAATAAGTCGATTGACGAGCACGAACGAATTGATTGCAATCTGTTCCCCTATCCTTCCTATTCGTTCGTACTGGTGGGCAGTGGATGGACAGAAAACATCCCTTGAAACGGATGAGATTAGTGACCTGATTTCAATCAATGTTCCAGGTCAACCTGTTAGTTTCCCTTATAATTATTAAATGTTTAGGCGAGTGAATAATAATTTCTATAAAATGTTTAATTCATATGCCTAAACCCCTTTGTGCAGAAGCCAAATTTGGCTATTTATGGGTTACCCAATTTAATGCTTTATAATTCAAGATTTAAACTTTATAAAGAGGAAAAATGTGGCTAAACTCATAAAACACACTTACAGCATTTAAATTTACATTGTATTTCAGGTTATTTTCATGATTTTGGGAGAGAAAATGGGCTGCAAACATAAAGATTTTCATGAGAATTCACCATTGAAATTGCAATTGAAAATTGAATTGAAAAACTGCTGGGGCTTAAATCCATACTTTTCTGGGATCATAATCTCCTTGACCTTAAGTAGAATTCATCTTCAACATTACATTCTAGATTACCTACATGCTATTTGCCAAATTATACAGCTATCCAAGTGGCTCCTCAAAGTCTGAGAACCCTCAAAATGGTGCACTGTCAAATCATAAAATAATTATGTATTTAACACAAATTAAGTTTTGAGGCATGAGATTTAATATGAACGAATGGTTTTCTGGTTGAGTTTAGCAAGAATTTGTCAATATCAGTGCAGTTGAACATCAGTGGTCATCAGTAACCTCTTCAAACACAAAACATGCCTTTTCTCCATAAAAAGGTTTAGAGTTTTGTCCATTTTTCTTCTTATTACCCCAAGCCAGCACAAACACTCATCAAATAAACTGCTGATTAAATGGTCAGAACATTCACCATGTAATGGAAGCTACTAGTTCCCACTTCTGAGTTCACAAACTCATTTCAACACTTAAAAGGAACAAGTACAACTCACTAACTCAGTAATATCTGAATTCAGAAATATACCTTATTTTGACAGAACAGACATTTCACTTTCAGGGAAGATCACACAATATATTTGTCCTTAGATTCAGCAGAACGGTGCAATGAACGTACCAGGGGGTCCACCCAAATGCATGGGGAGTTCACATTTTAAACAGGAAAAAAACCTTGGAATTCGACTTTGTTGAGTACGGTATACATTCCAAAACAAAAAGCAAAAGTAGCAGCCTAACCTTTTTCATGAATCCCCTCCTCCAGAGACTAATGTATCCAGTAGAAGGAATCCTCCGGTCCTGTTTGATTCAAAATAATTTCTATTGACCATGTCCTTATCTCATTTCAATCCTCTAAATGTAACTGAACACTTCATGCCCAGGTTTGTGAGTCTTTTTTTCTATAAATCGCGTCCATTTCAGATGCGCAATTTGCGCAACGTAGACAGGATACAGCCGAGCCTGCTGATACCAAGGATGTTTTATATTTCACTGGATATATAATTGGAAAATGGCCGCCCATTCATTTCAATGGAAATTGCTCAATGGCGCACCATGTCGACATGGGGGCCAAGCTTCCGGACCCACGCGTGCATGCGCTGTGATTTTTTTGCTCACACATGCGTAGTGTGGGGCTCATGAACTCAGTGGTATCCAAGGTGTCCATGACAATGGCTTGCGCTTGTGGGACTCCGACCTAGGGTGCGTATTCACGATCACTTTTCTCAGGAAATTGAAGTCTGTCCACTGCAGACTGCACCCTGATGTAAGTATGAGCGGAAAGAAAAAAAACATCGCTGCCGGTGAAGGTTTAATCACAGTTTGAGATACAATTTTATAATACAAATGCAATAAATGTTTAAAACGATTTTTATTTTACAGGGAATTAATACTATTGATTTCAACTCAAAAATGTCAGCAAAATACTTGACTTGCTGTTGCGTAACGTGACATTGCTCAGGGGTGCATTTCCCGAAATCAGAGATGCTAACTTCCGTAGTTGGAACCATTAACTGTGAATGGACGAGCTACGTAGGTTGCTGCAACTATGCTTTTAGGAAAAGCACCCCAGACTTGTGTCCTCTTTAGTTCAACGATGAATAACTACATTAATGGAGTCAGACGATTTTCGCTCGTCTGTGTGCGAATTCCATTATCTTTTCCGGATTCAAGACAATAAACCGAACACACAACGCATTGCAGGTGCTTTAAAAATCGCTATGTTTTAAAATCAGGAGCCTTAAACTTTTGTCAAATCTGGCAAGGTAATTTACTTTTAGCTAATGTAACTTATAACCATTCCATTGAGTATAGTAAAATATGGGTCTATCGTGAAATGTTACGCACATTGTACTGCGTTACCTTTGTCTAAAAGCTCTTTTTTTCTGCCTTTGGGGGGTGCGCCATGCCAACAGGGTGTGTCCAGGAATATGTTGCAATTTCATGGCCGGCGTAGCCAGGCACAAGTACTCCTCTGTCCTGCCTCAGTCCCTCCTGCCGGCGCAAGTGGCAAAGAGGGAGAAGAGAAGGCGTGTTTGGGTATAACACAGCCGAGTCAAATCTTCACCAATCAAATGAGCTCCTCTCCTCACCTTTAATGCATTGGAATATAGGAGCTTCTGTCCTATATCTGCATGATGCTTTAATATTGCATTTTACTTTGCTGCTTCAGGCATGTTTTCTGCACTGCTTACATCTAAATTGAGCATTATGAACATGAGTTAGCTGGCTATCTAGGGCATTCGCGAATTATTACTATTATTGAACTTAAATGGAATTTCAAAATGAAACGACGTCAGATCATTAAAACTTATGAAGTTGGAATGAAATACTACGGTTGCTCATTTATTTCTTCTGCCTGCATTATTGGGAAGAGAAACAATGGATGGCATGGTCCTATTATTACACCCTGTTGCTGCTTAAAATTTTGTGATCAACATGCATGGACAACAATGCAAGATACGTTGCACATTTATTTTCAATATGTGATCTTAACTCAGTACGAGATCATAGCAATCAGGCTGTATTCCTTTCCCCCACTAAAAGCAATAAAACCGAAGTGACAATAATAGTTGCCTAGTATTAAGGCACGCAAAACAAATTTTTCGAACGACAGATTGCATTGAACGCACTGTCAATGTGTCCAAAAGTCTGACAGGGTTTTAATATATCTCTGTGTCCGACAGTTGGATGGTTTCAAAACAGACAGTTGATTATTGTTTTTAATTTCTTCAAATCTACTGAATGTTTTAGATATTAAACATGAATGTTTTGGGCTCAGTTCTTCAAGATGAGTACCGAGAATTTCAATCAATGTTTCTGTTTAAGCTCTGCTCAATAAAGTGAGTCGACATTGGCGCGGGACAATGTACAATGCCAGTCGGACATTAAATGTAAAATACTCCGTGTCAGACAGCCAAAAAAAAAAAGAGGACGATTACAACAGATTGATAAGAATAAGAAGAAACATTTTAACAACAAACAGAACATCCAATGAACACTGCGATTTAAATATTTGCGGGCCATCTTTTTTGAATGCTCTGTATGTTGGTGATATATTTTTTTTCTTTATTTCATAGTAAATCTGTTCTCATACCAATACTTTTACTTTTTGCTGGCTGCCGGTGTAACAGGACAGATTAACCCCCCCCCGACGCTTTAACCCGGGGAGTTAAACCGTCCTAGGACAGATTAACTCCCGGGGGTTAAAGCGTCCTTGGACAGATTAACTCCCGGGGGTTAAAGTGTCCGAGGACAGATTAACTCCCGGGGGTTAAAGTGTCCGAGGACAGATTATACCCCTCTAGGATAGATTAACCCCCCCACCAATATTCAAAAATTAATTATCTGTTATATTTTATTTTTTCTACACCCCTCTAGACGTTCTACAGATGTGTTATTTTTTATTGTATGTTTCTATAAATAAACTATAGCTATGACCTTTTGATTGGAATTTGATTGATGTCTTTTCCAAATGTTTGTTTTCCTATCCATTTAGTTTTGTAGTTTCGTACTATAATGCTGTCGGTGTTGTAAAAAGTGCAGAATACAATTATAGAAAAAAAAAGTTTAATCACAAAAAAAGAATACAGTATATGGTTTAGATTGCATTTGTACTCCACATGTTGATGACACAACGTCATAACTATTAATTAACTATTCACTTATACTTACTTTTATTATTGAAACTTACTATTCACTAATACTTGTTAAGATATGCTGGAACTAACTCCAAAGCACAACAATACAAAATACTGACATCTTTATTTCTCAAACTAACTGCAGTACTTGAACTACCAGCATTACTGAGGTATCGAAACTCCAACAGACTTGCATTCAGTGTTACAACTTCTGCTACACAGCCGTGGCTCAGGGTAAATGCAACATAAATGGGAGACACGCAATAGCTCTCCCCAGGTCAACCCCTCCAGAAACCACAGGCATTTGTAACAGTTGACAGTCTGAACATAACCAAACTTAAGTGAACTGGCCCATGCCTTCTAAACAAGGGTAATGGGGTAAACTAAATTAAACACTGATGACAACATTGAAATACTCGGTTTGATTCTCCAGATAAATGGCATGGTCCGTCTGCTTTTGCAGACTGAAGCTTGCTGGATACCGTAGCCATTGCATTGTTTGGCCAACCTTTGCATAGACCACAATGTCACTTCCAATCAGGCTGGCTGCGGCCATGATCTCTGCATCTGTTGCCCACACTCCATCCTGTGACATTTTCGAGGTGCTCAAGTATTTGTCAACATTCTTTTCAAGGTAGTCTGCAAGCTTTGCATTGATGTTTTTGTTCATGTGTTCCACGTCTCTGATTGTGTTGTGGCTCTTCTCTGATCCTGCGATTGCGTAGCTTATGGATCTGTATAGCAGTCGCCATCACCTTTTGTTGTGTACCTTTTTTTGGGCTCAGACAGTTCAGCAGGTTGGCCAAAATCGACTGACTTGGTTGATATTAAACCCAGCGCTGCTGCAAGCTTCTTTCTCTCATTCCTGGGGATTGGGGTTTACTTCCTGGTGGGCTTAGGTTTTTCTCCCACACATCGAGACATCGAGCTCATCCATTGATCTCCTCAGTGGCTTGGGATGATCCTTTATGATGTGATTGGGGCAGTTCGAGTTGGTAGGGTGCTCAAGTCCATCCATTGGTGTCTTGGGAGGTTGGGGTTTGTCCTGTAAAATTAGATTACATTCGATTCATTTATTGTCATTGGCAAAAAACAACGAAATTATGGTCAGCAGCTCTGTTTGTCAGTGTAGGCCTTAGTGTCTTACACAGATGCCTACATCATTAAACTAGCTATAGGAGTCTGGTACCGAGACTAGGCCTTTATAGACCTATGATATACAATAACACATACAATGACAAACAAACAAAACCACAATGCAAAAAGTTACAGATTAAGTGCACTCACTGTGATGTCACCGATGTCACTGGGGAACTGCGCATTGGCTTGGTACATCTTCAGGTTGCTGGCATGGTAAGTATTGTTGAGCGTTTTCCCAGAATTCATATTCTGTAGCTTTACACGACCTTTGCTGAGGGACTTGACAACAGTGTATGGGCCTATCCAGCGAGGCTCCATCTTGGCTCCCATCCTGTTGTACCGTCGACTGTTTTTTAAGTACACCATTGACCCTGTGGTGATCTCTCTGTGACTCACATGGCGAAGATTGAAGTTCAGCTTTTGACGAGGCTGAGCACTAGTGATGTTGCTGGAGACTACAGTACAGAGGTTGTCACGGATTTTGTGTAGTGTCTAGAAGTGTTGCATCATCACTGTCAGCAGTAGACTTCAGGTCAATGGGCAGCTTGGCTGTGCGGGCGTACATCTCTTCAAAGGGCGTGCACTTTGTTGATGCATGGACAGAAGTGTGGTAGGCGAACAACACACCTGGAATGTACTGGTCCCAGTCGTCTGCTTTCTCATTCACAAACTTAGCCAGTGCAGCCTTGAGCGTCCTGTTGTCCCGTTCCCTTTGGCCATTAGACTGCGGGTGGTATGCAGAGGCGATACGGTGGTCCGTCTGGAAGCATTCCGTAAGCGAGTCAATGACATTGTTCACGAATTCACAACCCTGGTCACTGATCAGGCTATCCATGCAGCCTAGTCGACAGACGACAGAGTAAAGAAACTGTGCCAATGACTTGCCATTCTTGTCTGGTATGGCTGCAGCTTCAGATCACTTGTAGAAGTAATCTGTTATGGCAACAATGTACTTGTTCCCATTTGCAGTTTCCTGAAGAGGGCCAATGATGTTGATCCCAACCAGACTCCAGATCTTGGTAGGCACAGGTACGCTGTTGAGTGGTGGAGCTTCTTTTCTTTCTTTGGATTAGAGATAAAACACTTTGCACAGACCTTCACATATTCCTTTATGTCATTGGTCATGCCTTTCCAGTAGTACCGCTGACATATTTTTTGGTGGGTTTTGTCCCTGCCAAAGTGGCTCTTTGCATCAGTACGCGTCTTCTTACTCTCGAGAAGATAAATACGTTCAGAATATTTTTTTCAGAGCTGGAATGGAAGTTGACAATTTCATGGTATAGTGTATCATCCATGATGAATCTGAAAGCAAAAATAAAAGGAACACAATGAATAATATATACATGGAAGGTACTTGGTGTATGTTAAGCCTGTAAACTCATTGTTACCTATTAATTCATTGCATTGAATTAAACAAATGTGGTCTCAACTAAGTAGCGTGTCTTAAAGGGACAGTGAATGATTTTTGTTTTTCAGCATCTAGTGGTGAAAATAATATTAACCAATTTTGCTGAAATTTAATAAGGAATTCATGAAGGCCTATATTTAATGGGACCGTGTGACTTAAAGTGACATTTAGGCTAGTGGTGAAGCTGAATGTTCTATTGATTTGGATCGTACATTCACCTTTATTTAGCAATATAATAATAATAATAACCGCAAGATTATTAGCAAAAAAATCACACACTATCACTTTCAGACATTTTAAGACATGCCAGTTTGAATTCAATGTATGGACAGTGTTTCACTAACATCCCATTGACTTAAATTGAACTTAGATTTAATGTTAGTCAGTGGAATGTAAATCACACAATATACCTTTAACACTTGATGAATGTTTTCTACAAGGTGCCAGTGGGTGGGAGAAATCATGCTCAAGCTTTTACTAGCTAACTATTACTTGCTAGCTAATATTCAAGCTAACATTCAAGCTAGCTATAACTAGCAAGAGTTTCATCCCTTTCCACTGAGCTGTGGTAAAAACCGTGACAAACTTCTTCAAAAACTATATATATATGTACAACAGGACCCTTCCTAACCTTGATGCACCAATTTGAAGGACATTTTCCTCGACAAACTACTAGTTTATTTAACTTATCAAGAGAGAAAAAACGGTCCACTCACCTTGCTAGAACCAACTTCTGCTTCAAAATGCCGCCCTCTAATGGAAGTATTATGAATACCTCCTTCCCATGGGGGGGGTGTCCTTGGACGCTTTAACTCCCCGGGTTAAAGCATCAGGGGGGTTAATCTGTCCTGTTACACCTGACATGAAGTACTTTGCATTTCGCCTCGGACAGTCTTGATCATGCATGCAATAATTTATTCACACTGTCAGTGGTCGAGGGATTGATTTGCTCACTGACTACAAGCACTATTTTATCTCTGGTGTGGAAATAAAGCTTGAATCTGTTCGATCCATCTGACTAAGGCTAGGTTCACACTGCAGAGCTTAATGCTCAATTTGGATTTTTTTGAGAAATCCGATTGTTTTCGGAAGTCGTTCACATTTCCAATAAAATGCGAGTTGTATGTGATCTCAGGTGTGAACTTTAAATGCCCCAAAACTGTCCCGCATGCGCATTGGAGGACAAGACGCAGCGAGCGTGCTCAGTGTTTACGGATGTAGCCTGAAGCATCTACCATGGTGTACCTGGCGATGTTAAAGTTACTGTTGTCCCGGAGCCAGACCATCCATAAGAATTTTGCGATACGAGCCCTCCAATTTTGCCTGAATACAGCGATCCCCGCAAATATTAATTAGGTCGATAACCTCGCTTTCCTTCCACTGACTAGACTCGGAGCCCTCAGTCTCTCTTGTACTTTCGTCCGCCATTATTCTTCGCGTTCAACTTCCAGCTTCAGCGCAGAATAGTGACGTGTGTGGCTTGTTGATGATGTGTAGGTCGGATGAATGCGACCTGGCCGTTCAGACTGAAGTCGCATGTAAAAAGATCGGATATGTATCGGTTTCAGGACCACATATTGAAGTGGCCTGGGTCGCATTTGAAAAAATCGGATCTGTGTCTTTCAGACTGTCATTAAAAGATCAGATACAGGTCGCATAGGGGCGAAAAAATCGGATTTGGGTCACTTCAGGCTGCAGTGTGAACCTAGCTTAATTTTCAAAAGAGAGACCAAATAAAGACTGTTGTCCATCTTCAACAGTAGAAAACACACAAATAACTAAGAAAAGTCGATTGCTATCAATTTGCGTTTTGTGAAGGTCAAACACAAACACGGCCAAGTTTGCATGTCTAATAATTCCTGGAATACTCGAAAAATTAGAACTTATGACTATCGGACATATATATAGATATATTAAAACCCTGTCCGACTTTTGTGTCTTGGCATTGACTTTGACTGTAATCAGTCGTGCAAAAAAATTCGCGTTCAGTGTGCAAGCGCCGTTATGAATGGTGACATATGTGACACCTCCCCCTATCACGCCGCCACACCCATCTCGGCGCACGTTCGTCTACCAAATTGCCAAAGTGGCTGTGCACGGTGTTGCACTGCACGAAATGACCGCTGTGCGGGCTGCACCAGACAAAATTACCACTGCGTGTGCTTCACCGCACGAAATTACCACAGCGCTGCGCTATGCTGCGCCACCCTGCGCTGTGCCAAGAAATTAGAGCCCTGAGGGTTACTTCACTATTTCACTCCATAATATAAAGTTTCCCATGTCTTTCTTAACCTTATTATCTTAATAATGATCATCATCAAGAACAATAAGACATAATGAGCAAATGAATGACACATTAACATAACTTTATTGGGATGATCTGAAATTTTGTGAACAGCAAGGAATTGTGGGACCAATAATCACCAAGCGAGTGGACATCGTAAAAACAGTTGAGCTGCGCTCACGCTGATGCAGAAAAGAGGAGAGCAGCTTTTAAGACACTTTTAACTGAAACCACATGTGCTTCATTTCGGCACCTTGGCCAACCCTTTCCTCCTGCTCTTTACGCTCTTGCCGCTTCCTGCATGAATACTTCATTTGTAGCCCATCTTACATGCGAGATTAAACCTTAGACTGTCCTTGGATTGAACAATCGGACCGTGACATCGTCAAGTGGGTGGTCTATGGAATGTTCTACATTACCCAGAAACACTTGCTGTCTCAATGACGATATCAACAGCAGAATAAACTTATCATCGTTTGTTTTTGTGAAGCATTTTCAAAAAAGAAACCTAAATTATTTTGTGTTATAACGATTATTCAGTTAAAATTATGAATACTGTACCATGATGACATCGACTTGCCAGCACATGAATGTAGTTGCTGTGGTGTAAATATCCAGTAGCATGTGATCATGTACTAATACATATAGGTTTAGGTTAGTACGAGAGTTTCAACTGTATATTACACTTATGCTGATGTGTTTCGGGGCCCCGGGGTGCCCGTCAATGGGCCCCCCCTGCCACCGGGCCCAAGTGCCGTTGCACTCCCTGCACTCCCTATTGTTAAGCCACTGCACACATCTCCATAATGCACAACTCACTTCACACGTGAACGCTGACATAACAACCTTGATAAGTTTACATTGTGTTCTCTTCAGCGAACCCACTTTTGCTTCGAAGGAAAATTAGCCTAGCTTTGTGGCAGCTACTGAGTGAAGACATCGCAAGAGAAAACTCAATACAAGACAACCGTTGGGCTTTACATATGCGTTATGAGCGATTTAATTTCACTCCCAGTGTTTCTAAAATAATGACAACGGCTGACAAGATACGAGCTTACAGCTAGTGTATTTTTTAATGAAGTTTTTAAATCCCCCCACACAGAATGACAACAATACGTGCGGGATTGACGTCTTGTCTTCTTCAGTCTCAATGACTTTGGACTTCAATTTTGTTGTGCCACTGCCCCACTCAGGCGAGATGTAGAAAAATCTGTATACATTTCCTATGGAACGCACTCATTGGTCGTAGATACTGTCAAATGCTGATGCTGTCCATTGACAAGGTTAAAGGCACAAACAACTGCTGCCTACTGTAGTTACCTTCGCCAGCGACTTCGCTGACGAAGGTAATGTTTTGATCCCCGTGTATTTATTTGTTTGTGTGTCTGTCTGTATGTGTATCGAATAACTCAAAAAGTACCAAACGGAATTTCATAAAATTTGGTGGGTTGATTTGGCATGACCTGAGGATCAATCGATTAGATTTTGGGAGTGATCGGGTCAAAGGTCAAGGTCAAGGCCACGAAAAGGTCAAAACCGACTTTCGACCATATCTCGGTCAATTTTTATCCGATCGGCATGAAACCAACGCCAGTGGCGAGGGATTCAGTGGCGTCGGCGAAGGTATGCGCTCTACCGAGTGCCCGTTCTAGTTAAATCTGTGGCCTGTCAGGCATTTTTTGTACTGTTGATTTGAGGAGAAAAATAAAATACCACCTCTTCTGTATCTGTGAAAAGATATCTTCTCAATTAATCATATCGTTGGCTGCAATGTGTTCAATGTATGTAAAGTTCTGAGAGATTATATTTGGGCATACCAATATGGCCGTACAGTTACTGCAAAATTATTACCTCATCAGCTATCCAGTGGCTAACACTCATACAATATGCCTTTATCATCCAACACCATGAAGAACATAAAAACCTGTCAATTCAAGACAGCAGATGGTCGTAGAGCTTCTTAAATCTGGTAATGGCTACAAGAATCTTTAGAAATGATAGAATATTCAATTCATTTTATTTTGTATAGCGCTTTTCACAGAGGCTGTCACAAAGACGCTTTACAGTGAGAGTTTAAAGAAATAAAAAGGCAGTGCCCAGCCTATTCCCCACTACAGCAAATGAGGCAAAAAACTCCCAGCAGGGAGAAAAATCCTCCAACAGTGGTGAGAAAGAACTCCCCAGTGGGAAGAAATCTCAGGAGGAACCCGGCCATAGTGGGGGAGCCCATCCTCCGCGGGCCAGCTAATTAAGAGCAAAAAAAAGTAAAAGAATATGCCGCTGAGCATTGTCAGAGCAATTATTGAAAAATTCCAAAGATATGGAATTGTTGACAACTTCAAGGGTAGAGGATGCAACTGCACCCCCCAAGGTACTAAAGAGGGTCATGAAACAAGAAATAAAATCCCCAAGAATCAATGTGAAGGAATTGCTGGCCTTCGTGGCATCTTGGGGTCTCCAAAAGTGCCATTAGGTGCCACCTCCACAACCACAGGTTCTTTGGAAAGGTTGCCAGAAGAAAGCCTTTTCTGACCGGAAGACACAGAAGGAAGCACTTGGAGTTTGCCAAAAGTTTATCAAAAGTCATTTAAATTATGACTGGAAAAATCTGTTTTGTTCAGATGAGACCAAAATTGCACACTTCAAGTCAGATACAGCATCGGCATGTCTGGCTTCAAAACAGAAATAAATACAAGCAGAAGAATCTCATATTCACTGTGAAATATGATTGTGGTTCAATCTTGTTTCGGGGCTGTCTGTATTCAAGAGGTCTAGGGGCACTGGTTAAGATTAATGGCATCATGAATTTTACTAAGTATCAGGATATTTTTTTCCTGACAATCAGGTTGCCTCCACCAGAACGTTAAGACTAGGCACATAGGTGCACATTCCGACAACATTATGTCCCAAAACATACCTCAAAATCCACACAGAAATGGTGCTGTGACAACACAATCAATGCTCTGCAATGGCCATCTCAGTCACCAGACCCCAATCCATTTGAAAACCTGTGGGCTGAGGTAAACAGGGCAGTTGATGAACGCAAATCCTAGAATTTGAAGGATCTTGAAAGGATCTGCTTATAAGAATAGTCCAAAATCCCCCCAAATGTGTGCCTTGACATTGTCAAAAATTCCAGGAAAAACTCTGCTGTTATTCTTACCAGGACCGGTTGCATTAGGTACTAAATGAAGTATGCCAATAATTATGAAACCTTGATTTTGTTGAAATTTACTTTGCATTTAATGATTGTAATGATTTTGGTTGTTCCCATCAAAACATTAATAAAGTGAAGTATTTCACATGTGTTGGTATATTCTGTTTCTCTATAATTATATTGTTTACATTTATTTGTATTGTTTGTGCGTTGCCAGTCAGGGGTGTCAGTAGTTCTGGAGCCCACTGTATGTGTGTTTGTGTGTGTATATATATATATATATATATATATATATATATATTTTTTTTTTTTTTTTTTTTTTTTAATTTGTGCTCTTTCATTAACCAGCAATAATCACTTCAAAATGAATAGCACATTATTAAGTCTTCTAGTGCCTCTTACTTTGCTTTATCATGGGTTTGTATCAGCATGCAATTCATCTCTAGCCTGAATACGTTTTATATGAGGTCCCATTTATCATGAGCTGTCACCTCTCAAATGCATCATTATTCAGTGTAGAGTTATAAATTGGAATCATTAAACACTTTTTCATATAATCTGATCCAGTAACTGCTACCCTTTTATTAGGCAGTGAAAAGAAAACAGTAAATACACTCATCTGTCAAGATGCAGGCGATAGTGCTCCCGAGCTGAAATGAAATTAGCTGCCGAGAGAAGACGCCAGGATCAATGTTGCAAGATTTGTTCAACTTTCAAAGTGAAGGGGATCAGGTTGAGAAAGAAAGGGAGAAAGAGAGAGAGAGAGTCTGTTATGTTATTGCCAGCCTGGGTGTTGCATGCAAACATATATAAGCTATTGGCGAGCAAACTGAATGGCATCGACTTGGTCAATAACACACAATTACAAATCAGTATAAATTCCAGAAAAAAAATCCAACCAAATCATCAAAGCATTGGAAGCCTGCGTGTGCCCTGCCTTTATGGGCAATCACTCCTGACACAGAAGGAATGATTTAATTTGTGATGGAGGTAATCTCTCAAGAACAATGAGCACCAATTAGAATTGATCCTGCCTCGTCAGGAGGTGAGTCCAAACAATGATGGTTGAAAAATGGTACTTTGTTCTTTCTGAACCAAAGAATGTTATGCGGCTGGAACTCTCAAGCCAGTAGTCTCCTTCACAGTCTCCTTGGCATTCTACTTATTCTTCCTTTAAAACATTAATGAAAACAAACATCTGATCAATGACACAATTTTACTCATTTCGCATAATTTCTATATACAGTCAAAATTATTCATACCCCTACCCATTTTTGGTTTTTTTCAAGATATTTTTTGACAAATCAAATTTATTCTCGCACCAATGACACAGTAAGTTGTCAAAGGCGGTGAGTATTACATTAAATAATATTTCGAGAAATACAATACTTTTTGGTATTTTATTTGACAGATTTACAAAAAAAGCCATGTTAAGAATTATTCATACCCTTTTCTCAGTAATTGATGGCAAAGCCTTTTTTTAATGGTTACAGCCAGTAAACGCTTCCTGTGGTTGATCACAAGGTTTCTACATGTTTCCATGGGGATTTTGGCCCATTCTTCTTTGGCAAACTTCTCCAGGTTCTTAAAGTTTTAGGGTTTCCTTGCCATGACTTTGGTCTTCAGTTTCCTCCACAGATTCTCGAGAGGATTGAGGTCGGTGCTCTGGCTCGGCCACTCCAAATCTTTTATGTTACTGTCCACTAGCCATTTCTTGATGGATTTGGCCGAGTGTTTAGGATCATTATCCTGTTGGAAAAAATCATTGCTGCCCATGACCAAGTTTTTCGGCGGATTGCTTGATGTTTTTACTGAGGATCTGGATATACTAGTCCTGTTTCATAATGTCATTCACTTTAACCAGGTTTCCAGGGCCATTCGCTGAAAAGCAACCCCTAGAGCATTATACTCCCACCACCGTGTTTGGCTGTGGGGACAGTGTTTTTCAGGTGGAACGTTTCACCTTTCTTTCTCCACTTAGACTTCTCCAACCCAGACACACAAGAGCTCATCTAGCCTTTGAGGCTTCAGGTAACGGACGGATGAAACAAAGATGGAGCTGTTTAGGGTCAGAGATGGGGCTTTTGTTTGGGGTAAGAAAGGTGAAGTTGTGACAGTTTGACTATTAGTTTCACCATATTTTTTCCTTGGGGTTTTTTTGGGGTGCCAACCAGGTCTCTCTCCTGACATTAGAGGTTTAATTTGTTTGTTTGGGTTTTTTGGTTTTTGTTCGTCGACCGCACAAATGATGCAGTGTTTTGTTTTCTTTTTAAACATCATACACCCTCACACCGAAAATTTCCCAGATGTAGCACAATCAGTAACCACACACTTTTCAAACAGTGAGCAAATAAATTGACCCCGACTCATAGATCCAGTACTGGTTTTGTACCACACACAGTTCACATTTCACATCAAAACAATTCAGTTAATACGTTCTCTATTCACTAAAACAAAAATTCACTTCTCTGAAGCATTCAGCTGAAAAGAAAATGGGTAACTGCAGCCAGTTCAGTTCAACAAAACATATCAGTTTTATTCCCCCTCACAAAAGAAAATTGCTCAGTCGATGCACTTCCAGTGCAGTTCAAAGATAGAAAAACCTTCAGTTTGTAATGCAGCACCACATGCAAAGGAACTCCTTTCTCCCAGATGCCCAAACAAAAACAATTAACTCCGTCTTGCATTTCCTTTCCTTTCTTTTTTGTCTGTTTCCTTTCATTATTTAAACAACCTCGGAATCACTGTATTCTCCCCAACTACTCACGGCCCTGGATCCACTCCGGGTTTTTGAGGTTATTCTGCTCCGGGAAAAACAATTTTTCCGTGTTGTGGAGTTTTTGTGATCCGGCGAATGAACTACTGGTGGACGTGAAGTGAAGAATCAAGGTTTTAATCTGGGTAAGAGAGCAAGCGAGCCAGAGAGGAATTTAAACTGCCTCACTTTTTCTTTCCTGCTGCTCAAAAAGCTGTGCTCAGACTGCAGACCGCACTGCCATTGATGTACTCACACACTTCCTGCTACTCCAATACTGGCTAATTTAAAACAGCGTTCAGTCAGTCGCGCAAAACGGGGACAAATCAGTGAGACCGACGTGTTGTGGGCATATGAAGTGAGGTTACAAAGGCAGGTAAGACTGGTCGTCACACTCCTTCCCCCCTGAGAGAAGCCTGACATAGGAGGGCTTTTAACCCTTTCCTGTATTTTTCTGTCGGCCAGTCATTTCTCCATCACACCCTGAGAAACCCGTGAAATCCTCCTCATCACTGTCCTCCTCAAAGAGCTCAAGGACATGGCGGCGCTGTTCCCTGTCCAGTTCCTCAGCAGTGGGAAAGCAGCGTTTGACGTGGGCCACAGTGACATTATGCAGGTCCTCTCCCGTGTCCTCCAGTACCACCTCATAATTTAAGGGACCAATTTTCTTGGTCACATGGTAAGGCCCTTTCCAGCGGGGAGCTAATTTAGCAGAAAAGAATTTGTCTGCCTTTGATAATGGGTGGGTCCGCATCCAGACGCTATCTTTCTCATCGAAGTCCCCGTCTCATCTCCCTTTGTCATAATTTTGTGTTTGTCTCTTTCTTGCCTTCTCCACATTTGTTTTGGCAAATTTTCTGAGCTCCATAATCTGATTAGCGGTGGAGTATGCAGGTGCATTAGGGTCACAAGAGCATGGTTTAAGTTTTTTGTCCAAGGGTCCCTTAATAAGACGGCTCAGATTGAGCTCCGCAGGCGTCACTCCCATAGACTCATGAACTGCTGAGTTCAAAGCAAAGCAGAATTCTGGTAAGTATTTGTTCCATGCTTTGTGATTTTCCTCCACATATTATGCAACCATGGTTTTAATGTTGCGGTTGATCCATTTTGTAGGGTTGGTCTGTGGATGATAAGGATATGTCTATTTCTGTTTTAGATTTCAACGTTTGCAGGTCTCCTAAAAAACAGATGACAAGAACTGGGGGCCTCAGTCCGAAAGGATGTAAGTTGGCACACGCCAGCATGTTAACATCTCCTTGGTGAGGACGCCAGACACAGACTCTGCAGTTGCTTGGCACAGGGGGGACATCTCAACCCATCAAGAGAAATAGTCCACAAAGACTAATAAATAGATGTTTCTTCTTGAACTTCGTGGAAAGGGGCCTATGATGTCAACCCCCAATATTTCCCAGGGACCACAGTCTGCTGAAGTTTCCCAGCTGGCTTTCGAGTTGATGGTTTATCGAGCTGACAAACTCTGCAACACTGAACATGATTTCTCACATCCAGACTCATCTTAGGCCAGTAAGCCAAGGCTTGTAGCCATTGATACGTTTTGTACCTCCCAAGATGACCGGCGAGAGGATCGTCATGAGAGTGATGCAAGAGTTGTGGACGGAGGGAGGAAGGGACGTACAATCGATATAGAGTTTTGTGAGGTAAGCTGACCACTCCGTAAACCTTATCCTCCAACATGGTGAACTTTGTGGTAGGGGTTTCCGTCACTTCGGCGTGTCCATGATTTTGTCATACAGATTTTGGATGACGGAGTCTTCCTGCTGGGCTCCCCAAATGTCCTCACCTGTAATAAGTTTTTGAGGTGTCTCGTTTGGACCGTAAAACTACTGCACAGGTGGCTGATGAGTGGTTGTCCACAGGAGCTCGTGACAGGGCATCAGGAACTTTAATATATTTTCCTTTTTGTTATTGTACCGTAAAAGAGAATTCTTGCAGACGAAGTGTCAACCGGATCAGTTGAATGCTGAGTTTTTGAGTTTTGAAAACCCAGGTAAGAGAAGAGTGGTCGGTCACCACTGTGAAGTGTCTGCCCTCCAAGTGGTATCGCTATTTCTCCAGAGCCCAGACAACCGCGAGACATTCTTGCTCTGTGGTGGAGTAGTTTTGCTCAGCTTGGTTTAGGGTTCAGCAGGCAAAGGCGAGCACTTGTTCTGTACCCAACCCTGTGTGATGTCACGGGCATCCGTATACATAACTAAAGGTAAGTTAAAGTCTGGGTGACCCAATATTGGGGAAGAGGTCAACTGTTTTTTCAGGTTTTCAAAAGCTGCTAGACAGGATGTTGTCCAGTTAAACCTGGCTCCTTTTCTTTTCAGGGCATTGAGTGGTTTCGTTAGCTCAGAGAAGCTAGGCACAAAGCAGTGGTACCATCCAGCCATCCTAAGAAACCTTTGAAGCTCTTTAATGTTTCTGGGAATGGGAAAGTCCTGTACAGCTTTTATTTTGTGTGGTTGACTAACAAAAACCAAAAACCCCAAACAAACAAACTAAATCTCTAATGTCAAGAGAGAGACCTGGCTGGCATCCCAAAAAACCCCTAGGAAAAAATTGGGTAAAACCAAGCGGCAACCTGCGAGGCTGAAAAGTGAAGCAAATACAGAAGTGCCAAAAGCTGCAGTTCCTCGAATGGCCACTGGAGGCTGGTGGCAGAAACGAGTCAATCCCCATTGACCCCCATGTTAAAAAGCCCAATTATACAGTAAAAATAAACATGTTTACAGCCTGGTTCAAAATACGGTTTTGGTCTCTATGGCTAATTTTCCCCTCCGCGAAAACTGTGGGGGGAGTGAATTTTTTTGTAATTTTTTGTAACTCTACTATTTAAAGGTTTTAATTTCTGCGTAATTAAGGCCGTGGCCACGTTGAGTGCCAGAACCTTGAATTACAGTCTCAGGGCGGGAGTCAGCACATCTGGTTATGTTGTGGCTAGGCTAGAGCACAGGCCTACGTGGCCTCGGGCTGTAGAGTAGGAATGCCAAGCCCTATCGCTAACCATGGGCCGAGACAGGCTGTCTGAGGGAGGGGGGTTACTACAGCCCAGCTAGCCAAGCCGCTAACACTTGGCCTTTTCTAATCGTCTGTAAGCCGTTATCCTACCTAGGCTTATACGAGTCACGGAACTTGATCCATCGGCCGCGTTTCAGACTGGAGATTTTTCTTGTCGAATATCAGGGTGATAAAGTCTTGCTGTGTGGTTAAGAGTATGTGGTCTTTTTTGTAAGATGATGAAATACTAATATTATTTCATTTAAAATTCGCTGTCAACACGAAGTAGCGTTAGTTCGTTCTCTAGCCAACTAGCCAGAGAATGAATACAGTAACCCCCCCTCGTATACCTGCCACAGTTATTACAGGCATGCAGCGAAGTAATGGCGAAACAGAAAAGTGTTTGAATTTAGCGTTAAAATATTTTTGAACAAAAGCTGTCAGTCAGTAGTTGGAAAACCGTCACGGTTTCCCAAACAGGTTGCCAACGTGACTGGCTGGTCAGCTAACGTTACCTTAGAACCACGATAGCACGCTACCAATTGACGGGGCTCCTTAGCTGATTCCCCGGAGTAATAGGAAGGCTTGACTGGAGAATGCCGCGCTTATACACTCAGTAGATTCACACAGCAGCAACGTACCATATAGAGCTGCGTTCTCCACCGATGGATTTGTTCAATTTTCAGTGTGATTATGGAACTGTATCATTGTAAATAGAAATACTAGCTAGCTATCTGTCGCTAAAAGTGTTTCCACATGAAGTCCATCATCCACAAGTAGGAGTAAAGGCTTTCCTCTCCGAAATGAAAATTAATTTCTCGACGTGATTAAAAAAAGTTGGGCATTGCAGTGGTATCGTTAGCTAATGCACGATAAGCTGGGCAGCGGATTAAATATCCATGGAGCCTTCGAGCCAGACGCCCAGCTGTGTTAGTATTGATGAGCCCACATATGCTGGCTACAGCAACCGATTAATTCAGCATTCAGCGAAGTCAAAATGTAGGGTGATACTACTTGTGATCTGAATGTACGAGAGTGTGTTAGGGAAATTAAGATCCGTCAGGTTTGTCAGTAAGGTTACGTAACGTAGACTGACCATGTTCCGTACATATTTCCTTATTTCCGCGAATGTCAGCAGCCATTCCTCATTTGTTGAGAGGATCCGCCTCTTCATTGTGTGCTTACACTCTGGAGGGATGTTCATTGGACAAGCAGCACTTTGAATGACAGTATTTGATCCAATAATATTTGAGAAAACTAGGAGAAACTGCCGCCTCTGCCTTTGTACGTAAGACCATCTGGACTCGCGGTATTCCGTACAGTTGATGGACAATGTTCCGTACAGCGTGCGCAAGTTTATTTCTGCGGTAAGAGACATTCTAATTTCAGTTTTAACCAAGGAAATATTTAAATTTAAAGAATGAATTTTACAGGAGGAAGGCGCGTAGCCTTTTTTAAAGACTAAAACATAAGTTTTTTGTGTGAATTGACATTAGAACAGGCATAATAAGAAATGCGGAACAGTTAATATGGCATTAACGTTGGTTGTGTTTAAAGTTTAGAAGACCGTGGCTCATTAAATGAGGCATGTTAATTTGTTTTAACTGAGGAAAATTCTATCTTGACCATGGACATTAGAAAGAAAATTGTTAATTACGTTATTATTTAAATTATTCTAAAGCGCGGGAGTAAGTGCTGCTTAATTAGAGCATCACGCGACTAAAGCGTGATATAACCATGTCAAGAGTGTGCTCGCTCCCGGTAATGTTAATCAAGGTATGCTGCCAGTTAAATTTATTTCAACTATTTTAAGGAAGAAAGCTACTTTTTATTTCATTTTATTGTTAAAACATGATAATTGCTCAGTTAATTACAGTGTTACTCGAGTAAAGCATAAGTTAAAGTTAACGTGTCTTCCAGGACCCCAGCAGGTGGTAATTAAGGCATGTGAGTGAAACAGGAACCCTGTGCAATTTTACTGAGCAACATTAACGTACCATCTCTTATCATTCTGCGGAACAAAAAAGACAAACAACGGTATTTGTTTGAGCAATTTTAATTGGAATGGTAACCTAACATTACTGTAACTAACAAACTTTATAAAAACTTTAACTGATTTTAATCTTGCGTGTGCGTGCGCGCAGGAACTGCAGCAAGGTTTAACGTTAGGCAGAAAGACTGCACTTATGGCACAGCCAGTTGCCCTCTGGCACCTCATTTATTCCAGCGCACTGCAAGTGGAACCAGAGGTTACAGAGGTCACACTGCACCCACTCATCAAATGTGTCATCCTGTGTTCCAGGAGGCACAACATGGTGGCACGTGGCACAGTGCTCACTGTTTCCGCCCTCCGGAGGTACTGCTTCCTTTCTCTGCCTTTTTGCCGCTTGTATTTTTTCCTTCTCCACCCTCTTCCTCTCCATTTCCTCCTTTCTTCTTCTTTTGCTCTCCTCTTTCTCTTTCTCGTCTGCTTCTTTCTGCAACAACATGTTGCAGTGCTCCTCGCTGGTGACCACACGGGCTGGCAGTGGAATGCGGCGCCTCACCTTCTCCTTCCTCTGCAGCACTGGAGTCATCAAGACATTGGCCAGGTTAGGTGGAATGATGCCTGCTGCCACCAGGTAGTTTTTTGGGGCATTTTCAACATGACCACATGTGGGGCAAGATGGAGTGACTGGAGTTGATGTGGATGGTGTTACAGGGGAAGGGGCAGATGCCACAGGTGCAGTGCTGGGTGGCTGTGGGGAAGGTGCAGCTGATATTGCAGCCACAGCCAGGGATGCGGTGCTGGATGGTAATGTTACTGCTTCATTACTGGAAGGAGGTGACGGAGCCACATCACTTCCATCACCAGATGGAAGCACTCTCACCACCTGGCAAGCAAAGTAACGTTATGTTATATGTTAAGAACAACAACAAATCGGGTTATGTGTAATATGGCTCTAAAAATATGTAGCAAACAATAAATCACAAGTGACAGGAATGTAAATTAAAATGATCTCTGAAGCCCTAAAAGAGAGGGGATCATTTAAAAACAAAAAAAGAGTCATTCCTCCTTTGTATTTTTTTTCCAGATTTTAAAACTCACTAGCTAAATGTGACAATAATTTTAAGTAACATAAACTAACAATAACATCGGAGAATGAATATCTCATTGTAATAGTGTTAACATTTATCGTTATTTAATTTACCTGGCTGGTATCCACAGCCTCCCTGAAGAATGGAAATATCCCCGCCTTCTTGAACCCTGCCTGGATGTTGTGGGGGGTCACTGCAGTGGGGTATACGTGCTTCAGCAGTTGAGAGAACTGGCTTTTCCCCACTACAAGGTCCCCCTGCACTAGCCCCATCCTGGATGCCATCTTGGAGAAGGCAGCCTTCAGGGGATTGAAGACGGCGATGTCCAGGGGCTGAAGAATGTGGGTGGTGTGTGCTGGCAGGCACAAAATCTCCACCTGCTGCTCCCTGCAGAACATGATGACGTTCTTTGAAACGTGTGTTTCATGTTGATCCATGATGAGGAGGAGTGGTCTTTCTTCAGGGGCAAATTTGATGAAGTGGTGCAGCCACTTGAGGAAGAGCTCTGCATCCATATACCCTTTCTCTTGTACCCCGTACAGGGCATTTGGTGGGCCATCCAGGCGATACGCATTGCTTGGGAGGCAGCCAGGGTAGATGATGAATGGTGGGATACTCACCCCGGCTGCACTCACACAGCAGTGCACTGTAATGTGCTCCCGCGTCGTCTGCTGCTGGAGATATATGTGCTTCCTCCCTTTTTGGCACAGCACCTTCTCCC
Organism: Gymnothorax reevesii; assembly: GCA_029721435.1. Classification (NCBI taxonomy): domain Eukaryota; kingdom Metazoa; phylum Chordata; class Actinopteri; order Anguilliformes; family Muraenidae; genus Gymnothorax; species Gymnothorax reevesii. Next base: position 73,697,537 of record CM056573.1, on the reverse strand, counting down.
TTGACTGAGGCTTATCCCCAAACCCAGTTTCATCGCAGTTGAAGATGAGGTGAGGCTTGTCCCATAGGCTGTGTTTCTCCTGAAGGCTCTCATAGAGATTTAAGAAGCCATTAATGGCCTCAGGTGTTGCCCCGTGGACACGTGCCCTGTCTAGGGAGTCTGATGTCCTGGAGGCAAGTTCGGGGTGACGAGCCTTGAACCTGCTCCACCATTTGTCGCTGGGCCCCTTCTCCAAATTAACTGTTGTTTCGTGCTCTCTTCCACTTTCTTTTATAATCCCTGCGACGAGGACCTTGACTACAGAGCGGGTGATGGGGAACCCATGGTCTGCCATCCAGAAGATGAAATTCATCAGGGCGTTCTCCTCCTCGGGCAGCAGGGCTGAGTTGGGATGGGGTTTGTGGGAATATTTATTGGTTTTGTAATCCTGGAGGGTGGTGTGGGGGATTCCATATTTTGCTGCTGCTGCCCTCAAACTCGAGCCTGCCTTAACCTCTTCTATGGCTAGCTCCAGACTTTCACTACTGTATTGTTTCTTGCCCTTTTTCTTTCCTCTCACTTCTGTCCCTTCTTTATCCCTCGCTTCTCCTGGCATTTCCTGTTAGTTAGTTCATTTCATTTAGTTCACATTATAAAGTTAATTTTTTAATTTTTATTTATTTTTACATTTTAATCATTTTGTGCAATTAACTTACATTGTTTTAATGTTACAGGTTCTTTTTCATATAACGTTATATTCTTAAAATATGAATTTCCTAATCAATTAACGTTAATTTAATAACTTGTATGAATTTCACAGGAACTTAATATAAGTTAAATAACATGAATTTCACTGTTTAATTTCCATTTATGTACTGAATGTTATGTTGCTCTTATTCTTTGTAAAAAAAAAAAAAAGAATTTTCCAATAAATATTAATTTCAGTGTTTTGTTGAAATGAACTCTTATACGTTGTTTGTAAAGTAATGTAACGCACAATACTATAGTCATTTTCATGAATCCTTTTATTCATTCATTAAAGCATGTATTTAAATGATCCAAAATTTATTAACACTGAAGTTAACATAACGTTAAATGAAACGTCATGGAACCAGTAGCTGGCGATAATACACCTTAGGTTTGTAAACTCAAGTTAACGTAAGCCCCAAAGAAGAAAAGAAAAGATGCCGTGCAAACTGCGCCTGTGGCGAGAGACCTGCTGCTGCCTGCATTGAGCGAACGAGCGCCAAGCGTCATGAAAATTCATGGTTAAAAAGTCATCGAAAGCATTTTTTTTCAACAAAAAGGTAATTTATTCAACAACTTCCAATAACCAAAGAATATTTTTATAGGGATTACAGCTCTTTAAGAGGCAATGTTAGGACAAAAATGTACATTTTGCCGATGTTGCGCTCTCCCCAAAATGGCTGGGGTCTCCCTAGCTTTCACTTTTCATTGTCGGCGGCGGACCCCGTAAACATACCGCCATAGCTCTGGATTGGATCGCGTGACCTCTCTCTTCTTGGGTGGAGTCGAAAGAGGACAACATGATGATGACACAGGTATACATTTTATTAATGACCTGGAAGAATTTATTTTGCGATCGGAAGGATAAGGTCATTTGTACGGAACATGGTCATTGTACGGAACATGGTCAGTCTACGTTAGTGCAGTGTTATCGTTTGGATGGCCATACTACCGTTAATGGGACCGGGGTAAGCTGCGTGCAAGAGCTAAGACGAGCACCCGCTCGCACTCTGGGGGGATTCTGATGCTCAGTGAGCCAATCGCCTTGACTTCCCAGCGGTTTACAGCGTTTGTTGCGCTGTTGCCTCACGGATATGAACAACGTTCGTCCTGCAACCGCTTCATGAATATAAACAGCGTACGACCCGCCACCGCAAGCGACTTGGCAGGATCCATTGCTTTACGGGGACACATATGACCTCGCATCTCAGCCTTAGCAAACCAGGGAGCATCGAGCTGGTTGAGGTTTTCAGTCGAGTATAGAACCCAAAGCGAGCTTGGTAGCTGCGAGCTTGGAGGGCGTGTATCAACAAACAAGCTCCTTTCGGCCTGCCCTCTGGGCTTGCGTCAGCTTCAGCAACAGCCCGCCTTTTTCCCCATTTTTGGATTATCCGGGAGGTAGGCGGAGTCAAGTAAGTGCCAAGATGGCGACCAAATTTGCTTCAAAATGGATATTCAGAAACCTATGGGTGACGTCACGGAGGCTGCGTCCATGTTTTATACAGTCAATGGGTAGAACTAATAGTCAAACTGTCACATAAAAAGTGGCAGCCCAGATGGGACCAAGTTGTCATGGTTTGGGAGCTTTGAGAGCTCTGTTTGTTGCTCTCGTCAGGAAGCAAAACGATATGCAAAACGATGTCCCGATCAGATTCCTCGGCCAGCTGACAGTAATTGGGGGCATTGCCCGGACTTTATTTAAGCTCCAGTTTCGCCTCGCGTTCCTTGCTAGAGTGTCAGTGCTTCTTTGCCGCTTTAGCTGGTAAGGTCTCTTGAGAGATTATTGTTAGGGACTTAACTGCATTAAAGCATCAATGTTAGTGAGTAAGGGAATCTTTGATTTATTTCCCTTTCCTTCTGTTTGCCTCGAGCTCGCCTGTTTTCTACAACGGACAGCGTCTGGTCCGTTGGTAGCGCGAGTCTCGCTGTTTCTATCTGTTTTTAGTCTCTCTACACGCTGTGAGACTTGCCTTTTATATTTAGCCGCTGCTCTTGGCGTCCACATCCAGCAGCTATTGAATAATGACTGGAAATACTGACTAAAACCCAAACTCGACTGCACAAACTCAACAAAACGCAGGCCTTGTGGAGAATAACTTTATTTATGGAACCCCGTAACAAAATGGCTTCCTACTCTGAATCCCTGTGTGAAATTGAAGCAGGGTCAGTGGAGTTTCCACCTTCAAATTCAGGGCCTGAGCAGGGATTGGCCTCAACAAAAACACATTGGACATGGAACTGACTGACTGTTTGGAACTTGACAGGCCAATAATTCCCCTAACTGTTGGTAACTTTGGCAGCCAGCAAAATGGAGGCGGTCAGCCTGCTTTAAGTGACAATATTGCGCCTTTTGGGATCCAACAGCAGGTTCAGGAATTCTCGAAAGCTCAGACTCGCCAAACACAGGAGCTAAGTGGGGAAATGAACAAATGGCAAACAGAATTGAGACTCAAGTCAAACAAGCAAATAAAACATAATTGGAATCAATCCAGCAACAATAAAGGGATACGGTAAAATATATGGATACCCAGCTTGAATACCTGAGAACCCAGGTTGCTGCAACCCTGGATTGGCAGTTAAAACATCACCAGAATGCCTTGGGAAAGGTGCTTCAGTTTGTCCTCACACCAATGTCTCATGACATAACTCGCCTGCGGGAGGAGCTCTCCCACTGTAACACCTCTATCCAGATGCTGACGGAGGAGGTCACTGCTAAACTTGCATCTTCCATTTCCTGCCATGCAAGTGCGCAAAGCCAGTATGAGCCTTAATCGGAGCTACAGTGCACAGCAATAATGAGTACACCCTCTTTCAAAAGTTACAGTTCATACAATATGTCAATGAACACGCAAATATATTTCCAAAATGTGCACAGACTAAGTTTGAGACAGGGTCTGTTGTGCTTTTGAACTTAAAAAAGTTTAATATAACTTTAATGATTTTTTTTCAGTTTTAGTAAAATTAGTGTGCTACAGAAATGAGTACACCCCACTGAAGTTCTCTGAGTAAAGCAACTTTTTAGGCTCCCAATATGGACCTGAACAAACCATCAACTACAGGTGAGTCTAATTAGTCATTACAAAGGTGTTAATTAGGCAGTTGGCTACAAAAGGGTGTCATCTAAAGCAAACCACCCCTTCCCATTCCCTGCTGTCAGCAATGGCACGTCACGGCCAGGAAATATCTCTGGATCTGAGAAAAAAATTATTAATTTACACAAGTGAGGAAACGGCTACAAGAAGATCAGGAAAGCCTTGCTTATCAGCAAGAATAGGGTCGCAAAAGTGATCCAACGATTCAAGAGAGATGGAACTGCAGCCATAGTACTGACACGTACAGGTCGTCCAAGAACATTAACACCCAGGCAGGAGCGTCTTGTGATCTATCTAATGAAATAGAAAATGAAACTGGAGAGATTGTGTCACGTGACACAATACGCCGGACAGTGCATAGGTGTCGTGCCCGAAGGAAGCCTCTCCTAAAGCCCGGTCACAAAAAAGCCCGCCTAGAATTTGCCAGGGCCTATGCTGAAAAAGATGAAGACTACTAGGACTCTATTCTCTGGAGTGATGAGACCAAAATCAATGTTTTTGGAACTGATGGCTTCAAAACGGCCTGGAGTCGAAAGGGTGAGTACAAGGAAAAGTGCATGGTGCCCACAGAGAAACATGGAGGGGGGAGTGTCCTTTTGTGGGGTTGCATGAGTGCCGCTACTGTTGGTGAACTACATTACATTGATGGCATCATGAATTCTGTAATGTATTGCTCTATATTGAAAGCCAAGATGCTTCCATCACTTTGTGCCATTGGTCGTCGTGCCATTTTTCAACACGACAATGACCCGAAACATACATCTAAGGCCACTGCTGCCTGAAGGGGAACAGGATGAGAGTGATTCCATGGCCATGTATGTCACCTGATCTGAACCCTATTGAACATCTTTGGGGAATTCGGAAGAGACAGGTTGAGCATCACTCTCCATCCGACATCCAGGCTCTGAAAGAGATCATTGTTGAAGAATGGAAAAACATTGATGTTGCCAAATGCTGTCAACCTGTGCATCCCATGCCAAGGAGAATTGGGGCTGTCTTTAGAAATAAGGGAGGCCATGCAAAGTACTAAATGTACTGAATGTAGTAGTGTTTGTTATGGGGTGTACTCATTTTTGCTCCACCCCACTTTCACGGAAACAGAAAAATATGTCATTTAAGGCATCTTTTCACCTTTCTGCTTGAGTCATAATATAAGTAGATAGTCTAATAAACATTATCAACAATTCGTTTGGGTTATATTGTTTGTCTTTATTTCAATACTGTGTAAAATGTGAGATTTCAGAGGGGGTGTACTCATTATCACTGTGTACTGTAAATCCCATTCTCAATCCAAGCCGGCCGAGACTACAATCCACCATGCAAGCTGGTGCGTCTGAACATTTTGAATACCCTGAGGATCCTGTACTTCATAGTACACTAAAGAACAGAGTTATGGCTAACCCACCCATCCCCCCAATTAATCTGCAATTTCCGACCTTTGGGAAAATTTAGGATACACCAGACCCACTGCAATATTTAGAAAAGTGTGAGGATTATTTGGCTTTTAATCCACTCTCTGATGAAGTGCTAATCGCCACTCTATGTAATGTTCTTCATGGTACAGCATGAGATTCAGTTCCCAGTTCCGTGCGGCCTTTTTGACAGAGGACTACGAGGATGATGGGCAGATAGGGTGCGCAGCAGGGTTTAGGGAGAGAAGGAATGCATCAGAGATTTTGCGTACATGTATCAGTCATTGTGCAGGCGCTGGAAAAACCGACATAGGAGAGGAGAAAATCATTAAGTTGATTCTGAAAAACATCAATCCTCGAATGTTCACTCAACTGAGAAGTAGCAGAGTTATCTCAATAAATGAACTGGTGTATCTAGGACAGCAACTGGAGAGAGACAGGGAAAATCAGTTGCAGTATGAGCAAAGGAAGAAACTACAAAAACCTCCCACCAAATTTGCTGAAACCGCTGGTCCACTCCCTAAAAAAAATTCATATAAACCACCACAAGTATACTGCTGGCGCTGCAAAGGCACTCATCCACCAGCTTCCTGCCCACAATGGAATAGCAGGTGTAACCCGGTTAGAAACATTAAGCAGTATCATTTCATCTTGGCATATAAATAGTGTGATTATAAAAGTTAGAATTCATTAAAATGTTATAAAAACGTTACAAGCAGTTAAAAATATATATTATTTGTTTGTTGTTTGATTTGAAAGATAATGCTTTTTTGTTCGTAGTATGTACCAGCGTGGGTGGGGTTAATAGAGATTGGCCGGAACGCCACATCTGAGGGGTTGGAGTATGGACAAAAGAGAGGGGGGACCGACCGAGCGAGAGCAGAGAAAGGAGAACGAAAAAGAGACTGTGTAGCGGTTTGTGACTAAGTTCGTGGAGGCGTTCAACCCGGACTCCAGAGGATTTATGGGCGACTTGGTGTGTGAGTGAACTACTCAACCCGTGATAAGGGAAGGAACGTGGAACTAGCAGCTAATTCAGTAGCTAGTAGATCGCGTGACTTCGCTAAACTAGCAGCTAATTCAGTAGCTAGTAGATCGCGTGACTTAGCTAAACTAGCAGCTAATTCAGTAGCTAGTAGATTGGCGTGACTTTGCTAAGCTAGCAGCAAGCTACCTGTGCGGTAGAGGCTGCGGGAAAGGAACGTGGAGCTGCAGAGTACGAGCGAACACCGCGACATCGTCAGTGCGGGTGTTTCTTCTGGACGGATCTGCTCCTCGACTCGCCTCTTCTCCTACCATCAGCTGGGGTGTGCGTGGATACAACACTGGTTATTAAGGTACTTTGTGTTCTTTTCCGTGGCCCGGTAAGGGTGAAACAGCCATTTTGTTTGAGGCCTCAACGAACCCAAGCTACTTCCAGGCCTGCACCGAGTCTATTAGGGGGTACCCTCATTTTATTTTCGATACGTTAATAAGAGTGCCGGCTTTAGTAATAAGGGGTGTGGTCCCACAAATGGTACGTTTTTGATATTTGCATAGACGGTGTTTTTCTAAAAACTAAACGAATGATGTTTTATTTTGTTTACTGCATCTACCAAAGGAAAAAAGGGGTTATCTCTGTTAGGGTATTAATCTAAAAAAGAAAAACAAAGATTAAAACTGAGTTAATCAGGGTTAAGCATAGTTGATACATATAATAGAATAACCCAACCTCCCTGCCCTCATCACTATGACTACCGAGGGGAGCGCTACACAAGTCTTCTTCTGTTGAACCTACCAACCAACAATCACCCAGGGCTCCTCATGCCCAAGAAGGCCATGCAACAGTTAACGCGCTCAGTACTACTGTTTCTTTAGCCACCAATCTCTTCAATGAATTCATCTACAAATCTATTTGCAGATTCATTGCTCCGCCAGTTGATGGTGCCACTGAAAGTGGACCCATGCGATCGAGCTGCTATCCTTGATACTGGCGCATCCTTCACAATTTTGAGTGCAGTCTTGTGGAATGGAGTGAAAGGGCCACAGGAGGTTTTAAGACCTTGGACACAGGGACCCTTGTACTTGGCGGATGGATAGAAGAGACAGCCATAAGGATGATAGAAATTACGCTTATTCTTCAATCCCAACCTGTCACACAACCCTGTGTTGTATTACCTGTACAAAGCCTTGCATTCCCTGCACTGATTGAATTGGATTTCAATAGCATTTTTGATTTGCAATTCGATGTCTCTGAAAGCAGTTATTGGTTTAAGTCAAATAAGAAGCAATACCTTCAGCTCTTGAGGGAAACAACACAGCTGGACACTACTTGCCCCACTTGCTTTCTCTTCCGCCATCCCTCCTTTGGATCTGGTTCCACAGCTACCATGCTATGACCTCCCTCAGGCAGCTACCCTACAATCCCATCTGGATGATTTTGGAAATTTCCAGTTACCATGTCAACTGAAGAAAAATTCTGACATCTGCACATCAACACTTGGGTGCACCAGTATCCTAAAACACAAAATCTTTTTTGCCCATGACATGCCCATTATGCAGAAATCCTACCGTGTTTCTCCATCCAAATTACAAATCATAAAAGAACACATTGAGGACATGAAAGAAAAAGACATCATTGAGCCTTCAACTTCACCCTATGCTGTCCCAGTTGTCCTGGTACCAAAAAACAAGACCCCAAACGAAGATTCTGTGTTGATGACAGAAAACTAAATGCTGCAACTCACACGAACGCCTATCCTATACCCGATCTCCAGGAGATATTGGAATCCTTGGCGGGAGCTGCAGTGCTTACCACCTTGGATCTCAACAGCGGCTCCTGGTAAGTGGAGATGCATGACGACAGCCGTTATAAGACCGCCTTCATTTGTCCTCTGGGTCTGTCCCAATTCAAGATTATGCCATTTGGATTAAAAAATGCACCCACCACTTTCCAGCAGTTGATGGAACTTGTTCTCGGGGACCTGCGGGGACAGATATTCCTTGTTTATCTGGACAACATTACAATTTATTCCAACACATGTGAAAAACACAGCTACAACATCCAAGCTGTACTGGACAAGTTAAGAGAGGCTAACTTGACGGTGAACATGAAGAAGAGTCCGTTCGTCCGCACCTCCTTAAAATTTCAGGGTCATGTCGTCTCGTCTGCCAAAGTGTTTTGGTTTCTTTTTTAAACATCATACACCCTCACACCGTATATTTCTTAAATGTAGCACAATCAGTAACCACACACTTTTCAAACAGATAGCAAACAAATTGACCCCGACTCATAGATCCGGTACGGGTTTTGTACCACACACAGTTCACATTTCACATCAAAACAATTCAGTTAAATTGTTCTTAATTCACTAAAACAAAAATTCACTTCTCTGAAGCATTCAGCTGAAAAGAAAATGGGTAACTGCAGCCAGTTCAGTTCAACAAAACATATCAGTTTTATTCCCCCTCACAAAAAAAAAATTGCTCAGTCAATGCATTTCCAGTGCAGTTCAAAGAGAGAAAAACCTTCAGTTTGTAATGCAGCACCACATGCAAAGGAACTCCTTTCTCCCGAATGCCCAAACAAAAACAATTAACTCCGTCTTGCATTTCCTTTCTTTTTAAAATTTTTATTATTTAAAAAACCACAGAATGACTGTATTTTCCCCAACTACTCACGGCCCTGGAACCGTTCCGGATTTTCCAGATTATTGTGCCTCCGGTGAAAACGATAGTTCCGTGTTGTGGGGTTTTTGTGATTTGGCGAATGAACTGCTGGTGGACGTGGAGTGAAGAATCAAGGTTTTAATCCGGGATTTTCTTTCCTGCTACTCAAAGAGCTGTGTGCTCAGACTGCAGACCGCACAGCCATTGACGAGCTCACGCACTTCCTGCTACTCCGATACAGGCCAATTTAAAACAGCGTTCAGTCAGTTGCACGAAATGGGGAAAAATCAGTGAGACCGACATGTTGTGGGCATATGAAGTGAGGTTACAAAGGCAGGTTAGACTGGTCGTCAAAAAGTGTTCAACCTGAAAAACATGGTCCCAAAGGCCAAACACAATGGCGGGAGGATCATTCTCTGGGGTTTCTTTTCAGAAAATGGGCCCAGAAACCTTGTTAAAGTTAAAGCCATGATGAAACAGGACCAGGTCGCACAGATCACATTGCAATGATTGGCTAGCTTCAGGACCTGGAAGAACGTAAACCGATTAAAATTAAAAATGGATGGGTTCATAGAAAAGCCAGCTGAATATGTAAGAAAATATAAACATCTTTACCTCTGTTCCTGGCGGGTCTACAAGGATGCTCATATAACTTCAAAATGGAAAACCATTCGCAAACGGTTTGTGAAAGCACAACAAATAAAAATGAAGGGGAGGAGTGGAGAAGCTGGCGGAGCCAGTTTATCAGCAATATTTACATCGTTGTCCTGGCTCATGGTGTTTATGAAGCACAGGGAGACAAAATCGAATGTTCATGCAGCGCTCTGTTTAATCCCAGGTTTTCCGGATGTAGGGTAGCTGTGTCTGCAGACGATTGAAGGGAATCTCGGCGTAGGTTACATCATTCAGGAATACAGTCATACAGTCATTTCAGAATACATCAACCTACCCCAACACCTTTATATTTAATTTCTGGTGTAGGACCCAATTATCGAGGTATTAATGACATTAATTCACAGTCAGCTAAACTAGCAGGTAGACAAATTAAACTTAGTTTGTTACATATAACAAGCAATCTCTATGCATCATTCTGATATCACAAAAAAAACCCCCAAAATGTTCATTGCCAGACTTAGGTGCAGAAATTGCCAAAATGCAAACCACGTCAACCAAGTTTTCGGAAGTTTCATGTGACCCAATTATCGTAGTGGTAGAGAAAGAGCGGACAGTAATGTTTGTTTTGTCAGCAACGCGCTATCTAATTCAAAATAATCAAGCTGTGTGTTTGGTTGTAGTCATAATAATAATAATAGTAATGGTTACAATATGATCGTAAAAATGAACGTAATGATCACAGAAATATGATTCAGTTGCGCATGATTAGAGAATTGCAGCCGCTTTGACTGCATAAAGTGTGAAATGACTCGACGTTCGTGGGGACCGTGCGCGCCGTCCACACTGTTGAAACCGCGGTGACAGCAAGAAGCATGAATCAGGCTTTAATTAATTATGAAAATGACTGAGAACAGGTCAGGGCTAATAATTGTTTTAAACTGATGTTTTGTGCACCCAATTCTCAGTTTTGGCTTTGCCACTGTAGCCTACTGAATTTAGCCCATGATTTTATCGCTGTTAGGTCGCATATGGAGAGAAACCGTGTCTTCAGTCGCCAATAAAGATAATTGGAAAATGCATCAATAAAGGAAAATGATTAAAAACTTGCCAGGACTAAAGCTTGATACGTACTCCACAAGAACAGATACATTTGTTCTTGTTCTCAAGGCTGCCCATTTTGACCGGGACATTTCATACTTCATGAGAAACCCAAGTGCCAAACTCCTGGGAAGTCCTCAAAGGGGCACACCCACTCCATCTTTCTGCCCAATCACACGACAGTTCTCGGACACCACACGAGAAAAAAGTTCTGCCCAGATGGTGTGTCGAGAACAAGCTGCAAGAACTCCAAAACCAAGGCTGCGAGAAAAAAAATGACGTAATTTTGATCAATTTCTCTGTTCTTGTGGAGTATGTATCAGCCTTAAAAGGAACGTGTCTGTGCCACCCCATTTTCCAGTTCCAGACCCGCCACTTGCCGGGTAACAAACACATCGGCTTCCAGTTGGTGTGCCTCACTGCAATTTTGTGGATGAATCGCTGCGTGAAAGAGACGCATCCTGCTGCAAGCATAGTGTTGCCACATAAAACAGACGAGCAAAACTGATCGCAATCTGGTCAAGTTTAATGGACTGGAAGCACGTTTTATGCAGTATTTCTTCGTAATGTTTGTCATCTTGCAGGAAAGTAGTTAGTTAGCTAATTAACATTGCGTTAGTCTAATGATCTGGGCCTAGTTGCTCAAAACTCTGTTAATTTAATGGCTGGTTAGCGCTAATCACCTGGCATTATATTATCTCTAAAGATTCGCGCAAATTGCTCTTCAATACTTAAACTAATCAGGGGGATTTCATTCTGTGATATTGATGCTGTGGTTTGAACTTAACCGCCAGTTAAAGTTAACAAAGCTTTCAACAACCGGGCTCTGACTGTTTATGAACAACACATCAATTCGCCAAAACATATCACTGTGTCGACATCTGGCTATGGCCAGCGATAACATATTATTACAAGCGCCTTTACGGTATAATAACAAAAATCATCCACTGAAAAAATTGAGACTTTAGATCAAAGTAAAAAAATTGCATCAACTTGTTACAGCTAACTTTTTTAGTTTTTCCTCAATTGAAAAAAATTTTACAAAGGTAATTTTTTTCAATTGAGAAAAACCAAAAAAAAAAAAAAAATCTGCTGTAACAAGATGACGCAATTTTTTCAACTTTGATCCAAAGTCTAAATATTTTCAGTGTAGATCTATGGATTTCGTCAGTCATTCCCCTGAGGCAGCAGGCTGCAATCGAACTGGATGAATCTTTCTCTTTCTTAGCTCAATCCTCCTCTGCGATTCATCCAGACTCGCAGGACTGGAGAGTGACGTGTTACATGACTACCATTGTAGGACGTCACTCTCCTGCATCGTTTGGGATTGACAAATCTTATTGAATTATGGAACACTTTTTCCATGACGAAGATGAAAACGAAAAAGCAACGTCCTCTTTGTTTTCTTTTTAGTTGTGCCATGCAATGTGCAACCTAAAGAAGAAAATGAAAAGGCAGTTTGGATGTTTTATTATTAATGTTATTTATGAGTCAAATAATGCAGCCATAATCTTGAAATGAAAAAGCCTTTCTGCTATTGCATTTTAATTTTAAAACTTGACATTTCAAAGTGAACTTTGGTAACTATTTGCTGGGGCATCTTTTGAAAATAAAATCTTAAACGTCCTTTTCTTTTTCACTTTAATCAAGTCACAGAATGAGCAGTCTGGATAATTTATTATTATCTCCGCCAAGGAGATAATGCAATCGAGTTGGTTTATTTATTTATTTATTTGTCTGTCTGTGGACAGGATTTCTCGGAAACTACTGGACGGAGCTTCATGAAATTTTCACCAGAGATAGATCTTGGTCCAGGGATGACTCCATTAAATTTTGGTGATGATCCCGGATCCAGATCTGGATCGGGATCTGGATCTACAAATTTAGTGACATTTCTCGGAAACTACTAAAGGGATCTTCATGAAATTTTCACCAGAGGTAGATCTTGGTTCGGGGACGATTCCTTTCAATTTTGGTAATGATCCATATCTGGATCCGGATTCTGGATCCGGATCGGGATCTACAAAACCCAAAACCAGAGAAGTTGGCACGTTGTGTGAATCGTAAATAAAAACAAAATACAATGATTTGCAAATCCTTTTCAACCTATATTCAATTGAATACACTGCAAAGACAAGTTACTTAATGTTCGAACAGGTAAACTTTGTAATTTTTTGCAAATATTAGCTCATTTGGAATTTGATGCCTGCAACATGTTTCAAAAAAGCTGGCACAAGTGGCAAAAAAGACTGAGAGAGTTGAGGAATGCTCATCAACCACTTATTTGGAACATCCCACAGGTGAACGGGCTAATTGGGAACAAGTGGGTGCCATGATTGGGTATAAAAGCAGCTTCCCTGAAATGCTCAGTCATTCACAAACAAGGATGGAGCGAAGGTCACCACTTAGTGAACAAATGCGTGAGCTGATTGTCTAACAGTTTAAAAACAACATTCCTCAACGAGCTATTGCAAGAAATTTAGGGATTTCATCATCTACGGTCCGTAATTTCATCAAAAGGTTCAGAGAATCTGGAGAAATCAGTGCACGTAAGCGACAAGGCTGAAAACCAACATTGAATGCCCGTGACCTTCGATCCCTCAGGCGGTACTGCATCAAAAACCGACATCAGGGTGTAAAGAACATCACCACATGGGCTCAGGAACACTTCAGAAAACCACTGTCAGTAACTACAGTTCATCGCTACATCTGCAAGTGCAAGTTAAAACTCTACAATGCAAAGCGAAAGCCATTTCTCAACAGCATCCAGAAACGCCGCCGGCTTCGCTTGGCCCAAGCTCATCTAAGATGGACTGATGCAAAGTGGAAAAGTGTTCTGTGGTCTGACGAGTCCACATTTCAAATTGTTTTTGGAAACTGTGGACGTCGTGTCCTCCGGACCAAAGAAGAAAAGAACCATCCGGACCGTTATAGGCGCAAAGTTCAAAAGCCAGCATCTGTGATGGTATGGGGGTGTATTAGTGCCCAAGGCATGGGCAACTTACACATATGTGAAGGCACCATTAATGCTGAAAGGTACATACAGTGGGGGAAATAAGTATTTGACCCCTCGCTGATTTTGCAGGTTTGCCCACTTACAAAGAATGCAACGATCTATAATTTTAATCGTATATACATTCTAACAGTGAGAGACAGAATCACAAAGAAAATTCCAGAAAATAACATCATATGAATTTATAAAAATTGATAACCATCTGATGAGGAAAAATAAGTATTTGACCCCCTAGCAAGCAGCAAGTATTCTGGGTCCCACAAGCCAGTTAGTCTTTCTTTAAGACACACCCCCAATTCCAACTAATTATTTACATCAAATACACCTGCCTCACCTCATTACATGTATAAAAGACACCTGTCCACTCCCAAACAACCAGATTACAACATCTCCACCATGGGCAAGACCAAAGAGCTGTCTAAGGACATCAGGGACAAGATTGTTGACCTACACAAGGCTGGGATGAGCTACAAGAGAATCGGAAAGCAACTTTGAGAGAAAAGATCAACTGTCGGTGCAGTTATCAGGAAATGGAAGAAGTACCACACTGCCACCAACCTCCCTCGGTCTGGGCCTCCATGCAAGGTCTCGCCTCGTGAGATGTCCTTGATCATGCGAACGGTGAGGAATCACAAGGGGGGAACTGGTTAATGAACTGAAGGCAGCTGGGACCACAGTTACAAAAGAAACAGTTGGTAACACACTACGCGGTCATGGATTGAAATCCTGCAGCACACGCAAGGTCCCCCTGCTCAAGGAGGCACATGTACAGGCCCGCCTGAAGTTCACCATTGACCACCTGGATGACTCAGAAGAGGCCTGGAAGAAGGTGATGTGGTCAGATGAGACCAAAATAGAACTTTTTGGGCTCAACTCAACTCGCTGTGTTTGGAGGGCAAAGAACACAGAGTACAACCCAAAGAACACCATCCCCACCGTCAAGCACAGTGGTGCTTTTCAGCCAAGGAGACGGCACAACTCTTTTGCATTGAGGGGAGGATGGACGGGGCCATATACTGTGGAATTCTGGACCAACAGCTCCTTTCCTCAGTGATAGAGCTGAACATGGGTCGAGGATGGGTGTTTCAGCACGACAACTACCACACCGCCAAAGCAACAAAAGAGTGGCTAAAGAAGATGTACATCAAGGGTCTGGAGTGGCTTAGCCAGTCTCCAGACCTGAATCCAATTGAAAATCTTTGGAGGGAACTTAAAATTCAGGTTGCAAGGCGACAGCCTCGGTACCTGAATGATTTGGAGGCCTTCTGCAGGGAGGAGTGGGCCAACATCCCCGCAAAATGTGCACAAACTTTGTCAACAACTATAATAATTGTTTGACATCTGCGCTGGCCAATAATGGCTTTTCTACAAAATATGAACATGCTGTTTGTCCAGGGGGTCAAATACTTATTTTTGACCAAAAATATGCAAATAAATTCCTAAAATGCATACTATGTCTAATTCCACTTTTTAGGTGATATTCTGTCACTCACTGTTGAAATAAACCTATCATTAAAATTATAGAGCGTTGCACTCTTTGTTTGTGGGCAAACCTGCAAAATCAGCAAAGGGTCAAATACTTATTTCCCCTACTGTGCAGGTTTTGGAGCAACATATGTTGCCATCCAAGCAACTTCTCTTTCATGGACGCCCCTGCTTATTTCAGCAAGACAATGCCAAGCCACATTCTGCACGTGTTATAACAGCATAGCTCCGAAATAAAAGAGTGCGGGTACTAGACTGGCCTGCCTGTAATCCAGACCTGTCTCCCATTGAAAATGTGCGGCGCATTATGAAGTGTAAAATACGACAACGGAGACCCCGGACTGTTGAACAACTGAAGCTGTACATCAAGCAAGAATGGGAAAGAGTTCCACCTGAAAAGCTTCAAAAATTGGTCTCCTCAGTTCCCAAACTTTTACTGAGCGTCTTTATAAGGAAAGGCGATGTAACACAGTGGTAAAAAGGCCCCTGTGCCAACTTTTTTGCAATGTGTTGCTGCCTTTAAATTCTAAGTTAATGACTATTTGCAAAAAAAAAAAAGTTTCTCAGTTTAAACATTAAACATCTTATATTCAATTGAATACACTGCGAAGACAAGTTGAAAAGGATTAGCAAATCATTGTATTCTGTTTTTATCTACGATTTACATAACGTGCCAACTTCACTGGTTTTGGGTTTTGTACAAATTTAATGACATTTCTTGGAAACTATTAAACGGATCTTCATGAAATTTTCACCAGAGATAGATCTTAGTCCAGGGATGACTCCATAAAATTTTGGTGATGATCCGGATCCGGATCTGGATTCTGGATGCGGTCCTATAATCTTCCCAAGAGACAGATCTTGCATTTGCATCAATGTCATCCTTTGGCGGAGATCAGAAATCTCGGATTGCTCTTGTTCATTATATTTGAGTCAAAAAATGAAGCTATTTCCTGAAAATGACAAAGCATTTCTGATTTTAATTTGGATTTTGAAACAGATTTCATACTTTGGTCCATAGGTTGCTCTCCTGTTTAAATGTAGCTTAGCGAAAATTCAAGCTGAAAGACTATCTCCCTGCATATGTGTTGCAAGTCTCCAGCATAGATTCTAGCTTGTCCTTTAAATTACACTGGTGCATTATTAACCAATCTGAATCCTACACAGCATCGCTGGACCAATCATCTGCTTGCCGTCAATCTTAAAAGTTTTCTCTATCCCTGCAGTCGTTCAGCTGTAAACCAGTTTTGATGCACTCTGCGACCCTCCTCCACCCTAGCACCATCCTCTGAAGAACGCCCAGATTCTTCTACCAGATCCTCAATCAAGTCCGCCCTCAGGAATCATCCCAGCAGCAGTTCCTCACCGCCTCCCCCAATGTTTAGATCCCGGGGGGAATTTCATTACTCATATGGAGCATATAATCTACAGAATCATCAAAAATGTTATATACTTATTTCATGCCGGGGTCTAACCCCCAAAGATCATTGCTCGATCTTAATTAATAAACAACATTGTTAACATTTTTAAATTAGCACCTTGTTCTAGTCTTGCCTGACTGAAATTTCTTAAGTAGAAACACTCTGCAATATAGCATTCAAATAATGTGAATGACCCTTGTAGATGCTTTGGTAATTCAAAGCTAAATGCCTGTTTTTGGGGTGCCTCCAATATTTTGTACATAATAGACACCACATTGCATTAGCCCAGTCCTATGACTGTATTAAGGCAGCGTTAAAGCATTGTACATGGGAGATTGCCTTTGCTCTTTGTGCCACTTTGCGTGCACTATTCCTGCACATTTGCAAGCTCTGTATTCCTTCCATCAAAGTTGCCATTTGCTGATGTAGCATTTAATAGTTCAGTGTAACAAAAACCTAGGCAGTAAACTGAGTAGACATCATTACTGACAATCAGAGCAGAATTGATTCAATAAATATTTCAGAAATCCATAAAAATCCATAAAAATTCATTTACTGTTTAAAATTATTGCAACTATGTCATACTGTATAGTATAAAAATATGCCAACTATTGCCTTTTAGATTATATACAATATATGATGCCAATATTTCTATACAGGAGTGGTTCAACCTACGCAAAATGTACACAACATGAAAAATTTAATGCTTAATAGATGACTGTAGTTGTTTGACGTCCCATCCTGTAAAAATCCTCATATCTCTTCAGAAATGTTTTCAAAATGGCTGCAATCTCCCTAGGAAGCCAGGTCAGTCATGAGAGGCTCTTTAACAATGATACAGCAGAATGGTTCATGTCCAATATGTTCTTCAGAAACAGCTGTCAACACTTTTAGGACTCTTCTAATCCATCAAATTAAATCACTGGCAACAATGTTGATTTTGAGGTTAGGAAACATTCAGATGTTCAAATATTGAGTAAAGGCTGGCATCTTCTGGTTGAACATGGAACTGCATCTCATATCTTTCAAAAGTAAAAAAAGTGAGATGTAAGAAAGTGGTACGAGAACCATTGACAGATCCTTTGGCAATTTAATAATCGAAGAGTAATGATGTGTGTGATCCTTTCTGACAATGTATAAAACCTGGAGATTTGATTTTTGTTCAATTTATTCATATTACATTGTGTGGTTATAAAAAACAGACTACAATTGATCATAGACATTGCGAGAGTCAGTTATTGAAGCCTGTGCAACCTGGGGGCTTGAAAGATCCAGAATATTCAGGATGCACAATAACATTCAGTTCCATATGGTTTATTAAGTGATTTATTTGCCAAGGTAAATATTTACACATCTGTGCACTTTGTTCCCTTACATTGTTGTAGCATCCCGCTGCTGAGATTCTTTTCTTGTAGGAAGTCTCAGTCAAATTTGGAAATAAAACTATTAATTAGTACTCTTTTAAAGCCTTATACACTGCCAGTCCAAAAAATTAAAAAAATCGCTGTTTGGACTTAAGGTTTTGAGTATTTCTGAGGTTTTGCTTATTTATGATTAAATCATCATTGCAGAAATGAATGTTTCAGCTGGTAATAATTATTTTAATTCTGGCTGATTCAGCGCATAACTTCTCATATCTTGAACAATCATGTCAGAAGACATGTTTCATGGTTGTTGAAAGAGGGGCAAATTATTGGCCAGCATCAAACAAAGAAAACTTTAGAAGATTGCTGAATTCACTAGAATTGGGTCATGAATTGTCCAACAATTTATAAAAACCTTGAAAGGATGTGGTGGTGAACTGTCAACTACACAGAAGAAATGAGATGGACAAAAATCAAGACTGAATCTGATCAATGATCAGTTCAATGCTAGGTGAAGTCTCATCTTTAAAAAATCAACAATAGAACTTGTGGCTATGTTTATTATGATTCCACATGCACAATGCAACAAAAACTTGGGACTGGGACTATACAGCTGCGTAGCCAGGCTAATTGGGGGGAAAAAAATAATTCAATTTGCAAGGGGGCATGAAGATTGGACTGATAAGCAATGGAAAAAGTTTATGTCGTCTAATGAGTCCAGATTTACCCTATTCCAGAGCAATGGGCAAATCGGTGTCAGAAAGGAAGCCCATGAAGCCATGCACCCGTCATGCATAACGCCCATTCAGCTCAGGTCTCGGCTCAGGACTGTTCTGCTGCAATAAAATGAATTCAGCAGAGTTCCTGAATATACTGAATGAGCAGTTACCCATCAGTACACTTTTTAATCCCTGATGGCACAGGCTTATTCAAGGATGACAATGCCAAGATTCGTCAGGCTCAAATTTTGTGACAGTTGCTCACCAAGCATGAGGAATCATTTTCACACGAGAGTTGACCACCTCATAGTCTGGACTTTTACCTACTGAATGTCTGTGGGATGTGCTGGGAAAGCCTTAATGGGGTGCTTTGATGTACTCATTGTCAATACAATATCTCGGCCGAAAATAAAAGCAAATCTGGTTGGAAATAAATATAAATTGTAAAATATTGTTGAAATAATACTGCAAGGAATGTATGCCGTGATCAAAGCTGAAGGTGGCCCATTATCAGTGTAACTAGTTCAAATAGGAAACTCGAGAAGAGCTACATCAGCCTGGGAAGCTACCAGCACGTCAGCATCAGCAGGCACACAATTAGAGGGTACACATCACGAGGTCATACAGCGCTCTATTTGAAATATGTCAAGCTCACTTTCTTCCGCTGCTGTTTGCAATTACTTTTCATGCTATGCAACATGCTGTTTGGTTTTTGCTTGCCACCTCCACCTGTTTGGTTCTGCTCACATCAGGGGGATTTTGATTTCTGTTCATGACTATGTTTGTATGTTTGCTGTGCCTAGGTAGGACATTCCTCCAGAGCAGAACCGCCGCCAAAATACAATGTAATGCTTATACCCACGAATAAATTGTTCTATTTTATTCAAACGTGAGTTTTCCTGACTGAAAAAGTATTATACTGTGCGACACTGATCAGAAATATAAACGCAAATCTTATTGTGAGAAATATGACCATGTTTAGAAACTTGCTGTACTTTCATTGAGTGTTGACAGATTGTATCATCATATTGCAATAGATTTCAACCACTCATTGAAACATGCAAACAAGAATATCACGACAGCGTGGAGGATGAAGGGGATGGGGTTTATTGCCCAAATTCAACTGATCAGTATCGGGTAAAGAGATGGGGTCTATGTCCAAATCAATATTGGGTGTGTCTGCTGTTAGCCTGCTGCACTGCTACACATCAGAGTCACAAATGGAAGTTGACCAAGGGTAAATTTAGCACTGATATTCAGAAATATTTCTTCACTCAAAGAGTAATTTCAATGTGGAATATCTTGCCTGACCATATTGTTGAGGCAGAGACCTTGGGAGTTTTCAAGAGCAGGCTTGACTTAAAGCTAGATACCATTGAGTCGTTGAGTATCTGAAGTGATAAATTCACAATATTATCAAGATACTGGTGAGCCTAGTTGGGCTGAACAGCCTATTCTCGCCATTCATGCTATATTATGTTATGTTATCTCTGCCATATAGACAGTACCATATGGTCAGTGGTGACTTGTTTCCACTCCTGGTCAAGTGCTGCAAGCAGTTAGTAGATATTGACTACAAGAGGAAACCGATGACAAAATCGTCAGTTGAGGACATCCCAAAGACCCGTGATGGGGGACAAATCAGGAGAATAAGCCAGCCAATAAAGCACATAAATGTTTTCCGCCTCATGGAACTCTGCACATACATGGGCAATGTGGGGTCTATCGTTGTCACGCTGGAATATCGATGACCAAAGCGCAAAACCTCCTACCTGCAAAATTTTCTGATTGGCGGATTTCACTTTGGATGAGCAGCCTTTCTTAAGTTCTCATCATCCGAAGTGAAATCCACCAATCAGAAAATTCTGAAGATAAAAGGTTATGCACTATGGTCATTGATATGGCATTGTTTTGATGGACGAATGGTAGTAAGATAGGCTACAGCCTTTCATCACAATATTGTTCTGCATTCACGATACCATAAATGAAATGCACTTGGGTGCAATGCCTGTAAAAAATGACCACCCAAACCACCACTGATCTACCATTGTATGGCACCATACACTCCACGCTGACGTTGTCACTACCCTCGTGCGAATGCCAGAGGTGGCCTTAAGCATCTGGGGGCCTGCTTCAAAAGTAAATGTGCAGCCCTATGAAACATTAGAACTTCATAATTTTGCTGAATGAAAGCTCACCCCTTAGCCTATCTAGTGAAATTTCAACATTTCTGGGTGAAACTTGATGTTTATTTGAGATATTAATCCATAAAGATATAAAATATCGGCAATAAAATATATGCATGTGTAAATGTGATAAATTTCTCAAAAACTGAAATGTGTAACTCACCCCAACAAGCTAGTTGCATTGCAAACTGCGGACGTCTTCCTGTAATTTATTCGTCACAGAATTCGAAATTTTATAAAAGTTGGTGGTTTACATACAAACGGCACAAGGAGCCCTTATTCTTTGTTTCTTATGAGGGGACAGAGTTACGGGATACCTCTACAACATTATCACTGGGATAATGATGCGGTAAAATTTCGATGTAATTCAAACCACGAAATCCCATCAACATAATTTAATGTCGCTTGAGTAGACTAGGTTTAGAGGCATTCGGTGACTCGTATTGCCAGATCTGAATTCAAATTTGCATAGCTATAAACATTATGCAACACTGGGTGACAAAGTATCCCTCTGCTTTATCAGAGAATGAGGCTGGCTTTGCCATAGCCATGAAGATGTATATAAAACCATCGATACGTTTTCAGCTTGTTCGCCGTTTTCATTCATTTGCGAAGCCATGTGAATCAAGGAGCATGTTTTATTTGCTCAAAGTACATGTAACTAATGTTACATTAAAATGCAGCACGGTGTGTAACGTTAATGTTATGCACTGATAACAGATTGGTGAAAATCGAACAGGTCTGCCTGCTGTTTCTGGGTGGAGATGCTACCCAAACCCAAAGCTAATGAGGCAAGTTATGTCCCAAAACTCTTTGGGTATAGAGTAGCTAGAAGTTACCTAAAGCCATAACTTATTGGAACATGGAAGCATACGCAAATTTTCAAGGTACCTGATTTCAATCAAATACTCAACAGACACCAATAAAAGGAAAGCAGAAGAGTTCTTTAATGTTGCAACTTAAATTTTGTGAATTATCATCACATTTTACTGATCAGAAACTATTTTGACTGGGTCGGTTCCGGAAACTACCAGACCGTGATCTGGCCCGAATCAAGACATTTACATTATATGTTTGTGGATAATTTAATGCGTAAAAAACACAAAAAAAGGATAAATAATGCAATAAAATGTACATATCAAAGCTCACCGTTATATACAATATTAAATACCCCTGGGATGCCGCAAGCGAATTACTCTTTTATTATTTCACATGGCAACTGAAAACACCGAGGTGATAGCCTCATTGGCTAAAGTAACGACTGTATTTCCGAAATTCCCAGAGCATCAGCTACCATTGCTCTTTTGCTGCCAGCATTTGCAGACGATGAATCATTACTACACTTCTTTTCCAGCTCAGCGTCCATGCAACTATCATAATTTGATGGAGAAAACCCGTAACTATGACCACCGCAAACCATATATTTGCGCGTTCGCCGCAACTCAGAGAAGGGGCCCCGTCTAGGGGGATTTCGAGGCACTGGCCGGGGGTGCGCTACGATTCCGTCATAAGAATCCAATTAAGCCTTCTATAAGTCATTGCAAAATGTGCCATTTTGATTTGCTATCGGGGATCCCAGACATTAGCCCTTTTTGGGGAACTCAAATATTTTCCCGGTTTGCCTTTCCTGTCTGCGCGCCTCTGCATGTTTTCATACAGTCAACTTATAGGATGCTAATTCTTGCCTGCCAGCAGGGGGCCCCCTGGAGGGCGGGGCCCATTTCAACTGAAACGGTTGAAACAAAGGTAAGGCCGCCTATGTATTGAACAGTGTTGTATACATATTGTCATGGTTGCGGTTTTTGGTCATGTTTATGTTCATGTTCTGTGTTCATGATTTTGTGTTTTATTTATTCTTTGTGGTTATTGTAATACTCAGGTTTTTAGTTTATTCCATTTCTCAGTTCCATTGCACTTGTCTACCCTGTCTTGTGATCTAGTTGGTTCAGTCCGTCTTCCCTGTCTGTGTGCCCACTGACTTTGGGAGATTCAAATGAATTCCGGTGTTTAAAATATTCCTTCGATTCTCGTTTACTTCCTTCGTCTTACTGTTCTGATAACTAACAAGACTAACATTTGTATTTTGTATTATAGTCTACTAACACAACTAATCCATGTATATAGATTACTAACTTACCATTGAGCACTCTAGTTAAATCTGTAAAGTTGCACCACTACAAGTTTAGACTGATTCCCTCTCAGCAATCGCCCTATTCTAATCTCCGCTTCTTGCTCAGCTCTCCCTGTCTTCTCCTGAGTTTCAGCGAGACCTCTTGAGCGTGCTTAATCACTTTCCTGCGCTCGTTATCTGTGCACTTACAACCTGGACCGGAGCTGTTTAAATGTCATAGGCTTTCTGTGTGATTCCCGTCCGTGTCTTGGCTTTCGCTCATGTGATTCCCCCATTGTAATTAGTCTGATTCAGTTCATCTGTTCCCTGCATAGCATGACTTCCCCTTTGTGTATTTAAGCAGTCTTTTCACTCACAGCCCTTGTCAGAACGTTGATCAATATTTCTTTGTGCAGAGCACTTTGTATGCCATTGAGTATTGTTTCTCTTCTACTGGATTGTCCGACTTCAATTCTTGCCATAGCCCTTTTTGTATTGTTTTTGTCTTTCTGGATTTCGACCCATTTTTGAATGATTTCTGTGTTTGGATGCCCTGTGTATGACCCTTTGACTTGTTGCTTACAGTTTATGTACCTTTGCTCATCTGTCTTCCTGGTATTGACCCCTGCCTGTCTTATCGACACAGTTTTTGGATTTCGTATTGTGGCTTGGCAATTCTTGTGTTTCTTTGTTTTGACTCGCACTTCATTAAAGGCATACGATTTTTGGATTTCCCTCTCTTGCATGTGGTTCCTGAATGCATCGTCACACATTATTTAATCAAGCATGCGATAACATAGACCAGGGGATATTTACAACCTGATCTTACTCACATCAGTAATTTACATTTCATTTTTACCTCATGGTTATGTTTAATAATACGTTACAAAACAGTTCATCTAGACAACTACGGCTTCAGTTTTCCAACAGTGATTCTAGTCATCTGCCCTAGGACTATGAGCACATGAGTAATGCTTTGTTATTAAGTGTACTTTTTCTTTGATAGTCGTAAAAAAAACCTTTTGTAATGTATAAAAAAAGTCTTTACATATATGTCGAGCAAAAAACTTCAGTCTGGAATTCTTCCACATGTATTATGTATTCTGCTTTGGTAAATCAGAGGGGATATATATATATATTTGCTACGCAGAAGCCTTAACTTTTGGGTTGCCCAAAAACAACCCCCTGGGTACCTTCACGGTGCCAGGTAAAAATTTCAGAGGGAAAAGGGCAGATATAAAACCTATTGGAGGTGCCATGCATTGACATAAAATTTCAAGTGGTGTTTCCGGTGCTCTTTCTGTTTTCTCTTTTCAAAAATAAGAAATCCTTCCTTTAACATTTTTTTTCCTAACATTTTTACGCCGTGGTGTAATGCAATTAAGGAAGTACATCAGGTTGAAAGGCTGGGGTTTGGAGAAGACTTAAGAGGAAAAGAGAGGTGTTATGGCCCCAATTTGTTATTACATTTACACACAACAGCAACAGCAAGGGATGACAGACACAATTTAAAACTTAAACACATTTAATTCACAGACAAAGACTAACACTAACCTACACTACTGACCAAAAGACCAAGATTGATTATACAACAACAAAAGAAATATTGGTTTTGGTTGGGTTGGCTTGGTGATGTCCTGGGTAAAGGAAAATGCTCTAACACGTAAAAATCCACAAAAGAAATTTCACAGGTCTTGAACAGAAATGACAGGTCTGGTCACATGTATCCTTCCTCTTGCAATTTCTCCTACTACTTTACTGTCTCAATTCTCCCCACCCACATTTAGACCTCTTTTTTTTATTTTCTCTGGGACTTGTTTCAGACATGCCCAGGACATGTCTCAACATAACTCCAGTCTGGCCTTAACAAAAAAAGGGTAAATACTGCCATCTAGTGGCCTCTATTCTCATTACAGAGGGAATGGGGCCCAAATGACGTCATGAAAAACGTGAATAATTGTCACGTGAGAACCACTGAAAACGAGACGCACAAAACTGCTTGTTATTCATTTTTTCTCCATGGAAAGAAGCCGAAAGCTGTGCTTAAAGGTAGTTTAAAAATAGAATTACTCCTCCCGAGGCATACATCGAAGAATGTTAGCCGATTACACTTAATGAATGCGTCAATGACGAGGGGTAAATTTAGTCACACTCCTCCCTTTCTCCCCCTTCCCAGCCAGCGACTTACGCCCAGGTAACCCGGTTAAACTGCTGCCTTCTGGTATTTTTGGAGACCCACCAGCAGCGATAGGTGCATAAAGCACCTTTTGTAGTCTTCACAAGCTTTGTTCCCTAACCTAGCATTATTCTTGAACATCAACATGTTTTACATACAGTGCCAGGTTTGAAATAAGTGGCATCATATCACATTTGTGATCTAAAAATGCTTTCTTTTGAACCAAAATGAACAATACCACACAAATAAATCGTAGCCGTTGCGAAAGAAAATCCGAACAACATAGGAGGGCATAGAATCATACTAGAATTGTTACCAAGCTAGCTTGCCGTTACAAATTTGTCACAGGGGTCACAAATTAAAGTATGAATACAAAGTCTCTCCCGTTATCCAGCCGAGATTCGAGCGTTGAAAACGTTGCTTTTGCATTTCTGTTGTTGGCTAAGTGAAAACGAACAAAGGGTTGTTATTGTCACGGTATATTTTATCTGGACTGCCCTTTATCTGTGTTTCCCTGTTAGCTGTCGCGGATGAGGATAAAGATCAAAACAATGACTCATTCAAATATTTTGAGCGCTCGTGAGGAAAGTGAAGGGGGGTTGCATTGCTGAATTTGGCAACATAGAATGCTTCCCCGGTCCACCGAGTTAGGATGGTTATGTTCAATTGCATTGATGAAATTACGTTACTTATACTTTAAAAAATAAATCATTATTGTTAAGATGTGCGACATTTAGCTATCCATGTGTTTAGGAAGGCTTTTCATTTTCATTCAAAATTCAAACTACCGTTCTAAGTTGAAGAAAAGTTATACCCAACTGCATGCACATACGAAATGACAATTTCCCGGTGGAATGTGATTAAGAGAATTCAATGAAAGTCGGTGTTAAAATGCACGCTATTCACAAAAGTAACAGTTGAGAACACTGTCTGTGACTCTTTAGTCAAGAAATTGCTAAAAATCTGTTGCCCATGTTCACTAATGCAGTAAGCTACCTAGCTGGCTTGTTGAGCAAGATTCAGCAACAAGACAATGCAAGTGAGTTATAGCTAGATTATGAATAGAGAGGAGTAATCTTGGAACAGCGATTTGAATGATTTGAATGTTGCCTCACCTCTAAACCCACCCCCTCTGACCAAAGCCACGCCCCCAATTCATTGCTTCGCTAAAACTCCAGAGGCCAGATGTAGACACAGGTTAAAAGCGCAAGGGAGGGAGCGGCCCGCATAAGAAATGATTGACATCGTCAGTCACTCCTCCTGGCTCTGATTGGTTGTTTTGTCCCAGTCACAGTGAAATCTTGCAGAATGAATTAGAAGCACTAGATGGAGCCAGATGACTCTCATTTTCTCAAAGATCATCAGGCTCCCAGCCCACTGTCAGGTCATAGTAACAGTTTTAACAAATATGACAAAAAGTGATTTTTTAAAAAAATTGCAAACTCCACCTTTAGGTGGGACATAAACTGGGAAACAGAAGACAGCGGGAGCCTATTTACCTATAGACTGCATTAACAAGCCTACGAGTTGCAATGGTGCCAGTGCTGTTTACTTACATAGACTGTACAGTCTCTGTGTATAAGCTATTACAGGCACTTAACGTTACATTTATAGTGCAGCAGCCAGGCCAGGTCAAAAGTTTAGGGGAAATTTTTGGGTGGGTGTTTTGGAATCATTTTTCATTGATTCATTTAATTATTATTAATTGTTTATCCTTGCTTGCTTCTATTTTGCTTTGGTTCATAACCTTTTAGGCCTCAGTGTATACTCATGCATGTTTCTGAATAACCTGGGCCTGCATAACTGTAAGTTTCCATAAATCTGACCAGTGTGTCATGGAATATAGTCTATCTGGAGCCATACGGACCTGATGGACCGATAATAAGGGCAAGATGCTCTTTCTTTCTTTAAGTTTATGTGTTTACAGAAGAGGGAGTACAAGGGAGATGCTCTGCAATGTAAAACAAGATAAGCTGGAGCAATGGAGCTGATAGGGAGGGGAGCACCTGTCCTCTCTAACGGGATGTATGCGCGCGCCCGAGGGTAGCTTGACGTGGGTTGCGCGAGATGGCAAGAGCTCTCCAGATTACCTCATGATGTGTAAATCAGCACGGAGGGAGGAGAACAT
Source organism: Gymnothorax reevesii (assembly GCA_029721435.1). Taxonomy (NCBI): domain Eukaryota; kingdom Metazoa; phylum Chordata; class Actinopteri; order Anguilliformes; family Muraenidae; genus Gymnothorax; species Gymnothorax reevesii. The sequence continues at coordinate 73,670,344 of CM056573.1, read as the reverse complement.
CAGGAGAACATGAAGTATTTCTACATAAGCCACAGAGAAACTAACTGTAATTATCCTCGATTTTGCTGACTTGACTTGTATGCGGGGATCCATTTTCTGCAGAAAAAGTAAACTGACTTTGGCTTGGATATTAACTTCTCTGCCTCAGACTGATTTTTTCTCTGAGTCGTCTGAGTTTCTTTTTGTGAAGGTAATACCTGGAATATAACATCAAAATTCCTACAACAGGTGTATGAGCTGGTTCTCGATACTGCGGCTCGACCCCCCTATCACTACCTCGCCGACTCTGGCTCCAAATGTGCAACATGGCAGCGCCCGTATCTTAGGATATTTTGGCTCCATTTTAGATTAATGGGAGTAAATGGTGACGTGTCGTCCATCTTTATATATAATCCAAGAGAGAAACGTGCATTGTGCTCTCCTTCTAAGAAGTGCATCTGTTTTTCGGCGTTCAATATCACAAACTATTCAAAATTGATTGTTCTTAAAGTTGTGTGTCAATGAGAGAATTCAGTATGCGCGCTGTCTATATTAATCACATCTTTATCGGCAGTTAAATGTTATTACAACAAGTTTGTGGTTAGCATGAATTGCAATGTGCTGACAAACCGTTTGTAGCTTGTGCTACGTTGCTTTGCATGTATCCAGTCAAAGAATTTTTACCCGAAGTTCATTGGGTGCAATGGCGTAGAATTGCGTATGGACCGTACGGACGAGTCAATACCAATCTCAAACGATGGCTCAAATGTCCCGAAGTGTGCCACAAATGATTTATTGGTTTTGAAAAACCATTCGCAATATCAACAGTGGTGGCTCATCGGTCGTTACAAAGGGAAGCCAGAACCTCGCCCTTCAAAGCTTAATGACTTCAACATTTCGCAGTTCGCTTTTCTTTATCAGCAGTTGCTCATACGAATTGGTAGAAGTACAATCAAATTTATTTTCGATACCAAATGACGACAAAATTTATCAATACGTCTTTATAAATTTGCGAGGCTTCTTTCGCAAGAAGCCACGACAGTCCATTTTCTACAATCTTAATAGAGAAGAAAAGAATGCGATGTTGCACAGTTTATTGCTTAATGAGCCTCACTAATCAATTTGCGAATCTATGCCGTTTCATGAGCTTCTTGAGTGCAGAATTTATAGCGTAGGCCTATGGTAATTAATGTCGTAATTTATGTGTGAAAGAAAACCCCTCATAATTTCGTGGTGCAATGTATAACAATGCTATCGAAAATAAATTTGAATCAATTGACTATTCATCAAACAATTCGTTTGAGCAACTGCTGATCAAAAAAAGTAAACTGCGAAAAGTTCAAGTCATTAAGCTTTGAAGGGCGAGGCCGATGACCGGCCACTGAATATCAATAAGCAAATTGGCATTTTATAGAGAACTTCTGCCACGCGCTGAGCTGATCATTACTACATTTATAGGTTCCAGTGAGCTTAAAGGGATCATTAGGATGACAATGAGTAATAAATAGAAATGTATTGAATCAGTGCCAGGTGTATCCGCTTTTAATTCTGTTTACGAAAGAGTCTTTCAGTTTTAAGTGACATTTAAGTTATTGTCCTTTAGAGATAAGATATTGAGCAGATCTTTTTATTAATTATGTTATCCTTATTGATCGATATATAGTAAGCTTACTAAAAATAGCCAGTGTAAGGTTCCGCAAATAGTGTGTTTATTTATTTATTTATTTTTTAATGGTGCTTTCAAGAGTCGTTTAGGTCGAACTAAATTCATACACGTCTTTTCTAGTTGCAAGCTTTGCGAATTTGAACATCTGAATGGTTGTGACAAATCATTAAAACAAATATAGACGATATAGACGAAAACGTTTTGTTATGACAAATTGGTTAAAAATGGCCTTTTAGCATTTTAAAACGAAACCGTGCATAAATCGAAGTTACGGAAGTTCTTTCCATAAATGAATTTCACTGAGATGGGGGGCGAGTAATCATCGATATAGGAATGGATATAAGCTACTAAATTACAGGTTTGTAACAGGAAAAATAATATAGCCTATTTCAGCACTTGAGTGTAATTTAATAGCACATAAAAGCATACATTACCTCCGAACATAAAATATTTCAGAACTGATACCTGACAAACAAAATCCTCACCAAAAATAGCATGATATTTAATAATTCAATTGCGTAATACCGCACTAAAGTTTTAAATAGGCGCACAGGTTGAAGTTTTAAAAAGGCGCACAGGTTGAGCAAACTGTATCGTCTATATAAAAAGGTTTGCAGAAATGATTACCGGCAACATCTCCCCCGCCAAAGCAAATCAATATTTTATGTAGGCTACGTTACTTTTGCATTCATGTATGGAAATAAATCGCCAACAAGCTGTGCCATTATCTACATGTACAGACTACTGTCAAAACGACCGCCCCAACCGCCCTCTTGGCTCAGTTACGATTAAGCAAACACCCAGCTAACGGGATATCGCCCAGCTACCCCGTGCTCGGTAGACGGCGGGAGGTCTTCTTTCGTCTTCATGCGCGACAATAGGTCCTACTGCACAGCTCACGGCGTGATTTCCCGGTCCTAAGTACTAAACATTTGTGCTTTTTTTTTTCAATAAACATTCACTTTTAAACTTTATGATGTTCAGGCGCAGAGCTTTGTTAATAGGCTGTAAAAGTAAAATGTCCGAAAAAATTAAATCTAGCCATAGGACAAATACTTTGTATTTTGCCAGTCCACCTCTGATTAGATCTAAGGCATCAGCTAAACATGTAAATTTAATATGCATGCAAACATTTTTGGAGCGGAGCGTGGAGCGAGTGAGGAGCGGAGCGGGATGCAGTCTTGCCGGAGCGCTGAGCGGTCATGGGAGAGGCGGGATGTTGCGACTTTGAGCGAGGAGCGAGGGGATCGACAACCTATGTGAGCGAGGAGCGGGAATTCTCGCCGCTCCACTCCACTCACATGCTCTGGCGCAGAGAGCTCCAACCTGGTTTACATTCTGTGCAGTGGTAATTTGGCTAATCGGCGCACAGTGTGCACGTCACCCAAACCTCATAGGCAGGTTTCCAGAATGTCAGGCACATTTCACTGCAATAACTAATTACAGGAAGCACTATTTAATGTAACTATCTGAATAAGGACATAAATTATAGTATCTATATCGATTGTCCTGATGTCAGATTAAAGGCGGTGGGCACGCATAATGGAAACTTGAGCTGGCTTAATCAACGCAGCTGAATCTGTGATGCAAACTAACGACTTCACATCTTTCTCAAACACAATATATATATATATATAGTGCTTGCGTTCAATGGTCAGTAAAGCCGCTTGCACACTGGACGCGAAACAAATTTTTAGCACGACTGATTACAGTCAAAGTCAATGCAAAGATGCGATAGTCGGACAGGGTTTTAAGATAGCCCTGAGTCCAAAAGTCATAAAAGTTCTAATTTTTCCAATTGAATTGAAATTCTCTGTACTCATCTTGAAGAACTGAGCCCTCGTATCAAAACATTCACGTTTAATATCTAAAAGAGTCAGTAGATTTGAAAAAATTAAAAACAATCATCAACTGTCGGACACGGAGTTATATTAAAACCCTGTCAGACTTCGGACATGTAGACACTGCGTTCAACGCAATCTATCGTGCGAAAAATTTGTTTCGCACCCAGTTTGCAAGCAGCTTCATACTAGGCTACTAATATTTTCACTGAGGTTTTATCGTTTTTTAGTGGGGGAAAGGAATACAGCCTGATTGCTATGATGTCATACTGAGTTAAGATCACATATTGAAAATAAATGTGTAACGTATCTTTGATTGTTGTCCATGCATGTTAATCCCAAAATTTTAAGCAGCAATAGGGTGTAACAACAGGAACACGTTATAAATCGTTTCTCTTTCCAATGAGCAACCGTTGTGTTTCATTCCAACTTCATAAGTTTAAATGATCTGACGTAGTTTCATTTTGAAATTCCATTCAAGTTCGCTAATGGTCATAGGCGTGCACAAATAGACGCTAGGTGGTGCTACAGCACTTGCCCCTATGCCCTTTATCAATGAAAGAGCCCTTTTGAAATTTTGTTTTTTTTTAAAATGATTATTATTATTATTATTATTAACACTTTAGTGGGGCCAATGTTGAAATGATCTCATGCGCTGCTGAAGCATATCAGCGGAGCGACTGGAAGCCACGGTCTTGTGCCCCACCAGCCAGGTAACACACAGATCAAGTGAAATCGTACAGTTTGCCCTCCAAGCCCAACCTGTAATCATTTTGTTGTGCAGTAGCATGTCTCATACACAGTGACTTTCCGTCGGCAGACACACAGGGCCTGCAATAACCTCACCTTTCACTTCTTAATGACAGAAACCTCTCGCAGTTAACCTCCCCGATTAGCACCCGTTGCTCAGACTGATTGGAGGAACCGACGAGAATCTAACTTGTTTTTGAAAGCCATGTTATACATTGCACTACAAAATTATACGGCGTTTAACTTACTTCCGCACACCAATGGCTACGGAAAAAATATCAATAGCCCACGTCTTTATAATTTCTGAATTTGCATAAATTAATTTGCGACGTTCATTGAGCAATTAGCCATGAGAATCCGTTCTATATACTCTGAATGTGACAGCCAAAGTGCGTAGTTGCACAGCTGAGTGAAGACGAAAATAATTGCTGTGAAGTCCGCGAAAGTTTCGGATTTTTTGCAGATTGTCATCCTTGCGGATTCACATCAATTAGGCCTATATCAACATAGCCAACAGGTAATCGCTTTGTAATTAGCATTTCTTAATCATTACGTGTCACATATTGGTGGTGGCTATTCTGTTAATTAATTGTTTGATTGTTAATCAATCAAACCTGATCGCAAACAGTCTAAGAGCAATTATCTGGGAAAGGGTGATGTTACTGAAGGCCTTCCTGGCATCTGACGGTACGCCACTGCTCATACAGCACCAAACAACTGAGCATTTTTTAGTCGACTGGTCACCTGATTAGCTAGTTTAATGCTATAGCCCAAACAATGATAAATAACGTGAGGACAACCACCGCAAACAATGTCGGTCGACTTTGCAAATTTATCTGTTAAGCTGAACGTTTTCTTTTGTGTAGGTTTTGTGAGACAACATATATGAACACATAAAGTAGAATCAGGCAATTCCCCATTGCCTTAGAAAAATATCCCCATAAAGGCTACCCATGTGCCTTCTTGTGATGAATGACAATAGTAATGAATTGCATTGAACATGTGCGTGTAATGTTTATTTTATTGTTTTAATCTGACACTATAATAACATGTTCCACGTGTGCAAAAAAGTGCCCTCCCCCTCCCCCCTGAGCACTTGCCCCCCATAATGTCTGTGCACGCCACTGCTAATGGTAATAATTTGCGAATGCCCTAGCTAGTCAGCTAACTCATATTCGTAATGATTAATATAAACGTAAGTGGTGCAAAAAACATGCAGCGAAGTGAAATGCAAAATTAATGCACCATGCACCATAGGACAGAGGCTTCAATATTCCAACACATTTAAGGTGAGGAGAGGAGCTCATTTGATTGGTGAAGATTTGACTCGGCTGTGTTATAACCTAACACGCCTTCTTTGCCACTTGCACTGGAAGGAGGGACAGAGCAGTACTTGCGCCAGGCTTAGCTATGTTTGACTCGGATCATTTGAGGGATTCAGATCATTCTGAGTCACTCGGTAATATGAGCCGGGTTGTGCGAGTCACTTGAGTCACTTGACAAAAAATGGCCCGATTAAATGTTTGCAAAAACCATGGTACATTGACTCGAGCCATAAAAAAGCATATACACTTACCTTTATGTGTTACTGCCAACCAATAGAATATCCAGCCTGTAGCTGCCCTGGCGACTAGTTCTACAAAAGGGCTCTTATTATTGTTGTTGTTATTATTATTATCATTATTATAAATAATATTACAGTCATCACAATATGCAGAAACCCCCACCTCCAAGAAAAAAAGAAATCTAGAAATAAAACATTATTATATTACATTAAATTACATCATATTAATTTACATTATACAGTGGTCCCTTGCTATAACGGGACAGTGCATTTTGCTATGCCCCCTATTTGGCTACGGGACTGTATAACATTGTCAATCAATATCCTCTGTGTCGTGTCTCCTGTACAGAATGTGTTCAGCATGTAAAATTTACACAAATCTTCGTTCGCTAGCTGTGTGACTCTGAAGCTGTATTTGTGGGCGGGGGGAGTTACAGCCTCAAATCATCTATATAATAATTGTAAAAAAATAAAGAAGTAATCCTACTTCGCGGATTTCGCCTATTGCAGCTTATTATTTTAGAACGGAACTCCCACGATTAACGAGGAACCACTGTATTACAGGATTTAATGTTTGTGAGGAATTCGACATTATAACAGGCCCAAATGCAGAATACAGTCTGCAATTAAGAATGCAGAACGCATTACTTGAAAATGAAATGTGTATTGTTTTTCCTTTACGCTGGAATAAGTTTTCATTGTTTGTCAATAAATGAATATCTTAAGCAAAAAGACAGGTCGTCAGTCGTATTACGTCTGCAAAAAAAACACCGATGTTCTAAATAGTGACGCTCCCAGGGTAATCAGTAACCACAACGAAAGAATATTTTATTTAATTTTTATTGTTATTATTATTTTATTCCCTTATGGTGAAAATGGATATGGGGTGGATTACAGTATTCATTGACACAACATAGGCAACAAGCTTATACGACAGTCATAGAAGTCAACAACATGGCGAACTCGTGTCTGTGTGCGAGACCGCCATTGGGCTATGCAGGGTATTCCCTCTGCTACAGTTTGTGCAGGACCACGAGCAAGCAGGGATTCATACTCAAGCTAACCGAAAGCAGGGAGCCGAGTGGAGCCATGAGCTAATCGAGAGCAGCAAGCCGCGAGTGAGGCCATGAGCTAACCGAGAGCAGCGTGCCGTGAGTTGCAGCCATGACCCAACCGAGAGCAGCGAGCCGCAAGTGAAGCCATGAGCCAACCGAGAGCAGTAAGCCGCGAGTGAAGCCATGAGCTAACCGAAAGCAGCGAGCCGCGAGTGAAACGAAACTCAGGATGCACCACGAGTGACGGATCTCAGTTAAGTCGGTTGGATCCTTGTGACGGATCTCGGTTAAGGCGGTTGGATCCTTGAAGTTGAGTCAGAGACTCAGAGAAGTTAAGTTTCGTTTTTCTGCCGAGTGCCAACTGAGCAAGTGAGTGGCTGAGTGCCTATGCTTGCGCTACTGCTTGGGTCCACTAGTTGTGCTCAAGTCGCATATTTGTCATTTCTCTGCCAACTGTAGGACTCAACTGAGCCGGTTAAATAGACGTCTAGATCCGTGGTTCGTGAGTGATATTAGAGGGCCGGTTAATTGAGCCGGATCCCGTATTAAACCCCCTGCTAAGTCAGACATTTCAATTGATGATAATTAATACATGAATATAAATTTTATATGAAATGTATACATTAGGTCTATTTTAAACAGTATATAATGCGACATCGCGCCCTTACGCCGCCATCAGTCTGTTTCTGACAGTGTGGTCAGAAGCATGGGCACAAGTAGCCTGCTGGAGGTCATTTTGTTGGGCTCTGGCAGTGCTCTTCCATTCCCTCTGGCACAAAGGAGCAGAAACAGTCCTGCTGCTGGGTTGATGCCCTTCTACAGTCCCGTCCAGCTCTCCTCGTGGAACGGTTGGTGTCCTGGCATCTCCTCCACGCTCGAGACTGCGCTGGGAAACACAGCAAACCTTCTAGCAACTACACGTATGAAAGTGCTGTCCTGGAAAAGCTGGACTACCTGTGCAACCAGACTGGGCTGCAGGTACTGCCTCATGCTACCAGTTCTGACAAGGAGACTAGCAGAACATAAAAACAAAGAAGAATCTGTCTGGCCCTTATTTGCTAAGGAGTAAAATAGCTGAATGTACATCATCTGTGAGGGTTTTCCATAATTTTTGCCAGGGGTTCCACAAACCAACTTAACTTCAAAACAGGTTTCATATTGCTCTTGTTGTTCTCTAATTATTTAAATAAATCGCTTAGAACCTGAAATTGTTTGTCATCTCTCACAAGCTCTTAAAATGTAATGTAAGAGGGCTTAACTTGAGTTTGAAAAATAACAGTTCATTATAATAATTAACATTATCCTGGGGTGCTGAGATGAAATTTAGGGGTGCTTGAGTATCCCTATAAAAAATCTAAAATCACAATTTCTTAATTCAGTTTAGTTTTTTTTTTTTTACACATTTACAAGTCGTCCTCCTCTTCTTTCACCGAGTGTGCTGTGCATTGCATCTTCTGCAAGGAACAACACAAACACAGCAAAAGAGGTCAGTGCATAAAATTATTTTACTTTTTCCTCAATTTTCTTAAGCAGTGAAGTCTGAGTCAGCAGTTTGGGGTGCAGCTTAAGGCTACTTCAAAGCCCCTTTCAGTGACCGTGTGACACCTATGTCGAAACTTTTCCTCTAAACATTATCCTGAGAGAGAGGAGTAGGGTTTATCCACCAACTAGGAGCCTGGATAGTGTTTCACCTGCCTGTATACAAGGACACGCTCTCATTGAATACTCCCATTTTACTAGTTAAAACAATGATTCAACCCTGACCTCAACGCCCCTGCCCTGCCCTAAAATTAAGGACTTCTGTGTACATAATCATCACAGCACCATAAGTGTTGGACAAAAAGAATGCAAATACTGTACCAGGTTCTCAGTCACCTTTCTAAACATCGCTGTGAAGCATTTCACTGATCAGGCTCCTCACATCTTTCTCTGCCAGCCCTTGCTTGCATCTCAAGACAGTCTGTGCAATGCATAGGACAGATATCTCAACAATGAAATTAGAGTCTCCACTTCATTTCAGCTAGCTAATTATATTGGCTTTTGCAGATGCATCCGTATAATGCCTAATTCGCATCGTTTACCGTAAATTTCTAATTACAAAAGGCGCAGCTAACTTGCCATAACTGTGACTTGAGGTAACGCCTAACGTTACCCCATGAGGACTACACTCAAATGTAAGCTACACCTGACAACTGATATTATAGCGCAGTGCTAATCAGTGTTGTTGTTTGTGCGACTAAGTTGCGCGATTGGTTGAGCAAGTATAGCTAACGCTAGCGTTCTTACTTAATTTGTACTGACTGCCGTAAAACTTAATTTTCAAAATCGATCAGTGGTTAGAATAATGTTAACGTTAATTAACCACGTTTTTCCTGGGCAGCAACTTAACTTATGGAAGTTTCAATTGTTTGCCAACGTTAGCTACAAAGCTGCAAGCTAACATTAGCTATCCAAGTTTTTCCCCCTCCAAATTTAAATTATATTTACAGCAGGCAGCTAACGAAGAAAAAAAATTAGAGATGTCTAAATTATTTGTTATTTTAGCTGCTGAACTATTTATATCCTACAAAATGGTTAATATCTATTAACATGATTAAGGAAACTTACCTTTAACGTAAGCTGACTGAAATGTTGAAGGTTCTTAACGGTTGAGAAAAAAAATTTGTAATGGATTCACTGTCCTCGAGTGAGAACTTCACTTCCCGCCGCTGCTGCTCCACGACTGACAAACTGATTACCCTCAACTTCTTCTTCTTCTTTGGTTTTATACCGTTGACATTCTTTGTGTGTATTACCGCCAACTGCTGTAAATTCAGGGTAACTTTTAAATTAATTATTTCAAAAAAAAAAAAATAACTCGACCTTCACCCGCATTCTTTCACAAACGTTATTTTACCTTCAACTTGCCAGCATTCGTCACTTAATTACCAACAAGCGACGTGTCCTCGACGTATTGAAAGGGTCTTCAAGTTTGCCAGTATTAGTAACTTAATTACAAGCAGGCGACGTAACCAAATAACCAACAAGCCATTTATTCACGACGTATTGAAAAGGTCCTCAAGTAACGTTACTGAATTACCATCTGACAACGTTGTCAGACCGTTCTCACATGGTCAGTCAATAACTTGCCAAATGAGCACGAATAGTTACGTCACCAGTTCGTCGTGTGTTAGCTGGGTATGCATTTGATTCACTGAGAACGGTAAATGCGTGTAAATGTTGCTGGTGAAACTTCGGCTCTGCTCTGAATAGGGCAATAAATACACATTGCTTCAAAGGTACTTATTTGTTGACAAAATAAAGTGGGGTGACCCCTTTGAACTTTAGGAAATTCTTTGTGCGATTCGTGTGCGTTGGAGCTGGAATCGCTCCCTTAAGAGAACTCGGTGGGTATTACCAGTGTCTGAGATCCTTGCACATTCTAACCTTTTTGCAGCGTAAAATATGGCGTCATGGTTGGCTCGGCATACGTTCATAAGTGTTTGCTCGTCGCTCATGTCTGCTGCAGCCGGCCTCTTGTGGTTCAGTGTTCTATTAAGACTCGCAAACATGCAACCTTTTACATTAGCTGTCGGTATTGTTTTAAATATAAAAACCAAAGTTCATGGATGGTATTGCGTATTAGAATACAATATGCATTTCCGAAGGTGATTTACTGAGCTTTTTCCAAAATTTGCGATTGGACTGCTGTCTGAAGCAAAGAAGCACAACTGCGAACTTATACCCAATACAGTTTTGTTCTCTTCATGACTCAGAATTCCAAGGATTTGGAAGATTTATAGTAAAGTAGCTGTTTTTTGGATTTTATTCCTTAGGCTGGGGGAATTGATGGAATAACCTACCATTCAAATGTTGCTGTCAGAAATCTAATGTTTTGCATGACTTGCTTTGCTATAGTGTGCATTATCAATAACCTGTACTAGAGAGCAGCTCACTGGTTATACCAGGAGTAGCAGCTACTACTCAATGCTGTGCAGTAGTTTTGACAGTAGTTTTTAGCTCCTTCATTAACCAAGACATGCAACTAATGTCATCCTAAAGCTGTGAACATGCGGGGTCTGTAAAATTACGCTGCTGGTAGCTTTGACTTTTTCATCATGCCTCAGACCAGACCTCCTAATATCAAGGTTCCTTTGGGTGCTAGAAATCCCTGAAAATGCCTAGGTGATGTCAATGCGCTAGGTTTGGATTACTGCTTGAAATTGCTCCAAATTAATGTGCATGCATAATCATAGTCAATCCGAGCAGAATGTGATGTACTACCTTAAAGGGAGAATACTCGTATTTTAGAGTTTGGGGAATGAGGGCCAAATCTGTCCCAGTTTTTGCTGCCTTTCTGGCCTTTAATTAGGTAATAGCCTTAATTGACAAAAGCACTCTTTAAAATCTGAAGTTTCTGCGGAATCTCTAATTTCACAAGATCGAACCCCCCAGAAAAAAAAGAAGAATCAATGACTGAATGAATGAATGAATAAATAAATAAATAAATAAATAAAACTTGGCGCCCTACGTGAAACATTCTCTCTACTGCATGAGCAAATTTGTTTTTGTATATAACCCTTTTATTCAATTAGTCATTGAAATTGGAAGAAATGCAACCTTCATTACACACCGGCCTTTCAGGACCAGAATTGCCCTCATGAAACTTCGTGGTTTTGGGGAGTTTGAAGTATGATGAATCATTAATCCTAGGTTAAGAGCAAGTAAAGGTACTTGATGGTTTCTTTCTAGTAGAATTATAATGCAACAAGCGGATGGAGGGGCGGTGACTGTTTATGACCAATTGTTCCTAAATTCTTACTTGGCACTTGAGACAGGAAAGTATTTCTATTATATGCAGTAGTTGTATCCAGTGCCTCACCCCCCTTTTCTCTGTGTCTCTTTCTGAGGATCTTTCCCTCCACAACGAAGTCCTGGACCATTCAAGCCCTGTCCTTCAACATAAGCGCTGGCTGCTGCTGTCCTAATCTAGTCCGGATCCAGTTCAGCTCCTTCCTCAACATGCCACTTCCTGGAGCTACAGACGCCACTGTTTAGATTCCATTTTATTCTATTATTGTTTTAATTAGCTAGCCCGGGGAGGATGGGCTCCCCCACTATAGCCAGGTTCCTCCTGAGATTTCTTCCCACTGGGGAGTTTTTTCTCACCACTGTTTGAGGATTTTTCTCCCTACTGGGAGTTTTTTGCCTCATTTTTCTCTAGTGGGGATTAGGCTGGGCACTGCCCTTTCATTTATTTAATCTCAACGTAAAGCATCTTCATGACAGTATCTGTGAAAAGCGCTAAACAAATAAATTGAATTGAAAAATTTAAATGAATTGCTCTGCGCAGGTGGTTGGCTGGGCCATACTTAATGGTAGAATGTCCATACTTGATCCAGGTAATCTGCATTGGTGGTAGCAGATGTGCGCTAAAGGCTGGGCAGCCTTTAGCAGCCAATATTGTGACCCTGGATATCTCTATGGACTTCCTGGTCATCCAGGAGGCAGTGGGTGCTCTGGCTGTACACATAGTTTTTCTCACTAGGTAGAATGTTTTCCAGGACAAAGATGATGCTTCATCTTGCCTCTTGCATCTGTAGGGGTTGCAGACGTGCACTAGAGGGAGCGGCATGCGCCTATTCTCTAGAGCAGTGGTTCCCAAAGTGGGGGGCGCAGAGCAATTGCAGGGGGGGCGCGGGGTGCGGGAAGCGAAATTTTTTTCCCCCCCACTAGAGTTCCGGACACCAACAGAAAATTATTTGTATCTAATCCATTCACTGCCCAGAATTCTGCGATTACATCGTAAATGCCCACTTTACTCTCATCATAACTGTTCGCCAGATCATTCATCTAGCCTGCCATTTTCATTAATAATTTGTTATGAATGTAGTTGTTCTAATACTTGAAGCTGGTAAAATGAGCTGGTTACAATCAATGTAGTCTCGCCATACCCAACTCGCCGCTTTTTATCCTGCACTGATCTGCATATTGAAAATAAAATGGTAAGTGACACCGAACAAAATCCGATGAATACAAAGCAGAAATAATCGAGATTGCGTCATCTTATTCTCAATAATATTAATGCTCTGTAGGCCTACAGTTTATTTTTATCTTGCCTAGTAAATGAACGTTACAAACATATCGGCAGGTTCGGCAAGTGGTGTTCATGATCTTTTTCCGCACTTCGCTGTCGAATGTTAACATAGGTTGATTATGGTGCTTTTTTTCTGCATCATAGAAACATGGCTGTTCACATGGTTTTATAGCAATCAGTGTGTCTGTCAGTCCGTCCGTCCATCTGTAATAAAATCGTTTCCGGACCAGAACTCGAAAACTATACCACTTACAAACACCAAATTTGGTATGGAGCTTCTCCTTATGGTCTAGTTGTGCCTTTTGGGGGTAGTATCCCCTTAGGTGCCAAAATGGCTCTCTAGCGCCAACAAGAAACATTTCACTGGCACTTAGACGGCCACCACGACCGTTAGGAAAATCGTAGAGAGATGGAACCAACACTATATTGTTCAACTCATCAAGGCCTAAAAATAAACAATCAACACCCATTATCTAAATCGAACAGGAAGTCCGCAATTTGCATATCAAAATTTCCTTTTTTCCCCTAAATTTGGCCAAAATTTGCCTTCAAACAAACGCAAACTCCTTCGAGGGCGTTCATCAGATCGACCCCAAATGCTAATATATGACAAAGCACACTCTGTCGATGAAAATTACTGTAAAACTTTTTAAAAAGTCAAACGGTTTGGATTTTTTGAGGCGTCAAAGATGGGGTCCCCAGACTGCCAAGCATGGTACCATTTCAATGAATATTTGTTGAGATATTAACATGTTATGAATACTAATTTCTTGAAAAATATAGAGTGACGCACTTCTGAATTCCCCATAGGTTGCAGTGTATAAAAATTTCAGCTTTCTAGGATTTACCTGGAAGAAGCATTTATTAATTTCTTGATTTTTATTGATTTTCAGTATTTCATTATCCCCCTGGCATATAATGCGGGGGGATATAGTGATCAGTGTGTCCGTCCGTCCGTCTGTAATATAATTGTTTCCGGACTAGAACTCGAAAACTATATCAAACACCAAATTTGGTATGGAGCTTCTCCTTATGTTCTAGTTGTGCCTTTTGGGGGTTTCGGTCCTTCCGTCTGTCCACACAACCTGTAGGTTACACGACTTACAGCCAGGGGGATCCGCCATTGCCAGATGGCTCTTGTTCTCACCAGGTAGAACGTTTTCTCAGGACCAAGATGACGCTTCATCTTGCCTCCCGCATCTGTAGAGGTTGCAGACGGCAATGCGCCTATTCTCTTGAGGATCTGGCAAGTATCCAGACTAACAGTGAGGCCCTGCCCGCAGTACAGATGTGAGTGCACCAAGCGGTGTGTTCTTGAGGAAACAAGTCTAACGGGTCCCCGCGGTGGAACCTGGCTACACATGGTGAGGTCATGTACATTAATGATCTTATGTCCATTCTTGATCCAGGTTATCTGCATTGGTGATAGCAAAACTGCGCTAAAGACTTGGCAGCCTTTAGTAGTCAATGTTTTGACCCTGATATCTCTATGGACTTCCTGGTCATTCAGGAGGCAGTGGGTGCTCCACTGTACACAAAGTTTAGCCTCACTTGGCGGTGGTTGCTGTTTTGGGGGATTTTGATTTCTGTTCATTACTATGTTTGTATGTTTGCTGTGCCTAGGTAGGACATTCCTCCAGAGCAGAACCGCTGCCAAAATACAAAGTAATGCTTATACTCATGAATAAATTTTCTATTTTATTCAAACATGAGTTTTCCTGACTGCAATGAGTGTAATTAGTTCAGGTAGGAAACTCGAGAAGAGCTACATCAGCTGACAGCAGCCTGGTAAGCTACCAGCACGTCAGCATGGCAGGCACACAATTGGAGGATACACATCACGAGATCATACAGCGGTCTATTTGAAAGACGTCAAGCTCACTTTCTTCTGCTGCTGTTTGCAATGACTTTTCGTGCTTTGCAACATGCTGTTTGGTTTTTAGCTTCCCACCTCCACTCCAGCCTCCACCTGTTTGGTTCTGCTCATATCAGGGGGATTTTGATTTCTGTTCATGACTATATTTGTATGTTTGCTGTGCCTAGGTAGGACATTCCTCCAGAGCAGAACCGCCACCAAAATACAAAGTAATGCTTATACCCATGAATAAATTTTCTATTTTATTCAAACGTGAGTTTTCCTGACTGAACTAATTTTTCGTGCTACAGATTACATTCAAAGTCAATGCAAAGACGAAACTTGTTTGCATTGACTTTGAAAGTAATCTTTTGTGCAAAAAATTAGTTTCGAGTCCGGTGTGAAAGGCTCGTTCAGCTGGGTAAATGGCCGTGTACAGCTCGTAGTGATAAACGCCGGTAGTAACAATGACGACTACTGCCAGACGATAAATTTACACCATTAGTGCTAGCTACATCAAGGTATCTGACAAGTATCTTACTTCGGCATTAAAAAAATGCCGATTAACAAAGTCACATAGAACACCACTTTTAGCTAAACTTATCACGCTTATTACCACAAATGCTGCAATTCCGTGTCTCTCTCGCTCTACTAACTGCGCACGCTACGTGACCTGCCATTCCCCCTCCCCATGTGTCTGACCTGTGCACCAGTATGAACCTTCCCCTGGGCGTGGGGGGGTGGACCCATGGTCTGGTGGCCACAGATTTACCCGCTGAAATTCAGAGCCCAGGATGTGCATTGAAACTGGAATTTTTACAGCATGCTCTCGGAAGTGACAGCTTGCAAATAGTGATTTTTACAAAAAGTGTGTGGATTATGATCGCTAACTTTGCCTGTAATTTCCTTCAGATTTATATTGGTGAGCCAATTTTTGGTTATACCTTACCGGGCACATTCGTTTTCATATCACTGTAACTTTTGTATGATGTATGTGTAGCATTATTGGAACAGTAATTGATTGATTTGTTTATGTAAATAAGCCACACACACCCAAACTGTCAAACAGGTTCTCAAAACAGTCGAGCTGTACCTTCCCTCTGCTCTAGATTCTTGGGTAAAATCCATGTCTGTGCTTCAGCAAAGTGCATCCTGGCCTTAAGCAGTCTTCTGGCCAACACTTCAGGTTGAAAACGGTGATAAATACAACTGGTGGCTTACAGTTCTACAATCTACAGAAGTTCAATGTAATTTATTCCGTAAATTTTCTCATAAGGCCATTATTTATTGTTGAATGTGTGAACATTTCACTTAAACAGTTTATGATGTATAGTGACTAGACATATTCTGGCAAAATGATGATAAATTAAGAGGCGTTTTTTTCAAGATCAGCTCAGTTTTCCACCCTGAGAAGGTGGAAACTCACCATCTCCAAATTTGTTCATATTTCACAGTTTTGAAGTTCTATGCCTGGAATGGAAAAATCACTCATGTCTGTTTCAATTAACCCGTACCTTGCTGTGTGGGGCACGCCAATTTTTTAGGGTAGTTTAAAGTAACTGAATTATTTCAATTTTGACATCAATGGAAAGCTTGGAAAGCAAAGAATGGAAAGTAATGTCATTCCGTCACATTATGGATACGAGGAAATGGAAACAGGCATGGAAAGACAGTACTTTGTTAAGGGTGAATAGGCCTTCTTCTGTGATGGTAGGAATGACACCCGTTTTGGGTGATGTCACATACGGGTTTTACAAGCTCTGCTAAACGATCTGAAGGAAATGTGTAAATACGGGGAAGCTGATACCTTTATTATGATTTTCTAAAATTTAGAATTCATAAGAGCGACAACAGAACAATAAAGGAAGATTTTTAGAATGTGTCCTCTCTCTTAACTCACATAGGAATACATTAGGTTCATGCACTTGCAGCTGCCTGTCATCAGATCTTTCTATTGCATATACTGTAACTATTTACCGTAATTACATTTTCTATGTTTTGTTTCGGCCATCATTGAAGAGGAAGGGTCAGAAATTTAAGAAAGAACCATGGGAAGAGATGCAACTATGAAAAAGCAATTAAAATTGAACTTCAGAAGTACAGGCAGACAATTCAGGCTGCTTTTGAGGTATTGGGTGGAGATATTTGAGGGGTACAATTGTGTTATAAATGGCATCGACTTTGACTGACATAGAAATATGGAGTGACAAACACTGTTATGAGAGTCCACTTGATCGTGTTCATAAAATACTATCATTTTTGTAGCCCAGCTTTGGCTTACCCAACCTACCTCGTAAAGGTAGCATCACTCCAGTAAAAACAAAATTCTCTCTCTAATCTAGACAGCGTGTACGTGCGTAGCCTATAGCCAGCGCGGTGAACTGACTTTTTTCAGGCATAGAACGAACCAAAATAAGCAGCAAAACTAATATGCATCAATGAAAGAAATCACCTATATGCAACTAGCTTCATAAAAAAATTGATTTAAACATGGGATTTAAAACTATGAACTAATGGAAGATCTGGAGGAAATCTATTAAGAGTTCTGACTCGTCAGGTTTTAAAAACAAAATTGAAAACAGTTTTTACAGTGTTCGCTGTATTATAACTATGGGACATCAGGGTACTTTCAGAGTACAAAACCCGTCTGTGACGTCACGGAAAATGAGACTGTCGGCGGACTGGTTACGGTGGAAAAGGAGCAACATTTGGAAAGCGAATATCAAGTTGCATGAAATTTTTTCTCATGTTATATGAGTGAATACCTCCAACCTATCATGAAATTGCCATAACGGATCAATTTTATGGGTACTTATTTTCTTTGAATCCCTACTTTAAGTTGAGGTCCTGGGTGCATTAGAATTTTCAGTAATAAAGATTCAAACATATATAATTCAATTTATTCTGTGATGCATCATTTAAAGAAGATTGACCCAATCTAAATGAAAAAAAATCCATATTACTTTTGAATAATAGGACCAGGTGTCCTGTAGCTTACCGGCAAGCAATCTTATAGTGATATTACAAGTGATGAAAATTTCATGTAAAGTTTCACCCTCAAATCATTGAAGGTCAATGTCAAGGTCACTAAATGAAAGTTCACATTCATTTATAAGACCCTCTGTAATACCCAATCCTAAGCTCTGTGTAACGATCTGGTACAGGAACCAATTGCGAACCAAGACCTAATCAAAAAACGTGGTTTATTTCAGTCCAAGTACAAAGCCAGGACGACAGAGTTTGCAACAGTACAGATATGTGACCCAAAAATCAAAATCCAAAAACAAAAGCAGTCAATGTCCAGAAAAATCAGAGCACAGTACTGAATCACAATCCAGGAATCGGTAATCAGAGTACGAAAGCCAATGGTCATACAACGGGCGGCAGGTGGGTAGAATGGTCACACAGAAAATGGGTCGAAAACAAAAACAGGAAAACAAATCCAAAAGGGCTCAGGCAAACTCGAAGTCAGGCAAAGGGTGTAGAAGAAAAATCAATCAGACTGGCGTACAAAGAACTCGGCACTGAAAGAAAGGATCAGAGTTCTGACAAGAATGCACTGCAGTGAAAGACCTTAAGTAGACAAGAGGGAGGTCACATGCTATCACGGAACAGGTGATTGGGAAGAGAGCTAATTGCACAGGGGAGAATACATGGGGAAGTCCTTAACCCCTTTGCGCAGAAGCCGAATCTGGCTTTTTAGGTGTTACCTGATTTAAGGCTTTATAATTCAAGATTGCAGCTTCACAGACAGAAAAACTTTAGCTCAATTGAGTCTAGACACTTGAAGCATTTAGACTGCAAACATAAAAAAATCTTTATGAAAGTTTTCCATTGAAATAGCAAAAAAAATATACTGACAAATGAAAAACTGCTGGGGCTTTAATCTTTACATTTCTGGGATCATAAACTTCTTTACCACAAGTACAATTCATCTTGAACATTACATTCTAGATTACCCGCTTGCTATGAGCCAAATTAGACAGCTACCCAGGTGTCTCTCCAAAGTCTGAGATCCATCAAAATGGTTCACTGTCAAATCAATCATTAATCATATATTTAACACAAATTAACTTTTGGGGCATGAAATTCAGCATGAACTAATGATTTTCTGGTTGAGTTTAGCATGCATTTATCAATATCAGTGCAGTTGAACATCATTGGTCACCAGTAACCTCTCCAAATACAAAACATGCCTTTTCCCTATAATAAAGTTACCCATATTGTCCATCTTTCTTTGAAGTCCCCCATGCATTAATAAAAGTGCTGATTAAACAGCTATAACAGTCACGCTGCAATGAAAAGCTAACCGCTCTCACATCCGAGTTCAGAACCTTAAAGCTTATAAGGGTAAAAACTCACTAACTCAGTAATATCTGAATTCTGAAATATGCCTTATTTTAACAGAACAGAAATGTCACTTTCAGGAAAAAGCAACGACAAATGCCTCCATGTTCAACAGAATGGTGTAATGAACGTACCAAGGGATCTACCGACGTGTGTGGGCTGTATGTATTTGGAGAAACAAAAACCTCGGCATTCGATGTCTTTAAACGCGGTATAAATTCTACAGCAAAAAACCATATTCAGCACAATGCAAACAGAGTAGAAGCATTGATGCCCTCCTCCAGAGACAGATGTATCGGGTAGAAGGAACCCTCCAGTACTGTTTCATTTGGAATAATTCCCATTGGCCGCGTCCATACAACATGTACCTCGTAAATGAAACTGAGCACTTCAGGCCGGTTTCGAGTGTCTTTGTTTCTTTGATATCGCGTCATTTTCAGCTGCGCAACCATGGCCAACATTCAAAGAACACATCCGACCTTACTTTTACACTTAGCATTGTATCCTATTCTTATTGTCCGATCAATGTATTTCAGTTATTGAGGAAAGTTTAAACACTCAGGAATTGGATAAGAAACGAGTCTATCAATACATCGTTACCGGGGAAGCTTCACGAGGGCGTGAACTATAACTGTAGAGTTACGCAGATGAAACTGAGTGTATAATTGAGTGACTGGCTATCGACACCAGTACTGGGGTTGATAGAAGGGAGCACTGAATTTGTCAATGGGGGAATATACGCGTTAATCCATGGGAGGGAACTACTCATATTTTGTGTGTGATGACTGTAATTGACGGTAGAATGTGAGAGAATCAATACTATGTCGGATTTTTTGCTTCACAAAACATATTTTTTAACCACTAATTGGAATACTGTTGGCTCACTGTAGCTAAAATGGTTGCTACAGAGTATTAAGTTTTTTTCTGTCGCAAGTGATAATTTTTTAAAACTACTGGATCGATACTATGGGCAAGGATATTGACCAGTTAGCACATCAGGCTTAGCTGAGGAGTTTAATTCATGCTACTCCTGAAAAACGGATTGGAGGGAACTTCTCCATATGCTAAATCGCATTTCAGCTCTGCCTGCTTGTGAATAGCTGATCCGGGGGTGCCATTTCATGGTCTAGTACTGTAACTAAGTGCTTAAATTTGCATATCTATAGACGCGAGCGTCTACATCTGCAGAAAGGGGTTAATACAATGATTGGCAAAAGCAAAGACACGGACAGGAATCACATTCACAATCTACGATAAATAAACGCCTCCCATCAGGGAATTCTAATGCACAGAACAAGGAGTGCAGGACAGCAATTAAGCACATGCGGAAGATTCTGCAGAATCACAGGGAGATACAGAGACAGTAAAGCAAGGGGCGGAGACAAGAACAGGGCGAGTGCTGAGATCGTGTTAGTAGTAATTAGTAGCAGTGCAGCTTTACAATTGCCCAAGTGCTTGTTAGTCAGTGACTAGTATCTACAATATTCATTTGGTTGGTAAGTATAATAGGAAATATAAATATTAGTATTATTAGTAATTGAGAAAAGCAGAGCGAAGGAAGTAAACGAGAATTGAAGTGATTATGTGAAAAACCAGAAACCAATTAAATCACCCAATGCAAGTAGGCACACAGACTGGGGAGACGGAACGTACCATACTGATCACAAGACAGGGGGAAAAACAGTGCAATAAATACAGAAATGGCATGAAAAAAAAAACCGGGATGTATAATAAGCAAAATTAATAAAGAAAAGACATGGCGAAAACAAGACCGGAATCACAGCACTCTGAAGCAGTTTTGGTAATACAAGTCACTGAAAATTTAAAATGGTAATCGTTAACTTTAAAGGTCACTGAGGGTCGAGTTGAGGTCAGCTAAGGAACTTCATATATGGCTTTCTACAAGTCTCTGTACAAACCTGGCTCCATCTGTTACTATTTTGGTGATAAAAGTCAGGGTAATTTCACTGTCGAGTTTGACCCTCAATGGTCACGGACAGTCAAGTTGAATGCCACCAAATGAAAGTTCATATCAAGGGCTGACTGCAATACACAGTTATGTCCAATATATAACATCTGGACATTACTGATTATTGCAGTCGGCCCTTGATTTGTTACCCAGCAAACATGTCCTTTTGGGGCCTGTGTGGGGCCACTGCGGGCAGGAACTCGGGCCAACTGTGGGCAACCCACTGTGGGGGGCCCGTGTGGGACCCCAGTGGGCTAGCCCACACTTTTGGCAAAGAGTGGGCTGCCCACACTAAGCAGAGTGGGCCCCATTGTGGGCCCGCAGAATGCCCATAATATATGCCCACTTTGGGATAATTGTGGGCTGCCCACACGAAGCAGAGTAGGCCCCCATTGGGCCCCAATGTGGGGCCACTGAATGCCCATAATATGCTCACACCTTGGACTTGGTCTTGGACTTTCCTGATGTGGGCCCGCAATGCGTCCCAGTGGGGCGCGCACTCAACCCACACTTTGGACTGGGTATGGAATTTCCTGATGAGGGCCCATTGAGGGCCTGCAGTGCGCGTCAGTGAGGCCCACACTCAACACACACTTTGTACTAGGTAGGGGCATTCCTGATGTGGGCCCGCAGTGCACCCCAGTGAGGCCCACACTCAACCCACACTTTGGACTGGGCACGGGCTTTCCTGGTGTGGGCCCATCGTTGGCCCGCTGTCGGCCCCACTGGCTTTACAACCACATTGTGACAAATCAGTAATTGTCCCCCGCGCGCGGAACGCGCGAAGCGGCGGGACAAAGTATTCACGACCGTCCGTACGTACGTCCGTACGTCCCGAATCCTTGTCAGCGAGATACCTCAAGAACGAATTGACATATTTCCTTCAAATTTCGTGTCAACATGTATTAGGGTGATACCCCGGCGCCAGTCGATTTCGGTGACCTTCGCGTCATTCTCAAGGTCACACCGAGACATTGTGCATTTTCACACTGATAGCCTTGTGGCGGGGGACAAAGACACGTTAGTGGCAAATACTTGTTAAATTAAAGTTAATCTCCCCTGGATGAATAAGCATTGGAGAAAATTTTTTTTTGGAGTTCAAATATGATTATATTAAAAGGGATGATGAACTGAAACATGCGATTTTTTCATGAAAATGGTTTTATTGTCATAGGGAGTGAAAAACATGTAAAAACTTAATGAAACTGCAAAGATTTTTTCAAACATGACTTTAACAAACATGCCTCCCTAGGGCCCATGTGGGGCCACTGCAGGAAATTTCTTCAGCCTTTTGATCCTTCCTCCATCCCTGTCTCTCGCATTCCGGAGCCAAGTTCTAAGGGCACCCTCGATCTCAGACGCTGTGGCTGGGCTGCTTTTTTTCACAGCATCTTGTAATGTGAATATAGGCCACTAAATGGCAGTATTTACCTTTTTTTTGTCCAGCTCAGACTGGAGTCATGTTTAGACATGTCCTGGACATGTCTGGGGCAAGTCTCAGAAAATTAAAAAAAAGAGGTCTAAATGTGGGTGGGGTCTGCAAAAGAGTATATAAGGAAAAGAATTGAGACAGTAAAGTAGTAGGAGAAATTGCAAGAAGAAGGATAAATGTGACCAGACCTGTCATTCTGTTCAAGACCTGTTTCTTGTTTCTTTTGTGGATTTCTTTGCCTGTGTTTGAGCATTTTCTTCATCCAGGACATCACCAAGCCACCCCACCAAAAAGGGACTGTAATTATTTCTGTTTTTTCTTATTTATCAATCTTGGTCTTTAGTTGTAGGTTGTTATTAGTCTTTGTCTTTGTTAAAAATTAAATGTGTTTTAGTTGTTAAAACTGTGTTTGTCATCCCTTGCTGTTGCTGTTGTGTTATAAATGTAATAACAAATTGGGGCCATAACAAATTGGGGGCTCAAGGTCCGGGATAGACCATTGTGTGAGTAATTTATTGAAAATCTAACATTCCAAATTGTGAAATTGTTTTTGTGAATTTTCCTAGATATATATTGACAACAGCAATGGATGATTTCTTGGCATCACCAACCGTAGGGGTTTTGAAGTCTTTTAAAAAGACAGAACTGCTAGAAATTTGCAGACAGTTGGAGCTGACAGAGGTGAAACCAGCCATGCGAAAAGCAAGACTGGCTAGAGAGATAGTTGAATATTACATTGATGAAAATGTGTTTGCACCAGGAGATCTGGAACAGTTTCCAGTGGAAAATCCAAATATAGAAATGGAACTTAAATTAAAAATGCTAGAGATTGAAAGGGAGGAAAGAGAAAAAGAAAGGGAGGAAAAAGAAAAACAAAGAGAATTTGAGAGGGAAGAAAAAGAAAAACAAAGGCAGTTTGAGTTAGAAAAATTAGCAAGAGAAGAAAAACAAAGAGAATTTGAGAGAGAAAGAGGAAAGAGCAGAAAGAGAGAGACAGAGACAGAGAGATTTTGAATTAGAAAAATTCGATAGAGAAGAAAGACTCCAAATGGAGCAACTAAAAATTAAAAATTGAAACTGAAAATAAATTTCGGGCTAGCCAGGAGGTAAAACTGGTGCCTCCATTTTCAGAAAAGGATGTTGACAACTATTTCCAGTGTTTTGAAAAGGTAGCAAAGAGTTGCCAGTGGCCAAAGGAACACTGGCCTCTGATGTTGCAAACTGTCCTCAAGGGTAAAGCTCAACAAGCCTATTCGGCTTTGTCTGCAGATGATTCCTCTGATTATGAGGTTGTCAAAAAGGTTATTTTGAGAGCTTATGAGTTGGTTCCAGAGGCTTACCGACAGAAATTCAGAGGTCTGAAGAAATCTGAAAATCAGACTTATGTTGAATTTGCTAATGAGAAGCAGGTTTGCTTTGAGCGCTGGTGTACTTCTATGGAGGTCAAGGATGATTTCAACTCACTAAAAGAGATGGTGTTAGTTGAAGAATTCAAGAACTGTGTTAAGGATGATGTTAAGACCTACCTTAATGAGAAGCAAGCACTGAACTTGCAATCAGCTGCCAAATTTGCAGATGAATATGTTCTCACTCATAAGTCCAAATTTCAGTCTAGCAGTAACAATAAATGGTCCCAATTTCAGAAAAAGGGTTACGGTGATACCCAAGATTCCTCACCCAAAGACAAAGACAAATCTGGTGATGGTGCTCAGAAATCCAGTAACAGGTCTGATCAAAGTGCGAAAGCTGACAGTGACAAAAGTGGTCTAGTTTGCAGTTATTGCAAGAAATCTGGTCATGTTACAACTAACTGTTGGTTCCTTAAAGCTAAGAAAGAAAAAGAAAAGGATACCAAACCAAATGCCTTTGTGAAAACAAGGTTAGAAACCCCTGTAGTAGATAACCAATCTGCTAAATTGCCTGCTTCTTGTGGGGCTAAAAAGCCTGATACAGCTGACTTCGTGAGGGAGGAATTTCTTCCATTTGTGTCAGAGGGATTTGTGGCTCTGAATGAGCATACTACTCCTGTCCCCATATATATCCTAAGGGATACCGGAGCTTCTCAGTCACTTTTGTTGATGGACTCCTTGGAGTTACGTGATGAGACCGCTTCAGGGGATTTCATACTTGTACAAGGTATTGAAGGGAGGACTGTATCTGTACCCCTGCGCTCTATATTCTTGAAGTCAGATTTAGTTACAGGACAGGTAAAGGTGGGACTTATGTCAAGTCTACCTATAAAGGGTGTTTCTCTGTTGCTAGGCAATGACCTGGCTGGGGGCAAAGTAGTTCCCCCTGTACATCTTACTTCACAGCCGAGCACTGAAAATGGGGATGAGGACCCATCTCTGTATCCTTCTTGCGCAGTGACTCGTGCTATGGCCAAGAAGGCTAAAGAAGAAGATGATGTGGTGCCGTCCAGTACATTAAATAGTCAGGACTCAGGTGGTTCGCCTCATGACTCTGATTGGCCTACTATGGTTTCTCCGTTTGAGGACTTATCAGATACTTTTATCAGTTCTCTATTCAGCCAGCCGGATGGGTCTGGTGATTCTGATGTGTCTGGAGACTTGTCTCTGTCCAGAAAGCGGTTCATTGAGGAGCAAACTAATGATCCTGAAATTTGTGTACTAAAGAGGAGAGCCCTTCCTGATAAAGAAATAGACGCAGTTCCAGTTGGGTATTATCTCAAGGATGGTGTGTTGATGCGGAAGTGGCGCCCTCCTGATATCCCTGCCAATGCAGATTGGGCAGTGGTCAGGCAAATTGTTGTTTCGAAGGTCTACAGGAATGAGATCTTAACAATGGCTCATAGTTTACCTTTAGGAGGTCATCTTGGTGTTAACAAGACTGTTGATAAGATCATGAAACACTTCTTTTGGCCTGGGCTTCGGAAAGACGTTTCCAACTTTTGCAAAACCTGTCACACTTGTCAGGTAGTTGGAAAACATCAGTTAGACCCACCTGTAGCTCCATTGCAGCCTATCCCAGCATTTGGGGAGCCATTCTCTAGGGTCATTGTTGATTGCGTTGGTCCATTACCCAAGACTAGATCTGGAAATCAGTACTTGTTGACAATCATGTGTGCATCTACCAGATTCCCCGAAGCCATACCTCTACGTAACATCAAGGCAACTGCAATCTCGAAGGCTTTGATAAAGTTCTTCACGTTGTTTGGTCTTCCCAGGGAAATTCAGTCAGACCAAGGTAGCAATTTCACTTTAGGATTGTTTCAGCAGGTTGTGTATGAACTAGGTGCAAAACAGATTCTTTCTAGTGCCTATCATCCAGAAAGTCAGGGTGCCTTAGAGCGGTTTCATTCCACTCTCAAGACAATGATGAGGACTTATTGTTATGACCATGAGAAAGACTGGGATGAAGGGGTTCATTTGCTGTTGTTTGCAGCTAGAGAAGCAGTGCAGGAGTCTACTGGATTCAGTCCATTTGAGCTAGTGTTTGGTCATGAAGTGAGAGGACCTTTGCTATTATTGAGTGAACAATGGCAAGAAGAAGAGCCGCAAATCAGTCTGTTAAACTATGTTAGCAAGTTCAAGGAAAGATTGCGTGCAGCTTGTGACCTAGCCAAAGAGAACTTGAAATCAAGTCAGGGAAAAATGAAAACTTGGTATGATCATAAGGCTAGAAGCCGTGAGTTTAAACCAGGAGAAAAGGTCCTTGTG
The DNA here is from genome assembly GCA_029721435.1 of Gymnothorax reevesii. Lineage (NCBI taxonomy): Eukaryota > Metazoa > Chordata > Actinopteri > Anguilliformes > Muraenidae > Gymnothorax > Gymnothorax reevesii. The sequence goes on along the minus strand of CM056573.1, from coordinate 73,644,130 downwards.
TTGTTTCCCTTGCAGTCCAATCCATTGCAGGCTAGATTTCATGGTCCTTATGAAATTCTGACAAAACTCAATGATCTCAATTACATTGTGAAGACTCCAGATAGGAGAAAACCAAAACAATTGTGTCATATTAACATGCTAAAGCCTTATCATGGCAGAAATGCTAGGGTTGCAGCTGTCACTTCAGATTCTCCAATGGTCGAAACGTGTGAAGATGAGGGGGAGTTTCAAGATGATGAACCTGGAATTAAAGCTGAAGTTCTTTCATGTAAATTGTCAAATTCTGAAGTGTTGCAAAATCTTGATGTAAAACTCCAGCACTTAGAACCCTCACAGAGAGATCAGTTTGAGAGGTTGATCAAGAAATATGAGGATCTGTTTCCTGATGTTCCAAAAAGAGTTTCTATAACCTCTCATGATGTAGATGTTGGTGATGCCAAACCAATAAAACAGCATCCGTACCGGATGAATCCTGAAAAGAGAAAGATTGCTGAGAAAGAGGTTGAGTACATGTTAAAACATGATATTATCAGACCCTCCAACTCCGATTGGAGTTCACCCTGTGTGCTAGTTCCAAAACCTGATGGAAGTACTAGATTCTGTACAGATTATCGCAAAGTCAATGCTGTAATTAGAACTGATGTGTTTCCAATACCTAGGATTGATGATTGTATTGATAGTGTAGGGCAAGCAAAGTTTCTGACCAAGATTGATTTATTGAAGGGTTATTGGTGTGTGCCTTTAACTGAGAGGGCCAAGAGCATCTCTGCTTTTGCCACACCATCTGGATTGTACCAGTATGAAGTCCTACCCTTTGGCATGAAAAATGCCCCAGCCACGTTCCAAAGGATGATACAGTCTACAATCGCTGGATTGCCACACACGGGTGCATACATCGATGACCTGATCACATGGAGTGACTCCTGGGAAGAACATCTAAAAGATGTAGAGACGTTGTTCCAGCGCCTGACCCAGGCTAACCTGACTGTTAACCTGAGCAAGAGTGACTTTGGTTGTGTTAATGTCACCTATCTTGGCTACGTCATAGGCCAGGGTAAGGTGGCACCCATAAATGCTAAAGTCCAAGCCATCATGGACTTTCCAGTTCCTGACAACAAAAAAGCTTTGCGCCGCTTCCTTGGAATTATCGGGTACTACCGCAAGTTCTGCAAGAATTTTGCTGAGATTGCTCTCAGTCTAACTAACCAACTGAAGAAAGGCGTAAAGTTCACCTGGGATGATGCATGCCAGAGAGCCTTCGATCGCCTGAAGTCTCTGCTGTGTCACTTCCCCGTGCTCAAATCTCCTGACTTCAACAAACCGTTCTCCATCGCGGTCGATGCTAGCAACCAAGCTTGTGGATCTGTGCTCCTACAGAGAAGTGACTCTGATGACATTGAGCATCCCGTGGCATACTTCTCCAGGAAGTTCAATCGCCACCAAAGGAACTATTCCACAACAGAGAAGGAACTGTTGGCTCTGGTCCTTTCTTTACAACACTTTGAGGTTTATGTTTGTACAGGACAAAAGCCAATGATTGTGTACACTGACCACAATCCGTTAATGTTTTTTGAGTAAGATGAAAAACAAGAATCGGAGATTGTTGAATTGGAGTTGGATTTTACAGGAGTTTGACTTGGAAATTAAGCATGTGAAGGGTACAGACAATGTAATTGCTGATTGCTTATCCCGTGTTTGAATATGTATATCATGTGTTTGAATATTGTATGATATGTATATATAGACAAGTGTTCACTTAACCATTTTGTATTGAAAAGAAAAATTTTGCCTTTATGAGTCAAAATTTTTCCCTTTTGGAATGGAGGTGTAATGTGAATATAGGCCACTAGATGGCAGTATTTACCTTTTTTTTGTCCAGCTCAGACTGGAGTCATGTTTAGACATGTCCTGGACATGTCTGGGGCAAGTCTCAGAAAATTAAAAACAAGAGGTCTAAATGTGGGTGGGGTCTGCAAAAGAGTATATAAGGAAAAGAATTGAGACAGTAAAGTAGTAGGAGAAATTGCAAGAAGAAGGATAAATGTGACCAGACCTGTCATTCTGTTCAAGACCTGTTTCTTGTTTCTTTTGTGGATTTTTGCCTGTGTTTGAGCATTTTCTTCATCCAGGACATCACCAAGCCACCCCACCAAAAAGGGACTGTAATTATTTCTGTTTTTTCTTATTTATCAATCTTGGTCTTTAGTTGTGGGTTGTTATTAGTCTTTGTCTTTGTTAAAAATTAAATGTTTTAGTTGTTAAAACTGTGTTTGTCATCCCTTGCTGTTGCTGTTGTGTTATAAATGTAATAACAAAATGGGGCCATAACAATCTAAAAGGGGAAGAAAACAACAATTGAAACGTAAATGAAGAAAACTAAGGATTATACAGCAAGTAGTTCCAACCAAGCAATCTGATTGGTTAACAAGACATTTAGAATGTCATCAAATCAGTGTAACAGCACACCTTCCTCACCACAAAAATAACACCCCACCATCAGCACAGCAACAATGTCGCACTTGCCTAGGCTGGAAAGAACCCTTTATATGTTTGAGGTTTGGCTACGGAGAACTGTTTTGACTGCATTCGGAAGAATGGATTATTTAATAAGCTTATTCGTAAAATTCTGGTTGAACACTGGCTATTTCTGAATCACTGGTATGGGAGTCTGGACACCATTGTTAGGTGAAATGACTCCTGTGGCCCTGCCTTTTCAGTCACGCGTGGCACCCAGCAGGGTATCCTTTTCCTGCCAATCCTTTTCAGTATTTTTGTAAATGAAGACCTGGGTACAAGAAGTACTTAAGTCACATTTTCCAAAAAATGAGCTGACACTACTACCATAAAGTAGAGTGTCATGAGCATCATTTAAAGCCAAAAAATTCCAAATTTAAGTACACAAGACCTCAATACTGATATACGGCCTTCCCTGAATCTACTGAATTTTTGTGCGAGAGATACTCAAGGCTTTGCAGAAGTACTCAAGTCCTTGACATCATCAGGAACAAGTTCCTAAGTCCATGACTGTCCAATCAGCTGCTCGTATGTGTCATGTGACAAGTGTAGCAAAAATGAATGTTTTGGCAATTGGAAAATGATTGAAATGGCATTTGTGGTAAAAGTACCAAAGTCCATGCATTTTATGGTAAGAAGTACCAATGTCTGAGACTGATTTTCTTGTTCTTATCATAATAAAGCATTATTTTTCCACAAAAACGTGTCTGTCTACTTTGTATCACCCCTGGGACAAGCAGCAGGAGCCACAGAATGTTATCTTAATTTTTTTTTTTATCTGCAGCATGTTTTCAAAACTTTCACCGTTAATATCACAAAAGTGTTTTGTGACTTAAGTATTTCTTGCACCAAGGTCTTCAAATGGCTTTATAGAATTGGAACAATCCAATTTGGCAAGGGTTAGAATTGGAAACCACAGGTTTACCCTCTTCTCATTTGCGTAGGATATTATCCTCCTAAAGCTTGATTTATGGTTCTGCGGCAAACCAACGCCGTCAAGACGCAGGGCCTCTACGGCAACGTGAACCCCCGCCGCACGGTCTCTGTGTCGCCTGCCGTGTACCTCGAAAATTTTATAACTGCACGTCAAAGCAAGGCAGACCGCAAGGGCACTGATGGATCTATAGATATTAAGAGAGGCTAGATTGGACCCTCCCCCTTTTTTCAAGGCAGACTTGGCGGCCATCTTAAAGCGGTCGACCGCCCCAACCACAGAGTAGGACTCTGTGACAATAATAAATCACTGTCGTTGCAAAATACCTCAACATTGTGCAGCCTATGGCTGTAAAAACCGGCATACTGCACAATCCAGACAGAGAATTACCTTTCATAGGTAAGACACGTTTAATTTAATTTGGTCTTTTAATAATAATAAGTTTCATAATCTTAATATATGGCCATGAGAAACCAAAATTGATAACAAGTGGACTGACAGGCATCTTAAAATTTGCCACTTCTAATGATAAAGTAAGCATCTGAGAGGGAAAAAAAAAAAAAAAAAAAAAACACATGCTTCTAGCGTGAATTTTAACCCGGGTCTAAAAATAGCTTATAAGTCTTGTGTGATAACAACTATACCACCACATCAAAATATTCAAGGGGAATAGATATTTATTTTTGAAAGCTTGTATCGGTTATACAATAATCGCGGGGTCGACCGCGGCAAGAGGGCCGCTGTGGTGGGAAGTCAGTCTGTCATGGTTTAACTCCTCCACCAGACAAACTGCAGTCTGGCGGGAAGTAAAACCAAAATAAGGGATGCAGGACCCAGGTGTCAGGATGGTCAAAACAGGTGATTTTAATAAAACAAAACCTGGGAGCAGCCTCAAAATATCAGGGTTAAACTACTAGTAGAACCAAAATGCAGTGCCGTTGAGGACTGGCAACTGCCAGCCCTAAATACCCTTACAAATCTTCTCCACCCCAATGAGCAGCAGGTGCAGCTCATTGAGGTGGAGAGAGAAAGTCACAGGGGAGGGGCTGCAAGGCCAAAACCCTTACAGGACCCTCCCCCCAAGGCACGACTCCTGGCGTGCTGAAGCACCAGGAACAGACTAGAGCAAATCCGCTGCAGCCTCCTGGACAGGAGCCAATCCGTTGCAGCCTCCCGGACGGAAGCCAATCCGCTGCAGCCTCCCGAACCGAAGCTAATCCCCTGCAGCCTCCCAAAGCTATCCGCTGCAGCCTCCCAGACACCCTGGACAGGACATACTACTCCCAACTGGCCCCTGGGCTGGCGCAGCTCACCACCTGTCCCATGAGCTGGACCGCAGAACTCCACTGGTCCCATGGGCTGTGCCGCAGCTCCCTGCCAGTCACACGAGCTGGAACGCATCAGACCTATGGGCCGAACCGCTGCCCTCGGCCAGCCCCCCGAGCTGGACCACAGCTCTCCGCCGGTCCCATGGGCTGAGCCGCAGCTCTCCGCTGGCCCCACGAGCTGGATCGCATCAGCCACAATGGACCAAACTGCTGCCCTCTGCCAGCCACTGGACTACCTTGCTGCCCTCTGCCAGCCCCTCAGACTTGGCCGCTTCTCCCCCAGCCTGGCTGGGTCCAATTATGGGCACTGAATTCTGTCATGGTTTAACTCCTCCACCAGACAAACTGCAGTCTGGCGGGAGGTAAAACCAAAATAAGGGATGCAGGACCCAGGTGCCAGGATGGTTAAAACAGTAGATTTTAATAAAACCAGAACAGGGAGCAGCCACAAATTATCAGAGTTAAAACACCATAGACTACTAGTCAGACTAAAATGCAGTGCCGTTGAGGACTGGCAACTGCCAGCCCTAAATACCCTCACAAATCTCCACCACCCCAACAAGCAGCAGGTGCAGCTCATTGAGGTGGAGAGAGAAAGTCACAGGGGAGGGGCTGCAAGGCCAAAACCCTTACAGGCCTGCAAGTTGTGCCTTGGGGGGAGGGTCCTGTAAGGACCTGGCACCTGGGTCCTGCATCCCTTATTTTGGTTGTACCTCCCGCCAGACTGCAGTTTGTCTGGTGGAGGAGTTAAACCATGACACAGTCTACTGGGATTCCACCGTAAGGCGTCCAGTCTACCTATGTATGTCTGTGGATTGATCCACTCTACTACATCAGTTCTGGCGCTTCACTTTTCCAGTTTGTGTTCCTAGATGTTTGGCGGTTAATTGCTTCGCGGCACAGCACAACACAAACGACCTCAATGTAGAACTTCGAAAAGTCCATAACGTTGTCAAGGCGACGCCATGCTATTTGCATGGAGTTGACGCAGAACTGTAAATCCAGAATTAATCTTAGCGTCACAGGGCTGCAGAAGCTGGTTGACAATTGTGATGCATATGCTAAAGCCTGGCGCTTTAATTTTATGGCCAAAAATATAACTGTATGATAGTTGAAACACTATCTTTCAGTCCTAGCCACATTGGTCCCTTGGGGGAAATAACATTTGATAATTTTGATTCTATGGAAATCCTTGGTTGTCATCATGAGTAGTAAGGGTAGTTCTTCGGAGCATGTTGAAAAACAGTCCAGAATTTGTAGAAAGTATATCTCAGTGTGGTATGTGTTACCTTGGGCTTTGCTCAGAGGCTAAAGTTGGATTGTGGAACTCGGTATGTGCATCATCTTTGTCCTTTGCCATTGGATCTGTGCATAGGACAGAGATGATCTAGAGATCATAAAGACCTTGATTCCCTGCAGCACACTTTGGTAAAAAAGAGCCTATGGCTTCAGCAAATTTGACTGTCACCCGGCATTACTCCGGGCCCTCAATCTCCGCTCTGTGTCAGGGACCATGAAGTTAAAAACTGCATCTCTCTGGCACAGAAATAATGAAAGTCAATTGTCCTGTACGTGACCTGGCAGCCGAGATGCTCAGACACCGTGTCACAGGGTCAAGTACAGACAGGCTGAGGAGTTTTGGCCTCATGTGGAATCAATGGTAGAATATAATTATATATAATATATAATTATATTATATAATTTTTGTTCAACATTTCTGCATCAAGTTATCGAGAAACTTGAAAAAAGTAATGCTTTTTCCAGTAATAGTAACATACTAATTTTCAATTAATATTCATTAAAATGCCAGGGATCAAATTCTGACCATAAGAGGAGATGTGCCTTATAAAGTGAATTTTAGAGGACTTCTTGGTTTGGCACGCTAGAAGATGGCGGCGTAGGAGAACGTGCTCCCGACTTTTGAGTTAAAAACAGCCCATAGCGACACAAATTTGTTAAGAGTTTTGTGAGAGTAAGACAAAAAAGTGAGGGCATCAAAATGCCAAGAGGAAAAAACAGTAAGAAATCAGTGCCGTGCGAGTTACACAAGGGAGACGGAGTCGACCAGATTTCACCTGCTAGCAGTGCCATGGAGGATAACGACATGCTAACAGACAATGGGGAACAAGCTAGCAACGCAAGCCTCAACCTTATTCTCAGAGAACTAAGGGAATTCAGGAGAGATAACTGCGTGCAGCTGAACGAGATCAAGGAGGAAATAAATAAAACAAACAAGAGAGTGGAAGAGGCGGAAGAAAGGATTATGGGGGCTGAAACCCGAATACAAGCTAATGAGACAGCAGTAACTGAGATGCTTAAACTGCACATCGAAATGGATGCCAAGTTGACGGACCTGGAGGGACGATCTAGAAGGGATAATATCAGAATACATGGCGTCAAAGAGGGATCGGAAGACGATGCTGCATCAGTGGTCGTTTTCGTTGAACGTTTATTAAGGGATAAACTGGAGTTGCCGGAGTCCGCGGAGCTACGAGTGGAGAGAGCGCATCGCGCACTGGTGCCAAAACCACCGCCAAATGCGGCGCCACGGTCCATCATTGCCAAAATGGCCAGCTACAGAACGACAGAAGAAATATTGAAACTAGCATGGCAGAAACATGGGTTTGAGTACCTTGGAAACAGGGTTAACCTTGATCATGATTATGCACCTGAGGTTTTGAAGCTACAGAGAGAATATGCAGAGGTGAAAGCCGTGCTAAAAGAGAAGAAAATCCGCTTCCAAACCCCGTTCCCAGCAAAGATAAGAGTCTTTTACCCGAAGTAACTGTGCTATATCGATCGGTGGAAGAGGCGACTCTAGACATGGCAAAGAGGGGATTCCCGGTGACGGTCATCAAACGCCCGGAGACTTTTCTGGAGCACATCCGACGCTTATCATGGCGCACAGAGAGAAAAATAAGGGGCCAGGCGTACAGGGATCGGACCCGGGATTACAAAGAAAAGCTCCAAGCGTTTAGACGCCAAGAGCAGGAATGAATGACTGCAGAACTCTAATAGACTGATGAATAAATGGGACTGATGGTGAGTTTGCTGTTACTATTACTATTTGGGTAAAAAAAAAAAAAAAAATGTAAATGGCAATAGAGACAATGAGACAATGAAAATAGTCGGGTGTTTTTTCCTATGCTGCCAAAAGAAAGAATGAACATTGGCCAGATGGCAAAGGAAGGCCCTTTCCCACCAACAGGTGAGAGAAGCCCCCCCTCGAAGCCCCCTATTCGTAGGGGCTTATTTAGGGTCATACTGGAGACCCCACAGTTGGAAGTCAATATACTTATTTTCTATTTTTTCTTTGTTCAAGTTCAACAAATGGGTCTTTCTGCGGCTGTCGTTCTATACAGCTCCAATGTTTATGTAATGTTAGTTGATGTATTTTTTAGGGGGTGTATGGATTGCACTTGGTTTGGCTACTTCAAAAACATTTGGACAATCAGAGTATGGTTAGTGGTAAGGTAAAATTTATTTCCTTTAATGTAAATGGTCTGTTGAATCCAATTAAGCGCGGTAAAATTCTGACCAAGATGAGGAAAGAACAAGTACAAATAGTGTACCTACAGGAAACCCATTTAGATCATAAGGAACTTGAGAAATGAAAAAGAATGGGTTTCACAAATGTTTTTTCCTCTTCTTACAAATCCGGACGAAGGAGAGGAGTTTCTATCCTCATGTCGGGTAAAATACAATTTGAGAAAATATCTGAGATAAGTGATAAGGAGGGACGATTTATTTTCGTAAGGGGAACCATTGAGGGGAACCCAATCACGTTGTTAAATGTGTATCCACCACCTGGAAGCAACATCCATTTCTTCAAGAAAATTGTTGATATGATGATATCAGAGACAGTAGGCCCTCTAATATGTGGGGGAGATCTAAATATACATTTACAGTCGAAATTGGACATTTCTAATGGAAAAGCACAGGATACGAAGACAATAATTAAGAAAATTAATACATTATTTGAGGAGGTGGGTTTAATCGATATATGGAGAGACTTACATCCTAATCAAAGGGATTATACTCATTACTCCTCACCCCACTCACTATATACAAGAATAGATTATTTTATAATATTCGGAAAAGACAAAGATAAAATCAACACTTGTGAAATCGGGACGATAGATTTAAGCGACCATGCACCTGTATACCTGTCTGTTGATTTGAACCTACAACCAAAAACTAATAATTGGAAATTGAATTCAAGTCTACTCAATGATTCTCATGTTAAAGAACAGATTAAAAGGGAGATCCACTCTTACTTAGAAATTAATGACAATGGAGATGTGTCCCCTCCCATCTTGTGGGATGCTTTAAAGGCTGTATTGAGGGGAAAAATTATAGCGATACCCTCTTATAAGAAAAAGATGAGAAATAAGAAATTAGAAGAATTACAAAATGAATTAAAAGAATTAGAGAAAAAACATAAACTGAAAACATCACAGGACATATTGGAGGAAATTGTGAAAACAAGAAACGAAATTAATGATTTGACTACACACGAAATTAAGAAAAATTTAATGTTTCTTAAACAAAGGTATTATGAAGGAGGATCTAAATTAATGAAAGTTCTGGCTTGGAAACTTAAAAAGAAAATAGCACAGAATACAGTATACAAAATTATACATCCAGTTACAAAAATAATAAAAAGTAAACTAAACGAAATTCAGGGGGCCTTTGAAACATTTTATAAAACTCTGTATTCTAAAAAGGAAGGGGGCAGCATAACTGAAATTGACAGTTTTTTGGATTCTTTGGATTTACCTACGTTAAATGAAGAACAGAATAAAATAATGATTGCGGACATAACGGGAAAGGAATTGAAAATAGCAATAGGTAAACTCAAATTAAATAAATCGCCAGGATCAGATGGCTATACAGCAGAGTGGTATAAGGAGCTAAAAGAAGAGCTAATACCAGTGAAGCTTCCTACACTGAATTGGGTTCTAAAGAAAGCACAAACACCACCCAGTTGGAAAAAAGCGATAATCTCTGCCATTCCAAAAGAAAATAAAGATAAATTAGAATGTGGGTCATATAGGCCAATATCAGTCCTCAATATAGACTATAGGCTGTTTACTTCCATCATGGCTAGACGACTGGAAAAATTCTTACCAAACTTGATAGATAACGACCAGACAGGTTTTATTTGAGAGCGCCAACCGCAAGATAATGTACGGCGGACGCTACAAATTATTAACCACATTCAAAAGAATAAAATAGAAGCAATGATAATTAGTATTGATGCAGAAAAGGCATTTGATTCAGTAAATTGGAGTTTTCTTTCTCAAGTCCTCTACAGATTTGGCCTACATGAAACAATAATTAAAACAATACAGGCATTATATAATAAACCCACTGCTAGAATTAAAGTTAACGGCTGCTTATCAAACAGTTTTATTTTGGAGAGAGGAACAAGGCAAGGTTGTGCATATTCACCACTATTATTTGCATTTTATTTAGAACCATTGGCTCAATATATAAGACAAAACAAAGAAATAAAAGGTATTAATATTGATGGGAAGGAGCACAAATTAGCCTGCTATGCAGATGAGATTTTGATCTTTTTGGGTCAGCCAACAAATTCTCTACCCAAACTCATGCATTCATTTGAATATTTTGGTCAATTATCGGGCTACAGAATTAATTTAAGCAAAACACAATTGCTTAAATACAAAAAAACAAAGTGAACTTTAGAATAATTTGGATTTTGTTTTAAGTCGTCACATAAATTGCCTTGTAGCTATTGAAAAAAAATTTTTTTTTAATGCATTAATTTTAATGTAATATTTATAAAATGCAATGAAAAAATATTCTGGAAAACAGAATGGTGTGCCTCATGTAGAATGATGACTTGAATTTTATAAACTTTGTCTTGCATGCCTTTCTCAAGTTTCCTGGGAGCTATTGAAAAAAGTTTTTTGCTGTTCCATTCATATTGATACATTTATATTCATTGAATATCTAAAACAATGTTAAGAAAGCATATTCTGAAAGAATGCGAGGTGTGCCTCATGAGGAATGACTATTAGATTTATATAGCTTTAGAGCTGTGTCCCTATTTCCAGCTACCTGGAAGCTTTCCTGGGAGCTATTGACAGAAATAATACTTTTTCCAATCATATTATCACAATAAGTTTTGCGAAATATTAATAAAAATGCAATGAAATTGGCTAGAAATTGTGAGCAATAAACAATGTAAATTTACAGTTCTTCATGCATCCTTTTATTTTCTGAGTACTTTTCTTGAATTGTTAACTCTGAAGTGAGTGTCACTCATGGTACTCTGACAACATGCTTTCAACAATAATTCAACCATAAAAGGCCAGTTATTTATTGATGCAGTGCTAATAATAATTCAAGAATATTATGTTGGATTATAACATTTGACTTGTTCTTACATTGTTGTGTTATTATTCAAGTGAAAGACCTGAGTACTTCTTTTACCTGCGTTAGTTTTAAATTATCAATGCAAGAACTCAATGCCATATCCTGATGAGCCTCCCCAGCTCACTGTCACTTTCTGAATTCAGGAGAAACATTCCCTCAGCTTTTTCTGCTTTCTTCCTTGCCTTTTCTTAATTAGCTGTAAAAAAAAAAAAAGTAAAAAAGAAAAGAAAAATGCACTACTTCAATTTTTCAAATGTGATGAGCTGAACTCAAAATTATTCAGACAGTCGCTGATACTCTAAACCCAGGCTCAGAACTGATGCTGAAGCACCGTGTTTTTAAGACAGTGCTTTTCCTGCTTTGATCAGTAGTGGACTGTCCATTAAGGTCAACTTTTTGTCTGAACTTAAGCTTGACCATATAAGCAGAAATGAATTGACACATAATTTAACAAATGTTAGAGTTACAAATTGACTCTGCAAGAAATGGCAAGGGCATTATTTTGGAAGTATATTATTATTATTATTATTATTATTATTACTATTACTACTACGGAGATTGCATTTCAAGTTAACCAACAATATATCCTAAATGACTTACATGTTTTGTAGGGTGAGCGCCCTTTATATGGTTCCCAGTCAGCTCCTGGATTGTGATGCCGCAGCTGAGTTTTTTTAATGGAATTTGGAAGTTTGAATGGAGGCCAATAGCAGACATCCTCCTCAACCATCCAGGCACTGCTGATGACCCCCGTCCCAAAAATTCCACGACATGGAAGAAAGGTGAGTCCATCTGTTGAAATGAAGAAAAGATAATGCATTATTAATTAAAATGAATATTATGGTACATTAATATGATATATAATACATATACAATATCTAATATTAATAATATTATGGTACATTAATAAATAAAAAAATTAAGAGTACAGAAACCTCTAAAAATACCGAAAAATACTAACTTGAGTTTGAAACCAGCATAGCTTGGCATCTTTAGTGGATATAGATGAGTCAAGTGAGAGATGAGTAAATGGTTTGTCAAATTAGTAGAAGTCACTTAGTACGTAGGTCAGTAAAGTCTGCATGTTTTTAAAACAAAAATAATGTAATGTTATCTATTCCACACAGTCAGGTGAGGTGCAACATATAATAGAGAGGCGAAGTTATGCTTAGTACTCCTAGTACTAGTATTTCTGCGTTCATGGGGCTATACTTTAAAAAAATTTTTGACGGTGGTCAATGGCGAAAGAAACGTGAATTTTTGTTCAGGTTTGATGTTATATTTACTTTGAGACCACAAAATGAACTACATCCACTACATCTCTCGTCTCGCTCGACATTCGGCACCGACCAACACCAACATGGCAGTCAGTCTGGCACACTTTGCTGCTTTCTTCCACAACGAGTACAGAAGTATTAAAAGAGGTGAAAATCATTACTAGTTAGGCCATGTCGTGGTAATATACTAAACTCCAAAAGAAATGCAAGGGTGAGGTATGTACTGTACCGCCACAAGTGACTATGGTAGCCCAAGAGCACCACATCTGGTTACGGCCTGTTGGTGTGACAAAGTAAAAATAATATAGTGAGCCGATGGAGGAATAGATCAAAAATCAGTTCAGATTGTTCACATGGCTCCTACCTTTCCAGGGTTTACTCATAACCTCTATCATAACAAATCACTGTAAATATCTCATGTGCCACAACACAAAAGAAGCACGATCTGGTATAATACAGTACTATAATAAGAGGCCCTCAGAGGTTGCATACTGGTGGGTAGTGTTTGATGAAGTGGATGGGGAGGGGGCTACATTGCCGCAGTCAAATTTTGTTGTCCCTGTCCAGGACTGACTCTAATATAAATACAGCAATGGCATTGCTGCCCAGCTAAATCCATGTGGGAGCAGAACATATTTTGCCTTAATAACAGACAGCTTGTACACTTTGTAGCAGCATCAAGATCACAAGCTGTATGGATGCCTATATCTTTTGAGTTTATGTGAGGTTCAGTGTACAGTGGGGATAGATCTACAAACTGTCCGAACAGGATGAACGTTTCCTCTGTGGTGGTGTCATGCAAAATATTTTCCACCAAACCGAGCTGTCCCCTGACCATGACACAGTTGTCTCCAGTTTTGCATTTTGTCATGGCATTTTCAATTGAGGCCTTTGTGTACTGCGTTGCTGTTGTGGCACTGTTGGGCCTTTTGAGTGCTTTCCTCCAATTTTGGTTTATCTGCGTATGAAGATGATTTTATGTGTTTGGACTGCCTCTCCACAACATTTGCAATTTGCTGGAGAATTTGCTGAGGCTATCGGACCTTTCTTTTTAGGTGGCCCAGAAGGTTTTCAAAGGGAAATGCAGACACACAGTCTAGTGGACCAAACCTCCTCACGTCTTCTGCCAGATGACACAAACAGTGAACGTTGTGAACAATCTCCTCAACATCATACAAAGTCACAAACTCTTTGATGAAATACCTTATGAGATTGTCTGCAAAATCGCAATAATGGTGACACAGCGTAGCAGAAAGCATCAGATAGATGCTGATGGACAATGTCATAAAGTTGGCATACAGTGGAGTTGGGAGGATTCCTTTGAGTGCCACTGGACCAGTGTAAAGAAGGAATTGCCTGTACTCGGTGGCTTTCCAGCGGTCTAACTCTGAAAGCGATCTTGGCTTTCTTGCAAACTAACAGGGTATGTATTGTGACATCCCTCTGTCTGAGATGGTATTTACATTAAGGGAGCACAATCTGTACTTCAGGTCTCCTTTTGTCCAAAATCTTAGCGTTTTTCTCACGACACCGAGGCAAACTACATGCATGTAATCGAGCTCAAATTGGGTGACCATGCCCAAGCTTAATTTGCTGAGTGCAGAATGCCCCTTGAGATGACTTTCATCAAGCTGTTCAGCAAATGACTGATCTGCCCTTTTTGTAGCCTGGGTTTCGGGGAAGATCATTTTTCGCCCCGCGTATGATCCCTCTGGAATGCAGCGGTTGCATCCACTGTACCCTCCATGCCCTTTAGTCTGTTTAATGTAGGCCCGTGCTGGAGCATCACAAACAAAGCAATGAAGTGATTAGTGAAAGACCCTCTCATCTACAATAAATCCTTGCTCAAGAGTGGAGACCTCCTCAACAAAGGCACGCAAGTACTGATTTGAATCACGTGGCTTGCTGCTTCCACAAAAGACACCAATTACAAATAGGTCCCTCTCAAAAGGGAATTTACCTAAAATAGGCCAAACTTGTTTGGGGGAACTTTTAAACAATGGCAGCCTGTCTATGTTAACCTGCAACCGGACATCTACAGCATGTGACGGCAGCTCTTGTTTGTCTAGTAGCAAACGTTCTAGTATTCCAAAATGGATGTCTTTACTTCATGGGATTTTGTTGTTTTCATAAGAGTTCTTGCAGATTTCGGGAGAGTGGGGATAAATTTACTTAAAATTTTGAGGAGGCTATCGGTTGCGTTTTGTGTCACCCCTGACTGCACTACCCACTGACGCAGTTCATTGGGCAGATCTTGAAACGTACAGCTATCATCAATGTCTGTGAAAATGTCGTCCTCCTCACTCAAACTGCTTGCACAGTCATTTCAAAGGTGGTGGTGGTGGTGGTCGTCATTGTCTTGGATGTCATCGTTTATGTCATTGTCACTGTCTTTAGTCATTGTGATGGTGTCACAAGTCATGTCTTCGTGACACGTTTCTTCACTGTTTGCCCTGCTGGGACCAGCCACATTGGGTTCAAGGTCGCTTCTTTGTGGGGTTTGGAGCTCATGAAGAATGTGCCGGATACGCTGCCAAAGGGTAACTGAGCTCACACCTCCAAATTCTGCCATGTTTTCTACAAAAAAAGAAACAAAAACTATCAACCCATACACTCTATTTTTTCTGGAAACCTAATCTTAACCAATTTTTGACCTAGCCGAGTACTGAAGCACCACCTTTTCTAATTCTTTAAACAGGGTGTTTTCCCCGTGCTTTAAATTGGATTAATCCAGTCCTGAAAAATATTACTCTCCAGCATTAATATAAGATATCAAAACTTTCATTTCAGGTGCTTAAATGTCTCAGCTATGGGGTCATTCTGTGTCAACTCATCCAGAGCCCCCATCCATCCATTTTCTATGCCCGCTTATTCCTCACTAGGGTCACGGGGCGAGCTGGAGCCTATCCCAGCTGACTACGGGCAAAGGCAGGGACCCACCCTGAACAGCTTGCCAATCCATCGCAGGGCGCACACACCAGTCACACACCATTCACTCTCACACTCGTACCTATGGGCAATTTGGTGTTCATCCAGAGCCCCCCACATCAAAATTTTGATAAAACTTTGGACATATCAAGAGATATGCATTGGCAGTACTGGGTATATATCTCAAAAGGGACACAATTGATCAATGTCATATTTTTAGTCCTTGAAGGCGTGGGTCTTGGGTCTAACATTAAAAAACTGGAGATGTAAAACTTTTCCTTTAGACTGTATATTATGCCAATCATATTAGGTGTCTTACTTCGGGGCACCTTACCATGGTGTAAGTAAAAAGATGAATGTGACACATAAACTTGTTCACCTCCACTAAGGAAGTATATGTTTTCACTGGCTTTGGTTGGTTTGTTTGGTTGTTTGTCTGTCTGTCCGTCTGTCTGTTAGCAGGATATCTAAAAACGGGTTTCATAGATTTTAACCACTGCTATAGAGAATATGCAAGACTTGGATTTGGCGAGGCCAAGTGGTTGCAAATAGAGATTAATTTTGTATTATCTGCATTTCAGAGAAGTCGTATATGATCTGAATTTTGGCTGGTTTAAAGTTGACCTCAGATGACCTAGAAAGGTCAAACTTGAAGTCAAGTAAAATTTCACAATTTTCAAAGGCATCTAGGCTTGAAATTATATAAGATTGGGAACATATATCGAACACACATACAACTTATTTGTATTTACAGCTATAGACACTGAAACAAACAGCTCTGAGTATAACACAGAGGGTTCTAGAGGCAGGCTGAAATGCAGAGTCAGAGAGGAGTTTTACCAAGAAACTTCACAGACATGTCCTGGCGGCTTTTAAGATTTATTTAAACTTGTCGAAAAAAAGTATAATATGTCACTTTTAAGTGGCAGTCAGGTCACAAAATATCAGGTGAAATGAGGGCGCGCAGTGATATTTGAAGGCGAAAACTGGATTTTTCTTTTAATTCAATTTTACCCTCCCTTCCCCACACATTTTAAGAGCCCCTCAAAAATTTCACAAAGGGTTCCATGCATAAAAATGTGATTTTTTTTTGTCCATTGTAGCCATATATGTCCCACCAAAAAAAAATTTGAATATAATCCCAGATGGTCATGTATTGCCCTTCAGGGGTGTCAAACTGATGCCATGGAGGGCCAAGAGGCTGCAGGTTTTCATTCCATCCAAAAACTCCACCAGGTGAATACCCTCATTAGTCCCTTGTTCTCTGCTTGAAAGTGAGGTAATCAATGAAACCATCTGCTGGAGTTTTTGGATAAAATGAAAACCTGCAGCCTCTTGGCCTTCCATGGCGCCAGTTTGACACGTGCCCTACGTAGTGAACGGCCTGATTCTTAAGGAGCAAGTTGTCTTTGCAACACATCGTGAACTATTCTACCTCGTCCCTATATTGGGTACTCCAGATGATGCTCCTAAGATGATAGTACCATTAGTTGGCGGTAATACGCCACAAGTTTGAATTTACTTTAAAATCCCAATGAAGAAGAAGAAAAACAAAACCTTTTGGAGGGAGGCGTGACCTTGTCCCATGTGCAAATTTTGCAGGCAGTGTAAGTAGCAGAGACGACACAATTCAAATGGAATAACCTTACGGTGGCTGGCAAACCACGTTGTCAGTTTGCCAATAACGTGGCGGACTTGTACGAATATGACTAAACTCTTAAAAACTGACAAAACAATAAATATGTTGTATTGTTGATAAAGTTAATGACGTGCTACCAGTAACTTGACGATATGGCTCTTCTAGTGAGTCCAACAACCCCTAACGCTAGCTTACGGAATTGTTTGCCTCTTATATTTTATATTTTGTGTGTCAGGCAACCAAACCAATTGCCCGGTCTATTGAACTCGCCCCTAAATAATCCCGGCAGTTAAACGTTAAGGTACTGTCTGGGCAGTATCGCTCTTCAACTTATCCCGGTTAGTGGCAGCAAGCCAGTGAATAACTACGGCTATGATTAATCACCGCTAGCAAGGGCTATCCTGCATCCCGCTTTATTGGCCAGGAAATTTTGGCTAACCCAGGAGTTTGCTGGCGAATGTAAACGGGTTATGCTGCTCTCACACCGGACACGAAAAGAATATTTCGCACGACAGATGGCATTCAATGTCTTTTGCGTATATTTGCATCTTTGCATTGACTTTGAATGTAATCTGTCGTGCGAAAAATTCGTTTCGCGTCCGATGTGAAAGCAGCTGAAGTCAACCAGCTAGCATTAACGTTAGCCAAGGCCGCTGAGCCAGCTTGCTGAGCGGCAGCTAGCCTGTTAATGACCAACTTGCTAGCTAATTGCTAATTGCTAGCACATTGACGCTACTTTTATTTTGACTTGGTTAGCAACGTGAGCTATAATTTATCATAAATGACATGGGTTGGATTTTAGAGACCAACATGTAGTAAAACCACACATTTCGGTTAGAGGACTTATTTTAAGGACAGCTTGCATATTTTGGTAATTTAACGTTAGCTTAAATGACGTTAACAGTTACGCCAGGTACTTTGTCTGACTGATTAATGTGGCATTTGCTGGTTACGTGACCGGTACTTACCGTAAAATCAACTAAAAATGCCAGTTGTCGAAAATAAAACAAACATATATTCAATATGTTATTTTAAAGTCCATTTGCTCCAACGTTGGATTTCTGTCTTAAAGAAACTCTTTTAGCAGTCTATCTGAAATGACTCGCGCTTCCCGCCAGTGGTGTCCACCATTGGCGGCAAGGGTGAGTCGTGCACACCGATTGCCAGGGCAAACGCCGATTAGCTATAATATCACTGCCCCTACACTATCTTATGAAATTCCAAGATATAGAGGGACACATCATCTGTGGCTTCCATGCCAGTGTTGGAGCAATGCTCCAGAGACAGATGAAACATAATTTCAGCTCCAGTGAATCCTTGAACATCTCCATTGGCTGGCAAGGTGGGTATAAGTTTGATAGCAGTCCTTTACCAAAATAGAAAAGTCAACCATCACCAGTTTCACTTCCTTTGAATGTGTAGGGGGACGAAAATTAGAAAAATTTCAAACTTGCAAACCCCAAAACCAGTGAAGTTGGCACGTTGTGTAAATCGTAAATAAAAACAGAATACAATGATTTGCAAATCCTTTTCGACCTATATTCAATTGAATACACTGCAAAGACAAGTTACTTAATGTTCGAACAGGTAAACTTTGTAATTTTTTGCAAATATTAGCTCATTTGGAATTTGATGCCTGCAACATGTTTCAAAAAAGCTGGCACGAGTGGCAAAAAAGACTGAGAGAGTTGAGGAATGCTCATCAAACACTTATTTGGAACATCTCACAGGTGAACGGGCTAATTGGGAACAGGTGGGTGCCATGATTGGGTATAAAAGCAGCTTCCCTGAAATACTCAGTCATTCACAAACAAGGATGGGGCGAGGGTCACCACTTAGTTAACAAATGCATGAGCTGATTGTCGCACAGTTTAAAAACAACATTCCTCAACAAGCTATTGCAAGAAATTTAGGGATTTCCTCATCTGCGGTCCGTTATATCGTCAAAAGGATCAGAGAATCTGGAGAAATCACTGCACGTAAGCGACAAGGCCGAAAACCAACATTGAATGCCAGTGA
Source organism: Gymnothorax reevesii (assembly GCA_029721435.1). Classification (NCBI taxonomy): domain Eukaryota; kingdom Metazoa; phylum Chordata; class Actinopteri; order Anguilliformes; family Muraenidae; genus Gymnothorax; species Gymnothorax reevesii. The sequence continues at coordinate 73,625,086 of CM056573.1, read as the reverse complement.
CCTTCGAACCCTCAGGCGGTACTGCATCAAAAACCGACATCAGTGTGTAAAGGACATCACCACATGGGCTCAGGTACACTTCAGAAAACCACTGTCAGTAACTACAGTTCGCTGCTACATCTGCAAATGCAAGTTAAAACTCTACAATGCAAAGCGAAAGCCATTTATCAACAGCACCCAGAAACAGCGCCGGCTTCGCTGGGCTCAAGCTCATCTAAGATGGACTGATGCAAAGTGGAAAAGTGTTCTGTGGTCTGACGAGTCCACATTTCAAATTGTTTTTGGAAACTGTGGACGTCGGGTCCTCCGGACCAAAGAGGAAAAGAACCATCCGGACTGTCATAGGCGCAAAGTTCAAAAGCCAGCATCTGTGATGGTATGTGTATTAGTGCCCAAGGCATGGGCAACTTACACATATGTGAAGGCACCATTAATGCTGAAAGGTATATACAGGTTTTGGAGCGACATATTTTGCCATCCAAACAACGTCTTTTTCATGGACGCCCCTGCTTATTTCAGCAAGACAATGCCAAGCCAAGCGTGTTACAACAGCATGGCTCCGTAGTAAAAGAGTGCGGGTACTAGACTGGCCTGCCTGTAGTCTAGACCTGTCTCCCATTGAAAATGTGTGGCGCATAATGAAGCGTAAAATACGACAACGGAGAACCCGGACTGTTGAAAAACTTAAGCTGTACATCAAGCAAGAATGGGAAAGAGTTCCACCTGAAAAGCTTCAAAAATTGGTCTCCTCAGTTCCCAAACGTTTACTGAGTGTTGTAAAAAGTAAAGGCGATGTAACACAGTGGTAAAAAGGCCCCTGTGCCAACTTTTTTGCAATGTGTTGCTGCCTTTAAATTCTAAGTTAATTATTATTTGCAAAAAAAAAATAAAGTTTCTCAGTTTGAACATTAAACATCTTGTCTTTGAAGTGTATTCAATTGAATATAAGTTGAAAAGGATTTGCAAATCATTGCATTCTGTTTTTATCTACGATTTACATAACGTGCCAACTTCACTGGTTTTGGGTTTTGTATATAGCCTCAGTGTCAACAAAAATTGAACGTTTTAGACTTACAGTGCTGTGAAAAAGCTTTATCCCCCTTATTGATTTTTTTTTTTTTTGCGCACATTTGTCACACTTTAATATTAAAAATTGTTTGATCTGAAACATTTTGAAAAAGATAACCTGAGTAAATACATGAATAAATGAAGTTTGTATTAAATGATGATTTCATTTATTGAGGGAAATGGCTATCCAAACCTACCTGGCCCAGTGTGAAAAAGTAATTGCCCTGTGAACCAATAACTGGTTTTGCCGCCCTCTGCGGTCAAGCATTTGCGATAATTGCTAGTGAGTCTTTCGCATTGCTTCCCTCGGTGTGTCTCAGAAGTGAGGAATTGGAGACCCCTAATTTCTTTCAGGCAGAACTAACCCACTGAAGTAACTGCTTTGAGAATTAGTTTGAGCAGTTCTGTCTGTTTGAGCAACGGACCGTACCAATGATCTGATGTGGTCAGTTATTTATCATACAACCCCAATTCCGAAATAGTTGGGACAAAGTGTAAATTGTGAATAAAGTCAAAATGCAATGACTTTCAGATCCCATGAGCCAATATGTTATTTACAATAGGTAAATTCCATGGAAAAGTTCCATTTTTCAAGAAAATTGAAAAAACATTTGCAGTAATCTCATTTATACTGTTAAAATAAACATTACCTCTTTCATCAAAACCAATGAATGTTTAAGGAATAGCATACGCTATTCAAAAATAAAGCCACTTTGAAGTTTAAATATTTCATAATAAGACTATGAATATCTTTGTTTTTCATCAATCCCTACCAGAGATAGAAAGCCTTAGACCATTTCCTTGCGCCAACTGGCCTCTGAAACAAGGCTTATGTTACCTCAAACAGGTTTGGTGCAAATGCCCCATAAGTCACGTTTCACGTGGTTTCTTTTCTGCATAAGTTAATTCGTGCATTTTTGAAGAAGATTTGTCTTTGCCATCTTCCAGTGTGGTCAGGATATGCATGGAGCAGCAGGATGTTCCAATTACTCTGCTGCCTGTTCTTTTGTATGACTTGACTGTTTTGTCCCATAAGTTACAAATTTGGCATAGATATGATGAAACCAGAAACAAAGCCCACTGTGCTCTTTAACTCTTACGGGTGTCCCATGTAGAGGGAATGTTTCAACCACCTCACATGGAAAAGGTTGCACTGATGAAATTGGGGGCACTGAAAAGCATCAGGTCTCCAAAAAAGTTAGGGCTCGATGTTGGGATGTACCTACACCTTCTAAATTTGCAAAGCTATCAGAAACTGTATGTCCTCTATGCTGATCAGGAGGCAGTTGAGAAAAAGAGACCGCAATTAGATAAAACTTGGAGCCTACATGGACAGGAAATTAAGACTCTTCCAGGTACACACACAGCCCATTGTTTTGAAGTAGTTGAACCATACATGATCAAATGTTTCACTATGGAGTCTATTCTCCCATAAGCACGTAAGTCCTTTTTTACGCGATTCGAGTTAAGCGCTTTTGAGTTACGCGTATTCTCCCCTACTCGCTTCAATCACGCCCACAGCGCTTAACTTCAGAATGTAGGCGGCCTTATGAAAGAGGTGTGACTGATCCAAAAGAGAGGCAGACTTGGTTCAAAGCTCATTGACTATGGCTGTCAAGAAAACAAGGAACAAGGATTTTCTGATTAACCACGAAAATGCATTTGTGGTCCATGGAAAACGCAAACCAGACTTTAAATTTGAATATCGTCGGCCTGCTGATACAATCTCGTATCTCCAAACTGATAAGAAACAAAAACTTGTATGTCCACTATTCTTACATGCAGAATTAAACTTTTTTTATTATTTTTAATTATATTTATCAATTTATATTATTTTATTGTTATTTTTAAATTATATATATATATATATATATATATAATTCCTGTGAAGTTTATCATTTTGAAGATACGAGATTTTTCTCAGCAGGCCGATGTTATGTCGCTGTAATAGTTAGCCTATGTAGGCTATGTCTGTGCCAATTACAAGAAGTAATGCAGGCATCTCTTTTTTATTTCTTATTCTAGCCACCATGGCATTAAAGCTATGCAAACAAACAAATTGCCGCGATAATGAAATAATAAATAAAGAATTTAGCGCTTCTCAACCAGCGTAAACAGAGCATTGAAAATGTGCCCCTCCTACAATAGCCTGTTTGTTCCGTGAAAGACGAGAAAGAAGCTGCAATATGCTTTTGATTCACCCAGAAAGATAAATACATTTATGTTGCTGCAGAAACCTCGGTTCTGCTCTGAACAGGGCAATAAATACTACACATTGCTTCAAATGTACTCGTTTGTTAACAAAATAAAGTGGGGAAACGTCTTTGAACTAGAGGGAATTCCTCGTGCGATTCGTGTGCGCTGGAGCTGGAATCAATCAGATCAGAAAAATACGCATGCGGCTCTACTCCAGGAGCCGGGTGAAAATCACGGAGATGGAAACACTTCATATAAAGACAATGATATGCGATTTTTGATGTACCCGTGTCTGCACCGGCGACTGACTTCAGCCTTATAAATGGAAACATAGCTTAATGCTGTGGCAACGTCTACGGTCTCTGTACATATTCTTATTAGTGGAAGGGGTTCTGATTGCAACGTGAGTACAATCAATGGCTCCCACAACACTGGGGAACCACCCCCAGTGATAATTAATTATGGCTATGAGAAATGTAGTTTAGAAATAAGGAAGAACAATCAAATATTGAATGTCTCAACCTTTACTATGTTAAATAATATAAAATCAATGTTAAAATTCGGCCGAGAACCGACAACAAACGCAATATTCCATTTCGCCTTATGTTGGCGCTTGACCTTAATACAGCCCTCAAAAGCGCTTAACAGAAAAAGCGCGTAAGACAGGGGGAGAATACGCGTGAGTGTTATTTACATAAGAAACGCCCAGAAACGCCCCGATTTTGGCCTTACTCCGCCCCAAGCGCGTAACTTCCTTCGGGGCGCGTAATGCACAGACTTAAGTCAAGGGGAGAATACACGTAGGCTGAAAAGCGCTTAGCTACGCGCTTATTTCAACTTACGCGCATGGGAGAATAGACCCCTATGTTACTGATGTTTCGGAGATGTCATGCTTTTCTTTCATAACTGGAAAAAATGACCAAACTTCTGGTTTTGCAGGTAGTGAACATTTAGGTGATGTAGGCCCAGGAGTTGCAAACAATCTTGGCACTGCTGAGGAGCAGTCAGCAGAACATAAAGACGCCACCAAGGCCTGCTATTGTTTCACAATGATTCTTGGGGATTCTTGTTTCTCTCAAAATCCTCCTGAATTTCCTTGGAGGGCGAGGGGTTGCAAAATTCAGTTGCATCCTCTATCTTTGAGGTTTTCAAAAGTTCCTTATTGTTGGAATTTGTCAATAATTGCCCTAATAGCGGTCAGTGGCATATTCAATCATTTGTGAATCTTCGTATTGCCAGCAGACTTATGATGGCCTCTGACCATCTGCCTCTTTTGAACAGACCGTTGTTTTGTCTTCTACTTGGTATTGGAGGACACGGGGATATTGAATATTTGTAAACTGATTTTTTTATACCCTTGTGAAACAGGAAGTGATGTCATGGCTCAATACTGTTCCTTAACACTTAGATAAAACTTAAATAACTGGAATTTAACACTTGGTATAATTTTGGTAGATATTGTTCACAATGATCTTTAAGGGTGCCATAAATTCTGATGCCTTGATTTAGAAGAAATTAACTTTAATTAAAGTTTGGTTCCATTGGAATGTTAATATCATACAGTATTCCTCACATGTTGGCATTTATAGTTTCTACATAATTATATTTTTTAGAATTTTTTGAAGTATTTCTGTGCATTGCTATGAAAGGGGTGCCAGTAATTTTGGAGCCCACTGAAAGTATAAAATTGGTTGGCTTGGGCTCATTAGATCAGAGATGTCATATATGTTTGAACGAGATGACCACATCATATGAAACAATAACGACAAAACTAGAGGCCATATGACAACGGAAACTAGATTAGTAAATGTAAAAGGCATATATGTGATTTATTTTGCCTAAATACCTATTTCCTGTGACTTATAAGTTGGTTGCAACTAGCTCAGGAGCTAGAGTGCCACGGTTTACATGACTGTGGATAAGGTGGACATCTCTGTCCCATAAATCACATATAGCCATTTGCCTAAAACATTTCAAATATTGTCTTTTGAAAACTTTTGATGTTTCACTGTTTGATAATGTTCTTTCATTCATATAGTGTCATTAATTGATGTGATGCCGATGCTGTGTCCAGTTTAAATTTCACCGCTTGAGCCCAATGGATTTTCTGGTGTTTGTTCAAAATGTTTTGAATTACATTCAAGGCAGTTGATGTTCAATAAATGTTTTATCCTTTGGTAAATTGATGAATACATTTTTAAATGTAAAAATGACATTGTAGGACATTTACAGACTAAAGAAAGAATCAAGACACGAGTAGACCATGGGATAGTGTCCCAGAAGCCACGCTTCTAAGCATTATACAAAAATGAATTTAGCTTCTTTCCTAAACATGACCCCAGTAACAAGATACTCTAACTGTCCAAACATTAGGCAACAAACTGATTCCATACCTTTAAAACTGAGATAGATTTTCAACTTTCTTTAAACCATACAAAAAACCATGGCCTACAAATCTCCCATAAGTCACAGAATGACAATTTAACCTGGCATAAAGCTTTTGTGTGTTTCTTGAAGAGTTAAGTCTTTTTTTTACCATGTATAATTACAAGGCATTCTCATCTCTAGTTTCTTCAAATTTTCACTTGAAACATTGTAGTTTTTCATTAAATGTCCCATAAGTCACGATGGAATTGACCAATAGGGCATAGATATATATACTCAGCTCCATTAAAAACTTTCCGATGAGGTATGTACTGCATTTGCGGCAAATTGAAGAATCAATTTATTTTTATTGCTTTTCTAGTAAGAAAAGCGTGTGGTTTTGTAATCCTGACAGTATTCTGTAGGGCTCATGTGCACGCATGTCTTGCTCACATAAACACCTTCAAACGGTACTTGCAGTCACCCTCAATCATCTCGGACCCCTCATCTCATGATCAGTTTTGGTTGCTGTCTGGAATCTGTCACGTTCAAGCTGTAACCAGATGTGGGGCTCTTGAGCTGCCATCGTCTCGTGGCTGCCCTAAGTGGGGTTGGTCAGTGACAGTGCCTGTATTCCATTCTGGGATAGACAGCCAACTGATTGTTGAACAATGACAATGTGCAAATGACGCACCACCTCTCAGTGGCTGAGATCTGCCCATAACATGCCAAAGGGTCTTTTTCTTTCTCCTGTGTCACAAGCCGTTCCATTTTCTTGAGGCAGTAGCGTTTTTCTTTTTTTTTTGTTTTATGGCTTTATGTAGGCTATTGACCACACCAAAAAGAACAAGTTTCACTGTACACATCAAGAACAGCTTAATGTTTGTCACTGAAGTGCTTGGGGTGTGCATGTGGTGTGGTCAGGATTACAATACCACACGCTTTTCTTTACTTCCTGTCCAGTCTCACTGGAAAAGCAATAAAAATCAATTGATTCTTCAATTTGCCACAAATGCAGTACATACCTCACTGGTGCGTTTTTAATGGCGCTGAGTATATAATAAAAATCAATCCTTAATATTTACTCATTCACAGTTTGAGCCTGGGGGAGGGGCAGGGGCAGTGAACTCTGAGTATCTTCACCGTTCTTGTAGTACTACAAATTTAATCATTCATATCACTCTTTAGAATTGATATCCTTGGGAATGAGCTTTCAATGCACATGTTTTGATCTTCCATTGTACCTGTAATGTGAGTAACGTAATGTGAGAAACGTGAGTTTTTCTCTTTAACTGTGTATAGAGATAATGGTTCATTAATCTATGCCAATTGCTTTGGTCTCTTAAAAAGTTTTGATAATATTCTGAACTTTTATTACTAATATTTTGCTGTGTCTTTTCTAGTCAAGTGAGATATTGAAAGCAAATTTAGTGTAAAAAACGCCATGAGGTTTTTGCACAACTTGAATAATGCTGACAAAAGCCTGCCTGGAAGAACCATTAAGCAGAATTTTTCCTCTGTTGTCATAAGTGGACTTTGAGAGTGGCCTATGGTGAAAAAACAAGAATTTTTAGTCCATTGAAAAAATTGGCAAACACCTTTAGTCAAGAGTACTGTGCTTTAAATGTAACGTGAGTACTGCCGGAATTGCCCATGTGTATTACAAGAAGGATCAGCATAATAGGTCCCCTTTAAGGCAGTTGATTGAAAACTGTGGAAAATTCTATGAAATTACCTTAAATTCCACCCTAAATCACCATCCTGCATTGATGTATGTGAGAAAAATAACTTGCTCTAAATGACTTGGGTATTCAGAGTTAGACCCAACATTTAAAAACATTTCTCAAACTAAGCATTTTTTAAGTTTCTAGCATGGAATCGCCCAAATGTAGTATAATTCTGAATATAATGCATTATCTTATTGCTTTGATATTGACCTCATACCTTAGACCTCATCCACAGCAATATGTTTTGGTCATAACAAACAAGGCAAAAATTGTGTCTTACATCAACTACATATCAGTGTGGATGTAGTGTTGCAGTATAAACTGTGATACCTGTGTTTCTTTGCTTTTCTGTTTTTACAGATCAGTGCTGAATTTCTGTGGACCATTACTCTTCCATAGCAGACTTGATTCCTAGCTTCACTTGACAGGAACAGCAGATGCTGCTGAAGATTTTCAGAAAGCATGGGAGGAGCCCTTAGGAAAATGGCTGAAGATTAGGGGTGTAGCAGAGTGTGTATTCATCTTGAACCATTAAGTTTGGTGCATGACTTTGCTTTGGTACTCTGACTGAAGTCTCAATGTTCCACTCAGAGCGTTCTAGCAGCGCACAACTCTGCTGTAGCAGGCTAGATAAATCAGACCCAAATCTTACCAATTATCCTCTAGAGCATAAGCATCATCAACTAACATTAGCCTACAATGTATACAACTAAACCTCAAAAACAGGATACATATAGCAAGACCGACATGCTGGGCAAAAGGTGAGTGTTATTAAATTAAATTTGATTTTGAAATAAGGTTAACAACTGAGCTTACATGTTCAGGTATGAGGGTTGATCCAGCTGCTGAAACATTTGACTGTGCTCATATATGTAAGTATCAAAAAAAGATATTTTCTCCAAAAAAGTTTGAATTTATCGATCTGTTGAACCCTCCCCCTCCATTAAATTTCTTGGACAGACTGGCACACTGAAGTAGAGGCCTCACAATTTCCTTTTGTTGCTCTACACCTGAAAGCGGGTCTACATAAACCATAACTTGCCCTAACTACACTTGGGGTCTCTACTCCTGCTGTGCCTCCCTTTAGCATAATATTATGTAAAGCAAGCTGATGGCACCACCCACATGCAAACAGGATTAGTTCTTAGGATTTGTGACACACATGATAAAAAGATCACCCAAGGTTCCCAGATACTGTGATCTCCTCTTCATGAGAATGGATTCACCATTAAATATTCATCTGAACATTTTTGATGCTCTGTTTGTTGTAATTCCTGACCGTGGGGGTAGACATCACCTATTTTGTGAAATGTTTGGTTCAAGAGATTTGATGCAAAATGCATAAGTAGTTAATGACAAAGTAAAATGTCCACCATGATGGCTTTAAGTATGGAAATGTTCAGGGGCCAAAACTGTATTAGTGTACCCAGTTAAATGCTTTCATGAATTCTGCAGCAACCCTGTTTTTGTATTTTTCTTACACGTTTTAACATGCAATGTCTTAGTCATTATTAGCTCGCCGGTACGAATGTCCGGAGAGCTATTGTCGTACCCCCGGCGTCCGCGTCTGTCCGCGTGCAGAAAATTTTTAACCTTGCCTATAACTTTTGAACCGTGAGAGATAGGGCTTTCATAATTTGCATGTGTACTCCTTGATGCCAGACCTACCTACCAATGCTAAAATTTCTCACCTCGTGACCTTGACCTTGGACCGACCTTTAGAAAAACTTTAACCTTGCCCATAACTTTTGAACCGTGAGAGATAGGGCTTTCATACTTTGCATGTGTACTCCTTGATGCCAGACCTACCTACCGATGCCAAAATGTTTGAACTCGTGACCTTCACCTTTGACCGACCTTTAGAAAACTTTAACCTTGCCCATAACTTTTGAACCGTGAGAGATAGGGCTTTCATACTTTGCATGTGTACTCCTTGGTGCAAGACCTACCTACTGATGCCGAAGTTTGACCTGATGACCTTAACCTTGACCTTTACCCGACCTTTAAAAAACTTTAACCTTGCCCATAACACAAACTTTAACCTTGCCTTTAACTTTTAAACCGTGAGAGATAGGGCTTTCATACTTTGCATGTATACTCCTTGGTGCAAGACCTACGTACTGATGCCGAAATTTTGACCTGGTGACCTTGACCATGACCTTTACCTGACCTCCTTAGCTCGCCGGGGCAAATAACATCCGGAGAGCCATTGTCGTACCCCCGGCGTCCGCATCCGCGTCCGTCCGCGTGCAGAAAAACTTTAACCTTGCCCCCCGGCGAGCTTTGTTGTCTTTCTGACAACTCTTGTTTACAGATTTTTTAAAAAGGAGTAAAGCGTTGCCCTTGTCAGTAGCACCATAAGAGAAATTTCACTAGTTTAATCCCAATTAGTTCAAACATAATGAGAAAAGAGTTCGACATTTTGTTAATAGTGATCATTGTTAGCTAGAAGTCTAACTGCTTGCCCATTCTGTTCAGTAAATTCACTCAGATCAAATGCCTTTTGAGAAGCATCTGGACTGAGTGGATTCAACAAGTTTGTTGCCGTGAATCATGACTAGCATTTGCTTGACTGTAAAAATAAAAATATATTTATCGTCGGCCTGCTGATAAAACCTTGTATTTCCAAATAGATAAACAGAAACTCCAATGTTCTTACATGCAAAATTAAGCTTTTTTATTTTAAATTGTATATCTATTTTTTTTATTTTATACTTTTTATTTTCCTGTAAAATTTATCATTTTGAAGATACAAGGTTTTTTCAGCAGGCCTACGATATATAAAGAATGAGAGTTTGAATATTCTTGGCCCCAGGGGGGAAAAATGTTGTGGGTCCCATTTGAGCCCAAAGGGGTCCTGATTGAGTTTTATGTGGCCAACCCACAGCAGGGCTTGCCCAGAGAATACCGACATTCGGGCCCTGAAAGGCAAAACTGATGTGGGCCCAACATGGGCCAACCCACATGAGGCCTGGTATGGGCTTTCTGTGGGCTAGCCTCTAGTGGGTTGCCCACTGAAAACTCTCCTGGGGGCCCAAGGGGGAAAAATGCTGTGGGCCCCATATGAGGTAACCCACCGAAGGCCTGATTGGGTTTTCTGTGGGCAAGCCCACAGTTGGGTTTGCCCACAGAATGCCCACACGTGGGCCCTGAAAGGCAAAACTGCTGTGGGCCCAAACCCACATGGGGCCACATATGGGCTTCCTGTGGGCTCGGCCTCAGTGGGTTGCCCACTGAAAACCCTAATGGGGGCCCAAGGGGCAAAATGCTGTGGGCCCCACCGAGGGCCTGATTGGGTTTTCTGTGGGCTAGCCCACAGTTGGGCTTGCCCTCAGAATGCCCACGTAGGGGCCCTAAAGGGCAAAACTGCTGGGGGCCCAACATAGGCAAACCCACGTGGGGCCCACGTGGGATTAGTGTGAGTTGCCCTAGCCCACACCAAACCCACTGTGGCCCCCAGTGGGCCCGCAGGGGCATGTTTGCTGGGATAATGCAAGACCCATACAATCACAAAATTCTTACATTTATCATAAAAATACAGACACCATTTAAGACCCATTAACGTGCCTTTGATCTGGGATTAAGCACCATATTTAATTTTAGGATTGACTGGTAACCAGTAACCCCATTAAAAGATGAAACCCTGCATCTCCTATTTGAGGGTAAAAGATTATATTCACTATTGAGGACATGGTTGGGGTTAGAGGCAATGTTGTTGGCCAACCTTAACGCTCTAGTACAGTAAGCTGATTCGTAGTTTTTTCCAAGTGGCTGACCCACAATTTTTGAGCAGATTTTTATTTGATGGAGCAGTTTTGGTTTTAAGTTAGCAGGCAAGCACTTGTACCATGTAGAGCAACAGTACTGAAGAACACTCATTATCACAGCAGTAAAAAAATAATAGAAGGATTTGCCCATTTGCTCCAAAAGACCACAGTCGGCGGAGAAACCAAATTCTTTGTTTTGTCTTTCTACGAACAGCTTCAATGTGATCTTTCCAGGATAGCTGATGGTCAATAATTACCCCCAAATATTTAAAAGAAGATACTTGCTTAATTTTTTCATTATGAATAACAACAGAGGATTTATGAGAATCAGATGGTAAACTGAAAACAATTGCCATTGTTTTCTCTCTGTCAATCTCAAGGTATTACAATCACTCCACTTGACCAGTTTGTTCACGCCAAGTTGGTGCAGCCCAGGGTTGCAAGAGTTGGTTGACAGAGATATTAATACTGGATCATCAGAATACTTTAAGACGTATTGATTTGGTGTATCTATACGGCAGTCATCTGTATAGAAGGTAAAAATAACTGCTGAACTCACTCAACCCTGGGGGCGCCAATGTTGGTTGTGATGGCAGATGAGAGAGTTTGGTTCACCTTTACAGACTGTACTCTTTTGATAAGACTAGAGTGTTCAGGTGAACACATGTCGCCTGCGTGTGACTACCAACTGAAAGTGTGACTACCGGACAGACAGACGGACAGACAGACGCCGGACAAAGTGATCCCTATGTGCCGCTATGCTTCACAGGCGACACAAAAAGAAGCGTACCAGTGAGTCAAGTAAGGATTTAGTTCCTGCTGGACCATTTTTGCCACCAAAATGTCAGCTTGTATCGTATTGAAAGCGCAAGAAAAATCTAGAAAGAGGGCTCTTGCAAAATTGTTCTTGCAAGATTCGTCTAAATGTTTATTAATAATATTAACAAAAGAGGCAACAGCATCTTCTGTGCCACAACCCTGCTTATAGGCATCCTGATTTGGGTCGGGTTTGTTATTAGTTGTACTAACAAAATGATTGAGCAAAATTAAAGATTTCATAATCACTGAGGCAAGGGCTATTGGTCTATAATCTTTATATTCTTTTGGGCATGGAATTTTAGGTATGAGATTTATATGGGAAGTTTTCAATAGCAAAGGAACAGTGTAACAGTGTGTGTATCCACAGAAGCCTGAAAAATTGGTTGCCGCACTGGAGCCAGCTGAGTTGCGAAATTCTTCTAAAGAAAGGGGCTACATCCATCTGGCCCAGCAGCTTTCTTTGTATTAACACATTGAAATATTTTTCTTACATCCTCTTCAGTAATAACAATTCTGTCTGAGACAGCAGGTTTTATAGCTTTAAGTATGTTAGTGCACGTCACAGAATTATCTTGGGACTCATTGTCATAGTGTTGGCCTGCAGGCCCTTCCCCCTGCTGCATTCTTTGCCTCCACCTTAACGAGCCATACCTGTAGCTCGTTAAGGAGGAGGTGAAGTATTTGTATTTAAGAGTTGGCTGCACCTAGCTTAGTGTAGCAGCGTTCGGTTTGTTCCTGAGCCCTGCTGGTGTTTGCTGTGCTACTCCTGTCTGGGACTGTTTTTATCTTTATTTATATTAAAGAGCGTTTGTTTTTATTCAGCTTGTGCGTTTGGGTCCCTTCTCTCTTTTTGGGAACATGGTCCCAGCGCCCGCCAGCGTTGTCTCTTGCTGGCGGGCCGAAATCCTTGACGCTCATATCTGGTAAAGAAAGTTTAATTCATTAGAGAAAGAAAATTCATCATCTATCACGATAGGCTTTAGTTAGAGACGACATTCCTGTCATAGATTTCATGGTATCCCACGTCTTTTAGGGTTTATTGGCTTGGAAAGCCTTTTCAAGTTGCTGTCTAATTTTGCCTCCCTCAATCTGATTTTTAACTTTTTTTCTGTCTAAGAGCTCCAGAATTTTTGTAATAAAAGCCACTGTCCTTAAATTTATTACTCTCTTTATATCCTTCGTTACATATGACTTATTATTTGGGTAAATTTTAATCTCTTCAGCAGGGAAAACTAGCTAAACATAAAAATTAATATAATCATTTGTAACTGTTGTCATTTCATCTAATGAAGCCTCCAGGAAGGTTTAGAGAAGGTCCACTCTTAACAAGCTTTCAGTTCCTCATTTGTCCATGTTCTTATCACTTTCTTTTCTGGTTTACTTGGTTTTAGCTTAGTCTTATACACTGGAATCATGTGCATAACATTATGGTCTGAATTTAATATGGGTGGCTTACACTTGGATGCATCAACAAAACACTTATCCAAAATATTTTCCTTTCTGGAAAATGGAAAAGAGCTCAGCATGACACTGCAGGAGAAGCCTTTGACATGCCAGGCTTTCCAGGAGGAGCTGTGTGGAAAGCTGCTTGGCGTGCCAGAGGCTGGGCCACCTTGGCCCCCCACTCAAGAGCACTTTCCTGTCCCCACCAGCAGAGGGCATGACACAGACAAAAGGCAGAGAGCAAGCAAGGGGAGGAAGCAGTGCAATCTGTGCAAAAAGAGCACCTCTTGGATGTGTGAGGAGTGGGGAGTTGGACTCTGCCTTCAACTGGACAGAAACTGCTTCAGGATGTATCATTCATGGGAAAAACACCTGGTCATTACTGGACTTTATCAAGCATTAACAGTGAAATGAAAGGGTCCAGGCAAACAAAACTGCTTGTGTTGTTGTATTATAGTTGAAATTTAATTTTTGTCATCTCAAAACCTTTAGACCTGTACATCTGCAGTGTTTATAAAGAGAAAACCGGCTGAAAATTCAAATCCATTTTTTGATTATTTTTGTTATTTCGCGCAGTGAGTGAATGGTCTGTGAATGGTGTGTGCGCCCTGCAATGGATTGGCAAACTGTCCAGGGAGGGTCCCTGCATTTGCACGTAGCTGGGATCATCTGGGATCTGCTCCAGCTCGCCCCGCGACCCTAGTGAGGAATAAGCGGATATAGAAAATGAATGAATTTCACACAGTTTAAAGCATCTATAACATATAAAAATGACAAATTGTTGAGAGATTTTGAAAGTTGAATTTCTCCTGAAAAAAGGGGCACACAAAGTCACTCAAGACATTTATTGACACATTTATTAATAAAAAAAGAGAAAAAGGACCTGGCGGACAGTAATTATTATAGGGTTTAAAGGGTTAACTGGTTTGTTTGCAGTATTTTTGGCACAAGTATCCGCTGAATATTCAACAGTCATTTTCAAAGTTCTTTTCTGCCTGGGAATCCTTAGGTCATTCTGCTTACATACTGTGAGTGCGACAATACACCGGGGTGTGTGTTTTCTTTTCTTGAGTAACTTTTTATATTGGCAATTTGACATTGGAAAAATATTCAGCTGATGTAGCCGAGTGGTTTGGGAATTGCGCTTCACTCTTCGTGACCAAGATTCGAATCCTCAAGCGGCACGTTAAGTATTTAGGCAGTAGTAGCATTTTTCTTCCGTAAATAATTGCTGGGAGTTTTTGTTCTTTTTACGTTCTACTTTTTTCTTACCTTATCTTTGTATTTACAATTTTGTTTATTTGCTTTTTTTTTAAAATAAATGTGCTCCAGTGGAATTCAGCTTCATTTTTTGTTTGTATTATCTTTGAATGGAAAAATGTATACAGGACTGGCAGAAATAATGACAATAAAAATTATTTAAGAATTCTAAAAATGAAAAATGTGGTTGTATTAGCGTGGAGTGTATCCCTGTTGTATATACATGTACATAATGTGGAATTATATGAGCATTACAGTTTGGCACCTGAGAAATAAGAAATTTTGGAGAGGCCACCAACAGTTTGTAGAGATTTCCGAACTACACTGAACAAAAATATAAACGCCCCATGTCAAATTTTTGAGTTTTTATCAACATTAGGGTTATGCAATATATGAAGCGAATCAAAATTCATTTTTGTTAATGACTAATCTTCAGATCATCGTCTATTACATCTTGATATTGCCATTTGCAAAGGAGTGACAATCCTTTGAACATAATGGGGGTCAGGTTGAAGAAATTGAATGTTCAATATCTTGTGTGTCCACCATTTGTGTCCCTCAGAGCAACACATCTCCTTTGCAAGGAGTAGATCAGGTTGTCTATCGTGGCCTGTGGAATGTTATTCCATTTTTCCTGGAGGGCCACACGGAGCTGGCGCACAATATCCGGAACTGGAACATGGTCGCAGACACGTTGATCCAGAACATCCCAAAGATGCTCTATGGGCGACATGTCCAGCAAATACACAGACCAGTCCAAAACTGGAAAGTGCTCTGCTTCAAGGAACTGCATGCAGACGGCTCTGGTGGACATCCCTGCATCTAGCATGCCAATGGCACATTCCTACGTGACCTGAGGCATGATGACTTTTGAAAAAATTTGACATTTTGGGGTAGCCTTTTATTGTCCCCAGTATTAGGAGTGTCTGGGTACTGCTCATTCTGTCTGATCACTGTCTGGAAATGCCACACCCATGTACGGAGTGAAATCATCATAACATAACATAACATCAATGGCGAAAACAGGCCATTCAGCCCAACTACGCTTGCAAGTTACTTTATACTATTGTGAATATATCCCTTCAGATACTCAATGATTCAATGGCATCTAGCTTTAATTCAAGCCAGCTCTTGAAATCCCCCAAGGTCTCGGCCTCAACAATATGGTCAGGCAAGCTATTCCACATCGAAATTACTCTTTGGGTGAAGAAATATTTCCGAATGTCAGAGCTAAATTTACCTTTGGTCAACTTCCATGTGTGACCCCGATTTCTACTCACAATACTTAGTCGAAGGAATCCTACATAATTTACTTTGTTAATCCTTTAACATATTTAAAGACCTCAATAAAATCATCCCTTAATCCCCTTTTCCTAAGACAAAAGAAATTAAGGATCTTCAGCCTCTTCTCAAAGCTTTTATCTTTTATACCTGGAATTAGCTTAGTGGCTCTTCTCTGAACTTTCTCTAGAGCCTCTATATCTTTCTTAAAGTACGGTCTCCAGAACTGTACACAATACCCCAGATGTGGTCTGACGAAAGTGTTGTACAAAAGAAGCATCACCTCCTTAGATTTGTACTCACTACTGTTGGCAATGTATCCCAGCATCCCATTGGCTTTTTTAACTGCTACGGCACAATGGCTAGAGCCTTTGAGGCGTTTGGTCAACAATCACTCCCAGATCTCTCTCGTGTGGAGCACATTCCAGTTTTAAACCTCCCATGAAGTAATCCCGTCTAATGTTTTTATTACCTACATGTACAACTTTACATTTTGCTCCATTAATTTTAATTTGCCACATTTCTGCCCAATTCTGGATTCTATCCAAATCATCCTTAATCACTTTAGTGGACTCTAAACTATTTGCCAAACCCCAATCTTAGTATCATCTGCAAATTTAACGAATCTGCTCTCAATATTCCTATCAAGGTTAATGTAGATGAGGAACAGCAGGGGTCCCAACACCGATCCCTGGGGGATGCCACTCCCCACCATACCCAGCTCAGATGAGATACCACTGACCACTACTCTTTGTGTTCTGTCCTGTAACCAGTTTTGAATCCACTCCAGAATACTTTCTGTAACTCCAATGGAGCGCATTTTTAAAATTAGTCTGTTATGCGGTACTGTATCAAATGCTTTCTGAAAATCCAAGTATATGATATCATAAGCCCTGCTCTGGTCATAAGTCTTGGTGGCCTCTTCAAAAAATTCCCAAAGGTTTGTCAGGCATGACTTCCCTTACGGAAACCATGTTGGCTATCCCTCAAGATAGTGTTACGTTCAAGAAATAAGTCCAGCTCATCTTTTATGATAGATTCCGCAAGTTAAACTGGCCTGTAACTCCCTGGCTCGGTACAGTCCCCTTTTTTAAATATTGGTATTATATTGCCCTGTTTCCAATCATTTGGTAATTCTCCAGTATCTACAGACCGTCTGAAAATGGCGGATAGCAGCTTAAAGATGATCTCACCAACTTCCCTGAGCACTCTAGGATATAAGCCATCACGACCCGCCGCCTTATCTGCCTTTAGTTTATCCAGCTTGTGTAATACTCCATTATCCCTAACCTCAATTTCCGCTAAATAATCTTGAGCATTTAACATGCCCTCTGGCCGAATAAAGACCCACTCTGAGGTAAAATTCTCAACAAAGTAACTGTTGGAGGCATCCGCAATATCCTTGTTATCATATAGCAGCGATCCATTTTTATTCTTTATGCACTTAACCTGCACTGTGACTTTCCTTTTTCTGCTACAGTACTGAAAAGTACTGTAAGTGCAGTACAGTCCCACTTAGGGTTAGTTTTTGCCCCCTCTGCAATTTGTCTTTCATACAGTCTTCTAGCATTCCTCAGCTCTTTTTTGACCGCAGCCCGGATTTTACAGTATTCAGCCTTAGTGTTCTCATTGTTATCCTTTATGTACATCTTATGAAGATTCCTCTTTTCCCTCCTACGAATACCTTTGGTCATCCACTGAGGATTCTGCTTTTTCAGCGTATTTTTGGACACCTTTGGAACGAATTTGCATTGTGATTCAAGTAAAACCCCCTTATATCTTTCCCACATTTCATTTAAAGACTCACAGTCCAGGAGTGTCTGCCATTTTATTTCACTTAGATATGAGCGCATCCTGCCAAAGTTTGCTTTCCTAAAATTGAAAATCTTTGTTTTTGAATACACCCTTTTAACTTCCCACGGAACATCAAAATTAACAGCAGAGTGATCACTTGTCCCAAGTGGCTCCAGTACCTCAACATTGCTAATTCTATCTGGGTCATTACAGAGCAAATGTTCACTGACAGAGAGATGGATTAAAAAATGGAACACAAATCAAGAGAAATATCCCTATTGTACAAGTAAAAGTCAGCATATGCTCACTTACAATTATTAACTCCATATGGGATCAATATTTGACATGGGGCTTTTATATTTTTGTTCATTGTAAAACCTCTCCAATTTTGCTCTGATTTTCTTGTTGAGAATAAACTTTGAAACAGGTAATGGTGAGACTCTGTGCTGTAATTATTTAGAGGTTTAAGATTGCAACTGAATTATTTCAAAAATTAATCATGATGCCATTACTTTTGCAGTGAAGTAAAGTAAATCACGTTAGATTACAAGACAGCTAAATTTAGGAGGCAAAATATGCCTATATATAACTTATAATACACAGTAAGATGAACGTCGCACATTGCCATCACTTAAAATCAGCTCGGTAGCTGTTTTCAAAATTAAATTTGTCTTGTTGAATATTTTGAGAGTGACATGCATGGCTTGCATCTTGGTTCGATTGTCATCCGTCAATATGCACTGCCAAAGTTGTGACGTCACTCCAAAGTCAACCTGCCACAGCCATGGAAACTGGTTCACGCCGCACAAACCAAACAACTTGTACATGTTGCACAGTGTTCATCACCATGGCCCTTGTGTCTATGTATGGAATTATGCTTTATTTTCCGAGACCTTAAACCCAAAGTTTGCTCATTATAAAAGAACAGAAAGCATTATTCAGTTTATTTTGATCGTTAAATATTAGGCATTTTGTGCGATGTGCTGTGTGTGAATGAGTGAATTTGTTGCTATGCTCAGAGCGTGAACCATTGTCAAGGAAGTGAGTGTTGACCCAGCAAAAGTGAAATTGCATTTTTTCAGCGCACTGATGCTCCAGACGATTTTAGTGGGTGTTTAAAAACGTTTGGCGTGATGCTTCGCCACCAGTGGGCATTGAGCTTTATTCTTTTTTCTTCTTATGGCACAGGGTTACTGGATTGCTCTACAAAATAATCTCCAGGGTAATGATTAAGTAAAAGTTGGATCTAATTCAAACTTTGACATCTCTCCAATATAATTTAATGTCGCTTCAACTAGGCTTAGAAGCACTAGATGACTCATATTGCCAGACCAAAATAGAAATTTGCATTGTAGCTATAAACATTACACAACTCTAGGTGACGCAATATCCCTCCCCTTTGCCAGTGAACGTAGCTGCCTTTGCTATTGTCATGAGTTTCATGATGTGTAGAAAGCCATGGATTGTTGTGATTCTGCCTTGTTGTCATGTTTATGTTCATGTTCTGTGTTCATGATTTTGTCTTTTATTTATTCTTTTTGGTTATTTTAATACTCAGCTTTTTAGTTCATTCCATTTCTCAGTTCCATTGCACTTGTCTTGTGATCTAGTTGGTTCAGTCCGTCTTCCCAGTCTGCGTGCCCACTGACTTTGGGTGATTTAAATGAATTCCTGGGTTTAAAATATTCCTTCCATTCTTGTTTGCTTCCTGCGTCATTCTGTTCTGCTTACTAACAAAACTAACATTTGTATTTTGTATCATAGTCTACTAACACAACTAATCCATGTATATAGATTACTAACTTACTAACGAGCACTCTAGTTAAATCTGTAAAGTTGCACTGCTACTAATTTAGACTAATTCCCTCTCAGCAATCGCCCTGTTCTAATCTCCGCCACTTACTCAACAGTTCCTGTCTTCTCCTGAGTTTCAGCGAGATCTCTCGCATGTGTTTAATTACCTTCCTGCGCTCGTTATCTGTGCACTTACAACTCCTTGACCGGAGCTGTTTAAATGTCATAGACTGTTTGTGTGATTCCTGTCCGTGCCTTGGCTTTCACCAATTTTCTTGGTTAGGGTTTCCCTCATGTGCTTCTCCCATTGTACAAAACCCAAAACCAGTGAAGTTGGCAAGTTGTGTAAATCGTAAATAAAAACAGAATACAATGATTTGCAAATCCTTTTCAACCTATATTCAATTGAATACACTGCAAAGACAAGTGAATTAATGTTCAAACAGGTAAACTTTGTAGTTTTTTGCAAATATTAGCTCACTTGGAATTTGATGCCTGCAACATGTTTCAAAAAAGCTGGCATAAGTGGCAAAAAAGACTGAGAGAGTTAAGGAATGCTCATCAAACACTTATTTGGAACATCCCACAGGTGAACGGGCTAATTGGGAACAGGTGGGTGCCATGATTGGGTATAAAAGCAGCTTCCCTGAAATGCTCAGTCATTCACAAACAAGGATGGGGCGAGGGTCACCACTTAGTGAACTAATGCGTGAGCTGATTGCCTATCAGTTTAAAAACAACATTCCTCAACGAGCTATTGCAAGAAATTTCGGGATTTCATCATCTACTGTCCGTAATATCGTCAAAAGGTTCAGAGAATCTGGAGAAATCAGTGCACGTTAGTGACAAGGCCGAAAACCAACATTGAAAGCCCGTGACCTTCAATCCCTCAGGCGGTACTGCATCAAAAACCAACATCATTGTGTAAAGGACATCACCACATGGGCTCAGGAACACTTCAGAAAACCACTGTCAGTAACTACAGTTCGTCGTACATCTGCAAGAGCAAGTTAAAACTCTACAATGCAAAGCGAAAGCCATTTATCAACAGCACCCAGAAATGCCGCCGACTTCGCTGGGCCCAAGCTCATCTAAGATGGACTGATGCAAAGTGGAAAAGTGTTCTGTGGTCTGACGAGTCCACATTTCAAATTGTTTTTGGAAACTGTGGACGTCGTGTCCTCCTGACCAAAGACGGAAAGAACCATCCGGACTGTTATAGGCGCAAAGTTCAAAAGCCAGCATCTGTGATGGTATGGGGGTGTATTAGTGCCCAAGGAATGGGCAACTTACTCATATGTGAAGGCACCATTTATGCTGAAAGGTACATACAGGTTTTGGAGCAACATATGTTGCCATCCAAGCAACGTCTTTTTCATGGACGCCCCTGCTTATTTCAGCAAGACAATGCCAAGCCACATTCTGCACCTGTTACAAAAGCATGGCTCCGTAGTAAAAGAGTGCGGGTACTAGACTGGCCTGCCTGTAGTCCAGACCTGTCTCCCATTGAAAATGTGTGGCGCATTATGAAGCGTAAAATACGACAACGGAGACCCCGGAGTGTTGAACAACTTAAACTGTACATCAAGCAAGAATGGGAAAGAGTTCCACCTGAAAAGCTTCGAAAATTGGTCTCCTCAGTTCCCAAACGTTTACTGAGTGTGGTTAAAAGGAAAGGCGATGTAACACAGTGGTAAAAAGACACCTGTGCCAACTTTTTTGCAGTGTGTTGCTGCCTTTAAATTCTAAGTTAATGATTATTTGCAAAAAAAAAATAAAGTTTCTCAGTTTGAACATTAAACATCTTGTCTTTGCAGTGTATTCAATTGAATATAAGTTGAAAAGGATTTGCAAATCATTTTATTCTGTTTTTATCTACGATTTACATAACGTGCCAACTTCACTGGTTTTGGGTTTTGTAATTAGTCTGATTCACTACACCTGATTCCTGCATAGCATGTGACTTCCCTCTCGTCTATTTTAACAGTCTTGTCACAGCCAGCTCCTTGTCAGAACGTTAATCAATATTTCTTTGTGCAGAGCGCCTTGTATGCCATTGAGTATTGTTTCTCTTCTACTGGATTGTCCGACTTCGATTTTTGCCATAGCCCTTTTTGTATTGCTTTTGTTCTTCAGAATTTCGACCCATTTTTGTATGACCATGATTTCTGTGTTGGATGCCCTGTGTATGACCCTTGGGTTTGCTCATCGATTATGACTTTTTGCCTATCGTTTTTGTACCTCTGCTCATCTGTCTTTCTGGTTCTGACCCCTGCCTGTCTACTCGACACTGTTTTTGGATTTCGTATTTTTATGGCCCCAATTTGTTATGACATATAAGACAGCAAGGGATGACAGACAAAATTTTAAAACTTAGATTTAATTAAACAAAGACTGACAGCTAACCTACAATTTATACTGCTGACCAAGATTGACATATACAAAAAAAAATATTTACAGTCCCTTAAGATGGGGTTGCTTGGTGATGTCCTGGGACAGGGAAATGCTCCAACACATGCAAAAATCCACAAAAAAACTTCACAGGTCTTGAAAAGAGTGACAGGTCTGGTCAAGTGTATCCTTCTCCTCTCAATTTTTCTCCTTATATACTCTTTTGCAGCCCCCTCCCACCTTTTAGGTTTTTTTTATTCTCCGGGACTTTCCCCTCACAGACATGCCCGGGACATGCCCAAACCTAGCTCCAGACTGGGCTTAACAAAAAAAAAGGACAATACTGCCATCTAGTGGCATTTTTTTTACATTACAGTATTGTGGCTTGACAATTCCTGTGTTTTTTGGCTTTGACTCGGACTCCATTAAAGGCATACGTTTTTTGGATTTCTGTCTCTCGCGAGTGGTTCCTGAACTTTACCTCACATGGATACTTTTTCAAGCGTGTTAACTGTATTAATGTGTCCATTCAATTGAGGTGCCATGTGAAAGAAAGAGCATGTTCTTTTTCGCCCAAAGTACATTTAGCCAACATAATTTTACAAAGCGGGACATCTTTAATGTTAATGTTACAAACTGATAAATCCAAGGTCCTAGCAACATTGGCTAAGGTGACTACTGTATTTCTGTAATTCCCATAGTATTAGCTACCATAGCTCTTTTGCAACCATCATTTGCAGACGATGGAAAATTACTACCCTTCTTTGCCAGTTCAGTCTTCATGCAAATAATACTGTATCTGACAGAACACCAGTGATTCCAACAACTTGCAGTCTGTAGCCAGCTACATTATGCAAGCTCGGTAGCCAAGTAGCCAACTCTGCTAGTTTTCACTGAGTGGCCGAAATCAGAGGTCCAGGACCACTTTCCTTTGCAAACGCAGATCTTCGTCGCTCCTGATCAGCCTGTTTTAACTAATCTATACGCGATAATTACAAGTAGAATATTCATGTGGTAGTGCAGGGAGTATAATCAACGTTAATTATGTTGGAATTCCAACAATTTGAACCTAAAGAAAAGAGACCTGGATGCTCTTTTCACTTTCACTTTCTTTTTCACTTTCACTTTCACTTCACACTAATGTATATCATTGGAATTGACTGAGCCATGTTTTCTCCTCGCTCGCCACAGCTCCTAGAAGGGGCCCCTATGAGGGCACTGGCACTGGCCAGGGGTGCAGTATAATGCCATCATAGGAGGCTTAATAGGGTTTTTATGAGCCATTGCTAAATGTGCCAATTTGAGTGGCCATTGGGGATCCTAAACATTTGCCCAGTTTGCCTCTCCTAACGGTGCACCTCTGTATATTTTTATTCAGGCACGGTTTAGGATGTTAATTCTTGCCTGGCAGTTGGGGGGCCCCCTGAAGGGCAGGGCCCTTTTTAAATGAAACACTTGAAACATAGGTGAAGCCACCTATGAATCCTGGGGTCAGAGAGTAAAAAAAGTCCGGCCATGGTTTTTTTCCACCCTTCAATTCATAAATCTGGCCTGACGTCTTGCTGCTGGCTTAAAAATTGTGCTAAATTGCAAATCCGTGACTGAGCAACAAACTTTAACTTTTTAAAGCAATAGTACCCACCTTTGATGCTGAAATTTTGTGAAATTCATTTTATGGAGCTAAGAAACCTGGTCTCCTTACTGGAGCTTAAGCTTGGTAGGTACTTACAGTTGGTGGGTACTATTCAATGACGCATACTTGTTTTATATCAGTCTTTGAAGGTGCAGGCTCTGATGTTCTTGTCTTTTTGCACAGTTGACCATTTGGGCATATATTTTGCCACATTTCAACTGTTTCATTCCTTACTCCCATTAAACATTTGCTCTTGAAAGCACTTGCCATGCATTAATCATACTTGAGAAACAACCGTCCTATCAGTAGAACAGACATTTCAACTCATACTTTATTCTATTAGAGGCATTATGGTCTGTGCAGTAAAAATGTGTTTTCTGCAGATGACTTGTTTATTATCTTGTCATGGACGACATGCAAATGAGGATAAGGTCAAGCCGAAACTCGCATAAATAGCATAGTGTTAGTAGGCTATGTGTTGCTGTTTCTGTTTGTACTGATCAAACACAAACATTGCTATTAAAACTGTGTATTCTACCACTATATTTGCTGTCATAGCATTTGCCATGGAACATAATTCATAACTTTGCTTCCGCATAACTCAGAACACGCAGTTTTCTAAATGTGTTCCATGCTGCTGCAGCCTTTCATCAAATCCACGGCAAAATTACTCCTATCTATGAATCCCTGTGAGTGAAGGTAATAAAATTTTTTTTTTTTTTTCCACTGGCAATTTACCTTTGTGTTATCGGCAGCAATTTTTATTTTAGAGTTTATCATTGCAGTGCATTGTATAGTATTGCTTGTTTATTTCATCCAAATTGCTGAAAAGAACATCTGAAGTCTCTGAGCAAATTTCTCCCAGATAATCCACTGATATTTATTTGAATTCTAAAACAATATGCTACTGACATGGCACTGTGATTCAGTTACTCAACACACTGTTTTTGGAACCTAGGATGATATGCCTGAGCTGACACTGTTGATTTTGGGGATACAGTCAGTGACCAAACAAAATGATTTTGTTCTCATATATTGTGGCCAACCAAAACTAACCAGGTGTGACGAGACATTTCCTGATAGAGAAAGGTTTTGTGGAAAAGGGTGGTTTCATATGGGGATGGCTATTGGATAAACTTGTTTAGGTTGTGTAACATTGAGGACTAAAATAATTTCAACCTGCAACTGAAAAATTAACTGTCTCCTTTCTGTCAAAGAGTAGTAAAGTATCACTATTACATGATGCAACAGGCCACATGAATGCAATACTAGTACAAATGACACCGAGCAAATGATATAAATTGTTTTCCGTTTCTCATGCATGTCTTTTGTAAATATATTATAATTTAGAAATGCATTCAGTTTATGAATGGATTCACAAGAAGATAATATGATTTACTTTGGGAGGCAAATATGAAACTGGCTTCCATACTTGTGTAATATACATCTGCAAGCACTAGATGGCGGTGTTGAATCATATATAAGCTCATCCTTCTGAACCATAAACTTCAGCAAGAGAATGCCAAAAAAGCTTAGAGAAACAGAACATAAAATGACAACATTCTATTTGTACTTCTGGAGGAAGAAACAGAGGGGTTTGTAACATTTTCAATGCAGGGTGATTTATCAATACCATTCATAGGAGTAGATTGTCAATAAATGTTTTTTAAGAACTGAAATATTTTATTTATTTAACAAACAGATCGCATTACAGGAATTTCAGACCAAATTATCAATAGTTTGAACTGAAACAGTAAAGAATACGATCTGATCTAAAATTCAGGTTCTGTTTTGAATGGGTAAACAGACTTGGTGCCGCAAAAGCACGGTCGTAGTGCAGCTTGACAGACTAATCACCTAATTCCGTCTCGCAATGGTCTTTATCACCTGTACAGTATGGTAACTTGAACGGACATAAATGTTGTCATTGAATAAATAGGAGCATTCTCCTCCTTTCAGCATCCCCTTAGTCATCACAAGCCAAGTTCTTTCTCCAACCACTTGGAACTTCTAAAGAATGTTCAGTAATAGAAGCATGCCTGATGAATGACTTTAACGTTACAGGAGCTGTCACGATTACTGCGCATGCTAACAACTATGGATGTAAATCTGCTCAACTGCAAGTCAAAATCTAGAGAGTATTCTTCTTCATCTATGATTATTGGCAACAGCCACCGGCCTACATTCCTTATATCCTTTGGCAAAAGCTTCAAATAGAATCCTCTTTGAATCCTTAAATTTCCTCTGAAAGCTCAGTGCTATGAAAGGCATAATGCCAGACTAACTAAAATATATGAATATGACGCAAAATGAAGAGGGATTGTTAAGGATGGAATCCGATTATGACTTGCTGTCAAGCAGATTCACTTTGTTGGGATCTATGTTCTGATCATGCGCAGTAATCGTGACACAGCTCCTTTAAAGCATTGAAACCACAATTACAAAAGTATCTACACATGTAATGCGAATTTGGATGCTACTTGACTAAATATGTCTGCTGAAAGGTGGTCTAACCAGCAGTAGGGTTGCCATCTTCGAAAAACTAAAAATAAGGAATGGGGGCAGGGGGGCAGTGTACACATGCGCTGATATTCTTTGACATCTTCATAAACTAATATGCTTTTTATCACTTTGTCTGTCTTACTTTTAAATTTGATATTACAAACTTAATTAAATGTTCAAAAGTGAAGTATTTAAAATAGAGTTTGCATATTCTCCCTTTGTCGATGTGGATACTTGAGTCTCCTCTGTTATGGCCCCTAATTTGTTATTACATTTACACACAACAGCAACAGCAACAGCAAGGGATGACAGACAGTTTTAAAAACTTAAACACATTTAATTTCTAACAAAGACAATAACTAAACTACTGACCAAGATTGAATAGGAAAAAAAAAAGAAATATTTACAGTCCCTTTTTGTGGGGTGGCTTGGTGATGTCCTGAATAATGAAAATGCTCAAACACAGGCAAAGAAATCCACAAAAGAAACGTCACAGGTCTTGAACAGAATGACAGGTCTGGTCATCTTCTTGCAATTTCTCCTTCTACTTTACTGTCTCAATTCTTTTCCTTATATACTCTTTTGCAGACCCCACCCACATTTAGACCTCTTTTTTTTAATTTTCTGAGACTTGCCCCAGACATGTCCAGGACATGTCTAAACATGACTCCAGTCTGAGCTTAACAAAAAAAAGGTAAAGTGGCCTATATCTAGTGGCCTATATTCACATTACACCTCCCACAGCCCAAAAACAATCCTGCTGGTATGAGTGTGTGAATTAATTGTGTGCGAACCCTGCAACATACTGGCAAGCTGTCCTTTCACCTACAGTTGACTGGGATTGGTGACAGCTCTTCTGCAAATTTTTTGAGGAAGAAGCAGTTGAAATCATTAATGTATATTACACCTTTATCACAGGCCCACCTCTCAAAATAGACCTGACTATGCAGTGTACTGCTTAATGTCACACGGAGGCGTGAAAGAAAATATTCAAATTTATGGCTATATGTTTTTTTGGAGGAAAAAGTAGACAAAAGAGCCATTTCTGTCTAGCACTAAAGCCATCTCCAACTACCTGCCTCACGCAACAGGCATCTTAGCCCCTAACCCCTGACACTCAAAGGCAGCTCTTAAGGCTATGGGGGTCCCAGGCACAAAAAAGGAGAAATTCATGCGGCCCTTCTGACACCCCCACACCCCTATCCCTTTCGCCCAGTGGTGCTTGTCATTATTTTGTAAAGGTCAATGTATCGGGGATAAAAACATATCACATGATGCAGGCTAACAGCATAAAAATGATCCCAAACAGCATAATATGATTTTTGTAGTTAAGTTTGTGTTTCAATTTGGAGAGTTTGGGTCGTGGATTTACTGTGAAGAGGCTGCCTGCCCTCCATGTGTCACCATTCCCACTACTTCAACATAAATATTTTCTGATTGGAGCTTGGAATCAAGGTCCACATTTTTCATCGTGAAAAGCCCCCTGTGGACATAAATTTAAAATTCAAACTACAAGCACTTGGAGATCGCAAACCACCGCCAAGCCATAGGGTCTGGATCCTGACCAAACTTTGATGCGTGACAGAACTGGAGATAATATGCTGCAATTTTTTTGTGCTTGCATATTACCTTTTTTATGGCGTAATGCGCAATAATGCTGAAAATGCCCCAATCCCACAATGGTAGAGAATCCTTCAAAATATTCCTAAAGGATTCCTAAAAAATTTAATGGACTGTTCCTTGTTCCATCCCCAACTCTTCCAGAAAATTTCATTGATATCTGTTCATAACTTTTTGAGTAATCCTGCTTACAAACAAACTGACAAACAAATGACTCCCGCCTAATGACCGGAAAAATTATAGCAGCGAAGTAATCAGGCTTTATTCATTAAACGATTGTAATTGTGTACGGTTACAAAGGAAGCTAACGTGCCCACTTCATGTGTCGGCAACTGCTGACAGTTCGCTAGCTACGTGCTATGCCAGCAGACTGATTTCAGCTCGCTGACTGCAGAAACCGTCATAAGTTCATTGTAGGCCTAATTGTGGGTAGCAAGTTAGCTACAGTCTGCATAATCGCACATAATGTTGCGTTGTGCATAATCTCCATTTCAGCTGGAATCCGTTATCAAATCAGCCTGTAAACGGATGTAAGCGTGTGCAAAAAAAAATCTTTCTCCATGAACGTAAGATGAACTAAGATAGCTGGTTCAATTTAACTTGGCCTATAGTAGGCTATTGGGTATGAGAAGGCGCGGCGCCTCTTTAATGATTACCAGCTGGTTTTTTTTTTTTAGTGCAAAACTTTGACCAAAAATTTCTGAATGCTGCGATTTGATATTGCAGGCAAATGACCATGATATAAGCGGTATAATTAACTCGAAGGTGAGCATTCCACGGTTTTAATGCACTTCGCGGAGGCTATCGCGTCGTGCATTAAAACCGTAGAATGCACACCTTCTCGTTAATTATTCCTTACATATTCCTCATCATATTCATCAACAATTGCCATGTTGAATAACCATAATCAATAATCATAATTAATGGCCATATCATGTAAGCAGCAGTAACACAAACACACACACACACACGCGCACACACACATATACAAGTAGTTCACATACGCATAGGGAGGGGATAAGCAGTGCAAACACACAGACACATGCACAGGCACACGTACACATGCACATAAAACACACACACATACACGCAGTTCACACACATAGGGAGGGGATGAGCAGTGCACTCAGACACATGTAGTTCACACATATACAAGCAGCACACCTACAAATGCGCACACACACACACACACACAAGCAGTACACACACATACAAGCAATTCAATTCACACATTAGCAGCTCACACACTCATAAGCAGCAGGCTTCTGTAGCTTTGATTAGTAAGCAGGCTTTGTTTAGTTGATTCAAAAACATAATGTATGTATGGGATGTATTTGATTTCTGTAGCTTTGATCAGTATTTGTTCGGTAAAATCATTAGTTGTTACTGAAAACATAATCAATTGAATCATTTATGTATCTTCTTGTATCCTATTCATTTGGCTGTATTTTTCCTCTCTTGACTGCAGTTTTCCAGTCCTTTGTAGTGATATGCAGCCTTATCTTTGCTTGAAGTTCTGAAGGTTAGTGGGCAGTGTTTTGGTTTGTCTGTCCTGTTGTACCGTGAGAAAGTGGAAAGACCACATTTGGAAGATACTTCCTGTGACAAAGGTATAAAAACTGGGTGTGTAAGGCAAGAAAGCGGAAAGACCATATTGGAAGACATTTCTTGTGACAAAGGTGTAAAAACTGGGTGTGAAAGTCAAGATGCGAGTTCTTCTTGCGAAAAAAGAACTCGGCTTTATATTCCTGTACTGTACTTTTTACCATCCTGAACTGTTTGTCGATCTGGGGTGCATTTCCAAAAAGCATATTTGCTAACTGTGTTAGCAACTAACATAGTTGGAACGATGCAGTTACGACGTTGGTGTTTCCAGAAATCATAGGTCCAACTACGTAGTGTTAACTTACATCATATGATGCATCGTTACACGACACAGGTGTTTCCTTAAAGCATGGTTTGAACAAATTTTTTCTAACACTATCATTAAACTCCGTGGTTCAAACTACAGACTCGGAACTGTAGTTAGCAGCGTGGGTCCGTATCGTTACGTTATTGTTGGCAGGAAATGCAACTGAAAGCCTGAATTAGTCCTACCAAGGTATGTTGAATATGCCTTGATGTGCATTTGGATACTATCATGTTGTTTTGCTTGAAATTTATTTCATTGTTCAGCAGTGGGGCTACAGAGACAAGCTTTCATGCTGTCAGCTCCAGTGGAGTACA
The DNA here is from genome assembly GCA_029721435.1 of Gymnothorax reevesii. Lineage (NCBI taxonomy): Eukaryota > Metazoa > Chordata > Actinopteri > Anguilliformes > Muraenidae > Gymnothorax > Gymnothorax reevesii. Next base: position 73,595,201 of record CM056573.1, on the reverse strand, counting down.
GAAGGTGAATACCCCAAGATCTTCTATGAAATTGAACTAATAGTGGGGTAGCTTAATCCAAATATTTGGAAGAATCGTTACAGAAATGATTAAAGCACCAAAATTGGTAGAGATGAACTAGAGATGACATACCACATCATTTCAGAAGTGGTGCCACAAAATTCGACCATCCGGTCATGTGGTTTTATTTCAAAATATGCTTTTTTGGGTAAAATCTCGTTTTTTAGAATATTATTTTTAGAAAATATATCGGCCACTGGAGAAAAATTTTAACACTTGGAAATTATACCTATGAATCCTATGAATATTTTTAGGTATGTTAATTGAGCTAACTTTAACAAATTACCATAGTAACAGCCATTTTGTGGTGTAAAATGCCTTTTTTGTTAGTAAAACTTTTTAAAAATGTATCTCGCAAACCGATACAGATATTTAAACAATTATTGCATCATTCTTATCCTAAAACCATCAGGAAGTTTTTTAGTCATTAGGAAGTAGCATAGATAGTGTCATAATTTTGGGGTAAAATGACCGTGTTTGCACTTGAAATTGCCGATTTTCTGCTGAAATGAATGTTTTGCTTAATTAAAAGCTATTGACTGGCATTGATTTACTTATGATGTCACTACTTTGATGAATTGATGTTAATAATGTGTCCAACACACTTTTTTTCAGATTATTCAAATTTTGATGTTTCAGAATGTACTAGGAGCTGTATTTTCGTCATAGCCTACTGTGCTATCAAGGACGAGCGATAACTACTGCACATCACTCATTAATGCTTTTACATCTCTTCCAGGTTTAGATGAAAAGACTGGGCGAAGTGTATCATCTGTGGCAAGTCTGGTAGTGACTTGAAATGTCCTGCAGACAGCAAATCTGGAAATGCGCTCCAAGTGTATAGAGACTTTGTTAGTAAATGTTGAACAGTTTAAAGCCCTTGATTCCATGCCTGTGGATATCTGCATTGACACTGATGCAGAGACACTTTCTACAAATAAAGCAAAGTGGCACAAAGCACGCCATCTAAAGTTTGCAGCAACGAAGCTGAAGAGGGTGCAGGAAAAAGAAAGGAAACGCAAACAGGAAGCTGTCGCAGACGAGGCTGCTTCAACAGATCAGCAGAGACCCAAGCGAAGACCATCTGCAACTGCTAGATCTATGCCTGCGTTGGATCCAGAATGTATATTTTGCTCCAAAACCAGTGAGACATTGCATCAATGCAGTACCATGGGCCTAGACGTAAAACTAAGAAAGATGGCAACTGAACTTCAGGATGCTGACCTTCAAGCCAAATTAGCCGGAGGGGACATAGTTGCGATTGAGGCAATGTACCACAATGGTTGTCTCACCAAATTAAGAACAAATACAGATCAATGAAAATTGCAGAGCGAGGTACAAGCAACAGAAATGAAGAGGCTTTGCTGGAAGCTGAACTCATTTCTTATGTCAAAGCTCGCGTGAGTGAAGGTGACCATATATTCAAACTTTCAGAGCTACAGTACAGCCGCTGTTAAAACCAAAAAGACGGCGTTAGTTCACGCCCCGTTATCTCGAACATTTCGCCCTTCTTACCCATTTCTAACCACGATCTAACCAATGAGCCGTATCACAGGACAATTTACCGCCAGTAATAACCACATGTGGCTCCGCGGAGCTGAATGTAGTACTGTGTGTAAGTTATAGAATATAGGGCATTTTGACCGTTAGAATTACGTGTATTTGCCGTTAAGTATTTTAACATCTTTTTATTTTCTCTTGCAGCGAAAGTGCAAGTGAGAGCTTATGCGACCTCTGGAAAGCGCGTGGCTGATCCTCTGTTTAAAAAGCCTAGCATGAACAAGAAAAAAAATAGCCTATTATGAAAAATTCGACAGCGAAATATAAGAAATTGTGTTCTTGAAAGAAATTTTTTTGGTATTTTAAATATGTCTTTTTATTGCAGAAACTGTGATTCTGAGAGTTTGTGGGTAGATCATCAGCAAAGTTTGATTTAGCAATTGATTTATTGGTTTTGAAAAGCCAGCCGCAATATAAATAAACAAATTGACAATATACAACTTAATAGCTTGTGAGCTTATGCTCACGTTATTCTCCAAAATTATGCGTTTTCGGACCTGCAGAGGTGTGAGGTTGTCTCTCGCCAAGGAGTCAATCTTCGTCCTAAACAGTGGGGAAATGCGTCTTATCTTGACAGGTTCCATAGTTGTGAATGTGATGTCAGTTTATGGTAGGGCATTTTAAAGAAAATTGCTGCCACGTGCTGACCTGGTCATTATTTCTTTAATAGGCCTAGGCTACAATGAGCTTAAAGGAAATATTAGGGTGACAATGAGTGATAAACAGAGATTACACGAACTGAGCTGTATTGAATCAGCGCCAAATGCATCCGCCTTTAATTCTGTGAATTCAGTTTACGAAAGAGCCATTCAGTTTTAAGTGACAATGTCCTTTAGAGAAAAGATATTGAGCAGATCTTTTTTAAAATTCCGTTTCCTTATTGATAGATATAGAATAAGCTTACTAAACATCATGTGTAAGGTTCCGCAAAAAGTTTATTTTGCTTTTTTTTTAAGTGCATTCAAGAGTCGTTACGGTCGAACTAATTCATATTGTACGCAATTATATTTTATAGTTGCAAGCTTTGCGAACATTATGGTTATCCGAATGGTTATGAGAAGTCATTAAAACAAATACAGACGATGCAAAACGTTTTGAAAAATTGGTTAAAAATTGCCAATTAGCATTTTAAAACGAAACAGTATATAAATGTAAAAACATTCAAGTTCTTTCCCTAAATGAATTTTACTGAGACGGGGTGCGAGTAATCTTCCATATACAGTGGGTTGACTGGTTCCGCAATTTGACCGATTCCGCAATTTGCAGAAATCAAACTTTTTTTTTGCGGGAAAACGACTTCACTGTCAGCCTTGAGTTTGACACCGCTAAAACGGTAAATTAATGTGGATTTAACTCTTAACTATCGTTTCGAGATATTCGGCTTCATAGAGAAATTAATGCCCGATAACTGTTGCTTGCCGTTGCAGCAGTAGGCGACCAAATCAACGCTTGTGATAAGGCGCACTGTGTGGCCGTTAAACACGTGTATTCCTGGGATTCATTACGTTATTAGTGTCATTATGATCGAAAATTGTCGTGTAATTGACCTTATAAATCCCAATGTCGTACTAGTGATACTTCTTCATCAACACCCATTGGGAGTGACTGCTTGTCATTTGACTAGTTCCGCAAACGCCCTTTTGTATGTTTTCAAACTTGTTTATTCTTGTTTAATTTTTCTGAAATAATTTTATGAAAGTTTATTGTAGTCAGTGTGAAATAAAACATTTTCCCTCCCACCATAACTGTTCTGTTTTTCTGTGGCTCAACGGGCTGATCATGACTCATGTCCTGTGTTATTCTGAACATGTAGTCTCATCCTGATAATTTTAACATATACTTGGCATTTACTAGGGCTACTTGAATTGGAAAGAGTAGAAAGATTCATCCGTAGTCCCTGATAGCAGTTCAATATCGATGGATGCACAGATCATCGTGAACTGAGGCCAGCGCACGTGTATTCCAGCTGACACAACGTTGACACACGGAACAGTCAGACATAAATTTGACCAATAATTGTGATATCCCCTATAGCGTAAGGCTGGCTAAAATTGGTGGAAAATACATGTGTCTGTTTCGTTGTGGCCAAGGGCACGCAATAATGCCAATAAACGAAGAATATCATAAGTTCGGCCTGACATAGGGCGCTGTTTGCAAAACTGGAAATTATTTGCGGAACCAGTCAAAGGACGTGCCACTGAAAAATGACTGTGCAAGGCTTTATTCCTAAGGACTGAAGAAAACTAACTGATCCACAAAAAGCGTGAGTAATTTCCGCAAATTCGTGAACAGATAACTTTCCGCCAGCGAATTCTGTATCGATACCAGACACTTCAAACAAATTCCATTTGCGGAACCGGTCCACAAGCTGTAGGAATGAATAGGCTATACTAAATTTCAGGTTTGCAACAGGAAAAATAATCTATTTCGGCACTTGAGTGTAAAATAGGCCTAATAGTACATAAAAGCATGTATTATCTCCGAACATAAAATACTGCAGAAATGATACCTGACAAATAAAATCGTCACCAAAAATAGCATGATATTTAATAATCCAATTGCGTATTATACTGTACTTAAGTTGTAAATAGCACAGGTTGAGCAAACTGTATCGTCAAATATAAAAAAGGTTTGCAGAAATTATTACCGGCAACATCACCCCCGCCAAAGCAAATTAATATTTTATGTACGCTTACGTTACTTTTGCAATCATGTATGGAAATAAATCGCCAACAAGCTGTGCCATTATCTACATGTACGGACTACTGTCAAAACGACCGTCCTAACAGCCCTTGTGGCTCAGTTATAATCGCCCAACTACCCCGTGCGCGGTAGGCGGCGGGAGGTCTTCTTTCGCCTTCATGCGCGTCAACACGTCGGTCCTACTGCACGGCTGACGACGAGATTGCACGGTTCTACTGAGAGCTTAACGTACCCGTACTGGTGGATTAACGACTTTTTCTTTGATTTTAACGGCGGCTGTACTGTACACAGCCTTTATGAGCAGCGACTGCAAGAACTTGGCATTGCAAAGGAGATAAATGAAACAAGACTGAAACTTGAAATTGTAGGGCACTTTCAGGATTGTTGTCAAGTTCAGTCAAGTGGGCGAAACATATTATTTGTCTTCAAAGAAGGTCAGCAACAGCTCCTTAAAAAGGAGGTTGATTCAAGGGATTATAGTGAGGAGGCAATAGGGATGGTAAAGGTTTCTAGGCTTGTACGTCATGATGTACTTAATCACAAAGCCTTTGTTTTCAGGGAAGGTTTGCTTCGACGCTGAGATATATGATGGTGCTGCAGTGGTCCACCTCCTACAACCAGGCGAAGCTACAAGGTTTGATGAGTACTATGACAAGTTTTTTGTTCCTTCGGTTACAAAGGAGTTAGCCAGCAGTGACAGGATTGACATAGTCTGGGATAGATATGAGGCCAATAGCCTCAAGGAGGCAACTAGAGAAAAAAGAGGCAGAGGTACAAGAACCAAGGTTCGAGGTCAGTCCAAATTACCTCCCAACTTCAAGGATTTCCTCTGTGATCCACAAAACAAAGAAGATCTGCTTAGTGACCGTACAGCTCGACACACATTCCCTCCAGGAAAAGTTGTCTACATTACCAAAGGAGAATATGTTGTCACAGTTGGTTCTCAATGACTAATGGAGACCTGTGACCATGAAGAGGCTGATTCCAGGATGTGCATCCATGTCAAAGATGCTGTGGAGAATTGTGCAAAAACAATTCTTGTACGGACAGTGGACACTGATGTTATCATCATTCTGATTGGCAATTTCCTCGATCCTCTGGCAGGTTATCCTAATGTGGATCTCTGGGTTGCATTCGGAAGTGGCAAACACTTTCAGTTCTACAGTATCAATGGCATCTGCAGTCGGCTTGGGGGAACCCATGTGTCGAGCTCTACCCATATTCCACTCACTAACGGGATGTGACACCACTTCGCAGTTCTACGGCAAAGGAAAGAAGAAAGCCTGGGAAGCTTGGAAGTGTCACCCAGATCTCACTGAGACATTCTGTAGCATGGCCGCACATCCGTTTCAAGCTGTTGATCTGAAAACACCAACGTTTGCAAGCATTGAACGGTTCATTTGTGCTCTGAGAAAACCAGGAACAGTGAAAGCGTAAACAACGAACGTCAAAGTCAATGGATAACCTCCCACCCACCCAGGCAGCATTGGTGCAACATGTAAATCGGGCTCAATATCAGGCAAGCATCTGGAAAAGTTCACTTAAAGTTCAACAGAAGCGGCCATGTCCTGATGGTTTCGGCTGGACCAGGAAAGGTGATAGCTGGGTACCCAAGTGGACACTATGGCCAGAAGCTGCAAAAAGCTGCAGGGAATTCATCAAGTGTGCTTGCAAGGCTAAACCTCTGTGCACCAGGCTGCACTTAAATTGCCCTTCAATATGCAAATGTGAAGGATCTTGTTAGACTCAGCAGTGTACCTTGAGAAACTGCTCATTCTGAGTCTTTTGACCATCAATGTTGCCAGGGACTTCTGCATTAACAGGCTCATATTAACAGGCTCCTACTGGGAGACTAACTGCCTACAGGCCAGACTACATTTGTCTAAAATGGCATCCAATATTCTGGAGTGCTCGGCACACCTGATTGGTTACATAATTAAGGGAGACTGAGAATATGCACGAGATTAGCGTGTGTATTGTTTTATTACAATATAACGCTCTTTAATATTTTTTACTTGTGGACCACTGGATTGAACCATTGGGGTGGTTATAGAATCTGTGATTTATTGGTTTGCTCCAGTCAAATTACTAACTAGATATAGGAGGCCTATGTCTTGTAAATAGCAGTTTTTCCTAATTTTCCTTGAAAATTGGCCATTCTGAGTACGAAAATTATGATTTTACCCCAAATTTCCCATGTTATTAAACTTTCTATGTCACATCATAGTGACCAAAAAACTTCCTGATGGTTTTAGGACAAGGAGGGTCAAATTTTTTGGTACCCCTTCTGAAACGATACGGTATGCCCTAAAGTTCATCCCTACCAATTTTGGTGCTTTAATCATTTCTGTCACGATCAAAAGAATAACTTCTCCAGCTATAAAGGGTTACTGCAGTATAATATAAGAATAGGCTGACCACCCAAAAACTGAACATTTGCCTTGCATCCCGCATCAACATTGAGATGTCCCGCATTTCAAAGATCATGGTAAAAAAAAAAAGGAGGTTGGAAAATAATATAGTGGAAAAAAATTGATCCACTTTCTGCCTTTCTTCTTGGATCGTAGTGAGACTAACTATCATCGTCTATTCAGTTGGGCCGATGCTCTTCTTCTATTAAAAAATGCTGCTGTTGCCAACACTTGATTGGCTTATTTCAAAAAAAGCTAATGTGCATAAGAAAAAAAAAGAAAAAAAAAAGAAATTGATGCGTGCTGTAGCCCAGTGATCTGCCAGTAACCTGCGCGTGTTATGTTCAGCACTGCACTAGTAGGCTAGACACTTAGCAGAGGGCAGAAAAATGTTTGCTAGTTATAACTGAGGATTATTGGTGCAGAAAAGTTGGCTAACAAGGATGAAGTTGCCAGAAAAAAGAGACTGTGCTCCTACAGTAAAGACTGGGAAAGTAGATATCAATGGCTGAGGTCTGCAGACGATCCCAAAAAGGCCGAGTGTAGGATTTGCCGCTGGTGCTTCACAGTAACACATGGAGGAGAGGGTGACGTGAAGCGGCATGGTGAAGGTGACGCCCACAAGAAAAACGAGCAGCAAATGAGAGCTAATACCAGTATGAATAGCTTTTTTCAAAACCAAATGATAGCTATTCAGACGAAGTCACCGCGGCTGAGGTGACCAGTGTCTACCATTGTGTGCAACATAGCTTATCATACAGATCTGGCGACTGTGGATATAAACTTTCCCCCATTATATTTGCCGATTCAGAAATGGCAAAAAAAAAACTAGCATGCGGACGGACTAAAATGGCAGCAATTGTGACCGATGTCCTTACACCGGCGTCTGTGGGAACTTTTTAAAAGAACACGCTAATGTTCTTATACAAGCCAGATTCTCTCCCATATTTCTCTATCGCATCTGAGGCATCAAATCACGGAAGTACCAAGCTATTCCACTGACTGTGCGATTTTACAAACCAGAACTTAGCGTACAGAACAGGGTGTGAGACTTTTACGATGACCCCAAGAAAGATTCTGATGCAATTTTTAACCAGGTGGTTACCAGGCTCGAGGAAAGCAACCTGGGGTTAGAACGTGTCTCTGTGTACTCTGCTGATAACGCCAATGTGAATTATGGGGTGCATAATTCTGTGTTCACTAAATTGGAAAAAAAGAATGGTGCAATCATCAAAGCCAATTGTGTGGCGCACATTCTGCATAATTGTGGGAGGAATGCATGTGACGAACTTAAAGTTGACATCGAGGGCGCAGTCACGAAAATATACAACCAGTAGTGGATCTTGACCCGGGAATAGGGGGGGCGCAGGCACGTCCCTTTATGACAATTAGTCCTGGGTAGTTCGCAATAATTTTCCTTTACTGATGCGTTTTCCAATTATCGTTCTTGGCAACTTAAGACATGGTCTCTCCATATGCGATGAAACAGCGATGAAATCGTGGGCTTAATTCAGCTCCGTGGCGGAACCTGAACTGAGAATTGTGACAAAACATCCGTTTAAAATAGTCGTTAGTACTGACCTGTTCTCAGTCATTTTCATGAGTAACGGAAGGTTCGCTCCGAGAGCACTCCACAGTCAACAGCTGCTGTTTGTTCTCCCCTATTACGTAGCAAGACAATCATTCATCTGGATGCTTATTTGCTGTATTTAAATCAACGTTAGTCAAACTTGCAAACCTGTCGACTCTCACGCAAACAGCTTGGGCAGCACGCTGCCTATTTAACTGCCAAGCTTTTTTTTTAATCAACCCACGCAATACCGAGAGTGAAAGGCGATATTTCACTGGAACATGGACCTGATCAATCAACGTGAAGCACTGGCCTATTAATAAGTAAATTATTTTTCTGTACTGAATTTCGCCCATGATTTCATCGCTGTTCGATCGCATATGGAGAGACCGTGTCTTAAGTTGCCAAGTACGATAATTGGAAAACGCGTCAGTAAAGGAAAATGATTGCGAACTACGCAGGACTAATTGTCATAAAGGGATGTGTCTGCGCCACCCCTATTCCCGGGTTTAGATCCGCTACTGTATACAAACTCTTCTCTGCATCCGCTAAACGTGTTCAAGAGCTGGAGGATGTTTTTGATTTTGTGGATGAGAACTATAAAAAAAAAAAGTTACTTTTTATCCCTTGCAGAAGACAGCAGTCCATCGAGAATTTGGAAGTTGTTCGCAAATGAGGATGGCGAGGGAACTCCCTGTGAACTCCAGGTATACCATATGTTTTTTGCGGAATAGCTTAAAGATATTTTATGATGCAGTACATGAAGTTGAAGGCAGTGACACAACTTTCTGTGAGCAGTTCGAGCTGATGACTAATCTCCAACTGAGACTTGACCTTCCGGAACAGCTGCTTTAATTGAGCAGGACTTTCTTACATTTTATCAGAGAGCGCTTGCCTACCTAAACAAATGGTTTAATTTCTCTGATCAGAATTATATGAAACACATTGCATGTCTGTCTCTCAAGAGAGAGGTCAACTTCCAAGAAATAAGCCAAGCAGTCGAGGCTCTGAACCGGATCAGCAAACTGAATATGGATCCGTTTTACAATGAGCACTGCGTTCTGTTACCACAGATGAATGAAGTCGCAGCCTCAGGCGACCCTGTCCCAACGAAGTGGACAACTGCGCTCAAGCACACAACTGCGCCAAACACAGCAACTTTAATTTGCATCGTATTAAGCATTCCGGTCACCAACGTGTTTATTGAGAGACTGTTTCTTTGATGGTGGGGGCTTGGACCGATCAGAGGAACCGCTGCAGTGTTGAGCTGATCAGAAGCGAAATTCAGGTGAAGGTGAACTACAACTCGACATGCCAGGAGTTTTACACTCGTGCTAAAGGAAAAGGCACTGCTTGATACCGCCCGTTCCAGCGAGAAATACAAGTTCAAGGCCAAGCACTGAATCTGGCAAGACAACATGATTTAATAGAAATTGTATTTTTAATTTGTCATATGTGTGTCATAAGTATGGTTTGCAATCCGTATTTGTAGCTGCTGGATAATGTTGGCTTTCCTTAGTATGCTAACCTAAAAATAATCTATATTACCAGTGAGGTAATTATCTGCTTGCATAATTTTATCTTTGAGCGTCTTTTAATTCTGTTATTGAAATAGCATCTCAAAGGCAATTTACTGCTGACTTAATAGCAAAATATATACTGTCAATATGAAATATAAATATTTAAATAACATATAGGCTATATTCATGGCTACTGTCTGTCTTCACGATTTTATCTTGGTGCGTCTTTAAAGCCTGTTGATCAAATGGCACGAGAAAGGCATCATAAACAGACAATTTACCGCTGGTTTAAAACCTAAATGTGCTATATACACTGTCGATATGAAATCCAGGCATGTAAATAAAGTAGGCAATACATTTGCAAATACCGGCCACCAGTAACAGTCTGCCTGCATTTTACAGGAAGTTTAATTACAAATTGTGCTATATATGCTGTTAGTTTGAAATCAAAGCATTTAACCAATAGCGTATAGGCTATATGTCCAATTTCTGACTATATCTGGTTATTATATGTGCAATTTCTGACGTGTTCCGCAAAAGGAGTGCACCGGTCCTGAGCCTGAACAGTTGTGACCTAGTCACCCAATGTAAGAATTGTATAGTGTTCTATAGTGTGGATGTAGTGTTCTATCATTTCACCAGCTATGGTATTACCATAGTTTTTTTCTGTAGTATTATTTTATTAGCTATGGTACCCCTACAATATGTCAGTGGTAAAAGAAAACTATAGTGCTTTCAAATAGCCAAATAGCCAGTATTACCGAAGTTTTTTTGGTGGTAATTTTTATGGTATTACCATTGCAGCTTTTTGAAAGGGATGCCATGGCAAATTGAGAATGTGGTGGTGTATCTGATTCTGCTCAGTGGTTGATAGTGCTTGCAGCGTTGAAGGATCAAGGGGCTGTGGTGGTGGGGGGGGGGGGTTAATGTGGCTTGTTTGGGGGGCTTCAGGGTCCAAACATTTCTGATTAACTGCTCTCTTAGTTGTAGGCCTTCTGGACGCCGCCTCCTCATTCTGGTCGGGCTCATCCTCAGGCAGGTTGATATTTGCCTGTAAGGCCATGTTGTGGAGCAGGGCTGTTACCACCACTACAGCGCAGCTCTTTGAGCGCTCCAGTTTCAGACCCCCAGACGACTTAAAGCTGATTCATACTCCAAAAGAACAGAGAAATTTGTTCTTGTTCTCGGGGCTGCGAGAACAAAATGACGTAATTTTATTCTCGCAGCCCGGGTTTCGTAGTTCTTGCAGCTTGTTCTCGACACATCATCTGGGCAGAACTTTTTTCTCGTATGGGGTCCGAGAACTGTTGTGTGATTAGTCAGGAAGACGGAGTGGGCGTGACCCTTTGACTTAACAGGGGGCTGTTTAAATCAACACGACAGACTGGATCGGATGGTCTGTCTTTTTCTGAGTGTTACATTAAACGGCCCGTCCACTTTGTAGGACTACTCGAGAGTTGTCCTAAAACCCGGTCGGACAAAAAAAATATAAGCCCAATATGTGGCGTTCTTGTTTGAATTTGTCTGGAAGTGCAGACAGCCCAAAATATTTTGAGAATGGAAAGACAGTACCAGTGCCCGCAAAACCATAATAGCCTAGACCCAGAAGCGGGGCTCTGTTAAATCCGTGAATGAATTTTTCTTACAACTACGTATAATTTAATAACAACACGTGAAGATTTCAAATTTAAATCGTTGGTACCGTACACCTCAAGTGCGACAAAAAGTTGTGTTTTTATGAATGCTATGTGAACACTAATGGGGCACTGCCTAAGCAGCGGTCTCGTCTGGGTGCTCAGTGGTTAAACATCGTATTCGTGGTGCTTAGTGTGACCGAGAGTGGAGCTCTGCTTATCGCCCGACTGCTTAAGTCAATTCTGTAGAATGGGCGATCATGATGATATGAATGCTTTAATGTCTTTTGTGTCATTAATAGCTTCGTTATGTTGCCAATTGTAGTTTCTGCACAGTGAGCAAAGACTGCTTTTAATTAGCTAGATTGTATTCAGTTAATAGCCTACTGAAAATGGACGTTACATTCCTACAGCGATGAGCGCAGTTAATTTATGTCTGAATAGTGGTTAATGATCTACCGAATCAGAATTGTATTTTCCCCTTTTTCTCATTTAGCGTTAACTTATTTCAAATATTTGAATGCCAAATAGCAAAGCAGTGCATCGCTGAGGTGAAAATTCTCATGCAACTTCGAACGAACAGTGACGAACCATCCGTCCGCGTCGGACCATGGTGGGACATCCTGTTTGTGTTTTATGGAAACACCTGACGGACATCGAAGGTCCGACTTTTCACTCGACAGATGGTCTGACTCGGTCGGACAAGTAAAGTTTTTTGACACAGCCCACAGGAGTTCGGCACTTGAGTTTCTCGTGAAGTATAAAATGTCCCGGTCAAAACGAACTTTGGAAATGTCTCTGTTCTTTTGGAGTATGAATCAGCCTTTACTCAGACAGTGGAAGTGTTGTTTCCGTAGCCCTATAGCCCTCTCCACCACACCACGGGTTCTCCTGAGGGCATTGATTGCTTCTCAGTGTCAGGCTGCTGGATGGGGGTCATTAGGTAGGGGTGCAGAGGGTAGCCGCTGTCTCCAAGAGGTGAGGCCAGCTGCCCCAAAAACAACCAACTTCTGCTACCTGGGAGAGTGCAGAATTTGCCCACATAAAAGCATCATGTTGTTATGACTCTGTATCTGTCTGGTTTCTGTATTTATTATTTTTCATATCTCCCCTGTAATGTCTGATGTGATTTGTGTTATCTTGCCAGTGCACTCCCCTGTCTGCGTGCAGACTCGCTTCGGGAGATTTCGGAAGTTTGCTGGTATTACACAAACTTCCTTAAAGTCTCGTTTTACCTTCCTTCCCGCTTTTCTGAGATTACCATATTAATTAATTGCTAGGCTGTTAAGTTAGTGCTGGTAATTTTACTGTAGACTAATCCCTTCTGTATATGAACTAACCAACCAACATTCACGTACTTTGATTAGGTGTGTAGATATCACTGTTTACTAATATAACTAACTCTGCTCTGTAACTCCGCCCCTTTTGCTTTCCCTCTACTCCGCTTTGATTACAGCTCACGCACTTCAGGCTGTCTGCGTTTTGGTTTTTGCCCATTTTTTGTGGTTTAGGACTGCCCCATCTGTGCTTACCTTTGTAATTACTTCACCTGTTCCCTGCATAGCATGTGACTTCCATCTTGTACATTTTTAGTCTTAACTGCTGTTCATTCCTTGTCAGAATGCTGATCAGTTTACATCTGTGCTGAGCTCCTCGTATGCCTTTTAATTGCTTCTTCAGAACTCTTTTGCCCGACCTCGAGTTTGCCATTGCCCTTCTGTTCCTGTTTTGCCTTTTTGGATTTGACCCGTTTTTGTTCAACTACGATTTCTGTTTTTGGATTCCCTGTGTATGACCCTCTGCTCTGTATTACGACTACAATTTTGGCCTGCTGTCTATGTACCATTGGACTTCTGATTTACTGGTTTTGATCCCGGCCTGTCTGGTCAACTACGCTTTTTGTATTTCTTTTTTGGCTTGGCAATCCTTGTGTCTTCTGTTCCTGACCCATTTTATAATAAAGGCTGACGCTTTTTGGATTATCCCTGAGTTGCAACTGGTTCCTCCGAGCGTATCGTCACACATGTGCTTCCAAGCCACTTTGCCACAATGTCTCTTAAGATGCATCTATGGTCACAGACCACCTGGACATTGACAGCAGTGAAGCCTTTCCTGCAGATATACACTGCCTCATTTCCGATGAGGCTAGCAACAGGTATTAGTGTGCCATTAATAGCACCTATTACCTGGAGAATGGCAGCCTTGGCATAGAACCCCTGGTTGATAACTCTGATTTCATGTGCTGCCAATGGGAAGGACATTCTTGCACGGAACTGCAGTAGCACTTGGGTCACGGCCATCACTGCTCTGCTGACTGAAGCCTTGCTCAGGCCTAGGCCATCCCCCAACACTTCCAAGTAGCTCCCTGTCGCGTAAAAATCAGAGAGGGATCTTTGGGGGTATTTGAGTCTTCGGCAAAAGTTTGGTGACCTTTCGGTGATGAATTCCTGATGTCAGGGTTGCATCCCCAAATATTCGCCGAAATTTCGGCAACGGTTGAAAAGTGCATTCCTCAAATGGTGCTGATTGGCTAGATTTTGCATTCGCGCTCTATTAGTACATTTCATATACATGCCAGAGAGATAGCCTGCATTGCCCGCGGTCAGCGGCTGGCGGGAGAAAGGAGAGGAAAGACCGCCTGCACGATAACGTAGGGATTTTGGGTTGATTACTGATTGGCTTAAGAGGTGTCGATCAAAATTGAACTGTCATCGAATGTAACGCAACGCATGGTTACGCCGTAAACTGCCAGAACAAAGATGGCGAATGTAGAGAACGACGCTTTGATAAAGAAATCTATTGAATATCTTGAAATTCACGACCGAAAGATTACTCTAAAGAACGAACAACTACAGGCGATCAATCATTTACTAGATGATTTGATCCCCACGCATCACTTGTGCTCTCAAATTACAATTGAGTTTCATTGGTTTAAAAAAGGGGAGGTCCGTTGCGGCTCGTTGCGCAAGGAAGTGGGCGGCTACTCAAAATCCCTACGTTATCGTGCAGGCGGTCTTTCCTCTCCTTTCTGCCGCCAGCCGCTGACCGCCGGCAACGCAGGCTACCAGAGAGAGAAAGATGCAGAGCCTCAAATGAGCATACAGGCCATTATAGCATAGCCAAACACAGGTATTTCATCAATGTGTTGTCCGGGCGCCAGGTCGTCTGTTAGACTAAAATAAATTAGTTGTGTTCAGCTCCACTACAGCATTTTACAGAAAAACTCATCAACAGAATCACGAGAAAGTCAATAACTCGTATCGTACTAACAAAGAAAGAGGCACTTCCGTTTGCTCAAATCATAACAATATTTAAATCAAGAGAAAAAATGAACAGGTTATGGGTAAAAACACATTTATCTGTGGAAAATAACCCAAATTGCAGGCCCCAGCCTAGACACCTGCTAGAAAACTAAATGGAGCGTCAGTGTTAGTTCAGACAGGCACGGAAGTCAGTCTTGGCTCCACCCCTTGTCCAATCGCATTGGACTTCAGCGTCGCGTACCTAATTGAGCGTCTTTTTAAATAAGCCGGTGCTCCATCTCAACTAGCCAAGCTCTACCATTCCCACAAAGACCCATTACAGATCTACACAAACATCCACGCCTGCAGATCTCTAAGGTATGAGAATCAGTTCTTGGGTATTTTTCTTACCTCGTGCATCATCTTATGTCCGGGCATCCTAATCCTTTCCCGGAGAAGGAATTCGTCCTATTTCAGCTGCCATCTCTCCCATCTTCGCAGTCAGATCATGGCAGGTAATGACGAAAACTTGGTTAAAAAATGTTAAGATCGTCCGAATCTGGTTTAGGCGAGAAACGCCTAATGGACTACGGGGACATTTCCGTTATTCTGAAGGACAATGATCCGAGACTGTGAAATCTTACCATGACAGAGTTTACTATGGCATTCGGTGTATTAAAGGATGTGATTGGTGAAACGTACCTTGGACGCAGGGTCGATTTGGCTACCACTTCTGATCTCGCTCTGTCTTAAGGTGACACTTGTTTACTAGTATCATAAATACTTTTTCAGATTAAAACTGCTTATTCCTCCTAAAATCTAGTCAAAGACCGGTTTGGTCTCTGGTTGATTAGGCGTAAGTCAGCAGGCATTTTACACCGTGGTATTTTCTGCACTGTTTGCGGAGCGTTCTGCCATTCCTCCTCCCTCCGCCCAAAAATCATTGCCGAGTCCGAACCCCCTGCGACAGCCCTCACCGTACCTCTGCCACCGAGCCAAGTTTTTACGGAAACTGCCATCTAAAGCTTGTGTGCCCTCGCAGCAAGCCGCGTCTGCCGGCTAAGAGAAAAAAAAAAAAAAAATTAAATAAAGCATCTGCCCCCATCAGTCCCAGAACTCTCGAAGACGCCGAAGGACCACTCGGATCGCTGTTTTGTCTCGTGCTTGTTGTTTGGTTTGATTAATGACATTTGTGCTGGTTTATACGATATTCACTCCAGCGTGAAGAGCAATAACCTGCAGTCTGCCCAGCAGGAACTGATATAGTTGATAAAATCCCGGCGAGAGAAGTTTAAGTGGTACATGATTGGTCCGATTCCCAAATTCCATTAGCTTCATACCGTATTAGCTCTACAGGTGTTGCTATTCGTCAGTAATCTGGGGGAAGAAGAGAAAGCGCTATCATTGATTTGTCTGCCCATTATGACTGAAGGATTAAAAGCGTCAATGATCTCATCCCCATTCTCGCTTTTACTTCACTGTCGCTCACGCATGAAACTCATTAAATTCCTGGATCAGGTGCTGGGTTGGGTAACGCTGACATGACCGATGCTTTTAACATTATGCCTCTGCACCCCTCTCAGTGAAATCTCTTTGGAGTTAACTGGAAAGAAAACGTATTTCGCAGTACGTCTGACCTTTGGATGCTGTAGCAGCCCCCGCATTTTCGATACTCTATCCGAGGCTTTTGCTGGATACTTCTGAATGTTAACCAACTGCCGTTCGTTCTTCATTTATTAGTCGACTTTTGGATAATGGACTTTCCCATAGTGATGGCCAAACGAGGCCTTATGAAGTTTCAACCCCTTTTTGGACCATTGTATTGAAAAATTAGTTCACTACCTGAAGCTTCATTCATTGAGCACGTGGGTGACATCTGCTGGCACAGATTGTTGTACAGCTTAGCAAGCGTGACCCTGACGCACATTGCGTGTGCACTTTGAGTTTTATTGTATTGTTTAACAAAAAAAAAAAAAAAAATTGTATGTTTTTGATTGTGCTTGGCGTATGCTAGGTGCGCTTGTGCCACTTTGGCGCAATTCAAATATATTCAAGATCGCCAAAACAGCGCTCTGTTATTATTTTTCTGAATAAAATGCCTATGTTTCAAAGCTCCATAACCGGTCAGCTGATTCAGTCTGAAGCAGGAAGTAGTTTGAACGTCATCAGTCACGTGGTTTTTCCCGATATGAAGCAAGCTACGACACAGTGCTTCAGAAAAAAATACCCTGTCGAGATTGAAGCGTGCTTCGGAGCCTCGGTATCAGAGGTAACATCACTACTTTCCCAATTTCGTACCAAGTCTTTACACTGAAAGATGTTTTCAAAAAACTGGAGTTTTGGGTATTTTCTCTTGGCTCAGTTAAAATGCAAGCGTCTCTACCCCAGGATAAATGGCGCAGAATCAAGGAAGTTATGGAGAGTGCACGTCGGCTTCGTCTATGACAAAGCGCGAATTGCTATCCCTGTTGAGGCACCTGAACTTCCTTCGTGTACCGGCTTCTCGACCTCTCTCAAACTCTAATCAATTTGTGTAAAAAAAAAAAGGAAACTGTCAAATTAGACGAAGGCTAAAAAATCTAATTTGCGCTTTGGTCACGGTTGCGCAAGCACTGGATTGGCACTTCGTTCTTTCATAAGGATTGGCCGGAGTCATCGGTCGCCCTAGAGTCTTCACTGATGGGGCTCCCTCCGTTGGTTTTGGGGGTTAGTTGGCTTCTGGAGGTTTGGATTGTCAAATCGCATAAAAAGCTTATGAAGCAGCTGGTCGTACTTCTCGCTTGTGCAGGTTTTTTAATCCCAGTTCTGCCGGATATCATTTCCATGATCTGTACCTTTTATAATGCATTGTTCAGAGTTTCATAAATTCATCCCTGTTCTACTAAAGCATGAATTGCTGGGGTCGAGTTTCACTTAAGATGTTTAGATCCTTCAGTCACTAGCTTGCTTGGAAATCCCTCCATTCGCCTAATAACGGATTAAAGAAGGTTCATCCAGAAGATAAGCGTTTTTCCCTCACGCTTTAATTGGTGAAAAGTTGGTATCACACTTAAGAGCTGGGTGTTTTTAGTCCTTATGTAGATGTATTGTTGGAAAGTAGTCTGTATTACAGCTTTCTTCGGGGTTCTTGGATATGTGGAATTAACTACACCTTCAGAGAAATTTAATCCTTTACATGACTTCATCATTTCTGATTTCTCCTCTGATAACTGTATGTTCACTAGCAACCTCAAACATTCCAAAAACTGAATGTGGTTAAGGCACTTCTGTGGTCATTGCCAGAACTAATACTGCATTTGTCCTTTTTCTTCTATTTCTCGGTCCCTGAAATGGCGAGCCAATGCAAGAGGATATGAGCCCCTGTTCATGACTGATTCTGGGAAGGCGATGTACACAGTTTGGTTGCTGTTCATCTCCGCATACCCTTTAGTGCTGCGGTCTGCCCCCAATCCTATGCACCACACATTCCTTTCACATCGGCACTGCAACTACGGTTGCCTCTGTAGTTCCAGCATCTGTTATCCTAACCCTGTGTCGCTGGTCCTCAGGAGTATACCAGAATTAAGTCTGTCTTAATACTAGTGAATAATTAATGTAATTGGTAAATTGTAGTTATTGCAATGTTAATTCTATGCTCACACGAAGTGTTGCCACCTCAAATTTAATGTCGGTCAACTGTAATGGGCCTTAGGAAAATCAACGCATGCAAAATTCATGGGTATTGTCCAATCCGTTCAACTTGGGGAAACTGGCATTTCATTCACATCGATTGCATCCGCCTTCGGTCTATCCAAAATTTAAAATGTCAATGTATTTACCACATGTAAACTCATCTCGTAGCATATTTCCTTTGTATCAAGTCACTCAACGTGTCTTGCCGAATGTTCTTCTGCTTGCATTCAGCCTGCCGCTGATGTCCTGCATGCAGAAGAGAAGGTCATGCATGCTTGCATGAATTCAAGGAAATGCGACATGCTTGTCGCTACACATCCTCATTTTCACATAGTATATTTCCTTTGTATCAAGTCACTCAACGTGTCTTGCCGAATGTTCTTCTGCTTGCATTCAGCAGGCCGCTGATGTCCTGCATGCAGAAGAGAAGGTCATGCATGCTTGCATGAATTCAAGGAAATGCGACATGCTTGTCGCTACACATATCCTCATTTTCACGTAGTATATTTCCTTTCTATCAAGTCACTCAACGTGTCTTGCCGAATGTTCTTCTGCTTGCATTCAGCAGGCCGCTGATGTCCTGCATGCAGAAGAGAAGGTCATGCATGCTTGCGTGAATTCAAAGGAAATGCGACATGCTTGTCGCTACACATCCTCATTCTCATATAGTATATTTCCTTTGTATCAAGTCACTAGACGTGTCTTGCCGAATGTTCTTCTGCTTGCATTCAGCCTGCGCTGATGTCCAGCATCCAGAAGAGAAGGCATGCATGCTTGCATGAATTCAAAGGAAATGCGACATGCTTCGCATTCACATTGTTTATCCCCACATAACACACTTACCGCTTATCGATTTTTGCCTAATGTTCCAGTCAATATTGTCATCTATTCCTTGATCATAGAATGAGCTTGTTATTCGTATCCAAAGTTTAATGGATCGAAACGTATTTCATGTTCAGATCCCCGCGGGTGACGCTGCTCATCTGCTCCCTGCAGGAGCGCGAGTTTGGGGGTTGTGATCTCCTGGGATGTCTGTGTCATGCTTGCTCAGATTGTTCCAGAGTATCACTTGAGCAGAGTCACCGCCAAATCCAAATGTATGTCGTTCCAAATAAATGGTTAAATCTGACGTGAGTGTCCTGTCTGAAATATGTATATCCAGCCACTCAATGAAAATAAAATTTTTTAAAAGTTCTTTAATTTCTAAAGGAAAAGATCGGGCCGCTGCAGGACAGATTATAACAACCAGATGCACCAGATTGGCAGACGTACTCGCGGTCAGCTAAAAAAAACAACGCCCCACAGCCTTCTCACCGTTAAACAAACTTCAATTATATATCAAAATTAAGAGAAAAAATGAAGGAAACAAAATCTTAAAAATAAAGGCAATATTCTAAGTAACTTGGGGCAGGAGTAAGTGGAGTGAATGCATATGATTAATAAAAAAGTTATCATTCGGCGATATCAGTTTTTGTGGTTGGATGAGTTACAGGGAGAGCACAGGGAGGTTAGAGAATTTTTTGGTAAAAAAATGTTCTTTCCCAAACGCTGCTTGTCGTCTCGCACTGGATTCCCATCCAAACTTTTCGATAATTATAGAGGCTGTTTGCGCCTTGTTGCTCGCTACAATATATACCTCCTCAATAACACTTCCCCGAGGCACCTGGGATGGTTCGCAAGTACTCACCAATGCATCCCCTAATCTATGGGGATATTCCCTTGATGATGTTTCAAATTCGGGAATGCTCTGGGTCACCTTCGCCTTCGGATGCCCAATGTTTTACGGGCATTGTTCGGGGGACATTCCCAGAAGCTTAGTAACCATAACTGAAGCATCAGTGAACGTTCACCGGACCATCCCCGATGCGTAATAAGTGCAATTTCTAATGCGACTACTTGTTTTTTTTTTTTGCAAAAACATCGGTAGCATTGGAAGAAAATTTGTCTATTTCCACATCGCCGATGATTTTTCCCCAGTGGGACCTAGGCATACCAGTTCCTCTACTTTAGCCCTAGACAGTCGATACTTTCTAATTAAAGCCTTATCATGAAGCACTGGTGGTGGATCAAAATGTTCTCTTATATGTGCATTAATATAAGGTACACATTGCTGGCGCCTGCGATGCCTGTTCAATTGTACAATACACTGTAATGCAGCCATTGATGAAAGAGAGTGACTGCACCTCTTTTTTTTTTTAAATAAAAAAATGGGCATCTCCAATCCCACCAAAATCTGGAATGCCTAATTGGTGAACTATGTACAAGTGTTGATCGTATGTGACCCCTTGC
The DNA here is from genome assembly GCA_029721435.1 of Gymnothorax reevesii. Taxonomy (NCBI): domain Eukaryota; kingdom Metazoa; phylum Chordata; class Actinopteri; order Anguilliformes; family Muraenidae; genus Gymnothorax; species Gymnothorax reevesii. The sequence continues at coordinate 73,574,540 of CM056573.1, read as the reverse complement.
TGCCAACTCAGGAGAGTGTGGACAGTTCGCGGCTCTCCTTCAAAGCACGGGTCTGTCAGCCACCGCTTCTTATACACTCATTGGTTGGAGGGCGGAGGATACCCGGACATGAACAGACAGAATCTTCCTGACAACTGCGTGTCTGGCCAACAGGAGGCGCTTAAGCAACGAACAAGGCAACTATTATATTCCCTTCCCGGCAGTGCCTTCCCAATTTGCGACCCTGTAGCACTATAGCCAATTGTGCGCTACTCTGAAAAAGCTGCCGACTACTGCCGGCAAGTACGAAGCGGGGCTCAAACCCCCTATGTGATTGATACCTCTGCTTCGCAACGCAATGCTTTACCGAGTGAGCTATCCATAATTGTAATTGTTAACCATAGCAGGGCTCGAGACTAACTTTTTTCGAGTTACATAGTCCTTGTCGCAAGTATCAAATTATTTGTTGGAACAGAGGTTTTTTTTTCGATGAACAAACTTTGACGTTGCTTTTAGTCTGATGGCTACTAGCTTGTCGTAGCTTAGCCACTGTGGTGGTTTACGCCAACTAACTTGCGATGTGGGGTTTATTTCTACTAACGGATTTTTTTAAAATTCCAATCTTTAATGCAACCCGAAATCATGGTTTTAGGATAGTAATTATTGTAATATTATAGAAAATTTGCATTGGTTAAAGGATCATCTTTCATCTAACGAGCCGAGTAAGCTGTCTAGTAGCTGTGAAAACTGTCGTTTGCCAGTTGAAATCTCCATCCCGAATATTATATGTGGCCTGATGGTTGCACTAGCTTTTTAAATCTGCTGTTTTTATTTTGATAAGCCGCTTTTATTTCTGGGAAATAAGGCCCTCTTTAAGTAAGTGGAGGATACCAATGATGGTGTCCTTCAGATTAAGGAGGCTGGCATACCTGCAGTGTTTACTGCCAGGGTCTTATCCAGAGTGCTCAGGACTGGTACGGAGGAGCTAGACTTCTACTCAGTTGTGACAAGGCTAGCTGAGCTGGAGAATAAGGTTGCCTCCATGGACAGTCGAGTTACAAAGAACACAAGTGACTTGGCCACAGTGGTATCCAGGACATATTCAGAGGTAGTGTCTCAGTCCCCGGGGCAGCAGGGTGTCGGGGTCCAACCAAAAGATGCACCTTCAAGACGGCAGCATAGCTATGTTTGATCAGGCCGTGGACGCTCTAGTTGACCACAAGCTTCCTCACAGGCAGTAGTTGGAGGTCACAGTCATGTTGCCCAAGATACGAGGGCAGTAGACCATGACCTTCAGGATTCTGATGAGGGTGGCGAGTTCCAGGAGCCAGCACAATATATCAGGAACAGGAAACGCCAGGAGTCACAGGCCACTGAGGATATAATTAAAGATTACATCCAACAGACCAGCATTGATGTTCTTGGTTTAGAATGCACTTCGCATCAGGAATCGCAAACGAAATCTTTCAAGATTAAAGTGCCAAGGGATGAAGTAGAGGGTATTCTGTTGCCGGCATTCCTCCCTTTAGGGGTAGGATGTCGGCTCTGGAGGAAGAACATACTACACAGGCACAGGACGCACGCGATGATGCTTGCAGAGTATTCTGATGAATGCACTGAATGTTGTTTCAATTTTTTTTTTCTAAATTTGTTTTAAATAATGGAACAAGTTTTATCTGCTACAAGTTTTAATTGTACAGGTTTTAGAGAAAATTATAACTTCATACAGGATTTTATTGCTGAAAATGTTCCAAGAAACATGGCTTAATTCACCCAAGGCAGTGCTCATTTTATCTAAAGTCAGCACAGATGGATCATATCTAATTGCACAAAATTCTGTTAATGGTAAAGACCAGGTAGGATGTCTGGTGGTGGTGCCATTCTATGGCATCTATCATAATCAAAATTTATTACTCCTATTGCGTTGGATGTAAATTTAAGGTTATGTGCTGTTGACATCTGCTTAGCTCAAGATGTACATATTTCATTGTGTTTATATGCCCTGTGACACCTTTAGTGCTAAGTGTGTTGATGATTTTACGTCAGTGAAAGATGACCCGGATGTATTGATTGAGGGCAATCGGTACAGTGATGTAATTTGTGGTGACCTGAACTCCAGTTTGACCAGGAGCAATACTCACACCAAAACATTGCTTGATTATGTGAGGCCTCACAATGACAAGTTGGCCTGGGAAAGTCCCCAGTCTGTGATAGACTATACTTACATTAATGAAAGTCTGGGACATAGATCCACAATAGACCATTTTATTACAACTCAAGGATTGCTCAATTCTATAAGATCATGTTATGTATATCACAACCCCACGAATGTGAGTCACCATTCCCTAGTGGTGTGTGATTTCCTTATTACCCACGAGTCAACATCAGTTCCTAGAGTATTCACACAAGGAAATGTATCATAGAATAAAGCAAATGCTGATAACAGAGCCCAATACAAGAAAATGCTTGATTACATTCTTGGACGTATAGTTATCCCAAAGTGTACTAGGTGTGCTGATGTACTTTGTTGCTCTATTTCTCATAGGACTGAAATAGATCAATGTTGCAATAATTTATTACATGCCCTGTTGATAGCAGGTGACCAATGCTTCCCAAAGTGTGCAAATAAACATGCCAATATTCCTAAATGGAAAGAGAACTCTGTCTACTGCCATAATGTATGGCAAGAGGCGGGCCGGCCTCAGACTGGTGTTCTTGCCATATCATTAAGTAGTAAAAGAATTTCAGAGAGATGATAATACGTTAGTAAGGCAGAGACTGGCTGAATGTATTAAGAACAGTGATTCTAGAAATTTATGGAATGAACTTAAGAAACTCAACGGGCCAAAAGTATTTGCAAAAGCTGTTAATAACAAGGATGATCCCAAGGATATTGCAAATATGTTTGCAGATAAATACTCCAAAATATATACTTCTGCACCCACTGTATTAATGAGCTGCGCCAAGAATTGAAAAAGAAAAAAAGACTCATAAACAAGACAGTTGACTCTGTATATGTTTCAATTAATGATACTCATTGTGCCATGAATAACTTGAATCCTAATAAGAATGATGGTCTACTAGGCACCAAGACTAGTCATTTTATTAATGGATCTTTACTTTTATTTGAATATGTCACCTCACTAGCTAATTGTATGCTTATTCATGGTCATACAGCAGATAATCTCCTCACCTCCATTATAGTTAGTTTTCCTAAAAGTTTCAGTAAATCACTTAACGATTGTGACAATTATCGAGGTATAATAGCAATTCTTATTCGTTTGGACGTATTTATTTGTGAAGCCTCTGGCTTCGTTCTGGTCTCGTGTTCTTTCTCTCATGCAGCTGTTTATCTCCTCGCTCAACCCTGTACTCTGGCAGTTGCTGCATTTGGTCTCACTACTTCCACCGTCATTACAATATATGCTGCTTGGAATGGTGTGTATTCTAGTCAAATTTAAACCGTGAATGGTGTGCAAGGGAAGTGTGTTATCTCCAGTTTTGTTTTATATATATTTTAATGAACTTTTATACAATTTACAGAAGCATCCTGCTGGATGTTGGGTTGGGCACAAATATCATGGGACATGATACAATGCTGACGACGTAACGTAATTATGTCCTACTGCTCCTGGGCTACAGTCACTGATTATATATGTAACAATTTTGGAAAAGAATGTTGTTTTCAACAATAACAATAATCTGTAACAAAAATCATACTTTCTATGTGTGTACTTTTCTATAAGTAGCATATGATGCCCAGTAGCCTATTGGGGCCAGCCTATTCCTCCTTTGCTGCCTCAATCGACCCAATGCTGACCACTCTTCCTGCCTCATATGTTAAGAGGACTGGTCCTCAGAAGGCCAGCCCGGTCTCAGAGAATGTCATTTCCTAAAGCTCTTTGGAGACCACCACCTCCTCATAATTCTCATCCAGGAGCTCCACCTCTTCTAGCTCCTCCAGAGCACTGGTGCCCACCACTTTAAGCTCTTGCTGCCCCGTTAGGTGCTAGAGAGAAAAACAAAAAATCATTTCTCCATTAACCTGCATGATTAATGTTCAGTAAGCCAAAAGGCAGCATGAAGAGAATAATTTACTCACCGTAACCTCTGTGAAAGCACTGGGCCGCAGCACGAGTCCTGATCCTGTCCTGGTAACCCTCACATGGGTTATCAGGACTTGTGCTGCAACCCTCAGTGCGGTGAGGTTTGTCTCCCTCCAAGGCTGCACTTGAACCTCAGCTTCTCCCTGCAAATATAAAGCAAACCCCATAAGCACTATTCCTGCCGACTTTGGCCTATTCCATAAGGAGGCTCAGGTCTTTTTTTGTTTGCTCCAAATGTTCAATCAATGTGTTAAAGCTTGCACTCTTTTCTTTGCTGGGGGCGGAGGTATTAAGAAAAAAGATGCAAAAACGCTGTCTATCTGTCTGCCTGCCTATTTGTCTGCCTGCTTCTGCCTGTGTCTGTCTGCCTACCTGCCTGTCTGCTTGCATGCCAGCCTGTCTGCTCCCCTGCCTGCCTGCTTGCATGCCAGCCTGTCTGCTCCCCTGCCTGCCTGCTTGCATGCCAGCCTGTCTGCTCCCCTGCCTGCCTGCCTGTCCATTTGAAACATTATTGTGAAAGAGGTACACACTGCCAACAAGGTTTGCATTTCACTTGAATTTAAAACAAAGCTAGTGAAGTCAGATATGCAATATTTGCTTGAATATTTAATATGGTCTTTACACAGCCATAAATAACTTGGGAAATCTGAAAAAGTAGAAACAGATTCAACAGCTGTAGCTGCTGTGATTCCACAACACCAGTCAGAGCCTCATAGTTTGTCATCACCTGCTATTAGAATAAAATGTGAGTTATTATGATAGTGTATAGTTAAAAGATCTATGCTGGCATTGTGTGATAATCCGAGTGTATTAATATACAGTAGTCTTGAAAAAGACTGTTGACATCTGACATTTTGACAACCCGAGCGGAAGTCATCTTCAGAGTGAGGAAACGAACAAACAGACAGTATTTATAAGTTGGGTTCAATCAGAAATATTGTTGAAATGAATGTCAGGTGCATGTGGAGGCGTTACTTATTGTGTTGCAGGTGTGTTTTAAATCATTAATAAGTCTGTTGTATGGTGTAGGGAGTGTCTGACAACTATTGAGTGGTTTCTCTTGTAAATTTGTGTGCCAGCTTTCAAATATACGGCATTGGTGATAGTTTGTGCAATATGTAATGCAATCAGCAGAGTCCCAGTCAATGCTGTGTCCAGTGTGTTGGTGATGTTCGGCAATGTGATTGTTGGGGTCTTTGTTTTTAGTTGCGCGTTTCTGTTCTGTAAGTCGGATGTTTAGGTTCCTACCAGTCCCACCAATGTAAGTCGCGTCACAATCGGAACAAACTATTTTGTAAATAGCCCCTTGTCTGTTAAGTGGTTCGTCCTTGTCTTTAACGTTAGTCAATAAACGTCTTAAAGTCATGACAGGCTTGTGTGCGACTCATATGTTGTATGGTTGTAAAATGCGTTGGATGATCTCAGAGTTACGTCTGATGTATGGTATGGTAGCGATAGCTATGGGTTTGTTGTCAGTTCAGTTAGTGTGTGAATTGTTGTTATGAATTTTTCGTTTAACGAAATCCGCATCGTTATTGTTCTCGTCGAACACACTTTGCAGATGTCCAACCTCGTAAGCAAATTTTGTTGGGTGAGTCATAATAAAGTTAAGCACATCAAGTCTTAATAATAGTGACCTTGTGCGATGTGGGGTTGTATGTTGTTTGGTCAAGCAGTCTGTCAGTGTGGTCGGATCACGGTAAACAGTAGTGTGTAAGCAATTTTTGTTATGAGTGACCAAACAGTCTTGAAAAGGTATGAGTAGAGAGCAGAGTGGACTTAGACCATGGGCTTGGTCCTGCATTGGCCATGAGAGCCATATTAAAATTGGAAATCTTGCTTTTTTTGTTTGAGGTTTAGGGAGCTTGTCAATATTCTGAACAGTGAATGCATTTATTTTTTAACGGACGCCTATTCATTTTTGGATGTGTTCAAGGCTGCAAACCTGGTCACTGCGTTTGATAATTAACACCATTCTGTTCATTTTCTGATGCATTCATTTCTTTATGCCTGCCCAAGGCCTGATGCGTTCATGTAAAACTGAACGCCATTCATATAAAACTTAACTACGTTCATAATAAAATGTTCGCAATCCAAGAATTTCTTTTGGTCATCAACTGTTCTGAGTTTTTTATTGCAGAATTTGTCGATGTATGTAACAGTTTATGCGGTTAACGCTATCTCCCCATTTTCCATCATTGACTTTAGATAGATTTTTATCCCCCCGGCATATAATGCGGGGGGATATAGCGATCAGTGTGTCCGTCCGTCCGACCGTAATAAAATCGTTTCCGGACCAGAACTTGAAAACTATACCACTTACAAACACCAAATTTGGTATGGAGCTTCTCCTTATGGTCTAGTTGTGCCTTTTGGGGGTTTCGGTCCGTCCGTCTGTCCACGCCGTGGGGATCTGCCATTGCCAGATGGCTCTTGAATAGATAGGAATTATCGTTGTTACAGCTGGAGTCTTCTCTCTGTTTTATGCATCAGTTATATAAAATATTGTCGTCACTCATTTCTTTTTTCTGAAATATAGGCCTAAATTTAACTGGGAATGTGGTACCAGAATTTAGAAAACGCGAAATGTGCATGCATGTTACCCTTTGGCTGCCGTCATCTTCGTGGTCGCGCGGTTGTGTTTTTCTGTATGCCTATCTGATTTTTTTTGACATCAGCTTAAGTTACATAATGTATTAAAAAATATTACCCAACAATAAGGATTTATAGCAAGATTTTAAGGGTGTCGAGAACAATAAATTTGCCATTATGGCTGATAATAGTCAGCTATAGGGGAGACCGGGTCTAGTTGTTACACTTTTTCTTTTCATGGCTGTGGACTTGACATTATCAGGTTTTTGTTACCAATATGCACTGTACAGATAGAAAGTTTATTAGAGTGCATGCGTGATGCTGGTGGGGAAAATATTGACCCCCGTTACCTGTAACAAACTACCACAGGGTAGTATGTCTAGTTAGACCTTTCACATGACACCCATGTCGCTGGAGCCCACAAACTCATTGCTGCCCAGGGGCAGGGAACCCCCTAAAATGGGGCCAAAATGCATGAACATTTCCCCTGAGTGAATGGGTTTGTGGACCCCATTGACATGGGTGTCATTTGAAAGGTCTAACTAAACATATTTGAATACAACATGTTTCAGCTTGCTCACTTGCCCCTGGGCCCCATGGTAAGGGGCCAAAATCTCATTTTCTCAGATTTCAACCCCCTCTACAGAGGCACAGGGGCTGGCCAGCGGATTGGGACACATATTTCCTTGAAGCACATTCATAGACCTACAGTTTGATACCAAACTTGTTACAATCCGATGACATCAGATTTTTGACCCCTACTAATATTTCCCTTTGCCCCTGAAATGGTAGTTGTTTCTGCAAAAACTGCACACTTCTCAGAGGAGAAGTTTTGTTAACTTAAATAGTATGTGCTTCTGGTTAGAACTATGCAAAAATAAAGTATTCCCCAGATGGTGGAACGAAACATCATATTTTGAGCCTTAGCACGTGGCCTATTATCTTAATTGGCAACAGAAGACAGTTTCTCTTCGTATGCTATCTAACAGCGAAGAAATCATGGGCTAAATTCGTTGTAGAAAAATAATTTAGCTACTGAATAGGCCAGTGCTTCGCGATGATTGAACTGGTCCACATTTCATTCATTCTCGTTTTTGTGTGGGATGGGAAAAAAAGGGGCAGTTAAAAAAAAAAATTCAGCAGTTAAAGAGGCTAAAAAAGCCTGCAGCTCAGCCTATTTGCGTGAGGGTCGACTGGTATGCAATTTTGAATGATGTTGATTTAAATACAGCAAATACGCCTTCAGATGAATGATTGTCGTCTTACCTAATCGGGGAGAACAAGCAGCACCTGTGTAGTGTGTAGTGCTCTTGGAATGAACCTTCTGTTAATTATGAAAATGACTGAGAACAGATCAGGACTAATCATTTCTTTAAACGGAAGTTTGTGCAACCCAATTCTCTTTTCTTGTTCCGCGAGTGTTCTGAATTTAGCCCATGATTTAATCGCTGTTAGATCGCATATGGAGAGAAACCGTGTCCTTGGTTTCTATTTACGATTATTGGAAAACATGTCAATAAAGGAAAATGATTGAGAACTACTAACTGCAGTCAAAAAGGGACAGGTCTTAGCATCCCCGCTTGCCAAGCCACTGTAATAGGGGTTATTTATAAAGGGGGGGGGGGGGGGGGGTTAGATGTTTATTAACATTCAGCCATGCTAATTTTATAATAATGTGCACATGCAGAGGTTTTACTTTCCTCTGCTTGTCTAGATCTGAACTTGTCGCTAGCAGCTCCAACAGAGCGGCGGTTTCATGTGTTGTGACTTCAATCTGAAAAAAATACTGAACAATGTATATTTGTATGGCCTACAAAATCTATGACAATCAATGGAACAAAATCTGAATATCATTGCAGAACTCATCGTGTACGTAGTGGGCTGTGAAGTGTGGCTTTTTTTTTTTGGCTTGCACGTTCACAGGTTTAAAAAGAAAGGATTAATATCACGGATAATTTTGCTATTTGGTATGAGGGGGACTAAGTTATCCTAGTTCTTAGACTCACAGAATAGTAGAATTAAACTTGGGCTGTCAGATGATGTGATACAATGTGATATAGCCTAATTTCAATGTATTTAATTTATTTACAATCTTTTCCATATAAATTGGCAAGCGGTCACATCATGATTTGGAATTTTAAAATGCTTTTTTATATAAGGAGGAAAAAGTGGCATACTAACACCACACAGAAGTGATGTTCATTCTAGTAAAGTATTCACACAGCAACATTTGAATGCTTTGGCTGATTGAACATACCCCTGCACCATTGAATCGCAATTTATCTCCAGTCTTGAGTATGGAATGTGTTAAAGCATCTTATCGAACTTGATTAAAAGTGTAAGCATATAGCGGAAGATTGACAATCAGTTAAGATATAATCTCAAAACTGGAGATTTGGTAGGATTTTTTAGTCAACGTGAAAACTGTTGTTTAATAGGCATGTACCTTACAATATACTTCTATATTCTGCAGGATGGGAGACGGGGAATTTTTTTCTCGTAAGAAGGAAGCATGTTGGTGAAAATTTTGCAAAGTGGACGCAAGAGAGGGTAGCTGCGTTCATTTTTGGATGCTGTCCGGTCAAAAATGAACGATGCGGGGGGGGGGGGGTTCGCAAGATGAGCACTTCGTAGGGTACAACATGTTGGAGTGATTCTCTGGTCAGCTAGCTAGTGTCTGGGCGCAATCCATCTGTGCAGCATGGCACGTCTTCCTCAGCAGTCATGATCTCATCTGGGTCAGGTGCCGCTCCTGCCCTGCATCGTTTACAACACTGTTATGCCGGCCAATGGCCATGATGCTTTTTTTTTGGCATCTCCAATCTCACCCCAATCTGTAATGTCCAATTGGGGAACTATCTACAAGGGTTTCCCATATGCAACCTCCCGTTGCCAACTCAGGAGAGCGAAGACAGCTCACAGCTCTCTTCTGAATTTTTGATACATCACTGTCTTCAAACTACTGGAAATACAAAGTTGTTGGTTATACTATTGCAAAACATTATCCAACCAAAATACACATAAGAAAAAAAAGAAGAAAATTGCTTCTTTATTTTCTGGAATAATGTACAGGAATATAGTGTGGCTGATGTTACGAGTGGTGTTACTGACAGGGTTCTGCTGATACTGGTCTCTTGGAATGCACTGACCACCACTCAGTTCAGATAGCTAGTGCTTTTGCCGACCTATAGTGCCAGCACTATTTTTTCAAAGATCAGTTAAAATGAATGCATCTGGTATCCAATAAAATTGCTAGAAACAAAACATAAATGACCCTAAATATGTAATAAATGATGATGCCATAAAATAATGTCAAAAATCATGATTGAAATAATAAATCAGGTGCGAAAGTAGGGTCATTTTCTCATAGACTTCTGAAGCATGGAACTTCTTTCTGTAACCACCGACGTCGCTGGCCATTAATCTGCTGGCCATTAAATAGACTGCAATTTCCGCATTAGCCACACTTTTCAGACCCCGGTGCTGCATCCATGTTTTTATACAGTCGATGAGAACAACCGTCATTTCTTTACTCACGTCCCCGCGGGCAACCACATTCTATCACTGATCATGGGATGACGCTAATTGGGAATCCGGACTGGGTCTATATCATTAAGTGAATAGCTATGTATAATGGGGTTGTTTTAGTCATCTAAAGCCAACAGTTCACAAAGCGGTGTCTCAAATTTCACTATGAATGGTTTAAGGCTTAGTACTGGAGGATATTCTACGAGGAACATGGTCGCAAAGAAGTTTGAGCGCGCATGGTTACCTTAACGCCTCTTTAGTTTTTAGTTTAGTTTTAATAGTGTAGGAAGTCATACATGAACTTTCATTTGGTGACCTTTGTATTGACCTTCAAAGGTGAAATGTGACCAAGTGAAAATTCAACGACTTGTATCACTAAAATGGTCACAGGTGGAGCCTAGGTTTGTGCTACTGACTTTTAGGGAGTCACATATAAACTTTCATGTGGTGACATTCAACTTGACTGTCAGTGACCAGAGGGTCAAACTCGACAGTGAAAGTACAATGACTATTATCACCAGAATGGTCGCAGATTGAGCTGGGGTTTGTATGAAGACATTTCGATAGTCATATATGAAGTCCATTTGCTGACCTCAACTTGACCGTGTGACCATCAAAGTTCACAATTGTCGTATTGAATTTTCCTTACTTGTATCACCAAAACTGCTTCAGAACTGAGGATTGTGTTTTTATTACAGGAGGTCATATAAATGTATGTGAACTTTTATTCAGTGACCTTGACGTTGATTTTCATAAATTGAAATGTCAATCTTCACACGAAATTTTCATAACTTGTATCATTACTGCAAGGCTGCTTGCCTGTAAGCTGCAGGACCCTTGGTCCTATTTTTTTGTGAATGGTTCACACTGCTTTTGATTGGATAGGATAGTGTCTTTGAGAATGTTGAAACAAAGTAAAGTGCAAAGTAACCCGACCGTCGCACTTTGCCATCACTAAAAATAAGCTTGATCGGCAGGTTTTTTTTTTCTTCAAAATTAAACGTTGTCTTGTTGAATATATTGAGATTGACATTCATGGCTTCTCGGTCGTGTTGACAGCTGTCAATGCTGATGCGGCTGACGCTTTCATTGGCCGTTTAAAAGTGTCAAGGCAACATTAGGAGTTTGATGCGACGCTTTGCAGCCAGTGGGCGTTGGGCTTAAATGTTGCGTCCCATATTGAACCAATACGATACGCGATTTGTTCCGTATTTTCGTAAATGTCCAATACACGACTGTCACACACACATCAACACTGAATCTAACAATAATGAACAAAATAAAACACAGGAAATACTAAGGCCAGCAAAATTGTCGTGGCGCTGATCTACGCAGCGCCTGTGTGTCTGTGCCTGGCTGCCTGCCTGTGTTGCTGTCACGGTTCCCTAGAGACAAACAACACAAACCGGCGCTGCTCGCAACACCCGCGGCTTTTAAAAATTCCTGATTCTGTCGTCTGTTGGAAATTTAAATAAACTGACAGAGCCACTACCCTGTAAACTGTGGCATCCAGGAAAGATGCACGAACGAGGAGGAGACATGACTAGTTAGTTAGCTAGCTAGCTGCAAATTATCGTCAGTTGATGCTTTTCGAGACTCGAGAAGGAGCAGGAATACTACAGAGGCTTGTGCGCTAAAAGTATTTATACTGCTACAGGAGCAGGGATGGGGTTCTACAAATCACTGCCGCGTTACGTAATGCGGCAGTGATTTTCAGACCCGCCCAATAAATCCTGAACACAGAAACTTTGAAACACAGTTTGTGAAGCCTAGCACCAAAATTCAAATCGAAATGGTTGGAATGCTTTTTACACGTTTCAGAGAAATGCTTTTATGACCTATTTAATGTGTTTAGAAGAAAATTGCTGAATTCTCTTTACACGGACTTTAAGCCCAAACGCCCCACTGTACCAGGGGCAATCAATATCAGTATATACTCGTACTTCAGAGGGAGTAGGTTTCAGGAAGACAGTGGTACACCTCAGTGATGATCTCACAGCGAGGATGTAGTCATATTTGGTGATTTTTAGGGTGAGAAGAAATTCATCAAAGGACATGTTATCTTCATTGAGATCAACAAGTGATTGTTGCAACAAAAAAAAACTGGGAAAACATTCACCATTCAATGTCCACGTCTTCTGACAGATCAAGAGGTCTCGGTATGTGGGTAACATAGGTGGATACAGATAGCCAAATCTGCACATTTTCTTTTGGCCTTTTTTGCATGTTACCCCTGGATTCCACTGGTCGCGTATTTGCAGCATGGCGTGAGCGATGCCATTTTGCTGCGTCTCATAAGCGACTTCATGCTCCAACAAATGCAGAATGTTAGTGCAGCGTCCTGCCAGCTGATACAATCGACCTGCTCAGATTTTGTATATTTCGTAATTTTTACTGGCATATATACTCAGCAACAAAAGTTTCTGTGACACCAATATTGTTAATTATTTTTCATAACGCAATTATGAAATTGTCATACATGGTGATATCAGACTGAAACAGTACACGTAAACACAACATTGAAATGGAAATCATGAAAATGCGAGAAAATGACTTTGCACGTGAAAATGTGCGTAAATCATGCTTGTGGATGGCAATAAAAGAGGAGAATTTTTGGAATGTTCACATTGTGCCTGATGAACGACGGAAGCATCACTTATCGAAAACACAGCCATTTCGGATTAGGAACTCTACCCTCTAAATGCCAAGACTGTCTGAAAATGATCGGTGGAGGGCCATTGGGATGAGTGAATCCGGAACCTCGCAGAGGGAAGTTGCTCATCGCCTGAATGTCCACCGAAACACCATTTGGAACTTATGGCAGCGTCATCAGCAGACAAGACATGTCAGAGACCGTCCTCGCAGCGGCCGTCCACGAGTAACCACTCCCAGACAGGACAACTGGATTCGAACAACCCATCTCCGAAATCGATTCCAACCTGCAACCATAACTGCAAGAACGATACCTGGTTTGAGGCGACTGTCTGCACAGACAATCCGTCGCCGTCTCCGTCATTTTGGCATTGTCCCACGTCGGCCAGCAAGACGTCCAATACTCACAGTACAACACCGACGACTGCGTCTACAGTGGGCACAACAACATCGACGGTGGATCCAACGTCAGTGGGATCTAGTACTCTTCACTGATGAATCAAGATTCATGCTTAACCGATGTGATGGTCGTTTACGTGTATACCGTCGACGTGGAGAACGTTATGCCAACAACTGTGTTCAGGAATTTGATCGTTTTGGAGGTGGTAGTGTCATGATTTGGGGAGGGATCACGGCTAGAAACAGAACAGATTTGCTTGTTATTGATGGAAATCTGACAGGTCAAAGATATCGCGATGAAGTGCTACGGCCATTGGTGGTACCGTTTTTGATGCAACATGGTCCCGGAATAACGCTGCAACATGATAACGCCAGACCACACGTTGCAAGGATTGTACAGCAGTATCTGATGCAACAACATGTCAATGTCCTGCCATGGCCAGCCAGATCCCCAGACATGTCCCCAATCGAGCATCTTTGGGACGAGATGGATCGACGTTTGCGGCGGTTGGATAACCCGCCAGCTACACTCCAGGAATTGCGACAACGTCTACGTCAGATTTGGAATGACATCCCACAGCAATTTCTGGCACATCTGATTCGGTCCATGCGCCGGAGATGCGTTGCTTGCATCATAGCACGAGGAAGTCACACCCGGTATTGAAGTGTGAAGGTCACAATTGGTTAGACGTCAGACAAGTGCTTCATGACGCATGAAAATGACATTTTTCGTTTTGAGTGACGTTGGCACTGAAAAGTCAGTGTTTCTCCTGTTAAATAAACATATTGATTGCATTGAGATCTTTGCGGGTCATTTATAACATACACATAAATGGTGTCACAGAAACTTTTGTTGCTGAGTATATTTGTGCAACAACCTTAAATGCTTTCTGTTATTTTTTCTGCTTTAATTGCTTTAAATGTCATTTCCATCTTCGTTGTGCTGTAGAGCCTGCTACAGTCCAGCCGTGAACGCTATAGATTAAAAAACTGTGCTCGTGTTTTAGGCAAAACAAAATCATGACTTTGAAAAGTAAGTGATTAACAAATTTTTTTATCGAAGATTTGTGGCTGGTTTGTTTGAGTTAAAAGGGTATTCCCCTTGATAGTTACTTTCTGCCTGGCACGATCTGGTGTGCGATTCCCATTAGCACAAATACTAACGTAGTTGGATCCAATAAATGTTTATGGTCTTACTATGGGAAACGTATCCCTGCTATATTCAGATCAGCGGGAGAAATAGACTCGCTGCGTATTATCGGTGGAGCAGGGCGGAGAGCCGCTTCTGGGGCGCAGCTGAGACGTGCCGTGGCGCGGCTGGTGGAATCCCCTTGATAGTTACTTTCTGCCTGGCACGATCTGGTGTGCGATTCCCATTAGCACAAATACTAACGTAGTTGGATCCAATAAATGTTTATGGTCTTACTATGGGAAACGTATCCCTGCTATATTCAGATCAGCGGCAGAAATAGACTCGCTGCGTATTATCGGTGGAGCAGCGCGGAGAGCTGCTTCTGGGACGCAGCTGAGACGTGCCGTGGCGTGGCTGTTGGAATCACAACCATTGTCTAGAATGGCCGAATGACATCTTCATCTGAATCAACATCTATCCTTGAAGCATTTGCAATCCAGAGCAGGCAATAGATATGTGGACTGCCACAGTTCTGGAATTCTACATGGGAGAAATTAGTCAGTCATGGCACTACCTGGGTCTAGTGGACTGGACAATAACTTCTGGAACTGAGTTTGTACCTTGTGATCAAAATGCCTAGTGCAAGTGATCGGGTCAGACTGAATCAATCGGCTCTTTTGGTCCCAAACTAAGTCTTTGATCAATTTTGGAGAGATCAGCCCAAAGATTTTCTGCAGCAAAACAGCTAAGGAATATGGTAGCTGGTCTGAAAGTTCATATGGTTGCCATGTTCGCTTGCTCAAAGTATCGAGGAGTTTTGTTAGTTACGATTCTGCATTTATTATTTTTCATGTTTATTTATTCATTCCATTATTGCATTGCACATGGTCTCCCCTGTAATGTCTGATGTGATTTGTGTTTTCATGCCAGTGCACTCCCCTCTCTGCATGCAGACACGCTTTGGGTGATTTCAGAAGATTTTCAGTATTTCACGAACTTCCTTCAAGTCTCGTTTAACCTTCCTCCCCGCTTTCCTGAAATTATCATATTAATTGACTGCTAAGCTGTTTAGTTAGGATTGGTCATACCTTTGTCTGTACATAAACTAACCAACTAACATTCACGTATTTTGATCAGGTGTGTAGATAGCACTGTTTACTAATATGACTAATTCTGCCCTGGGGCCTGTTCCAAAGAAGTAGAATCCTGAGATCCAGGATCAATGACATTTCCAGCATTACCAAATCCCAAACAATGTGCAACTGGCTTAATTAATTCCATGAGGGCAGAACCGGGGGCAGGAGGATCTGCTAATTCTAGCCAGCTGCAGCTAATCCTGCTGAGTGCGCACATGTCCACCTGAAATAGACCCAGTGATCGAGCCCAGAATCGCTGATCATCACCATGGACACTAAGTAGCTGTAACAGACGCAAGCGCCAGCTACACTCAAAGACTGCATTGGGACAGAGGCATGATGATATATCTGAAATGCCTCTGCTTGCTACTCCTTCAGTATCTGTCTGAATGGTGCAGGACATTTGAGAGGAATATTAAAGTGAGCTAAACTAAAGTGAAAGTAAATTTAGGAGGTGTTTCAATGCCGTTGAAAAGGAGTAGCTGATGCACTTTTGCGTTACCATGAACGAGATAGGCCTTTGCTAACCATCTTCTTCACTGTGCGCAAGGCAGTTGCTTGGAATTCTGGGACCCCTGACAGAATATCGGTGTGGGCCCCCGCCCCCAACATTTCATTGCCATTCTTTAAGAACAATATATCATGATGTTATACATTATTTTTCTGTTTCTCAGTGTTCTTGACAGTGCCTAATGCAATACACCCAATTTTTCCTTTTTTAAAATTAACCACTCAACAAAGAGAGTATCAATACGTGAATTATGAATTGCTAGTTGTCTAATTCACTAATTTACTCACCATCAAAAACATATTCAGACTGCTGGTGGTGAGGATCTATTGCTGGGTCAGGTTCAGATGAAGTGACTACAGCTGATTCTAAAGTAGCAGTGCATAAAGATTTAATTGTTCCATTTCATATCACTTTCGTAAACATTTATGGTTATGTTCCATGGAACAACTGATGAAGAACTAACCTACCGAGTCTTGGAATAAACAGGATCTAAATGGGCCTCTCAGCACCATAGCTCTAAGCACCCAGCTTCATTTTGCTATTGTTAGGAGGAGGGCAAGCTCTGTAAAATTACCCCCCGCGTGAGCAAGACTTATGTCAACAGGCTAAAGTAGCAGTTTAGTTTTAGCAAACAATTAAGGTAAAAGTAATGTCAGCCTTGACAAGCGTTTATTTAAGTTACACCTAAGGTTACCACACTGACTACATGTAGTTCGCTAGCCAAACCTAGCGTGCACAGTCAATTACAGCTAGAGAGAGCTGAGTATGCAGTAACCACTCATAAGAACGTAGGAACGTGTCCTAGGCTGCTGCTACCAAATTTTTTGACGGCATATTATGATGGCTGGCGAATGATAACCTTACCCATCTTTTCTGTAGATGATACCGTTAATAACTGAGTCATGTTATTCTTGTCAGGCGATTATTTACTCAGCTGACTGCATGTTACATTAACGTAACGTTAGCAGCTGAACAGCCAGCCTGAACAGCTAACATGGCAAGCTAGTTTAATACTCTCACCTCTCTTTGAAAAGAATTTTGTAATGTTCTGGACCCCTGCTTTGCTCTTCCTGTCCTCTCTAGTCTTTTCTGGCGTCCAGATTTGTGTGCGTTTGTTTGTTTGCTCTTGGACATCATCTTCGCAAGGACGGTGATCCCTGTTTGCTGCCTTAGTTCGCGACCACGCCAGCAAAAACACACACACAATATTCCAATACGAGCATGAAGCATGGATTGAACCATTTTTAAAGAAGGGGGTTACTGAAATGTATTTCATCAATATTGCATGCCTTAATGGCTTTGTTTAAACTCTGATGCATCAGTATTAATATTAGGTAAATTTATGCAAAATAATTTTGTCATGGCGTCTACTGTGGGTTTTGTGGGCCCCAATGGACTGTGAGCCCTTATGACGGCGCTGAATTAGAGAAGTAGAGGAGCTCCTCTCCTCCGTGCGTTTGCAGCTAGACCCTTTTGGCTGAATTGTGCACGTGAAGCATCATCTTCGGCTGACGCCTGCAGCAACTACGGCAGCTAATAGCCGCTATGCTGCCCCCCTCTGGAAGCAACCGTTTAACTCTGACTGAACAGGACAGTAATCGAGGGAGAAAACGAAACTATCAATGAAAACGAAGCTAATTTGTATCTGCTATTCAGTTTAGTTTTAGTTAGTTTTGTATTGTCCATTGTAGTTTTTATTTAGTTTTCGTTTTTTGAAAAATTGACATTTTTATTTTTATTTCAGTTAACTAAATTATTTTTTCACAGCTAGTTTTAGTTTTAGTCTTAGTTTTCGTTAACTATAATAACCTTGGCCTACAGTGTATAATCGAGTGGGCGTGTGAATAAACTTGTGGTAAAACTGAATGTTCCATTTCCTCATGTGCACGTGGACCCCTAGTAGCCCATGGACTAAATAGACTTATGCTTGTATTTAAGGTGGCGTTTTGAGTTTATGTTCACGTAGTTGCTGTTTCATCTGAAAGTTGTGGGAGTGATTATTATGTGGTAGACATGAGACATTGACAATATTTACTGTTATTTTGTACTGTCCACCTTGAGGAGCATGATGGAGTTTCAGGTTGTGGGCCAGGAATTTCTTCTGGTGTTAGTGGAAACGAACATCCATTGTAGACTGAACCATGTAGAATTTTGTACTTTTTTTAAGTGAAATAGGCAGGTGTCGCTGATGAATTCCTTTCCATCTTGTGACACTAATCGTGTCATACATTTTCTGAGTATTTCAGATTTTAATTTGGTAGTGTGTAAGCATGTTACATTGTGTTTTCACCAGGTCTAATGACACACAGAACATACAGTTGTGCTCATAAGTTTACATACCCTGGCAGAATTTATGATTTTTTGGCCAATTTTCTGAGAAAATGAATGATAAGAGAAAAACCTTTCTTTCACACATGGTTAGTGGTCGGGTGAAGCCATTTATTTTGAAACAACTGTGTTTACTCTTTTTAAATCAAATAATTAAATTAATGTAATTAAATAATGACAACAGAAACTACCCAAATTACCCCGATCAAAAGTTTACATACCCCACTTGTTAATACCGTGTATTTCCCCCTTTGACATCAATGACAGCTTGAAGTCTTCTGTTGTAGTCATGGATGAGGCTCTGTATTCTCTCAGATGGTAAAGCTCCCCATTCTTCTTTGCAAAAAGCCTCCAGTTCCTGTAGATCAGCGGTCACCAACCCTGTTCCTGGAGATCTACCATCCTGTTGGTTTTTACTGCTGCCTTAACAAAGCACATCTCATTCAACAACCAGGGACCTTGTTGAGTAGCTGATTAGTGGGATCAGCTGTGCCAAATTAAAGGAGCTGTGTCACGGTTAATGGGAGGTGACATATGCAAGTCAGATAAACAGACAGGCTTTCACACGTGCGGAGACTCGTAGGATACAGAGCTCGCAGGACGTGAATCTCTCGGGACAATATAAAGACTGCATAAGATTAGGAATGACTTCAATTCTGCCCTACAAAGCAAAAAGGCAGTAACTGCGCAGAGCACCAAACTGAGAAAAATGACCTCAAAGTTATCTTGTTGTCCAGCCCAAGTAGTTGTAGGTAGATTATTGGACATGTGGCAGTATTGTTACTCCATATTACCTAATTCTTTGCAGATATCAATAATTTTAATGAACTTTTTTTTAACCCCCTTTTTGCAGTTTCTGTATTTTTGCTTTGTATCACTCCCACTTTCGAAAGTTCCATACAAAGTAAAAAGGCAGTAACAATATTCTTCAAAAACCTTTTCGGTCACAGCTAGGGTTTTGTTGTATTTGAGTTGTATTAATTGGAACCATTTGTTCCCTGCAAGACAGGGATGCCAAAGCTCATATAATTTAACCCTTTAAGGTGTTTATATTTCATTCAGAAATTGTTCTGTGTTGAAACTGTGCGTCACAAAGATATATCACATTTCTAAGCTACATCAAGGGCCAAATGGGCGGTGTTTATTTTTAATATGACCCAATTATGGGAGTGTACTTGGTGTGTATTCGTAGTTAGTGTGTGTTTATTAATGTTTGAAGCATCTGTATAACCTACAATACATATACAGTAGTATTAACCTGGATTCACTGAAAAACAACATTAGCTTCGAAATAGTTGTTTATGTTGATTTTCAATCTATTATGTAACAAAAATTAACATGTTGATGATTTTACCTAGGCCTAATTCAGTATCTGTTTCAGTGATATAATACAGGAATTCACAAAATATTGGGTGGGGACCCAAATGGAGCAGAAAATTTGCCAAGTGCCCCTTCGTAACTGTGTATGACATTGTTCGTCTATGGCATTTCAACAAACTTTTTCACGTAGCCCCTGTACACAAAAGTGATTGATGAAGTGAATACAAAGGATACATTTCAAAAAATGATAATCATTTAATAATAATTTAAGTCATAGAACAAACAACTCTCAAGAATATTTGGGAGCAATATTTGGGATATGAAAAATGAAGTTTAAAACATTGTTGAATGAAGCATGAAATGATGCATGAATAAATAGAAATCAGTAAATCAGCGTATTTCATATTAATTTGATAATTATAATTACATATACTGTCAGAACTGACACTGTCAGAAATCAGTGGATTATGAAACAACACACTCAATACAAACAATACACGTGAGAGAGAGAGACCAGCAGCAGCAAATCTAGTGTTAAGTAGAATTAGTAGGCCTACACTAATTTAAATACACAAAGGCTTCTCTTTTTTTCTGTTTAGTAATTAATTTTGCTAACAAAAGAAGATGCTGCACAGACTACTTAATAATGATACAGCAGGAATGCTGAATTCCAAACAATAAACTGGAACAGATTGCATAATACCAACTATACAGTACTCCAAAGAAACATGCCTATAAATTTAAATTTATACAAATTAAAATTTACACAAAACATTCAATTCATTACTCCTCATCCTCCAGAACACCCTCCATTACAGGCAGGGAATGCCAGAACCCCCTTCTGTTTGGGGGCATGAGTGGACAAAGTTTTTCAATAATGTCCCTCTTTTTGGCCTC
The DNA here is from genome assembly GCA_029721435.1 of Gymnothorax reevesii. NCBI lineage: Eukaryota > Metazoa > Chordata > Actinopteri > Anguilliformes > Muraenidae > Gymnothorax > Gymnothorax reevesii. Next base: position 73,553,960 of record CM056573.1, on the reverse strand, counting down.
GCCAACTCCCCTGTCCTGTGGTCGCATGAGAGTGGGCATGGTTGGGACAATTTTTTTTAATAGGAAGTCCATTTCAGTGAATTCGGTCTCAACATGAGACCGCTTGTAAAAAAGACTCTTGGTGCCACGCCGCACTTGAATTTCTGCCATCTCTGCAAGCTTTGGTGCTTTTGCCTTTTTGATCTTTGAAGTGGAATGGCCATCCTTCCAATTGAAAACATTGGCATTCTGCAGTACGACAACATCCACCTTCCTGGAATTGGAATTTGCCACAACACTGACAAAGTCCTCGAAATCGTGGACCACACCACCTGGACGTTTCCATATCTGCTGCTCCACCCCATGGTGGAAACTGTCAACGCTCATAAAGGTGTGGCCCGGCTCGAAGTACTTTAAGGTCAGGTCCTCCAGTGAAGTCATCTCACTGTTGACTAGAGTGACAAGTGAAGAGAGCAGGCACCAATTTTTATTCTGCGCACTGCAGTTGTCCACCCAGAGTATTATGTGGCGTGCATCCCTCTCTTTCTCCAATGCTGCCATGTATGCAGATGTTATTTCGGCAGCGTTTCGCCCTGCTACTCCTTCATGCCGGAGATGGTATTTTTCTTGCTTTTCCCCTTCCCCACAGAGGTGAATGTCTCGTGGAATGCCACAATACGCCACGTAAAAACTCAGGACTTTACTCCAGGCATACGTGGTAACATAATGACTTTTTGGAGGTCTGCACTCCTGACTGAGGTGCCTTCAGGCCAGCTTGTCTCTGCATCTTCCTTATAACTGAGACGACTCTGCAGGGCAGACTGCTTGTGTTTTTGCCAACTTTGGCATTCCGGGCAATCCGCCATCTCCTCCGTGTGGGCTTTTTGATGTTCGGCATGTTGTAAACAAGTCTTACACTCCTCCTCTCCAAGTTTTGTGAAGCTTATTTTCTTCTTCCTGACAGCCTTCCTGTACACCTCATATGAACAGGTGTTCCTTTCTCCACATAATCGTCATGCGTCATTTTCATCGTAATGTCACTAGGAAGGTACCGCCAATGTGGGGCATGTTCTCTTCTGTAGTGGCTCACTGTAGGATGGAAAGACTCTATATGGTCCTGTAATGATTTCACATCCAGCTTATTTGTCGCAGCCTGCCTTCTTCTCTGGTCCTGAGGTGGAGCCAGTGGCTTGCTAGTTGTTTTGCCCATCATAGACATAACAAGACTGTCGTTTTTTGGGTGATAGCCCAGTGTTGAGAGGAAGAAGATCTTGCAGACCCGTCTTGGCTCTACTCTCTCATCTTGTAGCCTGTAGCTGAAAGTTTGTCCACGTCGACTCCCTGCAGTGCTAACTCTCTTGGTCTCCAGTGAGCTGACTGAGTGGAACATCCATGTTCTCCGCTGTGTGTACATCATGTCCCAATATTGCCTCCATATCTCTCTCCGTCTGTTCTCTGATATGTGCATTTTCTGCGACACTGGGCACCACATGGCTTCCTCATTGGTGGACCTGGCTGTGGCCTTTCCTCCTAGAATAGAATAGAATAGAATAGAATGCCTTTTATTGTCACTATACACATGAACAATCTGCAATATACGTATACAAAGTGAGATAAGAGCTGCTCGCTGTTCAGTGCAGACATGCATGTGGAAGGAGATATCTAAAATATACAGAGACGAGTAAAATAAATAAATAAATACTATTTTAAAAGAGAGAGACTAGAATAAAATACAAAACCCAAAACCAGTGAAGTTGGCACGTTGTGTAAATTGTAAATAAAAACAGAATACAATGATTTGCAAATCCTTTTCAACCTGTATTCAATTGAATACACTGCAAAGACAAGTTACTTAATGTTCGAACAGGTAAACTTTGTAATTTTTTGCGAATATTAGCTCATTTGGAATTTGATGCCGGCAACATGTTTCAAAAAAGCTGGCACAGGTGGCAAAAAAGACTGAGAGAGTTGAGGAATGCACATCAAACACTTATTTGGTACATCCCACAGGTGAATGGGCTAATTGGGAACAGGTGGGTGCCATGATTGGGTATAAAAGCAGCTTCCCTGAAATGCTCAGTCATTCACAAACAAGGATGGGGCGAGGGTCACCACTTAGTGAACAAATGCGTGAGCTGATTGTCGAACAGTTTAAAAACAACATTCCTCAATGAGCTATTGCAATAAATTTAGGGATTTCATCATCTACGGTCTGTAATATAATTGAAAGGTTCAGAGAATCCGGAGAAATCACTGCACGTAAGCGATAAGGCCGAAAACCAACATTGAATCCCCGTGACCTTCGATCCCTCAGGCGGTACTGCATCAAAAACCGACATCAGTGTGTAAAGGACATCCTTACATGGGCTGAGGAACACTTCAGATACCACTGTCAGTAACTACAGTTCGTCGCTACATCTGCAAGTGCAAAGTAAAACTCTACAATGCAAAGTGAAAGCCATTTATCAACAGCACCCAGAAACGCCGCCGGCTTTGCTGGGCCCAAGCTCATCCAAGATGGACAGATGCAATGTGGAAAAGTGTTCTGTGGTCTGACGAGTTCACATTTCAAATTGTTTTTGGAAACTGTGGACGTTGTGTTCTCCGGACCAAAGAGGAAAAGAACCATCCGGACTGTTATAGGCGCAAAGTTCAAAAGCCAGCATCTGTGATGGTATGGGGATATATTAGTGCCCAAGGCACGGGCAATTTACACATATGTGAAGGCACCATTAATGCTGAAAGGTACATACAGGTTTTGGAGCAACATATGTTGCCATCCAAGCAACGTCTTTTTCATGGACGCCGCTGCTAATTTCAGCAAGACAATGCCAAGCCACATTCTGCACGTGTTATAACAGCATGGCTCTGTAGTAAAAGAGTGCGGGTACTATACTGGCCTGCCTGTAGTCCAGACCTGTCTCCCATTGAAAATGTGTGGTGCATTATGAAGCGTAAAATACGACAACTGAGACCCCGGACTGTTGAACAACTTAAGCTGTACATCAAGCAAGAATGGGAAAGAGTTCCACCTGAAAAGCTTCAAAAATTGGTCTCCTCAGTTCCCAAACATTTACTGAGTGTCGATAAAAGGAAAGGCGATGTAACACAGTGGTAAAAAGGCCCCTGTGCCAACTTTTTTGCAATGTGTTGCTGCCTTTAAATTCTAAGTTAATGATTATTTGCAAATTTAAAAAAAAGTTTCTCAGTTTGAACATTAAACATCTTGTCTTTGCAGTGTATTCAATTGAATATAAGTTGAAAAGGATTTGCAAATCATTATATTCTGTTTTTATCTAAGATTTACATAACGTGCCAACTTCAGTGGTTTTGGGTTTTGTAGAATAAAAAAGAGGAAAGGGGATGATCTATGCGGGGGGGGGGGGGGGGTTGCACATGTTATACCTGTGTTTTACCTATAGATGAATATAAATATAAATATAAATCTATATATTCTATGCCTGTAGCAATTTGTAAACAGGGGGTTATGCCCACAACAGTAAACAACATGTAATACAGTAATACTGCTAACTGTACACAGTACCTCAGTTGGTTCCACTTCAGTCTCTGTCAGGGAATGGAATGGGGTTGGTTCCACTTCAGTCTGTGTCAGGGAATGGGATGGGGTTGGGACGTAGTCTAAGTCTGTATCATCATCAGGCAGGCTGAGGCTTTCAGAGCTGGTGTTCAACAAGGTGTCCGTAACCACCCACGTTTCCTCCATGCGCTCCCTCTTTGATGGAATATTCTGTGCAGCTGGAATGAAAAATACAGAATGTTAGCGGTATGCATGCAAAGCAACAATGCATGTAACATTAGCCAAAATAACAATGATAACTGTAGTTACAACTATTAGTTTTCACAATAACTAATTGAAGAGCTCAGATGCAAAACTCTCTTGAGTCCATTTTTGGGGAGTTCTCTGTATAAGTTGACTTTTTGTACTTATTAATAACATTTCATACAACATGAATCTACATGAATGTGGATGTGCATGTATTATTATTTTATGAAGGAGAGCCTTCTGTACACTGACCAAATACTGTTGTCATTTAGGCCAACACTAAAGAATAAATGTTGGTAATGAATAGTAAATACATTTATATCCTTTATACATGTGTTTTAAATTAGATGAAACCAACCAAACAAAATATAATCTATGCTTACAAGTATTACTGTCAAAAGCCACTGTGGATATGTAGACTATGAAAAATATTTGAATTCAGGTGTAAATGATGTCTGAAAAATTCTTTTCATGTCTCAAGAGGGCGTAAGAGCACACTAAATGGCAAATGCTTAAATACAGTACGCATTTTGACTTGGTCTATTCGAAGACCAAGCTCCTTAAAGGCTAGCGTGCCAACTGTACCCACATGATCATCTCGCACGTTTATCAAGATTGTAAAATTGTCTCAAATCTTACATGTCATGAAGTATGCCTGAATTTAGAGCCCAGACCCACGTTTGCAATTATATAACGTATATCAAGAAGTTACCTATGGGTAATAAGATATTCAATGTTGAAGGACCACGGTGAAGTCAAAATCTGACCTGCCAAAAACACATTTCCCTCGATATCTTTGGATCTGCGCTGGCTATTGGTTTTCCAATGGTCAAAGAGGATGCTAATGCGCATACGGTAAAAATTAGACCAGAGTCTTGTTGTTAACAAAAGATATCCCCGTTGTCTCAACTGTACTCTATACTCAACTGTACTCAGTCTACCCTTTGTTTGTTGTGTTTAAGGAGCTGAAGAAGCTACAAGGTTGCGTTTTGCGTGCTTGTTGTGTGGCTATTCATAATGTCAGCTGCTTGGCTAACCACAGGCTGCAAGCCTGAGCTATAATGACAGCAGTGTATTCTGAAGTTTGGAGTCTCGCGAGTCGCGACAGCACTTGTTTGTAATAGTTTTCCACCATTTGGTTGGATTATAAATAGTGATGGTCTATTCACGAACATGACACTGATCGAAGAGATTATATAGTTTTGGATGAGGCGGGGTGGAGAGTGGGAGGGGGCAAGGAACATCACCTGACAGAAAACAGCTGATAGCTGTCAGAGCTTATACTAGCTATTTGTTTCTAATCAGTCATAATCAATCGTTGCTGTTACTTACCATACTCAGGATATTTTCTTTTTAATGCCAGTTCCACCATCCTTTTCCCTCTGGATTCTGCCATTGCAATTTGTGTGAAGTAAAGTGAGGTGACGTTTTGAATCCAAGTCTCTGATAAATTTGCCATGTCAAAAGGGTCCCGCGAGCATCCGAAATCTGGCGCCTTAAGTGTTCTCCATGGCCACAGTAACTTCGCTGGTAGCAACAGTGTTATTATTACGTGAAGTGATACAACACAGAATGACAGTAACTGACACGATACAAGGCAAGAATACAATAATGGCGTTTACTGCCCTTTTGCTTGGCTTTACTAGTACTTTTTGCAGTTACTGTACCCACCGATTTTCTGCAAAACGACATACATTTGAGATTCGATATTTTGTAACATGACAAAGAATGCTTTGAATGTTGTAAAAAACACAATAACTCATTTTCGCCAAAATATGCAGTTACTGCCCTTTTGCTTTGTACGGCAGAATTGCTGGTGCTAGCGCGCCACTTTCGGTAAGTATCTGATTTCTATGCGAATGATCTTGTTTTCAAACATATTTGTTGGCCGGGGAAAGAAATTCGAGCGCCTTCATGTAACACTGCCGTCTGCTTTCTATACAGCAAGAAAAAAACACAAACGAACTCGATCAGCCAAACGAGGATTCATCATGAGATGAGAACCGAAGATTATTCGCACCTTTGGCTTTCGACGCTTTGCTTGCTCCCTCTTGCAGACGAGAACTTCTGGCGCTTTTTACGATCGCTTGCTTGGCACTAAGTCTGTTGAAATACAAAACTAAGCTTTAGCGTCATCACTAATCGATACCTACTAAAGATATAGAGACTATTGTACCTTTTTTGTCTTCTCATTTCGAGCGACAACAAATGCTGGATGAAGGCCGTGTCCGTCGAGTACACACACTTTGACTTCAGCGCTTTGAAGGTATCAAGAATATCCTGCCGCACGTATAGTCGCCCATGATTCTTAGACCATGCTTTCCTGTAGCCTTCTCTCTTCTCTGTGCTCCTGATAAAGCTTCCTGGAGACAAGTGTTTACGGTCGCTGCCGTACTGCTTCCCTCCTCGAGAGGACATCCATCGAGAGGACGCAAAAACTTCTAGTTCCTCGACTTATACCGAACAAAAAATACCCAAAACAAAAGCCCTATGTTCAAGGAACTAAAAAATATGTATGTACAAGAAATTGAAGAATGTAGAGCGCCGATGGAAACGGATTTTTGGAAGATAAGTCACGATCGCCTTGATTTTGATTTCTTGTTAGGATGAACAGTTTTCAAAGTTCTGAGCATGTGCAGTTCACATGACTCAACTCCTCTAAGGTTGGAGTAACAATCCACAGGATGGTAGATCTCCAGGAACAGGGTTGGTGACCCCTGCTGTAGATTCTTAGGCTGTCTGGCATGAACTGCACGTTTGAGATCTCCCCAGAGTGGCTCAATGATACTGAGGTCAGGAGACTGGGATGGCCACTCCAGAACCTTCACTTTATTCTGCTGAAGCCAGTGACAGGTCAACATGGCCTTTGGAGGTAATCTTCATCCTGAAGTCCTTTAGAGTTTTGTTAGTGAACGTGTTATCTCTGCTCTAAGGTGTCCGCCATCCCCGTTATGTGATCAGCAGCTTTTGTGTTTTGGAGCACCTTTCTTTTTTTTTTTGTTTTTTAAAAAATTTGGCATCTCCAATCCCACCCGAATCTGGAATGCCCAATTGGAGAACTATGTACAAAGCTTGCTCGTATGCAACCCCTTGCTGCCAACTCAGGATAGTGAGGACAGTTCACTGCTCTCCTCCAAAGCACAGCCTGTCAGCCACTGATTCTTATGCACTCATTGGTTGAATCTTCGCAAGTTCAGAACGAGGGCGGAGGATACCCGGACATGAACAAACCCAGAGTCTTCCTGACGAGCGCCCGTCTGGCCAACAGGAGGCGCTGGAGCAACGAACAAAGCTGATTTTGCATCCCAAATCCGGCAGTCCCTTCCCAATTTGAAACCCTGTAGCGCAATGGCCAATTGTGGCCTACTCTGAAAAAGCTGCCGACCTCTGCCGGTGGATATGACCGGAGCTCGAACCCGCGACGTGATAGTCACCTCTGCACTGCAGTGCAGTGCCTTAGTGAGCTATCTGGCAGCTGTTTAGGAGCACCTTTCATGCTCAGCAAGCTGCAGTCTGCAATTTCTGCGTGAGGTATGTAAGTTGCTAACATATAAAAATATTCTCTAGCGATGCATAGCTTTCTGAAATGTACGATCCCACCCCGAGTGGAAGTGACAACCCTCTGTGGCTCATGGACTACAGTATAACTGGACTGCTAGTAAAATCACAGTATCAAACATAATTTCATGCACCTTTGGCTGTAAGCTTCATTGGTTGACCGGCTAACTAGTTAAAACGAGCAGTGTAACAATAGTGTTGGTATGGAAACGGGTGGTGCTGCTGCAAGTGTTGTTGCTTCTTGCAGAAAGATGTCTCGGCTAGAGTTGGTCTCATAGGTTAGCCTAGCTGGCCACAATCGGCTTGAAGACGAGATGTTACCACATCTTGTGAACAAGCTTATATTTGGGGAGTTTTGTGCACATAGAAGCGTAGGGCATGGATCTACATATCACATTCTGTACACCACCACAAAATGATAACTGTTCCGTAATAGTCAGCATTTTCTTATAATTGATCTGGATGGGTATTGATTGCATTCGCCTCTCTCATTTCAACTCACTTTCGAGCTTTAGGGGTGGGCTAAGGGGGCATGTTTCAGGAAATCTGCAAAAAGGGGCTCGACCTCCTCTTCCAGCCCCAGCTTCCATTTCATGATTGCCTCTGTAATTAGATTGAATTTGTGATCAAATGTTATTTTGAGGTAAACACTGACAGATATTGGTCACTATACTTTTCTGAAAGCGTATTTGTCCAAGAACCACAGGCCCAAAAATGGGCCTGTCACCAACACTCAGGGGGCAAATTCTCACTCTTTTATTCCTGAAAGCTATTTATCTTTTGAGTATATTTTTTTGTGATAGTAAGTTGGAACTTGTTGCTTTGTGATTTGAACAGCCTCTGAAGTAGCCTTCTTATTCAAAATGAATGGGATTGTATTGAGATTAAAGGAAGTGCACGACTAATACATTTTGGTCTGTATCATCGAAGGAAAACTGATCAACTTACCAAAACTGTGTTTCCTGAAAGCATACACCCTCTAGATGTAATTTAACATGAGTTATAATCAGTCAAGCCCCCCTACAATGTGTTGCCAAATACAAAATCCATTTTGCCGTAGTAAACAGAGACTGGCTGATACTGATACTAACCCTAACCCTAACCCTAACCCTAACTACCTAACCATATATTTGTAAAGTTGCGCCCTCGTAATCAATCAAACAGGTTAGTAGAATATATCATCAGGACAATGAGGATGTTTTCAGCTCATGTTAAATGACATCTAGAGGGCAGGTGCTTTATGAAAATATGTAGTGGTTTTATCAGTTTTTCTTCAATGATACAAACCAAAACACATGTATATTAGTGATGCACTTCTTTCATATGAATCCATACAATCCCATTTATTTTGAATGGGAGGGCTATTTGAGGGGCTGTTAAAATCACATAGCTACAAGATCAAACTTGTTATCATACAAAAATATACTCCAGAAATACATAACTTTTAGGTGCACATCAAATACATCAGGGCGACCCCCTGTGGCTAATGGACTATATAACATAGTTGTGATGCAACAGGGGATACGTCTGTACAGTCCCTTCACTGAGCCTCTATCTGTACCAGCTGCATGCCTCTGTCACAATGCCTGGCACAATTTAATTCCCTTTCAGATCTAATTCAAATTCAGTGTTGTTGCATTTCAGTAAAAGCACAAAAGTGAATGTCTTTGGTCCCTTTGAACTCCTGAGCAACAGCAGCAGGTAATAAATACAAAATATACCAATGATAAAGTGCCTCTGTTAAAGAGAGTACAGTTAATATATGAATAAATAGATATAATGCACTGAAAGCATTCCATCCTCCAATACAAAGACAAAAAAGCAGCCAGGGACACTGAAACAGCTTGTCATGGCACCGAGGTCAGTGATAATGAGGAGTCTATGGAAGAAACAGATCACATAAGATAAAAAGTATATAAAAACAGCTGAAACAGCAAAATAGATTTGTTCGCACATATTTGGACTTACGTTTAATGGTACTGCCCACTGCTGTGCCAAGCTGTGGCAGCTTCCCCTTCTTTCTCCTAAGGCTGTAGCTGTTCCACACTTAGTTGGAGGCCATGGAGCGCAAAACCCTCCTCTCACACTCCCCAGGATTGGACCCACCAGCAAGGCTCGGATGGGAAATCTTAGGAAAGCAAACAACCATGGTTAAAGCAAGTACTGTTTTTGCTTTGAATTTTTCACGTGGTGGTGGTGGTGGTTTTGGGGGGGGGCCAAATTAATGGATCTTTGAAGATGTACTGCTCATCTTTCTTAGCTACTGGTAGCGTGATCCACCAACAGGGAACTACAGATGAAAAAAGCTTAATGGCAGGGCCATGTGGCACTCTTGGTGGGATGTGTACACTGTAGCCTAAAGCAACTTCACTATTATTCGTACATTTACCAATTTTTTTGTGACGTCTCTATTTTTAAGGCGCTCTTCGAGGTTTGCTAATTCGGTCTGAGTTTGTGCCTGCTGTAACTCCATAGTAGCTTCCCCAGGGTCCCCACGTTGATTTGCCCTTTGCAAAAGTAGAGCCTCTCTCTGATTCTGCTCAATAATTTCAACCTTTCTGAGGAGAACCTCTAATATCGCTGTAAAAAATGAGTGGCGTGTTTCTGGCAGTTGGTGTCATTTGCATACGCGGTGTTTCTACAAGACAAGTCGCAATTTGAACTATGTAACATGTTTTACCGTTGATATTCTCTGCCCAGATGGACATGGTTTCTCTTCGGTCACCAGAGTAGTGTGTAAAAAAGCATATTTTGTTGTGTTAGTCTAGACAGATAACTGTTATAACCTGTGGATAAGAGTTACTAGTTTGCTTTTAACCACCCTCTCCACCCGCCACTTTACCATTACCGGTTGAGCTAGGCCATGGTGGTTCAATCGAAGATGGAATCGAATCACCTACAGAAAGTAAAAAACAATAATTCAATGTCTTTTTTTTTTTGTTTCAAACCCTGGCGGTCTTAGCTCATAGAAGTTATAGTTATATGTCATCATCATTCATCATTCATCATCATTCCCATACATAATTTTACCGTCATTGTCTGTATAAAGTTGTCTTGGCGGTGAAGATGGAAGCAAGTCATCTACAGAAAGTACAAGAGAAGAATTTTGGTTATGTGTTTTTATTTCGAATCTTAGTCTTCTTGACTCATATAATTATTGGTATTTGCTTTTAACCATCATTCCCTTGCATAACTTTACCGTCATCAGTCACTGGCCATGAAGTGAATTGTTGAGGGGAGTGCTGTGGGCAAGGCCATGGGATGGTGAATTTTGGACTACAAGGCTGTGGAGTGGGAGATTCTGTCTGGGGTGGAAGGAGGAAGGGAAGTCTTAAAATGTGGAACTTTATTTTCTTTTTCCTCCAGTGTTTTGTTTTATCCTGAACAGAATCCTATTAGCCGAACATAAAGAAAATCTTTACAAATTGTTTAGAATTGCTGCTTGCACATTTCACACTAAGTTACTGCAGTACACAAGGATGTCCGGATATACCATTGTAAATTTTTTTGGTTTGACAATGATGAGCCTCCCTTTGTCCTCCTTTCCTGTCTTCACACTGGACCTTGTCTCCACCCTCCTGTTCCTCCTGACCGCCTGATCCCAGTCATCTAAACTAAGTAAGGTTGACCAAAACAATTTGTGGGAATTTTCAGCCAGAAATAACACTCAGTGTTAATTTGTCAGTTTTTGCGTACATCACCGCTTGTTATTGCCACCCATTTACACACCTGTTGTGGAAAAGATTCTTATTGGCCTTTTCAGCCATGTTTTGGGACCAGGCAAAACTTTTTCTTTTGTCCTCTGTGTGTGGTTGTTGAATGGCCAGGAGCTGCATGTCTTCTCAAATTGAAAACAGAAACAAAACAAAAAACTTCACAACAGCATTGGTGTTCTGCGGAACTTAAATAGAATTTGTGACATGATTGACGTAAAGGTTTTTAGCATGTATTTACATCTCCCTCTTTAGTTATCCAATTGCTGGCCACAATACCAGCAGTCTTATCTCCCAAAAACTCCACAATTCTATACATTTTGTAATCCAGAACAGAAAAGTTGAAATTTGATACAGTAAAGAATTATTGTTTCTGTATAAAAAATTACAATGATAATACACTGATGAGAGCACAAATGACAACATACTGCAATGTCATGAAGAATGGCCATGAACATGATTTTTTTCCCTGACAGGAATCTTGATTGGACTATGTTTCAGGTTGTCTTTTGGGATCCACCTCAAAACAGTGTCACTGACCTTGAATTTTAGTACTCCGATGAATGTGGAGTCACAAGGGACACTGAAAAGTGGTTCTGGGTGCTGGAAAACACAGCACGGCTGGCTTCCGTCCCTCTTCTCTATGACCTCACAGCATTCGCGGCAATTCAAAATAAAAGAAGAATTGGACTTCCACCTGCCATACTCCATTGGCTGTTGTGCGCATTCCTCAAGCCTTTTAACCACTTGTGACAGGGGGCATCTTCCACTCCTTACCATCCTCTTTATGGTCTGAAGACAATTCTCAAATTTAAAAGCGCTACAGTTGTCCAATCCTGCAAAAGTCACGGCATTCTCCGCAATGTGCAACATTGAGTGCACCTTGTAGACAAGAAACGTTACCATAAAGTTCTCGACCTCTCTCAACGAAAAATCTGAAGAGGTCAGCAGCATACTTTCAGTGTTGCTCGACTAATGCTGGACTTATGAGAATGTTCATCGCCACACTGAATGGCGTGAAGTGGCCAAAACATTCATCTTTAAGGACCCCCTTCAGTACAATCTTTCCTGTACACAACATAAACTGCCTATATATTCCATAGACACAGACATTGGAACAGGGGAGGCGGGAGAGCACCCCCGTCCCCACCCTCCATCAGCCACATACTGCCCCAAGTCTTATTATTATTTTATTTTAATAATGAATCTGAATTCAAATGTCTGACTTACATTTATGTCTTTCATATCATAAAAAATTATATGCTTTCTATATCTTGTATGCAGCCAAATGACATGTGCCAGAGGCAGCCTATGGAGACAGTGCAATTTGAAAAAAGTCTCCTTTGTTTTGATATGTAAGCGTGCGCATTGTTTATTTCCTGCTTGCTAGCAAAGGCGGTAAATTCAAGCAACAATCAAGACATTTCACAGAAGTGGATTTCGCATTTCTTTTCCAAAGCTCACACTGAGTCTTCTATGCAAAGTCCTGAATAAACATAGGGAAAGCATATTAATTCTTTTTAATTCTGACGCCCAGGTCGCCTTGTTTCTACTTGAGGTGAGTAGGGCTTAGTCCCGTTTCAAGAGAACAGGGTTAGTGGTGAAACTGAGTTTTCCAGTTCACAATGCGAGTCCTGTCCAATTCTGAGTCAGTAACTGCAGCAACATACTCTGTGAAGCTAACCTGTTCACTGGCAGGTTTTCAAATAAATCAGTTTCTTCTCCTCCTGAAACTGCAGACTGAGGAGGTTTTAGACATTGCGTGTCCGTTCCTTGAAGAGACCGAGGACATTGAAGCACAAATACTGAGAACAATTCTCTGTTAGGAGAGTTATTCAACCGCGTTTGGATGTTTTATCATTTTCGGACGAATATTTGTCTGAGCGTTCCATTTCTCGGTGGAATATACACTGAACAAAAATATTAATGCCCCATGTCAAATTTTTGTCCCCCGTCGCCCCGCGGAACGGGGGACATAGAAATGTTGTTGTCTGTCCGGAACCAGTGTACTCGCAATAACTTTTGACAGCTTTGACGGAGGATCACCAAATTCACACCACATATGCCTCTCATGAAGGCCTTGCTCAAGTTCAATGATGATTGACCTCGACCTAGTTTTCAAGGTCACTGAGCAAAAACATGTGAAGAACACTGTACTCGCAATAACTTTTGACAGCTTTGATGGAGGCTCACCAAATTCATGATATTCTGGCTTGTATATTGGCTTGTTAGGTTGATCTCAGCCGTGGGCACAAAACTATGCCTTGGCGATGCGTCCATCATCCACAAGTCATGAAAATTGTAATTTAGCTCATATCACAATGATCCATCCCTCATCCATCTCTCTGTTCAACCAACGACCAATGAGCTACAGTGTCATAGTGCTTCAAATTATTAGTGGAACAGTGCACCACATTTTTTTCAGCCATCAAAACAGTTCTTGCCACATGCTGCTGGTCACTTCTACGACGGGGGACACAAGGCCTTCAGGCCAGCAGGCCATTTTTGAGTTTTTATTAACATGAGTGTGTTATGGCCCCAATTTGTTATTACATTTACAACCCAACAGCAAGGGATGACAGACACAGTTTTAAAAACATTTAATCAACAGACAACTAAGCAACAAACTAACCTACTGACCAAGATTGATTAACAAAACAAAAAACAGAAATATTTACAGTCCCTTTTTGGTGGGGTGGCTTGGTGATGTCCTGGGTGAGGAAAATGCTCTAACACCGGCAAAAATCCACAAAAGAAACTTCACAGGTCTTGAACAGAATGACAGGTCGGGTCACATGTATCCTTCTCTTTGCAATTTCTCCTACTACTTTACTGTCTCAATTCTCCCCTCTATATACTCTTTTGCAGACCCCTCCCAGCTTTTAGACTTTTTTTTTCTTTTCTCTAAGACTTGTTTCAGACATGCCCGAAATTTGCCCAAACCTAGCTCCAGTCTGAGCTTAACAAAAAAAAGATAAATACTGCCATCCAGTGGCCTATATTCACATTACACCTCCATTCCAAAAGGGAAAAATTTTGACTCATAAAGGCAAAATTTTTCTTTTCAATACAAAATGGTTAGGTGAACACTTGTCTATATATACATACGGGATAAGCAATCAGCAATCACATTGTCAGCACCCTTTACATGCTTAATTTCCAAGTCAAACTCCCGTAAAATCAAACTCCAATTCAACAATCTCCGATTCTTGTTTTTTATCTTACTCAAAAACATTAACGGATTGTGGTCAGTGTACACAATCATTGGCTTTTGCCCTGGACAAACATAAACATCAAAGTGTTGTAAAGATAGAACCAGAGCCAACAGCTCCTTCTCTATAGTGGAATAGTTTCTTTGGTGGCGATTGAACTTCCTGGAGAAGTATGCCACGGGATGCTCAATGTCATCAGAGTCACTTCTCTGTAGGAGCACAGATCCACAAGCTTGGTCGCTAGCATCGACCGCGATGGAGAACGGTTTGTTGAAGTCAGGAGATTTGAGCACGGGGAAGTGACACAGCAGAGACTTCAGGCGATCGAAGGCTCTCTGGCATGCATCATCCCAAGTGAACTTTACGCCTTTCTTCAGTTGGTTAGTGAGACTGAGAGCAATCTCAGCAAAGTTCTTGCAGAACTTGCGGTAGTACCCGATCATTCCAAGGAAGCGGCGCTAAGCATTTTTGTTGTCTGGAACTGGAAAGTCCATGATGGCTTGGACCTTAGCATTTATGGGTGCCACCTTACCCTGGCCTATGACGTAGCCAAGATAGGTGACAGTAGCACAACCAAAGTCACTCTTGTTCAGGTTAACAGTCAGGTTAGCCTGGGTCAGGTGCTGGAACAACGTCTCTACATCTTTTAGATGTTCTTCCCAGGAGTCACTCCATGTTATCAGGTCATCGATGTATGCACCCGTGTGTGGCAATCCGGCGATTGTAGACTGTATCATCCTTTGGAACGCGGCTAGGGCATTTTTCATTCCAAAGGGTAGGACTTCATACTGGTACAACCCAGATGGTGTGGCAAAAGCAGAGATGCTCTTGGCCCTCTCAGTTAAAGGCACACACCAATAACCCTTCAATAAATCAATCTTGGTCAGAAACTTTGCTTGCCCTACTCTATCAATACAATCATCAATCCTAGGTATTGGAAACACATCAGTTCTAGTTACAGCATTGACTTTGCGATAATCTGTACAGAATCTAGTACTTCCAACAGGGTTTGGAACTAGCACACAGGGTGAACTCCAATCTGAGTTGGAGGGTCTGATAATATCATGTTCTAACATGTACTCAACCTCTTTCTCAGCAATCTTTCTCTTTTCAGGATTCATCCGGTACGGATGCTGTTTTATTGGTTTGGCATCACCAACATTACATCATGAGAGGCTAAAGAAACTGTTTTTGGAACATCAGGAAACAGATCCTCATATTTCTTGATCAACCTCTCAAACTGATCTCTCTGTGAGGGTTCTAAGTGCTGGAGTTTTTCATCAAGATTTTGCAACACTTCAGAATTTGACAATTTACATGAAAGAACTTCAGCTTTAATTCTAGGTTCATCATCTTGAAACTCCCCCTCATCTTCAGAAATCTCGGCCATAGGAGAATCTGAAGTGACAGCTGCAACCCTAGCATTTCTGTCATGATAAGGCTTCAGCATGTTAATGTGACACAATTGTTTTGGTTTTCTCCAATCTGGAGTCTTCACAATGTAATTGAGATCATTGAGTTTTGTCAGAATTTCATAAGGACCATGAAATCTAGCCTGCAATGGATTGGACTGCAAGGGAAACAACACAAGGACCTTGTCTCCTGGTTTAAACTCACGGCTTCTAGCCTTATGGTCATACCAAGTTTTCATTTTTCCCTGACTTGATTTCAAGTTCTCTTTGGCTAAGTCACAAGCTGCACACAATCTTTCCTTGAACTTGCTAACATAGTCTAACAGACTGATGTGCGGCTCTTCCTCTTGCCATTGTTCACTCAATAATAGCAAAGGTCCTCTCACTTCATGACCAAACACTAGCTCAAACGGATTAAATCCAGTAGACTCCTGCACTGCTTCTCAAGCTGCAAACAACAGCAAATGAACACCTTCATCCCAGTCTTTTTCATGGTCATAACAATAAGTCCTCCTCATTGTCTTGAGAGTGGAATGAAACCGCTCTAAGGCACCCTGACTTTCTGGATGATAGGCACTAGAAAGAACCTGCTTTGCACCTAGTTCATACTCAACCTGCTGAAACAAACCAGAAGTGAAATTGCTACCTTAATCTGACTGAATCTCCCTGGGAAGGCCAAACAACGTGAAGAACTTTATCAAAGCCTTCGAGATTGCAGTTGCCTTGATGTTACGTAGAGGTATGGCTTCGGGGAATCTGGTAGATGCACACATGATTGTCAACAAGTACTGATTTCCAGATCTAGTCTTGGGTAATGAACCAACACAATCAACAGTGACCTTAGAGAATGGCTCCCCAAATGCTGGGATAGGCTGCAATGGAGCTACAGGTGGGTCTAACTGGTGTTTTCCAACTACCTCACAAGTGTGACAGGTTTTGCAAAAGTTTGAAACGTCTTTCCGAAGCCCAGGCCAAAAGAAGTGTTTCATGATCTTATCAACAGTCTTGTTCACACTAAGATGACCCCCTAAAGGTAAACTATGAGCCATTGTTAAGATCTCATTCCTGTAGACCTTCGGAACAACAATTTGCCTGACCACTGCCCAATCTGCATTGGCAGGGATATCAGGAGGGCGCCACTTCCGCATCAACACACCATCCTTGAGATAATACCCAACTGGAACTGCGTCTATTTCTTTATCAGGAAGGGCTCTCCTCCTTAGTGCACAAATTTCAGGATCATTAGTTTGCTCCTCAATCAACTGCTTTCTGGACAGAGACAAGTCTCCAGACACATCAGAATCACTAAACCCATCTGGCTGGCTGAACAATGAACTGATAAAAGTGTCTGATAAGTTCTCAAACGGAGAAACCATAGTAGGCCAATCAAAGTCATGAGGCGAACCACCTGAGTCCTGACCATTCAATGTGCTGGACGGCACCACAACATCTTCTTCTTTAGCCTTCTTGGCCATAGCACGAGTCACTGCGCAAGAAGGATACAGAGATGGGTCCTCATTCCCATCTTCAGTGCTCGGCTGTGAAGTAAGATGTACAGGGGGAACTACTTTGCCCCCAGCCAGGTCATTGCCTAGCAACAGAGAAACACCCTTTATAGGTAGACTTGACATAAGTCCCACCTTTACCTGTCCTGTAACTAAATCTGACTTCAAGAATATAGAGCGCAGGGGTACAGATACAGTCTTCCCTTCAATACCTTGTTCAAGTATGAAATCCCCTGAAGCGGTCTCATCACGTAACTCCAAGGAGTCCATCAACAAAAGTGACTGAGAATCTCCGGTATCCCTTAGGATATGTATGGGGACAGGAGTAGTATGCTCATTCAGAGCCACAAATCCCTCTGACACAAATGGAAGAAATTCCTCCCTCACGAAGTCAGCTGTATCAGGCTTTTTAGCCCCACAAGAAGCAGGCAATTTAGCAGATCGGTTATCTACTACAGGGGTTTCTAACCTTGTTTTCACAAAGGCATTTGGTTTGGTATCCTTTTCTTTTTCTTTCTTAGCTTTAAGGAACCAACAGTTAGTTTTAACATGTCCAGATTTCTTGCAATAACTGCAAACTAGACCACTTTTGTCACTGTCAGCTTTCACACTTTGATCAGACCTGTTACTGGATTTCTGAGCACCATCACCAGATTTGTCTTTGTCTTTGGGTGAGGAATCTTGGGTATCACCATAACCCTTTTTCTGAATTTGGGACCATCTATTGTTACAGCTAGACTGAAATTTGTACTTATGTGTGAGAACATATTCATCTGCAAATTTGGCAGCTGATTTCAAATTCAGTGCTTGCTTCTCATTAAGGTAGGTCTTAACATCATCCTTAACACAGTTCTTGAATTCTTCAACTAACACCATCTCTTTTAGTGAGTTGAAATCATCTTTGACTTCCATAGAAGTACACCAGCACTCAAAGCAAACCTTCTTCTCATTAGCAAATTCCACAAAAGTCTGATTTTCAGATTTCTTCAGACCCCTGAATTTCTGTCGGTAAGAAATTTGTGAAATTTCCTGGGATTCATTGGAATTCAAAGCCCGCAAATTTAAACTTTTAAAACCTCCGACTAACGTCGTCAGTTTTAAACTAAATTTGCAGGCGTTGAATTCCAATGAATCCTGGAAATTTCAAAACGTAACTATTTATCTTTATATTCCCTCTCAGCAATCGCCCTGTTCTAGTCTCCGTCTCTTGCTCAGCTTTACCTGTGAGATCTCTCGCACATGCTTAATTACTTTCCTGCACTTGTTATCTGTGGACTAAGAACTCCTTGACCGGAGCTGTTTAAATGTCAAAGGCTGTTTGTGTGATTCCCGTCCGTGTCTTGGCTTTCGCCAGTTTTCGTGGTTAGGGTTTCCCTCATGTGATTTTCCCATTGTAAATTGTCTGATCCACCTCACCTTTTCCCTGCGTAGCATGTGACTTGCCTCCCGTCTATTTAAGAGTCCTCACTGCAGTTCGGACTTTGTCAGAATGTTGATCAATATTTCTTTGTGCAGAGAGCCGTGTATGCCATTGAGTATTGTTTTTCTTCTACTGGTTTGTTTAACTTGCCATTTATTCTTGCCATTGCCCTTCTTGTATTGTTTTGTCATTTTGAATTTTGACCCATTTTTGTATGACCACGATTTCTGTGTTTGGATGCCCCGTGTATGACCCTTGGCTTTGTTGATCGACTATGACTTTTTGCCAACCGTTTATGTACCTTTGCTCATCTGTCTTCCTGGTTCTGTCCCTTGCCTGTCTAGTCGACACCGTTTTTGGATTTCGTATTGTGGCTTGGCAATTCTTGTGTTTTTTTTTTTTGGCTTTGACCTGGACTCCATTAAAGGCATATGTTTTTTGGATTTCCATCTCTTGCGTGTGGTTCCTGAACGCTACATCACAATTAGGGTTAGGCAATATATGAAGCCAATCAAAATTCATTTTTGTTAATGACTAATCTTCAGATCACCATCCATTACATCTTGATATTGGCATCAGCAAATGAATGACAATCCTTTGAACATACTGGGGGTCAGGTTGAAGCAATTGAATGTTCAGTATGTCGTGTGTCCACCATTTGCATCTCTCAAAGCAGCACATCTCCTTCGTGTGGAGTTAATCAGGTTGTCTATCATGGCCTGAGGAAAGTTATTCCATTCTTCCCATTGGACCACACGGAGCTGGCACACATTATCAGGAACTGGAACACAGTTGCAGACACATCGATCCTGAAAATCCCGAAGATGCTCTATGGGTGACATGTCCAGCGAAAACGCAGGCCAGTCCAGACATGGAATGTGCTCTGCTTCAAGGAACTGCATGCAGACCGCTCTGGCGGACATCCTTGCATCCAGCATGCCAATGGCACGTTCCCGCATGACCTGAGGCATGACTTTTGACAAAATTTGACATTTTGGGGTGGCCTTTTATTGTCCCCCGTATGAGTGTCTGGGTACTGCTCATTCTGTCTGATCACTGTCTGGAAATGCCACACCCATGTACTGAGTGAAATCACTGTGCAAATGCTCACTGACAGAAAGATGGATAAAAAAATGGTTCAAAAATCAATAGAAATATCCCTATTGTACAAGTAAAAGTCAGCATATGCTCACCTTGAGATGTTAACTCCATGTGGCATCAATATTTGACATGGGGCGTTTATATTTTTGTTCAGTGTATAATTAATTTCAACAAAATTTTCAGCCCGCATATTGCTCGTGTGACACACCGAGAACATTCTCTCAGTTCAGAACAAATTGCGTAACTCATTATCGTTTTGTTTTATTGCGGAAAGAAACAACCACGACTTCATTAAAGGCACAGTCAGTTTCTACCATGAGTGGGCTCTTCGAAGTACAAAATAATGAATAACTCTCTGGAGAGTTTTTAATTCTTCACAATACATGTTGCAAATTTGCTAATTTGCTGTGATGAATGATCTGCAGTTTGTTGTTCAATTCATTCCAAGTCAAAAGACCTTAAGATATAACAACTAATGTTTTAAAATGTGAAGATTAAAGTCTGTGGAATCATCTTGAAATAAATTATTTGCATCAGCTTGGAATGAGGGGAAAAAAAGATTCCACTGGTATCATCTTAAATAAAATAAGAACAACTTAAACTTGCATATTTAAATTTTTTGCTCCCTGCACGAACAAATGCAGTAGTTAACTGATACTTGGCATTTCTTTAACCCAGACTTTGTACTCTGCTCTGCAAGCACTCTGCTGCACCTTTAACAGACCACAAATTCATAACTCTCAAGATGGGTGACCAACATAATAAACCAACAATAAGGGGATATTGGAAATTTAATAATTCCTTATTAAATGATGAGGAATTCAATGACTGTATTAAAGAATACAGAACTACTGATGGTAGTAATGGATACAAACAAAAATGGGAGTTTTTTATGTATAAAGCTAGACTTATTGCTACTAAACTGATCAAGGCTGGAAGGAGTCAGTTAGAAACTGAGCTATTGCAACACTTAAACGGGTTTACCAAAGAAAATAATACAGAAGAAGAAAAATTAGAAATGAAAAAATCAGTTTACAACTGGATAATCTTTTTTTGAATCTAGCAAGAGGTGCCTTTGTGCGTTCTAGAGCTAAATGGCTGGAAAAAGGGGTAAAAAACTCCAGGCATTTTTTTGCCTTGGAGAAGAGGAACGGTCAAAAGAAAATGCAAAATTCTCTTAATATTGGTGGAAATATCTGTAATGATGCAACTGTAATTTCAAAACATATTTGTAATTTCTATAGAGAACTATATACATCCAAATGTAATAGTTGTACAGCGGAAGTGTTCATTAAAAAAATAGAGAAATACATCCTAGATAATTCATATGTATTGCTTTGTGACTCTGACATAAATAAAGCTGAGATGAAGAAAGCTCTCCTTTCAATGAAGAAAGGCAAAGCCCCAGGTATAGATGGGCTAACTGTAGAATTCTATGTTAATTTCTCGGAACACATTGAGAACCCATTATTTTGTATGTTTCAAGAATGCTTTGAGCAGTGACATATGACTTCAATTATGAAGCAAGCTGCAATTTCTCTAATCCCTAAACCAGGGAAAGATGCACATTCTGTCGAAAATTTGCGCTCAATATCACTGTTTGATCACTATTTGATTGAAAAATTACGCAGCCTTGGTCGGATGGAATTCAGGGCCTCTGCGCTGCATTAAATGGATGAAGGTTACAAGCTTTTGGTCGTTAAAATTGCTTAAATCCATGTGGAACCGGTGGCACTGAGATTGCACTTACACGGCACCAGTGGGGCTTGCTATAGCCTTAGTCACCGGGGAGGTCCATATGGTACTATTGTTTAGAAAATGAAAAGTGATCTAACAGCCTGGAATAAGTGTTGGGCCTCTGTGCTGCAGGAAGTGGATGGAGGGGTGTTGACTGTTTCCTGACCAGGCTCACTTGGCACATGCCAGAGGACGGTACTTTTATTATCATGCAGTAGTTATCCAGTGCCTCACACCCCTTTCTTCTGTGTCTCTTTCCGAGGATCTTCCTTCCACTTCCCTGAGTCCTGGACCGTATGAGCCCTGTCCCTCACCATGAGCGCTGGCTGCTGCTGTCCTGCTGTCCTGATCCGATCCGGTTTGGCCCTGGTCCAGTCCTGCACCATCCTCGACTTGCCACTTACTGAAGCTACCGTTGCCACTTTAGATGGACTTAAATGGAACTCTTCTGTCGTTTCACTCCATTTTACTTTTTGTTCTTAATTAGCTAGCCCGCGGAGGATGGGCTCCCCCACTATGGCCGGGTTCCTCCTGAGATTTCTTCCCACTGGGGAGTTTTTTCTCACCACTGTTGAAGGATTTTTCTCCCTACTGGGAGTTTTTTGCCTCATTTACTGTAGTGGGGAATAGGCTGGGCACTGCCTTTTTATTTCTTTAAACTCTCACTGTAAAGCGTCTTTGTGACAGTCTCTGTGAAAAGCGCTATACAAAATAAATAGAATTGAATTGAACTGTTAACAATTGACCTCAAAATTTTGGCGTTAATCTTTGCAAAAAGATTTAGGACTGGCCTTGATGATATATCAGAGACACAATCAGGTTTTATTAAAAATCGCCATATTACAAATAACATAGGACTGGTACTTGACGACTTTCTCAAGACGTATACATACGTCTTGAGTGGACAAACAATCCCGATTTGGAAAATCGCCAGATTAAGCGAGAAAGTCGTCAAGTTGGCAACTCTAAGACTTTAGCGAAATCGACAGTGCATCGTTCATTTTCGGCAGGGTGACATGCTAAAATAAGCGAATTTACGAGAATGTGGATGTAACAGCTACGTCTTACAATTCATTGTTAAACATCTGCATTAACAATAACGTCATATTTGGAAGTTTTACTTACCAACCGAAGGAGACACGTCTGATTCCGCTATCTCTGAAAGCAGCCTGGGCCGGTACGCGCAAGCGCAGTAAATGGCAAAGACGGATGCGAAAGATGTTGCAGTTTCATAGTCTTATGCTACGAGTCAACAGTTTATGTTGCGGTTTTTGCAGTTTCGGTAGCGGGGTATTATTTTTCTGTTGCTATTTCCGCGATTAATGTAGGCATTTCAAAGTTTTTGTGTGCTGAGGCCACGTTTTCTTTGGTAGGCCTGATGCTACTGCTGGACTTTTACAAAGCCTTTGACTTCCTTGAGCATCAATTTATATTTCAAACTCTCAAGCTATTTGGATTTGGTCAACCCTTTATTAATATAATTCAGATGCTTTATAATAACATAAACAGTTCAGTAATATTTAATCTTAACACTACCCAAAGATTTAATGTTGAGCATGGAATAAGGCAAGGGTGTCCTCTTTCTTTTTATTTCTACTAGTGACAGAGCTTCTTGCTTTAAGTATAGCTAATGACCCTGATTTAAAGGGTCTCTCCATTTTTGAGAGTGTTATCAAAATATCGCGACTGGCAGATGACACAATTTAATTTTTGCAAGACAAAGAACAACTTCCCCATGCGCTGGCTCTTGTAGAGCAATTTTCTAATGCATCAGGTCTCAAGTTGAATATTTCAAAATGTGAAATATTACCCCTACATGACTGCAACGACACCATAATGAATAACATCCCAGTGAAGCAAACAGTTAAATATTTAGGAATACAAATAACTAAGGACCCCAAGATTAGGGAGGAATTGAATTTTGCAGGAAAAATAATTAAAGCCAAGAACATCTTTAACTCCTGGTTACAACGAGATCTAAGTATATATGGAAGAATTTTACTGTCTAAAACAGATGGTCTGTCTCATTTTGTTTATCCCTCTCTTTCTCTATTTTTGAAAGATAAAGCAATAATCAGATCAACAGAATATTTCTGGATTTCATATGGAAAAATAAACCTCATAAATTGAAGGAGGAAGTGCTGACTGATTGTAAAGCTAATGGAGGTCTAGATTTTTTAGACTTCTCTAACACAATTGATTCCTTCAGGACTGGATGGATTAGAAGATGTATTTCTCAGCCTAACCCACTGTGGTTTTTTATCCCTAATCACATATTCAATGAATTAGGTGGTTTTTCTTTTATTCTTAAGTGCAACTTCGTCCCATCTAAATTTGGTTTTAAAGGAACAGTTCACCGTATTTTCATTATGAAATATGTTTTTCTATGAAATGAGACAAGATGATACATAACTCTCCGAGCTTTGAGCGACCACCCAGTCAGCCAGACGCGCTGCCACTCCTGTTAGCATTTGTAGCTAGACTCATTGTGGTCAGCGGTATTTTTCGGGGCTGTAGTTAGATGCGACCAAAGTCTTCCACGTTTTTCCTGTTTGCATAGGCTTATATGACCAGTGACATGAGTTCGGGTTCGGGTATGCAAATCCAAACGTGGCTTTTTCTATGCTGTGGGAAGTGCGTACTATAATGACAGGCGTAGTAAAAAATCCTTTTATATAGCATCTCCTTAATGTCTCCTAAATTCTCTGGCTGCATGCACAGCCATTTTAATCCTTTCTGTCTTTCACTCAATTTTGCTTGCACAGTTGATGACCATTGCCACAAAGGCCAAAAACCACCTTTTATCCACACTAATATAGTCACACTCACTTCTTGGTTCTTTTGCTACTGTCTCCTCAGACTCTGTAATTCTCTCCACCCTCTTAACACACTCGGCATATGAACATCCCTCCTCTGCTCTTATCATATTAATTTTTCTTTCCTGAATTCTTTGTTCTAACCAACCGCAGATCTCCAAGCTTTTCGCCCACAAACTTTCCGACCATATGTGGGTCTTAAAAAATCCCATCTATTTGGGTTACTGCCACCATCCCAACTAGATACACTTCCACTTTCCTCAACACATCACTAGATTCGCCCGAAGAACTTAAATAATCTTTCTTCCTTCTCTTTTTATGTTCATTTCCTTTTTTTTTCTCATTCTCCAACTCTATTTCTGAATCCGTTTTCCCGCCCTTCGCTGTAACCTAGTGCAAGTCTGCATGCAAGAGTTGAAGTGCAACCAGAGTGGATCCCGCATATTTTTTGAATGTCGACTCGGACAAACTGATTGGCAGCTCTGGTGGGGGTGGCCTGGCAGGGTGGCCAATCATTTTCCAGGGGTAGCCACTGCCACCCCCAGCCACCCCGATGGCCACGCCCCTGGGCTCTCGTTCTGGGAGGACATTGGATTACCTTCCCAGTTGTTTGATCAGGCGTGGGCGGCGCCTTTCCCTAAGGTTATATAAGCCAGATTTCTGTCGCGCCTCTTTTGTTGGAGAGTCTGTTTTTAGCTATGCACTGGCCAAAGATATCTGCAGTCAGGTTTTTATGACTTTCTATCTTTGTATTATAGGAGTTTTTTTTCTCCCTTTTTTCTGTCTCACATTGCTTCTGTTTTGCAGACCATTATACGTCCTTTGGAAGCGCAAGTACTTTTTATTTGGTCTAAACTATTCTCTTTGTTTGTACTATGTCCGTACTGCACTTTCTCTCTAGTCGTTGCAGTTGGCCTCCTATTCCACCGGCCATTACAGTACTACCCCAATGACTGGGGTTTACAAGCTAGTAGTGCATTGGACAACTTAAGACTAATACAGAACCTTGGTGAATTTGCTAAAATTGAAGCAAGTAATACCAATGTAGAATATTTAAGCAGCTAAAAGCTGTAACTGTGTTTACCTGAAGTCACAAAAGAAAAGTTTTCAGCAAATTGGTCCCTAACATCTTCCTGACATTGTATGCATTGCAGGATGTGCTGAAAGTGAACACAGTCAGAGGTTTATGGAAAAGTGTTAAAATTTATTTGACTTTTTTATTTTAAAAGTAATTAAAACATTTTTCTTCATTGAATTTACTATGTAACTGCCGCAGCACTGCAGAAAGAAAAAAGGTGCTTTGAACTTCCACAGGATTATTCTAATCATTGGAAAACTTGATCAAGCAAAGTTATCAAAAACTGGTCATGGTATCAAATTAATTGAGGTATTTTTTATTCTGTAAAGAATTCCATATTCACCATCCACCAATATTGAATAAAATCAGAACTTTTCCAGCTTGCCTTAATGTTCGGGTGCCCAGAGAAACATTCGGGTGCGTAAAAACGTCTAGCATACATCCAGTCAAGAAAATTAAGAGTATCATTTCTAGTGCTGCTAAATGTGGTAATGGCAAGTAATGATGGCTGCCAAGTTACTGATGACACACCGGGCTGCGAGGGCTTGCACAGCATATGCATTAGAGATATTAAATATAAATATTAAATTCTAAACTGCCTTCTCACTGAGAAAACCACCCAAAATATATAGGCGCCCCTTTTAAAATTGTTCTGGAAAATAGAAAAGCCAGGAAAAGTCGAAGTTTGACACAGAATTCTTCCCTACTAATGTGATCAGTTATTTTGCAGCAAAAGCAACTAGCCATGTACAATACCAATAAATGGCTGCAACCATGTCAGTTTGGAAAGCTTAAAGTTAGATATGTGATTGATAAAAAGGAGCTAGCTGGATAGATAGCTTGAGGAGCACGACAATCAAAGTCAATGCTCCAACAGTTCGGCACCAGATTCTCTTCTAGTTTTTCCTCTCCAGTTCCATCGCAGACACTGTGTTTTTCGCCATCGCATTCTCTCAAAATTTTTCTGCCCCAGGTACTGAGGTGCAAAACTGGGGTGGTATTTTGGCAAGGTGTATTTTAGCTGCCACAGCTATGCCACCCTGGTAGATCTGCCCCAGACTGTCCACAACACAAAATCCCATCAGCGTTCGTTTAGATTTCAAAACACTTGTAGTAAGGAAAATGAAATGATCCCCTAAAGAGTGACAGTCTGTCACCTGTACTTTCTGACGAGTCCACTTCATCTGCAACCTGTATGGGGACAGCCATCTTCAGAGCCCCTCGTTGCCAGGGTACGACGTAGGTGGAATTGGAACAAATAGGGGTTGTCTGTCAAGCAACCACTGCAGAAACAGCCAAGTACGCTTACCTCAACCACGCCTGGTTCAACACCTTTTACTGCATGGAGTGTCCTTGTACCCTGTAGTGGTGCCTTCACAACCCTCTCTGCTCAGTCCCTGTTTATATCGCCAAGTTTGACAAAGAAGAAGGAACGACGCTGTTCCTTGCAGCTGTCAAGACTGAGGTGGTCATGACAATAACGATACATGTCGGCAGCACAGTTTATTACTCCCTCTCCAGAAATGACTGCCTTGCGGGTTTGTGACTTCTTCACTCCTTAGACCCCAGTACTTGGGATCTTCCCATGATTTGAACCGAAGAAGTGGCATTCAATATCTATGCCAAAATCCTTCCTTGCGAAACTGATGTCAGAGAAGGGACCTTTTGATTTATACTATGCGCTGCAACCGTCAGTAAATTGTACCAGACGTTTCATCCGCTGCTGTCTAGTCCAGCACCAATTGAGGATAGTGATGAACAGCATGCTGATCATGTACCATCCTCGGAAATGATTACCAATGCTTCCTGTACTATGTGGGACATGTCCTCATGTTGGCAATGATAGTACATAATGACAGGATGCACTGTCATTTGATTTGTATGCCAATGTGCCGACTGGATCTCATACTGGGAAAGACGACCGTAATTTTCAGTAAAATCCAGGACTGCCACTGCCCAGTCAGGGGAAAGGCCTTGGCGGAGAGTAGTGTTAGAAATCGCTGAATTGTATGTTTGTTATTAGTATGTTTTAGTAGTTTTTATTGCTATTTATTTATTAATTATATTTATTCGTTTAGAGTATGTATGTTTCTGTAACGATTGCGCTGTCTTTAGTCTTGAACGTTTTCCTTTTGTTTCCGTCTTGTCAGTCTTCACACTCCCTTCCCTGTAATTTGGTGAGGTAATTCCCCTTCCTTCTCTCTTTCCTATCACCGTCCTTTCTTTTCTAGTTCCACCTTCTACGACAGCTGTTTTGCATTCTAGCTGGGATCTCACCTGATTAGTGTGTGTTTAAAAAGACGCATTTTTTCGGCAGCTCCTTGTCGACTTGTTTCTTCCCTCAGCTCGTCTTTGATTAAGTCTCATTTCTACGCTTTTCTGGTTTCGATTGTTGATTGCTCGTTTCTTGTTATATCTCCCGTAAGTCTTGCTTTTGATTGTTTGTATTACGTTGTTTGATTGCTGCTGATTGATTAGTACTCTGTTCTCCCTTATTCCCATTTTGTACCCAACTGTTTTGTTTCTCCTTTGTTCTCCCTTATCCCATCTGACTACCTTTTTCCTTCCCTTTTCATTCCCTTAGCTCAGCCCCCTTTGTTACTGTCTTTGTGCGGATTGATTCTCTGGTTACTGAACTACTTGCTTGTCCCCTGACCTTGATTCTGACTATTCTGCATTACCCTGTTTCTCTGGCTATCAGTCAGTTCCTGTTTTTGACCATCAGCTGTACTAATCCTAATAAATGCCCTGCCGATGCTGAACTGCATTTTGAGTCTGAGCCCGTTCCTTTCATTACGAGTCGACCAGTACAGACTCCAGCGATTACTACTGAACTGCAATGCCTCCCCCAAAGAACCGCAATACAGCGCCTCACTCTGGGTCCCACCTTTCCCAGTCCTGCAGTCGCGCCGGCAGAGGCAGCTCCCAATCGGGAGCCACGTCCTACTCTTCCGCGGGAGTATGACGGAGACCCCACCACCTGCAAGGCATTCCAGTCCCAGTGCTCAATTATATTTGAGCTACAGCCCGTAACCTTCCCTACCTCACGCTCCAGAGTGGACTACATCCTCACACTCCTGACCGGCAGAGCAAGGGATTGGGGAACCTCCAGGTGGGACGCTGGCCACCCCGGCACCCGCACCATTGAAGAATTTATGGCGGAGATGAGGGAGGTGATTGACCGGTCCTACCAGGGGCGAGAGGCAGGAGGTGCACTACTGAGTCTACGGCAAACCGGCTGCAGTGTCTCCGATTACGCCATCCAATTCCGTTCTTTGGCCGCCTCTACTCACTGGAACAAAGATGCCCAGTTTGATGTGTACTATGGGGGGTTGGCAGAGAATATAAAGGATGAGATGGCGTCCCGTGAACTTCCACCTGACCTGCAGGGGCTCATAAGAGTGGCAATCCAGATCGATTCCCGGATCCAACAGCGTAAGGGGGAGCGTCGGAGCCATTCAGAGCCCCAACGGCCAGGACAGCATGGTAACTTTCGATCTCTTTGGGGCGACTCTCCTATCCAGGACACCGCCGAGCCCTGGGAGTCGGGGGAACCCATGCAGGTCGACCGTTGCCGGTTATCGCCACAAGAGCGGGCTAGGAGACTGCGTACGGGGGCATGCCTGTACTGTGGTCAAGTGGGCCATCGTATCCAGTGCTGCGCCCTATTGAAGAAGGAAGGAGTGAGTGGGAGGGTCGGAAAGCTGACTCAGAATAGCAATGATCCACGTAAGCTGGTTCCTGTTATGCTACTTGTTGGCAAGCTATCTGTGATTACTAATGTGTTGTTTGATTCAGGCTCTGACTTCAACCTGATCAACGCCAACCTGTGCAACCAGCTCCAGCTCCAGCCCCAGAAGCTACCTACACCGTTCCAAGCAC
Source organism: Gymnothorax reevesii (assembly GCA_029721435.1). Classification (NCBI taxonomy): domain Eukaryota; kingdom Metazoa; phylum Chordata; class Actinopteri; order Anguilliformes; family Muraenidae; genus Gymnothorax; species Gymnothorax reevesii. Next base: position 73,524,763 of record CM056573.1, on the reverse strand, counting down.
TTAGCCTTTGTGGGCAACCGCTACCTCAAGTGACCCAGGTAACGCCCCCACTCACACTCATTGTCTCCGGCAACCACCAGGAGCAGATCCGGCTCCATTTCATCACCTCCTCCTCTGCTCCCATCGTCCTGGGCCTCCCTTGGTTGAAACTACACAACCCCACCATCAACTGTTGGACCGAGCAGGTGGCGGAGTGGAGTACCCACTGCCTGCCTCCGCAAGGCACCCGTAAAGCAGGCCGAGGGAGAATCCAGTGAGCCTCCATACGCCCCGGATCTGACGAGGGTTCCCAGTGAGTACCACGATCTGGCTGAAGTCTTCTCCAAGTCACGTGCCTTGTCTCTGCCCCCTCACAGACCGTATGACTGTGCCATCGATCTTCAACCGGGCACGACTAAAGGGGGCCCTCTATTCCCTGTCTCGCCCTGAGCAGGAGGCTATGGAGAAGTACGTGGAGGAGTCCCTAGCGGCTGGAATCATCCGTCCCTCGTCCTCTCCCGCTGGCGCCGGCTTCTTCTTCGTTAGCAAGAAAGACGGATCCCTCAGGCCATGTATTGACTATTGAGACCTAAGCAACATCACCATAAAGAACCGATACCTACTTTCTTCAATGAACTCGGCCTTTGAGTTGTTGCAGGGAGCCACTATTTCTACTAAGCTCGACCTACGCAACGCCTACCACCTTGTCTGGATTAAGGAAGGGGATGAATGGAAGACAGCTTTTAACACCGCTAGGGGGCACTACGAATACCTAGTTATGCCATTTGGCCTGGCTAACGCTCCCGCTATCTTCCAGAATCTCGTTAATGACATTCTGCATGACATGATTAATCAGTTTGTGTTTGTGTACCTGGACGATATATTAATATTCTTTCGTTCCAAGCAGGGTTATTATAGTTAACGAAAACTAAGACTAAAGCTAAAATTAGCAGTGAAAAAATAATTTAGTTAACTATAATAAAAATAAAAATGTCAATTTTAAAAAAAACGAAAACTATGGTTTCGTTTTCTCCCTCGATTACTGTCCTGTTCAGTCAGAGCTAACCGGTTGCTTCCAGAGGGGGGAAGCATAGCGGATATCAGCTGCCGTAGTTGCTGCATGCGTCAGCCGAAGATGATGCTTCACGTGCACAATTCAGCCAAAAGAGTCTAGCTGCAAACGCATGGAGGGGAGTGGAGCTCCACTACTTCTCTAATTCAGCGCCGTCATAAGGGCTCACAGTCCATTGGGGCCCACAAAACCCACAGTAGAAGCCATGACAAAATTATTTTGCATAGATTTACCTAATATTAATACTAATGCATCAGAGTTTAAACAAAGCCATTAAGGCACGCAATATTGATGAAATACATTTCAGTAACCCCCTTCTTTAAAAATGGTTCAATCCATGCTTCATGCTCGTATTGGAAAATAGTTTGTGCGTTTTTGCTGCCGAGGTCGCAAACTAAGGCAGCAAACAGGGATCACCGTCCTTGCGAATATGTTGTCCAAGAGCAAACAAACAAACGCACACAAATCTGGACGCCAGAAAAGACTAGAGAGAGGACTGGAAGAGCAAAGCAGGCGTCCAGAACATTACAAAATTCTTTTCAAAGAGAGGTGAGAGTATTAAACTAGCTTGCTATGTTTGCTGTTCAGGCTGGCTATTCAGCTGCTAATGTTACGTTAAAGTAACATGCGGTCAGCTGAGTAAATAAGCGCCTGACAAGATTGACATTACTCAGTTATTAACGGTATCATCTACAGAAAAGATCGGTAAGGTTATCATTCGCTAGCCATCATAATATGGCGTCAAAAAATTTGGTAGCCGCAGCCGAGGACACGTTCCTCCGTTCTTATGAGTGGTTACTACATACTCAGCTCTCTCTAGCTGTAATTGACTGTACACGCTGGGTTTGGAATAGCGAACTACATGTAGTCAGTGCGGTAACCTTAGGTGTAACTTAAATAATCGCTTGTCAAGGCTGACATTAGTTTTAGTAAACAATTAAGGTAAAAGTAAGCTGCTACTTTAGCCTGTTGGCATAAGTCTTGCTCACGTGGGGGGTAATTTTACAGAGCTTGCCCTCCTCCTAACAATAGCAAAATGAAGCTGGGTGCTTAGAGCTATGGTACTGGGAAGCCCATTTAGATTCTGTTTATTCCAAGACTTGGTAGGTTAGTTCTTCATCAGTTGTTCCATGGAACATAACCATAAATGTTTACGAAAGTAATATGAAATGGAACAATTAAACCTTTAAGCACTGCTACTTCAGAATCAGCTGTAGTCACTTCATCTGAACCTGACCCAGCAATAGATCCTCACCACCAGCAGTCTGAATATGTTTTTGATGGTGAGTAAATTAGTGAATAAGACAACTAATAATTCATAATTCACATGATGATACTCTCTTTGTTGAGTGGTTAATTTTAAAAAAGGAAAAATTGGGTGTATTGCATTAGGCACTGTCAAGAACACTGAGAAACAGAAAAATAATGAATAACATCACAATATATTTTCGTTAAAGAGGGGCAATGAAAAGTCGGGGGCGGGGGCCCACACCAATATTCCGTTAGGGGCCCCAGAATTCCAAGCAACTGCCCTGCGCACATTCAGTGAAGAAGATGGTTAGCTCTCAAACATGGCAAAAGCTGTGGAAATAACTGAGCATGATGACTGTATGGGGTGAGATGGATTGGATTTTTTTTCCCAGTTATATTAGTATCATCAGTGTCACATGTTAAAAAAATATGATGGTTAAAGAATACAGGATTAATAAAGGACTCTGTAAAAACATATTTGCTGTCATACATTCTTTTATCCTTGTCAGCTTCTACAAATTAAGGCCTTCCTCTTAATAGCTGAAAAACTAAAACTAAGACTAAAACTAAACTAAAACTAGTGAATTCCTCAAAATAAAAATTAAACTAAAACTGCTTAATCACTTGTTCAGCTAACTAAAACTAAACTGAAATAAAAAAGCAAACTGTAAAACGAAATAAAAATAAAAACTAATTAAAATTTCAAAACTATATTAACCTTGGTTCCAAGGAAGAACACCTTCGCCATGTTCATGCTGTTCTGCAGCGCCTCCTGGAGAACCAACTCTACGCCAAGGCTGAGAAGTGTGAGTTCCACTTGGACACAGTCCCATTCCTTTGATTTGTGGTCACTCCAGGAGGCATTCTAATGGAGCAAGGAAAGGTGAAGGCGGTCATTGATTGGGCTACCCCCACAACACGCAAAGAACTACAATGTTTCTTAGGATTTGCCGATTTTTACCGCCGTTTCATTCGTAATTATAGCACCGTTGCTGCCCCACTAACTGCTCTGACTTCCCCCCAAGATTCCTTTTGTGTGGACCCCATCGGCGGAGAGGGCTTTTCAGGAACTAAAGCAAAAATTCACCTCTGCTTCTGTTCCTTAACAGCCAGATCCTGAAAAGCAGTTCATCGTCGAGGTGGACGCCTCCAACACCGGCGTGGGGGCAGTCCTATCACAGCGCAACGGCAAAGATAATAAGATACACCCTTGTGCCTTTTTCTCCCGCAGATTAAGCCGGGCCGAGAGCAACTATGATATCGGAAATCGGGAGTTACTGGCGGTAAAATTGGCATTAGAGGAATGGCGTCACTGGCTTGAAGGGGCTAAGGTTCCATTCCATTCCATAAGAATCTGGAGTACCTCCGCACAGCTAAAAGACTTAATTTTCGCCAATCTCGGTGGTCACTATTCTTCGACAGATTTAATTTCACCTTAGCTTATCGCCCAGGCTCCCTTAATAAGAAACCTGATGCCCTGTCACGTAAATTCACACCAGACGCTCCTCCCAAGGAGCCACAGACCATCCTGCCTGGTCGAGTTGTGGTGGGGTCTTTAGTTTGGGAACTGGAGAATCGGGTTAGAAGGTCACAACCTTCTGGGGGGCCACCTACTAACTGTTCAAAGAACTGTCTATTTGTTCCAGACAACCTCCGGGTCGAAGTTCTCCAATGGGCTCATTCTTCTCGTCTCGCCTGCCATCCTGGAGCCAACCGGACCTTGGCCATGCTAACTCGGAGGTTCTGGTGGCCCACGGTCCGAAGAGATGTCAAGAACCTCACGTCGGCCTGTCCGGTCTGCGCTCAGAATAAAGCCACCCACACTGCTCCAGCTGGTCTCCTGCAACCACTTCCGGTCCCTTCAAGACCCTGGGCTAATATCGCAGTGGATTTTGTGACCGGCCTTCCGCCCTCCAGAGGTAACACTGTCATCCTGACCATTGTAGACCGCTTCTCGAAGGCAGTACATTTCGTTCCGCTGGCCAAGCTTCTCTCTGCCAGAGAGACGGCAGACCTACTCATCCAACACGTTATTCGAATACACGGCATTCCCTCAGACTTTGTCTCCGATCGTGGCCCTCAGTTCATCTCACAAGTCTGGCGAGCCTTTTGTCAAGCCCTGGGAATAAAAGTTAACCTTACCTCTAGTTTCCACCCTCAGAGTAACGGACAGACAGAGAGAGCCAACCAACAGATGGAGAGCGTCCTTCGGTGCCTCACTTCCCGAGATCAGGGGGACTGGAGCGAACAACTGCCCTGGGTTGAATATTCTATCAACAGCCTTCCCACGGCTGCCTCTGGTGTGTCCCACTTTCAAGCTTGTCTCGGGTACCAACCTCCTCTGTTTCCCTCCCAGGAGGTTGAGGTCAACGTTCCCAACATCCAGGAGTTTCTCCGGAGGTGCCGAAGGACGTGGGAGGAGACTCGTTCCACTCTCCTAAAAACTGCTGAGGAGATGAGTCGTCAGGCTAACCGTCGTCGCTCAATGCCACCGCAGTACAAAGTAGGACAAAAACTTTGGCTTTCGTCAAAGGACATTGCTTTAAGAACTGAAAGTCGCAAGTTAGCCCCCCGTTTCATTGGTCCTTTTGTAATAGAGAAGATCATTAACCCCGTTTCAGTCAAACTTAAACTACCAGCCTCTATGAGCCGTATCCAACCAGTCTTTCATGTATCATGCATTAAGCCTGTACTAGTTTCCCGGCACACCCCTGCCCCGACCAATCCTCCTCCCCCTAGGCTCATCGATGGAGGAGAAACCTATACTGTGAGCAAGCTGCTGGACATTCGTCGTCGAGGAAGGGGCCTGCAATACCTAGTGGACTGGGAAGGATACGGCCCGGAGGAACGCTCATGGGTCCCGGCGCGTCACATTCTGGATAAAGACCTCATCAAAGACTTTCATAAAAAGACTTTTAAGCCTCAGCTTAGACCGCCAGCTGGCGGTCATAGAGGGGGGAGTTCTGTTAGAAAGGCCTTGGCGGAGAGTAGTGTTAGAAATCGCTGAATTGTATGTTTGTTTTTAGTATGTTTTAGTAGTTTTTATTGCTATTTATTTATTTATCATATTTATTCGTTTAGAGTATGTATGTTTCTGTTACGATTGCGCTGTCTTTAGTCTTGAACGTTTCGCTTTCATTTCCGTCTTGTGACGACTTGTCAGTCTTCACACTCTCTTCCCTGTAATTCGGTGAGGTAATTCCCCTTCCTTCTCTCTGGCTGTTCTCATTGGCTATCCGCACCGAAGAATAGTTAGCGAGGCACGGGTGATTAGTTAGATCAGAGTTAGGACTCAACCTGCTTCTTCTCGCTTTTCTATCACCGTCCTTGCTTTTCTAGTTCCGCCTTCCTCGACAGCTGTTTTGCATTCTAGCTGGGATCTCACCTGATTAGTGTGTGTTTAAAAAGACGCATTTTTTCGGCAGCTCCTTGTCGACTCGTTTCTTCCCTCAGCTCGTCTTTGGTTAAGTCTCTTTTCTGCGCTTTTCTGGTTTCGATTGTTAATTGCTTGTTTCTTATATCTCCCGTGAGTCTTGTGATTGATTGTTTGTATTACGATGTTTGATTGCTGCTGATTGATTAGTATTCTGTTCTCCCTAATTACCATTTTGTACCCAACTGTTTAGTTTCTCCTTTGTTCTCCCTTATCCCATCCAACTCCCTTTTTCCTTCCCCTTCCATTCCCTTAGCTCAGCCCCCTTTGTTACTGTCTTTGTGCGGATTGATTTTCTGGTTACTGAACTACTTGCTTGTCCCCTGACCTTGATTCTGACTATTCTGCATTACCCTGTTTGCCTGGCTATCGGTCAGTTTCTGTTTTTGACCATGAGCAGTATTAATCCTAGCAAATGCCCTGCTGATGCTGAACTGCATTTGGAATCTAAGCCCGTTCCTTTCAAGTAGCAAATGCATCCTGCTGCTAATTCGCAACGAAGATGTGCCTTGCCAAGTCTCGTATTTCACCTATGAACTCATCTGCAAAGTCTTTCCTTGTGTCTTCTTCCTCTTGTTCTTCCTATCATGGATGTAATCAACCACTTCTGCCACTGTACTTCCTATATACTTCCTGGCTACGATTCTTTGTCAGAAAGGATAGGTGTTTTTATAACAGGGACACAGCACACTGGTCGCATGTGCAGTAGATACAGGCAGGCTGGCAGTACTTTGATGACTTCTTTCACATGGTCAGCGCAATTAGTTCATACTTGTCTTTGAAAGTCAACTCCGATGCTGCCAGGGTGCGACTTCTCAAGAGAGAATTCAATGCCCCAAGCTTGAATATGATATTTGTGCAGGACTCACATAGGTACTGTGTGAGCATTGTTTTGCGCTATTTCTGAAAGAAAGACAGGCTGACTACAAAAATGTCAGGATTATCCTCCTTCCACATCCTGTACGCCTGTTCACTGCTCACCTCCATCACTCCTCTGTGTCTGTTGCTTCACGGATTTCATGCGTTGCAGTTCATGTGATATCTTGGGTTCCTGTTATAACTTCCGGACCTTTTCCACCACATCATGACATGTTGCATCTCAGCACCTCCTGCATGCGTGGCCAACCAGCTCCTCCTCTGTTTGTTTTGCAATGGATCTTTCTTCTCGCTAAAGATATTTCTTTAGCGTTTCAAATTCCTTGACTAGAAAACTGTTTGTTAGACAATTCTATTAACAGTTCAGCAATTCTATCCTTTACAGGCCCAGAGACTCTTCCGAAATTCCGGAACCGTCTTGTTGGCAAACCCCTGGCTCTCAGAGCCTCCTTCTTTCTTGGAGTAGACCTCGAACCCCTAACAAAGTCCTCAACAATAGAAGCAGCAAATTTATCTGGATCCTAGGGGATCTTTGTCCATATCCTGGATGACGCCATTCACCATGCAGCATCGGACGGGAAGCCATGATGATTTTCTGTGGGAGACTCGACCGTGCGTTTCTTCCTCTTTTGTTTCTTATCTTTTCTGCTGCACGTTTTCCCTCTTACAGACATTCCTAGTGTGACAATTTGTCCGCATTTAGTACGAGTTTTGAATTAAAATTAAGGGAAAGTTGAGGGAAAATAGTTCAGGGTTACGGATTTTTCAAAACCCGTGGATATTATATTGCTACATGCTATTTATACTAGTTCGACAAAGCCATTCTGAGGCTCGTAAAAAATTCCCTATGGCAATTGCCGAGCACGATCCGATTCTCTCTCTCCCGCCTCTCAGTCGGCCAATCAAATAGCCTGTTTCTAAGAGTATACGGAGCGGCACCTGCTGGCTGCTTTGGAGACCAACCTAATCGAACGCTACCTAGCGAGCAAGGGGCCACAGGGTGCCTTGGTACCTCAAGTTTATGAATCTGTATGATAACAATGTCAAATGAGTAGCTTTTTGGTAGTTTTCAGCTGGTTTTCAGGGTAGGGTATGGTCAATCTGAGGACCCCTCAAAATTTGCTCTCATTTCATAACGGATGGACAAAATCTTTTCTATTATAGCTCAAAATGTTCAGGTAGAATGCCTCTAACAAGTCACAAGGTATGTTCTCATTTAATGCATGAAACTAGGTCAGAGGTCAAAAGATCACGGATTTTGGGAGTTGCCTAAAATCTGTGAGGGTGAAACACTTGACCGAGACGTAACACTGTTCTATTATTCTAGCATTTTAAGAGGTGAAATCTGTACTTTATTGCCATTTATATTATTTCAGAGGGGCTATTGTAGATTATTTTGGTGAATTTAGGACCCACAAGATCTGTATAGAATGCTTTACACCCGACCATATGAAATTTTCATATGATGATAAATTGTAAGCCAATTATTAGATTTTTATTCAGGGGCATAAAAACATTGGATGCTCCCCAGCTGTGGTGAGTAGTTCCACATTCTACAGCCAGGTGTCAGCACAATCTATCCTTTTCTTTTAAACACATTATGCAATAACCTGCAAATGCAAACAGACATGTAAACATGTAAATCACAATGGAGGAATTTGATTTCAAAGCCGTGATCAAAATGATCCAGGGGGCAAAGATAAATCCATTCAAGTTGGAAGAGGAATCGCTTGTCAGCATTTCGACTGGCACTCTCGCTCCTGATGTCACAAAGGACCTCCTGAATGCTCACATGCTGGGTGAGAAGCCTTACACAGACTTCCGATCGGAGCGCCTAAAGGAGGAAGCTGATGCAAAAGACTTTTTTGCGCCTGTTAAGAAACAAAAACTGAAAACATTTGCTGATGTGTTTACGAGGAAAGTACAGTACGGCAATGGAAAAGTAATAGCCCTTCAGGCAGATCGAGATCTGTTTGCTCGGATGATTGTCATTGCACAAGGCAGACAGTTGGAAATGGACATTGTCTTGTCGTATCCACTCGGACCAATACCATGGGCACTAGCTAATGAAGATGGTTCATGAGAAAAACAGACAAGGCTAAACTCATGAACAGTATCGGAGACACCCTACCCCCGGCTGAAAATCTTCCTGGTCATTCAGCATGCATCGTTGATGGCATGAGCCTAGTTCAGAAACTGAATGTGAAGAACAATACATTCATGGAGGTCTCCAACTCGCTTCTGAAAATGGTACTGAGGGAAGGAGGCACAAGTGAGAGAATAGATGTAGAATTTGATGTCTACAGAGAAACGTCCATCAAGGATGCAGAAACATGGGTCGGGCTCTGGAATCAAATTCAGTCCAATAGTGCCTGGACACAAAATCAAAAAATGGAGGAACTTTCTTTTTGAAGCGGACAATAAGACTAGACTTGTTGAATTCCTTGTTTCGACTGGAAGTGGACAGGCAAGAGGAAACTCCTCAACACAAAGATCCTCTTTTGTCACCTGCGGTCCAAAGTGCTTCAAGATTTCCGGAGGCTGTCGCAGTGAAGTTGAGGAATTAGGGTCATCACAAGAGGAGGCTGACACATGGATGATACTGCATGCTAAACATGCTGCAGAAAGTGGGCAAAAAGCTGTTATAGTAGTTTCAGGGGACGCAGATGTCTTTGTACTTCTTCTGTCATTCGCAAAGGATATTCCTGCGGCTTTGTTCCAAAAGCAGGGTACCAAGACTAGAACAAAGTTTGTTGATATTACTCAGTTACAGGTGTCCCTTGGAAATGACATTGGTGATTCACTCATCGGCTTTCACGGCTTTAATGGCTGCGATACGGTTAGTGCATTTGTTGGAAGGGGAAAAATTGGGCCACTAGAGTAGATGCGATCTAGCAAACTCTTCATGCAAACATTCGCACAACTTGGGAATTCTTGGGAGATGTCAGCAGACATTTTTGAAACATTACAGCACTTCACTTGTGTCATGCACGCGCCAACCACAAAGAATGTCTTGGTGAATAAAATGCATTATGATCTATTCTTGGCAAAGAGAGGAGAAGTAGAATCAAGTATGCTTCCTCCATGTAAAGACACAAGCATGGCCTGTGCGCAAACTACCAAGCTTGTGTTTGGAAACATAGTCTTGAGAGCAGAACGAATGTTCCAGATCCAGATGGATATGGATGGGTACGAGATGAAAAAGGAAGCCTCACCATTGACTGGATGGCAGGAAAGACCCGCTCCAGATGCAGTGATTGAACTAATGTCCTGCCAATGCAAACGAATCTGCCAGGAAGGAGAATGTATCCGCCTAGATGAAGGACTTAAGTGCACACCGATGTGCAAGTTGCAGACATGCGGAAACATGAGAGACGATGATGAGGTTGAGGCTGAGGTAGAAATGGACAGTGATGATGATGATGAATAAGTATTTTGCTGCAAAGACTTTCATAACCTTCTGTGGTTGACTGAAGGTGAAATACTGTAGAATTTCCTAGGAGCTGCCAATAATTGTAATCTCTGTCCCACCTCTCTAACTGGAGATGGCATGATCTGTGACGGGCCGTATTCAGAGCAGTGACGCCACAATTTGTCGACCTGTGATGCCTGTGGACAAGCGGCTCAAACACGATTCTACAGTACAATCCATGGACATGAAATGAAAGTCGAGTTACAGACTATTTGAGGGATTCTAATTGGACATTATAGGGGATGTTAGTCAAGACGTTGCAAATTTACAGTAGGTTATGTTACCCCTATTCTTTGATGTTGAAATTTAGAAATTGCAGTTATGAAGCACTACTTAGATTTAGGATCCATAACTGTTCTATCAAAAATAATCTACTTAAGCCCATCTGAAACTATCCTAAGAGCATTAAAATATAAATTTAATAATGGATAATCAGACACACAGTATTACATCTTGGTCAAGTGTTTCACCCTCACAGATTTTAGGCAACTCCCAAAATCCATGACCTTTTGACCTCTGTTGACCTAGTTTCGTGCATTACATGAGATCATACCTTGTGACCTGTTAGAGGCATTCTAGCTGAACATTTTGAGGTATAATAGTAAAGATTTGGTCCATCCGTTACGAAATGAGAGCATATTTTGTTTCCCCTACCCCGGAAAAAGGGGTCCTCAGATTGACCATACCCTACCCTGAAAACCAGCCGATAACTACCAAAAAGCTACTCATTTGACATTGTTATCATGCAGATTCATAAACTAGAGGTACCAAGGTACAAAAAAATCCATATGGGAATTTGCCACCAGAGATGGTACCCGTTGGCCCAAAACTTAGGCTCGGCCCATGGACTATCCCTCTGCAGCATAGTGTGCAGCTGCGCTTCCCCACAAAAGTAGCCCATTCTTTTAGAAACATTTTAATGAAGTGCAATCTTGAAATAAATTAGGTTGCACTGCTTGGAAAAAAATGCTTGAATCACATTCATGCAAATAAACGGGAACAGGATGAGAGTAATTCACTAAAAGTAGATGATTCTGCAGATCTCAGCTAAACTCAGTTCACAACATGGTGCCAATAAATACTCATTTAATTCAGTTTTTTCCCTAGAAGCATTCACATGACCGCTGATGTTTGGCACAGCAGGTGCTCGTATTTGGGTTAATTAAAGGAAGCGATAAAGTTTGCATGTTCGCCCCATGCCAGCAGATGGTCTTACTACACTTTAACATAATCGCAGTGTGATTTTGTCATACCCCTAGGTTGTGATACGATCCGAACCATGAGTTTTTTGATCCGTTGCACCCCTACCATTTATACTGCACAAAAGATGAAAATGTCAGCCTATACACGCTATGATTTTCTGAGAAAGAGAGAAATTAGCTCAAAATGATTTGTGGCAGTCAAACTTCCAACGTTGGCGAGAAATGTCTCGCGTAAGAATCAACCAGTCTGTCAGGAATCACCAAGGACGCCACAACCGCTGGCAACCTCGCGCAGTATCTTGCATGCCTCCATCATTTAAGTGTGGCTAAATCGCTCTAAAACGCATCTAAGCAATCCACATTATCTTACCTGGCTTCTGAAAGAAGATCAACTGGTGTTTATCCATACGTTTGTTTGAATTTCCGTACGTCACAAATTTTGACAACCAGCATTTCAGCCAACGCCATTGCTGTGTTCCTCAACATGAACTGATGACGTGGCATTGTCAGTGTGTTATTCAATAGCATCACATGCATAATTAGCCATGTGCTTTTATTTGTTAGAGAAAAACGATGATTTTTGTATGTTAGATTCTTGATAGACAGAATGGTACGTATTTTCGAAATCGGTGTTGATGCCTGCAGTGTAAAATCATAAATCTTATTGTGGTGGGGCAAGCCTCCCAAAGTAGGAGAGTTCTGTGTCTGTGAATGCAGCTCAAGCCTGACTCCTCCCCCTTAGCCAGTTGACTCATTAGGCCCTATATAAAGCACCTGTTGGGCCTGAGTTCACTTCTGCTTCTGCTGCATTGATCCCTTGCTGTCGGTTTTTATTTGTCTACTTTAGAGGTGGTGAGTGAGTGGGTGACTGATTGTATATCCTTTTAAATGGTATGGTAAGCCTTCCTAACCTTAGGTTCACCTGCTGCTGTTTTGCCCACTTATTGTTTTCTCTGTGTTTGGCCAGCATTCCTCTGCTTGGTCTTGATTGTTGTTTATACTTTGTCTTGTTTTGCAGTTGGTGTCAGTAGTTTAATCTAACTGGGTATACTGGTTAATCATCTTACTTGGTTTCCTTTTTTGGTCTTTGGTTAACTTTTTTTGTTAGTTCTTTTCATTTTAGTGAGCCGGGGCCATCTGGTTGGGAGGCTAGGCACTCATGGTGAGGTCCCCACACTTGCGGTTGTAAATAAGAGCACCGGGACATCAATATTCTGCACCGTCTAATTGCTGTGAGTATTGCCGTGTCACATGTGAGGTGGGTATGTGGTAGCACCCCTGGGCACTCACCCATGCAGTCTGCCTCTCCCCTTGTGGCCTCAGCCCAGCTTAGTTCTTGTGTTTTTGGGTTGGACTGGTTCTTTTTAATTGTCTTATTGGTTTTAATATCTTATTAGCATATGGAAAATGAAGTATTTATCTTTCTCATTGGTTTGTAGTTTTGGTTAATAATGTGTTGTCATTCCTTCCTCAGCAGTTCCAGTCCCGCAAACTACTGCGATCAGGGGGTTTCTTGCATAGTGTTCCGTATACGGTATGTAATCACCACCCTGCATCATTTTTGCTGAATAAAATCCAATAGTTAGTGTTTTAAACAAACTTTAGGGTGCCGATTCCAAAAATGGTGTCAATTTTGCTCTAGCACATCACATTTTCTCACATTGTATGATAAGCATTCATCATATTGTCACTCGACAACCACTTGTACGATTAAGAAGTGCTTAACCCCTTTCTGCAGATGTAGACGCCCGCATCTATAGACCTGCAAATTGGAAGCACGCTGTTACTGTGCTCGATCAATAAATGGCACCCCCGGATCAGTTATTGAATATTCACAAGCAAGCAGACCTCGAACGCGGTTCTGAATATGGGGAAGTTCACTCCACGCCCTGTTTTTCAAGAGCTGCATGAATTAAACTCCTCAGCTAAGCCTGATGTGCAAACTGGTCAGTATCCTTGCCTATAGTATCGATCCAGCAGTTTAAAAAAACGATATCTTGACACAGAAAAAATCGTTATCCTCTGTAGCAACCAGCTAAGCCACAGTGAGCCAACAGTATTCCAAGTAATGGTTCAGAAAAATCTGTTTTCTGAGGCAAAAAAATCGACATGGTATTGATTCTCTCACATTCTACTGTTAATTACAGTTGTCACATACAAAAAAATTCGTTGTTCCCTACCGTGGATTTACGCGCAGATCCATTCATTGACAAATCCAGCGCTTCATTATATCCACCCGAGTACTGGCGTTGATAGCCAATCACTCAATCATACGCTCAAGCTCTTCTGCGTAATTGTAGAGTTACACTTCATGCTCTCGTGAAGCTACCCTGGTAAAAAATGTATTGATTGGCTCGTTTCTAATCCAATTCCCGAGTGTTTAAACATTTTAGAGCAAGTGAAACACATTGATTGGACAAACAGAGAGCATACAAACCTATGCGTATCAGCAGGCTCGGTTGTATCCTGTCTACGTTATGCACATTACGCGGTTAAAATAGACGCGATTTATAGAAAACACGATCGCAAAACTGGCCTTGAAGTGTTCAGTTACATTTAGGGGATTTAAATGAGATAAGGATATGGTCAATTGGAATTATTTCGAATGAAACAGGACCGGAGTGTTCCTGCTACAGGATACTTCATTCTCTGGAAAAAGGGATTCATGAAAAAGGTGAGGCTGCTACTTTGTTATTTTTTTGTTGTTGTTGTTGTTTTGTTTTTGGAATGTATACGTACTCTCCAAAGTCGAATGTCGAGGTTTTTTTCCTGTGAAAAACGCGAACTGCCCGTGCATTTGGGTGGACCCCCTGGTACGTTCATTGCACGTTTCTTTTGAATCCAGGGAGGCAATGGATTGTTCCCTGAAAGTGGAGTGTCTGTTCAGTTAAAATAAGGTATATTTCAGAATTCAGATATTACTGAGTTAGTGAGTTGCACTTGTTCCTTATAAGTGTTGAAATGAGTTTGTAAGCTTAGAAGAGGGGACTGGTAGCTTTCATTACAGGGTGAATGTTCTAACCGTTTAATAAGAAGTTTATTTAATGCGTGTTTGTGCTGGCTTGGGGCACTTTGAAGTAAAATGGCCAAAACTCTAAACTTTATTAAGGAGAAAAGGCATATTTTGTCTTTGGAGAGGTTGCTGGTGACCATTGATATTTAACTGCACTGAGATTGATAAATTCATACAAAACTCAACCAGAAAATCATTTGTTCATATTAAATTTCATGCCTTAAAACTTTATTTGTGTTATATACATGATTTTTTTATGATTTGACAGGACTTCATTTTGAGACTTTGGGGAGACACTTGGATAGGTGTATAATTTGGCTAAAAGCATGTAGGTAATCTAGAATGTAATGTTGAAGATAAATTGTACTTGTGGTCAAGGAGTTTATGACCCCAGAAATGTATAGTTTTAAGCCCCAGCAGTTTTTCAATCCTCAGAATTATTTTTTTTGCAATTTCAATGGTGAATTCTCATGAAGATTTTTTATGTTTGCAGCTCATTTTCTCTACCATAATCATGAAAATTAACTGAAATACTATGTAATTCTAAATGCTGTAAGTGTCTTTTCAGAATTGAGCCACATTTTTCCTCTTTATGAAGCTTAAATCTTGAATTATACAGCATTAAAGTGGGTAACCCAAAAATAGCCAAATTTGGCTTCTGCACAAAGGGGTTAACCACCGGGAAAAACTGCCACAATGAATGATTTCTATTTTGCTCTGAGCCAGGTGAGAAATAATTGTTCAATTCTTGGTGGATTTTCACTTGCAGAATGATTGTCAGGACATTTGTGCTTAATCCTGATGTCAGGTGTAGTAATATGGCCACCGACAGTGGAAAATGCAGACATGATACAGATGTTTCTGCTACATCTATTGATGTTTCACTACACACAAATAGCATTTGTTGCCGTTTTAATTGGTGCATAAAAGTTGATTTTATATGACAAAAGGAATACCTTCATTTTTATTTTTTGAAAAACCTGTGATAGAAGCCTAGCAAAAGTCAGCATGTTCTGCTTCGAAAGCTTGTTCCCAGAACCAGGCTAGACCACACTTGTGCTGTAGCCTATGAACCTTCCATTTATTCATAATAAACACGCCAATTCCAGCATGAAAAAGCCAGACCCCACATTGCCTGTGAATGCACAGAGTTCCTGGAGACTGAAAACATTAGTATGCTTGAATGGGTTTGTCCCTCATCAAGCATTTTTGGGATGTCCTCAACCGACAATTTCATCATCAATTCCAGCCAATATCCGCCAACTCTGTGCAGCCCTTGAAGAGGAGAGGAAACGTCCCCCAAGTCACCACTAACCATTCAGTAGGGTCCATACGATGGAGGTTTGTTGCAGCTCAGCAGGCCAATGGCGGACATACCTTATACTGATTTGTGCGATTTGAACAATTGACTTCATCTCCTTTACCATTTACGTTGCAGTGAGATTCTTTGTCTGTTTCAAACACTGATTAAAATGTGTTGCAGTAACATATCTGTTAACACTTATTGAAATAAAAGTGAGTTTCTAACAATGGTCAGCTTTCTCACAATAGACCAGTTCGACCTAAGTGAGATTTAAGTTGCAAGCATGCTCTTTGCAGACTACATATGGCAGAAGATGCACAAATCTTATTGAAAAATATTAATATAAAAGAGAACATTAAGTTCATTTGCTTTCCCTTGTGGTAAAATGCAGCTAGCACATGGATTTGGGCAATACATTTTTGTTCCTATGGAACATTCTAAGGTGTGCAGAGTACATTTTGTGTCTGGATGGCCCAATTTTGTAAAACCTGATGAAGAAAGATTTCTGTATTCAACCTCGACCAATATTGAATGAAATCAGCACTTTTTCAGCTTACGTTGGTATTCTGGTACCCAGAGAAACATTTGGAGGTATAAAGATGTCAGCAGCGTATGCATTGGAAATATTTAATTTTCATATTAAATTCTTAGCACCCTTCTCACTAATAAAACCCTTGAATATATATTGGCGCCCCCTTTTAAAATCGTTCTGGCACATAAAAATCTGAAAAAGTGGAGTTTGGATTCGGAATTTTTCCAGCTGACGATGAAGACAAGGCTACATCAGTCTTCCCCAAACTAAAAACATTGACTCCTTTGATGCAACATGAATGACTTGAAAGGCTATATCAGCGAGACATTGTCAAGGTAAGTCCTCGACGTTGATGTTTTCAGCACAAATGAGAATGCAAAATCAAATCTGTTGTGTTCAGTCTAGCAGTAAGGATGTTATTTTGGTATGTCTTGGCCTTGTATTTGACATGTACCTGTGTACTAATCCATGTTGAGCAGAGGTTGGGAACGTGTACTTGCCGGTTGTTTTGAACAGTGCGAGTTCTTCACAGGAACACTAACTATTAGCTGACTTATGGCATGGGATCCAATCTCAATTCACATCCGCTAAACTAACTGGCAAGCAAACTTTGTTGGCTATATATAGTAAGTAAACATGTAATCGATATCACCAAGAAACCAAATGATTATTGCAAGAAATTTGCGCTGAAACAGCCTACGTGAAAACCATGTCAACCTAGTTTTCGTACGTTTTACGTGACTCAATTATCATGGTATTTGAGAAAGTGTGGGCTGCAAATGGGGATGGTTAGCTGGTCTAGTGCAAATGTTCGTTTTGGCAGCAGACGTTTTTCAAATACTGCTTCAACTAATTCTCCCTTTTTGAGCTTTGAGTGTGGCATATCTGTCTCAATTCACAAACCTTGATTCGAGAGATTCCTTCCCAGATTACATGCCAGAGTTGGCCCAACGTAGTCATAGACGTTGGCCTTGCATCACACGCCAACAATGGGCCAACGTCATTTTGGCCGCTGGGGACACGTTGGGCTAACATTGTGTTGCCAACGTATGTGTAAAGGTTGGCAATACATTGGCTTATATCCAATTACCGACTTAAAACTAATTTCCGTTTAAATTTAGCCCATACACTTTTTATTTTATTTAACCAGGGAAGTCCTGTTGAGATTGAAATCTCTTTTTCAAGAGGGCTGGGGGCTGAGGTGAAGAGGGAGAGGGCAATTTGCACAACCAATTAGATCAGGGGATGATTAGGTGCAAGGTTGGAACTTTTAGCCATGACACTGGAACCCCCCACCCTTATTGGAGTGTGTCATGCAATGGTCATTAAAGATTCTAAGTCAGGATCTCGGTTTAACATCTCATTCGAAAGAGGGCATCTCCTTCAGGCATATTACACCCGAGGGAAAGATCGCAACCTACTGGCTCAGCCACTGGAATTGGTCTCCCATCCAGGTACTAACCAGGCCCACACCTGCTTAGCTTCAGCTACGCAGCTGGAGCAGATCAAATACTGGCATGGCACTGGATTGATCTAGGCCTAGGATCATTACTAAAATTTGAATATAAAGAGGAGTCTGTCTGAGTCTGATATGGATGTAGTCTGCAAGGAACAGTTATAATATTTTACACAACAATTAATAATCAAGTAATTACAATCAAATAATTACACAACTTAATTACACTATCAATAACAATGCTAATGATGATAAAAATAATATTAATATTAATAATAGTAATAATAGCTAGCTAAATGGGGCCAACCTCAGAAGACCGACTGACATATAGAGTATGTGGTTTTTGGTGCCCATTGTTTTGTTTTGTTTTTTTTTGTATGTTGTATATTGCTTGTTTTGTATTCATGTATGTTAAGTTTCACTTTTCCAGTTGTTTTTTTGTTATAAGTACATGTAGGTGTCCTCGAGTGTCATGAAAGGCGCCTTTAAATAATAAAATGTAATATTATTATATGCCATATTTCTCAATTATAGAGATGAAATGACCTTAAAGGGGAACTCCGGTCAATTTCAACATGTATCTTTGTTGTTTGTGGTAAAGGAGTACTGTCAATACCGAGACAAACGAAGAAATTTGGTTTTGCCTACACCGAGTTATGCTCCTGCTAAAGTTCACACCTAAGCGGCTCCAATGGGGCAGGCTTTTAACGTGCTTTTCGCGTCTTAACACAATCGTGATGTCATTTCAAGTCCATAGCCATGTTCACCTAACCCTTCCAAGTGACCACAATGAATTTCACTACAGTAGCTGAACTAGAAATGTATAAAAATTGTGCTAATTTACTCAGTGCACGTACCTCTGTTTACTTCCTGTTTTCCGATGAAGTCCACACTGGTCGATTGTCGAACTCGAAAAATCCAATATTCCAAAATGTAAATTTTTCCACCAAAAAACATGCTTACGAACCGCTGTGGTTATGTCCATTGCGATGACTGTGTAGCAACATAGCTACACTGCAGCCTAACATCACAACTACATTTTAATACTCGCGCGCAGTCTCATTGGGAATTAGCACTACAGGTGAGTGTCGGAAAAATCCGCAGAGATCTGACAGCTGACTTTCTTCCTCTGTGGTCATTACGATGCAGTACCCAGAGGAGCACCACCACGTCTCCGCAGTTCGTGGCCGTGAAGCAGCCTCAGCCTGCTCCTCTGCTTCTGCCGATCTTTCGACATCTTGTGCCAATAACTCTTCGTCCGTATATTCAGGTTCGAAGAGGTAACCCCGGCCATCAAACTCAAAAAACTCCTCGTGTTCCACATCGGCTTCGGATGAACTATCCATCCGAGCAAATATTTTCAAGATACTGAACAAATGTCGTCGTCGTTCCAACGCTCCGTCTTCGTCTGAGATCTCTGCGGATGTTGCCAACACTCACCTGTAGTGCTAATTCCCAATGAGACTGCGCACGAGTATTAGAATGTAGTTGTGATGTTAGGCTGCAGTGTAGCTATGTTGCTACACAGTCATCGCAATGGACATAACCACAGCGGTTCATAAGCATGTTTTGTGGTGGAAAAATTTACTACAGTAGCTACTGTAGTGAAATTCATTGCGGTCACTTGGAAGGGTTAGGTGAACATGGCTATGGACTTGAAATGACATCACGATCGTGTTAAGACGCCAAAAGCACGTTAAAAGCCTGCCCCATTGGAGCTGCTTGGGTACGAACTTTAGCAGGAGCATAACTCGGTGTAGGCAAAACCAAATTTCTTTGTTTGTCTCGCTATTGACAGTACTCCTTCACCGCAAACAACAAAGATTCGTGTTGAAGTTGACCGGAGTTCCCCTTTAAGGCCGGCCAACCAACCTCAGGCCTTCAACCAACCTCATGTAGAATTCCAACGTTGGGCCAACAATGAACCAATGTTACTTGCCCAACCTATTTATTTTGTTGTTTGCCTTACGTTGGCCCATCGTTGGAATTCCAACCCTGATGCTGCCAACCACTGCCAATGTCTGCTATGTTATCCGGGTTTCCTCTCCCTGACTGCAGGTTTTTATAACAATCTCCAGTTTATCTTCTGCCATACACTATGTCCAGTGCTCATGCTCTCTCCAAATCTCACTTTCATGCCCTTAAACCAGAAGGTTCTATAAGAGCTGTTGCATTTATATTTATGTTCAGTGTAAATAACAAGTCCCAAAAGACTAACATTTAACCCACCAAGAGACAATAAATGAAAAACCATAGAATTTTTGTTTCATTTCTGTTGAAATGTTCATACTTCGTCAATTTGAAAGTATCAGCATTTTGCATAACAAAGTAGAATTGATTGTTGCCTATTTGATTATTAGCACCTCTGTGTAATAAATCTTTTCAATTTTAGCGTTATTTTTTCATTTTATTTGTATTTGTTTGTTTGGCTTTGGGGGGGGGGGTTGGATCATGGACAATGGTTGTGTTAAAGCATTGAAGGCTTTTTTTTTTAGATTTTCCTTATTTCACTTCCAGAGAGACAGATTAAGAGCCAATTCATTTGGTGTGGAAATGGGATGTAATAATATTCTGGTGTGCAGCAGACGGGCCAGATCGCCTCCTCATCAGTGGTAAAGCCATCCGCTCCCGCATGGGATGTGGAATTCAGATGGATGGGGGTTAGATAATACCTCGCTCTGTGTGCAGTCCTGGTCGAGGCCTATTAACATCTGGCTCCTGTTGTGCTTGTGGCCAAGATGGTGCTGTTTTGAGGCCAATTTTACAGACATGACTACACAAGGCAGGGAAAATAACATCCCACTGCCTTTTTTAATCGATGATACTTTATTGAAAAGGGTATTAATTGTGGTTTTCTTACCTTTGGTTGAGCTTAAATGGAGAATTTTTGAAGAAACAATTATAAATATGGATGTATGTAGATATTAATGCATGCATGTTCGATTTTAAGCCAATATTCCTTTTGCAAGGATAATTTGCTTAGCTTTAGCATGACAAAAAATGAAGCCATTCAAAAGAACACAAATGTTTTAAAAGCATCAGTGATGGCAGATCTACATGGTAGTCGATATGAAAATCCAACGGATATGTTAGGAGAAAAATACTCAGTTTTAGCTCACAAAATGGAAATAAGAGTCAAAAATAGCCTGGCAAATTAATAAATATGGAAATGGTGATTAATACTCTGGAATAAATGGGCTTGGTATAAATGGGTATATGACAGGTGGTGGAAAAAGCCTCAATAGAACCAGTGATCAGAACAGAATTGTATTACTTAAAGGATATCACCACCAGATGTCTCTTTGGATGGTAAGTTTTGAATTTTCTCCCTGAAAAATCCATTATTAAAAAAGACAAGCACCGCATATATCAAATATGAAATGCTCTGTACATTGTGTGTATGTTATGTGTGCTCTGTTCATTTCAATTATTCTACTATTTGTCTGAGAGCCTTGTTTATTTTGAAAGTCAACTAGGTTCATAGAATCTGCTTTGTAGTACTTCTCTAATATATTTTACCATGCTTGTATTGTATAAGTAAGATAGCGACTTGTGGAACTCTAATTTCTAATTTACACTGTTTCTGAGGCAATCTCAATGCCACTTCATAAGTGTTTGAATGATCAATATTATAAATGGACTGAATTTTCACTTCAAGTACTATCACACTCTATCGGCTCTCTTTTGGCACACACCCACAAGCGGGGGTGTACACACACACACCCTTGTACTTTGTGAGAACATTACATAGACTTCCCTTCATTCTTCCTGTGTCTCTACAGCATTTCCCTAATCTTACCAATAAGCAATGTATGCCTAACCCAAACCGTTACCCTAACCTTAACCTATCCCTAATTCTAACCTTACTCCTAAACTAAACTAATAAGTCACAATTTTCCTTTGTAGTTGTGAGGACCGGCCATAATGTCCTCACTTCCCAAAAAAGATTGCAGGAACACACACACATCCACGTGCATGCAGGCACACAAGAAGACCCCTCCTGCTGTGTCATCATTTAATTCCATCTCATGCACATTGTTAACTTCTGTTCCATACTTGGAAAAACGGCAGGCCGCATTATTACTGCATCTCCATAAAACTGACATGATGTTATTGAATATCCTCTCTGTGCAATAAACCTACATCTGCCATACTTTACAAACCTGCACAAGGAGTGGATGAGGCGTGGGTTGTGGGTTGATATTTATAAATCCAGAGGTGGACAGTAACGGAGTAAATTTACTTGAGTACAGTACTTAAGTACACTTTTTGGGGATCTGTACTTTACTTGAGTATCACCTTGGGGGACAACTTATAACTAATGCAAATATTGTACTTTTTACTCCGCTACATTTCTATCCATAACCCAAGTACCCGCTACTTTCTCTTAAAAAAAAAAAAAGCAGGGAAACCCTGAGGATTCATTATTTTGAGGTTGTTTCCTTCTCAAATGTGATTGGATTGTACAGGTGCCACTGACAGGACAGCCTATCAGTGATCACCTTCGGCTTTCCAATCATGAACGCGCAAACTTCATGGTTCAGTTGAGACATAATGAACAAAGAGGCAGGTCTACCTCAAGAATATGCCAACCCATGGCCATACCTTTCGCGATTATTTAAGTTTTATGAGCAAACGACTAATGATAGTTTTCGCTACAAGTGTCTACTATGTTTGCCAAATAACTTTATTACAGCCTACAAAAATTCATCTTCCAACTTGCGGAAGCATGTCCAGGTATGTATCTTGAAATAAAGTTTCCTTACTTTTCTACTAGCTAGGTTCTAGCAGCTATAAGAAAAGCCATTATGTGATAATCGTTAGGGTGTTGTTTTTAAGTAGTCTAAACTGTATTTACCCACCAATTTCCCATGCAGCTAGCTATGTAGCAACAGCAGATTGCTCATTTTGGACTGACCATAATTAGCATATAAAAGCTGAGGCACGCTAATCGCGTAACATGGATAAGTCAACTTAAGTCCTTTCAGAAACATGTTTTAGCATGCCCTTGACAAATAGATAAAGCATAAAATGTGTCTTTTCTAGTCTGAGATTGAGTATGAAGCGTCTTTTGTATCACGCAAAATGTACAACAGGGCTCAAAACTGCGACCAAAATGGTCGGATATGCAACCTTTTTTGAGAGTGCGAGAGAGAGAATTTAATCTGGTCGCGTTCGTGCGAGAGCATCTGTTTTAAAGGATTACTACGGCTAATATGCACTTTAAGCCTCATTTATCGCTGGTTTACCATGACACCCGGAAGGGTTCAGGTGCAAATTTCGACAAAAAGCTCTGTTTGGAGAAGTTTGGCTCGTTTTGTTAGCCCTCATCAGCTGCCAATGTAATGTCAATGGGCATGCTGAAATCGGTCCTAAAACAACATCAAACGTTTTCTTGAAAAGACGTGAAACTCACCCAGTGGTCATTGGTGTTCATTGATATTATTTAAAAAATCATAGAAAACTATGCTTTCCAGCAGGTTTTATTAGTCATTTATTAATCGTGGAACTTTTTTTTTTCCCCTCAGCTGAACCACATCCATGTTTAAACTTCCGCATGACAGTTTTAGAGTCTCCCTGTTGTGATTCTGATCTTTTGGTTTTGGTAGTTCTGCTATGCCATGATCCCTAGCCTAGTTTAAGTTCCGTGCCTGGCTTTGCCATGATTATTGATTCTTTTGTTTAGTGACCACTGCCTTTGTCTGACCATTCTTAGGATTATGTATTGTGATTTTGGTTTTAGATTTCCATGTTTTAGTTTATTAGTAATCATGCCATGTTTTCTTTGCCATGCTTTGCACTTTGTCTCCCCTGTCTTGTCATGTGTGTTTCTTTGCTCACGGCCCCTTGTCTTGCGTGCCACTCATTCAGGTGATTTATTGGTTTCTGGGTTTCAATCTTCTTTCATTATCTCGTGTTCTTCCTTCCTCTCTCTTTTACTGTCTTACTAACACATACTAACAGTTTATTGTTTTTGCTAATTACTAACCCACACTAACCTTGTATATTTGGACTAACTTACTAGCAAGCACTCGGGATTGTATAGCTGCACCTACTAATTGACTAATGATCTCTCAGTAGTCGCCCAATTCTAGTCTCAGCCTCCTTGCCTATCCCTAATTATCTCTGCTGCTATTTTCTGTGGATTCCACATTTACTTTGCGCTTTCCTTTCTTTTTACTATGCACTTTAGTACTCCTTGACCGGAGCTGTTCTGTTCATAGGTTAGTCTTGTGATCCCTGTCTGCGTTTTGGCTACAGGCAAATTCATGTAATTAGCTTATTCCTCATGTGTCTCTCCCTGATCATTGTCTCCATTGATTGCACCTGTTCTCCCTGATCATGTGTTCTCCTGGATGTGTATATAAGATGTCTGTTTGGTTCACTTTCTTGTCAGATCGTTCTTCGGTGTAACCTGTGCTACGCCTCTCTCGCCTTGTTTCATTGTTATTTATCTTTCTGACTGGACCGTCCTTGATATCGAGCTTTGCCTATTCCCTGTACTTTTGCCGCATTCTTGTTTTTTGACCTCTTTTGTCTGACTACGATTTTTGTGATTGGTGCCCTGACTCTGGATTTCGCCCTTTGGATTCTGATTTTGGATTGCGGACTTTGTACTGTTGCCAGCTCTGTTGGGGGGTTTCCCCCTTCAGAAATAAAGCCTCCTTTTGCATTTTACTGGAGTTTGCTCTTGGTTCATTTAGTTAAAAACCTCACACTCCCAGCCAGTTGATGCACTATTAATAATGCAATAAAAGACTACAAACTTGGCGAAAACAATCCCTTTTCCATTTACCGCGGCGGAGTAATATCGAAAAATTGAGGCATCCTATTCGAATCAGTGGCTACAGCAATGACTAATAAAACCTGCTGGAAAGCATACTTTTCTATGATTTTTTTTTTTTTTTTAATGACATCAATGAACACCAATGACCACTTGGTGAGTTTCATGTCTTTTCAAACAAACGTTTAATGTTGTTTTAGGACGGATTTCAGCATGCCTATTGGCAGCTGACGGGGGGCTAACAAAGCGAACCAAACTTCTTCAAACAGAGCTTTTCGTCAAAATTTGCACCTGAACCATTCTATTTCGTAGTAAACCAGCGATAAATGAGGCTTAAAGTGCAAAATGGCCAGAGTATTCCTTTAATGCTTCCTCAAACACAGGCACGGACACTGTGTTAGACATTGTGGTTGAAAGTCGCCCTTTTTTTCCCTCTGGCTTATTCAGGCTCCTCCACCTGTATTGCGTTATTGTCCAACCTATTGGATCTGAAAGTGTCAATTCAATTCTGATCAGCTGTTTTAGCAGATCGGGTTGGCCCATTGCTGCGATACGTCAGCGTGTCCGCCATATTGGTTGTGGCAGATCCATCCGTGACATAATACAAGTTTCTCGACTGAACTTCATAAAGCGCCTTTCTGCAAAGTGCTTTAAGATAAAGCCTCTCATTCACATATTCACATGCACACTAGAATATTTGGGAAACAGGCACCAAAAAGAGCATATATAACTTAACACCGAACACATTATGCCAGCCATGTAAAACCTACTAACAGTCACTTGACTTGGTCACATGACTCCCTAGTCTTTATATTGGGAGGCTGTTTCTGACATATAATGACCACTAGTCTAGATGGCGCCTCTTGCACTTATGATCAACATTAAATCGCCAGGAGGGAAGTGTATAGAATGAATTTCCTTTTGTGTGCTCGAATGAATAGATGGATAGATCAGACTAAGACTTACTTGTATTGTCATTTCACAAATTTCACAACAGTGCATTTAGTAACGAAATTCCAAATGATGGATAGATAGATCTATATTGATATAACAATATTAATATGTAAGGTAATGTTGAACACCTGAGGTCTAGTTTTGTTGATCTTTTTTTTTTAGACAATTTCTACCGGCAAATTGGTTTTCAATCTAGAATTGATTTGACAATCTTCGATCCGATTGGTTGGTTTTGCGCCACAAACGTAACACTGTGCCAAGAGGCTATGCGCGAGAGAGCAAGAGAGATGTGCTACCCAGAGTCTTGTATTTGCTGTTGGTGACCTCCGACTTGGACTCCTGACCTAATATTGTGGCACTTTGAAAAATGTTTCTCCAAAATAATAATAAGGCATGCCAGTGCAACCAATCTAAAAATTTACTCGGGAGCCCTTGAAAATTATATGGAAACCAGCACTTTATCATGAGTAATTTTACAGCTAAGTAGGAAGATGGGTATATTTTTTTTCTAATGCTTATACATAATGCTAGTTTATTTGAATGTAATAATGCCAGTGTTTTTTTAACTGAAACGGTCTTTTACAGAGAAAGCATGAAGGACATCTGCAGGAATACAGTCAACTGACTTCTACAGCCTGCAAGAGGCCATCAGAAGGTGGGACATCCTGTAGGGCAAAGCAGTTAAGGCTTGTTGAGACAAAACAAGTCTCTCAGAGGACTGTGGATCGGGCTGTCCTTCGTTTTATTGTCCAAGGTCTCCAGCCCTTCTCTCTGGTTGAGCAGCCATCCTTCCAGGACCTTGTTGTAGATTTACAGGCTAATGGTGTGGTAATGTGTCGCACAACTGTGCGACGCAAAATTGATTCAGCCACAACTGCAATGAAAAAAAATATGTCGGTAGAAATGAAAAAGATGGCGTATATTGCGACAACAACCGATTGTTGGACAGCCAGAAGGAGGAGCATTATAGATATTACAGCACATTTGCTAGATCCCTGTAGTTTTGAGCACCATTCAGTTGCCCTTGCATGCAGGCAATTAAGGGGCACCCATACATTTGATGCCTTGGCATCTGCTTAGCATGACATACATGCAGAGTATGAAATTAGTTTGAAAATTGTAAGAACCACAACAGACAACGGTTCAAATTTCATCAAGGCGTTCCGTGTGTTTGGACCAACTGACGAAAACAACAACATTGCAGCTGAAGAGTTGGTTGCAGAAGGCCATGAAGAAGAAGAAGGTGATGCATCTGATGATGAAGAGGTAGTGGAATTCATCGATGTGGAAGCCATTATGGCTGAAGATGATGGCCTTCAGTATCAGTTGCCCAAGCATCATTGGTGTGCTTGCCATTTACTGAATTTGGTTTCCACAGTGGATGTTGAGCAGGCTAATAGGTCAGATGCTTACAAGAAGTTGTCAAGATCAGCCTTTTCAAAGTGCCAGGCTCTCTGGAATAAAACTGCACGGTCTACTGCTGCTGCAGAGCTTGTTGAGGAGCACTGTAAGCTTCACTTGGTACAGCCTAATGCAACTAGATGGAACTCCTCTTTTAATGCTGTGGAACATGTAGTCAGAATCCTTAAAGACCAAGGAGAGGGGCCAGTGAGAGCTGTCTGTGCTGCACTCAATATTCCCATGTAAGTAGCGTATGTTTATGTAAGATTGTGTTCTCATTTCTTTTCATTATCTAGTGTAATGCTAATCGCATTAATCTGCTGTAGTTACATAAACAGTTAAATACATGCCCAGCACTGTATAGTGGTTCTATATGAATTTTATGTATGTGTGTATTCATTTTCTTGTTTTTCTATTAGGTACAGTCCAGCTGACATGGCCTTTTTAGGGGAGTACATCACCACCATGAGTCCAGTTGCGAAGACGTTAAACGTACTACAAGGAGAAGCCAAAATTCAAATGGGCTGGCTGCTCCCCACAATCACCACCCTCATCACCAAGCTTCAAACGACCAGACCAGCACTCAGATTTTGCAAGCCGCTTGTTGATGCTCGCCTTGAAGGTTTGATGAAGCGGTTTGAGAGCATGATGTCAGACCCAGAGCTCATTGCGGCAGCCATTCTCGTTCCAAGGTTTAAAACATCCTGGACCAGCAATGACACAGTCCTACAACTTGGTAAGACAAATGTTGTAAATGTCTCATTACCTATTTTTTTTTTCAAAAACATTTACATCCAACAATGATCCTATGCAGTTGCTTAGACCTGCAAAGTAATCATAACAAATAGATGATGTTTGTTGGTGTGATTCTGTCTTTCTGATCAAGGCCTTGGTTACATCAAGGAACATCTCCCAGACCACGATGACAGTCTTCGGTCTCCTGACAACTCATCGACTTCTTCTAATGAAGATGACTTCTTCTCCAACGTCAAACAGACTCATACCCATGAGATAAGTAAACAACTTGATGGATATCTGTCTTCTACAGCTGAAGGAGTTAATGCACTTGCCCCCTATCCAGCTGTGCCTAACCTCTCACTTAAGCTAAACACAGCCCTGCCAGCTTAAGCAGCATGTGAAAGGCTTTTTAGCATAGCAGGTTTGCTTTTCATTCCAAGAAGGGGATCAATTCAGTCACGCAATTTTGAAAACCAACTTCTCCTGAAGTTGAACAAGAACTTCATGAAATTTGATTGAAGTACAGACAAGGTTTGGCACGGTGAAAGACTCAGCTGCTAATGCAGAAAGGTCCTTCATCAGCTTGGTTACAAGGCTGTGAAATGGACAAAGGAGCTGAAAAACATGTTACTGTCTGGTGCAGGACAAATCCTTTATATCTTTTCTGGAACAAAAATCGTTTCCGGATGACTATTTCAAAAATTTTGCCTTGTTATTTCCTCAGTTCCGTGTTTGTTTCTGTAATTTATTTCTTTATTTCATGTTTTCACTAAATCTTTATGATCCTTGAATGCATCAAAGGACCAACGGAAGAGCCCTTGTTGTAGAAACAGCACAATTTTAAGTCAAAACGTTCAAAACAAAGCCAGTTTACAAATGTCTAATTAGCATTGATGGATTTTATTAAGCAGACTGACTTTTTGACAGAGTGAAATAAGGCACAGCATTATCTTCATCAATTCCTTGTAAGTTTTGACGGCTGTTATTTTACAAAACCTTAATGTTGCCCACCCTACTGCGGGCGGACTGGTCACCAAGCAGTCAAGCAAATGTGTAGTGTTTTTAGACCTGTGACGACTACATTGGACTGTAAGAGACCTATGCAATAAATAGCGGTAGAAGTTGACTGCGACAATCACTATGGCATTTCTGTGCATTTGGAACAAGGGGATACATGTGACAGATATTATACTGCAAAGAGTAATTGAAGGCATTTATGGACATTCACGTTAAAGGGACTGAATCCCCTCTGGAGGTCAGTTGAATGTTTCATTACAGGGTTTGCAGCTATCTGTGATGGAGAAACTATAGTAATGAGTGGTAACACCAAAATCCTCATCAGGTATTTAGGTCACATCATAAAAAAATGAAAATGGGCATGGCCGGGGCTGGAGGGTGTGCCATTTTAAAGGTGATGATATGCTGTCATTAATCCATGCAAAGATATGCTTTCATGGAATAGTGTTGTCATTCAAAATATAAAAATAATTGGGCATATGTATTATTAAAGCTGCCGTTGGTAACTTTGAGGAGAGAGAGGACTTCGCACAAAAATTTGAAAAAAGCAACTTTGAGATTTCTTTCCCTCCCTCTCCACTGCACTCCTCAGACCCTCCCCTAGAAAGCTACTGTGCTCGCGAAGGCACGCGAACTGTTATGCATCCAACTCCGGAGAGATTTCGCACGTTCACATTATGAAAGCAGCCAAGTTGCTGAGGCTAGACGTTACTGTTGCGAACAGTCAACACTGCTGGCCAACAAACCGGCACATCGTTAGACCTGAAAATTCCGGGGCTAATATCCATCTTTTTATTGAAAACAAGTGTTTGCCACTAACATGGCAATATCCACCGCTGCCTCAATTTTATGTGTCCGTACGGACGGAGCCCAATGCTATATCCTCCGCTTCGCGGTAATCGCGCGGTGAGGGATAATAATTAGTCCTGGGAAATTCTAGATGGTTTTCCTTCATTCACACGTTTTCCAATTCAAAAATAATCAAGTGGCAGTTGAAGACACGACTTCTCTCCCCCATGCGATCTAAAAGCAACAAAATAATAGGCTACATTCAGTACCGAAAAATTATTTGATAATAATTAGGTCTATGCACCATCACTCGGCGATGGCATTTCAGAACTCTTCAGCTAATGAAGATAATTTTGGTGACAAGTACATACACCTGTTTTTGCGGCACGGTCGCTCAATTCGTAGTAAAAAAAAAAAAGACAGCTGTCTGATTGGAAAATGTAAACGGACGAAACCACTTACTAGTCTGAAATGCCGTCACCGAATGCAGGTGTATAGACATAATCATCTCCGCCAAGGAGATTATGCGATCGAGTCGTTTTATTGATTTGTCTGTCTGTGGACAGGATTTCTCGGGAACTACTGGACGGATCTTCATGAAATTTTTACCAGAGATAGATTTTGGTCCAGGGACGACTTTATTAAATTTTGGTGATGATCCGGATCTGCATTTGCATTTGGTGGAGATCAGAAATCTCAGATTGCTCTTGTTATAATTTAATTATTTTTCTGTCCTGAATGCAGCCCATTATTTTGTCTCTTTTAGATCGCATGAGGATGAGAAGCCGTCTCTTCGATTGCCACTTGATTATTCGTGAATTAAAAAAACGTGTTCATAACGGAAGCCCATCTAGAATTAGCCAGGATTAATTATTTTCAAAAAAAGGAGGGATATTAGCCCCGGATTTTTCAGGTCCAATGACACGCCTGCCAACAAACGAGCAGAAATAAATCATGTCGACATGAAAAGTAATCAACAGCAGTATGTATTCATTAAAAACCCAGCACACACTTATTTCAGGAAGTTACCCATTTTTTGAGAACAGAAACTGTCGTGAATCCAGCTGAATGGCCAGTAAATCATGTATGTCAGCATTTAGCTGTGAGAGCACTGAAACGTTACACATATTTATAAGGACAATAACACAACTGATAAGACTGCCAGGTCACTTCATAAAGAGATTTTCTGCTGCTTTCTAATAAAACAACGCCAGCATCTGAAGAAAGCGAACATTAGATTGACTGCAACATCACAGTAACATCACATGCACTGCGGAGTACTGTAACAATTACAAGACTCTGGCTATTCGAACAGCGACTGTGCTTGCAAGCGACATTCACTCGCTTATTTGCAGAGTGGAAATGAATTGATGCTGGTTAGGGCTGGGGTTAGTTTGGTGATCATGTCAGCGATGCCAACTCGCTTATTTGCAAAGCAAAAATGAACCAACAAATAATGCAGGGGTTTACCTGTCAAGGAGAAAAGTCCCAAACTCTGCATCAGTTTTTAATCCTTCCAACTCATTGTAATATTATCTTTCTGACTGGATTGCCCGACTACCGATTCATGGTTTGCCCTTTTTGGATATTTTTGCATCTGTGTGTTTTTGACCTTTTTTTTCTGCCCGACCTTGATTTTGTTTACTACAGCCCTGGTTTTGGATTCGGACTGTCTTTGGCTTTTGAGTTTGCTTCTCCTCCAAACCTACGCCTGTGTTCCGGATCTGTTTTGTCTGACCACGTATTTTGTCATTGGTGCCCTGGTTACGATTCTGGATTACGCCCCTTGGATACTGATTTTGGATTGCGGACTTTGTACTGTTGCCAGCTCTGTTGGGGGGTTTCCCCCTTCAGAAATAAAGCCTCCTTTTTGCATTTATCTGGTTGTCGCAATTGGTTCATTTCGTAATTCGCAACAGTTGAAACTTATGTTTCTGAGCTGCAGGATGAAAATAGACTGCGGGCTAAGTTGTTGCATCTCGAGGGCAGATCCAGGCGAAACAACATTAAGATTGTCGGGGTTCCGAAAGGTGAGGAGAAACGGAGACCCACAGAATTCTTCTCCAGCTTGATTTCCAGGCTGGTGGGGGATGACAACTTTACTAAGCCCATTGTATTCGATAAGGCACATTGTCTTGAACAGCCCAAACCATCGGATGGCTCCAGATCCCGCACGAAAATTGCACAAGTGCGTCTTGCACAGGAAAAAGAGAAAATTCTGCGGCTCTGGAGGCAGCGTTCTCTAGATTACGAAGGTCACCGCATCCTAATCTTCCCTGAACACACCGTGGTGATGATGGAGTAACGGATTTTCCATGACGTGCAACAGTGCTTGTGGGAGAAAGAGGTTTGGCACTTGCTAGGCTCCATGTGCACTCTCTCGGGCAAGTAAAAATATTCACCAATCCGGTTGAGGCAAAGAATTTTGTTCACTAAGAACTTCATAAGTAATGAATTAAGAGTTAAAATGTACATTGAATGGACTTTTCGTATCACAGTTTTTTTCCATGTTGTAATATCTGTCTCTTTCTGTGCCAGTCAGGGGCAATGAGTTAAAAGAGTTTATTTTTCCGTTCACGCCGTTTTTGGCCGGCGATCCCTGATGTGGGGTTAACTCTGCTTCGTTTGGGGAAGCATTGGATGTGGGATTTGTTTATATATTTGTTAATCTGTTTTTTGTTTTAAATTTTTGGCTGCCAGTTGGAATCTTAAGTCTGTGTTTGATTATAATGCAACATTTTTTTTTCGGGACCCCACTATTATCGGTGAGTAATAAAATCGATTCAATGTCTTTGGTCTCTTGGAATGTGCATGGGCTGGGTCATCCTCTAAAGCCAGGTAAATGTGCATTTAAATTCACTGAAATCAGATGTTTTTCTTTTTTTTTTTGCAAGAAATGCATATTTAAGGGCATTTAAAGTCAATACTCAGACGGGACGTTGAACATTCAATATTTACAAACAAATAACTTGCATTGTCACATCACCAATTTAATTGAAATAAACCAATGTTCCGTGTACATGCGTAGATAATCCTATTTTGTTTTGTTTGTGCAGGTAAAGCTCTCTGATTGCCCAATAAACAAAAACAATGGGAATTGACTTTAGATGCCTTTTAAAGCTACTCAGCAGAGGAAACTTAGGGTTATTTGGATTTCACAGGTGTATCAGGCGCCTTTCACATCTAAGGCCAGAGGCATTGCCATGTGTGTTTTTTTTTTTTTTTTTTTTTTTTTTGAAAAACGGTACCCTCTCATTTACATTCATCTATAATTGATCCGAATGGTAGGTTTATCATTTTAATGGGTCATATAAATTTACTTTCCGTGATATTGGTAAATATCTGCGCCAAACACTG
Source organism: Gymnothorax reevesii (assembly GCA_029721435.1). NCBI lineage: Eukaryota > Metazoa > Chordata > Actinopteri > Anguilliformes > Muraenidae > Gymnothorax > Gymnothorax reevesii. The sequence goes on along the minus strand of CM056573.1, from coordinate 73,492,134 downwards.
ATGATCCGGGTTTTTTTCGTAAGGCATTTGATCTGATCCCAGATGAAAATTTAAGTCATAAACTGATTGGGGTTAACTTTAATTGTTATCTGGATCCTTACTTGGACAGGTTTCCTTCTGCCACCCCACCCAATATTTCTGCTGTGCAGACTCTTAACAATTTAATGAAGACTAAGAAAGTAGTGGGCATTTGGAGACTGCAGCACCCATCTGATCGCGATTGTTCTTTCTATTCTCATCATATACGTGAACTGATTATTTTTTGGTGGATCGTATTAATTTTGAATATTGACTACACCAAATATCATAACATTATAATATCCAACCACAGTCCCGCCACTCTCAAGCTTAAATTGTCCCTCCCTAAACGAGATTATAGTTGGTGCTTTTATCCCTTTTTACGAAGAGATCCAGCATTTAAAGAATGTATCATGAAGCACATCACACAGTTCCTTGAGACTAATGATAATGGTGAGGTGAATGATTCAATATTGTGGGAAAAAATTAAAGTTTATATGAGAGAACAAATAATTTCTAATGAAGCCAGTAAGAAAAGGGATAAGAATAGTAGATTGGAAGAAATTGAGAAGCAATTACCAGCCGCTGATAAAAACTTCCTGTCCCAGTCTAATTATAATAAGATTCCTAAATTAAAATATAAATATAATTCTACCCTGGGAGAACAAATTGGTAACATATTACTTAAACTTAACCAGAGACACTTTTGAGTTTGGTGACAAATCGCATAAGCTAGTGGTGACAAACCGCAAGGCAGTTAAATTGAGAACAAGCAAAACGAGCTAGGCTATTTGCGTATAAGATAAAGTCTAAATATGGTCCGATGCTCGACGACTTAAGGGATATCAATGAACAATTCAGGGAATTCTATTAAAAAATTTATACCTCCAAATCAACAGCAATAAAAGAACACCTTCCTGTCCGCGGACGTCTACATCTACTCGAAGGGGTTTAAAAGCCAGTCAGCTGTAAATGTATACATATCATTATCACTGCTATCCAACATGTCCAATGACAGCTAGCAATGCCTTCCTGTTTGTACCATCATTCCTGGAAATCACCTTCATCAAAGTGTTTAACACCCCAGTCTAAACTCTTGTTGTTTCTGCCACTCTTTTCCATGATAAGATAATACACATGAAGAAATTTTATCGGGGGTATTAAATCAGCTGTCGAGTCGGCAATATATCCAATCTCCTCGAAGGCTGCGGTAGTGCTTATAGTCTCAGTCGTGGGGCCTGTATTTTCTTTCTTGAGGCTCTTTGTCAACAATCGCTTCAATCAGTTCAGCCTTTTTCATTCCCATCTGGTTTATGTTCAAATCCTTGCACATCTGCCATAATTCTTGCTCTTTAACCCGTGAAATTACTTATTGCTTGGTAACATAGGTTTTGACAGACACTGTGACACTTCTAGTCATACAAACCTAGTCTTAAACACAATGCGGAAAAAAATCTTGTGCTTACTCTGAAACCTTGTCACTTTGTTTAAAACAAGGGAATTTTGTGTTGAATATTTTGATTAACTTTTGCGGTGTTGTGGTGTATAATAAGCCCTTTTGGCTCACCATCAGGCTTCATTTGGGACCCTTTTGGGCCAACTTGCACTGAACTCCACTTTCGCAATTTTTCCATTATGGTTTTTGTATTCTGGGCTTAAATATCATTTTGGGTCGACAGTGGTCATCTGGGACCATTTCAGGCCAACTTTGACCAGACTCAGTTGTCATGCCTTTTTTTTTTGATCAACATTTTGGGTGTTTTGGGCCAATATGTGACTTTTGGAGTCACCAGGGGTTACCTGACACCATTTTGGGCTGACTTCAATCCAACTCAACATTCACAATTTTTAAATTTGAGTCAACTTTTGGGGTGTTTTGTGCCATCATGCAAACATTTTGGGTCATCAGGGATCATGTGGGAGCATTTCCAGCCAACTTTGAACCGGGTCCACTTTTACAAGCTTTCCGTTTTGATCAACATTTTGGGTGTTTTGGGTCAAACTATGACCCATTTGGGTCACCAGGGCTCATTTCAGGCCAACTCAGATCCCACTTTCATGATTTTTTTTATTTTCAAAAACAATTTAGATATTTGAGGCCAAAATATTAAGACCCTTTGGGATCACTAAGAGTATTATTTTTACCAATATATTTCATGTTTGGGTACCAAAAAGTGTGAACAATTTGAATATTCTTTGCAGTCTGAATAGCCATGTAAGTCTGTAGACTTCTATTTTTTTTAGAACCACTTACTTTTCAGCCTGTTGTTGCCCCTGTTGCAAGTTTTTTGATATGTGGTCCTGCCATCAAATTAAAAATGAGCTACTATTTTTCAAGATGGTAAAATGTCTGACTTTCAATATCTGATATGTTGTCTGTGTTCTATTGTGAATAAAATGTGGGATTATGATATTTACAAATCATTGCATTCAGTTTCTATAACATTTTACACAGCATCCCAACTTTTCCAAGTTTTGAAATTGCTGTCATCATCCAGTCTTCTCAGCTAAGAACAAGAGGATGAGGCCGCAATTGGTAAATGATCACCAAAGCAGGACAACAGAAGACTCACACAGTCTGATTCTGATTCCAGATGAAGAATCACTGGCAGCGCCTTTCTGATTCAAGACGCCTGATATACTACCATATTTACAGAGTGACTGAGGATTTGCTGAAAGTTCTCGTTGAACAAATTGTGTTCTGACAACACTGAGGTATTCCCTGCAACCTGGGTCAAGGTCAGTTCTATATTCAACTGAAAACATGAAACAACTCACACAACAAACAGAATGTTTGCTTTCCATGTGTGAGCAAAAGCGATATGCAAATTCTGACTCGTTCTGTCATTAAATTAGCATTTTCCTTCTTAACCAAACACTCAATGGCTCCCATTCTAGCAACCTTGATGATGGTCACTCTTTTTGCTAGTGACTGCTGTATCAGCAAAGCGGGACATGCAATTTAGAGAAGAGGGCAAATGGAGCTATTGTTTAACCAATTGACGGTGATAGAATCAACTTCCCAAATGAAACATTTTGATTCTCTTGTGGATGACTGGTTTGCTTTTGATTTTTGACCGGTTATTATATGCCTTCTTATCTGTGAATGCCAGACCCCACTATCTCCCTTCGATGAGGCATTAATACTCAAATGCAATAGGGTTAAACAACGTTCCTTCTGCCATGAGAAAAATCACATGGCTCTCCCGACAGGGGAAAGAGTCACAAAGCATTACTGTATTCGTTCTCCACTACTTTTAATATGTTACACTGAGTGTCTGAATGAAAATATTGAACCTGTCTGCTTGAGTGAAAGCATTACTGTGGCGGACTCCCCAAAGGCAGGCCTCTTGCATGGCTTTAACATACTACTATTACTACTACTATCAAATATTAAATAATAATAATATTAATAATTTCAGTCATTGTCATTTTTAAAGATTACATGCAAGGGTTTATTCCATGAATATTTCTGGTGTGTTTCCAATACAGTGATATTGAGTGAGTTTGCAGGTAGAGCAGGTGAAAAATGTGGAAGTGGAGGGTCAAGAGTTTTCAAAGATATTTTGTTGGTAGGACCCCCTAACTGAAAGATGACAACCCACAAAATAAGAGCTCACCCCCTGGTCTGGTTTTGGAGTAATCAGCAAAAGTTCAATTTCAGCCCCTTACAATGAGAAATTTGGGTTAATTTCTAGCCCTTGCCAAGGAAAAGCAACATGCTTCCATTTTTTTTTTCAAGCATGCTTATAAAGTGGTGTCTTGTTACTGCAAGTTGGAATCAAATTGTTGTCACTGGTTGGGAGATCTGAGCACACCTATACACCCACCCTTGAAAGCCCTTTTTTCCTATGGTTCAAAGACACCCCCATATCTGAGATGCTGCAGGGGACTGGACCACAAACAAGGTATGTGCCAAAAGTTAAGGTCTGCATAATCAATGTTCAGAAATAAAATCTTTGATATTTCTTCCCTGGAGAGGGTGAGGAGTCCATGAAAAACCCTATTTTCATTCATTGATCAGTGCTGCCATTTGTTGGGGAAGTTGGAAACTAGATGTTACATTCAGTTTCAAACTTTCCTAACAGATGGCAGCACTTATATTATTCAATGAGAAGGATGTTTTGCAAGATTTTGATATCTATTGATCATCCTCTAAAAGTGGAAGTCCTTTATGGCAGAAAAAAAGAGAGAGATGCTGAACAGCTCTGGAGGCATTTTGAGAGAATTCCAACCGGAACAGTGGGGATCACCTGGTCAAGATGGGCATTGATATGGAGGGGAAAGCAACAAGGCCAAGAAATGTTGAACATGTAATTAAATAAATATTTTGTTGTTGATGAGATACCATTTACATCATCATTATATGGCGTGATTAAGCCTAAGTGAAATCATGTGGCACAAAAATATACGCCAAGAATTGAACATATATTCATGGAATTTGACAAGACTTTAAAATTAGGCAATGTATGACAACTCATGAACTGGAGGAAGTACTACTGTAAAATGGGACATTTTTGCGGACCCACTGAATTTCTGCCCCCATAATACTGTTTTGCGCCTTTATTATTTGCGGACAACTTGGCACCGCAAATATCACAAAATGAAAACGCACTGCAAGAAACCGCACGGCGAGAGGAAATTCATTAGTGAAATCCATATTCCGTCATAGAATTCAGGGGGAGACTTTGGCAAAGTGGTGCATTATGCAAAGTTGGCGTCATTTTTGCGGTCCCACTGATAGTGAACTGACATAAATTTGGCGCTGATAAAATTTGCGGATGGGGTAGAACCGCAAAATGAAAAAGTCTGCAAAAATTTTCCATTTTACATTATGCAATCATAGACATGTTGTGACGGTGCGTTCAGGAACCGCACGTAAGAGAGGGAAATCCAAACAACGTATGCCTTTATTGAGATCCGGGTCAGTACCAAAAAACACAAGAATTGCCAAGCCACAAAACAAAATCCAAAAACTCAGTCAACTAGACAGGCAGGGGTCAGAACCAGAAAAAAAGATGAGTAAAGGTACATAGACGGTAGGCAAAAACTTGTAGTCGATGAACAAAGCAGTGGGTCATACACAGGGCATCCAAACACAGGAATCATGGTCGTACAAAAATAGGTCGAAATCCTGGAAGACAAAAACAATACGAAAAGGGCAATGGCAAGAAACTTGGTCAAACAAAACAGTCGAAGGAAAACAATACTCAATGGCATACGAGGCGCTCTGCACAAAGAAATATTGTTCAACGAGGACTCTTATGTAGACGGGAGGGAAGTCGCATGCTATGCAGGGAACATGTGTGCTGGATCAGACTAATTACAATGGGAGAAACACATGAGGGAAATCCTAACCACAAATATTGGCGAAGGCCAAGACACAGACGGGAATCACACATCAGCCTATGACATTTAAACAGCTCTGGTCAAGGAGTTCTAACTGCACAGATAATGAGTGCAGGAAAGCACGTGCGAGAGATCTCGCAGAAATGCAGGGGAAGACAGGTAAAGCTGAGCGAGGGGCTGAGACTAGAACAGGGCGATTGCTGAGAGGGAATTATTACTAATTAGTAGCGGTGCAACTTTACAGATTTCACAAGAGTGCACGTTAGTAAGTTAGTAATATATATGCACATGGATCAGTGGGGTTAGTAGACTATGATACAAAATACAAATATTAGTCTTGTTATTAATCAGAACAGTAAGGCAAAGGAAGTAAACGATTAAAGGAATAATATTAAACAAAGAAATCATTGAAATCACCGGAAGCATGTGAGCACACAGACCGGGAAGATGGACTGAACCAACTAGATCACAAGACAGGGGAGACAAGTGCAATAGAACTGAAGAATGGACTGAACTTAAAACCTGAGCAATACAATAACCAAAAAGACATAAAGCAGCAAGCAGTGTTGAACGGGCCCTCGCACCCTTGCACACATTGGGGTTGTGGTGAGATCCTGACCGGTGTAGCTGTGCACTCACGACCATTGGACAGGTCAAGTGCAGGCCCCAACCTGAGAGAAAGTGTCGAGCGAATTGGACAAAGCTGAAGGAGCTATGACAAGTTGATACTTTATCCACCAGGGGGCATTCAGAGCGTAACCAAATGTGGGCAGGCGCATTCAGGGGCAGACCCTCAGCACAAATATGAAGTTTTGAGCAAATCGGCCAATTTCAACGTAAAATGTGGCATTTCCTGTTTCCACAAGGGGGCGATTGCTTAGGAGCACATTGAGATGTTCAGGGTGGGGCTTTTACCATGTACAGGAATTTTGAATCCATTTGGATGAAGTATAAGGGAGAGAGAGCTGCTTGAATGTGTTTGGCGAGGCATCTGAAATGGGGACGCCATGGCGGCCACGCCCATTTAGCGACAGACATGCAGAGCAGAACTTTTGATCAGCAAGGTCTCTTGATTATCTGAAATAAATATTTGGTTGATTGGAAGGAATCGCTAGGAGGAGTTTGTTAAAATACAATGTGTGGAAATAGGGCCAAAATGACTTTAAAATCAAAATGGGTGACTTCTTGTTTGGGGTTGACCAATGGTGCCAGAGAGTTTTTGTTTGTATTGGCAACATACACATATGTACCAATTTTCATCTTCCTATTCCTAAAAAACCCCTATGGGGAGGGGTTTTTCAAAATTTCAAGGGGGCGCCATCGAGGCATTTTGCTGCCCTCATGGGCAACGCCCCAATCAGATGTTAGAACTCACCACCCTTGACTGGCATATCAGTTTCTATGATGATACGAATTCATTAAGAACATCAAAAACCCAAATGTATTTTCATGGCGAGGGATGGATAGTCGCCGCATCGCAACACGGACGCCATTACGCATAGCTTCACAGCATTCATAAGGTAGCTTCGCCAATTTGTTCTGCATGTAATAAAAGTGGAATGAGGTTGATGTGTTCAACTATGTGTCATCAGTACAAGTGAAAGTAATAACTGGTCACTTCCTGTTACCACAGGGGGGCGCTATTAGCAAAGTGGGAAGTTAATGCATCTGGACGTTCAGGGCGGAGCAATCATCATATCCAGCAAGTTTGAAGCTGCTAAAATCAAGTATGTGGGCGTGAGAACATTGTGAATCTCAAACGTATTTTCATGGCGAGAGATCCTAAGTCGCCGTGTTGCCACACAGATGCCATTACTCATAGCTTCACAGAAGTAGAATGAAGTTGATGGGTTCAACAATGGGTCATCAGTACAAGTGTAAGTAACGAGTGGTCATTTCCTGTTACCACAGGGGGGGCTATTAGCAAAGTGGGAAGTTAATATATCGGGACGTTCAGGGCAGAGCAGTCATCATGTGCAGCAAGTTTGAAGCTGCTAAAATCAAGGACTTGGGTGTGAGAGCATTGTGACATTTTTTCGTTGAGCCACCAAAATTTTTCATGCCCTAGTAGCCACGCCCTTTGACCGACAGGTATGCAGAGCACAAATTTTGTTCAGCTTGGGGTCGAACCTGTGCGACCGCACGAAAATATCAAATTTGGATGCGTCCGGACGTATGTGGAAAGTTAGACGCGTTTTCACCATTGGGAAAGGGGCGAAATTAGCCTTTGAATTGTCGCAATAATAATAATAATAAACAGTACGATTTCAATAGGGTCCTCGGACGACTTTCAGTCGGCTCGGGCCCCAATAAAAGACAAAATCATGAACCATGACCTTGAACATGAACCAAAACCATAACCGTGACACATATAGCCAAAAATAGATAGCAATCCATTTATGATGTCGTGTAAACACCACTCTTACAGGAACATCTGTTTGTAAACACTAAGACATAGGTAGAGCAAAGTCACATCTGAAGTTTTTTTTTTTTTTTGAAAAAATTTGGCATCTCCAATCCCACCCGAATCTGGAATGCCCAATTGGGGAACTATGTACAAAGCTTGCTCGTATGCGACCCCTTGCTGCCAACTCAGGATAGTGAAGACAGTTCACGGCTCTCCTCCGAAGCACGTGCCTGTCAGCCACTGATTCTTATACACTCGCTGGTTGAATCTTCGCAAGTTCAGAGCGAGGGCGGAGGATACCCGGACATGAACCAAGCCGGAGTCTTCCTGACGAGCGCCCGTCTGGCCAACAGGAGGCGCTGGAGCAACGAACAAGGCTGTTATCGTTTTACCCAAACCCGACAGTCCCTTCCCAATTTGTTACCCTGTAGCGCGATAGCCAATTGTGCGCTACTCTGAAAAAGCTGCTGACCCCTGCCGGTGGGTACGCCAAGGTTCGAACCCGAGACGTGGTGATCACCTCTGCCCTGCAGCGCAGTGCCTTAACCGTGTGAGCCACCCGGCAGCACATCTGAAGTTTAATGAATTACTCCACAAAAGGTGTTTTGACCCGTCCATTCAAAATACAGGTTGAGGTACCAATTTGAGGTCTTGGCAACTCCCCATATATAGAGAAGGAAACCCTTCTAAAACGGTACAAGTTAATGGAAAGTGATTGAACACTAAAGTAGGTAATATGGTGAACAGGTTGGTGCCACAGTTCAAAACGGGAAACACCTGGGCCCGGTTGTTCGAAAGGTCGTTAAATTTTAACATGCCGATAAACTGAACTTAACAGTAGTTTAGATTTGACGGGGTAATAAGCTGTTGCTGGAAGACCCGTTATCTTTAATGGCACGTTATCTTGTCGTTAAAGTTAACAGAGGGTGGGGGGTACTTTAAATATTTAACGAAATAATTAGCACAAGTGACGATGGCACTTATGTTACAACCAAATGCCGTTTTTATCAATGTTGTTGCACCCAAGAAGGCAAGAGTTTTAAGAAAGTTTGAGTTCAACATGACAGATGAAGAGCTTCATCAAAGGTATCGTTTTAGGATAGACTCTATTGAATATATTTCGGAGTTAGTCAGGGATGATGTACAGCGATACACCAAAAGAAACCATGCACTGTCAGTAGAGAAACAGGTGCTTTAAACCTTAAAGGAGTTGAGTCACATGAACTGCGCATGCTCAGAACTTTGAAAACTGTTCATCCTAACAAGAAATCAAAATCAAGGTGGTCGTGACTTATCTTCCAAAAATCCATTTCCATCGGCGCTCTACATTCTTCAATTTCTCGTTTATATATATATATTAGTTCCTTGAACATAAGGCTTTTGTTTTGGGTATTTTTTGTCTGGTATAAGTCGAGTAACTAGAAGTTTTAGCGTCCTCTCGAAGGATGTCCTTTTCGCCTACTGCGAATTGGCATAGAGCACCACAGAAGTGATCTACAGTCTTGCAAGGGCAACCAGTCCTCTTTTATCCAGATTTTGTAGAGCATGTGCTCTTACGTCGGCAAAAATCCTCGTTCGGCTGATCGAGTTCGTCTGTGTTTTTTTCTTGCTGTATAGAAAGCAGACGGCAGTGCTACATGAAGGCGCTCGAATTTCTTTCCCCGGCCAACAAATATGTTTGAAAACAAGATCATTCGCATAGAAATCAGATACTTACCGAAAGTGGCGCGCTTGCACCAGCAATTGAAGTCATTCCTAGTCTTATGCAGTCTTTATTTTGTCCCGAGAAATTCACGTCCTGCGAGCTCTGTATCCTACTAGTCTCCGCAAGTGTGAAAGCCTGTCTGTTTATCAGATTTGCATATGTCACCTCCTGAGCATGCGCATTAACCATGACACAGCTCCTTTAAGATTTTTGGCGAGTGGTAGTTTCCTGCAAGTCACTGGCGATACCATGGGCGTTGACAAGAGCACAGCACCTCAATACGTTGAAGCGATTTCATTGAATGGCCTACTGAGGACGCTAGAAAGTAGGAAATCAAGGCGGGATTCTTTGAGATTGGAGGTTTTCCCAATGTAATTGGATGTATAGACGGCACCCCATGTCAGAATCCAAGCACCAACTCAAGATGAGCCAGCGTACGTGAACCGGAAGGGTTGGCATAGCATCAATGTTCAGGCTGTGTGCGATCATGAAGGTAAAATACTGCCAAATCAGAATATGATATATTTGCATTATTCAGGCACCCGCGTCAAAGAGCTGCTTTATTAATGCACTCTATTAATAACGCCATTATTGTGAATAAATATATTTTTTCCATGATCTTAGATTATTGTGTGATAGTAGCCATGTTTTATTTCTTTTAAAAAATAGGAAAGCTAAGAAATGTCTATGCCAGTTGGCCTGGATCTACACACGACAGCCACATTTTCATAACATTCAACCTGTGCCACTATTTGGAAAATACACACAAAAGGATGTCTGATGGTTTTATCCTTGTTGACAGTGGATATGCATACAGGTAAAAGAAAAATGTTGAAATTATTATTATTATTATTAAAAAAAATGTTGAAATTATTCCCCACTTTAATTGCAAAAAATATCAAATCATGAAGCAAAGAAGTAATTACTCCCCAGTCAACTTTTACTTCATCTAAAGCAGGAAATTTTTGGAAAAATTTGACTTTAGAGAATACTCCATCAGTTGTAATGTTAGTAATAAAATGTATCTTAGGTGTGTGGTTATTCATTATTGTTAATAATAATAAAAATAATAATTACTAGGCTTATGCCGTTGGAGGCGACGGCTGGGGCTATATCCCCGAACGCCCCGAATCATCCAATTCCCCAATCCTTGAATAGACCTTGAATAGACTTTCATTTGAACTTAATTTCAGGTCAATCGGTCAAATGGTTCTGAAGATATGGCCAAAATAGTCATTTTCCACCACAAAGCGCCACCTAGTGGCAAAATATTGAACTATACAGGTCTGATGTCATCATGTGACTTGTTGTGAGGTCATTACCTTGCAGTTGCAATTAGTTTCATGTTAGTTGGAGAAATAGTACCAAAGATATAGCAAAAATGGTGAATTTTATGTGACAAAGCTCCACCTTGTGTCAAAATTTTGAACCAAACAGGTATAATGTCATCGTGGGACACATCCTCAGGTCATGACTTTTCATTTGCACTAGATTTGAGGTCAATCGGACAAATATTTCCAGAGATTTTTTCATTTTTTGGCCCCTGCTGGCCGATCTAGAAATTGTAAATTGTCCAAAATTGAATCAGTTCTTCCTCTTTATGATACTTACTTGTATGCAAAACTTAGAATTTCTAATTGAAATATTACTGCAGTTATCGCGTTAACATGTAAATCAGTTTTTGGCCCCAGGTGGCCAATCTAGATATCTTAAGTTGCCCAAAATCAAATCAGTTCTTTCTCTTTATGATACTTACTTATGTGCAAAACTTGAAATTTGTAATTGAAATATTTCTGGAGTTAACGCGGAACGGTGATTTTTTCCGTTTTTGGCCCCTGGTGGCCAATCTAGAAATTGTACATTGTCCAAAATGGAATCAGTTCTTCCTCTTTATGATACTTACTTACATGCAAAACTTGGAATTTCTAATTGAAATACTACTGCAGTTATCGCGTTAACACTTAAATCAGTTTTTGGCCCCTGGTGGCCAATCTAGACATTTTAAATTGTCCAAATCGAATCAGATCTTCCTCTTTATGATATTTACTTATGTGCAAAATTTGGAATTTGTAATTGAAGTATTACTGAAGTTATTGCGTTAACACCTAGTGCGGCGGCAGCAGCGGCGGCGGACGGACCAAAAACATAATATCCCCCGGAACGCCATTCGGCGTTCGGGGATTTGATAATAATAATAATGGCCAGCAGCCATACCGCTATTCAATCTGCTCCTGCTGCGTTACTGAAGCTAAGCAGGTGTGGGCTTGGATAGTACTTGGATGAAAGACCACCTGGGAAAACCAAGTTGCTGCTGGAAGAGGTAGCGATCTTCCCTCTGCCGGAATAATCCCCAAAGCCCCAGTGCAGTGACAGGGACACTGTACTGAAGGAGGTTCCACCATTCGAATGAGACGTTGAACCGAGGTCCTGACTCACTGTGGTCATTAAACATCCTATAACACTCTTTGATAAGAGTAGGGGGGTTCCCCGGTGTCATGGCTAAAGTCCCCAGCTGGCTCTATCAACCTGCCACCTAATCATCCCCCTGATCTAATTGGCTGTGCAAATTGCCCTCTCCCTCCCAGCTCAACCCCCAGGGCTCCCTTGAAAAAGAGATTTCAATCTCAACAGCACGTCCCTGGTTAAATAAGAGTTAAATAAACCTGAATGAAAACTTATGACATACTGATGTGTTTCAGACCCTTTCTGATGACTCCATACATGCCCCCACAAGGGGAGAGTCAGCTGAGATTCAACGACAGATTATGCAACACAAGGGTGACAGTAGAAAGAACCTTTGGTTGAAAAGGAGATTCCATGTTCTACATTCAGAAGTTAGAAACCATTCAATTTTTCACTCCGAGATTGTGCATTTGCTTATGTACCAACTGAATTAAGCCTAATTTTTATTAAAAATGTAAATTACGTACATACTTAAAACCTTTTAACATCTATTTTACATTTATGACATTATATAAATTAGGTATATGAATATTCAGACAATGGCGTATAAGGGCTCTAAATTTGTAGACCAGGCGCAGGTGCGGCGAATGGGGGGGGTGCGCCGCGCCAACGGGGTGTGTCCAGGCGTATGTTGCAATTTCGTGCCCGTCGTAGCCTGGCGCAAGTACTCCTCTGTTCCGCCTCTGTCCCGCCTTCCTGCGCAAGTGGCAAAGAAGGCGTGTTTGGGTATAACACAGCCGAGTCAAATCTTCACTAGTCAAATGAGCTCCTCTCCTCACCTTTAATATGTTGGAATATAGAAGCCTCAGTCCTATATCTGCATGATGCGTTAATGTAGCATTTTACTTTGCTGCTTCAGGCATGTTTTCTGCACCGCTGACATCTATATTAAGCATTATGAATATGAGTTAGCTGGCTAGCTAGGCCATTCGCGAATTATTACCATCGGCGAACTTGAATGGAATTTCAAAAAGGAACTGCGTCAGATCATTCTAACTTATGAAGCTGGAATTAAATACGACGGTTGCTCATAGGGAAGAGAAACGATGGATAGCGTGTTCCTATTATTACACCCTGTTGCTGCTTAAAATTTTGGGATTAACATGCATGGACAACAATGCAAGATACGGTACACATTTATTTTCAATATGTGATCTTAACTCAGTATGACATCATAGCAACCAGGCTGTATTCCTTTCCCCCACTAAAAACGACCTAAGTGGCAATAATAGAAGAGTATTGAGCTGCTTGCACACTGGACGCGAAACAAATTTTTCGCACAACAGATTGCATTGAACGCAGTGTTTCGTGTCTGAAAGTCTGACAGAGTTTTAATATATCTCCGTGTCCGATAGTCGATTATTGTTTTTAATTTCTTCAAATCTACTGACTCTTTTAGATATTAAACGGGAATGTTTTGATAAGAGGGCTCAGTTCTACAAGATGAGTACGGAGAATTTCAATCAATGTTTCTGTTTAAGCTCTGCTCAATAAAGTCAGTCGACATTGGCACGGGACAATGTACAATGCCACCGTGTCTGACAAAAAAAAAAAAAAAAGAGGACAATTAGAACAGATTGATAACCAAATAAAGAATAAAAAGAAACATTTCAACAACAGAACATCCAATGAACACTCCGATTTATTATCCCCCGCCAACACGAAGTGGGAGGTTTGACCTCCGTCCGTCCTTCCGTCCGAGATAAAGGGGACAGCTTTACTCACAAACTACTACAGATACAGTAACCAAATTTGGTGTGTTGCTTCAGACCATAAAGGCCTTGATTGAGTTCATAAATAAGAAGCGCACAGTTGGCGGGGGATGTTGTAGACCATGTCGACTTGTTTATTTGCGGGTCATCTTTTTTGGATGTTCCGTTTGTTAGTGATATATTTTATTCTTTATTTCGTTATGAATGTGTTCTCATATCAATACTTTTTGCTGGCTGCTGGACATGGAGTATTTTGCATTTTGCGTCGGACAGTCTTGATCGTGCATGCGATAATTTATTCACACTGTCAATAGTCATGGAATTGATTTGCTCACTGACTACGAGTACTATTTTATCTCTGGTGTGGAAATAAAGCGTGAATCTGTTCGATCCATCTGAATAATTTTCAATCGGAAGACCGAATAAAGACATTTGTCTATCTTCAACGGAAGAAAACAGACGAATAAAAAAAACACGTCTAATAATTCCTGGAATACTCTGAAAAATGAGAACTTTTGTGACTTTCGGACATTTTATGATTTATCGGGTCTGTGCATTGAATTTGTCTGTAATCAGTCGTGCGAAAAATTTGTTTCGTGTCCAGTGCGCAAGCGGCTTTACTGAGCATAGAACGCAAGCATGCTATATCCAGTTTGTGGTTGGCTGAGAAAGATGTGAAGTCGTTAGTTTGCATCACAGATTCAGCTCCTTTGATTAAGCCAGGTCAAGTTTCCATTACGCGTGCCAACCGCCTTTAATCATCTGACATCAGGACAATCGATGTAGATACTATAATTTATGTCCTTATTTAGATAGTTACATTACATAGTGTTACCTGTAATTATTTATTGCATTGAAATGTGCCTGACATTCTGGAAACGTGCCTGTGAGATTTCGGTGACGTGTGCGCACTGTGCGCCGGTCAGCCAAATTACCACGCACCGAAATTAAACCAGGTTGGAGCTGGCGAGTTTTCTGCGCAACTCCAGTGGAGACTTTTTCTATGAAATTGTCACTGCGTTTTGATGAATATCTGAGACCTCCCCCTACTACACCGCCACACCCATCTCAGCGCACGTTCATCTACCAAAGACTGCGCACGGTGTTGCACCACACAAAATTACCACTGCGCCAGACGAAATTACCACTGCGTGGGCTACGCCATGCAACGCCACCTGCGCTGCGCCAAGAAATTAGAGCCCTTAGTTGTCAGATTGATTTAACCATTTTCACAGATTTGGATGAAACCAGAAAAAGTGTGCAAGATCATTATTGCCTGTGCTGTATTGCATAATATTGCAAAAATGAGAAATGAAGGCCTAGCAGTTGCAGTAAGACTGGCCCAACCACCAGTGGCGGAGTTCCGGAGGGGAATGATGGGAAAGGCATAAGGGACCACATTACCAACACCTTCTTTGGGAATTAGGTAAGGAAAGAAATGATATTTTAGAAATAAACCACAAGGATGTAATGAAAAAAGTATGATATCAAGGGATTTTGGTCATGATTTTTCTTGATAAGTGTAATTGAAAATAAATGTGAGACAACCTCTCAAATTGTTTCTGTAACAAAGTCCTTTAATGTAACTGTTGTAATGATTTACCAATTTCAAAAAAATTGGGTAATTTTCATTACATTGACTATTTTATAATGTAATTAAGTTGAAGATCATCATTTTATTTAAAAAAAGTATATACAATATTACAAATCCTTGATAACAAGTAACACCACAAATATGACAAGAAAATATGTAACTCAATAAATACAATTAAATGACAATGAACAATTGAGCATATCAATATTCATAAATAAATTTATGTGAATGACAGCAAAAATTATGTTAGTTAACAGAGTTCTCAGCTTATCAGGGAAAGAAGGAGATCAGTTGGATTTAATTAATAATTGTCATGTTTGGCAATGATTTTCTCCAGCAGTTTAATTTGAAGCTTGATTTTTTTGTGACTCCAATTCTGTTTTTCCAATGTCTGCTGCTGCAGCTGCCTAGGTGTTGCTTTTCCAACACATCATCTTGAGTGATTCTGGCCTTCTTTTTGGGTTTCGGACTGTCACACTTCAACCCCTTTGCTGGAGTAAGCTGTGCACTTGAATTCTGAGGAAGAGTCCTGCAAAAACAAACGCAAAATAAACTGTATAAATTTGTGTAAATCTCAATCTGACATTTCGTCAAATACCATTAATTAAACAGAATGTACACACAAAATAAGTGCCTTTCTACATAATATCGCACCTTGAAGTAGTGTTCTGTTCTGGTAGCGCTTCCACAATTTGACACTCAGGAAGAGTGATGCTGCTGGTTTCTGGAACTGATAAATGCATAGTTTTTTTTTTTTTTTACTACATTCAAGAGCAATCATTTGAAACATGCAAGTACATAGTTTAGAAGACAAAGACAATCATTTTTTGACTTTTTTAGGTGAACTTATAAGTGATGAAAACTTTAGTACAGATACAGTATGAAATGCTAAAGTTAACTATGATGGACAACATTCCTGCAGCTGCTTCAAGTGGGGAAACGGGGGGTGACAGAGGTCCAGACTGGAAGTCCTTGCACAGACAGGATTCTTTTTGCACGTCAATGCACTCACCTGATCAAAATTGAGATCATGCATTTCATTGTTCTATCATTGTTAGAATTCAATATAACATACGCCTAGAAAACAGGGAGAATACGGCAGATCAGTGAAGTGCCGTCAGAGGCAAGCTAGTTAAGGCAGAATCCTCACCATTCAATTTACCCCATTTACTGAGCTTTACTACCAGTCAAACGACTGATTCACTTCCCAAGTCTAATCGGCAAATTAACAGGCTAATTTAAGTTAAGTTTCAACGGAATTACTCAGTGCATGGAACTTGAAATGCTTACGAAACAGCTGATTTGCTGATCGTGACAGTGCTTTCCCAACATAATTACTAACTTTTCAATGCCACTCTGAATTCACTATATTTTCAATCTTTCATAATCCCACGAACAAAAGATTAAAACGATAACCCGAATTACCGAGAGTTGAGTTTTTTCCCCCCCTTTAATTCAGATTTTCATCCTCGCTAGAGCTGTAAGAAGATCCGGGTTCCGGCTCAATTAACCGGCCCTCTAATATCACTCACAAACCACGGATCTAGACGTCTATTTAACCGGCTCAGTTGAGTCCTACAGTTGGCAGAGAAATGACACATATGCGACTTGAGCACAACTAGTGGATCCAAGCAGTAGCGCAAGCATAGGCACTCAGCCACTCACTCGCTCAGATGGCACTCGGCAGAAAAACGAAAATTAACTTCTCTGAGTCTCTGACTCAACTGCAAGGATCCAACTGACTTAACTTAACCGAGATCCGTCACAAGGATCCAACCGACTTAACTTAACTGAGATCCATCACTCGTGGTGGATCCTGAGTTTCGTTTCACTCGCGGCTCGCTGCTTTCGGTTAGCTCATGGCTTCACTCGCGGCTCGCTGCTCTCGGTTAGCTCATGGCTTCGACTTGCGGCTCGCTGCTCTCGGTTGGCTCATGGCCTCACTCGCGGCTCTCTGCTCTCGGTTAGCTCATGGCTTCACTCGGCTCCCTGCTTTCGGTTAGCTTGTGTATGAATCCCTGCTTGCTCGCGGTCCTGCACAAACTGTAGCAGAGGGAATACCCTGCATACCCCATTGGCGGTCTCGCACACAGACACGAGTTCGCCATGTTGTTGACTTCTATGACTGTCGTATAAGCTTGTTGCCTATGTTGTGTCAATGAATACTGTGATCCACCCCATATCCATTTTCACCATAAGAGAATAAAATAATAATAATAAAATTAAAATAAATATTCTTTCGTAGTGGTTACTGGTTACCCTGGGAGCGTCACTATTTAGAACATCAGTGTTTTTTTTTTTTTTTGCAGACGTAATACGACTGACGACCTGCCTTTTTGCTTAAGTTATTCATTTATTGACAAACAATGAAAACGTATTCCAGCGTGAAGGAAAAACAATACACATTTAATTTTCAAGTAATGCGTTCTGCATTCTGAATTGCAGACTGTATTCTGCATTTGGGCCTGTTATAATGTCGATTTCCTCACAAACATTAAATGCTGTAATACATTGGTTCCTCGTTAATCGCGGGAGTTCCGTTCTAAAAATAATAAGCCGCAATAGGCGAAATCTGCGAAGTAGGATTACTTCTTTATTTTTAGCTTTATTTTTTTACAATTATTATATAGATGATTTGAGGCTGTAACTCCCCCCGCCCACAAATACAGCTTCAGAGTCACACAGCTAGCGAACGAAGATTTATGTAAATTTTAAATGCTGAACGCATTCTGTACAGGAGACACGACACAGAGGATTTTGATTGACAATGTTACACAGTCCCTTAGCCAATTAGGGGGCATAGCACAATGCGCTGTCATGTTATAGCAAGGCACCACTGTATAATGTAAAATAATATGATGTAATTTTATGTAATATAATATGTTTTATTTCTAGATTTCTTTTTTTCTTGGAGGTGGGGGTTTCTGCATGTTGTGATGACTGTAATATTATTAATAATAATGATAATAATAATAACAACAACAATAATAAGAGCCCTTTTGTAGAACTAGTAATTTGTGTGTTGATTTATTTGCATTTTAAATAAAAAATTACCAATACTCCAACCCTTAGTACACCACCTTCATTACCTGGTCATTAACATTCTGCTGAATGGGCCTACTTGCAGACTTTAGAAATATACCTAAAGGTTCATGGTAGGAGAAAATAATAGCACATAAAGGTATGTGTGTACGCTTTTTTATGGCTCGAGTCAATGTACCATGGTTTTTGCAAACATTTAATCGGGCCATTTTGTGTCAAGTGACTCAAGTGACTCGCACAGCCCGTCTCATATTACCGAGTGACTCAGAATGATCCGAATCCCTCAAATGATCCGAGTCAAACATAGCTAATCCTCGCAATTTCGAATCAAAGCATAACCCTTTATCATCACAGGCTATATATGGACTAGCTAGGCCCACAAATAGCACCATATTCAATCTTTACCAATTTAGAATGAAATCAGTGACGTTATATTTTTGGCTTATCTAAATGTTTGGGTCCCAAGTGAAACATTTAGGTGGGTTAAATTAACCCTCTGAACTCAAGTGTTTCCCCTGCAATAGACACTGTGTAAATGGAACAAATAGGTACTTTTTGGGGCACACTGCACAATAATGGGAGGAAATAGCAAAGATTTTATTTCAAAGAAATTTATAGTGACATTATTCCTTCAAATTCTGAAAGCGTCAAGTTCCCGCAGTATCTCAGATATTATCCACAATGCAAGGTGCACTTCTTAGACATTGGGGGCAATGCAACTTTTGGGGGCATAGTCCTTTAATAAATCAAAGATTTGGTTGGATATTGTGGCTTTAAAAAATTGCAGTTGACTTCAATTTGAAAAGGCCCGAAAGTATTATTGCATGCATTTCTCCATAAAGGTTCAAAAATTCATTGAAAAGAGCCATTTTTTAATGAAAAATCCCTTGAAAATAGCTAGAAAAGGGCTAAAAACTGTTTCACCCCCTCACTCCAAAAGGGTTAAAGTTTGAACCAAAAGGTGAGGTCTGTACTCATCCTTCCCCAAGGCCAACGTATGGTGAAAATTACGGACAAGAACTTTTGACCCCCAACCTCCACACTTTTTGCAGATTTCACATGCTCATTTCGTGGATCCACACTTAATGCCCTTTTTTCCCCCGCCACGCAATTAGCGCAGAGCAGGGGATATAGCATTGGGCTCCGTCTGTACGTCCATACGGACACATTAAATTGAGGCGGCGGGGGATGCCATGTTAGGGGCAAACACTTTTTTCAGATTGAATAAAGGCCTGTAGTTGTTACTGATACCATCTTCCTAAGACTTCCTTTTCCTGTATGTGCATGGCTTAGATCAAACCCAATACCAACCTGAACTTTCTTTGAGTGGTGTTTGAAAATGTTGTCTCACCAATTTGTAATTTGAGTGTAAACAAAAGTTCAGTCATGAGACGTAGGACGCAAGCAATCGGTCTTACCCAATCGTAACCCTTTATCTTCTATATAAATGCCCGTGACACTTTCCGTTTTGCTGTTTCAGAGATTCTGCATTGCGCGGCTTCTGGAATGTTAGTCCGCTCACGATTTCATTCTTTTTATTCAAATTGGTCAAGAAGACCTACAAATTCATTCAACCTCAAACTTCTTCTTTCGGAGTTACTGGTGTTACCGGCTCGTATCCTCTTCTCTGTAGCGGAGTTCTAAGTTCGGAACAGTCCCGCGGCCTCCTGCTCAAGCATTACCTCCCT
This sequence comes from Gymnothorax reevesii, assembly GCA_029721435.1. NCBI lineage: Eukaryota > Metazoa > Chordata > Actinopteri > Anguilliformes > Muraenidae > Gymnothorax > Gymnothorax reevesii. The sequence goes on along the minus strand of CM056573.1, from coordinate 73,472,156 downwards.
GTCGTGTCCTGGTGCTGCACGCCAGCCGTTCAAACCCTAGTGATATCGCGCAAGCACCTGAAAGTGGCTCCGGCAGTAGAAGCTACAGCATTCATCCGGCTCGTCCCTCGCAACAAAATTGGAACTTTGCGGTGTTTCTTAACTGCCTTCTATTTTTAATTGGCTTTTGCTATTCCTGACATCGAGCGGTAGGTTACCAGTGGCGTAGCTAGAAATGGGAATTGGGGTGGCACAGACACCTCCCTTTATGGTAACTAGGATAGTCCTGGCTAGTTCTCAATTATTTTTCTTTATTGACGCGTTTTCCAATTATCGTAATTGGCAACTGAAGACATGGTTTCTCATGCGATCTAGCAGCGATGAAGTCATGGGGTAAATTCCGTAAAACTGAGAATTGGGGTGGACGTAACATCTGTTTTAAAGAATTATTAGTCCTGACCTGTTCTCAGTCATTTTCATGATTATTAAAAGGTTCACTCCGAGAGCGCTCCGCACTTAACAGGTGCTGCTTGTTCTCCCCGATTAGGTACGACGACAATCATTCATCTGGACACGTTTACTTAATTTAAATCAACGTTATTCAAAATTACTCTCTGTATTGAGTGGGGAAAAAAGTGGCACTTGGCAGTGAAATAGGCTATAAAAAGCATACGGCTCTATTTAACGTTGATTTAAATGTGGATGGGGGTGAGAAATTAAAAAAAAAAAAAATTATTAATAAAAATAATTTTAAAAAAGACTGCTTTTCCTCATCACCCTTGCCATTCTTGATAAAATTTATTTGAACTCTTTGCTTCGGAGTCTATCCGTAAGTAAGGATGAGTTATTCCTGATTTTGATCTTGGATCTTTTGAATCTCTGTCCTTAAGCTAGAATTTTGCTATTAAGCATGAGAATTTTTACTACATCACTTGCATCAAATGGCTATCGATATGGAAAGCAAACATTCAAATCAGCAGGGATGGAGGTGATTTGCATTAATTATGCAAATTAGGTGTCCAACATGGCCGCCGCAAAGGGGCAGATCACGACATTCTCAAAACGGCCCTGGCCCCGGTCCTGGCCTGGTCTACCTGATCCTGGGCTCCGCGGGCTTGGGCGGCTTCTCGGGCTCTGCTGCGGGTGGGGGGGGTGGTGGGGCGGGGCGGGTATCCGTGGGGTGGGCGGGGGCCTTGCCCCCTCCTCCTGGTGGCCCGATGATCGGCCAGGGTGCACTGGCGGTACCCGACCTCGCCCCGTAGGGGTCCTCCTCTGGATCGGGGTCCTTGGTCTCCTCCACTGGTTCGGGTCCTGCGGCCTGACTGCCCTGGTGGTTCGGGTGTCGGGCTGTGCCACCTGGCTAATCTGACCCAAGTGGGATTGCATGCGCCAGTGGTGATCTCAATAGCCAAATCGAATCCAATATGGCGACAGCCGTCTGTGACCCCAAGCTTCATTAATGATTGTGGACCAAAGGGCTGCATTGCCAGGAGCATCACCTGCGTTGTTTTAGAAACTTTGGGAAATGGTCCCGCTCTGTCTGGCTCCCTCTGATCTCACTTCTATTTTCTCCTCTTCTATGTCCCTGTCCTTGTTGTCTTTGTCTTTTTATGTTTAATGGTGTATAAATATTGTGTCCTTCTATATCTCACTGTGGTCTCTTTGCCCTCTTAGACAGATCATGTTATTAGTTGCCAATAAAAGATAGGACAATGCGCGAAGAGGGACGGTGGTGGTTACACAGTCACAAGCACATACACACAAAAATGCTTCTAGAGCAAAACTGCATTAATATTTTACGGTTTGTGACAAATATGACACAAACTAGAAATATATATGCAGTACAAAAAAAAAAAAACGCCACATCCCAGTAACTAAGACATTTCAACTCAATGCACAGGTTGTCCGATCCAGCATCTATGGGCTAAACCTAAAAGTTGGATACTATAACAAAATGCCAAGGTTTTGAAATTTTGCTCTTGACTTAGACTCTCTACCTGATTATATATTCAGCACCCCTGAAATTAAGAGTACCATAAGGGCTATTGTAGCTGTCTGAAGACAAATTCCCTTTTTATCCCCCCGGCATATAATGCGGGAGGATATAGCTATCGCTCTGTCAGTCTGTCTGTCTGTCCATCTGCAAACATGAGTTTGTCCGGGCCATATCTTGGAAACTATATGTGCTAGCTTCACCAAACTTGACACGCATGTCAATCATGATATGTAGATGTGCCTTTTAAAGGTTGTTACACAACCTACAGCCGAGGGGATCTGCCATTGCTGGATGGCTCGTTTGTAATATTTGTCATCTTTGTACTTGCCTCATGAGAATATCTTTTATTTGGGTAATAGAGCATTGGAAATGTATGTGAAGTGATTTTTTTTTTCATCTGTTGCTTTAAATGGTTTAATTCGCGAAGACCGCACAATTGATCACATGACCGGGTAAAGATAAAGAGATGTGTACAAGTCATCAGATGAACAAAGGAGAATGAGACAAGTCTTTAGCATTCCGTTGATTTGAAAAAAAAAAGGGGGGGGGTTTCTGCAAAGTTTGGAACATGTGGGAAAGGCGCACAACAGTATGTCTAATCTCATGTTGTACTTTATGTTTTGTGGTGTTAGTCAAACGATTTTAACTGAACAGTGCAGTATACCGATCTCTGTTCTGTTTCCATTGTAGCTTTCACGGTGTTAAAGAAGCAACAGATCAGCTCAGAATGAAAACGGCAACGATTAAAACCTCTCCTTAAACATCAGTTGATGCCTCCTGCATGTTGAAATAATCCCACGTATTACTACAGCCATATATTTGGGTCCAGGACAACCATCATGCAGTATATACTGTATATTGAGGATCCAAATTTCATCAAAATTGGACTAGTGGTTTTGAGAAGCAGCGCGTGAATGTGGAAAATGTTATGGTAGTTTATAGCTGTAATCTACCTTAAGCTGATCTGAAACCTGTCCCAGTCCAATCACTTGTAGAACTGTTCATGAACTAGGTGAAGATGATAATCATGATGTAAAACGGTTAAGCTCTTTCATATTTAAAGCTTTTGATTTAGTTTTTATGTAATTTCTATGGTTTGTTTTTGTTTTTTTTCCCCAAGGTATTCTATTGTATTCAGTCTTAATTTGTGCAAGGTTGTTGTCCAACCTTATCGAACAGCTCGGGGTGTGAATCTAGTTTCAGGGTCCGACCCTCATTTTGGGGGTCTGGTTTCAATCTTCAGAATCGAGACAAAAGAATCAGTTTTTCACTTGTTGGTTGACTCCCAGTCTGTTATTTGCGTTTCATTGGTTGTGCGTGAAGGAACTTTAATTCTACCCTTTTCCAATAGGGATTAAATGTGCTAATTTGGAAATGGGCATCGGTCTCTGCCCGTGGCCCTCTGCCTCAACCATAGTCAAGGTGCAGCTCTTGGTGGCCTCATCAAATTGGTATCCGTACCGTACTTCTAAGTTGGTGGTGGTTCGCTTGTATTCAGTTATTGTTCAAACTCAAGTTTTAACTAGGTGTTGGGTGATGCTTGCTTACATAAGTCATTGATGCCTGAATTTTAATGGTTTGCAAGATATGGACATACATCGTATATGTTTGCTCTGTGTGAATGAATTGTCCTTGTGCTTTGTCAATGAAGACAGCAATCCATTCAAGCTGCCAAAATGTACAAAAGTACGTATGCTATGCTGTAGTTCATTTGTCCTTCACTAGGTATGGCTGAGCTTACAAGTGGTAATCTAATGCTTGTCACATTTACCTACTCGGGACATTCATTCAGGTTCTGAGAGTTAAATTTGCATCTCATTGCAGATGGAACATTCCAATTTTCAAGCATGGGCTCTGGTCATCTGTGGGCATTCATAAATGCAGCCCTCAGCCTCTGCAGTTCTCTCCAACTGCAGTTCTCATGGCCTCATCAAAGCCGCGTCCTTACTTTACTCAAGTGGGGGGTCTCACTTGCATGCGTGCATGTTTGTAGTCCGATTGGGGTAGGAGACGTGAACTGTTGGGCATTAATAAACCATGCTATTCAGGCATTATGTTTAAATGTTAAATAGGCAAGGTTTGTGTTCGTTGCCAATTGTCATTCAATAAGTTGCTGTTAAATGATTGCAGTGTTTATTCTGAAGTTGTCAAACCATTACAAATGCTATGCCATGTTTTCTTGTCCTCTCGCAGCGGCAATTTCCCATGCGCTACACGAGCGCCAAGCTCATGTGCTGCCTCGCCGGCAGCCATCACGGATACGACACATGCATCCACATCTCGTCCACTCATAGTGGCACAGCTCACTAGCACTTGGCTAGCATTTTGGTTATGGGTGCTCATTGCCTAGCTGGTACTTCGCAAGTATCTACCTCACGTCCACTAGTAGTGGTAATGTTCACGTATTTAGATGGCGTGATGGTAAGTATCTATATTGGTAAGTAAGCACAAGCGCTTGGCTAGCGCTTTGGTTATGGGCACAGCTTGCCTGGCTGGCAAGCAGTCACAGATGCTTCGCAAGTATCTACCTCACGTCCACTAGCAGTGGCAATGTTCTTTTATTTAGATTGCGTGTTGGTAAGTATCTATATTGGTAAGTAAGCACAAGCGCTTTGGTTATGGGCACACCTTGCCTAGCTGGCAAGCAGTCACATATACTTTGCAAGTATCTACTTCATGTCCACTGGCTGTGACCGTTCTTATGCACTCAAGTAATATGGCAGAGAGTGAAAGTCCATTCTGGTAAGTTAGCACAGATACCTCGTCGGTATCTCCTCACGTCCACTAGCTGTGGCATTGCTCATGAGAGCTAAGGTTTTGGGTGCACATTGCCGAGCTGGCACATCATCACAGATGCTCCGCGAGCATCTCCTCACGTCCACTAGCTGTGGCATTGCTCATTAGAGCTAAGGTTTTGGGTGCATGTTGCCTAGCTGGCGCATCATCATAGATACTACGCAAGCATCTCCTCACTTCGACTCGCCGTGGAAGTATACGTGCTTCATTAGCACAACACTTTCAAGGTAAAAGTCTAAACAGTAAGTATTCTCATACCCTGCACGACCGCTAGCTGCGGTCATTTTCACAAGTGCTTGGCGAGCACTTTGGTATCGGGAGCACGTCGCCTAGCTGGCGCTCTTCACGTCCACTAGCAGTGGCACAATTATCTGCGCTTTGCTAGCGCAAAATGCTTGTAATTTCTCTAATGTGCGTATTTTGTCTTTCAGGTACTTTCATTGCGATGACTCCTCAGTCCTCCAAGTCGCTCCTTTTGGGGGGCGGCTTCGCCTCTGCCTACTGCCCAGGCAGATCAGCACCCCTCCTTGCTGGAGGGTCCATGGGGACGGAGTCATCGGCAAAGACTTTGTCAAATTAATTTCATTGTTAATTCTATTGTCAAATCTTTTACATTTGTCTTTGTGATTGAAATGGGAGTGTAAACGAAAGTTCAATCACAAGAGGTAGGAAGCAAGCAATCGGTCTTACCCAATCGTAACCCTTTATCTTCTATATAAATGCCCGTCACACGTTCCATTTTGCTGTTTAAGAGATTCCGCATCACCCACCACATCCCCATCACCACCAACTTCCGACTCCAGCCTCTTCAGCATCAAATCCATCCTCTCCATGGCAATCTGATGACCCTTCAAGGGGGTGGCTTCGCCTCTGCCTACTACCCTGGCAGATCAGCATCCCTCCTTGCTGGAGGGTCCATGAGGACGGAGTCATCGCCAAAGACTTAGTCAAATTAATTTCATTGTTAATTCCATTGTCAAACAAATCTTTTACATTTTAATTCCGAAGTCTTCGTGATTGAACTTTCACTTTTTCCTTGACACATATAGTGTAAAGAAGGTTAACAAACGATATCTTAAGGCTGTTTGTGTTTTTGTTTGGCTCTAGCTCAGCTTTATCTTAAAAAAATTCCCAAATGTGGACAATGTTTCATGAGAAGTATGTGTACTTTTGTGAAATTTAAAGTAATTTTAAAATGTATCTGTCTTGTTTTTTTTTATCATGAAAATTAAAAAATTTTATCTCATATTGGTCTCCATGTGTTTTCTTGGGTGTCCCGGCGCAAAATATTTGTCACTGTTGTATAAACTGAAGTGAAACGTTCATAACTTTTGTGTCCGACTACCGATGTAAATTTTGGTGAAAATAATCCAGTGAAAAAAATAAACTCATGAAGACAAAAGTGGGTTATATCCAATGAATTATTTCTAAGCAATGACATAAATATCATTTTGGGGGTTCAAAAGATCAATATATGCTTACCTACACCAAAATATGTCAACCCCAAATTTTGTGTCCGGCCCGTTATGTACATACTACAGTTTTCATACTATCGTTGCGCTATTAAATACAGCTGCCTTCGTGGGCGAAACTAAACGCATTTCCTTCCGCCGGTGATTCCCCAATGCAAGTCCACTGTCAGTGGATGTATCACGTCCGTCCATCTTAGTCTGCGCTATGTACGTTCGCCAATGCCACCGTCGATGGTTCCAGTAAAGTCTGTCAACAATCAGTGTTTGTTTTGCGACCACTGTCAAGTCTAAGGCAAGTTTATTTCACTTTTCAGCAGTGGCGGAGCTAGAACTGGGAAATGGGGGGGGGCATTGACATGTCCCTTTTTGACAACAATTATTCCTGGCTAGTTCTCAATCATTTTCCTTTATTGACGCATTTTCCAATTATCATAATAGGCAACTGAAGACAGCTTCTCTCCATATGCGATCTAACAGCGATTAAATCATGGGCTAAATTTGGTACAGAAAAATCATTTACTTGATAATAGGCTAATGCTTCGTGTTGATTGAACTGGTCTGCATTCCAATGAATATCACCTTTCACTCTCGGTATTGCTTTGGTTGATTTAAAAAAAAAAACTGTTGCATTCGGCGGTTAAATAGGCAGCGTGCGGCTCAAGCTATTTGCATTAGAGTCGAAAGGCATGCAATTTTGAATAATGTTGATTTAAATGGTAAATGCGCTTCCAGATGAATGATTGTCGTCTTACCTAATCGGGGAGAACTAGCAAGCATGCTGAAGAGGGGGGTTAAGAACATAAAGGTGCCCAAAACATTCAAGCTCGGGTGTGTAAAATAGATACCATTCACCATGAGGCAGGGATAGATGTGAAATGGAGGATTCATTTTATTTTCTTTATTTACTTCATGTGAAAAAATACTGTTTCCTCTGATGAAAGATTAAAGATGGAAAATCAGAGTACATGGTACTTTACTTATTACGATGTCTATGTCAAAGACAAGTTCTAGATTTGGAGAGAAAATCAGGGTGACTGAGAGTGGTAATTAACATCATGCAGTGTGAGCATTTGCCATTGACAATCTAACATTTTATGTAAGTTTATGATTCCACATTGGTTGCATCTACTTCATCTTTACTGTTTATGTTCTAAATATTAATATTGAAGTGATACAAGGCCTAAAGTGGCTACAGAGTTATGTACATTACATTTTGTAATGAGCACCATTTCATGTTAATGAGCAGAAGTTTTGTGGTTTAAGTTGGGAAAAAATAGAGAAAAACTTCCTGCATGTGTGCTGGATAGCCATCTGTGACACTGAATAGTATGAAGATGCTGTGTTCAGAGATTACAAAACTAGGAGAAAAGTTTATGTGCTACTCAGTGAAGTATAATGTACATAACTCAGTGTCAGCTATTGTTTATGCCCTATAGTCAGAGCTTTTGCTCAGGATTTTGATTTGTCTTCTTGTTTTTTATTTACATAATGATATACATCAGTATACAAAACAGTTTTGTTACCAAATTGAAATCTTTGAAGAGACAACTGCATAGAGTGGACACCGAGTTTTGTGCATTACATTTTGTGACAGAGTGAAGTTTGTTGATCTATAATTGCAAGAAGCAGATTTCTTAAGGTCTGGGACTCTTGGAGTATGTTTGCCAATGTTGGAAGTTTCTCATAGTATTTCCGAGGTCTATCCTTCAGTTTGAAATTTCACCGAAAATGTAATGCTTGGGTACCCTAGATTTGAGCTCTGCACATATAGAATAGGTGGTTTGAAGGGTCCATCCCTGATGTAAGAGCAACCCACTCACAAAATGTCTGGGATATTGGTTCATCTCTTTTTGAGTTATTTTGTACACATACAGACAGACAGACAAACCAACGCCGGCAAAAACATAACACCTTGGCGGAACAAGACTCAGCTGGGGATAGGGGCATGCGCGAGACGTAAACCAGTCAAAAGAGACATTATTTCTAATAGACACGCAAGTTGCTGAATGGGAGGAGACAAAGAGGGCATTCACATGAGGGTTGTGACAAAAACACCTAATTCTCTACAATGAATGCAGCACAATCTCTGAGGCACTGAATCTCTTTTCAAGGGATTTCAATTCAAAACTCAGAATTTCTGGGAATGTTCTTTCAATTTACAAATCCCAATTTCAATGAAGTTGGGATGTTGCTTCATTCTGCGCCACACATTTTCAATGGGAGATAGGTCTGGACTGCAAGCAGGCCAGTCTATTACCCGCACTCTTTTACTATGAAGCTACCCTGCTGTAACACGTGCAGAACGTGTCATGGCATTGTCTAGCTGAAATAAGCAGGGACGTCCCTGAAAAAGACGTTGCTTGGATGGCAGCATATGTTGCTCCAAAACCTGTATGTAACTTTCAGCATTAATGGTGCCTTCACAGATTTGCAAGTTACCCATGTCATTGGCACTAACACATCCCCATACCATCACAGATGCTGACTTTTGAACTTTCCACTGATAACAATCTGGATGGTCTTTTTCCTCTTTAGCCCAGAGGACACAACGTCCACGATTTCCAAAAACAATTTGCAATGTGGACTCGTCAGACTTTTCCACTATGCATCAGTCCATTTGAGATGAGCTTGGGCCCAGAGAAGCCAGCAACGTTTCTGGGTGTTGCTGATATATGGCTTTTGCTTTGCGTGGTAGAATTTCAACTTGGACTTGAAGATGTAGCGACTAACTGTTAACTCCAAGTGGTTTTCCGAAGTGTTCCTGAGCCCACATGGGAATATCCTAGACCGAATGATGTTGGATTTTAATGCAGTGCCGTCTGAGGGACAGATGGTCACCAGCATTTAATGTTGGTTTTCACCCTTGTCGCTTACGTGTAGCGATTTCTGTCAATTAACTGAATTTTTTGATGATATTGACTCTAGATGATGAAATCCCTAAATTCCTGGCAATGGCACATTGAGAAATTTAGTTTTTAAACTTTTGGACTATTTGCTCTCACAGTTGTTCACAAAGTGGTGAACCTCTCCCCATCCTTGCTTGTGAATGACTGAGCCTTTAGGGATGCTCCTGTTATATCGAATCATGACACCCACCTGTTTCCAGTTAACCTGTTCACCTGTGGAATATTCCAAACAGGTGTTTTTTGAGCATTCCTCTATTTCCCAGTCTTTTGTTGCCCCTGTCCCGGCTTTTTTGGAACGTGTTGCAGGCATCAAATTCAAAATGAGTGAATATTTCCAAAAAAAAGTTTTAGTTTGAACATTAAATATCATGTCTTTGTAGAGTACTCAATTGAATATAAGTCAAAAAGGATCTGCAAATCATTGTATTATGTTTTTATTCATGTTTTACACAACCTCCCTACTTCCTTGGAAATGGGGTTTGTATTACCTGTTGTAATACCTAAATTACAACATCCCTCCCCCCCCCCCCAAAAAAAAACTGCTTCTTTAGAAACAGTCTAATAGTGCTCAGAATGAGCACGACCGAAAAAATGATTGTTAAGTCACTGCCAAAAAAAAAAAGGGAGGGGGGGGCAATTTTATTTCATCAAATTGACCGGAAGTGCAGGAGTGGCTAGCACAAAATTGCCTTAAAGTCTCTTGCCTCTTGATTTTTTCTGACCAATGCTCCATCTTTCATCCCCAGGGGGCCAAAAATTGATGTCCAGCCATCCTCACAAGCCTGGCAGTGGCTGGTATCTGCTCAGCTATTGAGAAGTTAACAAGCTCAAAACAAAACAAGTGACAAAATGGAACAATGGAAAGGGAGGGGCGGGGGAAAGGACAATTTTGTGTTAAAAGACTAGCCAAAGGGATCCTCCTCCCCCTTCTTTGAGCCAGCAGAGAAGGTGGACTTTGGTTCCAGCGCTCACTAGGTAACCGTGGGTCTTTTGTTTGGAATGCCATGTCCATTATGGCTCCAGCCCAATACCCACATTCCCCTCCCCCCTTGTCAGTCCTCTGTCTGCACCCACAAGGATTGTTTAAATTTCTGTCTGATGGGCGAATAATATTTAGACCTTTGTAAGACCACAGCTACAGTACAGTAGTGTGCAGTGATGATTATACACTTAACAAAATGAAGATAAATCATAAACTAAGTGATATTCAATTATTTATTTCATGTAACATTGAAACATATGGATGAAAATAAGTAAACAAAGAGTAATATATAGTCTTAACAAAAATCATGCATTTTTTAGAGAAAAGTAAATATCTAGTGTGGCCACCATTTGGTTTGATTAGAGCATTTAATCTTTCTGACATAGTGTTCACATATTCACATTTTCCCAATTGGGAAATGGTGAAAGGACAGGGTAGGGGGGAGGAGGAATTTTTTGATGTTATAAATGCTAATGTCTAGGTGCAGTATGTTAATAAATCTACAAGAGAGGAGGCAATTTTAGACTTAGTGCTCTGTAATGACCCAGATAGAATTCGCAATGTTGAGGTACTGGAGCCGCTTGGGTCAAGCGATCACTCTGATGATAATTTTGATGTTTCATGGGAAGTTAAAAAGGTGTATTCAAAAACAAAAATTTTCAATTTTAGACGAGCAAACTTTGACAGGATGCGCTCATATCTAAGTGAAATAAAATGGGAGACACTCCTGGACTGTGAGTCCGTAAATGAGATGCGGGAAAGATTTAAGGGGGTTTTACTTGAATCACAATGCAGATGCATTCCAAAGGTGTCCAAAATTAAGCTGAAAAAGCAGAGTCCTCAGTGGATGAACAAAAGTATTTGTAGGATTTTGAGGGAAAAGAGGAATCTTCATAAGATGTACATAGAGGATAACAATGAGAACACTAAAGCTGAATACTGTAAAATGCGGGCTTTGGTCAAAAAAGAGCTGAGGAAGGCTAGAGGACTGTATGAAAGACAAATTGCAGAGGGGGCAAAAACTAACCCTAAGCGCTTCTTTCAGTACTGTAGCAGAAAAAGGAAAGTTAAAGAGCAGGTTGAGTGCATAAAGAATAAAAATGGATCGCTGCTATTTGATAATAAGGATATTGCAGATGCCTTAAATAGGTACTTTGTTGAGAATTTTACCTCGGAGGGGGTCTTTATTTGTCCTGGTTGAGGAAAATGCTCCAACACAGGCAAAAATCCACAAAAGAAACTTCACAGGTCTTGAACAGAATGACAGGTCTGGTCACATGTATCCTTCTTCTTGCAATTTCTCCTACTACTTTACTGTCTCAATTCTCCCCTTTATATACTCTTTTGCAGACCCCTCCCACCTTTTAGACTTTTTTTTTTCTTTTCTCTGGGACTTGTTTCAGACATGCCTGAAACATGCCCAAACCTAGCTCCAGTCTGAGCTTAACAAAAAAAAAGTTAAATACTGCCATCCAGTGGCCTATATTCACATTACACCTCCATTCCAAAATGAAAAAATTTTGACTCATAAAGGCAAAATTTTTCTTTTCAATACAAAATGGTTAAGTGAAAACTTGTCTATATATATATATATACATATCATACAATATTCAAATAAACAAATGACATATGTACACATATTCAAACACGGGATAAGCAACCAGCAATCACATTGGGGTCTATTCTCCCATGCGCTTAAGTCGAAAAAAACGCGTAGCTACGCGCTTTTCAGCCTACGCGTATTCTCCCCTCGACTTAAGTCTGTGCATTACGCGCCTTGAAGGCAGTTACGCGCTTGGGGCGGAGCAAGACCAAAATCTGGGCGTTTCCGGGCGTTTCTCATGCAAATAACACTTACGCGTATTCTCCCCCTGGCTTACGCGCTTTTTCTGTTAAGCGCTTTTGAGGGCTGTATTAAGGTCAAGCGCCAACAATAGGCGAAATTGAATATTGCATTTGATGTCGGTTATAGGCCGAATTTTAACATTACTTTTATTTTATTTAACATGGTAAAGGTTGAGACATTGAATATTCGATTGTTCTTCCTTATTTCTAAACTACATTTCTCAAAGCCATGATAATTCATCAAACGAAATCATCACATGATATTACGCATCAGCCTCTTCTCCAATCAGTTAAATTACAAACGCAAAACAATGAATTAATACGAGTATACATAAGACCATCATTCTACCATGCCCTCAAAATCTAAAGCCAAAATGCCAGTCTTGTATTTGCTTGCACTTTTGCGTGATTGGGAAAGAGTAAGAGGAGCGCGCCGAGCTCGAAGACGAACACGCATATATCGGCTTCGTTTGGACATCCTGGGACAAACAAACATCGAGTGCATCCAGCGCTTTCGCCAGGACCGTGCATGAGGCAATCATCTATGTTTGCCGACTTCTGGATGAACAGCTGTCCAGCCGCAGCAATTATCCACAAAAAATACCCGTGGTCATCAACGTCAGAACTGCGCAGTCGCTCCTGGCATCTAGGTCGTTTCAGAGAGTGGCTGGTGATGTCATTCACATCACAGGCATCTGTGTCAAGGTGTCTGACGCAGTTCGTTGGCGCTTCAAGTTCTTCTCCATGCGCTTCCACTGCAGAAAGAGTGGATGCCATCCCCTCCTCCTGTGCAGTGAAATGCACAGGGGATGATGGTTGCCCACCACCTGTTGCGTGTACACTTCTCCGGTGTGCAGAGAACCTGGCTTTTACAGCGCCCCGCAGATCTCTCCATTTATGCTTTAAATCGGGGATACTGCGCTTACATGTCCCCACCGAAGCCACATCCAGAACGATTCTCAGCTTAATTCCTCGGATCAGCCTTCATTGCTCGCTTGCCATACAACACCAACATCTGTGAAACTTGGTTTTCGGCTCGACGTCACCATCATTGTCTTCCATGTTCTATTAACAAATGCGACTGCCCTGTATGTTCGTGATAATCTAAAAAGTTGTGATATTCTCACGAGTGAGGGGATTGATTTTCTAATTGAGGATATCTGTATTAACTAACTCGAGTCCTAGTAATTTTTTTACCATTGGTAATACTGTGTAATTTAATGTGTGAATAAAGATATTATTAAATAGGCTAGATTGAGCCCTACCCTGGCAAATACCAAAGCACTATCCATTTGTTAATCAATTTTAGCCTTTAAAGAATAGCCGACATGGGAAGAATCATTATCAGTAAATGGGATAATTGATTATAATAAAGTATTAGGCACAAGTTCAAGTGAATGTGTCGCTCAAATTAAATAGGATGATAGGCTATGGATATGGAATTCCGTCATTACTGAGGCGGTTTCGGGGCGGGGGGATGACAGCGTGCGGGGTAAGAATCCTTGTTAAAGCGTTTCCATGTCCTTTAGTTGCAATCCTGACATCGGAGTAGTTTTCAAGTGCGCAATTTCTAAATGAGATCATATAAACTGTCTTTGATTGTCTTTGTGTGACTAGAATGTTCCCCTTGTCTTCTTCCCTCTCATCCACGGAACAAACAGGCTGGTGTAGGAGGGGCACATTTTCAATGATCTGATTTCGCTAATTGAGAAGCGCTAAATTCTTTATTTATTTATTTATTATTCACAGCTTTAATGCCATGGTGGCTAGAGTAAGAAACAAGTTTTTATTACTAACATATCCCCCGCCGCCGCCGCAATTTTATGTGTCCGTACGGACGGAGCCCAATGCAATGCCCAATAGCTATAATGCTATTTTATATAAATAAAGAGATGTCTGAATTACGTCTTGTAATTGGTACGGACATACATAGGCCTACTAATTCAGCGGCATATAAAACCTCGTATCTTCACAATGACAAACTTCACAGGAAAATAAAAAATAAATATAAAATAAAATAATAATAATAATAATAATTATAATAATATAAATGGATAAATATAGTTTAAAATAAAAATATTTAATTTTGCGTGTAAGAATAGTGGACATACGAGTTTTCGTTTCTTATCAGTTTGGAGATACGAGGTTTTATCAGCAGGCCGACGATATTCAAATTTATAGTCTGGTTTGCGTTTTCCATGGACCATAAATGCGTTTTCATGGTTAATCAGAAAAGCCTTTTTCCATGTTTTCCTGGTAGCCATAATCAATGAGCTTTTTACAGAGTCTGCCTCTCTTTTGGATCAGTCACACCTCTTTCATAAGGCCGCCTACATTCTGAAGTTAAGCGCTGTGGGCGTGATCGAAGCGCATAGGGGAGAATATGTGTCACTCAAAAGCGCTTAACTCGAAGCGCGTAAAAAAAGACTTACGCGCTAATGGGAGAATAGACCCCATTGTCAGCACCCCCTACATGCTCAATTTCCAAGTCAAAACTCCTGCAAAATCAAACTCCAATTCAACAATCTCCGATTCTTGTTTTTCATCTTACTCAAAAACATTAACGGATTGTGGTCAGTGTACACAATCATTGGCTTTTGCCCTGTACAAACATAAACATCAAAGTGTTGTAAAGATAGAACCAGAGCCAACAGCTCCTTCTCTATTGTGGAATAGTTCCTTTGGTGGCGATTGAACTTCCTGGAGAAGTATGCCACGGGATGCTCAATGTCATCAGAGTCACTTCTCTGTAGGAGCACAGATCCACAAGCTTGGTCGCTAGCATCGACCGCGATGGAGAACGGTTTGTTGAAGTCAGGAGATTTGAGCACGGGGAAGTGACACAGCAGAGACTTCAGGCGATCGAAGGCTCTCTGGCATGCCTCATCCCAAGTGAACTTTACGCCTTTCTTCAGTTGGTTAGTGAGACTGAGAGCAATCTCAGCAAAGTTCTTGCAGAACTTGCGGTAGTACCCGATCATTCCAAGGAAGCGGCGCAAAGCTTTTTTGTTGTCAGGAACTGGAAAGGCTTGGACTTTAGCATTTATGGGTGCCACCTTACCCTGGCCTATGACGTAGCCAAGATAGGTGACAGTAGCACAACCAAAGTCACTCTTGTTCAGGTTAACAGTCAGGTTAGCCTGGGTCAGGCTCTGGAACAATGTCTCTACATCTTCCCAGGAGTCCCTCCATGTGATCAGGTCATCGATGTATGCACCCATGTGTGGCAATCCGGCGATTGTAGACTATATCATCCTTTGGAACGTGGCTGGGGCATTTTTCATTCCAAAGGGTAGGACTTCATACTGGTACAACCCAGATGGTGTGGCAAAAGCAGAGATGCTCTTGGCCCTCTCAGTTAAAGGCAGACACCAATAACCCTTCAATAAATCAATCTTGGTCAGAAACTTTGCTTGCCCTACTCTATCAATACAATCAACAATCCTAGGTATTGGAAACACGTCAGTTCTAGTTACAGCATTGACTTTGCGATAATCTGTACAGAATCTAGTACTTCCATCAGGTTTTGGAACTAGCACACAGGGTGAACTCCAATCTGAGTTGGAGGGTCAGATAATATCATGTTCTAACATGTACTCAACCTCTTTCTCAGCAATCTTTCTCTTTTCAGGATTCATCCTGTATGGATGCTGTTTTATTGGTTTGGCATCACCAACATCTACATCATGAGAGGCTATAGAAACTCTTTTTGGAACATCAGGAAACAGATCCTCATATTTCTTGATCAACCTCTCAAACTGATCTCTCGGTGAGGGTTCTAAGTGCTGGAGTTTTACATCAAGATTTTGCAACACTTCAGAATTTGACAATTTACATGAAAGAACTTTAATTCTAGGTTCATCATCTTGAAACTCCCCCACATCTTCACAAATCTCGGCCATAGGAGAATCTGAAGGGACAGCTGCAACCCTAGCATTTCTGTCATGATAAGGCTTCAGCATGTTAATGTGACACAATTGTTTTGGTTTTCTTTCTCTGGAGTCTTCACAATGTAATTGAGATCATTGAGTTTTGTCAGAATTTCATAAGGACCATGAAATCTAGCCTGTAATGGATTGGACTGCAAGGGAAACAACACAAGGACCTTGTCTCCTGGTTTAAACTCACGGCTTCTAGCCTTATGATCATACCAAGTTTTCATTTTTCCCTGACTTGATTTCAAGTTCTCTTTGGCTAGGTCACAAGCTGCACGCAGTCTTTCTTTGAACTTGCTACCATAGTCTAACAGACTGATATGCGGTTCTTTCTCTTGCCATTGTTCACTCAACAATAGCAAAGGTCCTCTCACTTCATGGCCAAACACTAGCTCAAACGGACTGAATCCAGTAGACTTCTGCACTGCTTCTCTAGCTGCAAACAACAGCAAATGAACACCTTCATCCCAGTCTTTCTCATGGTCATAACAATAAGTCCTCATCATTGTCTTGAGAGTGGAATGAAACCGCTCTAAGGCACCCTGACTTTCTGGATGATAGGCACTAGAAAGAATCTGCTTTGCACCTAGTTCATACACAACCTGCTGAAACAATCCTGAAGTGAAATTTCTGCCTTGGTCTGACTGAATTTCCCTGGGAAGGCCAAACAACGTGAAGAACTTTATCAAAGCCTTCGAGATTGCAGTTGCCTTGATATTACGTAGAGGTATGGCTTCGGGGAATCTGGTAGATGCACACATGATTGTCAACAAGTACTGATTTCCAGATCTAGTCTTGGGTAATGGACCAACACAATCAACAATGACCTTAGAGAATGGCTCCCCAAATGCTGGGATAGGCTGCAATGGAGCTACAGGTGGGTCTAACTGGTGTTTTCCAACTACCTGACAAGTGTGACAGGTTTTGCAAAAGTTGGAAACGTCTTTCCGAAGCCCAGGCCAAAAGAAGTGTTTCATGATCTTATCAACAGTCTTGTTAACACCAAGATGACCTCCTAAAGGTAAACTATGAGCCATTGTTAAGATCTCATTCCTGTAGACCTTTGGAACAACAATTTGCCTGACCACTGCCCAATCTGCATTGGCAGGGATATCAGGAGGGCGCCACTTCCGCATCAACACACCATCCTTGAGATAATACCCAACTGGAACTGCGTCTATTTCTTTATCAGGAAGGGCTCTCCTCAGTGCACAAATTTCAGGATCATTAGTTTGCTCCTCAATCAACCGCTTTCTGGACAGAGATAAGTCTCCAAACACATCAGAATCACCAAACCCATCTGGCTGGCTGAACAATGAACTGATAAAAGTGTCTCATAAGTTCTCAAACGGACAAACCATAGTAGGCCAATCAAAGTCATGAGGCGAACCACCTGAGTCCTGACTATTCAATGTGCTGGACGGCACCACAACATCTTCTTCTTTAGCCTTCTTGGCCATAGCACGAGTCACTGCGCAAGAAGGATACAGAGATGGGTCCTCATCCCCATCTTCAGTGCTCGGCTGTGTAGTGAGATGTACAGGGGGGAAGTACTTTACCCCCAGCCAGGTCATTGCCTAGTAACAGAGAAACACCCTTTATAGGTAGACTTGACATAAGTCCCACCTTTACCTGTCCTGCAACTAAATCTGACTTCAAGAATATAGAGCGCAGGGGTACAGATACAGTCCTCCCTTCAATACCTTGTACAAGTATGAAATCCCCTGAAGCGGTCTCATCACGTAACTCCAGGAGTCCATCAACAAAAGTGACTGAGCAGCTGCGGTATCCCTTAGGATATATATGGGGACAGGAGTAGTATGCTCATTCAGAGCCACAAATCCCTCTGACACAAATGGAAGAAATTCCTCCCATACAAAGTCAGCAGTATCAGGCTTCTTAGCCCCACAAGGAGCGGGCAATTTAGCAGATCGGTCATCTACTACAGGGGTTTCTAACCTTGCTTTCACAAAGGCATTTGGTTTGGTGTCCTTTTCTTTTTCTTTCTTAGCTTTAAGGAACCAACAGTTAGTTGTAACATGACCAGATTTCTTGCAATAACTGCAAACTAGACCACTTTTGTCACTGTCAGCTTTCACACTTTGATCAGACCTGTTACTGGATTTCTGAGCACCATCACCAGATTTGTCTTTGTCTTTGGGTGAGGAATCTTGGGTATCCCCGTAACCCTTTTTCTGAAATTGGGACCATCTATTGTTACTGCTAGACTGAAATTTGGACTTATGTGTGAGAACATATTCATCTGCAAATTTGGCAGCTGATTGCAAATTCAGCGCTTGCTTCTCATTAAGGTAGGTCTTAACATCATCCTCAACATAGTTCTTGAATTCTTCAACTAACACCATCTCTTTTAGTGAGTTGAAATCATCCTTGACCTCCATAGAAGTACACCAGCGCTCAAAGCAAACCTTCTTCTCATTAGCAAATTCCACATAAGTCTGATTTTCACATTTCTTCAGACCCCTGAATTTCTGTCGGTAAGCTTCTGGAACCAACTCATAAGCTCTCAAAATAACCTTTTTGACAACCTCATTATCAGAGGAATCATCTGCAGACGAAGCCGAATAGGCTTGTTGAGCTTTACCCTTGAGGACAGTTTGCAACATCAGAGGCCAGTGTTCCTTTGGCCACTGGCAACTCTTAGCTACCTTTTCAAAACACTGGAAATAGTTGTCAACATCCTTTTCCGAAAATGGAGGCACCAATTTTACCTCCTGGCCAGCACAAAATTTATTTTTAGTTTCAATTTTAATTTTTAGTTGCTCCATTTGGAGTCTTTCTTCTCAATCCAACTTCTCTAATTCAAAATCTCTTTGTCTCTGTCTCTCTTTTTCTGCTCTTTCCTCTTTATTTCGCTCAAATTCTCTTTGATTTTCCTTTTCCTCCCTTTCTTTCTTCTCTTGCTAATTTTTCCAACTCAAATTCTCTTTGTTTTTCTTTTTCCTCCCTTTCAAGCTCTAGCATTTTTAATTTAAGTTCCATTTCTATATTTGGATTTTCTACTGGAAACTGTTCCAGATCTCCTGGTGCAAACACATTTTCATCAATGAAATATTCAACTATCTCTCGAGCCAGTCTTGCTTTTCACATGGCTGGTTTTACCTCTGTCAGCTCTAAATGACTGCAAATTTCTAGCAGTTCTGTCTTTTTAAAAGACTTCAAAACCTCAACGGTTGGTGATGCCAAGAAATCATCCATTGCTGTTGATCTGTCAGTATACATGTATTCAATTAAAAAAAAAACAATTTTACAATTTGAATTGTTAGATTTTCAATAAATTACTCACACAATGGTCTATTCCGGACGAGCCCCCAATTTGTTATGGCCCCAATTTGTTATTACATTTACAACACAACAGCAACAGCAAGGGATGACAGATACAGTTTTAAAAACTTAAACACATTTAATGAACAAACAAAGACAATAACAACTAACTAACAACTAATGACTAAGATTGAATACAACAAAAAACAGAAATATTTACAGTCCCTTTTTGGTGGGGTGGCTTGGTGATGTCCTGGGTGAGGAAAATGCTCTAACACAGGCAAAAATCCACAAAAGAAACTTCACAGGTCTTGAACAGAATGACAGGTCTGGTCACATGTATCCTTCTTCTTGCAATTTCTCTTACTACTTTACTTTCTCAATTCTCCCCTTTATATACTCTTTTGCAGACCCCTCCCACCTTTTAGACTTTTTTTTTTCTTTTCTCTGGGACTTGTTTCAGACATGCCCGAAACATGCCCAAACCTAGCTCCAGTCTGAGCTTAACAAAAAAAATGGTAAATACTGCCATCCAGTGGCCTATATTCACATTACACAGGTATAAAAGATGAAAGCTTTGAGAAGAGGCTGCAGATCCTTTATCTCTTTAGTCTTAGGAAAAAGAGACTGAGGGGTGATTTGATTGAGGTCTTTATATATGTTAAAGGGATTAACAAAGTGAATTACGTAGGATTCCTTCGACCAAGTGTTGTGAGTAGAACTCAAGTCACAAATGGAAGTTGACCAAAGGAAAATTTAGCACTGATATTCCGAAATATTTCTTCACCCAAAGAGTAATTTCAATGTGGAATAGCTTGCCGGACCATATTGTTGAGGCAGAGACCTTGGGGGTTTTCAAGTTTTAAATATACAAATTATTTTAGCACTGATTAGATGGATTTCAATGGAACTCTTGTCATGATCTTGTTATCAACTAGCTAGCCCGCGGAGAATGGGCTTCCCCACTATAGCCGGGTTCCTCCTGAGATTTCTTCCCACTGGGGAGTTTTTTCTCACCACTGTTTGAGGATTTTTTCTCCCTACTGGGAGTTTTTTTTTGCCTCACTGTAGTGGGAATAGGGAATAGGTAGTGGGAATAGGTTGGGCACTGCCCTTCAGTAACCCATCTCTGACTGTAAAGCGTCTTTGTGACATTGTATCTGTAAAAAGCGCTATACAAAATAAATTGAATTGAATTGAATTGAAGAGCAGCCTTGACTTAAAGCTAGATACCATTGAGTCATTGAGTATCTGAAGGGTTATATTCACAATAGTATAAAGAAACTGGCGAGCGTAGTTGGGCTGAAAGGCCTGTTCTTGCCATTCATGTTATGTTATGTTACATATTTTTCTATTTTCTCACTCGATAAACCATCTCATATGGTTTGAAGTTAATTCCAAAGAGATTCTTTCAATGTTACAACAGATTTGTTTATCTTGGCATCAAGCAAATCCCAAATTTGCTCAGTCGGATTAAGGTCTGGACTTTATTTTTATGTCACCAGATAATACTTTCTGACTGAGAATTCTTGCACAACTTAGAAGTGTGCTCAGGGTCATTATCTTGCTGAGAATAAAATCCCCGACCAGTCAGTCTCTTCACACGGACGCTGTTATACTTCTTTTGATCCATGATTGCGTTGAATTTTATGAGATGTGCGGCTCCTTTCTAGCAGACTGAACCCCAAACCATATTACTATCTCCATGTTTTACTGATGGGGTTAAACAGTCATTTTTGAAATGTTCTCCAACTCCAAGGCACTCATAGTTTCTGGATTTGGATGAGAAAATTTCAAATTTTGATTCATCAGTCCAAAGGACTTGTTCCCAGTACGTTGCTGTCCAATCCTTGAACATTTTTATATCTTGAATATCTATATATCTATTTTTTAATGTTGCCAGCTCTAAGAAGTTGTAACGTTTCGTCAGTAGTTCAGACTGCAGTTGTACGAAGGAAAGGGAGTGGAGGACTAGACTCAAGTGCAGAGGTGGATTTGTTTCTAGTTTTCATAAATGTAAAAGTATAAAATAGATAAAGGAATGGAGGTTCCTTGCTAAGTAGCACACTATAGTAAAACAATATTACAAATAGGAAAGTAAATAGGAAAGCAATGTCACTTTAAAAATTAAGCGTGCGGAATAAAACAGCAAACAGCATGGATTCTAGGTTATAGTATAAAGTTCTCATATTCGGAGAATGAGGCTATACAAGACTGCCGTGTCAAATACCCAAGAGGTTACAAAGACTTCACAAAGAGGCTAAAATGAGATCAGCCTTAAATAGGCTTTGCTACCACTCAGAGACAACAGGGAACAGGTGCAATGATGAATAATGACAGAAGTGTGCTCTGGGATTTAGTAAACCATGGATGGGAGGAGGCGTGGCCTTAAAGAAGTAGTTTTGTTCCAATCAGACTATTCTCAAAGAGGCGTCTGGAAATAGTAGATCTCGATTCTTTTATCTATTCACTTCTGGCACAATTAAATCATTGCAGAGTTGTTGTGCTGTCAACTGCTAAATCAATAAGCATTATAAATACACCATGTTTCCAAACAGCAACATCGTCATATGTCATATCCACTTAAAGGGAAGAAACCCGGCAAAAAGCACATGATGACCATATTTACCTAAATCAAACAAAATTCAACCACCAAGCAAGTAAATAAGCATGTAGCAAAATATGGGTTAAAAACTTTCAGTGCTTGATTGCTAGCATTTCTACTGAATTTGCGCTGTGCACACAAACGATACATCAAATGAAAGAGAGAAGTCCACAGAATCCAACGATACAAGCCATGTCATTTAAAACCGACATCACACTCAAAGAACAGCAAGCATACACTTTACATTCAACAGCAATAAGCAAAAAAATGTTCTTACCTTTGGTTTTTTGTATTAAAAAACTGTGCTCGAGAGTAAAACTGCTGCTATCATTAGCCCAATGTGTGGATGTTATATTGAAATTAGATCTCAGGCATGTTATTTTCAGGGGAAGTGCTTTGCATGAGGTCAGTCCCCGAGCATTCTGCTTGCACACAGTGTATTTTCTTCTCTGTGATCTACTTGTGATGCTGTCAGTTTGCCTTTGTGAGTAGCCATTTGATTCTATGGGCTCTGATGTTTCCAACGACCCCATAATCGTACAAACATAGCTTGAGAAAGAGCCTTGCGCTCCCGGTGTGTCTACCTGAGAGTCCATGTGCCATTCCGCACATGTACTCAAAGAGCTCAACAAAATAATTGCTTAAATGGTTTGTTTTTAGTATTTTCGCTGTAATATACCTCTAAATATTCAACAGTGATTTTCAAAGTTGTTTTCTAACTGAGAATCATTGCATCATTATGCACAAGTACTACGACAGTGTAGCAATCCAAGCACTAAATTGGGGTGCATTTTATGATAGATTCCAACATTTTGCACGTAATGCAAGTTAAACTGACTGGCCTGTAGTTTCCTGGCTCGGTACGGTCCCCTTTCTTATATTTTGGTATTATATTGCCCTGTTTCCAATCATTTGGTATTTCTCCAGTTTCTAAAGACCGTCTGAGGATAGCAGATAGCGGCTTAAAGATGATCTCACCAACTTCCCTGAGCACTCTAGGATATAAGCCATCAGGACCCGCTGCCTTATCTACCTTTTGTTTTTGCAACTTGTCTAATACTTAGTTGTCCCAAACTTCAATTTCCACTAAATAATCTTAAGCATTTGACATGCCCTCTGGCCAAATAAAGACCCCCTCTGAGGTAAAATTCTCAACAAAGTAAGTGTTCAAGGCATCCGCAATATGCTTGTTATCATACAGCAGCGATCTATTTTTATTGTTTATGCACTTAACCTGCTCTTTAACTTTCCTTTTTCTGCTACAGTACTGAAAGAAGCGCTTAGGGTTAGTTTTTGCCCCCTCTGCAATTTGTCTTTCGTACTGTCTTCTAGCATTCCTCAGCTCTTTTTTGACCAAAGCCCGCATTTTACAGTATTCAGCCTTTGTGTTCTCATTGTTATCCTTTATGTAAATCTTATTGAGATTCTTCTTTTCCCTCAAAATCCTACAAATACTTTTGGTCATCCACTGAGGATTCTGCTTTTTCAGCTTAATTTTGGACACATTTGGAATGCATCTGCATTGTGATTCAAGTACAACCCCCTTAAGTCTTTACCACATCTCATTTATGGACTTATAGTCCAGGAGTGTCTCCCATTTTATTTCACCTAGATATGAGCGCATCCTGTAAAAGTTTTAGAATACACCCTTTTAACTTCCCATGAAACATCAAAATTAACAGCAGAGTGATCACTTGTCCCAAGTGGCTCCAGTACCTCAACATTGCCAATTCTATCAGGGTCATTACAGAGCACTAATCTAAAATTGTCTTCTCTCTGGTAGGTTTATTAACATACTGCACCAATAAATTATCTTTTGTAACATCTAGAAATTCTTCCTCCCCCCTACCCTGTCCTTTCACCATTTCCCAGTTGATACCAGGATAATTTAAGTCTCCCATAATAATAGTCCCACCACCTCTACAAGCTTGCGTAATCCTCCTAAAAAGCATTTCATTGATTGTACTGTCGATAGCTGGTGGTCGATAGCATACTCCTATGTTTAAACCTGTCTCGTGTTTGCCAATGAGCCTGACCCAGATATCTTCACAGGACAAGGAATGTTCAATATTGGGAATTTCCTGTACATTAACGTTTTCGTTCACATAGAGTGCTACGCCCCCTCCTTGCGTATTACATCTATCCTTCCTAAAGTGCTTATAACCTTGTATGTTATATTCATCTCCATCCTCTTCACATAGCCATGTCTCTGTAATCCCATCAATGTCATAGCCCTCACTAATCATTACAGCCTCAAGTTCTGGAAATTTATTTTTTATGCTTCTTGCATTTAAATAAAAACATTTCAGGTTATTATTAATGCTCTTCTCTCTTGATTCCCCATGTGGCCGCTGCCTCGAGCCCCCCACTACGCTTTGATGCTTTAAAAGTAAATCATCGATAGTGCATGTAACGCCGTCAGCTTCCATCAGGGCAGTCTGCATTTCCCTCGGTGTAACACTCACTAACCTCCCTGCCCCCCCAAGTCCTTAGTTTAAATAATCCTGTGCTACCCTCAACATACGCTGACCCGGTGCAAAGGTACCCCTCCGGTTCAGGTGCAGCCCGTCAGGCTTGAACAGGTCACCCCTGTCCCAGAAAAAGCTCCAGTGCCCCATAAACCTATACCCCTGTTTCCTACACCAGGCTCGTACCCACTTGTTTAACCTCCAGATAAAATTCTGCTTTCCTCTGCTTGCACGTGGTACCGGTAGAATCCCCGAGAACAATACCGTTGAGGATCTAAGCTTCTCAGCTAATTCCACAAATTTGCCTTGCAGAACCTGAAACCTACCGTTACCTATGTCATTTGTCCCAACATGGACCATGACAACTGGATCCCTCCCCGCTCTGGCCAGGAGCTTGTCCGCATGCTCCAAGAGGTCTCCTACCTGGGCACCAGGCAGGCAACACACTATACGAGACTCCTTGTCGCGCAAACAGACTAAGCTATCTATTCCTCTAAATATTGAGTCCCCCACTATCAATAACTCTCTTTTCTGAGGGGTAGAGGCCAACAGGGTGCCCTGCTGCTCATCAGTTCCCTCACTCTCAGGGTCAGGAGCCAAGTCGAGTTCCAGCAAGGGCTGGAATCGGTTGGACACCTCAACCACTGGAGGAGCTGTCGCTGGACGGCGTGCGCGCCCTTTGCTGCGGTGTCGACCTACAGTCACCTAACTTTCTAATCCTGCCTGCTCTGGGATCCCAGTACCACCCTGCTTCGGCATACACACCATTTCTCTAAACGACATACTACTTAGTTCCTCTAGGACAGGGATGGGAAACTTTAATGACATGGAGGGCCACAATTTCTTTTTCAGGCACTACCTGGGGGCCACACTAAACATTAATTTTCATCATCCTCTGCTATATATATTTTTGGGGAAAAAAACAACATATTGTGGTAATTACCAACATTAATTGTACTTGTTATAGAATTTTAAACTTTCAAATGCACTTTTATAATGCTTCCGTAATCAACATTAATTTTTATTCTTAAAAAAATGCTGTTTTTTTATTGCCATTATAACTATACAATAAAGTGCATAACTAAATCTAAGTGCAATGACAACCATGTTTGTAATGGCGTTTAGTTTGAACTATTTTTACTCAGCCTCCTCTTACACATGACATTTCAAGTAAATGTCTGAAAAGGCACTGACTCACCTACACCTGGCTCAGTAACATCTGTCTTATTGAGATGCCTGTGGCCTCCCCTGCTGGTGCACAAGATTATCAATATCAATTTCAATGTTTGTACTTCCAATTTGCATGAGCTGGAATAGAGTTTCATCTGTCAGCCTGTTTCTCTCTTTTGACTTCATGTGCTTCATTGTTGAACAGCTGGTCTCACATATGTAAGTGCTCCCGAACATGCTGACCATGGAAAGTGAAAAATCCCTAAGCAACAGGAAACGGGACTCAGGTAGCAGTCTCCAGAACGAAATCCCCTGCTCGTTTCTCCGTGACTGGAAGAAGGGGTCCGACTGGAGTTTGCACAGTTCCAGTTGCAACTCTACAGGTTGTTCACTGACATCGGCAGAGATGGGGTCTGTGAATAACTGAACTCGTGGCTGCATGGTGTGGAAATCTTGGAAGCGCTCATTGAACTGCTGCTGCAGAGTTTCTATGTCTGTTCGGTACTTTGGAAATAGTTTCTCACATTCAGGAGCATCTTTACGCATCTCTTCACAGGAAGGAAAGTGTGCCAAATTTGGAGACGCGGATGTGAGACCGTCTCGGAACAGTGCCAGTTTGCGCTGAAAAGCGCTAATGTGTGCATACAGGTCCGACACAGTTTGGCATCTCCCCTGCAGCTGTATATTGAGATGATTTAAATGTGAGGTAATATCCGAAAGAAAGGCCATGTCACACAAAAAAGTTGTCACAGAGTTTGCAGCAATACGCACTTGTATCACAGCGAAGACAGTCCTCCAAAAAGACAGGAGGTTCATTGCGCAGCGCAAAAAACCTCTCCAAACACTTTCCTCCATCTGATATCAGTGTGCATCTGTAAATCTCTGTAGGCGGCATTCACTTCTTCCAAAAAGGCAACAAATTTCCTGTGATTGAGAGCCCTGTTTTGCCCTCGAATGAGATTAGTAACTTTGGTCACTAAATCCATGACGTGGCTGAAGTTAATTGTCTTTGCGCAGAGGGCCTCCTGTAAGTTAAAAAATGTATATTAAGACCATGAAAATAGTTTGCACAGACATTATTATTAATTCCTTAAGTAGTATCAATAGTTACCCACCTGATGTATGATGCAGTGGAGTACGGGGCAGTCAACTCCACTTTGATGGAAGAGCCCAGCGAATCCAGTGCAGCTTCCCTGCATGGACGGCGCGCCGTCGGTCACAACGGCTGAAAGTTTGTCAAAGCCCCCATGCTCACTTACTACAGTTTTTACTGCGTTGAAAATATCAGTGCCCTTTATGGTATCATGCAAAGACACCAGTTTCAGTAATTCCTCATGCACTTCAAATGAACTGTCAATGGTTCTTGAGAAAATGAGGAGCTGGCTCACATCCGTCACATCTGTACTCTCATCCAGCGCCAGGGAGAAATATTTGCAGTTATGCATTAAGTGTTCTAGCTTTTCCCCAACATGATTTCGAATGTCGAAAATTCTTCGCGTCACTGTGTGACGGGACAGAGAGACCGTTTAAAAGTTTTTAGCCATATTTTCATCTCCAAATGATTTAGCCATCTCCATTGCGCACCGCTTCACCATCTCGCCGTCGGAGAGGGGTTTCTTTGCTTTTGCGAGCTCAAGGGAAACAGCATAAGAGATCTTGAGTGCCGACTCTTGTACATTTGTGATTTTGGTGAAAAGTGTACTGCTGTCGGTGTATTTTTCCTTTTAAGTCAGCGATGATGGCGGCTCTAGCGGCTCCAGTGTATTTTTCATATTTTCCTTAGTGCAAGGTGTTGTAGTGGCGCCATAAATTGAAATCTTTCATGACTGATACTGTTTCCAAGCACCCTAAACACATTGGTTTGTCTTTGAATGCAGTGAAGAGGAAATCTGGGAAATCTCCCATCTGGCCTGGAAGACACGGTATTCTTGGTCGAGTTTCCTTTTTTTCATGGACATGTCCTCTGTTGCTGAAATGTTTGTATTTGTTCCCGCCTGTTTTCAAGCCTAGGAGACCTGTCACTTGCTTTGCGAAAAACCTTTTGCGTTTTAGAGGATCGCCCTCTATCGATAGGAGGTAAAATTACACATGTGGTTTGAGCATGCCGTTTCAAAAGCAGTGAAGCCAATGATTAATAATCAATATTAAATTACTTTGCGGGCCGCACCGAGTGATAATGCGGGCCGCCAGTTGCCCTTCCCTGCCTTGCTCACCCTAGATAAAAGAATATTACTAATGCCGAGACAGAAGCTGAGGAACCACAATTTATTAATTTATTTATCAACCTAAGAAGCCCTAAGCAGCAGTCACAAAAGCAACCCTGGGGAAACCATGTAAATGGATTATAAGCCTCTTTAAACAGGGGCTTAGTTTCAGTTAACAGAAATGAAATTCCAAATTAAGCCAAACTCTAGATGTAATAAGCACTCCTATTAAGCTGGCTTGAGTTTATCTAGTCCCAGTACTATTAATATACTAAAAATATCACAGGGCTTAGCTGAGAGCCCAGATAAAACACACTGGCTCCAACGCCCAGGAGAGACTGGAGGAGGCGGAGCACTCTGGTAGAAAACTTACCTTTTAAATTCCAACCAAACCTAACGGACGAGTCAAGTGACTGCTGCACTACTAACAAAATACTAAATCTCAGATCCCCAGCCAAGAATGCAAACAGTATACTGCAAACAGTATTTATCTAGCTAGCTAGCTAGCCGCAAATACAACCAAAGGTTAACGAAAAAAGAGTAAAGTCCCGGTTCCCTTTAATTAAAACGGACCGAATAAACAAGTCGTTTACTATGTGAGCGAATTAAACGCGGTACTTCCCCCAACAAGCTGTCCTAAGCACTCGAACAAGCAGTTAAACTTTAATCAGCTGATCAAGGCACAGCAACTGGAGGAAAATACAAAGATAGGGTATTTACAATGTGTTTAATCAGAAGACCCCTTTCGTGATAATAAAATGCGAGACAGACAAAAACCCCGGTTCGCGTTAATATTCAGCTTGGCAATGCGTTTATGCGGTAATGCAGTCAGGATAGAGAATGAAGGGGACTAAAACCCAGGTGAATGTCAATATTTATTGGCTAGAAGACTGCATGAAAGGCAAGCAACCAAGTATGAACCAAGCCGGGCTATAGTTAGATATCCAGGTAATTCGATTATATTCTTGGCGTTGAGAGCTTGCAAGGGTTTGTTTGCTAAATCAGCTACAGAAAAAAAACAGGCGAGTACCACAGTCCCTGAAAACTGTTTTACTTTGTATATCGTACAATTCACTTAGTTCGACATCTATTTAGCATTTAATTTATTCCCTAAATTTAGCATTTAAATTTATTTTACTTTAACTTACTTTGCTTTGCTTTGCTCCCGGGAGACTGAAACCCCCCCCAAAAAACCCCGTTGCCTTTGACCAGATTAGCGACTTAATTTGGCTGTTTGCTCACCGAGTTGTTACAGGGGGAAAAAGAGGAAAAATACGGGGGGAAGATTCTCCCTGTCCCTACTGCAACAAAGGTTATACCTCGCAAATCGTCTAATCTCTATTATTGTTTGAGTCTTAAGACACAAATTATTTTCAGAAAACCCCATCAACACAAACTTAAATCTCAGCTTCAATACCACACGACTTCCTCTCTTCCTCTCTCAACTCTAGCAGAATGATCACCAACGAACAGCGCCACAGTACAGCCAAGAGGTCCCAATGATGGGACCTTATAGAGCAATGGAAGCATATTTTTTGTATAAACAATTGCTGGGGTGTTTTTATCTTTTTAATTTATACTATTTTTACCTTATGTTTGTATTTATTATTTTATATGCTTGTTTTATTGAAAATAAATCTGCTCCAGTGGACTCAAACTTCATTTGGTAAGGTGCCAATTTGGAGATGCCACATAAACATTCCGAAACTAAAACCTAATATTGCTCAGATTTACTTGATTAGAATTAACCTTGGCACAGACAATGCCAAATTTGTTTTAGAGAATTAAGATTACTACTAAATAATTTCAAAAGGGATAAAGGTAAAAGTTTGTAAGGGGGAAATTTGATCTTTCATTTATGCTGTGTTCCATCTTCATTTATGCTGACTCAGTGACATATATACTGATTTTTACTGTGACAAAAATCCTCTAGGTATTACCTTTATTGTGATACCAAGATTATTCAAATGGACCAAGTAGATACAGAGATATACTGATTTCATTTTGGGCCTGTCATTTTTGAGACAAAAGTGGTGGGTATTATCATCACTGCATATTACTGTATGTGATTTTTTTCAGATGAGCATTCCATTGCTAATTTAACGATTATTACTGGTGAAGGCGGAGGAGCTCTGGAACACTGATTTGGAAAAACAACATTAAAAAACAGAATGAAGGAAGGTAAAAGTAAAAATGATGCTCCCTGTATCTACATGTCAGAGAGGGATCGAATGGTCCAGATGAGCATGTCTGTAAAATTGCTTTTCATTTATAAGCAGGGATGCAGGGAGAGCCTTCAGCCGTCTGAGGGTACTCCAAGGCAGTCCAGAAGCTGGGAGGATGCCATACACATTCTGTTTGTTGTACAAGAGCAAGCAGATTGTAAACTGGCTGATAATTTTTGCACTGACAATGTTTTTTTTTACATCTGTCAGTCTTCTGTCTACTGTGTTTAATTTATTCAAATATGAACCAGGTGAACCCTCCCGCTCTACCACTTCCTTCTGCATTAAATTCACATCAATTCACTTCCATCTCATCTTATCTGAAATTCATTGGACGCAATCACTTGGCTGAATGCTTCAGACATCACAATAGAGATAAAAGGTCTGGTGTGGACTTCAGAAGGGATTAGGAACTTGTAAGATTTAAGTCCTGAAGTACACAGTTTCTTTGTGATGTAATCCTTTGATTTTGAGTGATGAATTGTTTTGGTGGTCTTATTTTGACCAGCAAAAGATATATGCAAATAAAACTATTTAAAAAGAGATTGCAGCTGCTGAGTGCTCAGTTCTTTTAACTTATTTGGTTAAAACTCATATATATACACATACAAAAGTGTTCAAAATAATAGCAGTCCAATGTGACTAACCAGATTAATTCAGGTCTTTAGTAGATTTTTTATTGCTACATGGCAAACAATTTACCAGTATGTGCAGTAGATTCTCAGAAAACCAACAAGACCCAGCATTCATGATATGCATGCTGTGCAATTGGGCAATTAGTTGAAAGGGGTACGGTCAAAAAATAGCAGTGTCTGCAGTTGACTTCACAAACTCAAAACTATTTTGTACAAACATTTTAGTTTCTAGGATTTAGCAATCCTGTGAGTCACTAAACTAATATTTAGTTGTATGACTTTTTATAACTGCTTCACATCTGTGTGGCATGGAGTCAACCAACTTGTGGCACCTTTCAGCTGTTATTCCACTCCAAAATTCTTTAACAACATTCCACAATTCATTTATATTTCTTGGTTTTGCTTCAGAAACAGCATTTTTGATGTTCTCGATTGGATTAAGGTCCGGGGATTGGGCTTGCCACTCCATAACATTAATTTTGTTGGTTTGGAACCAAGATTTTGCTTATATTGTGTATTCATCCAATAAAGATGATCATTCCAGCCATGGTGCACTCACTGACTTCATGTTTATCTGGGACCCATGATTCACTGCCTCCCCCAAGCCACCATCATTGTGTGGAAACTATGACCGTCCAAGTGGCATGTGGGGCCGGCATACTCCGGTGCCACCTATGCAAGTGGCCAGAATAATAAATCCTGTCAGGCCACCAACCCCTGGCCAGCTGGGGATCCATCTGCTTTCCCTGGTGCCCCTCTCCATTCCTGTGGCGTGTCTTCATTTGTGGGCGGCAGATGTTGCTTTTTTGTTTTGTTATTGCCAGCCTTTCTGTCTTTTTGGAGCATTTTTTGTACTTTGTAAACTTGCGGTCTTATTTCAGTTTCCCAAAAACTGAATAATGTTTTGTGAAAAAAAGACAACTCTCTAGTACTTAGATACAGCTTATTCAAGTAAATTGATAAAAGTGCATGGAGAATGTTTTTAAGGAAATGTATTTATTTTTATGCTTCTCTGCATTGTGTGCATGGGTTTGTGTGTGAACATGCAAACATCTTTTTTAATCAGCTTTTTTAGTCAAAACATCAGTCCTCCCTAAAATACATAAACATCCTTGTCTTTAAAGTTGCATTCCTTTGCTGAATTCTTTAAACTTGTGTAGCAACTACATCTCTACATAGCATCTATTTCTAAATGGTTCCCATCCAATCTGGTGTAAAGCTAATACATTATATCAACAGTCAAACATGATGGTGGTTCTTAAGATGGTCAGGGGCTGCTTTTCTCTGTCTAGGACCTGGGTGACTTGCCATAATTGATGGAACCATGAATTTTGCACTTTACCTGAAAATTTGGAAGGACAACATTTGGCCATCAGTAGTGACCTAAAACTCATGTGGAGTTGGCTTAAGCAACAGGACAAGGATCCATAGCTCACAAGCAAGTCTATCTCTGAATGGCTCAAAAGAAATAAAATGAAGGTTTTGGAGATACCTAGTCAAAGTCCTCACCTGAATCCCATTGAGATGCTGTGGCATAACCTTAAACAGACTTGCTCAAAAACCCTTTGATGAGTCAGATTTGTAACAATTCTGCAAATCAGAGTGGGTTAAAATTCCTCCAATATAGCAATATAAAAGACTTATTTTCAGTTCCTGCATTTTATTCCGGTTGTTGCCGGTGAAATAGGTTTTGATTATTTACCATCAATAAATAAAATTATAATTTAAAAGCTATATTTTTGTTTACTCAAGTCATCATAGTCTTATATCAAAATTAGTTGGACAATTAAAAAAATTGAAATATAAAAAATAAGCAAAAATATAAGAAATTAGAAAGGGGGAAAGAATTTTTTCATAACACTGTCGGATTATTTGGGAATATAGGATATAATTATGTTTGAAATGCCAAACATCTGTGCACATAATGGCATTTCCACAAGAAGCATTCCTTCAAGGAGGTATATGTCCATTACAAATTTATTTTCAAGCATGTATCCTCCCCTTGGTTTCAGTCCTCCTTTAAGCTTTGACATTATGGTCCCTATCATTTGCACAGAATCTTTCATGATTTTATTTATTTTTATTTATTATTTTTTTTAACCATATTTATCATCATGGAACAATATAGCTGTGTTAGTGTCTAATTGTTATTCATTTGCAGCAGCTGCTTACTTTTCTGACAAAAGTCATTGCAACAGCACTCACGGACAACGGAAAATCGGAAATACTGTTTTCCCAGTAATGATGATCAATTTCTGACATGATTGACATGCCAGCATCTTGCATCTTAAATATTTCCTGAAATCTGAAGTGCAAACAAATGTTCTTTCCTTCAGGCACCTAGTCGGCAAGAACATCTCAACAATCAATACACAATTTCCATTATGCCATTTCTGCACAACCTTTCTGCCTCTTTGCCACCCTGTTAGCATCGAGGCTCATTTTTCATGTAAAATTGGAAATATTCTGGCTGTAACTCAAATACACAGTGGACACAAGCTGTTAGGAAAGATAATAGCAAAGCTAATTTCAAACCCTTCACTGTTATTCACACAAAAATGTATACATGGGAGATTCCTGGAGTTTGGGAAAATGTACAGCATTTTAAGACCATAGGTACACTGTAAAAAATGACTGTGAAATTTACATAAAAAACATGTACAGAAAAGTACTGTAAACCCCAAAACGTGTATTTTTGGTTTAAATCACAGGGAAGTTTCATAAACTGTTAAACAGAATGATTTGTTTTTATTTACAAAAAATACATGTGATTATAATCAAATTTATTTGTGAGAACTACAAATATTGGTAACAAAACCAGATAAATACAATAATATTCACAACACATGAATTTTGTTAATTTAACATGCAAATATTGTAAAAACTATAGTTTTAGTCTGTCGTTTTGAAAAAAAAAAAAAAAATATGTGATTTACTTTACAAGATCATGCTGTACTTTTTCTGATGGGCAACCTGTAAACAGAAAATACTTCACTCTGGAGGAAGATGGAGAGATGTTGGTCACCAGTACCTCAGCTCAATGCAGTCCAGGATAACAATTAGCACTCTGGCTTAAACTCTGCTGTTTTGTCTTTTTTCGAGACTAAACAAATTTGATAATGAACACCAGTGACATGAGCTGCTAGCATGCTATATCAATTTAGTTCAGCACAAAAGCACAGTTAAACACTCAAAGTCCTAAAAATGATTACCTGTGTGTTTTGTAAAAAGACACTGGATACGCTAAGAGGCTATGTACTACATTGCAGACTACATAGGAATGAGCCTCGTTGCCTTTTCAAATGTGTTGGCTCCAACTGTAGTCAAACATTTACCACTTATTCAGCGTTCAAGGGCCATTTTTATCGCGTGCACAGTGTACCTGCACCACAAGCTGCAACAGCTATTGTGGCTGATTTGAAATGCGCTGTTTCATTATGTACCTGCCATTTTCACACGGTGAAAGAGTTAGTGTCCCACTTGAAGGCTCATATTGAAGAGGGCAGGTCTGTGCCCTGTCCAGTAAGTGGTTGTAAGCACATGTTTACAAAAAAGTTGTCTTTTACTTCTCACATGAGTAGGAAGCATAGGGCGTGCTCCACTGATAATGTAGATGACATGTACAGGGATACTCGCCCTCAGCCCCCTGATGCCATTGCCTGTACAGATGATTTCAAAAACGCACATGAAGCCATGCCAACCACTAGTGGAGTGAGTGACATGCCAGAAAATGATAGTCAGTTTTATCTGAGGAACATGTGTCTAAACTCTGCTGGTATGTGCTCCTATTTCTCTGCCGGGATCCATATTCTGATTGTGTCAGGGATAGTGTAGAGTAACTTGCTCCAAACTGTGATGATCTGGCTGCCCATGGACTGGTGAACCCCATAATGGTCGGCTCTGTCACTGTTTGGAACCCAGGGCCAGGAAGTCGAGGAAGAGAAACAGCTCATCTATCGTGCCTGCTCAAAAGAAATTCAAAGTTACATGAAGTTCCTCTCAACCAAAGAAGATGAAAATTCTAAACTGAGAACTAACTGCACTTTATCATCACCATTCCACACACAGCTGCAATCAGTCAGGCTATTTTGCTGTTATATTCTTAGGTGTATTATTTGCTTTTATAGTCAACCTAGGTTTTACTGTTGTTTACTATTTTTCCTATGTGATATTGCCACAGCCTGGTGGATGCATTTCTCAGCAGCTACTTCTGTTAGCAATTATGACATTGTCAAGAAGCACATTGTAGCTACTGTGTTAAATTAATTTAATACGAAGACTAGAAACCACTATAGGAATGTCTAACAATGTCTATTTAGTATAACACAGTAAAAGCGTTGTAATGGGCTAGTGGTCAGAAGATCTAGGATAAGCTCTAGGAGGGAGTGGACAAGAGACTGAGGTTTGCTTTAGATGGTACCATGTATTAGGAGGAACACAAAAAAAAAGAATAGTAAATGACGTACAATAAAGTGCAAAGGTTATACAGTGAAAAGCTTGCATACATATACAAGAAAATGAGAATGGCCATTTAATGAATGTTAGTTCAATTGTCTAGTAGTCAATATGCACAATAAATCACATATGCACATCTAGTAATCAAATGTGCACAATAAATCACGTAAGCGCTTCTAGTGACCAAATATGCACAATAAATCACATTTGCACATTCTAGTAATCCAATATGCACAATAAATCACATTTGCACATTCTAGTAATCCAATATGCACAATAAATCACATTTGCACATTCTAGTTATCCAATATACACAACAAATCACATTTGCACAATCTAGTAATCCAATATGCACAATAAATCACATTTGCACATTCTAGTAATCCAATATGCACAACAAATCACATTTTCACATTCTAGTAATCCAATATGCACAATAAGTCACTTATGAATCCCAAAAAAACAAGTGCATGAAGAATTCACCTGCTGGAGTTCAGTAAAACCCCCAAATCACAAACCCAACGACCCACCCACAGTTTATGAGAAACCCGCATCTGGATTTGAGAAAGTCCATTTAGCGGAAAACAAAAAAAACTTATTGAAGAGACTGTAGAATATAGCAGCGGGCAATGGGCAGAGCAAGTGGGGAAAGTGTTCGTTATGGGCTACTAAGAGCCCCCTACCGGCCCGGCAGGAGGGGTATGACTCTTCAGCAGTCTTGCCATTCTGTAGGCTCTAGGCCTTCTCCGTTAGCTCGCCATCATACTCAAGAAACCTGGCCTGAAGAACAGGCCCACAGTTCCCATAAATCACGATGTACATCAATAACAAAAAATCCAGTGTGCACACAATTCACATATAACACTAGTTGCACTATAGTGAATTTCAAAATACTCATGATTTATCATTATCATATTAATCATAAGCCACAAAGATTTACAATATTATACAACAAACATGATCTATTAATATCATCCAAGTCATCTGATTTAAAACCTTTAACTCTCAGCACAAATGCTTTAAAAACCATTACACCAATAACATAAGATCGTTCACAAAATTTATCCATTCGTAGAAGGACACTTGGCTTTTCATTTGAGAGAAACAGGCATGTAAGTAAACGCTATCCGCGTCCATTAGAATGAATGGCGTCAATAAGCGAACGCAAACAGCTACAAACAATTACTCACCAGTCCACGTGTACAATATACACATGCGTTCCGCAAGTTCTGGGCACGGCAAAGGGCTCCTACAAGTTAATGTATATATGCGCATCGTTTAACGTCGTTCAAAATTTAAACAGAAAAAGTGACGAACATAGTTTAAACCGACCTGTAGCTTGTCTTTCTTGCAACTTCCCCACTGCTATCCCATCACTAAACTACGATAGCTTAATAATTGCATGCGATTGGCCGCGCCGACCCACGCAACCCCATAACGCTGGCAGGGAAATAACGAATGATTGGGCAACTGGCCCAGGTGATCATCCCGCGGGATCCAAGGAAAAAAACCGCGAGACATTTAAAACTGAATTTATTACCTGGGTTACACCATGCTGTGTCACTCCGCCCAGTGGCTTACTGAAGGAAGTAGCCCTGAGTATTTGCTTCACGTGTTACGTTAGTTGTGATCTCATAGCGTTATGAGTATGCCAGTCACAACTTGTTGAAGGGAGTTGCTGGATTGAGTATTTACTGAGTCTAATGAGGGAAACAAAAAATACCATTAGCCATTTTAGCAGTAGCTGTGCAGCTAGCCGCTCTGCTCAGCTCATCTGGAAACAGTTTGTATCAACAAAAAAGGTCATGCACCTATTGCTATGATTATGGGACGTTGGGTCGACTTTTGAAAATGTTGAAATGTCCCTTCAAGGTCCAGAAGCGATTGAGAGAGGAATAAGAGGCAAATGCAGCATTCCATAATGATTATGGATTTACAGGTATGATAATCACATATGAACAATAACACATAATATGGAAATAGGTAGACCTCTTACCACATGATGAATTCCATTAAAATTGTGCAGGCACAACTCCCTTTCCAGTAGCTGCCGTCCTGCGGTACTGTCGTCATGCCGAAGCCCTCCCAGCAAATAGTCAGCATCCATTTTCTACTCATTTCAGGATCAGCCGGCAAAGAGTGAAAACAAATCACTGACTTGTACACAAGAGCACAACAACGTGTCTATGATTGCTACCTGTAACTCGCTTTTTTTTTTTTGGCAATGTACGGCGTCTACCGTCTATTAAGGTGACCAGTTTTCTGAAAGGAAAATCTGGGACATTTTCAGCGCAGCGGTGAAAAATCAG
Source organism: Gymnothorax reevesii (assembly GCA_029721435.1). Taxonomy (NCBI): domain Eukaryota; kingdom Metazoa; phylum Chordata; class Actinopteri; order Anguilliformes; family Muraenidae; genus Gymnothorax; species Gymnothorax reevesii. Next base: position 73,434,889 of record CM056573.1, on the reverse strand, counting down.
TAAATATTATCAAAATGAAATAAAAATGGGGACAAGTACTTTTTCATGCTTTTATTGAAGCAATTCTTACCTTTCTGGTATTTTTACACTTTTCTTTTGTAACTTAAAATGCTCCTAATAAGTGTATGGCACACTAAAATGTAAAATAAATCCACCAGGTGTTGAAACTCTTCAATATTCAATTCTCATATATTTATGATTTAAGTCTGACCAATCATTTTCTTTGGTTCGAATGAAATGATTTGCCAAGCTTTCTGTCTGTCATCCGTCGCAGCGCCCCTTCCAGTTGCCTACCGCTGTCAACGCTTGCCAATCTTGCAGAAAAAAAAAACATGCATTTGACTGTAAACAAACAGGTGCTGAAATGCTATACTTACAATAATAAGGTAAATGGTAGTTCGTCAGACTACAAAGGTAACTAAACGTTACGAGGGCATTTTATACCACATATAGAGTGGAATATTATGTCATTACTGTTGGTTAGTTTTCACTTACCGGTGCCTCTGTATCTGACTCCATTCACCCATTTCACTCTTCTATGAAAAGAAACATTGCAGCGTGAGTGAAACAGGTCAAAGGAGTCAGATTCAGAGGCACCGGTAAGTGAAAACTTACCAACAGTAATTAAATAATATGTCATTATATATGTGGTATAAAATAAACGTCCTCGTAACATTTAGTTACCTTTAGTTATATTTTTTTTCCTAGGAGAAGTCTAGCAATCGGAAGGAAGAGGGTGGGACTTTGGAGGGAGGCAGAGTTGATCATGTTCAAATTTTTACTAAGTGCCGTGCTACATGCTAGAAAGGCAAGAATTGCTTTAAACAAAAGGCTGAAATCAATCCACTCAGTCAGTCCACCTTCGTAGCCTCCGCATCAGGACCGAGAAGCAAGCCATGGGAGTCACTCTCAAAATATTCAACAAGACAACCTTAAGATTTGAAAATGCCTACCGATAAAGCTTATTTTAAGTGATGACAAAGTGCGACGTTCATCACTGAATCTTGAAAACTATAACTTCAGGGTGCCCTGGCGGCTCATCAGTCTAAGCGTGTGTATCATAAAGGCTGTGTCCTTCCCGCAGCAACCTGGGTTCAATTCTGGCTCGGGTCATTTTCTGCATGTCTTCCCCCATTCTTCTCCCCAACCTTCCTGTCTCGCTCTACACTGTATAAATGTCAAAATAAAGGAAAAATTCCCAAAAAATTATCTTTAAAAATAATTTAAAAGTCATTATATTGGTTTCAACAACTATGTGAGGTTTCTGCTAAATGTATACTACTAACCATGACAAGGCGAAATAGTTAAATAACCTAAAAGACAAATGCATCTCTATTGAGTTGACGCTCAAGAAAATGAGCAGAGGCGAGAAGTAAAACGCGCTGCCAGTGGGCGTTCCTCCATTGAAATGAATGCAACCTATTTTTGACGTGCGTCTCATGCCTCCGGTGGGCGTTGTGTTTTAGACTTTCAATGATGTCAGCTCACACAAAAGTTCATACCCAACTTACCATTTTACGCGGTCACCGGTCTCATCTTCTCTCCTTTCTGCCGCCTCTTTGCTGTTGATGCTGCTGAGTCTGGTCGTGCTTCCTGAGTGCGTCACTGAGTACGTCATACGTCTTCTCTGCCGATGCGAGTAACTGGCTACCATAATAACCGGTGTTTGAGTCTGCGAGTGTTTTCCCCACATTCAGTGTCAAAATCGGGGACATTTCCGGGGACAGCTATAACCGGGGACAGGTCACCCAAATCGGGGGCTGTCCCTGGAAATCGGGGACGTCTGGTCACCATACCGTCTATGCTCCAGACCAGACGTGGCAGCACTGGCAGAATCTAGCAGAAACAAGTAATTCTGGCTTGACTTTGAAAGTGCGCAGCTGAAGCTGTCTGATTGGATAACGACCAGGGGGCGGGAGAAGCGCGAGCTCCTGGTTCACGGCTGCGGCTGACGTCATAAACGAGCGACCAAGAGCAGCGCGTTGCTTGTTGGAGTAAAGACGAGGAGGAGACATCTTCGGAGGAGAAATTTTCGGACCGCTAATTTTAAACATTTTTGGAACCCATGCACGGTTTTGTGGAGTTTTGTGGATGGTCTGCTGCTGTTTAAAGTTTTCACGGTAAGCTTCACGATTTACCTGCTTTTTTCGAGACTAAACAAATTTGATAATGAACACCAGTGACATGAGCTCCTAGCATGCTAGATCAATTTAGTTCAGCACGAAAGCACAGTTAAACACTCAAAGTCCTAAAAATGATTACCTGTGTGTTTTGTAAAAAGACACTGGATACGCTAAGAGGCTATGTACTACATTGTAGACTACATAGGAATGAGCCTCGTTGCCTTTCAAATGTGTTGGCTCCATTTGTAGTCAAACATTTACCACTTATTCAGCGTTCAAGGGCCATTTTTATCGCGTGCACAGTGCACCTGCGCCACAAGCTGCAACAGCTATTGTGGCTGATTTGAAATGTGCTGTTTCATTATGTACCCGCCATTCTCACACGGTGAAAGAGTTAGTGTCCCTCTTGAAGGCTCATATTGAAGAGGGCAGGTCTGTGCCCTGTCCAGTAAGTGGTTGTAAGCACATGTTTTCAAAAAAGTTGTCTTTTACTTCTCTCATGTGTAGGAAGCATATAGGGCGTGCTTCACTGATAATATAGATGACATGTACAGGGATACTCGCCCTCAGCCCCCTGATGCCATTGCCTGTACAGATGATTTTGACGCACATGAAGCCATGCCAACCACTAGTGCAGTGAGTGATATGCCAGAAAATGATAGTCAGTCTTATCTGAGGAACATGTGTCTCTTTTACCTTAAACTACAAGGGCAGCTGCTCATTCCCGCCTCAACTATAGACGATTGTTGAGGAAATGCAAAATGTGCATGAGTTAGGTCAAGCCTACACATTAACTAAAGTAAGTTCTTTATTAAAACAGGATATGAACCTATCGGATGAAGAAGCTGCTAAAGTCTGTGACTGCATTAAAGAGTCAGATTTGTTTTCTGCCTGTCGTCAGGGGCCGTTAAGAACAACATACACCAGAAATCAGACATTCACAAAAATCTTTAACTACACAGAACCCCAAAAAGTGGCATTAAGAATGGATGAAAACATGACACCAAAATATGCCTACTACATACCAGTGGCAGAAACTCTGAAGAGCTTTTTACAGTCACATTTAGGGAGGAATACACAGTCAAATCAGTTTGGTAATCCGGATGAAGAGGTTTTCACAGATTTATATGATGGACAAAATTTCAAATGTCACCAATTCTTTATTGAAAACCCTGAAAGCCTCAAACTAGTTTTGTACCAAGATTCATTTGAAATTGTGAATCCCCTGGGTTCTGCTAAAAAGACACATAAAGTTCTTGCAGTCTATCTTTCATTGGCAAATCTACCCATTCATTTGCGTTCGAATACTGATAATATGTTTTTAGTCTTGTTGTGTACCGAGAATGACCTCAAGCGCTTTGAAGTTTTCTCAGAGTTGTTGGCAGATCTTAAATCATTGGAGAAAGATGGAATAAATGTAAATGGAGAAACGGTAAAAGCGGGTCTTTTCTGCATTGCTGGGGATAACTTGGGTTCTCATTGTATTGGTGGGTTTACCGAGAACTTCAGCTGCTCTCAATATTTTTGCAGGTACTGTGCAATCACAAGAAGTGAGTTTGAGGCAGATCCAAATGCCTGTGGTCCTCCATGCGCTCCAGAGATGTATGACACGGCTGTTGCTGATCTCCAGGCTGAAAATCTTGAAGGATTCACAGGAATAAAGGTAAACTCTTTAACACCCTTGAGTCTTGTTTCCCAGCCTGGTCTCCCGCCTTGTTTAGGTCATGACATCTTTGAAGGAGTCCTGTCATATGATCCAGCACTGTACCTGAAGAACATTATAAAAAAGAAAAAATGGTTCACATACTCCCTCTTAACCCCTTTCTGCAGATGTAGACGCCTGCGTCTATAGCCCTGCAAATTTAAGCACGCTGTTACTGTACTCGATCGATGGCACCCCCGGATCAGTTATTGATTGTTCACAAGCAAGCAGACCTCGAACGCGGTTCTGAATATGGGGAAGTTCACTCCGCTCCCTGTTTTTCGCGTGCTGCATGAATTAAACTCCTCAGCTAAGCCTGATGTGCAAACTGGTCAGTATCCTTGCCCATAGTATCGATCCAGAAGTTTAAAAAAACGATATCTTGACACAGAAAAAATCGTTATCCTTTGTAGCAACCAGTTTAGCCACAGTGAGCCAACAGTATTTCAATTAATGTTTCAGAAAAATCAGTTTTCTGAAGCAAAAAATTGACATGATATTGATTCTCTCACATTTTACTGTAAAATACAGTTGTCACATACAAAAGAATTCATTGTTCCCTACCGTGGATTTACGCGTAGATTCCTTCATTGACAAATCCAGCGCTTCCTTATATCCACCCGAGTACTGGCGTTGATAGCCAATCACTCAACCATACACTCAGGGTCTTCTGCGTAATTGTAGAGTAACACTCCATGCCCGCGTGAAGTTTCCCTGGTAACAATGTATTGATTGGCTCGTTTCTTATCAAATTACCGAGTGTTTAAACATTTTAGAGTAAGTGAAACACATTGATTGGACAAACACAGAGCATACAAACCTATGCGTATCAGCATGCCTGGTTGTATCCTGTCTACGTTATGCACATTACGCGGCTAAAATAGACACGATTTATATAAAACAGGTTCGCAAAACCGGCCTTGAAGTGTTCAGTTACATTTACAGGATTTAAATGAGATAAGGATATGGTCAGTTGGAATTATTTCGAATGAAACAGGACCGGAGGGTTCTTGCTACTGGATCGGTCTCTGGAGGAGGGATTCATGAAAAAGGTCAGGCTGCTACTTTTTTTTTTTTTGTTTCGTTCTGGAATGTATACATACTCGACAAAGTCGAATGTCGAGGTTTTTTTCCTGGTTAAAACGCGAACTGCCCGTGCATTTGGATGGACCCCCTGGTACGTTCATTGCACGTTTCTTTTGAATCGGGAGAGGCAATGGATTGTTTGATATTCCCTGAAAGTGGAGTGTCTGTGCTGTTAAAATAAGGTATATTTCAGAATTCAGATATTACTGCGTTAGTGAGGTGTACTTGTTCCTTATGAGTGTTGAAATGGGTTTGTGAGCTTAGAAGAGGGGACTGGTAGCTTCCATTACAGGGTGAATGTTCTGACCGTTTAATAAGCAGTTTATTTAATGCATTTTTGTGCTGGCTTTGAAGAAAAATGGCCAAAACTCTAAACTTTATTATGGAGAAAAGGCTTGCTTTATGTTTGGAGAGGTTACTGGTGACCACTGATATTCAACTGCGCTGATATTGATAAATTCATATTAAACTCAACCAGAAAATCATTTGTTCATATTAAATTTCATGCCTTAAAACTTTCTTTATGTTAAATACATGATTTTTTAATGATTTGACAGTTCATCATTTTGAGACTTTTGAGAGACACTTGGTTAGCTGTATAATTTGGCTAATAGCATGTAGATAATCTAGAATTTAATGTTGAAGATGAATTCTACTTGTGCTCAAGGAGTTTATGATACCAGAAATGTAAAGGTTTAAGCCCCAGCAGTTTTTCAATCCTCAGAATTATTTTTTTTGCAATTTCAATGGTGAATTCTCATGAAGATTTTTTATGTTTGCAGCTCATTTTCTCTACCAAAGTCATGAAAATAAACTGAAATACAATGTAATTCTAAATGCTGTGTCTTTTCTGAATTGAGCCATATTTATCCTCTTTATGAAGCTTAAATCTTGAATTATACAGCATTAAAGTGGGTAACCCATAAATAGCCAAATTTGGCTTCTGCAGAAAGGGGTTAAACAGGCGCATAAAATAGTTTAAGTACAAGGGTTCTGAAGCTCTCACAAAGCCATGCACTATTACCCCTGATGGAGCCAAATTATCAGGGCAAGCCATTCAAAACTGGAACCTTTTGAGACTGCTACCAGTTTTGATCGTTGATAAAGTGCAAAACCATGAGGATGAAGTATGGCAGTTGGTTCTCCATTTAAAAGACATTGTGGATCTCATTTGTGCTCAGAACATTTCCTTGTCCCAGATAGCATATCTTGATATTTTGATTCAAGAGTATTTGGAGTTGAGAAAGTCGTTGTTTCCCGAAATTCAACTAAAACCTAAGCATCACTATTTGCGACATTATTCAGCACTGTTCTTTAAATTCGGTCCATTAATTAGATTATGGACACTTAGGTTTGAGAGTAAGCACAGTTATTTTAAAAGATGAAAAAAACTTCAGAAACATTTTTCAAACTTTGTCAAAGCGTCACCAGATTTATCAGACGTATCTTTTAGCTGGGCAACAATGCAGTCAACTACTGCAAGTGAAGGGCAGCTGTGCGTTTTATCCCAACCTCTATAGTGACAGTATTAAACATGCAGTCAGGGGGTTTGCCTTTTCAGACACCAATACCACAGTTAGCACAGACATTCAGTACAAGGGCACTGTATATAAAAAAGGACAGTTTCTCGTGTGCAGAAATGATGAGTATATGGAGTTTGGTGAACTTCTCCTCATCTTGATTCAAAATGACACATCTGTGCATGTTCTGATGGATATCCACAAAGGCATCTTCCTCTCAGAATACCATCTGTATTCTGTGACAAAGGACAGTCTTGGGTTACAGTGTATCAACATTGATGACCTGCCTGATTTCTATCCTTTGGTATCATACATTCTTGGTGGATACCAAGTAATTCCGCTAAAACACAGTATTGTGGAAAAGTGAAGCTCAATTAAAGCTCGGTTACATCTCACTGTAAATAGTTTGACATTATTGTAAGTATTAACAGATGAATATCCCTGCTTTAAGTGCATGTGCTCGTTGAAATATGCTACAACAAAACGTGTATTTTTTCTGTTCTATTTGAAGGTGGCATTTCTTCATCGCAAATATGAGTGACTCAGAGCGAACCTTCCTCGATGTTGCCATCATGGATGTCCTGCCAGAACGTCCAGCAATGTCCAAAAACATCCTGGAAGAGCACCTACAGTCCATTGGAGTAGAGACTTATGATGATCTACGCTTTGTAACAGACTGATCTGATGACAGCATTGAGACCTGTACAAGCCAGAAAGCTTCTTTCTGTTTGGAAACAGAAATGTAAGTTAAAAACACACTGTCCAAAATCAAAAGCAAACACAGACATTGTGTAATATTGTACTGTGTCAATCATAATCTTGTTTTTTTGTCAGTTAAAAATCAAACTCCTGAGAAAAGCTCAATATCGTCTGTGGAACCCTCACCTACCCAATTGCTGTCATCATTCTCGGTTTCACCCCAAAGTTCATCGTCATCCTCCTCCTCCAGCCCAAGACTTGACACACAGTGGGAAGACACCTTTGAAATCCCCATGGAGCAAATTTCCGGAGGAACTCACGCATTCTTTGAAGAGGGGAAAAAGGCCAGGCCCAAAACTGAAAAGGCAAATGGTCCAGATTGTTGTGACTGAGATGATGTAAAAATGCCTTCATGTAGGTAAAAAACATTCAACTGATGTTGCAAAAAAAATGGTGGCAAAATATCCCAGCTCTCTACTAGATGTAATAGAGGGAGATGTTGTTGGAACAGGCTACCATTCCCTGGTCAAAAAACTAAAAAACAGAATTTAAAATGTGAGACGCTCTTCAACACCTAAAATAAGGAAGAGAAAACATCGGACCGACTCAGACAACACGGACGAGATCACACTGGAGGAGAGACCCTCAATGCAGGACACATATGGATGCATTCAATGGAACATGAAATTCCTGCCTCTTGAAGAAACACCAGAGACACAGCAGCAAAAGATGGAGACCATCTTCCCAAACACTGATGCCAAAGCAGAGGAGGTAAAATCCCTCATGAAGTCCACCTTTTACACACAGTGTCAGCATGTAAACCTGGGAAGAAGTATCAAAAGTCTTAGAGAGCAGTGGCCGTTTTGGTTTGTCGAGCTGGGCATGTCAGTCCACTTCAAGGAACTCACTGGTATTTGCCTGAAAGAGACCTTCACACACAACTTGGATTTAAAAGGAAAAAGGCTACATGACTACATGAGCACAGTGTGGGTCCACAAGAACAAGAAGTTCCTCCAGAGTTATGCAAGACTGCAGAGGATGCGGGGTCCACAGAGTGGCTGTTCAGATGACGTGATAGAGATGCTGCTGCTTCTGCTGAGCTACTTTGATGAGAAGGAGGAGTCCATGTTTTTCCACGTAGAAGATGCATGTCTTGCAGAAGAGGTCGAGCTGGAGAAAGTTCATCTGACACCAACTGTTGTTGTCTGTGGTGAGTCTGTTTCATCCCTCTTTTTTGTTTTTATTTTTAGCTGTGACCAAGCAGCTCTATGAACGCTTTTGTCTGTCTGTCCGTCTGTCTGTCTGTCCGTCTGTGACACCTTTTTCACCATGTTCCTGTCGTTGTATCATCATGAAATTTTCAGGAGTTATTGACCTTCACCAAAGTGATGTCCATGCACAAAGTCGAGGTCAAAGGTCAAAGGTCAAGTTCACAGAGGTCACAACCTTGTTTGCAGGTTTTCGCGCTGTAACTCCAGTTAGAATTCATGGATCGCTACGACATTTTGGAAATAGCTTCTAGGCATACAGGAGGTGTTCCCTATTGTTTTTCAAGGTCGTCTGTCAAATCCCAAGGTCACAAAGGTAAAAAAAGTGTCAATTTTGCCCGATTTGACGGTTTTCGCACCGTAACTCAAGTTTAATTCAATGAATGGCTAGGAAATCTTACAACAAGCTTCTTGGTATAGAGGAGGGGTTCTCTATTGATTTTCAAGGCCATCTGTCGGATCCCAAGATCACCTCGGTCAAAAAAGTGTCGATTTTGCCATGATTTCACAGTTTTCGCACCGTAACTCCACTTTAACTTGATGGATGGCTATTACACCTTAGAACAAGCTTCTTCGTACAGAGGAAGGGTGGCCTATTGATTTTCAAGGTCATTTGCCAATTTTGACATCACACTTGTACAAGAAACCACCAGTCATGGACACTAGGCCTCGTGACGGATGCTAGGCGAGGTCGCAGCTATTAGATCCTTCTGATCTACTTGTTCTGTTTATAGAATTTGAGTGCAGCATATATTAATGTAACCTGTTCAATTATTTATTTACAGGGCAGTCCTGCTATTCTGCAACAAGGTACATGCTGAGTCTGGATCAGAACCTCATCAACACAAACATCTCCTCCTTCATTTCTGCATTGTGCCTCATGTTCGGGAGCTACAATTGTTTCAACATCCACTACCCATCTGAGCTGGCTTCAACTCTGGAGTTTCTTCAAAGGTGAGTAAACATGGCTTACTTATTTCTCAGGCCTGGACTTGGGCCTGGGACTCTGCGACCAAAGTAATGTAATGACAGAAGAAGCAGTCTTTCAGAGCAAAAACTTTGATTTTGTGTGAGGAATTACTAGAAGAAAATTATTAAAATACTTTCATTCTACAGGCGTTTCTTCTCCATAAACCCAGAAAAAGGAACCAAAGTAGAGAATAAAAACTCCAAGCGTCGTCTCAACGTGAACCCACGCGTCCTCACCCTGATACAGGAACTCTCTCATCACGAGTGGCAGAAAACCTAAGTATGGACTTGCTTTGTGGACGTGTGTGTGTCTGTGAGAGTGAGTGAGAGTGTCGGTCTGTGAGAGTCTGTGAGTGAGAGTGTCAGTGTCTGTGAGAGTCTGTGAGTGAGAGTGTCTGTGTCTGTGAGTCTGTGAGTGAGAGTGTCAGTGTCTGTGAGAGTCTGTGAGTGAGAGTGTCTGTGTCTGTGAGTCTATGAGTGAGAGAGTCTGTGTCTGTGAGTCTGTGAGTGAGAGAGTCTGTGTCTGTGAGTCTGTGAGTGAGAGTGTATGTCTGTGAGAGAGTGTGAGTGAGTCTGTCTGTGGGAGTCTGTGAGTGAGAGTGTCTGTGTCTGTGAGAGTCTGTGAGTGAGAGTGTCTGTCTGTGAGTGAGGGTCTGTCTGTGAGAATCTGGGAGTGAGAGTGTCTGTGTCTCTGAGAGTCTCTGAATGAGAGTGTGAGTGAGAGTCTGTGTCTGTGTGAGTCTGTGAGTGACAGTGTCTGTGAGAGTGAGTGAGAGAGTGACTTGTCCATCTTCTCTCCACCTTGATTGATCAGCATGCCATCAGTATGACGTGACCCGACTCTGTCATTACCTCACTTCATATTCCTGTTATGGCACCAGAATTGGGGTGGGGTGTTAGGGTGGGAAAAAAGAATGTATAGAAAAAAAATGACTTTATACACCAGCATCAGATACTGTCCTTACACCAGGAGGTGCCAGGTCAGTGCACCTTTGTTGCACTGTTTAAACAAGTTTTTTTGTGGCTTTGCTGTCATTTCAAATGTTACCTGTTAAATTTTTACATGTGTACCCTGTTAAAACTATTTACTCAGTTCCAGAGAGTTGCTGAGGTCTCACTACTGCATCAAACCTTGACAAACATAACATTGGTAAATTCTGATTTATAATCCTATGCTATTCTGTTCTTTGACAGAAAATGTATACATAACAACATGAACGTGTCAGTTGATGTTCTGCTTTTTTTCATCATTGAATAGACATTTCTGAGTGTAGAAATGTAGACCTCAGTGGTTTAGTATTTTGGTTCGTATTACATGTGGCAGTTGTACAACATGAAAGTTGATGTTATGTTAGGTTATGTCAGTTAAGGACTAACCCACTACCATCAGAAGAGGAGAATATTAGGTTTCTTTGCTCTCTTTAGAACACTATAAACAATTGAGGGTCATCTCCAACTGTCATAAAAAGAAAGTGTGGAAAATGTAACTTATACGAATTCAGAACTTGGATGTTAATTGACACTGTACATTGTCTTATTTTGTTATCTAAAAGAGTTGTGGAGTTTAACAGACTGTTACATTTTTCCTCTCACCCACATTCTTCAACTACAATAATCTTGCAGTTCCTATTTACAAGATAAAAAAAAAAAATCTGTGAGTTGTGTGTGTGAGGCAGGGAGTGTGTGTTGTTAAATCAGATGTGTACTGTGGTGTACATTTGGGGAAAAAAAGCATCCAACTGTTTATACTGTAATTGAGGATGACTGTTGAATAAACGTCCCAAAAGTTCTGTTTTTTTCTCCTCATGTTCTCATTCTTCACATTTTCGGTGCAGCTGTAGTAAAAATTTTTTTAAAAGTGCCGGTTTAAAGTAAATTTTACATAATAACTTGATTAGTAAAACAAAAATACAGTATATTATACATTGATTTTCTGTATCCTCTACTGAACACCTCCATTTGAAATGCAAAGTTTTACTGTTGCTCTACCAGCTTAAATTAATTTTTTGTTTGATATTTCCCTGTTAATTTGATCATTTATTGATGCACAGTGAGCAAATATTACCTGTGAAAAATACAGAAAATAGTCTGTTTATATCCAACTCTGTTATGTGAAATCAACACATTATTTATGTTGACTTAAAAGTTATTTAATGCGATTCAAATGTAATTTTATTTACTGTATATCAATGTACATAATTTGACCGTAAAATTATCTACTGTGCTGCCGTATTTTTTACAGGATATCCCAGGTAACCACAGCTGCCAGCGTTTTCCTGTAAAAACAACATTTTTTTTCAGTGTAAATTACATCCACCCATCCATCCCTCTATCTATCTAATGTCTTTGAGTCTGTCTTTCCATCAGTTCACCTGTAAACTTTCCAAGAATCAAAAAGCTGATTTTATTGTGCAAATAGAGCTAGAACCTAACGCCCCAAGCGTCTGTATTATGATTTCATACCACTTTTGGCAGGATGTAGGTTTAGACCAAGGAACTTAAAGGTTACTTAAAGGTTACTTAATGAAGTCCCATTCAAGTAATAATGACAAACATGGTGACATTTTTGAAACTTGTTTTTATCTGTTTACTTCCCCCAAAGTGTGGACTGTCTAAGGTGCGAAATATGCTATGTCCAGTAAGTGAGACGTTAAATGGGATACAAACCAAATAATATCTCAAGGTAACAAGCAACTGATTCCACATCACTATACATTCAAAGAGTGTGGTACAATGCTCTGTCAAGGATATTTGTAAGTATACCTGATCAGTGGTGAATCTAGAACTGGGAATTGGGGGGGGGGGGGGGGGGGGGGGCAGTTTCAGTTTCAGTTTAATTCAGTTGCCAATTACAATAATTGGAAAACACGTCAGTAAAGGAAAATGATTGAGAACTAGCCAGGACTAATTGCCATAAAGGGAAATGTCTCCGCCCCCCAAATTCCTGGTTCTAGAACCGCCACTGTACCTGATTTATGATTTTCAACACCCCCCCCCATCCCATGTATGAAGCAGATGGCTGCAAGATTTGATCTTGTGTTGTTACAGAATGGGCCGGGTTCACACTTTCAACTTAGTTCTGGACTGTACTGAGTTTTATGCCATATTCAAAATTGAGTTCAATACAGGATGACACCTGTGCATGAAACTAGCCCCGCGTGTTATAGCTTCTCTCATGAGCTTTTTTCAATCGAGTAGGTCAGTGGGAGGATTTGTCGTAAAAAGTTTATTATAATTATTATAAATAAAGACATTAATAAAACCAACGATTTGGCAGGACAACTTCCTTCATCAGGGTTCTTCTTCCGAAACAAATATTTGACTGAAGTTAATAAACTCTGGTACTCAGGTGAATACAATTAGAGTTAATTGACATACCAGTTAGAGTGCAGGTACAGATACTAGTGCACAGGTGCTGGTATTCTGTGTAACCTGGCAATCTGTGTAATCAATGCACAGAGGCGTTACCAGCATGCCAAGCTTGGGTGGGCATTTGTCCTCTTTGGGGGGGCAAAAAAAAAGAATCTCTAAATCGCCATAAAATAAATAAATAAGGCCTATATATATATATGGCGGCTGGTGAACTGGCGATAGGGGAGGGACATTAACAGGTGTGGCCAGTTTTCATTAATTATGCACACTAGGGTTGTGCCAATCTGATTGCAAATTCAGCGCTTGCTTCTCATTAAGGTAGGTCTTAACATCATCCTTAACACAGTACTTGAATTCTTCAACTAACACCATCTCTTTTAGTGAGTTGAAATCATCCTTGACCTCCATAGAAGTACAGCAGCGCTCAAAGCAAACCTTCTTCTCATTAGCAAATTCCACATAAGTCTGATTTTCAGATTTCTTCAGACCCCTGAATTTCTGTCGGTAAGCCTCAGGAACCAACTCATAAGCTCTCAAAATAACCTTTTTGACACCCTCATAATCAGAGGAATCATCTGCAGACAAAGCTGAATAGGCTTGTTGAGCTTTACCCTTGAGGACAGTTTGCAACATCAGAGGCCAGTGTTCCTTTGGGCACTGGCAACTCTTTGCAACATTTTCAAAACACTGGAAATAGTTGTCAACATCCTTTTCCGAAAATGGAGGCACCAGTTTTACCTCCTGACTAGCACAAAATTTATTTTTAGTTTCAGTTTTAATTTTTAGTCGCTCCATTTGGAGTCTTTCTTCTCTTACCTTTTTTTTTTGTTAAGCTCAGACTGGAGCTAGGTTTGGGCATGTTTCGGGAATGTCTGAAACAAGTCCCAGAGAAAAGAAAAAAAAAGTCTAAAAGGTGGGAGGAGTCTGCAAAAGAGTATATAAAGGGGAGAATTGAGACAGTAAAGGAGTAGGAGAAATTGCAAGGAGAAGGATACATGTGACCCAACCTGTCATTCTGTTTGAGACCTGTGAAGGTTTTAGTGGATTTTTGCCTGTGTTAGAGCATTTTCCTCACCCAGGACATCACCAAGGGACTCAACCAAAAAGGGACTGTAAATATTTTTGTTGTTGTATATAATCAATCTTGGTCTTCAATCTTGTAGATAGTAGTTTAGTTAAAAGTCCTTGTTTGTTAATTAAATGCGTTTAAGTTTTCAAAACTGCGTCTGTCATCCCTTGCTGTTGCTGTTGTTTTGGAAATGTAATAACAGCCTGGACACCCCGCTAGTTTTGTTTCTTATTACCAAATAAACATTCGAGAATAACTTGAATGGTATGTCATTTTTTCATAGGGAGACGCGGTAGCGCAGTGGTCAAGTAGGCTTGACTTGAGATCGTTCTGAGTTCAAGCCCTGGCCACGGCCTTCGCGGTGTGTTCTTGGGCAAAACACTTCACTCCCACACTCCACGTCTCACTCCACCCAGGTGTATAAATGGGTACCAGCAAATAGTCAGGGAAACCTGACATAGAGCTGGGGGGAGTGCCTGCCATGGACTGGCATCCCCTCCAGGGGGAGTAGTAATACTTCTAGTCGCTTCATGCCACAGAAACCGGGTTTAAGCACCGGGCCGATGGGCCACGAGGCTCGAAACAGGCTTGCTTTCTTCTTCATGTCATTTTACAAAACCCAAAATCAGTGAAGTTGGCACGTTGTGTAAATCGTAAATAAAAACAGAATACAATTACTTGCAAATCCTTTTCAACCTATATTCAATTGAATACATTGCAAAGACAAGTTACTTAATGTTTGAACAGGTAAACTTTGTAATTTTTTGCAAATATTAGCTCATTTGGAATTTGATGCCTGCAACATGTTTCAAAAAAGCTGGCACAAGTGGCAAAAAAGACTTAGAGAGTTGAGGAATGCTCATCAAACACTTATTTGAAAAATCCCACAGGTGCACAGGCTAATTGGGAACAGGTGGGTGCCATGATTGGGTATAAAAGCAGCTTCCCTGAAATGCTCAGTCATTCACAAACAAGGATGGGGCGAGGGTCACCACTAAGTGAACAAATGCTTAAGATGATTGTCGAACAGTTTCAAAACAACATTCCTCAACGAGCTTTTGCAAGAAATTTAGGGATTTCATCATCTACGGTCCGTAATATCGTCAAAAGGTTCAGAGAATCGGGAAAAATCACTGCACGTAAGCGACAAGGCCCAAAACCAACATTGAATGCCCGTGACCTTCGATCCCTCAGGCGGTACTGCATCAAAAACCGACATCAGTGTGTAAAGGGCATCACCACATGGGGCGAGGGTCACCACTTAGCGAACAAATGCGTGAGATGATTGTCGAACAGTTTAAAAACAACATTCCTCAACGAGCTATTGCAAGAAATTTAGGGATTTCATCATCTATGGTCCGTAATATCGTCAAAAGGTTCAGAGAATCGGGAAAAATCACTGCACGTAAGCGACAAGGCCGAAAACCAACATTGAATGCCCGTGACCTTCGATCCCTCAGGCGGTACTGCATCAAAAACCGACATCAGTGTGTAAAGCACATCACCACATGGGCTCAGGAACACTTCAGAAAACCACTGTCAGTAACTACAGTTTGTCGCTACATCTGCAAGTGCAAGTTAAAACTTTACAATGCAAAGCGAAAGCCATTTATCAACAGCACCCAGACACGCCGCCGGCTTCGCTGGGCCCTAGCTCATCTAAGATGGACTGATGCAAAGTGGAAAAGTGTTCTGTGGTCTGACGAGTCCACATTTCAAATTGTTTTTGGAGACTGTGGATGTCGTGTCCTCCAGACCAAAGAGGAAAAGAACCATCCGGACTGTTATAGGCGAAGTTCAAAAGCCAGCATCTGTGATGGTATGGGGTGTATTAGTGCCCAAGGCATGGGCAACTTACACATATGTGAAGGCACCATTAATGCTGAAAGGTACATACAGGTTTTGGAGCAACATATGTTGCCATTCAAGCAATGTCTTTTTCATGGACGCCCCTGCTTATTTCAGCAAGACAATGCCAAGCCACATTCTGCACGTGTTACAACAGTGTAGCAGGCCGAAGGAGGGCCCGGATGGGGACTGGAACCTCCAGACTCCCGGATAAGAGTCATGAGCGCTGACCAAATCGCCAAAGAGCCTGGCAGCCAGGGCATGTACTTATTCGGAGACACTTCCAGTGACAGGACCCTTCAACTGTCACATCTCTCCCCCTCCTTCGTGAGCGTGTCCTCACGCTCCATGCTTGACGCATGCTGCCATCCATTAGGATGCCCCAGATCCTGCCGATTACGCCAGAATGTTGCAGGCCAAGGAGGGCCCGAGCGGGGACTTGAACCTCCAGACTTACGGATAAGAGTCATGCTCGCTGACCAAATCGCCAAAGAGCCAGGCTCGTTGGCAAGGTAGCCTGGGCATGTACTTATTAGGAGACACTTCCAGTGACAGGATCCTTCAACTGTCACAACAGCATAGCTCCGTAGTAAAAGAGTGCGGGTACTAGACTGGCCTGCCTGTAGTCCAGACCTGTCCCCCATTGAAAATGTGTGGCACATTACGAAGCCTAAAATACGACAACGGAGACCCCGGACTGTTGAACAACTTAAGCTCTACATCAAGCAAGAATGGGACCTGAAAAGCTTCAATAATTGGTCTCCTCAGTTCCCAAACGTTGTCGTTAAAAGGAAAGGCAATGTAACACAGTGGTAAAAAGGCCCCTGTGCCAACTTTTTTGCAATGTGTTGCTGCCTTTAAATTCTAAGTTAATGATTATTTGCAAAAAAAAATAAAGTTTCTCAGTTTGCACATTAAACATCTTGTCTTTGCAGTGTATTCAATTGAATATAAGTTGAAAAGGATTTGCAAATCATCGTTTACTGTTTTTATCTACGATTTACATAACGTGCCAACTTCACTGGTTTTGTAGTCCAATTAATGGTTAATACTGTCTTTAGATGCGTTACAAATCATGATGCATCTACCTTCTACAAATGGATACTCTATGCAGCTGGGTTGTGGTTTTCTGAAAAAGGGCACTGATTGCGAATAGAAGTCATAAAAATACAATTGAATGTTTTCTGATAATTTAAGATTGAAGATGCGATTGGATTGTGGGTACACTGGCATGGACCACAAAGGAAACATACTGAGGTATTTATGCAATAACAAACACTACCGGTGATCTAAAATATTACATTGTGGCCTCAGATAAACATCAAATGCCTTTTTGTTTTCTTCAAGAAATGTGAGGATAACGGCAAGCTCCTTCCGCGAATTCTTTATTTCTCGAGTGCTCTTCGGCTTCAGTGTGATACCTTTAATTTAAGAAAAGAAAACATCTTCAGGTTAACACAGTCCCATTAAAAAATTTCAAATCCTTTTATTTCATTGACCTGTCCATGTAGAAATGAGAGGAATTAGTGTTGCTCACAAAGCCTTTATTCAAGGCCATAACTTTCAGCCTGTATCCCTAAAAGCTTTGCAGCTATACCCAAGGAACAATTTTTGCTTGCTCTAGAGTCTATTTATCTTTTTTCCCCTCTGCATTCAGGGCAATTTGACTACATGTGATGACAAAACGTATGCCCATGCTTCAGCAACCGCACGATGGTTTGAAAGTATACGCCCTCCTCAAAGTGACGCAGTAAAAGCCAGGAGTGTGTCGCAGTCCCTTTATCATTGAAGATGGTTCCTCAGTATGCTATTGTATTGCTTTCAGTATTGTCATTTACTAATCATTGTAATCTTTACATCCCTTTTTGCCTCTACCTTGGGTTTAATGAGTAACATGATGTTTGGGATACATGTACATCTTGCCCCATCTGGTTGAGTTGAGTCCAAGTGGTTTAAATAAGCATGAAAGAATCTAAAATCTTGGAGGACTTCCAGGATTTTCTTGTAAAACTTGAAGGTATGTACAACCATCTATTTCAATAAGTTTTTTGGTGATTACATGCAAATATACTGGAGACAATAGTCTTAATGAGCAGTACATGAAACTTTGTATTTCAAACATTTTGTTTTATTCTGATTTAACTTTGTCTTTTCAAGATGCACAACCTGACAACTGCACGGCCGGAGAGGCATTGACTGTGCCCTCAGTCATGCAGTGGATGACTGGTCAAAGGCACAGTCATCTGCTTTTGGCAGATCGGCAAAGTTTCCAGCTCACAGTGAAATTTGACCATTGCTGTCTGGACACAATGCCTAAGCACACTGTATGCTACCCAAGTGTAAGTGCTTGCACAGGCACAGTCATATTCCCAGTAGTTGACATTAGACAATGAATCCCTCAAAACTCTTGCAAACTTTCATTAAGTATGGTGCAGGATTTGATAGAGTATGATAACTTTAAGAAAAAGTGGGAAGGTACTGAGTTCTGTGTTGTGATCGGGCATTCTAATGCTTATTTTCTTTGTTCAGAATTATTAAACACCAGGAGTTATTGTTGTTGCCCTATGACTTCAATTTACAAAATAAAATCAACTCAACTTATCCATTTAGCCTTTTTTGTGACAAACTGAAAGTGCGCATTGATTTTCAGATTAGCACTCCAAATAAGGTATTTCACACCAAAAGTGAGGCTGATTGAAGGACATGCATATACAACCCCAATTCCGGAATAGTTGGGACAAAGTGTGAATTGTGAATAAAATCAAAACGCAATAAGTCACACCAGTCAATACTCACAATAGAACAGAGATAACATTGTAAAATTTCTCACTTTCAACATTTGCAATTTTATCCACAAAATGAGCTCATTTCAAATTTGATGGCTGCTACAGGTCTCAAAAAAGTTTGGACAGGGGCCTGTTTACCATGGTTTAGCATCCCCTCTTCTTTTTAACACAGAGTGGAGGCATCTGGGCATTAAGGAGACAAGTTTCTTGAATTTAGCCATTGGAATTTGAAACTACTTTTGTCTAATATGGGCTTCCAGCTGCTGGAGAGTTTTGGGTCTCCTTTGAAGGACTTTTCTTTTAATAATGCGCAAAATGTTCTCAATCGGTGAAAGATCAGGACTGAAGGCAGGCCAGTTTAGCACATGGACTCTTCTGCTACGAAGCGATGCTGTTGTAATAGCTGTAGTAATTCTGATTTTGCATTGTCCTGCTGAAATACACAAGGCTTTCCCTGGAATAGATGTCGTCTGGAGCGGAGCATATGTTGCTCTGAAACCTTTATATACACCTTTCAGCATTCATGGTTTTAAAACATGCAAGTGTCCCACACCATATGTACTAATGCATCCCCATACCATCAGACATACGTACTGGCTTTTGAATCAAACACTGATAACAGGAGGGATGGTCTTTCTCTTCTTCAGCCCGGAGGACACAACGGCCACGATTTCCAACGAGAATGTCAAATTTAGACTCGTCTGACCTCAGGACACATTGCCACTTTGCTACAGTCCATTTTAAATGAGCCTTTGCACACAGAACATGGCAGCGCTTCTGGATCATGCTCTACAATGGCCTCCTTTTTGCATGATAGAGTCTTTGGTGGCATCTGTGGATGGCACAGGGGACTGTGTTTACAGACAGTGGTTTCTTGAAGTACTTCTGGGCCAATTTAATAATGTCAATGACAGAATCATGATGGTGGGTGATGCAGTGGCGTCTGAGGGCCCAAACACCGACTGGGAGGGAATGACAAGCAAGCTGAGGTTTGCAGCAGACAGAGGTGCATTTCCTAAAAGCACTGATGGTAACTTACATTGCTGGAATCATTGACTGAACGGACATACTATTTAGGTTGGTAACATAGTGAGCAAATCTGCTCTTGGGAAAAGCTGTGATGATACGCTCAGGAAATAGACGCGAGAACCAAGCCGTGTAGTAGATGTGAATTTATTAAATTCAACCCCCGCCGGGAAGATGGCAAACGTACAAAGTCCACAATCCAAAAATCAAACCAGTTGGGCAGAATCCGAGTCAAAAAAACTAGGGCAGCAATCACAGTACTCGTGGTCAGACAGGAAAGGATTCAAAACACAGATGCAGACAGTAATCCAAAACAGAGCCAAAAAAAGATAGAACAGAGGGAGCAGGTGCGAAGGATTCGCTGAAACGCAGCAAAGAAGAGAAAGATAAAGAAGATTAGGTAAAGGCAAGAGGCGGAGACTAGAACACGGCGGCGAGTGCTGACAGCTTGTTAATCAATTAGTAAGGTGCAGCTATACAATCCCTAGTGCTCGTTAGTAAATTAGTATTATATCCAATGTTAATCTAGGTTAGTAGTTTTAACAAAAACAACAAACTTTTAGGATTGGTTAGTAAAATAGAAAAGCAAGGCGAAATAAGTAAACAAGTTTGGAAGGAACGATTGAAATCCCAGAAACCATTAAATCTCCCGAAAGAGTGGCACACAATACTGGGGCTGTAAGCAATCACAAGACATGAGACCAGACAGGGGGAGACAAAGTGCGATGCAAGGCAAAAGCAAAAACATGGACCGGAATAATAACGGTAATGTGGAAATGGCAAAATACAAAACATGGCAGTAATAAAAACATGGCAAGAACTAAACAGACAAAACATGAATAGAACCAGACATCTAAATCCCAATACAAAAATACAAAGCATGGTCAGACAAGGCAGAGGTCAAAATCCCGACATGGCAGAATCATAACAAACATGGCAAACAGAGCAGAATCATAACAAACGCACCGCATAGGAAGCCTTATACTATTACAATGTGGACAGTGTATGCTAATAAGCCATGATTACTTTTCGTCAATGTTGCGTGGACCAAGAATTTTCAGTTTATTCACCAAAAACTGTCCGTTGATGCATTTTAGATCTGATTATCTGGTGCACAGTTTTTAGCTCACAGGCAGTAGAGCAAAGTCCAGATCGTACTACCACATTCTTACTATACTGCTGCATTCTGAATATAAACTGGATAAAACCTAAGCCAGTGGGGCAAAAAGGATGTCTCTTGTTGAGTAAGTGCAACAGCGACTGTGTTTCGTGACGAACATGGCAGGATTTCGATATGAAATCACGCAATACGCGTTTGATTTATTGCGATCATAAGTTTAACTGAACATGTGTTGCCCTGGCCAGTTGTTTACAGCACATGTGGTGTCACTTCCCTTTGTGGAATCATGTGACTTGGACAGAGTGGCCGCGCTCATCAGAAATGCAGATCCATGCCAATAAAAAATGATTTAAAAAGGTAATCTAAAATTTCGGGATTGGTAGAGATCATGATTATCTATCGTATAGTATCTTTACATATATGATAAATGAGTGGAGTTTCCCTTTAAAATTAGAAATGATATTGTGCAGATTTATATTTGCCAAAGAAGAATGCTGCTTGCATAATTTGTAACTGCAGAAGAATGAATCAACCCAGCTTGTAACAATGCTGTATGATGTCATTCTGTGTTACAGATGTGAAGTAAAAAGAAAGTACTCTTTAACTACAATAAGCACTGGTGCATTTTATTCATGTGCGCGACAAATTCTGTAATTGATGTGTTCTGTACACATAACAAAATGCACTACCTCATTGTACTGCCTCGCTTTAAATTAATTGTGCGATGACATAGCTGCTTGCTGCTTTTGCGGTGGAACAAACCAGCACAAAAGCCACACTGAAGAGGTGGCTGTGAATGGCCTTTTACACAAATTCAGGACAAACCATCACCCATCCCTGACAGAGGGCAGGAGTTTTGGCCTTGGCTGTTCCTAACAGCAGTGTGGTGAAAGACAGCAGTGTTTTTAACAGTCTGCCTTGGGCCGAACTGACAGAGCGCAAGTCACCCTTTTCACAGGCTTTGTCAATAACCTGTGGTGACCTTCACTGATGGCATAAGTCCCCATTACTGAGATGTCAGAGAGGTGGTGAGGCAAAACGGGAGCTATAGCCAGACAACTACTCCCATCCCCCCAGAAAACAAGACAAAGCAGCCAAAACTGAGAAATGGGGCAGTTACTTTAGAACATTAGATAAAGTAAAGCAACCACACAAGAAGCTGTCGACAGATGCACACACACATGCAGACATGCACAAAAAATGAGCAAACAACCTTGAAATAAAAGGGCTCTTGTGACAGAGCCAGGGAATCTTGATGAAAAATTCAAACAATATTAATGTAGGGGAGTCAACAACAGCCACTCTTTGAGAGAGGGCCCAACAAACAGAGAGAGGCTCGGGACCCATATTACTGCTGCCGAGCCTGGCCCTCTCCCCGTAATGATGATAGCCGCCAAATTTACGCACTCTCCCATTGTAAGGCCTAGGCCTGACCCAGGGGTGCATGTTATTGTCTCACTGTTATGGGTCACCTGGACAGCTATGCAAGGACATCCCACCCACCACAAGAGCCTCACTAAGCACATCTTAACTGTTTACAGTGTATAATCACCAGTGACGTGCGGTCGGAGGTTAGTATGGTGAGGCAGAATCCTCTCTTTTGCTGGATTAGCAATCAGACGATTAACTAGTTTAGTAAGACTATTCGGCAGAATGACGGGCTAGTTTAAGTTTCCGCGGTGGACAAATAAAATCACACCCCTCGTACTTTCACCATCTCCTCCTAAGGTTTTCATCCAATTTGCACCAGACTTGGTGGAAATCACCTCTATACATTTATGGTCAAAAGTTACCAATTTAATTTTTAATAAAATGTAGGGCTTGGCTGTGACAAGGTCACATTGAAGGGGCCATTGTCAGAAGTATAAAAGAGTGTCTATCCCACACATAGAGTGTCGGATTGAGTTGGACCCAATGTAACATCTGTGCGGAATGACAACGTTAACACAAAGATGTGTAATGCGTATAGCTGTATGGTACAATGGCTCTTTTCCACCCCCTACATTTTTTGAATGGGAGAAAAAAAAATATTTTGACACAGTTTAAGGACAATTGGTACACATCTCTCATGTCAAACTGAAACAAAAACAAATGAGGACACACCCCTATTTATCCTCTGCCGCGCGAAGCGGGAGATATAGCATTGGGCTCCGTCCATCCGTTCTTCCGTACGTACATCCGTCCGTACAGACACATACAATTGATGCGGCGGGGGATATTGCCATGCTATTGGCAAACACTTGTTTTTATTGTGTTCCCATGGCAACAACAAATTGCTCAATGTACACATTTCTGAATTACATTGGAAATTGTGCACTGAATGACAAGATATGCTGTCCTCTGTTAGTTGAGTGGCCCCATCAATTGAAAGGGAGGTGATCAGACGGCAGGGCGAGAGCCATAACACCCCCTGCGGTCATTATTTTTATTATTATTAGGCCCGAGCCTGGCCAAAGCCGGCAAGGGACTATTAAAACCGCATGGCTCTGTTATTATTAATTTTAAAAATTATTATTATTATTATTATGATTATTATTCTTTCCCTGCTTTGAACACAAATTTGATCCCTTGAACATTAACGAAAAAAGTCAATTTTATTCAACTGAAAATTCAAGCCCAACGAAAAAATTTTTTACTTGATGTCCCCAAGAAAAAAAAATTGAAAATAACCTGGCCAGGCCCTGTCAAAAATCATAATGGGAGCCCACCCCAAACTTTGTTCCACATAGAAAAATGAAACTTGGGAGAGACATAGCCCATGTTGGGACAAGTTAAAAATTACATTATGGCCCCACCCTAAACCCAACAGAAAGTCGGCCATATTGGGCCGAAGTGTGGACAAATATAATCCACCTCATACTATAATAACCTCATACTTTCAACATCTTCTCTTAGGGTTTTCATCCAATTTGCACCAAATTTGGTGAAAATCACTTACACATTTGTGGTCAGTTTCTTTTTACATTTTTGATTAAATTTTGGGCGTGTGATGAGCTTTCAACAAAGCGGCCATTTTCAGAAGTATAAAAGTATGTATATCTCAAGCATACAGTGTCGGATTGAGTTGGACCCAATGTAACATCTGTGGAGAATGAATATCTGAACACAATGATATGTAACTCGTATAGCTGTGTGGCAAAATGCCTCTTTGACATTCCCCATATTTTTTGAATGGGAGAAAAAACATTTTTTGAAATAGTTAAAAGAAATTTTGTACACACGTCAAACTGAACCAAAAAGCAAATCAGGACACACTCCTATTTTTAATCGTGTTCCCATGGCAACAACAAAAATGCTTAATTGAAATGAATGGGTTTTGAGCTTTGACCCCTTGAACATAAACAAAAAGTCAATTTTATTTGACCGAAAATTCAAGCCCGGCGAAAAAAAGTTTTATTTGAATATTTGAAAAAATATTTGAAAATGACTTGGCCCCACCCCGTCAAAAATCAAAATACATTACGCTAATGGGAGCCAACCCCAAACTTTTTTTCACTTAAAAAAATTAAACTCGGTAGAGACATACAGTAGCCCATGCTGGGACAAGTAAAAAATTACATTATGGCCCCACCCTAAACTCAACATGAAGTCGGCCATATTTTGCAGAAGCGTGGACTTATAAAATGTTACTCGTCATAATTTTAACATCTCCTGGGATTTTAATCCAACTGGCCCCAAAGTTGGAGAAAATCACCTACACACATATGTGGTCAAAAGTTACAAATGACATTTTTGATAAAATGTTGGGTGTGGCTGTGATGAGGTTACAACGAAGCGGCCATTTTCAGAAGTATAAAAGTATGTATATCTCACGCATACAATGTCGGATTGAGTTGAACCTAATGTAACATTTATGCAGAATGACAACCTGTACACACTGAAACAGAAAATGTTCTCCAGCGCCCCCTATGTTTTTGGAATGGGTGGAAAAAGATTATTTTGACAGTCAAAAAAAAATTGGCAATTGGAAATTGTGCACTGAAAGACAAGATATGCTGTCCTGTCATTGTTGAGTGTCCCCACCATCCACGAAGGAGGTGATTGGATGGGAGGGCGAGGCCATAACACCGCTTGCAGGTGTTAATTATTATTATTATTATTATTATTATTTTAATTATCCTTTCCCTAGTTTGAATGCAAATTTGACCCCTTGATCAATTACAAAAAGTCAATTTTATTCAATCAAAATTGCATGCCCGGAATTATTATTTGATGTCCCCTAGAAAAAAATACTGAAAAATGACTTGGCCATGCCCTGTCAAAAATCATATTACATTACGCTAATGGGAGCCCATACATTCCGAAACAAAAAGCAGAAGTAGCAGCCTAACCTTTCCATGAATCCCTCCTCCAGAGACTGATGTGTCCAGTAGAAGAAGTAGAAGAAGTATTTTGTTTCATTCAAAATAATTCCCATTGACCATGTCCTTACCTCATTTAAATCCCGTAAATGTAACTGAACAGTTCAGGTCGGTTTAGGGACTCTTTTTTTTCTATAAATACTATCATTTTAAGCTGCGCAATAGTGCTCAACGTTGAACGGATACAACCTACCTTGCCGATACGCATAGGCTTGTATGCTCTTATGTTTGTCCAATCAATATCTTTCAGTAACTGTGGAACGTTTAAACACTCAGGAATTGGATAAGAAATGAGCCAATCATTACTGGGGAAGTTTCACGCGGGCGTGAACTATAACTGTGCAGTTACGCAGAAGAGCCTGAGTGTATAATTGAATGATTGATTATCAACACCAGTACTTAGGTGAACATAAGGAAACGCTGAATTAGGAGTCTACGCGTAAATCCATGGTAGGAAACTACAAATTTTTTGTATGCTATGACTGTAATTGAAAGTAGAATGTGAGAGAATCAATACCATGTCGAATTTTTGATTCAGATACCTGATTTTTCTTAGCCACTAATAGGAATACCATTGGCTCACTGTAGCTAAAGTGGTTGCTACAGAGGACAACAATTTTTTCTGTCGCAAAAAATCTTTCGTTTTTTTTAACTGCTGGATCGATACTATGGATGTTGACCAGTTTGCACATCAGGCTTAGCTGAGGAGTTTGATTCATGCAACTCTTGAAAAAAAGGGATTGGAGTAAACTCCATATTCTAAACTGCGGTTTAAGTTCGAAAATCCACACAGTGCTGTATTTAACACAGTCAGAAATGCCAAGTCTCACACATTTGGAGTGAGTCTCTTGCTTCTTAGTAGCATTCACATTCCTGTGCCGTAGTCAGCAATTATTCAATCAATGGGCACTGAAGAAATTCACTCACAGAGTTAAAGTCATTGTGCATTAAGTTAATCAGTTACACGTGCATTATGGTGGATTTCCCCACTAGTGAAACGGAAATCGATTAGCTATGACTCGGGAACTCTCACGCTTGTCTTTACTGAGGGATTGAAAGCAATGGAATTGTATAAAAACTTTTCAAATGATCTTATTTCATTTAAACAATTTAAATGAAATGTTGGTCGGGATGTCTGTTCACTATTCCCATGGGCAGGCAGAGAGGTAGCCTACTTCAGCACACATGAAAGGTGTATATAGCAGTGTGGATGGATACTTTTGTAAACTGGTTGCTTGGCTAGTTATGCATCACATCAGATATGTTCACTGACACTGCACTGAAAAAAGTGATTTTGACCCCTAGTAAATGTTCCATATATTAATTAAGCATATTTTAATAGAAATAGGTGTGTTATTTAACTCCACTTAAAAAATATGAGCAATTTCAACATAGTCAACATAATAAAAATATCTAGCTTCAGATTAAAATATTTTGTGCAACCACTTACCTTAAAAAATTATGTTCATTCAACAAAACATTTTTTTCAGCGTGTCCTAGTGTAGCATAATTCTAATAATACCATAACTCATGTTTGATTTATTCATCCAAGTATTTGAGCCAGTGAGACTACCATATTTGCCGGTAGACTCATACTGTAGTTGTTTGATTAGCTAAACTGATTATATCTATTTATTCAGATGCTGTATGAACATAATTCTGACTGACAATGAAGCGGACCTTGAGAGACTTTTTCACGGGGTATGTTCAGGTCATTTTGACAAAGAATAAAAATTATATTGAGATCCATGTTTAGAATTAGGAACCATGACATTTTATGAATTTAATGGCAGTACAGTCAAGAGCAGGAGCAGCAGCAGCAGCAGCAAAGTCTAAACAAAGATGTCGCAGCCCCAGCCCCCAGCAGCAGCAGCAATTTGCCAATATGCTGGACTTTGGGACAATATGAACATTTCAAGACTAAATTTCCTTTCATATTTGCTTCAAATCAAGCTCTACGATGTGAGGTCTGTAAAGATGCAGGTTCACCAGGGGTTTTAAGGTCAGGGTCCAACAAACATTCATTCAAAGTCACTCCTTATGGCAAATGAAATCACTGAGAAAAAAACTACTTGACCACAAAACATCACACAGTCGCAAACTGGCAGAGTCTATTTGTCGAACAAAAGCTTCATTAGTTGCCAGCTTTTTTAGAGCACAGCTCCTTACAAAAGCCAATTTAACCACTGAACGCAACCTCTGGGTGGCAGTGGTACAGTTGCACCTGTAGCTTGCTCTCCATGCAGGTAAATGGCCACAACCTGTGCTGAATGTGGTTACACATTGCTCCAGTTGAGTGGTTATTTACTAGTTTATTCTGACAAAGCCCACATGTAACCTTATTTTCCATTTTCTGTACTGTCGCAGCACATTGCCTGCATGCATTTGTCACATTAAAGTCCTCTCTTGTTGGATTGAAACTGCTGTGCTAAATCAGTTTCAATGATTTTTTTTTTTGTAAAATTACTGTATATATATTTTTCTTGTTTTGTTACTACTCATCTTAGAGGTCTTCATGATCATCATGTTTGAATACTCAAATAATTATGTTATACAGGGTTTTTGATGTCGGAGACACTATTTAAAATGTGAACCCACCTCAAAATCAGAGTTCATGATTGACTCTGTGCTATTGCTGTCCATGTGCTTGTTAAGGGACTGCTGCACAGTGGAAGAGAAGTGTCAATTAATGTCAAAGAACATGATATTTATGGAGAAGTGTCAGACTGAAGGCAGGAGACGTCAATTATGCTTATGAAGCCAAACAAAAAAAAGTGTAGTTGCTAAGTAAGTTAGCAACTTACATAGTTTGCACTATGTAGTTGCGACGTCAGTGTTTCCCAAAACCATCGTACGAACTATCAAGGTAACTTACTTAGTGCGAACCATTGTTAAACGATGCAGGTGTTCCCCAAAACCGTAGTTCAAGAGAACGTTCGCAACCACTGTTGTTAAGTTGTGTAGTTTCAACTACTGCTCCCCAGCTGTAGTTAGAAGTTTAGTTTCAGGTGATTGCGACAGAAAATTCAGGCCATGAAAGGTAAACTCAGTAGCTGAAAATGTTTGATGATCTTGCTGTACACACATATATAACATCAACACAGTGATTTGAAAAAGTAGCTACTCGAGAAAAACACTTTTTGTTGTATTTCTCTGTTCATGTGTAGGCCTATGGTTGGATCTCTGGAATTGTGTATCTTGTAGCCTTCGCATGCGTTAGCAAAGGTACTTTAATGTTCAGCAACGATTAACTACGCTAGTCAAGTCTAGTAGTTCAACACTGGTTTTTTTCCCGGTGTCACAAGAGTGGGAGGTGGTTAATTAGCCTACATTACGGGATCACAGTTCAAGATGGTAGTATTGTTGAGTAAATCTGGAAAGCTTGTGACTTCATGTTGCTAGTCATAGGAAGAACATATGATCTCGCTTTTTACCTTCATGTATTTTTATGTATTGATAGGAGAGGATGTTGTTTGCCCACTTGCAACTGTGAATTTTGTAGAAATCATTATATCTGTTAATGACAGTGGAAGGGAAAGTGTCGATAAAAAAGAAAGGAGGTGGGAGAGATGGAGGTCTTTTTGCATAACATTTGTCACTCCTCATGGTCTGTGGAATGCAAGGTCATCTTCAGCATCCTTTACAGAGATCGCTTCATCTTCAGGGAGCAGGACATTTGCTGTGACGGCCATGCTGTGCAGGATGTAGACAAACTGCCAGTCTGAGAGGATTCTGGAGACTCATGGGAAAGAGCAGCCCTGACACACAGAAGGCCATGCCAGAGGGGGCCCAATGTGGAGCAGCCCAGTAAGAGGATGGCCGATGTTGAGGGGCCCTGGGAATCAAACTGCAGGGGACAAGGCGTAAATGGGCTAAGAGGAAGTGGGCAGAGGGGGGAAGACATTCATATTAGGGAATCGTGCATACCACAGATATCTATACCCCTGGGACTCCCGCCAGCACTTTTGGGCATAGCATGGACAAAACTCTCCTCGGGAGTAAGAGGAGGCCGACAGACTTGAGCTCCCACCCACCAGTCCTCTGTAGTCTAGCTGGCAATCCCTCCATTCCCCCCTCACATCCTCTGCACTGCATCTCCATCCGTGGCCCTCAGAAAAAAAATATTTCTATGGTCTTATGCCATTTTTTTCTTCTTTGAGTCAATTAAATAATTTTTAAATAACTTTTTACATTCCATTTTTGTCTGTGTGTGTATTTCTACGCACACAAAGAAGGTGAGTGACCTTAAGTTAATATTTACTACAAAGATATATCAAAAGAGACAACGTGACACACAAATCGTCTAAATTCAATGATCACTTGCTCATCGGAGCACACGTTGCCATGAATAAAAAGACAGCGTGGAAAGAAAGGCGCTTCCTCGCTCTGTGGGAATCGAAACTCCCAGTATTCATATGTAGCTGAATGTAGCTATGTCATTTGCTTTATCCACTACACCACAGAAGTCACACTATGCAAGGAAACTTAGTGTATATAATTATTAAGAATGTTAATGAAAAATGAATTTAAAAACTTTGTACTCGCTGGTGGAGCTCATTTCATTTAATGCATTGAAATGGCAAATCGTTCTTTAGATTTTTTTTTTCATTCACAAGAATCATTGCCTAAAGTGTCTTTTCATTTAAATGGTAAATTGTATTGTAGTTAGTTTGTATACGATCACAAAATAATATGCCAAAATGACAAATTAGTATTGTAATATCGATCACAACTGCAGTATTTAGGCACAAATGCCAAGTTTTTAAGCTTCCCGTGAAAAAAATCAGACCGGCGTGCTCCTGGTAATGTTGTTCAAGCGACAATTTCTCAAACCATCATAGTTCAAACTAACTTCGTTCAAAGCATAATGGGGGGCTTGAAGCAGCGGCCTCATGGGAAATCAAGGGGGAAGAGCACTAGTAATAGCCTGAAATGTTTTTACAAAATAAAGGAACCCCTTGCGCTTCAGCCCCTCTCTTGCCAGAGGTCGGTGCTCACAGAAAAGGACAAATTCAGAACAGAATGAAGGGTCAGACTGGAGCCCTCGAATCCCTTGCATCAGTTTATTAAGATGCCAAGACTAACGTTTAGAATTTTTCTTACAACAGATGCGAATTCGCATTGACTTTGATTGTAAGTTAAATCTTTTGTAAGAAAAATTTGTTTCGGTCCGGTGTCAAAGCAGCTCCACCGATCCTGGGGTGCACTTCCCGAAATCACAGATGCTAACTTACATAGTTAGACCCATTGAATGTGAATGGACGAACTATGTACGTTGCTAAGTATCCGTCGCCACGCAATTAGCGCGAAACAGGGGATATAGCATTGGGCTCCGTCCGTTCGGACACAAAAAAATTGAGGCAGCGGTGGATATTGCCATGTCAGTGGCAAACACTTGTTTAGTTTGCATCTACGCTTTTGGGAAGCGTAACCCTGCCCTTCTCTCTCAGGAGCGTCGCGCTCCCGCTTAGATGCCGAAAAGAATTCTGTGATATGCGTGCTGTCAAGTTCACACAAGTTACCACCCGATGCATCCTTGGAAAAATGGGCGATTCAAGAGCAATTCGGGGACTGGTTACCATTCTCGTCAAGATACGAAGTTTGAATTGAGACGGTATATCGTCTCAGAGGGATGACGTTTCTCAAGTTCACAAGCACTGAAGCACAGAGAAGAACGCATATTGAGAAACGGCCAGGTGAATAGGCCGAGACGGCCGTGTCTGCCATCTCATTGTCTACTCTCTAGTGGCTGATATTAATACTGATTCAATCCCAGACAGGGCTGATGTTATCTCGAAATAACGAGGTAATATCTTGAAAATACAACTTATTATCTCGAAATAACGAGATAATATCACGAAATAACAAAAGGAAAAAAAATTACACTTTTGCTTCACCACAAAAAACTTTTTTTCACGGTGCGGTTCAGGGCTTCCGTAGTTTTGAATTCAGGCTAGAGTGAGATTTTCTCCGGGGGGGGGTTTGGGGTTTGCATGATACTCCCATTTTCAAAGGTGCTGTAGTTTTTGGAGGATTTGCACTTTACTTCTGATTTTTTAAAATAACTTTTACTCCACTACATTTAAAAGATAAGAAGTATACTTTCGCTTCGTTACTTTGACACTGGCAACTTACTCATTTCAAAGTAAATATGAATTCAATTCATCGGATTATCAGGATTTGGCGTGTTCGAGGAGAAGAACGGTGTATCTTTGTGCAGATGTGTCCGCCAGTGGACGTGGAGCAGCAAATTTATCCACGCAGTTACAATTTTCTATCACTAGATGGCACACCAAGATGAGTTATTGAATTTGAACAACTACCAGTAAACTCGAAGTATATACAGGGCAGAGCGGTAGATAGTATCAATGGCTTTAATTCAAGCGAGACTGCTGGTTTGTTTTTTAAAAATACTGTATCTTTCAGTCTGATGCAGAGCAGGAGGATGTGCTGCCAAAGAAAAGAAACAGGAGGCCAGTGTCAGTGATTTATCTTGTGATTTTGTGATGTTTCTACTAGGGATGGGTTGATGATGCCTTAAGGAGTGTATTAACACATTACCTAAACTGTATTGACACTGTGTTGGCAACTCGATAGTGACCTCTGCTGTAGATCTAAAATCATTGCAAGTATACAAAATGAAAAGATGGAAAAACTTGCATGCTGTTAACCCAACATTAGCCTGTGAAATAATATTTAATGTCGATTCAATTGCTAGTCTTTTTCTTAAAATATGACCTCATCCTTGTATGATTTCATTTGCTCCATTTGTTTTCTGAGTTGTTTATTAGAAGGGTTCAAAATTTGCTTATTTGTGTAAGTGCTGAAATGAGTTGGCATGTAAAATATAGCAAATTTGTCTGTAATAAAATAAGAATTAATATTGCATGGGATTTTGTTAACCAAATTGTGCAATCATATGAAATAACACACTAAAAATGGATTCATTCATACATTTTTATTGAGGAACAAAATTTTTTGAAGTGTCTTTGCTCCAAGGCGATTTCTCCTCTTGGACACCAGTTCCCCTGCCTGAGAAAATACTCGTTCACAGGGAAAAGATGAAGATGGTGTGCATAAATATTTAAGTGCCAGTTGATAAAGGTGTGGATACTTTTTCTGGTTATTTTTCCAATATTGTAACGGGTCTTATGTTCTGGGTGTGTTGCTTTGAGCCAAGTAGCATTGGACTTCAACTAAAGAATCTGCTGTAGTATTCGAGATCATCCTGTTCTCCTCAACTTCCATATCTAGAGGTTTCCAGAGATTGTGCCCTAACAAATATTTTTGAAAAAATTCTGTTGTGATAATACACTAACGATAAACTACAGAAATATACATATAAACACACAAAAAATTTGTTTTCATACCTGAACTGGGTTCTTATCCATGTAAAGAGCTCGGTTCTGCTGCTGGGTCAGGCTCATGGCTCCTCATTTCAGCAGCACACTCCGGCCTCAGTCTCTTAACAGCTTCCGTTGCTTTTACTGGACAAAAGAAGCCAACTGTTTTAAACCTGGGGTCCAACAGTGTTGCCAGTGTCATCACACTGAGTGATTCCATGTTGTAGATGGACTCAGTTAGCCGCTTTCTCAGATTTTCAGCCAGTTCTTGAGCAGCTGGTTTTCTTAATGTTGAGGCTTGATGTTGAAGCTCAATGTGGATCATTCTCATCAATGGAATAACCTTTGACCCCGAGACTCTTTTTTTTCCTCAGAGAGTTCTCTTGTGGTTTGGTCAAAAGGAGAGAGCACCCTGAGCATCTCTTCAATGACTTCAAATTCTTCAGGAGTCAGTGGAGTAAAATCATTTCTCAATGAGGCCAGTGACACCCAGAATGCCTCCTTCTGCTCTTTCCAGCCTGTGGTAGGTGCTGTTCCATCGTGTTGGCTCATTTATTAATTTATGGAATGGTGTTCTCAGCTGTTGCTGCATTTGAGTTAGCTTCTCTTTGGCCGTGGTGCTTGATTGAAAGTATGTGACAATTTGCTGTGTTTTGTTGCATATTTCTGTTAGTGTTGTATTTTGATCACATGATTTTTTTACAATTAAATTGATGGAATGGGCAATACAAATAGTTTGCCGTATATGGAAGCAATGCAAAAAATCCAACAGGCACAGCAAACAGTTTAATCTCCATCCAACAAACCCGCAACATGTCGAAACAGTTTGTTTCCTTATAAACACAATTTGGCGCGGCACATCCAAACGACGCACTTCCTGTATCGGTCACATGGTTTTTCGTGAAAGCGATACACGCACCAATACGGGGTTTCACACTTGTGCACTCAGCACAGAGCTGACGCATTAGTGTTGTTCGTCCTATCACTAGTTTCTACAGTTAAAGGAAGGTTATATCCTGTAGCATTCAAAAATAGACCAGGGATGCTCGTATGTCTATTTTGGCAATTTTGGGGTTGCAAAAAACATAATTATATAGTTACTTAACAACCATCGTTTTGGGAACTCTGAAACTGAAGAAGAGAACGATCTGTCAGATGAAAACTCTCCAAGTCTGATGTCCAACTCGCCTGGTCTATCAGCCGAAGCCTCAGGCCTCAGCCAGTTACATTTGCAGAGTAAGAAATAATCTCTTCACATCGAAATGATAACTAAGTAGTAATATCAACTAGAGTGTTCAGGTGAACACGTGTCGCCTGTGAAGCTTTAGTTTGAAGTATGGCAACTTGACAATCGTTTCAGATCAGGGATACTAAGCTAATGATACTACTATAGTAACACTAAAATGTAGCCTGAAATGTATATTAGGCAACATTACTTAAGACACACGTACATTTGATAACACATTTTTATAGTTTAAAAATTATAACGGTCTAAATATTTTAACTGTTGCATTGTCTGCACTCCTATAGTCTGTACCACCTCTATATTTTAAAGCTATCTGAATTCTAGTTCCAAAGAGTATTCTCATTATTTCCAAGACTAAAAAGTACAACAATAAGGCACTCCATTTAAAAGCTTTCTGAGAACTAACTCTAAGTGTTCTTATTATGGGTCATTGGGTAACAGTGCCATTTCATCCTGATACAAGAAAAGTCACACTGTTTGATTCTCTGCGCAATCCCAACCGACCAGCACAGATTCTTCCAGTACTGCAGTACATGTATCCCGACATGGACATCAGTGATATCATTTATCCCACTGTATCACAGCAGCCAGCCAATGATCTATTATGTGGAGCATATGTTGTTTCTTCAGCATCAGCAAGTATACATCCACAAACCAAAAATGTTTGAAATCAGTCAATATTTAGCCAAGTTATTGTCCAGAAAACCATCGACCAATGAGAACTCATCAACCTCATAAAATATGCGTAAATTCATGCAGATAAGGTTGCTCATCAAATACATCCTTCGTCATTCCGGAATGCATCCACAAACCAAAAATTTCTGAAATCGGTCAATATTTAGCTAAGTTATTTTCCAGAAAACCATCAACCAATGAGAACTCATCAACCTCATAAAATATGCGTAAATGCGTGCAGATCACGTTGGTCATTAAATACATCCTTCGTCATTCCGGAATGCATCACAAACCAAAGATTTCTGAAATCGGTTAATATTTAGCTAAGTTACTGTCCGGAAACCATCGACCAATGAGAATTGAGCTAATTAAATATGGATAAGTTGGCGCAGATCACGTTGGTCATCTAATACATTCTTCGTCAACCCGAAATGCATCCACACACCAAAAATTTTCGAAATTGGTCAATATGTAATGACGTTATAAGCACTTATGTGAAAGTGTGACTACCAACTGAAAGTGTGGCTACCGGACAGACGGACAGACAGACGCCGGACAAAGTGATCCCTATGTGCCGCTATGCTTCGCAGGCGACACAATAAAGATATGGTTAACATTCTTAGTGCAAAAGATATTCCCCTCTCCTTGTATCCATTCCTCCAGCTCCACCATCTCGCCGAGTGCTAGGCAGCAGAGTCTCTACTCCTCAACCTGGAGAAAACTGTCTTGGTAAAGACTGATCTCCAAAATAATGTTGAATACAGTGTTCCCATCTGTGTTAACACAGCGATGTTGGTTCTGTCCCAAATCAACAGATTGCATCTGCATTACCATCTCAGATTTTCTGCATACTCTAATGACAACTTTCAAAATATTAAAATTTATTAAAAATTTCTCTCCCTCAGCACCTCTCCATGGGGCAGAACCTACAGTCCTCTAAAACCCCTCACCACCTCTAGTCCCTGTACTCAGATTTAACTTGCGGAGAGTTAGGGACTGATTTCTGAAATATTATTGAATAGAGGGGTCCCATGGTTAACAGATGATTACCATTTCATAGAAATGTAGCCGCCTCTGTCACCGCGCACAGGAACAGCAGTCCCTCCTCAACTCTCTCCACCCCCCGTACCCGCACCTGCACCCACCCTCAACATGCGGCAAATAGAAGAGCCCTGTTCAAGCCAGGCCCTCAGACCAACATGGCGTGGGGAAAGAATCAACGATAGCATTCCCTGCTCAACACCTGACAAATACTTGAGGGTCATTCTGAGCCAGATTTTGGAGGAAAAAAAATCCCACACCCATCACATATTTTCGTCAATTAACTTTTGTCATTCAGAAATGTAAATAACTAATGTCAACTAGTCGACATGGTCTACAAAAACCCCCACCAATCGCGTGCTTCTTATTTTCGAAATTGATCAAGGCCTTTATGGTCTGAAGCTACACACCAAATTTGGTTGATCTGTGGTAGTTTCTGAGTAAAGCTGTCCCCTTTATCTCGGGCGGACAGACGGAGGTCAAACCTATATCCCCCTCCCACTTCGTGTTGGCGGGGGATAATAATGACATTGTACCTAATAACAACAATGGCAAGTTATAGCTTTGTATCTTTAACTCCAAAAAATGCTGTAAAAATGGTGTTCTGGTGCTGAAAAATGAGTAATGAGGATAAAGACTGAAACATGACATATTTTATACAGTAAACTTAAGCTATATTTCATGTTTTTCAACAGCGGTTGAAGTCCACATCCTTAGTCTATTGGAAAATATCAAGCAGCAACAGGACCAGCTCGTGGCAAAGGTCAACTACCTGAGCAGCCGACTGAACTGCACCCTGGGCCAGATGTGGAGATGCCTGACAACATCCAGCTCCCCCTGGAACATTTGGAGACAGTGGAGGCCTTTGAATCGTTTTTAAAGGAACCTTCAAATGGCCAAGCTCGACAGAGAGCGGTGTGTAGGGCTGTCGTGATAATTAATCGCGATTCATTTAAGCGCAATAAAAGTAACTGCCACTATGAGGCAGACAGACGTGATTGCTTATTACCTTTTCTATGACACTCACTTTATGCGGTCATTTGAAATGCTTCCGGGAAGAAAACTGTGATTTGAAGTCCGCTTATTACCAGCGAGGTTGGACAGCCTCCATCGCCTCGGCGTTATTTTGCAAAGATAAGCTCATTTGGAATTTGATGCCTGCAACATGTTTCAAAAAAGCTGGCACAAGTGGCAAAAAAGACAGAGAGTTGAGGATTGCTCATCAAACACTTATTTGGAACATCCCACAGGTGAACGGGCTAATTGGGAACAGGTGGGTGCCATGATTGGGTATAAAAGCAGCTTCCCTGCAATGCTCAGTCATTCACAAACTAGGATGGGGCGAAGGTCACCACTTAGTGAACAAATGCGTGAGCTGATTGTCCAACAGTTTAAAAACAACATTCCTCAACGAGCTATTGCAAGAAATTCAGGGATTTCATCATCTATGGTCCGTAATATTGTCAAAAGGTTCAGAGAATCTGGAGAAATCACTGCACGTACGCGACAAGGCCGAAAACCAACATTGAATGCCCGTGACCTTCGATCCCTCAGGCAGTACTGCATCAAAAACCGACATCAGTGTGTAAAGGACATCACCACATGGCCACAGGAACACTTCAGAAAACTACTGTCAGTAACTACAAATCGTCGCTACATCTGCAAGTGCAAGTTAAAACTTTACAATGCAAAGCAAAAGCCATTTATCAACAGCACCCAGAAATGCCGCAGGCTTCGCTGGGCCCTAGCTCATCTAAGATGGACTGATGCAAAGTGGAAAAGTGTTCTGTGGTCTGACCAGTCCACATTTCAAATGGTTTTTGGAAACTGTGGACGTCGTGTCCTCCGGACCAAATAGGAAAAGAACCATCCGGACTGTTACAGGCGCTAAGTTCAAAAGCCAGCATCTGTGATGGTATGGGGGTGTATTAGAGCCCAAGGCATGGGCAACTTACACATATGTGAAGGCACCATTAATGCTGAAAGGTTCATACAGGTTTTGGAGCAACATATGTTGCCATCCAAGCAACGACTTTTTCATGGACGCCCCTGTTTATTTCAGCAAACAATGCCAAGCCACATTCTGCACGTATTACAACAGCATGGCTCCGTAGTAAAAGAGTGCGGGTAATAGACTGGCTTGCCTGTAGTCCAGACCTGTCTCCCATTGAAAATGTGTGGCGCATTATGAAGTGTAAAATACGACATCGGAGACCCCGGACTGTTGAACAACTTAAGCTGTACATCAAGCAAGAATGGGAAAGAGTTCCACCTGAAAAGCTTCAATAATTGGTCTCCTCAGTTCCCAAACGTTTACTGAGTGTCGTTAAAAGGAAAGACGATGTAACACAGTGGTAAAAAGCCCCCTGTGCCAACTTATTTGCAACGTGCCTTTAAATTCTAAGTTACTGATTATTTGCAACAAAAAAAAAAAAGTCTCTCAGTTTGAACTTCAAACATCTTGAGCTCTAATTTCGTGGCGCAGCGCAGGTGGCGTAGCGTAGCGCAGCTCACGCAGTGGTAATTTCGTGAGGTGCGCAGCCTTTGGTAAACGATCTTGCGCCGAGATGGGTGTGGCGGCGTAGTAGGGGGAGGTGTCACATATTCATCAAGACGCAGTTTTTCTAGTTTCGTAGAAAAAGTCTCCGCCGGAGTTGCGCCGGAAACTCGCCAGCTCCAACCTTGTTTAATTTCTGTGCAGTGGTAATTTGGCTGACCAAACGCAGTGCGCACACGTGACTGAAATCTCACAGGCAGGTTTCCAGAATGTCAAGCACATTTCAATGCAATAAGCACTATTTAATGTAACTATCTGAATAAGGACATAAATTATAATATCTACATCGTTTGTCCTGATGTCGGATTCAAGGCGGTTGGCACGCGTAATGGAAACTTAATGGAAACCTGGCTTAATGCAGCTGAATCTGTGATACAAACTAACGACTTCACGTCTTTCTCAGCCAACCACAAACACACACACACAAACATATATATATATTTTTTTTTTTTTCATGCTTGCGTTCTGTGCTCAGTAAAGCCGCTTGCGCACTGGACACAAAACAAATTTTTTCGCACGACTGATTACAGACAAAGTCAATGCAAAGACGCGATAGTCGGACAGGGTATTAATATAGCTCCGTGTCCGAAAGTCATAAAAGTTCTAATTTTTCCGAGTATTCCAGGAATTATTAGACATGCAAACTTGGCCATGTTTGTGTTCGAACTTTACAGAATGCAAATTGATAGCTATCGACTTTTCTTGGTCTTTTTAGCCTATTCGTCTGTTTCCTTCCGTTGAAGATAGACAACAGCCTTTATTAGGTCTTTCTTTTGAAAATTTGTCAGATGGATCGAACAGATTCACGCTTTATTTCCCCACCAGAGATAAAATAGTACTTGTAGTCAGTGAGCAAATCAATTCCATGACCATTGACAGTGTGAATAAATTATCATATGCACGATCAAGACTGTCTGACACGAAATGCAAAATACTCCATGTCCAGCAGCCAGCAAAAAGCAAAAGTATTGATATGAGAACAGATTTATAACGAAATAAAGAATAAAATATATCACCATCACACGGAACATCCGAAAAGATGACCCGCAAATAAATAAATCGCAGTGTTCATTGGATGTTCTGTTGTTTAAATGTTTATTTTAATTCTTTATTTCGTTATCAATCTGTTCTAATCGTCCTCTTTTTTTTTGGCTGTGAGACACGGAGGCACTGTACATCGTCTCGCGCCAATGTCGACTCACTTTATTAATCAGAGCTTAAACAGAAACATTGATCGAAATTCTCGATACTCATCTTGAAGAAATGAGCCCTCTTATCAAAACATTCACCTTTAATATCTAAAAGAGTCAGTAGATTTGGAGAAATTAAAAACAATAATAGACTGTTGGACACGGAGATATATTAAAACCCTGTCAGACTTTCGGACACAAGACACTGCTTTCAACACAATCTGTCGAGTGAAAAATTCATTTCGCGTCCAGTGTGCAAGCGGCTTAATACTAGGCTACTATTATTGTTACTTAGGTTTTATCGTAAGGAATACAGCCTGTTTGCTATGATCTTGTACTGAGTTAAGATCACAGATTGTAAATAAATGTGCAACGTTTCTTTCATTGTTGTCCATGCATGTTAATCCCAAAATTTTAAGCAGCAACAGTTTTTAATTATTGGAACACGCTATCCATCGTTTCTCTTGCCAATGAGCAAGATTTGACTCGGCTCTGTCGCCTTCTTTGCCAACTTGCACTGGAAGGAGGGACAGAGGCGGGACAGAGGAGTACTTGCACCAGGCTACGCCGGGCACGAAATTGCAACATACGCCTGGACACACCCCATTGGCGCGGCTCACCCCACGTTCGCCTGCGCCTGGTCTACGAAACTAGAGCCCTTTCTCTTTGCAGTGTCTTCAATTGAATATAAGTTGAAAAGGATTTGCAAATCATTGTATTCTGTCTTTATCTACGATTTACATAACGTGCCAACTTCACTGGTTTTGGGTTTTGTACTTTGGAATCATAATGTTTGCTACACACACCAACAGAAATTTCCCTCATGTTCCCTGACTTTGCCTATTTTTGAAGCATTTCTGTAGGCTTTCAACTGGAACAATACATTTTAAATTCACCTTGAAATGCAACTTAAGCTTAGAAATGGGTCTCTTGCTGTCTATTTAATAAAAAAATAATGTCTTTGCCTTTTAGATTTCTTCTTTGGCCACCATTAGGGGCCAGGATATGAAGAGGGTGAGCTGGAGCATCCTGGGCAGCTCTTCTGAAGAGTTGTCCCGTCACAGGCTTTTCTGATGAGGTGTCCTGTCACAGGCTCTTCTCTGAGGTGTTCTATCAAATTAATTGGAAGCAATAACATTGCTTTTCTGTGAGTAGATAATCAAAGTAAAATTGAATTGCCATTCAAAGTCAGTAGTTTTAAAATGTTGAGTAGCCTTATAAATCATACCAATATGACCGTGTAGCCACAGTCCGATCGACGATATAGACTGTCAGCCTACTATACCCTTAGTCTTGTAATACAAGACTCTTTGACTTCGCTTAATTCTCTCCCGTCGGAATATCGTACAGAATATCGTACAGGAGCAAAATGAAATTGAGCGAAAGTCTGGCAGAGCCAGGCTACTATAGCATAGCTCTTTTCTGACGTTTGATGTCTTTCTTTTTACTCAAAATCAATCAAACATAATATGGCCATGATTCCCTGAGCAGCTGATGGCTACTTGTAGCATACGCAAATGTTCGATCAGGTAGCCTATGCCTGATGTTAGCCTTCGTTTAACACAAAAGTTAGTGCAATAATTAGTGCATCAGTGAGAATCTGAATCGGTCACTTTGTTTTATACTGAAAAAAGGCGAGGCTACTGTAAATATTATTGCTAATTATCGGGCAGTTTCCCGTAGGCCCATCCCCCGCGGGAGGGTTCAGAAGGGGCTGATGCGTTGTGTTTTGGGTGGCAGTCGTGGGCGGGGGCCCCGGCGACCCAATCCCCAGACTCTGAATCTGGTTCTGGGGACATGGAATGTCACCTCACTGGGGGGGAAGGAGCCTGAGCTTGTGCGGGAGGCTGAGCGATACCGGCTAGAGATAGTCGGGCTCACCTCCACGCACAGTCTGGGCTCTGGAACCCAACTCCTTGAGAGAGGCTGGACTCTCTTCTATTCTGGAGTTGCCCGCGGTGAGAGGCGGCGGGCTGGTGTGGGTTTGCTTATAGCCCCCCAGCTTAGCCGTCAGGTGTTGGAGTTTTCCCCGGTGAACGAGAGGGTCGCTGCCCTGCGCCTTCGGGTCGGGGACAGGTGCCTCACTGTCATTTCGGCTTATGGGCCGAATGGCAGTGCAGAGTACCCGACCTTCTTGGAGTCCGTAGGAAGGGTACTGGAAAGTGCTCCGACTGGGGACTCCATCGTTCTACTGGGGGACTTCAACGCCCACGTGGGTAGCGACAGTGTTACCTGGAGGGGCGTGATTGGGAGGAACGGCCTCCCCGATCTGAACCCGAGTGGTGCTCTGTTATTGGACTTCTGTGCTAGTCACGGTTTGTCCATAACAAACACCATGTTCAAGCATAAGGGTGTTCATCAGTGCACGTGGCACGAGGACACCCGAGGTCGGAGGTCAATGATCGACTTTGTAGTCGTGTCATCTGACCTCCGGCCGTATGTCTTGGACACTCGGGTGAAGAGAGGGGCTGAGCTGTCCACTGATCACCACCTGGTGGTGAGTTGGATCCGCTGGCGGAGGAGGAAGCTGGACAGACTTGGCAGGCCCAAACGTGTTGTGAGGGTTTGTTGGGAACGTCTAGCGGAACCCTCTGTCAGAGGGGTTTTCAACTCTCACCTCCGGGAGAGCTTTGACCAGATCCCAAGGGAGGCTGGAGACATTGAGTCTGAATGGACCATGTTCTCCACCTCCATTGTTGACGCGGCTGTTCGGAGCTGTGGCCGTAAGGTTTCCGGTGCCTGTCGTGGCGGCAATCCCCGAACCCGGTGGTGGACACCGGAAGTAAGGGATGCCGTAAAGCTGAAGAAGGAGTCTTACCGAGCTTGGCTAGCTCGCGGGACGCCTGAGGCAGCTGACCGGTACCGACAGGCTAAGCGTGCTGCGGCCCGGGCGGTGGCGG
Organism: Gymnothorax reevesii; assembly: GCA_029721435.1. NCBI lineage: Eukaryota > Metazoa > Chordata > Actinopteri > Anguilliformes > Muraenidae > Gymnothorax > Gymnothorax reevesii. The sequence continues at coordinate 73,392,988 of CM056573.1, read as the reverse complement.
AAGCAAAAACTTGGGTATGGGAAAAGTTCGGGGAGGCCATGGAGGAGGACTATCGGTCGGCCCCGAAGAAATTCTGGCAAACCGTTCGGCGCCTCAGGAGGGGAAAGCAGTACCCTGCCAACACTGTTTACAGTGGAGGTGGGGAACTGTTGACTTCGACTGGGGATATTGTCGGCCGGTGGAAGGAATACTTCGAGGACCTCCTCAATCCCGCTGTTACGCCTTCCGTAGAGGAAGCAGAGGCTGGGGACTCAGAGGCTGACTCATCCATCACTCGGGCTGAAGTCACTGAAGTAGTTCGGCAGCTCCTCGGTGGCAAGGCACCGAGGGTGGATGAGATCCGCCCTGAGTACCTCAAGTCTCTGGATGTAGTAGGGCTGTCTTGGTTGACACGCCTCTGCTGCATCGCGTGGCAGTCGGGGACAGTGCCTCTGGATTGGCAGACCGGGGTGGTGGTTCCTCTATTTAAAAAGGGGGACCGGAGGGTGTGCTCCAACTATAGGGGGATCACACTTCTCAGCCTCCCGGGTAAAGTCTATTCCAGGGTGCTGGAGAGGAGAATCCGGCCGATAGTCGAACCTCGGATTCAGGAGGAACAATGCGGTTTTCGTCCTGGTCGTGGAACACTGGACCAGCTCTATACCCTCCGCAGGGTGCTTGAGGGTGCATGGGAGTTTGCCCAACCTGTTCACATGTGTTTTGTGGACTTGGAGAAGGCATTCGACCGTGTCCCCCGTGGCATTCTGTGGGAGGTGCTTCGGGAGTATGGAGTCCGGGGCCCTCTACTAAGGGCCGTGCGGTCTCTGTATGACCGGAGCAGGAGCTTGGTTCGCATTGCCGGCAGTAAGTCAGACCTGTTCCCGGTGCATGTTGGACTCCGGCAGGGCTGCCCTTTGTCACCGGTTCTGTTCATTATTTTTATGGACAGAATTTCTAGGCGCAGCCAGGGGGCGGAGGGAGTCCGGTTTGGGGACCACAGGATCTCATCTCTGCTTTTTGCGGATGATGTTGTCCTGTTGGCTCCTTCGAATCAGGACCTTCAGCATGCACTGGGGCGGTTTGCAGCCGAGTGTGAAGCGGCTGGGATGAGAATCAGCACCTCCAAGTCCGAGGCCATGGTTCTCGACCGGAAAAAGGTGATATGTTCCCTCTGGGTTGGAGGAGAGTTCTTGCCTCAAGTGGAGGAGTTCAAGTATCTTGGGGTCTTGTTCACGAGTGAGGGAAGGATGGAGCGTGAGATTGACAGACGGATCGGTGCAGCGGCAGCAGTCATGCGGTCGTTGTACCGATCTGTCGTGGTGAAGAAGGAGCTGAGCCGAAAGGCAAAGCTCTCGATTTACCAGTCAATCTACGTTCCTACCCTCACCTATGGCCATGAACTCTGGGTCATGACCGAAAGAACGAGATCTCGGGTACAAGCGGCTGAAATGGGTTTCCTCCGCAGGGTGGCGGGCCGCTCCTTTAGAGATAGGGTGAGGAGCTCTGTCACCCGGGAGGAGCTCAGAGTAGAGCCGCTGCTCCTCCACGTCGAGAGGGGCCAGCTGAGGTGGCTCGGGCATCTTTATCGGATGCCCCCTGGACGCCTTCCTGGGAAGGTGTTCCGGGCATGCCCCACCGGGAGGAGGCCTCGGGGAAGACCCAGGACACGGTGGAGGGACTATGTCTCTCGGCTGGCCTGGGAACGCCTCGGGATACCCCCGGAAGAACTGGAGGAAGTGTCCGGGGAGAGGGAAGTCTGGGCATCCCTACTTAGACTGCTGCCCCCGCGACCCGGCCCCGGATAAGCGGTTGAAAATGGATGGATGGATTATCGGGCAGTGCAATGAAGATAATAATGAAAAACCTACCTTTCTGATAGCATTGTGGTATTTCTTCGAAATTGCTGTGGGATCCCCTCTGCTGTGAGACTCCCTCCGTTTCTCTTAAGTTTGTCGTTGGCGTTGAGCAGGTCTGGGCAACTGGCCCTATTTGAAGTAGGCTAAAACACAAACCTGTTGCCTGCCCGGTGGTTACGATTTCTTCGCTCAAATAAGCGTGTCTTGGAGCTCCCTAATAATATACTGAGTACAAATGAAAACGGACCACTTGAAAAAAGTCAATATTTAAGTTCAAATGAACTTCAATATAATTTTTATACGACAACAACACTACAGTGACATCACCCGACATGCCAGGTGCAAGAAATGCGAGAATTTCAAGTTAACTGTAACGCTAGGCAATTTTTTGCAAAAATGTAACATCTTGCACGCACACCACCGGAAAAATGAATTTCACTCTGAATTTGCGCACACATTGCCTTTAAAAGGATGTGAATCCGAATAAAATTTCACTTCTTCACTGACACTTGTGAAACGTCGACACTATGCCGCGACTTACAGCCCCTGAACGGGAATGTGCCATAGGCATGCTTCAAATTGGCGCCAGCACCAGGGAAATTGCCAGACGACTACACTGCGCACACACAACGATCGCAAGACTCCATCAAAGGTTTCTGCAAATGGGGAGCACTCGTCCTCGACCGGGTCAACAACATGTGACAACGGCACGTCAGGACCGTCAGATCGTACAGGATCATGTCCGAGACCGAACACTACCAGCGACAAGAAAGGCTGCTCAAGTCCAAGGACGACGTGGATTCATTCACCCCAACACCGTACGGAACCATCTGCGAGCTGCAGGCCTGCGTGCAAGACGTCCTTATTTCGGCCCCATATTGACAGATCGTCACCAAAACTAGCGTCTACAGTGGGCAAACAGGCACCAGAATTGGCGACTACGACAATGGCACGGTGTCATCTTCTCTGACGAGTCACGATTTCACTTAAGGAATGCAGATGGCCGTATACGTGTTTGGCGGAGACGTGGTGAACGTTATAACGCCGATTGTGTTGTTCAAACGAACCGTTGGGGTGGTGGCAGCGTTATGGAGTGGGGTGGACTAAGCTACCGTCACAGAACCCCTCTCCATACCTGCAGAGGAAGGATGAACGGCGTCTACTACCGGGACCAGGTGCTGCAGAACCATGTTATGCAGTTCTTCAACCAACACCACGATGTCCACACGTTCCAACAGGACAACGCTAGGGCACACACTGCAAGGGTGTCCATGCAGTACCTTGCACAGCAGAACATCCCCGTGCTTCAGTGGCCAGCTCTGTCACCCAACCCCTCCCCTAACGAGCACTTATGGGATGAAATTGGACGACGTCTTTCACGTCGACGCCAGATGGACAACATCCGAGAACTTGAGGGTGCCCTTGTTCAGGATTGGAATGCTATCCCTCAGAACACTATCCAGAGACTGATCAACTCCATGCGACGATGATGCACTGCATGTGTCAATGCAAATGGCGGTCACACCCGTTATTGACTTTCCTGTTTGACCCCTACACCAGTTAAACCTCTCTCGCGCATTAACATTATCGTGAATGAAATTGAATGATGTTTACATGTCTTCTTTAATCATTCATTATCTCAAATGCATCATACGTATATACTTCACATATCAATCCATGGAGCTATTCCAGATTGCGTGAGTGGTGCGTTTTCATTTGTACTCAGTATATTAGTAATAATAATAATAATAATAATAGGCTACACACTGATGGAATGCAATTTCAAGTAGCCTAAATCACACACACACTTTGAATGAATGAATGAAGGCATGAATGTAGGCTACTAAACAAAAACGAAATCATAGCCTAAAACCTTCTATAAATGTAAATATAAATTTTATATTGGTATAGTGAGATAATGATTACTTTTGTACAGTAGACCTCATGAACAGGAACCTAATGAATGGGTCCAAAACAGACCCAGGTTGGATGAGCCGTTTAGATTTTCGACTCCGTTTCGCGTCCGCGGCGGATGTATGTGTCAGTACACGGGTCCAAAACGGACGCGCCGCAGAGGTAAGGTTTTAAGAGTGGATGCGGATCAGATACAGCGCGGAGCTTCGTAGCGGATCCGTCACGCCGGACAAGTGGACACCGATTCGGGTCCGTTTCGCGGGCCTGTTCTGGATACCGCAATATCTCCGCAGTGGATCCGCCGAGGAGTCCTTTTGCTGTGTGGGTTGAATACTGTAAAATGCGGGCTGTGGTCAATAAAGAGCTGAGGAATGCTGGATGACTGTATGAAAGACAAATTGCAGAGGGGGCAAAAACTAACCCTAAGCGCTTCTTTCAGTACTGTCGCAGAAAAAGGAAAGTCAAAGAGCAGTTTAAGTGCATGAAGAATAAAAATGGATCGCTGCTATGTGATACCAAGGATATTGCGGATGCCTTAAACGATTACTTTGTTAAGAATTTTACCTCAGAGGGGGTCTTTATTCGGCCAGAGGGAATGTTAAATGCTTAAGATTATTTTGCGGAAATTGAGGTTAGGGATAACAAAGTATTAGACAAGTTGCATAAACTAAAGGCACATAAGGCGGCGGGTCCAGATGGCTTATATCCTAGAGTGCTCAGGGAGGTTGGTGAGATCATCTTTAAGCCGCTATCCTCCATCTTCAGACGGCCTTTACAAACTGGAATGATTGGAAACAGAGCAATATAATACCAATATATAAGACAGGGGACCGTACCGAGCCAGGAAATTACAGGCCAGCCAGTTTAACTTGCATTGTGAGCAAAATATTGGAATCTATCATAAGAGATGAGCTGGACTTATTTCTTGAACGTAACAGTATCTTGAGGGATAGCCAACATGGTGTCTGTAAGGTAAGGTCATGCCTGACAAACCCTCTGGAATTCTTTGAAGAGGCCACAAAGACTTATGACCAGAGCAGAGCTTATGACTTCATATACTTGGATTTTCAGAGAGCATTTGATACAGTACCGCATAAGAGACTCATTTTTTAAATGAGCTCCATTGGAGTTACAGGAGGTATTCTGGAGTGGATTCAAAACTGGTTACAGGACAGAACACAAAGAGTGGTGGTCAGTGGTATCTCATCTGAGCTAGGTATGGTGGGGAGTGGCGTCCCCCAAGGATCGGTGTTGGGACCCCTGCTGTTCCTCATCTACATTAATGACCTTGATAGGAATTTGAGAGCAGATTAGTTAAATTTGCAGATGATACTAAACTGGGGGGTTTGGCAAATAGTTTAGAGTCCACTAAAGTGATTCAGGATGATTTGGATAGAATCCAAATTGGGCAGAAATATGGCAAATGAAATGCAAAGTAGCGAAATGTAAAGTTGTACATGGAGATTAAAAAAAACATTAGACGGGATTACTTCATGGGAGGTTTAAAACAGGAATGTGCTCCACACGAGAAAGATCTGGGAGTGATTGTTGACCAAACCCTCACAGGCTCTGGCCATTGTGCCGTAGCAGTTAAAAAAGCCAATCGGATGCTGGGATGCAATGCCAAAAGTATTGAGTACAAATCCAAGAAGGTGATGCTTCTTTGGTACGACACATTTGTCAGACCTCATCTGGAGTATTGTGTACAGTTCTGGGGACCATACTTTAAGAAAGATATAGAGGCTCTAGAGCAAGTTCAGAGAACAGCCACTAAGTTAATTCCGGGTATGATTGATGAAAGCTATGAGAAGAGGATGAATCGCTTTAGTCTTAGGAAAAGGAGACTTAGGGGTGATTTGATTGAGGTCTTTAAATTTGTTAAAGAATTAACAAAGTGAATTATGTAAGATTCCTTTGACCAAGTGTTGTGAGTATAGCTCGGGGTCACAAATGGAAGTTGACCAAAGGTAAATTTAGCACTGATATTGGGAAATATTTCTTCACCCAAAGAGTAATTTACAACGTGGAATAGCTCGCCTGACCATATTGTTGAGGCAGAGGCCTTGGGGGTTTTCAAGAGTAGGTTTGACTTTATGCTAGATACCATTGAGTCAATGAGTATCTGAAGGGATATATTCACAATAGTATAAAGAAACTGGCGAGCGTAGTTGGGCTGAATGCCCTGTTCTCGCCATTCATGTTATGTTATGTTAAACAACATGGTTCAGACTACTGTGGTACGAGCAAGGTACGAAGGTCTTGGGAAACCATCATTCTTCTGATGTTTGTTAGTTTAACGATGCATCATACCATGTTAGTTCTAACTACCATCGTTGTTCAGGAAACGCACCCCTGTGCTCTTAAAATCCATCACAAAACAAACTCACCTCGAAATTGGAGTCCAAACCGTCGCCCCATGTCATCGCTTTCTTTGTGTGCCCATCAAGGGAGTGCTGTACAATTAATAACATTCTGTTACATTCTGTTGGATTGAATCAAAAACAGCCACAGCCAATGAGCTGTAGTCGGTTAAGCATCACATTAGCCAGCAATGCATGCAATATCTTAGTTAATTATAATCAATACACACATGAAGCAAACAGTAAGGGAACCTACTTTTTCAGGATCATCGTTCATCCTCTCCCTTCCACCATCACTGCCATCTACAGCGTGTCCACTGGGATGTTGGGGGGGGGGAAAACATTTTTGAGAATGCGATTACCTAATATTTGGAGCTATATACACACCTCATGTCTCATGTCAAACAACATGATGTTTATGGAGAAGTGTGACAGTGAAGGCAGGAGACGTATGCTTATGAAGCCAAACACCATTTTATGCTTTTTAAATCCATCACAATACAAACTCACCTCGAAGTCGGAGTCCAAACTGTCGCCCATGTCATCGATGTCTCTGTCCATGTGCTGTAATAGAGGAAAATAAAATAAAATGCTGTTGTATCACTTGGGTATAATCAACTACTGAGAGGAGACAATATGTGGCTTATTGAAGTTGAATGAATATTACACATGACATATGCTATACCATGACACTTAAAATTGTCCAGACTGTACAAATGTAATTCTACCTCTTGATGACTCCCAACCTTGACAACTTCAGTGAAATCAGAATCTGAGCTGCATAGATGTTTATTATTATCACACATTCGCTAAATAACTATAAACCATAAGCAGTTTAACCATAACTTCATACATTTTACGAAATATGTATTGATATATGTGTTTATCTGTCTCCAACAGTGGGATCTGAAATAAAGTCAATACCATTAGATTGTTTGGTAACTTTAGTTTAACATGAAGCTTACAAATATACAATTATAAAATGGAAATCCAGCGATCTGAGTGGTTGTTAACTGTGATATAATGAGCTACTATTCTAAAGCCTTTTCACAGCATAGGCTATCACTTTGCATCATGTATCCATCACAACGTACATGCTATTGGTTGCAGTCAGTAGCAAAAGAGAGTTGGTGCTTTACGACGTTAACAAATAGACTAAATTAGTTAAATTCACGTTTACGGTTAACTTTTCCCACTGGAGAAGGTTAACAATAAGTACACTCAACAAAAATATAAAACGCAACACTTTTGCTTTTGCGCCCATTTGTCATGAGATGGACTCAAAGATCTAAAACTCATTCCAGATACACAATATTACCATTTCTCTCAAACATTGTTCACAAATCTGTCTAAATGTGTGATAGTGAGCACTTTTGCTTTTCTGAGACAATCCATCCCACCTCACAGGTGTGCCATATCAAGATGCTCATCAGACACCATGATTAGTGCACAGGTGTACCTTATACTGCCCACAATAAACGGCCACTCTGAAAAGTGCAGTTTTGTCTCACAGCAAAATGCCACAGATGGCGCAAGCATTGAGGGAGCGTGCAATTGGCATGCTGACAGCAGGAATGTCAACCAGATCTGTTGCTCGGGCATTGAATGTTCATTTCTCCACCATAAGCCGTCTCCAAAGGCGTTTCAGAGAATATGGCAGTACATCCAACCGGCCTCACAACCGCAGACCACGTGTAACCACACCAGCCCAGGACCTCCACATCCAGCAGGTTCACCTCCAAGATCGTCTGAGACCAGCTACTCAGACAGCTGCTGAAACAATTGGTTTGCATAACCAAAGAATTTCTTCACTGTCAGAAACCGTCTCAGGGAAGCTCAACTGCATGCTTGTCGTTCCCATCGGGGTCTTAACCTGACTCCAGATCGTCGCCGTAACAGACTTGAGTGGGCAAATGCTCACATTCGATGGCGTCTGGCACGTTAGAGAGGTGTTCTCTTCACGGATGAATCTCGGTTTACATTGTTCAGGGCAGATGGCAGACAGCGTGTGTGGCGTCTTGTGGGTGAGCGCTTTGCTGAAGTCAATGTTGTGGATCGAGTGGTCCATGGTGGTGGTGGGGTTATGGTGTGGGCAGGCATCTGTTATGGACGAAGAACACAGGTGCATTTTATTGATGGCATTTTGAATGCATAGAGATACTATGATGAGATCCTGAGGCCCATTGTTGTGCCATACATCCATGAACGTCACCTCATGTTTCAGCAAGATAATGCACGGCCCCATGTTGCAAGGATCTGTACACAATTCTTGGAAGCTGAAAATGTCCCAGTTCTTGCATGGCCAGCATACTCACCGGACATGTCACCCATTTAGCATGTTTGGGATGTGCTTGACTGGCGTATACGACAGCGCGTACCAGTTCCCACTAATATCCAGCAACTTCGCACAGCCATTGAAGAGGAGTGGACCAACATTCCACAGGCGACAACTGACAATCTGATAAACTCCATGCGAAGAAGATGTGTTGCACTGCATGAGGCAAATGGTGGTCACACCAGATACTGACTGGTTCTGAGTCCCCAGACGCCCAATAAAGCAAAAACTGCACATTTCAGGGTGGCCTTTTATTGTGGACAGTCTAAGGTATACCTGTGCACTAATCATGGTGTCTGATGAGCATCTTGATGTGGCACACCTGTGAGGTGGGATGGATTGTCCCAGCAAAGCAAAAGTGCTCACTATCACACATTTAGACAGATTTGTGAACAATGTTTGAGAGAAATGGTAATATTGTGTATCTGGAATGAATTTTAGATCTAGACATTTTAGAATGTCTAGATCATGACAAATGGGAGCAAAAACAAAAGTGTTGCGTTTAGATTTTTGTTGAGTGTATGTTTACGTGCACACTTATAAAATGATTGTTATTGGAGTTACCGGGTTATTCAAGTGGTCATGTAAACGGCAAAGTCTGATAATTATTATCGGATAAAGGTTTATGAGAAATCTAGTAAACACACCTACAGTACAGTTGCCGTTTAAACCGAAGAGACATTAATTAATTACCGCCCTGTTACCTCGGACATTTTGCCCTTCAAACCACGATCTAACATGCAATAACTCAGTACTTCACACTTCTTTTTTTTTTTTTTACAACTTTGTTTATTGGGTTTTCTCAAAAAATACAATGTAATGAAAATATATATATAAAAATATATATCTGTATAGACAGATTCATAAAAGAACTGGAAAGGTGACAGTTGAGAAATGACTCAACACCCAAAAAAAAACCAAACAAAACCACAAACAAACACAAGAAAGCAACAACAACATCAGTCGGCCACCAGACAAACACATTTGAAAGACATTGACAGACCATACCAAAGTATACAGCCCACAGTACAAGCAGCACGGGAGTGGTACTCCACTAGCCCATCAGGTATTTCAGCCAGGATCAAGCGAGAAGTTCATATTATTAACAAATTGGAAGAACGGGCTCCATATTTTACTGAATTTGTCGGGGGATCCCTGTAATGAAAGCCTGAGCTTTTCCAGCTTGAGAAAATAAAGAATATCCTTAATCCAGTGGGCATGAGTAGGAGATTTTGCTGATTTCCAGTGTATCAGTATCAGTCTTCTAGCCAATAAAGTGACAAAGGCTTGAAGGTCTTTTTTAGAGGTGGAGAGGGCAGGCAAAGAAGGGATGACCCCAAACAAAGCACAAAGGGGATCCGGGTCAATTCTTTCTCCAATCACCACAGACAATGTATTAAAAACCTCTGACCAGAAATTGCGAAGGGATGGACAGAGCCAGAATGCGTGAATAAGGTTTGCAGGAGAATGTTGACACCTGACACACGCTGGTGATATACCATAAATCTTCGCAAGCCGGGCCTTGGTATAATAAATACGGTGTAGCACTTTACACTGGATAAGGCAGTGCCGTGCACAAATGGAGGATTTGTGAACACGCCTTAAAATCTCTCTCCAGACCTCCTCAGATATTACCTCACCTAAATCCTCCTCCCAACAGGCCTTTATAGAGTTCAACGATTCTGGGCGTAGAAAATTAATTTGGTTATACAAGAGTGAAATTGAACCTTTCAGAGTCGAAATGGGTGTGAAAAAAACATCCAAAACTGAATCGTCAGGCAACATGGGAAACATGGGAAATGTATTACGGACAAAGCTACGGACCTGCAAGAATCTAAAATAATGTTCTCTGGGAAGTGAAAATTTATCTGAAAGTTGCTGAAAAGAGGCGAAAACATTGTCAACATACAAATCTTTGAAATTTTTAACTCCAAGATTAGACCACCTTACAAAAGCACTGTCTACCAAAGAAGGAGGAAAAACATGATTAGCTGCCAAAGGAGCGTAGATAGAAAATGACTGAAAACCAAAATAGCGCTTAAACTGAACCCAGATCTTAAGCGTGGTTTTGACAACCCTGTTTTTAGTATAGAGAAGAGTGGAAGAGAGAATAGGAGAGTGTACAAGGGCATTCAAAGACACAGGTTTAACAGAATTGGCCTCCATAACCAGCCACACAGGGGGAGAGTCAAAAGACTCATATTGAAGCCAATATTTACAAACTCTGATATTGGCGGCCCAATAATAAATCCTCAAATTTGGTAAAGCCAACCCTCCAAGTGGCCTAGACCTCTGCAAATATTGTTTACGCAACCTAGGAACCTTCTTATTCCAAATAAACTCTGAAATCAGACTGTCCACTTTATGGAAGAAGGACTGCGGGAGGCAAAAAGGTATACATTGAAACAAATAAGAGAATCGCGGAAGAACATTCATTTTAACAGAATTAACTCGTGCTATCAAGGATAAATTAAGCACAGACCAACGTTCAAAATCTTCTCTGAGTCGGGTCAGCAGGGGGGCAAAATTAGCTTTGAACAGATCCTCAAATATATGTGTAATCTGGACTCCAAGATATCTAAAGCCATTATGAGCAATCCTGAAGGGTAAATTGTGTAAAGGATAATTCTTAGCAGCCTTATTTACAGGAAATATCTCACTTTTGTTCAAATTTAATTTGTATCCGGAAATTTGGCCAAAAGCCTGGAGAGTATTAAGTACAGCAGGAATAGAGACTGGTAGATCGGATACATATAAAAGAAGGTCATCCGCATATAGAGAAACTTTCAATTCCATACCATTCCTAATTATACCTGAAATGTGGGGATGGGAACGAAACGCAATCGCAAGAGGTTCAATAGCGATTGCAAATAATAGCGGACTCAATGGACATCCTTGTCTTGTAGATCGATAAAGGCGGAAATACGGAGTGCACAGCATTAGTACTGACCGAGGCCTGTGGAGATGAGTAGAGCAGCTTAACCCATGAAATAAAGTGGTTCCCAAAACCAAATTTCTCTAAAGTAAAAAAAAGATAGTTCCACTCCACTCTATCGAACGCCTTTTCAGCGTCTAATGATATCAAGGCTTCTTGAGAATTGGAGGCGGAGACATTATAAATTGTATTAAACAGACGTCTAAGGTTGGAAAAAGAGTGCCTATTACGGATAAATCCAGTCTGATCTAAGGAGATGATAGACGGAAGGATAGAATCTAGGCGTAGAGCCAACAGTTTTGAAGGAAGTTTAAAGTCAACATTTAACAAACTTATTGGGCGGTAGGAAGTGCAGCTCAGAGGGTCCCTACCCTCTTTTAAGAGGAGGGAGATGGAGGCCTGATTAAGAGTTTGAGGAAGATGACCAGAATCAAAAGATTCATTAAACATGTCCAGTAATAAAGGTGCCAACTTGTGCCAAAATTTCTTAAAAAATTCAACAGGAAACCCATCCGGTCCCGGACATTTTCCTCCTTGCAAAGATCTCACTGCTGCGGTAAGTTCTGCAATAGTGATAGGTTTCTCCAGATCATCCTTAACAGACTGTTCAATAGAGGGAACATTCAAACCTTCAAAAAAAACTTCAAAATCCAGAAAGGAAACTTGATCTGATGAGTAAAGGGATTCATAAAATTCCTTGAATACAGCATTAATTTCACCAGGTTCATTAGTAATACCTGAATCAGTGCGGATCTGTGGGATTTGGTGGGATGCTGATCTCCGACGTAGTTGGTGTGCCAATAGCTTACTGGTCTTATCACCATATTCATAAGACCTAGACTTTGATTGGAGCAATAGCTCGGTAGTACGGTGTGTCATAAGAGAATCGTATTCCGCTTGCAGGGAGAGACGTTCTTTCAGTATCTCTGAGGATTTAGTAGTAGCATAAATGTTATCAAGTTGAGATATACGTCGTGACAACTCAAGCGCTTTTTCATTTCTGAGTTTCCTCTCATATCCTGCATAGGAGATTATCTCTCCCCTGATATAAGCCTTTAAGGACTCCCACAAAACCGCAGCTGACACATCGGGTGTTTTGTTTATACACAAAAAAAAATCAATTTGCTGAGAGACAAAGTTAACAAAGTCCCCATTTAAAAGTAAGCGAGCATTAAGACGCCATGGAGCTCGCGTGATGGGAAAATTTTTAACATACACATTCATAGAAATGGAAGCGTGATCCGACAAGACAATAGCATCATATTTACATGCAGATATAGATGAAAGCAGCCTATTGTCAACCAAAAAGAAGTCAATACGAGTATAAGTGTGGTGAACATGAGAAAAAAAAGAATATTCCCTTTTGGACGGGTTAAAGAAACGCCAGGCTTCGGACACAGCAAACTCCTTCATAAAGGATTGAATTACCTTGGCTGATTTTGAGGGCATAGAAACTTTTGAGGAGGAGCGATCCAGCTGAGGATCAAGCCAACAGTTAAAGTCTCCTCCTAAAATCAAGTAATGTGAAGACATATCAGGGAGTGAAGAAAAAAGACGCTTAAAGAAGGTATCATCATCAGAATTCGGAGCATAAACATTAGCCAAAATCACACGGGTATTATGGATCTGTCCAGAAACTATAATAAATCTACCATTGGGGTCAGAAATAACATTTGACTGAGCAAAAGGAACAGACTTATGGAACAGGATGGCCACACCCCTCGATTTGCCCGAGAATGAAGAATGATAAATCTGGCCTACCCATCCCCTCTTCAATTTTAAGTGATCTGCGACCTTAAGATGAGTCTCCTGCAAAAAGATTATATGAGCATTCAGATGGCGAAGATGATGCAAAACCTTACTACGTTTTATAGGATTATTAAGACCTTTACAGTTAAAGCTGGTGAATTTAATGTCACTCCCGCTGGATGACGTAGCAAAGTTAGGTAGTGTCACCGCACAAAGTTGGTTGCATCATACAAAAATAAAGATGACTGTCAACAGTGGCAGACAAAATAAATATCGATACCCGACTGATGGAGAAAACACACAAAACAACATAACCAATACACTTGACCCCCCCACCCACCCACACCCCCACCCCCACAAACTTTGGCAGAAGCATCCCCCCAAACAGGATGCGCGCAACCCACCCTTGAAAAATAACAAATCTGTCACGCCTATAGTAACTCCAGTAACCCTAGAAGCTACCAACTCACCTAAAACTATGGCGTCGGAAATGTGACCGTATATAAGGTGAATAAAAATGCACACTATTTGTTATTCTCATAACTGAGCCAGTTATGTCTGATCAAACCTCAAAAAGTGTAAATCAAAAAATTAAAGATGGTAAAAAGAACCATTAAATCAAACAGCAGAACCTGCAGCCTCAACCATTCAAGTAACTTAAAATAAATGAGGCACTTACAGTATCATGATCTTGTACCTGAGATAATCATATATGTTCAAATATCTAAAGGTGCAAATAAAAACATTTCACCCACTATCAGTCGACTCCAATACTAATACACAGCACCAAGGGAACATGGGAAATGTAGTCCCTGTAGCTTATGGCTAATAGCCACAGCTAACTAGCCAGATAGCATGTCCATTAGACGGCACCCGGAGATACTCCTCTTTTAATGTTCTTTTGAACAAACTCCGATGCCGAAGCCGGGTCCTCAAACCTATGGATCTGTCCTCCGGGCAAGGTGATGCGCGGTGTCGCCGGGTAGAGAAGTCCAAACTTAACGTTCGGGCAGCAGTGAAGCTCTTTCTTCACACTGCTGAAGGCGGACCGTTTCTTGGCCACCGTCGAGGTGAAATCAGGAAAAATGGAAATCCTCTTACCGTGGTAAGAAAGAGGAGAGGCTTCTCCGGCTCGGCATAGGATTTGATTCCGGACTTGAAACAGATTTACCCGTATGACTAGTGGACGAGGAGGGTCTCCATCCTTGGGCCTAGCACGGAGAGTGCGATGCGCTCGGTCCAGTACAGGCTTGTCAGTAAGGTCGAGCAGGTCTTGCAGGAACTGGGCCACAAACTCGGTGGGGCGAGAGCCCTCCGTTCCCTCCGGCAGGCCCACCAAACGAACATTGTTCATCCTTGAGCGACCCTCCAAGTCCTCACATTTCTTGGAGAGAGAATCAACCAGGGTAGTTAGCATGCTAACATTGTTTTGAAGATCAGTTAGCTTATTATCATGATCGTTAGCCGAGCGCTCAAGGTCCGCGATAGCCCCTCCGTGAGAAGCAATTTTCTTCTCAAAAGGCTCCAGAGCCGCCACGATCTCTCTCTTAACCGCCGCCGAGATGGTGGAGTCAAATTTGCTAATAATGTCCGCACGCATTTCGTCCATCATCCGCTTCATATTAAGCAACAGAGTCTCGTTAGCATCTCTCAGCTCCGGGTCTGCCGGCTCAGGAGAGTGCTGAGGCTTATTGCGGCCTACTTTGGAAGAGTCGGATTTCCCACGCCCTGCCATCATATATTGTTATCGGCCGAAAAAACGAATAACCAAAGCCATAAAGCTGCAGTGTTCACGCTTACTACTGACAGAAAGGACAAAGTAGTGCGGATAAAGTATAGAAAATGTCACATTTCAGCGGAGCCACTATGAAACACGTCCTACATTTTCCCTGCTCCACAGCGCCCCCCCCCCCAGTACTTCACACTTCTGACCAATGAGCCGTATCAAGGGACAATTTACCACCAGGAATAGCCACATGAGGCTCCACAGCACTGAATGTAGTACCGCGTGTAAGTTATAGAATAGAGGGCATTTTGATTGTTAGAATTACGTTTGTGTTTTCTGCTATGTATTTTAAGAACTTTTTATTTTCTCTTGCAGTGAAAGTGGCAGTGAAAGCTTATGAGACCTCTGGAAAGTGTGTGCTGATCATTTCCTAGGTTTAAAAAGCCTAGCATGAACAAGAAAAAAAAAAGATAAATTCAACAGTGTAATATAAGCAATTGCATTCTTGCATTATAATTATGCGTTTTCGGACCTGCAGAGGTGTGAGGTTGTCTCTAGACAAGGAGTCAATCTTCGTCCTAAACTCTGGGGAAATGCATCGCATCCTGATAGGTTCCATAGTTGTGAATGTGATGTCAGTTTATGGTTGGGCATTTTATAGAAAATTTCTGCCACACACTGAGCAGGTCATTAATTCTTTGATACAATGAGCTTTAAGGATTATTACGGTGACAATGAGTAATAAATAGAGATGACATGAACTGAGCTGTATTGAATCAGTGCCAGGTGTATTTGATCTGCTTTTAATCCCCTGAATTCAGTTAATGAAAAAGCCATTCAGTTCTAAGTGATATTTAGTTATTACCTTTTGGAGATAAGATATTGAGCAGATCTTTTTTTCAATGCGTTTTCCCTATTGATTGATATATAGTATCCTTACTAAAAATAACCTGTGTAAGGTTCCGCAAATAGTTTATTTTACTTGTTTTTTTAGTGCATTCAAGAGTCGTTATGGTCGAACTAAATTCATATTGTACACAATTTTTTTCTAGTTGCAAGCCTTGTGAACATTATATTTGGACATCTGAATGGTTATGACAAATCACTAAAAGAAATACAGATGATGCAAAACGTTTTGTCATGAGAAATTGGTTTAAAAAAAAAAAAACTTTTTGCGTAACGTGTGTAATGGTGACAAAAGTCAGCCTGGAAGAACCATTAAGCAGAATTTTTCTAATGTTGTCATATGTGGACCTTGAGAATAGCCGATGGTTATCGTGGTGAAAAAATAAGAACGTTTAGTCTATTCACAAAATACATCTTACATCTTTATTCAAGAGTCCTGTGCTTTAAATGTAACGTGAGTAATGCTGTAATTGCCCAAATGTGAACTGACCCAAAACAAACTGGACTGTTGGAGCATGGGGCACTTAGTGTAAACTGTCCTAAAGGTGGCTGGAAAGCCTTTCCGGCACAAATTATCTCCATCTAAGGTAAGCCTCCAGGGTCAGGCTGTAGCAGGCAGGAGGCCCGTTGCGGTGAGCTGGGAAGTGGGTGTTAGCGACAGATGCTAACCGCGATGGTTAGTAGGAGTTAGCATCGAGCTAGCTCACCACAATGGCCCTCATACTTGTTATCAGTCGAGGCTCCAGTTGTCTGTGTTGGCCGGGAATCGGTATGCGGGTCCAGCGCTTCACTCGGACTGTATTTCTTTTTCTCTGCGGTCCTGACTGCTGCTGCCGCTGCTGAGAGAGACATGCTCGCAGGTAGCATCTGGGACAGCCAGTGGGGCTAGTAGTAGGCATATCAGGCTCTCGCATAAAACTCGCGAAAATTAGGTCAACACAGCACCCATATGTTTTCAAAACGCTCTAGCTGATCTCAGAAGCAACGGATTGTAACGGGAGTAATACCAATAACACGGCTGAAATGTCAGCTTAAAAAAACCATGCTGTGTTGGAGAATTAAAATTGGTCCAGTAGGTGATAAACCACAGCAAGCAGAAGTTGAAAGCCGCCTCCGAATTCTGCCAATGAAGCCTGCTGGCCAAATCGGGAAATTCTTGGTTCGACTTGCTCACTTCAGACTGGTTTCCGACCGGGTTCCTCATCAATATTCATGATTGTGTCTGTTCACATGTGTTTTTTAGAGTCCACAAAATCTGATGACATATTCAGCATTTTCTTTTGTTGAGTAGTTGCTGCTCAGCGGCGGTTTGAATATTGTGAGGTGAGTAAAATAAGTAAGTAATTTGGCTAAATGGGTGAGTTATTGGAAGAAGAACATTTTACTCGTTAAGGTAATTATGCTAATTAGGGGCTAATTTGCATACTTACCCATAATTTGATGATCTTATCTTATTCCTCTCACTCATATCATACATGCTTCCAATTTTCCTGGCAAAATGTGGCCAAATGAGTGAGTTATTGGCAGAAGAATATTTTAGTTAAGGTAATTATGCAAATTGACACTAATTTGCAAAATTTGTTGATCTCACCTTATTCCTGTCATATCATATATGCTGCCAATTTTCCTGGCAAACTGTGGTCAAATGTGTGAGTTATTGGCAGAAGAGTATTTTACTTGTTATGGTAATTATGTTAATTAGCGGCTAATTTGCAAACTTACAAAAAATTTTATAAGATTACCTCATTCTTCTCATCCATATCGTATATGCAGCCAATTTATTTTTACAAAATTTGGCTAAATGACTGAGTTATGGCAATAAGTATTTTGGTCACTTGAGTAATTATGCAAATTAGTGGATAATTAGTGCCAATTTGCATATTTACCCTAAATTTGATGAGCTTATCTTATTACCCACATTCAGTCTACAATAGCTGTTAAAATTTCATCAGAAAGTGTCATCAAATAACTGATTTATACTGAAAGATCCTAATCAATAAAAATAATGCCTGAATATATATCCCACCTGAAATTTTCCATTGGCAGTGGTTTCATAAAATAATGCCCGTTTTCAGTTTTCGACCAATTTTCAAACGTTTTGGTTTGTTTTGAATGTCAGAAATACAGTTATGATACAGCATACTTAAAATCACAAATGGTTTAAATCATGTACTTTTTTATAAAAGTAACATTATAGTAACTTTATGCAAATAGTGAAAGTAATATCTACATACGAAAAACTTATGAATAGATTTTGTAAGTGCAGACTGGATCACCCATCTACTCTAGCCAAAGTCAGAGCAAGTTGCCCGACCCAATATGGCCACCTTGAGTTACGCCTGCGCGGGACACAGGGGACATGTCCCCTCCACTTTTTGAAAAGGCTGCATTGGACCCCCCCACTTTTCAGTCCTAAAACTGATGTATTTAAAAAAAAAAAAAAAACACTGCACGCACTAAGACCTCGCGGAAATAATACCCGTTGAAGCTGCCAGTGGCCAATCCTGTTCAACTTTCCCTCCCTTCTCTCCAAGTCCCGCCTTTCATTCAACAGGCAACGTAAGAAAAAACACTGGCGAATCGCAATGACGAAACCCCCTAACCACCGAAGTCTGATTATACAAGATTTCATATGAAGAAAAAACTGCGAGTCACATTAAACCCAATTTATGAACGTATATTTTGCGGGGAACTGCTTGTTTTCCTCTTTTATAGCTAGCTACGTAGATATACAGTATTAGAACTTCCCTAAACAACGTAGTTGAGTTGGGCGATTGATTGTTAAAGTGACCTGCTAAGCAAACAAATACCGTTATTGTTACATCCCTGGTCATGACAATTCAGGCCCAGTGAAGCGCCGTCGGAGGTCAGTGAAGGGAGGCAAAATCCTCACCGTTAAACTACCGATGACTCTATTACTTTGCTTGATTAGCAATCTGATGATTGATTAACTAATTTACAAGACTTAATGACAGAATGGTGTGCCAGTTCCATCCGTGACATTATTGCTCAGTGCATCGAACTTAAAATGCTCACGAGTCGAGACCGCAAGTTTGCTCATATTTGCTTAGAGAGGAAGCTAACACAATGCCATTAACAAATATTAAAACCTTTCTTATGCGTCGTTCAATGTGTGGTAAATATGTTTATGATTATGTTTTCACCCTTAAATACGTACTTTTAAATGCCATTCAAAAAATGGGGAGTTTATTTCATCTCTTCTTTCATAAATCGATAAACAAAAGGTAAAAACGATACACGGGATTACCGAGGGAATTGAGTTTTTTCTAATTAATTAGGCTATTAAGATTCACATACTTGCGGTCTCGAATCAAAGCAAAGACGTTGATGATTTTCTTTAATTTTATTTATTTATTTATTTTTTTGGTCACTATCATCTCTTTATAGTTACAGGCTACATAAAGCCTATGATAGTTCCTAATTGTTTGGTAAAGAAAAAAAGTTCAAATTGACTGATTGTCAATCAGACATAGTATGCCTACGTGGAAACAGGTTGACAAAACCTACCGATAAAACGAACTCACTTCCTCCCCTGACCGCATGTCTCTGTTCAGATCTGACCTGGGACTGCACTACGAAGCAGGATTTGATATTTTCGAGGTGTCTTGAGGTTTAATCTGATTTTCAGGACCACTTCAGTGCTTCATTTATTACCGCGGTAAATCAGCATGTTGACCTATGCCAGTGGTTCTCAAACTCGGTGCTGTCGCCCCACTGAGTATGCTGGGTTTTTTTGTTTTTTTTAAAGATTTTAACTATGTGCTTATTTGTCTTAATTAGCTGCATTCTATGTTAAGAGCAGTTATTTACCATCTTAACCGGCGTTTTGATGGACATATCTATTGTGCCACGAAGAATAAAAACCCTCGAACATATTGTGCTTATTTTCTATAATGTGAGGATTTTCAGGTGAAAACATTAAACAGATCAAATTACACAGATAAAATCAGTAAGCTCCAAATTAGGTTGCTCGTAGTGGTGTTTTGAGTTCTCGCAAAATAATTTGCCTGAACTGAATAAACATGACGCAAAACTGGTGCAACTCTGTTGTTAGCCAGTAAATAATTAGTGTTTGCAACCATGTGTTAACAGCCTCACCGATGAGATCCTATTGTTTGTTGATTAACCAATTGTTTACATTGATTAAATGAATGGTTAAATGGTTTCCCTCAGCAGTTATTTGTACTAGTTTTTAATATATCAACTTGCATATGGAATTTTTATTCTTCATGGCATGTATAGATTTGTCAAATGTGGATGAAGTGGATAAAGAACTGCTGTAAACTTAAATGCACCTAATTAAGACAAATCAACAGCTTTTTAAAATCCTAAAATTGCAATTATGGTTGGAACAAAAACCAGCATACATAGTGGGGCACCGGGACTGAGTTTGAGAACCTCTGATTGCTGAACGTTTAACCTGCACCAAAGCTCGAATGTGTGATTCCCAAACAAGATAGGTAGGGGAGAAGTTTTGACAACTCTGATTGGCTGAAAACAAGTTAAAGCCAACTTTGCAGGCAATAAGCTTCTCAGGAGGGCAGGTACACTGATAGGGGGAGGCACTAGCCCTCTTATGATTGATTGCTTTCGATGCAATCATGCCCACACAGCCTCTAACAGCTTCTTGTTAGCTGAATACAGCAAGCATGCACTAGAGACATGGCTAGAGACATTATCATTAGCTGCCTTATTTTGTTCAGTATACAATTGCGAATTACATTATTGTTGAGATTATATAGCCATCTAGCTAGCTAGCTAACATTGGTTAAGAAAAATCTTTGAAAATAATCATCATATTGAAGCGATGTGATGTGGTTTTTGCCCTAACTAACAGTTATTACTCTGGCGTTTACTTTCCTGAGGGGGTTTGGAGATGAAACGTGTGACTTACAACAGTGGTCTAACAGGCAGGACCTGAGGGAGCGCAGGTTTGAAAAAATTATAATGTGGCTTTAAAAGGTGCTGGGCTCAGGTTCTAAGGAAATACATATTTTGATATTCATGTTGCTTTGATGGCAGCTATCAGAGTAATGTTATTGCAAATTCTTACTAAATTTCAGCAATGGGTGAAAAATTACGTGAGATTAAGTTGTCACCCTCATAACCCCCCACCCACCTTGATCGAGGATGGTTTAACTGCGCTCAATTTCATTACTCTCTGATGTATTTTGCATTAAATTTATTTTATTTGACAATCAAAAAACATGGTTATTTTGTTCTACTTTAGAACTAAAGCCCTTTTGAGAATTTGCGCCAGAAATGTGTCCCCCCCACCTTTAAAATCAAAACTACGCCCATGAGCCTTGGGCAGTGGTCGTCAACCCCGGTCCTGGAGGGCTGGAGTGTCTGCTGGTTTTTGACGTTACTCTGCACTTAATTGATGAATGAAAGCAGTTCATTACACACTTAACTCATCTCACCTGGTGTCTTAGGTTTAAATAGGGTGGAGAAAACCAAACTCAGCATAAGCCAATCAATCAATTACCAGGTACTACACACAAGACTCCTCGAGCCAATTAAACAGACATGCAGGTTGTGACAGAAGTCTAAGTGGAAACCAAGATTTGGCAGACATTGAGCATAGTTGTAATCCGGTCAAAGTAGAGGTTCAAAATAAAGATAAAAGTGTATAGGGCAGGGCTAGCAAGCCCTGGTCCTAGAGAGCCACAGGGTGTGCTGAGTTTGGATTTCTCCACCCTATTTGAACCTAAGAAGCCAGGCTAGAAGAATTAAGAGTGTAATTCATCAATTAAAGTGTGTTCATTCATCAATTAAGTGCAGAGTAACGTCAAACACTAGCAGACACTCCAGGACCGGGGTTGACAACCACTAGCCTAGGGGCTCAATCCCTGCTAAACAATAATACTGTTCTTTTGCTTTGCCATTGTAAAAGCCTTGGGGAAATCGAAAACGAGAGGAGAGAAATTGGCTGGAGAGACACAAAATGTAAAAGCCAAAGGTATGTTGTTTCACACGTGGAATTATGTGCTTAGCAAAAAAGTGTGAAATACCTGTATCTGAAAACATGTCTTATATTCTAGTTTCTTCAAAGTAGCCACCTTTTGCTCTGATTACTGCTTTACACACTCTTGGCATTCTCTTAATGAGCTTCAAGAGGTAGTCACCTAAAAGGGTTTTCACTTCACAGGTGTGCCTTGTTAGGGTTAATTAGTGGAATTTCTTGCCTTATCAATGGGGTTGGGACCATCAGTTGTGTTGTGCAGAAGTCAGGTTGATACACAGCCGACAGCCCTATTGGACAAGTGTTTGATACATATGTACAACATAATTCCACAGGTGTTCATTCATAGTTTTGATGCCTTCAGTGAGAATCTACAATGTAAAAAGTCATGAAAATAAAGGAAACGCAATGGATGAGAAGGTGTGTCCAAACTTTTGGCCTGTACTGTATTTCCATGACAATATTGTAATAATAATACAGTGCTGTGAAAAAGTATTTTGCCCCCTTCCTGATTTCTTCTTTTTTCACGCTTAAATGTTTCAGATGATCAAACAAATTTTAATATTAGACAAAGACAACCCTAGGAAATACAAAATGCAGTTTTTAAATGATGAGTTCATTTATTAAGGGGAAAAAGCTATCAAAACCTACTTGGCCCAATGTGAAAAAGTAATTGCCCCCTAAATCCTAACAACTGGTTGTGCCACCCTCAACAACTGCAATCAAACATTTGCAATACCTGGCATTGAGTCTGTCACTTCACTGTGGAAGAATTTTAGCCCACTCTTTTTACAGAATTATTTTAATTCAGCCACCTTGGAGGGGTTTTGAGCAGTAACGGCCTGTTTAAGGTCATGCCACTGCATCTCAATAGGATTTTAGCCCGGACTTTGACAAGGCTACTCCAAAATCTTCATTTTGTTTTTTTTTTTAAAGCCATTCAGAGAAGGACCTGCTGGTATGTTTCAGATCATTGTCCTGCTGCATAACCCAAGTGCGCTTGAGCTCGAGATCACAATCTGAGGGTTGGACATTCTCCTTCGGGATTTTCCGGTAGAGAGCAGAATTCATAGTTCCATCAATTATGACCTCCAGGTCCTGAAGAAGCAAAGCAGCCCCAAACCATCACACCACCACCACCATTTTTGACTTTTGGTATTATGTTCTTTTTATGAAATGGTGGGTTAGTTTTACGCCTGATGTAATGCAAGGCACACCTTCCAAAAAGTTCAACTTATGTCTCGTCATTTCAAGGAATATTTTCCAAAAGTCTTGGGGATCATCAAGATGTAGTTTTGTTAAGAAAGTGCGGGTAGACACCAGGTGCGGGAACTCAGGAAGGGTTTATTAACAAAACACAAAAACAGGGACAGGGAAAACCACAAGGGGGCACTCAGGCCAAACAAAACACCATGACTCACTAGCACTGAAGGGGGAATAACCAAGGCACGGGACAATATTCTAACTAAGGAAAAGGCTCTCCGGCCGAACGAAACCACCATGCCTAGGCACTGAACAGAATAAACTAAGGGCTCGGAATAACTAGACTGGGGCACAGGGAAACACAGGGCTGGATGATGTTGCTCGGAAGAAGATGGCTAGGAGGGTCAGGAGACTCAGATGAAGACATCGCAACGAGCACACAGCTGGGGATGGGTCAGGTGACTCGGACAAGAACATCATGGGAAACAGCACACATCTCGGAGTGGGTCAGGTGACTCGGACGGGAACATCACGGAGGACAGCACACAGCTCGGAATGGGTCAGGTGACTCGGACGGAAACATCACGGAGAGCAGCACACCGCTGGGGATGGGTCAGGTGACTCAGACAGGAGCATTACGGGAAACAGCACACATCTCGGAGTGGGTCCGGAGACTCGGACGGGGACATCACGGAAGACAGTACACAGCTCGGAATGGGTCAGGTGACTCGGACGGAAACATCACGGAGGACAGCAGGCACTGGGGACTCGGAGATCCGGTTGGCGCAGAATGATACATCGCACAGCGGCACAGGGAACTCGGGAGAGCCGACTGGCGCAGATGGTACAGCGGGCACAGGGAACCCGGAAAATCCCACCGGCGCAGAAGGTGCAGCGCGCAGCGAACACCAGGAACTCGGGAAATCCAGCTGGCCAAGATGGTTCAGGAAGCGCAGCGGACACTGGAAGCTCGGGTGAATCCCAATTACAACTGGGCGCTGCCCGCACAGCGTCCAGGCCCCGGAACACACGCATCTCGCAGTGAGTGCGTGGAAACTCAGAATGAAGGCGTAGGCAAAGTGTGCAACGTAAAGTCCCGTCTGCCTCTGTGCCTGCTGCATGGGAATATAAAGGGGAGGGGGGAGAGACAAGCAGCTTGCATACAGGTGCTGAAAATGATATAATTAACAAGGGATAATCACACGAGGAAAACTTAATTTACAAAAAACGGGAAAACATTAACACAAAGACGCGGATCACAAGACTCCCCCTAAACGGGACAAATGAACTGAATAAAAAGACTCCTAAGTGAATAGGATAAGAGCCAGAATAGATAATGAAAATGCAGAGGTTCTGCCGAACGCATAGCTAAGCCAGTTAAGGAAACGAGATACGGAAACTTGAACAGAGCGAACGCGGAGAGGTAATTAGTCAATTAGTAAGTGCAGCTGTACAATCCCGGGTGCTCTTTAGTAGGTTAGTATTATATACAATATTAGTATTGGCTAGTAATGTTAGCAAAACAAACTGTTAGTACTTGTTAGTAAATATAGGAAAGCAAGAGGAAACTAGCAAACGAGAACGGAAGGAAGGTTGAAACCCAGAATCCCTTAAATCACCCGAAATAGTGTCACAATCAATTAAGGCAAAAACTGACGGACTATGACGCGACCGGGGAAAAAGCAAAGACAATACCTGGGTAAGACAAGGACTGGAATAATACCGGGGAAATCTAAACTGTGCAACACTAGACATCAGACTCACATCACAGAATTAATAAACCTAAAATTAAAACTAACCAAAAACACTCAGAACCACGGAACCTTATAATTTTGGCAAATGTGAGACGAGCCTTCGTGTTCTTTTTGGTCAGCAGTAGTTTTCGCCATGGAACTCTCCCATGGATGTCATTTTTTGCCCAGTCTCTATCTTATTGTTGAATCATGAACACTGACTTTAACTGAGGCAAATGAGGCCTACAGTTCTTCAGATGTTATGAGTTTTTTGTGACCTCCTAGATTAGTAGTTGATGCAACCGTGGAGTAATTTTGGTAGGCCGGCCACTCCTGGGAAGTTCTTTTAATTAAACTGTAAGGCTAGCAGATACAATAAAGAAGGTAACAGGGGCTCTGCTTACCAACAGCAACAGTCATCTGGCAGCAGAGAAGGTATCACACACAGTCAAGAGAAGTAATTTCATTTATGGACCATGTAGTGTTTCGCCATACATTAATCATGTTTTGGTGGCCTGCCTATATCAGAGTATCCACTAATCCTCGAAAAGTCTTAAAAATTCTTAAATAGGAACTAAGCAGGATTTTTCCCGTGGCTATGCTACATTTTTACCTTCATTAAAAAACTCTGAACTTACTGTGATAGTTAACTACATGGAGGCTCTCTGCCTTCCACCTGGCGTCTCATGTCTGAAAACCAACCTTGCAACATCTGTGTAGTGCGCGGCCACCGCCCCGGTGTCCGAGCTCTTGTCTGTGAGCACCGCGACACAAACGAGCAATCTTTTGTTTATGACAGTTAAGACTACACAAATACACACGTCATAATATCGTATATCTGATATAACGTTATCCACTGCTTGATGTATTGATTTTCCACTGGCTTCGTTGTAAACAAATTCACATGGCCGAGAGGAGCGTTAATAAAACAGCGGAAAGGTGATCGGACTTGCATAGTTCCCCTTTAAATTCGTATATCTACTGTAGGAGCCAATTTCGATATTCTTTATTTTTAAGTTCTACATCCTTAATTTCTATGTAATGTTGTGTTGTGTGATATGTTTGCTGATAATCTTTTGTTTAGTGTGCTCCCTCTGCAGGTGGGGAGGTCAACCATCCTATATAGGAAGTGCTGAGAGCATTAATGGCGGCCTTTGGCTGGGAAGCACACAGTCTTTAGACCTTGCTTACACCTCAATCACTAGATTATTTTGTCAAGCTTTTCATTTATAATTTTTCAGAGTTTATAAACACATGCATTTTGATCGTCATCATTTTTGTTACAAATGAAACAATAAATTTACAACCCTCTACTGGATTTTCCTTTTTTTTGTGCAAGCGTCTACTCTACTCTACCCAGTCAAGCCCAGAGTGATACAAGATAGGACATGTTGTAGTCACTACATCTACAATTAAGGTCTTAAAATGTCTTAAATTCATTAAAAATGTCTTAAATTGGTCTTAAATTCATTCGCAAATTCAACGCAAAGGTCTTAACATTTTTGGGGCAGGAATAAGTAAATGTTATATATTTTGTTTTGTATTGAGTATAGTGAACTAACATAGATTGCACGCTCAAAACACATTACTGTATATCAAATGGAAACGCTACTGCTATCACGCAAGAAGATGATGACATTCCAGCGAGGAGATTGAATCCAGATATTATTCACATATTGTTATGGCATTCTAGAATTACATGTACTCTAATACTATTTCTTCTTTGCAGAAGGAATCTGTCCTCACCCTAATGAATCCAACTGCCTTGGATTATTCCCAAAGGTGTGAGGGCTATAAGAAGCTCACAAGGACTGAGATGGACTCTGTCTTTACTGTGGAGGAGATGGCAATATGCTCCATCACGGGCAAAAAAGGGATGGAAGTGGGGGAAAAAGGACAGCCGCTTGATGTGGACAAAGTGAATTCAGTCATTGGTAAGCATGCCAGAATATTGTTTTTGTTTGGCAAAATGGGACTCAGCTTGTTAACTCAAAAAATCTAGCTTATTTTCAATTTTGTCATTAACAGCCCCGATGCAAAGTAGGGCTGGAACGATTAATCGATGACTAATCCACCAATGAATTAATCACCATCTATTGTGATAATTGCCTAATCGTTTCCAGTGGTTTTTTATATAGAAGAAAATGTAAAATTCTCTGATTCCAGCTTCTTAAATATGAATATATTCTGGTTTCTCCAGTAAAGTGAAGATCTTTGGGTTGTGGACTGTTGGTTTGTACAAAACAAGACATTTGATGGCCTTTCTCACCATTTTATAGACCAACAGCCAAACACATTACTCATTTTTATTTACTTTTTACCCTCGGCCCGACTTCAGGCCGAAGGGTATTGTCATCAGTTCGTCATCTGTCTGTCCGTCTGTCAGTGTGTGCACCTCTAAAGTCAGCATCAATAAACTAGTTACCCATGCCAAAAAATTTGCGGTAATGTAGGGAATCCAGGCCAGGAAAGAATTTTTCAGATCGGACCATTTTTTGGGAAAAAATGGCATTTCTGGTGTTTTTGAAAAAAACTTTGTCATGGACTGATTTTGATGAAGCATTTGAGCTAGGGGGTTTATAACTGGGGGAACGATCATATACAAGCGGGGTCTAGATTAGTGAAAAAAATTTGAATTTTCCAAAATTTTTGTGGGACTTTGGGCATTTTTGTATCTGTAAATGTGCAAGTATGTTCTGTGGAATTCTGCTTTGGTTATTGTGTAATTGTTCTGGGACTCTTCATAAGTCAGGCCGAGGGTGTTCAAACGCGGGCATTTCTTGTTATATCAGTAGCAGCCAAATATCAGTACCAAAGTTGATTAAAAGATGTAATATTCAATGTAGCCTCCATTTTTTGTGTTTTATTATTGATTTGCACTTATTTATTTACATGCTAAATTTAAAAGATAATAGCTAAATAAAAGTATGTAATTTTTTTGGGATGATTTTTGGTGAGGAATCTGAATTAATTAATCTGTGTGTGGGGGGGGTGAGTGTGTTCGTGTGTGTGCATCTTTGAATAAAAAAACGACGATCTGGATTTATCTTACTGCACCGAGCTCTATATTTTCCACGTCTCTCTGCGTGCGACGCAGCTCTCAGAACTACAGACGGGCCGCGGTGTATAAACAAAAACAAGGTAAGTGCATAAATGCATGTGGCCCGCTGCAACTCGTCATTTGATCATGAGAAGAGCAGCAAGCGACACAAGAAACAGACAGATCCACCTGTACAGAGGCTGTGATACGATTCTGCAGATGGGCTCCCCCCGCAGGCTGCATCTTTTTCCCCCCGAGAGTGAACCAAATCAACCAAAATGCAACATTCAAAACTCAAAACTAAACAAAACGATAACAATACGATAGAACGAGATCCAATATCCTCTGCATCCTCTTCGCTTTCAGAGCGAAGATTCAGAGGACGACGAGGGCGCCACGACAGAGTCCGGGTCTGATTCTAAACAGTCGGTGTCAGAAGGAGATGACGGATCCTGCAGGAGTCAGGCTGCAGAACCCTACACCCTCTGTACAGGTGGATCTGTCTCTCATGTCAGTCACTGCTCTTCTCACGATCAAATGCTGTGCACCAGCCGCAGGCCACATGCATTTATGCATTTAGCTTGTTTTGTTTTTTTCACACACCGCGGCCTGACTGTAGTTCTGAGAGCTGGGGCGCAAGTTTTCATTGTCTTATACTGATCAAAGTGCAGTATGCAGATCGAGGTCCGCGCATCCGCAGTCACACACACACACACACACACACACACACACAGAAGAGAACTGAGAGAAGATACAAAGCTCAGCACAGTAATAAATCTAGATCAGACTGTTCGGAAGCATCGGTTTCTTTATTATTTCGTAAATGCGCGAGCCCAGGCACACACACGCACACATCTACAAGCACACACACAGACAAAGAAAGTATGCTGATAAACTCCATGAAGAAGCCCAGAAATATAGGCTTTCTTTGCATGGGCTTGGATAGTAGGTAAATGACATCATCTGATGATTGACAGTAAAAATTACAAATTTAACCTCTTTCCAACGAGGGGGACCACCAATACTGCAGAACGCATGATTGCATCCTGTTATGATCGTGCAGTCAAAACATGCGGTTATAATGGCAGTCTACAGTATAGGACAAAAAAGTCCCCTTACAGTAAAGTAAGGTGGAAAAAGTAAAAATCTGATACTACACAAAAAGTAATAATGCATCAACATTTTTTTTTTTTACTAAGCTTTGAGGAAAAAAAAATTAATCTGGTACATTTTTATAGCCGTCGTTTTTAAAGGACGCTTTCGTCCCTCACAGTACAAGAGGAAGTTTTTTTTTCAACGATAACAGAGGGTTAATACATCCATCCATCCATTTTCAACCGCTTATCCGGGACCGGGTCGCAGGGGCAGCAGTCTAAGTAGGGATGCCCAGACTTCCCTCTCCCCGGACACTTCCTCCAGTTCTTCCGGGGGTATCCCGAGGCGTTCCCAGGCCAGCCGAGAGACATAGTCCCTCCAGCGCATCCTGGGTCTTCCCCGAGGCCTCCTCCCGGTGGGGCATGCCCGGAACACCTTCCCAGGAAGGCGTCCAGGGGGCATCCGATAAAGATGCCTGAGCCACCTCAGCTGGCCCCTCTCGACGTGGAGGAGCAGCGGCTCTACTCTGAGCTCCTCCCGGGTGACAGAGCTCCTCACCCTATCTCTAAGGGAGCGGCCCGCCACCCTGCGGAGGAAACCCATTTCAGCCGCTTGTACCCGAGATCTCGTTCTTTCGGTCATGACCCAGAGTTCATGGCCATAGGTGAGGGTAGGAACGTAGATTGACTGGTAAATCGAGAGCTTTGCCTTTCGGCTCAGCTCCTTCTTCACCACGACAGATCGGTACAACGACCGCATTACTGCTGCCGCTGCACCGATCCGTCTGTCAATCTCACGCTCCATCCTTCCCTCACTCGTGAACAAGACCCCAAGATACTTGAACTCCTCCACTTGAGGCAAGAACTCTCCTCCAACCCAGAGGGAACATATCACCTTTTTCCGGTCGAGAACCATGGCCTCGGACTTGGAGGTGCTGATTCTCATCCCAGCCGCTTCACACTCAGCTGCAAACCGCCCCAGTGCATGCTGAAGGTCCTGATTCGAAGGAGCCAACAGGACAACATCATCCGCAAAAAGCAGAGATGAGATCCTGTGGTCCCCAAACCGGACTCCCTCCGCCCCCTGGCTGCGCCTCTGTCCATAAAAATAATGAACAGAACCGGTGACAAAGGGCAGCCCTGCCGGAGTCCAACATGCACCGGGAACAGGTCTGACTTACTGCCGGCAATGCGAACCAAGCTCCTGCTCCGGTCATACAGAGACTGCACGGCCCTTAGTAGAGGGCCCCGGACTCCATACTTCCGAAGCACCTCCCACAGAATGCCACGAGGGACACGGTCGAATGCCTTCTCCAAGTCCACAAAACACATGTGAACAGGTTGGGCAAGCTCCCATGCACCCTTTAGCACCCTGCTGAGGGTATAGAGCTGGTCCAGTGTTCCACGACCAGGACGAAAACCGCATTGTTCCTCCTGAATCCGAGGTTCGACTATCGGCCGGATTCTCCTCTCCAGCACCCTGGAATAGACTTTACCCAGGAGGCTGAGAAGTGTGATCCCCCTATAGTTGGAGCACACCCTCCAGTCCCCCTTTTTAAATAGAGGTACCACCACCCCGGTCTGCCAATCCAGAGGCACTGTCCCCGACTGCCACGCGATGCTGCAGAGGCGTGTCAACCAAGACAGCCCTACTACATCCAGAGACTTGAGGTACTCAGGGCGGATCTCATCCACCCCCGGTGCCTTGCCACCGAGGAGCTGCCGAACTACCTCAGTGACTTCAGCCCGAGTGATGGATGAGTCAGCCTCAGAGTCCCCAGCCTCTGCTTCCTCTACGGAAGGCGTAACAGCGGGATTGAGGAGGTCCTCGAAGTATTCCTTCCACCGGCCGACAATATCCCCAGTCGAAGTCAACAGTTCCCCACCTCCACTGTAAACAGTGTTGGCAGGGTACTGCTTTCCCCTCCTGAGGCGCCGAATGGTTTGCCAGAATTTCTTCGGGGCCGACCAATAGTCCTCCTCCCTGGCCTCCCCGAACTTTTCCCATACCCAAGTTTTTGCTTCCGCCACCGCCCGGGCCGCAGCACGCTTAGCCTGCCGGTACCGGTCAGCTGCCTCAGGCGTCCCGCAAGCTAGCTAAGCTCGTTAAGACTCCTTCTTCAGCTTGACGGCTTCCCTTACTTCCGGTGTCCACCACCGGGTTCGGGGATTGCCGCCACGACAGGCACCGGAAACCTTACGGCCACAGCTTCGAACAGCCGTGTCAACAATGGAGGTGGAGAACATGGTCCATTCAGACTCAATGTCTCCAGCCTCCCTTGGGATCTGGTCAAAGCTCTCCCGGAGGTGAGAGTTGAAAACCCCTCTGACAGAGGGTTCCGCTAGACGTTCCCAACAAACCCTCACAACATGTTTGGGCCTGCCAAGTCTGTCCAGCTTCCTCCTCCGACAGCGGATCCAACTCACCACCAGGTGGTGATCAGTGGACAGCTCAGCCCCTCTCTTCACCCGAGTGTCCAAGACATACGGCCGGAGGTCAGATGACACGACCACAAAGTCGATCATTGACCTCCGACCTCGGGTGTCCTCGTGCCACGTGCACTGATGGACACCCTTATGCTTGAACATGGTGTTCGTTATGGACAAACCGTGACTAGCACAGAAGTCCAATAACAGAGCACCACTCGGGTTCAGATCGGGGAGGCCGTTCCTCCCAATCACGCCCCTCCAGGTAACACTGTCGCTACCCACATGACTTCTACAAGTCCCCCAGTAGAACAATGGAGTCCCCAGTCGGAGCACTTTCCAGTACCCTTCCTACGGACTACAAGAAGGTCGGGTACTCTGCACTGCCATTCGGCCCATAAGCCGTAATGACAGTGAGGCACCTGTCCCCGACCCGAAGGCACAGGGCAGGCTCTCGTTCACCAGGGAAAACTCCAACACCTGACGGCTAAGCTGGGGGGCTATAAGCAAACCCACACCAGCCCGCCGCCTCTCACCGCGGGCAACTCCAGAGTAGAAGAGAGTCCAGCCTCTCTCAAGGAGTTGGGTTCCAGAGCCCAGACTGGGCGTGAAGGTGAGCCCGACTATCTCTAGCCGGTATCGCTCGGCCTCCCGCACAAGCTCAGGCTCCTTCCCCCCCAGTGAGGTGACATTCCATGTCCCCAGAACCAGATTCAGAGTCTGAGGATTGGGTCGCCGGGGCCCCCGCCCACGACTGCCACCCAAAACACAAGGCATCAGCCCCTTCTGAACCCTCCCGCGGGGGATGGGCCTACGGGAAGGGTTAATACAATTTCATATAATTTCTTACAGATCATGTCAAAAGTGTTCACAAGGGTGTTGGGGATGCTGAAATCAAGGCCTACATGGCACAGAAATGAAAAGATGCCCGGAGATGAGAAGAGAAGGAGAAATGTTAACCAAGTTATACTGATGATTAAAATCCAGTTTTGGATGGCTTCTACAGGACTGATTGTATGTCTGCACTGGATTTCTGCCTTTAAATATTTGACTATGAATGTATAGATTGGTCATCACTTGAGAATAGCAAAATGATTTGTAAATCCAGATTAAGAATTTAACCTTTGACAGAACCAGCTGGTATTTGTATTGCCCTAATCTTTGTCTTTCAATCCCAAAACAGGGAACCATCTAGAAGAGAAGATGAGGGATGCTACTATGCAGTGTAGACCAACAGAAAAGTTCAAAGTTTGTTCAAATTGTTAGTTTGACAATTTGGGAGATGAGATTGACACCAATTTCTGTCTGTTCATTAACCCTCCTGTTCAAGGAAGGAAGGATGGAAGGAGGAAAAGGTGAAGAAGGTAATGAAAGAAAGGAATAAGTACCTGAATTCACGTTTAAGATAAAATATGTTTTCACTCAGACATACAGTATTTTTCATTCACGTTTTGTTCCAGGTATCATGAGATATCAAATTGTTTATCTTATGTAACGAATCAAATCATGTATTGAGTGGATATTTACGTCCCGACAGATGTCTGAGACAAAGACTAGTTTTGGTGATATGATGATATTGTAATTCTCTCTGGCCTGAAGTGTTATTTACCCATATGGACTCTATTGATGTAAGTTGACTAGTTTTGGTTATGGGTGAGACAGTAGAGGTGTCTTCTCTCGTATATAATGGAACTAGTTAAGTGTTCAAAGCACCAAAAATGCATTTGAAAAATTTGAGACCAGTGTCTTTACTAAATTAATGACCCACTTACCTCAAAAAAAAAAAATCCACAGACCTTGTTGAGAGCAGTTTCATGTTAAATAATCACTGCGTCAAAGGTCGGGGGTCCTGGGTGATGCTGTGTAAATACAGGTACTACTCGGAAAATTAGAATATTGTGTAAAAGTCGGTTTATTTTGGCAATTCAACATAAAAGGTAAAACTGATATATTTTATTGACTCATTACATGCAAAGTGAGATATCTCAAGCAATTGTCTGTTGTAATTTTGATGTTTATGATTTACAGCTCATTAAAACCTCAAATACAAAAACTCAGAAAATTAGAATATTGTGAATATAACCAATAGTGTGTGTGAAACAACACACAGGCGGATGCTGGACATGGGCTTTAAATGTCGAATTCCTGTTGTCAAGCCACTCCTCAACAGCAAGCAACGCCAGAGGCACCTTCACTGGGCTAAAGAAAAGAAGAACTGGTCTGTTTCCCAGTGGTCCAAAGTCCTCTTTTCTAATGAGAGCAAATTTTGCATCTCATTTGGCAACAAAGGTCCAAGAGTCTGGAGGAAGACTGTAGAGGCGCATGATGGAAAATGCATGAAGTCCAGTGTTAAGTTTCCCCAGTCTCTGATGACTGGGGGAGCCATGTCAGCTGCTGGTGTTGGTTCCCTGTGCTTTCTCAAGTCCAGAGTAAACGCAGCAGTCTACCAGACCATTTTAGAGCACTTCATGCTTGCTTCAACGAACCAGCTTTATGGGGATGCAGACTTCATCTTCCAGCAGGACTTGGCACCTGCCCACACTGCCAAAAGTACCAAATCCTGGTTTAACATCCACGGGATTACTGTGCTTGATTGGCCCGCAATCTCACCTGACCTGAACCGCATAGAAAATCTATGGGGCATTGTCAAGAGAAAGGTGAAC
Organism: Gymnothorax reevesii; assembly: GCA_029721435.1. NCBI lineage: Eukaryota > Metazoa > Chordata > Actinopteri > Anguilliformes > Muraenidae > Gymnothorax > Gymnothorax reevesii. Next base: position 73,359,082 of record CM056573.1, on the reverse strand, counting down.
GAAAAGAGAACAAACAATAAAGAAGAGTTCAAGGCCATAATTGTAGCATGCTGGTCTTCGATAACAGCTGAGAAATGCCGCAGGCTGGTAGCATTCATGCCACGCCGGATTGAAGCAGTCATTCGTGCAAAAGGGGCCCCAACCAAGTACAAATTACAGATGCAAGATTTTCCTTTCAGAGGCCAGACATTTTTCTATTGAAAATCCTTTTTTATTTATTTATTTTAATTTGATTTCATGTGATATTCTAATTTTCTGAGTTTTTGAATTTGAGGTTTTCTTGAGCTGTAAGTCCTAATCAGCAAAATCAAAACAAATAAAAGCTTGAAATATATTGATTTGCATGTTATTTGTCTATATAATATGTAGGTTTCACCTTTTAAGTTGAATTACAGAAATACATGAACTTTTTGAGAATATTCTAATTTTCTGGGTAGTACCTGTATGCTTTTACTTACTCTCACACATCTGCCAGCTCATCCATACTAGTTTAGATTTGTGGGTTTTTTTTTAAATACCAACACCTTTTCTATTGTACAGTACACACACACACACACACACACACTACATGCAAATGTATTTTTGAACGCAAGCTTGTACATGGGAGTTATAGGTTTATTTTTGGCCCAAAAACACATTTCCCCTGTGCAAATTACATGATCCTATGGGTTGCACATGTGATCCCGTGGGTTGTACATGGGAATTCACATGTGATTCACATATAATTGGGCCAAATACACGTTTCCTATGAGCAAATCATGTTTTTTCATGGGTTTCTCATGGGGGTTGGCATGGATCTCACATGTGATCACATGGGTTTCACATGGGAATTCACATAAAATTTGGCCAAGACCACATTTGTCCCAAGTGCAAATCACGTTTCCTATGTGCAAAACACATTTACACATATTTTTACATGTTAAAAATCACACATGAAACATCATGACTTAACAGTTAACATTTCTGATTACTTACTGATTACAGTCATGCGAAAAATTTGTTTCGGGTCCAGTATGCAAGCGGCTTTACTTGGCATAGAACGCGAGCATTATGTATGTGGTTGGCTGAGAAAGATGTGAAGTCGTTAGTTTGCGTCACAGATTCAGCTGCGTTGATTAAGCCAGGTCGAGTTTCGGGCGTGCCAACCGTCTTTGATCTGACATCAGGACAACCGATATCGATACTATTATTTATGTCCTGATTTAGATAGCGACATTAAATTGTGCTTGCTGTAATTATTTATTGCATTGACATGTGCCTGACATTCTGGAAACCTGTCTGTGAGGTTTCAGAGACGTGTGCACACTGTGCGCCGGTCAGCCAAATTACCACTGCACAGAAAGTAAACCAGGTTGGAGCTGGCGAGTTTTCTGTGCAACTTCAGCGGAGACTTTTTCTACGAAATTGTCACTGGGTCTTGATGAATATGTGACATCTCCCCCTACCACGCCGCCGCACCCATGTCGGCGCACGTCCATCTACTAAATTGCCGAAGTGTCTGCGCACAGTGTTGCACCGCATGAAATTACCACTGCGCGGGCTGCACCAGACGAAATTACCACTGCGTGGGCTGCGCCACCCTGCGCTGCGCCAAGAAATTAGACCCCATAATGTTGAGAGCTTTTGGAGTTTCTGTAATGATAATTTTAATTAATGATTGAAAATGGGTCGTGACCAATCATTAATTTTAAGGGACTGATTGAGCCCCCCCCCCCGTTGCCATTTAACGAGCCGGCACTGATATATAGTATATCCACATAACCCCAATTCCAAAAGAGTCTGAAAACGTCTGGGAAGTGAGGAGACCAACTGCTGATGTTTTGTCTCGTGAAGGATTCTTCAGTCCTGGGTCTTCTTTGCTGGATTTTTTGTTTTATCATGTGCCAAATGTTTTCTGTTAGTGAATGGTCTGGACTGCAGGTAGCCCAATTCAGCACTGAGACTCTTCTCCTGCAGAGCTATGCTTTTTTGATGGATACAGTGAGTGGTTTGGGTTTATTTTGCTGAAATATGCAAGGCCTTCCCTGAAAGGGACATTGTCTTGATGGCAATAGATGTTGTGTTGTAAAACTTCTATATACTTTCAGCATAGCCTTTCCAGGTGTGTAAGCTCCCCATGCCATAGGCACAACTGCAACCCCATACCATCAGACATGTAGGCTTTTGAATTGTCCACTGAAAACAAACTGGATGGACCTTCTCCTCTTTAGTCTGCACGACACGGCATCTGTGGATTCCAAAGAGAATTTCAAATTATAATTCATCTGACCACAGAACAGTTTTCCATTCTGCCTCAGTCCATTTTAAATTAACTTTGGCCCAACGAAGACTGCAGCATTTGTGGATCTTGATTACATATGGCGTCTTCTTTGCCTGATACAGCTTAAGCTTGCATTTGTAGATTGCACGGCAAGCTGTGTTCACAGACAATGATTTTTGGGAGTGTTCCTGAGCCCATGCAGTGTATATCAGTGCAGAATCATGCCTGTTTTTAATGCAGTGCCGTCTGAGGGCCCGAAGATTATGAGCATCCAATATTGACTTGCGGACTTGTCCCTTGGGCACAGAGATTTCTCCAGATTCTCTGAGTCTTTTGATGATATTATGTACTGTAGATTCAAAGTCTTCACAATTTTACACTGATGAACATTTTTCTGAAATGTTCCACAAATTTTAGGCGCAGTTTTTTGCTGATGAATCTCTGTCCATTTCACCTTGTGAATAAAATCAAAATGCAATGACTTTCAGATCACTAGCCAATATAGTATTTGCAATAGAACATAGATAACATTTCAAATGTTGAAACTGAGACATTTTATATTTTTATCCACAAAATGAGCTTATTTCAAATTTTCTGGCTGAAACAAGTCTCAAAAAAGTTGGGACAGAAAAAAAAATGGGATGAAGAAGCAATAAATATGCAAGAGAATTAGCTGAAAGAACATTTAACAAGTAATTAAGTTAAGTGTGTAACATGATTGGCTATATTGTAAAAGGTATGTCTTAGAGAGTCTCTCAGAAGTAAAGATGGCCAGAGGCTCTCCAACCTGTGAAAGCTTGTGTAAAAAACTTGTGGAATACTTTAAAAACAATGTTCTCCAACATCAAATTGCAAAAGCTAAGAAGGTCTCATCATCGACAGTGCACAACATCATCAAAAGACTCAAAGAGACCGGAAAAATCTCTGTGCGTAAGGGACCATGCCTGGATGCCCGCAATCTTCGGGCCTTCCAACGCCACTGCATCACTCACCAGCATGATTCTGTCATTGACATTACTAAATGGGCCCAGGAATTCTTCAAGAAACCAATATCAGTTAAAGCAGTGCCACCTAAACCTCTATCATGCAAAAAGGAAACCATTGTTGAGCATGATCCAGAAGCACAGCCGTGTTCTTGGGCCAAGGCTCCTTGAAAATGGACTGTAGCAAAGTGGAAAAGTGTCCTGTGGTCAGATGAGTCCAAATTTGACATTTTTGTTGGAAATCATGGGTGTCGTGTCCTCCAGGCAAAAGAGGAGAAAGACCATCCCGCCTGTTATCAGCGTTCAGTTCAAAAGCCAACATCTCTGATGGCATGGGGATGGATTAGTGTATATGGTGTGGGACACTTGCATGTTTTAAAAAGCACCATGAATGCTGAAAGGTATATAAAGGTTTTAGAGCAACATATGCTCCCCTCCAGACTGCATCTATTCCAGGGAAGGCCTTGTGTATTTCAGCAGGACAATGCAAAACCACAAACTGCACATATTACAACAACATGGCTTCATAGTAGAAGAGTCCGTGTGCTGAACTAGTCTGCCTCAGTCTTTCACCAATTGAGAATATTTGGCACATAATGAAACGAAAAGTCCGTCAAAAGAGACCCAAAACTCTCCAGCAGCCCAACGACGTAGCACAAAAAAAATGAACCGACGAGCCCCCAAACAATTTTATGTCCCTGGTCTAGGGGTGTACAAAGACACAACATTGACCCTCCCGCTCTCCCACTCCCAAGGAGGGCCAACAGCACAGAAAACTGTAACTTTATGCGGTTTATTTTCTCAGTGTGGAGTAACCTTTAAAAAAAAGAAAAGAAAACAAGCTCTGAGCCCTAAAAATGACTTGTACCCAAAAACAAAAATGTGACAAATGAAAAACAGTTGGCTAACTTAAACTCCTAATTTAAAAAAGAGAAAACCACAAAAACAAAAGAGGCAACTCCCACCTACCAAAATGAATGCTCAACATTTTCAGGTGACTAAACAATAAACACAAAGCCATATTGAACAGTACAGACACACACAATTCCTAAAATTACAAAAACACAGAATTCTCGCAAGCACATCAATTTTACAAATACTGGCTCCTTTTTGGGAGAAGCAGAGGGAAAGGGAGGCCCGGGGTGCTGTAAGTTGGTGGTTTAAGGCTGAATCCAAATCTCCACCCTCTGGACTTGCAGACTGAGCCCTCACTGACGGAAGGCGTATGTAATGTGACGTCTTCACCATCATCACGTAAGTCTGCAAGAGCGGGAGTGTGCAGCATAATAAAATCAGCTGATAGACAGGCTTCGAGTCTGTTTCACTCGTTTCCGTGCAAATGCTCATCGATTACCCTCTATTTCTGTATGATGATGTTGAATTTTATATCTGGCCTACGTCATTCATGTAACGGTTCAATATTATACATTTCTGATTAGTTCATGTGGTTTTGAGCGTGTGTGAACGTGCCTTTCTTCTGTCAGCAATTCGGAAAAATTAAAACGTCACGTCCGTATTGCAATGTATCATGGGTAATTACACTCGTGAAATCTGCTGAAGTCTGCACTCCAAGCAGACTGCCTGGAAGTCCACAGAAAGTCTGCTTGAGGCCCCTTGAGTACTGGATCTGGATTTGGACAGCCCTCAGCACTCCCAGACTTCCAGTGAACGCGCCCGCTAAGTCCGCGAGTCTGCTGGTACGGAGAGGTGCGGATATTTGGATTCAGCCGAAATCTTGTTTTGTCAGGGCTCCTCCAATCAGGAAGCGTCTTCCCACTCTGCTTCACCAATGCTGCTGCTCAATCAGGTCCAGTCCAGCCAATCCGGCACCACCACTGGGACTGGAGGGAAAACAGAAGACACACACATGCACACACACCCAAAAGACACACACAGACACTGCAAGGGAGGAGGGGCAGAACAGCACTTTGTATGGATGACACATGATCCCCAGGGTCATAACAGCACTAAAAAAAACAAGCAAAATAAACTATTTGCGGAACCTTACCCAGGTTATTTTTAGTAAGGTTACTATAGATCAGTCAATAAGGAAAACGCAATTAAAAAAAAGATCTGCTCGATATCTTATCTCTAAAGGACAAAAACTAAATGTCACTTAAAACTGAATGGCTTTTTCGTAAACTGAGTTCGTAGCAGACTCGCATGTCTGATTTCTTTCTTGGATACTGCTTAAATATTGTCGTCTTGTATATTCATTAAATAAAATGTTAATTGATTTGTATATATGATGGGTCTATAAGAAATAAAATATTCTTACTCCACATCAGTCAATGTGTAAGCATTTTGTTTGAGTAGATTGTGTCTCAAACAAAAAGAAGTGAACAAAGGTCACGACCAGTACAGGTGTCAATTGCTGGATGTTGGATAGCCTATTGTTTGGCAGTTAAGATGCATGGTTTACATATGGAGTCCAGTAAATCCTTTTAACTCAGTTAATAACGAAACCCACTGATCCATAATCCCTGATTATTCACACCTACCGGACTTTTGGTGTCTTCAACTGCGCCCTGGAGTGAGAAGTCATACATGCTACAGGCTATACTCTTTATAATTAGGCACATGTGTAAAAATATATTTGTACAGTATAAAGTGAAATGCTCCAAAATCGGTAAGTCAATTATTTGTTAAAAATATATAAAAGGATTACATACCTATACCTAACATATACCTATCCAAGTAGAGATGGCAGGATATTATTTTCTTCAAGTTAGCTGCTGGTTGGAATTAATTACAGTTCACACTGACTGTGTTTAAAAGGTCTTTAGTAACCCGGTTTTGAGGCTTATCCGGGCTTTGAACATAACCGGGATATGATGTTTACATGGAACACAGAGAAACCCGGTTATTCATATCCCTGTATACATGATAAATACCAGTAACCCGTTTTCTGATCACTGCATCCTATCTGCGCAGGCGTGAGTTACATCTTTTATGTCTTTTACAACAGATTGGGCTGGAGGTGTGATTTAGAAGTAGACAAACATGAGACCTCTGTGGCTTCTAGCGGGCTTAGCGTTACTAAATACTCACGTCGCATAACAGCTATGGTTCATCCACTTCATTTTCAGCAACGGGAGGAGAGAGCGACATAAAATATTGAATACATCACCAACTTTAATAGGTATTCGCACAGAGATATAAAGAACTAGAGTGGTGACGTAGGCTATTCAATATTTATTGAATAAAGCCTAAACCTTCCTCGTATAACACAGAAAATCGCTCATGCCGGACAACAGCTCAAGTCCCATTTTTTATTTGCTGTTTTTTGATTAAATAAACATTGAATATACCGGATTTTATGCAATGGATTTTCACTGACATGGGACAAAATTTCCAGTGCCGTTGTAAAACCCCAACAAGACAATTCCAACGGCGGATATTGCCCGGGTTGAAGGTTTTACGAGTTCTCTTAGTCTAACTTTAATTAGAGCATTCTTCTGGCTGGGGTGAATCACAATAAAATTAATAATCTTTCACCGTCCGAGGACGGGGCATGAAAGCGCAATGGTTATGATGAATCTGGCTCCATAGAATAAGTAGAATACAAAATTTAGTTAGGTCCTCGTTTAAATATCTGACTCCAAAGTAGAATTATAATTGATAATTTATGGAACACCTGCGTGGATTTCGAGACAAATCTGCCATCAGATGCGGCAGCGCAAACCATCATTGCTCAGTAAATGCGTCCCCAGGGTTAATTAAACGCAACTGTCCTGGAATCAATTCGACAATACTTCCATTGGTTAGACGAGACTATCTTGCTAGCGGCATCTATGCATATAAGCAGCACGGAGCTCGAAACGTAAAAAGAACCCGGGTTTGCATAAAACTTATTACACAAACCCTAAAGGGGTAGGACATAATCCCAATCTAACTTAGAAGTATCGTTACCTACACGTCTTGGTAGGAATTTCCCCTTAAGTCCCGGTCGCAACAAGGCTAGAATATACGAGTGTTACAAATCAATGAAAATCACGCAAGCTGAAAAAGGAATAACAATAATTTAATTCACCAGGTAGGCACAACTTGGATCAAACAAATCAACGCTAAGCCAATTACCAGTTACATATAATTTAGAAGAATTTAGAATATTTTCATACCTGGAATAGATGAATGACCACGTGGAGCTAAAGTCGCCCCACGTGGTCGGGGAGAACTCAAAAGCCCCCACCCTCCGCAGAGCAAGGAGCCATGTGACTTTTCCCCACTTACCTACGCGTCAGACGTTTACAGAGAAGGGACCGGAAGAGAAGCAGAAGAAATGGGAAAAAGATGAGCGAAGAAAGAAGAGAGAAGAGAGCCAGGACAAGAAGACAGTGCGCCCCCTTAGGATCTCGTACCTTTAAAGGCTCCAAACCACACCTCCGAACAAGGTAGAGGAAGGGGTGGCCGAATCAGAGTTTTACTGGCCTAGGTGATAAGACTAATTGCATAGGGAGGAGACTAGGGTAGTTGCCCGAATGAATCTTGCAAACAAGATAAACCATAATTCCAAGGAAAATGAAACATGTGCCATTCAATTCCTTAGATTTCTCTGAAAATAAAGAGACCAAACATGATAGAAATATGTGCTAAAATGATGCAGTTGTCATGGAAAAGCCTTAAAATGGAATATTATAGCCCAATAGTGTGATAAATATATAAGAGGTTCCTTCCCAGGATATTGAACAGAAATATATTATGAATTTGATAGAGATTTAGATCGTTTTAAGCAGCTTAAATGTAACTGATCCTGACTTTAATCGAGAAGTGGTCTGTGAGTTTCAGAGGGCCAGAGCAAATGGCTCTAGGGCCGCTGGGCAGAACAAAGGAGATTCTAGGCAGGCAACAGAACATCCAGGTCGTAAAAGCTTGCCGCTAGGTCAACCAAATTTAACACATGGAATGTGCCTGTGTTCCAACAATATGAATTTTGACATGTTTTGAGTAAAATCAAGCCAAATCAAACTTTCAGGTTCTACACCGTCACATTGCATTTCCATTCAAATACACTCGTGTATACCGGACAAGCTGGTTTGCACCATGCACATAAGCAGTTGCAACAAAGCAACAAAATCAAGTTCGGCTTTCCTAAGCTGTTATAAACTGACTGAATTTAGCCATTAAATTAACGCATCGTCTCCTTGTCATTTTTACTGTAAGTGGAGTCCTGCACGCATTTTACCGTGGTTTACACTGAACATGCCCTGAACTCTGTGGTAAACTTATTGTGAAATTACAGTTAACATAACTGGCAAAAAGGCTTCAGTTTATTCGTTTATTATTAACAGTGAATTCGCGGAAAGTGGAACTGGCGCGGTTTCATACTTTTTGAGACTTCTACATTGATCCCAGTGGGGGAAACACGCTGTAGCTACCATCCTGTTATCCTTTGTGTCAGGGCAAAGATGGACTAATTGAAGACAGCAGCACTTCGAATGAAGTTGTTCTGATTTGAATACTCAAAGTATACATATTGTTATGGCCCCAATTTGTTATGGCCCCAATTTGTTATTACATTTATAACACAACAGCAACAGCAAGGGATGACAAACACAGTTTTAACAACTAAAACACATTTAATTTTTAACAAAGACAAAGACTAATAACAACCTACAACTAAAGACCAAGATTGATAAATAAGAAAAAACAGAAATAATTACGGTCCCTTTTTGGTGGGGTGGCTTGGTGATGTCCTGGATGAAGAAAATGCTCAAACACAGGCAAAGAAATCCACAAAAGAAACGTCACAGGTCTTGAACAGAATGGCAGGTCTGGTCATCTTCTTGCAATTTCTCCTACTACTTTACTGTCTCAATTCTTTTCCTTATATACTCTTTTGCAGACCCCACCCACATTTAGACCTCTTTTTTTTTAATTTTCTGAGACTTGCCCCAGACATGTCCAGGACATGTCTAAACATGACTCCAGTCTGAGCTTAACAAAAAAAGGTAAATACTGCCATCTAGTGGCCTATATTCACATTACAATATAAATTCACATATGTACATATCGACTAGTTTCTTCCAGGTATAGACCTGAGTCAGACCCCAGGCACAGTTGAATGTGAACGCTTTTTCTTTGAACAGAACAAAAACGTAGCTAACGGAGCGATTATATAAAGGTAAGGCAATCGCAGAGCTTATTCTTTAGCTTTGCCAAATAATGGAGCATAAATATTGTTGATTTACAATTCCTTATTTGTGTCCCTTTTAAGTATGAAAAGATAAAAAAGAACACGGAAAACAAGTCCCCCCAACCCAAAAAATAACATTTTTTGTCACCCACGTTTACTGTTTGCATGTGCCTCATTGGACATTTATGTACATACACATTAATCACAGCAAGAGACTGAACTCCAAATGTAGCCTAGTCAAACTGTTATGGTGACAGCATGCCAGATTTCTTCATGAATGTAATTACCATCCTTGCTGTAGGTGCTACTTTGCCATACTCATAGTTTAATGGTTACCTAGCTGCTAATTCAGTCATCAATATTCAGAGATGTTCACAAGTCTTTTTTTTTCAAGTCCAAGTCAAGTCTCAAGTCTTTGTGGGGTGAGACTTGGTCAAGTCTCAAGTCTTTGGCCACGAGTCCAAGTCAAGTCTCAAGTCTCTAAAAAATAAAAGTCTCATGTCTCTTCTTGTTGTAATGAGTCTTCCATCATCTGCTGCTATTCGGTCTACTTAGAATACTGCACAGATAAATTCAGAGCATTTACTGTATTATTATCACTCCTTTATCTATTAGCATAAAGTATCAAAGTTTCATAGTTTATTCAAAAACTCGGGCCTCGTCCGAGGCATGGAGTACAACACATATATACAAAGATTTTACATTAAACATGGTAAGGAGTCTTACATGTTACAAATCAACTAAATCATATACAGTGGTTCAATACATAAATAAATAACAAGACACGCAACACAATCTTGAAATTAATCATATTCAAAATAAAATGTAGGGAATAGATAAATATCTAAATATGTAACCTAAAACGTGAGAACCCTTCCTTGATAAATTTTATAAGCTTTATTTGCAGAGTGTAATTTTTTGGTGACCTAATATTTCAAAATTTTAAATATTAGGGTGTTTCCAATAGAATTGAGGGATATATTCTTTTCTCAAATCTTGCAAGGCAGGGCATTCAAGCAAAAAGTGAAATTCATCTCCTAATATATTACTGGTACATTGGTCACAAATACGTGCTATACGTGGTGTCTTTGAAAATCTTCCTTTTTCGACCGGCAATTTATGATTTGATGTTCTAAATTTGGTAAAAATTCTACTATAGCCTGCGGATATGTTTAAAAGATATTTTTCAACCTGGAAATCTTGCTTGAAACATTTGTATAAAATACCCTTGGAAGAATTTTCTATGGATGATGCCCATTCTTGGCGATGATCTCTCAAAACTTGTTTTACATGTAAATTAAGTAGTTTTGCAGATGAAGTATTCTGTGCTAACCAATTGCTACTCATTCCACAATTATCTAGGATAGTTTTAACAAATTTCAACCAAGGGGATATACAAATTTTATCATTAAATTTCCTTAGGATGATGTTGTACAGTTGAAAAACTAACTTTTCACGTCTACCACACAGTATTGATGACCAGAGTACTGGGTACAGTACAGAGTACTAATCAGTACTGATTAGTTGTTTGTTATATGATCACTTTAAATCGGGTACTGCAATGCAATATGAAGAAAACACAATGAATTATTTTCTTTAAAGGAAACTGTATTCTTCCAACATGAACATACACTTAAAATATATCTTGCCCCCTATTGTGCAGGCTCAGTCGGATCATAAAAAGAACAAATATACAAAAGTAGAAAATATTACACCTCACCCAGTCAAAGTCATTGTAGGCTAATTAACCTATCCTTCTAATTAGTGCAAAACATCACACTTTAGCTAAATGCAAACAACTTTTAAACAAAACACTTAAAAGTACTTTAAACACTTGTATATCTTATTTTTGTGCCATTTGCAATTAAAAATTTGTTCAAAATAAGCAAAACTATTTTTGCCACATTATCTGAGAAATACTGTAAGTTTATGAAGTGGCGATATTAAAACATGACCAGATTTGTTCCAAAGGCACATTTCTTTGCATGACAAAAATGATTCCATGCATAAACGTAAAGCTCAAAATGGAATATCATTGGGGTTATTGGCTATCTTGACTTTTTTACTAATGAAACAGTAACCCTTTTGTGGAAACAATCAATGGTGTTATTTTGCCTAGAACAAAATATTTAACATATTTAACAATTACAAACCTACAATAAGATCAGAATGGTTTATCTTATTTTTCTCTTAATACACTGGGTAAACATTAACAAGCTTGTAAGTGTCTTTCAGTGGCCTAGTGTAAGAGCTAGAAAAGTATTAGGCAACAGAATGCACATTCACCACACTATAAAATAATAATGTATAATTAGGAGACAGGGTTATTTTTAAGGCAAATGCATAACCGGAACTACATTCCGGACATACCGGCTGGGCGGAGTGATTTTGAAAGTGTATGTTTACTGCAGCTACTTCGGCACTCAAAACAGAACTTTGTTCCGAATCAGGAAGTTGTTCCGAGTATTTGCTTCATGTCTCATAATTTTACAAAATTATACATTGCGTGGTGAATGTGCAGGTCACAAGTTGTGCACGTGAGCGTTGTGGAGCTGTCTGATTGTGTATTTGATGAGTTTTGAAAGAGCGAGAGACCTGTACCTTTCATTTTCATTATGTTCTCGAAGCAGCTCGCCTCTCCCTATTCCTCCCCCCCCCCCCCCCCCCCAAATCTCAAAACAATGGGCACTAACTAAAGGTGATGTACCTATTCATATGACTATACAAATTATGGCAATAGGCCAATTTGCCAAAATGTTGAAATATCCCTTTAACGTTAGCCAGTAGATGGTGGGAACGGAACGTAGATGAATAGCATTAGCCAACTTTTTTTTTTAAACGTCATGTTAACGCCACTCCATGCAAACAAGTGTGAGAAGCAAACTAACATTCACTCATCTATTCAAATATTCAGTAACAAAGCTGGTAGTGAGCTAAACATGTTTGCTAACCGTCCATAGGCGCTAATGTGACTGACCTATCCGGGTGAGTTTTCAGGTGGCTGATAAAATTTGATGTAGTTGATCCAGCGTCTTTAATCTTGGTACTGCAGACTTTGCAGTCAGCGCTTCTTTTGTTGGTGCTGTCGTGTTTGAAAATTTCATATCCAAACCTAATTACGAAGGGTACAGCAGCAGCTGCAGGTGTGTCGGTTGCCATAGTTTCATCTGAGTTACTAGCGCGTGAGGCCGCAGGCGCGCATCCCATGTGTAATATGGTTACCATGGTTATCATGTCAAAAAGGAAGGAATGATATTAAGCTCAACAGACGTTTCAGAGTTTCCCCAATGTTCATACGCCCCCCCCCCAACATAATGATTGTTCACGAGTCCCAAAACACGAGTCCGAAGTCTTTTGAGCACGAGTCCAAGTCCTGAAGTCTCTGTGTGTGCGACTTAAGTGCGACTTGAGTTCGAGTCGCAAACTCGAGTCCCCATCTCTGTCAATATTTAGAGACTTGCCAGTTGCCGGGAAATTTTGCTCTCCATTGACAATGGGGCTGGTGGATCTGTTCATTGGCCAGTCAAAATAGAGCTCATGTAGTACGGGAGTCTGCCACTCAGAACAGCCTGATTTTCAGAGGGGCTGGATTAGCAGGATCACTGCCTAAAAATCATGGCTTTTATGTCTTGTTTTGCTTAAAAAAATTGTACAAACCTCCCCTTTGGACATCTCAGGAGATAAACAGGAGTAGTGGCTTTGATTTATTCTCAAATTTAATCTGTAGCTGGCTGGTTAGCTTGGTAAACTGAATTCCAAGTGTTACTTACTAGCTACGAAATTGACTGTGAAGTTAGAAATCATCTCTAGTTTGGCCAGAGGCAGTGTAGCAGGCATGTCAATTTGAATAGAAAGAATTGGTGAATGTTTATAAAATTCAGTCCATTCAAAATAAATAGAATGTTGGCTAACGGTTCCTACTATGCAGATGCAATCCACGGATCATTTTTAATGGACTAAATTCCAAGTGTAGTTAAACGTTTAACATGTGGTGACTGCCTGTTGAATTTCTTTGTGAATTAAATGACCATCTTTGCCTAGCCTGCTGACATTACTTTTCCATGCTCATTGTGTTAATAGCTAGCTAGGAAGTTAGTCACTTATTCAGTGGTCTGTATTTTAAAGTCTTCCAAAATAAAAATGTAATTGTGATTTTGGTGCTGCAATATGGTTTACTTTATCGTTTAATGCTTTCTGAAAAATATGTTGAGGAGACTGGGACAAGTTTATTCTCATGGCGTCATGTTATGGGCGGCGTTCGTTTTCATTTTAATCACTTCAAAGGTTTTTAGCGAGAGAGTATTTCAAGATTCTGAAATGAGTGCTTCCTCTGAAAGGTCAAACAACCACAAATAAATAAATATTATAGAGGAAGACACTGAAGATTTATGCAGCCATTACACACCATGTAAAGATGAGCCACTCGCAGGCGGTGAAGATGAAGAAGACCAAGACAGTTGATGCAGACGGGCTTTCACCTGCAATGCTAGAGTCGAGATACAGGAGAACAGTTTCATACACAGTATACACATTACTAAACATAAGCCTCCCTGGTCTCAGAGGTTTTTACTCCCTCGGGAATTCTAGGTAATGTCAGCAAAAATTGTCCAAAGAAAGAAAACTGGTGGACTGGCAATAGCTATAACTGCTATATGCAGTTAAGGCTCATTGATACGCGTGAAGCCCGGCCCAAGTACTCCAATTCAACAAAACAGCAACTGTAGCTCAAATAGCTGAACAAGTTAATGCTGGTTCTGATAGACAGGTCTCAGAATGCACAGTGCTTTACACTTTGTTGCATCCGCGGCTGTATAGCTCCAGACCAGTCAGGGTGCTCATGCTGACCCCTGTCCACTGCTGAAAGAGCCTTAAAGGGGCATGTGAGCAGGTGGCTCAAAGCTTAGACCTTCGTCTGTGAGCCCAGTGGTTGAGTGCTTGAATGTGGTGATGTCCTTTACACACTGATGTCGGTTTTTGATGCAGTACCGCCTGAGGGATCGAAGGTCACGGGCATTCAATGTTGGTTTTCGGCCTTGTCGCTTACGTACAGTGATTTCTCCAGATTCTCTGAACCTTTTGACGATATTACGGACCGTAGATGATGAAATCCCTAAACTTCTTGCAATAGCTCGTTGAGGAATATTGTTTTTGAACTGTTCGACAATCAGCTCACGCATTCGTTCACTAAGTGGTGACCATCGCCCCATCCTTGTTTGTGAATGACTGAGCATTTCAGGGAAGCTGCTTTTATACCCAATCATGGCACCCACCTGTTCCCAATTAGCCTGTTCTTCTGTGGGATGTTCCAAATAAGTGTTTGATGAGCATTCCTCAACTCTCAGTCTTTTTTGCCACTTGTGCCAGCTTTTTTGAAACATGTTGCATCAAATTCCAAATGAGCTAATATTTGCAAAAAAGTTTACCTGTTCAAACATTAAGTAACTTGTCTTTGCAGTGTATTCAATTGAATATAGGTTGAAAGGGATTTGCAAATCATTGTATTCTGTTTTTATTTACGATTTACACAACGTGGCAACTTCACTGGTTTTGGGTTTTGTACATGTAGCGGTATAAACTAGTATATTGTACGCTAAATATGTGACCCTCTGATGGCATGGGCAGCGTGTAACTGGTGGTGCAACTGCATAGTGTAAAGAATCCAGGGCTAGTCATCATGTGAGTTGGTGGAATCGTGCCATGGTGTTGTCCTCCTGAGTCGCTGGGAGCAGGGCTCTTTGCGGTGGGCTAAACAGTTTGGCGATGTTCAGGTTGGGGAAAAAATGAAACTATAAAAAACCAATGGGTACCTGAACTTCAGAACTGGACCTTGGAGCAATGGAAGAGGATGACCTGGTCTGATGAATCACGTCATTTTACATTATGTGGATCGCTTTCCAGTGGAAGAGATTCTGCCAGGATGCACTATGGGAAGAGGGCAAGCAAGCAGAGGCAATGTGATGCTTTGGGCAATGTTCTGCTGGGAAACTGGCATTCATGTGTATGTTACATTGACACATACCACTCACCAAAACACTGTTGCTGTCCAAGTACACACCTTCTGGGAAATGGTATTCCCCGATGACAGTGGCCACTTTAAGCAGAATAAAGTGACCTGCCACACAGTAGGAATGGTTTGAGGAACACAAAAATGAGTGTTAACTTGACTTCAAATTCACCAGATCTCAATCCATTCAAGCATCTGTGGGATATTCGGGACAAATCCAATCCATGGAGGCTCCACCTCATAACTTACATGACTTACAAGGATCTGCTGCTGAATTTTTGGTGCCAAATTTTACTGCACACCTTCAGAGGTCCAGTGGCATCCATTCCTCGACAGGTCAGTGCTGTTTTGGCGGCAAAAGTGAAACCTACTCAATATTAAGCCGGTGGTCATAATGTTTTGGCTGATTTGTGTGTGTGTGAGTGTGTGTGTGTGTGTGTGTGTCTGCCTGCCTGCCTGTCTGTCTGTCCAGCACAAATTAAGCCCTGCTTTTAGAACCAGTCTAACTGGACAATCGTGATCAGATATGGAACCTGATTTTCCTTGTACAAAGTTACTGGACACCAGTAATTAATCTGACCCTACAGAAGTCATTGTCAGTCAGCCATATTCTTGCTGTTCCTTTTTCTTTTTTCATCCCCTTCCCACTGAAACCAGATGAGAGAGGGGAACTGAATTATGCACTCCTGACCACCTAGGCCTGAATTCCACCGAAACAATGATTGAGGAAAAGCAATGACCCTCTGTGGTTTTTTTTTTTTGTGAGCCTGTTTCGACCCTCGTGGCCCCTCAGAGTATTACTACTCCCCCTGGATGGGATGCCAGTCCATCGCAGGTACTCCCCCAGCTATTAGTCAGGTTTCCCATTTATGGTACCCATTTATTCACCTGGGTGGAATGAGGCGTGAAGTGTTTTGCCCAAGAGCACACTGCGAGGGCCATGGCTGGGGCTTGAACTCAGGACTACGATCTCAAGTCAAGCCTACTTGACCACTGCTCTACCGCGTTAAAGAAATTGTTTAAAAAATTATGCGGTTTCGATCTTGAATTCTGAAAGATACAGTACAAGAATGTAAACAAACTAAAAATAATTATTAGGAAAGCTTTTCAATGTGACTATAACTTTTGAGATTTGCCCCTAGCAAAAAGTGTATGGCAGAAACTATGCTTTGAAAAAATGTGCTTCACGGGAGCAAAGGCAGTACCCCTCAGTCCTGATATATTGAACCAGGACAAGCCACAAATACAGTATGACCAAAGCGAATCCACATATGCAAAACCCAAACAGTTTCAAATGGCCTGGACAAAGTTTTTAAAGTCAAGATCACTGAGCAAAGGTCATTCAGGTAAGAAATCTGGACGAGGCATGGCTACCCACCCAGGCGAGTCCACATATGCAAAATGAAGTTTGTAAATAAATCTTAACAATTATCACCCTTGTTTAGCCAAGGATTCAAGAACCTTGGCTAAACAAGGGCGATACTTATTAAGATCACTAACCAGATCTTTCCAGATCTTAAGTAGAACTCCCAGGCTAAGAGAAAGATTAAAAATTTGAGTTAAAGGCTGAGCTATAACTAGAGCAGCTAAGCTCAATGGTCCAGGGTCCAAACAATCAGCTCCAGCAGACTTTTTTGAGTCAATTTTTTGGAGAGTAACAAAGATTTCCAATTCGGAGATAATACTGATAGAGAAACTATACTTTTTCAAATAATTCGGAAGCACTGTTCTTGACTGGTAAATATAATTTTGCTTTTGCTGACACCACATATTCATAGTAGGCACCAGAATTGGATGACCTGCACTAATGAAGTGGTCATTGAAGGCATTACAGATTTCCTTCTTGTCACTTATGGGACAAGAGTCAGACCTTATCTGTGTAGGAAGTGCTGGGGTGCCGTTATTCTGCAGTTATTAATTTTAATCGTTTTCAAAAATTTAGCGGGTTTTCCAGCACATATATAATGAATTAAGATAAAAGGCTGATTTAGCTTTCCTTATCATAGTTGTGCACTTATTTCTCAACGGCCTGAATAGAGTCCAATCCAAGGGAGCCCCGGTTTTTTCTAGCTTAACCCCATGCTACATTCCTTTTATTCAAAGCTTCAGATAATTCATGGGAAAACCATGCAGTACATCTATCTTTAACCCGTCGGCTCCAAACTGGAGCGTATTTGTCAGCAATGGTATTAAAGGCATTGGAGAAATATGCCAGGGCTAGATCTGGATTATAAATAATGAACACCCTATTTAAGTCACACAAATTTAAATCATACAGAAACCCCTGATTATCAAAGTTTAAAAAATTTCTCTTAAGAATGACACAAGGCTTCAGCCTATGCAGTTTCACATTCCTTACAAGGAACTAGTTAATGCACCATTTTAAAACAACTGACTGACGGTAGTACAACTTGCAAAACCTTTCACAATATTTACTTTCAACAAATAAAAAGTGCCATAGCCTGGAAGGGAATTACTCTTTCAAACTTTTCAGCCATAAGAAAATCCCTTTACAAAACAAAAGGAAGGCACCTTGAAAAAATAATATGGGAAAGGGATGTTTAAATTTGTTACTTCGTGTTTTTATTTTGCCACAGGGGTCAACAAATTTGTCTGGAATTCCTTTTGGCGCACATACTAGGGTTGGCTTCAATTACTTTTTTCAATTGATTAGTACAATTACTTTCTGGAAAGAATGTTCAATTAAAATTACTCTTTGATAAAAAAATTCAGTTAAAATTAAATTACAATAATGAAAGTGATTGATTACAATTACTGTAAATGTAATTGAAAAAATTAATTGAACCCAACCCTGGCACATACACTGCTGAGCAAAATAAACCTGCAGACTAATCCAGAATAGGGCCAATGAGATATCAGCACAATACGCTGTTGTATCATCCCTTCCAGGAGGCTAAGGGCACATTCATGACGAATAGTGCGCTTATATTTTCCTCTTATCCACTGCCATACAAGCCACAATATGATGGGCTAGGTGGATCAATCAGGCCAAGCAGCTTGGCCAAACTCTGCATTGATGGACTTGCACGTCGAAAAGCTTCCTCATTACCTCCATAGCATGCCACGATTCAATTAGCCTTGGTCTGAGGGGTTGCATTACCATTCATAAATTAGTGATTGTTCTCTGGGTAAACACAGAGGCCCCTGAGGTTTTGTCATCTGCAGTGAGGCCCTTGCTATACAGACACAAAGGCAGGGGTGTGGGTGGGGGTGGGGCGCCAGTGAGGTGCTTGGTCTGCTGGCCGATCCCTTTTGCTGGGTGCTCAACCTCAATCTTGTGATTTAGCATTAGCCTTAGCAATCTCTGAGATAAAGTGGATTTTTCTGCATACAAAAGCCTCCTGAGGCTGACCCCTGTGTTGTGCCTCATTTGCTGAGAAGGAGGCAGTAAAGAAAGCGAAGATCTTATCGCTCACCAAAAATACGTGTCATCACACCATCAACGCATTCTCTACACCCTTCTCTGCTATCTTTTTGAATGACTTTAATTTACTTATAATTTATTTGCGTCATGTTATTGAATAAATTGTCTTGAACAAAACCAACCAAAAATTCACGGTTGTCTTGTATCGTATGATATGGGTTTATTGAATACTTTCCCAAAGTAAGTCTTTTTAATTGTACTAAAATGGATGTCTTTCCTAAAACTTACAGTTCCATATGATGCATTGATGTATCTTTAAAATTTAGAATGCACCATGAATAGAAGACAGATGCATGGAATGTTATGGTGTTTTGCCAGGCATTATAGCTCTGCCAATCAAAGCTGTCAACTGGCTCCTGCATATGGTTTGACTTAAATGCAATTGGCATTTCTTACTACTTAATTCACTGGGGGGTTAACTTTTTTTTTTCGAACAGCATTGTTTCTATTCTGGAGATACCATGGTATTGTCCTGATCGCTTTTCTCTAACTTTGAATCCATTTTACTGTCTTGTCTGTATTTTCTGTACCGTTTCATCTATCTCATTTATTATCTGTCTGGGCAGGAGTGTCTATTAGACAATTGTGAGTGTAAATAAAATTAATAATCCGCAAAACTGATTCAAAGCACATTTATACGCTCATTCTCAATGTCTTGGAAATATGGCAAACAAGAGCTGAAGGAAAGTTTTAATTTTGGAAGGTTTTGAGTCTTTTTGACAGGATCTGGCTTGTCAAGCTAGAAAAATAATTTGCTTGATCAATAATTAAATTATTTCCTAACTACTCTGTTAAGCTTTTGAATTCAAATATCAATTGCAATGGAGTTGGGACGCTGTGTAAAACGTGAATTAAAACAGAATACAATGATTTGCAAATCCTTTGCGACCTATATCAATTGAGTACACTACAAAGACAAGATATTTAATCTTCAAACTCAAAAATTTTACTGTTTCTTTTTTTACAAAGAAAATTGGGCATCCTGAGGAATTCCTTTCTGCAAACACCATGCCACACAAACTCTCCAAAATGATGGAGAAACATTTCCTCGTCTATCTTCGTCTACGAATGTCACTGCATCCTTCAATGGGGACCTAACTTTCAACCTCAGTATAAAGATATTTACAAACTTCTACCCATGCTTGGTGGAGCTTCTCATTGCATATGGCATTGGTCACAGCAAATGGAAGCACTACATATATCACTGATTTGCCATAGGAAGTAGGGAAAATAACCAATGCATCTTTGTATTTCACCGGGCTGTCCAGTGCTCTCTTTTGGAAAGCTTTCGATGAAGAAATATATTGCCATTTGCTCCTAATTCCACATTGTAGCTCCCGGCTGATGCTGCCTACCATCATCGTTGCCCCCCCCCCCTGCTTTGCTAGCAGTGGAAGGAGTGCAGCAAAATTGAGCAACTGGAATCTGCTGGCAGCATCTTGCTTACTCTTGATCTGCATTTGCGCTTCTACCACAAGAAATCCCCATTGCTACACATTTGAAACCCCTTTGACATACAGTAGAGTTTGCTTTGTAATCATTTCCTGGTACAGGCTTTGAAAACCACAAGTAATTGCTATTCTCAAGCCATTTGTTGTTAAACTTCCATGTATTTTCCCTTTTCAATAAGCTAACCAAGAGGCTAACCAGCAGTTCATTAGTTAGCAACGATGCACACTCATCGCGTGATCGAAGTGTGCCAAGGAGGCAAAAAAAAGGCACTGTACCCCAGACTGAAATTCTAGAAGGGATGTGACAAACGTATAGTGACTAATCCAGTCTCAATTCAAAGCAATTTAATACTATTCATACCATTATTTTAATAAATGTATATTTTATACATTTCAAGACTTTATTTGGACTGGAGGCCAACTAGCATAATATAAAGTTCATGCATGCGCCTGTTGTGGCAGTGCCCCTTTAACCTAATTAGAGGTGAGATGCACCATCAGGTGCATTTTTTAGCATTATGTATCTTTTCCTGTCTCTTGTTGCCCTTCCCAACTTTTTTGAAACATATTGCTTTGTATCAGACTCAAAATGAGCAAAAAATTTTCAAAACGCAATAAAGCACTTTCAACATTTGATATGTTATCTTTCTACAATTCATAATTAAATATAGGGTTTAACTAATTTGCAAACCATTGCATACTGTTATAATTTACATTCTGCACAGCATTCCAGCTTTTTTTATCCCCCGCCGCGCGTTTAGCGCTCCGTACATACATACATACATATAAAAGTAGAAATTTCAAGAACCATTGACTAGATTCTTTTCATATTCGATATCTGGGTTTATCTCAGTGGGGGAAAGGTACCATTCAGTTTTGGTGAGGTTCACCTTCGTTTCAAGGTCACAAAGCTTAAATCTGAGTATCTTGGTCCGTCCGTACGAACACATAAACTTGAATTTCTTAAGAATCCTTGACTAGATTCTTTTCAGTTTTGGTACCTAGGTTCATCCCAGTGGGGGAAAGGTACCATGCTGTTTTGGTGACCTTGACCTTTATTTCAAGGTCACAAAGCATAAATTCCAATATCTTAAGAACTGTTGACTGGATTCTTTTCATGTTGGATACCTGTGACGAACCCCAAAATTCTGATGTTTCCTGGAGGTGATGGAGGTGACAGCTTGTCAAAATAAACATCGCCATGTCGATACTTCATCAACTTTTCAATTTGAAAATTGAACATTGCATACTCTAATTGCAGAAATAACAATGAAAAAGGCATTGCATATTAAAAGCCAAAAGTCAAGGATATTAAATGCTGTTGAGCTATTGCGTTGACTTTCTTAGTTTGTTATTTTTATTATCCCCCGCTGCGCGATTAGCACGAAGTGGGGGATATAGCATTGGGCTCTGTCCGTCCGTCCATAGGGACACATAAAATTGAGGCGGCGGGGGATATTGCCATGTTAGTGGCAAATGCTTGTTGTAAGTAGTGTTGTGATCCATACAAATTAACAGTACAGTTTTGTTTCACAAGGGCAACCATGGGACAGAAATACAGCTTATTTAACATTTAGGCAGCACCTGAAATGCAGGAATTTATACTTACGTGAGTACATCACCCAAAAGGGGACTAAAGTTTTACTGTAGCTTTAGGGTAATCTGAACCCTCATTTACCTTTTTCTCACTCAGTTTTAAACTGACTTGGGCTGACCCCTAAATTACCCACTGAGGCACAAATAAATCTTCGTCTGCCCGTCCAGATCCTAGTGTAAACACCATGCAACTAGGCCAAGGAGGGTCCGAGCTGAGGCGGAAGGTCTCAGCGTGTTTGCCTTAACAGCCAGGGAGAAGAAAGTCCAAGCGGTCTCCATAATAATAGGGTCTGGCTACGGTGTCAGCACAAGACCACTGCCTCAGGCCAGACATGAAGATGTCTTTCACGTTCCCTTTTAAAGTGGCCTGAAACGTGCCTTGCGGATGCTGCAGTCTTCACATCATAGCGGTTGCAATTCATCTGACTCCATATGAAATTTAGAATATAAAATTTTGTTGTACCCAATCACGGTTACCATGGGTTTGCATAAATATTGATTTGACTCCAATTTATGAATTTAGAGGTATGTTGTGCTTAGGACCCAGAACTGGTCTATGTCTTACTCCACCGGACCAAAACATCTGTACTACCCGATTCAGTGAATTAACTCAGAGGCTGGTGGTCTTATTCAGAGCGATAATTTGAGATAGACGTCAGCTATGACTGGGGATTATCGGGGCTCAAAATGAGATCTCTGCTCAGGGACCAATTTCTATTCGGTATGACAAAATTCTCCCAGAAAGTCTGTTCAGGGATCGATTTCTTTTTGGTATACTGGATTTTCTGGGCGCCAGTCCAAATAATACTCATCACAGCGTGGAACATCCACCTTATATGGCAGACCAAGCATGTTGATCAGGCATGCGTTTACAGTCCTCCGTTACCCAACTGGAAGCCAGGACTCCGAACTGGAAAATGTATGTTCGCTCAGAGTCAGAAAACCCACAAAACCAACAAATTGCAAATATCACTGTATTTTGCCAGGCAGACACAGGCTTAAATTAGAAACCAAATTATGCCGTTACAGAAAGTATAGAGAGGAAGTCAATTCATACCGGGCGCAACTCAAAACTACACATATACACAAAGTATACGAGGGAAGGATGGATACAAGCTTCCATAGCAATATAACGTCAACTTGCCCAAGATCTTCCATGACTAGATAGAAGCTAACTGCGGCATAGAGATGTGCTTGGGGGAAGTTGAATGCAATGTTCAATTGTGATACCGGCTACATACATACCGATGCACGCGTGGGAGGGCGAGGCCCCATAACTACTTTTGGCTACATCACGGCATGGAGATGCTCGCATGGGAGACCGGGTGCGGTCTTCCCTGAATCCTTTGTATCTCTCCCTTTTAAGTCCAAACTCCAGAAGCACTTCCTACAGCAGCATAAATCATTTTGTGTAATCAGGAAGGCAACCCCTCCTCAAAGGGGGTTTGGGAGGGGGCATTACCATGAGAAGCTGAAGTAGAGTTCTTTTCATACTTATTACCTCCCCCCCCCCCCCCCTAGCTTAAGCAATGATCATGTCTGTGTGTGTGTGTGTGTGTGTGTTTCTGTCACTCTGTCTGTCAGCCCGTGGCCATTACCTGGCCGCCCCCTAGGGGGAGCCAGGTTAAGCAATGATCATGTTACAAGGAGAGTTAGCTAGCTAGCTAGCTGCCCGGGATAAACTACGCCATGCCACGGGGACCAGCGCATTGTTCGTCTGTCCTTGTATTAAAATGGAGGCCGCTGCGGCTCGTAGGCCTATTTGCTTGATGCCTGAGGAGCCTGGATTGTCGTGTATTATATTGTCTTCTATGTCTGCTTAGGTAATTTTTGTATTATTTTTGCGAAATGAACATTATGTAGAATTTCTGAGAACGTTTGTGCTGTATGCAATTATTTCATTATATGTGTGTAGCTAGCATGCTAGCTAGCTACATGGAGCTCCGTGTTGTGACACGGACCCCTGCGAACCATAATCGCGATGCATTTTCATAAAACAGTATGCTAGTTTGCATTAAATAATTATGTTTCCTAATTGTATGAGATTTGTCGGTTGTGATGTAACGATTGAATTTGTGCTTTTATTTCTATTTGCGTAGCATTATTCCGCATACTTTCGCTGCATACTGCCCGTTTTTCGTTGGCGGACAAAGTGATCGCGTTGACACGGATCTTGCATGGAATTGCACAGAGCACACGGGGTCCGCTTTCCAGCCAGCTGGGCTTGCTGAAATCACCGATTTTTTTTTTTTTTTTAAAGATAGTATAACGTGTTCTATCGTCTTCTGTGTTTAGTTATCATTTTGTTTTACCTAGCTGGACACAGCTAAGCATTTTTGTGGTCATTTGTGCAGTATGAATGAATTTGACTTATATTACAAGAAGAGTTAGCTAGTTAGATAGCTGCCCGGGATAAACTACGCCATGCCTCGGGGACCAGCGCAGTTTACCGCTCTTTGTATTAAAATGGAGGCTGCTGCGGCTCGTAGGCCTATTTGCTTGATGCCTGAGGAGCCTGGATTGTCGTGTATTATATTGTTTTCTATGTCTGCTTAGGTAGTCTTTGTATTATTTTTGCGAAATGAACATTACGTAAAATTTCTGTGAACGTTTGTGCTGTATGTATGATCGTGTCTGTGTGTGTGTGTGTGTGTGTCTGTCACTCACTCTGTCTGTCAGCCCTGTCTGTCAGCCCGTGGCTGGGGCCAGGTCTGCTATCTCTGATTGCCTTGTTGAATGAGGGTTCAGAACAATTTTAATCCCTTTGAAATATGCACCATGTGATTTCAGAATCTTACTGGAGTAAAATGATACCAAACACAATATGCTTGCACTACAGTTTGACATCAAACGCCAGTTACAGTCCAGAATTACAAAGATCCTTGCTATTAATGTTACTAGTCAGCTTATGTCATATAATAAATATACTCATTGGATCTGCAACATTACGGGAGGTAATGTGAATTATTTTGCAGGTGTAGTCTCTTGACAAGTCCAGTTTATGGCACTGCGGCATTCTCTCTGCCCAAGTTGTCTCAGTCATTTTCAGGTGGCTTGCAAGACATTCAACGCTGACCTTTACCCAAGAAACTTTCCATTAACCCCAAGGCAGAGGGCTGCTCCAGTTGTCGTGTCCTAAGTTGAGCAGACCAAGTGACGCCATACAGACCCAACTTGCATCTGCTCTCATGGCTGCAGAGGTCTTTGCCAGGTGCTGGGGCCCTTAAGACAATAAAGGTCTGTTCGTCAGAGTTCTGCTTGCCACCGCGGTTTACACTAGCAAACCTGAAATGATGAAATTCAGTTGTTTTTAAACCATTCCATCCCCCAAGGGAAGGTTGGGTGGGCCAACTCTCATACTTACGCTGACTTAAGATGTATGTGCTTATTTTAAATACTTGGGACACTGCATCTGACAGTGAAATTAAAAAAAGTGATTGAAAGAAAAAAAAATCTTGAAATTACTATATTTCTATAATTCCCAAAATGTGGGCCACAATTACTGGCACTCCTAGTAAATATTATGAGACAAATGTTACAAACAGCAGTTATGAAGTTGGCCTTTATTAATGAAATTAAATTTTTCAAGCTGATTTTTGCTGTCAGGCTGATGCAGCAGGGAGTAGAGGACTTTGAAGGAGTCGGAGGGGCTGGACAGGGGTCAATATTGGGGTTGTGAGCCAGAAAGGACCAAGGAACACAGGTAGGTGCACTCCTTCGAACAGGACAGATTATGAGATTGGAAGTTGGCACTAGCAAAGCCAGTACGCGTCCAGATGAATGACTGTCGTCCTACCTAATTGGGGAGAACAAGCAACACCTGTTAACTGTGGAGTGCTCTCGGAGTGAACCTTTTGTTAATCATGAAAATGACTGAGAACAGGTCAGGACTAATATTGTTTAAAACGGATGTTTTGTCTACCCCAATTCTACTGAATTTAGCCCATGATTTCATCGCTGTTAGATCGCATATGGAGAGAAACCGTGTCTTCAGTTGCCAATTACAATAATTGGAAAACGTGTCAATAAAGGAAAATAATTGAGAACTAGTGTTACGACCCGGTCGAGGGCAGGCAGCAACAGGTAAAGACAGTAAGGGAAGGACGGGCGGGGAGAACTGTAAAAGGCAAGAATAGCACGCTGCTCAGTTACTCTGGTCCCTATCTGCCTAACCAAAGCTAAACTATGCCTACGGCTAATCTTTGAAGGTTCGCCGGGCTCGGGGCGGCTTTTAAACACTGAGCTCCCGAACTCTCAGTCCGCAAATAAAGACTGAGGGAACGAATAGTGTACCCCCTATGGAAACAAGTTTCTGCCCAGAATCACCTTTAAAAATAATAAAGGAAAAATTGCAAAGCAAAATAACAAAGAAGTGCCCCGATGGAAGGACTGTGAGATCCAGCTGGGAGCACACTGACTAACCAGAGTAGACCTAACAGCGTACAGAAAAGGGCAAGACGAGAGGGGTAGTCAGATACAGAAACCGAGGTCAAACACCGGGAATTCACCAAACAACCAAACCAAAACGCAAGGGCTAGAATTCTAGTCAAATGGGACAAGCCAAGGGTCAGCCACCACAATTCAAACAAACCAATTAAAGGGAACGGCAAGAATCGTAAATCCAGAGGCAATCCGAGTTAAAGAAGGCAGGAAAAAAAAAGTCTAACAGATTGTTAACGCTATTAATAGATCGGAAGAGCTAGTCTCCGCGGTTGACACTAGACCGCGCCTTTTTCAAGGGGTAAACCGGAAACGGAAGTATCAGACCTTAGGCGAACCAAAAAAAAAAAAAGATAACAGATTTCAAGCACAGATTCACAAATGCACGACAGGGGTCGTAACACTAGTCAGGACTATCCTAATTGCCATAAAGGGACGTGTCTGTGCCCCCCCAGTTCCCTGTTATAGCACTGGGCCTGCTTACTGGTAATTAGCGGACTTAAAATCGCATTTTTCTTCCCGGAAACACTTCAAATGGGCTCTGTTGTTTGCTCCACACGGAATTACGTATAGAAAAGGTAATAAGCAGGCTCGCCTGTTTGCCCAATAGTGGCAGTTACTTTTATGGCGCTTAAAATTATCGTGATAAATTTATCGCGCAACCCTACTGTTGATGAAGATGCCTTGGTAGCAGCCACAGAGCTAACCAGTTAGGTAGGTAGATTGCTGGCAAAATTGTAGCCTCGATCATTGGGGGTTAACTGGGGAGATCTAGCATGCGACTTGAGAATGTTTTTGCGCTGAAATTCAACAGCATTAACGTGAACGGCTGTGAATTTTATTACAGTGTTCATTCGCTCCTCTCACTGTCGTTGCAGGTTTTCCATGAACTGCCACTTCTGCGGCTTTGTCAGCACCAGTCAAGAACATTTGCTGCGGCTCCATCGTATAAGGCAGTGTTTCCCAAACCTCTCCTGGTGTTCCCCTAGTCCTGCATGCTGTAGATCTCTTCCTGCTCCAGCACAGGTGATTGAAATTATCAGTCATAATTAACCCTAGAAGCTGCTTGATAAGAAGTAAATCATTTGAATCACCTGTGCTGGAGCAGGGAGAGATATAAAGCATGCAGGACAAGGGGTATGCCAGGAGAGGTTTGGGAAACACTGATCTAAGGTATGGAAGAGGATCTTACTGGCCGTACAATGTACACTATTGTATATTTGCCCATGGTTACATTTATTTACAATATTTACAATACAATAACATGCTTGGAGACTTTACTCCTAACTCAGTATTTCTGTTGTTCCTTGAAAGGAAGGCAAAAAGAACTGGATGAGGCTCTGATTGACCTCATTGTTAAAGACTCACAACCCTTTTCAATTGTGGAGGATGAGGGTTTCAGGATGTTTGTCAAGAAACTTGACCCCAATTACATTCTTCCATCCAGAAACACACTGAAAACGATGCAGAAGCAAGGAGAAGGCTATGGTGGAGGTGAAAAAGACCAAAACAGTGAGTTTGACTGCAGAAATGTGGACTTCCATCAATATGGATGCCTACCTTGCAGTTACCTACCTCTTGATTGGTGAAAATAAGAAACTGTCCACCACTGTTCTTGGGGTGACTAAATTTGCACACACACACACACAGCAGACCATCTGAAGGAGGCTAAGAGTGCTCTTCTGCATTCATGGGGGATAGAGAGGAGTGTCACTTGTTTGGTCACTGATAATGCAGCTAATATGATTGCGTGTGCACAGCTGTTACAAGTGCGACATGTGCCTTGTTTTGCTCACACTCTGAACTTGATTGTGAAAAAAGCCATAGAACGAACCCCTGAATTGCATGCCTTGCGCCTGTAAACAAGGCAAATAGCGGGCTTTTTCAGATCTAGTTCCAATGCAAAGCAGAAGCTCTCTGACATCCAGCAGGAAATGGGAAAACCACAGATGAATCTAATACAAGAAAGAGACAAGATGGAACAGCACATTTTTAATGTTTCAGCAGCGGCCTTGTCCTCTTGAAACACCACACTGAATCCCCTCAATAGTGCTGACCTGGAAATGGTCACTGAATGTCTTAAGCTACATGCAGTTTTTTTATGAAGCAACTGTGGAGCTGTCAACTGAAGAGTTTCTGCATTCAAGATCATTCAACTAGTTAAACTTCTTCACAACAAGGTTCAAAAACACCGTGAGGAATTAACAAGCTCTACTGCTCTACAATTGGGCAGCAATATTCATAAGAACTTGAGGGAGCAATGTGGGGTGGAGCTGTAAGGGTCTTTGGAATGGCTGCTGTCCTTGATTCAAGATTCTTGGGTTTGGAAGTTCAGATAATGCAGACAAAGCCGTGAGAGCTTTGACAGTTGAGTGCTCTGCTGTCATCCGCGCAGCCTCACAAACACAAGCAAGCTGTGTGCCATCAGCACCACTGGCCAGTGAACACAGGGTAGAGAGCCTCTGGGATGGTTTTGACAGCATGGTAGGTGAGACCTCTAAAAGACAGAGTGCCACTGCTACTGTTGAGGTAAGCCCACCAAACACTCACACACTATAGTCCAAGTGATTGAACGAGGTGGTATTGCGTTGATTGTGTCATTTTCTACCGATTTAGGATCAATGCTCTCTGCGCACCATGTCTTCCCTGGAAGGAGGACCCTCTTGATTACTGGAACCAACATGCAGCAATATTCCCTCATCTGTTCGAGCTGGCCAAGACTTACCTCTCCATTCCTGCCACATCAGTGCCTTGTGAGAAAATCTTCTCAAAAGCAGGAGAAATACTGAGCAAAAGAAGAAACCGTCTCAGCCCGAGCACTGTTGAGCAGATTGTTTTTCCTAAATAATACTTAAACGAACAAGCTTCCTTTACTGAGGTCTATTTTGTGCACAAGGACCCCCTAAGAATTAAATGTCTGCTTTGTTCATAACCACCCGCAACTGACCAAAAACAAAACTTCATGTGACTAAAGCACACAAACTCGACTGTTTGAGTATAATAGCTTCTCGTTTCTTTGGACACCAGATGTTGCTGTGGAGACATGTTTTGACCGTTCCATAAGAGCAAGTCATTTTCCGAATCATTCGTTCCAAATGATTTGATCGCCCGGACGTTCCATTTCTGCCATCACTAGGCTAAACTAGAAAAACAAAAATTGGACCTAACGAGACTGACGGACACACTGGGAGGCTTAAACAAGGGGCAGACAAGACGTGGGCGCAGCAAAATACAAGACTCGGGAACCATACAAAGGAAATACTCGGAAGGCACTAAGATTTCACTATGCAGCGCTGAGTCAAACAAGGTTCCGTCTGATGGCCCCTCCCATCTCTGCTACATTTATAGTCATGAGAGGAGGCAGGTACTCGGAATGCAATCTTGACTGGAAACAGAAACAGATGGGATTCAAAAACAATTACACGAGAACCGGGTTAACAATAATGACTCGAGACAAGACGCTGAGACCGTCAATCAAACTAGACAGTTTACATTAAGATAATCTAAACGTGACACATAAAAAGCACCACGAGAGAACAAAGTAAAGCACAGCTTAATACTCAGTTAATCAGGCACAGTTTAGGCAGGAATTACTAAAGCTAGGAACAAAGGCACTCGCTAATGAGTTTATTAAGGTTAATACCACGTGACAAAATATTTACAATCACCCTCAAATAAGTGCTGGTTAGTGCGGGTTAGTAATGACCCTATCAGAGAACACATTCACTCAGAGTTTTGCGAAACCCAGAATTAACACTAGAACCGCCATGACGGTCATTTTGACCGTTTTGAAATTTGTTTGCGTCATAACTTTTCAAAATAAAAGAATACAACCTTGAGGGCCACTGACTTTTCCTAAAAGTGTCAATATTTTAACGTGCAATTGATTTTAAATAGATTACACCTACGAAGCATGAAATACCACCAAATCTACCTATTTCTGCCATTAGCGGTCTCACTGACCGTTCAGTTTTGCGGCTGTTATTTTTTCGAAAAATGTATCTTTTGGTTGCCTAGCAACTAACCGATGCCACTGTCAGAGTTGGTAGAGCAAAGCCGTCTAGAATTGTTTTATTGGGCAGCACTGGCAAAAAGTTTGAGCCAGCAGTAGCGGGAGACACTGGCACCAAAACACAGGCAGTGCCAGGTCGGCAGAAGCTGCTCACAAATTAAGACGCTGGTCACCAGCTGAAGATGCGTCAGACCCGTCTGTGGGAATTGCACCAGGACAACGGAGGTCACCTGCGCAGACCATTACGAGTAGACTAAATGCTACACCACGCCAATAAGTAAAACGCAGTGTTGTCCGACAGTCGGATAGTTTCAATATAACTCCGTGTCCGACAGTCGATTATTGTTTTTAATCTCTTAAAATCTACTGAAACTATTACACATTAAACGTGAATGATGTGATCAGAGGGCTCATTTCTTCAAGTTGGGTACCGAGAATTTCAAACAATGTTTCTGTTGAAGCTCTGCTAAATAAAGTGGGTCGACATTGGCGCGAGACTTTGAGCATTTTTGACGAATTTAGCGTCTGTCGGACAGAGATCTTAAAATACTCTGTGTCTGAAAGTTATAAGAGTTTTAATTTTTCGAGTATTCCAGCAATGTGTGGGGGATGTCTATCTGATGGAAGAAATGGTCAATTCATGTCATTTGGCTGATTCAGTGACTAGCATAAATGGTCAGACTGGGGTTGAGTGGAATAATTGTTAAAAACTGTGTGGATTGTATAATGGGATGTATGAACATTTAGTGTTGTGTGCAATGTATAAGTGAATGTACGATTAATTGTTGTTATTTATTGACTCACTGTTGGCCACTCTGGGGTTATGTGCAATATTTAGAGACTGTGTGCAATGTAGAAGGGTATGTATGGTTAACTGATGTTACTTATTGATGTTACATGGTGGTACTGATGGTCAGTTTGGGGTTAAGTGCCATAGAGACTGTGTGCAATATCTTAGGGGGAGGGAGAGAGAGAGTGACAGAGTGGGTGTGTGTGTGGAAGATAGCGCCATTGGTAGATATGCCTGATGAATTGGGGTTGGGGTTTTTTATGTATCCTGTCTAGTTGAGTTGGTGTGTATGAGCTGGATTGTGTACATGCATATGTCAATTTTGCGTAGGGTGACTGTGTATATGCATATGTCAATTTGTGTAGGGGATTGTGCATACTCTTTTGCCAATGTGTAGGGTGTATCAATGTGAATGTCTTTATGTAACCTATGTAATCTATCTCTCGATTGCCCAAGACGAATTCTCTGTTTTGAGACATTAAAGGCTAATCCAATCCAATCCAATCCAATAATTAGACATAAGAACTTGGCCATGTTTGTGTTCGACCTTCACAAACTGCAGATTGATAGCTATCGACTTTTCTTTATTTTTTTATTCGTCTGTTTTCTTTCGCTGAAGACAGACAACAATTTTTATTCGGTCTCTCTTTTGAAAATTAGTAAGATGGATCAAACAGATTCACGCTTTATTTCCACACCAGAGATAAAATAGTGCTCGTAGTCATTGAGCAAATCAATTCCATGACCATTGAGATTGTGAATTAACTATTGCACGATCAAGACTGTCGGACGCGTAATGCAAAATACTCCATGTCCAGTAGACAGCAGAAAGTAAAAGGACTGATAAGAGGGCAGATTTATAACGAAATAAAGAATAAAAATATATCACCAACAAAGAGAACATCCAAACAAGATGGCCTGCAAATAAATAAACTGCAGTGTTCATCGGTTGTTCTGTTTTTTGTTAAAATATTTTTTATTCTTTATTTCGTTATCAATCTGTTCTAATCATCCTCTTTTTTTAAGGCTGTTGGACACAGAGTATTTTGCATTTAATATCCGACAGGCATTGTACGGACTTCGTTGTATTTATAAAAATTGCCCAAATAAATTGATTGCAGAGCACATTGGATGTTCTGATTTTTGATTGAAATTTTCGGTACCCATCTTGATGAAATGAGCCCTCTGATCAAAACATTTACGTTTAGTATCTAAAAGATTCAGCAGATTTTAAGAGATTAAAAACAATAATCGACTGTCAGACACGGAGTTATATTGAAACTATTCCACTGTCGGACACGGAGTTACAAAACCAAAAACCAGTGAAGTTGGCACGTTATGTAAATAGGGGCCTTTTTACCACTGTGTTACATCGCCTTTCCTTTTAACGACACTCAGCTAACGTTTGGGAACTGAGGAGACCAATTTTTGAAGCTTTTCAGGTGGAACTCTTTCCCATTCTTGCTTGATGTACAGCTTAAGTTGTTCCACAGTCCGGGGTCTCCGTTTTCGTATTTTACGCTTCATAATGCGGCACACATTTTCAATGGGAGACAGGTCTGGACTACAGGCAGGCCAGTCTAGTACCCGCACTCTTTTACTACGGAGCCATGCTGTTGTAACACGTGCAGAATGTGGCTTGTCGTTGTCTTGCTGAAATAAGCAGGGACGTCCATGAAAAAGACGTTGCTTGGATGGCAACATATGTTGCTCCAAAACCTGTTTGTACCTTTCAGCATTAATGGTGCCTTCACATATGTGTAAGTTGCCTATGCCTTGAACATTAATACACCCCCACACCATCACAGATGCTGGGTTTTGAACTTTGGGCCTATAACAGTCCGGATGGTTCTTTTCATCTTTGGTCCGGAGGACACGACGTCCACAGTTTCCAAAAACAATTTGAAATGTGGACTCGTCAGACCACAGAACACTTTTCCGCTTTTGCATCAGTCCATCTTAGATGAGCTTGGGCCCAGCGAAGCCGGCGGCGTTTCTGGGTGCTGTTGATAAATGGCTTTCACTTTGCATTGTAGAGTTTTAACTTGCACTTGCAGATGTAGCGACAAACTGTAGTTACTGACAATATTTATTCAGATACGGGTCTCCATTCGTTTCAGGACCTGACGCACTTGTTTGATCTACCGGGCTCCTCTTTTTTTTTAAATTTGCAACTCAGAGCTTCACTCAAGGCTCATGGGGTTCCGTGGGATGTACCGTTGAAACTACATCCTCTATCTAAGTTTTTTACGATGAGAAATACTTCTAGGGGGTTTGTCTCTGCTTTGTATACATTTCTGCTTGAATCCTCAGACAAACCCCTTCCTTGTGATAGGATTTGGCGAGGGGACGTTCCAGAATTGGAGCTAGACTTTGATTTCGACTCAGTTTGGAAAAATGTCCTACTTTCGTCTCGGAACCCCAATCACCAACAAATTCATCCGAATTTTATTCATAGAACTTATCTCACGCCACGAAAATTACATCTGATGGGCCTTCTCCCGGACCCAAGATGCACTCTATGTACCGTTGGGGCACCCGGTACTTTTTTCCATATGTTCTGGGACTGTCCGCCCGTTGCCCGGTTCTGGAATGTGGTGGCTTCTCAACTTTCATTTACATTTTCCTTTGCTATACCTGTGTCTGCTACAGTTTTGCTCCTTAATGATCCATCTCAGCTCCCAACATCTAAGCAACAAAAAATAGTGATTCTTGCGGGCCTTACTGCAGCCAAGAAGTTGGTTGCTTTGAGATGGAAACACCCTCACAAACATACTCTGAGTAATTGGATTCTTGCATTTTTAGATGTAATCCCCCTGGAAATCTCTACTGCTCGTGTAAATGGAGTGAAAGAGTCCAGTATTGTGATGTGGGCGTTGGCAGCTGAGTCATTAAAAGAGCAGATTTAGCCCTTTTTATTTTGCGGATTGATGATTTTGGGGGGTGGGTATTTTGGAGGGGTCCGGGGGTAGGGGCATGGAGAGAGGTAGGGGGATGGTGGGGTTTTGTTTTGTTTTTGGGGGGGTGTTTTATTTTGTTTAGATATTTTAAGTTTCCTTTATGGGGAATCGATTTGTTTTTAATGTGTTTGTGGGTTTTTTTTTTTGGATTTGTTGTATTACATTACACAAAATAAGTGTATGTATATATATTTCAAGTACATATTACAGCTGTATTATGGTTACAATTTTGACTTTTGAATATTTGAAAATAAAAACATTTGGTCACAAAAAAAAACTGTAGGTACTGACAGTGGTTTTTTGAAGTGTTCCTGAGCCCATGTGGTGATGTCCTTTCCATACTGATGTCGGTTTTTGATGCAGTACCGCCTGAGGGATCGAAGGTCACGGGCATTGGATGTTGGTTTTCGGCCTTGTCGCTTACATGCAGTGATTTCTCCAGATTCTCTGAACTTTTTGACGATATTACGGACCGTAGATGATGAAATCCCTAAATTTCTTGCAATAGCTCGTTGAAGAATGTTGTTTTTAAACTGTTTGACAATCAGCTCACAAATTTGTTCACTAAGTGGTGACCCTCGCCCCATCCTTGTTTGTGAATGACTGAGCATTTCAGGGAAGCTGCTTTTATACCCAATAATGGCACTCACCTGTTCCCAATTAGCCCGTTCTCCTGAGGGATGTTCCAAATAAGTGTTTGATGAGCATTCCTCAACTCTCTCAGTCTTTTTTGCCACTTGTGCCAGCTTTTTTGAAACATGTTGCAGGCATCAAATTCCAAATGAGCTAATATTTGCAAAAAATTACAAAGTTTACCTGCTCGAACATTAAGTAACTTGTCTTTGCAGTGTATTCAATTGAATATAGGTTGAAAAGGATTTGCAAATCATTGTATTCTGTTTTTATTTACGATTTACACAACATGCCAACTTCCCTGGTTTTGGGTTTTGTTTATGTCACAACAGAAACACATCCATCTAATTAGAGTCATTTTGAATTTTTTTTTAAATTAGGAATTTTCTTTATTGCAACCAGTCCTGAACACATTTTCCCATTCAAAGAAAATACATACGAAGGAAAGGAAGTTTGACTCCACTGGAGCAGATTTATTTTCAATATTACAAGCACATAAACAAAACTATAAATACAAAGATAAGATAAAAATGGTAAAAAAAAAAGTATTACTTTTTGGAAGCATAGTTCTTTCCACTGCTCAACAAACCAGTACAACATCAGTTGGGATTGAAGCCAAGTCACCCTGGCCAGCGCCTTAGCCAATAAAGCTACCTGGGTTGACAAGCGGCCCGCACTCACATTGGAATTCTAAACAGCAAGTCAGCATAACACGTCACGTACCCTGGTTTCGCGCTTGTAAAGCAGCGCTCTCATTAGTACTTGCGCATAATGGCGCCAGAATTCTCAGTCAGATGCAACTGTGAAGACTACTCTGAAAACAACTGCTGAATATTTTGTGGATAATTATAGTGATATTATCAACAAGCAACCGGTTTTGAACAATGGAATTGCATAAAAAGTTTCAAATGGTCTTATTTCATTAAAATAATTTAAACGATCATGAAACACATGCATTGTTTCCAATCCCTGAGTAAAGAGAAGCAAGGGAAGTCTGGAGTGATAATCGCTTTCCATGTTACTTGTGATGAGATGCACCTTTATGCAAGCGAAACGGAAACTTCATTGCACAAGGATTTTAATTCCACGTGAGAATCTCATTAAGCATTCGATGAATAATTACAGACTACGGTGAATAAGCCTAGAAAATGCGTGAGACCTACGCCGAATGCGTGAGACTTGGCATCTCTGATTTACTTGCTTAGTGCTTGAATTGCGTTCGGTTGAGGTAAAAATGGTTAACATGAATTTTTTACAGAGTTTTTTCTCATTAAGTGGTTATGCTGCATGACTATGTTGCTATGAGGACACATGCTATATTTATTACGCTAAACGATTGCCCTCAGTACCTGGGGAATTTGGGTTTAAGAGGTTAAAGAACCCAGTCTTAAAATCTAAAGAATTGCAGGTCAGTGTTGACAATTCCACAATAAGGAGAGCAGTGGCGTGCACAGACATTATGGGGGGCAAGTGCTGAGGGGGGAGGGGGAGGGCACTTTTTTGCACACGTGGAACATGTTATTATAGAGTGAGATTAAAAAAATAAAATAAACATCACACGCACATGTTCAATGCAATTCATGACTACTGTCATTCATCACAAGAAGGCACATGGGTAGCCCTTATGGGGATATTTTTCTCAGGCAATGGGGAACTGCCTGAGTTTTCTTTATGTGTTCATTTATGTTGCCTAACAAAACCTACACAAAAGAAAACGTTCAGCTTAACAGATAGATTTGCAAAGTCGACCGACATTGTTTGTGGTGGTCGTCCTATCTCATTGTTTGGGCTATAGCATTAAACTAGCTAATCAGGTGACCAGTCGGCTAAAAAATGCTCAGTTGTTTGGTGCTGTATGAGCAGTGGCGTACCGTCAGATGCCAGGAAGGCCTTCAGTAACATCACTCTTTTCCGGATAATTGCTCTTAAACTGTTTGCTATCAGGTTTGATTGATTAACAATCAAACAGTTAATTAACAGAATAGCCACCACCAATGCGTGACACGTAATGATTAAGAAAGGCTAGTTACAAAGCGATTGCCAGTTGGCTATGTTAATATAATTGATGTGAATCCGCAAGGATGACAATCTGCCAAAAATCCTAAACTTTCGCGGACTTCACAGCAATTATTTTCGTCTTCACTCAGCTGTGCTACTACGCACTTTAGCTGCCACATTCAGAGTATATAGAACGGATTCTCGTGGCTAATTGCTCAATGAACGTCGCGAATTAATTTACGCAGATTCAGAAATTATAAAGACTTTTTTTTTTTCCGTAGCCATTGGTGTGCGGAAGTAAGTTAAACGCCGTATAATTTCGTAGTGCAGTGTATAACATGGCTTTCAAAAACAAGTTAGATTCTCCTCGGTTCCTCCAATCAGTCTGAGCAACGGTTGCTAATCGGGGAGGTAAACTGCGAGAGGTGTCTGTCATTACGAAGTGAAAGGTGAGGTTACTGCTGGCCCAGTGTTTCTGCCGACGGACCGTCACTGTGTATGAGACATGCTACTGCACAACAAAATGATTACAGGTTGGGCTTGGAGGGCAAACTGTACAATTTCACTTGATCTGTGTGTTACCTGGCTGGTGGGGCACAAGACTTTGGCTTCCAGTCGCTCAGCTGATAATCCTGCAGCGCATCTACAGTATATGCACTGCGCGCGTGTTCACGTGACAAAGGAAGAGAGGTCGGAAGTGCGTGAAGAGGTGGCCCATTTCGGGGCATTTTTTTTCAGTAGTTTTTAATCACACAGCTTTTCTAAAAGATCATTTCAACATTGGCCCCACTAAAGTGTTAATGATAATAATAATAATAATAATAAAAAAAAAACAAAATTTCAAAAGGGCACTTTCATTGATAAAGGGCAAAGGGGAAAGTGCTGTAGCACCACCTAACGTCTATTTGTGCACGCCACTGAAGAAGAGACTGGGCAAAAATGGTATCCATGAGAGAGCTTCAAGGCTGAAAACCACTGACCAAAAAGAACTCAAAAGCTCATCACACATTTGCCAAAAAAAAAAATCTTGATGACCTTAAAAATTTTGAATAATTCTGTGTGGAATGATAAGTCAAATGTAACACTTTCTTAAAGACTTAGGTCCCATTACCTCTGGTGTCAGGCTAACATACTGTGCCACATTGAGATCATCACAACACTAGCCCAACACGGCGTGGTAGTGTGATGATCTTGGGCTGATTTGCTGCTTCAGGACTTGGAAACTTTTCATAAATGATGGAACCTTGAATTCTGCTTTTTACCAGGAAATCCAGGAGGAGAATGTCTGCTTTTCTGTTCATGATGTAAAGCTCAAGCATAGTTGTACTGTATTATGAAGCAGGACTGTAACCTAAAGCACCCAAACAAGTTCAATAGTAAATGGCTCAAAAGAAGCGAAATGAAGCCTTTGGAGTGACCTTGTAGCAAAGTTAAAACTTAAATCCAACTGAGATGCTCTGTATGTGTGTGTATGTGTGTGTCTGTGTGTGCAGGCATTTCACTCTTGAAAACCATTCAATGTGACTGAATTAAAATAATTCTGCTTCGAATAAGGGGCACAAATTCCTCCTTAATGTAAACGACTGATTGCCAGTCATCACAAATGTTTGAGTTCCACTGTTGCCATCAAGGGTGACACAACTACTCATTAAGTTTAGGGGCAATTATTTTTTTCATGTGGGTGATCTAGATTTTAAATTACTTTTTACCTTCTAGAAATCAAATGCACATTTCATTGCTAAATATTGCTTTTACTCAGGTTGTGTTTAGGCCTGTTTCCACTGAAGAAGTTCCTGGTAGTATTTGGGAACTACTGCAGGAACGTCCTCTCACCCGGCCCTCTCAACTGCCGTGTCTCCACTGAGAGGACGAAGTTAGGAGAAACTCCTTTTAAAAATGCGACCCCTTGTTGTGTGCTGAGTTTTAAAAATGCCGGCTATTTTGTCGCCTTCTGTTGATGTCACATCCCGCCCTGAGTGAATCCAATCAGTGCCAAGTAAATCCCAAGCCCCACCCAGGAGTTTTTCGGTCCATTCATAGTACCTACTCCGAGGCAGGGACTTTTTTACCCCCTGTAAAAGTTCAGGAATTCCTTCGGGGGTGGTTCCGGCGGTGGAGACATGCAACAATGGCCCCGGCTCCGTAAAATTACCCCAAAGTTCCTGCTGAGGAAATGGGCTTCTTGTCTTTGATTAAATCAAAAGGCTCCTCAGAGCCTGTAGTCAGGCTGGGTCTAAGCCTGGGCCAATCCCAACCGGCCTGAGTAATTAGTTGGATGATCTGAACAAATAAGCAAATTTGAGGAACTCGGGAATCAGGAAAATACTTTTTCACTGCACTGTTCCCTACAAGTCTGAAATCAGATGGCCTAAAAATATGCAACTATATATATACAGGTGACAACTTAGTGGAAAACCTACAAAAGAAGTCATAGTAAGGTGCTGAACCTTGACAAACAGGCGGATCATTTTAACAAGCATTCAAATAGTCTATATGTAAAATGTTTCTGGAAGGATGAAATATGTTTCTTCCTAGAGATTTTTCCTTATTTGGTGTTTGATCATGGTGGCGGAGGGCACTGTTCCATAACACGCTGTTCCATAATTTCCTGTATGAGTTCTGTTAGTTTAGGATCTGGTGACTGTGACTACTATGGCATATGCTTTGGATCATTGTCATACTCCTAAAAGCATTTAGTGGCCCCTTTTACCCTGTGGGGTTTGGGCCATTGTCATTCTGGAAGGAACCACTACCATCAAGGTAGGTATGCTTCATCAAAGGATATAAATTTGATCACACAGAATTACTCTCCATTGATTTGCAGTGACCCCTCCACCTTTAAGGGAATGGGTGCACCCAGATGATTCTGGGAAAATTGAAAAGAAGCATCTGCATTTGTGCTTGTCCACACATTCATTCAGGTTCTTTCTTTAATTTCTCATCCATCCGCAATGCTGTGAAAAAGTATTTGCCCCCTTCCTGTTTTCTTAATATTTACAATATTTGTCGCACTTAAATGTTTCCAATCATCAAATAAATTTTAATATTAGACAAAGATAACCCGAGTAAAGACAAAATGCAGTTTTTAAATGATGATTTCATTTACTGAGGATAAAAGCAATCCAAACCTACCTGGCCCTATGTGAAAAAGTAATTTCCCCCAAAACCTAATAATGCTGAGGAGGAAATTTGGCCCACTCTTCTCTGAAGAATTGTTTTAATTCAGCCACATGATGATTTTTGATCATCATGCATCAAAACATGCATCAATGCCATGCCGGACTAGGCCACTCCAAAAACTAAATTTTGTTTTTTTTAAGCTATTCAGTGGAGGACTTGCTGGTGTGTTTAAGATAATTGTCCTGCTGCTTAACGCAAGTGGGTTTGAGTTTGAGATCACAAACTGATGGTCGGACATTCTCCCTCAGTTTTTTCTGGTAGAGAGCAGAATCCATGGTCCCATAAATTACGGCAAGTCGTCCAGGTCCTGAAGCAGCAAAGCAGCCCCAGACCATCACACGACCACCACCATGTTTGACTGTTGATATGATGTTTTTTTAAATGAAATGTTGTGTTAGTTTTATGCCAGATGTAATGGGATATGCACACCTTCCAAAAAGTTAAACTTCTGTCTCATCAGTCCACAGAATATTTTCCCAAAAGTCTTGGGAATCATGAAGATTTTTTTGGCAAATGTGAGATGAGCCTTTTTCTTCATTTTGGTCAGCAGTGGTTTTCGCCTTGGAACTCTCCTATGGATGCCACTTTTGCCCAGTCTCTCTCTAATTGTTCAATCATGAACACTGACTGTGAACTGCAAGTGAGGCTTGCCGTTCTTTAGATGTTGTTCTGGATTGATATAAATGACTTTGTTTCTCATCTGTTCTTGAATTTATTTAGATTGCTAATGAATCTAAAAATAATATTAAAATTTGTTTGATGATCTGAAACATTTAAGTGTGACGAATATGCAAAAAAAAAGAAATAAAGGAGGGGGCAAAGACTTTTTCACAGCACTGTATATATCTTTAAATGCATTTCTGAAACTTTTGCTCTTTGATCACATACTTGTGTGTGTGGTTTTTGTGTGTGTGTGCGTGCGTGCGTGTGTGTATATGTGTGAGCTTGTGTATAAAATTTTTGACCTTGTGGATGTACAGCATATGCACATGTGTGACAGTGGGTTCTGTCCTAGACTGCGAGCAGCACTCTAAGGGCTGGATTTACTAAGATCCCAATTTGCGTGTACTAATTTGCGCGTGCAATCTAGAATTTTGCGCGTGGGGCTGAACCGCGGTTTGCAGGTGACTTACTAAGAGTGATTGCGCAAATGGCAACAGGTGCAAACGTGTTGGACACACCCTATTTAAATGAGGGCTTTGCGTGTTTCATGGTTTGCAGCACGGAGAGTTTGGAGAGAAGAAAGCGCAAAATGAAATTCGACCCTATGGAATTAGAGGTGTTGGTAGATGAAGCCAATAAACACGTGAATGAGCTACAGCAAAGAAATCTGACTGTCGCACAAAGGAACGCCATATGGGCGGAAATCTGTGAAAAAGTAAATGCTGTGGGTAAAACGATGCGAACAGTGAATGAAGTGAAAAGACGATATCAAGATATCCGAAGACGAACAAAAGAAAAATTGGCGTATAATAAAACATCTGCAAAGAAAACAGGTGGGGGCACAGTGGATGAGATGCCTCTGACCAGCATTGAGGAACAGGTGCAGTTAACGTTCTGCGACACGCAAGTCACTGGAATTGCCGGGTATGACACACTGGACCAAACAGCAGAACAAGGTAGGCGCACAATAATACTGTATAAACACACTTTTTCTGAAAAGATATTTATTTAGTAAGTGAAAAATGAATGTACCTCCTGTGGTTACATTTTGCTGTCCTTTAACTCAAATCCCAAACAAAAAACATTTATTTTTTACATGTAGAATCTTCAGCAGAAGTCCAGCCATCCACCTCAAATCCCCCCAGAGCAACCGCCACCCCTGCAGAGCCTTGAAAGGGTCCCGAGGACATTGATCTGGAGTTCCTGGAGGAACAAAAGAAACAGTCTGCAGCCATTCAGACAATTGCACGGGAGATGCGAGCGGCGTCATTGTTGGCACGGGCGGCAAGGCGCGATACTCAGGCCATTGCCACGCACTACAGACAGATGGTCAGCGCAGTATCTGCCCTGACGATGACCGTCAATTCTGTGGCAAGAGGGCTACGGGAAGGGATGCAGGCAATGACTGCCCTCAATCCAGGTGGAGAAGCAGGCCGACCGAGTCCCACAGCGACAGCTAGGCAGCCGGGCACCGGAGAGGGAGGAGAGGTGCGCATGACGGGCAAGTTCCACCTACGTAAAAGGAAACAC
The DNA here is from genome assembly GCA_029721435.1 of Gymnothorax reevesii. Lineage (NCBI taxonomy): Eukaryota > Metazoa > Chordata > Actinopteri > Anguilliformes > Muraenidae > Gymnothorax > Gymnothorax reevesii. The sequence goes on along the minus strand of CM056573.1, from coordinate 73,317,001 downwards.
AAGTGATACATTCAACTGTCACGTTTAAGTTGTCTTCTATTGGCTGTGAATATTTTTTTTTTTGTATAAAATGGGCTGCTTTTTTCATTTTTTTCCACCATAAATGTTAAGACTATAGCCTATTACATTTTCTGACTGAAACAATGTGTCTTTAATATGACTTTGCGGGACTTAACATAATTAGACGTGAATGAGTATTTCTTTTGATAATGTTTGGAATTCAGAAAGTGACTTCAGTCTTTTTTTCAATAAATGTTGATTTGCTCAACTTTGCAATGTTCTGCAGTTTGTTGGGTCACACTAGCCAGAGGGAACGGCATTGTATTGCAATCTACAACGCATTATTGAATGAAAATAGAAAAATGCACATACCAAACAGCTCACAAGAAGTGACTCCGAATGAGATTGCTGCGTGTCTGCATCCCTGCAGCATTGGGTTGTTGCTCCATACAGGGGGGCAGGTCGGCGTTCTCCTCCGGCATGGCCTCATGCTCCAGCCCGTGTTGCTTGGCGATGTTATGTAGCATGCAGCAGGTCACTACAATCTGGGCCACTTTTTCTGGCCTGTACAGCAGTGCTCCACCAGTGCGATCCAAACAACGGAACCTGCTCTTCAGGATTCCGAAGGTGCGCTCCACAATATTCCGTGTACGGATATGGGCCTCGTTGTATATTATTTCTCCGGCAGTGGTCGGGTTGAGAACAGGTGTCAGGAGGAAGGGGTGTAGGGGGTATGCACTGTCTCCTTAAAAAACATATGAATCAATGTGAAACATGCTCTTGTTTTTAATTAAATAAATTTCGCTAAGGATTTTACAAATTGACTCACCTACAAGCAAGGCATCTCCAAACTCGCCATCTCGCAACTTGGAAAACAGAGAACTGTTTCTCAGAATAAAAGAATCATGTACTGACCCGGGATATTTTACCACAACGTTGGAAATGATGCCTTTGGCACCACAAACGCACTGCACATTCAATGAATGCGTGTGTTTGCGATTTCCGTACACGTGCTCAGTGTCTGCAGGGGGCACAAGCTGCACATGGGTGCAGTCAATCGCCCCTATAACTCTAGGAAATCCAGCTACTACAAAAAACCTTGTTTGGTCTCATTCAATAAGTGCCGAGTGCGTGGAAACCTAATGAACTTGGCCATCCGACGCGACATGGCATTTAGGACTTCAGACAGCACATCTGAAAGACGGGATTGGGAGATCCCAGCTGTAATAGCTACCGTACGCTGGAATGACCCAGATGCAAAAAAATGCAAACTTGCAAGTTTTGTCATTGCAGGTGTATTGCGTGACTCCTTCTCGTGGCTGGCTCCAAATCCTTTCTGAGTTCCCCCAACAGCTCCAAAATGGCAGTGCTGGATGGGCGATATGTTTTAATGATTTTTTTCCTCGTTCATTCCAAAAACGTTCACACGAGGGTGAAAAATGCGTTTTCTGCGTCTCCTTTCATGATTTCGATGTCTCCTTCTTGCGACAATATCTGTAGCCATGTGTGCGCAATTACGCATACAAACCGTTTGCACCTCCTTTTGACACGTGTTAAAATATAGACGCAGATTTTATTAGCAAAATTTCTTTCAGGTTTGATAAATCAATTTGCGCGTGCTAAATTAATATATTTACATTTTCTCCTCCCAACAAACGCACAATTGCGTGTAAACGCCCCATATTGCATATTCATTGTGGCAGACGTACTAACTGGATGCAGACGTGCTATTTTGCACCTTTGAAAGAGGCAACCCTTACTGTGCACTGTTAGTAAATCAGTTTGTACATTTTTTTGCGTGTGCAATGAGTTTGCACACGTATTTATACACGCAAAGCTTTTGTAGATCCGGCCCTAAATCATTAACATCACCATAACAAACAACGGTCATTCTGTTTTCCATATCTTCTGGATATAATTATCGCATTTTCCCAAGCCCGCCATAAAACGTACTGACTTTGGAGGTGCACACTCGAAGCAATCTGCCCACTCATAGTTGAAACACGCAAACATTACCATGCCAAATCCATCTCCTGACAGTTCGCTAATACAAAACCCAAAACCAGTGAAGTTGGCACGTTGTGTAAATCGTAAATAAAAACAGAATACAATGATTTGCAAATCCTTTTCAACCTAAATTCAATGAAATACACTGCAAAGACAAGTTACTTAAAGGAACAGTCCACCGTATTTTCATAATGAAATATGTTTTTCTATGAAATGAGACGAGATGATACGTACCTCTCCGAGCTTTGAGCGACCACCCAGTCAGCCAGACGCGCTGCCACTCCTGTTAGCATTTGTAGCTAGACTCATTGTGGTCAACGGTATTTTTCGGGGCTGTAGTTAGATGCGACCAAAGTCTTCCACGTTTTTCCTGTTTACATAGGTTTATATGGCCAGTGACATGAGTTCGGGTTCCGGTACGCAAATCCAAATGTGGCTTTTTCTATGCTGTGGGAAGTGCGTACTATAATGACAGGCGTAGTAACACCTTCTGCACGCTTCGACAGCGCATTGATACCTTCACCTCTGATTTCTTTTCTCTCCCACGACCCCCCCTACTTCCGTAAATACAACCAACATGACTGCACTGCACTGCTTGGTACACAGTCAGGAAGCCAGAGCTTGCAGAAAATTATTAGTAAGGGATAATTAACGAGAAGGTGTGCATTCCACGAGTTGATTATCCCGCTTATACCATGGTCATTTGCCAGCAATATCAAATTGCAGCATTAATCTGAAACGGAGATTATGCATAACCCAACATTATGCGCGATTATGCGGACTGTAGCTTATCTCCGTTAATCTCCGTTTGACGAGTCCACATTTCAAATTGTTTTTGGAAACTGTGGACGTCGTGTCTTCCGGACCAAAGAGGAAAAGAACCATCCGGACTGTTATAGGCGCAAAGTTCAAAAGCCAGCATCTGTGATGGTATGGGGGTGTATTAGTGCCCAAGGCATGTGCAACTTACACATATGTGAAGGCACCATTAATGCTGAAAGGTACATACAGGTTTTGGAGCAACATATGTTGCCATCCAAGCAACGTCTTTTTCATGGACGCCCCTGCTTATTTCAGCAAGACAATGCCAAGCCACATTCTGCACGTGTTACAACAGCATGGCTCCGTAGTTAAAGAGTGCGGGTACTAGACTGGCCTGCCTTTAGTCCAGACCTGTCTCCCATTGAAAATGTGCGGCGCATTATGAAGCGTAAAATACGACAACAGAGACTGTTGAACAACTTAAGCTGCACATCAAGCAAGAATGGGAAAGAGTTCTACCTGAAAAGCTTCAAAAATTGGTCTCCTCAGTTCCCAAACGTTTACTGAGTGTCGTTAAAAGGAAAGGCGATGTAACACAGTGGTAAAAAGGCCCCTGTGCCAACTTTTTTGCAATGTGTTGCTGGCTTTCAATTCTAAGTTAATGATTATTTGCAAAAAAAAAATTTAGTTTCTCAGTTTGAACATTAAACATCTTTTCTTTGCAGTGTATTCAATTGAATACAAGTTGAAAAGGATTTGCAAATCATTGTATTCTGTTTTTATCTACGATTTTCATAACGTGCCAACTTCACTGGTTTTGGGTTTTGTATAATAAACACTCACACACACCAATGTCGTTGAGTATGTTGTTTCGTTATACTTGTTAGTCGTAGCGCTACTTTGTGTTCGGTGATCAGTTTTTATCACTCCACCGTCGTCTTGTTTTCGGTTTGTTGTGATGCTGAAGCTTGGCGCTTCCGGGTGGGTCCTGTAGACAAGGTCCCAAACAGAGGCAATGCAACTTGGGCTGGCTTAGTAGTGCATGACCCAAGTTGCGCATACGTGGTCCCGGGTAAAATGGGTTTTGCCACCGGTAATTGCTTTATAACAGCAATTGTGCTTCATGTAACAATTCTGCTTTATAAAAGTATTGTTTTGTTGCCAAAATGTTGTGTGCTCTGGGATAATGTTCCGTACCCTGTGTTTTGTAGCCATTATACCAATGTATATTTTATTGGGAAAAAAATGGTATGTTCCAGGAAGGGGCTTGGGGGATATCAGGGCCCCATTTTCTATACCTGAGAGAGGAGTGAGTTGGGGATTGGTGATAACAGGCTGGAGCTGTAATCGCGGAATCCTAGTATTATTACTATTATTACCTTTATTTTTTTTTCCTGTGGTAGTTTTGTGTATATTTTTATATATGTATATATATATATTTTTTTTTTGTCTTGCACTGTACAGAGTACTTACAAGTTTTTGACACTTATTTTGCACTTTGGTTGTTTTGTGGTGGTATTGCACTGTAAATAAACCTTTTCGCACCTATGTGCTATTGCGGTGGAGCCATTTTTCCCGGAGTCGGGGCCCTGTGTTTAACCCTCGCCACCCTTATAGTCTGTGTGGGGCAGTGGGGCAAAAGTGACCATTTACCACCATTGACATTAACCTTTTGTGTCCCAGCTATTTGCTACCCTCATTCCTAATCTGTGCTGCATTGAGATCATGTCTCAATCTGAGTATCTCTTATGCGCAGGGCTTATCTTATCACTGTTGTCATCTCTTATCACTTCAATTTGAATCTCCTGCCTGGGATCCAGGGACCTGATTTCCTCAAGCCTCCCTTGCCTGATACTCATGTATCAAACAGGCCTCCTTTCTTTACTTATCAGCCTGTCTGATTAGTCTTTTTTAATATCAGGAAATTTTTAGTGTTAACATTTTCTTCCAATCTAAACATGGAAATTTTACTAATATATTGCCTCATATTTATTACTCTCTTAACTCTCTTTCTAATGGAAGAATGATTTCAGGCATCTCAGGAGAAAGGAATGAAAAGACTTTAACATTAATGTGTGAATTCCTGTTATTGGTTTGCGAGTACGGGATGAATTATACAATGTTGAGAATGTTTTGTGTGAACAATGTGAACAATGCCGGGGGGGGAGATGAATGGATCACTGTGCCTCTTCTGAAAAAACAGACAAAAAATCTGTTATAATTGAGCATGTTGTATAATAAAAGGTCATTGGACATTGGCTTTGGTGATGCTCGGCCAGGCCTTGAACTGTCCAAAGTTTCTGCTTGTTTTGGATGGCTTTGCCATCAGCAAGTGAAGCTAAGTGTCTGGGCAGGATGAAAGGCAGGCACTGACTGTGCTCTAGGTGGCTTCTCTTTTTCCTTTTAAATAGTACCTTATCTGGAAACATACTGTCAATGCAGTAACTAAAGCACTGCAATTCAATTTCTTAAAAAACTTGTATTTTAACTTTGTATTCATTGCATTCGATCAGGAGTACAGGATGACAAGTTGTGGAGTCAACAACTTGTCCCCCAGTGTTGTTCTGGAGGTGAACCATAAAAAGTGTGGCCATTAGTGCTCCCTCTAATAAACTAATATAACAGTGTTACAGCTCCTTGTAGAAAAGCCATCTTTGAAATGCCTCCATTATCTGTTCAATTGAATGTAGATACCCTGACCTTGGGCCTTAATTACACAGAAGTTCTGCGGGTTGTAAACCTCTGAAATCTTGCCATGTCTCCCCAGTCTAACATTAAACCACTCTAACTGAATAGAGAGAATGGAAATAAACAGGGTTGTGTTATCACAAACAAATTGCATCTTTGAGGCTGGCATCTATGTCACATCCATTATGGTGTGGCCTTTGTTTGCCAAGATTTACTTGGAAAAATTGCAGAAGGCACCAACCCAAATGAAAAACATCCCACACTTGGGTGTACTGTACTTCCCTTCTAGTAAATTGTGAATGTGACAGGTTTGGTTACTTTGAATTGCAATGCTTATTATTAGGAGAATGAGAAATAATAATGCTTAATTTCTCTGAATGTACTTGTAATGAGCTCAATTTGCATTGAATTTATCTTAAACAAAAAGAAATATGGGACAAATTTAGGAACAGTGTGATGTTATCCATGTCATGTTTGTTTGAGTGGACAAGAATTGGGCTCTCTCTATCAGGCAATAGATCACATGCTCATGAAATTTTCTTGCATTGCAAGATATCACTGGAGTCTTGGCTGGGGCTAGACGGAAGACAAAAGGTTAATGCAGTGTGTGGCAGCAGGCAACACACTTGGTCTTTTGGGATTTCAGAGAACACCCGCCACATCAAAGGCATTTTTCAGAGCGCATTTCTTCTCATTAAGCTTTGCCTGCCCTGCCTCATTTCTAAAAAACCTGCTTTAATGGCCCTGCTTCCACCCAACAATGGGCAACAAATCTTCCTTGGAAAATAGACAATTAATAGCAAAGCTGCCAATTCAAATTCTTCTGTGAGGTCAGATAATTTACACAGACACTTCAGAGTACATTACCCCTGGAACTTGAAGCAAGGGACTTAACACAGACATGTTTTGCCAGCATCTCTCTAGCAGGTTGGCTTATATATTAGCTGACTTTTTGCCAAATTATTGAGCAACGCAAATGAGTTTATTGTTCTAATGAAAAGAGTGATCAGCAGTATTTCATTTCATATATTCTTGCTTTTGGATTACGTGCAGAAAATGTTTTTACTGACTTTGTGAGGCCATGCCTCTAGCCCTCAGCCCACCAGTCTAAGCAGACCCAGACTGTATTCCTCATTCCCTTAATCATTGTTTGCATCTGTGCATAATTGCCACTGGGTGGTAGTAATGCGTATATAAGACCGGGTCTTTCTCTTTGTGTGATGTGAAGTCTCGTAACTTCATGCCTGTGTTGCATTTCTAGTCTTGTATAGATGTATTTCCTGCATTTTGCATGTATTTCTGTATTTACATGGATGTTTGGCTATGTAAACTTGCCCAGTCTGGTTATGGTTCCTATATAGGACACTGTCTCTCTGGTGCTTTGTGTTACGCTGATGACTTGACTTTGATTTCTCCATCTAGATGTTGTATGAAAGGATTGTAAAATATTTGTGATGAATTTGCCAAGGAATATTGTGTCATCTTTAACCCCTCAAAGAGTGCCAGTATATGGTTCAATTGTAATCCTGGGGGCACCCCGAGGGCTCATAGGTCTAAGTGCGCACACCATAAAGACTGTGTCCTTCCCGCTGCGACCTGGGTTCGATTCCGACTCGAGTCATTTGCTGCATGTCTTCCTCAATTCTTCTTTCCTGTCTCTCGACACTGACTAACTATCAAAAACAAGGAAAAATTCCTTAAAAAATAAATAAATAAATTGTAATCCTGGTACCTCAAGCAAGATAACTCTGCTGTACATCTCGGTCATGTTATAGGTCATGATTGTAACATCAGGAACATTAATCAATGGATCAATCACCTCATTTCCAGCTCCAATACTATGTTGGCTAAATTTAATATGTGCGCCTCGAGTACAAAGGCCAGGTTACTCCAAACATATTGTACCTCATTTTATGGCTCGGTGCTGTGGAATTGGAATAGCAATCATAGTCTGCATTTCTATGTTTCATGGCGTAAGGCAGGGGTCCTCAGTCTTATCTAGAGAGGGCCGGTGTGGGTGCAGGCTTTCATTCTAACCATCCAGTTGTACACCTGATACTACTAATCAACCCCTGAAGTCTCTGTGAAAGACCTTGATTAGCATTATCAGGTGTGTACCAGCTCAGTTGGAATGAAAGCCTGTACCCACACCAGCCCTTTCTGGGTAAGATTGAGGACCCCTGGCGTAAGGTGTCGCGGCGTATTTCACGTGTCCCTTATGATACGCGGTTAGCATTGCTGCCTCACAGCAAGAAGGCCGTGGGTTCGAATCCGGCCTGGGTTTGCATGTTCTCCCCGGGTACTCCGGGTTCCTCCCACAGTCCAAAGACATGCATATCAGGCTAATTGGAGAAACCAAATTGCCCATAGGTATGAGTGTGAGAGCGAATGGTGTGTGAATGGTGTGTGCGCCCTGCGATGGATTGGCAGGCTGTTCAGGGTGGGTCCCTGCCTTTGCCCGTAGTCAGCTGGGATAGGCTCCAGCTCGCCCCGTGACCCTAGTAAGGAATAAGCGGGTATAGAAAATGGATGGATGGAAAAATGGATGGATGGATGTGTCGGTTTTCCATGATTATGTGCAATATTGCTAATGGTGTTAACAATTTAGTTAGTCCGTTTTACAATGGGCTTATGTATAGTCAATCATCAGCAGCTGTCAACATGAGACATCTTATGTTCAGATTGAATGTCGATACTCTGTGCTGTGACCATTCTGCTTTGAAACGCAGTTTAAAAGGAGATTTTATTGATGAAATTGCCATATGTATTGCCGAACTTTGTGAAGTAAGGGATGGCCCGAGAGTATATGACTTTGAAATGGATGATATTGTATGTATAATCACTTCACTGGCATGTATGTAAAACTTACTAGTACTGTACGTGATTAATGCTTCTCTTCCCTTTGCTGTATGTTTTCTGTGGGAATAAAATTATTATTATTATTATTATTATTATTTGAGCTCTAACTCTAACTTAGTGCTGTTTTTTGTTTTATCCAGCAATTTGTTGTAAGGAACGTTGATAGCTGTTTGTTTTTTATTTGTAATACATTTTTACTGCAGCTAATGCCCAGAGTCTGTATTACCATTAGTGTTTAGTAAAGGAATGTTGATTCCTGTTGATTACCCTGAGTAAAATCTTTGACCTCTAAATGCAATGTAACCCCTTAACTGGCCAGCCAGATTTTGTTGTTTTTTTTCTTCCAAAATGTGATACACAATATGACAACCAATGAGTAACGGTCTTTACGTCATGTTGGAAATTGTTCGAAATGGTGTCTCATTTGACTGAAATGGATACCTTTCAATGGATGGCTTTTAAGGTCAAATGCACCATTTGCTTGAACTCTGGACATGTGCATTTATACATATTTTTTAATGCACTGATCAGTGGCATGCCATGAGAGGTTCACCAATATATGACGTGCAATGATTAAAAAATGATAATGATAAAGTGATTGCCAATTTGCCACATTTATGTAATTAATGTGACATTGTAAGGATGGCAATGATCCACAAATAAACTGAAAAAAAATCTGAAAATTTGCTGACTTCAGACTCTCTAGAATTTTTTGTATTTATTTGGATTTTCAACATTCTTGCAATGTCACTCTGTGGTACGTTTTGTCTAACACTGTATAGCTGTAACTATATTCAATATTTAGAATGGATTCTTGTATGTAATTGCTTTATGAGCTTCCCAAACTAATTTACGCGAATATGCTTCATTTCATGAGCTACATGAATGCAGAATTTATAAGACATACTGACGTTTTACCTCGTCATGAATGTGGGAAAGAAAATGCCTGACAACTTTGTAATGCAAAAACAATGCTCTCAAAAATACATTTCAAAATCATTCCACCAATTGACTTAGCAACTGCTGCTAATCAGGCATAGTAAACTCTGAGAGTTTTTATGTAATTAAGCATTTTTAGTCGAAGTTTCCAAAGGTCTTCATTCCCCACAACAGATGATGATGATAGTGCTGATGAACATTTTTGTTTTAAATTTGAGTTCGTTTCAAACTGTCTAAGACTAGCATTTTACAAGCAAATGCAGATTAGCACAGGTTTTTAAATTTTACTTCATGAAGTATTTGTATTTGGAGTCATATGTAATCTTGGCTTTACTTGGGTATTTGACATATTTTTATGTACAGAAGAATGATGGCTTTGTAATTTGAGTTAAACTTCAGACCCAAGTGCACAGTATTGACCAGTCTGAAGCTACTGCCCTCATCCAAAAAATAAATAAGACAATAGTAATAGTAGTAATAATAATAATAAATAATAATAATAATGCTCTACAAACTCAACTCCAATTTGTGGAAAATTTTGTTTTTTGGAGCAAAAGTTGTCTGCATGAATATGCATGCAGAAAGTAAGCTTTCATCATTGTACATGTAACATGTAAAACAACTTATGGAAATGTTTAATTTTGATAAAAATAGGTCTGGATATTTCACATTATGCAAAATAATAATAATAATAATTATTATTATCCACTGCAGTAAAAAAAATGTAAAGAAATCATTTTTGTTACAATGTCCTCTGACTTAATTTTGATGCAAAGAGTAGAAAGTACGCATATCCAGTTCTATGGAGAATCTTTATTCTTTTGAAATCAAATGTCATTGTTCTACACAAAACAGCCTCATCGGATATATCTCATTTTGCCGTCACGCCCTTCATATCTTGAAAATATATAATAGCCCATTGAGCATGCAGAAAAAACTGAACTAAGATAGACATTTAGCCAATTTGGGAGAATTCCTTGCATCCAGCTTTTTAAAGGAGCTTCCCAATAACTGACCCTTGATTGTCAATTCACTTTTGTGGCACTTCATTATTTAGTATCATATTGCTATCTTAACTGATGCTTGAATTAGAACATTGCTTTTGTTTCATTATTTCATTCTGTTGTCAATGAATTGGTTATGATCATGAAATGAAATTATTAAAAATGACCCATTAAGTTAATATGCATACCAGGTTTAATTATACTTTTGCTCCATGCAGTGACTTCGTCATGTTGTCTTAGCGTCATGCCATTCATTATTCATACGGAATTAAAAGTACAATTGGGAATTAGGCCTCACTCAAATTTGTTGTTTTATCAAAGTCTTCATCTATTTCAAATTCATGATCCTCAAGCTCTGGTCTGACCTATACCCTCCAAGTCCTCATGGGAAGAGCCATTCCATTTGAAACTGTGGAGGGTGGGGGTGGGGGGTCACAGAAATAGCCCCACTTGAGAAAAATAAATTTGCTTTGTTTTCACATTTGGAGACTGGAACCCCATTAATTAGTTTGCTCTGCCTCTGCATTTAGCCACCGAACACTATAATTTCTAAGAGGTCGCTGCCTGCCTCTTCCATCTACTGTTTGTGTCTTGTGTCTACTGCTGTATGTGTGTGTGTGTGCGTGGGTGTGCCTGTTTGTTTGTGTGAGCATGTCTGTGTGTGTTTGTACGAGCACAACATTTTTTTGCCATTCCTTTCTATAGAACAGAATGAATAGTTGCAAAGTAGGGCAAGAGACATTGGACTTGAAATGTGGGATCCTCCAGGAAAGCAGAGAGACAAACGGCGCAAACCTCATTTAGTCTGATGCATTGCTGGCTTTGTTTGCGGTTGCCCCTGGTGCCGCCTCTGACTCCCCCGCACCTGTGTTTGCTCATTGGCTTTCCCCAATCTGCTAGAAAATGGCCAGTGCATGTCACATGGCAGCCAGATAGCTCAGACACCACAGGAATACAAAAGCTGGGCTTTTACCACAGTTAATCATTAATGCCATTCGGCTTTTGTCCCCATGGGCACTGCTGATAGGCACTTTGATATTTCATATTTTCCACCGCCTCAAATGGCTTCTGCTGGCTGCATGCAGTCAAATGTCTGAGGTTCTGGTTCTGGACAGGCTTCAATGTGGGGTCTTTCAGTCCATGCATATCCTCTAACATGTACAAAGCATAATATCCTTCAAAAAATTGGGTGTTTTTTTGAAGGTTACATTGGCCTCTTCACTCAATGGCATAAGCTGATCAGACGCAAAAGTTCTGGGAATTCTGCAAAGCAACGATGAGTATCAAATTTTGCTTAATATTTTTCTGTCCTGAGATTGAATACATGAATGCATGAATAAAAAAAATGTTTTTGAGTTACAAAGCATGGATTCCAAACTTTTAGAAAGACCTCTCTCATGTGGGCCTCTTAACAAGACTTCTGCAGTGAATAAAACCCTCATTAGATCATTGTTTGTGTAGCTCATTGTTGTTCTTATTCTTGTTATTTTCATGAAAGAGCCTTCATTCTGGCCTTATTTTTAGGTCATGGTTTGAATGAGAATCTCCGTGCTATTCCCAGTATAGCCAAAGGTGGTGAGAAAAAAGGCCCGGGATCCTCTTCGACTGAGAAATAAATTAAGCGAAAGAGAGTATGACCACTTTCCAACCAACTTTTGTGTGTTTTTCTTCATATCTGAGTGTGGCCTGTGTGCATTTTTGAATTTTGCGGTTGGGGGGAGTGAGCTTGGTGGTTCTTCTCTTGCTTAAGTCTGAACTTGCCAGTGTTTTGTAGATAAGGTTTGCCTCCTGTCAGTACAGTGACAAGTGCAACCTGGAATGCGTAGAGCGTGAGGTTAATATCTGGCGACACTTCACTGAATAAACAGCATCTGAAGCATGGATTAGCTACAAGGGGAGAAGTAACATCAGTCTTTCAAAAGTACATTACGCAAACAAATCTTGTCACATTTACCATTTGAAATGAACAAAGAAAAACAGCTCTCATTAAATAAAAATGATAAGATCAGGATGAAAAAAATGGTAAGATCATGAAGCTTAAATGAGATATTTTCCTGTAATCCATCCTTGCTACCCTCTGCACAGCGATAGATTAATGCAGGGGCTTACTGGGGCTTACCGGGTGTGCAGGCCCGGGGCCCAAGAATCCAAGGCAAAATAATGCTTATAGTGCTCTGATTGTTTTTGTTGGGCTTGCCATGAAGGCAATTTTTTTTTCTGCAGGTCGGTTGGTACCATTGCGTACATCAGCCAATCGCAGCTCGGCTGTGGTACCATTGTACATGCCATCAGCCAATCACAGCTCAGCTGTGCTCATGCATCAATGAGAATAGCTACGCATTCGACCTTGTCACTGTCAGCTGAGTTGCGCAAATTTGTAAATGCTTGTGTAACAATAACTATGCAAGTGCTCCACAATGCGCAAAATTACAGGTAAACTCGCTGGTCTGCTGCTGAAGTCCAACAGTCTATTTATTAGGCCTTGGCTTTGGTGAGTAATACTGCAGATCGAAGAGCAAATTTAGTGATATCAGAAAGTGAGGGCAATGTCTGACATTATTAGCTGCAAAAACACAGTCTGCTTCGCGTCCGTAGACTGTTTTAGACAGGCTCCTCTCTGAGGTATTGAGCGGATAAGCATATGCTCATCACTGAAGTACATTGGGGAGGCGTTACCAGTTAGTTTCTGAACCAGTATTTTGACTGTGGTCAAGCTTTCACCAGTTCAGAAAACGATGGTCAAACTACCGCTGCTAAAAATCTGATGCGCAAATACAGTGGATAGTGTGGTGGTCAAGTCACGTGATAAAATTGCAGTCAAAAATCGGCTTGTGGAAAGAAATAATGAGGCTTATTGAACAAAATAATTTTGTTCAGAAAAAAAACAAACAACTTCCATAAACAAACAACTTCCATAATTTTGTTCATAAAAAAAAATATAAACAACTATTTTTCAAAAAAAACATTTTTTAAATTTATTTCTCTCAATCTCTATACCTTGTTGTTCCTCACTAGGGTCTCAGGGGGAGCTGGAGCCTATCTTAGCTGCCTACAGGCAAAGACAGGAACCCACCCTGGACAGCTTGCCAATCCATCGCAGGGCACACACACCATACACTCTCACATTCATACAAATGGACAATTTAGTGTCTCCAATTAACCTGATAGGAAACTGGGGTACTGGGAGGAAACCCACGTGAACTTGCAAACGCCACACAGAAAGACCCCAGGCTAGATTCGAACCCACTACCTTCTTGTTGTGAGGAGACAAGAATTAATGTTGGCATTTCCATTAAAATTGGCATTTTGAAGTGGACAAAAAAGGAGAAAATTCAAGTTGGGAACATATTACTTGTGTAATTCAAAATGTTTCTGGAAATTAATGGTCTCAAACCATACTGCATATGCTATTGTAAAAGCATATTGAATAAAGAGAGAATGCATGGATGAATCATCAAATAAACAGCCCTCAAAGCATGTGCTTTGCAATAGGACACAACCAACTGGGGCCGTGTCTGAGGGCCTGTAATGGTTAACATTGAAAAACTTAGTGAAAAATAGCACTTGCATTCAACAATGCATGCATTCCAGTACAGGATATCTGAATAGGAAAAGACTCCATGTTGGATGTATTACAACATAAATAAATGGCCTTCAAAATTGGTACTGTGCAATGTGCAAATGCAGACAATTGAATGGGGGGGTCATGTTTGAGGGCTTACAATTCCTGCAAATCGAACAGTTTGCGAAAAGTAACACTTGCACACTATATAAAATGTATCTTAGTATAATTATACTGAATATGAAGAGATTCTGTGGCAGAATTCTTAAATAAATGGCCATCAAAGTTGGTAGTGTGCAATGCGCGAATGCAGACGATTGAATGGGTGTCATACTTGAAGGCCTGTAGTTCCTGCTAATAAAAAAGATTGTGAAAAGTAACACTTGCACACTATATAACATGTATCTTAGTATAACATCACAGAATATGAAGAGATTTTGTGGTGGAAATGTAAAATAAATAGCCATCAAAGTTGGTACTGTGCAATGTGCGAATGCAGACAATTGAATGGGAGGTCCATGTTTGAGGGCTGTTAATTCCGGCAAATCAAAAAGTTTACCAAAAGTAACACTTAAGTACCATAACACATAGATCTTAGTATAAAATTCCTAAATATGAAGGGATTCCATAGTGGAATTCCAAAATAAATGGGCATAAAATTTGATACTGTGCAATGTGTGCAATTGAATGGGGGTCCATACTTGAGGGCCTGTAGTTCCTGCAAATCAAATAGTTTGTGAAAAGTAACACTTGCATACTATAGGTCATGTGTCATAGTAAAAATTCACTGAATATGAAGAGATTAAGTCATGGACTTATTGAATAAATGGCCATTAAATAGGGAACTATTGTAATGAGTGAATGGAGACATTTGCTTGGGGTACCATGTTTGAGAGCTTGTAATTCATGTAAATCAAGAATTTAGTGAAAAAAAAACAATTGCTGACCATATTTCATGCCCTATAATATAAATTCACCGAATATGAAGAGATGCTATCATGGAATTATGAAATAAATAGCCATCAATGTCAGAACTGCTGCAATGTGCGAAAGGAGACGATTGAATAAGGGGCCACATTTCAGGGTCTGGAATTCCTACAAATCAAAAACTTTTTGAAAAATAAAACTTGCTTGCTGTACTACATATATTCTATTAATGAAAAAAACTGAATATGAAGAGATTCCATTCCAATTTTGTTACTCTTACAAAATTATTAAATAAATGGCCATCAAATTAGGCACTTTGAAGTGATCATGAATAAAAATGAATGGAAGTGTGTGTTTTAGTAATCATTAATTAAAAAGAACTTGAATACCATATTACTTGTAATATTTTAAATCAAGTGTCAGCCTACTGTACCGATAATTTTTGAATCAATTTTCATCACTTGTAGTACTTTGTGCTGCTTTGATTGAAAACAATGGGTTAGCTTGAACTTGCATTATTCGGTCCTATGGCCCACCTACATTTGATGGTTTTTGTTACAAACACAATTGCAATTGTATGTTTTTACCAAACTATTAATTCGGTTTTTTTTAGGTGTATTTACCCTCTTAACCTTCCCCCTTCACCAGAAATATCCATGTATGCCTTGGAAAATGAAATAACCTTGAACATATTGTTTATTTTTCTCTTATAGAAAATATAATAACTTGAAATTATTTGCATCAGTGAAGAATCCTTGCGCATCTGCCGGTGATGATTAGATCCGGTGCTTCTCAGTCTTGGACAATAAATGTATAGAAAAGGAGAAAAAACTGGAGCAGTCAGATAACCAAAAAGCCTTTAATGGTACGAATCAGAGAAAAGAAAAACTGGTGCGTTTTGACGTTACCACATCTTCATTAGAGTCAGACAATTCAGAATGAGTGTATCATTTAAAAGTTTCCAACAGATGTACCTCATTATTAGTCAATTAACTATGGCCAAATAAAGCATTGAATATACTGTAGAACAACCAATTATCATGTCATACACAAAAACAATTGACATATTTATACTCTGAAATTATTGTTTACAAAAAACATGAAAGGTTAAGTTCCTCATTGAGAGTGAATGGTTCAACCGTATAAAGTGTCTGAATCCAAAATGCCTCTCTGTGAAGCAAACGATTGATATTGTCACCTCCCCTCGAAAATGGGCTGATTTTCTCAATTACCTAAAACTGCATGGACACAACAGAAACGTGATTAGCTTGCACATAAGCACGTGCAATAGATATAATCAAGGTTTTTAGTCTGAATTGCTGTTTTATGCTCCGAGATACAAATTTTCAATGAGGTTTTAGTTTAACCCACATAGACTAAACCACTCAGACACTTAAGTATGTAACTCACACGCGTTGTATCACTAATGACACAAGATTTTATTTTATACTTCTTGCCAGAGCGCGGATGAATGAACTCTTCTAATTTACAAGAATTTGAGCACAATAACCACATTGATAGAAACCATAGCTCTGTAACCATAGCAGAGATAGCTCTCTGATAGGCCGAATAGATTTGCGTCATAGGGTATCCCTGCATTTTACAACTTTCAATTAATTCACCACTTTTAGACTTGAATGCTTCATTGGTACTACAGTTCCTAAGCATTCGCAAAAATTGCCCAATTAGAATATTACTAATTAAATGTTTGGGATGATTACTATTAGCCCTTAGCAAGGTGCTTCTGCTTAAGGGTTTACGTAAAATCATACTTTCAAGCCGGTTATTAACACCTTTCTACACTCTGAGATCCAAAAAATTTAAACTATGACTATTGCAATCCATTGTGGACAAGAGATATGAGGTGGTTGCATTTAAATATTCAAGGACATTTTTTAATTTGGTCACCTTACCTTTCCAAATGCATAAAATATTGTCAATATACCTATTCCATAAATAGATTTTCGAATAAAAAGGGTTAGTAGCATAATTTATAAATTAAGCTTCCCAGAGGCCCATGACACGGCATGCATATGAAGGAGCTAACACGCTACCAATAGCTGTACCTTTACACTGCAAATAGTAAGTTTCACAATACATTAAAAACATTCTTAGAAAGAATAATTTCAGTAAATGTCAATAAAAACTGGTTAGGTGGTAAAATATCTACTAGACGAGCACCAAGGTAATGGCAGAGAGCCAGTAGCACAATGTCAAGAGGAATACATGTATATAGATTCTGTACATCCAAAGTTACTAATAGATCATCCGGCATACAGTGAATTCCCTCAATTATGTTTAACACATCACCTGTGTCTCCCAAATAAGATGGAAGATCAGAAACTTACCTTTTCATGAGAAAAATCTACAAATTGAGGCAAAAGCTCAGTTAGACTGCCAATACTGGCAACAATAGGACGTAAGGGAGGATCATTAACAGACTTATGAATTTATAATATAAATGAAATATATTATAATATGATGAAAGACATAAAGCACAGGACAAATTGGATGTTTAATTGTCAAAAATTATTTTTCTTGAGATGTAATCCAACCCTTTTGCCATGAAAATTCTATATAGTTATCTATAACTACAACCCCTATTCCAAAATAGTTGGGACGAAGTGTAAATTGTGAATAAAATCAAAATGCAATGATTTTCAGATCACATGAGCCAATTTTATTTACAATAGAACATAGATAACATTTCAAATATTGAAACTGTGACATTTTACATTTTTATCCACAAAATGAGCTTATTTCAAATTTTCTGGCTGCAACAGGTCTCAAAAATACAGAGCCCCTAAGGTGTCATTGATAATCTTTTTTGGGGGGTGTTGAGAAAGCGTGCACTCACTTTGCAGAGCGTGCTCTCATTTAATTAAGACACGCGCTCGTTAAAATAGAGCGTGCCCTCGTTTACCTACATCGTGGACTCGTCTTACTAAAGTCGTGTACTCGCTGCAATTCAGTGTACCCACATAATATACATAATGAGCCCAATTTACTTGTAGCCTAAGTCAGATGGGGTTCTTTGCCATTTTGCGATGGACCTAATCAGGGTTTACCATGGGCTTGGTATGGAGTACAAGAACATACTTTCAGACTTAGCGTCCCGACATGGTATTATCATGAGTCTGAGCACGTTGAAAAGAAAGCTGAGGGCAATCGGTCTTCGCCGCCGGATGTATGATGATTTGGGTTCCGTGATTGATTTCATTTTGAACCAACTCCAAGGCCCAGGGAGGTTTCATGGGTATTGGTGGATGTACACGAAATGTGTAAGGTACGGGTTGCGGGTAAAGAAGAAGAAGAAGTACGCATCATCCTTAGTGCGCTCGATCCCGCAGCGTCCCAGTATCGCCGCCGGAGACGCCTGAGAAGGAGACAGTATTTGTCCCACAAGTAACCAAAACGAGCACTCAAATAAGTAATCCCGCACTCGTTATTTTTAAAAAACGTGATCTCAATTTATATGATTGACTCAAAACGAGGGCAAATTTTATACAAAAATCGTGCGTACACTTTAAGCGAATTAAAGACGAGAGCACGTTTTAGATAGTCGAGAGCACGACTTTATACTGCGAGCACACAATTTAGGTAAACCGAGTCCACGATGTAGGTAAACGAGGGCACGCTCTATTTTAACGAGCGCGCGTCTTAATTAAATGAGAGCACGCTCTGCAAAGTGAGTGCACGCTTTCTCAACACCCCCAAAAAAAGATTATCAGTGACACCTTAGGGGCTCTGTACAATAAAGTTGGGACACAGGCAAAAATAAAAGGGCTGAAAAAGCAATTAATATATAAGAGAATCAGCTGAAAGAACATTTAGCAAGTAATTAAGTTAACTGGCATCAGGCGTGTGACATGATTGGCTATACAAGAGAACCAATACTCAAAGTCTCTCTGAAGTAAAGATGGCCAGAGGCTCTCCAACCTGTGAAGGCTAGCAGAAAGAAAAAATTGTGGAATACTTTGAGATAATGTTCCTCAATGTCAAATTGCAAAGGCTTTGAAGGTCTCATCATCAACAGTGCATAACATCATCAAAAGATGATGAGAGACTGGAGAAATCTCGGTTTGTGAGGGACAAGGCTGAAGACCTTGATTGCCCCTGCCCATGATTTTCGGGCCCTTAGACGCCACTGCATCGCATGATTCTGTCATTGACATTACTAAATGGGCCCAGGAATACTTCAAGAAACCACTATCTGTAAACGCAGTCCGCCGTGCCATCCACAGATGCCACCGAAAACTCTATCATGCAAAAAGGAAGCCATTAATGAGCATGATCCAGAAGGGCTGCTGTGCTCTGTGGGCCAAAGCTCATTTAAAATGGACTGTTGCAAAGTGGCAAAGTGTCCAGTGGTCAAATGAGTATAAATCTGACATTCTTGTTGGAAATCATGGACGTCCTGTCCTCCGAGCTTAAGAGGAGAAAGACCACCCCTCCTGTTACCAGCGTTCATTTCAAAAGTTAGCGTCTCTAATGGTCTGGGGATGCATTAGTGCGTATGTTGTGGGACACTTGCACGTTTTAAAAAGCCCAAGGAATGTTGAAAGGTATATAAAGGTTTCAGAGCAACATATGCTCCCCTCCAGATGACATCTATTCCAGGGAAGGCCTTGTGTATTTCAGCAGGACAATGCAAAACCATATACTGCAGCTATTACAACAGCATGGCTTTCTAGTTGAAGACTCCGTGTGCTGAACTGGCCTGCCTGCAGTCCTGATCTTTCACCGATTGAGAACATTTAGTTCATAATTAAATGAAAAGTCCATCAAAGGAGACCCAAAACACTCCAGCAGCTGGAAGCCTGTATGAAACAAATGTGGGATCAAATTCCAATGGCTAAACTCAAGAAACTTGATAGATAGATAGATTTTATTATCCTTCTCAGGATAATTGTTTTCACTACTGTACTGCCATGAGAAATTACACAAACAATCTTAAAACAAAAAACTACCACAGGTGTAAACCCGCCACCGTGCACATATACATTCCCCAACATTTACAGTTTTTTCATTCTCATTAGTTCAGTTATGGCATATGGGATGAAACTTTTGTTGAATTTTATTTTCTTCCAAGTCAGCGACCTGTATCGTTTGCCAGACGGAAGGAGTGTAAAGTATGAGTTGAGTGCATGACTGGGATCGAGTGCTATGGAGTGTGCTCTGCATGCAGTGGCTGTGCTATTAAGGGCTGAGAGGTTGGGGGTGGGGACCCTAATGATCTCGACAGCTTTGTGTGTGATTTGTGTTAGTTTGTTTCTGTTGGGTGCTGACAGCATTTTGAAGAAGCAGGGGGAACAGTAAAGGAGTATGGGTTGAATGATGCTTTTATGAAGTAGCAACAGGAGGTGGGGGGCAACTGAGAGTGCTCTGAGTGTGCGGATGGCAGAGAGTCTTTGTTGGCTGCGTTTATGGATGTCAGTGGTGTGTTGCTCCAAGCTTAGTTTATTGTCCAGGGTGAGTCCGAGATATTTGTGGCTCTCCACCATCTCAACTGCTTTGCCGTTTATGCTGACAGGGTTGTGGGTGGAGCTAGCGGCTGACCTGCTGGAGGAGTCGAAAACCAGTTCTTTTGTTTTGGAGACATTTAATTGTAGATGATTGTTTGTGCACCACTGTGAGAGATATGAGATGAAGTTGTGATAGTCCACTTCTGAGTTATTGTACTTAAGTAATGTGAGTATTGCAGTGTCATCTGAGTATTTCTAGAAGGTGGAGATGGGCGAGGGCCTGATGCAGTCATTGGTGTATAGGGTGAACAGTAAAGGGCTCAGGACACAACCTTGTGGGGCTCCCGTGTGGGTGATAGCGGGTGGGGAGATGGAACTGCCCACTCTGGTGGATTGTGGGTGGTCACTGAGGAAGCTGTGTATCCAGTGGATGAGGAGGTGTGGAACATTGAGTTAAAGAAGTTTCCTTATCATCTGGTGTCGTTGGATGGTATTTAAGGCTGAGCTGAAGTCGATGAGGAGGAGTCAGGTGAAATTACCTGGTGATTCAAGGTGCTTTAGGAGGGAGTGGAGAAGACATGCCACTGCATCTTCAGTCCCTCTCGACCTTATATGCAAACAGGTTAGGGTCCAGGTGTGGTTTCACAGATGGTAGTAAGATGTTAAGAACCAGCTTCTTCAGGCATTCCATAGGTATTGATGTTAAAGCAATTGGGCGGTAATGATTGGGTTCTAATGAGCGGGGTCTCTTGGGTACCGGAATGATAATGGAAGTTTTCCAAAGGGTGGGCGCTGTGGTAGTTCTGTAGGAGTCCTGGAAGAGGGAGTGCATGATGGGAGACAGCTCCGCTGCACACTCTTTAAGGGCTCGTTCTGAGATGAGGTCTGGTCCTGGAGACTTCCCTGATTTACCTCAGCTCAACTGCTGGCGTACGGCGTCCGCAGAGAAGGGGGCGGGTTGTGATGGATCAGGGAGGGGTAGTGTCTCCAGGAGTGCCCTACAATCCTCTGAATAATCCCTGGTGTCAAACTGGGTGTAGAAAATGTTCAGGTTTTTAGCAAACGAGATGGGATCAGTTATTGTGGGTAAAGTGGGTTTTGTGTTCTGGCTGGTGAGCGTTCTCACTTTCTGGAAGGCTTGTTTTGTGTTCATTGTGCTGAATTCCTGTTCCAATTTTTCCTTGAATTGGAGTTTGGCTTTAAAAATGCCATTCTTGATTTGCCAGGTTATGGAATTGAGGGAGGCCAGGTCCTGCTGCTGGAAGGCCTTCTGTTTCTCCCTCAGGCTGTGAATGATGTGGGGGGGTAATCCAGGGTTTGGAATTACGGTATTTTTTGATTACTTTGATTGGGATTGTTGAAGAGATGCAAAATTTTATATAGTCTGTGATGATCTCCACCCTCTTATTCAGACTGCCACCAGAAAAAATGTCCCAGTCTGTACAGGCCAGTGAGCCCTGGAGTTATGCAGTGCTGTCCTTTGCCCACTGGTGGACGCTGTAGATCTCGGGTTTGCACCGCTTCAGTTCCGCTCTGTAGCGAGGAAGCAGGAAAACAGCATTGTGGTCAGAGAAGCCAAGCTGTGGTAGTGCCGGCGAAGTGTATGCGTCCAAGATGTTTCCATAACACTAGTCCAGTGTATTTCCCCCCCGTGTTGGTACGTCCACATATTGTTGGAATGAAGGCAAAGTTTTGTCGAGTCTGCAGCTATTAAAGTCACCGGTGATAAATACGGGAGCCTCGGGATATTTCTCCTGCATGTTGCTAGCTGTGTTAGCCACTAGATCTGCAGTGATGTTGACATTATCGTTTGGCGGGATATACAAGCAGTTAAAGGGGACCTATTTGGCAATATTTCCAAGGTAATATTTTGATCTTGGACTCCCCTAGAGTACTTTTGATCATTCAAAGTCCAAAACAGGGTCCTTATTTAGCTCATACTGCCATCCTCAAAAAACCCCTTTTGTAGTCCATTGTAGTCTCTGCCTGAAACGCCTCATTGGGATGGCTCTTCCGCTATGGCCCCCACTCCCCGTGTACCCACTTTCTTCTGACTGGCAAGCTCTTTGAAGGGCGGAGTTGGACGGCACGAGGCTGCAGAACGCAGTTTTGTAGGTCTGCCTCCCCAGAGTGAAACGTGAGACATGTCTGCCATCTAATAAAGAAGCGGCGGGCAAATTCAAAAATCTAACACTATACTTGAATATAGGTCTAATGAAATGAACTTGTTCTAATAAACACAGCAGCGAAAGTGGAGGACGCAGTGCGAAAATCTGGCCTCTCAAGCTCAAATTTCCTATCGGCTACAGTTTGCTACGGCAACAGTGGTGAGTACAGCGGTTTTTCTACTCTTTAGCTAGGATGCAGGGAAAGCTAGAATCCACCCTATATAGACACATTTGTAGAACGGGTCGACATGCCAAAGTGTAGACTGGAGACCGTAGAAATCTGGTGGGTCTGAGTTAAGAGGGAAACAGGGACAGTGAGGAGCAGCTAAAAGTGGACCAACAGCTGAAGGATTGCATCGGGGTGTATTAGGACCTGCTGATTCGTGTGCATAGCTGTGGTGTGTCGTTAGCGTGTAGAAACTAGCAGCTTCTCTGCTGGTATATGACGGAGGGGCGAATGCTCCAGGCTTTTTATAGAAAGTTCAGGTTGTCCCACTCCTACTGGCAGTTTTTACTCAATCATTGGAGGGAGGTTCCTTACCCCCCACATTCTCTCAAGCATCTATCTCACTTATTCTCAAGAAAGACAAGGATCCCACCCATTGTAGTTCTTATCGTCCGATATCTCTTTTGAACGTGGATGCAAAGATACTAGCAAAAATTCTGGCCCACCGGATGGAGAATTTTCTTCCAACAATCATTTCTGAACATCAAAGTTTTAGTTAGGGGTCGGCATTCATTCTCGAACATATTCCGCCTTATCAACAAAGCATTTACAAAAAATATAGATCGTATGCCTGAAGCAATTATTTCTTTAGACGCAGAGAAAGCAATTGAATGGAAATATATATTTGCAGCCTTGGCTTTGGTAAAATTTTCATTTAATGGATTAAGCTCTTGTTTGAGGATTCACAAGCAAGCGTGCAAACCAATGACTGGAGGTAAATTTTTTTTCCCCTTAAAGGAGAATTCCGGTGTGAAATTGACTTGGGGTGTATTGAAACATGTTAATGAGTACTAACCTTTGTGGAATACCCCACCTCTGTCCACAATAAACATTTAGAAATACATGGCTTTTTAGCCAAAGCTCCCAACAGGGTTACAATGGTGATGAATCGGGCATCGGGTTGCCATTCAAAGAAATTGCTATTTTTTTTCCATCATTAACAAGGCTCAAAGTAGTTCCACACTTCATTGGTAGAATTCCGAGGCCCCTGACATTTAAAATGAGGCACTGAGAACTTTGAAAATACACAGGTAGTGTATTGAAAAAGACTGTTTATGCAAACCGTACCTTGAGGTAGTTTCCAGTCGCCTCCATCTTAAAAGTCACGATAAGTCGATTGGCGAGCATGAACGAATAGATTGCAATCTGTTCCCCTATCCTTCATATTCATTTGTGCTCGTCAATCGACTTATCATGACTTTCAAGATGGAGGCGACTGAAAACTACCTCAAGGTATGGTGGAAGTTATGAAAGTTGTTTATGGTTTTTTCCTGAACAAAATGCACCCTTTATTTTGTTGAAAAAGCCTCATTATTTCTTTCCAAAAGCCGATTTTTGACAGCAACTGTATCACGCGACTTTACTCCTGCGCTATCCACTGTATTTGCACATCGGATTTTCAGTGATAGTTTGACCATCATTTTCTGAAGTGGTGATAGCTTGACCGCCAGACATGGCGCTCGGTATACGCTTATCACGCACTGCGCGTAGGGCACCAACTGCCTGGGGGGCACCAAAAAAATCAAGCCCATAAAAAAAAAACAATATTACAGTATTATTTAATATTTAAAATAAAAGTTTGTAAAGCATGCTAATAAATATAAGTAATACAAAAATAACGTAGGCTTATTTTCGCGAAAAAAGATTAATCTCCTGTGCGGCCCTCTTATCGGTCTACCTTTGGTGCCCCCACCCCATTCCCAAGTAGTTTGCTCCATTATGCTTCAATCGCAAATTTGGCGGAAGTTTATTCCGGAGATCTGGACATGTCATCGAAAAGGCATCAAGAGTCGGGGGTGGAAAAGAAAAAAAAAACTGCGAGATGATGCTCGTGCGTCACTTGCAGGTAAGACGATGTTTTAATTAACAATTATTTATTTTGTAACAGCTACGTTTACATGACCTCAATAATCCAATAGGCCCTAACTGGGAATAATGGGGTAATGGAAATAATCTGATTTGACGCGTTTACATGTACTTCAGTAAAGCGATAATCGGAAAAACCTGGTTTACGTGGTTCAGTCAATAGTTCGATTTCTTTCCAAGTACATGACGTAAAACTATTGGTCTCAGCATTGTCCTTCTCCACTCCTACCAAAAACCCGTGCTTGCTGGATGTGCGTTAGGAGTAAGGAGTGGTAGGAGAGAGTGGTGCTCAATGAATTTTCAGATGCAAATTGGAGAGAGAATTTCAGGATGTCTCGGGGAGCATTCGTGAAACTGTGCGATCAGATGAAGGATGTCATAAGCCCAGAAGAGATGACCGCTGTACCTCTAGAAATGCGAGTGGCGATTGCGTAATACGAGCTCGCTAGCTGCGGAGAGTATAGGCTGATAGCGAATCAGCTTTGTTTCCAAAAAGCGTCTCAAGTTAGCTACATCCGTTTTTCCATTTGTACACATTCGCAGATAAAGAACGAAAGAAATTGGATTAACCGTAATCATGGGCCTGTCACATTTTCCTCTGCTGAGCGAAGCTTCTCCAAACTTAAGCTCATTAAAACATACCTGCGCTCATCAATGGGCCAGGAGCGTTTAAGTGGTCTGGCTGTCATCAGCATCAATGGGGAAATTGCTCAGAATCTGTCATATGATGACCTGATAGCTGATTTCGCAGCCCGGAAATTCAGACGTGTGCCTCTGTAGGGCCTCTAACAACTGGTGCTTGCATTTTAAAATTTGTATTTAAAGTTCCTTTCTCAGAACTGTGTTTACAGTTAAAAGCAGATGTTTGTTTGTTAATAGTCGTGGCATTTATTTATTTTTTTAAATTTAGATTATTTATTTTTATTTATTTGAGTATTTGGTGACATGGTTACTGTTTTATAAAGACTTAATTATTATTTATCTCTTTATTATTATTGTTATTATTTATCTCTATCCCAGTTTTTGAACCATTAATATTAACAACTTAATTTGTAAAATAAAGCAAAACTGACAAATACTCAGATATTGTTCATTTCTGTCAGGGGTGGGGTTGGGTGGGTGGGTATGTGGCAGGGGGAGGGGGGGCACCACAAAGCATTTATGCTTAGGGCACCAAAATGGCTAGCGCCGGCCCTGTTGACCGCAGTGTATTTTGAACAATACTATTCAATTGACCGCTGGCTAAATATCGGAACTCCAAAGAAAATTGACTATATGTCTTGGTTTGTGAGGTGTGCATGTGGTTTGGACTTTTCTTTGCGGCTTTTGTCTTGGGACGATATCAAATTCCTTGGCTATCGGATTCTTTACCCAGCTGGCTGATTGAGCTGGGGCGGCACCTTCCTGGACTCTATATAAGCAGGAGGTCTGGCACACCCCTTCGCTAGTGTCTGTTTTTAGCTTCGCACTATAGCCGAAGATATCTGTAGTCAGGTTTTGTATGACTTTCTCTCATCTGATTATTGGAGTTTCTTCTCCCTTTTTGGTATCTCGCTTTGCTTCTGTGTTTCGGACTATTACATGTCCTTTGGAAGCGTGAGTACTTTCGTTTGGTCTGTGTTATTCTCTATGTTTGTACTGTGTCCGTGCTACTCATTTTCTCTCTGGTTGTTGCACTTGGCCTAATTCTACTGGCCATTACACTATAAATTATAGTGTCTCTATTTTGGTTGTAGAAACTGCGTGAAACAATTGTTGTATGAATAATAATTTCTGAAATAGGAAATTTGTTAGATATTTTTACAGGGCCCTTCTCTGTGAGTTGCGTAGAGATGGAATTTACAGTCAGACGGAGTAAACCGATGTGATACTTAATTTGATCTGCAACAATTTAATGGTAGCGCGACAGAACACTATTTTCCGAGTATATACGAAAGACTGCTCACAGTTTTGTGCTCCCACTGCACAGATGTTTCTCATTTAGTTCTGAACAGAATTTTAAGATGGGCAGTTAAAGCCCCAAGAATGTTCTGATGCTTAGTCATATTTCTGCAAAAAGGTTGGAAGCTATAAATCTTCAGAGAGCATCTTGAGAGCTTGTACCGTGAAATTGTTAATGTGAGCTCATATCTCTCATCTTTTTACGATCATGTTTATCTATAAAGTGGGTAATAAATACTTTACAATGTATACTGTATGTTTCATCATCTTTTCATAATCGCGAGTGGAAAACAAATTAAGCCTACTCTAAAGCTCAACGCCCACCGGAGGCATGAGACGCGCATCAAAAAATAGGTTCCTTGTACCAGCCAGCAGTGGTCAGCAGCTCTTTTCAGTGTAGTGTGCAATTGGCCAATGCGATACAGGGATGCAAATTGGGAAGGGTCTGCTGGGAGAGGGTATTGTAAATAATAAGTTCTCAGGCGCCTCCTGTTGGCCAGATGGGCGCTCGTTAGGAAGATTCTAAGCTTGTTCATGTTCAGGTATCCTCCGCCCTCGTTCTGAGCTTGCAAGGTTTCGACCAATGACAGTATAAGAAGTGGTGGCGACGGGCGCGTGCTTCGGAGGAGAGCCGCGAGCTGCCTCACTCTCCTGAGTTGGCAATAGAGGGCCGCACAGGCGAAAAAAAAGCCTAGTACATAGTACTCCAATTGGACATTCCAGATTTGGGTGGGACTGGAGATGCCAAAATTAAAAAATAAATAAATAAATAGTTTCCATTCATTTCAATGGAGCAATGCCCACTGGCAGGGTGTGACTCTCGGCAGATTTTTACTTTTCGCCACTGCACAATTTCTTAAGCGCCAACACAATAAAAAGGCATTTTTCTTTTAGGTTATTTGACTATTTCGCCTTGTCATGCTTGGTGGCACACATTTTGAGGCAACCTCACATGCAGTTGTTGAAGCCGATATACCTGCTTTTTAATCAAGTCACAGTTTAGAATGGAAATTTGTTATTTTGTGGGCATTTAAGTTATCAAGCGATCTGCAGTTAGACAGTACCTTACTCAAAGTACACCGGTAAGAACCTAACACTGCTAAGTCAGCTAGCTAGCTAATTTGCTGCAGAGTGAAGTAACGTGACGTGACAGGACAGTAGTGTAATTGTGATGGTGCTTGGCAAGGTGATGATGATGGAGGGTGGGGGGGGTCCTTGAAAAGGTGCTAGCCCCGGGGCCCATGATTCTTTAATGCGGCCCTGCCTCTAAATACCATTTCATTCACTTAGTGGCTGAAGGCCATTTAGCAGAATTTAACATTGAAATGATCTACTGAGTTTGAACAGAAATTATTTCTGTTATATTCATATCTTGAATTACATTTTCATTTTTTCCTCAATATATTTCACTTTACGCTAAATATAGTAGAATGGAAATAGATAAAAACACATGGATGGTTAATGGGCATTTATATTTAAGTCCGCATATTTAGTTAATTTAATTTGCACTTGCACTTAAGTTCACAAACTTTCAAGAATTTCCTTTTGAAATTAAATTTAGGATTCTATCATTTTGGTGACATGCACGATCGTCTGAGTTAATGATCAATGATAGCAAATCAGTTTTCAGACTGCCATTAGTTCAATACAGCATTTTTCCGTGCTGGCTATATAAATTATAAATATGAAGAAATATATCTACTTTGCAGTGATGTGCTGTCTTTCATCTGTTTTTTGGATTATTGTGAATTTATTTCGAGCAGTTATTCCTTGTACACACTGCAATTTTTATCAGTTGTTTTAGGACAAGGCCCTAATTTTGACGGCACATCATATATTTTTCTTTCCTTTTTATCAGTGATAACACCTTTCAGTCTAATTTAAACCATTTTCCCTCAGTGAAAGTAAGGACCTTGATAACATTTTTATATGATACTTTTATATGATATGTGTTTAAGCCAGTAAATTCAGTCATAGCAGACCTCACCAAATTTATTTGTGAAAAAAAACCACAGGGCATTTATTGTTCAGTCCATGTCAAGATAAAACAGGTTGAAGCAAAATATTTTCTACCACTTAACACACAGTAGCAGAGCCCATATCACCTGCCTCCAGTAATTTTGTCTCCTTCAATAGTTGCTTCTGATTTATATTATTCTGTCCCCAAAACACAATGACCTATTGACCAGCACAACACATTTCCCTGTTTCCCAGGTTTATTTTTCATTGTTTATCACTCATTTTGCAATCAAGTTTACATAATGGTTCTCTAGGTCCCATTTGTGATAATTGAGCATGACATACTCTATAATTTTAGCTGTGGTATTCAACCCATACTGAAAAGATTGTAAATTCATGCCTCGAACTAAAGGGAGTCAAATAGCTGAATAAAAGCAGGCCACAGTGACAGCGATGGTGGCTGTGCAGTTCAAACAAAGGTCCCTTTCAGAGAAACAGGCAGAAGACTGATGACTGGTTAAACATTGGCAACATACCTGACTAGTGCCACTGGCTGGTCACAGCCTGGGACTAAGTGGACATTGTGCTGAAGATCCATCTTTTTCTCTTTTTTCTCCCTCTCTCTTGGATTCTGTGCATTAGTACAATCAACCTTGAATGCAAGTTGGGTGATTCCGTGTCAATCGGACTAACCTTCCTGGATGACCATCTCCGAGTTTCTTCCTACTTTGATATATCATTAAGTAATCTCCCCAAATATTTAGCATACAGCTGTAATCAGTGAAAATCATACATATCCCTCATCAATCCATATTAAGACTCAACTATGACGACCAGATTCCTGTTGATTATTTAAAATTTGTTATGGCCCGTTGCTTTTTTTCCCATTTTCCAAGCCTCTGTGCATCAGCCCATGACACAAGGGTTATGATTTTATAATTTCTCCATGGTCGCTATAAGTAGTACTACTTGTGTTATTAAACTTAAACCTGTACCACTTTTGGATTTCTCATAGTAGCTCCCTCAAAATGACCCAGAAATAAGGATTTGCTCAGGAGCGCAGACCCCCCCTCCCACTTAAAGGCCTGAAACTCGAGGACTATGTGGAATTTTGATTCAATATTTGGGGAAAGAACCTCAGATACATTGAAAAATGATGTATCAAAATAGGAAATTTGGAGATGGTCATCCGGGAAGGTTAGTCCAATTGACACGCAATCACCCAGTTGTCCTTTTTTATTCATAATTTGGTAAATTAATTTTGTTGTTTGGTCCAAAATGTGATTGCTATGGAGAAAATTAAATTACAATGTAAGTTTTAGGAATAAAGAAAACAACTCCTGCATACTGGCCCTGGAATACGATTTTTTTGTTTGTTGCTCGGAGCCTTTCCGTTCTGATTCTTTTTTTCAGTTAATTTATGTAGCATGTCTCAAGTACTTTTGTCAAAGTCAGCTGAGACAATGTCTACAAATTTAGTTCACTGTTTTGCAAAATATTGTTTTTTAAACTATTTTTTTCTTTTTTCTCTGAAAATGTAATAATCTTTTTCTCTGAAACTACTGACCATTCACTTCAAATTCGGTATGGAGCTTTCGTGGGACAGTGTCTACAAAAACTATTCACAGGTTCGAAAAACATTTTTTTTTCATTAATTTTTTCTGGGTTTTTTTTTTTTCCATCTTAAAATTTTATAATCTTTCCTGAAATGACTGGCCAGATTCACTTAAAATTTGGCATGATGGTTCCTTGGGCCAATGTCTGCATAGACTATTCACAGTTTTGAAAAATATTGTTTTCTCGAATTTTTATTCAATTTTTTTTTTTTTTTCATATGAAACCTTAAAAGTCTTCTCTGAAATTACGGACCAGATTCACTTCAAATTTCATCAGATGCTTCCATGTGACAATGTCTCCAAAACTTGCATAGTTTTGAAAAACATAATTAAAATTTTTTTATTCTGTTTATTTCATCTGAAACTTCTTTGAAAGTAGTGGCCAAATTCACTTCAAATCTTGCATCGACCTTCATGGGGGATAATGTCTTCAAAGATTATGCACAATTTTTGAAAAATTTTGTTCTTTAGAATTTTTATTATTTTCAATTTTTTTCAATCTGAAATTTTAAAAATCTTCTTTGAATACAATGGCCAAATTCACTTAAATTCCCTGTAACTCACTTCGACTCATCAGACCAGGCAATGTTTTTCCAATCTTCTATTGTCCAATTTATGGAGAGCCCATGTAGGGCTGGGCGATATGGACAAATCTAATATCCCGATATCTGTGACCGAATACCTCGATATCGATATTTTGCCGATATTATTGGGACAAATGTTGGTGCTTTTGCAAAATATTTACACAATAATATTTTTATAACCATTTATTAGTAATGTTGACATAATGATGAAACAGGTGCAGGCAACAGCTTCAACAGTCTTGCAAGTGCAGAAAAATGCAACCCATTACTGTAATTCAGCCTTTAAAACCAGGAAAGCCAACACTTATTTCATATCACGATATTACGATAGTCAAAATCCGTGATGATATTTTACTTTGCATCACAATATCGATATAATATCAATATATCGCCCAGCCCTAAGCCCATGCGAATTGTATCCTCACTTTCCAGGTCTTAGCTGACATGAGTGGTACCCAGTGCAGTCTGGTTCAAGATTCAACGTGTTGTGCGTTCAGAGATGCTCTTCTGCATACTGAGATTGTCACCTGTGGTTGTTTGAGTTAATATTGCGGTTAGATCAGCTGGAACTGATCTGGCCATTCAAGTCTGGCCATTCTTCTCTGACCTCTGGCATGATCAAGGCATTTTCGCCCAGAGAACTGCTGCTCACTGGATATTTTCTCTTTTTCGAACCATTCTCTGTAAAGCCTGGAGATGGTTGTGCGTGAAAATCCCAGTCGATCAAAAGTTGCTGAGATACTCAAACTAGCCTGGTCATTGTATGAGGCTAGCCATTTGACCAGTGGCGCCCCCAGAAAATTTTCATAGGGGTGGCCCGATGGGGCCAGTAAAAATCTTAGGGTGGCACAGCAAATTGGTCCTTCTTGTGATAACCTGGATTCAGTTCCAGCCCGTGGTCATGTACTGCATGCCCCCCCACCCCCCCACTCTCTTATATCTTTCCGGTCTACCTACAGCCGAATTTAAAAAAACACTCACAAAAAATAAAGACACAAGATCTTTCCTAGGCTATGTCCTTGACTCCCTCTCGTTAAAAAGACAATATGTATTCTACAAATTTGCCTCAAGTTTCAGAGAAACACAAACATTTCCAATAGTTTTCAATACAGCTTTTTTTAGAAACAACAACTTTAATAATAGTAATAATTAAAGTAGTATGAGTAGTAAGT
Source organism: Gymnothorax reevesii (assembly GCA_029721435.1). Classification (NCBI taxonomy): domain Eukaryota; kingdom Metazoa; phylum Chordata; class Actinopteri; order Anguilliformes; family Muraenidae; genus Gymnothorax; species Gymnothorax reevesii. The sequence goes on along the minus strand of CM056573.1, from coordinate 73,285,256 downwards.
GTTTTCCATTGTAATTCGATTTGTAATATTGGCCAATGAACATTTCTATTCAGACAATTCTTAGTCTGAACTACTAAGGTAAATCAAAGGTTTTATATAATTACCATGAAAATGCCTCACTCTGTTGACACACCATAACCACAGACTCATCCAAATGATTTTACCTTGCATCCATCCATTTCACTATCAAGGGCACACTGATAAATTCACCTGTTGGTCCAGGGACAGGTTGGTAGGGGCTGGCCTAATCTAGCTGAGTCTTCACCAGTCTCTGTGGCTGCTGCCTGTTTGACACTTTCGTGCAAAATTTCTGTGTCTTGTTGTTCCTCCCTTGTAGGGATGTAGTCATGTTCTGGCTCTGAGTCTCTTCTCTTCTCATGTTATCTTGCTGCAAGAACTACAAACACCGCTGCTTCGCCGCAAATGGATTTGTTTCATTTTCAGTGCGATTACTGATACGGTATCAGTATCATTCTATATAGAGAGGCTAGCTAGCTTTATAGCTAATTAAACCTCTCCCACGTTATCTGGCAAGCTAGCTAGCTGTTGCTAAATGTATTTCTTCATAAAGTCCACAAGCTCACTAGCCGAATTAATAAGCCAAATGGCAACGGAAAACAGTGTCACTAGCTGGTTACGTTTGGCTATATTCGGTGTCCAGTAACGCAACATTTACACTGAGAATAAAAAACTTCAGTGTAAAGTGAAGCTAAGAGCAAGGCCTCTATGAGTTCCAGAAGTACCTTTTTTAGATGACGCGAAACACACGCTGCAAGTCACATTGGAACAGTTAGCTAATCTAGAGGTCATAGATAAGCTGGGTAGCTGCTGAAATAGCCATGGTTTAGCCTTGGAGCCAGATGCCCAGCTGTGCTAGCATTGATAACCCGCGCGTATGTTTGCCACAGAAGCAAACATTTGGAATTCCCTCCGAGTTCAAAATGTAGGGTGACAGATCAGAAATGTGCCTGTGTGAGGAAGGAAAATAAAGGTCCACCAGGCTTGCTAGTAAGCTTAATGTGGCGTGGCTAAGGTGCGTCAAAAATCTGAGCTGGGCACCGCTCGTACTCATAGGGGTGAGTCAACTGTCACAACTTCCCAGCGGTGTACAGCGTTTGTCTTGCAACCTCTTCACGGATATAAACAGTGTTCGACCCGCCACCTTAAGCAACTTGGCGGGCTCTTTTCATTTACTAGGACAGATGTGACCCAGCAGCCCGGCCAGAGCGAGCTATGTAGCATCGAACGGAGTTGGCTTCTTAGCCTAGTTCGTAAGCAGTAGCTGGCATGGTAGCTTCGAGCTCCAGGAGCATGTTTAGCAACCAGGTTCCATTCGGCTCGCCTGAGCTCCAGCAACGGTCCACCTTTTTGACCATTCTTGGTTTAGCCGGGAGGCGGAGTCTGGTGAGTGGCAAATTGGCGACCAAATGAGCTTCACAGTGGATATTCAGAAACCTGAGTAATGTCACGGAGGCTACGCCCATGTTATATACAGTCAGTGCTTTGGGGGGCAAATGCAAATGTTGAAACTAAGAAATTTACAATTTTATCCACAAAATGAGCTCATTTCAAATTTGATGGCTGCCACAGGTCTCAATAAAGTTGGGACAGGGGCCTGTTTACCACGGTATAGCATTCCCTCTTCTTTTTAACACAGAGTGGAGGCGTCTGGGCATTGAGGAGACAAGTTTCTTGAGTTTAGCCATTGGAATTTGATCCAACTCTTGTTTAATACAGGCTTCCAGCTGCTGGAGAGTTGTGGGTCTCCTTTAACAGACTTTTCCTTTAATTATGCACCAAATGTTCTTTATCAGTGAAAGATCAGGACTACAGGGAGGCCATTTCAGCACATGGACTCTTCTGATACGAAGCCATGCTGTTGTAATAGCTGCAGTATGTCGTTATGCATTGTCCTGCTGAAATACAGAAGGCTTTCCCTGGAATGAATGTCATCTGGAGGGGAGCGCATGTTGCTCTAAATCCATTATATACCTTTCAGCATTCATGGTAGGCAGCACTGTGTTCACAGAAGGCGGAACTGATCAGGACATCCCCATTCGGATAGGAAAAGCTGCAGGAGTCTTCAATACCCTTCGACCCATCTAGCAATCAACACGAAGCTGCGTATCTATAGCTCCAATGTGAAAAGCGTCCTTCTATACGGCTGTGAAACTTGAAGAGTGCTGAAGTCATCGATGGCCAAGATACAAGGCTTTGTGAACCACTGCCTCCACCAGATCCTCGGAGTGTGCTGGCACGACTGGCTGAGAAATGAAGAGCTGTGGAGAAGCACATCCCAGGAACCAATCGAGCAACAGACAACGTCACACGAAGAGGGCTATGGTGGACACCCCAAGGGAAGCGCGAACGAGGACCACCGAAGACCACCTGGCGACGCTCAATTGAACCCGAAGCAAAGATCGCTGGCCTGACGTGGCGACAGCTCGAGCGGAAGACCCAGGACAGGAGGGGATGTATTCATGGTGCTTTTTAAAACCTGCAAGTGTCCCACACCACATGCACTAATGCATCCCCACACCATCAGAGATGTTGGCTTTTGAACTGAACTCTGATAACAGGAGGGGTGGTGTTTCTCCTCTTTAGCCAGAGGACACGACACCCATGATTTCCAACAAGAATGTCAAATTTTGACTCATCTGACCACAGGACACTTTGCTACAGTCCATTTTAAATGAGTCTTGGCCCACAGAACATGGCGACGCTTCTGGATCATGCTCAACAACGCCTTCCTTTCTGCATGATAGAGTTTTAGGTGGCATCTGTGAATGGCACAGCAGACTGTGTTTACAGAGAGTAGTTGGGTTTCTATCCACCTGTTTTCATTAGCATTTTCAATATGCGCATTAAAAACCCGAATGAAAACAGTGAAAATTCGAAAAAAATGTCCAAATATCGCAAAAAACATTCTTACGCTTGGGGGAGTTGGAAAAGTTGGTATACCTGGAAACAGATTTAGCGAATAAACGGTGACGCTCATAATCATGTGACATTGACCACTGCAAAGTCTCTGGGTGGCTTTCAACCATATATCGAGGGCTTTGAACCAGAAGTGGCTATGATAGGAATTTGGACACAGCCACATCTGGTTCGTAGCCCTCGATTTATATTATAGAACACTAGATTGCTGATAGGGTTCGCTCAAGTGAAGCATCTGTTCCAGGCGCATATACACCTGGACGTAAAATTCACCCATAGCCTCCCATTCATTTTCGCCTACTTTAAAATTACATTTTCAAAAACACTTGCGTGTTATTTTGGTATCACTGTGCAGAGCAATGTTTTATCTCCCTAAATATGTGCTTTTTTGAGAATGGAAAGAGGCACACTTACTTAAGGGAGGATCGAAATGTGACTTGATGTCAACATTAAAGTGCGAGCAGAAAAGTTAATGTGACCAAGGCTTTTTATGACCCTCTGATAAGATAATTGCTTGGAAGTTTTAGCCGGTATGAAAAACAATGATGAATGTCCGTATACGTTATCAAATTACTCTCTGACTTCCTCACATATTTGCTGTCAACCGAATTGTTTATATTGAGTCATGTAGCCAATGCCAACACCATTGAAGGAAGCACTAGTTAACTCTGGCTACTCCTTTACTAACCTTCATCTTAGCCCCTGTCCCGTTAAAATACTACTCTCAAAAATAATCACTGAACAGCACAGATCGAGGGGATAGAGGGGATTTTTTACCTGATTTCTAACAGCGAAGCCTTTCTCCACTCCTTAACTTTTGGAACTCTGTGTAAACAGACAAAGCGACTTGTTCACCATTTTAAATATTATGTAGGTATTATTGTTAAATGTCAATTATGAGTAGCTAGCTTGTTAGCCACCTTGCTTATTTTATTAACTGCTAAGTTAATGCAGTCCTCGCAACAATAAGGGTAGCTTAAAGGTAGCTTGCTGGTGACCGTTATCAATCGCTAGCGTTAGCTTTTAATTAGTGGTCTATTCAAGTCAATGGGACAGCAAATTAGCTAGCAAGCGCACAAACACAATTTTTTCTTTTAAAGTGACCAATTTGCATTTTTACTTTAACTTACGTATGAAACCTTTTATTACAGCTCTTAAAATGAATATTGCTGCAAAAGGCAGCTGCACATCTCAGTATTTTAACGCTTATATTGACTTATTTGAAATTGGCCTCATAGGAAACCATTCACTTTTATGAAGAAGTTGAGCGTATCAATATGGCGGTCAGGTGCTTCACTTTGGATAATGTAAATATGACATCAGCAGTCTAGTGTTCTAAATATATATATATTTATGCTTTCAACATGATTATGAACGTGCACAGTGCTGTAATCAATACTCTTATAAGAGCTCATAATTTTGATATTTTTTCCATTTGTACCATAGCTTTCTCCTGTTGCTGTTGTTTGTTTTGACGTTTGCAAGACACGCCTGTAACTGCATCATCATGTTGCGGCATCTTCTTCTGCAGTGGTATGCTGTCACACAGCTGGAGAATTAGCGCCACCTATTGCTTAGCTCGATGAACTAACTCCAAATATTTGTATAACAGTAGTAGATGGAAATGTGCATAAATTTGCATTTTGTTTTGCCAAATTTCTGAAAATTTGGTTAAAATGTGAAATATATTTGGATGGAAACCCAGCTATTGGTTTCTTTAAGTATTCCTGGGCTCATTTAGTAATATCAATTACAGAATCATGCCAGTGAGTGATGCAGTGGCGTCTGAGGGCCCGAAGATCACGGGCATCCAGTAAAGGTCTTCGGCCTTGTCCCTTACGCACAGAGATTTTTCAAGTTACTCAGAATCTTTTGATGATGATATGCACTGTTGATGATGAGACCTTCAAAGCCTTTGCAATTTGACGTTGAGGAACATTGTTTTTCAAAGTATTCCACCATTTTTTTTTGCAAGCCTTCACAGGTTGGAGAGCCTCTGGCCATCTTTAGTACTGAGAGACTCAGCCTGTCGAAGACATCCCTTTTATAATTATAAATAATATAATAATAAATTTATTTACATAGCACTGTTCAAACAATACAGCACAAAGTGCTCCACAAGCAGCTAAAAATTCATGTACAAAAAAGCAATAAAACAAAATGGGGAAAGTAGGAAATTAAGAAGAAAGGAGACATACATGAAAACACACCCATAGAATGAAAGAATTGAAATAGTAAAATCAGCCAAAGCAAGCCTAAAAAAAAGAATCTTTTAAAGAGATTTAATGGACGCTAAAGACTCAGCATTTCTAATATTGTTTGGGAGGCTGTTCCAGAGTCTTAGGCCCGTATTCAGAAACGACACTCACCCTCCACTCACCATATAGTGAGTACGATTGAAATGTAACTGGAGTGTGAGAAAAAGATCGACCGACCACTAACCGAGGGAGCGGTCCCACTCCTCGCCAGTTGATATTCACAAACGTCACTCGAGCATAACTGACAGTAGTGGGCACTGGGTACCACAGGCGGTGTGTCGGCTGCTGCAAAGTGACGCTCAATCATCACCCTTCAGTGCTGAATGACCTAAACCTGCCGCAGTTTACTTTTCTTGATTAGAAAGTTTCTCAGACAAATTGGTAAAACGACAATCAAATTTATTTTTAATAACGTTGTTATACATTGCTTCACAAAATTGAGGCATTTCTTTCTTTCGCACATAAATGACGACGTAAATATCTGCATGTCTTCATAAATTCTGTGGTCGAGTGGCTCGCGAAAGGCGCAGGACAGCCCGCGAGGCTCACTAAGCAACAAGCTGTGAAACGTGCCGGACATTTCCTTCTACATTGAGTGCTTAAGAAAGTAGAAAAGAATGGAATCTTGGACACCTGATGCCAGTTAACCCCCTAAGCCCTATGCCCCAGTACTGTGGGCCGGTGGTGAAGCACAATAAATACAGCACGTTTCCAAATCGCAACACTGTCGTCCGGCATATCCACATGTTGTGAAGAAACTAGGCAAAAAGCACACGTAGACCATTTTTACCTCAGCCGAACACAATACAAGCACCAAGCAAGTAAATAAGCAAAACATAGGATATAATCATATCAGCGCTGAATCGCATAAATTTCTCCTGAATTTCTGCTATGCATTAATACGATACCTAAAACGAAATGAAGAGGAAATTCCACAGAATCCAATGATGTATGCCCTGTCATTTTAATCTGACACCACTCTTAAAGAAAAGCAGGCATACACTTCACAGTCAAAAGAGATTAGCAAAGAAATTTCTTACCTTTGATGTTGTCATAAAAATATCGTTTGAGGATAAATCCACGCTTGCTATTGTTAGCTCAATGTGTCCGTGTTATAACGAAACTAGATCTGCGAGTTTCAAAGCATATTTTTCCTCTCCAGCATTGCTTCAAAGATCTCAGCATTCAGCTTGCTTGGAATGTATTTTCCTCTCTGTGATCAGCTGTCAGTAACACTTTGCCGGTAGGCATTTGCTTCTATGGCTTCAGACATTTCCATCGAGCTCTAAAGCACCTTTATTGCAAAAAACTAGATTGAGCCATAGCCTTGCGTTCCAAGTGCGTCAAACCGAGTCCATGGGCCATTCGAATATACTTAAATAGCGCGACAATATAAAGGGTTAACAGGTTTGTTTGAGGTATTTTTGGTATAATTATCCGCTAAATATTCAGCCATCGTTTTCAAAGTCGTTTTCTGACACAACAGTACGAACAACGTGAGTGACTTGGTTTTTTGACTCATTCAACATATGGGCAATTAGAGAGCGGCATTAGTGGTTAAGGTGTGGGACCTCAGTGCAGGTGACCAGCGTTTGAATCCCTAGTCAGGTGTGCTTTATAGTAAACCTTACCATTTTGCTCGTAAATATAATTGCTGGGGTTTTTATTCCTTTGACTTTTTCCCCATTTTTTTTTTAACCCTTTTTGTATTTTCTAATCTTATTAATTTGCTTTTTTTAAAAAAATAAATTTTCTTTGTATTTATTGTCTTTGAATGGGTTATTGTATAGGCTATAGGACTGGCAGAAATAATAATTTAAAAATATATAAATTCTAACAATGAAAAACTGGTTGTATTTGGGTGGAATGTATGCCTGTAGTGACATATAAGTGAGTTTTACAATTTAATATCTGAGAAATCTGATTTGGCACAGGAAGTACCTGAATTACCAATTTTGAGAAGCCACCTAGACATTCCTCTCTAATTGTGTTCTGATTTACTTGATTAGAATAAACTTTGGCATAGATAATGGTGAGATTCTGTGCTGTAAATTTTTAGAAGTTTCAGACGACAACTAATTAAGTTTACAAGGGATAGACGTAAAACTTTGTTTGGTGCAAAATGCGGCCTCTGATTTATACTGTCTTCCATCTTCATTTACTCTGACTCACAGACATATACACTGATTTTTACACCATGGCAGAAATCCCAAATGGTTTTACTTTTATTGTGATACCAAGATCATTCAAATGGACCAAAGAGTTGCAGAGATATACTCATTTTGGGCTCGCCATTTCTGAAAAAGATGCTCAGGGCTTAAGGGGTTAACTTAATTACTTGCTAAACATTCTTTCAGCTGATTCTCTTATATAATTATTGCTTTTTCAGCCCTTTTTGCCTGTGTCCCAACTTTTTTGAGACTTGTTGCAGCCAAAAAATTTGAAATAAACTCATTTTGTGGATAAAACTGTAAGATGTCTGTTTCATCATTTGAAATGTTATTTATGTTCTATTGTACAGGTGCTGGTCAACGAATTACAATAATTTGAAATAGTGCAATCGTAAAATTTTTAAATGCATTTTTTGTGCAGAAAGCAAATCAGGTGTTCACCGTGCCTGTCTTACTTGTTAGAGTAATCACAGAACTCGCTACCTGTAAACATTTTGCTCAGCTGAACTTTCCTAAAAAAGGCCCATTTAGGCCATTTTAACTGTGAAACTTTTGTTTTATTGAATTAGAATAATGGAGAAACCTTTTTATTATAATTAGAATCATTACTTTCTCAGTATTTTGTGACTGCCCCCTTGGCTTGTATGACTGCCTGAAGTCTCCGCGGCATCGATTTGACCAGCTTGTCGCAAGTTTCTGCACTCACTGCTTCCCAGGCTGTGGCGGTTCTGCTTCAGTGGGTCCAGCGTAGTAGGCCTTCTGTCGCGAATTTTCGGCTCGACAATGGCCCAAAGGTTTTCAATTACATTGAGGTCAGGCTAGTTGGCCGGCCATCCCAAAACTTCAAGCTGTTTTTCGGCGAACCAATCTTTGGTCGACTTTGGGGCATGAGCCGGCGCAAGATCCTGTTGAAATATGAGGTCTTCTTCGGCGAACTGTTCCTCAACAATCGGAATCAGGAACGTTTCCAGAACATGTTGGTATATGGTAGCATTGACAGTCTTCTTGAGGAAGCAGAGTTTCCCTACACCCCGAGCGGACATGCATACCCAGACCATAACGCTCTGGGGAAACTTGACGGATCTTTTCACGGCCTCGTGGTTATAGGTTTCGCCACCACGACGCCAGACACGAGGACCTTGGTCACCGAAGGAGATGCAAAAGCGTAATTCGTCACTGAAGACCACTTTCTGTCAGTCTTCAGCAGTCCATTCGCCGTGTTCTTTGGCCCACTTCTCCATTTGTCTCTTGTTCAGCATTGGTTTTACTGCTGGAACGCGAGATTTGAAGCCAAGTTCGCGCAGATGACGGTAAGTGGTTGATCTCAAGACGTTAGTGCTGGTCTGCTCGTTCCACAAGTCGCTGAGCTCAGATGTGGACTTGAACCAGTTGCTGACTGCGATCTTTCTCAGCTGCTTGTTGTCGCAAGCAGAAGGTTTTCGGATGCCGGAACAATTGGTGTGCTTGTTCCAGTCTTTCTTGAGGGCTTTGCAGACGGAAGACTGGCTGATGCCGAGCTGCTCAGCAATTTTAGTTTGGGTCAAGCCTTGTTGGCGAAGGGTTGAATTTGAGCCACTATTCCGGTTGAGAGGTTGCGCTGCTGACCCATGATTGATTTTACAACTTAGAAATTCTACTCAACCCTGACTTTATACTACACAGTGAACACTCTTCACAGAAAACAAAAATTCAACCACTTATTCTAATTCAATGAAACAACAGTGTCGCAGTTAAAATGGCCTAAATGGGCCTTTTGGACTGCTCAGCTGAGCAAATTTTTTACAGGTAGCAAGTTCTGTGATCACTCTAACAAGTAGGACAGGCGCGGTGAACACCTGATTTGCTTTCTGCACAAAAAATGCATTTAAAAATTTTACGATTGCTGTATTATTATTCTAATTCGTTGACCAGCACCTGTATATTACATATTGACTCGTATCTGAAAGTCATTGCATTTTCATTTTATTCGTAATTTACACTTTGTCCGAACTATTTCGGAATTGGAGTTTGTATTGGTATTAGCTAACTAACTTTAGACATCTAAAACATTTGTAAGTGCAGCATAAAGATTTCATCATTGGTGGACCTGATAATGCTCCTGAACAAACATACTTTTGTTGATCCCAGAAAAATTATCATCAGATAGTGCCTCTTAAAGGTTCACTCAGTTATAAAATTTTTTGGTTATTTTTCGAAGATATGGATCATATGTATATATTGAGAACTAGCCAGGACTGTCCTAATTGTCATAAAGGGATGTGTCCATGCCATCCCGATTCCCATTTCTAGTTCCGCCACTGGTTTCATTTGGTCTTGTTTAATTAAAACAATTGAAACGCTCATGAAACACATGCATTGTTTCTTTTCCCTGAGTAAAGAGAAGCACGAGAATTCCGGAGTCATAATCGCTTTCCATGTTACTTGTGGTGAGGTCCACCTTTACGCAAGTGACACTGAAACTTCAATGTACAAGGATTTTAATTCTGTGTGTGAATCTCATGAATAAGCTTTCACTGAATAATTGCGGACTACGGTGAATAAGACATAAAAATGCATAGGACCTACTTCGGATCCGTGAGACGGCATCTCTGAGATCCGTTCTCGTGCTTACTTTCCCACTTGATGAGCTGCTACCCCACCGGGCCTGGCGCGCGTTGCCCACGGTCCAGCCCCCTTGTACGGCTTCGGTGTTAATGTCTATGTAAGAGTGCTGTGAGGACGACCTGACAAGTGCACTTGTGTTTACGTTGCTTTGTTAGTTACTAGTATCGTTGATCATTGTTGTTGTGGATGACATTCAAATTTTGCATTTGTGTTCGTTTCTGAAGCACTTGCCATATCGTGATCCGAATCACCGGTGACTTCTAGGACTTTGGTACGGCACATATCCGAAAGCAAAACCCAAACATAAACACAAGCGACCGATCAATGTGAGTATGAAGTTGCCGTGTTTCTCAGTCCCTTACTGTGTTCGAGGTCCAACATTAGCATTCATTTTGTGACGTATACAATGCAAGAACGCGTAAAACAACTGTACATGCGTTTACGACCAATGCAAACTTTTCGTTTTGCAATCACAGATGAGAGCAGAGCTTTGTTAAAAACCCACAAAATCTGGACAGTTCGTGTACATCATTTCATTGGGTATGTCGAAAATGTATCGATAAGAATATTCCCCCCAAATACGATAACTTTCAAATTGGCTGTTGAAGTGAGGAGTGAAACAAGTCATTTTCTGCACTAGCTCCGGTGTAACTTCCCAGATAACATAGCAGGCATTGGCCCAACGTTGGCAATGGTTGGCAGCGTCTGAGTTGGAATTCCAACGTTGGGCCAACATTGAACCATCGTAAGGCAAACAACCAAATAAATAGGTTGGGCAACAATAAAAGTGGGAGTTCCCATGTTGGAGAACAAACGGGTGCTCAAGCTATTTGAAGGAGGGGTTGTTGGTTGTCTGAGGTTGGCCCCATTTAGCTAGCTAACATTACTATTATTAATATTATTTTTGTCATCATTATTATTGTTCTTGATATTGTAATTCAGTTGTGTAATTGTTTGAAAATCATGACTTGATTATTAATGGCACTATTTGTTCCTCTCCTGCGTGTTGCGGAAGCTAAGCAGGTGTAGGCCTGGTTAGTTCCTGGGTGGGAGACCAATTCAAGCTGGTGGGCTTGTTGTGATCCTTCTCTCAGAAATGGGATATGGGCCAACTTATTGCCAACCTTTACACTTACGTTGGCAATACAATGTTGGCCCAACGTGTCCCCGACGGCCAAAATGACGTTGGCCCATCGTTGGCGTGTGATGTCAGGCCAACGTCGGTGACAACGTTGGGCCAACACCGGCATGTTATCTGGGTTACTTCTCATACGTGGCAGCCGATTAGCCAATTGCTCGCGAGTTTGAAGGAGAGGTCTCAAAGTGTCTAGTTTCTTCGTTTTTTTGCCAATATGACATACAATTACGAAAGTTAAATGCTGGAGTAGTGAATTACAGGCAATAATACATGTCTACATCGTTTATTTTTTTCTAACGTAGACCTTTAAGCATTCTACCTGTGCTGACAATTGTTTGCATCTTTCAGTCTTCCATCAATTTATGACAAATACTTTTAGCCCATCAAACTGTCATTACTGTTTTCATAGTTTACTTTATCTAATAGTTTACTGTGTATAAATATCATTAATTTAAATCAAAAACTGTCCCACTCTCAAATGACAGATGCCTGAAGAGGAGCAGACCAGTTAGTATGATGTGGTTCTGACTGTGCATTTGCACTGCAGGACATGTAAATATGGCAAGCCCAATTTTCAAATCAATCCGTTTTGATTTTATTTTAATTCTCCATTTTTCATAATGTTTTAAGTTTTTTATTTGGAATTGGGTTGAACTATCATTGAATACAGTATAGGCCTACAAGTTTTGATATTAAATGTTTGTATATATAGTACTCTGCCTCCGAAGAAGCTATACAAAACAGGAGAATATCAATCCCCTGATATTACCAGCTAGTGGCACTAGTCCCACTCGTGCCACTAGTGCCATAAAAATAATGTCTAATATTGACTAGTTAACTAGTACAGGCTAAAATGAGGTCTTTTGACTGGCCAAAATGCCACTAGTAAGCTAGTCGGCAAAAACAAATGTAAATTAGGAGGCGGAAATGGTGACATTGCTTACTTTAAAATAATTGGTTGACATTTCGGTTTAAAAAGGGCCAATATGCCCTTTGTTTAAGGAGATATTTAACGTATATTTCAATCCCGTTTGTCCGCAGTCAGCACTGATTTTTAACTTTTGAAATGAGTACGGGCGTAATGTGAAAATGCAGGGAGATCGCACTCCTTACCAATTATTATTTTAAAATGGAAAACACTGCAAAAATATCTCAAGAAGCAAACTGATTGCCGGATGAAATTATGCTCAGATTTCCTCAAAAACTTTGTTTACGGATGTACGAATCAATTTATAGGTCTATGGATTTTTAATACCAGCCACGAATCGTAGCTTGTAAAATCAGTCACGAGGCGTAGCTGTATTGAAATCAGAGGTTCTGTCTGTTCATGTTAACACTACAACATCGGAACGTTTCACATTCAGCATAAAGATCATGTCACTTGCTGGAATAAGAAAGAAACTAGAGTTTGAAGATGGGTATGATCGGTGTGATACATTATAATTATCGTAATTACGCATGTTTCAGTCAAGCTCTTTTCACGCTATCGCCCCACTGTCTTTGTGGCAGGTTCAACTTAATCGAAGTTATTAATTATGGGAAGCTATTCGTTTTGACAGCAATGCAAGAGCACACGAACACACACCACGATAAAAAAAAAAAGAGAACCAGATGCTTCTATTCTTAGCACACTAAAAAAATGAAACCGTACAAAGTGTTAGATTTACTTTATAATGTTATGAATCTGGTTTCACGCAATAGCTCGTAACCTTTATTTGACTTCTAACATTTTTGGCCAGTTTAATTAATTGCATTACATGAAATGTAGGCTACTTCACTCAGTTTTGTGGACCCAGTTGGCATAACATTAGCCTATTAAGTAGGCTAAATCTAACATTTCCAAGGGTTTCATTTTTTTGAGTGCAGTTTGCCGTTGGCCAAAATGGACTACTTTCCGGGGCATCTGCTCGTCATACGGACCATATGGACTGTATTAAACAAAATAATCTGCACAATCACCAGCAGCGGCGGCTCGAGAACTGGCAATTGGGGAAGCTCAAACAATCCCCTAAATTTAATGACTGGTCATGACCTGTTTTCAATCATTCATTTAAACTGCCATAACAGAAACTCCGAAAACTCTCTACATTATCAGATGTGGCCAATTTTCATTTATAACGCACACTGATTATGACTCCAGACTTCTCACGCTTTTATTTACTCAGGGGTTGGGGTTGATGCACTTCTTTCATGATCGTTTAGATGAAATAAGATAATTTAAAAGGTCTTGAAGCAATTCCATTGCTTCAAACTCCTCCATACGCAAGTACTGATGCGAGATCAGGAAGACACCAAATGCGAGGTGGAAGGGAAAGGGAATTTATTGAAACCAAACAAAACTGGTGATGACGGTAAGTGGTTGATCTCAAGACGTTAGTGCTGGTCTGCTCGTTCCACAAGTCGCTGAGCTCAGATGTGGACTTGAACCAGTTGCTGACTGCGATCTTTCTCAGCTGCTTGTTGTCGCAAGCAGAAGGTTTTCGGATGCCGGAACAATTGGTGTGCTTGCTCCAGTCTTTCTTGAGGGCTTTGCAGACGGAAGACTGGCTGATGCCGAGCTGCTCAGCAATTTTAGTTTGGGTCAAGCCTTGTTGGCGAAGGGTTGAATTTGAGCCACTATTCCGGTTGAGAGGTTGCGCTGCTGACCCATGATTGATTTTACAACTTAGAAATTCTACTCAACCCTGACTTTATACTACACAGTGAACACTCTTCACAGAAAACAAAAATTCAACCACTTATTCTAATTCAATGAAACAACAGTGTCACAGTTAAAATGGCCTAAATGGGCCTTTTGGACTGCTCAGCTGAGCAAATTTTTTACAGGTAGCAAGTTCTGTGATTACTCTAACAAGTAGGACAGGCGCGGTGAACACCTGATTTGCTTTCTGCACAAAAAATGCATTTAAAAATTTTACGATTGCTCTATTATTATTCTAATTCGTTGACCAGCACCTGTATATTACATATTGACTCGTATCTGAAAGTCATTGCATTTTCATTTTATTCGTAATTTACACTTTGTCCCAACTATTTCGGAATTGGAGTTTGTATTGGTATTAGCTAACTAACTTTAGATATCTAAAACATTTGTAAGTGCAGCATAAAGATTTCATCATTGGTGGACCTGATAATGCTCCTGAACAAACATACTTTTGTTGATCCCAGAACAATTATCATCAGATAGTGCCTCTTAAAGGTTCACTCAGTTAGAAAATTTTTTGGTTATTTTTCGAAGATATGGATCATATGTATATATTGAGAACTACTAGCCAGGACTGTCCTAATTGTCATAAAGGGATGTGTCCATGCCATCCCGATTCCCATTTCTAGTTCCGCCACTGGTTTCATTTGGTCTTGTTTAATTAAAACAATTGAAACGCTCATGAAACACATGCATTGTTTCTTTTCCCTGAGTAAAGAGAAGCACGAGAATTCCGGAGTCATAATCGCTTTCCATGTTACTTGTGGTGAGGTCCACCTTTACGCAAGTGACACTGAAACTTCAATGTACAAGTATTTTAGTTCTGTGTGTGAATCTCATTAAAAAGCTTTCACTGAATAATTGCGGACTACGGTGAATAAGACATAAAAATGCATAGGACCTACTTCGGATCCGTGAGACGGCATCTCTGAGATCCGTTCTCGTGCTTACTTTCCCACTTGATCAGCTGCTACCCCACCGGGCCTGGCGCGCGTTGCCCACGGTCCAGCCCCCTTGTACGGCTTCGGCGTTAATGTCTATGTAAGAGTGCTGTGAGGACGACCTGACAAGTGCACTTGTGTTTACGTTGCTTTGTTAGTTACTAGTATCGTTGATCATTGTTGTTGTGGATGACATTCAAATTTTGCATTTGTGTTCGTTTCTGAAGCACTTGCCATATCGTGATCCGAATCACCGGTGACTTCTAGGACTTTGGTACGGCACATATCCGAAAGCAAAACCCAAACATAAACACAAGCGACCGATCAATGCGAGTATGAAGTTGCCGTGTTTCTCAGTCCCTTACTGTGTTCGAGGTCCAACATTAGCATTCATTTTGTGACGTATACAATGCAAGAACGCGTAAAACAACTGTACATGCGTTTACGACCAATGCAAACTTTTCGTTTTGCAATCACAGATGAGAGCAGAGCTTTGTTAAAAACCCACTAAATCTGGACAGTTCGTGTACATCATTTCATTGGGTATGTCGAAAATGTATCGATAAGAATATTCCCCCCAAATACGATAACTTTCAAATTGGCTGTTGAAGTGAGGAGTGAAACAAGTCATTTTCTGCACTAGCTCCGGTGTAACTTCCCAGATAACATAGCAGGCATTGGCCCAACGTTGGCAATGGTTGGCAGCGTCTGAGTTGGAATTCCAACGTTGGGCCAACATTGAACCAACGTAAGGCAAACAACCAAATAAATAGGTTGCGCAACAATAAAAGTGGGAGTTCCCATGTTGGAGAACAAACGGGTGCTCAGCTATTTGAAGGAGGGGTTGTTGGTTGTCTGAGGTTGGCCCCATTTAGCTAGCTAACATTACTATTATTAATATTATTTTTGTCATCATTATTATTGTTCTTGATATTGTAATTCAGTTGTGTAATTGTTTGAATATCATGACTTGATTATTAATGGCCCTATTTGATCCTCTCCTGCGTGTTGCTGATGCTAAGCAGGTGTAGGCCTGGTTAGTTCCTGGATGGGAGACCAATTCAAGCTGGTGGGCTTGTTGTGATCCTTCCCTCAGAAATGGGTTATGGGCCAACTAATTGCCAACCTTTACACATACGTCGGCAATACAATGTTGGCCCAACGTGTCCCCAACGGCCAAAATGACATTGGCCCATCGTTGGCGTGTGATGTCAGGCCAACGTCGGTGACAACGTTGGGCCAGCACCGGCATGTTATCTGGGTTACTTCTCATACGTGGCAGCCGATTAGCCAATTGCTCGCGAGTTTGAAGGAGAGGTCTCAAAGTGTCTAGTTTCTTCGTTTTTTTGCCAATATGACATACAATTACGAAAGTTAAATGCTGGAGTAGTGAATTACAGGCAATAATACATGTCTACATCGTTTATTTTTTTCTAACGTAGACCTTTAAGCATTCTACCTGTGCTGACAATTGTTTGCATCTTTCAGTCTTCCATCAATTTATGACAAATACTTTTAGCCCATCAAACTGTCATTACTGTTTTCATAGTTTACTTTATCTAATAGTTTACTGCGTATAAATATCATTAATTTAAATCAAAAACTGTCCCACTCTCAAATGACAGATGCCTGAAGAGGAGCAGACCAGTTAGTATGATGTGGTTCTGACTGTGCATTTGCACTGCAGGACATGTAAATATGGCAAGCCCTTTTAACATTTATTCCATATCCTTGATATCAGACGGCAGTACCCTCTACTAGTTCAGTCTTTGTCTGCACTAGTGGGCCTCTGGACCAAACTATATGGCAAGCCCTTTTAACATTTATTCCATATCCTTGATATCAGACGGCAATGCCCTTTACTAGTTCAGTCTTTGTCCACACTAGTGGGCCTCTGGACCAAACTAGTAACACCAAATGTCTTACTAGTTAACTAGTGCGCTGTTAAAGTGCGTACATGTTAACTAGTCAAGCAAAAAATTGCTTAACTAGTGAACTAGTGAATCACAATTATGTGCACTAATTAACTAGTGAGGACCAATTTGCAAAATTGCTTACTAGTTAACTAGGGAACACCTTTTTGACCTTACTACTTAACTAGTGTGGCTCAAAATGTTTACTAGTAGAACTAGTGAAGCCAAAGTGCTCACTGGTTGCACTAGTTGCAGTCTTTATGACTTAACTAGTCAACTAGTAAGGTCCTAAATGTTTACTAGTTCAACTAGTGAAACGAAAAATGCCCACTAGTTGACTAGTTTAAGCCTCTTTTTACTTTATTAGTTATCTAGTGGGGCTCAAAGGTTTACTAGTTGAACTAGTGGAAGCCAAAATGTTCACTAGTGCCACCAATCACACTAGTTACCCTAAATGTTAATGAGGAGGAGGGGAAAGAACAGGAATTGAAGTTTCCTATTGGCTTTCCAGCATGTGTTTCTCCCAGGCAAAATTTAACCCTATAAAGCCCGATGAGCTTTCACTGGTATTTGCTTCTGGCGAAAAAAGCCTACAAGAGTTCAATTTTCAAATCAATCCGTTTTGATTTTATTTTGATTCTCCATTTTTCATAATGTTTTAAGTTTTTTATTTGGAATTGGGTTGAACTATCATTGAATACAGTATAGGCCTACAAGTTTTGATATTAAATGTTTGTATATATAGTACTCTGCCTCCGAAGAAGCTATACAAAACAGGAGAATATCAATCCCCTGATATTACCAGCTAGTGGCACTAGTCGCACTCGTGCCACTAGTGCCATAAAAATAATGTCTAATATTGACTAGTTAACTAGTACAGGCTAAAATGAGGTCTTTTGACTGGCCAAAATGCCACTAGTAAGCTAGTCGGCAAAAACAAATGTAAATTAGGAGGCGGAAATGGTGACATTGCTTACTTTAAAATAATTGGTTGACATTTCGGTTTAAAAGGGGCCAATTTGCCCTTTGTTTAAGGAGATATTTAACGTATATTTCAATCCCGTTTGTCCGCAGTCAGCACTGATTTTTAACTTTTGAAATGAGTACGGGCGTAATGTGAAAATGCAGGGAGATCGCACTCCTTACCAATTATTATTTTAAAATGGAAAACACTGCAAAAATATCTCAAGAAGCAAACTGATTGCCGGATGAAATTATGCTCAGATTTCCTCAAAAACTTTGTTTACGGATGTACAAATCAATTTATAGGTCTATGGATTTTTAATACCAGCCACGAATCGTAGCTTGTAAAATCAGTCACGAGGCATAGCTGTATTGAAATCAGAGGTTCTGTCTGTTCATGTTAACACTACAACATCGGAACGTTTCACATTCAGCATAAAGATCATGTCACTTGCTGGAATAAGAAAGAAACTAGAGTTTGAAGATGGGTATGATCGGTGTGATACATTATAATTATCGTAATTACGCATGTTTCAGTCAAGCTCTTTTCACGCTATCGCCCCACTGTCTTTGTGGCAGGTTCAACTTAATCGAAGTTATTAATTATGGGAAGCTATTCGTTTTGACAGCAATGCAAGAGCACACGAACACACACCACGATAAAAAAAGAGAACCAGATGCTTCTATTCTTAGCACACTAAAAAAATGAAACCGTACAAAGTGTTAGATTTACTTTATAATGTTATGAATCTGGTTTCACGCAATAGCTCGTAACCTTTATTTGACTTCTAACATTTTTGGCCAGTTTAATTAATTGCATTACATGAAATGTAGGCTACTTCACTCAGTTTTGTGGACCCAGTTGGCATAATATTAGCCTATTAAGTAGGCTAAATCTTACATTTCCAAGGGTTTCATTTTTTTGAGTGCAGTTTGCCGTTGGCCAAAATGGACTACTTTCCGGGGCATCTGCTCGTCATACGGACCATATGGACTGTATTAAACAAAATAATCTGCACAATCACCAGCAGCGGCGGCTCGAGAACTGGCAATTGGGGAAGCTCAAACAATCCCCTAAATTTAATGACTGGTCATGACCTGTTTTCAATCATTCATTTAAACTGCCATAACAGAAACTCCGAAAACTCTCTACATTATCAGATGTGGCCAATTTTCATTTATAACGCACACTGATTATGACTCCAGACTTCTCACGCTTTTATTTACTCAGGGGTTGGGGTTGATGCACTTCTTTCATGATCGTTTAGATGAAATAAAGATAATTTAAAAGGTCTTGAAGCAATTCCATTGCTTCAAACTCCTCCATACGCAAGTACTGATGCGAGATCAGGAAGACACCAAATGCGAGGTGGAAGGGAAAGGGAATTTATTGAAACCAAACAAAACTGGCACGAGGGCCAACAAAAAACTCGGCCCAAAGGGTTGCAAAATACAAACTAAGGTAAGCTTCACAGAGCTGAGAACTAAGATCAGAAAACGACAAAAAACAAAAGCCACTGGAAACTCCAGGGAGATAAACAAGAACAGAAATGAATAACAAGACTAAGAATGCAGAAGGTTAAATACAAAATGACTATGAACTTGAGCGTGAGCAAGACTTGGGAACATGAACAAGAACTTGAAGCATGAACATGAGCGAGACACTGTCTGTCAGCCAACTTCCACCGCATCCAGATAAAGGCTAGGAAATCAAGACATGAGGGGCAACACCTGGAGAAGGAGAAACAAGAGGCATGGCAAGATCATAACATGGACTAAGATTGGATGACAAGACTTGCTCATTAAGAGAATGAGCGTGCTCAGCTTAAGTACCAATTAAGTATGCAGTTTGGAAGCAAGCATGAATGTTAAGAACAGAAAAGCGCAGCAAGACTTGAAATAGTAAAGCAGGAATCATGACAACAAACTCCCTGTCTAAATTAGTAATATTTGTAATGTGCCTATCTAATGAATTACACCACCCAGTGAGTGTTAGTAAATGTTAGTAACTTAAAAACAGTTAATTGTCAATTAAGCTTAGACAGCCCCGATTCAGCACAGCACAGAAGGAAGGGGGAAATACCAAAGCCAACCATAGCTCAGAAATGTGCAACAACGAAGGCATGGGGCGGAACGCAGACAAGCGGTGGAGTGGCTTGGCGACCTGGCAAAGACAAAAACATGGAAAAGTAAAAACATGGACAAGGAAGGTGAAACATGAAATGCAAAAACCTGAATCAAGAAACTGTTAAAAACTGTGACATGAACTATGAAACTATGAACTATGGAACATGAAACTGTTAAAACCCAGAACACAACAAGTACTTAAATTCCACGCGAAAATCTCTTACATACGCCTTGAAAGAATAATTGCTGTCTACAGCAGAGGAACGTAAAAATGCCACTTAAACCCATGCTGAAATGCGTGAGAGTTGACAGGTATGCGTTATTAATGAAAACTGGCCGCATCAGATGATGTTGAGTTTTCGGAGTTTCTGTTATTGTAATTTAAATTAATGATTGAAAACAGGTCCTGAACAATCATTAACTTTAAGGGATTGTTTGAGCTTCCCCTGTTGCTAATTCACGAGCCGCCACTGATCACCAGTACGATCAGTTGCATATTTAAAGGATTTTGCGGATATTAATGGGATCTATCTATTTATCTATCTATCTATCTTACAAAAAAAAGCTCAGTGGCACATTTTCAACGCATAAAACGTTCACAGTCAGATTCCTTTGGGTTTCAGGTGTGCAATGGCCATAGTCATAGCGTGTTTTTTAAGTAAATGTAGAAATGCTGTAAATGTATTGCTATTCTATATTAATACTTCTTCACAAATCAAATTAAAACACCGCTCCAAATTAACGCGGCTCAATATCGTTTACTTTAAATCTCCGCAGCACACGGTTTGTACACTGACCAATCAGAATCCTTGTCCCACCTGGTTCATTTGCCTGCAATCCACTAGTAGCACTAGTGACACTAGTGATACTAGTCGCACTAGTGGCACTAGTATCACTAGTGCGACTAGTGGCACTCGTATCACTAGTGCGACTAGAGGGGCGTATTGTTAAAATGCCGGGAGATCGCACTCCTTACCAATTTTTATTTTAAAATTGAAAACACCGCAAAAAACATCCCAAGAAACAAACGGATTGCCCATATATTATACACAGATTTCCTCAAAAACTTTTTACGGATTTACATATCAATTAATATGGATTTTCAATACCATGCACGAATCATAGATCGTAAAATAAGCTGCGAGGCGTGGCTGTATTGGAATCAGAGGTTCTGTCTGTTCAAGTTAACACAATAACACTGGAACCGTTTTAGATTCAACATAAACTACATAATGTCACTTGCTGGAATTAAAAAAGAAACGTTGAGTTCGAAGATGGGTATGATCATGGGTATGATAGATTACGCATGTTTCAATCGAGCCCTTTTCATGCAATCGCCCTGCAGTCTTTGTGGCTGGTTCAATTCCAAATCCTCTCTTATGATCGAAGTTATTAATTATGGGAAGCTATTTATTTCGACAGCAATGCAAGAGCACACAAAACACACACCATGATAAACAGACGACGACCAGAAGCTTCTTTTCGCAGCACAAGACCATTTGCCATTGGACATAGTGAACCACTGACCGGGGCTTCTGCTCGTCATACGTACGGACCATATGGACTGAATTAAACAAAATGGTCTGCACAATCACCAGTACGATCATTTGCATATTTAAAAGATTTTGCAAATATTAATTGGATCTATCTATCTATCAAATAATAATGCAAAAAATATGTATTCCGCTCAATTGCACATTTTCGACACATACAATTTTTACAGTTACATTCCTTTGGGTTTTCAGGTGTGCATTAAGTCATTGCATGTTTGGTTAAATGTAGAAATGCAGTCAATTTATTGCTATTCCATATTAATACTTTAACACAATAAAACAAATGAAAACGCCGCTTCAAATTAGTGCAGCTCAATATCGTTACTAATCTGAGCTGGCACTTTAAATCTCCACAGCATATGACTTGTACACTGACCAATCAAAATCATTGTCCCGCCTGTTTCATTTGCATCCAGTCTAATTGTACAATGTTGAAATTTCAGTCGTACTAGTGCCACTAGTGGCTGCATGATGGAGCTCACATGTTAACTAGTGAGGGCTGAAATGTCGACTAGTTGCACTAGTGAGGTTTTTTTAACCTTACTAGTTAACTAGTGCAGGCCAAAAAAGCCACTAGATAACTAGTGGGCATTCTGGCTCTTACTAGTTAACTAGTTTGCATGCTTCTGACCTTACTAGTTAACTAGTAACACAGACTTCTGTCTTACTAGTGAACTAGTGCGGTCCAAAATGAGTCACTAGTGAACTAGTAGGGCTGAAATTTTTCTCACTAGTTAACTAGTGGATGGCATTTTACTGCACTAGTTGATGTTTTTGTCAAACTAGTTTGACAAAACTGTGCACTAGTCGGCATGTACGCGCAACTAGTTAACTAGTGAGGTGCTGCCACTGCCATACATGTTAACTAGTGAAATTTTACTGCATGACTAGTTAACTAGTTGTGCACTGATGTCAACTAGTGCAGAGTTTTGTCGAACTAGTAAGACTAAAATGTCAACTAGTGTGCCAAAATGCCTTCCACTAGTTAACTAGTGAGGAAAATTTTAGCCCCACTAGTTTACTAGTGACTCATTTTGGACCGAACTAGTTCACCAGTAAGACAGACGTCTGTGTTACTAGTTTACTAGTAAGATCACAAACATGAAACTAGTTCACTAGTAGACATTTTGGACATAGCTAGTTAACAAGTAACAAATTTAAGCCTGCACTAGTTCACTAGTAAGGTAAAAAAAGAACCTCACTAGTGCAACTAGTCGACGCTCTGGCCCTAGTAAACTAGTGAGTCTTTTTGGCCTGCACAAGTTAACTAGTAAAGAAAAAAGGACCCTCACTAGTGCAACTAGTGGGCAT
This sequence comes from Gymnothorax reevesii, assembly GCA_029721435.1. NCBI lineage: Eukaryota > Metazoa > Chordata > Actinopteri > Anguilliformes > Muraenidae > Gymnothorax > Gymnothorax reevesii. Next base: position 73,262,636 of record CM056573.1, on the reverse strand, counting down.
TTTGGCCCTTACTAGTTAACTAGTAGATATTTTGAGTCACACTAGCATAGAATAAAGGTCAAATGAAGTCTAACTAGTTAACTAGTGAGCATTTATGCCTTTACTAGTTAACATGTAAGATGCTACATGCAGCCACCAGTTAACTAGGTGCAATTTCCCAGGCCAACATTTTAACTAGTCAGCAACATGCAAATGAAGCAGGCGGGAGAATGTCAAAATCCTGACTGCTGATTGGTCGGCATTCCTTATTTTGAATTTATAAGCCAATAGGAAGCCTCAGCACACCCTCTTTTCCCGCCTTCTCATAAACATTTAGTGCAACTAGTGCCACTAGTCAACATTTATTCTTTTACTAGTGTACTTGTAAGCATTTTGAGCCTCACTAGTTGACTAGTAAAGACAAAAGACACCCAAACTAGTTAACAAGTAAGCATTTTTGATTTCCCTAGTTCTACTAGTGATCATTTTTAGCCTCTCTAGTGAACTAGTAAGGTCAGAAAGACACTGAGTAGTGTGACTAGTGGATATTTTGGCCTTTACTAGTAGACTAGTGACTCTGTTTGGATCTCACTAGTTTACTAGTTACACTTAAAGGACTCTCACTAGTGTTACTAGTAGACACTTTGCCCCAAACTTGTTTTACTAGTGAACATTTAGAGCCGCACTAGTTAACTAGTAAGGTTTGAAAAGGTTTTTACTAGTTAACTAGTAAGCAATTTTGTTTTCACTAGTTAACTAGTGAGCAAATTGGTCCCCACTAGTTAACTAGTGCACATAATTGTGATTCACTAGTTCACTAGTTGAGCAATTTCATGCTTGACTAGTTAACATGTACGTGCTTTTGCAGCGCACTTGTTAACTAGTAAGACATTTGGTGTGCCCACTAGTGCGGACAAAGACTGAATTAGAAGAGGGTACTGCCGTGTGATATCAATGATATGGAATAAATGTTAAAAGGGCTTGCCATATCTAACTAGTTCGGTCCAGAGGCCCACTAGTGCGGCCAAAGACTGAACTAGTAAAGAGTACTGCCGTCTGATATCAAGGATATGGAATAAATGTTAAAAGGGCTTGCCATATGTAACTGCTTTGTAAAACGCAGGCACAATGCATCCCATGTCATGAATCAGGGCCGACCCAAGGCATGAGCCAAGTAAGCAACTGCTTAGGGCCCCCCGCGACCACTAGAGGGCTCTCAAGAGCAATAAACGAAAATATTTTTTAATTTATTAATTTATTTTTTTGCATGTGCGAGTGGTGATTCCTTTGTGATCAAAGGTATTTTATCGTACAAAAACAAAATTTTATGTTAACAGAGTACTGCTGATGTAGGTCTAGTGATTCCTACTGCCTCTCACTTTAAAAGTCAAAGTTCCGGTGCACCGGTAATTCGTGCATCCTGCCATACAGTGCGCACTGCGCATCCAAGGAGCAGCTGGGTGAAAACTAAAAAATATCACAAAAAATACATATCCTTCAGGAGCAGAGGAAAGAAAGAAGAAGAGGAGAAAAACATCATGATAAACAAATGTTTGCATGTCTTGGAAATGTTCCGAAAGTCCCTAAATATCTTTATCATTTGATGCAACTGGTTGTGTGTAGCTGTTAATAGCAAATTAGCCAGCTAGTTAAAAACTGGCAGGCAGAGGTGTATAGTAATGAAGTACATATTCTTTGTTACAGTACTTAAGTCGTGTTTTATTTTGAGGATTTGTACGTTAGTCTTTTTTTTTTTTTTTTTAAAAGATAAAAAGTATACTTTTACTTTGTTACTTTGACACTGGCCACTTTGATACTTGCTATAAATTAAAATATGAATGTATTTCATCATTTAAGGATTATGTGGATTTGGCGTGCTCGAGAAGAACGATGGCACTCGGCAGGGTATCTTTATGCAGATGTGTCCGCCAGTGGACATGAAGCTATAAATTTATGCACGCAGTTACAATATTGTAACACTAGATGGCAAACCCGTATCATTTAGTGAATATTCACAAGCAAGCCAAGCTTATTTAATACATTTGAAGTTATTAACCTCTGCCAGGAGGTATATGTTTTCGGTGCCGTTTGTATGTTGGTTTGTTTGTTGGTTTGTTTGTGTACAACATAACTCAAAAACTTTGACGAAATTTTCAGGGTAGGTGGGTATTCACTCAAGGAAGAGGTGATTAAATTTTGGCATATCTAGGCCAAAGTACTGCTGAGATATATGCCCAAGTTCAAGATTTCAAGTTTTTCCAATGGGCCGGAGTTCCAATCGCTGTGCTTTTGGCTTTGCTGCCCCCTGGCGGAGGTTCTGCGCTCTGAGTGCTTTTCTAGTTTTTATATATCTTAGTGATTTTATTTGCCGTTGCGCTTTATTTTTGTTCTTGCACCACAGATTATATTTGCACATTGCTGTCGCAGTTTTTTGAAACCAAAAATAAACCAGAAGACACTTTTAGAGTAAATGCATTGCCTACTGGTTTATTTTTGCTACTTTTAGTTGGCTAAGATGATATTCAGTATCCAACTTAGAGCTTTATCACTTGCAGTGTTGTGTAAATCAACCCCAGTGCACTCTTGTAGCTGAACATGCTCTCTTTTTCGTGATTAAAAACCATACATGGGTAAAGACATGTCAGGCTGACATGGATAGGATAGGATAATGTAAACAACACTGCCAGAGCTGCATAGTTAGTTTGTAACAGGTGTATTAATGATCAATAATGAATATTGTTGGCAGAAATAGAGAGTCCCATGGAGGGTTGGGCCGGCTCTGTTATGAATTCACCTTCTATCGTTATTTTTATTTTCTTCTTTTGGGTAGGGGTATTAAGCATGTTTTTTTCAAAGATTTTGAAACACTGCTGTTGTTAATTTTTTCAGCCTATTTGTACCTTGTGCACCGGCGAGTGCCCATTTTGTTTTCCTTTCCTTAACTTTCATTAATTAAAGTGTGTTTGCTTAGCGTACAGACACACCTCTTGTTCAGACAGTTTTCTTGACTGTGCTTAGACTTTGTTAGTTTTGCTTTGAGTACTCCTTTAGTATACAATTTTACAGACATCTAAAGCGTCATGTTTCAGTATTTGACACACGGATACATGTGGGTCAGGCTCACAAAATGGGAACCAGTGGGGGGGGTTCAGATTGACAAATTGTAAAAGTGGAGTAAAGCCTTAAAGGGGAACTCCGGTAAATTTCAACACGTATCTTTGTTGTTTCTGGTGAAGGAGTTCTATCAATAGCGAGACAAACAAACAAATTTGGTTTTGCCTACACAGAGTTATGCTCCTGCTAGAGTTCGCACCTAAGCGGCTCAAACGAGGCAGGCTTTTAACGTGCTTTTAGCCTCTAAACACGATCGAGATGCCATTTCAAGTCCAAAGCCATGTTAACCTAACCCTTCCAAGTGACCACAGTGAATTTCCCTGTAGTAGCTTGCCTAGAAATGCATAAAAGGTGTGCTAATTCACTCAGTGCACATACCTCTGTTTACTTCCTGTGTTCCGGTGAAGTCCACTTTAGTCAATTGTTGAACTCGTACGATCCAATATTCCAAAATGTAATTTTTCAAGATCAAAGCAGGCCAGTAACTTAGAAATTGTTACGGATACACGAGGGAAAAAACACAGGGGAACTCGGAAACTCGGAATATCTCGGGATACCTTACTGGAAACAGGAGGGAGACACAAAAGGGGAGTGAGACGCCAGATGCGGGGATCCAAAATAATATTTATTAAAATAAACACAGGAATAAACCAGGGGGGAAAAATGGGCACTCCGGCCAACAAAAACACCGTGCCTCGCACTGAAAAAAGGAAGAACTCAGAAATCCAAAAACTTAAACAAACACCAGGGGGCAAACTCGGGAACAGAAACGGACGCGGAACCGGGACTCGGGAAGCTAGGGAATACTCACAGGACAAGACATTTGGCACAGCTGGCAGATGGCTAACTCGGGTAGCACAGCTGGCCAGGAAAAGGGTAAGGGAGAACATCAGGAGGGGGACAGACCGGACACAGGGCTAAGGGCAGGCAGGAACGCTGGGGCTCGAGACAATGGCAGGGCGGCTGGTGCTCGGGACAATGGCAGGGCGGCTGGTGCTCGGGACAATGGCAGGGCGGCTGGTGCTCGGGACAATGGCAGGGCGGCTGGTGCTCGGGACAATGGCAGGGCGGCTGGTGCTCGGGACCGGGAGGGCAGCTGGTGCTCAGGACCGGGAGGGCAGCTGGTGCTCAGGACCGGGAGGGCAGCTGGTGCTCAGGACCGGGAGGGCAGCTGGTGCTCAGGACCGGGAGTGGGGGAGAGGTAGGAAGAGGAGATGTGGGTGTGCGTGAGTGAAGAGCGCGAAGTCAGATCTGCACGCGTGCAGAAACTGCTCGGATTTATAGGGCAGGGGCACACACAGACACAGGTGTTGAAACTTAATCTAATTCACAAAGGGTGGAACATGAGGGAAACCAATTACATGAAAACAGATAAACATTAACACACAGACAAGGATCACAAGACAATCCCAAAGATGGGATAAATAAACTGGATAAAAGACTCCTAAGTGTACAGAAAGAGCCAGAATAGATTAAAAGAATGCAGAGATTCTGCAGGAAACTTTAGCAAAGTCAATGAACAGTAAAGCGAGGGGCAGAGACTAGAACAGAGCGACTGCTGAGAGATAATTAGTCAATTAGTAAGTGCAGCTATACAATCCCGGGTGCTCGTTAGTAGATTAGTATTATATACAAGGTTAGTTTGGTTAGTAATTTTAGAAAACAACAAACTGTTAGTCATGTTAGTATCAATAGAAAAGCAAGGGGAAACTAGAAAACGAGAACAGAAGGAAGGATGAAACCCAGAATCCATTAAATCACCCGAAATAGTGTCACAATCAATTAAGACAGAAACTGCTACAAACAATGACGTGACCGGAGAGAAAGCAAAGACAATACATGGGTAAAACGTGGACTGGACTACACGGGAGAGGAATGAAAAGTGAACACTAAGACATGGACTAAAAAACTGACATACCAAAATAATAGAAACCTAAAATTGACTAACCAGACACTCAGACCACAGAACACAACAGAAATTAGATCGCTATACTCCAAACTCGTCACACATCTCGCATGAAAAGCCCCATATGAATACATGTATGTTCCGAGGCTACCAAGGGTAATCATAAGGGTGTCACTTTTCACAAACTTAATTACAATAATTTATTTATCAACAATTTGATGTACAACAACTTTAAAATTAGTAGGTGTGAAAACATTAAATTACACACGAGTGCTTCTGTGCCCTACTAATAGACCGTGAAAACATTTAATACGTTGTTGCAAGTGCTAATAGTAATACAATATATAGACACACAGCATATATAACACAGCAAGTGAGCAACAATAATATCTGTCTTCACTAAAAGCTATGTGCTTGGTTAGTATTAGTGCTGTGTAGTTCTATTATATTTTCACTACAATATCCTGCCATCTTACATGTTAGGTCCAGAAAAGCTGCACACATCATGTTTAAAACTTAAAGTTTCATTAAGGTTCATAGTTATACCCAATCAACTCAAAGCTTAAGCTTCTTGTTTGTGACTGAAAAAGCGATACCAATACACAAAATAATTATTTAATTTAGCGTTTATTATACCGGAGACTTCGAATGAAATTTAAAAAAACTCAGATATTGGGGGAATGAAGAGTCACTTCTTATTTCAGTTTACTGGCAGTTGTGTGAATATTCAATAACTGATCCTGGTGTGCCATCTAGTGATAGAATATTGTAACTGCGTGCATAAATGGCAGCTCCACGTCCACTGGCGGACACATCTGCACAAAGATATCAAAGATTGAGCCAGATAATGTATAAATCTGGATTGTATGATCCAGAATATGAAAAAATAGACCTTTTAAACTTGCATCATAAGAAAAAAACAAATGAAGCTAGAAACATGCAACAGACATCTTTAAACAGCCAAGACGCTGTGGAACTAATATTCATATAGCATTATGAATCAAATTGCCATGTTTTCATGGTCAAGGAATCTAGAAATGAAAATAAAATTTATGTAAGACTAATATCTATGGTGGAAGTCGCAATATGGAGGGAAATGTTGTGCTTGGCGGAGGTCTGCGCTCTCTGGGTGCTTTTCTAGTTTTGCAATATAATGACAAAAAAAATCGTGAAATTATTATTGGTGGTCAAAAAATACCTCAGAATGCATCTTCTTATCGCTGATAGCCGTTACAGGTGCCGATTGGGAAGAACTTGGAGCGATAAGCGTCTGAAGTTGACCATGTCCATCGTCTGCTTTCGTTTTGAAAGCTGTCCCAAGCGAAAAGTTTGACCTTCTTGTGGCGACAATTTCCTTGTGTTTTCGTTTCGAGCAGTGTTCCACGAAGGCAACATAACCTCGAGATCTATAATTAAGGAAATCGTTGCAATAAATGCATTGGGCTTTCCCTGGCACATCACATTTTGCAATAAAATCGGCAATTTTTTCGATCACTTGCTCGGTAGTTTTGCCGATCTTCAGTCATTGTTACTTGTTTCTCGAGCCATTCCTTTATCTATTTCTAGAACCCTTGCCTGATAGTCTTTGGTTAGTTTTAGACTGACCATCTTCGCAAAAATTCTCAAGTTCGCTCAAACTTTATCCGCCATTGAATCACAACACACTTGCGCCACTCACAAAGAAATCTATAAAGGAAAAGGAAACGGAGTTGCTGTCGCAGCTGATTGGTTGCCTGCCAGGAGCCATGTAACATTTCTTCTTAGGCAGTACAGTTAAACTGGTTTTGGTACCGTTTGCGCTTGCGATGTACGAGACTCGTGTTTTCTGGCAAACGATCTGCATTACTCGTACCTCACCCCCCCTAAAATTTTCTCCTCGGTTTTAGACGTTTCACAAGAATGACCCCCAGCCCATTAAAATCCGAGGAATTCCTTGGATCCAAGGAAAATTCTCATCCCTGCCAATGTGTCGGCAGCTGGCCTTTTCGCTTTTGGAATGGGATTTACTTTCAGATGCCGGTGTTCTGACAAATTTTGCGACCTATCAAGATATGTGACCTCGCGGCTCTGCGTTTGCGCAAACCTAAAATCTCAGGCTGTTTCCTCACTCATATCTTAATGGCATATATGGGCATATATCTTTGAACAGACTTATCAAACTCGGTGTAAAAATCTGCTTATGTCATAATAAGATAACAAATAACAAAGTTACAACTGTAATCTGATTCATATTGCAATATCAAGGAGAAAACAAAGACTTTACGATCGCTTTGCATTAAAGTAGCATTTTTTGACAAAATTAGGCTGAACACCGGCACTTGTCGCTCTTTTCCGTGAAGTCGTCCTTTTCAAAATGTTCACTGCAAACACGGTAATCTCTCTGAGGTAACGTTCGCAAAAGAGTTTGCAACCAGCCACAACGGCAACGTCTCCCTGTTACGGAGGGGTAAACGGTGAGAGCTCAAGCAGAAATACCTGTTCATTTTGTTGCCGCAATTTGGAAAAGCACGAAGTCGAACCATTTCCTCTGATATTCCTCCTGATCTAACTCCAATCTCCGTCTGTCAGCTCTCCGATGTCCGTGGATGTTGCCGACACTCATCGGTAGTGCTATTTCCCAATGAGCCCGCGCACGAGTATTTAAATGTAGTTGAAACTAGTTGTGATGTTATGCTGCGGTGTAGCTATGTTGGTACATAGTCATACAATGGACATAACCACAGCAATTCATAATCATAATTTCTTGGTGGAAAAATTACATTTTGGAATATTGGATTATACGAGTTCGACAGTTGACTAGTGTGGACTTCACCGGAACACAGGAAGTAAACAGAGGTATGTGCACTGAGTGAATTAGCACACCTTTTATGCATTTCTAGGTAAGCTACTACAGTCAAATTCAATGTGGTCACTTGGAAGGGTTAAGTTAACATGGTTATGGACTTGAAATAAAATCTCGATTGTGTTAAGAGGCTAAAAGCACGTTAAAAGCCTGCCCCGTTTGAGCCGCTTAGGCGTAAACTTTAGCAGGAGCATAACTCGGTGTAGGCAAAACCAAATTTCTTCGTTTGTCTCGCTATTGGCAGTACTCCTTCTCCACAAACAACAAAGATATGTGTTGAAATTGATTTGAAATTGACCGGAGTTCCCCTTTAATTTTAGCTTGTTTCCTCATGTTCAGGGGCTATATTATCATGTGCAAAAAACCATGTCATAAGATGATGCATAGTTTTCATGCAACAGCTGGTCAATGTTGGGTCTCTTCGTTCTCCAAAAACTGTTCGGTTTTTTTAATTATCGGTGACTTTTGATATTCAATCATGACATAATCATATTTAAATATAGTCAACGCTGCTTATAATGTCGTAATACATATAGTTGCACTATGAAGCTCTTAAAAAATACAAAACATCTGTTGTGATGGTGAATTAGGGGTCACGTCACATCCCTGAAGTTGGTATAGTTTTTGGACACAGCAAGAAATTGTGCTTTTCATAAAAACTGTTCCGTGTTGTTTCTTGTAAAATGAAAATACCCTACCCTAGGCCCCATATGGTTATTTATATCATAAAGCTATGTGTATAGTCTTTGCATACGCAATCTGGTGTCCCTATTCCAAATCCTTGCTGAGTAATACAACTTTCCCAACAGACAGATCTCGGATAACTCAAAAAACATTGGCTGCAGTTTTATGGCCCTAACTTCATTCTATAAATAACATAAGTTATCAAATATTGTTTTTCATGTAGAAGAGTGTTACACATGTGTCCTACACATGAAAAGTTAAAAATGTGATTGAAATCTTTGTGTTTGGCTTCCGGGCAGTGACCAGAAATCTTTCTGGATCTGGAAAACCAATAACAGATCCTGACAAACAACAGTCACCTACTTGAATACACCTCTGAACAACTTAAGTCTATTGTCCTTAACATGCTATAAGTCAGGTTTGGGTGATAAATAGATTGCAATTTAGAAAAAATTAGGTTAAACTGTGGATAACTAAAAAAACGGGGATAACTCAAAAAACACAAATATCAAATTGGCACCCAAAACTGACCTAATAATGTCTTGATGACTATTTATTTTGCTAGAATTATGTATAAATTAGAGATGCACCGAATTTGCGGCCACAGAAAATTTTCCGCCGAAAAAGGCAAAAAAAGCATTTTCGGTTTTCGGCCGAAAGACTTTTAAGACCGAAACAATACGGCCAAAACAGAATTTTGTGATGACGCAAACAAAAACTGCGGACAGCACGCGCCTGTCTGTATGTTTTAAATCAGGGGACGCGCACCACTGTCACCACATTATGGCAGTTAAGTCCGCGAGTGCTGAATTGCAAGTTCTGTTTCACACTGTCCTGATGCATAGGATAGCAGCTGGTTTTGTGTCCGATTCGGTTGCACAATAAATACGTACCACGTAAAAACGCAAAACAATGATATCCATAAAAGGCATAGAGCATTCATAGACAATGGCAATATATTCTCAAGGCATTTGTGTAACATCAGAATTCCGTAATGTAATGACAACCCCTGGAAATAAAAGGAATCACAAGACACGGATGTTAAGTTACCTTTTTTCTTTCATAACGAAGAAGCAAATAACACATATGATAAAACAATCATTGTTTATTAGCTTGACATGCAGGCATCATTTGACATTTCACTTTGAAAGTGAAGGCAAAACATGTGGTAAACCCGCAAATCGCGGGAGATGGCAGAGTATTAGAATGTTTTGCTTTACGATGCGTCATCTCATCTGTCATACCTTTCCCTTTCCTGAGAACAAAATGCTTCATCAGCACCCGCATAGTTATTCTCCGTGCAATTTTTTCGTAGAATAGGGGCAGCATCATAACTTTCTCAAGGGGAATTGGGGAAACAGAATTGGACACAACGCCCTTGCTTCTAATTTCGCTACGTACAGGATCACAGACAAAGAAACGCATTTCATTAATGCAGTAGCTTCAGTGTGCAAACGCAACCTTGTTTGAAAGGAAAGGCAACGCGCAGTATATTTATCAAGCTGCCAAAACAACACACGTTTCAAAACCAAAATCTGAAGACCTGTTTCAGTGATGGAAAGTGAAGCCTGTTTCCTAGCAATAATGCGGAAGCCAGTTGTCTATCACAGCCTATTCTCTCTGACCAATCAATGGGCTGCTGCTGTCGTCGCGTAACATATTTTACAATTTTTCAGCAGCCAGTAATAGGCCAATAAGTTATAAGCGTGTAGGTTATTCATGAGTGGGGCCAAGTTAAACATTTTATTTATAATTTTATTTTATTTTATATTGTGCTTTTTTGAATATCAGTACTAAATAAATATTTTCATAATTTTGTAATAGATTTATTTTTTGAAGCGTGAATGTTAATTTATGCCATTGTAATGCCTTGACTTTAGTTAGGTTAGTACACAGTCATAACCATAAATGCAATGGTACTAAAAATTGGCATAACTTCTTTCGGTGTTTCAGTTTTCGGCCAAGTGTTTCTCATTTTCGGTTTTCAGTGTCAGCCAAAAATTTTCATTTCGGTGCATCCCTTGTATAAATGTAAGCAATCTTTGGCGTACCAGTCTCTGAAGATGGTAGATGGTGGGTGTTAAGTCCTGGTATGCCTTCAACTGTACTGAGCCTGAGTCCTGCCACTACTGTTTATATCCTATTGTATCCAATTATAGATATAAAATAGGTTAACAGGCACACAAATATTTCAAGTATACCAAAAAAGTCCAAGAATAATGGTGGTTTTCATGAATAATAGTGTTAGGCATAGCAATGCTAAATGAACAAGCGATTACTTTGTAGTTTACTTTCAATTTTTTTTTTAGTTATCTGACACTTCAGAGACACTTAAGAGAGCAAATCACACAATAAAACTGGATAAATGAGGCCAAAAACCATACTAAAATGTATGCAAATATGTTGTCTACGTGTATAATGAGCCCCAAGATCCAACCCCAAGGTATGACGACAGAATAAGCAATGCGAGGTGACATGGAGAAAATACAGGTTTTTTGAGTTATCCAGATTCAGCCACCCAGACATCTCACACATCAGTACTAATGAATTACACTGTTATGACTCTATAGGACATGCCCTTAGCTGTCCTTTAAGACATAGGTTAGGGATCTAAAACAACGCAGCTAAGATGATGAAGCATCTTTCAGTTTTTTGAGTGATCTGATCATTTTTGTCCCTCGCCGCGCGGAACGTGCGAAGCGGCGGGACATAGTGAATCCTTGTCAGCGACATATCTCAAGAACGAATTGACGGATTTTCTTCAAATTTGATGTCAACAGTGTATTAGTCTGCTACCCAGGCGCCAGTCGATTTTGGAGACCTTCGCGCCATTCTCAAGGTCACACCGAGAGATTGTGCATTTTCACACTGATAGCCTTGTCAGCGAGATATCTCAAGAACGAATCGAGGGATTTACTTCAAATCTCATGTCAACATGTATTACTGTGATACCCCGGTGCCAGTCGATTTTGGTGACCTTTGTCCCCCACCGCGCGGAATGCGCGAAGCGGCGGGACATAGAATTCACGACCGTCCGTCCGGCCGCCCGTATGTCCCGAATCCTTGTCAGCGACATATCTCAAGAACGAATTGACGGATTTTCTTCAAATTTGATGTCAACATGTATTACTGTTATACCCCGGCACTATTCGATTTTGGTGACCTTCGCGCCATTCCCAAGGTCAAACCGAGAGATTGTGGATTTTCACACTGATAGCCTTGTCAGCGAGATATCTCAAGAACGAATCGACGGATTTACTTCAAATTTCAAGTCAACATGTATTACTGTGATACCCCGGCGCCAGTCAATTTCGGTGGCCTTCGCGCCATTCTCAAGGTCACACCGAGAGATTGTGGATTTTCACACTGATAGCCTTGTCAGCGAGATATCTCAAGAAAGAATCGACGGATTTACTTCAAATTTCATGTCAACATGTATTACTGTGATACCCCGGCGCCAGTCGATTTCGGTGACCTTCGCGCCATTCTCAAGGTCACACCGAGAGATTGTGGATTTTCACACTGATAGCTTTGTCAGCGAGATATCTCAAGAACAAATCGACGGATTTACTTCAAATTTCATGTCAATATGTATTACTGTGATACGCCGGCACCAGTTGATTTCGGTGACCTTCGCGCCATTCTCAAGGTCACGCTGAGAGATTGTGCATTTTCACACTGATAGCCTTGTCAACGAGATATCTCAAGAACGAATCGATGGATTTACTTCAAATCTAATGTCAACATGTATTGGGGTGATACCCCGGCGCCAGTCCATTTCGGTGACCTTCGCGCCATTCTCAAGGTCACACCAAGAAATTGTTCATTTTCACACGATTTCACATTTTGTGGTAGGGGACAAAGACACGTTAGTGTCAAATACTTGTTTGCATTGTTGTATCAGCTGATCCACTTTTCGGACCACCAACACCATTTTCAATCCGTGCCAAAAGCTTTCCTCGGTTTCATTCGACATTATACATGTATTTTCACCAGAATCACCTGTAATTTTTTGATTACAAGGTTCTCTGGATCACATTTTATATGATTTAAGACGGAAAGATGCAAAAAAACCTACCTTGGTTTGGTCAAAATGAAGGAGTCAAACTTTCACTCTTGTTCGCATGTATTTAGCTCTCTGGCTGGGTGGAAGTTGATTTCTAACCTTTCTGTCAACAAAACCTGCACCGACATGAACTTGGAGAGAGCTACAACGCATATTTTACTGCGGTTAACACCAAAAACCTGCACAGAGGCTTATGCTGTACAACAACAACACCTTACACTTTGGTAATGATCGGATGATTCATATTTAGTCAAAATTAGGTATATTATATGGTGTAAAAGTTATTTTGTTTAAACTTTTGTAGTTTTTGAGAAATGCGGATCACTCAAAAAACATGCTTAATGCCATCTACTGACCTTGACGAGATCTTCGACCTTTTGGTTGTGCCCATGTACTTCTGAAGTAAAATCAACAATGGAATAACTCAATAAACTTATGTTGATGTGTGCAGAGACAATTTTTGATCATATGTGAATTTTCCCATCCTTAGAGTATAACATATCGAGGGCTGCCCATACGAAACTTATAACTTATAAGTTTCTTATAAGATTATTATGAGAGATTTGTATGCAAATTAGATAAGAACCTAGGAGTCTTATAAGAAACTTATAAGAATCTTATAAGTTTCTTATAAGAATCTTGCAAGTTTCTTATCAGAACCGTCATTCTCCACTACTTCTTCCACAATTTCTTCTCGTTGATCCTTACACAGTGCACACATGCACAGTGATGCATGTACAGACATTGCTGTAGCGGTCTGCTGTAAGTGAATGCATATATAAGACAACTCAGAATGAAGGTTTCTCAATTTACCAACAATCAATGCTCTGCCTCACATTAATTTCATGATGCATTCTTGTCAAGAATCTTGACATAATGAAAAATGGATTTACCTTGCTTGTGCTGCAGCCGCCATCAAATAAACAGGAAGTTTATTGTTGACCTTCTTACTCTCCAGACTCTGATGCAACATTTAATATCATTGGTTAATGTGGTATCCTAGAAACAACCCTGTCCCAAGTCTCCCCCATCCCAAGTCTACCCGGTCTCCCCTAGTGTTCTGACTTGCTTTCGATGAGATCTTTCCATTTAAAGTATAATTCCAAAATCTCCTGGGCAAAAGACAGAAATTTGGGTGCCTGGTTCCCATTTCGTGAGCCTGACCCATATCATCTTTTGTCTTCTGTTTCAAGTCTTTTTAGACAAAATTTTAGGTTGCAAAAAACTCACAGTCTATGGAAAACTCACAGTATATGGAAAGTTGCCAATCATGATAATTGGAAAACGCGTCAATTTAAGGAAAATGATTGAGAACTAGCCAGGACTAATAAAGGAACGTGCCTACCCAATTCCCTGTTCTACCGCCGGGCCTGCATCTAACAATAAAAAATATTGTCAGATTTGTATTGAGATGGCCCTATTGTGGCATCCTGGACATTTTACTAGTTCAGATGATGTCCAAAATTATCAGTAGTAATTAACTTGGTCCCCCTGTAATTATTTTTTATTACAATTTAAAACGCTGTGTCACTTAAAAAACAGGGAGAATTCACCTGCTTCACTTAGCTAGAGGACGATATCCATTTTTGCCGCTAGAGGGCAGTGTGGTATTTTTAATGCTATTGACTGGCTGTAATCCTGACGAACAAGGAATGAAGTCCAGTCATGCATGTTGAACAGTCGATATTGAAGCGCGGAACGTTTGTACTCATTACGACTTCAGAACAATGAAAAGACTACATTTTACACAGGATTACCCAATGTCGTAGTTTTAATGCAGGCGTTTAGATTATGTGAGCGATACATCACCTCTGGAAGTTTCTCCGCAGTTTCCAAATTTGAACATCTTATTTTGGTCTTAATTCGGTTGAGACATAATCTTCCACTGCAAGATTTGGGTTACAGCTTCAAGAGTTCATGTTCCACTGCTTCTCGGATTTGGCACAAGATGATTGATGTACTTCATGTCAGAATAGAGTTTCTAATAGAGTGGCCGGAGCAAGAGGTGTTGCAAGCTACCATGCCAATGTCATTTAGGCAAACATTTGGATGTAAGGTTGCAGTAATAGTGGACTGTTTCGAAGTGTTCATAGGAAGGCCTTCTAATTTACTGGCAAGAGCACAAACCTGGTCCAATTATAAACACCACAACACTGTTAAATTTCTCACTGGAATTGCACCTCAAGGACATGTCACATACATCTCTCGTGCTTGGGGAGGGAGAGTGAGTGACAAGCAGTTAACTGAAGAGAGTGGTCTGCTGAAGAATTTGTTGCCCGGGGACATTGTTAAAGCCGCAGTCTGCCAGAACATATGTGAAAGTGTCGGATTTTATTGTGCTTCATTGCATACACCTGCATTCACAAAAGGGAAGAACTATCTGCGTATGAGGTTGAACAAACAAGAAGACCGGCTAATGTGCAAATTCATGTGGAAAGAGTCATAGGATTTGTGCGCAGAAAGTACCAAATTCTGCAGAGTAGGGCAATGCCCATTAAACGTATGGCTGCCAAAGCAGAGATTCACTGGCACTGATTGATAAGATTGGGGTTCTTTGCTGTGCATTAACTAACCTTTCTGTCTCTGTTGTCCCACTGGAGTAAGCAATAGGTATTCTATTCATCCAAAGTAAAATAGAAAAAACACACTCGTACATAGGTTTGTACTGAATGATGTATGTGTTACGGACTGTACGGATACACGAGGGAAACACACTAGGGGAACATGAGCTTGGGAACATGGAAACATGAACGTGAACTTGGAAACTCAGAAGAGGAGGGAGACACAAAAGGGGAGTGAGACGTATCCAAAACGATATTTATTAAAATAAACACAGAAATAATCCAGGGGAAAAAGGGGGCACACCGGCCAACAAAAACACCCTGCCTAGCACTGAAACTGGAGAACTCAAGAATCCACAACACTAACAGAAACCGGGGGGACAGACTCGGAACAAACTAAAACATGGAACGAGACTTGAGACATGGAACGAGACTTGGGAACAACAGAACTCTAGAAGCTAGGGGATACTCACAAGACAAGACAGTTGGCACAGCTGGCAGATGGCTAACTCGGGTGGCACAGCTGGCCAGGAGAAGGGTAAGGGAGAACATCAGGAGGGGGACAGACAGGACACAGGGCTCAGGGCAGGCAGGAACGCTGGGGCTATGGCTTGGGCTAAGGTAATGGCTATGGCATTGCTTGGCTTGGCATGGCTTGGCTTGGGTTGAGCTTGGGGCTGTGGCTTGGACTTGGCTGGTGCTCAGGACAGGCAGGGCGGCTGGTGCTCGGGACAGGCAGGGCGGCTGGTGCTCAGGACAACACGAGACAGAGGAAGAAGACTGGCACAAGGACACAGCAGACGCTGGAGTAGACAGGGGGCACCAGGGGCTTGAAAGCAGCAGGAAGGGCAGGCTGGACAGGGAAGGAGGCTGAACTTGACAACACACAGGAAACTGTGGGGACCAGAGGAGAAGTGCACCGGGCAGGGGGAGTGAGAGTGGGAATGCGTGCGCACGTGCGTGAGTGAAGTCAGATCTGCATGCGTGCAGAAACTGCTCAGCTAAATAGGGCAGGGGCACACACAGACACAGGTGCTGAAACTAAATCTACAAGGGGTGGAACATGAGGGAAACCAATTACTCGAAAACAGATTAACATTAACACACAGACAAGGATCACAAGACAATCCCAAAGATGGGATAAATAAACTGGATAAAAAGACTCCTAAGTTTACAGAAAAAGGGCCAGAACAGATTATAAGAAAGCAGAGATTCTGCGGGAAACTTTAGCAAGGCCAGTGAACAGTAAAGCGAGGGGCGGAGCTAGAACAGAGCGACTGCTGAGAGATAATTAGTCAATTAGTAAGTGCAGCTATACAATCCCGGGTGCTCGTTAGTAGATTAGTATTATATACAAGGTTAGTTTGGTTAGTAATTTTAGAAAACAACAAACTGTCAGTCATGTTAGTATGAATAGAAAAGCAAGGGGAAACTAGAAAACGAGAACAGAAGGAAGGATGAAACCCAGAATCCATTAAATCACCCGAAATAGTGTCACAATCAATTAACACAGAAACTGATACAAACAATGACGTGACCGGGGAGAAGCAAAGACAGTACATTGGTAAAACGTGGACTGGACTACACAGGAGAGGAATGAAATGTGAACACTAAGACATGGACTAAAAACTGTCATACCAAAATGATAGAAACCTAAAATTGACTAACCAGACACTCAGACCACGGAACACAACTGTATGTCTTTATGTATTTGTCAACATCAATGACGAGCGCTTCCATGAAGGTTGTTTTTGTTGGTTGGTTAATGTTGATGAGTGATTTTGTATATATTCCATTCAGGAAACTGCTGTAGTTATATTTAACCCTCCTGTTGTCCGCATGTCAAGGAAAGAAGAAAGGAAGGAAGGAAAGAAGGATGGAGGAAAGAAGCAAGGGAGGAAGGAAGGGAGGAGGAAAGAGCAGAAGAAAGGAGGCAGGGTGGGTATAAGGACAAGAGGAAGGAAGAAAGGACAGGGAAGGAGGAAAGAAGATAGGAAGGAACGAAAGAAATGAGAGGAAAGGCAGAGGAGGGGAGGAAGGTGCGGCTTAGTTTTTAGTCCTCAAAGTTTAGTCACTTATTATGAAACTCCAAAAATGTTTTTTTAATGTTTTACTTTAATACTTTTACCTGAGTAAAGTAGTTTTTACACGAGTATCTGTTTTTCTAATTTAGTACAGAATGTGTGTACTTTTGGTACCTCTGTATATTGTACATGTGTTTTTATATTTGTCTAATATTTATGTATTAAAAATACTTCATACTTTGTTTAAAGACTGTCATAATATCCCAAAAACATCCTGATATGCTTCCAGTGAAAAATGATATTGAATTATGAATCACATGTACGGCAGGGTGATAAGTTTTTAAATTGACATCACAAGGTGGCCTTGGTATATTTCAGAAACTCATTTATTAGTCCCCTACCGGAAACGGAGGGGACTATAGGATTGAACTCCGTCCATCCGTCCGTTCGTCCGCATTCATGTCCGCTCCATAACTTCAATACCGCATGACCTAGGAACATCAAAGTTGTTGTGTGGATCCATCTTGGGGAGAGGGTGTGTCATTTACCCTATTCAGGTCACTTTGACCTACTTTTTAGGAAATACAATATGCATGCACGGGTAGGGGACTAGTATTGCGCAGCAATACAATATTTGCCGATAGGCAGTGCACTTGTTGAATTTGTGCTAGATAAGATTTTCACCTGTTATGGTCACATTCTATGGAAACCTATGGACATACATGTATAGACATGAGAACATCTAAACATTTGATTCATTTTAAAAACGTTGGAGGTGAAAGTTCAATTAGACTGAAAACAAAGTAACACAGTAATAAACTTAAGATTTAAGATACTCTTAAGTCTCACAATGGGGAAATTTTGCACACGCACCAAAGTAAGCAATGTTTCCTGCTGTTTAACCCATCCCTTTTTTACACACCATGCATAGGAGCAGAGGGATGCACATTAGTGCGCCCAGGGAGCAGTGGGAGTCAGGTGCCTTGCTCAAGGGCACCTCAGCCCTTGACTTGTCGGTCCTGAGATTAGCGACCATAGAGATATATAATAGAACCAGAAAGAACGAGGAAGTACCTTTGCTTCAGCCAGTTAGCATGTTAGCTTCCCGCTTTCGCGTTTGCCAAGGATGCAATTTTGTGGCCAAAGACGCAGCAGATCCATAGACACCAAATGAAAAGTGCGCATTTTTTTCTTGCCAAATAAAGCTAAGACAAAAGAAAATGTATTCGGTAATCTATTATTTTGCTCTTTGTCTGACGCAACTGTTTGATGTTTTCAAGAGGGCCTGTAAAACAAGAACTGCTACTTAGAGCTTGATGACAGCTCGTGCGTGAGTTTGGTTTTCCAGCTGTTGCTCTGACTGCAGTAGTTCAGCCAATGAGTGTGTAGTGCGTGCGCGTTCCGGATTAACAGCGTTGCTCATCATTTCCCTTCGGAGACATATGCCAATCCGCACAGACGACACATTTTCTAGGCCATTTGCGCTGTGAACTAAGATTGGCAATCTTATAAAATTGTGCCGGAAATAAGCACCCATGGAACACCATTTTTATGGATGGCGTCGGCCAACTCGGTATTCCTGGGCTGAGGTAGCTATCCTAGCATCTCCCATTGAAAGCAATAGGGGTGGGACTTCCTTACACTCTCCAGTTCTATTATATTACTTCCATATTATCGACCCTCTGGTTACAAGCCTGCTTCTCTAACCTCTGTGCCACAGGCTGCTGCTATGAGAGGCCGTTCGAGACAGAATTCATACTTGCTTTCACATGTAATATCATACTGTCACACAAACGCCGTCATTCTCTGCGCACTGACTATTATACTCTCACACACACACACCATCATTTTTTCACGCACACGCTATTATACTTTCACACACACACCATCATTCTCTCGCGCACACGCCATTACTTTACATTACATTACATTACAGGTTCTTAGCAGACGCTCTTATCCAGAGCGACATACAAAAGTGCACAGGATCAGTACAAAAGTGCAGAGCTCCAAGGAGACAAGTACAAGTGCTAACAGTAAGCCATCAATCTCTTGCACACAAACCATGATTCTCTCACACACCATCATTCTGTCACACACACACCATCATTCGCTCACACACACACCATCATTCTCTCTCACACACACTATCATTCTCTGAAGCACACACTATTATACTCTCACACAAACTTAAACTTGTTAAACTGACAAAATGACAGTGAATGTGAATGAGAATAGGTGATTGTGTGAGAGTGGTTGAAACGGATGTAGCATTAAATTCTCAGTTCCCGATTGGTCATAATTGAAATCTTTGAAAATTTAGTAAGAAGCGGGATTTCATGGTCATATCCCACCGTCCCGTTGGACAAGGAAGCATGGTGAAAAAACTGAATGCTCATCGCGGGAGCAGCATGTCATTCCAAATCCATTTGAAACGTGAAGTGTTGCTCTTTATTCATCCCAATTCCTTCCAGAAAGTGGAGTATAGCGCCAAAGTGAAGCATATGATACTATGAAATTGAAGCATAGCTCGTTATTCTTTCCAATTCCATCCGAAAAGCAGAGCATAGCACCAGAAGTGAAGTATACCTGATTGCACCAAAAGCAAAGTGTCGCTTGCCTATCATCCTAATTATTATTCAATTTTAAAAAATGATATGCTTCACTTTGGCGCTATACTCCACTTTCCGGACGGAATTGGGATGAATAACGAGCAACACTTGTTTAAAATTTATGTTTAAAATGGATTTGGAATGACATGCTGCTCCCTCGATGAGCATGCAGTTTTTTCACCATGCTTCCTTGTCGAACGGGAGAGTGGGATATGTTTGTGAAATCCCGCTTCTTATTAAATTTAAGATTTCAATTATAACCAATCAGGAAATGAGAATTTAATGCTACATCCGTTTCATTTAAAATATGACCTGATTCTCACTTTGTGAATTGCTGTCCCAAAACTTCATGAAGGACACAGTATCTGAAGAACTCTTCAACTTTGGGAACGATGCTGTCCCAGAGTTCAGGATCAGGCAAAATCCGCTCCACAAAGATGTGGATTTTTGTTCCACACTACAAAATCACAATAAGCACCACAATGTGAAGCTGAGCCTGTACTTGGTAGTAGTAAGCATGGTTCTTGCCCAGTTTATCATCATCCCCAATGTCGTTGAGACAGAAACCCTCATCTCCAGCACACAGGCGTAGATTCACCTCATCCTGTTTTCTGTGTGGGCACTACAAATTCACAAAAGAAAAGAGTCACTTCATCTGCATGGCATTTCCTGTTCAAATTTCCAGCTCCAAGAAATGTTTTTTTCTATTACGTACATGCACCCAAAAATGCTAGTTTTATGTCTTTACATCATGTATGAGAACATCAACTTTGCATAGCATTAAAGTTCTCACAAATCCCAATTCCATTAGTCATAGGTCACAACGCAAATATACCCTTTCTACTGTGTTAGAGTGGTCACAACATGAATGGTGAATGTACAATGGTGTATTAGGGCCAGGCATGAAGAAAATCTTTTTTTTATCATGCTGAGATTTCATGATATAATTTTTTCATTATGCCTGGCCCTAGTACGCCTTTGTATAAATGGGTAGTATGTTCATACTGAAGAAATAACTGGTACCTTTATCTCACAAATCCCAGGTCCATGACACGCGCACGTTACAACTCCATCTGGTTAGGCTCCCATATATGGCCATGCTGAATTCAGCCCAAGTCCACTGTCCATACACGAGAAACCCTCATGGTTCACACTCTGCAGTCCTTCATATTGTTTTCTGGCTGTTGCCTCATATTTGCATCCATATCTATAATGCACAA
The DNA here is from genome assembly GCA_029721435.1 of Gymnothorax reevesii. Classification (NCBI taxonomy): domain Eukaryota; kingdom Metazoa; phylum Chordata; class Actinopteri; order Anguilliformes; family Muraenidae; genus Gymnothorax; species Gymnothorax reevesii. The sequence goes on along the minus strand of CM056573.1, from coordinate 73,241,631 downwards.
CAGTAATAACAGAAAGAGAGAGTTGTACAGCCAGAATTAGTTAACTGATTTTTTTTTTAGAAAGCAGCAATTCTTGTGCGCTGTTTACATCATCTTATTCCTGACCTCAAAGCTTAAACATACTTCTAGCCAGCCCTAACATTTGCATCATACTGTCACTTGTGGATGTCCTAGCCTAGCCCTCATATTTCCCTAATAAATACCTTGTTCCAGCTGTAGATAACTTGCGTGCCTCTGGATAGCATATGGACTTGACTAAGGACTTTGATAGTTGTGAAAGACTAGTCTGTGGAACCTGCTTCAATTTAGAGGCTGTTATTCTTCCTGCTCTTTAGCTGAACCAGAGTTTTGATGAGCTTTGGTTTCTGGTCTCCTCCTCTACTGCCTGGACCTGGGACTGAGTAAGCTCTTGCAGTTTGAAATCGTTACAAGCTTTCTGCAAGTCTGTTGGAGGTAGCTGCAGCGTTTCTGGGGTCCTATATGCAGTTAGCGGTTTAGGTAGTTTGCATACAGACTTTTGGACAAATTCTTTATAATATGGGGCCCTGGACATCAGTGCTGCACTTCTTGGGTAGTTTGTGCGTAAAACTTAGAAAAACTGAGTGTAAGTCTCAGATCCTCGCTCCACTCTTGGACACTGGACTATGGGACTCTCTGTCTCTCTGCTGCAGAGGTGAAAAGAGCAAAGGCGGCGAGGCGGAACTTGGCTTTAAATAGAGTCTGGGCACCGCCCACAATTGATGCCAGCCCGCCAAAGAATCCGATTGTGGGCAAAATGATATCGTCCCGGACAAGAGTGACAAAGAAAGCTTGCCAGCCTCCAAAAACCATGACAGGACCCCCCCCTCTAAATGTCAGCTCCAGAAGTCCCTTAGGAACCCCATACGCAGAACTCAGAAAAAAGCGTGGGATCCAGAATATCCTGAGAAGGGACCCAGCAATGCTTCTCAGGGCCATATCCCTCCCAGTCAACTAGAAACTGGACCCCACAACCAACACGCCTCCCGGCAAGAATGCGGCACACTGTGTAAACCGGCCCCCCTTCAACCATTCGTGGTGGCAGCGGGGATGTGTCGGCAGGTGCCAGGACCCTAGTGCTAACTGGCTTAGTCCGAGAGACATGGAATGACGGAAATGCGTAAAGATCTAGGGACCTTTGACTGGATCGATCTTCCGCACCATCTTGAATGGGCCAATATAGCGGGGTGCCAGTTTTCGGGATTCTACCTTCAAGGGGAGGTCTTGGGTCGACAGCCAAACTCTCTGACCGACCCGATAAGAAGGGCCCAATGACGCCTTCTATCAGCGGCAGATTTTTGTTTGGGCCCCGAGCGCAACAGAGAAGAACGGACTCCGGTCCAAATCGACCAACAGTGACGAATGAAATGGTTGACTGAGGGAACCTCTGAATCATTCTCAGTCTCAGGAAACAGCGGGGGTTGGTAACCCACCTGAGCTTCAAATTGGCAAAGACCCAAGAAGGAATTACTCAGTGAGTTTTGGGTTTACTTAGCCCATGCTAAAAATCAACTCCATGAGGATGAATTATCCACCGCTAAACATCGAAGAGTGTTTTCCAAAGACTGATTACTACGCTCAATCTGCTCGTTAGTCTCTGGGTGGAACCCAGAGGAAAGACTCACAGTGGCCCCCAACTGTTTGTAAAACACCTGCCAGAATGTGGAAGCCAGAGCACATGGTTAACCACAAGAAAGGCCGTCTCCCATGCTGAAGGTAGCGTAGCAGGACAAAATGAGCGGCGGTAGAAAAAAGTGTCCCCACTGGAGGACCTGGGGCCTAACTCTAGGAGGGACAGACAAACAGTCAGGAGTCTCCCCCCCAGGACCGGGATTGGTCTTCAAAGCCTCCTGAACCACCGCCTCAATCTCCCATTGAATAGGCGCCACAATCTGAGCAGCCGGAATATCTGGCTCCGGGGTAGGATCGCGATCAGAGTGGTCGTGAATTTGCAACAAGGCATCAGGCTTAATGTTTTTTAGGCCAGGGCGGTAGGTTAGCTTGAAATTAAAGCGGTTAAAGAACAATGACCACCGCGCCTGCCGGGAATTACGTCGCTTGGTTTGCTGAATGTATGGGAGATTTTTATGGTTTGTCCATACCACAAAAGGGTGTTCAGCTCCCTCAAACCAGTGGCGCCACTCTTCATGTCCCAACTTGACCGCCAATAATTCCCGGTCACCAATGCTGTAATTACGTGCCGCGGCAGACAAAGACCGGGAGAAGTATGCTCATGGGTGTGGCTTATTATCACAAAGGGGCCGCTGGGACAAAATAGCACCCATGCCAACCTCTGAAGCATCCACCTCCACCACAAATGGGAGGGAGGGATCAGGCAAAACCAGAATGGGCTCTGAACTAAAGCGTCTCTTTAATTCCTGAAAGGCAGCATGAGTCGCTGGAAACCAAAAAAAAGCTGAGGAGGTATTCTTCAAGGTGAGCGCAATAATGGGGGCAGCAACTGCGCTAAAATTATGGACAAACCTCCTATAAAAATTAGCAAAGGCTAAGAAACATTGGACCTCCCTAACACTTTGAGGGGCAGACTAATTCCTGATCTCAGCCACCTTGTCCGAGTCCATGCGAACCGACCCCTTGGAAACAATAAAGCCAAGAATGAGACAGTTTGGGCATGAAAAACACATTTCTCAGTCTTGAAAAAAGCTTAGCATTAAGGAGGGCCTCAAGCACACGTCTGATGTGTTGTTTATGCTCTGAGAGTGTTGAAGAAAAAATCTAAATGTCATCAAGATGAACGTAGACGAGTTTCTCCAAAATCTCTCGGAGGACGTCATTAATGAGTGCCTGAAACACCGAGGGGGCATTAACCAATCTGAACAGCAACACCAAATTTTTGTAGTGCCCGTTGTGAGTGTAAAATGCCGTTTTCCATTCGTCCCCCTCCTGAATGTGAACTAAGTTATATAAGCATTACGGAGATCTAGCTTGGTAAAAAATGATGCCTCCTGCAGATGTTCCAACGCAGAATTCATCAACTGAATTTTTTTTTTAAAATAAATAAATTTGGCATCTCCAGTCCCACTCGAATCTGGAATGCCCAATTGGTGAACCATGTACAAAGCTTGCTTGCATGCGACCCCTTACTGCCAACTCAGGAGAGCGAAGACAGTTCACGGCTCTCCTCCGAAGCACGTGCCTGTCAGCCACTGCTTCTTATACACTCATTGGTTGAAGCTTCGCAAGTTCAGAAAGAGGGCAGAGGATACCTGGACATGAACAGACTTAAAATCTTCCTGATGAGCGCCAATCTGGCCAACAGGAGGCGCTTGAGCAACGAACAAAGTATTTATTTCCCTTTCCCGGCAGTCCCTTCCGAATTTGAAACCCTGTAGCACGATAGCTTTGCTCCATTGAAATTAATGTAACCAATTTATTGACGCGCGTCTCACGGTTACAGACATTAAATGAAATATGTGAGAATAATCGTAAACCGAAGCAGATTTCATGTTTGCATGACAACTACGCAGTCAAACTCGCTAGTTAGCAAGCCAACAATACAAAATAATACTTAGCCTTCCATGCAGGTACAATTAGCTGTCAGGATGTAATTTTCTGGGTTTTTAAAAATTATTATCCCTCGCCAACACGAAGTGGGAGGGGGATATAGGTTTGACCTCCGTCCATCTGTCCGTCCGTCCGAGATAAAGGGGACAGCTTTACTCAGAAACTACTACAGATACAGTAACCAAATTTGGCGTGTAGCTTCAGACCATAACGGCCTCGATGGTGTTTGAAAATAAGAAGCACACGATTGGCGGGGGATGTTATTATTATAATAACCCACGCGTCATACACAGCGGTTTTATGCCATTGTGTTTGACTAGGAAGGACCTCTGATTTTGAGGCACTAAACTCCAAGTCTGTCGTAGTATTTAACATTCTGCTTATGTCTGCAGATAACGTAGTCATAAGCATCCAGTGACTTGTATGCACGTAGTTCCTCCCTAGTGTACACGGTAGGTTTCTCGATCAAATGGGTATACAGTATATATATCAGGCCACGGAATACTGGGCCAGTAGCTTACGTCATCTACCCCTTCACTAATACCATAAGGATCTGGAAATTGGTTGCTATTTGTCAAAGTAAATTTGTTTAGATAGAATTCGTGATCTAAGATGGCTAATGTCCTCGAATAGCTTGACAAGCTATTATGGTCCGCCATACTTCCGTTGCCAAGCTGCGTGCGCAACCTGTCTTGTTTGCAAACAGTAAATGGGTTTATTATCAAATCGGTCACTGATCCCATGCTTTTCCAATCCAGGTATGTGCGCGTTCACATAAAAGAAGCAGTGTTAGAAGCAAAAGACCAATTGCAAACATGGACAAACCGACTGGAAGCAAATCTGCGTACTTTTCAAATGCATAGCAAGAGCTCTTAAAAAAAATATGAAGAGATTAAAAATATCATCCTGGCAAAAATTAATACCGTTGCAGCTGCCAAATACAAAAAGGTCATTTGACAAATACTTCCGACCGTGTAAATGCTTAAATTAATTGTAATTATAATATCACTGTAAATAACTCCCGCATTCATGATTGTAGCCTCTGTGGGCTATAGCTCCAGTAGCAATGATTTCATTTTACCTCTGCTGCAACAGGCGCTATATAGGTTAGTGAGAAGGCTTTAGTGGTTTTGGCCGTGGAAAAATGCAGCATTGTGAGACACTCAAGATGCGAAACTATATGCGCACGACTCCGCTGCTTTCGCCACATGACAAACCCTCAGATGAGAACCTGTACCGTACATATTGGTATTCATCCGCGCACCGAACTCAACTGAAACCTTAACGGACGGTGATGCCATTTTCTCAAAGAACTGATTAGTCAGTAGGCGGTGCTTTTGCATGCATGTGTGATAGAACAAAATCTGCTTTGGAGCAGATTAGTCTTTCAGCTTATATTGCCACGGTGATATACCTCAGTAAGAAGTGAGCTGCCTTCGTGGTACAGAAAACCCGAGGTTAAACCCGAAGTTACCACGATAAGCCCAAATCCAGCTTTTTGCTAAAGGCCCCCAGTGTGTTTTTTCGTTTCCAAATTGTAGTTGCAATCGTTTTATTTTCATGGTAAAAAAAGACTGCGGGCTTGTGTATTTATTTTAGAAGTTACGCACGTGAGTCAATTACGGCACTCATTTTATTTGATATTACATACTCTTCAATTAAAAGATTACGCTATAAATTGACATGCCTGGATATCATTCTTTTGTAGCCAGCATATAATTTTAAGCTCAAATTCAGATAATATTTGACTGGAATTTCAAACATTTGTCTAATAAATTGAAAACCTTCCGGTCACGTTCTCTGGTGCCAATTTTTTCAAATAGAAACCCTGGATGATCCACAGCAAATTTGGAAGGAATCAGACCTACGGCCTAGGAGGAGATCTAAAAAATGTGTTTTTCAAAATTCTAAATTCCGGAAAATCTAATTTGGCAGACCTTAGAGGTCCTTAAGGGAAAGTTGTAGAGTTTGGACCAAGAAATGACTGTACCAAATTTTGTGAAAATTCGTGACTTACAGGGTAGGAGTTATGACCTTAAAGAAAAACAGTTTTTCTTGAATTATAGCGCCCCCATCACGCCGATTAACTTTCATGTCACTTGATGTTTCTCTGTATATAGCGCCCCCTATATGCCAATTTGGGCCAAATTTGGCACAGCGCCTTTGGTTGACCTCTGAAGCGGGTGAACAGAGTTTGAAGTTGATAGCTTTGACTTTGACACAAATATGCAACAGTATGTGTTTTTTAGCTAGCAGAAAAAAAATTGTATATATATAAGTACCGCATTTTTTTGAAGAAGCAAAATTCTTTTGATAACTTTTGTTCAGGCAGGTCTGGAGATGATATGTGCAAAGTTTTGTGCAGATAGAGCTTAAACAGTAGGAGGAGTTTGAAAAAGTAGGTTATTGATGTGTAGTGACTTAGAAAGAGAAATTTGCAGTGGGAGCGGGCTAGGCCTGTCAGAAGATGCGACTCTATTTGGAGAACACGTGGATATAAGGATTATGACGATGTGATTTAAAATGTGGAAGTTACAGGCCAAAATGCGTTTGCATACCTTACAGTGCCACCTAGTGGAGTAGACACAAAATTTTTGGTATGGATGGTCTTTGTGTGAATCTATATATACCCTGTGAATTTCACAGCCTTCAGCCTAATACCTGAGCTGTAATAAATGTTTGTTTTTTTATCTCGTAATAAGCCACGCCCACTATGACCAGTCATCATTAACTTCAAGATATGGCCTCAAGAGTGGGCCAGCATCATACCCACCAAATTTGGTGAAAATTGTTGCCGCCCTATAAGAGATATAAATTTCCCACCTTTGCAGTGCCCCCTAGTGGCCAACATTAGCAAAATTTGGCTCATACCCCCACAGTCCCATGCCAACCAAGGATCTCAGATTTGGTGTTGTTTGCATGTATTTTTGCCGAGATATGCAACTATTACCGTTGCTATAGCTAGCTAGAAAAATTTATTCGTTAATAATTTGCGCATATTTAAATCGAACAAAATTTTTTTGATAACTTTTGATCAAGTCTAGCTGAAGAGTGTACCTGCCAAATTTCACACTGATGGGACAAAACCCCAAGGAGGAGTGTGAAAAAGTAGGATTTCAAGTTTTATAATTTTGCGAAAAAAAATTATCGGTGGAAATGGGTGTGGGCTAGCTCAAGTGACTCAGGGCTAGTCAGGGAATCTGTTTATATGAGGTTTTTGAATGTGGGACATATTAAGTGGGAGTTATAGCCCAAAACGCGTTGCCCTTGATCATTGCGTCTTCTGCTGAAGACATATGTAATTTTTGCATTCTGAGGTGACTGCGGGGGTCTGAACCAACCCTCCAAATTGCACCACCCTCCCTTGCATGGTTTAGCCTGCAGAAGCACTTTTATCTACGGGAAGTCCCGCGGGCTTGGCCCCCTAATAACTATAACTGCAAGCATTTATGAAAGGGGGCTAAGCCTCCCCGCACGAATTGGCTCCCAGGTGTCGCGGAGCGCATGGAATATAAATAGCTGTATTTCGTTACCAGGAGGTACATCAACAACATTTTCTATCAAACGTGAAGTCAATTAAGGCTGCCCTCTCTACTTTCATGTCACTTGATGTTTGTCTGTTTATTGCGCCCCCTATTGGCCAATTTGCGCCAAATTTAGCACAAAGCCTCTGGTTGATGTCTGAAACGAGTAAATTGAGTTTGATGTTGATAGCTTTGAGTTTGACACAAATATGCAATAGTATGTGTTTTCTAGCTAGCAGAAAAAATTGTTTATTTATAAGTATTGCATTTTTTGGCATAGCAAAATTCTTTTGATAATTTTTGATCAGGCCAGTCTGGAGATTGTATATGCAAAGTTTTGTGCAGATAGAGCTTAAACACGAGGAGGAGTTCGTAAAAGTAGGTTTTTGATGTGTAGTGACGTAGAAACAAGTCGACATGGTCAACAACATCCCCCGCCAATCGTGTGCTTCTTATTCTCCATCAAGGCCTTTATGGTCTGAAGCTACACACCAAATTTGGTTTTCCTATCTGTAATAGTTTCTAAGAAAAGTGGTCCCCTTTCTCTCAGACGGACGGACACACACACGCACGGACAGACGGATGGAGGTCAAAACTATATCCCCCTTCCACTTCGTGTTGGCGGGGGATAAAAATATGCTTTGGGAGTGGGCGTGGCCAATATCAGAAGATGCAACTCTATTGGGGGAACACATGGATGTAAAATTTATGAAGAAATGATTTAAAAAAGTTACTGGCCAAAATGCATTTGCATCCGTTACAGCGCCATCTAGTGGAGTAGACACAATTTTTGGTATGGTTGGTCTGTGTGCTATTCTATATATATATATATTGTGTAAAACTCAGAGCCCTAAGCATAATACTAGAGCTGAAATAACAGTTTGTTGTTTATATTGTAGTAAGCCACACCCACTTTGACCAGTCATGATGAACTTCAAGATATGGCCTCAGGAGTGACCCAGCATCATACCCACCAAATTGGGTAAAAATAGGTGTTGCCATTTAAGAGATATAAATTTCCCATATTTGCAGTGCCCCCTAGTGCCCAAAATTAGCCAAATTTGGCATATACCCCAACAGTCACATGCCAACTAAGGATATCAGATTTGGAGTAGTTAGCAATTATTTTGAGCGAGATATGCAACTGTTTGCATTTTTATAGCTAGGTAGAAAATTTTATTCGTAAATAATTAGCCGAACCAAACAAAATTCTTTTGATAACTTTAGATCAGGTCCAGCTGTAGAGTGTACATGCCAAATTTCACTCTGATCAGACAAAACCCCAAGGAGGAGTTAGAAAAAGTAGGTTTTCCAGTTTTTGCGATTTTGTGAAAAGAAATAATTGGCGGAAATTGGTGTGGCCAAGCCACTGTGATTCAAGGCTATTCAGGGAATCTATAGATATGAGGCTTTTCAATGTGCGATATATGGTGTGGGAGTTTTTGCCCAAAACGCGTTGCCCTTGGTTATAGTGCCCCCTCCACGCAGATATGTAATTTTTGGTCTGAGGTGAGTGCTGGGGTTTGGACCAACCCTCCAAATTGCACCACCCTCCCTTGCACGGTTTAGCCTGCAGCAGCACTGTTATCTACGGAAAACTAAAAATAACTATAATAATTATAATAATAATTAAAAAAAAAAATCCGAACAAAATCAATAGGGTTCCCAGCACCACTGGTCCTGGGTTTCCTAAGCCCCGTGGGCTTGGCCCCCTAATAATAATAAACCAGCACAAAGACAATAGGGTTTCAGCCCTACAGGCTTGAACCCCTAAAAATTGTAGCACTGACAGAAAATATTTGGGTGCGCAAAAACTGGTAGTATGTGTTCATTTTTTCTGTTGCGAAGATCAGTCGGTGTCCATTTCTCCTCAGCTAGCTTTATAGTTAATTGATATAATTATCTAGAATTTTCCGCTCCACATTTTTGGTGACATAAAACGTCACTGTCTCACGAAACTTCTTCCAGTTCCTCACAAAGCGGAAAATATTTATTTCTCCGTATGTGTCCGATCGGCTTGATACGCCTCAGAAAATGTTTCTGATCAAAAGCCCTTTTTAGACACCGTGACTACGCCGGCTCTGAAACACCTCTGCAGCCCCTCCATTTTCTGTCTGAATGGTGCAAGGCAGCAAAAAGGGTACTAAAGTGAGCCCTACCTCCTGATGTATTTCAGCAACAGCGAAAAAGAGTAGCTGATTCGCGTCACCTTCTGTATGAATGGGTTAAGCCGCCGCTACTTTTCGTTGTGCCGTGATTCATACACCGTAGGTCAGAGTTCACCAATGTGCCAAAAATGTAGTTCACGCTAATTATGCAGGTGCAGTGGTTTCTTGTTAAGTAAAATTAAATTCATTTTGCAACCTTTTTTATAGTTTACTGTTCAGCTTTCATGGAAACACAGATTTTGTGCTTATGTAAATAATATGTTATTCTCACTGATTGTGATATTTGTTTTGGAGCAACAGTGTTGTAAATACTATATTTAGCCTCCATCAATATCGAATAAAATCATTACCTTTTGGGTTCCGAACCATTCAGGTGCAAAAAAACATCAAGCTTACATCCAGTCACAAAATTTTAGATGTTAATTTGTAGTACTGCTGTATGTGGTAATAGCATATAACCGCAGCAGCTATTATACTGATAACACTCCTGGGAATTTTTTTTCATAACCAAGATAAGAATATAAACCAGTTGAAAACCAATAGGAACATTTAACGGTCAGGGCTAAGGTTACAGGTCAGTGTTCTATGAACCCGTCACAATGCATGTCACAATCTTGTACAGTCATTAAATGGGACCTATTATGGTGATCCTTCTTTTAATACATATAGGTAACGTTATAATGTTGGATGTCCATACTCAATCTCTGAAAAGTGTATTAACTTAAGATACAGAGGTTTTGCTGTCATCCTCGAATGTGATTTCCTTTCTGAACAGCTGGTCCTGAGATCTTCATGAGATCTGGGCAAAACCTGACATCAGGTTGTACCGTCCACATAAGCGGAGCTACCGCGGGGGCGGCCGCCCCAGGGCCCACAGCCAGTGGGGGCCCCAGCTGCAGCCTTGCTGAGCTACATTCTCATTACCGTCAAACAGAAAACACAACCACGTGCTGTGATACATGTACTCCCTTAACTAAATGGTGAAAGGGGCATGATGTTCTATACATAAACCCCATGTTGGTAATCTAGTCACTATCATGGGTTTTTTTTTTTTGAAAAATTATCACAATTACAGTGATTCCCAAAGTGTGGGCCATATTTGTAAATATGATTTATTTTTAATGTAAAATGTTTATTGCACAATTTTTAAAAAATATTTAGAAGTAATTACCTATTGAGTGTTATTGACCTCAATATTTTAGAAACCTTATATAGTTTATGATCGGAACGTAGCTTTCTGGTCATCATGACCGGGGGTCATAATCGGAGGAGCACGTACTGTGTTCAATAATTAATTCTGTCTTGTGTGTACACCACAGATTAAAAGTTTGGGCTTCCTTTATCCCCCATGCTTTTATTTCAATCCTGAATCTTTATAATATTAATAAACAAAAAACAACAGCAATTGTTGTTTTTTATTTATTTTATTTTCTTAACAACAACAATTATTGTTGCTGTTAAGTGTTCTGAGAATGCATAATTTCGTCTATGTACTGTTTATAGGACAAAGGAGGGCCGCGGACATTTTTTAGATTTTCAAGTGGGCCCTGATTTGGAAAAGTTTGGAAACCCCTGCACTATTATATGAAGTTTTCATGCTTAATATACCCAAGTTTTAAAATCTATGACTGAAATCAACTATTTTCTTATTTGATATTTTTCATTCACACTGATATGCAAGTTGTCAAGATGATTGCAGGGTTATGTGTTGCCCAATGGCAAGTCTGTATTTGATTTGATAATGTGACCACGTTAATATCTGTAACGTCTGAGTTCAAGCGCAAAATCTGAACATCATAAAATTTGCAAACTTACGAGCAGTCATTCCATTCAAATATAAAAGCAGTAGTCAAAAAAGAAAAGAAAACTAATGACCTAATAATGATAACGTCCACGGCTACTGTATTAATTTCTAGACTAGGATTTTTCTCAGCGAAGAATTCGACGAATGCCATTGAAATAGGTGAGTAGGCCTACAAGTGATTTTTCTTTTAGTCCAGGGTCGATTGTTGTATATCTGAGATCTATGGCAGAAATAAAGCAGTTAGTGTGCAGTTAATTGGTCATTTTATGGGATTTATGCAGACGCTGTTTTTTTGGGAAATTTAGGGGACATTGTGGCATTGTTATAAATATATTTAAATATTGTTAAATATTGCAGCTATCGTCCGTCTCATTGCATGCTTTTTCAAGTCTCTTGTGTCTTGTCTTTATGTCACCTTTATGTCACATATTGCACTCGTGAGGTAATTGCACAGAAATGCAAGTTTTAACTGACCCAATTATCACTGTACAGGAATTCTTTCAAAGGTAATTGCCAATTTAGTTTTCTTCACATAAATTTGACATTTGCTTGTGCCTCTATGAAATATTACCGGCGGTATTAACTGCTAACAGGGGTATTCATACAATGTTTTTCATTGTAACCCAAATATTACTGGCGGTATTATTATTGGTATTTGTGCAATGTTTTTCGCAGTAACCCTGTTACTGACCATGGTACGAACTCAAGAAGACATGAAATAATTTGCTTCATTTAAACTGTTAGCGTTTTTTATTTATTTAAATTTCTTTTTTATTTGTATAAAGTGTTTTAATCATGTTTGTACCGGTGCAATTAAATTTCACGTGATATTCCTTTTTCAGTTGGGCTTGTTCAATCTTCTGAGGGCTAGTGACTTTTTCTCTCTCACAAGCTCAAATGGCTAGTGGCTAAAAATGGGAAGATCCAGCTTTGCCGACAAATCAAATTAATGAAACTCATGTAGTAATTCTCACTTTTACCTGGTCAAAGGCTCGGTAAATTAAAATGACTATTCTTGTTTAACAGACGTCTGGCAACCATACCATATATGCTTTTGCTGTCAAAGCACTGGCAACTTTTTTTCTCCCTCTTCCCTCTGAACAATTTGATTGACAAAGTGGCTTCACTGTATTTTATCTGAAACATAAGTTTGTTTGTCTAAATAAATGACGATTTGTTTTGGTTAGGATAGAATATGATGCAGACCTGTTATTTTACAGTTGACTGCAATGACAATCTGAAGGGCCCCTTGTAATGCTTTACCCCCTCTGGGGTGAGAGTCTAGCTCTGCCCCTGGCCATCCAATTAATACAGACCTAGCCAGAGCCAATCACGGCGCTGGCCCTGCCCACACCGGAAAATATTCTAGCAGGCACTAAAAACAGCAGATCATACTATGCCTTAGTAGCATCTACACATTTGGAAATACAAAAGAACCGCAGATCATTTGAGGTGCAGTTTTGTCAGTATCTCTCCTAAAGCTGCTTGTCCATTTACTTTTGGACGTGAAGAAAAGCACCTATTTCTCTTCCAAAAGACTAGGCCACCAGAAATCAGTGGGTAGCTTTTCTGTTTGCTGGCAGCAAACAGCCACAGCCAAAGGGAACTTTAGCTGTTTGTGCTCAGCATTTCACCAAAAACAGCTTTGTCAATAAAGGATAAGCGTCTCAGCTGCTTCTCAAACCTGAAGCAGTTGCATCAATCGAGTGCTCGAATGTAATGGTGCGATCAGAAACCAGTCGCGAGAACAAGGCAATGCAGTAGAACTTGCTTTATTAATGAAGGGGGAGGACCCCCGCAGGGCAGAAGGCAAAAGTACAAAGTCCAAAATCCAGTTGGGCAAAAATAGAATCTAAAACCAGGGCAGCAATCACAATATTCGTAGTCGGACAGAAATGTGTCTGGTTCACAGGTACAGGAATGTCAAAGAAGCAAAACCAGAATCCACTGGATGTAATCCGAATCGTAACCAGGGCAGCAAACAAAGATCTCGTAGTCGGGCAGAAAAAGGCCAAAACTCACAGATGCAACAATAATCCAAAATCACAAAGGCAAAAAACGAAAAGTCGGGCGGTCCAGTCAGAAAGATAAACACAGAGTAATCAAGGCGAAATGAAACGTGGCACAAGAAGACTAAGGAAAACGATCTGACGGAGAGTGGCTGTGAAACGACACCTAATGTACATTTCCAGGGAGATCACATGGAGAGAGACACAGGGGCAAACAGTAAGACTGATTACAAGGGAGCAGCACATGAGGGAGAACCTCATCACATGCAATTTGGCAGAAGCCAAAACGCGGACAGGGATCACGGGACAAACCTATACAAAGACATACAGCTCCAGTTAAGGAGTTCTAACGTGCATAGATACTTAAAGGAGGACAGCGTGATAAGATGTGGAGCTTCCACAGAAAATGCAGCAAAGATAATCAGGGGGAGACAAGAGGCGGAGACTTAGAACAGGGTGAGTGCTGAGAGCTTTGTTCAGGTTTGTTTACCTGCAGGTGACGCAGGTTCATTGCCAAATGTTAAATGTGTACAGTGTGTAGCATGTAAAGTTAACTAGAATGATTTGAATGTTAGAAGAAAGTATCAAGAAAGGTTAGAAGAAAAACGTAATCAATTGTCCTTTATTCAGGATGATGTCTTAGTTCAGGGGTAGGGAACCTTCTTCAGAAAGAGCCACTGTGGGTGCTGGTTTTCCTACCAACCAAGCTGCTACACACCTGATTCTACTAATCAAGGCCCTTAACAAACATTCCAGAGGTTGATTAGTAGAATCAGGTGTGTAGCAGCTTGGTTGGTATGGAAGCCCGCACCCACAGTGGCTATTTCTGGAGAAGGTTCCCTACCCCTGTGTTAGTTGGGAGGGAAGAAGCACAGTCAATGATAGAATCTCAGCTTGATGCAATTGGTGACTGTATTTTTGAGTCGGTTGAAGAGGTTATGAAACCAAAGATTAGATTTTTGCCCAAGCCATACTGGTGCCCTGCTTTATCTAACCTGAGAGACAAAAAGTGCTTTTGGTGGTTTTTTATGAATTAGTAATGGTTGGCCACGTAGTAATGTTGTATATGAGTGTTGGAAACACGCCAAGAAGGTGCTTAGACAGGCAATGAGAAGAAATGCGCAGAAGGTTGTAGATTGTCAGTGAAAATAGGCTGAATTCACTGATGGCACAAAGGTGTACTACACCGTTCTGGAAACTATCGATCCAGAAGGGTAGAAATAAATCTGACATACCTGTAAAAGCCAGTGATTTTAGAGAATATTTTTTTCTGGACAGGAATGAGCTTACTAAGCATCAAGAGGCAATTAGTAACCAAGTAAATGAATGGTTCAATTCTGAAATAGGTGTTCCTTCTGATGTTAGAGTCTCCTCAACGTCGATAGGGGCTTTGATTCATAAACTCAAGAAGAACAGTAGTCCAGGTATTGATGGTATCACTGTTGAACACCAGATGTATGGATTGTTATCTTATGTAATCATCTTGCAAGGTTGTTCACCTTAAACTTACGATATTGTTCTACGTACTTTTTCTACTGGTGTAATTATCCCTGTTTGGGAGAAGTCGTCTCTTAATCCACGAGATGTTTGTAATTATCAACCTATCACTTTGACTTTGCTGAAAATGTGTGAAATGTATACGATGCCCCATGATGACAGTTGTCCTAAACAGTTTGATTTTCGCAAGGGTGTGGGAACAGCACAAGCATGTTTCTTTATGAATGACATTTGGTTGTATGCATCACAAAATGGTTCCCCAGTTTATATTTGTGCGCTGGATGCAAAAAAATGTTTTGATAAGGTCTGGTGTGATGGCATCTTTTTCAAACAGAGAGAAACTACCACAATCACACTGGGGGCTCTAATTTCGTAGACCAGGCGCAGGCGCGGCGCATGGGGGGTGCGCCGCACCAACGGGGTGTGTCCAGGCGTATGTGGCAATTTCGTGCCCGGCGTAGCCTGGCGCAAGTACTCCTCTGTCCCGCCTCTGCCCCTCCTTCCAGCGCAAGTTGGCAAAGAAGGCGTGTTTGGGTATAACACAGCCGAGTCAAATCTTCACCAGTCAAATGAGCTCTTCACCTCACCTTTAATGTGTTAGAATATAGAAGGCGACCCAGCCGAGTCAAATCTTGCTCACTGGTAAGAGAAACGATGGATAGCGTGTTCCTATTATTACAAACTGAAGCTGCTTAAAATTTTGGGATTAACATGCATATACAACAAAGCAAGATACGTTACACATTTATTTCCAACATGTGATCTTAACTCAGTACGAGATCATAGCAATCAGGCTGCATTCCTTTCCCCCACTAAAGACGATAAAACATAAGTGACAATAATAGTAGCCTAGTATTAAGCCGCTTGCACACTGGACGCGAAACGAATTTTTCGCTTGACAGATTGCGTCTTGTGTCCAAAGGTCTGACAGGGTTTTAATAAATCGTCGTGTCCGACAGTCTATTATTGTTTTTAATTTCTTCAAATCTACTGACTCTTTCAGACATTAAACGTGAATGTTTGTTTGACAAGAGAGTTCAGTTCTTCAAGATGAGTACCGAGAGTTTAAATCAATGTTTCTGTGTAAGCTCTGCTCAATAAAGTGAGTCGACACTGGCGCGAGACAATGTACAATGCCTCCGTGTCTGACAGCCAAAAAAAAGGACGATTAGAACAGATTGATAATGAAATAAAGAATAAAAAGAAACATTTTAACAACAGAGCATCCAATGAACACTGCGATTTATTTATTGGCGGGTCATCTTTGCTTGATATCACGTTTGTTGCTGATATATTTTTATTCTTTATTTCGTTATAAATCTGTTCTCATATCAATACTTTTACTTTTTGCTGGCTGCTGGACATGGAGTAATTTGCATTTCGTGTCGGACAGTCTTGATCGTGCATGCGATGATTTCTTCACTCTGTCAGTGGTCATGGAATTGATTTGCTCACGCACTATATTATCTCTGCTGTGGAAATAAAGCGTGAATCTGTTCGATCCATCTGACTAATTTTCAAAAGAAACACCGAATAATTACTGATGTCTATCTTCAACGGAAGAAAACAAATGAATAGGCTAAAAAGACCAAGAAAAGTCGATAGCTATCAATTTGCATTTTGTGAAGGCCGAACACAAACATAGCCAAGTTTGCACGTCTAATAATTCCTGGAATACTCGGAAAAACTAGAACTTTTATGACTCTCGGACACGGAGCTATATTAAAACCCTGTCCGACTATCGCGTCTTTGCATTGACTTTGTCTGTAATCAGTCGTGCGAAAAATTCGTTTTGCGTCCAGTGTGCAAGCGGCTTTAATGAGCATAGAACGCAAGCATTCGATATATATCATACAGTTTGTGGTTGGCTGAGAAAGATGTGAAGTCGTTAGAGTTTGCATCAGAGATTCAGTTGCGTTGATTAAGCCAGGTCAAGTTTCCATTACGCGTGGCAACTGCCTGACATCAGGACAATCGATATAGATAATATAATTTATGTCCTTATTCAGATAGTTACATTAAATAGTGCTTCCTGTAATTTTTTCTTGCATTGAAATGTGCCTGACATTCTGTAAACCTGCCTGTGAGATTTCGGTGTCATGTGCGCACTCTCAGGTTGGAGCTGGCGAGTTTTCTGCGCAACTCCAGCGGAGACTTTTTCAACGAAATTGTCACTGCGTCTTGATGAATATGTGACACCTCCCCCTACTACGCCGCCACACCCATCTCGGCGCACCTTCGTCTACCGAAGGCTGCGCACCTCACGAAATTACCACTACGCGGGCTGCGCCGTACGAAATTACCACTGCGCGGGCTGCGCCTCGCTACGCCAGCTGCGCTGCGCCAGGAAATTAGAGCCCTGGGTCTTTTTATTACTACTGTACAGAACATCAGCCTCAATTGTTTGGGTTGGCAGCTCCTATACCTCTCCTTTTCCTATTTCTTCAGGAATTGAGCAGGGCAGTGTATTGTCACCAAAACTTTTTATTCAGTTTATTAATGATCTTTTGAAGTGCCTTAGAGACTGTGATGCGGGTATCAGGATTAGTGGGAATAAGTTTAATTGTACAGCACATGCAGATGACATAACTATTTTTGCGCTGACAGCACCAGGATTACAGATGCTCATTGACACTTGCTTCTCTTATTCATGTCAGTGACACTTCAACTTTGGTATCAAGAAATCAAAATGTATGATTGTGGGAAACAATATGTTGAAAAGTCAATCAACCTGGTTTCTGAGTCAGGATGATTTGGACAACGTCGTCTCCCTTGATGTTTTGGGAGTTAGGTTTTCCTCTGAATGTGAATGTAAAACCGACGGCCACGTTGAAACTGGAGTGAGTGCAGGGCGGAAAGCAGCTTTTGGTCTGACAAAGAAGGTGTTTGCTTATCTTGGCCTGTCGTGTTCTGCTAAAGCATACCTTTATGGCAGTATGATTGAACCTACTCTTCTTTATGGTACTGAATATTTGTCATTGGCCCCGTTTACATAGGTCCAAAAATCCTATTTACAATCAGATTGAAAGGTCAATCAGATTCTAGATGTCTCATATAAACACCTTAGCCAATCTGATTCACCCGGACCCGATTGTATTTCGGGTCGGATTGTAAGAGGTAGTCTACGCCGATTGATAATCCGCTCCATGCTCCATGTAAACGATTGAGTGGAGCGGATTGTGTTGATAAAGAGGATTGCTCGGTCCGCGCATGCGCTCCTAGTACGTAAGAGGCTCGTAAGTGAAGTGACGCAGAGTGACGTAATGCGCAGGTAAAAAAACACAATACAATCGGAATCAGCTGGGGCCATGTCAACGCGGTTTGAACGTGGAACTCTTTACTTAAACTTCATGTATACAGATCAAATCAGATTCACTTATTCCGATCGATTTCAATCAGATTGAGGGAAACTACCCATGTAAACGTGGCCATTGAACAAGTTGCATTCATTCCAGGGTTCTGTAATAAAGCGTGTATATGGTCTACCATTAAGGTATCATTATGGACCGCTGCTGGAAGCCTGAGGAATCTGGCATATACAGAAGGGTCTTCATGTATGAATCGCCCGTAAGAGTTTTAAATTGTATTTTATTGGCAAGGTTTATGAAATATGGTGCTACTGAATGTGGGACACTCTTAGAGAGGGTGGTTGGCCTAGGTGCCAATACCCTGAAATTAAATATGGGAAAGAAATGGAATGTGGTAAAGTCTAATGAAGAGAATGGTGCTATTGACTCACAAAGGTTTTTATTGAATACCTCAAATTTTAATAAAAGAGATTCTAATGAACATGTTATGACACAGCTTTCATTGAAATGGTTTTTTTAATGTGTAATGTATAATGTTTTCTGTTCTTATTGTACTTTTGTTGTAATTGTAATTGTAATTCTTCGATTTTGAGGTTTTTTCAATAAATAAATAAGGGAGCGCTGAATTTGCTGATGGAGGAATCTATGCCTAAATCCACGGGAGGGAAATGCGCATTTTTTCTATGTGATGACTATAATTGACAGTAGAATGACATAGTGGGCTCTAATTTCCTGGCGCAGCGCAGGTGGCGTAGCGAGGCGCAGCCCGCGCAGTGGTAATTTCGTACGGCGCAGCCCGCGTAGTGGTAATTTCGTGAGGTGCGCAGCCTTCGGTAGACGAAGGTGCGCCGAGATGGGTGTGGCGGCGTAGTAGGGGGAGGTGTCACATATTCATCAAGACGCAGTGACAATTTCGAAGAAAAAGTCTCCGCTGGAGTTGCGCAGAAAACTCGCCAGCCCCAACCTGGTTTAATTTCCGTGCAATGGTAATTTGGCTGACCGGCGCAGAGTGCGCACACATCACCGAAATCTCACAGGCAGGTTTACAGAATGTCAGGCACATTTTAATGCAAGAAAAATTTACAGGAAGCACTATTTATTGTAACTATCTGAATAAGGACATAAATTATATTATCTATATCGATTGTCCTGATGTCAGGCGGTTGCCACGCGTAATGGAAACTTGACCTGGCTTAATCAACGCAGCTGAATCTGTGATGCTAACTAACGACTTCACATCTTTCTCAGCCAACCACAAACTGTATAATATATATATATATATATATATCGAATGCTTGCGTTCTATGCTCATTAAAGCCGCTTGCACACTGGACGCAAAACGAATTTTTCGCACGACTGATTACAGACAAAGTCAATGCAAAGAAGCGATAGTCGGCAGGGTTTTAATATAGCTCCGTGTCCGAGAGTCATAGAAGTTCAAATTTTTCCGAGTATTCCAGGAATTATTAGACGTGCAAACTTGGCTATGTTTGTGTTCGGCCTTCACAAAATGCAAATTGATAGCCATCGACTTTTCTTGGTCTTTTTAGTCTATTCATCTGTTTTCTTCTGTTGAAGATAGACATCAGTATTTATTCGGTCTTTCTTTTGAAAATTAGTCAGATGGATCGAACAGATTCACGCTTTATTTCCACAGCAGAGATAATATAGTGCGTGAGCAAATCAATTCCATGACCACTGACAGAGTGAAGAAATCATTGCATGCACGATTAAGACTGTCCGACACGAAATGCAAATTACTCCATGTCCAGCAGCCAGCAAAAAGTAAAAGTATTGATATGAGAACAGATTTATAACGAAATAAAGAATAAAAATATATCAGCAACAAACGTGATATCAAACAAAGATGACCCGCCAATAAATAAATCGCAGTGTTCATTGGATGCTCTGTTGTTAAAATGTTTCTTTCTATTCTTTATTTCATTATCAATCTGTTCTAATCGTCCTTTTTTTTTGGCTGTCAGACACGGAGGCATTGTACATTGTCTCGCGCCAGTGTCGACTCGCTTTACTGAGCAGAGCTTAGACAGAAACATTGATTGAAATTCTCGGTACTCATCTTGAAGAACTGAACCCTCTTATCAAACATTCACGTGTAAAATCTAAAAGAGTCAGTAGATTTGAAGAAATTAAAAACAATAATAGACTGTCGAACACGACGATTTATTAAAAGCCTGTCAAACCTGTGGACCCAAGACGCAATCTGTCGAGTGAAAAATTCGTTTCGCGTCCAGTATGCAAGCGGCTTAATACTAGGCTACTATTATTGTCACTTATGTTTTATCGTCTTTAGTGGGGGAAAGGAATGCAGCCTGATTGCTATGATCTCGTACTGAGTTAAGATCACATATTGGAAATAAATGTGTAACATATCTTGCTTTGTTGTATATGCATGTTAATCCCAACATTTTAAGCAGCTACAGTTAGTAATAATAGGAACACGCTATCCATCGTTTCTCTTGCCAGTGAGCAAGATTTGACTCGGCTGGGTCGCCTTCTATATTCTAACACATTACAGGTGAGGTGAGGAGCTCATTTGACTGGTGAAGATTTGACTCGGCTGTGTTATACCCAAACACACCAAAACTTGCGCTGGAAGGAGGGGCAGAGGCGGGACAGAGGAGTACTTGCGCCAGGCTACGCCGAGCACGAAATTGCCACATACGCCTGGACACACCCTGTTGGCGCGGCGCACCCCCCATGCGCCGTACCTGCGCCGTGCCTGCGCCTGGTCTACGAAATTAGAGCCCAGTATCACTGCCATGTTGAATTTTTGCTTCAGATTTTTTTCTTAACTTTTATTTGGGAGACCATTGGCTCACTAAAGCTGAAGAGGTTGCTACAGAGGACAACTGTTTTTGCTGTCGCAAGAGATCATTTTTTTGAACTGCTGGATAGATATTCGTGGCAAGTATACTGAGCAGTTACCACATCAGGCTTAGGTGAGGAGTTTAATTCATGCAACTCCTGAAAAACAGGGTGTGGGAGTGAACTCGTCCATATTCTAAACAGTGTTCGAGCTCGACTTGCTTGTGAGTATTCGATAACTGATCTGGGTGTGATAGAATCCAGTGATAGAATAGTGTAACTGCATGCATAAATAGAGCAAAACGGGTTAATTAAATCAGTGAATGATTTTAGTTGGTTCCATTGGACCATTAATATTGTTCGGTATTTCTCACATGTTGGTATTTAGAGATTCTCAACATAGATTTTACAACAAATATATATTTTAAGAATTGTTTGAAGTATGTTTGTGCATTACCAGTCTGGGGTGCCAGTAATTTTGGAGCTCACTGTAAATATCATTTTTGGACTGATATTTTTTAAAAATGACACATACACAGTTTTTCATTTTCACTGATTTCTGTTTACATAGCGCAAGTGAATGCAGCATTCTCAATTGAACAAAACACAATATTGTATTGGGTGCATAACACATAGCCCGTTAACAAAAATAAGGCTTAAGTATGATAACTCGTCCTATCATTAACTCATTCCCTACAGGAAGCCGTTGTCAATGGCACGGCAAATTCTACCATTCCCTAGGGTAAGCCAGTGCCAGCGGTGTGGACTGACCATTCTGATTTGCCGTCCGATGAAAACACCAAATCAGTTGACGATCGCCGTTAAGGGCCACCTGTACTTCAATACTTTATATTGTCTAATTTTCGGGAAAGGTATTCCGTACCAACGCGACAATTTTATATAAAAGTATTCTGTAGGGAATGAGTTAAAGCATAAAACTCTGAAAATGGAAGTATTTTCATGTCATTCCTAAACATTCCCCAAGTGCTCTTATTTATACTATCTACCATTGATGATAAATAAAGTGAATTTAGGTTATTTGTTTGAACAGTTGTGTAATTATCAAAGGTCACACATTTCCTTGATTGTTTGCTCCTGCAAGGGTATGACAAAATATTGGGGAAATTATTAAACCCTGAGGCAGTCTCTTGAAGAGATTCACTCTTCTGGGTAAAGGGATCTAACCTTATTTCTTCAACCAAGCCACCATCCTAGCCATTCTAGTGGATTTGCTGTTTTAATATTTAGTTGACTTTAATTTTGTATTAAGATGAATGCAAATATGTAACACCCCTCATCCCTGCAACCCCACAGCCTCTGCTAACAGGATGGGGTACAGAGGAATGGGATGAGGGACAGTGCATGGCATGGACAAACAGGCAGTTTTGAAGCCAAGAAAATAAAACTGCTCACAAAATGAAATATTTGGAGGCAGACGAGTGACCATACTGTAAAATACTGGCCGAAGAGCATTAAAAGTATCGGGGCAGCTGTGCTCTTATCTGGACGATGGAAGAAACCCTGCAACAAAAGGGGCCTACGACAGCGTGCTTGATGCATGGGAAAGCCATCGCCCAGGCATTGTAGCTGTCCTTCTGCTGTGCAAATAGTTCAAACTGTTCATTCCCATCTCCCCATTCTCCCCATTCTCTCCCTGGTACATTGTTTGTTTCCTTGCATTTCATTTGGGTGGGGAGAGGTGGGTTGTGGGTGTGAGGGGGAGATTGCTCTCAGGGCCAGTGAGCAAACAGTTCAGAAAGGAGCCAACTATCTCCTGCTGTTCCCAGGAGAACTAGCATTTTTATTTCAGCTCCAAGCTGTCAGAGGATTGGAGAGTTTATGTCAGAATCCTGAATTAATTGCTTTAAGCTGGGGACTGACTGCATTTATCACCAAATGTTCACAAAAATGTTTCCTAGCGATTATATACAGCCCTCCACCACCACCACCACAAAACCCGATGCTATCAATACCACATCACCATATACCACACACAATCCCCCAAAACCCGCTCTAAGTCCAGGGTTGTTGAAAAATGTGTTTGTACTGGATACTTGCTGGCTGAGTTTCTGAAGGTGAATCATGAGTTTTCTCAATCCTGACATTATAGTATGAATAACAATGGGGCAGAGCAGCTCCCTAAGATTTGAAATGAGAGGGCGGGGATTGGGTGAGGGCAAACATTGACGAGCTTTCTATTTTTTTTAGCTTGCTAGCCAAGACTGGCTGCTGATTGACTGCACTTGCAGATGAACAATAAAATGCATATCTGTCCAAACAGTTGGTAGCCCGGGCTCCGCAAAGCTTAAACACGAAAAACTGTCCAGTTGTCCTCCAAGCCTTTTGTCTGCTGTGGAATCATTCCCCCACTGCCAATGACTGTCACTGTCATTTTGCACATGATCGCGCATGCTGGCATGGGCATTCTGTAAGATATTTGGACAGGTGTTGGACCAGAGAGTAAAAACTGGAAAATGAGATAGTCTTTTTTTTTTTTTTGCATCCTGTTTCCAGGACTTGATCCCACACTGTCCTCTTGTTAGTTTTTATTGCTCATTGTTTTTGAGAAGCCTAAGCTAGATCAAACATATGAAAAAAATAACAGCACTGGTCAAACACATGTTAAGCTTTGTTAACTTGGTTGTGGGATGATCATGAAAGGATTAAAACTAAAGGCAGTGCCTTTCATTCCTTCCAATTCTTTATACTTTACAAAACAAAAAAAGTCTCACCTAAAGTCAAAAATATTAATGCCTGTGATTTCCAGTGGTCTGGAACCGTTTCCGCTTTGAATTCATGAAAACTGACGGGAACAATGGAGGGAAAGCCACAGTGGTGAAAAATGGCCATTGTGCCTGTCTTTTTTTTTAAATGACAGTTTTTTGCTCTACATCGAACAGCCCTGCTGGGTCATTAATCCCGCTTACCCTCTGCGTGTTAATAAGTAACCGCTGACAATTTGCCAAGCTGCCTCTTCCCAAGTGACAGGTGATCCCTCTCGATCTGCTCTCACCTATCTAACTCTGTGCTTGGAATCCCTCCCTGCCATTGGGTAGCTCATCTGTGATGGAGAATCACCAAGAAGAGCACCTCAGTACAGGGTGGGTGCTTGTCTATTTTATCCATCTCCCAAAACAAGAGTTGCTTTTTTACTTCAGTTTGGAAATGGGAGCCCTGTCCATTTAAATTTTTTGGCATTTCTTTGAAGCACATTATCTGTCCTGCTTATTAAAGCACTGATGGGGTGAAGAACTCCAAATTTCTCTCTCTCTCTCTTTCTCTCTCTCTGTTAATCCCCCACTTTTTCCTCACACGTGCTAAATTGTAGGGAGTTTTTTAGGTTAATTTTTTAAAAATGGGTTTTAGCATCCTGAATTGCCGTAGGTTTGTCTCAAATTCAGGTAATAGTTATCAAATACAAGGAAGGCTTGCATAATTCTCTTCAATCAGATTAGTTAATGATTCTAATACTCATATCAGTTGTTAGAAATTGAAAGAAAAAGGATCAAACAAGTGTATGGTTTCATTTACTTTTAAACAATTACAGATGCCTGTTGCACACAGTAAAATTGATATCACTTTTAAAATCCTTGGTAAGTAAGGCAATTATGACAACTGGGAGAGAGAGCAGAATGCTATTAGGACTGCCCAACTGAAACTATGACATAGTAGAATATCCAACTATTGTTTTTGGTTCGCAATAAAACAAAATAAAGCTCACGTTAGCACATTTGGACGAAGCAATGATGGCCGAGGCTTTATCAAAGCAAAATGAGTTAACAGAGACAAAAGAAAAAGGTTTGAGTAAATAAAAGTTTTGGACAAAAAATAATAAAATTTTGCTCAATGCTAATGCTAAAATTATATCTCTATGTGAATGTAGACACACTGAATGCAACAAAGGCTCTTTTCTCCAGTTAGCATTTGTTTACATTTTGAACAAACACACCACCAGGCTTCCATTGCTCTCTCTGTAGCTAGCATATCGCTAGTCTTACAGCACAATGGCCTCATTTATTAAGGTTTTCAAAATATTTTTTATTATTTAAGGGAATAGAATTTTTAAACATTTTTGTTTTGAGAAAAAAGGGAAAAAAAACATTTTTTAGCCAATACAAAGGAACAGTCAATACCTCAATTTGGCAAAAATATGACCAAGAATTATGCTATGAGGCTAACGATATGAACACAAGTGAGCTGCAACTACAAGTTCTGCTTGTCTTCTTCTTTTAGTTTATGGAGTCCTCCTTGATCTCTCTTGCATAGCTTTAGGCATGTGCCTGCATAGAAGACACTGCTTTGAGCAGTGGATTATGCCACACAAGCGATATTAACCCATTTATGCCTAAATTTTCTTATTTCACTTTTGTATGTTATTATACTTCAAAATACCACTCTAATAGTCATTCAAACAGGACACTTTTTCTTAACAGTCCTCATGTGAGGACGCTAGGCATGAATGGGTTAAGACATTTTAGGTTTTTTTCAGATTTTTTTTTTTTACACCTGAAAGAACAGTCATCGTTAACCTCAACGGTATTGGATTTGTCTGCACTGCCGTTTTCCTCTGAAACTCCAGGAGTGTTTTGTGGACCAAAAAACTTCAACCAACCTTCAATCAGCAAAGGAAAGAGAAGAGGACGGGTGATTTTCATGTTTGGGTGAACTATCCCTTTAAGAGTGTGAGTGATTGGAGGATGCACTCAGATCCTGTGGCTAGCCCGCTAGCCCATGGGCTAGCCTTGCCACTTGCTGTCTGCTGGGCATCATCTTAGCACGACTAATTGAAGCCACTGTACTTGCTCTGTGAGCTGTGTTCTTAACATTAACGAATGAATTCCACATGTAGTTAAAATTTAGTATTATTTTCACATAATTTCATTTTAATTAGCTCGCTGGGACGAATGTCTGGAGGAGAGCTATTGTCGTACCCCCGGCATCCGCATCTGCGTCCGTCCGCGTGCAGAAAAACTTTAACCTTGCCCCGGCGAGCTTTGTTGCCTTTCTGACAACTCTTGTTTCATTGTTATACAGGAAAAGTTTTAAAAGTTACATTACAGAAATCAAAAACGTTGGATTTAAATTGGCATTCAGCAATTTCCTGTCCTGCAGCACAATGAAAGACAGGATCACATCACAATACAAAAGACAATGACAAAAGCACAACAAGGCTTACACAATTACAAAGACTAAACAGAAGAGAGGAGTTGAGGAGAGTGAAATTCCAAGTCTGAATTGAATCAGTGGTTGCAGCTGTAACCTTCCAACTGTTTGTATGGTTGCTTGAAGTGTGTGATTGAAATTATTGTTCTAATGTGATACAGATTATTGTTCTAATGTGATAGAACAATGTGTCATTCCAAATTTTAGTGAACATGTGAAAAAATTATAGCTGACTACAGATGGTCAGAGAGACTGATCTAGTCCATTTTTAAAGACAGGAACTGGAGTGAGTGTTTGATGCCTTTTTGTCGGGGAAATAAAGCATTAAGTACTGAGGGGTAGTCACTTCTTTGGATCTGAAAGAAAATTTTTATGGCAAGACAATTTTTGTAGTTCTAATAAGTGAAGGGGTTACAATGTGAAAGTTCAGTACAGTGGTGAGTCCAAGGAAGGCAGTTGCTAAGAATTTTATAGGCTTCACTATATAGTCTTGCTAATGGTTCAATTATTTCCTTCGTGGTGAGGGACCAAATTGGCAGACAGTAAGACATTGTTGACAAAATAATTACATACAGTGCCGTGAAAAAGTATTTGCCCCCTTCCTGATTTCCTGATATTTTCCACACTTAAATGTTTCAGATCATCAAACAAAGTTTAATTAATATAAGAAAAAAATTACATGAGTTCATACAAAATGCAGTTCAGTTTTAAAATGATGATTTCATTTACGAAGGGGAAAAAACTATCCAAACCTACCTAGCCCTATGTGAAAAAGTAATTGCCCACCCTTGTTAAATCATGAATTAACTGAGATTAACCACATTTTTTGAGTCTGATTTCACTTGCCACACCCAGGCCTGATTACTGCCAGACCTAGTGAATCAAGAAATCTCTTCAATAGAACCTGTTTAATGAAGTGAAGTAGGCAAAAAGATCTATAAAAAAACAACATGTTATGCCGCAAACAAAAGAAATTCAAAAATAGATGTCAATTTCTTTGTTTCTTATCTATCAGTCTGGAAAGGGTTGCAAAGCCATTTCTAAGGCTTTGGGACTCCGGCGATTACAATGAGAGCCATTATCCACAAATAGAGAAAACTTGGAACAGTGGTGAACCCTCCCAGGAGCGGCCAGCCTACCAAAATTACTCGAAGAGCGCATCAATGACTCATCCAGGAGGTCGCAAAAGAACCCAGAACAATATCTGAAGTACAGTAGGCCTCAGTTAAAGGTCCCCTCTTATTTTAAACAGCTAAATACAGCATATGTCTAATGGGTCTTTAAAATAATGTTAAGAATTGAGTTACCAAAAAAAAACCCATACACATCCAGGCCGAGTGAGAACTCTTCTCCCACCCAGTCTGTGCCGGCCTGAGACACGAGCTGTTTTGAAATAGGTAGGGAGGCTATGCTAATGAGGCACTGCTCTGATTGGCTGCCTGGCCGCTTTGATTCCGGGGAAGGGTGCAAACCCGAAAAACCAGGAAACCAAGATGGCTGATATTTCAGGACAGCTCTCATCGGCATGTATTGCTGTGAGACTGTACTTCTTTGATCCCAAATCCGACGTCGAACGGGAGAAGGAGGCAAATGAAGTATTGCAGCAAAGTTTACAGCTGGATTTCAATGAGTGGTTTGTTGAAATGTTAATGTTTTGTACATTCTGTCTTGCCTTGCATGTATGTGATTGTACAGCAGCTATACTGTTATATAGTCATGTTACCGTATATACCCAATTTCCTATCCGGAGGAAACTCTGCTAAAAGCTCCTGTTAACCATTTCCACCAAAACAAAAAGCAACTCCGACACCAAGTTAAATGAGTTAGTAGGAAAAACACACAAACGGTGTAAGCGTTGCTTATGTGGAGCAAGTGAATCGATAACTTTGTACTGACAAAAATCTGTATCCAATCTCCACTTTTTTCGGCTTTTTATTCGCCAGAACAATTTTCAAAGGTGGATGAAATTCCGCCACGGCACTGCAGTGAAATCATTTCTTATACCAGACACGTGTGTTTATATTGTGTGTTTCGCAATTGCGTTCACTGCGGTAGGATCAGAGAGCTAAACGCACACCACGGCAAAGTACCTGGTTGACCCTGGTTTAAGACAAGTAAAACGATCGTTTCACAGCAGCCATAAACAAAGCCCATAAGCTCTGCAAAGCCTACATCTGTTCTAACTGCAGCCTTATCAGCCCAACTTTGCAAACATGCACAACAACTCTCCGGTTACCTTCAACTGTAGAGGCCCCGGTCAGGTAACATTATGATGAAACTACCACCTGGATGCTAACCAAAGAAACAAAAGCATACCAATCTGAATCACTGCATGCAAATTAACCAGGAGTATTTTTTAAGTAGCATGAAACGCAAACTCACATACAGTAGTAACTGAGCGGTCATCATAACGACAAACTTGCAATAATATGCAGTACTGGTTTTGTTACCGTACCGTTACTGTGAACAGTTGTACCAAGCATTCAAATTACAACCAAGTATAAAAAGCTAGCTTCAAATGAGGTTTATGTTCACTCACCTTCTGATGAATGTCTCCTGATATAACTCTAGCATATTTAGGACACAAACATTAGCAAAAGTAACTTAGGTAAGTTAGCCACAGTGCTACAGCCACATTCAAAAGGCTATCACGTTAGTTAGGCTTAAGCAGTAAAGCAACATAAAATGGTAAAACTTACTGCTTCTGCGTCTGTGAGTCAAGGACAGTTGCTACCTATCCAGGCTTTATCTTCAGATATTTTACAAAGCCTGCATTTGAGGCCAGTTGTTAGTGCTAACTATTGTTAGCGGTCTTGCTAGCCACCCATAACACGTTAGCTTCACTCACCTCATTTTCTTTTATATCGATACTTACAGCTTGTGGCTCTGTGCGCTTGATCGATGCAATTGCTCCAGGTTTGAAAAGCAGCTGAGACACATATCCAGCAAAGAATTATCCTTTATTGACAAAGCTGTCGTCGGTGAAACGCCAAGCACAAACAGCTGAGCAGCAAGCCCAACCTTGAACACGATTTGGAATATGGACGAGTTCACTCCAAACCCTGTATTTCAAGAATTGCTTGAATTTAATTCCTCAGCTAACCCTGACATGCAAACTCCTCAATATACTTGCCCATATTGTCTTTCTAGCAGTTAAAAAAATATATTTATCTCTGCTAGAGAAACAACCGTTGTCCTATGTAGCAACCACTTCAGCTACAGTGAGTCCATTGTATCCGAATTAGTAGTAAAGAAAAATCAGTTTTCTGAAGCCAAAATTCGACAAGGTATTGATCCTATGTTGTTCTACTATTAATTATAGTCAATTATAGTGGTTTTTTTTAAACCTCCAGTAAAATCAAAGGAGAAGAAGAGAAAGAAGTATATAAAGCAGAGATTGCCTGTTTGTTTGTTGAATACTTTCGTTCACCTAAAAGTTGATAAAAGAGGACAAGGAGAGGACAAAATGTGGTTGTTTTGCTTCTTTTGATGCATACTATGAAAAATACCTTGTACTTGTCCTTGCACTTTTGATACTTAAGTATGAAAAGTATTTTGTTAAAAAATATACTTAAGTACATTTAAAGTGAGCTACTTCAAGACTTTTACTCAAGTGATTTTCTTATGGGTGACTTCAACTTTTACCAAAGTAACTTTTACTTTTAGTTATCTTACTTATTTATTTATTTGAGTACTTTATACACTTCTAGTGTTTTCTTACAGCCTGTTGTCCACGGATAACGCTGATAATTTTCCGTCTTGAAGTGCCTTTCCACTTTCTCAACCTTTTCTTTTAATTCTAGTTCTGGAGTTGGTCTGCCGTTTTATTATTTGAAATTTTTCTGTGAAAGGCCGCCTTGGAAAAGGCTATGGTATCAAGCTAGCCACAACGTTGGTCTCGTCTTCCGCCATTTAACTCTGTCTCGCACCCGCCCTCACCCCTCTCCCGAGATTACGAAGTTTGGACTTCACGAAGGCCAAAGATCTTTTGTTTTTGTCCCACCTATTTAAAATCAAACCGTGATTGGTCAATTTTCCCCTCACTCTCCAAACCAAGACACAGCTTTATGCATAGGTTGGCCTTCCCCTGGATTCATGAAGTCCTAACCAATTAATGAGCCAGCCGATTGGGTCTTTATAGAGACGGGCGATTCTGATTGGATAACATGTTTTCAGGACAGTAACCCTTTCATTGCTGATGTGAACTTCACAGTAAGCTTAACTGAAAACATAGATGAGAGAAAATGTATAAAATGTATTGTATTAAATTAAATGAGATAGAAATTTTAAAAACAATAATTATTATTTATTTAATACTTCTATTTTTGTATCCAGATTTTTTAGGCCTTCTCCGAAGGCGTAGAAGGCCCTGAAAGTTCCCCTCTGATAAAAAGAACATCATACAAAAAGTCAAACATGGTGGTGGTAGTGTGATGGTTTGGGGCTGCTTTGCTGCTTCAGGACCTGGACGACTTGTAATTGAGGGAACTATGAATTCTGCTCTCTACCGGAAATTCCTGATAGATAATGTCTGACCTTCAGTTCGTGATTTCAAGCTTAAGCGCACTTGGGTTATGCAGCAGGACAATGATCCAAAACACACCAGCAAGTCCACCTCTGAATGGCTTAAAAAAACAAAATTAAGATTTTGGAGTGGCCTAGCCAAAGTTTGGATTTAAATCCGATTGGGATACAGTGGCATGACCTTCATGCTTAAGTCTTCAAAGAAGAGTCAGCTAAAATTCTTTCACTGCGATGTGAAAGATTCATTGCCAGTTATCGCAAATGCTTGATTGCAGTTGTTGTTGCAGAGGGTGGCACGACCAGT
The DNA here is from genome assembly GCA_029721435.1 of Gymnothorax reevesii. NCBI lineage: Eukaryota > Metazoa > Chordata > Actinopteri > Anguilliformes > Muraenidae > Gymnothorax > Gymnothorax reevesii. The sequence continues at coordinate 73,210,958 of CM056573.1, read as the reverse complement.
TATTAGAATTTAGGTCAGCATTGCATTATTTGGAAAATTAAATAAAGCGTTAACTTCTAGTTGGCAGACTATTCAGGTCTATAGGATGATTAATTTGCTAGCTAGCATGCTCATGCTTTTTGCCATTAAATTAATAAATTCAAGTTTCTAAGATAACAGTAACTCATATAACTAATTACTTTAGTCGCAAAAAGCATTAGCATTCTAGCTATTATTCATCCTATTGACTTGAATAGAAACTAAAGCTAGCGATGGTTAATGGTTACAAGCTGGAGGACTGTGTTTGCCAATGAATGAAGTCTGACCAGTCACGATGGGAGAAAGCTGGATTACATGTGTGTAACACCAAACCTGTATGACATGACCTGTATTACACCAATTTTTAAATATTAATGGAATAAATATGTATCTGAGACAATTTGGGAGAGTTAAGGTCAGATCTTTTGATAAACATACAATTACACCTTGAATTTCTTCATCAAATTATAAAAATGGTTTTGCTTGGTGAGATAAGAATTGAGGAATATCCAACATTTGAAAGATGTTTCTGTGATGGGCAGTGTTTGATTTGCAAAATGAATAGGGTGAGATATGAATATAGATTTCTTAGGGGACTGGAAGAACATACATATTTTTTGTTGACTTAAATAGTTAATATACAGAAGAAAAAGTAAATAACTGCACGTCCCACTTCTTTGTGAACGTAATGTCCATCCTCGCTTATCCTGTGGAAGTTACCTTTCCATACTCATAGTGTAGTTCAATGGCTAGGGAGCTTACTGGATAGATATAGTAATCATCTGTATTTAGAGACTTGCCAATTGCCAGCAGATTTTGACATTGTTGCTCTTTTTTGACACGGTGGGTCAGTTCGCTGGCCAATTCAAACAGAGCTCATTTCAAAGAGGGGATCCCCATACAGAGAAGCCTGATTTTAAGAGGGTTAGAAATGACAAAAAATAAAATTATGTAGAGATCCAGGAATTTCAATGTTTTTGGCAAAAAAAAGTCTCTGAACTTCCCCTTTGTACATCCAGGAACATTATAACATGATAAAAACTGTATTAAGGTTCCCTTTAAACCTTTGAATGAAGTTTCTGCTTGAAAGTATGTAAGAATAGAAGACTTTAAAAAGTTCTTGGTTTGACAATTCTTATGGACTGCAAGTGTAAAAATAAAGTTGTAAAAAGTAAGTATGCGACAAAGTATGAAAGATACAAAAATGATGAAAAAAATTTTAGAAAAAGGATAAAATATGCTGAGCATTGAATGGAGTTTCTGCAAAAAGTATGAAAGAGGGGACATTGTCAGAAAATCTGCTGAATCAGCTGAAATCGGTGGATTGGAGGTAAAATGACTTTTAGAAAAATAATTGAATAAAACTGCGTAATATAAAAAATCTGTTCAGAAGCACACAACACCTGTAAATGCCAAACATTTGAAGTAAGAAAAGTGACAATAGCTTAAACGGTGTGGAAGGAGTTACGAGGTAAAATTTTTGTGGGGGTAGAATAAAAAAAGTATGTGACTGTTTGAAGTGTGGGCTTGATGCAAGCACACAATAAATATGTCATGCCCTGGCATCCAAAGATATTAATAGGGCGCTTGTAAGGACACGCCTTCAGCCATCCAGCTCACTGGTCCACTAAATCCCGGATCGGTCATTGCCTATCATTCATTCATCTCTTGCATCGGTTTCATATTCCCTCTGAGTGGTAGCAGAGGTGTATAAATAGCAGTTCCTTGCTTAGTGCCATTGTGATGTCTCGTAAAGCCACACTCTGACAGAGTTGCTAGTCTTTGTATAGACTTATTTCTGTATTGACATGTGTAACTCATAACTCTATTTGCCACGCAGTTATTGTTCACGCAGCACTGCTCATTTAAAGAGAACCTTGCTTACCATTTTCTTTGTGTAATACGTAGGTACTGAAATGCTAGTATTACCCTGTGTATTTGTTTGTGTTGCGAACCTCTGTTCCCTTTTTGTTTTACTCGCAATTTGTGTGCCCATTGCCTTGGGGTGTGGCATCATAAATATTCCAAATCCATCTGTGCACCTGAGTCCAGTCCTCAACTTCCTGTCCTCTGTGCAAGTCAGTGTGCACAAGACACAAACAGCATCAGGGCAAATATTGGAGTGGAAGACCCAAGTGCCGGGATGTGGATTTTATTATAATAAAGAAAGCGCATGAACACTAAAACAAATACAAAACTACAGGACAACTAAAAGTGAGCGCACAAAACCAAAAGGGGAACAGTCTAAAGCTGCCTGCCCGTGAAGGGTGAAACTAGGCTTTAAATAAGAAAGGGAATCATAATTAACTAAGTAGTAACAGGCGATATAATTAACTGAAAAGAACAGAAGGATAATTGAATAATGTGCTGAGTGTAGCCAGAGATTGGAAAGCCAGAGGGGAGGGGAATTACAAAATAGCCCTAGGTAAATCACTCAAGAAATCCAGTTTCAGAGGGTAAGCAATTCAGCATTATGTAAATGATGTTTGACAAAAGATTAATATTTTACACACCAAAAAGTAATAATATTTAACCCAGTAAAACCTGAACCATGATATAATATATATAATATTATGGGAATATTCAGGTGTGTGTGACATAAAAAACAACAAACAAACAAACAGCACGCTGAAGTAAAGCTTGTATGCTTTCCGATTCTTCCAACTAGTTCAGTAATTTTCCAGCCAATAAAAAGCCAGGACTCCTTTTCAAATCAAAAGCTCATTTTAAATTGAAAATTGGTTTATAGCAATGAGATCAATACAATCAGAGAATAAAGAAAGAAAGAAAGATTGGGAAGTGGGAAGAACATGAGTGTATTAATTGTTGACTACAGCAGAGGAATGTAAAAATGCCACTTAAACTCACACTGAATGCGGGAGAGTTGACAGGTATGCATTATTAATGAAAAATGGCCACACCTGATAATGTTGAGAGTTTTCAGAGTTTCTGTAATTGTAATTTAAATGAATGATTGAAAACAGGACATGACCAATCGTTAACTTTAAGAGATTGTTTGAGCTTCCCCTGTTACCAGTTTACGAGCCACCACTGATGCCAAGTTTATGAAAATGATCATGAATAGGGCCACATTAACAAATAAAAGAAATATACGAAGAAACAATAAAATAACAGTATTTACGACAAAAATAGATAAATAAGAATAAATAAATAAATAAATAAATGTAGGCTATGGCCTATATATGTATTGAAACAAATTAAAATACTATATTCGTAGAACAAAGCATATCGTTCTTATTTTGTGCTTACGGGCAATGTCGGACTTGAACAGTAGACATACCAATCAAAGCACACAACTTTATGCTTCTGTCATGTAGCCTAATATTTTAAATTTAAGTATAGTATTTTATGTATTTCACTACATCCCATGGCTTACCTCGGTCAACAGTTAAATGGGTGACTTTAACCCAAAATTTGTTCATTAGACATCTCAGCACAAAATAGTTGGGTGGGGCCACTGCAACATTAAGACACAGCCTTGTGCGTGCCCGCACTCTAGGTGCAGCTTTGGGAAACGCGTGTGAAGAACAAAAAATTTAAGTTATGCCCCATTGCCACAAAAATTTGTTTGATGACCTGAAACATTTAAGTGTGATAAATATGCAAAAAAAAAAGAAATTGGGATGGGGGCAAATACTTTTTCATGGCACTGTAACTTTATTTCAGAAAACAAAATAATATTTAATTGTCCAATCTCACTTTTAAATCAGCTCACCCTGTACCGAGAGTGAAAGGCGATGTTTCATTGAAATCAGTTGCGGATCAGTCATTATTCAATCAACGCGTATTTAAGAGATCACATGGAATCAAAGTTCTTTGTGCATGAAAGTTATATAAAATACATATATTTCACCAAAAAACGTCTTTCAAACTTAAGAAAATTCAGTTTGTTCTGAATTATGTTGATTGTATTCAACTATTTGATATCTATTTTGAGATTATTTTTATTTCAATTTTTCTCTCCCATCGGAAACAGTGGAACTGATTTTTCAAAATTCAGCTATTTTCAGCTATTTTTTACCCTGTAATACTTTTAACTAGAAACATCATTCAAACTAGAAAATGTTAAGCTTAGCTCGGGTAATTTCTTAACTGTAACTTTTTCCTAACTTTTATAATATTTTAATTATTATAAAAAAATATATATATTTTTTTTACAATAAATTCTGGGAAGTTAGAGTGTGGTTACAAAACTGTTAGAGAGGCAAACAGCTGCAAAATAGTCAAGAGTTAAACTTGCTCTAACTCCCAGAGTTCTCTCCTCATTAATATATATATTTTAAAATTTGATTCATAAACTTTTCTTTTTATTTTGAGCTGAAAAGCAAAGGGAGTGCGACCCAAAACTCCATTAACTCCTATATTAAATCAGATAAGCAAAATTCAGGTTGGAAAGCTGAAACACACAGTTTTCTAACTTGCTCGTGCGCCCACATTTTCGGCATTACGCACACAATTTTGACATATTTTGAAATTTCATAAAATTCATAAAGTATGAATTTTCATACTTTGAAATTATTCAACTTATTCATAATTTGACTTACTTCGACTCCTGTCTCAGAGATAGTATGTAATAAATGCCCAAGCTAATTTCTCTGTTGGAACAACTGCTTTAGCCATGAACTGAAATAGCTAGCATGACTCCGCGATATAGTAGCATTGCGGTATGGTGCATATCATGTATACGAAACATTTGCGGTTCAATTCCGCCCTCTGGTGGACTCCTTCCAGGCCTCAGCATTGTTATTGTTCAAAGTAAGACTGGTAAGACAGTAAGATGCATGTAATACCTCTGCGTCAAACTCAGACCAATATTCTGTCGCTATGGCAGTTTGGAAGGGTGACTCAAATCAGCTTCAAGAGAGCACATTGAGCACAGCAATGTTTTTTTTTTTTTTGCAGGGCGCATCCATGAGAACATGTTGCAGTAAAAATTTCAAAGCAGCAACAATTGCTTGAGCTCCTATTCCTGTCTATACCAGTCACTGTTTGCATTAGCTAAATAAATTCGTGATTGCAAATAAAACAGGTGAAATATTGTTATCAAAGTAGGGTTAGTTGTGTACAAAGAAATGAAACTGATGTCCCCAATGACTATTTCTTCAGCACTTTACTACACTTTTCCCAGAGTTTGAAAATAGCCAAGTTTAAGGCCAGAGTACGCAGAAGCACTTAGTAGTTTGGCTTTCCATAAATGGATCAATGCTGGCATCTGACGACAATTCCCAAATAATTATTTTTTTTATTATTATTATTGTTATTATTTTAGCATTATCGCTTATCTATTGATAAATAATGACACCCCATTTTACATTGCAGCCCGTTGTTCATCTCATCTTGCCAATAACATTACTGAAAATAAATTGATTTAATCATTTATATTCCTGTTAATGACACGGGTTAAAATATTTCTTGGGCATGCTGATTCTGAGGCAATAAACCTTTCTTGAATTTAAAATGTGCTTTTGGTTTTAAAAGGAGTTTGGCTTTTTATTGGCTGGAAAATTAATGAACTAGTTGGAAAAATCTGAACAACCTAATAGGCGTTGAATTGACATGCGGTCCTCGTGAAAATAGTTTACAACTATTTAGTTCAATAGTCTTAAAATGCTTACACTCCTATATGTTGACTGTTTATGGCACGGGCTTCCTTGCTCCTGCAAAATATCACTCACTCGGGTCACGGGGCGAGCTGGAGCCTATCCCAGCTGGCTACGGGCAAAGGAAGGGACCCACCCTGGACAGGTTGCCAATCCATCGCAGGACTCACACACCATTCGCTGTCGCACTCATACTTATGGGCAATTTAGTGTCTCCAATTAACCTGACATGCATATCTTTGGGAGGAAACCGGAGTACCCGGAGAAAACCCACACGAACACTGCAAACATGCAAACTCCACACAGAAAGGCCCCAGGCCGGATTCGAACCCACAACCTTCGTGCTGCGAGGCAGCAATGCTAACCACTGTGACACCAGCGATTATTCTCGGACAATGAACCAAATTTATTTCTGTATGAACAACGAATGGCTCGTCAAACAATGCTTCTAGTGGGGTGGGTACGGTTTTTTTCACTCGTGACTGTTTTTGATGCACTTAGTTTGCACAGACACCACCACAAGTCACTTATGAACCTGCGTGAAAAACTGATGTATTGTCCATTATTCGTTTGGTTTGTATTTTTACATTATTGACCTGTGTAGGCTTGCCTGGCAGTTAACCTCAGACTTACAAAAATCTGTCCTGCCATTTTACATGTGTCATTCTGCTTGGTAATTTATATGTCCATTCAGTGAATAATTATATGCATATTGATTCACTTCCTAAAATTGGCTTGCTTAGAAATGGCCTGATTTCTGTAAAAAGCCTTATACACTACAAATAAAATGATTCTATTGAGTGGAATATTCTCAGACCATGTATCATTTCGACAACCGTTTTGAGAATGCTGTAGTTCTGTTGTAGCTAGTCTTATTTTTTTCTGCAAAATTTTGTCAATATCACCAAAATAATATTTCACATGAAGGTTAGTTATTTGGTATTAGATTCATAATTCTCATGACATTATCAAAGGTCTACTTGTAAATTGAGAATGTGGGAACTTAAGAAATAGTAGTTAAGATATGCAGTGGTGGCTGCTGGGTTGGGGTTGGGGCGGAGTGTAATGCGGCTTTACAGTAAGGTTTTGGTTCGATTTTGGTTTTTCGGAGCTGCTGATTCAGAGTACTGGCACCTTTTTTATTCCAATTCAAGCACTGCTAGATATTCATGGAAAAAAAATTGTTGCTATTTATGTTTACCTTAATATGTACTGTCAAGTAGCTGACAAGTGTAAAATAATCCACTGTCTAAATGGCAGTTTGCCTGATCTGTCATATTGATCTCAATGACAGGAGTAGCATTTGCACTTGAATGATGTTTCAAAATGTACATACAGTACTACTTCAACCACTTCACCTACTTTTATGCACAAAGCCACTTTATCGAGTATTTTCCTTTGGCATTGTCATTCCATTTAAAGCGTGATGATTTTTCTAATTTTTTGTTTTGTTTTTTTTTTTTACCCACAATTAAATGATAAAATATCCTACTTTCATAAATCATTTCAATTTTCAGAAGCTTTAAACTCATTTTCAACAGCTTTGATTTTGAGCAATCTCTACCTTATGAAGTCAGGCTTCACAAAAGGAATTCAGTGCAAGCTTATGTCCAGGGGTAGGTCCGAGTTTCCTGTTTTCTTGGCGCAATCAACCGCCGCACACAGAGGCATTACTACTGATTTTGTCGCTCTGGGCCACATTTCCCAAAAGCATAGTTGCTAACTAAGTTAGCATCTGTGATTTTGGGAAACACACCCCTGGTACTCATAATGACTTGTAATATCAGACCTTGACCATTCCATGTAAAATGAAGCTGCAGCACGAGTGATAATCAAGACTAATTTGTAAACTCTTTGTATAGGTCAAATAATTTCTTGGTGCCCAAGCGCATCAAAACATCCAGGACATTGCCACAGGAAGTATTTTTGGATTGGCTAAAATATAGGAATGGTGGCATTCATGAACTTATGCTAATTATTTGTATTTCAGAGGTTTGAGGTTTGATTACTCGGTACATAAAAATGCAAGAATTCGCAAAAAAATATTTATGGAAGACAGGAACATGTACTTTTTTGGGTAAGAGCTGAAAAAAAGGTTTTTCTGTTCTTTTCATGGAAAACGACCCCCCTCCCCCCCAGAAAAGTACCCGATAGAAAGGTGGATGGAGTACATTAGAGTAAAGCGGGTACCACATAGTGGAAATGAGGCATTAAAGTGCATGTATAGCAAACCCTCTTAGAGTTCAACAACCAATCGCTATGAGGAAATAAGGTCCAGATCTTGGCAATGTTGGGATTCTGATTCTGCATCTCATGTTTAAGTTCTGTACCTGGCTTTGCCATGCTTTAAGATTTTTGTGTTTAGTGACCACTGCTCTGTCTGACCATTCTTAGGATCATGTATTGTGTTTTTGGTAATTTAGATTTCACGTTTTATTATTTTTTCATGCTTCAGATTCCATGCCTTGTTTTCATTTCCATGCTTTACACTTTGTCTCCCCTGTCTTGTCATGTGTGTATCTTTGCTCACGGTCCCTTGTCTTGTGTGCCACTCATTCGGGTGATTTATTGGTTTCTGGGTTTCAATCTTATTTCATTATCTCGTGTTCTTCCTTCCTCTCTCTTTTACTGTCTTACTAACACATACTAACAGTTTATTGTTTTTGCTAAATACTAATCCACACTAACCTTGTATATTTGGACTAACTTACTAACAAGCACTTGGGATTGTATAGCTGCACTTACTAATTGACTAATGATCTCTCAGCTGTCGCCCAATTCTAGTCTCCGCCTCCTTGCCTATCCCTAATTATCTCTGCTGCAGTTTTCCACTTATATCTCATGCTTTCCTTTTCTTTAGACTATGCACTTTTAGTACTCCTTAACCGGAGCTGTTTGTTCATAGGATTTTCTTGTGATCCCTGTCTGCGTTTTGGCATTTGCCAAATTCATGTGATTAGTTTATTCCTCATGTGTCTCTCCCTGATCATTGTTACCATTGATTGCACCTGTTCTCCTGGATGTGTATATGTCTGTTTGCTTCACACTCTTGTCAGATCGTTCTCCCTAGTTTTCGCGTGCCACGTTTCTCGCCTTGATTGCTCAGTGTTTATCTTTCTGACTGGATTGCCCGACTATTGTTTTTGGTTTGCCCTTTTTGGATATTGTTGCATCTGTGAATTTTGACCTTTTTTCTGCCCGACCTTGATTTTGTGATTACCGCCCTGGTTTTGGATTCGGACTGTCTTTGGCTTGAGTTTGTTTCTCCTCCAAACCTACGCCTGTGTACCGAACCCTTTTTGTCTGACCACGAACTTTGTTATTGGTGCCCTGGTTACGATTCTGGATTACCCCATTGGATACTGTTTTTGGATTGTGGACTTTGTACCGTTGCCAGCTCTGTTGGGGGGTTTCCCCCTTCAGAAATAAAGCCTCCTTTTTGCATTCTACTGGTTGTCGCACTTGGTTCATTTCGTAAATCACAACAGGCAATTTCCCAGGTTATCTTTTCACAAAAAATATCTCCATTTTCATGCAAATTCCAGTGCAATACACTCTACATTATTCAAAATTGTAGATAGCCAAGATGAACTTCATTGATTTAATTTCAATAATTTAACGTAGGATCAGGGGATGATTAGGTGGCAGGTTGAAAATTAAGCCATGAAACCAGGGAACCCCCTACCCTTGTACACAGTAAAAATCATAGTGTCAATTTTACTCTTTAAGAGTTGAATTTAACTCTCTGTCAGATAACATTTGGTCCCACTCAAAATCAGTGTAAAATTTACTCTATAGCCAGTGTAAGATTTTTAGAGTTAATTTTACTCTATTTTGTGTCAAAATTAACAATGAGGTGTGTAAAAATATTTAACACTATAGGGAATCATCACCCTGCAGAGTAAATTTTGTCCTTGTGTGGAAGTGGGAATTTACTCTCACTTTTGACACTTCCATTTAGACGATTTCACTCTGCATAGTGCTATAACTACTCTATTCAGAGGAAAATAGGTTTACACTGCAATATTGACACTCCATTTTTTACTGTGTAGAAGAGTGTCAGTGTCATCTGAAAGACGGGGACTCCTTTGGTACAGTGACCCCTTCACTGCACCAGGGCATTGAGGAGATCAGAGGGAAGATCGCCACTTATTGGTTCACAAACGCTTCTTGTAATGGCAACTTAGCTTTCCCTGAGGTCTCCCATCCAAGCATTAACCAAGCCCACCCCTGCTTAGCTTCAGCCACACAGCTGGAGCAAATTAAGTAGTGCATGGCTGCTGGCTAGCTGGGTCATGGGCTGCTGGCACAGTATTTTGGCCTGTGTATTTTGAGTAGATCACATGGCTTACATCAGCCCACAGTAAAGTCGGTGACTCTAACCAAAATCAGTACATCAAACTTCTCCTCATCATTCAAGGCACAGCGAAGTTAATAAGTACTTAACAGCTGTGTGCACAGAGCTCCTTTGGGAGACCTTGGTGAAGAACAAATACATTTGTTGTGATTCTGATCCGTCATGCCCTGTTTTGCCATGTTTTTGTGCTCACCATGTCTTTATTTTTATAATTTTCCATTTATTGTACATTCTGGTTTTCGGTTCTTGCCATTACTGTATTCCTCTGCACCATTGTCTCCCCTGTCTTGTGATCTAGTTGGTTCAGTCCGTCTCCCCAGTCTGTGTGTTTAACTGCTGCAGGTGATTTCAATGATTTCTGGGTTTCCAAACATTCCTTCCAATCTCATTTACCTCCTTCACCTTACTGTTCGATCATTACTAACAAATACTAACAGTTTATTATTATTACTCTACTAACAGCAACTAACCTTGTACATTATACTAACTTACTAATGAGCACTTACGGATTGTATAGCTGCACATTACTAATTGACTAACAAGCTCTCAGCACTCGCTCAGCTCTAGTCTAGTCCGCCCCTTGCCTTCACTCAATTTACTTTGCTGTGCTTCAGCGGATCCTCCGCACCTGGTTAAACACTGTTCTGCCTCTCACTCTGGGCACTTTAGAACTCCCTGACCGGAGCCGTTGGTTTGTCATAGGCTGTCTGTGTCATCCCTGTCTGTGTTTTGGCTTTCGCCAATGTCATGTGGTGAGGAACTTCCTCTAATTCATTCTTTTGTTAATTAGTCTGATCCAGCTCACCTGTTCCCTGCATAACATGCGACTTCTTTTCTGTCTATTTAGAGTCCTCACTGGTTCTGACTTTGCTCAAAAGGAAATGATCAACGTTCTGACAGAGAGCCGTGTAAACCAATTGTGATTTGTTTCTTCTTCAACATCCATCCGTACGACTGCGAGATTGCCTAGCCTTGTTTGTTTGATACTTTGTATTTTTTGACCCCTGCCTGTTTGGCTACGATTCCTTCTACTGACGCCCTGTGTATGACCATTGCCTGTTTTTAGATTTCGGATTTTTGCCTTACGTTTATGTTCCGTGCGAACTCTGATCCTTTGGTTTTGACCTCAGGCTGTCCCTCGACTACTGTTGTTGATTATTCCTCTGGAACTGCAATCTCTGTGCTTTTTTTGGTCATGACTTGGACCGAATAAAGTTTTAAGAAGATTGGCATTTCGATTCTCGCGTGTGGTTCCTGAATAGTACCTCTCAACATTTCTGAGGATCGCACTTAGCAAACCCTTTTATGCCTCAATGAACGAACAAGGTCCTGGATGGTCCTTTTCCTTTTTGGTCCTGAGCATATGGCATTTATTTCCTGACAAGCAATATTGATTCATCTGTACAACACACATTTCCTCTGTGTGGTAGTCCATCTCAGATGCCTCCAAAGGCAGAGAAGTTGACGGTGTTCTGGACACTGGTAGCAATAGGCTTCCTTTCTGTCTTTGTGGATGAACTGTAGTACTTGACAAGGGCTTCCAAAGTAATCCAGAGCCCATGTGGACATAGGGAATAAGTTAAGTGATATGCCTATGGCGCAGCGAATTCTACCATTCCCTATGGTAAGCCGGTGCCAGCAGCGTGGATGACCATTCGCAGTCCGATGAAAACACGAAATCAGTTGACGATCGCGGTCATGGGCCACCTGTACTTCAATACTTTATATTGTGTCATTTTCAGGAAAAGTATTCCTTACAAACGGGACAATTTTATATAAAAGTATTCTGAAGGAAATTACTTAATAAATGAAGGCTCCTGATGCTGTGCCGTCTGTGTATTCGAAGATCACAAGTATGTAGTTTATGCTTGACCCTGAGTCCTTTTTGCACAGAAATTCTGCCTGAATCCCAAGCTGCCGAAAAGCTCACTCAGTTAAAGCATCCTGCTGCAAAACAGAAGTGACTATCACGGCGCGGCTTTGAGCCCTGGTCGTACCAAACAGCAGTGGTTGGCAGCTTTTTCAGAGTAGCGCACAATTGGCCATTGCGCTTCAGGGATGAAAATTGGGAAGGGTCTGCACAATGGTTGCTTTTTTCATTGCTTAAGCGCCTCCTGTTGACTGGACGGGGTGCTCATCAGGAATATTCTAAGCTTGTTCATGTTCGCGTATCCTCCGCCCTTGTTCTGAACTTGCAAGGATTCAACCAATGAGTGTATAAGAAGCAGTGGCTGACAGGCGCGTGCTTCAGGGTAGAGCCGTGAACTGTCCTCACTCTTCTCAGTTGGCAGCACGAGGTCGCATATGAGCACGGCTTGTACATAGTTCCATAATTAGGCATTCCAGATTTGGGTGGGATTGGAGATTCCAAATTTAAATACAGAAACAGAAATTCTGCATGATTCCTTGGATCTTTTGATTATCTGATGCACCAAAGAGAGCGAGGTATCCAACTACTTGTCTATTTTTCTTTGAAGAACATTATTTTTGAACCTTTGTAGGACATTTAAGGGCAAATTAGCGAGCCTCAGCCCATCTTTGCTCATGAAGGGTTCCGCCATTTCTGGATGTGGCTCTTGAATCTAATTATGATCACATTCGCTTGCTGACATCAGCCGTTTCAAATAACATTGTTATTCAAATGTTTCATCTACTCATAAGTCCTAAATTGCCCCAGTCCAAATATGATTTGAAATATATTGCAGATCTGAATGACAGGAATGGATGTAGGTGAACATTTACAAGTAAATGAATTATACAAGGCAAAACTTCCAGTATCTTGTCCTCATTCTACACTCTGAGAAATAGGGGTACAGCAGGAGTCCATTTCTGTTCCACAAGGTACATTCAGCACTTATGTACCCTTTAGGGCTAATTATAGGACCTCAAGGTACCTGAGGGTACTACTGGGGCAGTGCCCTCAAAGGTACTGCTTTTGTACCTTAGAAGTGGGTTTTTATTTGTTTTGGAACATAAAAGTACTTTTTAGACCCTAAAAAGGTTTGCAGAGGTACCTTGAGGTCCTATAATTAGCCCTAAAGGATACATAATACCTTGGGGAACAGAAATGGATTGCTGCTGTACCCCTATTTCTGAGAGTGTATGTGCAATGAAATACGAGTCAAAACAAGTCTAGTAATTACTGCTTTCTGTTTTTATATGCATATTCAATACTATGCCAACTTTTTTTTATTTGGGGTTGTATAGTTGAAGATGCAGCCATTTTTCCAGGCTACAAGCTTTTAGCAGTCTCACACGCCAACTGACGGTGCCCACGTTCATGGGTGTGTGAACTGACGTGAAATTAAATGTGGCAGTACATCTATATCCATACAAGTACAGACACACAGTTGACACAGAGTAAGGAATGTGGTCTTTGACGAATTGCATCGTGAGGAAAATAAGAGGGAGGTGGTCACAAGGCTGTAAGCATTTGTTGAATGAATAATTTCACTAAGAATTAATGTTTCAAACAGAGAAAAGAGGAAATGAAGCTGATTCGGAATTATGCAAGAAAAAAAGATCATGACAGTGCCCCACATGATTTAAATTCAAAAATAGAATTTGAAAAAAAAAAAACAATACTCAAAAAAAACTTGGTCGTGTAATTTGTGCAAAAATCCAATGTGACAATTTACCCTGCATGGTTTGACCATTACCTGCTGTTGGGCAAGTTGTGACTAGTCTTAATTGGCTTTAAATCTGTACTGAAAGAAGATAAGATGTAAAAACTAAATATGTGCCTGAGACGTCATGCCTTCATTTGGTTTGCCATCAATTCCATTTTGATGCGTTGCACCAAAGATGCGCAAGAAAATGCGTTAAGTGCGTCAACGCTCTTCCCTTGTGGAAGAACTTGACCCCCAGATGCTGAATCATTAGATTGCCAATCACCCTGTCAGTAAAAAAATAAAGGCGTGAAAACTATAATTACGCTCCCCGATAGGATTTCCCATCGTCTCTCCCCATTGTTGCCTGCACAATCTCCTTTCGAGGTCTCTTTTATCGCTGTTTGAAACAAAATGACATCCAATCTGAGTGCACGAATGTTGGCACTTTACAATGGTGCAGCTACTTAATCTTTCTGAAAATTAAATTAAACTCAGGGCTGTGCCTTTATGTCAAACGGAGAGTGGTGGGAAAAGACGTGTGTGTCTAAGGAGCAGTTTGAAGGAGGGACTTAACAGCCTTTTTGCGTCTGTGAGTATTGTGTTCAATGAGATCGCAGACACAATCTCCCCAGCTTTTAACGGCAGTGAAACCGAACATCAATCCATGGATAATATGCGCTATACGGCCGTTTATATGGGATTAAATTGAGGATTGATTTAATTGTGCTCCAGATTCGGAATTCGCCATAGGCCCGATGGTGCTTTCAACATGAAGAGAAAGTAATTTAATGGCTGTTAACGAGACAGAGGAAAGAGGTCGGTAGGAGGGTGAAGGGCAGGGTGTCATTTTCTTTTTGCGTCCCATTTTCCATTTATCCTGCTGAACTGCTCAGCGGCCCTTATTAAATTGAGAGCAAAGACTCTGTTATGCTGCATAGCCCATGTTTTTCTGCTTTTAATTTGACAAGCTAATTTAGTTCTGTGTCGATAACGATATCAGTCGACTCTGTTCTTAGTAGGTTAACCTACTTTGCGATGACACTGAATAAAATGGGGGGTGGGGGGAGTGTATGGGGTGCATCGTTTGCCACGCTCCAATCTAGAAAAAAAAACACTACAAAACTAGTCAGATAGTGCTTCGGGGCGGGACCCTCTTATGCCAACAACAGCGGGGGAAAAACTCGATTTTCTGCAGACGCAACGCAAGTAGGCAGCAATAAAAGCCGGTGTCACCCATGAGGCCATTCAGATCATCCGTATTGGGATTTTGTTATTTTCGGATAGTTAAGGCCTACATAACTGAAATGTGTAGTTGCTGCTGGTTGGAATAGTCCTCCACAGTTAAGGCATGAAGTGTGAAAACCAGAATTGCAGACAAAATTCGCTTGCCTGGGGTTATTTCCTGCGACGTTAAGCACGCTACAGACACAAAAAGGGATACGTTAGTTGAACTTACGCATGCTCTGACAACTGGTTCCACACTGAAAAAAGTGATTTTGACCCCCAGTAAATGTTCCCTATATTAATTAAGCATATTTTAATAGAAATAGGTGTGTTATTTAACTCCACTTAAAAAACATACCTAATTTCAAATAGTCAACATAATAAAAATATCTACCTTCAGATAAAAATATTTTGTGCAACCACTTACCTTAAAAAAATTATGTTCATTCAACACAACGTTTTTTTCAGTGCATATTAATGAGATAACTTCCAATTAGTTTGACGTTTTAAATAGTCCTTATATCTCAGAAGTAAATTCAAGTAAGGGCGATTTAAAACAGTTGAGTTTAACCACTTGACGTTACTCTTTTCAGTGACATCTTAGCCAGCATTGAGATTAGAGTAATAATGCTGCTTATAGTTTTGACTCGGAAAGATCCAATTCTTCGAAAGAAAAAAGAAAAAAAAAACCAAAACAACAAAACCGCGAAAACAATTCTTTAAAATTAATCCTCGCAGTAAACCCATTCCCGTGCTGGCCTACACTGACAGTGAAGTGTCTATCCCGGAGGCTTAATTATTAAATTATCATTTGGTTCTGTGAGTCCGCGTTCAACTTCAAAAAAAAAATTGTTGAGAGAAAAATCTACTTTTTTTGTAATGGATTCATTTAGAAATAATGTGGTATTATTCATTTATTTTTGCCATTTAAAAATATTGCTCGACACCGCAGTAAATCTGGAGTAAGTTAATCTCAGGCAATTAGAACGATTGGAGAGCTAGCTCCTTTTTAACGATTTCACATAATAGGGTACTGTGCAAAATATTAAAACTTATTTTTGTTGATGTATAGGCCATTCATTTTATTTTTCGTTTTCAACGCGCCCAGAAGCGCTGTTCTGAAATTTTAAAATTAAAATAATGCTTGCTACTTGGGGCATGTTTGCTTAATGAATTGCTCAGTTAATTTTTCATTAACTGCTTTGTATGGCGCTAAGAGCGATCGTATCCTATGCGCAATAAGAATCGTCGACTGATTGTGTTGCAGCCTTAAGTTGATCCACGCAGCTGTCACACAGGACAAAGTTGGTTATTGTGAACTTTCGCCAACTTAATGAATCAATATAATATCATATTTTGTTACTTGCTATCAGCAATACCACTATGGCCAATATATGAGAGGATATCAACATTCTTCTGAAACAAATACATGATGTCCCAAATTTGATGGAAGTATAGGCCAACTCCACACCAAGCTAGTTTCTTTAATATGACCTATCAGGCTTATTAAAGAAAGAACGGCACTTTCCTTGCCTATTGCAATTCTACGCAGTGTTAGATATGATGAATTATCCTGCTGCATGACACATAAAAAAATTATCGGAGGTTTTGGGAGATTTGCATTAAAATAGTGGTGAGGATTATTATGCACAATAAACATGTTCATTAACGCGCGTGCCTCCGTGGTCAAGTGTGAGCTCTGACACTTTTCGCCCATTGCTGACACAAGCAGCCTGGCAGATTGGGGATCATGCAAATTTAAGGTTTTGATGAGATTTTGAATGCTAAGCGAGATAGAATAATTGCAATCTGGCTATTATTACTCCTGGCTTCATCAATAAAAACGTGCTCATCAATGTTCGTTCTTATTTTGAAGGTGGGATGATGCAGTGCATTGTATCAGTATTGTGAGTTTAAATTTGGTAGATCTATACATTTTTCTTCAATTCCGCGTGAGGCGTTGATGGAATAATAACTGATTCGCGTTCCAATGAAATGTCGCCTTTCACTCTCGGTACAGCGTGGGTTGATTAAAAAGTGGGACTCGGCGATTAAATATAATTTTGTTTGCGAAATTAAAATTTTCAGTAAGCACTTTTGTTATTAATTGTAAGACTTCTGACTGTGGCGTGAGAACGTGATTTGCCACAAAAAAGCGTGAGATTTGAGGGGTATGCAAGTTTGAATAACACTGATTTAAGTACACCAAATTAGGCATCCAAACGAATGATTGTCGTCTTGGGTGAACGGGGAGAACCAGCAACGCCCGATAGAATGAAGTATTATCGGAGTGAATGTAGCCTATTGCAAAATCTAGAAAATGACTAAGTTCAAGTCAGGACCAATAATTATTTTGAAGGAATGTATCTGTGCCCCCCAATTTCCAGTTCTGACGTCGGCCCTAGTTGGATGTATTTGACCGTTTATAACGATTTAATGCAGTCTACTTATATAATTGAAATATTTTTTCTAAATATTGTTTTTTCTGTTAAATAGTACGACCAAGTTCTGTTATAGTGAACGATGTCATTATTTATAAAGCTAGGGAATCTAAACGAAAATTTGACAAGCTAATTTAGTTCTGTGTCGATAACGATATCAGTCGACTCTGTTCTTAGTAGGTTAACCTACTTTGCGATGACACTGAATAAAATGGGGGGTGGGGGGTGTGTATGGGGTGCATCGTTTGCCACGCTCCAATCTAGAAAAAAAAACACTACAAAACTAGTCAGATAGTGCTTCGGGGCGGGACCCTCTTATGCCAACAACAGCGGGGGAAAAACTCGATTTTCTGCAGACGCAACGCAAGTAGGCAGCAATAAAAGCCGGTGTCACCCATGAGGCCATTCAGATCATTCGTATTGGGATTTTGTTATTTTCGGATAGTTAAGGCCTACATAACTGAAATGTGTAGTTGCTGCTGGTTGGAATAGTCCTCCACAGTTAAGGCATGAAGTGTGAAAACCAGAATTGCAGACAAAATTCGCTTGCCTGGGGTTATTTCCTGCGACGTGAAGCACGCTACAGACACAAAAAGGGATACGTTAGTTGAACTTACGCATGCTCTGACAACTGGTTCCATATTAATGAGGTAACTTCCAATTAGTTTGACGTTTTAAATAGTCCTTATATCTCAGAAGTAAATTTAAGTAAGGGCGATTTAAAACAGTTGAGTGTAACCACTTGACGTTACTCTTTTCAGTGACATCTTAGCCAGCATTGAGATTAGAGTAATAATGCTGCTTATAGTTTTGACTCGGAAAGATCCAATTCTTCGAAAGTTTTAAGTACACCAAATTAGGCATCCAAACGGAATGATTGTCGTCTTGGGTTAACGGGGAGAACCAGCAACGCCCGATAGAATGAAGTATTATTGGAGTGAATGTAGCCTATTGCAAAATCTAGAAAATGACTGAGTTCAAGTCAGGACCAATAATTATTTTGAAGGAATGTATCTGTGCCCCCCAATTTCCAGTTCTGACGTCGGCCCTAGCTGGATGTATTTGACCGTTTATAACGATTTAATGCAGTCTACTTATATAATTGAAATATTTTTTCTAAATATTGTTTTTTCTGTTAAATAGTACGACCAAGTTCTGTTATAGTGAACGATATCATTATTTATTAAGCTAGGGAATCTAAACGAAAATTTGAATGTTTGTGCCGTCATTAGTACTGCGAAATGTTTGCCGAAATTGGTTGTAGGTCAGGTAAATTGCCATACGATGTTTTTTTTTTTTCTTTTTTCCCCAATGCACATTTAGTTTTAATGACTTTCTTTATCTCTTCCTCTATATTTAGACTGTGTGTGTGTGAGAAGGTGGCGGGTATTTATTATCTGTATGTGAGACATGTAATTTAAGACCTGTATTTCAGAAAAAAAAATCTTAATTTTCTATTAAGATAGGCCTAGTTTAAAAAATACACTGAATCGAAACATCTGGCACTCTTGCTCTTGACGAGGAAATATCACCACAGGTTGCATCCACTGTGGTCGGCTGTGGGAACAGAGCAGCAGAGAGCCTCTCAGCACCATTGGAATGACTGAGTATTCCTTTCACCTCCGGACACCTCCAGGTCCTCTCTGCCAGTCAATGGGCATTGTTGACTAACAGTATTTTGATGATGACCTTACTGGGTGGATAAATGCCATTACTTAGTCCTGTCTTTGAAAGGCATCCAGTGGAAGGAATTTCACACCATGCTGCCAGGTAGCCCGGACACATCACAAGCTTTGGCCTGCATTCTTACCAAGGCTCTCTCCCTCAGCTTCTCCAATCCCATCACTCGCTCATTACCTGTTATCACCCTCCCCTCTCCCAGGATTGCTGTAGAAAGCATTTTGAATGTGCATATAGTCGCATCACTTCTTTTTCTAAAATTCCATGAATGGACAGAATGTTTTTAAAGTGTGCATTATATACTCTCTAATATTGGGAACAAAAAAGGCAGAATGCAGTAATAATAATGTCTTTTTTTCCACTATTTCTAGAGGAATAATGCAATCATCAAACTCCATTATTCAAAAGTCCATTGTTGAGAACATTTTTGAGCTTATTTACCAAAAAAAAAAAGACATAATATCAACAGATTGTCCATGGAAAGAGCTCATGAATGAGTTGTTGTATCAGCTGGCACAATCGGTGCCAAGCACAATGAAAGTGGGAATGTAGGTGAATGGTACATACAAGGATCGTAAGTTTTTATTAGCCTTCAGTAAATAACTATTCTTATTTACCTTCCAACTATTATCTGAACATAAGTTTTTTTGAATAGGGAAATGAAGAAAAATAATAACAATTGTATTTGTCCTCTCAGACCTCTGGCCCCTGCAACATACATTTTCCAGTCCCTCTTGAATATCTGGCAGTGCTTAAAGTCAGTGTAGATACCCAGAGTGGTCTACTCAAACAATAAAATTCAGATTGATGAGATATTCAAAATGCCAGCAATTTTCCAAAGCAGAAAACCTGCCATTTCACATTTTCAGCAATTATGGACTGATAAAACTGAAAAGCTCAATGTTTTAATGTAGTAACTGCCTCAGAAGTGGAGTCAAACAGTGGCTTTTCTCTTCTCCTTTGGCCTGATGCGGCTGATCTCAGTGTGAATCTTCAATAGGAACATTGGCGGTGGGCGATGAAGAGCTGTGTGTGGAGTCAAGCATCGGTGTTACACACGAGAGCACTCAAATCCCTCAGATCCTTATCAGTGCAGGTGGAATTCTTCTGAGATAACCTGCCTGTGTTTCCTGCTATCTGACTGCAGCAGGATCAGATTACATGGATGGTCTGTCCACAATTATTTCAAGCAGGGACTGACCAGGGTCTCAGGTATTAGTCTGTTACAAGACAAATTCTCCGATCCCTCGACCTACTCTCTCCTACAGAATACCGCCACCTCAGCTTTAAAGGTAAAGATTTTGAAAGGTTACACTAAAAAAATTGAGACTTTGGATCTAAGTAAAAAAATTGCATCAACTTGTTACAGCTAATTTTTTAAGTTTTTCACAATTAAAATTTTTTTTACAAAACGTAATTTTTTTCAATTGAGAAAAGCTAAAAAAAATTGGCTGTAACAAGTTGATGCAATTTTTTTTACTTTGATCCAAAGTCTCAATTTTTTTAGAGTAATGATCTGCATTTGAACTATCCTATTATATCCTTCAATACACTTTAAATGTCAGTGCAAACAAAAGCGCAGACAATTCCTATTGCATCATCCCACACGGATAACTCTAAAAACCAGAAACAGAACAGGATCTCATGTCTGTCCCACAAGGTAAAATCTGCACTCATGTACCCACAAGGACTAGTCATTAGATCTCAAGTTGGCTATGTGTAACCTTTCAGAGGCTAAAAAGTTACACAAATGCTTCCAAGGATACAACAGGCTTACCTCAGAGGGTGCTGCCCCATTGATAAGCTGTTGTACCCGTAAAGGTATGACGACGTGCTTTAAGAGTTGCGTAAAATAGTGTATCTGATGCATAGGGAAAAATGATGTTTGGGACATCATCTCTCATCAAGGGCAAATATCTTTCCAAAAGCACTCTATATAGCCTAATGCATCATAGCATCAAGTGACTTTAACTGTTCTCTTGAATTCCAAGACAAACGTATCGAAAATGCATTATGTACTTGCCAGCGCACCCTAAAGTGTCAACTTTAGAATCAGAATCAGACGACTTTATTTGTCCTAAAAAAGGCAATTCAGTTTCTCCAGTCTACCGGGGAAGGTAGACTGCAGCGGGTTATTACTTTTACTTCTTACAAAATCACAGCCTTGCTGTCCACGTATTGCCGTCACAGAGCTGAGCAGACTTGTATGAGTTTTCCCTGGATTCAAGTTTCTATAATTTACTGTAAGAATTCTGCACATTTTAAAGCTCTTCCGGGTAAGAAAATTAACTAAAAAATGAAAGAAGTAAACCGGCTATGTTTGAGCATGAAATTGGACAAGAACTGGGCATGAAGGATGTCTATACTACCTTCATTATTTAAAGGTAAATAATGATATTATTTCTTTGTTATTGATACATTTTTCTTCACAATAGTGAGACTTGTTGATTTAAATAAAAAGATGGGAACAACCATTATCGCTGCCCATTTTAGAATGTTATTTTGAATCCAGTATCAGCATGGATATCTGATTTCAAAAACAATGCATAGTATTTACTTTATTAAAATGCATGTAATGTTTTGACGACAGCACTCAAATTTGCCGTGCAAGACTAAGCCTGTGTTTGACGTGGTTTCAAGACCTTTGAAAAGATTTAATAAGCAAGACTGAGATCTCCTGTCTCCAGCAATGAATGGTGTTGCATGCTGGATCACTTAAAGTTGTCCATGTCCATTCAGTTGGATTTAAATCCCAAAAGACCGTGCCAAATATCAATTCACATTGGACAAGGCTTCGAGTCCCTGTCGTGGAAGCTAACTTTTTTCTTTTCTTTTTTTTTAACCAAAAGCCCTCGGGAGTTAAATGATCTGCGGCAAAGCAGCAATTTATATTGCAACTGAAGGGGACTTGTCCCATCATTTACAGCAACAGAAGTGAAAGGGGATCATGCAGATTGGTTTGGAATTCCATGCTGAATATGTAGTTACAGAATTTGCTGCTGAACTCCGTCAACAGATTTATTAATTAAGTTACAAATGTGTCTCCAAGACCTGCGATCTTGAATTGAATCTTTTGACTCAAAATCATTTGGTGGAGGGGGAACGTGTCCAGGTTTTGAAAAAAAAGAGGACATCTTAATTAAATTTGAAATGTATATTCTAACACCAACTCTACATTATTTAGACTGCATGGGTTTCAAGTCGGAGGGTCATTACTCATTTCGAAATAGTTAAAATGTTTACTGCGCATTAAAGAGCGAGCAATTATTTGACTTCATGTAGGCCTAGATCATTATGATGTTTTGTTTTCATTAATCGTATAATGATTTAATTGAATGATCAACAAGATTATGATTAATTAAGGATATCACGAGCTGAAGCTTCTATGAAAGTTTTTTTTCTTCCTCACTGTCCCAAAAGCCTCCTACTTTCCAAGACAAAAAAGAAAGCTTACACTGACAGAACATAAAGCAAAATTAATAGGCTTCACTGAAACTTATACCACCGCGGGTCTGTTTATTCTTTTCTCCCAAACTGAGATAAGACCGCTAAAGGTCAATTCAAAAGTTTCTAAAATGCAACGTCATATAGTTACACAGGTTAATTTTCATCAGGATTGTCGAAACGATCTGATCACAGTTCCCTCAAATTACCGCAATTATAAAAAGTGAACTTAACATTGTCTGAATATTCAATAGAAGATTGCGGTTCACAAAGAAATACGCATAGTACGCAACTCCGTTAAGAAACGAGAACGTTTTCATACAGCGCACAAAATAGTGACATCGCCGTGATTAAGTTACCGACACTTCTGCTATTACACAGCAAACGTTCCAGTGTTAACTGAACTCCAGTAGAGTTTATATGAGACCAACTGGTCTCAAATAAACACCACTGGAGTTCAGATAACACTGCAATTTTTGCTGTACTGTACCACTACAAGGCTGCTCCTGCTGCTGACGACGACGAGGATGATTATCATTGTTTTTGATAGCATTAGTTTGCTTAGTAGTAGTAGCCTGTGGGTCTATTACATAGTTTGGTCACGATGACAGTAATTATTCCAAGTGAACAGCCAGAAATACTACTGAATTTCATTCATAAGTGAGATGCAATCATGCTGATTAAATCCTTTTGGTAAGGAGGTTCTTTATTTATTATTATTATTATTATTATTATTTTTATTTTGTAATACCACTCATTGGCCCTCATTTATCAAACTTTCGGGGGGTAGGGGTTGGGGGGGGGGGGGGGGGGGGGTATTCCACAAAGCTGGCTAACTGAGTAAGCCTGGCTTTTTCACTAAGTAAAATCTTGAAACTATTCAAATCTGGAACATGGACTAAAATAGATACAGCTTTCTGGGTTTTACTTTGTGCAAAACCCAGGCTTACTCACTTAGCCAGCTTTGTGGAATACCCCCCTGGTGTAGATTCTGGTGTAAATATCAGCGTTCGCCAGGTGTCGCGTCTGATTTACTAAAATGGTGTACGTCGCAGATTTCAATGTAGAACTGGCGTGGCGTTGATAAATCAGGCGGCTGAAACCATCGTAATTTACATGATATGCCCCTATAAATTCATGCTCCAGTCCTGCCCACTTTAGGACATGGAGTCTCGAAAGACGGCAAAGAGGAAAGAACTTCACTAAGGAGGAAATATAAATTATCACGTCTGAGGTGGAGAAAAACAAAATAATTTTATTTGGTAGCCTTAAGAGTGGCATAAAGGGAGCCCAGAAGACTGAAGTTTGGAAAACTATTGCTGCTGCGGCAAACACCTTTGGGGTGTAAAACCGGAGTGCAGCAGAGGTTTGATTTAACTCATGAATAAATCGAAGTGACTATTCGCAGGCAAGTGCGTCCAAGCATAAAAATTGATCGAAATTCGCGTTAGACGCACTTATCAGTGTGGCCAAGGTGCACATTTCTCCATTGCCCATACTTCGGCCTATTTTAGGCGTGTCCAAAGCTAAAAAAAATAAAAAGAGAAAATTTCTTGACCAATGGTATTTCATGTTATATAGCCTACATAACAGACAATCCACATGGATCCACAATCCAATGCCTTACTTGTAGGTAAAAAAGTGGTCCGTTTTTAAGATCGCCACCAAAAAAACGGGTTGCAACGGACCGGTGGAGGCCAACCAGACCCGAACTTCCGGCTGTCACCTTTCCAGCGCGCAGGCAACTCTGATGGGCTCCCCGTTCAGATGTGTCCCCAGCGCATCGATCGGAGCTGCATGAGGGTAATTGTTAAAATGCAGTCGGCAGAGATCACTCTTCATTGTACTTTTATTAGTATTACTCCACGACATTTTATTGGGTGCCACACAAAACGAGCAGCCACTCGTCACTTTCCCAGAGGAGATCTTCTCTGTGCCGAAAGTTCCTCTCACATTGGACAGAATCTTTTTCCTCTAACAATAGAAGATCTGCCATTGTTAAAATGTAATCATGGTCAAAATGTCTGTAGGCCTGAGCAACAAAAGAAATGCAAGTTAGCTTGTTAGGTAATGTACTCTTATGGTTATTCAGTCACAGTGACCGCAAAATAAAGAAAAGTTTGATTAAACGAGTATAAATGTGCACGTCACAGGTAATAAATTTGATTTTCAAAAATAATTACTCGCAAACTTATTTTCCAGTCTGCCTTCAATTAACTTGTGTTTCTTTTGTTGTTCAGTACTGACTGGATGAGCATCTGACATACCACACTGACTGCATATCTGCCAAGCCACACATTGCAGTTAATCAAATTGATTGAAATTGTCAGCCGGCCTGACGTGCAGGTTGTCTCAAAATATAAGTTCAATTAATTTCTCAGTACAGGTGTCTAATTTATTCATTCATTCATTAATTCATTCATTTAGCCTATTTATCTATTTAGCCTATTTATTCATTTTACTAATAAGAGCAACAACAGCATGACATTCGCATAGCTGCATATGGTTTATTACTCATTTTAACAGCTGCACTCATTCCTGCATGTTTTTCGCTGGTTTCAAATCTGCATACACCTGGTCAGACCTGGCGTGAGATTTTTGCGGACCGTTCGCTCACGTTCAGATTGATAAATGCCGATCCTCACAAGAGATTTGGCGTACACCCATTATGTTGGTGTACGTACGTTTGATAAATGAGGGCCATTGAGAGGAGGTCATTGACCCGACCTCAAAGAGCTGAAGTAGCGTAACATATGGCAGTATTACTTTCTATTAAATTTTATTGCTGGAGCATTTTCAACACATTGTTTAAGGAGATTCATTTATCACGCAATACCTTTTATTGAGTGCAAATACAAAGGTTACATGAGGTATATGGTGTCAATTTAGGTGTAGGCCTAGTATTTACACAATTTCAAACATGAATGACTTTTGGCTACAAATCTTGGGAAACTTAGTAATCAGTTGTTTAAATTTTTGGATGTGTCCCACAGTTCTTCCCCTTTGTAACTATCAGTCGGCATATGCAAGGCCTACTTGCCAATGGCTCTGTCTGTTCGCTTATGCAAATACATGTGAGCACATAACTTTGAGACCATGTTCACAGTCTGAGAATAGTTTAAAACAAAGTTTGGAGATAACAGGGCAGGGCAGCACCAGAACTAGAAATTGAGGGGCACAGATCCATCCCTTTAAAACAATTATTAGTCATGACTTGTTCTCAATCATTTTCACAATTAATAATAGATTAATTCCAAGAACACTCCACACTATCAGGCGTTGCTAGTTCTCCCTGATAAGGTAAGATGGCAATCATTCATTTGGATGCCTAATTTGGTGCATTTAAATTGACGTTAGGGGAGCCCTACAAGGAACACTCAGTTCCTGATCCTCACAAAGTTGGGTGAGCTGTATGACTGGCACAAATTTGAACCCAAAGACAGATGGATGACATAAAATCGGTGTAACAGTTTCAGATTACCCCCCAATTCAAATTACCCCCCCGGTAATCTGAAGTTAACTTCAAATTACCCCCCCTCCACAGTTCCCCCCTCTATCTCCTTCAATCTATAACCCTAACCCTAACGCTAACCCCTAACCCAACTTTGACGCACTGGGGGTAATTTGAAGTTAACTTCAGATTACCCGGGGGTATGCTGATTGGGTGTCATGCCCTCTGCTTCCAAGTCCTTCTCTGTCTGGGTGTTGTGAGTTTACTGATTGGCTATGAGGAGCTGCTGTGCTGGAGTTAGGGCCTCAGCTACACAGCTGCCACTCATCAGATCATCAGCCCCTGCCTACTTAAGCTCCTGGTCCACAGCCAGTCAGCGCTGGATTATAGACTTAGCTACCCAGTTAGTTTCTGCTCCAGCTTTCTGTGCATTTATTCAGCTTTCCTGTTTTGTTGCTCATTTGCCATTTTTGTCAGTTCCTGATCCTTTCATTTCCCCTGTCCAGGATTACCAGTTTCACTCACCGCCCTGACTCCAGCCAGCTTCCTCCTCTTCGGAACCACTCACCTGCCAGCCCTGCTCCTTCAAACCTCTTCAGTGTCTCTGTCCAGACAACTGCAATAAACTCTCTGTAATCAGTCATCTGCCTCTGCCTCAGTCCCTGCCTACTGAGTCCACATACCCAGGCAGAACAGTATAATCCAGCCACTATGGACTCTGCAGGGCAGGAGGCACTCAAAAAGGCAGTAGCCCTCCAGGGAATGCAGCTAGGACGTCTCGACACTGCCCTGCGTCAAGTCACGGATCAACTGGCTCAAGTCTCCACTGCACTGGCTACCCTCACCAATCGGCTCGACGCCGGTCCTGTCCCTGCTGTTCAGCCCCCCGCTGCCCAACAAGCTCCTCCAGCTGCCCCACCAGGTCCTGATAACATCTCGACCAGCCACGAACCGCACATTCCGCCTCCAGCAAAATACTCAGGAGATCCTAACACATGTCGTCAATTTCTCACTCAGTGCCAGTTAGCATTCAATGCCCAACCAAGCCGCTATGCCAGTGAAGCAGCTAAGGTGGCCTACCTGGTGAACTTATTTGAGAGTCCTCCGCTCAACTTCTACAATGTCCTCTTCGAGCAGCGCTCCCCCCATGCTATGTCTGCAGATGCCTTCGCTACAGAGCTCAAGCGTGTGTACGATCATCCCATACGGGGCCAGCAAGCCGGTCTGCAGCTTTCACAGATCCGCCAAGGAAGGCTCTCTGTCCGGGAGTTTGTGAGTCACTTCCAAAGTTTAGCAGTGGAGTCGGGCTGGAATGAGGCAGCACTCATTACCGCCTTCCAGAATGGGCTCAACCGTGACATTGGAAGAGAGATGGCACTCCGGGGAGAGTTCACAACTTTGGACGAGGCCATAAAATGTGCCATTAAAGTGAGTGATCAACTGTCCCTGTGGCGTGCCGAATCAACGATTTCTCCCATGTTTCGCTCTGAACAGCGAACATCCAACAGTCTCCGCCGAGATGTGCTGAGTCCTCAAGAGGTTCCCCGAGAAATGCCGAGTAGTCCTGAGCCTGAGCCCATGCAAGTTGACGGCATCCATCTGTCCACCGAGGAGAGAGCCCGCCGAATCAAATCCCAAGCCTGTCTGTACTGTGGTCAAGCTGGCCATTTCATCGCCCATTGCCCCATCCGTCCAGTAAAAGGGTCGGCTCGTCAGTAGCGGGAGAAATACTGTCGAGCCATGTTGCCAGCCGTTCTCCCCCAGACCGACCTCAACTCAATGTTGCCCTCTTGTGGCGGGGGCAGTCCTTCTCTGTTACGGCACTAATCGACTCTGGGGCTGATGAGAGTCTCCTCGACAGTGCCGTTTGCCAGCAGCTGGGCATTACGACGGAGCCCCTCGAGGTCCCATTGGAAACAAAGCTCTCAATGGTATGCGGCTGGCCACGATCAACCATAGGACTACTCCTGTACCAGTGCATCTATCTGGAAATCACCAGGAGGTAATCAGTTTCCTAATTATTGACTCCCCTCATGTTCCTCTGGTCCTGGGGTTTCCCTGGTTAAAGCTCCATAACCCTCATTTGGATTGGACCACAGGAGAAGTCCGTTCTTGGAGCTCTTACTGTCATTCACACTGTCTCGTCTCGGCTCTAACCTCCACATCTGATTCTCCCCCTGCAGCAGAATCCGTGGATCTGTCTTCTGTTCCAGAAGTTTATCATGACCTAGCCCCAGTCTTTAGCAAAAAACAGGCTCTTTCTCTCCCCCCCCACCGGCCTTATGACTGTGCTATTGAGCTCCTGCCAGGGGCTCCACTTCCCAGTAGCAAATTGTATAAACTCTCCTGTCCCGAGCAGCAAGCCATGGAGAAGTATATACAGGAGTCCCTAGCAGCCGGCCTCATCCGTCCATCATCCTCTCCGGTAGGTGCTGGATTTTTCTTTGTGGGGAAGAAAGATGGCACATTGAGACCTTGTATTGACTTCAGAGGGCTGAATAACATCACAGTCAAGAACAAGTATCCTCTGCCTCTCATTGACTCTGCCTTTATCCCTCTCCAAGGAGCCACCATCTTCACCACCCTGGACCTCCGCAACGCCTACCATTTGGTGCACATAAGGAAGGGTGATGAATGGAAGACTGCTTTTAACACTTCGTTAGGTCACTTTGAGTATCTAGTCATGCCTTTTGGTCTGTCCAACGCTCCTGCAGTCTTCCAGGCCTGAGTTAATGATGTGCTCCGTGACTTGCTTGGCCAGTTTGTATTCGTTTATTTGGATGACATCTTGATTTACTCTCGCTCTCTCCAAGAACACCAGGAGCATGTCCGCACAGTACTGCAGCGCCTCATGGAAAACAGACTGTTTGTCAAAGCCGAAAAATGCGAGTTTCATACCACATCTACCACCTTTCTTGGTTTTGTTGTCTCTCAAGGGGAGCTCAAAATGGATCCAGCTAAGGTCTCAGCTGTCGCTAACTGGCCAACTCCTACCAACCGCGAACAGCTGCAGCGCTTCAATGGCTTCGCCAACTTTTATCGAAGGTTTGTGAAGAATTACAGTAGTATAGCTGCCCCTTTAACTGCACTCACCTCTCCATCTGTTCCGTTCCGCTGGACTCCGGAGGCTGAGACGGCCTTCTCAGAGCTGAAGCGCCAATTCATCTCTACTCCCATCCTGATCCATCCTGACCGGTCACTGCAGTTCATTGTGGAGGTGGATGCGTCCGACACTGGGGTAGGTGCTGTCCTGTCCCAACGCTCACCTAAAGATAACAAGTTGCATCCTTGTGCTTTTTTCTCCTATAAACTTGATCCTCCAGAGAGAAACTATGATGTTGGGAACCGAGAACTGCTGGCAGTGGTGTTGGCCTTGGAGGAATGGCGACACTGGCTGGAGGGAGCAGAGCATCCTTTCATAGTGTGGACTGACCACAAGAACCTCTCATACATCCAGACAGCCAAGCGATTGAATGCTCGTCAAGCGAGGTGGGCCCTTTTCTTGGGGAGGTTCAATTTCTCCATTACTTACCGTCCAGGTTCCAGGAATGTGAAGCCAGATGCCCTGTCCCACCAATTTTTGGCAGAGGAGGCTCCTGCTGAACCAGAATTCATTGTGCCTCCTTCTCGTGTTATTGCTGTTGTTACCTGGGAGATAGTAGCTAAGGTCCGTCAGGCCCAGTCCACACAGCCTGGCCCAGGTAATGGACCTCCAAATTGTCTCTTTGTCCCAGACTCTGTCCGTTCTCAGGTCCTGCAGTGAGCCCACTCCTCCCACCTTACCTGTCACCCAGGGTCCCATCGTACAGTCTCGTTCCTCAAACGGCGCTTCTGGTGGCCTACCATGGAAAAAGACACCCGGTCTTTTGTGGCATCCTGCTCCATCTGTGCCCGAAACAAGACTACAACTAAGCCCAGTTCAGGTCTGCTCCATCCTCTGCCCATTCCCGGTCGGCCATGGTCCCACATCGCCCTGGACTTTGTGACTGGTCTTCCCCCATCCGGAGGTAATACTGTCATTCTCAACATCATTGATCGTTTCTCTAAAGCTGCACATTTCATTCCCTTGCCCAAACTCCCCTCTGCACATGAGACTGCTGAATTGTTGGTGCAGCATGTTGTCCGGATCCATGGCTTGCCTTCAGATATTGTCTCCGACAGGGGCCCACAGTTTACCTCCCAGGTATGGAAAGCATTCTGTAAAGCTATTGGAGCGACTACCAGCTTGTTCTCTGGGTACCATTCGCCGTCCAATGGCCAGACGGAGCGAGTCAATCAAGAGATGGAGGCTGCTCTCCGCTGCATTACCACGGCAGAGCCATTGTCCTGGAGTACTCGACTGCCCTGGGTGGAGTATGCCCATAACACGCTCCCTAACGCCTCCTATGGTATGTCTCCATTCCTCTGTTCCCTTGGCTATGAACCCCCTCTTTTCCCAGATCAGGAGGAGGAGATTGCGGTCCCTTCTGTCCAAGCCCATATGCGCCGCTGCCGTGGCACTTGGAGGCGTGCCCGTGCTGCTCTACTCCGTGCTTCATCCAAGACCCAGGTCCAAGCTAACCGCCACCGTGCTCCAGCTCCCTGTTATGCCCCAGGGCAGAGGGTATGGCTCCTCTCCAAGGACTTGCCCCTCCAAGTGGAGTCCAGGAAGCTTGCTCCCCGTTATGTTGGTCCGTTTGAAATTGAGGCTGTTATCAATCCCTGTGCAGTCCGGTTGAAACTCCCAGCCTCGTTTCGTAGGCTTCATCCCACGTTTCATGTGTCCCAGTTGAAACCTGTTCGTTCCTGTTCTCTCGCTCCTCTTGGGGCTCCCCCTCCACCTCCCCGGCTGGTGGATGGTGGTCCCGCCTATACGGTGCGGCGCATCCTGGACGTTCGCCGCCGGGGACGGGGCTTCCACTACCTCATGGACTGGGAAGGCTATGGCCCTGAGGAGCGCTGTTGGGTCCCCGGGCGGGACATCTTGGACCCGTCACTCATCAGGGATTTCCATCTTCTCCACCCTGACCGGTTCCGTGGGGCGCCAGGGGGCGCCCGTTGAGGAGGGGGTACTGTCATGCCCTCTGCTTCCAAGTCCTTCTCTGTCTGGGTGTTGTGAGTTTACTGATTGGCTATGAGGAGCTGCTGTGCTGGAGTTAGGGCCTCAGCTACACAGCTGCCACTCATCAGATCATCAGCCCCTGCCTACTTAAGCTCCTGGTCCACAGCCAGTCAGCGCTGGATTATAGACTTAGCTACCCAGTTAGTTTCTGCTCCAGCTTTCTGTGCATTTATTCAGCTTTCCTGTTTTGTTGCTCATTTGCCATTTTTGTCAGTTCCTGATCCTTTCATTTCCCCTGTCCAGGATTACCAGTTTCACTCACCGCCCTGACTCCAGCCAGCTTCCTCCTCTTCGGAACCACTCACCTGCCAGCCCTGCTCCTTCAAACCTCTTCAGTGTCTCTGTCCAGACAACTGCAATAAACTCTCTGTAATCAGTCATCTGCCTCTGCCTCAGTCCCTGCCTACTGAGTCCACATACCCAGGCGTAACAGTGGGGGGGTAAACTGAAATTGGAACACTGGTGTTATAACGGCACAACAGCCTGGGAACATAACCGTGTGAATAAACTAATATAAAAATGTTAACCATGCACAAGATAATAATAACAATAACAACAACAATAATAATAATAATAATAATGATTATCATCAACATCAACAATAACAACAACTATTACTGCTAATACTACGACTACTTTCAGCTGATTACCAACTAAAATGATTTTCGGCATGTTTATGATATATCGAAAATTGAGTAGTGTGACGTAAATGTGCTATATTGAGATTGTATCAATACAAGTTTTGTGTCCGACATTCTGCGCTACATGTATACCGTGTAAAGTTTTAGCAACAAAGAGTTATGGAGCCGAATAAAATCATTATGAGGTTACCCCGGTCTCACCTATTCAAAATTGCATATCCGTAAAGTTTCAAGCTTTTTCGTGGCATTTCAAGTTCTCATGCTGCAGTCAGCAATCTCACACCAATGATGACGAAAAATTTTACAAAACCCAAAACCAGTGAAGTTGGCACGTTATGTAAATCGTAGATAAAAACAGAATACAATGATTTGCAAATCATTTTCAACTTATATTCAATTGAATACACTGCAAAGACAAGATGTTAAATGTTCAAACTGAGAAACTTTATTTTTTTCGCAAATAATCATTAACTAAGAATTTAAAGGCAGCAACACATTGCAAAAAAGTTGGGACAGGGGCCTTTTTGCCACTGTGTTACATCGCCTTTCCTTTTAACAACACTCAGTAAACGTTTGGGAACTGAGGAGACCAATTTTTGAAGCTTTTCAGGTGGAACTCTTTCCCATTCTTGCTTGATGTACAGCTTTAGTTGTTCAACAGTCCGGGGTCTCCGTTGTCGTATTTTGCGCTTCACAATACGCCACACATTTTCAATGGGAGACAGGTCTGGACTACAGGCAGGCCAGTCTAGTACCCGCACTCTTTTACTACGGAGCCATGCTGTTGTAACACGTGCAGAATGTGGCTTGGCATTGTCTTGCTGAAATAAGCAGGGGCGTCCATGAAAAAGACGTTGCTTGGATGGCAACATATGTTGCTCCAAAACCTGTATGTACCTTTCAGCATTAATGGTGCCTTCACATATGTGTAAGCTGCCCATGCCTTGGGCACTAATACACCCCCATACCATCACAGATGCTGGCTTTTGAACTTTGCGCCTATAACAGTCCGGATGGTTCTTTTCCTCTTTGGTCCGGAGGACACGATGTCCACAGTTTCCAAAAACAATTTGAAATGTGGACTCGTCAGACCACAGAACACTTTTCCACTTTGCATCAGTCCATCTTAGATGAGCTTGGGCCCAGCGAAGCCGGTGGCGTTTCTGGGTGCTGTTGATAAATGGCTTTTGCTTTGCATTGTA
This sequence comes from Gymnothorax reevesii, assembly GCA_029721435.1. NCBI lineage: Eukaryota > Metazoa > Chordata > Actinopteri > Anguilliformes > Muraenidae > Gymnothorax > Gymnothorax reevesii. Next base: position 73,178,167 of record CM056573.1, on the reverse strand, counting down.
GAGTTTTAACTTGCACTTGCAGATGTAGCGACGAACTGTAGTTACTGACAGTGGTTTTCTGAAGTGTTCCTGAACTCATGTGGTGATGTACTTTACACACTGATGTCGGTTTTTGATGCAGTACCGCCTGAGGGATTGAAGGTCACGGGCATTCAACGTTGGTTTTCGGCCTTGTCGCTTACGTGCAGTGATTTCTTCAGATTCTCTGAACCTTTTGACGATATTACGGACCGTAGATGATGAAATCCCTAAATTTCTTGCAATAGCTCGTTGAGGAACGTTGTTTTTAAACTGTTTGACAATCAGCTCATGCATTTGTTCACAAAGTGGTGACCCTCACCCCATCCTTGTTTGTGAATGACTGAGCATTTCAGGGAAGCTGCTTTTATACCCAATCATGGCACCCATCTGTTCCCAATTAGCCCGTTCACCTGTGGGATGTTCCAAATAAGTGTTTGATGAGCATTCCCCAACTCTCAGTCTTTTTTGCCACTTGTGCCAGCTTTTTTGAAACATGTTGCAGGCATCAAATTCCAAATGAGCTAATATTAGCAAAAAATTACAAAGTTTACCTGTTCGAACATTAAGCAACTTGTCTTTGCAGTGTATTCAATTGAATATAGGTTGAAAAGGATTTGCAAATCATTGTATTCTGTTCTTATTTATGATTTACAAAACGTGCCAACTTCACTGGTTTTGGGTTTTGTAATTTGGCAAACAAAATTATATTTAATTGCCCAGTCCCACGTTTTAATCAACCAACACTGTACTGAGAGTGAAAGGCGATATTTCACTGGAATGCGGATCAATTATTCAATCAACGCGTATTTAAGAGATTCTCGTGCGGAATTGGAGTCCTTGTGCATGGAAGTTTTTTTTCAGTTTCACGTGCGTTGCGGTAGATTTCACCACTAGTAGCATGGAATCCAATTATAAAGCGGGGAAAATAAACATTGAACGCGTCAACATTTTTCTCAGACTCAGTAAATATATTTCTAATGGTGCTATTGCCGAAATTTTTGCCAGATGTCGATAACAACCCAAGTAATCCACACATACAAAAAAAGTCCATAAATTAAGTTATGTGTAATAAAGTGGAATGACCCTGGGAATAAGCATTGAACACACAAGAAAAGGCAGTGCAAGAAGGCATGGAAAGCCAAGAAACCAGCTGAAATCTGTCCGTATTTAGAAAGCAATCCTGCCTCCAATCAGTGCAAATTAATATCAGCTGGTTTAATCCTAATTTATGGCCTATAAAAAGGTTTCCCATTTCCAAGGTGTCACACAAGAAGCATCTCATGATGGGTTAAAGCAAAGACCTCTCTCAAGACCTTCACAACCTTATTGTTGCAACATATACTGATGGCATTGGTTACAGATATATTTCTACACCTCAATGTTTCAGTGAGCATTGTTGGGGCCATAATCCGCAAGTGGAAAAACATCATTTCACCATAAACTGGCCACGACCAGGTGCTCCTTGCAAGATTTCTGACAGTGGAGTCAAAAGAATAATGAGAAGAGTTGTCCAAGAGCCAGGGACTACTCGCAGAGAGCTTGAGACAGGCATGGAATTAGCAGGTACGGTTGTTTCAAAGAAAACAATAAGTAATGCACTCAACTGCCATGGCCTCAATGCACGCACACTGCGCAAGACTCTATTGCTGAAGAAAAAGCATGTTGAAGCTTGTTTAAAGTTTGAATAATTAAGCCTATAAAATACTGGGAGAATATAGTCTAATGAGACCAAAATTGAACTCTTTGGATGTCACAGCACATGTTTGGAGGACAAACGGTACTGCACATCACCCTCAAACACCATACCAACGGTGAAGTTTGGAGGTGGGAACATCATGGTGTGGGGCTGTATTTCTGTATATGGTAATGGCAGACTTCATAAAATTGAAGGAAGGATGAATGGAGAAATGTACCGAGACATTCTTCATAAGAAACTGCCGCCATCTACCAAGATGCTGAAGATGAAAGGAGGGTGGACATTGCTGCAAGACAATGATCCCCAACACACACCCAAGGAAACTCTCAATTGGTATCAGAGAAAGAAAATAAAGCTGCAAGAATGGCCCAGTCAATCAACCCCACTTGTCAATCTATGGAAAGAACTGAAGATCAGAGTTCATAGAAGAGGCCCCTGGAACCTTCAAGATTTGAAGACCGTTTGTGTGGAAGACTGGACCAAAAACACACCTGAGCAATGCATGCAACTAATTTCTCCATACAAGAGCCGTCTTGAAGCTGCCATTACCAATAAAAGCTTTTCTACTCGGTATTAAATTAATTTCAGTAAGCGTTTTCAATACTTTTCCCTGTGTCATTCCACTTTATTACACATAACTCAATTTATGTACTTATTTGTTTTGATTCATTTTTATTTGTGGATTGCTTGGGTTGTTCACAACATCTGGTGAAAATTTTGTCAATAGCCCCATTACAAATAAATTTACTGAGAAAAATGTTGACGTGTTATGTACTTATTTTCACCGTTGTATCTGTGCTCCCATCCAGTTCTGAGGCCGGCCCTGTGATAGGGTATTTTAAAAATTCATATCACTTACGGCAACTGAGGCGGGGTATCTGCGACAGGTTCAGAACTGAAGCAAATTGGTGCTTTGAGGAGAGATCGGACAGTTGAAAACTCCACGAACGGCTTTGAGTTTTGACTTCGTCGTCCTTCAAAATAATGTGGGATAGCACCTCCCTGTGAAAAGTTACAGGATTAAGAGTATCGCGAATGAAAGTGGAGCTAAATCTGGGCAGTATGAACCGTCCTATCCCTGCAATAGCCTAAAGCCGTATTACGGCTTGTAAGGCTGATTTTTAGCGATCACCCGGGAGACCGATCTTCTTGGGTGTTCTGTGTCCTGGAAGTTAAGCAACAAAAAAAAACCTACAAGTGCCTTCAGCAATCGACAAGCGTAAAGTGCAATGGGTGTAGCAGAAAGCTATTTTCTGTATTATAGGCCAGCAAAAAATAGCTAGAAAGTTCGCAAGCAAAGGAGCCTAAAATGTTATTTGGGAAATAAAAAAGCAACTAGATAATGTAAATTTCTGGAAGACACTGTTTAAAAAAGGGTAAATTTTGGCGTATTGTTTCCGAACAGAATGTTTGCTTCACAATGCTTATCTTTGCTTTTCTGCCAACAATTTACTCGCCGTGTTTAACGAATTTTAACTGAAGTTCAACCGCTTATGGGAGTCTAACTTACCCACAAAAAAATCAACCTTGAACATGCAAGCGCAAAAAAAAAAAAAAGTCTGTCTGTATCCCTTGAGATATATGCAGATTACTGGTTAGTAATGTAATTAAATTGGGTTACCAAAGTAGAAGGATCTACATGCTTCTTTACGCACCATCGCCGAGCTGGTTGCTATGACAACAGCAAACAGGTCGCCGGTGATCTGCTACCACTGCCTTTCGTGATGGCATTTCCTTCTTCTGGTGGCATTTGAAACATTTGTTCTGGTATGACAGCGATATCCCCTTTGCTGGGCATTGGATTCTTTGCTTATATTGTATAGGATAATTTTCCAAGAAGCGGAGCTAGATTATTTCGGCGACATTGTTGTCAGAATAGCATAGGGCCTAATAAGCAGTAGGTCGACACACGAAAACTGGTTGTTTTAGATTTAGGTCAGGCCTACCAAATTCTAAGTGTTTAAACTAGTTTCAAATAATCAATTAATCGGAAGTTAACGATTTTATTTTTGAGGAACCAGTTGACATAATATTTTAAGCAAATATGACATTTAATTTTTTTTAGTGTAATGAAGATAATTTTGGAAAGTGACAGGCCTACTTGACTCAATGGTGTCTGAGTTCTCAGAGAGTGCTTGGTCTGTAAGGCGGTTACAAATGCAATAATAATTGAACCAATGTTATAAAGGGTGTTGTTGAGTTAAAACATCTTCTTAAATCGGCTAAGAGATAACTTCACAAACTGAACTGAGCCAGGAGACATAACTCAGTGGAATTCGACAGGTCCTTGCCACCAGATCATGAGCAAAGCTGTCCGGCAGCAGGCAGTCGGTTAGCCTACCTTGGAAACTGCATAGTGAGACAGTATTTCATTTAATTTCTGCCCTGAAGTGTGTTTGGCTGAAGTTATACCCGTATCAAAGAGTCAGGAAAGGGGTACGTGCATATATAGCCTACTCCGATATCGAGTTATGTACAGATCCGCGGACATGCAAAACTCCCAGAATTCATGGGAGAAAAAGCATTATTTAAAATCGATTAACCTTTCATATTAGGCTGCATTGAATAAGAAATGAGATCTGCAAAAACAAATTAATATAACAATACTAATGGCAAGAATAACAGTATATTTTATTTTTTTTTAATTATGAGGATTTATTTTCCCAAATGCTGAGAAATGTTTTCCCCATAACGATTTTATGGTTACATTCTATACTAAAAATAGTCATTGCCAATCAGTGATTTTTTAATGTTGCCATTGTTCTGCAAATCACGAAAATTGCTAAATAAAATTAAGTAAAAAATCTGAGCGCGGTTGTGTTTCTCTTCATTGCTCTCTTGTTGTTTAAAACATGTATTTGACCGATTCGGCCAATAGATCACAAACACCACTGAAAGAAAAAAAAAAAAACAACAAATGTCTTTACATGATGAGATAAAAAAAATATATATATTTATATATTATATATTGCCCTAGTTAGCCTGATATTGTTAGCCTGATTATTCTGATATTGAATATATATATATTCAATATCATATATTGAATATATATATATAAATATATATATATATATATTTATATATATATAAATATATATATTCAATATCAGAATAATCAGGCTAACAATATCAGGCTAACTAGGGCAATCATATATTGCAGATGCTTGCTCAATAAGCGCGGCTTCGAACGAACAGAATAATTGTGAATGTTCGACGGAGGAAGCTATAGCTACAGTTAAAAAGCAATACAACATTTAATAACGGATGGAGAACCAGCCACATATCTTCCAATTACTAAACAATCAAGACATGAGGGAAGAGGAGATATTACGTAGGTCATTTTTGTCTAAATTTTGCGACTAAGGAAAGAAAAAAGGCCATACATGCTGGACTAACTAAACGTGGACAAATCCAATTTTGCCAGCCGGCTGCAGTTGCTAACATGTCTCTTGGACCTGGGACCCTAGAGACCAACTGCTAGCTTACATGAGAAATCCCACAGAACTTCCATTTTACTTTTTTATGGCTTCTGGTATCCAATGGGGCCTGCGCGAGGATTGCTGTTCCGAAATCCGTATTGTGCAGAATATTTCAATTGATTAAACGCAATGTAGTTGACCGTAGGTGTAGACACGATCATTTCCCAAAGAGTTACTCACTACTATGTAGTCGATTAACGTGGAAGTAGCCAGAGGTGCCTACCTGATCAAGCCGCTGCCGATGCTACGCCAAAACTGTGGAGCCCTGCTTTACAGCGTCGCCTGAAAGTCATCTGTGCAAGGCTCGAGGTATCACGACATTTATTTGAACTCAAACTCTACCACTATTGACTTTAACACAAGGCAAAGAGTTCACTGCCGGCTAGTTAAAAAATGGTTGCTTTCCCAAGATATTGATCAATGTGTGCTATAATAATTCAGGTCAACTCTGTAGGTCTAAAAAGGGCGAAATCTGATATCTTTGTAAATTCAATGATAAGCCTATATGACATCCTACTATTCAAAGTTTAAAATCCTGGAATTTGGTCGTTCACGTATAGGCTACAACTGTTTGCTTTGTCCTTTCATTGTTTACTGGCTTTGTTTACTCGCAGATCACAGCTGTTAGAAAGACGATATTGAGAGGAATGGGGGAAAGGAATGGAGCCGATGCACTGAGTAGCTACACATCCGAAGAAGGAGCTTGCGTTGGACACGGAGACAGAAATGGCATAGTTGGAGTAAAACAGTATTATCAGCGCGAGCTGACGAGATGACAGACCCAGAAAAAGAGCTCGATAGGCTTTCATTGTGTCGACCGGTTGCGATGGCATGCCGTTGTTGGAAATTATTCGATGAAGAACTGTTTTATCGCATAGAATCAGTAAAGAGATAAACACTGGATAGCTTTAAAGTACCTCCATGACAATGGCTGAGTGATAGAAGATAAGAGGTTAGAGCATCATCCTCAGCCTCCATTTGTTATCGAACTGACCAATTTTCCGCATCTTCTGTAACGCCCCAGGAAGCCTTTATGTGATAATGAAACAAATGTCATGCTTACAGCGCAACTTGTGTGTCCTCCCGCCGGGGGGACACAAAGAAAGAACGAGAGAAAAAGAGGAACGAGATTGCTTCAAAGACCCTCCTGTCTCAAAGCACTGTATTACGGCTCCTCTGATTGTTCATGTTTGGGCTTTATTTAGGTTGCATTAACGGAATCAATGACTCGAAGAACTAGCTGTAAAAAGTAGTAGTAACAACAACAACAACAACAACAACAATAATAATAATAATAATAATAATAATAATAAGGAAGAAGACGACCTACTTCGGATCGTTCATCGAGCAAAACATATTTCTCGTTTAAACGTGGTTAACTGTGATTTAATCAAAAATAAGCGGAATTTTTCATTGTAGAGAGTCAAATGAATTTAAATAGATCTCTAACATATGCAGATAGTAGTAAAAACGAGGTCATCTTCTAGCGTTCTACGCATCATTTTCACAAGCCTATTGCCCATGCTGTTCATCTAAACTTCAGTGATGTTAAGTTGCAGCACTATACCATGGTGGTATTGAAGATTTCGATCATGATGATGACGACGTAATGGAAGGAATAATGATGTTAACGACGAAGAAGAGGATTACAGCAACAACAACAACAACAACAACAATAATAATAATAATAATAATAATAATAATCTGTTATTGTTTTTTGAAAGCATAGCTATGTAAGGCCTTAAGTTTGTTCACATTTTTGAGACTCTGATAAATAGCTAAATAAATTAATAAATAAAGGAAGGTCGATAAAAAATAAGTAACACAACAAGTACGCTATAAAAGTGCCTTTATAACTCATCGATCCCATAAAATGTGTAAAAGGCAGGCGAAATCCTGCTTTTCTTTGCGTTGGTTTATAACTGACAACATCTAAAACCAGACTATCAGCTTTTTGCTCTGATCTCATGCCGTTCGCGATACGTTTGCATAGTTCCTTTTTATGTTTGAGCGAAGCTCAGATAGTGTACTGAAACACTGCAAGGTTTCCTCTAGATCAATATATAATATAATATAATATAATATAATATAATATAATATAATATAATATAATATAATATAATATAATATAATATAATAGGGCCTGTAATAAACGGGTGTCCCCTTCATTCTACCTCAATTTCTCTTGTATTACGCTTTTAGTTTAACGGCTGCGACAGTCTTTAAAAACAGAATATGGCTGCGTTGCGGGCTTATTTCCATGCTGCCCATTGAAATTGTATGAAAATATTTAATTGAACCAATCCCGTATGGTTTTCTTCATCCATTAACTCAACAGAAGAAAAATTGGCACAATATCGAAATTACATAATAATAATAATAATAATAATAATAATAATAATAATAATATAATCATAATCATCATCATCTTTCAAGGGAATTTCGGAAATTAATGCAATCATTAATGACGAACTATAGGCTAGTTTTGATTTCGAATAACTGGCAATAGAAACCAGTTGGTCTAGGTCCGGAAAAAACAAGTGACACTTTAATGTAGATTCTCTCCTTATTGTCAACTACACGTTTACAAGCCATAAATAAATATTACGCTAAGAACCGAGGGTCTCCATATTGCATGTAAAATTCAATTAGCAGCTTCGTTATTTTCAGCCTTTATTTAGCAACAGTAAGTCATGTTTGGTCTGTGTTAAAAGCCATCGTATCAGCCTGACAACAAAAAAATTCACATATTAACAACCCATTACAAACTAATTACCAAAAAACGACAAGCAAATTCAGTGGGAAACATAGGTCTAATAAAAAAATAAAAAGAATACATTCGTCCAAACGATAATATTACAAATGTACAAAGTTCCAGAAAATGTCAGTCACTTGCGGAAAAATTTAGGAGTTCATAATGGGTCTAGAATACACACCTGAAAAGTAAGAGTTGTCAGGGGGTATTGGTGAATCTAGCCCCGCTTTACTCGCCATTGAACCCATTGAAAGTGCAGCGGTCATCGGGGAACCGTATCCGGAGTAATGCATCAATTGTTCATACGTTTTTAAGTCCATTTTGTGATGCTGTTCCGAGGACATTAGATTATTTATGGAGAATGGATGATTAAAGGAGTAATGATGCTCCGTCTTCAGGTGTGCGTCGTGTGCAAGGACTGAATGGTGCTGAGAGAGAAGATGCTGGGTTTGCGCGGTCGGTGAGGATGTGTGGTCAGGGCTCTGTCCCTGTCCTGACTTTAAGTCCAAACTCAACCTTTTCTGGTCTCTTGAGGGCGAATTGGACCGGGGGGATTCATTGCCGTTGCAGCTCTCTGAGCTGCTGTTAGATCCACCCTCGGAAGTTTTCCTGCCTGACTCCTTGCAGGGTATATTGTCGCACTTAAACCGTTTTTGTCTCCTCAGGTAGCAGCCGTTTTCAAACATGTTTCCGGAGTCCGGGTGGAGGGTCCAAAAAGAGCCTTTCCCCGGCTTATCCGGAGACCTGGGCATTTTGAGGAAACAGTCGTTGAAAGATAAGGAGTGCCGAATAGAGTTCTGCCAACGCTGCTGGTTCTGGCGGTAAAACGGAAAAAGGTCCATGATCCACTGATAGATTTCGCTCAGAGTGAGCATTTTACTCGGAGACTGCTGGATAGCCATGGTGATGAGTGAAATATACGAGTAAGGTGGTTTGGCGTGCGTGTAGCTTCTTCGGTACGTTTTGGGGTCCCGGGATCGATTGATATTCGACTGGCCGTACATTGGGCTCATAGAGTTCATGTTGTTATACGACGGTAAGGAGTTCATGGAGGGAGGCTGTGCGGACATGGGACTCATGTTTGGACTAAGTGCTGCTGTCATACTCGCCATTCCTGTGCTCATCCCATGCATCGCTCCAGCGCCAGGAGACATCCCTGTCATGGAAGGGCTCAGGCCCGCGTTCACACAGGACATGCTCATGGGGCCGGTAGTCATGTTAGACTGCGAGCTCATGCCTGGCATTCCCATGTAGCCGTTCAAAGAGTTCATTCCAAGTCCAGCGTTCATGCTTCCAACGGATGCATAACACTGACAAGAGAAAGCAAGTGGTGAAGTTAAACATTTGTTTCGTAGGTTGCGTTTTCTTCTAGACAGTAATTATTTTTCACCGCACGGGTAAATGCGTTAAATGCGTAAATTTGCAAACATTTGCGCATGTAATCATGAATCAAATTTGTTGTTGATTGTTGTTGACTAGGCTTATCACAATCTGATCATATTTTTTTTATTAGTCTATGCTCCCAAGAGTCCATAAATTACGAGTTCAAACATATCAAATTATTTACCAGTAGCCTACTTGCTATAGCCTTAACGTTTCTAGCCAAATTATTTGTTTCAATTTAGTCTGCATACTTTAAGTAGATACTATAAGCCATTGTCGATAATACCCAAACAATATAGGCCTACTATGAAATAGATATTTTAAAAATGAGTCGACATTTTTCGCATTTGAGTGCCTGCTTTAAAAATGAATGTTTCGCTAGTTTCTGTCTTATATACTTAACTGCTTGATCGAATCCAGAACCAGTTAAGTGAAAACAATCTAAGAACTAGCAAAACATTAATTAAAAAAATCCTAATCATTAAGACGACACAGGACTGTACACACCCACGAGGACAATCAAACTGAACGTCATATGTGAATTAATGCAACCTATATGCAAACTAAACGGATCAGTACTGTAGTAAAAAAAATTAGGCTATATGTATAAATATCATCACAGTTCGATGAGAGAGGGAAGTTCCCTCGACACACCTAACTCAACTTTGTTAGGATAGCGAAGCACAGAGATTGGGTGGATTTGGAGGCGCCTCAAGTCAATATTTGATCACTCTCTTAATATTATCTCAGGGCTAATATTGAATTGTATAAAATGGGATTGGCTTTCTGCGGAAAAAAATATAAGCTACCAACCTCAGGTTCTCCGTAATAGGTGCTCCAATCTGCATGTTCTTGTCCTTCCATTTTGACTGCTCCAAGCATTGTGGAAGTTTCAGCCCCTTAGTTTTGTTTAACAGCCTCTCTCTGTAGCAGATGGGCTAGGCGTCCAAAAGAGATATCGGACCACCGGGTACCCAGTTCGTCGGTTTAATGTCTGGTGAGGGATTGGCGCGTGTGTGTCTTCGGGTCGGCAGTGCCCACAGACGCCGAAAAGCGTCTAATGATGCCTTGAGTTGAAATGACGTTGCCGACTGGCTGTAAACGCAGTGATGTAGCCCTCTGCGCTAGGCAAGCCTCCAATCCGTACTTCTTTGTCGCTCAATTTGAATAATCTACTCACACCTAGACGCGAAACTTCTCGGCCTGCACCTGGGCTATAGAGAAAATAAGAGTCTAAACTGAAAAGATTCCCATCAGCGTGATGTTATTTTCCTTGAGAAAGCTGAGAGGAGGCGTAATGTGGTTTGTATTTCTATATACCATCACGGGCATTCCATCGTTCATTTGGCCTTCAGACCGGACAATTTAGCAATCGCTTCCTTTTTTCTCTTTATTTGCAACTTGAAGTCAACTTGACTGTATTCTCACATTTTACGTTGACCAATGAACGCCCCACGTTCTCTCACGACACCAGCAATCTGCATTTGTTTGCGATACTTGATGAAGGCTTTTCATGCCTTCTCAACACGCAAATTCAGAGAAACGTTTCACAAAAACTCTCACCCGTTTTCCGGCTTCTTCATCGGCATATCCGTATTTTGGACGATGCTGAATGTTCTTATGTTCTGCGTCAACATGCAAAGCACACAACAATTAACAACGAATGATTAAATAAAGTGCATGCGTATATCTTTTGATTGTTATGCTGTTTCTACCATTTTGAGTGAATATTAATTAAGCAAGCAATTATTTAAGTAACCTTTGAAATTTATTTTCATTGGCTCATGGCATGCTGTAGTGGTAACACTAGAGAAAAATATTGCTGCTGATCTAATATAAGTACCGCTGGGGTGTGAATTTTACTTCGGCCTATGGATTTAGGGCCGCGGTGTAGGGTAGAGCGGGGTAAGATGCCCCACTTAAGCAGGAATAGGCCTATTTATAACTTGTAAACAACATGAATTAATATTTTTTTTGCTTGAATGGATAGTATGTAAAGTTGGCTACCACATCTCAAAACATTTGGTATAGTCACTATAGAACATTTTTTTAATGTTTAATTACTTTTTAAAAGAAAAAAAAAAAAAAAGGTAATCTTACCCTACCCCTGGGCTAAGATGCCCTTCTGGGTGGGGTAAGAAGCGCCTTATCTAGAATAACTTGTAAAGCCTAATATATACAGATTTTACTGCATTTCACATGAGCAATTATCATATTATAGCTGTCTTAATTGGCAGGTACACATCATACAAAAGATCAATATCTTTTTAGAAATTTCCTTGCTAAAGAAATGAGGAAAGAAAGGAGGTACAATCTCCAAAACTTTACTTTTTATTAACTGACTAAAAACCAATGCACAAGAGATGGTATACTGTTGGCATTAAATGCAGCAAGGAAAAGATGGTTATATCTTGTGGAATACTAAAAAATACGAGGCACCACATTAGACAAACATGTAGTGGTATAGAATGTATATGAGTATCCTTGAAAAATCATTAAAACTAAGGGTGACCATAATGCATTTCACCCAATATATTTCATTGATGTATATGATTCATTATTGTGTAACTCCATATGACCCTACTTGTAACATGTATGGATACACATTCCATTCCCAAGTTCTTTATAAAAATCATCATGTCAGATATGTATATTTCCTATTAATAGAACACATTTTTTTTTTTTTTTTTTTAGAAAAAACTCATGACACAGAGTGAATGAGAGTGAAAATGGGGTAAGAGGCCTTCCTCCCTAGGGGCATCTTACCCCAATCCAAAAAGGGCATCTTACTCCCAGCACTACCATATTGGTTTTGGCTCATTAACCCAAATTTCTCCTATTATCACCACACAGGACCCCCTTTCATACATAGAAAAGGCTTCAGTGTTACACTGACATGTCTTGCAGACTCCTGAAGCATTCTAATATTTTTTTTATTCAATCGGTTTTTAAATCGGTTTTTTTGTTAAATAAAAAAAGACAGTCAAAACACGAACACTTTAAGTACTCACGTCACTTGCTCTGTTGACTCACTTGTTGCTGAGCATTTCCCTCCAGGAGGAAGTGCATTTATTTAAGTCAAGAGCCACCTACTGGGCACAGCTGAAATTGAATTACAAGCAAAGGGCATCTTACCCCGCTCTACCCTACTTAATACTTGATCAAACGTCCGCATACACAACGCGCTGTGTCTGTGTACATACCTGCTACAACAGTACGCAGCAAAACGCATAAGACTGAAAGTCTTCACTTGGGGCAGACAACAGAAATTACCCAGGAAATCGTGAAAAGCTGGTATTGCCCATATTGCCGGGTGGGTAGTGCATGCAACGGTCACCATGTCCATTCGCACGAGCGCCTCTAGCGGTCATGTCAATATTGCATCTTGAGTGCGCGTCGCGTTACCTTGCGTCAAAATGTGCGTCTGACGCCTCAAATGAACGCAGAATACGCGTGAAGGCGCTTTCAGATTGCACACAGTAGCCGCACCGCTGTACGCTGAACCCCATTGGGTTCAATCGTTTCCCCAGCGCCAGAGCAGTTTGCCGCTGCCATGGAGCAGTGCGGAAAGTCTTGCGTTTCCACGCCCATAACTGTGCCTCTGCTGCACTACTGCTTGCCGCGGTCGAAGTTCAACTTGGTTCAACTTTGACCGCGAAACGCAATACGTGAACTCATGCAACCAAGGAAAAATAGTAGTCCAAACAGCAAAAAACATAGGTGAGTGACTAATATTAATGATTAGACGGATACATGTCTATAGATGCTATAGCCACACCACACGCCAAAACATTGGTCGCAGAGGAGACGTGTTTTCGAAAACCCCACTTATCAACAGGCGACCCTTGGCGTCAGCAGCAAGCACAACGCAACCACAATTGGCCAGCGTCGAGCAGAGCGGAAAGCAAAGCGGCACACTGCTGACGATGTGAAAGCCGTGTGACAGCCATGATGCATACGTGTCCTCAGCAAGTATACCACGGGCCTTAAGGCGCTTTCAGATTGCATGCAGTAGCCGCACTGCTGTACGCTGAACCCCATTGGGTTCTATTGTTTCCCCACCGCCAGAGCAGTTTGCCGCTTTGTTTTCCGCTCTGCTTGACGCTGGTCAATTGTGGTTGCATTGTGCCTGCTGCTGACGCCGAGGGTCACCTGCTGATAATAGCCGGGGTTTTCAAAAACTCGTCACGTCCGAGACCAATGTTTTGGTGTGCGGTGTCGGCTACAGCATCTGCAGCCATGTTTGTCTCAACGTCAGAAAAAAGAATGAATTCTAATACTTGTTATTAGGAGGAGGAGAATGGCAGTGAGAAAGAAGAGGAGGGTGTGGGTGCATAAAACTCTCAGCTCTAGGGAACACCTCGGCGAGTTTTGACTGCTGAAATAGCTCCATTTCCACCATGATCGGTTCCAAACTTATTTTTTGCTTAGCTGGGAGCTGTTCGACCTTCTGCTTTCGAGAGTTGGGCCGGTGATGTAGAGAATGAAGACAAATTTCCGGGACCCAATATCTGCAACAGAGCGCCCGGCAATTTGTCTGAGGTAGGTGATGTATATGAAAACAATGACAAGCAGTCATCGTATATGTATACGTCTGGATAGTGCTTTTGTTTTGTATTACAGATTAGATTGAATAGCATAAGATTTCATCCTTCACATCCTTAACACTCCAGGTCCAAAACAACACTCAAAAGATAAGGTAAGACTTAACTGAATAATTATATGCTTCAAAATCAGAAGAGGTGGTGTGTGCACGTATTAAAAAAAAAACATTTAGCACTACGAAGCACACCATGTACTACATAAAACATTTAATGTACTGTACGGTCTGTTTTTTATTTTTTAAGAAAACAAGGCCCTACAAAAACATATAAAAAACAGAAATCTTTTTTTCTCAAGTATAAAAAAGAAGACAAAAGCGAATATGAAAGAAAATTCATCCTGTAAACTCAGCCCTGTGTAAACTACTCAGGAAACCAGTTTCACCGGACTTCTTTTCTCTCCTGTTAGATTCCGAAGGCAATGAGCCAGACTCAGGTGAAAGAGCACCTTCTCATCCATAGTTTGGGGGATGACGGACATTACACTACTCTCAAAACTGTCCAGCTGCTCCTGCTCTTGCCTCTCTCTCCTCCTCCTCCCAGTGCCCTGTGGTGGCTGGGGGTTGGATGGACCCCCCCATTGACACTCCTGGGGTCAACTGATGAGTGGACTGGGATGGGGGCAGGGATTGGACGAAGGACTGGCGTGTGGGTGGACGCCCCATTTCCATTTCTTCCGCGGTCTAGAGAGTGAACTGGGATGGGGGATCAGTTTCTGACAGGGATTGGGATGGGGACTGGGAGAAGGACTGGGATGGGGGCTCGGACAGGGAAAGGACTGGGAGAGGGAGTGGGATGGGGGCTCGTACTGTGACAGTGACAGGGACTGGGACTGGGACTGGGAGAAGGATTGGGAAGGAGGCTCGGACCGTGGCATGTTAAAAGTCGTGGCTCTTTCTCGAACATGAGGCTCTAAGAAGCTCATGACTGTGAAATAACGCCACTGGCTCCGCTCTTCTTCTCCCTGATGAGCCTCCTTTCTTTTAAACACCTGTCCCTCAGTGCTTTCCAGGCTGCCTTACATTTCTCCACATGCAACAATTGAAGGAAATTTCAGAATTAAATACATGTTGTATGAATACCAATAAAATGTTAAGTATGAACACTAAATCTCCTTTTATTATTACAGCAACATCTTAATACAATATCAGGAAATTGCTATTTGAATTAGTTAATTTCAGGCAAAATATATCATTGACAGCATCCAGTGTGGTGCAATACAGTGGTGAGAATGTAGCAAGATGAACCACAACAATGACATATAAGCTCATGTGTTTGGTTTTAACCATACAGTGTACCAGTAGTATTGAAAGAAATGCCTGATTGATTCTGTGTATCTAAATAAGTATTATTATTTATGCTTCTATTTTACCTAAGTGTTTGTTACACTGTACATTTCAGCCAAATACTTATTGTTTTTAATATAGTGTTTTTATATGTAACCAGATTTATAAACTGACAGAAGACATTTAAAATGCATTTGTTTCCCTGCTGCATTAATGTTCTGTCCCTTTAAAAATTCACTCCCTCAAGTTTGTGACTGGGTATGTGACTGAATCAGTGGCTAGAAAAAGCGACGTGAGCAGCGTGGGGGGAGGTGAGGGGAGGAGAGGAGAGGAGAGGAGCGGACGGCGAGATAACGAAGGAGGAAGCGGTGAGTGCTCGCCTGAGACGAAGATTCAGACGTAGACTGCAACGCGGAGTCCAGCAGTGTTCCCCGTGGAGCATTTTCTTCCGCGCTCTTTTCCCCCTTTCAATAAATTAGCTTGCTGTAGCGTCACTGCCCGCGACCCACGGAAGTTCGCAGGAGACCGTGAGTAACGCAAAAGGAGCTAGCCTTGTTACCCTGCCACTACGAGACTCTCCCAACAGGCAGAAAGACGGATTTCTGATACTCTACTATAAAACTGAGGACGGGAATTGACGGAAATCACGAAGGGACGTTTGTCCGGACTTTTACGTTGCAATATTGTTTAAATAATGACGCATTTATGCGAATGGGTTTAAAATTGCTTGGTTTTGTTTAAGGTTATGCCTGTTGTTTAGTGGCTACTGCTGTTCTCTGGCGAGGGTGAAACGATCAGCAAATGTATTTTTTTTTATTTTGTCCCATAATATTCTAGTTGACCTTCTATTTGGGGTTTATAGTCCCCATACTTTGGATGGGTGAATTTATTAGCTCAATTTGCAATCGAAACAGTTAGTAAATATATTCCACCGGTACCGGTAAGGTTAGGGCAGTTTAAGGTAAAATAATGGTTTGTTCAGGGTGAAAACGCATGTGACTGTGTTTACTAAAAATGCATTGATAGTTCTCTGGAAACGAATGTGGTTTAATGTAATTTTTTTATTCAATTATTTTACTTCCTGTTCATTATTGAAGCACTCTTCCAGAAGAAAATAAATAACTGAGTTTTCTGCCCTAATCAGGAGTTACTGCTGTTACTCAAGTTTAATGTGATGGTGTCTCTGCAGAATAGGGGCAATTTGATCCTATAGATGTGGGGGAGGGTGCAGGGAGTGGTCAAGTGTTTCCAGGCCTAATTTTGGTACAGGTATTTCGCACAAGACTACACCCCTTTTCCGATTTAACCCGTGACATTGAAAAGCCCCTTAATCCCAATCCCCATCGCTATTACATTACACTGTGGGATTAAATTGAATTGCGCTGGGAGGCCGGGACCTGATCCTGGGTCTTCCTGCCATCTGGATAGGACACTAGAGCTCCCCTATAAAACAGGTACGGTCCTACCTGATTACACTTGGCGTCACGAACAAGATCGCCTTATTTTAGAAGTAAAAGCGGTGGTTGGAACAAAACTCATACTTAAATTCGGTGTGGACCCCCAGCTCCAGGCTACATTGCAAACATGGAGATTCAAGAGCTCCAGAAACAATTTCAGGAGCTGCAGGCCAGGCTTACAGAACAGTCAGCAGCATTAATACAAGCGAGAGAAGACCAAAGAGAAGCGCTCGTCCTGGCAAAAGTTGTCATTGAGCAACAGACCTGTGCTCAACGGGCTCCAGCAACAGTCTACATACCCAGAGAGCGGAAGTACCCTGAATTCAGCGGTGGTCCATCCCAAAATGAGCTATGTGTTGAGGAGTGGGTAGCGTCTATGCAGTCTTCTTTTAAAGTAGCTAAGGTGCCCGAGGAAGACCAAGGGGAGATACTCAAACAGCACCTTAAGGGTGAAGCACGGAGTGGTGAGGCGGTGAGTGCCCAAGGGATTTTTGATGTGCTTGAGGAGACCTATGGAGATAAGGTCCCCATTGGAACCAGGCTAAGAGAATTCTACGACAGGAGGCAATTGCCTGGCGAGACAATTCGCGGCTATGCTTACGATCTTCAAGAGAAACTCAACAGAGTGAGACGTCGGGACGAGGCCCGTGTCCCTAATGCTGAGGCTATGCTGAAGGAACAGCTTGTCCTGGGGCTTAGAGATGATTCCCTGCGTAGGGAAATGAGAAGGCAGGCCAAGGAGCAAAAGGATCTAACGTTCATTGCTTTCATGCAGGCGGCTATTGACTGGTCCGAAGAGGAGGAAAGCTCCACAGTTGGTACAACTCGAAATCGAGCACGGGGCACTGTTAATGCAACGACTGCCAAAGGTAACCCCCCTGCCCCAACACTAGAGACTCTGCATGAGGCAATTAAGGGTCTGGCTGCCAGGCAAGACAAGTTATTCGCAGCATTGCGTGAAATAGAGAAAACCCAGCAGTCCTCGGTAAAGCCGAAGAGGGCGCCGCTAAAAGATGGTGAAGGGAGACTCATCTGCTACACATGTAGCCAGCCAGGGCATACAAGCAGGGTATGTCCACAGAACAAGGCAGGTCCCGCAAATATGGGGGTCAGATTGAGGAAAGAGGGCAAAGGCAAGAAATGGATAGGGTTACGTCAGAGGTAGCCACAGAGTCGGAGGAGGCCGGGGCGTTAGCAGGAGATGCCGATGAGTCTGAGGTAGAGACAGATGAGGGCGAGTGGCAGAGATGGCCCAAGCGGAGCACAAGGGGTATACGTCCTGCGAGGTACGGAGATGAGTGGGTTATGTAAAAAGAAAATGGTGTTATTTTTTCTTAAGATGTGTCAGTTATTAGCTACTGTCTCAGGTCATGTGAATGGGGTTGAATTGATTAAGCAAACTAAAGAATTTTCTTTACTGCAAGCCATTCATTGGCGTGCACCTTATTGTATCTGGTGACAAATGAGTAAATTACTATTTTCTCACTGCACTATAAATTCATGTACAACGTTTCTCCAAAGGAAATGTGTTACTTTTGTTAATGACAGTTGTATTCAAGTTGGAGCTACAGTTTGTTCACTCAGTGTTTGTTGGGAGGTCTCTGTGGTGGCAGGGTTTGGAAGGGGGGAAATGTAACCAGATTTATAAACTGACAGAAGACATTTAAAATGCATTTGTTTCCCTGCTGCATTAATGTTCTGTCCCTTTAAAAATTCACTCCCTCAAGTTTGTGACTGGGTATGTGACTGAATCAGTGGCTAGAAAAAGCGACGTGAGCAGCGTGGGGGGAGGAGAGGAGAGGAGCGAACGGCGAGATAACGAAGGAGGAAGCGGGGGTGTAAAACGCTGTGGCGAGATTTGAAAAGTTCAGGCTGTTTTACCAGTGAAAGAGTTTTAGGTTGCGTATATGAGAATTATAGAGCTGCCACCAGGGATCTGCTATTGCGGTGAACTCCTCGCGGGAGGAGGAGGAAGTACCTCACACCAAGGAAGATTCGGTCGGCAGGCTACTGTTCACTGCGGCTAAGCTACTTCATTGGAGCAGTAAAGGAACGGCATTGTTGACGAGTTAGGTCCGTTTTGAGAAGGCAAAAGCCTATTAGTGAGGAACGCAGCTAAAGACTGATCGCTGTCCGTGTGTTATCTTCGGTTGAGTGCTCGGCTGAGACGAAGATTCAGACGTAGACTGCAACGCGGAGTCCAGCAGTGTTCCCCGTGGAGCATTTTCTTCCGCGCTCTTTTCCCCCTTTCAATAAATTAGCTTGCTGTAGCGTCACTGCCCGCGACCCACGGAAGTTCGCAGGAGACCGTGAGTAACGCAAAAGGAGCTAGCCTTGTTACCCTGCCACTACGAGACTCTCCCAACAGGCAGAAAGACGGATTTCTAATACTCTACTATAAAACTGAGGACGGGAATTGACGGAAATCCCGAAGGGACGTTTGTCCGGACTTTTACGTTGCAATATTGTTTAAATAATGACGCATTTATGCGAATGGGTTTAAAATTGCTTGGTTTTGTTTAAGGTTATGCCTGTTGTTTAGTGGCTACTGCTGTTCTCTGGCGAGGGTGAAACGATCAGCAAATGTATTTTTTTTTTATTTTGTCCCATAATATTCTAGTTGACCTTCTATTTGGGGTTTATAGTCCCCATACTTTGGATGGGTGAATTTATTAGCTCAATTTGCAATCGAAACAGTTAGTAAATATATTCCACCGGTACCGGTAAGGTTAGGGCAGTTTAAGGTAAAATAATGGTTTGTTCAGGGTGAAAACGCATGTGACTGTGTTTACTAAAAATGCATTGATAGTTCTCTGGAAACGAATGTGGTTTAATGTAATTTTTTTATTCAATTATTTTACTTCCTGTTCATTATTGAAGCACTCTTCCAGAAGAAAATAAATAACTGAGTTTTCTGCCCTAATCAGGAGTTACTGCTGTTACTCAAGTTTAATGTGATGGTGTCTCTGCAGAATAGGGGCAATTTGATCCTATAGATGTGGGGGAGGGTGCAGGGAGTGGTCAAGTGTTTCCAGGCCTAATTTTGGTACAGGTATTTCGCACAAGACTACACCCCTTTTCCGATTTAACCCGTGACATTGAAAAGCCCCTTAATCCCAATCCCCATCGCTATTACATTACACTGTGGGATTAAATTGAATTGCGCTGGGAGGCCGGGACCTGATCCTGGGTCTTCCTGCCATCTGGATAGGACACTAGAGCTCCCCTATAAAACAGGTACGGTCCTACCTGATTACACTTGGCGTCACGAACAAGATCGCCTTATTTTAGAAGTAAAAGCGGTGGTTGGAACAAAACTCATACTTAAATTCGGTGTGGACCCCCAGCTCCAGGCTACATTGCAAACATGGAGATTCAAGAGCTCCAGAAACAATTTCAGGAGCTGCAGGCCAGGCTTACAGAACAGTCAGCAGCATTAATACAAGCGAGAGAAGACCAAAGAGAAGCGCTCGTCCTGGCAAAAGTTGTCATTGAGCAACAGACCTGTGCTCAACGGGCTCCAGCAACAGTCTACATACCCAGAGAGCGGAAGTACCCTGAATTCAGCGGTGGTCCATCCCAAAATGAGCTATGTGTTGAGGAGTGGGTAGCGTCTATGCAGTCTTCTTTTAAAGTAGCTAAGGTGCCCGAGGAAGACCAAGGGGAGATACTCAAACAGCACCTTAAGGGTGAAGCACGGAGTGGTGAGGCGGTGAGTGCCCAAGGGATTTTTGATGTGCTTGAGGAGACCTATGGAGATAAGGTCCCCATTGGAACCAGGCTAAGAGAATTCTACGACAGGAGGCAATTGCCTGGCGAGACAATTCGCGGCTATGCTTACGATCTTCAAGAGAAACTCAACAGAGTGAGACGTTGGGACGAGGCCCGTGTCCCTAATGCTGAGGCTATGCTGAAGGAACAGCTTGTCCTGGGGCTTAGAGATGATTCCCTGCGTAGGGAAATGAGAAGGCAGGCCAAGGAGCAAAAGGATCTAACGTTCATTGCTTTCATGCAGGCGGCTATTGACTGGTCCGAAGAGGAGGAAAGCTCCACAGTTGGTACAACTCGAAATCGAGCACGGGGCACTGTTAATGCAACGACTGCCAAAGGTAACCCCCCTGCCCCAACACTAGAGACTCTGCATGAGGCAATTAAGGGTCTGGCTGCCAGGCAAGACAAGTTATTCGCAGCATTGCGTGAAATAGAGAAAACCCAGCAGTCCTCGGTAAAGCCGAAGAGGGCGCCGCTAAAAGATGGTGAAGGGAGACTCATCTGCTACACATGTAGCCAGCCAGGGCATACAAGCAGGGTATGTCCACAGAACAAGGCAGGTCCCGCAAATATGGGGGTCAGATTGAGGAAAGAGGGCAAAGGCAAGAAATGGATAGGGTTACGTCAGAGGTAGCCACAGAGTCGGAGGAGGCCGGGGCGTTAGCAGGAGATGCCGATGAGTCTGAGGTAGAGACAGATGAGGGCGAGTGGCAGAGATGGCCCAAGCGGAGCACAAGGGGTATACGTCCTGCGAGGTACGGAGATGAGTGGGTTATGTAAAAAGAAAATGGTGTTATTTTTTCTTAAGATGTGTCAGTTATTAGCTACTGTCTCAGGTCATGTGAATGGGGTTGAATTGATTAAGCAAACTAAAGAATTTTCTTTACTGCAAGCCATTCATTGGCGTGCACCTTATTGTATCTGGTGACAAATGAGTAAATTACTATTTTCTCACTGCACTATAAATTCATGTACAACGTTTCTCCAAAGGAAATGTGTTACTTTTGTTAATGACAGTTGTATTCAAGTTGGAGCTACAGTTTGTTCACTCAGTGTTTGTTGGGAGGTCTCTGTGGTGGCAGGGTTTGGAAGGGGGGAAATGTAACCAGATTTATAAACTGACAGAAGACATTTAAAATGCATTTGTTTCCCTGCTGCATTAATGTTCTGTCCCTTTAAAAATTCACTCCCTCAAGTTTGTGACTGGGTATGTGACTGAATCAGTGGCTAGAAAAAGCGACGTGAGCAGCGTGGGGGGAGGAGAGGAGAGGAGCGAACGGCGAGATAACGAAGGAGGAAGCGGGGGTGTAAAACGCTGTGGCGAGATTTGAAAAGTTCAGGCTGTTTTACCAGTGAAAGAGTTTTAGGTTGCGTATATGAGAATTATAGAGCTGCCACCAGGGATCTGCTATTGCGGTGAACTCCTCGCGGGAGGAGGAGGAAGTACCTCACACCAAGGAAGATTCGGTCGGCAGGCTACTGTTCACTGCGGCTAAGCTACTTCATTGGAGCAGTAAAGGAACGGCATTGTTGACGAGTTAGGTCCGTTTTGAGAAGGCAAAAGCCTATTAGTGAGGAACGCAGCTAAAGACTGATCGCTGTCCGTGTGTTATCTTCGGTTGAGTGCTCGGCTGAGACGAAGATTCAGACGTAGACTGCAACGCGGAGTCCAGCAGTGTTCCCCGTGGAGCATTTTCTTCCGCGCTCTTTTCCCCCTTTCAATAAATTAGCTTGCTGTAGCGTCACTGCCCGCGACCCACGGAAGTTCGCAGGAGACCGTGAGTAACGCAAAAGGAGCTAGCCTTGTTACCCTGCCACTACGAGACTCTCCC
This sequence comes from Gymnothorax reevesii, assembly GCA_029721435.1. Taxonomy (NCBI): domain Eukaryota; kingdom Metazoa; phylum Chordata; class Actinopteri; order Anguilliformes; family Muraenidae; genus Gymnothorax; species Gymnothorax reevesii. The sequence goes on along the minus strand of CM056573.1, from coordinate 73,155,886 downwards.
AACAGGCAGAAAGACGGATTTCTAATACTCTACTATAAAACTGAGGACGGGAATTGACGGAAATCCCGAAGGGACGTTTGTCCGGACTTTTACGTTGCAATATTGTTTAAATAATGACGCATTTATGCGAATGGGTTTAAAATTGCTTGGTTTTGTTTAAGGTTATGCCTGTTGTTTAGTGGCTACTGCTGTTCTCTGGCGAGGGTGAAACGATCAGCAAATGTATTTTTTTTTTATTTTGTCCCATAATATTCTAGTTGACCTTCTATTTGGGGTTTATAGTCCCCATACTTTGGATGGGTGAATTTATTAGCTCAATTTGCAATCGAAACAGTTAGTAAATATATTCCACCGGTACCGGTAAGGTTAGGGCAGTTTAAGGTAAAATAATGGTTTGTTCAGGGTGAAAACGCATGTGACTGTGTTTACTAAAAATGCATTGATAGTTCTCTGGAAACGAATGTGGTTTAATGTAATTTTTTTATTCAATTATTTTACTTCCTGTTCATTATTGAAGCACTCTTCCAGAAGAAAATAAATAACTGAGTTTTCTGCCCTAATCAGGAGTTACTGCTGTTACTCAAGTTTAATGTGATGGTGTCTCTGCAGAATAGGGGCAATTTGATCCTATAGATGTGGGGGAGGGTGCAGGGAGTGGTCAAGTGTTTCCAGGCCTAATTTTGGTACAGGTATTTCGCACAAGACTACACCCCTTTTCCGATTTAACCCGTGACATTGAAAAGCCCCTTAATCCCAATCCCCATCGCTATTACATTACACTGTGGGATTAAATTGAATTGCGCTGGGAGGCCGGGACCTGATCCTGGGTCTTCCTGCCATCTGGATAGGACACTAGAGCTCCCCTATAAAACAGGTACGGTCCTACCTGATTACATATAGGCTATTGTATGCTGCTTTGGATACAGCTCAGAACCTATAAAACATACTAACCATATACAGTCCTATACTCTGTACACATTAGTAAAATTGTTTAATTCGACGAAGATTAGTAAATCTTGATTAGTTAAGCGTGCGTACACAATACACTTAATTGAGATATGAGAGCATACACACGAGGAAAAAACTTAACGGAGGATCGAACAAAGCATGTGTTGGGCCTGAGTCACCCATGTATACATTGCTACGTCTCAATTCCCTTCGTTCGACGAAGGATGCATACACATTATCCAATCGCTTAATCAAATTAGCGATTTTAAAGGGACAGTCCGCCCAAAAACTATAATTTGTATATCAATCACTCATCATTAGATGTTTCAAACGGAGGAGGTTGTCTTTCACCTGGAGCAACTTAATGGCCACTGGAGGGTTTTTAAAAATGATCCAAATTCCTTTTTTGCTGGAAGCAAATGGGGTCACCCAGTAGCAATGGCAAAACTCCACAAAATGTCTGTTGACAAACTTTCAAACCATTGTCAAACCGCCCCCAAAGTAAAACCTACGTCTGGTCTAACTGCACCTCTCTGGTTAGCTTCAACTGTAGTGGCTACAATCAGGCAACGTTATGATGAAACTGTCACATTGATGCTTACCGAAGTAACACCAGTATACCGATCAGAATTACTGCAGAGCATTTTTAATTAGCAGAGCACGCAAACTAACATGCAGTATCTGATAAACGGTCATAACTTTGAATGTAACCTGTCCCGCGAAAAATTAGTTTTGCGTCTCGGTATGAAAGCTGCTTTATGCACCCATAATGCGTGTATTCGCGTCTTTGCATTGACTTTGAATGTAGGCAAATCTGTCCCCCGAAAAATTTGTGTCTGATGCGAAAGCAGCTTTATGGGTAGTACGCGACAGCTAGAGAGAACTCTGTTATGTTATGAACATAATACAGGTTTTGCAGACCGGAAGTTCTGTTAACGCGGACAAGTTGCTTATGTGGAGCTAGTGAATCGATCACTTCTACTGGAAAGAATTTCCTATTTAATCTCTGCCTTTTTCAGCTTTTTATTAGCCACATCAATTTCTAAAGGGGGATGAAATAATGTCAAGGTAGTGCAGAGAAATCATTTGTTATACCAGAAATGGTAGAGCTTCTGCATTTGGCATTGCTTTCATGGTAGCACCAGAGAGCTAGACCCACCCACCCCAAGTCAAATCTAAGACAAAGTGAGATGGGGAGAGATAAAAATAAAATGAGATGGCAGGCTACATTTGATAATGTAAATTATGTATGTAATGTATTAACAAACATTTTCTCTTAAACCTGGAGAGCCCAAGACATCTTTTTTCCTCAAGAAAAATATTAACTTAGCATAAAAATTGATATCTGTTAATGTTGGGTCGGGGCTAATTCGGTGAGGTCAAATTTGACCCCGTGGGTTCTCCAGGGTTAAGCGGTGATCTGGGGTTAAATGACAAATGACACCAGGAAACAACTCAGAATTAATCTAAAGAGGTATGTGTGATAACCACCAAAAAAAGATACAAGTTGGCATTTTTCTGTTTATGCGGTTGCCATGGTACCGAGCAAGCTCATTAAATATGCACCAATCTGGCACCAATTTCTCTTTAAATTAATTTTTTCTTTCATCATTTAAAACACATTGCTTATCCAAATGCAATGACATAGCCATTCTTTGCCCAACTTATCAGTTTTGTGATTTTGGGGCATTTTACTCAAATACGAGTATTGAGACAAATACTCAAAATATTCAAAGTATGTAACAGATAGGCTAAATTTCCCTATGTCATTGCATGTCATTTCTAATGAAACTAGAGTGTTCAGGTGAACACATGTGTCGCCTGCGAAGCTTATGTGAAAGTGTGACTACCAACTGAAAGTGTGACTACCGGACAGACAGACAAACAGACGGACTGACAGACGCCGAGCAAAGTGATCCCTATGTGCCGCTATACTTCGCAGGCGACACAATGAAGTACCTACAGCCAAAATTTAATTTATTTTCAATGATAAATAAAAAAAGTTATGGCTGCCACAAACATGAGAAACGTGAGAAACATGGAAAAAGTACTACCTTTGGAAATCAATGCAAATGCATAGACTGCATTGAAAAGTTGAGTTCAGTTCTTAATCCTTGAAACAATTAGTGATTATTAAAGGTGGGTTATTATAGGTTTAAACAAACACAGGATGAGATGTTAATATCCTTGTGCAAGCACGTGCAGAAAACAGAGGAACCGGTGAATAGTGGAAGGCTTTGGAGTAACTTGAATTTGGGACGCATCATCAGTAGTGTTCCTCTGGCTCACGGGTGTTTCGGCCTTTAACACTATACACCCTCACCAGAGGCGGCCAGCTACAGGATGATCAGACCTGAGCTTGCGTCCCATGCCCAATTATGTTATCTGGGGACCCAACAGGGGTCGTTCCTCTTTAGCCAAAGCCACTGACTGCTTCTCTCAGCTGCCTCAGATGCAGCTTTGATGGCTGCGCTTTGACTCTGGCCCCTGACTCCAAAGTCCCTCAGCAGTTTAGTGGTAGATGTTGCCACAAACCCTCTGCATCCAATCTCCACTGGGCGGACTTCTGTGTTCCAGCCGCGATGTTGTGCTTCAGCAGCTAGCTCAGCATAGCGCAGGTGTTTTCGCTCATATGCCTCATCGATGGAATCCTCCCAGGGTACGGTGAGCTCAATGATGTAAGCCTTCTTTACAGAGGTCAGGTCTCAATGTGGTGGTGGCGATCTCTGGAGGAAACACCAGCTGCTTGCCAATATCTGCCAAGAGTTTCCAGTCATGCGCTAAGTACAGCTGGTCTCTCTCCGGTGGTATGGAGTTGCTCTTAGCAGCTGTTGTCCCTTCACGAACGAAGGCAATTGTCTGTCGGGGGTTAGCTGTTGGCGGTGGTAGGGAGTTGGTGCTAGCTTGCTTTCCCTCCAGTGTGGACGCAAGGCACCTCAAGACTTGGTTGTGACGCCAAGTGTACCGCCCTTGGGAGAGACTGGTGTTACATCCTGTGAGAATGTGCCGGAGGGAGGCTAGCCTGGGGCAAAGGGCACACCTAGGTTCTTCACCAACCCACTGATGGAGATTGGTTGGTGGAGGAAGGACATCATACGTGGCTCTGATTACAAAGCTCAAGTTCCTTGCTTCCATGGCCCACACATCCCTCCAGCTCAGCCTTCTCCTTTCAACATTCTCCCACTGTATCCACTGCCCCTGTTTGCCAAGGGAGACTGCCTTAGTCCATCTTGCTGCCTCCTCCTGATGGCGCACTTCCTCCACCACCATCTTCCTCCAAACTGGAGCAGTGGCCTTTCTCCATGTTGGGCGGCTAGCTGTTAGCCCAAGGCTTCCTCTTCCTTGATGAACATTTCCCACAATGTCAGCATGTCGGAGAGCTGATGTTGCCTCCTTCACTGCTATTGCTGATCTCCACTTGCGCCCAGTAGCCAAGGTTGGTACATTTTGCCTCATCACCATATCTTTAGATTCAATATCATCTGCAGTCATGTTTTTGCGCACTTGAACTCCTCTGTAAGGCTTGTGAGTGGCAGCCTGAAGACGCCATCTCCATAGAGGCAAATGGTGGTGAGGCAGCGTGGAACTCCAAGCCACTTCTTGATGTAGGCAGTGACTCCTCTTTCCAGCTTCTCTACTGTTGAGATGGGGACTTCATAGACTGCAAGGGGTCACAGCACCCGGGGCAACAGACCAAACTGAAAACACCAGGCCTTTAGCTTCCCGGGTAATTGGGTGTTATCGATAGACTGTAAGCCAGTACTCATGTCCTTTTGCAGTTGTTTCACTTGGTCTTTGTCTTTCAGACTTGCGTCGTAGCACCTTCCGAGACTTTTGACAGGCTGTTCAGATACCGTGGGGATTGGATCATCACCGATGAAGAACTTCAAGTTAGCAAGCACTCCTTTCACTACTGAAATGCTGCGAGACTTTGATGGTTTGACCTTCATACGGGCCCAACTGATGTTCTCCTCTAGTTTCCTGAGCGGCCTCCTGGTGCATGGGACGGTGGTGGTCAAGGTGGTTATGTCGTCCATGTAGGCTCTGAGGGGAGGGAAGCGCAGACCAGTGCCATCTCTTTGTCCCCCTACAACCCATTTTGAGGCTCGAATGATGATCTCCATTGCCATGGTAAACGCCAGGGGAGAGATGGTACATGCAGCCATGATGCCTACCTCCAGGCACTGCCATGAGGTGGTAAACTCAGGAGTTCAGAAGCAAAACTGCAAGTCCTGAAAGTAGGCTTTAACCAGGGTTGTGATAGTGTCCGGGATGTTAAAGAAGTTGAGGCCGGTTCATAGGAGCTCATGGGGCACAGAGCCGAAGGCATTAGCAAGGTCCAAGAAGATCACATGGAGGTCCTTTTTTTCCCACTTTGCTGTTTGGATCTGGTGCCAGATCATGCTGGCATGCTCTAGGCACCCAGAGAAGCCTAATATTCCCGCTTTCTGTACAGATGTATCAATGTACTCATTTTTCCGCAGATACTCGGCCATCCTCTGTGCCATGACACTGAAGAAAACTTTACCCTCCACGTTGAGCAGGGAGATTTGGCGGAACTGACTGATGTTAGTTGCGTCCTTCTCCTTTGGGATCAGGACCCCACCCACCCTATGCCATACTTTGGGGAAGGTCTTCTTCTGCCATACTATCCTCATAAGCCGCCAAAGGAACCTACAAACATCTGATGCATTCTTGTACACTTTGTAAGGGACTCCGTTTGGCCCAGGAGCTGATGCTGTTCTTGCCTGATGGACTGTCCTCTCCACCTCTTTCCAGGTTGGAGGGCCAGTCTCTAATTGATGCTCTGGGGAGTCGATTGGTGGAATGTCTGAGGGAATGGCCAGGTGTTCATAGCGCCTTGGATCCGAATGCATTGTTCTCAAGTGCTCCTCCAGGTCGTCCTTTGTTGTTTTTAGGACTCAAATTTTCTCCTTAGTGAAGAGGGTCTTTAGAAACTTGAAGGGATCTTTGTAGAACTGCGTTCTTGTTTGTTCTTTCTTCCTTCTTCGTTTCCGTAGGTTTTCTGCTCTACGGAGGGATGCCAGACGGATTTTAATATCAGCTTGGAGAGTGCTTATGCCCTCCTTTTCTGCTCCGGAGGCCTTCTTCCAAAGTTTCCTGAGTTGTCTTCTTTCTTGAACGAGGTGCTTGATCTTCTGTTGCCTCCTGGAGACTGGTGGGGTTGGAGCCTGCTTGGCCCTTTTCGGCTCTTGTGTTCCAAAGCGTTCTACGCCATAGTGATCCTATCTGCTCCAGCTTCTTCTCAACTGTGCAACAAAGCTGTTCGAGGGTCAGGGTCAGATCAGAATTCACCGTTTCCCGCAACTTTTTTTCAGCAGCACCAGGCCACTTCACCCGCAGTCTATGCCCTGGAAGTCTCCGCTCTAAAGCAGGTCTGGGAGTTTGGGTAGGTTCCACAGCTGATGTTTGTTCCACTATTGATTCTATGTTTGAGTTGACACTGGTGCTGATGCACTCCAAGCTATGGTTTTCGTCCAGTTGCTGTGCTTCACTCGACTGATTTGACCCCTTTCGCAGAAAGTAGTCAATGCGAGGCCCCTGTCTCTCTTGCCTCAAACACCTTTTCTTTCCCTGGTGGATCCTCAACCCCCGCTGAGATGTTATTTGCCTCCATCCGCAGGCACATATCTGCAGTTCGTGGTCTGCTGTCACAGTAGATGTGCTGATTGCCATGGTGTTCTCTTGCACTGTGCTGTCTTTCCTCGTAGTCATTTCCAGTCCGGTTGTTACCATGTTGTCAGCCGATGAGTCTTCTTCCACCCCCGCTCTCGCAGAGTCTGGGGGTATTTTCCTTCCTTGTTTCTTCGTAGCTACAAAAGGTGTCTCCAGCCTGCTACAAAACATGAGAGACTACAGCCATGGGCAGCTAACCCAAGGCTGTCCTAGTGGAGTCTGTTCCCTCCTGCCAGCTGTCTCTCCATGCTGTCACAAGGACTTTACCCTGTCGTCAGCTGATCTTTCTCAGCAGTCACTGGATGGGTCCAGATACTCAAAAAATAATCAATAATAATAATAAAAAAAATAATCCAATTTTGCCCAGATCACCCCTTAAAAAATGAAATGTTCAAATCATTTTCTGTTTTTTGATGTTCTGTGTGTGTGTTTTATCTTGTTCATGGCCTTAAACCCCCTGTTATACATGCAAATACATGGCATGTTCTTATTTCTCTTTTTTAATTGATTTATTTTAATTTATATTTAATGTTTAATGTATTATATTGGTTGCTTAATCCATTCATTTTGAAATTGTGCCAACCAACCCCATGTCGGGGCTGGTTGGCACAAGTGCGCAACCTGACTTTACTCGTAAATCAGTTGATTTCAGAAAATGAGTATGGACATTAAAATATGTTTAATTAAAGCTGAGACCTTAACCTTCAATTTTATGCTGAATATTCTCACATAATTACGCCGGAGTGCTAAAGCTGGAAGTGAAAATTGTGTCAACCAACCCCAGTCTCCCCTACTTACATCTTACTTACTTACATCTGGAGGGAAATCCTGAGCAACAGATGAGTCAACAGAGCAAGTGACATGTGAGAACTCAAATGTTTTTTTTTTTTTTTTTTTAACTTTCCTTCTTATATTAAATGACCAAATGTATCATTCTGCCACAAGTATTTGAATGCCTCAGGAGTCTACAGAACATGTCAGTGTAACTCTCACTGAGTTACTCTACATTAAGAGTTACTCTTAATGTATCTATAAAATGGGGTCCTGGGTGGTGATAATAGGAGAAATTGGGGTTAATGAGCCAAAACATATGGTAGTGCTGGGAGTATGATGCCCTTTTTGGAAGGCATCTTACCACATTTTGAGTCATATTCATTCTGTTTTGTGAGGTTTTTTTTTTTTTTTCAAAAAGTTATGTTCCATTTATAGGAAATATATATCAGACATGATGATTTTTATAAAGAACTTGGGAACAGAAACTTAAGTGTATCCATACGTGTTAAAATTAGGGTCATATGGTGTTAGACACACATATACACACACACACACACGCACGCGCACACACACACACACACACACACACACCTCAAAAAAAAAAAAGGGAACACTAAAATAACACATCATAGATATGAATGAATGAAATATTCTTATTATTAAATGCTTTGTTCTCTACATAGTTGAATGTGCTGACAACAAAATCACACAAAAATTATCAATGGAAATCTAATTTATTAACCCATGGAGGTCTGGATTTTGAATCACACTCAAAATAAAAGTGGAAAAACACACTACAGGCTGATCCAACTTTGATGTAATGTCCTTAAAACAAGTCAAAATGAGGCTCAGTAGTGTGTGTGGCCTCTATGTGCCTGTATGGCCTCCCTACAACGCCTGGGCATGCTCCTGATGAGGTGGCGGATGGTCTCCGGAGGGATCTCATCCCAGACCTGGACTAAAGCATCCACCAACTCCTGGACAGTCTGTGGTGCAACGTGGAGTTGGTGGATGGAGCGAGACATGATGTCCCAGATGTGCTCAATTGGATTCAGGTCTGGGGAACAGGCGGGCCAGTCCATAGCATCAATGCCTTCATCTTGCAGGAACTGCTGACACACTCCAGCCACATGGGGTCTAGCATTGTCTTGCATTAGGAGGAACCCAGGGCCAACCGCACCAGCGTATAATCTCACAAGGGGTCTGAGGTTCTCATCTCGGTACCTAATGGCAATCAGGCTACCTCTGGCGAGCACATGGAGGGCTGTGCAGCCCCCCAAAGAAATGCCACTCCACGCCATTACTACCCCACTGCCAAACCGGTCATGCTGGAGGATGTTGCAGGCAGCAGAATGTTCTCCACGGCATATCCAGACTGTCACGCGCTCAGTGTGAACCTGCTTTCATCTGTGAAGAGCACAGGGCGCCAGTGGCGAATTAGCCAATCTTGGTGTTCTCTGGCAAATGCCAAAGGTCTTGCATGGTATTAGGTTGTAAGCACAACCCCCACCTGTGGACGTCGGGCACTCATATCATCCTCATAGAGTTGGTTTCTGACCGTTTGAGCAGACACATGCACATTTGTGGCCTGCTGGAGGTCATTTTGCAGGGCTCTGGCTGTGCTCCTTCTGTTCCTCCTTGCACAAAGGTGGAGGTAGCGGTCCTGCTGCCAGGTTGTTACCCTCCTACGACCTCCTCCATGTCTCCTGATGTGCTGGCCTGTCTCGTGGTAGCGTCTACATGCTCTGGACACTACGCTGACAGACATAGCAAACCTTCTTGCCACAGCTCGCATTGATGTGCCATCCTGGATGAGTTGCACTACCTGAGCCACTTGTGTGGGTTGTAGAGTCCGTCTCATGCTACCACGAGAGTGAAAGCACCGTCAGTATTCAAAAGTGACCAAAACATCAGCCAGAAAGCATAGGAACTGAGCAGTGGTCTGTGGTCACCACCTGCAGAACCACTGCTTTATTGGGGGTGTCTTGCTAATTGCCTATACTTTCCACCTGTTGTCTATTCCATTTGCACAACAGCATGTGAAATTGATTGTCAGTGTTGCTTCCTAAGTGGGCAGTTTGATTTCACAGAAGTGTGATTGACTTGGTGTTACATTGTGTTGTTTAAGTGTTCCCTTTATTTTTTTGTGCAGTGTGTGTGTGTGGATACATGCACAAATGCACACTGTAACAAAAGTCTGTAGTTTTCACAACATAATTACTATATAATGGGCAAATTCTTACTGTAAAACAGTAGCACAGGCTACAGTATGTTGCTGTATTTCTGCAAAGCATCATGGTCAAAATGATGAACTCTACAGCAAATAATATCTTCCTGCGGATCAGACTACAGTAATTTCTAGCAGGAACAGGACGGGTGTCACAAAGGCAAAGCTGGTAAGTGCACGCACTTCACAATTTGAATTTGAGAGGAAGAGAAAAAGCAGCCTGTGTTCACTTAACTGTAGACTAGCTATGCCTGCCCTGATATTTTAGTGTACCCTTTGACTCATTGTTGCCAATAACACTGGCAGCTACAAGCTGGCTTACGGTCTGTGGAGGAAGAGAATTTGCCTGAGAGAAGCTAGACTAGACATTGTTTTGCTAATATTTGCTTGATGAGTTTAGTCAGTAGCGTTAGCAACATAGCTAACAGCTAAATTCGCTTACTAATGTTACTAACGTTCGCTTATTCGGTTGGAGAACACGTAAGCAAAGTTCGCTAGCTAACGCTAACATTAGTGGTGTTGTGCAATAAAAGGGCGCCTCTTTCTTTTCCAAGGAACATAGTTGTCAAATGGTTGTTGTCCATTTGAGGAAGGAGGACCACTACCTCCCATGCTACTGCTTACTGGGAAACCCCGTTTGTCTTTGCTGGCATCGGAAAACCCTTGCTAGTTAGCAGCGCCGAAACATCCATGCACCGAACTGAAGTAGTAACAGTGACTTTTATATCTTGACGAACCAACAGTTTTGACAATGTTTTTGAAAAGAGAAAAGTAGTTCTACGCAGTCTTCCGCTGTTTACATTTGTGCAGCAGTTGCGAGACAAACATTGTTCGTATCCACGAGGCAGGAGCACGAAGAACGCTGTACACTACTGGGAAGTTGCGGTGGTTGGCTCACTGAATATCAGTATCCCCTGGGTGCTCGGCTTAGCTCTTGACTCGTTCACACCTTAGCCAGGTACCAATGACTGTATTATGGCCAGCCAAATGATAACATTGCATTACGGAAGCTTACCAACAAACATGATGGACTTTTATTTTCCTACCTCACTCTCGCGCATTCTGTTCTCAAGTATCATCACCCAACATTCTGACTTTGGTAATAGCTGAATTAATTCGTTACTGTAGGCAGCATACGTGGGCTCATCAACACTGAAGCCTGATTCATGGTTCTTGCGGTCGGCGCGGTCAGCTCGGCCCACACGGTGAAATGCAGCCATGTGCTCTATCTGCAGTCAGCCTCAAGTGGCCCTTTGAGGAACTGGAGCTATTGACACTTCCGTATTTGCTTCACTTTTCAGCCCCGCAGGTTGCCGCTTGGACGTGACGTGAAGTACTGGGAGATGAAAGAATTGTTAAGAAGAATCAATAACATTGGATGTGTACAATTCCGATGGAATCGATCAATTGGAACCGGTTTTCGATTCCCACCCCTAGACGAGGAACTAGTAGGTACTAAAATGTGATGTGCAATTTTGCTATCTACTGAATGGTCAGAGAGAATCGTCACTATAAGACGACTCCATAGTCGATCTCGGGACATCTCATTCGAGTTAGATTGAAGAGTCTAAAGATCTGCGTAGTTATTATGATCATTGATTTATATTGTTTTAGTCTACTTGTTCGATATACAGTGCATTGCCTTACCTTCCAAACACGGATTCACTTGTTCACCAAAGCTGCTACATTCATGAAATGCGTGAGGTTGCCTGTGACCTCGTTTGAGGCGAAATTAAGTGATGGTATTGTGTCGAGTTATGTTCCCCTAAATAATTCCCTTTGAGAAAGTTTAAAGAAAATCATGCATAAAAATAACTATACGGGTGCTGACGAATCATTTTTGTCTTAATGCTATATCAGATGAGATGATGCATCGTAAAGCGATAAATTCTAATACTCTGCCAACTCCTGTGAGGTGCACATTTGCTACGTGTTTTGCCTTCAATTTCAAAGTGAAATGTTTCGTGAAGCCTGAATGTCAAGATAAAAAACAACAATAATTTTGTCATGTGTGTTATTTGCTTCTTTGTTATGAAGGAAAAAATATAAATTAACATCCTTAGTGTGTGGTGATTCCATATTTTTTGCCAGGGGTTGTAGTTACATTATGGAATACTGATGGTACACAAATGCCATGAGAATATATTGCCTTTTCCTATCAATACTCTATGCCTTTTACAGATATCATTGCTTTACGTTTTTAGGTGGTTTTTAGGTGGTCGGCGAATCACAAAATGACACATTGAAGCCAAAGATGAATAAAATCGGCCAAAGCGTTCATGAGATTTCCCGTTCACAACAAACGGGATGGCCAGACAGATGGACTGAAAGATGAATGCTATGTCCCCCGGCCCCAATACACCTTGACCCCAAAGATGAATGGAATTGGTCAAACCGTTCTCGAGATATCATGTTGACAAGGTATTTGTAAGTGGTCAAATGGTCGTAATGACCTTGAGAATAATGGCAAGGTCATGAAAAATGAGGGGGCTGTGAGCACTCCCCTAATACACCTTAACACCAAAGATGAATGGAATTAGTCAAACCGTTCTTGAGATATCGCGTTCACAACAAACGGGACATGACGGACGGACAAACGGAGCTAAATATTATGTCCCCCTCCCCAATACACCTTGACACCAAAGATGAATGGAATCGGTCAAGCCGTTGTTGAGATATTGCGTTCAGAACAAACGGGACGTGACGGACGGCCAGAAGAAGCTGAATACTATGTCCCCTGCTCCGCTTGCTATCATGGCGGCGGGGGACAAAAACCACATTAAGAGTTTGTTGCAGGTATTTATGTGGACCTATTTTGCCAGTGTAATGGTTGGACCAACATGATGTATAGTCTGATTTGTGTTATGTTGGGCTATTTTGTGCATTTATGGCAGCCCCTACTGGTCGATTTGATTGAAACTTTCAAGCTATGTTTCAGGTTCTTATGTGGACATATCCTATGGCTTTTGTAATGATTGGAAAAACTATTTATGATTTATAGTCTGTTTTGTGTTATACCTCGTTGCTTTGTTTTGCATTTATAGTGCCCCCTATCAGACAATTTGAATTAAAATTTTCTGGGTATGTTTCAGGTACTTATATGAATATATCCTGTGAGTTTTATGGCTATAGGACGAACAATTGCTGATTTATCATCTGATTTCTGTTGTAGTGCCCCCAATGGGCCAATTTGCATGAAACTGTCAACGTAGGTTCCTGATAATTATATGGACATATTCTGCAAGTTCTGTGATGATTGGCCCAATGGTTGTTGAATTTTGTCCATTTATGTGCGAAGCCACATCCCTGCTGAAGTTCATTGGTCAATATCTTGGAAACAAAATGAGATTTCAACAAGCTTTATGCAATCTTTGATAAGCTTGGTCCACTGATGATTCCCAGCAAATTTCGAAGGAATCGGACGTATGGCCAAGAAGAGATGCCAAAAATGTTTTTTCAAAAAATTAAAAATTCTGGAAAATCAAATATGGTGTACCTTCAAGGTCCTTACAGGAAAGTTGTAGAGAATGGTCCATCGACTTTATCTACCACGTTTTGTGTAAATTGGACTTAACTCCTACTTTGTATGACCTTTAAAATGAAAATCTGTTTTTCTTGAATTATAGGGCCACTATTAGGCTAATTGAGTTAAAAATGCCTTGGTCAGCATTTACACACAACTTCCAACCAGTGTGCAAAATTTCAGGTCTCTGCCATTACCATCTCGCGGAATTTGCGAAAACATTTCTGAAGAAGAAATAATATTATTATTATTTTACTATGATAATAATAATAATAATAATAATAAAAATAATAATAGTAATAATAATTAATGATAAAAATAACTAGATTTAGTCAGTAAGCATGGCTTGCAGGATACCCCCCGCAACAACAAGTAGTCGGGTAGTACCACAGTCAATAGACCTTCCAGCAAGAAAAAAAATTTTCAAAATCGAATGAGTAGGTTATGAGATCTAGGTCCGGACGCACAGACGCACGCACACACACACAGACACACACCCGCACGCACACACGGACGAACAAAGCAAATCCAGTATACCCCCCTAAACTTCGTTGCGGGGGGTATAATAAAAAGTAAAAACAATAGGGTTTCAGCCCTACAGGCTTGCACCCCTAATAACAACAACAACAACAACAACTAGACAGTTCCCGCAGAAATGGTAAGAGTGGGCCTGGCCTCTGCAGGTCGGGACACAGGGGTGCCCTGGGATGCTGCTGGGACTACTCAATTATCTATTTTGTCTCTGTCTATATTTTGTCTGCATTTTTTATACATAAAAAAACACTAACGTATATAAAAAAGTGTTTAGTAGCAGTTCAGAGGTGAGGTGCATCAACTTAGTAAAGAGCCGTATACATTACAGTTCAAAATTTGTTGACAGGTGGCAAACTGGGGGGGGGGATGTCAGAGGTGGTGTTGGGTGGGAACTCAGTCCATTCGAAGGGACCTGCAACAGATGCTTCTGTACCCTTTTCTGGATGGCAAGAGGGAAAACAGGTCATGAGAATGGTGGTGAACGTCCTTGATGATGTAGGCAGCACTGTTGGTAGATCTCCATCAGGAAGGGGAGAGGGGCACCAATTACTCTGCTGGCTGTCTTTACAATTCTGTTAAGCTGCCTTTGTTCATATGCCTTGCAGCTCCTGAAACATACCTCAAACATATATGAATAGCACTTTCATCCTTGTCAGTGATTATATTTCAAGGTATTTAGGAATCGAGCCCCTTAGCCTGCAAGGCTGGGGCGCATTCAGCAGATTCGCGTCACCTTCTGTCTGAAATGGGTTAAACCGCCGCAACGGCCGTTACTACTCGTATCGCAGCGATTCAAACCACAACAGGCCAGATATCACCGACTTGACGCCGAAAATGTTGTTCACGCCAATTTTGCAGGAGCAGTGGCTTCTTGTTTTGTAAAAAGAAATAAACTAGAATGGTTTTTACACCTAAAAACAGATGTCTCCCCCTTCCCCCTTCCCCCATTTCACATTTTAGAGTGATGGTCCGGAAAGGAATCCCACCCTTCAATATGCTTAAGTCCAAATTGTTGCCATGGAAACAGAAAAAAAAATTCAAAAGCAGTTCAAACCCTCAAAAGGCACATCTACATGTTATGGAGAGACAGTGTATCAAATTTGGTGGGAATCGGTCGAACAGTTTCAGAGTTATGCTCCAGAAACAAATGGGAAAGCCGACGCCAACGGGAATTCAGGCAAAAACAAAATGTCCCCCCCCCCCCCCCCAGGAAGGGGGAGACATAATTTTGCAACCTTTTTTATGGTTAATTGTTCAGTTTTCACATAAACAAAGATTTCGTGCTAATGCAAACAAGAGCCATCTGGCAATAGCGGATCCCCCTGGCTGTAGGTTGCGTAACCCACAGGTTGTGTGGACAGACGGACGGACTGAAACCCCCAAAAGGCACAACTAGACCATAAGGAGAAGCTCCATACCAAATTTGGTGTTTGTAAGTGGTATAGTTTTTGAGTTGTGGTCTGGAAAGGATTTTATTACAGATGGATGGACGGAGGGACACACTGATCGCTATATCCCCCCGCATTATATGCCGGGGGGATAATAATGCATTATTTTGCCGATTGTGGAGTTTGTTTTCCAACAGTGTTGGAAATAGTTCCATAATAAGCCTCCATCAATATCGCATAAAATCAGAACCTTTTCGGTGTTTGGGTACCCAACCATTCGATTCGAAAAAACGTCAAGCTTACATCCAGTCAAGAATTTTTAGTTTAATTTGTAGTGTTGCTGTAAGCACTGGCGTAGCGGCCGCCCCCACGGTGGGGGGGGGGGGGGTTGGGGCGGGCGCCTGCAGTTCAGGGGGCCCTACTTAATTTTCCCATAGATATATACAAACACTACATGGCTCAAGGCAGAGTCGGCAGCGTCGTCGCTGGTCGGCCATCTTAGGACAGGGACTGCTCTGTTGCACTGTGCTGTAGTCGGAAGTAAGGTGGATGATTTGCTCGCTTTAATACTCGTAACTTGGTGAATTCTTGACGGATTTACAAACGGATTGGGTTATTACAAACCTTAATGTACTTTTTATATCGAATTCAATGGTTTTAATTATTCTTAAAATGCAGTTAAATAACTACATCTCTGATGTTTACCCGACAAATCTAGCCGTTTGTTTGAAAATCCGTCGAGAATTTGGGAGAGTTGAGCAATTTACAGTTATTTCAAAGTCCGTGCTCCATTGGCTGTAATGTTATGAGTGATCGAGCAGCCCTGTCCCAAGATGGCCGCCCTGTGACGACGTTACTTCACATTGGCTCGCAGCGTGCTTGAGCCATCTAGTGTTTATGTATATTTATGGATTTTCCTACTTGGGCGTCCGTCAATGGACGCAAGGCGCAGAGGGCGGGGCCCCGCCCGTTCAATGTTGCCCATAGACTGTATATAAAAGAAAATACATAATTAATTGTGTTGTTTTAGTTCATAATATTCAATGTTTAATTTTAAAAATCATTCCTTGTATCTAATTTAATTCATTTCATTGTGCTTTATATTGAGGAGAAAGTTAAGAGCGGAATCCACCATCTACTGGTCGATTTTAGTTCATCAGTATATGTTTTGTTAATCTTGAATTAGAAACTTCATTGAGGAAGTGAGAACTAAGACACGTTGTCAAGATGTTAGGTAGCTCACGGTGTTAATCAGCCGCTCTGGCATACATCTTGTTTTGAGGTTGCATCGTCGGTATGTATTATTGAAATGTTTACCTTTGCTTTCATGTGCTATGTTTTAGTGGTAAAATGTATGCCGTATGCACTTTAGTAGCTCATGTAATCAGCATTTCTTGCTAGCATACTGTTGTCATTAGTCACGCTATTTTTAGATAACATTGTGCATCCATGCTAATTCATAGCAACGAAGTCTCTTGCATTCGGTGTGGGTTTGATGGCGTGTTCGATCTATGTGTATTTGGGAAATTCTCACATGGAATTGTTTGCTTGATGTTTTATATATTTATGGGCAATGAACAACAGAACATTAATATATAATTTATTTATATACAGTCCATGTACGCGACCCGTCGTGTAACATTTTTTGCTCACCCACGATAGGGGTTGCCGGCTGTTCATTATCTTTGCCAATGCTCATTGGCTAGTTGGGCAGCACCCAAAACAAAGCAGGAAGTAACATGAAGCGCAAAAATACCCAAGAGCTATTAAAACAAGGCAATCAGAGATAGCAGACCTGGCCCCAGCCACGGGCTGACAGACAGAGTGACAGAAACACACAGACATGATCATTGCTTAACCTAGCTCCCCCTAGAGGGGAGCCAGGTAATGAAACAAAATGAGAGCGAAAGCCGAACAGGAGAGGGCCAAGCCACCAAAAATAACATCACTGAACAAGCAGGTAGCAAAGTTAGAATCTAATGTCGCTGCAGATGCATCAGCAGTAAGCTCTTCACCCTGGCCGGCCACCGCTAACCCCTCGGTGAGCTCCAAGTCCGAACAGACAGCGCAGTCAGGCCCTAAAACCTTCTCCAACCGAGACAGCAGGCTCACCATCAAACCCGGTGTTCTGTCAAATCTCGCTCCCTTATCAATAAATGCTACCTTAATGCAAAGTGATCATCAAGTCTTAGTTTTTCGCCTTGGCATTGCAATATGAATCAGGTTACAATATTAACTTCGTTATTTGTGAGCTTATTATAACAAAAGCGGATGTTACAACAAGTTGGATAAGTTTGTTTGAAGACATATGCCCATATACGCCTTTATCATTTAAATTCTGCATTTTCAGGAAAACCTAGGGTGTACATACAAATATATGTACGCTTACAGGTTAAAATGCTCACTGAAAATAAATCTATTTTTATGATTTTTGAAGATACTTAAGATATGAGCGAAGAAACAGCCCGAGATTTCACGTTTGCGCAAGCACAGAACCGCGAGGTAGCATATTTTGATAGGTAGCAAAATTTGTCAGAACACCGGCAACATTTACAATCCGTCGCTCAGCTATGAGTCCAGGCAGACAGTGGGCAAGCAGCCCAGCCCCGTAACAGCCGAGCCGAGTTGCTTGGCCTCAGGCTTCGAGACAGATGGAATAGTTGAACGTTTTATCATGTGTTAAATTTTACCATAATTAACGACACATTTTGTCTAAAAAAAAAAAAAAATGTTAGCTAGCTGGTGAGTAACGTTGGTGCAGTTCCCTTCTAAGCCAAAAATACAGAACAAACTTTGCAAGCATCAGCACTGATGAAATAAAGCTATGAAAAACAGCTACTAACTGTGGGTACACATTAAGAGTTGCAAATGCTGCCGATTCTATTCATTTTCAATGGACAACGGTGTTTAGCGCTGCTAATGCTGCAAAGTGTTCGGTATCCGTTGAAAATGAATAGAATCGGCAGCTCTTTGTGTACCCACAGTAAACGATGCTACATCCATGTAGCTGTGTAGGGTGCTAGCTAGCTGGCTAGTAAAGTTAGTGCAGCATCCTTCATCAGAGCAAGAAACGCAAAGCAAACATCGTTTGCATTAATGTATTGGTTTAATCGAGTTTCAACTGCATCGCGAATAATTTTATGAACTCGCTGGCTAGTTTTGTGAGCAAGCCATCTGATAGACTTTAGAAGTAAGCTAACACAGACCTATGTGACAAACAAGCTGACGGTTCAAGGATAACTATGGTTTTCATGTAATTACCTCCGTAGCAAGCTGACAAAGCTGGGGACCATAAAATCCATCGGGAGAAACACTCGTAATGTTTGTAAAGTGCTCGGATTGCTTTGTGTATTTGTGTATAAAGGATCTTAAGCTGGGCAGGGATATTAAAATCTTTAATAAATGAAAACCATTGTGATTGGTTAATGGATGATGCATGTGCTTGGCATTATTGTCCAATAAAATGAATGAGTTGTTGCACTTGAAATATTCACATAGCCAGAGTTTAAAATCTGAAATGAAGAATAAAGTAGCAAATGAATGTGTGTGAACCTTTAGTGACATTGACAATGATTTGAAGGTCAAATATCACATGAAAATTTAATGAGTTTTATTATTACTATAAGATTGCTTGCTGGTAAGCTGCAGGACCATTGGCCCTTTTTTTTGTTCTTTTTTTTTTGGCAATTTTTCTTCTGTACAGAATGTTGTTTAAACCATTCTGTTGTGTGAACTTAAATGATACGAATATTCCACAATTCATTGTTACAAAAAAGCCACTTGTTAAAATTTGTGATGCCTGAAAAATAAACATTTTTTTCATTAAGTGGCCACAATGCCTATCCCATGTCACTCTATTATTGTTTTAGATCGGGCCGAGGGTGAGGCCCCATTGTCTAACCTGCAGGGGGGCCCCAAAATATTGTACAACTCCACTGGCTGTACGTGGTAATAGCATACAATGGCGGCAGTTGGGATACTGATGACACTCCTGCAAAATTTTTTTTCATAACCCAGCTAAGAACATGAACCAGTTGAAAATCAATTGGAACATTTAAGGCAGGGGTGTCAAACTGACCCGTAAACGGGCCAAGAGGCTGCAGGTCTTCAATCCTACCTAGCAGAAGCTCGCCTGAAAGCACTGATTTAATCAACTGATCTAGGCCTGCACTACTGATTAGTTGTATCAGGTGCGCTTCTACATTGTTGGAGTGAAAACCTGCAGCCTCTTGGCCCGTTTACGGGTCAGTTTGACATCCCTGATTTAAGGAGTTTGTCGTTTGCACAAATTTAACAATTGTAAGCAGTGGAAGTTGATGTTACTGAGGAAATTTACCATGGCGATTAATTGAACTTACTTGCAAAAAACAGATTCCTCAGTTTGTATTATCGTCATCTCTTTGTTTGCTGTATAGCCGAATTCATTCTTTTCCCACACCTGTCAAAGTTCATACACAACAAACATGACTGGAGAAAAGAGAACTTGGCAACAAGTTTAAATTAAATCTAAGAACATTTTGCAGACTGGTAAGTGCCTTGATAAATTGTTTCTTGAAATATACACGTGAATAAATCACCTGTGAAGGTGCCTACTCATTTATATTGCTTTTACTAATTTTAGCAGTTAAGAAAAAGGCACATGCATCTGGCACAGGGGGTGGTCCACCAACCGCAGAAATCACCCCAGCAGAGGAGCTGGCACTTGACTTGAATAGGGGGAGGCCTATATTGGAAGGGATCCCAGGGGGGATAACCACTGACTCTATTCCACCTTCAGAACCTGCTCCTTTCATACAAGGTATGTCAGTAAATACTGCACTGGGAACGTAACACAATATGTGTAAGAACCAGTTTTCCCTTTGTGTCTTGTCATGCCGTCCATTGTCCACTGGGGGCACCGTGATGTAATTGGGGTCACAGCAATATATGCGGGAACCTTTGTTCAGGTGACAGGTGTTGCCTGATGGAGGGGAACACATACAGTTTTGACTTTAGATATAGAGGCTAAGACTAGCACTTGAAGCCCCCGAGGCGTTGCTTGACTAACACCAATCTGACGCGCTATGCTCTGCGTGTGTATGGTAAGCTTTCTGGCATGTTTGCTCTGTGTTTAATGGACTATTGTGAACGATGCTGACTGGGGATGAATTGCTACTGGATGCACTTCAATATTGCGGCGAGCCACAATGAACATGCAAAAGAAAGAAGATGTTAAGTTTGTTTGTTCATACATACAAGTGATTCCACCTGCCGAGCAAGCATGTCAGATTGGTGTCAGTCAAGCAACGCCTCGGGGGCTCAAGTGCTAGTCTTAGCCTCTATAATATGAATGGTTTATGTTAATTGTCGAACATTTGTTTTGCAGTGTCTGGAAACACAATTACTCTTCTGGAGCTACCAGAGGATACCCTTGATCCAGTGAGTATGATTCAAAGGCATAGCCTTGCAATCTGTTGATGGATCAATAAAAATTCTATGTACTGTGACCGGGTGAAGGCACTTCTGCAGTGGATGACGAAGAGACTGTGTCCGTGGACTCCTGAAGCCTGGAGGTATCATGTCAATCTTGTCGAATACTCATTTAATCTATAATGGATAAGAAATTAGTGGTGCAGTGCTCAGACAAAACATGGTATTTCTAACAGGACCCAGATGCCACACTGCCTGAGAGCCAGCCTGGGAATGTAGTGAGTATTACCTGAAGGACATCCCCATCATGAACAACTCCTATTGTGCTAATTAGATTTGTTTTACAGAATTCAGACTGTCAGGAATCTGTACAGTGCAAACCTTAAACAAATAGAGTTGGCACAGATGAAAACTAGAAAAGCACTGAGCGCAGACCTCCGCTAGGGGGCAGCAAAACCCAAAAGCAGGGCGATTGGAACTCTGGCCCATTGGAAAGACTTTGGCGTATATCTCAGCAGTACTTTGGCCTAGATATGCCAAAATTTAATCACCTATTCCTTGACTTAATACCCACCTTCTCTGAAAATTTCATCAAAATCTGTCCATAACTTTGAGTTATTTTAGAGACAGACAGACCCAGGCAAAAACATAACCTCCTTGGCGGAGGTAATCATACATTACAAAAGAGAACTGCAGGACTTGGAACTGGACATGGAGATTAATTTGTCCAGCGTGTTAATTTTCGACTTGGAAATCCAAAAACTACGAAGTGAAGTAGGCTCAAATTTTAATGCACACCGTAAATTTTTTTTTTCTTTCCCCCCCGTCAAGCTTCCAGCAAACAAGTGATGTCAAAGGGTTTAAAAAGAAATTGGTCTCATCTTTTTCTAATGTTGGCATACAGTACACTTTGAAGTTAGTAGTGAACTCTGGGACTATAATTTAACAAAAATGTAACACATGATCCTTTACTAAACTGACTAAAATAACAGGCAACATACTGGTCTCTGACCAGTCTGCCAGTAATTTGGTTGGGAAAAACTGTAGCATTGTCCCAGTCCATCTAAGACCACTGTTGGAGCCCTTTCCTTCCTCAGGCTGGAGATGCTGGGGACTGTGCAGGCAGCAACGATGTCACAGGCTCGGTCTGGGGTGACTCGCAGGTGGCGAAGGCACTGAAACCATGATTTCAGAAGACCAAATGACACTTCAATTTGGGCCCTTGTACTTGAGTGAGCCAGATTGTAAGCCTGCTGTAGTACTATCTGGGGGTCAGCAAACGGGGTGAGCAGAAACGGCTGACAGGCGTAGCCCTTGTCACCCAGCAGCAGACCAGAGAATTCACCTGACAAAAAAATGTAATTTGGGTAAAACTTGACACTATCATGAAATTTCAGGGTGCATGTGTGTGGCTTACCCTGTGACAGTCATTGATGAATTGTACTGGCCCTAATGATTCTGGAGTCATGGACTGACCCAGGCCACTTTGCCTCTTTGTTGGTGAAGAGGCAGTCGGCATCGCAGATCATCTGAGCCATTAAGATGTGTTATGGTCATTTAATGCACTGAATATACACTCAACAAAAATATAAACGCAACACTTTTGTTTTTGCTCCCATTTGTCATGAGTCCAGATACGCAATATTACCATTTCTCTCAAACATTGTTCACAAATCTGTCTAAATGCGTGATAGTGAGCACTTTTGCTTTGCTGAGACAATCCATCCCACCTCACAGGTGTGCCACATCAAGATGCTCATCAGACACCATGATTAGTGCACAGGTGTACCTTAGACTGTCCGCAATAAAAGGCCACCCTGAAATGAGCAGTTTTTGCTTTATTGGGGGTCTGGGGGCTCAGAAACAGTCAGTATCTGGTGTGACCACCATTTGCCTCATGCAGTGCAACACATCTTCTTCGCATAGAGTTTATCAGATTGTCAATTGTGGCCTGTGGAATGTTGGTCCACTCCTCTTCAATGGCTGTGCAGAGTTGCTGGATATTAGTGGGAACTGGTACGCGCTGTCGTATACGCCGGTCAAGCACATCCCAAACATGCTCAATGGGTGACATGTCCGGTGAGTATGCTGGCCATGCAAGAACTGGGACATTTTCAGCTTCCAAGAATTGTGTACAGATCCTTGCAACATGGGGCTGTGCATTATCTTGCTGAAACATGAGGTGATGTTCATGGATGTGTGGCACAACAATGGGCCTCAGGATCTCATCACAGTATCTCTGTGCATTCAAAATGCCATCAATAAAATGCACCCGTGTTCTTCGTCCATATCAGATGCCTGCCCATACCATAACCCCACCACCACCATGGGACACTCGATCCACAACATTAACATCAGCAAAGCGCTCACCCACACGACGCCACACACGCTGTCTGCCATCTGCCCTGAACAATGTAAACCGAGATTCATCCTTGAAGAGAACACCTCTCCAACGTGCCAGACGCCATTGAATATGAGCATTTGCCCACTCAAGTCTGTTACGGCGACGATCTGGAGTCAGGTTAAGACCC
The DNA here is from genome assembly GCA_029721435.1 of Gymnothorax reevesii. NCBI lineage: Eukaryota > Metazoa > Chordata > Actinopteri > Anguilliformes > Muraenidae > Gymnothorax > Gymnothorax reevesii. Next base: position 73,132,855 of record CM056573.1, on the reverse strand, counting down.
CGATGAGTACGACGAGCATGCAGTTGAGCTTCCCTGAGACGGTTTCTGACAGTTTGTGCAGAAATTCTTTGGTTATGCAAACCAATTGTTTCAGCAGTTGTCTGAGTAGCTGGTCTCAGACGATCTTGGAGGTGAACCTGCTGGATGTGGAGGTCCTGGGCTGGTGTGGTTACACGTGGTCTGCGGTTGTGAGGCCGGTTGGATGTACTGCCATATTCTCTGAAATGCCTTTGGAGACGGCTTATGGTGGAGAAATGAACATTCAATGTCCGAGCAACAGATCTGGTTGACATTCCTGCTGTCAGCAAGCCAATTGCACGCTCCCTCAATGCTTGCGCCATCTGTGGCATTTTGCTGTGAGACAAAACTGCACATTTTAGAGTGGCCTTTTATTGTGGGCAGTATAAGGTACACCTGTGCACTAATCATGGTGTCTGATGAGCATCTTGATGTGGCACACCTGTGAGGTGGGATGGATTGTCTCAGCAAAGCAAAAGTGCTCACTATCACACATTTAGACAGATTTGTGAACAATGTTTGAGAGAAATGGTAATATTGTGTATCTGGAATGAATTTTAGATCTTTGAGTCCATCTCATGACAAATGGGTGCAAAAACAAAAGTGTTGCGTTTATATTTTTGTTGAGTGTATTATTGTGGACAGTAACTATAAGTCTATTACCTGAACATTGATGCTGTGGAAGGACTTCCTGTTCACAAAATCCCCTTCGTGGGCACCCGAGGGGCGCACTATCCCTATGTGGGTGCAGTCAAGCGCACCAATGACATTCGGGAAAGCTGTAATACAATATGAGAAGGCTACTGCGACTGTTCTAAAAGTTACTCGGTTTTTGATTTTGTTTTACTTTATTAAAGGTCAAAATTGGCCTAAAATATTCTATTTAACTTATAGGCTTGTACACATTACTGGCAATTTTGTAGAAGTCTTCCTTGATGTAGCGTACTCTTCTGTGGCCAGGGAAGGTGACAAAAATGTGCAAAATGTCTTTTAACGCTAAACACACTGCCCTGATGGTGCGGCAAACAGTGGCTTTGCTCAGATTTTCTGAGTCTCCCACTTCATACAAAAACATGCCACGTGCAAAAAATCGGAGGCCCGATCTGGGCCATTTTCAAATGTGTTACTGCATCGGATTAATATTGGATTCTTTTGAAGGCGACTGCAGTGTTGCCGCGGGATGTGGAGATTTTACACTACACGTCTTATTCTGTTCAACGTGTCCGTACCTGAAATCAAAGTATCAGCGTATGCCGAGATGCCAAGTCTCACGCACTCAGCCTAAGTCAGCCTTGCGCATTTTTTTTTTTTTTTTTGTTTATTTACCTTAGTTCGCAATTGTTCAATGAACGCTTATCAATGAGATTCTCACACGGAATTAAAATCCTTGTGCACTGAAGTTTCAGTTTCACTTGCATAAAGGTGGAAATGATCATTTGAATTGTTTAAATTAAATAAGGACATTTGAAACGGTTTTATGCAATTCCATTGCTTTCAATCCCTCAGTAAAGACAAGCCTGATAGCCAATTGATTTCCGTGTCACTTGTGGGGAAATCCACCGTAATGCACGTGAAACTGATTAACATAATGCACAATGACTTAAATTCTGTGAGTGAATTTCTTCAGTGCTCGTTGATAGAATAATTGCTGAATAAGGAATAGGAACGTGAATACCACTAAGAGGTGAGACACTCACGCCTAATCTCTGCATATGATAGTAGATGTTGCCGGGTTTTTTTCTGCCACAAACTCACTCTCAGCCTGGGCTTGCTCACGCTCCCGCTCATAATTTTATTTCTCGTCAATGTTGGTCTTTGAGAACTGTAGCATGTAATTATGTGACCATACCTGCCGCACAGACCACGGTTGCGTCTCAATAGTTTTTATGCCCCCGCCCTCCAAAGAGGAAAGGGGGCATTATGTCGACCCCATGTCCATCCGTCGTCCATCCATCCGTCCGTCGTCTGTTAACTTTTGTTTCCGTGGGATAACTATAGAAACCCTCGTCAGATTGATTGAGTGGCTAGAGGAAGGTTCCTTTCGAAAATCAGCGTCGTGCAATATCTAATATGGCTGCCACAGCAGCCATCTCAGTATGCCCTTGATCAACATACAGGCGGGGGCATATGCCACACTCTGCGTTGCTCTTCATTTCACTGGGGAAAGTTCCAAACTCCTGAAAACTGATCCGGAAATGATTACGCACCCTGGCAACTATGATAAGAGCCTTCGAATTCTTTAAATGTTAAGGAACGGTGTCTCAGTTCTTCCTAATTTACCTCCTTTAGCATAGGGTACACAGACGCATCCTTTTCGAAAAGAAAGGAGATGACGGTATTCCACAATTCTGCGCAGCATCAGTATTTAAAGGGGCAACTATTCATCTGACCAATCGCGTAAAGAAACGTATGGGACCCCATCATGTTCACGTTGCCTGCTTTAAGTGCATTCAGATTTTCTTACTAGTGTGGTTGTACTCCTAAGCTGTAGGAATTCCATGTTACACCCTTCCTTTATCTTCAGACGTTTTCCACATAGATTAAAGAAAAGTGTTGTGGAATTATTCTATAGGACGTAATTTTTGACTACTCGGACTCAGCCCAGGATAGCACTTGTGGGCATAACGTCAACAGACTCCATACAATTACAGGAGATGTTATGTTCACTGGCAGCACACGCTTATTTAGATTGAATCACAAATCGCTGCCTTTTTTGACGTTATGAAATCGCACTGCTTGACATCGTAATTTCAATTGCGATTAGATTAATCGTGCAGCACTAGTTGCTATGGTGTTCCGGCTGGTTGCTAGGGCACTGCTCGGCAGTTGCTATGGTGCTCCAGGTGGTTTGTATGTTGTTGCTAGGTGGTTGCTATGGTGTTCTGGGTGGTTGCTAAGGCATTGCTAGGTAGATGCTAAGGTGTTCCAGGTGGTTGCTAGGGTTTCGCTAGGCAGTTGCTATGTTGTTCTGGGTGGTTGCTATGGTGTTCTGTATGGTTGCTAGGGCGTTGCTAGCCTGTTGCTATGGTGTTCCTGGTGGTTGCTGGGCGGTTGATATGGTGTCTTGGGTGGTTGCTAGGGCGTTGCTAGGCTGTTGTTATGGTGTTCTCGTTGGTTGGCAGGGCGTTGCTAGGCTGTTGCTGTGGTGTTCCTGGTGGTTGCTAGGTGGTTGATATGGTGTTTTAGGTGATTGCTAGGGCCTTGCTAGGCTGTTGCTATGGTGCTCCTCGTGGTTGCTAGGGCGTTGCCAGGCATTAGCTATGGTATTCCTGATGGATGTTAAGGCATTGCTTAGCAGTTGCTATGGTGGTGTGGATGATTGCTTGTGGGTAACTAAGCGGTTGCTATGGAGTTCTGCCTGGTTGCTAGGGAGGGATGAAAATCCATGTTTTTAGGGAATTGTGGAAAATCCGTAAGTCGTATCGCTTAGATAAGATAAGATACCACACCTTTCCTGATCGAGCCGCACGATTTAATATATATATATGAAGAGTTTGGTTCCAAAACGCAGTGCCAAGAAAGTGCCAAGATTAAAAAAATTGAGATAATGCCCTAGACCGGTAGTCCTATGCTTCTTACACATGGTGCAATAATCTGTTTTGAGGAATTCATATGATAAGGTGTATTTCTTCAGGGCAAAGTTTGTGTTTTTCTATAAAATGCAATGGGCGCCAACAAAGAAAAAGCTGATTTACTCAAAATGTGTAAAATGGATATATTGCATTTTGGAAACAAACTCTTCATATATAGTATGGGTTTCCTCAAAGCTGTAAGACCCCAAATTTTTTTTGGAAGAATAGATAATAATAATAATAATAATAATGTTATTATTTTTATTATTATTATTATTATTATTAATATAGGCACAGAACTCTCTACTGGGGAGAGTAGTGGACCTGCACTCAGCTTAGGCCCACTAATAACAATAAAAATAAACCAGCACAAAAACAATAGGCTTTGAGCCCTACGGGCTCGAACCCCAAATTACAATTAAACAGTCAAGGACTTCAGTGCCATTATGAGGTGACGGTAGTGCGCGTGGTCTAATTTAAACACATATATAATCTCAAAATTGATGGAATAAAAGTAAACTTGATATAACTGAGGATGCCGTCTCGGCAGTAACATGCTGCGTCGCAATGACAAGAAGGTAGCATGGAGGCGGTACTATCCTCTAATGGAAAAGCAACCCCAAAAAAGTACCTGGTGCCGAGTAGAGTAGTGCTGGTACCATGTAGTGGAAAAGCGCCATATGACAGCGCGCCGTTTGTTTGGAACTTTCGCGCTTCCCCACGAACCACGTGACCACTCGAACAAAGAAGTCAATGGGTGTCCCCACTGCGGTTGGCCCTTTCCTATACAGTCGTCATGTTCCCAAAAGGTCGTCATGCTCTCAGAGATATAAAAAAGACTAGAGTGGAGAACGTCATTCGCTGGACCAAAGTGTTGACGGCAAAATTGCTTTGCTATCTTGTGTATGTATAAATGTCCAATGAGGCACATGTAGCCTAAACAGAACACATGGGTGTTGACAAATTATTAATTTTTGGGTGGGGACTTTCCGTGTTTTTTTTTTATCTTTTCACTTCTAAAAAAGGACACAAATAAAGAATTGTAAATCAACAATATTCACGCTCCATTATTAGGCAAAGCTAAAGAATAAGCTTTGCGATTGCCTTACCTTTATATTATTGCTCAGTTAGCTACGTTTTCGTTTCGTTCAAAGAAAAAGCGTTCGCATCCAGCTGTGCCTGTGAGTCTGACTCAGGTCTATACCTGGAAGAAACTAGTTATGTGCATATATGAATGTATATGTTTGCATTGAGTATTAAGATCGGAACAACTTCATTCTAAAGTGTTCATAGCCTTCCTACTTGTTGTCTTCATTTAATCCGTCTTTGCCCAGACACAATGGATAGTAGAATTATTTTGCGTGTTGCCCCAAGTGCGATCAATGTAAAGTCTTAAAACTAAAGCAGGTAAATGAAACCGCACCAGTTTCAGTTTCTGCGAATACAGTGTTAATAATAAACAAATTTAACTGAAGCTTTTTTGCCAGGTAATAACTGGCACCTTTTTGCCAGTTATTTTAGCAGTAATGTTATAATAAGTTTACCACAGAGTTCTTTGCATGTTCAGTGTTAACCATGGTTAAATGCGCGAAGGACTCCTCTTACAGTTAAAATGACAAGGAGACAATGCGTTAATTTAACGGTTAAATTCAGTCAGTCTATGACAGCAACGAAATGAAGTTTGGCTTTCCTACACTGTGTTATGACTGCGTATGTGCATGGTGCGAAGCAGCTTGCCTGATATAGGCCTACACGAGTGCTTTTGAATGGAAATGCTTTGTGATGGGACTGGACATTTTGTCTGATGTAATCGAAAATCCGTCCTGTAAAATCTGATATATTCAATGTTTATGTAATGGAAAAACAATACAGAATTTTTTTTTTATTATTTATTTATCAGGGACAGTGTGAAAACATTAAGCTTAGCAGAGTAGATGTTTCAGATTCTTTCTTCTTAAGCTAATTTCCATCTGTTGTCGACAATTCTCATTCAATAACCGCTTCCATCTGTAATGTGAATAGAGGCCACTAGATGGCAGTATTTACCTTTCTTTTATTAAGCTCAGACTGGAGCTAGGTTTAGACATGTCCTGGGCATGTCTGGGGAAAGTCCCAGAAAATAAAAAAAAGAGGTCTAAATGTGGGTTGGGTCTGCAAAAGAGTATATAAAGAAAAGAATTGAGACAGTAAAGGAGGAGGAGAAATTGCAAGAAGAAGGATACATGTGACCAGACCTGTCATTTCTGTTCAAGACCTGTGAAGTTTCTTTTGTGGATTTTTGCCTTTGTTACAGCATTTTCTTCATCCAGGACATCACCAAGCCACCCCACCAAAAAGGGACTGTAATTATTTCTGTTTTTCTTATTTATCAATCTTGGTCATTTAGTTGTAGGTTATTGTTAGTTATTGTCTTTGTTAATTAAATGTGTTTAAGTTTTTAAAAACTGGGTGTCATCCCTTGCTGTTGCTGTTGTTTTAAATGTAATAACAAATTGGGGCCATAACAAATTGGGGGCTCAAGGTCCGGGATAGACCATTGTGTGAGTAATTTATTGAAAATCTTAACATTTCAAATTGTGAAATTGTTTTTGTGAATTTTCCTAGATATATATTGACAACAGCAATGGATGATTTCTTGGCATCACCAACCGTAGGAGTTTTGAAGTCTTTTAAAAAGACAGAACTGCTAGAAATTTGCAGACAGTTGGAGCTGACAGAGGTAAAACCAGCCATGCGAAAAGCAAGACTGGCTAGAGAGATAGTTGAATATTACATTGATGAAAATGTGTTTGCACCAGGAGATCTGGAACAGTTTCCAGTGGAAAATCCAAATATAGAAATGGAACTTAAATTAAAAATGCTAGAGATTGAAAGGGAGGAAAAAGAAAAACAAAGAAAATTTGAGAGGGAAGAAAGAGAGAAAGAAAGGGAAGAAAAAGAAAAACAAAGGCAGTTTGAGTTAGAAAAATTAGCAAGAGAAGAGAAAATAGAAAGGGAGGAAAAAGAAAAACAAAGAGAATTTGAGTTAGAAAAATTTGCAAGACAGAGAGATTTTGAATTAGAGAAATTCGATAGAGGCTAGAGGCTAGAAGCCGTGAGTTTAAACCAGGAGACAAGGTCCTTGTGCTGTTTCCCTTGCAGTCCAATCCATTGCAGGCTAGATTTCATGGTCCTTATGAAATTCTGACAAAACTCAATGATCTCAATTACATTGTGAAGACTCCAGATAGGAGAAAACCAAAACAATTGTGTCACATTAACATGCTGAAGCCTTATCATGACAGAAATGCTAAGGTTGCAGCTGTCACTTCAGATTCTCCTATGGCCGAGATTTGTGAAGATGAGGGGGAGTTTCAAGATGATGAACCTAGAATTAAAGCTGAAGTTCTTTCATGTAAATTGTTAAATTCTGAAGTGTTGCAAAATCTTGATGTAAAACTCCAGCACTTAGAACCCTCACAGAGAGATCAGTTTGAGAGGTTAATCAAGAAATATGAGGATCTGTTTCCTGATGTTCCAAAGAGAGTTTCCATAGCCTCTCATGATGTAGATGTTGGTGATGCCCAACCAATAAAACAGTATCCGTACCGGATGAATCCTGAAAAGAGAAAGATTGCTGAGAAAGAGGTTGAGTACATGTTAGAACATGATATTATCAGACCCTCCAACTCAGATTGGAGTTCACCCTGTGTGCTAGTTCCAAAACCTGATGGAAGTACTAGATTCTGTACAGATTATCGCAAAGTCAATGCTGTAACTAGAACTGATGTGTTTCCAATACCTAGGATTGATGATTGTATTGATTGAGTAGGGCAAGCAAAGTTTCTGACCAAGATTGATTTATTGAAGGGTTATTGGTATGTGCCTTTAACTGAGAGGGCCAAGAGCATCTCTGCTTTTGCCACACCATCTGGATTGTACCAGTATGAAGTCCTACCCTTTGGCATGAAAAATGCCCCAGCCAAGTTCCAAAGGATGATACAGTCTACAATCGCCGGATTGCCACACACGGGTGCGTACATCGACGACCTGATCACATGGAGTGACTCCTGGGAAGAACATCTGAAAGATGTAGAGACGTTGTTCCAGCACCTGACCCAGGCTAACCTGACTGTTAACCTGAACAAGAGTGACTTTGGTTGTGCTACTGTCACCTATCTTGGCTACGTCATAGGCCAGGGTAAGGTGGCACCCATAAATGCTAAAGTCCAAGCCATCATGGACTTTCCAGTTCCTGACAACAAAAAAGCTTTGCGCCGCTTCCTTGGAATGATCGGGTACTACCGCAAGTTCTGCAAGAACTTTGCTGAGATTGCTCTCAGTCTAACTAACCAACTGAAGAAAGGCGTAAAGTTCACTTGGGATGATGCATGCCAGAGAGCCTTCGATTGCCTGAAGTCTCTGCTGTGTCACTTCCCCGTGCTCAAATCTCCTGACTTCAACAAACCGTTCTCCATCGCGGTCGATGCTAGCGACCAAGCTTGTGGATCTGTGCTCCTACAGAGAAGTGACTCTGATGACATTGAGCATCCCGTGGCATACTTCTCCAGGAAGTTCAATCGCCACCAAAGGAACTATTCCACAATAGAGAAGGAGCTGTTGGCTCTGGTCTTTTCTTTACAACACTTTGAGGTTTATGTTTGTACAGGGCAAAAGCCAATAGTTGTGTACACTGACCACAATCCGTTAATGTTTTTGAGTAAGATGAAAAACAAGAATCGGAGATTGTTGAATTGGAGTTTGATTTTACAGGAGTTTGACTTAGAAATTAAGCATGTGAAGGGTACAGACAATGTAATTGCTGATTGCTTATCCCGTGTTTGAATATGTATATATGTATCACGTGTTTATTTGAATATTGTATGATATGTATATATAGACAAGTGTCCACTTAACCATTTTGTATTGATAAGAAAAATTTTGCCTTTATGAGTCAAAATTTTTCCCTTTTGGAATGGAGGTGTAATGTGAATAGAGGCCACTAGATGGCAGTATTTACCTTTCTTTTATTAAGCTCAGACTGGAGCTAGGTTTAGACGTGTCCTGGGCATGTCTGGGGAAAGTCCCAGAAAATAAAAAAAAAAGAGGTCTAAATGTGGGTGGGGTCTGCAAAAGAGTATATAAGGAAAAGAATTGAGACAGTAAAGGAGGAGGAGAAATTGCAAGAAGAAGGATACGTGACCAGACCTGTCATTTCTGTTCAAGACCTGTGAAGTTTCTTTTGTGGATTTTTGCCTTTGTTACAGCATTTTCTTCATCCAGGACATCACCAAGCCACCCCACCAAAAAGGGACTGTAATTATTTCTGTTTTTCTTATTTATCAATCTTGGTCATTTAGTTGTAGGTTATTGTTGGTTATTGTCTTTGTTAATTAAATGTGTTGAAGTTTTTAAAAACTGGGTGTCATCCCTTGCTGTTGCTGTTGTTTTAAATGTAATAACAAATTGGGGCCATAACACATCACATACATTCATTATTGTTGTCTACATTCAGAAATTAAGTGCTACACACACCACACACACACACAAATATACATACATACAACCCCAAATAGTTGGGACTGTTATGGCCCCAGTTAGTTATAACATGTATGACAGCAAGGGATGACAGACAAAATTTTAAAACTTAAACAGATTTCATTAAACAAACACTTTTAACTAATCTACTATCTACTCTACTGACCAAGATTGATAAAAAAAGAGAAATATTTACAGTCCCTTTGGTGGGGTTGCTTTGTGATGATCTGGATGAGGAAAATGCTCCAACACAGGGAAAAATCCACAAAAGCTTCACAGGTCTTAAAATGGCAGGCCTGGTCAAATGTATCCTTCTCCTTGCAATTTCTCCTACTACTTTATGCTGTCATTTTTTTCTCCTTATATACTCTTTTGCAGCCCTCTCCCACCTTCTAGACTTTTTTCAATTCTCTGGGACTTCCCCTCTCAGACATGCCCTGGACATGCCCAAGCCTCACTCCAGACTGGGCTTAACAAAAAAAAGTTGATACTGCCATCTAGTGGCTTTTTCCACATTACAGGACAAAGAGTAAATGGTGAATAAAATCAAAACACAATGACTTTCAAATCACTCCAGCCAGTATTTTATTCGCAATATAACAAAGATAACATGTAAAATGTTGAAACTGAGAAATTTTACAATTTTATCTAGAAAATGAGCTCATTTCAAATTTGATGGCTGCTACAGGTGTCAAAAAAGTTGGGACAGGGGCCTGTTTACCATGGTCTAGCATCCCCTCTTCTTTTTGACACAGAGTGGAGGCATCTGGGCATTGAGGAGACAAGCTTCTTGAGTTTAGCCATTGGGATCAAATTCCACTCTTGTTTAATACAGGCTTTCAGCTGCTGGAGAGTTTTGGGTCTCCTTTGACGGATTTTTTGTTTAATTATGCACCAAATGTTCTCAACTGGTGAATGATCAGGACTGCAGGCAGCCAGTTCAGCACACGAACTCTTCTGTTACAAAGCCATGCTGTTGTAATAGCTGCAGTATGTGATTTTGCATTGTCCTCCTGAAATACACAAGTCCTTCCCTGGAAGAGATGTCATCTGGAGGGGAGCATATGTTGCTCTAAAACCTTTAAATACCTTTCAGCATTCATGGTGCTTTTTAAAACATGTAAGAGTCCTACATCATATGCACTAAAGCATCCCCATACCATCAGAGATGCTGGCTTTTGAACTGTTACGGACAGTTTCGTGTTCCAGATATTTCTGGAAGATTCCAATTTACAAGAAGGATTGAATTCAAACGATTTATTAAATAACCGAGCAAATGAACATAGCAATTACAATTGTACTGGAATGGGTAATGAAATTACTATATTGAAGATAGAAATACTGTCCTCTAACTGTCCGTCCTTGCGATGTTCCCATGACGATGGTGAAAATCCGCTGGTATCTGACGTCTTCAGTGTGGTGATCCTGATCTCCACAAAGTCTGTATCCATGAAGTGTCTGTCTAATCCTAAGTCCAATTGCACTCAGCAAAGCCGGTCTAACTAGAACTGAACGCTGATAACAGGAGGGGTGGTCTCTCTCCTCTTTAGTCCGGAGGACACGACATCCCATGATTTCCAACAAGAATGTCACATTTGGACTCGTCAGACCACAGGACTCTTTGCCACTTTGCTACAGTCCATTTTAAATGGGCCTTGGCCCACAGAACACGGCGGCGCTTCTGGATCATGCTCAACAATGGCTTCCTTTTTGCATGGTAGAGTTTTGGGTGGCATCTATGGATGGCAAGGCAGACTCTGTTTGCAGACAGTGGTTTCTTGCAGTATTCCTGGGCCCATTTAGTAATGTCAATGACAGAATCATGCCGGTGAGTGATGCAGTGGCGTCTGAGGGCCCGAAGATTACAGGCATCCAGTAAACGTCTTCGGCCTTGTCCCTTAGGCACAGAGATTTTTCCAGTTTCTCTGAATGTTTTGATGATGATATGCACTGTCGATGATGAGACCTTCAAAGCCTTTGCAATTTGACGTTGAGGAACATTGTTTTTAAAGTATTCCACAATTTTTTTTAAACTCCACCAGCAAAGAGAGCATAAATGAAAACACAGAAGTGGCCATTTTAATTGACTCGAATGGAAAATTTATTACTGAGGAACAGCTCTTTCCAGGTCGAAAGGTGTCAAAACTTTGGTGTCCCAGAACCAAAGATGCCCTTCAGATTCTGTCCCAACCCGAGTTTGGCTCCCCGAAATACATAATCATTCACACGGGCACAAATGACCTGATGGCGGAACAGGAAAGAGTGGGGGTCTGATCAGACGAGTGGCTGAAAAGGCAGCAGAGACCTTCCCCAACTCCAGGATCACCCTCTCATCCCTCCTGCCGCGCAGAAACTTCCACCCTCTCACAATACAGCGGGTAAATGCAGACGTTTCCAGAGGCTGCGCCATTCTGCCCAACGTGCACCTCGCTCACCACCCCACCATCGGCCCCTGGGACCTTTATGACCACGTGCACCTCAATAAAGCAGCAGTGGTGCAGTTCGCCCAGACTCTCAAGAGCGTGGCACTCGGCAAACATCCTGCACTCTGTCCCAGCCAGAGGAGAAGAGCCAGCAGTCACCAGCAGAGCCGTCCCCCACCGCCCAGCACCCCAGCCCAGCACAGACACCGGCCCAGAGGGCCAGCACCTCAGCCCCGCCAGCCTCCCCCACCCTACCCCATCTGGGCTCCCCACCCCATCCGAGAGCATCACCGCCTCCAGCCTCGCCAGCTCCACCCCGACCCACTTCACACCCCCCTAACCCCCAACCTGACTAAAAATCCCCTCGGCCCCCGGCCCACAGTAGAGGCCACGCAGCTACATTGAGGCCCTCTGGAGCCCGAAGGACTCTGAACACATGGAATAGCTGCTCATGTACATCTGCACCAAGCTGAGGGCATAGTAATCGCCACTCTGTATATGCGGCTAAACAATACTGATTCTTTAATTATGTACATTACTGTTTATAAGGTTCTCAAATTCTTAGCCAAAATTTGATATGTCTCTTTATTCTATTGTTTGTCTCATTCTACCCAAATGAATCACTACTGTTAGGATCGATGTTTATTAACTTTTCTATAGATAAATATGACATCGTTGTCAATTACAATGTGGAACATCAAGGGACTGAGCTCTTCACTTTTTGGTTTGAAGAGCCAGGCCCTGGAATAAAAAAAAAAGTATTAAAGACAATGATATTGTTGTCCTGCAGGAGACATGGTGTAGAGAGCAGGTGGTCACTCACTGCCCCCCAGATCATGTAGAAATCATTGTGCCCTCAGTGAAATTAAGTACTGTCACTCAGGGCAGGGACTCAGGCGGAATCATAATTTGGTATAAAACAGAACTACGAAATCTATTAGAACCAATCAAACAAGGAACAAATTATTTTTGGTTAAAAATAAAAAAAGAACTAACCTCCACCCCAAAAGACATCTCTGTGCAGTATATTTTCCTCCTTCAGTATCCCCATATTTCAGCAAAGAGGTCTTCCCCGACCTCCAGAGAGACACCAGCCATTTCCAGGCCCAGGGAAATGTGCTCATCTGTGGAGATCTAAACGCCAGAACCAGCACACTACCAGATCTCACCAGCACAGAGGGAGACCAGTACATCACTGGCCAAAATCCCTTCAATTGCTACAAAATTCCCAAAAGAAACAACCATGACATAATTGTCAACAAAAATGGTAAGGAACTCCTGCAGCTCTGTCATAACCTGAGTCTGTACACTGTCAACGGTAGGATACGAGGGGACTCTCTCGGCAGGTACACCTACAGCTCACCTCTTGGTTGCAGTACAGTTGATTACATGGTCACAGATGTAGACCCATTCTCTTTCAGAGCCTTTACTGTCAAGCCACTAACCCCTCTGTCTGATCACAGGCAAATTACTGTGTATCTGAAACAGACAGAAACTAACTCCACCACACACACACAGCCCAGTAAGCTGTACGTGCTCCCAAAATCAAACTGGTGGGCCCAAAACAGCAAGGAAAAGTTCCAGATAGCAATCAGCACCCCAAAAATCCAATTATTATTGGACAACTTTCTGGAAACCACATACATTCACAGTAAAGAAGGCGTCAACCAAGCAGTGAGAAATATCAATTATATATTTGGGAAAACCGCTAAAATGTCTGAATTGAAAATATCAAGAGACGCACAAATAAAACCAAAGGATGACAAATGGTTTGATTTGGAATGTCAAAAACTTGAACTGGTGATAAAAGACAACCAAAACCCACTGGAGTCCCCCATTACTGGACAAGAGTTAGAGAAGAAATTACAGCTCCTCAAATCCAAAAAAACCTCAGGATCTGATGGCATTTTAAACGAAATGCTCAAATACAGCAGCAGTAAATTCCGAAAAGCCATTTTAAAGTTATTTAACTTGGTTCTGAGCATGGGTTACTTCCCTGACATCTGGAATCTAGGACTAATAACCCCCATTTTTAAAAATGGAGACAAATTGGACCCAAATAATTACCCAGGCATCTGTGTGAATAGTAATCTGGGGAAGGTTTTATGTAGCATCATTAATTCAAGAATGATGGACTTCCTTAATAAACACAATGTCTGGAGTAAAAGCCAAATTGGATTCTTACCAAATCACTGTACATTAGAGCATATTTACACCCTACGCGCTTTAACTGAAAAATACGTCAACCAAAATAAAACCAAATTTTTTGCTTGCTTCATAGATTTTCCAAAAGCATTTGATTCTATTTGGCACACGGGACTATTTTACAAACTTCTTGAATATGGTGTAGGGGGTAAAACATATGATATAATTAAATCAATGTACACAGGCAACAAGTGCGGCATTAAAATTGGCAACCAAAAAACAGACCTTTTTCATTCAGGGGCGCGGTGTGAGACAGGGCTGTAACCTGAGCCCAACACTATTCAACATCTACATCAACGAACTGGCTACTTTGTTGGAGCAATCCTCAGTTCCTGGTCTCACACAACAGAATACAGAAATTAAACTCCTGCTCTACGCAGATGACCTGGTCCTGCTCTCTCCCACAGCACAGGGGTTACAGCAGGGCCTCCATCTGCTGGAGAAATACTGTCAGACCTGGGGCCTGACAGTAAACATGAAAAAGTCAAAGATAATGATTTTACAAAAAAGATCCAGATCTCAGGGAAGTGCATATCACTTCACAATAGGGACTAATCATATAGAACACTGCACAAATTAACTATTTAGGCCTACAAATCAGTATTTCAGGATGTTTCAACTTGGCAGTAAATGAAACGAAAGAGAAAGCACGCAGGGCATTCTATGCCATAAAAAGAAAAATATGCATTGAAATTCCAATTAGAACCTGGATAAAATTAATTGAATCAATTATTGAACCAATTGCCCTATATGGCAGTGAAGTGTAGGGTCCGCTTACAAAACAAGATTTTGATCAATGGGACAAACACCCAACTGAAATCCTGCATGCAGAGCTCTGCAAGAGCATCCTGAGAGTCCATCGGAACACTGCAAACACAGCATGCAGGGCAGAATTGGGCAAATATCCATTACTAGTAAAGATTCAAAAAAGGGCAATAAAATTCTGGAAACATCTCAAAAACAGCGACCCCCACTCATACCACTTTAAAGCCCTGCAGAGCCAAGAGCTAAGCCCAGAGAGGAGTCCCCTCACACAGCTGGTCCTGAGGCTCGGCTCACTAACACCAACTAACACCATCCAGCCTCAGGACAGCCCCGCAGCACAAGCAACAATTCGAATCAACCAAATTATACAACAACAAAAACAGAATTATATCACCCACTGGAACACACAAACTAAAAAACAAAATAAATTGGAATGTTACTTGGCCCTAAATCGACAGTACACAGTGGCAGAATATCTGACCGCTGTGAAAAATTATGTACTATGGAAAACATTGACAATGTACAGACTGAGCGATCGCAGCCTCGCTATAGAGACCGGCCGGCGGCGGCAAGCCTGGCTGCCCCAGGAGGAGAGGCTGTGCTCCTACTGCAGCCAACAGCGAGTGGAGACAGAGCTGCACTTCACCACTCAGTGCCACAGATACAGGCACATTAGAGAGGCATTTTTCACGAAATTCGAAACTAAAAATCCAAAATTTCAAGCCCTACCTGAGTCTCAAATATTACAAATCCTCCTCGGGGAGGACGGGTGCTGCACAAACCTGGCAGCTCAGTCTACAGCTGCCTGCCACAGACTGAGGGACAGTGGTGACCCCTGACCCCTGCCATCACCAGCTACACCACGCACATGTGCACATTATTACACTACTTATCTGTAAAATACATAGCATTTAATTTTATACTGTAAATAGTGTTCTCATTTATACACGTAAAATTTTTCTGTTAATCATAATAATCATAATACCTGATGATAGTAGTTAATTGTTATTGCTAATATTAATAATCAATCACTTGTTTATATATATATATATATATATATATTTTTTTTTTTTTTTTCATTTCTTTAATTGTTCTTGTTATTGTAATTAAGTTTTGGCAATATTTATTTTAAAATATGTCATGCCAATAAAGCAAACTGAATTGAATTGAAATTGGACGTATAGAGTATACTACACACTCCGGTGCAGTTGGTGGCGGTATGCACGTATGTAAGATTCATAGACAATCCGCCGTGAGTCAAAAGAAGAAGAAAAGTAAGGAGGCAGAAGAAGAAATAGGAATATTTTACCAGATCTCATCTATTGTGTCCAACTTCACGGAAATGTTTGGGAGGGCTTGCATTTCACCGATTAATTTTACATGCTCAGGTAAGCCCTAATCTACCTGAGCATTTATATCTTCAGTTAGCGGTTTTCACATTTAAAAAAAGTTGCTCGCTTCGTGGCCAAATGCTAGCTGCCGTCGGAGTCCCTTGGCAGAGAAGTATAGGTTGCCGTATTTGGAGGCTTTGACCCACGAGCTTGCTTGACTGCTGTTGTTTTGCAGCAGGGCTCCTCAAAGCTTGCTCTTAACCCCAAATCCAGCCCTGGTTTCCTTTCCTTTCAGGCTATGTGGCGAACAATTATTGCCACTATTTTGGTCAGAGTGTCATCACGCCTGACTCCCTGGTAAAAGGAGGGTGAAATGCAGCAGCTCTCGGTGTTGGAGGACCGTGGGTGCATCTTAAAGCATAGGGTGCATCCTTGCATTTTTAGGGGTCGTCACTTAATTTCTTCCGCCACACTGAGGTGATGTCATTTCATCCCCGCGAAACAGCTTTGGTTTTAGCGAGTCGTGACTGGTTTCCCTTACCTTGACTCTAGCGCCTAACCCTAAATTAAACCTTGTTGCTTACCCAAAATGTCAGTTCTGCTGATGGAAGTAAGTGAGGACCCACTAAAAATGCATCCCTCAAAGGATGCAGCCTGTGCGTTGAACTGCACCCGTGTTTTGGGGAGCCCTGCTCGACAGTGTTTAGCAGGTTGATACTGTAAAGCCGTTGCTAACGGCAAGCCAAAACCGTTGACTTTAAATATCAGTTGGCATACGAGGTTTGATTCAGTTGGTATAACGATAACCTCTCGAACTGCATTTGTCGGCAGTTATCGCTTGGTACTAAGTTGTCGCCAATTTATCAGCTGTAAATGTTTCATTATTCCTGTGGTCTGAAGCTGTAAGATTGAGATGGAGATGGAGATGGAAACGGCGCAATAGTTTCTCGAGTACAATTACTGAGAAACATTCGCAAGAAACCAACGCGATGTTTAAGCACCTGACTTCCAAAATCAAAGCAACGGGTCCCATCTCAGTGGCAGAATACATGAGGGAGGTTCTAACCAATCCAGTTTTGGTGAGCTATCTTGATTTTTATACATTCTTCCCCCATGCAATCTGAAAAGTGAATAATCAGTTTCAATACAAAAGCATCAGTACATTATTGCCTTGTACCGTTTTTTAAATTCGTTTGGGATTGCCTTCTTAGTTCAACTGAAGAAAGTGTCTCTGTTCTCTCAAAAATTACATTAAGGGGAAACACCAGTTCATGTTTTTGCATATTGTGCGTCCATACACTGAGCGTGGTCAGTTAATGGTTTGTGAACATAGTCTTAGGAGGACTTGACTGGTCTGAATAGAACCCTGACCTCAGCCCCATGATACATGTTGGTGACGAACAGGGAAGTCTATTTTAAGCCAGATCTAAATATCAAATATCCTTCCCTGATGTTGATTATAGTTTTCTGGCTGCAAGTATGTTCTTACATCAAAAGGGAAGACCATCCTGGAGGCGTGGCTTTTTTTGGTTTAAAAAAAAGAAAAAAAAACGGGGGAGATGGGGCATGATTTTGGTCATGCAGAGTAGCTCGTCCACACCCAAGTGTGATCAGAACACTAACGCAGTATTGGCTTTTAAGAGCTGAGTGTTGATAGTCATGTCCATGGGAAATATGATCCTTTTTTTTTACAGGGATATTATGTGAATAATGACATGCTTGGAGCAGATGGGGATTTCATTACGTCACCGGAAATCAGTCAGATCTTCGGAGAGGTTTATATGACTTTCAATCCATTCTAATACTCGCCTTGTTTCAATATTTTGAAATGCACCTGTTGAATACAGTTGTTAGCTTGTAAAAGCTTGATAATGCCTCTAACCTTGACACTATTAACTGATTAGCTCCATACACCAACACTGTTTCATTTGTATATTTGCTCATGACAAACCTTTAGCCTAATATGAGAGTGCAAGAACATTATTCATCTGTTTTCTCAGTAGTGTGGCCAAGCCAAAATGCCTGAGTGTATGAGTGACTGGATTACTCAACTAGTTTAGAGCAGAATATGGTATGCGAACCAGGAATGGATGCAGACCTTGTTCTCCATCTTTGTTACTGAGCAGTATGTGAGATGGAGTTTTGCTTGGATAGGAAAATTAAAAGCCCTATGTCACATTGCTGAAAATAGAATAATTGAATGTGACCAGAAGGGTAGAGTTCTTAATGCCTCGTAAAAAGGAATCATTTTTGTTTTGTTCCTCACTACCTGTCTGGTTCTCTGTACTTTTTTTTCTGCTCTGTAGCTGCTTGGAATCTGGTGTGTGAGCGAGTGGATTGCAGCAGGGAAGCCAAAGGAATTCCAATATGTGGAATTTGGTCCTGGAAGAGGTTCCCTAGCCAGTGACATCTTGAGAGTGAGTGCATTATTATTACTACATTCTGAAAACAAGTGAATAGATCCACCAAACCAAAAGTCAGTGGATTATTGCATCACATAAAGTCCCTAGAGTCTGTACATCATTACATTGGCCTTATATTACAAACAGTATTGAGTGCCTCATTGCATTACACCAATTCTATTAGGTATTGCAGTCAGGTTCATTAGCATTTGCCCAGTGACGTAATTTTTTTTATCATTTTGACTTTATTGCACTGTCATGTTTCAACACCACTATAATGGATCTGAAATGGAACAGTCAAGATGTGCATGAGTGTAAGTCAATTCTGATGAAATGGTCTGCAGGTGTGAGAAATAAAATTTACAACAAACTACATGTATCATACATTAAATGAAAGCTGAGAAGCTATTTTCAGGAACTATAACTTTTATGAAGATGGTGTGAAAATGTCAGAAACCCTTGCATAAGGTGATATTTAGTATCTATAGTATATGAAATGCTATAGATGTAGTATATTAAAAAGCCCACCCTTTTCCTTCAAAATTTTTGTTTGATTTCTGTACTGTGGATGGTGGGATATTAACCCATTCCTTCAAGACAGTCTCCGGTGTTGTGCCATTTAGAAAAACTAGGAAGTGGACTCATAACACCTCCTGCTGTTGAGGAGGCCAAATAACTTAGGAATTTTGTGCTCAAATCCTTCGGACATTTGTGAATAAATCCGAACCACAATATCTCTGATAGAAACGTGAGAAAAGTCAGGTGTTTTTTTTTACTTGTAGGACAAAATTATCCAGAATGTAACTGTGGATATCTGAAATTGAAAGCCCAATGCACATGAATGGCAAAAGTGACGTCATTTGTCCTAGGAAGAATGTCATTGTGGATATCTGAAATGTTCTTTTTGACTAGGAAGAATTGAATTGCAGATATCTGCAATACATATCCAGTCTAAACGGATATGTTAAAACGGCCACTTACAGTTTTTAAGGATTTTTAGATATCTTCAATTTAGCTTTGACTAGTACAATCAAAGTTGTAGATGTCTTAAAATAACATTTCTACTAGTAAGAATGTTATTGCAGATATCTTTCATTACCACTCTGACTAGTCAAAAGAAAATGCTATTATGGATATCTAAAATGTAATTACAGGTAGGAGTGTGGTTCGATTAAATGTTAAAACGGCTTGCCATAGGTGCAGCAGGAAACTTCCACAACGTCATTCTCAATAGGACATACAATGTAGCTAGTTATATCAAGTTTACTTTTATTCCGTCGATTTTGTTAAAGATCGGGTCAGGTGGTACTCATAAATTTTCTTCAAGGTTGGCAGGTCTGATGGAGCCTAAGTTTGTGTTACTGACATCTAAGAAGTCACATATGAACTTTCATTTGGTGACATTCAACTTGACTGTCAGTGACCTTTGGTGGTACAACAATGAGTTGTACCTCCAAAATGGGCACAGATTGAGCCAAGGTTGGTATAGAGACATTTAGAAAGTCAGATTTGAAGTCCATTTGCTGACCACAACTTGACATTCTGTGACGTTTAAAGTTCACAACTGACATATTGAATATATATTAATATATTTTTATGACGTGTATCATTAAAACAGCTTCAGAGCTTAGGATTGTATCACAGGATGTCTTATAGATGTATGGGAACTTTTATTTAGTGACCTTGACATTGATTTTCATCGATTCAAATGTCAAACTTCACATGAAATTTTAGTAACTTGTATCTTTGCTGTAAGACTGCTTGCTGGTAAGCTACAGGACCTTTGGTCCTATTTTTTGAGGTATAAAAGTGGTTTATGTCTTGTATTGAAAGTTATGCATTTTCTTTGATATAGTCTTCTTGATTGTTGACTTTCACATAGATGTTCCTATCCACTGGAGGGTATTTTTGATCTGGCCAACTGTTATATTCCCTGGTGGAAAGTCATTTGAAAACACGATGAATAGTTCTTGCTATAGTGTAGGGCAAGCCATTGAGTTTGGTAATTACCTTGTGCGTTAAGGATACTGGTGAATTCTTAATTTAATTCTGTTCATGGTTTACAATTAGTAGAGCAGCGGAGCCATGACCTAAGTTCGTTAGCTGACATTCCATATTAGCTGATGTGCCCCTGACATTACCAAGCTGGTCTCTCTGGTGCAGAACAACTTCAAAACTCATGGTTGATATATTGAGCAATGTCTTTGAAATTTTACTAGAAAATATGAAGTAGGCTTTAAATTACTGGTGAAACTAATAACCATGTGTAATGTAATGGCTAATTGTCAATGATTTTTTTTTCTTCACCAGGCAAAGAATTCTTCGTCATTGAGTTGTCAGTGATTTTCCAAAACATTGTATTGGCCACACCTAATGTGTTTTCTATTCTTTTCATGGTTTTGCTTTGATCCTTCAGCTTAATAATGGCTTACATCACTGGCTGTGATGGCCCCGTGGGGTTTATATTGAGAGTCAACTGCTAGGGAATGACTTTAAAAGGGGTGGGGGACCATGTGAAAAAGTTGAGTAATTCCTTCACTGTCCATCCGATTTAGGGGTAAATATAATCAAATTGAAGCTGAAAGTCTGAGATGTGAGCTCAAGTGTTTCATTTAAATTCCCAGTATGCTGTGATGGGAAGCTAAAATAACAATAATTTTGTCAATGTGTCGATATTTATATCCCCGAACGCCGAATGGCGTTTCAGGGATATAATGTTTTTGGTCCGACCCACCGCCGAGCCCCCCCAAGTGTTATAATAAGCTTTGGAGCTTTGTCTCACAAAATTCACAATGTTTGCCATATCTTTAAAACCATTTGTCCAATTGACATGAAACTATGTGCAACTGCAAGGTCATGACCTCACAACATGTCACACGATGACATCATACCTGTATGGTTCAATATTTTGCCACTAGGTGGCGCTTTGTAATGGAAAATTACCATTTTGGCCATATCTTCAGAACCATTTGTCCGATTGACCTGAAATTAAGTTCAAATGAAAGTGTATTCAAGGATTGGGGGCGTTCGGGGATATACCCTCAGCTGTCGCCTCCGACGGCATAAGCCTAGTTATTTAACTGTGCATAACATCCTTTGAACAGATGATCCTATCAAAATAAATATGACTGTTTATTTATTAATGAGAGTTGTAATCTTACACTTTATGGGTAATTAACACACCTTGATGTGAGCTTTCATAAGTTATGTCTGCTCTTACTTAGTTGCAAGCGTACTGGTTAAGGGCTGGATTTATCAAAAGTTGTGCAAGATGCAAAATCAACTTGCAAAAAATGAATCCATAATGATTTCATGTAATGGCCACTGAGTGGTGCTGTTTCATTGTTGAGTAAAAATGGACCAAATTGTCTTGAAGGATGGAGCTAATTTGATCTCCTTTTATGCAAGATTTGCAGTAAATTTTTCTACTCTTAGCTGAAAAATTGCCAGTTGGACTCAGAAATTCACTTGCATGATCTCTGTGGGTACAAAAGTTAAATCATGATAGTTTTTTGTTGTTCAAACATTTTTAACATTCTCATCCGATGTAAACCTGCTTTGTTTAGTGGCCTTTCATGCCTGAGGTCAGTGGCGAGCCGTAGGCAGAGAACAAGGAGGGTGATAAACATGCCTTTAAACTGCTTATTAGTCTTGATCTGTTTTCAGTCAATTTCCCTGGTAGAAGACACTTGCTCTCTCCCCTCTAGCTGTAGTCAATTGTCTTTGGAGAAATCAAACGCACCAGTTGAACGCAAAAAAGCACGCATTTAAATCTTTTTCAATTTAACAGTCATTACGCATCGGTTTGACGACTTGCTTAGGATGTGACAAAATTTAACGCGGAAAATCCACTGTGGTTTTTTCGTGAAGAGTTGCCTATTAAGGTACGTGAATTAGACATTTTATAGAATTTATTATTCACTTGCCTAGATATTTCATTATAAGGGAAACTGACGTGTTGACCAAGAACACTGATTGAAATCGGGTCACTAATCTCATCCGTTTCAAGGGATCTTTTCCGCCCACTGCCTGAGGTAACTGTCGAAAGCATTCAAAACATGATGAACATATTATTTCTTGAAAGACAACAAGAAGAAGGCAGCCTCGTGCTGGTTTCTGTGAAGGACAGAATTCAGTTTTGAGATCAATGGACAGTTTGGTCTACAGTGGTTCAGCAGAGATGTGTGAAGTGATGAATAGTGGCTTGAATCATATACTGCTGTTTCAAAGTGTCTTTGAAGATTTGGTGAGAAATACAGTTGATTGGCTTCTCTCCTCAGTTAAGCGTGTTTGAAAAATGTCAGGTGCAGGATCACTGTTGTAGGTTGATTAATGTTAATACGTTCAGGAGAAAATACCCACTGATGATGTTATTTTTAGGGGAGGAATAAAGGGAAGTTTTTCTCCCAATAAAACAATACTTATGCCTGCACTAGAAAGGCCATGAAGACCTGGCTTCAGAATAGTTTGATCATTCTCGTGTTTTGACTTCGTCATTGTCTGGTCTGAATTTAAACTGTATGGAGAATATTTAGTTTTGCATTAAATGCAATCTCTTTCTGTCAGAAGCAGCTTTCATGATAATCTGCAGGGCTTTAAGGCTTGAGGAATTCTGAGGGTAACGCTTTCCCTAACCAATTTATTTTATCAATATTGTTTAGTTTTTGGTCCTGTCTGACCATTGAAATGTTGTTAAGGGGTGATCTGGGGCTAAATGGGCAAAATTTGATTATTTTTCCAAAAAAATTTTTTTTGAATAAAAATATTCTATAATAACCCATCTTTAATAATTACTAATTGCAACAAGGATTAAAAACTAAATTCAACTTTTCGGTTGCGGTCTAATGCATTTTCCATTGATTTCCTATTACTTTTTCCACGTTTCTCATGTTTGTGGCAGTCATAACATTTTTTATTTATCATTGAAAATCAATTAAATTTGGGCTGCAGGTACTTTACTTCATTAGAAATGCAATGACAAAAGGCAAAATTTCCCTATCTGTTACATACTTTGAATATTTTGAGTATTCATCAGATTCTGCACAAAATTATTTCAAAATTTGAGTGAAATGCCCCAAAATCACAAAACAAAGAAGCAAAGCAAATCAAAGAATGGCCATGTCATTGCATTTGCATAAGCAATGGCTTTTAAATGATGAAAGAAAAACTGAATTTTATCATTGAGTTAAAGAGGAATTGGTGCCATAAGTTTTCTGCATATTTAATGAGCTTGCTCGGTTACCATGGCAACCGCATAAATGGAAAAATGCCAACTTGTATCTTTTTTGGTGGTAATTATATATACCTCTTTAGATTAATTCTGAGTTGTTTCCTGGAGTCATTATTCATTAAACCCAGATCACCCCTTAGAGCTTATAATCAACTTAAATGAACTTTTTTGGCTCATTTTTTTCCCTCATAGCGCAAGTTTTGCATCTTATTGGTCATATTGTTTTGTGCCTCCGGTGGCCAGAACCTCTGGAATAAGCACCAGGACAGATCGTGCATTCCCGCGAATGTCCTGCTATATTGCCGTGAAGATCTGCGCCGGCATTTCACCTTGGCGCATTCCGGGAAGGCATGATATTCAGGACATTTTATAGTGCAGCCTGGCATCGCGGAATGAGAGGGGACTGAAGAACTGAACTGAAGGGGACTGAAGTTGTACTGTTTCTCGCTGTACAGATACTGCATATTCAGGCAAAAATATTGTGCATTTTGATTAACATGTTTCGTTAACTGTCAGACTCGAGTGAAGGGCGTGTTTCTGCTAGTAAAAATGCCCTGGAGGAGAACATACGGAGCAGCCAGAGACGGTTTGAGGAAGAGAGGTGAGCTGATTCTGCATGCCGGAGGCGAAGACGTATGGTTCTTTTTAGTCCATTGGCACTGATCACGGAAAGAAGAATTTGTCACACGCGACGTCATATTTTACGCCTTGCCGGGATGGCCAATTCATTGTGGTCCCACTTCCAACAGTCCCACCAATTTTATGCCACTGTAACTACCTCTGAAGTCTTTACAGAGGTGCGATCACTTGATCCCCCCCATCCCACTTCTGGCGCTTTCATAGTGCAGGCGAGACGTTACAGAGGCGTAAATATCGCGGCTTGAAACGGCAGTATGAAAGCTACCAATGATTTGTTCATATTGGCCTACTGTTGACTTGCGTTCACTCTCTCTGGTCTTGTGTTTTTTCCCTATGGCATTTAGATGTATCAGATGATCTGTTCCTGTAGGCCAGCTGTCACGCTGCATTTTCTCTTTCTGGTGTTCAGGCTCATTAACTCTTTACCTTCCACAGCTACTTCTCTGGCAACCTGCCATTATTTTCCTGTGGCATGCCTGTCAAACTTCTCTGGAGGCTTCACTACCAGAGCACACCGCAAAATTCTGGATCAGGCCCACAGGGCAACACTTGTTATTTAGTAAAGTTGATCTTACTGTGAAAATCCAAATGTAGAAATGGAACTTGTATTTAAAATGTGGAGGGATCAGTGCCATAATTTGACACTGTGTAACATTTGAATAAATGCGTACTCCTCATCAATCTTTCTGTTTATGATTTCCCTTTTCCACAGTTATGAAGAGCAGAACACTCGTCACAGCAAAGATCTGGGTGCCATTCAAAAAATGCATTGTTACTGATTCACCCATTTTTACTCTTATGACATCCTTGGGATTGCCTTTGAGTGATTTGTTTCACATTTATCCAATGGACAACAATTTCTATCAATAGATAATATTCCGTCTGGATTTTTACCAATCTCATGTGGGGTACCACAAGGCTCAATACTTTGCCCCGGTCTGTTTACATAAATTATTTCTGTAAATGCTGTAACATATTTGATTTTCATCAAATATGATTTAATTGATGATTTTTCAGCTGGTGACTCCAATTTATTTTTAACTGACTCAAGTCCAGAGTCTCTTGAATCTAGAGTGATTCTTGAGCTAAAAAAAAAAAAATCATACATGGCTTTGTGCAAATAAATTGACTCTGAATGTTGACAAAACAAGTTTTATTATTTTTCATCCACCATGGAAGAAATATAATGGGAGAATTTCGATAAGAGTTGACCAAAAATCAAATCAAGCTGAAGGACCATGTCAAGTACCTTGGAGTGGTTATTGATTCTCATCTAAACTGAAAAGAACTTGTCCACCAGCTTAGCAACTAAATCTCCAGGGGCATTGGAATCATTGCAAAACTTTGTCATTATGTATGGCCTCATATATTAACCCAATTATACTATTTGCTTATTTACCCATTTTTATCCTCCCGACATACAAATGACGGGGGGACATAGTCATCAGTATGTCCGTCCGTCCGTCCGTCCGTCCGCCTGTAATCATTTTCTTGTCCGGAACATATCTTCATAACTAAGCATCTTAAGTTCGCCAAACTTCACAGATATATTAACCAGAATGAGTAGATGTGCCTTTTACTATTTTGAGGTTTCTTGATTTCTTAATTTTTGCGGTTTACATGGAAACGTGGAACTTAGATTGACTTTGAAGGTGTCTACCTTGCCCGGAGCATATCTCCTGAACCGGATGTCCTAGGTTCACCAAACGTCACAGATATATTAACCACTATGAGTAGATGTGCCTTTTGCTATTTTGAAGCTTCTACATTATCTGATATTTGATGTTTCCATGGAAACGGTGAACTTAGATTGACTTTGAGGGTGGCTGTCTTGTCCGCAGCATATCTCCTAAACCGTATGTCCTGGGATCACCACACTTCAGTTATATTAACCACTATGAGCAGATGTGCCTCTTACTGTTTTGAAGTTTCACTTCTTTTAATTTTTGAGATTTTCATGGAAATGTTGAACTTAGATTGACTTTTAGGGTGGCTACCTTGTCCGGAGCATGTCTCCTAAACTGTGTGTCCTAGGTTCACCTAACTTCACAGATATATTACCCACTACGAGTTGATCTGCCTTTTTCTATTTTGGAATTCATTGATTCATTTTTCTTTTGAAGTTTCTATGGAGACAGGGAACTTAGATTGGCTATGAGGGTGGCTGTCTTGCTTGGGGCATATCTCCCAAACCATATGATCTAGGTTCATTAAACTTCATTCACAGACACATTATCCACTATGTCAAGATGTTTTTCTTAATACAGAATCCATTTACGTGACCACTAGTGATCATGACATCTCTTCTCACACATGCAAACTCTGCATTCTAATATCTTCATCTTAAAAGCTGAGTTATGATTTGTGGGGGTCGGGATATGTCATCTCCAGATGACTCTTGTTTATGCTCTTTTTCTGAGGTTTTCCATGGAAAGATGATGCATATAGTGATCATGTCTGGACTAGATATTCATAGTTCATAAAATATCAAGTTTTCTGAGACACATTCTTCACAAATTATTGTTCTACAATTTTGCTGGGGGTCGGGGGGATATGCCATCTCCTGATGGCTCTTGTTTATTAATGTTGCGACTACATGGAGCAATACATATAACACCACCTGGCAACCTGTAGTTGTAATGCAGAAGAAGGCTGAATTACTTTTTCACATTTTATTGCTCATTCCTCTCCTATTTTTAAGCAACTGAATATAATGACATTTCTTGATGTCATATATTATTTAAATTGTACCTTTATGTTTAAGTTATATTCAAATATGTTGCCTTCTGCCTTCAATAATTTGCCAGCATAACACCAGGCTGACCTCTAGATCCTCTTTTTGTATTCAATCTGCTCGAACCTGCTACGGTAAATTTAATATTCACTGTAAGGGAGTTGTCATTTGGAAGTGTTAATGAATCTTTACAGAGTCTTACTATATCCAATTTTAAATGATCTCAAGAGATCCTTGATTTCACAAGATTAAGCAGTATTTTTCTTTGAAATTCCTCCTAGCTCAGTTTTTAAAGGAATATCTGTTTATTTGTATGTATGTTTGTTTCCTTTCTGCCTGCTGCTTGTGTGCCTCCTACCAGCTGATGCACATTCAAATTTTTCTGTTACCTAGCTAGATTAGCTTTTTAGTTATTTCTACGTAAATTATGTCCTTTCATGTACCTTTCCTTTGATTTTAATTTAGCTTGTATTTACATGTGTGACATAATAAACCGTTGTTATTATTTGGCCAATAGTGTGGGTAAGGGAACATACTGAACACAGAAGCTTCAATGTGAAATTTAGTGCATGAGTGGATAAAACAGAAAAAATAAAACTTAAAACCCCAACAACAATGCAACATGATATGCACAGGGGGTATCTGAAACAAAATATTTACAAAAGTTATATGGAAGTAATCCTAATAAGCAATTCCATGTATGTACATCCATTCCAAGGTTTTCAATTGCACAGCCGTGGCTACACCCTCTATTTTTCAGGTCCTATTTTGGGCACATTCTCGCACTGTATTCAACTAGATGTTGCGACGTTTCCAAAGTCCAAATCCCCATTTTGACACCCCCTGACACCCAGTAGGGTGCGCCACTACCCTACTGCATGTCCCAAGTGCCAGGGGAGCGAGTTAAATGGTCGTTTGGGGTTTACCACGGTTACTGGGAAATTCGACCGTTGAGCCAGCATTACTTTCCAAGTGGCAGAGAACCATTGGACAACCAGTAGGCCCTAGTAGTGCTCATCCATCAATAAAGTTATGGTGGGTCCTGGAATGTGGAGACAGGGCTGAAACAGACTGGTGGAAACCAGTTGTTCCTTTTAAAAGGTCCATTTACACCAAGCGCGAATTTCCCTGCGGATTATTCGCACTGATATTTTTAGAAGCTGATTCCATGGTTTCTAATATAAGCTTGCACACCAAGGCGGAATTTCCGTACGGCAGAAAAAACATCCGCACAGACTTTTAGCTTCTGTGAAAATCAGCCTGCAAAATTGTACTTGATTGAAATGATGTGTTTTTATTGACGTCACAGCATTCGAACCTCAGACTGCAAAGCCATATGAACTACATACAAACTCCTTAAACTGTGACAAAGTAGTGCAACTTATCAATATTATTCTCTTGGGGGCTGTTTCAATAAACGCTACAGACCGTCCAACCCAGCGACAGACCACCTCCACTTGGATCGGACCAGAGCCATTGATATTCTCAGAGTTGCGATACTCCCATTACTTGTCATGTACAAAAAATGGCGGTGCACTTCAGGGTCTGGGAACTTCCTATAGTTCAAAAAGACAATTCTCGCAGCTTCAGACTGATTCACTTCCGTTTAGACAAAATTGACGGTAAGTAATAAAATATTGAAGTCTTATGATTCACGAAATCTATATATCATATCAGTGGTAATGTATTATTTATAATCTCCAATTGTGTATGATCGGCACGACAATCTATATATTTAAAGTCTGAAGAGGTTGTGATAATTTAAGCTCATGTTCTTTGCTTCTAGTTTAGCTTGGTCAGCTGTGGGAATTCAGTCATGAACTCTATGGAGTTTGTATTTCTATTTCTCACAAAACCAATGTAAATCACAACAGTAAATGATGGGATGATGTGACTGGTTTCAGTAGTTTTTTTTTTTTTTTTTGTTTAATGTCAAAGTTACCTTTTGATGATTTTGACATGCTCTTACCTAGCCTTAAGTTTAAGTTTAATCACGAATGGTTGCGGAGTTTATAGGCTAACTCAGTTTAGCTCTCAAGAACCATTTCGGATGAAAACCACTGGTTATTCATAAAATTGGATGAAACCACAAATTAGGACGTTGACGACCTAAATGTCACCCATCATGTTTTAGCTAGTCATGTCATTGCATCTGTCAGTTTGCATTTGTCATGCCAGTCGCTGTTAGGTTTCTATGGTTATCAGAGGTTGTTATAAATCAGCATATTTGTGATGCTTCCCTGAGACCGAGACTGTAGCTCTGTTTACCGCCCGTCTTTGACTTTACTGAAGTCTGTAATACAGGGTACTGGTGGCCCCAGAAGCTCCAGCCCTTAAGATAAATAAGATGTGGAAGTTTTTGTTAACGGACGCACGCATGGGTGGATGCACGCATGGATGGAGCCCGATACCATAGCTCCCGTGCCACTCAGGCGACGGTAGCTAATTAGTAGCCTGTTACAGAAAATATTGATAAGATGGAGCAAATTGTTGTTGTTTTTGGTTATATTTTTGGCCAGTGACCTTGAAAAAATAGACCAAGTTCACCTTTAGGCACGTCATTTATAGGACTTTATGAGATGCATGTCCAGCAGAAATTAGGAGCCTGTAAGTGAACTAGTTGATGAGTTAAAGCAAAATGTTGAAGTTTATGATGATATTTATAGGCCAGTGACCTTGAAAAATAGGGCAAAGTCACCTTTAGGCACATCGTTTGTAGGCCTTTATGGGATGCATGTCCAGTAAAATTGGAAGCCTGTAACTGAAATTTTGATGAGATAAAGCAAAATGTTGAAGTTTTTGGTGATATTTTTTGGCCAATGGCCTGAAAAAAGTAGGCCAAGGTCACCTTTAGGCACGTGATTTATAGGCCTTCATGAGATGCATGTCCAGAAAAAATTAGGAGCCTGTAACTGAAATCGTTGTTGAGATAAAGCAAAATGTGTTGACGGATGCACACATGCACAGACATAGCCCGATACCATAGCTCCCACACTGCGAGCTCTGGGAGCTAAAAATGAGCTGTCTTAAAGGCCTATTCACAGTTTGGGGGTAAACACGACCAGCTGATTGAGCGAAATCGTCCCGGCTGTCTTGACATAAGGAGCGATGTCAAGTGGAGACAGTCTCTTGTTCCATACCGTCTCTGTCTCGTCTGCATCAAACGACTGGTAACTCTTAAGTTCGTAGTCGGTTTTTGGAGGTTGGCATAGGGGACACTGATATGTCAGATCCCAGGTCCACAGCAACAGATCATTCCTCGAAATCTAAAAAAGCTAAAGCTAAAGGTTTTAAAGCTAAAACCTTGGAAAGTTTTCAATGGAATCACTCTCTACATTTAAATTGGCAGCCATTAAAAGTGGTTTGCTGGATACGGGTCAAAATCGATCATGGGGGGGTTCCGCAAAAACCACCTTGTGTAACCACTTGAAATTACTATTTGAATATCAAGTAGGAAAACCCCATTACAACACATTTCAAAACACAATTGTGATTGGTTGCTAGAAGGGGAATTTCCCGGCTTTTCTCTAATCGGCATTCTTTCACGATGTACATAAATATCACTAGGCATTCATGCCAGGCGAAAGCCTGTACATCAAGGCATCACTGGGATTTCAAAGGGGGGTATTAGCAGCACTACAATGCATCACTAAGGATTACAGGTAGGCATTTAGTAAGGCATATATGCGTCACTGGTTGGTAAAAAGTTAAACAATCACTTCCCATAGGCTGGCATTGACTTGGTTCCCTTTTCTGCCAGGTATTCAGCCAGCTGCAGCCGGTGCTGGGTGGGACATCCCCGTCTGTTCACCTAGTGGAAGTCAGTCCCTGGCTGAGCAAGGTTCAGGCCCAAATTCTGACTGGAGAGCAGAATCAGGTGTTCAGCTGCGAAGACAACCCGATATACCGAAGGGGGACTACTAGCACAGGCCTGCCCATCTCTTGGTACCGTGGTTTGGATGATGTCCCTAAAGGTACACTGCATTATTAATAAATCAGTTTTATTCCCTCATTTTGAATGTTGGAATTGATGATTGCTGGCCAGTGGCATCTGTGTCTGACTGAACTGCAAGAGTCTCAAAGGGTTTGACCACATTTAATGGGATACTTCTCCAAAAATTAAAATTCACTCATTATATACCCACCTGCTTGCAGGAAGGGTGAGTGAAGTTTTTAGTCCACAAAACTCTTAGGGGATTTCAGAGGATAACAGTGGTGCAGACCAATCTAATGCAGTAGATGGAAATGGTGACCATTCTTTCAAACGTAAAACGACCGCAGAAAAAAGAATACGCTATAGCAGCAGTATGGATGCATTTTCAGTTTTTTTCTGTTTTTATACAGCCCCATTTCTGAAATAGTTGGGACAAAGTGTAAATTGTCAATAAAATCAAAACGCAAAGACTTTCAAATCGCACCAGCCAGTATTTTATTCACAATAGAACAGAGATAACATGGCAAATGTTGAAACTGAAAATTTTACAATTTTATCCACAGAATGAGCTCATTTCCAATTTGATGGCTGCTACAGGTCTCAAAAAAGTTGGGACAGGGGTCTGTTTACCATGGTGTAGCATCCCCTCTTCTTTTTAACACAGAGTGGAGCCGTCTGGGCATTGAGGAGACCAGTTGCTTGAGTTTAGCCATTAGAATTTGATCCCACACTTATTTAATACAGGTTTCCAGCTGCTGGAGAGTTTTGGGTCTCCTTTGAGAGACTTTTCATTTAATTATGTGCCAAATGTTCAGAATCGGTGAAAGATCAGGACTGCAGGCAGGCCAGTTCAGCACACGGACTCTTCTTCTAAAAAGCCATGCTGTTGTAATAGCTGCAGTATGTGGTTTTGCATTGTCCTGCTGAAATACACAAGGCCTTCCCTGGAATAGATGTCGTCTCGAGGGGAGTATATGTTGCTCTAAAACCTTTATATACCTTT
Source organism: Gymnothorax reevesii (assembly GCA_029721435.1). Lineage (NCBI taxonomy): Eukaryota > Metazoa > Chordata > Actinopteri > Anguilliformes > Muraenidae > Gymnothorax > Gymnothorax reevesii. The sequence continues at coordinate 73,101,082 of CM056573.1, read as the reverse complement.
CATCATTCAGCTTTATAAAACATGCAAGTGTCCCACACCATATGCACTAATGCATACCCATACCATCAGAGATGCTGGCTTTTGAACTGAACGCTGATACCAGGAGGGTAGCTTTGCCACTTTGCTACAGTCCATTTTAAATGAGCCTTTACCCACAGAACACAGCGGCACTTCTGGATCATGCTCAACAATGGCTTCCTTTTTGCATGATAGAGTTTTAGGTGGCATCTGCGGATGGCACGGCAGACTGTGTTTACCGACAGTGGTTTCTTGAAGTATTCCTGGGCCCAGTTAGTAATGTCAATGACAGAATCATGCCGGTGAGTGATGAGTGGTGTCTGAGAGCCCGAAGATCACGGGCATCCAGTAAAGGTCTTCGGTCTTTTCCCTTACGCACAGTGATTTTTCCAGTTTATCTGAATCTTTAGATGATGTTATGCACTATTGATGATGAGAGCATCAAAGCCTTTGCAATTTGAAGTTGAGGAACATTGTTTTTAAAGTATTCCACAATTTGTTTACGCAAGCCTTCACAGGTTGAAGAGCCTCTGGCCATCTTAACTTCTGAGAGACTCAGCGTCTCTGAGACATCCCTTTTATTGCCAATCATGTTACACACCTCATGCCAGTTAACTTAATTACTTACTAAATGTTCTTTCAGCTGATTCTTTTATATATTACTTGCTTTTTCAGCCCTTTTTTGTTTGTGTCCCAACTTTTTTGAGAGTTGCTGCAGCCAGAAAATTTGAAATAAGTTAATTTTGTGGAAAAAAATGTAAAATGTCTTAGATAACATTTCAAATATTGAAACTACACTGCCCGGCCAAAAAAAAAGTCGCACACTCAAATATTTAGTTGGAACCCCTGTAGCTTTGATTACAGTGCATATTAATTTTGTCATTGTTTTGACAACTATATGCAATGCCAGAACATTTATTTTCGATCATACATGCCATAATTTTTGGCCGAGATCTTGTCTTCTCGACATAATGGTTGAACCACTCGGTGGTCTTTCTTGAGCACATCCAAATAACTTTTACTGTGTCTAAGATCAGGACTTTGGCTTGGTTCCCGTTCGCGTTCCCACTTCGTTTCTGGAGCGTAACTCCCAAACCATCAAATGATCTTAAAACTTTGCATACTTACTACTCAGGTCCTGAAGTGGTGCCTTTTCATCTGTGCCTGTCTGTCAGTCTGTCTGTCCATCCAGATGTAATCAATGTTTGTCCACAGCATAACTCCAACATCGTTTGCTCAGTCTTAACAAACCTTTGCATACTTTCTACTCATGTCCTGCAATGGTGCCTTTTGTAATCTGCCTGTCTGTCTGTCCATCTGGTGGGTGGGAAGGGGGCCGGGTGGGAGACATGTTTTTTTTTCAAGGAAAAACACATTCTAGTTTCATTTGGCTCCAACACACAGCACAGAAGACTTCCAAATATCGACATTTTGTTGACCTTCTCAGGTTTCCCCTGGGTTTTGAAAACTTTTTTTGCTGAACAATAAAGTCAAAGAAGTACCCGCATTTTACCTCGATCTTTATTTTTTCTTAGTCACTCATGGACACTACATAACTTCGATAAACCCTTAGAATCGGACAAAGTGCCAACAGCATGTTCAAGGTAAAAGTCAAACCTCAAATATTTGTGCACAAATAGGCCTCTCTATTGTACATTCGATTGTGCATGTACATATGTGTATGCATATATATTTGGCTCTGCTCCAGTCCAGCCTCTAATAATGGGCACCCTGTTCACCATTAAACCTCTTTTAGCATGGAATTTATTCTAAAGACTGGTATTAGGTATCCCTTAAAAACCCTGTATTTATCAAATTTTTTTTTTTTTTTTCTCAGAACACCTCCATCAAAATAGCCATTTTGGGCATCCCAAAATTATGAAGGGACCCACCCTTTAAGGGTATCAACTGTGTAATGAGGAGGCCTGACAAAAAGTGCTGAATTGGACTTAGGATGAGAAATTTTGAGCCATTGAAATCAGAATTAAAGGAGAGATATTTTGCCATTTTCACTATGCTTATGTTCCCATTTTGTCGGTCATGAATGTCTACTGAGTACTTTCAAGTCGAAAAACTCCATACCTTTCTATGAGCTGCACCCAGAAAGATTCCGATTTTTACAGCCTTGCAACCACTCCCTGAAAACGGTCGCTTTTGGACTACACTATGCCATGATTGGTCGGTTTAGCTGAGCCTTCCAGGGGCGGAACCAGAGGCTGAAGGGGCAGACCTTCCGAGGCCCGCCCCCACACAGCTCCACGTGCTCTTTTAGTATACACAGTACACTCGATACTAAAGCTCTCAAGTTTCAAGCAATGAACGTGATTGTCACTCATTTCAGTCGGATGTCACGCACTTACGCCACACATAGTATTTCTCAAGCCAAAAAATGATTTACGACAACAATTTCCGATAGTAGGCCTATGTGCACAGCATCACCAGTATAACTGGAAACCGGTAGGAATCAAACACGTCTCCCCTGGAGTTCTCGGTGGAAGCTTGCCACCTGCCAGCCAATTAAAGAAAAAGGAAAGGAGATAGACAATAGCCAATCAGGTAATAGCACTATTGTCTTTGGGTAAGATTTAGGATTTACAAAAAAGTTATCCTGGAATTATTTACGTGATCCTGCTTCAACAACATTCTGAAAGCTGCATTATTCATTCACCCACAGTGGAAAACGTGAGTATCATGCACATCAGGCTTACTTGAGGAGTTTTATTCCGGCAACTTCTGAAAAACAGGTGAACTTCTCCATATTCTAAACCGCGTTCCACCTCAGCTTGCTTTAGCCTCCGTTGCAGACGTCTTGGTGTTCGGTTAATTTCCCTCAACCTACAACGTCTGCGCACTCGAGCGAGGTTTTGTGCTCCACCAATCAGAAACTAGCTCCTAAAATCCAGGAGCTAATTATATATGCAGAAACAGATAAAGCCAAATTGGCGGACGGTGGCGAACATGTTTTCTCTCGAGCTTTGGAGAAAATCTGCAAAGCCTTCTGTATTGAAAGTATGAATAGGTTACAAGAACAAGCAATGAACAACTTAGTTATCCAGACGTAAGATGTCTACGTAAATTTGCCTACAGGATTTGGCAAATCGCTCATATACCAAGCTCTTCCAATCCTCGGGGAAGCGTTTTCTAATAAAGAATTGCCTATTGTTATTGTTGTTTCTCCTCTTGTTAACCTTATGAAGGATCAAGTCAATTATTTGAATAACATAGGAGTGAAAGCAACGAGTTTGTCTGGTCGATACCGAAATGGAGAAGAGAAGTGTGGAAAGAGGATTGTATTCAATAGTATACGGTTCTCCAGAGTTTTGGCTAAGTGAACGGTGGAGGAAGATGCTGTTGAATGCCACATATTCAAACAATATTTATGCTGTTGCTGTCGATGAAGCTCACAATAAATCATCAAGTTCTTGCTCTATTTTCAATTTTTTTCAGGTAAGCGATATCAGCCCGTTCGGCAGACGAATAACTTGTTCGTGTATACCGCTGTGTTATCAGAGATGACAGAGCTTATTACTGCAGCGATATCAAGCTTGCTTTTTCCATGCACTCGTATCTTGTCTTTATTTGAGAGGATTTTTGTTTTGCACAGAAAACAAATGTCGTTTTCTACAAGTTTTTTTAGGAGTTTCTTTTCCGCCTTTTCACTATTTTTGACAAGCCGCAGGGAAAAGCCATAGTAATGACAGAGATCATAACATATAATAAGCATTCTGATTGGCTAATCAAGCACAATCACACTACGTCACGGAACACAAAACCTCGCTCGAGTGCGCAGACGTTGTAGGTTGAGGGAAATTAACCGAACACCAAGACGTCTGCAACGGAGGCTAGGCTTGCTGGTGAATATTCAATAACTGATCCTGGTGTGTCATCTAGTGATAGAATATTGTAACTGCGTGCATAAATTTGCTGCTCCATGTCCGCTGCCGGGCTCATCTGTACAAAAATACCCTGCCGAGCACCGTGGTTCTTTCCCGAATATGCCAAATTCAGATAATCCGTAAATGATGAATTACATTCATATTTTAATTTGTAGCGAGTAACGAAGAGGCCACGAAGTGAAGGTATACTTTTATCTTTTGAATGTAGTAGAGTAAAAGTCCTGGTTTAAAAAAAAGAAAAAAAAACTCAAAGTACAAATCCTCAAAAAAAAAAAACCACCTAAGTACTGGAACGAGGTACATGTACTTTGTTACTATCTATGCACCTCTGATCAAGTGTAGTAGCCAACTGCGATTTTGGATTTAGCAAATAGACACCTGTGAGTAAGTAACGATTTTCCAGACATAACTTTATTTTCATATCTTGTTTCAACATTCCATTAGCCAGTTGGGTGGCTATGGATCTGCTGGTGCAACCTGACGGTGTAAACTATGTACCTATAGATGTCTTGATCACAGCTGTCTGGGTAGAGACCAGTGGTGTAGTCAATTTTTTTTTATTAGTAGGTATACTGTGAAACTTGCATTCACCCGTCTCAGCAGTATATAGATGTCGGTTGTACATATAACATATAAAAATATACGTTATCCCCCGCCACGCGATAAATGTGAAGCGGGGGATGTAGCATTGGGTTCCGTATGCACGTTCGTCCGTACGAACATATAAATGTGGATATTTTAAGAACCGTTGACTGGATTATTTTCTTATTTGAAAAGAAATAATAAAAATAGAAGATATATCTAGGTTTATCTCAGTGGGGGAAAGGTACCATGCAGTTTTGGTGACCTTCACCTTCATTTCAAGGTCACAAAACTTAAACTTGGTCCGTCGGTACCAACACATAAATTTGAATATCTTAAGAACTATTGACTCCGTTCTTCTCGTATTTGGTACCTAGATTCATCCCAGTGGGGGAAAGGTACCATGCTGTGTTGGTGACCTTGACCTTCATTTCAAGGTCACAAATCATAAATTTGAATATCTTAAGAACTATTGTCTTGATTCTTCTCGTATTTGCTACCTAGGTTCATCCCAGTGGGGGAAAGGTACCATGCTGTTTTGGTGACCTTGATCTTCATTTCAAGGCCAGAGAATGCTGGCGCGTTTTTGGCTGCCGCTGCTCCAAATATTTATACTTATTGAAGGTATAATATTGCTCAAGGGCTCTGCAACTGCAACTGCAACTGTGGTCTATCTGTGGACTATACTCTATTTTACCGAAACCACTGCAATATACGAACTGTCACTTTGTGCGAGTGTGTGTTTGCTACGGATTAGCTTACCTGCTGTGTCCCATCGAGCTACCGCTGCGCTACACCTTTCAGCAACTGGTTTGATTATCCCTCATCATGTGGATTGGATGTGTTTGGCTGGTTCTCCTCTGGTTTGGGCTATCATTTTTCCAACATCCAGTGACAGCCCTGTTCCAATATTTCGCCTCCGAGTTTAAACTCCATTTCCATCCACACACTGCGCCAGATCCTGCTCTCCTCCACCTGCCGGACATTCTCCATGTTCCGCGCCGCAGACCCAACCACCGAGGCTCTCGGCGTAACTTCCAGTACAACTCCTCCGGCTCCATACCGTCCATCTGGTCCACTGCTCGCCGCCCGAAGCCTGTCACCAGCCGCCGCCCCGAGCGCGTCCTGACCCGCATCCTGCAGGCGGACAACTTCGTGAACAAGAGCGCCGCCGTCAACTTTGGGCTCCTAAACATCCGCTCCCTGACTAACAAAGGTGCTTTGGTCCAGGATCTTCTGGTGGACCGTAAGTTGGATGTTTTTTGTCTAGTTGAGACTTGGCAGCAGCTAAATGACTTTTCCCATCTCAACGATGCTACTCCTCCTGGGTTTGTTTACGTCTCGTAGCCGCGTGTCACTGGTCGTGGGGGCGGTCTCGCTGTGGTCCACCGTGAGTCCCTGAGGATAGCGCCCATCAATGTGCCTGCTTATAATGCATTTGAAGCTATTTTCTGTCAGCTTTCTGGACCTACTCCCACTATCATTGCCACTATATACAGACCACCAAAGTATAATAAGGATTTTTTATTGGACTTTTCTTAATTTTTAACAGCTGTTTCCACTCTGTCATCCAATAGCATTTTACTAGGGGACTTTAATATTCATATGGACAACATCAACAACACTCTCACCAATGATTTTATTTCCTGTTTAGACAGTTTTGGTATACAACAATATGTCAATTTCTCCACCCACTCTAAAGGACACTTTATTGATTTAATTTGCTGCCCAGGTATTACTCCAATAGACTGCAAACCGGACTCCATCCCCTTCACAGATCACTTTCTTCTCACCTTCAACGTCCATCTTCCTCATACCAAATCCAACCCTCCACGCTCCATTTCCTTCCGTAAAATCAAGGACATTAACCTCAGCACTCTTTCCTCTCACATCAATAACCTTCCCAGTGCAGACAGTATTTCAACTCCGGATGACCTGGTCTCATACTACAACACCCATCTACATAACATTCTCAATAATCTTGCTCCTCTCAAATCCCGGTCTGTCTCTTTCTCTCACTCTGCACCCTGGTACTCACCCACACTAAGACAGTTAAAATCAAAAGGCTGTCAACTGGAGAGACTTAGCAAGAAAACCGGACTCGCTATTCATAAACAAATGTACAATAACCACATTCTCCTCTATAAAAACTCTATCATCACAGCCAAATCCACATATTACTCCAACCTAATAACCTCAAATGCAGGAAATACCAAGACCCTCTTCTCCCTCCTCAATAACTTCTCCAAACCCTCAGACCCTCTTCCATCTCATCTCTATTCCTCTGATTTTTGCAATACCCTGGCCGCATTCCTCATCACCAAAATTCAATCCATCCACCAGCAGCTCACTCCCTCCTCCCCTCCACCTCCACTTATGACTATATCACTCTCCTCCGGTATCCCTTTTTCATCCTTTTCCTTACCCTCCATCAGTGAAGTTTCCACCCTTATTCTCCAATCTAAATCCTCCTCTTGTTCTCTCGACCCGCTTCCTACTGTTCTCATTAAATCTGTTCTTCCTACTCTTGTTCCTCTTATTACGAACATAATCCACGATCCACTCCTCCCTCACCACTGCAACTTCCCTTAAAACTGCTGCTGTTATTCCCATCCTCAAAAAACCTGGCTCAGATCCCTCCGACCTCAATAACTTCCGCCCTATCTCAAATCTTCCATTCATTTCTAAACTTCTTGAAAAAAAGTCTATTCCCAACTCAATTCTCATCTGTCCTCCAATAACCTCTATGAACTTTTCCAATCTGGCTTCCGTCCCCTCCATAGCACTGAAACAGCTCTTCTCAAAATCACAAATGACCTTCTCCTCGCTGCTGACTCCGGTTCATTATCCATCCTCCTCCTGCTTGACCTCAGCTCTGCATTCGACACCATCTCACATTCCATCCTCCTCAATAGACTCTCTAGTATTGGTATTTCTGGCTCTGTTCTTTCTTGGTTTCATTCTTATCTTTCCAACCGCACTCAGTTTGTCCAACTTAAATCTTTCTCCTCTGATCCTGTCCCCATCACCACCGGTGTTCCTCAGGGTTCTGTCCTAGGTCCCCTCCTTTTCATCATCTATCTCCTTCCCCTCGGTCACATCTTTCGAAAACACCACATCCATTTTCACTGCTACGCGGATGACACCCAGCTCTACCTCTCCAGCAAACCCAACACCACACTCCCTCCCTCCTCCCTTCTCCTCTGCATCCATGAAATAAAGTCCTGGTTCTCCTCAAATTTCCTCAAACTTAACAGCAATAAAACTGAACTCCTCCTCACTGGAACCAAATCCACCCTAAGTAAAATCAATAATTTCTCTATTCTCATCGACGGTTCCTCCATCTCTCCCTCCCAGCAGGTCAAGAGTCTGGGTGTCATCCTTGACGGCACCCCTCACTCCTCCGTCCCTCCCTCACTCCTCAGTCCACCGCCATCCTGGTCCACAGCCTCGTCACTTCACGTCTGGACTATTGTAACTCTCTCCTCTTCGGCCTCCCCCATAAAACTCTCTATAAACTACAACTGGTACAGAACTCAGCAGCCCGAATCATCACACGCACCCCCTCCACCCACCATATCACTCCCATCCTACAACAGCTCCACTGGCTCCCCATTACATACCGTATTGAATACAAAATCCTGCTCCACACATTCAAAGCCATCCATGACCTTGCTCCTCCATATCTCTCTGCCCTCCTCCACATTGCCACTCCTGCTCGCTCTCTTCGCTCCTCCTCTTCGCTCCATCTCTCTGTCCCTTCAGCCCGTCTTGTCACTGTGGGGAGCAGAGCTATCAGCTGCTCTGCTCCCCAGCTCTGGAATTCTCTTCCTCCCGATCTCCGCAATATAGACACACTCCCACTCTTCAAATCCAGACTCAAAACTCACCTGTTCAAACTTGCATACTCACTATAACCACAACTGCACAGTCCTGTAAATATTTTAACTGTATTTAACTGTCTGTTTATATTGAATATGTTGATTTGTATTTTATTTGAATGTTTTCTACTGTTTTTATGATGTGAGGCGACCTTGAGTGCTAAGAAAGGCGCCATATAAATAAAATGTATTATTATTATTATTATTATTATTAAAAATCATACATTTGAATATCTTAAGAACTATTGACTTGATTCTTCTTGTATTTGGTACCTAAGTTCATCCCAGTGGAGGAAAGGTACCATGCTGTTTTGGTGACCTTGACCTTCATTTCAAGGTCACAAAGCATAAATTCCAATATCTTAAGAATTGTTGACTGGATTCTTTTCATGTCGGATACCTGTGACGACCCCCAAAATTCTGATGTATCCTGGAGGTGATGGAGGTGACAGCTTGTCAATAATAAACATCGCCATGTCAATACTTCATCATCCTTTCAATTGGAAAATTAAACATTGCATTTATTTGAGGTGAATCAGACAAATATTTCGAGAGAGATGTTTAAAAAAAGTTATTTTTCAGTTTTTGGCCACTGGTGGCCAATCTAGAAATGGTAAATTGTCCAAAATCGAATCAGTTCTTCTTCTCTATGATACTTAATTATATGCAAAACATGAAATTTCTAATTGAAATATTCGTCCTCTAATTGATAGCTACGCTCATCAGCAAGTGTGTGTTTCATGGGACTTCTGTAAGACTGAATATTTTAACATAGTTAATGGCGTTAAACAAGGGGGAATCTTATCACCTGTTTTGTTATCACAGTTTATCACATTTTATGTTGATGAACTGATTGTTTTGTTAAAAGAGTCTATGTTTGGTTGTCATTTAGGTACTCAATATATTGGAGCATTGGGATATGCTGATGACATCACTTTGCTCCATCCCAGCCTACGTGCCTTGCAGTCTATGGTTAATTTACGTCAGTCTTTCGCAAATGAATATAATGTGACATCTAGTGTATTAGTATTGTAATTGATTGAATTCATTAGACCCCCAAAAATGGGGGGGATTAAAAAAAAAAAAAAGTGATGTGCGCCACCGGGAACCCTGCCTTCTCCTGTGTTGTCCAGATTGAGAAAGTTGTTATTATCTAATGGAATGTACAAAGCGGGTGCTTCCCATCTTTAAATGTGATTGGCTGAGCCGCGTTCCATGCTGGTATAAAATCAGTGTAACCCACTTCATTCTGAGGCAGACCGCAGCACAAAATATCCCTGCGCGCGTAGCCTAGCAACCAACTACTCTGCGCTCAACTTGACTCGTTAGGTTACGTTTGTTTCATTACTTTTGTAACCAAAGTGTCAGACTTTGTTGTGAATATTGATTTGCTGGGTGGCCTGAGCCTGGATGAGTGGTTGAAGGAGATGGACAGGATGGACAAGAAAGAAAAAGAAGACCACTGATACGCTGACATTAATGACAGAGGTGTCTGTTAAAGGATGCTGAATTCACCACCAGTAACAGTGTTTTCGCTGGTGTGATAAAGAAACTCCGCCGAGAAGGATGTGACAAATCTTCCCACAACCAAGCCAAGACTTCCAGATGATTAAGCACTTTCAGGCACGAAGTTCAAACACACCTTGGGGGCTTGTCTCAAGTCTGGTTTGACGTGCAGCTTCATATTGGACGCAGGGCGAACGAGGGCATCCGCAAATTAAAGCCCGACCCCTTCAGCATTTGCCTTGACGAAAATGGCCTAAAATATGTCGCCCTGTCTTTCAACGAATGCACAAAGAATCACAAAGATGCTGCTGAAAAAAAAACAACAAAACCTGTGGGGATTCATATCTGAGCAGCTGGCTACCCCACTGTGTCCGATGGCCTCCTAGGAGAAATGCCTGTCCCTACTGCCTCCTGATCCACCTGCCTTTTATCTCCACCCAAAGCGGACACAGTGTGACAGCCCCAATGTATGATGAGTTAACTGTATACTTTTATTATTATTATCCCCCGCCAACACGAAGTGGGAGGGGGATATAGGTTTGACCTCCGTCCGTCCGTCCGTCCGTGTGTGCGTCCGTCCGTCCGTCCGTCCGAGATAAAGGGGACAGCTTTACTCAGAAACTACTACAGATACAGTAACCAAATTTGGTGTGTAGCTTCAGACCATAAAGGCCTTGATTGAGTTCGAAAATGACAAGTGCTCGATTGGCGGGGGATGTTGTAGACCATGTCGACTTGTTGTTATTAAAGGAGGGCATATTTCAGTGCAGCATCTCACTCTCTTTCTCTCTCTTTCTTCTTATGTTAGGTATACCAAAAGCCTATGGGGGTAAATTTCCTCGCCGGCATGTTGCCTCGCATTTGCAAAGCAGCCGGCACTGAGCCCATCTACACTAATCACTGCCTGAGAAGCACCATAGTGCAAAAACTGTCTGATGCTGGCCTAAAGGCACGACAGATTATATCTGTGACGGGACTTAAGTGTTAGAGTTCTCTTCAGTTGTACTGGCATCCAAATTATGACGACAGGAGATGGTGGAGCAATATCCTTGCCTCAGGCGGTGGCACAACCGACGTTAGGCATATGTCTGCGCAAAAACGCTCCTAAAAAAAAACCGCCCAAATAGCCCAATGTGACATGATGATGGCACTAGATGAAAAAGCAATCTTAGCATCTGTGTTGCTTTCCAACCATTCTTTCCACTCTACTGCTTGGTGGAAGAATGAATAGGTCTCAATTTCATTGTTTCATTATTACCAATGAATTGTTGATTTTTTTTTCTTGTGTGTTTGTTTATTATTACCAATTCTGTCCACTCTATTTTGCTTGGTGGAAGAATGAATAGCTCTCAATTTTATTGTTACATTATTACCAATAAATTGCTGATTTTTTGTTGTTGTGTGTTTGTTTATTAACAAGGAAACTCGAATACCGAAACCAACGTGAAATTTTAAATGGGAGACATGCCTTATGGCCTGATTTCATGGTATATCAACATTAACGAGCCCAAATAGCCTGATGTGACATTTTAATGGCACTAGATGAAAAAACAATCTTGGCGCCTGTGTTGTTTGCCAACCATTCTGTCCACTCTGTCTTGCTTGGTGGAAGAATGAATAGGTCTCAATTTTATTGTTGCATTAATACCAATAAATTGTTGATTTTTTTTTCTTGTGTGTTTCTTTAATGGGCTATATGTAGGGTAACTGTTTTATAAAAGCAATAAGCCCCTTGAAGGAGTGGGTTACAGTGATTCTACAACGGCGGAGGGGCACTAAGGCGCGTCGTGCCTTAGAACACCCCTCTGCTGTTGTAGAATCACTGTAACCCACTGCCTCTTGGGGCTTAGTCCTTTAATACATTGTACAAATTATGCGCTCTGTCCATTTAGGCTTCAGTGTCTACCTTGCCCACGAGTTTTTTGATGCCTTGCCAATCCATAAATTTCAGGTAAATACTTGCCCTTTCTTTAACAATCATATACTGTGAATTGGGGGTATGTGGTTCATTCTTCCCCAGGCGACTTCTACATTGGTTCTTCTAGTTTATAACATGCTACCCACCTGTCTTTTTCTATGAACCTCAAATCTGTTAGGTGCCAGCTTTTGCTCCATCACTGCATGGATGTTTACTGGCAAATAGTTTGGCATTCAGGGTGTGAGTGGAGTAGGGTTAACTGGATGGGTGCAAGTAATGAATCCAAGGTGGGAGCGGGGAGTATTTCATAGAAAAAAAAGAGAACGTATAATTTTTTCTGAATAAAGTTGAATCCCGTGCAGAGAATTATGCATGCCTGTTTTTGCTGTTGAGAAAACCAAGCAAGGCTGGAGGGAGATGATGGTGGACATTGACCCAGAGGATGCTCGCCGGCTGCGATTCGTTCTGGTGCCTGCCCCCACCCTAGCCTCATCTACGCTGATACAGGTTTGAAGTACTTTGAAAGCTCTTCTTTTTCAGTTCCCTGAGGGGCTGAGGACACTACATTTTCGTTCAACTGTTATAGGTTCCTTGTAATCATTTTGAATAGCTGCTTTTTTAATTAACCCTTTAACATGTAAGACCACTAGGGATTGTAATGCTCACAAAATTCCAAACTTGGCATTATGAACCCTACTTTCCCAATGGGTGAAAAGCAAGTAGAATAAAATATTCCCTTTTACTTAATGAATTGGGACTCTGACATTTTGAGTTATTTATTGTGATTATGGAACGACATTGCTTGTGGGTCATTAGCATCAAGGTTGTCATCACAAAATGATGGGTGTTGCACTATTTGTTTGGAATTCTTTTATTAACCCCAGTGAGCAGATGCAGACGCCTGTGGACATGGAGCTGCTCTATTTATACACGCAGTTACACTGTACTATAAATAGGTTGTACCCCCGAAACAGTTACTCGATATTCACAAGGAAGTGGTGCCTGTAAACGATTTAGAATATGGAAGAGTTAAGTCCCATCACTGTTTCTCAGGAATTGTATGAATTAAACCCCTCGGCCAAGCCTGTTATGCAAACTGCCAAATGCACTTGCCCATAGTACAGAGGTTGCGTTAACCAAATATTTTCTGTCATTGATGGATTTTTTTTTTAACAATGACAAAACATTTTGAAGGCCGTCCGTCATTTTGACAGAATGTAATTCACACCCCCGTCCAATTGGTGGTGGGAGTTTCCATGGACCTCACCATGGTAAAGCGATTATGACTCCGGACCTCTTGTGCCTCTCTTTACTCAGGGATTGGAAACAATGCATGTGTTTCATGATCGTTTAAATTGTTTAAATTAAATAAAACCATTTGAAACATCTTTATGCAATTACATTGCTTTCAATCCCTCAGTAAAGACAAGCGTAAGAATTCCCGAGTAATAAGGATAGTTGAATGGTTCCTTGGCTGACCTCTTGGCTGTGCTGTAGCGCTGTTTGTTGGTGATAACGCTGCTAGAGTTGAGAGAGGAAGAGAGGAAGTCGTGTGGGATTGAAGCTGAGAATTTACCTTTGTGTTTACGGGGTTTTCTTAAAATAATTTGTGTGTTAAGACTCAAACAATAATAGAGATTAGACGATTTGCTCCCGAGGTATAACCTTTGTCGCAATAGAGGCAGGGAGAATCTTTCCCCCGTATTTTCCCCTTTTTTACCCCAGTAACAACTCGGTGAGCAAACAGCCAAATTAAGTCGCTAATCTGGTCAAATAAAAGCGACGGGGGTTTTTTTGGGGTTTTTGGGGGGGTTTCAGTCTCCTGGGAGCAAAGCAAAGTAAGGTAAAGTAAAATAAATTTAAATGCTAAATTAAGAGAATAAATTAAATGCTAAATAATTGTCGAACTAAGTGAATTGTGCGATATACAAAGTAAAACAGTTTTCAGGGACTGTGGTACTCGCCTGTTTTTTTTTTTTTTTTTTGTTTTTTTTTTCCGTAGCAGTTTTAGCAAATGAACCCTTGCAAGCTCTCAACGCCAAGAATATAATCCAATTACCTGGATATCTAACTATAGCCCGGCTTGGTTCATACTTGGTTGCTTGCCTTTCATACAGTCTTCTAGCCCATAAATACTGACATTCACCTGGGTTTTTTAGTCCCCTTCGTTCTCTATCCTGACTGCATTGTTGCATAAACGCATTGCCAAGCTGAATATTAACGTGAACCGGGGTTTCTTGCATTTTCTCGCATTTTATTATTACTGAAGGGCTCTTCTGATTAAACACATTGTAAATACCCTATCTTTGTATTTTCCTCCAGTTGCTGTGCCTTGATCAGCTGATTAAAGTTTAACTGCTTGTTTGAGTGCTTAGGACAACTTGTTGGGGGCGGTACCGTGTTTATTTCGCTCACATAGTAAAAGACTTGTTTATTCGGTCCGTTTTAATTAAAGGGAACCGCGGCTTTACTATTTTCTCGGTTACCCTTGGTTGTATTTGCGGCTAGCTAGCAAGATTAGTACTGTTTGCATTCTTGGCTGGGGATCTGAGATTTAGTATTTAGTTAGTGGTGCAGCAGTCACTTGACTCTCCGTTAATCAATTCTCGTGTCACTAGTGGGAAATCCACCGTAATGCACGTGAAACTCATTAACTTAATGCACAATGACTTGAATTCCGCGATTGAATTTCTTCAGTGCGCATTGATTGAATAATTGCTGACTACGGCACAGGAACGTGAATGCCACAAAGAGGCGAGCGACTCATGCCGTGAGACTTGGCATCTCTGGTATGATCCTGTATTCCTCATATTTTTGTAAAATGGTCATTTGCTCTTCATTTGTAAAATATGGTGCTCTGCTGCCGGTAGACGATTGGTCATATGTTATAAACTGTTATGTGAACAGAGCCGTCTCTGTTATGTGAACACAGAGATATCTAGGTTGGGAAGGCCCTGGTTGATATAACAAGTTGATGAGCAGCTTTGTAGGACTGCTTAGCGAGACTGCGGTTGTTAGGCTTAGTGAATCCCAGCAATAACTGAAAGCATTGTTCATTTGCACACTGTTACTGTGTGTTGGGGGGGGACATTTGTGATGTTTTTAAATTTTGAACAGCAGTAAGTTCGAAAATCCACGCAGTACTGTTTTTAACACAGTGCGCAATGCGTGTCTACATGAATCACTGTTGGCATCAGCTAATGGGTAATCTATAAATTATTCTGTTTATTTTATTTTAAAAATAAACAATTATAATTAAAAAAAAAAATTACAATGATTTATAAAAATTCCGTCATAATCAATTATTATGCCCCTGTACGCCACAATGACGGACAATCAGAAAGTGTAACGCGACCTCTGCCATAGTATCTATCCAGCAGTTAATAAAAATGATCTCTTATGAAAGAAAAGAATCGTTGTCCTTTGTTTTAACCATTTCAGATAAAGTAGGGTAAAGGTGTCCCAATTAAGTAGTAAAAAAAATCTGTTTTCTGAAGCAAAAATTCAACATAGTATAATTACATGTCATTCTATTATCAATTATAGCCATCAGATATTAAAAATGCTCAATTTCCTACCATTGATTCACACGTAGTTTCATCCCTCAAAGAAATCAGAAGTCACTTAAGCCCTCATATGACCTTTCACTGAAATCCAGTCACTTTTAATGCTTGCTGAGGCTCATCTGTGTAGAGCACTTATAATTCACTCCCACGCAAAACTTTCCCGGTAATTATCTATTGATTGACATGTTTTTTTTATCCAATTCCAGACAGTATAAACTTTCCACAGTAACTGAAAGACATTGATTGGACCCTCAGAAAAGTATTAAAACCCTGTTGTAACAGCAATTTAGGTTGTATTCTGTCAACAGTGCGCAGCTAAATGACGTGAATGCATAGTAAAGAATACTTTGAAAACTAATCCAGAAGTGTTTAGGTTACATTTGCGAGATGGAAATTTGATACCGACAAGCATATTGCCTGCTTTTTCCTGACGGTGGAATGTCTGTTCTGTTAAAATAAGGTAAATTTCAGATATCACTGTGTTAGTGAGTTATATTTGCTCCATATAGGCTGTGAAAAACATTTATACAATCTTGCTTTTTCGCTTCAGTGATTAGAATTGGAAATGGCAAGCTGTCCATTTTAGGGTGAACATTCTGAACATAAAATAAGCAATTTCTTTAATGAGTACGTGTGCTGGCTGATGCGGCTCTGTAGATAAATGGACAAAACTCTAAACTTACTCAAAAGGCATGTTTTTGGTTTGGAGATGTTAATGGTGACCATTGATGTCCAATCTCGCCGATATTGGTAAACTTGTGCTAAATTCCACTAGAAAATCATTAACACATATTGAACTTAATGAGTCAAAAGTTAGTGTTAATAAACATGATTATTTTATGATTTGACAGGTTGAATTTTTAGGGCCCTGACAGCATGGGGAGCCACTTGGAGAGCTGTCTTATTAGGCTCATAAGTGGTAGATAGTTTTGAAAAGCTCTATCGGAGGAAGTACACTTGTGGTCAAGGAGTTTATGACCCCAGAATTGTCTTGTTTTCACTGCCAGCCATTTTTAAGTTCTCTTTTTTTTTTAATGAAAATTTTTCATGTTTGCGGCTCTTACTCTGGACTACAATTATGAAAAGAAACTGAAATGGGATGGAATTCTCAATACTAAAAGTTCTTGTTTCAATTAAGCCATTTTCCCCTCTTTGTGAAGCTCAGATTTTGAATTATAAAGTCTTAAATAGGCTAATGCATAAATAGTCAGATTTGGCATCTGCAAAAGGGGGTTAATAGTCAGGAAATAGTCAATAATTAGCTCTGTCATTTTAAAGATCCACAGGGGGGATGTGGATTTCCAGGTTAATTATCGGCAGAGTATGGGTCTAAGTTGCCTGGTTTTCCAGAGGAGTTGGACAGTAAAGCTCTTTACCACTGAGAAATTGAGTGGATTTTTGCCCACCATTCAGGAGGGTGAGAAGAGGGAGCACGTGGAGGTCTGTCCGGAGGGTGGCGTGATTACACAGAAGCTGTGTAGTCGGATTGTGGAGGATGGGGGTGCCGCCCTAATCATCGACTACGGCCACGATGGTACTAGGACAGACACATTCAGGGTAAGCGCTCTCAGGTTGCTGCCTCAAGGGCTCGCTGTGTGTCAGTGTTTTCATCTTGCCTCCAGTCTGCATATTGGAGGGAATGAAAGGGTTAAGGGCAGACGGCAGACTCAGTTTCTCCATGAGAACTCTGGCTAATTAATTTTGCTATCAATTGTCTTTTCTTCCGATTCGAGTCTGTGCAAATGTCTTACAGATAACTCATGTTGGAAAAAAATAATTGGAACAGCATATTCACAATTTTGTAAAGATGATGGTGAGGTCAGGGAACTGATATGCTCAAATGATCAATAAGATAATTGAACCCTCAAAACATAACCAAAACTGAAAAAAGAAGCAACACTAAGCACTCTGCCCAAAAGTGGACTCCAGCTTTTGGGTAAATTTGTCACCACTTGACAGAGGTAACATCGCTTCTATCTGCAGGAATTCTTACACACAGCATACATCACATTCAGTCTGTGGATATTTTAGCTTTGGGTTCACAGTGATGCATTTTGTTGCAATCAAACAATGTTGTACCCAGTTCACATGGATCAAAGAAGATGGTTCATAGTATGGAGTCAAATTACTGCCATAACCTAATATAGAAACAGAGCCTTTTTTACAAATGCTCAGCGATTCACTAACAAACAAAATGTGATTTTAAATGCAAAACTGATTCATGTGCAAACAAAGTATGGTTTGCAAATACAAAAAAAGATTTGCAAACAAACAGCGTGGTTTGCAAATTTAAAAATGATTCACGAACAAAGTGTGGTTTGCAAATGCAAAAACGATTTGCAAACAAACAGTGTCGTTTGCAAATACAAAACACCATTAACAAACTACAACCCCAATTCCGAAATAGTTGGGACAAAGTGTAAATTGTGAATAAAATCAAAACACAATGACTTTCAAATCACACCAGCCAGTATTGTATTCACAATAGAATAGATCACATGTTGAAACTGAGAAATTTTACAATGTTATCCACAAACTGAGCTCATTTCAAATTTCATGGCTGCTACAGGTCTCAAAAAAGTTGGGACAGAGGCCAGTTTACCATGGTGTAGCATCGCCTCTTGTTTTTAACACAGAGTGGGGGTGTCTGGGCATTGAGGAGACAAGTTTCTTGAGTTTAGCCATTAGAATTTGATCCCACACTTATTTAATACAGGCTTCCAGCTGCTGGAGAGTTTTGGGTCTCCTTTGAGAGACTTTTCATTTAATTATGTGCCAAATGTTCAGAATCGGTGAAAGGTCAGGACTGCAGGCAGGCCAGTTCAGCACACGGTCTACTATGAAGCCATGCTGTTGTAATAGCTGCAGTGTGTGGTTTTGCATTGTCCTGCTGCTATACACAAGGCCTTCCTTGGAATGGATGTCGTCTGCAGGGGAGCATATGTAGCTCTAAAACTTTTATTAACCTTTCAGCATTCATGGTCCTTTTTTGCCCGCTTGGCTGACAGGCCCAAGGGGCTTATGCTGTGCTTAGGGTCATTCGTGGTGGTCTGTTGTGCCTCCGTGCCTTAGTGCGTAAACAATTGTGGTTTCAGCGTCATACAGCTTTCAGTTTTCCACGGATCCTTATCATATTTTATATGCATGTTTATGGGCCCAAGATCTAGCCCGAGTTCGATTTTGGGCATGCTGCCATTCTTGTTATGGCCACCAGCCGGCTTTTACTGCAAAACTTTAAACAGCTGTAGCTCCCTTATTCTACAGGCCAAGATGCTCAAATTCTTACTGTAGGGTGTTCTGCCAAGGGTTCATCATATATGTAATGGGTTTTTGATTTGACCTAATTTTAAAGGTTATATAGGTGAAAGGTAAAAAAGCACAACCAGGCTTCATAGAGATACAGTTGGAAGCATAGTTTGCAATTTCAGAGTTAAAGGAAGAGTGGCTACAGTACCAGAATGTGGCAGAAAGTGGTAGCTATCGATGGCTATTACCAGATCCCTGAGGAGACGGGTGGTCAAAAACCCTTGAGTGACTGCAGGAGACTCGCAGCAAGACTTGGAGGCAGGAGGCACTGAGGTTTCAGTTTGCACAGTAAGGCACATAATAAAAGTTGAAAATCTCCATGCCCGAGACATACACCACAACTGATCCAAAAGCACTAGCTCCAATATGCTCAAAACCACATAAATAAGCCACAGACGTTTTGGGATACTGTTCTGTGGAGTGATGAAACAAAACTGGAATATTTCAGGCTTATGAGTCAGCGGTATATCTGCGGGAGAAATAAAGAAGCATATGCTGAAAAGTACACCCTGTCTACAATGAAGAATTGTGGGGGTTTTTTGATGCTTTGCGGCTGCCTTGCTTCTTCTGGCACTGGAGACCTGTAAAGTGTGGAGGGCAAGATGGATTCAGTCAAGTACTAAGATATCGAAGGAGAAAATGTCATGCCGTCTGTAGGGAAGCTGACGCTTGGGCATCATTGGACCATCCAACAGAAAAATGATCCTAAGCGTACCTCAACATGCACCAAGGCTTGGTTTCATAAGACATCTGGGAAGATGTCTAGAGTGCCCATCACAGTTGCCACACTTGAACCCCATAAAAAATTTCTGTTAGGATTTGAAGAAAGCAGTTGCAGCACGCAAACCCAAGAATATTAGTGAACTGGAGGGCTTTGTCCATGAGAAGTGGGCTAAGACTCCTTGGGAATGCTGCCAGAAGCTGTTGTCTGCCTATGCATCACACCTCCAGCAGGTCATGGCAGCAGAAGGGTGCTCTGCTAAGTATTAAAGATGTTTGTCATGAAGGGGTTGAATAATTTTGAGCGTGCAATTGTCATTAAAAGTGGCATTTTTTGTTGAATTTGGAGAAGCCACTTGAAATATTTGTTGTGTTGAGCTATTTAAAATGTTCTTGTTTGATTTGTTCATTGCAAACAGTTGAAAGTTTGTAAATTTCAGTAAACCTAATTTGCAATGGGGGTTGAATAATTAACTGTGTGTCCATCTTTTGTGTGTGCGTGTGTTTGTGTGTGTAACTCAAAATGTAAAAAACAAAACATTAAATGTTGATGAAAAACTCCAGACATCTTTCTTTATTGATTAAATTGTAGTGAACGGGAACATTAAACTAATGCTCATCAGGGAGTGAATAGAGACATTTCAAAACCCCGCGACCCTCACCAAGGGACATTGGCCCTGGACCCTATCAGGGGCCCTAAAGCGGGCCCCTGGGTCCCTCTTGTGAAACAAGCTCTTTTTGCAACCTCAGTTTGGCTTGCCACGAAAAAATCCTCCCTGATTCCACTTTTCAAAAGTTGGCATCTCTGGCACTGTCTGGTGGGATATTAAGCTATTCTTTCAGGCAAGTCTCCATTGTCGTACCATTTAGAGATCAAGGAAATGGACTCATAGCGCCACCCGCTGTTGATGAGGGCAAATGACTTAGCTAGGATATTTGTTTGCAAATCCTAAGGACACAAGTGAGAAAATCGGCACCACCAGTAGAAAGCTGCCAAAAGTCACAAACTTGGAGGAAGTATTTTCTCATACAAATTGAAGCGCCATGTATTTGTGATGGGTATGTTTATTATTCGTGAAACGGAATATACTAGTTTGTTAATGGTGTTTTGTATTTGCGAACCACACTGTTTGTTTGCAGATCGAACCTGAATCATTTTTACCCAAGGCCAAATGATGGCCATCGTGTATTGCGAAGTCCTTGTGTCTGTCTGTCTGTCTGTTTGTGTACACAATAACTCCTTTCCTATTATTGTCTGGGTGATGAAATTCACAGGGACTGTTCTTGGGACATATAGCTTGGACAAGTTTGAAGATGGGTAACCTTGACCTAATTTAAGGGGTAAAAAGGTCACATTTTTTGTAAACACTGTTTCCTTGATTACATCCACCATTTTTAGCTCACCTGACGACGAAGTCAGATGAGCTTATGTCATAGCCTGTTTGTCCGTCGTTCGTCGTCGTCGTTCGTCGTCCGTAAACATTTCCTCCTCTGAAACCACTGGGCCTATGAAACTGAAATTTGACAGGTACCTTCCTACCCATGAGGACACCAAAATTTGGACAAGGCGTTCCGATCCGATTTCAAACATGGCCGCCACGGCGGCCATATTGAAAATCACATAATTGGCCACCTGAAAGGTATTTATGCACATATTCAGCCGAAATTTGCTATGTGGTCAGTACGTGGCAAGATACATCACATATCACGCGGCTTTTGCCGTATTTCGAATTTTGACCTTGCTTTGACCTTCAACCTTTACAACCCGGTGAGTTACATTGAAATCTTTCAAAATCATCTTCTCCGAAACTACTTGGCCAATGAAGGTGAAACTTGACAGGTACCTTCCTGCCTATGAGAACACTCAGTTTTGCTCAAGGCGTTTCGCTCCGATTTCAAACATGGCTGCCACGGCGGCCATATTGAAAATCATAGAATTGGCCATCTGAAAGCTATTATCGCACATATTCAGCTGAAATTTGCTATGTAGGTAGTAAGTAGCAAGATACATCACCTATAATACGAGATTTTCCGTATTTTGAATTTTGACCTTGCTTTGACCTTCAACTTTGTACGACCCCTCTAAGTTACACTGAAACCTTGAAAACGCTTCTTCTCTAAAACTACTTGACCAATGAAGCTGAAACTTGACAAGTATCTTCCCACCCATTAGGACACTAAATTTCTTCAAGGCGTTTCCCTTGAGTGGTCAGGTGAGCTACAGGGCCCGTGGCACTATTTTGTTGTTGCGGCGTAAAATTTACAGCGTGTATGTTCAGGATAATCAGCTTGCAGAACATTAAAGATGGATGACCTTGACCTGGTTAATGGGGTCAAAAGGTCAGATTGTTTCTGAACAGTGTTACTTTCATTACGCCTTTCCACTACCATGACATTTTTTGGTGTAGCTATGTCACATTCATTAGGTATAGTCACTGGATAATCAAGTTGGAGGACATGGAAGCTACATGGCCTTCACCTTCAAAAGGTCCTATTCTTTGTCAGCAGTGTTTCATTGATTACATCCACTATTGGTTTTTTTTTTTTTTTGTGGCCTCATCAGGTTCACAGGGTGTATGGTCAGGAAGCTGTCTTGGAGAACATTGGATGTAGAATGTACACCTCATGTTACAACCCTTCCATTTTGATTTACCATATATATTTCTAAGGAAGCAACCAGTTATCATATCGTCATTTCCTATTAAACATACCTTTTACAATTCAATGTTTCTTTATTGATTTCATCCATAAAACTTTAACCAACTCTATCCAGAAATTGCTGCTAGATAAGCTTGTGAATATCTTACAATACCTTCTAATAACCATTGATGTAGCAACTTTATCAACCAAACTGATCACTCACGTTCAACATAACATTGAATTTTGATGACAGTGCATCATGTCAGACTTCATATTCTGAATGCCAAATGATGTAAAGTCCCAGCTGTACTGTTCCCACACTTTCATATAACCTGCAGGTCCTTGATGAAATTGGACAATTACCTCTGTCTTCCTTTTGACTCTTGAAACTTCTTTCAAGCCAGAAAGTATTAAACACATTGTGTTACATCAGCATACATCAAAAAACCCTTTATATGTTGTATTTCCTTGTCTTTTTGCCCATACGACCGAGGGTACTTTAGCATTGCGTTCTATTTTATATTTGCAAACCACGCTGTGTTTGTTTGCAAATCTCTTTACCCCTCAGCCCTCAAGGCTGATGGGGTATTGCTATCCTTCGTGCGGTTGGGCGGGCGGGTGTCTCCAAAAACTTCGACATCGGGCTGAGGGGTATTCCGTGCATTGCACGCCTATTTTTTGTATTTGCAAACCACACTTTGTCTGCACCTGAATCAGTTCTGGATTTGCAAATCACATTGTGTTTGTTAGTGAATCGTGCATTTGCAAACATGTTCTGTTTGTATATTAGGTTTTGCCAGTAATGAAACTCCATACATGGCAACTCCAAAATCATCATAGTGGATGAAAACAAAATATGATTAAGTCTGCAAAAGCTATCCTGACTAGTTAGGGTAGATGTAACTTACAGATGAAGTTCAAATTACTGAACTTTTAATTATTTTTGGTAAAAAACTCCAAAAGTGCATGTGGCAATAACACAACACAACAACAGAATTTGAAAAAAGAGAAATTACAACCCCAATTCCAAAAAGTTGGGATGCTGTGTAAAATGTAAATAAAAACAGAATGCAATGATTTGCAAATCTCATAAAACCACATTTTATTCACAATAGAACATAGACAACATATCACATATTGAAAGTCAGACATTTTACCATTTCATGAAAAATACTCAGTCATTTTGAATTTGACGGCAGGAACACATCTCAAAAAAGTTGGGACAGGGCCATGTTTACCATTGTGTAGCGGATACGTTTTTATCAGCTATATTATTTGAGTTGGTAATACCTTCCTGGCTTTAAAAATCTCCGTCGTCCCTTACAGCTATACATAGATACAGCATAAATACACTTTTAAAATTCAGTTTATTTGTATTGCGCTTTTCACAGAGACTGTCACAAAGATGCTTTACTGTGAGAGATTAAATAAATGAATTGGCAGTGCCCAGCCTAATCCCCCACTACAGCAAATGAGGCGAAGAATTCCCAGTAAGGAGAAAAATCCTCAAACAGTGGTGGAAAAAATTATCCAGTGGGAAGAAATCTCAAGAGGAACCCGGCTGTAGTGGAGAAGCCCATCCTCCGCGGGCTAGCTAGTTAATAACAAGATAAAGCAAAATAGGATAAAATGGCAATAAAGCTTTAAAGCTATGGACCATTGGCCATTTTATCAGACCCACAACTTCCGGTTACGTCAGAGGATGTAACAGGGCTGAGGGATAGCCCCCTTAAAAGCTCAGTACCGGCTTGATGAACATGGACAACACCAGAAGTAATGCCCGCACTGCACACACTAAGAGAAAATAAAACATGCCCAGGGTAAAATGCTATTGTATTTCTTGGGTTTTTATTATCAAATCATCATGCCATGCTATTCCTCTGGCGCAAGAAGACACGTTTTTGAGTCCAGCCCCAAATATTGCAGAATGCACCAGGGCTAATGCCAGTGTTCTGTGGCTCAAGAGATAAGCAGCCCAAGGAATTGAAGTTATTACTTCCGGAACGAGGAATATCATCATAGAAGATTCAAGAAGAAATTGGGATGAAATTTGGTACCGTACTGCTATATGTGGTAATCCATGTTTCTAATGACACCCGGTTGCTTGGGCACACGCAGTCGCAGCATACGCATTTGCAATATTAATATTCAATATTAATATTCTAATTCCCCTTCTCGATTATAAAGCCCCTCAAAATATATTGGCGCCACCTTTTAAAATTGTTCCCCATTTAAAACCACTGAGGTGCATCCTGCAACGCGCTACGATGTTATAATATTATTAGTCTGAAAGCTGACCGGCGACGGGAGAGGGTACAATCGTACTGTGGCACGGTACCGATTGTGTTTTCAGTGACTGGTTCATGAATACAGCCCATTTTAACAATTTATGCACTTTATTACTTCAAATTGTACAAGAATTCATAGTAGGTCAACTGGTCGATTCTTTGTCTCGGCTCTGACAACCTTCATCTTAAACAATGCCACATCGAGCACCTCAATGTCCAAGCAAACACGTTGGAAGCTGGGATTGTTCATAATACAGCCAGTTTCTCCCCCGGGCACTCGAGGGAACAAGGTAATTTCGGCGACAAGTCCACTGTTATGAACTGGCACCCTATTTGCCAGTTAATTTAAATGGCACCTTTTTTGCATTTTATTTCAACTGTAATTTTACAATCAGTTTGTAACATAGGTTCCGTGTATGTTAACTGTAAATGCGGGAAGGAATTTGCTTACAGTTGAAATAAAAAGGAGACAATGTGTTAATTTAATTGAGAAATTCAGTCACTGTATAACAGTGTACGTACACCTGTTTTTGCAGCACGGTCACAACAACTTCCTATATAAAAATATTGACAGCTGTCCAATTGAAAATGTAAACGGACGACACCACATACTTGTCACCGAAATTACCTTCGTTCGCTGAAGAGCTCTGAAATGCTGCTCTTGCTGAAATAAAAGCAGTGTCTTCAATTTCTACTTGATCATTACTATAATTGGAAAAGCGTTAATAAAGGAAAACGATTGAGAACTAGCTAGGACTGATTGTTGTCAATAAAGGGATGGATTTGCCCCCTAATTTTGAGTTCTGGATCCAGCCCTGTGCATGACCCATTTTTCGTACTGTGTGCCTGTACATCTAATGACGTCATGCAGACCAGCGATTAAAATGGTCACAGCAAGGAAAGGCTGTAGCGGTATTTTTGAACAGCTCTAATGGCCATGATATATTATACTAAGAGCTCTTACTTGACAATATTATATGTTTCAACTAGACAAATCTTTTGGGCTTGCAGTTTCCTGATGTTTCCATTCCCCTTTAACAAAATTCTGTAAATGTCTGGGAAGTGAGACCAATTGCTGGAGTTTTGGAAGGAGGCTGTTGTCCCACTTTTCTCTAATGTGGGATTCTAGCTGCTGAACATTCCTGGGTCTTCTTTACCAGATTTTTTGTTGCGCCAAAATGTTTCCTTATGGTGAAAGTTCTGGACTGCAGGCAGGCCAGTTCAGCACACAGACTCTTTTACTGCGAAGCCATGCTGTTGTGATGGAGGCAGTATGTGTTTCAGCATAGTCTTGCTGAAATATGCCATTCCTTCCCTGAAAGAGATGTTGTCTGGATGGGATCATATGTTGTTCATTGATAGTGCCTTTCCAGATCTGCAAGGTGCCCATGCCATTGACACAAATGCTACCCGATACCATCAGAGATGTAAGCTTTCGAACTGTGCGCTGATGAAAAGCTGCATAGTCTCTCTCATCTTTAGTCCGCACAGCATAGTGTCCGTGGTTTCCAAAAAGAATTTCAAATTTTGATTTATCTGACCACAGTACAGTTTTCCATTTTGCCTCAGTTCATTTTAAAAGAGCTTCGGCCCAGAGAAGATGGCTGCGTTTCTGGATTGTGTTCACATAAGGATTCTTCTTTGCATGATATTTTGATTTAATTGGCATTTGTGGATTGTACAGGAACCTGTGTTCACAGACAGTGATTTCTGGAAATGTTCCTGAGCTAATGCACTGAAATCCAGTGCAGAATCATGCCTGTGCTTAATGAAGTGCTACCTGAGAGCCCGAAGATCCAGAATGTCCAACATTGGCCTTGTCCCTTGCACACAAAGATTTCTCTAGATTCTCTGAATCTTTTTATTGATATGATGTACAGTAGATGGTGGGATATTCAAAGTCTATGCAATTTTACATTTAGGAACATTTTTTTTAAAATTAGATGCACGTTTTTTGCAGATTGGTGAACCTCTGTCCATCTTTACTTCTGAGAGACTCTGTCTCACTGAAATGCTCTTCTCATTCCCTGGCCCGTTGCTGACCTGTTGCCAATTAACCTATTTAGATACAAAATGCTCCTTCAGCTGTTTTTTATTAGTACCACTTTTGTTGCCCCTGTCCAAACTTTTTTGAGATGTGTACTGCCATCAAATTCAAAATGAGCTAATATTTTTCATTAAATGGTAAAATTTCTCACTTTCAACATCTGATATTTCGTGTATGTTCTATTGTGAATTAAATGTGGGTTTATGACATCTGCAAATCATTGCATTCTGTTTTTATTATTTACATATTATATAGCATCCCAACCTTTTTGGAATTGGGCTTGTATTTTCTCCAGTGTAGTTGAAGGGTGGTTTTGCTTGTCCGTTTTAAGCATTTGGCAAGTGTTTTCTTTCTCAAAGGCTTTTCGGGGTCATGAACCCCATGATGTCCTATCAGCTCCTGGTACAGCGGATCTCACGGCCGATGTGGACTTCAATTACCTGAGGAGGCTTGCTGGGGAGAAGGTTGCCTGCTTTGGCCCCATCGCCCAGTGCACGTTCTTGCAGAACATGGGTATCGACGTGCGTCTACAGGTGGGCCTTAGCTGCACAAGAATGCCTAAAAGTCAAATTAATATGTTCTGCTTGTTAATTCTTTTTGCAAGTGAAGTAAATGGCTCTCTAGGCTTGATTATAACGGTCAAAGGATTGCAGTGGTCTTTATTTTTAGCTTACTGGCCCAATGGGCAGATAAGCTAATGTCGTTTTTTGCCCGTCGTCCAGAATATTATTAGGTTACTGGCTTTATGAGCCAATAGGCTGTTGGCATAGTATTTCATCCATCATCTGGAACATTTTTTTTTTTTGACTCAATGAATTTTCTTGTAAATTGACCTAAACATACAAGGGGCTGGGAGCTATGAAATTGCATAAAGTTGTTTCAAATGGTCTTTCATTTAAACAATTGAAAAATCAGGATGCGCAAGTTAAATCACATGATGTGCGGAAAAGGTAGCACAGAATTTTCAGGGCCTATTTTTGAGTAAATTCTTTTCCTGGACTGAATTAACCCCATTATTTCATCACTGTTTGATTGCATGGGGGAGATAAGTCGTGTCCTTAATTGCCAATGGATTATTACTATAATTGGAAAGGAAGTTGATTTTCAATTAGCTAGCACTAGCTGTTATAAAGGGATATTCTGTGGACACCTATATCTTATCAAGTCAGTCTTCACCAAGGGAATTCACTGCAAGCTTATGCCCACAGGTAGGTCCAAGTTTCCTGTTTTTTTTGGAGCAATCAACAGCTGCACTCAGCGGCATTACCACTGATTTTGTCTCTCAGGTTCTCATAATTATTGGTATATATCTGACCTTGATCATTCGACATAAAATGAAGCTACAGCTGGAGTGATAATCAAGACTAATTTTTACACACTTTATGTAGATCAGCGGATTTCTTGGTGGCCAAGTGCGTCAAAACATCCGGGACATTGCCACACAAAGTATTTTTGGATTGGCTAAAATACAGCGCCCTCCATAATTATTGGCACCCCGGTTAAGATGTGTTAAAAGCCTTAAATAAATTAAATTTTTATTGCAGAAGCATACTCTCACACTGAAAATTGTAGAAAAATGTAACCTTCAACTCATTTGAATTTTAAGGGGGAAAAAAAATCCCTGACTAAGAAGTAATTATTTTTCCTAATATACCTGTTACACAATTATTGGCACCCCTAACAGTTCCTCGGAAATAAATGTAATTTCAGTATTTCTGTCATTTCTACATTATTTTAAAAGTTGATCAGAGTATCTAGGAACATTTAATTAGTAATTCATCACTTCCTGTTTCCCTCTGGTATAAACATGACGTGACACAGAGGCCATTTCTCTTATCCACTCTTCAACATGGGAAAGACAAAGGAACACACCATTCAAGTAAGGCAGATGTGTGTCAACTTTCACAAGTCAGGCAATGGCTACCAGAAAATAGCCACTCGCCTGCACCTGCCCATATCTACTGTCAGAGGAATCATTAAGAAGTTTAAAACAACTGAAACAGTGGTAAATAAGCCTGGATGAGGACGCAAGGCTATTTTGCCACACACACAGTGAGGAGGATGGTAAGAGAAATAAAAATTCTCCAAAGCTCACTGTTATAGAATTGCAACAAATGGTAGCATCTTGGGGTCACAAAGTCTCCAAAACAACCATCAGGCACAATCTACATGCCACCAAGCTGCTTGGGAGGCACGCCCAGAAAAACCTTTTCTCACTCTCAGTCATAAACGCAAACGTCTGGAGTTCGGTGAGCGGTACTGGGACTTCAACTGGGACTGTGTGCTTTGGTCAGGTGAGACCAAGATAGAGCTTTTTGGCAACAAACACTCGAAGTGGGTCTGGCGGAACACAAAAGATGAGTATGCAGTAAAGCACCTCATGCCCACTGGGAAGTATGGGGGAGGATCGGTGATGCTGTTGGCCTGTTTCTCTTCCAGAGGCCCAGGGAACCTTGTTGGGGCGCAGGTCATCATGAACGCGTTGAAATACCAGGACATTTTAAATCAAAATCTGGTGGCCTCTGCCCGAAAGCTGAAGGTGGGTCGCCACTGGGTCTTTCAGCAAGATAATGACCCTAAACATGTGGCCAAATCTACACAGAAATGGTCCACCAGACACAGAATAAAGCTCATTCCATGGCCATCTCAGTCCCCAGACCTCACCCCCATTTGAAAACCTATAGAGTGAGCTGAAGAGGAGAGTGCAGAGGAGAGGACCCAGGTTGCTGGATCATATAGAGAGATTGTGCAAAGTGGAATGGTCGAAGATCCCCCTTTCCTTATTCTCCCATCTTGTGAAACATTATAGGAGAGGATTAGGGGCTGTTTTGTTGGCAAAAGAGGGTTGTACAAAGTATTAGCATCAAGGGTGCTAATAATTGTGGCACACATGATTTTATGTAAAAGAATTATTTCTTAATGTGGGATTTTTTTACCGCTGAATAAATGCACTTGAAATAAAGGTTGGACTTACCTCTTTTTCCATTGTGGTCCAATATTATTTAGAAAAAAAAACTGAATTTATTAGAAGCTATAGATCACATCTAAACTAGGAGTGCCATTAATTATGGAGGGCAGTGTATATAAATGGCAGCATTCATGAACCTGTGCTAATTAGTTGTATTTCAGAGGTTTGAGGTTTGATTACGTGGTACATAAAAATCGCAAACATTTGTGGCAAATATTTATGGAATGAGAAGAACGTAGTTTTTTTTGGGTAAGAGCTAGAAAAAGGGTTTTCTTTTCCTTTAACCTTTGTGTTCGGTCCACTTTTACGAATCTCATGTACTATTCAGATCAATCTGACCCGGGGGGGTTTTTGGGGGTTTTAAAAGCAGTACAGAACTAAGAAAGTTAATGAAAATACTTTACATGTATTGTCTTTATCTTAGTATAGCAATGGAAGGATCAGTGGCTCAGCTTTCCAATACAGAGTGACATTTTTTGGTGGATGTGGGGAGACAATGCACTGGTTGTAGTAAAGACAGATAGATACACAAATCAAATTAATGAATATATTGCTAATTATAAGCCACTGGCGATCTAACTTCACAGCTGATAACTTGTCAACGTTAGCCCAGCTAACGGTTATTATTAGAATACTTCAAATTAATGTTGGCTATCGTGATCCGTCACGCTAGCCTAAAGCTACCTAGATTACTGAGCTGAAGTTAGCAATATCAATCAATTTCACTGGCCATAAATTGGTAAACCAGTAATACTGATGTGCAACGCCATCTAGCTATAATATTAAAACAGACTAACTAGCCAATAAAACCGGGCATTGACTGGCCAAATTATTAAGGCTAATTTAAGCCAGCATTAAGAACGCTAACGTTCTGTTGACACTCAATTACTGTTGACGGACAAGTTTAATTTTGCCTGGTTATCAATGAGGATGTAATGTTAAAGCTACTTAAATACATAATGTGATGCACTCTCTATAATGAATAGCAGATAGTTTTACATCTCTGTGACCCTCAACTCACTTCACTCCTCATGTGAACGCTGATTTAGCGACTTTGATTACATTCTCTGTAGCAAACCCACTTTTGCTTTGAAGGAAAATGGCCTAGCTTCATGGCAGCAATTTAGTGGAGAAATCAGAAGTGAAAACTCAATACAAGACATCCGTAGGGACTTACATATGCATTATGCACAACTGCATCTCACAGCCAGTGTGTCAAAAATAAACACTACGGCTGACAACATGCAAACTTATGGCTAGTTTATTTTTAGCTCGCCGGGACGAATGTCCGGAGAGCTATCGTCTTACCCCCGGCGTCCACGTGCAGAAAAACTTTAACCTTGCCCCCCGGCGAGCTTTGTTGTCTTTCTGACAACTCTTGTTTTATTTTAATTTTTTAAAGTTTGTAAGCCCAGCCGACATTAAAATGCGTTCAAAATTGGCATCTTATCTTCTTCAGTCAACAACAACCCGACTTCAATTTCGTTGTACCACTCCCCACTCAGACGGGATATAGAAAAATCCGTATAGATTTCCTATGATCCCCAGAACTCACTCATTGGTCGTACATAATATAAAATGCTGATTGAAAATGTTAAAGGCGTGTACAACCGCTGCCTACTTAAGTTAAACCCGCCATAGTTGAGGCACTTTTCGTACAGTCGTGCCGAACTGGAGGAAACGTAAAATACCGCCTTTTCCCTGTCTGTGAAAAGACATCTTCTCAATTAATTATACTGATGGACTTTAAAAACTTATAACCAGAATTGTAGCCAAACTCGGATTCAAATTTCTCACCATTTATTGACTTTACCCATAACAACAACTTCAACAAAATGTCAGGTAACATCAACAAAAAAGAACGACAAAAGAGTCAACAATGACAAGATCAACTCCAATCTCTGTACAGAGTGTGACTGCCACGTGCCTGAAACAAAGCCACATCAGTTGTCTTAGCATGTACAGCACCATTCTGTTGAGCTGTTGCTGGGTAATGGCCTGCCACTCCTGGAGAAGGGCTTCTTCGGCCTCCGCCCTCGTCCTAGGTGCTGGAGTGCGTTGCCCAACCCGCTGTTCCAACAGGTCCCACACATGCTCGATGCACTTCATGTAGGGGTAAAAAGGTAGCTATTCCATGACTCGCACACCATTCTGGGCCAGGAGCTGCTGGGTCACATGCTGAGTGAGGTCGTGCGTTGTCTTGCATGAACGTGACCTTAAGGTGCTCTGTGATGTAAAGGCATGAGTTGTGGTCTGATGACAAGGTCACAGTAGCGGGCTGCATTAAGATTTCCATTGACTATGACCAGGTCGGACCTCCAGCTGCACCGAATGGCACCCCAGACCATCACCTAGCCTCCTCCAAAGCGATCTGTCTCAGCAATGCAGGGGGCTGCGTATCTCTCACCACGTCGTCTGTAGACCCCCTGTCTTCCATCATGTCTGTACAGTCAAAATCTGGACTCATCACTGAAGACAACATTCCTCCAGAATCAGTTGGGGACTTGTCTCTGACCATATTCTTCAGCCCAACGAAGTCTGGTAGCCCTGTGCCATGCATCAAGCTGCATTCCAACATATGCCCTGTGGGCTCTGATCCCACTCTGCAAGTCAGCGACTCACTGTTCTTCTGCTGATCCTTGGTCTGTGGATTCCTGGGGTCTTCTGAGCCGTCCTGGTGCAGGTTCGAAACCAATCTCTGTGGCGGACGAGGCGGATCTGTTTGTCCTGGGCTGGGGTCGTGACCCTAGGCTGACTGTGTCGGGGTCAATCGTTAGTGCTTCTAGTCTCCTGGTAATGAGCCACAAGGTTAGAGACTGTGAGTTGGCTTACCCCAAAATGCTGGGTGATGCGATTTTGGGATGATCCAGCCATCCACAGCCCAGTGGGTTGATCCCCTTGGGGTCTGGAAAGGCAAGGCATGGCGCACATAGTGTCTTTGAACAAATGCTCTTGGGTTCTGGCCTTAATGACCTCAAGGATAGTTTTAAGGCATTTGACAACATTGCAATTGTGATCAGTGAAGCCGGATGAGGTTACATCACTAATTCCTCAAATCCTGCACTACAGACACAAACAAGGTCATGACCTCAAGCATGTTGTGTCTCCTTACTCAAAGAAAACTGCATATCAATTATGTAATCATCTAATAAAAGTTCAACTAACCCAACTATACTATTTCTGTCTAGTCGGACTTAAAAGTTTCTAAAGTCCATCAGTATATATCGTTAGCTGCAACATGTTCAATGTGAGTAATGTCCTGAGAGATTATAGTTGGGCATACCAATATGGTATACCAGGTGTGTAACATGATTGGCTGTAAAAGGGATGTCTTAGAGAAGCAAAGTCTTTCAGAAGTAAAGATGGCCAGCGGCTATCCAACCTGTGAAGGCTTGCGTTAAAAAATTGTGGAATACTTGAAAAACAGTTTTCCTCAACGTCAAATTACAAATGAAGGTCTCATCATCGACAGTGCATAACATCATCAAAAGATTCAGAGAAACTTGGAAAAATCTCTATGCGTAAGGGACAAGGCCGAAGACCTTTATTGGATGCCCGTGATCTTCGGGCCCTCAGACGCCACTGCATCACTCACTGGCATGATTCTGTCATTGACATTACTAAATGGGCCCAGGAATACTTCAAGAAACCACCATCTGTAAACACAGTCCACCGTGCCATCCACAGATGCCACCTAAATCTCATGCAAAATATTATGCAAAAAGGAAGCCATTGAGGATGATCCAGAAGTGCCGCCGTGTTCTGTGGGCCAAGGCTCACTTAAAATGGACTGTAGCTAAGTGGCAAAGTGTCCTGTGGCCAGGCGAGTCCAAATTATTGTTTAATTATTATTGACATTATTGTTGGATATCATGGGCGTCATGTCCTCCGGGCTAAAGAGGAGAAAGACCACCCCTCCTGTTATCAGCGTTCTGTTCAAAAGCCAGCATCTCTGATGGTATGGGGATGCATTAGTGCCTATGGTGTGGGACACTTGCATGTTTTAAAAAGCACCATGAATGCTGAAAGATATATAAAGGTTTTAGAGCAACATATGCTCCCCCCTAGACAATATCCATTCCAGGGAAGGCCTTCTGTATTTCAGCAGGACACCACTTACTGCAGCTATTATAACAGCATCGCTTTTTAGTAGAAGAGTCCATGTGCTGAACTGGCCTGCCTGTAGCCCTGATCTTTCATTGATTGAGAACATTTGGCGCGTAATTAGACGAAAAGTCTGTCAAAGGAGACCCAAAACTCTCCAGCAGCTGGAAGCCTGTATTGAACTAGAGTGGGATCAAATTCCTATGGCTAAACTTTAGCCCAGACGCCTCCACTCAATGTTAGAAAGAAGAGGGGATGCTACTCCATGGCAAACAGGCCCCTGTCCCAACTTTTTTGAGACCTGTAGCAGCCATCGTATTTGAAATGAGCTCATTTTTTGGACAAAATTTTATAATTTCTCACTTTCAACGTTTGCCACGTTATCTCTGTTCTATTATGAATATAAGACTGGCTAGTGTGATTTGAAAGTCATTGCGTTGTGATTTTATTCACAATTTACTCTATGTCCCAACTATTTCAGAATTCTATATTATTATAAAAACATGTAATATACAAAATATTGAAAAAATGCAAAATTTGGACTCTGACCGTTTTTTCCTTTGTGCTCTTCAAATAAAAGCATCTCACACAGTTTTGGTATCTCCCAGGTTCTGCTGCGGAACAGCCCAGACGACTCGACCCGGGCGCAGCTGATGCGAGGGTTTGATATGCTGATGAACTGCTCTAAAATGGGTGACCGATTCAAGTTTTTTGCCCTGCTGAACCACAACCGGCTTGCCCCGCCTCCTTTGAGGAACAGGGCACCTCTCCCTGTTGCTGGATTCAGCGAAATGAAACTTTGAGCCCAAGCCAGCCCATCAAGGGGCATTACTCGCCCCTCTCTCAGCCCATGAAGGTAAACCTATCTGCCTTCAATGTGTGCCATTAGTTGACACCCTTGAATCATTTAATTGACAAGTTTGATGCGGATAGTGTAAATTAACGTTTCTGGTGGGTTTGTCTGAATTAGCCAGTGAGACAAATTTTCATCTGTAGTCCCTGGGCTAAATGCATTTGGACTGCTGGAGGTACCTGGATCACCTGGGGAAAGAACATGTAAGCACCTGAGCATGTTTTGTTTGCAAATGAGATGAAAATGGATGCCTTTGTGTTGCATTATGGGTTGTCCCTCTGTTGGTGAAGGCTAATAGTTTGAAGCGTGGCACTTTCACACAGAAATCTGCTCCAGGAAGGCATTGTTTCCAAGGTACAGGTAGCAAGTGTGTATTAATCCATTTGAGCAGTGAACCGAACGATCAAACCACGTGAAGTCATTCAGTGATTGGCTACGACGGTGGTTATTTATTCATTGATCTGGTCTACATGTTGAACAATCTAAGAGGGAACCGCTGAAAACATTTTTACGCAGAGACAGCTGAGGCCAGTCAGATTAACAAAAAAATGCCTTGCATTATCCTAACCTTGGTAGATAAAAAAAGAACCCATTGTTGTACCACATTCATTTTGTGCCCTGTTTTTTTACTGTATCCATTTTTCCTGTATTCTTCAATTTTGAGTGTGTGTGTGTGATTTGATGTATTAGGAGAAGTGCTCAAGTTTTGGCTAGAGCTTCACCCACAAGACTTTTCTCTTGCCCACGAGACCACTGTGGGATCTCCAGGTACTAGTTGTTGCTGCCGTGCTGCTTAAATCCAACTTGCTGCTGCACTGCAAAATGTGAAGAAATGTTCAGTGGTCAGAGAGTCGGATCATGCTGAAGACGATGTACTCACTTATCGGTTTGGTTTTATCGCCAAGACGTGATGTATTATTGTACATAAATTTTGTTGACGCGCAAGAAGCAGGGTTATTTAAACAGTTTGGTGAATAATAAAAGAAAAGTGAAACTCTAATTCAAGAGTGTTGTATCAATTTTATTATGTGTAAATGCTAATATACATTCCCAGAGTCACATCTTGGCGCCACTGGTGAGGCCAACAATCCTAACCCTCTGCCTGCTCTATCTGGACGGCATCCCTGCACAGTTCATGGCGGGAAAAGCATTTCAGGGGCTGGCTGGGGAGGCGGCTGGACACTTTTGTTCTTCTACGACAGCAACTACCTTTCAGGCGGAACCAGTGCTTTTGAAAGACTATACTATCCTCTGGTGGTCAATACTCTGTCATGGTTTTGAACCTACAGCACTTGCAAAACCTATTGGATGTGAGTGTGAAGCTTTTATTTGGGAAACGTTGCCACTGTAAAATGAGCATAACATGGATATTACAGACAATAAGTTAACTGTGTGCTGAGACGGCATTTAATCACAAAGCAGATTTTCTGGTGTAGCAATGTTCTTATGAGTGTCTTCTCCTCTGATGTCTTCTACTCCAGTGAACAAATATTGAAAACTTA
Organism: Gymnothorax reevesii; assembly: GCA_029721435.1. NCBI lineage: Eukaryota > Metazoa > Chordata > Actinopteri > Anguilliformes > Muraenidae > Gymnothorax > Gymnothorax reevesii. The sequence goes on along the minus strand of CM056573.1, from coordinate 73,065,287 downwards.
TCAAGAAAATAATGATGAGGGTAAGAGATGAGGCCTGGTTTCTGCTGTCTGCCTCATCTTCTTGATTAATATTCTCTCGCTGAATGTGGTTTAAGAATTGAACACTAAACACAATGTTCTAAAGAATATTTCTTTTTCCTTATGCTGCAGCCTATTGCCAACTTTTTTTTCAGGCCATAAAATCGACGCAGTACTAGAAATGTTAGGTAGCAGGAATGTCACATTGTCGGTCCATGTCTTTGAATTACACAATGACATCAGAAATTGTCTCGCAGCTGGAATGTCAGAGTGAATGCATACATGTCATCTTGCTATGCTGCCCAGGAATGAATATGACTGAATCAGTGTCTGGCATTTTTGTTTCCAATATGTAATTGCCTTATGTGATCAGGCAAAAACATCTAAAAGATTTCTCCTTTTACCTCATATAAAACGAACATACTATGTTCTAAGTCAAGCATCAGATATTACTAACTGGGTTTTTCCATCTTCCTCTGAAATAATCTAATGTATAGGCTATAAATTTTAGTGTCAGTATTTGAAAGGAGCTTGTATTCTGTTAATCAAAAAAGATTGTGAAGGTGAATACAGCATTTCAATGGTCATTTAATTATTCTCCATGGGCATTTGGCCTCTGGTAATGTGGGGGGTCATCACACCCTGATGGTCAAAAAATGAACTGTCAAATGAACCATGTAGACAAAATGGATTGTGGTTTCTTAAGGTTTGGATTGCTTTAGGAAATTTTTTTTTTTTTTTTTAAATTCACTTTGGTTTTTTTCTCAGGTGCGGGGGAACCCAGTACTCGGAAGTGACTGTGAGCCACTATTTTCGGTAGTCCAGAAAATTTCTCGTTCACTGTTAACTGTGAGTCTAAGATTTACTGACAGAAATGAGCAGACGCTGTTGCTTTTCAAAACTTCTCTTGAATATTTCTTGCCAGTCTGACTAGAGCAGCTGCTTTACAATGCAAAAACATTCTACTCTTAGCTCAATAATTGTGCATTAAGTATTGGCTAAATTGTTTGTTTGAACTGGAACAGTGTTTTTCATCTATTGTAATCATGAAATTCATTTTACAAAATGAGAGTAGAAGGCAGAAAAGACACTTTTTATACTCTACATCTTTAAAAATGGGTCATAAAGTCAAATGCTACAGCAGCTTGCTAGAAATCTCTTCCCAGAAGCTGAAATACAGCAGTGTCCATTGGTCTCTGGCAGCCAGCTTCAGAGGATGGAGCACAACCCAAGGCTTCTTGTTGATGGATAGGGTTTTTGTAGTCCCACTGCATTGCTTGTGGTTGCAGGCACTCTCTAACTCTAGGGCCTCTCATCCATGTCATCCAGACTGGGGGCCATGAAGAAGTGTTACGAGTAAAGCAGATCATGCGTTCTGGTGTGCTCCTCCTATGGGTGTCATTGGCCTGGAATCCATACAGTTCAAGTGCTGGTTGCTCCCAGCGGTCACTGACTGATATCAGTCTGGTCTCAGTCATATAACCAGCATTTAGCCTTACATCACTAGTGAAGTGAACATATGAATATTCATGTTTTCTGCTCGTGGCTGATTGGGTGACCTTTTGGCGAGAACCACCAAATGAATATGAGTTAGCTGGCCAGCAACGGCATTCGTGAATGTTATTTGACATGAGCTTAAAAATTAGATTAGTGGCTTGCTTGCATTTACTCTTGGAGTGGTTGTGAGGTTTTGAACAGGATGTTTGGCCATATCTGCATTTTGTTTATTTCAGTGGGATTTCCCAGCATAATAAAGGCTAAATGAAATAATACTCAAATTACATAATGTATTTCACTGTAATTGGCATTCGCTATAGCTCGATGGGCATGATTGTATCAGCTAGATTAAAGTGATACTCCGCTCAAAAATTATAATTTGTATATCAATTACTCACCATTAGATGTCTTGAATGGACAAAGTTGTTCTTCACCTGGCGCGACTTTATGGCCACTGTAGAGTTTTGAAAAATTACCCAAATTCCTTTTTTGCAGGAAGCAAATGGGATCACCCAATAGCGATTGGAAGACTCCACAAAGCGTCTGTTGACAAACTTTCAAACCATCGTCCAACGTATCGTCTGCTTCGTCCACTTGTATCCTCAGAACTCTAGAAATGCGGTTATTTTTTGCTAAAAATAATAAAATACCATACTTATGCTATGGTATTTTATTTATTTTTAATTCTGTCTAAAGGAGTGGGGCATCCTTGCGACTGTGAGCCAATCACAGATCTTGCATGAATTTTGTGCAAATATTTGAAAGTGAAACGCTGGTCTACCGACTAAGGCCAGACATATAAGCAAGTGACCGTTGGGAGCGACCAAAGCTCGGTATGGGTGGATTCCAGTCTAGAGCGTCATGCTATCTAGGGTAATGTAGCTCTCCTTTCTCTGCTGAATCTGGAATTCCCTGAGGTCCAGCCAAGTTTGATCAAGTTTTTGAGCATGCTTAAGGCCCTCAAAAATGTGTTCGTAACATTTGAAAAATGCAGGAAATGGCTCATAGCTCACCACCTGTTTGACTAAAGAATTTTAAAAGATGTCGAAGAACTTCATTCTGAACGCTATCACCCCACCAAATTCAGCTTGTTCAAATTTTTATTATTTTCAGGAAAATTCAAAATGGCGTATATCCTGTTGGATTTTGGGTCTAATTCCGGAGACTTTTTTGTACAATGTGGTATGATACATCAAGTTTTTGTGACTGTAGTTTAAAAAAATTTTTTCCCATTTTCCATTCAACTAGAAAATAGGTGCGTGACAGTCATTTTGATGTGCTCATTTGGATAAGCAATAAAATATCTAATTTTTCACTAGTCCCTATGCATTTGTCAATTTTGATAATTTTTTTGCTCATGAGATAGTGATTTTCATTTGGGATTAATAATAATAATAATAATAACTAGAAAAGCACTCAGAGAGCGCAGACCTCCGCCAGGGGGCAGCAAAACCCAAAAGCATGGTGATTGGAACACCGGCTCATTGGAAAGACTTGAAATCTTGAACTTTGGCGTAAATCTCAGCTGTTCTTTGGCCTAGATATGCCAAAATTTAATCACATGTTCCTTGACTTAATACCCACCTTCTCGGAAAATTTCATCAAGATTGGTGCATTACTTTTTGAGTTATCTTGCTAACTAACTAATTAACAAACAGACAAACGCTGCCTAAAACTTTTCAGAGGTAATTAAAGCTGCAAGTAGCATTGAGCGGGCCCTCGCACCATTGGGCATGCTGGGGGTGGTGGCGAGATTCTGGCAGGTGTAGGTGTGTATTTGCAACCATCGGACTGTGTGAGAGTGGAGTACAAAAACCTTTACTCAAATATGACACTGTTTGGGAGCGCTCTGAAGCACACTGTCCTTGTGCAATCTCAGATCGGCATGCTGACATCTTGTGAATGGACCACTTATTAAGCATGTGAAGTTTTGAACAGTTTGGACAATGTTTGTTTTAGTAAGAACAACTTCCTGTTTGATGTTGGAACCTGGAAATTCTCCATGCACCATCGACACACCATGCAACAAAACCAAAAAAGCTCAGCAGTTTAACATTATCGAGGCCAGAAGACTTCACTCTGTGTGCAACGTTTCACATGTTTTGGAATGTGGTAAGGCCTTCAATTATGTGTTTGTAAAATTTGGAAAAATGCAGTTGATGGCTCACTTGCTGTTTGGCCAAAAAATGTCAAATAAAAGAAATCTTGCAGGATGAAGCCACTGATCCCACCAAATGTCATGAAAATTCTAGCACTTTTATCCCAACATGGCCATGGCTAGAGGGTGCTGTGGAGCCACCTGGCCACGTCCAAGCTCATATCAGCATATACTTGTCTTTGGGAAAGGACTGCACACTAGCATGTTATCAAGGTCTGTTGGCCAGACTTTACAATGTATGTGTCCGTGCAACTTCCTGTTTCATGGCGGAACATTGAAATTCACCTCCAAGCCACGGATGCATGGCTTGATGAATCCATTTAACATTGGCAAGGTCTTTAGATGTCACTTTCAAAATTTTAAGTTTATTGGATAAAATCTCTTGGAAGCGTTCATTAAAGTAGATGGCCGGTCGATGGTGAAAAATCATAAGTTGCAAGTTCAATTCAAAATGGTGGGCTTCATGTTGAGTTGAGGTCAGGGCACCAAGATATACTTAGCGCCATTAAAAAGGCAACGGTGAGATATGTACTGTATTTGCAGCAAATTGAAGATTGATAGATTTTTATTAGCTTACCGGCCCTATGGGCCAATAAGCTATTGTCGTGGTGTGTCGTCCATCGTCCGGAAGATTTTTTATCTTTTTTTTGGCCTGATGAATTTTCGTGTAAATTTGCAATAACATACTATTAGACCATATCTCGAAGTTTTTCTCAGATTTTTGATTGAATCATTTTTGTCCGTTTTATGGGCCCTTGAAATTTCAGCTCCAATGTTAAAGATGGGACCGAGAAATAAAAAAATAAAAAATTTCTCAAAAATTGCGTGATTCATTTTTTTCTAAATCAGGCAATCAACTTCCCTTGGTCCCATCAATGCACCGTGCGAGCACCATTTTGATTGAATTGAAGGAAGTGGGTCTATTGGGGGCGCTATATTTTATGAATATGCAAGATGGCCTGTGGAGGCCAAATGGTTGCAGATAGAAATTGAGTTTGTATTATCGACATATAGGAAGTCATATATGACCTATAATTTGGCAATATTAAATTTGACCACAGATGACTTTGAAAGGTCAAACTCAAGGTTAGGGTCTGATACATAATTTGGCAAAGGTTTTGTGACTGTTGGTTAAAAGTGGCTCTGCCAATTTTCCATTGAATTTTGAAAATTCTAGGTGGTGCTCCAGAGCCATTTTGATGTGCTTATTACCTGGCCCCCCTCTAGGGGGAGCCAGGTTAAGCAATGATCATGTCTGCGTGTGTGTGTGTTTCTCTGTCTCTCTGTCTGTCAACCCGTGGCTGGGGCCAGGTCTGCTATCTCTGATTGCCTTGTTTGGATAAGCAATAAAATATCAAATTTTTCACCAGACCCGATTTATGTGCCAATTTTGATGACTTTCCGCCCATAGGAAAGGCCTGAAGAATGCGATGTTCATTTGGGAAAAATAATATTACTAAAGTCATATTGTACTTATTGTAATAACAATTAAGTTACAATAGGGTCCTTGCCCCCTTGGCGCTCAGACCATAATAATTCTAAGAAGAAGAATAATAAAAAAACACGACCGTTACAATCAGGTCCTTGCACCTTCAGGGCTCGGGCCCTGAAACCAATTTACAGCGCCCTCAATAATTATTGGCACCCCTGGTTAAGATTATTTCTGTCATTTCTACAGTAGTTTACAAATTGATCAGAGTGTCTATGAACATTTAATTAGTAATTCATCACTTCCTGTTTCCCTGGGGTGTAAATATAACGTGACACAGAGGCCATTTCTCTTCTCCACTCTTCAACATGGGAAAGGCAAAGGAACACACCATTCAAGTAAAGCAGATGTGTGTTGACCACACATCACAAGTCAGGCAATGGCTACAAGAAAATAGCCACTTGCCTGCACCTGCCCATATCTACTGTCAGAGGAATCATTAAGAAGTTTAAAACAACTGGAACAGTAGTAAACAAGCCTGGGCGAGGACGCATGGTTATTTTGCCACCACGCACAGTGAGCAGGATGGTCAGAGAAATAAAAAGTTCTCCAAAGCTCACTGTTAAAGAATTGCAACAAATGGCAGCATCTTGGGGTCATGAAGTTTCCAAAACAACCATCAGGCTCTATCTACATGCCAACAAGCTGTTTGGGAGGCATGCACGGAAAAAACCTTTTCTCACTCACAATCATAAATGTAAACGTATGGAGTTTGCTAAGCGGTACTGGGATTTCAGCTGGGATCGTGTGCTTTGGTGAGATGAGACCAAGATAGAGCTTTTTGGCAAAAAACACTCGAAGTGGGTCTGGCGGAACACAAAAGATGAGTATGCAGAAAAGCACCTCATGCCCACTGTGAAGTATGGGGGAGGATCGGTGATGCTGTTGGCCTGTTTCTCTTCCAGAGGCCCAGGGAACCTTGTTAGGGTGCAGGGCATCATGAATGCTTTGAAATACCAGGTCATTTTAAATCAAAATCTGGTGGCCTCTGCCAAAAGCTGAAGATGGGTCGTCACTGGGTCTTTCAGCAAGATAATGACCCTAAACATGTGGCCAAATCTACACAGAAATGGCTCACCAGACACATAATCAAGCTCTTCCCATGGCCATCTCAGTCCCCAGACCTCAACTCCATTGAAAACCTGTGGAGTGAGCTGAAGAGGAGAGTGCAGAGGAGAGGACCCAGGTCGCTGGATGATTTAGAGAGAGGAATGGTTGAAGATCCCTCTTTCTGTATTCTTTCATCTTGTGAAACATTATAGGAGAAGATTAGGTGCTGTTTTGTTGGCAAAAGAGGGTTATACAAAGTATTAACATCAGGGGTGCTAATAAATGTGGCACACATGATTTGATGTAAACGAATTATTTCTTAATGTGGGATATTTTCCCCACTGAATAAATGCACTTGAAATAAAGGTTGGATTTTCCTCTTTTTTTCATTGTAGTCCTTTATTATTTAGAAAAAAAACAGAATTTATTAGAAGTTGAAGAACACATCTTAACCAGGGGTGCCAATAATTATGGTGGACGCTGTATCTGTAATTCAATGCTCCACACACACCTCTGTTCAAGAAAATGGACATCTGCCGGGCGCACTGTGGTGGGTGTGGTCAGCAGAGTCAAGTGTACAGTATCCAAAAATTGACCGAGATCAGCTCATGAGCTAAACTAATGAAACCAAGGGCAAAATATTCAGTACCACCACAGACTGTATAAAAAGATGGATAAAGCAACTGTGACATCATCTCTTGGTTTCAGCATACTATTTAAGAAGCCTCAATTTTGGCAATTTGAGCCGGGCCATTTTGAAACCGGATGTGATTCCTATTGGACGAGAGCATGAATTGAAGATCCAGGGAGGAGCGAGGGGTGGATCAATGGGTGGATCTGACCATATCAGACAAGCTCAGACATATCAGACAAGGACCAGAGGATAGCCACGCCCCAAAGCATGTCTGGCTTTATCCTTTATTCTTGTCTATTTGGGACCATAATTTACAAAAATGAAACTTGCAATAGATACCATAAAATAATGAGAAAAATCATTATTGAAATAATAAATCAGGCTGGAAAGTAGGTCATTTTCTCATAGACTTCTATAAAATTGAACTTCTTTCTGCAACCACCGATGTCGCCATATCTGCTGGCCATTAAATATAATGCAAGTTCAAGAGATTTCTGCATTGGCTTCACTTTTCAGACCCTGGTGCTGCGTCCATCTCTTTATAGTCTATGAATACAACCCCCTGTATAATGAATTGGCAATGCCAGGCATTTTCAGTGGGGGGGGGGGGTACCTCGACCTGGCTTCCACAAATGATCACACCCCCTCACTGACCTTCATCAGCTTGCGAGCCAACAACATGAAACCAAGGGCAAAAGTTCATTTAGGAACCTAAATGATAGTAGATGGTGTGGTGGTGCATTTTTGGGAAGCTGACTATAAATCAAGTTAGACAGTTTTTCTTGACCCTTTGGCCCACTGTGTGGGTGGCATAATCTTGTGTAGCTGTATTCCTCCCAGAAGCATGTTACACATCTTGTGACTGAAGTATTGACCCACAACTGCCATTTCTCAACAAAGTAAATGGGAGTCTATGAAGGTGTTGGGGTGAGGGTCATTAAATAAAAACCATATTAATCCAGTTGAAAAAAGGGGAATGTCTTGTGTACATGTAAAATGTTCACTGTTCATAAAGTGTTAGTTGATCACAGCACTTAGCCTGAGTAGTGTAACTTGTACTTGCGTCATGAATACGTGCCTGCAGAAGTAGGGGAAATGGGCCAGGGTTATGCATGATACGGCGCATACATGTTTTTCCGAAGTTTTCTTTCAAATCCACTTTGGAAATCCCTTCATATCATTGTAAGCTTACTGGGCCCTAAGTGAAAGTCCCCCTTTTGTGCACTCACGCTCTATTCTATTCTATTCTAATGTCCCTTTAAAATTGATTTTTGCACATTTTTCAATCTTAAGGGTCAGGCAAAGTAATGCAAAGAGGTCTGGTTTAATATCTCCCCGACCATTGGAGGTTTGGAGAAAAAGGACCCCTAAAGCTTCCCATGTCCGTTGCTCATGATTTGTGCTAGAAAAATCTGTTGGGTATCTGTTGAAGAAGTGAAAACTGTGGTGGATAAAATCAAATGGAGAGAAGCCACTGGAATTGATGAAAACTCCAACAAAGTGTTGAAGTCTCCATGGTTGTTTAATGCATTTTGTGAATTGTTTCAGTTTTGTTTTGATAGTGGTCCTATTCCTAGACAGTGGGATAAGACAGAAATTCAACCTATCCCCAAATCGATTAAGAATGACCCCATATTGCCACTCGGTTATAGGAGCCTTTTTAATTGTTGAGTATAAACTATACTCTTCACTTTTAAATCGCAGACTTGTGAATTACGTTGAAATGACAGGGTTACGTCTAAATGAACAGAGTAGTACAGAGCATGCATTGATCTCATATACTGTATGTGGCAACTTCCATTATACGTGCATTGATTAAGGAAAGTAAATCTATATTTGTTTGCTTTATTAATTTCCAAAAAGCATTTGACTGGATTAATAGGGAACTCCAATACAGGCTCTTAGAGTTTGGCTTTGATTGCAAGTTTTATTATGCCATTAAGTCTCTTTATCATCCGCCTGTCGCCTGTATTCAGGTGAATCAATATACAGCTGGATGGTTTCCTCAAAAATTTGGTGTAAAGCAGGGAGGTGTTTTATCTCCAATAGCGTTTTATGTTAATGATTTAGCCCTAAAAATGAAAGCTTCTGGTCGAGGAAGCTTTAAGTTGAGGATTTGACCTTGGGCGTACTATTGTATGCAGATGACATAACTTTACTCGCATAACAAGAAAGTGATTTGCAGATTATGTTGAACATTGTGAAGAAATGGAGGCAAATGGTAAATAAAGACAAAACACAAATAGTACATTTTAGGCAAAAATCTCTGAAGAGATGTACATTTGTTTTTAATTTTGGCACAAGTCTTGTCACATAATGATCAATATAAATATCTTGGGCTAACACTATAAACCCATGACATATAGCGATGTTCATAATTACCTTCTTTGTGATCATACAGAATGAAAGAAAGACTTTTTTTAGTCCTTAAAGGAACTCTGCTAAAGTTATGTAAATCTCCCAATATACACGTTTATGGTGAAAATGGAGTGGCTATATCAATGCTGCTCATGAATTCTTTTGTCATGTCAAACCATTAGTCATCAATTTCAATGCAGCCCCAGAGTTGATGAAGCAGAGTACCTTTAGCAAACCACATTTTAAGCATTTACTATCATCCTTTATTCCCATTTTGAAGAGCTGTGATGGCGTATAATGCAGTCCATTTAGAATTTTGAATTGCGTCAATTTATTTTTTGTACAGTAGAATGGCTACCCTGCAGTTTTCCATGTATCAGGAAATATCCTCCTTAGGTTTATTGAGATCTGCAATCCATTTCTTAGCACAGGAATTAAATGCATCAATGGTGCTTTCATTCAATATTGTATGAAAATTCTTCACTATATTTTTATCTAAAAATTGACTAAAAAGTACATTTTCAAATTTGTGAGTACTTGTGCTTAAGGGGTGATCTGGGGTGAAATGGGAAAAATTTGATTATTAAAAATTTTTTTGGGAAAATAATCACTAATTGCTACAAGTATTAAGAACTGAACTCAACTTTTCAATGCAGTCTAATGCATTTTCCATTGATTTCCAAAGGTATTACTTTTTCCATGTTCCTCATGTTAGTGGCTGCCATAACTTTTTTTATTTATCATTGAAAATCAATGAAATTTGGCTGCAGGTACTTTACTTCATTGAAATGCAATGACGTAGGCAGAATTTCCTTATCTGTTACATACTTTGAATATTTCGAGTATTTGTCAGATTCTGCGCAAAATGCCCCAAAATCACAAAAATAAATTGGGCAAAGAATGGCTATGTCATTGCATTTAGATAAGCAATGGCTTTTAAATGATGAAAGAAAAACTGAATTCTATCATAGAGTTAAAGAGGAGTTGGTGCCAGAAGTTTTCTGCATATTTACCCATGGCAACCGGAAAAACGGAAAAATACCAACTTGAATCTTTTTTGGTAGTAATTACATATACTTCTTTAGATTAATTCGGAGTTGTTTCCTGGTGTCATTTTTCATTGAACCCCAGATCACCTCATATATTATTAATGCAAATGCTCTTTTTAGTAGTATGCTGTAAGATAATATAATTTAAATATTCACTTTTAGGGAGTTAATATTCATTTGTTAATTCATAAGGTTTTGAAGCAATTGTTTCGAAATATGTGACGGAGCTTTGTAATACCAGAATATTTCCATTTATTCCATTTCATTACTTCATTATTTAGCAGTATATTTAAATTCTTCCATAATGGCTGATTAATTGAAGAGGTTGTGTTAATTCCAAGTATCTTCATATGTGACTTTATAATATGAAATTTTGCTTTAACTTGACTTGAAACAAACTCCCAAAAGATGTTGTTTAATATAGTACAAGCATTATGGATTGATATTTAAGGTTTATAGAATAAATTCCTCAATGAGTTTGCAGTCTTTTCTCACAGAATGATCAAATAGCTTACTAGCGTATTGACAGCCAAAGGAAAGGTAGTAGTGGAAAAAATTTGAAAGTTGTAAACCACCATTTTTATATGAACTTCATATCCTTCTGTATGAGGGTCAATGACAAATAAGCCTTTTAAAAATGTTTTTTTTAAATAAATCTTTAAAATGTACAGAATACATTTATTTGAAGTTGGAAGAGTGTGTTTAAACAAGTCTTAATGGTTGCACAACATTAACTGGGTTTTTGTTCAGTTTTAGACTGAGTTTGCAATTTCATCAGCCAAAAAATGTCAGGTGGCTCAACCAAAAGTTTCTTAAAAACTTTTTTCCCCTCTTTTTTTCTGAGTGATTTTTTTAGTAAGTATACCTGAGAGTGTCTACTCTGCCCAAAACATTACTGTTTTGCATTTGAGCTGGGTATTAAAAGTAACTTATGGATTTTTTATTGTAGAGGGTGGGTATTTTGGTTTTCCAAACAATTTAACTATTAAACTTATTTGAAAGGTTTTCAATATAAAATTATGCCCCCATATTAATATTATATTATTTCATATTTTAAAGAGGACCTAACATGCTGATCCTTCTTTTAATACATATCAGTAATGTTATAATGTTGGTTGTCCATGCTCAACCTCTGAAAAGTTTCTAAACATAAGATACAGGGATTTTGCCGTAATCCAAGAGCGTGATTTCCTCTCTGAACAGCTCCTCCCAAGATCTGGGTAAAACCTGACGTCAGGTTGTGCCGTCCAATTAGTACAGACCTAGCCTGAGCCAACCACTGCACTGCACCTGCCCACACCGAAGACTATTCTAGCAGGCACTAACAACGGCAGATCATACTATGCCTCAGTAGCGTTGACACTTTTGGAAATACAAAAGAAGAACCGCAAACCATTTGAGATGCAATTTTGTTATTATCTCTCACAAAGCTACTTGTCTGTTTACTTTTGAACGCAAAGAAAAACAAATATTTCTCTTCCTAAAGACGATGCCACCAGAAATCAGTGGGTAGCTTTTTTTGTTTTGCTGGCAGCAAACGGCCACGGCCAAAGGGAACGTTTGCTGCTTGTGCTCAGCATTTCACCAAAGACAGCTTTGTAAATAAAGGTTAATTCAACATAGGTTAAGCGTTTCAGCTGCTTCGCAAACCTGAAGCAGTTGCATCGATCAAGCGCTGGGAGCCACAAGCTGTAAGTAACCATATAACAGCAAACAATGTAAGTGAACTTAACGTGTCATGAGTGGCTAGTAGGACCGCTAACGATAGTTAGCACTAACAACTGGCCTCAAATGCAGGCTTTGTAAAATATCTGAAGATAAAGCCTGTATCGGTCGCGACTGTCCGTGACTCTCAGACACAAGCTGTAAGTTGCTTTTACTGCATAAGCCAACCTGACGTGATAGCCAGTTGATTGTGGCTGTAGCACAGCGGCTAACGCAGCCAAGCTGCTGTTGCTAATGTTTGTGTCCTAAATATGCAAGAGTGATAACGGGAAATTCTACAGAAGGTGTGTGAACATAAACCTCATTTGAATCTAACTTTTGTTCTTGTTTATAATTTGGATGCTTGGTACAACTGTTCACAGTAACAGAACTTGCTGTCTGTAAAACCTGTATTGCAAGGGTTTGTCTCTGTGGTTATGACCGCTCGGTTACCAGCTACTGCATGTTACTTTGTGTCGTGCTAATTAAAAATGCTCCTGGCTAAATTATATGCAGCAATTCTGATCGGTATGCTTGTGTTACTTGGGTAAGCATCAATGTGGCAGTTTCATCATAACATTGCCCGATTGTAGCCACTACAGTTGAAGCTAAACGGAGAGGTGCGGAATGTGTCTCCCGAGTTGGGCTGCAATTAGACCAGCTGAAGATTTTGCAGAGCTTGGGTGCATTTTTGGGTGCTTGGGAAACGATCGCTTTACTTATCCATGACCGGGGTAAGCCTGATACATCTCCAATGGCTGGGCTGCTCTCTGATGCTACCGGTGAAAGCAATAGGGAAGTGCACAGGCTATAAAGTGTCCGGTATAACAAACGATTTATTGCCATGGATTGGATCGATTCGCTAGCTCCACATAAACAACAGTTCACGCAGACGGAACTTACCATCTGTAAAACCTGTATTATGTTCATGACATAACCGGAGCTCCATCTAGCTCTCGCGCACCTCTCCATAACTCGCTCAATTTCCGTGAGGAAAAGCTGGTCATTCCGTAGCAATAAGTAAACCATTACCACAGGCAATTTCCAAAAAGGCCATTTAGCTTGGAGCTTTCGCCCCTCCGTCACATACCAGCGCGGAAGCTGTTCGTTTCTCCATGCTAACAACACACCACAGCTATGCACACGAACAAGTAGGTCCTAATACACACTGAAGCAGTCCATAAGCTGTTGGTCCACTTTTAGCTGCTCCTCACTGTCCATGATTCCCTCTAAACTCAGACCCAGCAGATTTCTACATTCTCCGGTCTACACTTGGGTATGTCGCCCCATTCTACAAATGTGTCTGTATGTTGTGGATTCTAGCTTTCCCTGCATCCTAGCTAGTAGAAGAACCGCTGTACTCACCGGTAGCAAACTGTAGCTGATAGCAAAGTTGAGCTTGCGCTGCCAGATTTTTGCACTGCTTCCTCTACTTTCTCTGCTGCGTTTATTAGAACAAGTTCATTTCATTAGATCTATATTCAAGTATAACTTTAGATTGCGAAATTTGCCCGCTGCTTCGTTATCAGATGGCGCCCATGTCTCTCGTTTCATTCTGGGGAAGCAGACTCCATGGCAAACTCAGAAAACTGCGTTTTGCAGTCTCTTGTCGCCCTCCACAGAGCTGGCCAGTCAGAAGAAAGAGGGCACATGGGGAGTGGGGGCCATAGCGGAAGAAACACCCCAATGAGGCGTTTCAGGCAGAGACTACAATAAACTACAAATGGGGTTTTTTGAGAATGGCAGAATGAGTGAAATAAGTTCCCTTTTTTACTTTGCGCCATCAGGAGTACTCTAGGGGTAGTCAAAGACCAAAATATAAACTTGGAAAAATAGCAAATTAGGTCCCCTTTAAATTACATATTTAGTACATTTCACTTAGGGGTCTATTCTCCCATGCGCTTAAGTCGAAAAAAGCGCGTAGCTACGCGCTTTGCAGCCTACGCGTATTCTCCCCTCGACTTAAGTCTGTGCATTACGCGCCTTGAAGGCACTTACGCGCTTGGGGCGGAGCAAGGCCAAAATCGGGGCGTTTCCGGGCGTTTCTCATGCAAATAACACTTACGCGTATTCTCCCCCTGGCTTACGCGCTTTTTCTGTTAAGCGCTTTTGAGGGCTGTATTAAGGTCAAGCGCCAACATTAGGCGAAATTGAATATTGCGTTTGATGTCGGTGATAGGCCGAATTTTAACATTACTTTTATTTTATTTAACATGGTAAAGGTTGAGACATTTAATATTCGATTGTTCTTCCTTATTTCTAAACTACATTTCACAAAGCCATGATAATTTATCAAACGAAATCATCACATGATATTACGCATCAGCCTCTTCTCCAATCAGTTAAATTACAAACACAAAACTATTAATTAATACGAGTATACATAAGACCATCATTCTACCATGCCCTCAAAATCTAAAGCCAAAATGCCAGTCCTGCATTTGCTTGCACTCATGCGTGATTGGGAAAGAGTAAGAGGAGCGCGCCGAGCTTGAAGACGAACACGCATATATCGGCTTCGTTTGGACATCCTGGGACAAACAAACATCGAGTGCATCCAGCGCTTTCGTCTGGACCTTGCATGAGGCAATCATCTATCTTTGCCGACTTCTGGATGAACAACTATCCAGCCGCAGCAATTATCCACGAAACATACCCGTGGTCATCAACGTCAGAACTGCGCTGTCGCTTCTAGCATCTGGGTCGTTTCAGAGAGTGGCTGGTGATGTCAAGGTGTCTGACGCAGTTCGTTGGCGCTTCAAGTTATTCTCCATGCACTTCCACTGCAGAAAGAGTGGATGACATCCCCTCCTCCTGTGCAGTGAAATGCACAGGGGATGATGGTTGCCCACTGTTGCGTGTACAGTTCTCCAGAGAACCTGGCTTTTACAGCGCCCCGCAGATCTCTCCATTTATGCTTTATATCGGGGATACTGCGCTTACATCTCACCACCGAAGCCACATCCAGAACGATTCGCAGCTTAATTCCTCGGATCAGCCTTCATTGCTTGCTTGCCATACAACACCAACATCTGTGAAATTTGGTTTTCGGCTTTGGCTCGACGTCGCCATCATTGTCTTCCATGTTCTATTAACTAATGCGACTGCCCTATATGTTCGTGATAATCTAAAAATTTGTGATATTCTCACGAGTGAGGGGATTGATTTTCTAATTGAGGATATCTGAATTAACTAACTCGAGTCCTAGTAATTTTTTCCATTGGTAATACTGTGTAATTTAATGTGTGAATAAAGATAGGCCTATTATTAAATAGGCTACTCTAGATTGAGCCCTACCCTGGCAAATACCAGAGCACTATCCATTTGTTAATCAATTATAGCCTATAAAGAATAGCTGACATGGAAAGAATCGTTATCAGTAAATGGGATAATTGATTATAATAAAGTATTAGTGTCAAGTTCAAGTGAATGTGTTGCTCAAATCAAATAGGATGATAGGCTATGGTTAAGGAATTCCGTCATTACTGAGGCGGTTTCGGGGCGGGGAGATGACCGCGTGCGGGGTAAGAATCCTTGTTAAAGCGTTTCCATGTCCTTTAGGCCTAGTTGCAAACCTGACATCGGAGTAGTTTTCAAGTGCGCAATTTCTAAATGAGATCATATAAACTGTCTTTGATTGTCTTTGTGTGACTAGAATGTTCCCTTTGTCTTCTTCCCTGTCTTCCACGGAACATACAGGCTGGTGTAGGAGGGGCACATTTTCAATGATCTGATTTCGCTGATTGAGAAGCGCTAAATTCTTTATTTATTACTTCATTATCGCGGCAATTTGTTTGTATGCATAGCTTTAATGCCATGGTGGCTAGAGTAAGAAATAACAAGTGTTTGTCACCAACATATCCCCCGCCGCCGCAATTTTATGTGTCCGTACGGACGGAGCCCAATGCTATATCCCCCGCTTCGCGCTAATCGCCCGGCGGGGATAAATAAAGAGATGTCTGAATTACGTCTTGTACTTGGTACGGCCTCCTATTACAGCGGCATACAAAAACCTCGTATCTTCACAATGACAAACTTCACAGGAAAATAAAAAATAAATATAAAATAAAATAATAATAATAATAATTATTATAATACAAATGGATAAATATAGTTTTAAATAAAAATGTTTAATTTTGCATGGAAGAATAGTGGACATACGAGTTTTCGTTTCTTATCAGTTTGGAGATACGAGGTTTTATCAGCAGGCCGACGATATTCAAATTTAAAGTCTGGTTTGCGTTTTCCATGGACCACAAATGCGTTTTCATTGTTAATCAGAAAATCCTTTTTCCATGTTTTCCTGATAGCCATAATCAATGAGCTTTGAACAGAGTCTGCCTCTCTTTTGGATCAGTCACACCTCTTTCTTAAGGCCGCCCACATTCTGAAGTTAAGCGCTGTGGGCGTGATCGAAGCGAGTCGGGGAGAATACGCGTAACTCAAATGCGCTTAACTCGAAGCGCGTAAAAAAAGACTTAACGCGCGAATGGGAGAATAGACCCCTTAGTGCCAACTTGCTTGGACGGTTCGCCACCTGACAATTTGAGGGTTTGAGATGGCAAAACATAAAATATATATCATTTTTATGATAAATTGGAAATATGTTCAAATTTAACAGATTTTGTAGAATAAAATGGTGCTAATTATGAATCATTCAAAATTATTTTAAATCAAAGTGTGCACTCTGACAATGTCACGTCATTGACCCATGAGCATCTTGCCTATTCCCATACCAAATAAAGGTTGAAATTAATTAATGTTGGGTTTTAAACCAAGAATTCTGTATTGTGATGGGTAAATGGGTATTCTGAAGTATAAGAAATGATCAAATTGGAAAAAACAGCTTTTAGATTGCAGAACAATGAGTCAGAATTTGCTGAAGTTGGGCGTGAGTAAAAGGTTACCTAATATCATTATAAAAGCTGAAGGAGGCTAATTGAGTCCACTATTTTCGTTTCATTTGTTTCATTTGATTTAATTTCTTCCCATTTTATTTATTTATTCTTTTTTGATTTTGTTGTTTTCTGCTATTATCATATTCTCCCTTTCCTGACAATTCTAATAATGGATGCTTATCTCAGTAACTTGATTTCTAATATTTTTCTTATCCTTTTCCTGCAGAAAACTAGAAACCTCCATGAAATTTTATAGATATTTCTATGTTGGGCTGATACTGTTTGAGGGCTACATTGCTATGGTTAAATAGTTTTGATCTCACTGTTTGTTGTTTTAATTGTTGTGTTGCTGTTTGAAATTTTTTCTTCCTAAAAACAAAATACATAGATCACACAGAAACTTACAAACCCATTCACACACAAACGCGCACAGACACACACAAACATATGCACATACATACGCATGTTCTGAAACAGGTTTGTCTTAGTTGTGTTGGTATAACCCTCCCTCTTTGAGGTTTCAAATGATGTGTCTTTTTTCCTTCATCAAAATTTTTGTTATTAAATAAAGTTGACCTCCGGAGAGGGGGGACGGTGGCGGGGCCATTAAAAAAGACATAAAACGATGCTGTTAGTATGTTATCTCTGTCAACAGGTAGAGCATTGATGTCGGTACTGAATAAAGTTAACCCCTTTGCACAGAACCCAATTTAATACTTTATAATTCAAGATTTAAACTTAACAGAGGGGGGAAATGTGGCTCAAGTGAGACAATATACTGGCATATACATATAAATATGTAGCGACACGCTGAGGTACTGGATTTTTAAACTGCTCAAGAATAATGAGCTCAGGCATATCCTCCAATGTCTCCACATCCGACGCAGCACACCAACGATCAAAGTGAGTGGCCAAATCTCGTGTAAACTCAAGATGCGATCTCTCACCCTATTTCCAGTTCCTAAAACGCTGGCGGTAGGCCTCAGGAACTAGTTCATAAACCTTGAGCACAGCAGACTTTACCTTTGCATAAATAACACTGTCAGCAGCACTCAACAACGAAAAGGCCTCCAGCGCCTGACCCGTTAATACACACTGTAGCATGAGTGTCCGATCTGAATCAGGCCAATCTCTGAGATCAGCAATATGCTTAAAGATAGAAAAAAATATCTCAGGATCTCCCTCATTAAATTTAGGCACTAATCTCAAATTTCCCAAAACATCAAATGCTTTTGGAGAAGGGTCACCATATACAACTGGAGCATCAGACAGTACATCACCAGCAAGTTTCCCATCTCTGATTAAATTTAATTTTTGTTGCAGCAAATCCAATTTTGCTTGCTCAGTGCCTTGTCTCAACTTTTCCACAGCCAATGTTTTTTCCATGTCAATTTCTTGTCGTATTTTCTCAAGAGCCAATTGTTTTTCCATGCGCAACACCAGCAATTCCCTTTGTTGTTCTAAAGTTAAACCGGCACCCAGACTAATATGCACAGAGGATAAGTCCCCATTACCATCAGAAGCTGTTCCTAATTTCATAGTGGGTAGATCATGTGCTTTGTTCAGATGAGACCAAGATAGAGCT
The DNA here is from genome assembly GCA_029721435.1 of Gymnothorax reevesii. Lineage (NCBI taxonomy): Eukaryota > Metazoa > Chordata > Actinopteri > Anguilliformes > Muraenidae > Gymnothorax > Gymnothorax reevesii. Next base: position 73,046,847 of record CM056573.1, on the reverse strand, counting down.
TTTTGGCAACAAACACTAAGTGGGTCTGGCGGAACACAAAAGATGAGTATGCAGAAAAGCACCTCATGCCCACTGTGAAGTATGGGGGAGGATCGTGATGCTGTGGGCCTGTTTCTCTTCCAGAGGCCCTGGGAACCTTGTTAGGGTGCAGGGCATCATGAACGCTTTGAAATACCAGGACATTTTAAATCAAAATCTCGTAGCCTCTGACCGAAAGTTGAAGATGGGTCATAACTGGGTCTTTCAGCAAGATAATGACCCTAAACATGTGGCCAAATCTACACAGAAATGGTTCACTAGACACAGAATCAAGCTCCTCCCATGGCCATCTCAGTCCCCAGACCTCAACTCCATTGAAAATCTGTGGAGTGAGCTGAAGAGGAGAGTGCAGAGGAGAGGACCCAGGTCGCTGGATGATTTAGAGAGATTGTGCAAAGAGGAATGGTTGAAGAGCCCTCTTTTTGTATTCTCCCATCTTGTGAAACATTATAGGAGAAGATAAGGTGCTGTTTTGTTGGCAAAAGGGGGTTGTTCAAAGTATTGACATCAGGGGTGCTAATAATTGTGGCACACATGATTTGATGTAAAAAATTATTTCTTAATGTAAGATGTTTTTTCCCACTGAATAAATGCACTTGAATTAAAGGTTGGATTTTCCTCTTTTTTTTCATTGTGGTCCTATATTATAAAAAAAAACTGAATTTATAAGAAGCTACAGGACTCATCTTAACCAGGGGTGCCTATAATTATGGAGGGCGCTGTATATCTGGTTTGCTCCATCATCTGCATATAGCTGACCGGTTGAGTGTGAGCATATGAGGGGGATATCATTAATAAAAATGGAAAAGAGAGGTGGACCCAGCATTGAGCCCTGAGGTTCTCCTGTTTGTTGAGTAAATAAATTGAATTTTTGACCTTGAATAACTACACACTGCTTTCTGTTAAATAAAGGACCAGTGTGTAATATTTGGCATAGTTTACTGGCAAAATCTGAATATACTACCGATTAATATGTTATTATAAGTGCATAATCACAATAAAATAAAATTTGTTCGGTTTTCGTAGCCTTATAATTATGCGTTTATACAAGTGCTGGTCAACGAATTAGAATAATTTGAAAAAGTGCAATCGTAAAATTTTTAAATGCATTTTTTGTGCAGAAAGCAAATCAGGTGTTCACCGCGCCTGTCCTACTTGTTAGAGTAATCACAGAACTCGCTACCTGTAAAAAATTTGCTCAGCTGAGCTTTCCAAAAGGCCCTTTTAGGCCATTTAACTGTGACACTGTTGTTTCATTGAATTAGAATAATGGAGAAACCGTTTCACTGAATTAGAATAATTTTTATTATAATTAGAATCATCACTTTCTCAGTATTTTGTGGCTGCCCCCTTGGCTTGTATGACTGCCTGAAGTCTCCGCGGCATCGATTTGACCAGCTTGTCGCAAGTTTCTGCACTCACTGCTTCCCAGGCTGTGGCGATGTTCTGCTTCAGTTGGTCCAGCGTAGTCGGCCTTCTATCGCGAATTTTCCGCTTGACGATGGCCCAAAGGTTTTCAATGACATTGAGGTCAGGCTAGTTGGCCAGCCATGCCAAAACTTCAAGCTGTTTTTCAGCGAACCAATCTTTGGTCGACTTTGCCGCATGAGCCGGTGCAAGATCCTGTTGAAATATGAGGTCTTCTTCGCCGAACTGTTCCTCAACAATCGGAATCAGGAACGTTTCCAGAACATGTTGGTATACGGCAGCATTGACAGTCTTCTTGAGGGAGCAGAGTTTCCCTACACCCCGAGCGGACATGCATACCCAGACCATAACGCTCTGGGGAAACTTGACGGATCTTTTCACGGCCTCGTGGTTGTAGGTTTCGCCAGACACAAGGACCTTGGTCACCGAAGGAGATGCAAGAGCGTAATTCGTCACTGAAGACCACTTTCTGTCAGTCTTCAGCAGTCCATTCGCGGTATTCTTTGGCCCACTTCAGCCATTTCTCCGTTTGTTTCTTGTTCAGCATTGGTTTTACGGCTGGAACGCGAGATTTGAAGCAGAGTTCGCGCAGACGACGGTAAGTGGTTGATCTCGAGACGTTAGTGCTGGTCTGCTCGTTCCACAAGTCGCTGAGCTCGAAAGTGGACTTGAACCAGTTGCTGACTGCGATCTTACTTTGTTGTCGCAAGCAGAAGTTTTTCGGACGCCGGAACAGTTGGTGTGCTTGCTCCAGTCTTTCTTGAGAGCTTTGCAGACGAAAGACTGGCTGATGCCGAGCTGCTCAGCAATTTTAGTTTGGGTCGAGCCTTGTTGGGGAAGGGTTGAATTTGAGCCACTATTCCGGTTGAGAGGTTGTGCTGCTTACCCATGATTGATTTTACAACTTAGAAATTCTACTCAACCCTGACTTTATACTGCACAGTGAACACTCTTCACAGAAAACAAAAATTCAAGCACTTATTCTAATTCAATGAAACAACAGTGTCACAGTTAAATGGCCTAAATGGGCCTTTTGGAAAGCTCAGCTGAGCAAATTTTTTACAGGTAGCGAGTTCAGTGATTACTCTAACAAGTAGGACAGGCGCAGTGAACACCTGATTTGCTTTCTGCACAAAAAATGCATTAAAAAAAATGTAACAATTGCACTATTTCAAATTATTCTAATTCGTTGACCAGCACCTGTATATACATATAGCAAGGGCCTTGCTTTACAGACGTCGCCATCTTGCACCGCCATGTTGGTACGGCAGCCCGACTGGACAATCCAGCCAGCTAGAGTACACGTTGCGCGTGTATGAATCCCAGTAGTGGAAAACGTCATTTCCGCAAAATTGTTTTGGTCCTCGAAGACTACTGTCTTTTTACCGACGGGAGGGGTGAGCATGAGTGAGCGAGTAAGCGCTGCAGTCTTGAATGTGAATGCTGGATGTCACCGTTTCCCCCCTATTTTGCACACTGGTCCTTTAAGAAAGAACTGAACTATAATAGTGCAAATATAACATAACATGAATGGCAAGAACAGGCCGTTCAGCCCAACTGAGCTCCCCAGTTTCTTTATACTATTGTGAATATATCCCTTCAGATACTCCATGACACAATGGTATCTAGCTTAAGTCAAGCCTGCTCTTGAAAACCCCCAAGGTCTCTGCCTTAACACTATGGTCAGGCAAGCTATTCCACTTAAGAAATTACTCTTTGGGTGAAGAAATATTTCCGAATATCAGAGCTAAATTTACCTTTGATCTACTTCCATTTGTGACCCTGAGTTCTACTCACAACACTTGGTCGAAGGAATCCTACATAATCACTTTGTTAATCCTTTTAACATATTTAAAGATCTCAATCAAATCACCCCTGAGTCACCTTTTCCTAAGACTAAAGAGATTAAGGATCTTCAGCCTCTTCTCGTAGCTTTCATCTTTTATACCTGGAATAAGTGGTATTAGTGCGAATATAAGTGGAATTAGTGGCTCTTCTCTGAACTTTCTCTAGAGCCTCTATATCTTTCTTAAAGTATGGTCCCCAGAACAGTACACAATACTCCAGATGTGGTCTGACGAACGTGTTGTACAAAAGAAGCATCACCTCCTTAGATTTGTACTCAATACTTTTGGCAATGTATCCCAGCATCCAATTAAAAGTACTTGAAACATACCCTGAAAATTTCATTCAAATTGTCTGATAGGGAACGCTATAAATGCAAAACAAAGCAGCATGGTATAACACAAATCAGACAATAAATCAGCAATTGTTTGTCCTATAGCCACAAAACTCACAGGATATATTCATTTAAGTACCTGAAACATACCCAGAAAATTTCATTCAAATTGGCTGATAGGGGGCAGTATAAATGCAAAACAAAGCAATGTGATATGAGAAAAAGCAGACTATAAATCAGGGGTGGGCAATCACGGTCCTGGAGGGCCGGTGTGTATGCAGGTTTTTATTCCTATCAATTACCCTGACTAATTGAGTTAATTGATTGCATGCACAAATATAGATTTTCGCAATGATTCGATCAAAGGAAAATGTTTTATGAAGGGAGACAAGACTAGTCTTTGTAGTTTCATGATAATTTAAAGAAATGCGCATGAAACGTCAGATTTAATAAATGGTTTGGCTAATTGAGACAATCAACTAATTAAAGACCAGACGTTGGTGTGAAAACCAGGGACAGATACGGCCCTCGCTGCCCTCCTCTGCTATAAATCATAGTTTTCCCAATCATTACAAAACTCACAGCATATATCCACATAAAAAACTGAAACATAGCCTGAAAGTTTCAATCAGATCAACCAGTAGGGGGTGCCATAAATGCACGAAATAGCCAAACATATCACAAATCAGACTATACATCATAAGTTGTTGGTCAAATCATTACACTGGCAAAATAGGTCCACAAAAATACATGCAACATACTCTTAAAGTGGTTTTTGTCCTCTGCTGCCACGGTGGCGAGCAGAGCGGGGGACATAGTATTCAGCTCCATCCGGCCGTCCGTCATGTCCCGTTTCTTCTGAACGCGATATCTCAAGATCTATTTGACCGATTCCATTCATCTTTGGTGTTAAGGTATATTATTGTGATTCGCTGACCCCAGTAGATTTCCGTGACCGTGGCATTATTCTCAAGGTCATTACGATCATTTGACACTTACAAATTCCTTGTCAACATGATGGGCTCTAATTTCCTGGCGCAGCGCAGGTGGCGTAGCGAGGCGCAGCCCGCACAGTGGTAATTTCGTGAGGTGCGCAGCCTTCGAAGGTGCGCCGAGATGGGTGTGGCGGTGTAGTAGGGGGAGGTGTCACATATTCATCAAGACGCAGTGACTATTTCGAAGAAAAAGTCTCCGCTGGAGTTGCGCAGAAAACTCGCCAGCTCCAACCTGGCTTAATTTCTGTGCAGTGGTAATTTGACTGACCGGCGCAGAGTGCGCACACGTCACCGAAATCTCACAGGCAGGTTTACAGAATGTCAGGCACATTTCAATGCAAGAAATAATTACAGGAAGCACTATTTATTGTAACTATCTGAATAAGGACATAAATTATAGTATCTATATCGATTTTCCTGATGTCAGGCGGTTGCCACGCGTAATGGAAATTTGACCTGGCTTAATCAACGCAACTGAATCTGTGATGCAAACTAACAACTTCACATCTTTCTCAGCCAACCACAAACTGTATAATATATATATATATATATATATATATATATATCTCGAATGCTTGCGTTCTATGCTCACTAAAGCCGCTTGCACACTGGACGCAAAACAAATTTTTCGCACGACTGATTACAGGCAAAGTCAATGCAAAGACGCGATAGTCGGACAGGGTTTTAATATAGCTCCGTGTCCGAGAGTCATAAAAGTTCTAATTTTTCCGAGTATTCCAGGAATTATTAGACGTGCAAACTTGGCTATGTTTGTGTTCGGCCTTCACAAAATGCAAATTGATAGCTATCGACTTTTCTTGGTCTTTTTAGCCTATTCATCTGTTTTCTTCCGTTGAAGATGGACATCAGTATTTATTCGGTCTTTCTTCTGAAAATTAGTCAGATGGATCGACCAGATTCACGCTTTATTTCCACAGCAGAGATAAAATAGTGCGTGAGCAAATCAATTCCATGACCACTGACAGAGTGAAGAAATCATCGCATGCACGATCAAGACTGTCCGACACGAAATGCAAATTACTCCATGTCCAGCAGCCAGCAAAAAGTAATAGTATTGATATGAGAAAAGATTTATAACGAAATAAAGAATAGAAATATATCAGCAACAAACCGGATATCAAACAAAGATGGCCTGCCAATAAATAAATCGCAGTGTTCATTGGATGCTCTGTTGTTAAAATGTTTCTTTTTATTCTTTATTTCATTATCAATCTGTTCTAATCGTCCTTTTTTTTGGCTGTCAGACATGGAGGCATTGTACATTGTCTCACGCCAATGTCTACTCGCTTTATTGAGCAGAGCTTAAACAGAAACACTGATTGAAATTCTCGGTACTCATCTTGAAGAACTGAACCCTCTTATCAAACATTCACGTGTAATATCTAAAAGAGTCAGTAGATTTGAAGAAATTAAAAACAATAATAGACTGTCGGACGCCGCAATTTATTAAAACCCTGTCAGGCCTTTGGACACAAGACGCAATCTGTCGAGCGAAAAATTCGTTTCGCGTCCAGTGTGCAAGCGGCTTAATACTAGGCTACTATTATTGTCCCTTATGTTTTATCGTCTTTAGTGGGGGAAAGGAATACAGCCCGATTGCTATGATCTCGTACTGAGTTAAGATCACATATTGAAAATAAATGTGTAACGTATCTTGCTTTGTTGTATATGCATGTTAATCCTAAAATTTTAAGCAGCAACAGTTTGTAATAATAGGAACACGCTATACATCGTTTCTCTGGCCAGTGAGCAAGATTTGACTCGGCTGTGTCGCCTTCTATATTCCAACACATTAAAGGTGAGGTGAGGAGCTCATTTGACTGGTGAAGATTTGACTCGGCTGTGTTATACCCAAACTTCTTTGCCAACTTGCGCCGGAAGGAGGGGCAGAGGCGGGACAGAGGAGTACTTGCGCCAGGCTACGCCGGGCATGAAATTGCCACATACGCCTGGAAACACCCCGTTGGCGCGGCGCACTCCCCATGCGCCACACCTGCGCCGCGCCTGGTCTACGAAATTAGAGCCCGATATCTCAAGAACGTTTCGACTGATTCCATTCATCTTTGGTGTTAAGGTGCATTTGGGGAGAAAACACAGCCTGCTCGATTTACGTGACCTTGCTATTATTCTCAAGGTTATTACGAACATTTGACCACTTACAAACACCTTGTCAACATGATATCTCAAGAACTTTTCGACCAATTCCATTCATCTTTGGTGTCAAGGTGTATTAGGGGTGGGGGATATAGTATTCAGCTCCATCTGTCTGTCCCATCCCGTTTGTTGCGAACACGATATCTCCAGAACGGTTTGACCCATTCCATTCATTTTTGGGAAACAGGAGATTCTAAGCTTCAAAATGGTACCACAATTGTCTCATCTGGATAGAAATACAGCTGTTTAAAAGAGAAAAATTCTGACACGTGACAATTCCACCTTTTTGGGTTCCTACTTCATGACTAAGACCAAATAGGTAAACAGAAATTGGCAGTCATTTACTTTGGCTAGCCAGCACCTTAAAGGGTTAATTTGGGTTTTTGAAGTGAGTTTTTGTGCAGTACTTATTCACTGTCAGTGTACTACGTAGCTACTATTGGCAATCGAAATGCCCCCAGTTTGGAGAAGCAGGCTGGAGCACAAGTGTTCTGTCGTTATGTGCTATCAATCGAGATGAGCTACTTAGTTTCCATATTTGGGATTAATCTCAGTCACTGATGTGAATATTTCAACATTCTTGTTCTCAATTTATTAATTAGCTGCTGATAGAAAGGAGACAACAGCAGACACTTTGATCCTTTTGGACTGTAGTTTATTTCCACAGTGACAGATGATAAAGGAATTTTGCAAGCATTTTAACTTATTTTCTTTACTCAAGTGATACAGAAACTGGTGAAAAGACACCAATATGACTTAGATTTTCTTTACAATAACTGTTAGGGGGGAAAATAATACTGTGTTATAAGAAGAAGATAACAGAAACTTATGACAAATCTGAGTGATAGTTCCGGCACTATTGTCATTTTTATTATTTTTAGACTGTATAAAGCCATCATCACTTATAGGAGGAGACAGCACCTCGGCAAAGTACATTTCAGCAGAAAGATAGACATGAAGTGTCGAAAACACATAGTTTTATAAATTTTAATTTGCTAATGATCCAGTGTGACTTAAACCAGCGAGTCTTCAAATTGGCTTCAATACCAGGGAGCAGACATTTTCACTTCGGGAATCTTCTGATTTTAAATTTGATCTTCGTAACCTCACCTTTAAAAATGCTTAATAACCTTAACCTCTCACAGTTTACCTCTACCGACTAGCCACAGATGCTCAGAGTAATTGGTAAAAACCGACGACAGTATAATTTACTTTTGATAGCATTGTGCATTTAGATTTGATAGCATTTTATGCATTGCACCACAAAATTATGAGGCGTCTTCTGCGCGTAAATGACGACGTAAAATATCAATGTGCCTTTATAATTTCAGCACTCATTAAGCACCACAGATTTGTGGAAATTAGTTTGCGAGGCTGTGGGAATCCGTTCTTTAATTTGAATGTTGTCACAGTTAAAGGGCCCTGCAAGGTTGCACAGCTGTGTGACAATCCCAAGGACGGCAAAAATACATGCTGCAAAGTCAGCGAAAGTTTTGGATTTACAATGCCATATCAATTGTATAAATGTAGGCAATGGGAATTCACTTTTCATTACTATTTCTAATTATAGATCATGTATTGGTCTTGGTCGCTCTGTCGATTGTTTGATTGTTAATCAGGCCAGCTTAAATAAAAATAGCTTGCGGGCAGCCAAGCCGTAAAGTGAGAGTTTACCAAAGGCCATTTGAACTACTCCATGGCCCGGATGAAAGGAAAGAGAACAACTGACATCACATAAGGGAATAACTGAAGCATATGCACCACAGCACTGGCATTTGATTAGATAATGCGTTCGGAATGCACACTCACCTATTCTATAGGGCACTGCATAGTGATGTTTTACATTGAAAACAATATAGACAGTGAGAGAGCGAGGGGACAATTGTGCATTCCGAACACAGCCTTAGATTCCCCAAGTAAAAATGTCTGCCCCCTGGTAGTGACGCCGATTTGAAGACTTTCCGGTTTAAAAATGCGTCGCACTGGATCATTGCCAAATTAAAATTTATAAAACTAAGTGTTTTAGACACTTCGAGAACTCTATTTTCCGCTGAAATATACTTTGCCGAGGTGCTGTCTCCTCCTTTAAGGATCTGATTCTCCACTTTTCTGCTCATAAAATCAGGTTAAATAGTTACATAAAGTCATTTAACTTTCATGGTAAATGCAGAGGCAAAAAAAAAAAAAACAATTTCCTGTCATTGATAACTTTCCCTCAAAGCGAAGTATTCACTGATCAGTTTTTTAATCGACACAATATAGTACACCGAAGCTTCCACATAACAGATGACATCAAATTAAATAGGTTGGATATCGTACCACATCCTCTCAGTTCAGTACTCTGGGAAAGAAGGGTCAATCTTCTGAGCCCATGCCATTAGGCCCCCAGTGATATCCTTGGCAATGATAGGCTCTCCCTCCAAACTGGCCATTTGCTGGAGAATTTGGACCGCCAACTGGGAGTCATTACCCATCTTGCAAATCACATACACTGCAAGCGAAGCAAAACCAGAAAAACAAGAGGTTACAAAGGGCTTTTGAGGTGGGGGGTCAGGGTAATCCTATTAAGATACTAGTTTCTAAAGAATGGATGAATCAAGCAGCCACAACACATAGTGTAGATGTACAGCCCTGTTTCTAAAAACGTTGAGATGCTGTGTTGAATGTAAATAAAAACCCTATATTTAATTTGAAACAGAGCAAAGATTATGTATCAAATGTTGACTGATAAATTTCGTTGGTTTTTTTTTTTTTTTTTTTTGGAAAAATGTCTGGTCATTTTGAATTTGATTACAACGACATGTATTTAGAAAGCTGGGACAGGAAGATAAAAGACTGAAAGAATTGCATGATACTAAAAATAGCCGACTAGCACAATATCTCCTCACTAATTAGATTTAGCAACACGTCAGCAAGATGATTGGGCGTAAAAAGTCTTTCATAAGTAAATGTGGTGAGGGCTTAGCCACTCTACGAAAGACTGCATGGGGAAATACCGTATACGACCTAATAATCGCCCACGTGCAAATCGTGTTACCTCGTGTTGCGGTGACACAGACGCAAAAACGAGCTTCGGTATGTCTTTGTATGTATAGATATCTGATGTCAATAATGATGTGGGGGAAGAAATAGCAGACGATCTTTGGCACAGAGATATAAAAAAATGGGCCTTGCTGAAGCGGGCAATAACCCTCAGCCCCGAAGGTCACTGCTGCGAGGTCAAAGGTCAAACTGGGACAAAACCTCGAAAAGGCACAACTGCCCCCCATGGGGAGTCCCATTGGCAGCCTCCTGCCCACCGAAGGGACGACAATACCTCTCGTGCCTGTGTCAGGCTGAGGGGTAAAAACTAGAGTGGACAACAACATTGGCTGGACCAAAGTGCACACGGCAGAATATCACCCATCTTGTGTTTGCATAAATGTCCAATGAGACGCATGTAAACAGTAAATATGGGTGTCGACAATTTTTTTTTTTTTGGGTGGGGGACTTGTTTTCCGTGTTCTTTTTCTACTTAAAAATGGACACGAGTAAGTAATTGTAAATCAACAATATTTATGCTCCATTATTTGGAAAAGCTAAAGAATAAGCTCTACGATTGCCTTACCCTTTATATTATCGCTCAGTTACCTACGTTTTTGTTTCGTTCAAAGGAAACACGTTCGCATTAAGCTGACCCTGTGAGTCTGACTCAGGTCTATACCTGGAAGAAACTAGTTGTTATGTGCATATATGTATTTATACGTATGCTTTGTGGATTAAGACCGGAACAACTTCATTCTGAAGTATTCACACCTCCTTGTTGGCTTCATTTAGTCCGTCTTTGCCCTGAGACGATGGATAACAGCACAACATTGCGTGTTGCCCCAACTGGGATCAAAGTGGAAGTCTCAAAACAAAAGTATGTAAATGAAACCGCGCCAGTTTCAGTTTCCGTGAATACACTGTTAATAAAAAACGAATAAACTGGAGCCTTTTTTGCAAGGTAATTTAACTGGCAACTTATAGCCAGTTATTTTAACTGTAATTTTACAATAAGTTTAAGACGTGGTTCAGTGTAAACCACGGTTGAATGCGCGCAGGATTCCACTTAGAGTTAAAATAAAATGAAAAGGAGACAATGCGTTAATTTAACGGTTAAATTCAGTCAGTTTATAACTGTGTAGGAAAGCCAAACTGGCCTAGTGCAGATCGGTGCAAAAATAAATAATGGCCTGTTGCAAATGCCTGGTTCTTATAGACGCCTGGGGTCCAAGTCGATTTTGAGAAATAAACGCCCAAGCTACTACATGGTCATCTACGGTAGTTCAACAATTTAAGAATAACAATTAAGCTTCAACTTAATCAACTTAAACTTGCAAAGAATGTGGAGATTTTATCATCTATGGTACATGATATCATTACAAGATTTGTATGCATTTGACAAGCCCAAAATCCAATTTTGAACGGCTGTGATTTTCAGGTCCCCTGGAGGCCCTCCATTAAAAAAGATTCTGGCATTAAAAACAGGATTCTATGGTGGAAATCACAGCATGGACTCAGAAACACTTCTGTAAACCACTGTCAGTAAACACAGTTTGTCATTGTATAAACAAATGCAAGACAAAACTCTCCAATGCAGAGATTAAACCATATATACTGTAAACAAGACACAGAAACAATGCCCTCTTCTCTAAGCCCAAGCTCATTTAAAATGTACTGAGGCAAAGTAGAAAACCGTCCAGTGGTTTGGCTACTCAAAATGTGAAATTCTTTTTGGAAATCATGGATGCCATGTCTTCTAGGCTAAAAAGGAGAGGTGCCATCTGGCTTATAATCAGCAAACAATTCAAAAACCAGCATCCATAATAGTATGGGGGTGGATTAGTACACATGGCATGGGTAATTAATGAATCTGTGAAGACAACGTTAATGGTGAACGATATATACAGGTTTTGGTGCAACACTTACTGCCATCCAGATGCCTTTTTTTAATTAAGATTTCATTGTTTGGATTTTTCCTTTATTTGATCTACAGTGTTCTACAGTGGCGTGTGACAGGAAAGTTGGGGAGAAGACATGCGGCAAATGACCCGAGCCGGAAATCAAACCCGGGTCGCCGCAGGAAGGACACTGCCTTTATGGCGCGCGCGCTTAGACCGACGTCCCACCAGGGCGCCACAGATGTCTTTTTTAAGGGAAGGCCTTGCTCATTTAAGCAACACCATGCCAAACACCATACTCTGCGCATATTACAACAACATGGCTCTATAAAAAAAGAGTCTAGGTGCTAAAGTGGTCTGCCTTCAGTCCAAACCAGTCAACCACCAACAATATTTGGCAAATTATGAAATAAAAAATATGACAAAGGAGGCAGGAAATTATTGAGCAGCTGAAATCCGGCATAAAGAAAAAATGGGAAAACATTTTGCTTTCAAAACTACAACAGTTGGTCTCCTTAGTGCCCAAATGCTTACAGAGCGTCAACGATGTGATGCAACACAGTGGTAGACATGCCCCTCTCAAATAAATCCAACTAATCTTAATATAAGACAAGGCCATCATGAGTAAACACATGCAGGTTTTAAATCATAAAGAGTATATCTTTTATATATATACTCTGCCAAAAAAGAAACTATACATTGTTTATAGCCAACTAACAAATCAAAACCAAAATGTGGCCTATAATGATTAAGAAGAGATAATGATAAGCAGACAGACCTAACCAGGCTGCCGCGTTATATTGAAAGATTTTCAAATTCGTGAACAATTTACATGTCACGTTCTATACGCTTAAACAAAATGTTTTCCACCTTCACTGTTGGTTATTGAGATGCTCAAAAGTAAATAAAATCAAGTTTATGAGTTACATTATTTTAGATTACTCTCGTTCAATTATCCAATAAAAAATGACTCAAATTTGCGGCAAAGATTCGCCTGAACGTTAATGACCAAATCTACGGTGCATTTGACTATTGCCTGCAATGCAAACGTATTCTCTCTCACATTTATGTTCGGTATGCTTCACAAAATGTTTTCCACTTCATGTAGCCTATATTTTTAAGCTCTTAAAACCATGGCCATCTTTGAATACTTCATTTTTTTAAGAAATATCTTTAATAATCCATACAAAATTGCTTGATGAAAGGTGGAATTCAGAGGTCTGCTATTTTTTCAGATTATTGAAATTTTTTCAATCTAACACGGCAACCTGGTTAGGTCCGTCTGCTTCTCATTATCATTTCTTAATCATTATAGGCCACATTTTGATTTTGATTAGTCAGTTGGCTGAATAAATGGCTTGATTGCAAGTCAGGCAAAGTACACGGGAAATGATTTAAGGTGAGCTAATTATGCCAAGGCGAAGGAGGGAGGCTGTCCATCCTAGCTGGTAATTAGTGGACTTCAAATCAATGTTTTCTTCCCGGAAGCATTTCAAATGACCGCATTAGGTATGTGTCATAGAAAAAGTAAAAAGCAAGAAAGTCTGTCTGCCTCATAGTGGCAGTTACTTTTATTGCGCTTCAATTAATCGCGATTTATTAATGCGACAGCCCTAATATATATATCTATATATATCTATATATATATATATATGTGTGTATATATATATATATATATATATATATATATATATATATATATATATATATAAAAAGTTCAAAACCTACATCACCCATGTGAAAAAAACAAATGTCCCCCTTTACCTTTGTAGTACATTGCAATTCTTGTACCGGTTTCGCAAAGACCTCGCAAAAAATTAGCGATGAGAGGGCTTGGCGAAGCGACTGCAACCTTGAAACTTGAGTGAAGCGCGGGATTCAAAAAGCCTTTGCAAACAATCCGCAATAGCGTCCCTTTTAGTGAAGTCGCAGTTCGTGTGTGGCCTCATTTACCCACTATTTTCGAGCCCAGTCTCATCCTGACACATCATATTTTGATGCTGCCTGATAAATGTCGATATACCATGGAAAAGGACACTTTTCCATTAATCGCATGATACATCTTACGACAAATTAAGATGTCTTCATATTGGGATGGTCTCTTTCTAGCAATAAGGCAGCCATCAATACAACCAATGATAATTGGTACTCGCCGACGCCGTTCATCAAAATGCCCCTCCTTTATTTCTTGTTGGCGATCATGCTCGTGCAGGAACTTGAAAAAAAGACATATTTTCCTCATATTTACAGTAAATACACTTGCCACCTGAGATATCAATGCCTGACTGGCCCATTAGATCTCTGCATGTGTTCATGAAATAGCCTGTGAAATAAAACCATGGTGCACACAACACCTGCCAATGAATCACACTGGACCTTTGTGTCGGGCTTTCCAGATTGTCCATAATAAGTTCAAACAATTCAAGGATAACAGGTCTCGATAACCAAAATCGTTTTAGAAGCTTGATGTCACTCAGAGACTATCAGGTGGATCCTATCAGGGATAACTCTTCCTCGGCTGAAAACACAAGCTTCCTCTTCCAGGTTGAGAAACAATGCCATTCTGCAAGCCTCTCTTTACTTTGCAAGCAGTCAGGAGCTCCTGTGAAAAATGGCCAGTTCATGAAGGGATATCGAACTGATTGCAATGGGCTAAATTTAATAAGGGCTCTGTGAAATCACAGTAAAATGTAGAGGGGGCTTGGCGATGAAATGGTGATTTACCGATTTAAGTTAGCTCTTTGCAACCTCTGAGAAATGCATATTCATCGTGAATTACAACTTTGCATGTTCATAAAAATTGGCAAAGTCTTTGTGAAACTGGTCCCTTTTTACCAAGGGTGGCACAACCAAAGATTTGTGAAAATGGGCAGTCTTATTTGGCGAGCCAGCAGTGTTAAGGATCATATTCAATATTTCTCATCATATTCTTCAGTCAATCAATAACCACATTGAATAACCATAATCGATATTCATAATCAGTAACCATATTATGGATGCAGCAGTAACACACACACACGCACACGTACCCATACATATAAAACACACACATTCAAGCAGTTCACACACGCATGAGCAGTGCACAGACACATGCACGCACACATACACATGTACACACACACACACATACATACACAAGCAATTCAATTCACACATGCATGAGCAGCTCACACACACATAAGCAGCAGGCTTCTGTCGCTTTGATTCGTAAGCAGGCTTCTGTTTAGTTGATTTGAAAACATAATCAGATGCGATATTTAAGGGGTGACCTGGGGTTAAATGGGCAAAATATGATTATTTTTCCAAAAAATTTTTTTGAATAAAATATCCTATAATAACCCAGCTTTAATAAACACTAATTGCTACAAGGGTTAAAAACTGAATTCACCTTTTCAATGCTGTCTAATGCATTTTCCATTGATTTCCTGAGGTATTACTTTTTCCACGTTTCTCGTGTTTGTGGCGGCCATAACTTTTTTTATTCATCGAAAATCAATGAAATTTGGGCTGCAGGTACTTCACTTCATTAGAAATGCAATGACAAGGAAATTTTGCCTATCTGTTACATACTTTGAATATTTTGAGTATTCGTCAGATTCTGCGCAAAATAATTTCAAAATTTCAGTAAAATGCCTCCAAATCACAAAACTGATAAATTGGGCAAAGAATGGCTAAGTCATTGCATTTGGATAAGCAATGGCTTTTAAATGATGAAAGAAAAAAAAAAAAAAGTGTGATTCAGTTTGAGTAAAAGAGGAATTGGTGCATATTTGATGAGCTTGCTCGGTTACCATGGCAACCTCATAAACAGAAGAATGCCAACTTGTATCTTTATTGGTGGTTATTACATATACCTCTTCAGATTAATTCTGAGTTGTTTCCTGGTGTCATTTTTCATTTAACCCCAGATCACCCCTTAAATGTATTTAATTTCTGTAGCTTTGATTAAAATTTGCTCTGTAAAATCATTAGTTGTTACTGAAAAACAATCAGTTGAATCATTTATGTTTCTACTTGTATCCTATTCTTTTGACTACATTTTTCAACTCTTGACTGGGACTGCGAGGACTGGGCAGTATGCCTATCGACTGGTAAATTTTTCTTAATGAGGGCATTAAACAACAATTGTCTGTTGAAGATTCTGAATCCGGTAGCTCGTGAGACAGCACATACTTAGCTGGGCGAAAGCTGTAATACGCAGTTTTGGGCCAATGTTCTCAGTTCGATACGCTTTGTTGATGTTTCGCTTTGTAAATAATTTTTTTCCTTTGAGGACATTTTAGGTATTGAAATGCCATCTTAAAATAAACTAGGCCTACGCTCTCTGCGGCTGACAGCAAGGGGTATATCCCCAAAATTCCCCAATCCTCGAAGCCCCCTTTATTACAAAACCCTAAACCAGTGAAGTTGGCACGTTATGTAAATCGTAGATAAAAACAGAATACAATGATTTGCAAATCCTTTTCAACTTATATTCAATTGAATACACTGCAAAGACAAGGGGCTATAATTTCCTGGCGCAGCGCAGGTGGCGTAGCGTGGCGTAGCCCATGCAGTGGTAATTTCGTCCGGCGCAGCCCGCGCAGTGGTAATTTCGTGAGGTGCAACACCGTGCGCAGACGAACGTGCGCCGAGATGAGTGTGGCGGCGTGGTAGGGGGAGGCGTCACTTATTCATCAAGACGCAGTGACAATTTCGTAGAAAAGTCTTTGCTGCAGTTGCGCAGAAAGCTCGCCAGCTCCAACCTGGTTCACTTTCTGTGCAGTGGTAATTTGACTGACCGGCACACAGTGCGCACACGTCACCGAAACCTCACAGGCAGGTTTCCAGAATATCAGGCACATTTCAATACAGTAAATAATTACAGCAACCACTTTTTAATGTAACCATCTGAATCAGCACATAAATTATAGTATCTATATTGAATGTCCTCATGTCAGATCAAAGGCGGTTGGCACGCTTGATGGAAACTCGACCTGACTTAATCAACGCAACTGAATCAATGATGCAAATTAACAACTTCACATCTTTCTCAGCCAACCGCAAACTGCCTCGGCATCAGACAGTGCGTATATAATGCTTGGGTTCTATGCTTGGTAAAGCCGCTTGCGCACTGGACGCGAAACTAATTTTTCGAACGACTGATTACAGTCCAAGTCAATGCAAAGAGCTATCGACTTTTCTTGGTATTTTTATTTTTCTGTTTCCTTCCTTTGAAGATAGACAACAGTCTTTATTCGGTCCTTCTTTTGAAAATTAGTCAGGTGGATCGAACAGGCTCACGTTTTATTTCCACAGCAGAGATAAAATAGTGCTTGCAATCAAAGAGCAAATCAATTCCATGACCATTGACTGTCTGAATAAATTATCGCATGCACGATCAAGACTGTCCGACGCAAAATGCAAAATACTCCATGTCCGGCACCCAGCAAAAAATTAAAGTATTGATATGAGAACAGATTTATAACGGAATAAAGAATAAAAATACAAATACATCACCAACCAACAGAACATCCAAAAAAGATGACCCGCAAATAAAATAATCGCATTGTTCGTTGGATGTTCTGTTGTTAAAATGTTTCTTTTTATTCTTTATTTTGTTATCAATCTGTTCTAATCGTCCTCTTTTTTTTTTTTTTTTTTTTTGGCTGTCAGACACGGAGGCATTGTACATTGTCTTGTGCCAATGTCAACTCGCTTTACTGAGCAGACGTTAAACAGAAACATTGAAATTCTCGGTACTCATCTTGAAGTACTGAGCCCTCTTATCAAAACATTCACGATTAATATCTATAAGAGTCAGTAGATTTGAAGAAATTAAAAACAATAATAGACAGTCAGACACAGAGATATATTAAAACCCTGTCAGACTTTCGGACACAAGACACTGCTTTCAAAGCAATCTGTCGAGCGAAAAATTGGTTTCACGTCCAGTGTGCAAGCGGCTTAATACTTGGCTACTATTGTCACTTAGGTTTTATCGTTTTTAGTGGGGGAAAGGAATACAGCCTGATTGCTATGATCTCGTACTGAGTTAAGATTACATATTGAAAATAAATGTGTGACTTATCTTGCATTGTTGTCCATGCATGTTAATCCCAAAATTTTAAGCAGCAACAGGCTGTAATAATAGGAACACGCTATCCATCGTTTCTCTTGCCAATGAGCAATATTTGACTCGTCTGTGTTATACCCAAACATGCCTTCTTTGCCAACTTGCGCTGGAAGGCGGGGCAGAGGCGGGACAGAGCAGTACTTGCGCCTGGCACGAAATTGCCACATACGACTGGACACACCCCGTTGGCACGGCGCACCCCTCATTCACCGCGCCTTCGCCGCGGCAGCGCCTGGTCTAAGAAATTAGAGCCCAAGATGTTTAATGTTCAAACTGTTCAAATTCTATATATTTTTTTCCCCTTTATCTGATTAAGAAAAAAAACCATTAATTAAAATAATTTAATTTGTTTGAGCTGTGTTTCAGGGAGGCTGAATGATAAGCTGATGTTCAAAATTTGTCTTGAGTGATATCTGCAATTTGTTTAGTTGGAACAAATAAAAAAGCTACATGAACATCCTCTGTGTGCGGAGATTCCATAATTTTTGCCAGGGGTTGAGTGCAGCTTTTATTATTGATATAGTTGCAGTTTTCTTGAGGAACTTATTCAAGTTATTCCTTGAATCTCCATGGTGGTATGATAACAAATAGCCAATTAATCAGTGCCAAAGAAAAAGCCACAGACATTTAAATGAAGACATGATCATCAATAAGAACCAAAATGTTGACATCAATGTGTAATTGCAAGCAAATGGTAATTCATTTATACATGTGTTATACCACATCATAAGATAGGTTACCATAGTAAGATAAAGAATAAATAATAATAAAAAATAGAATAAATACTTAAAAGAAATCATTAATGTGGTGTTCAAGTTAATTTATGCTTGCTTACAGTACTAAATGTTAGGGTGTTTACGGCACTACTTAGTATTGTGATTGAAAAAGAGGCATGTTGCTCAATTGATCGTGGAGATTCAACTAAAAAAAAAACTGAAATGAGAGCAGAAAATCATTACATTTTACACTGAAAATTACTTCCATCCAGGGGTGTCAATCTGGCGCCATGGAGGGCCAAGAGGCTGCAGGTTTTCATTCCAACCAAAATCTCCACCAGGTGACTTCACTGATTGCTCCCTCCTCTCTGCTTGAAGGTGACGTAATCAGTGAAATGGCCTGGTGGAGATTTTGGTTTGGCCCTCCATGGCGCCAGTTTGAAACGTGCATTAGGCCATCTAAGGTGCAGTAGAATGCGCCAAATTGCACCTTCAAAAAAAAACATTTTGCGAGGGAGAATACGTGAGCACCCTCCCACAGGCCGAGTAGCGGTGTGGCACCATATGTAATTCTTAACTGGCTACTTTTTTAAATTAACCTGCTACGTTCATTTCTTGGGAACACTCTGTCTATGGCCATTTAAATTTCAAAATGCAGCAACCAAACAAGCTGTCTTAATAAACAGCTCAGCTTATTCAACTTAGAGAGTAAACATATCCATCATTTGATTGCTAATCAAGCAGAGTAAATGGGAACGGGTTACTTTTCTTAGAGTAGCCTAATTTGTTAATAGGAGATGATTCTGCAGTCCTTTACTTGGCTCCGTACAGCATGTTGCCGAAAAATACTGATGTCAGTCAAGTTTTTTTCCGGGAGCATTTCCCACGCCCTTTGAGGTTTGGCACTTTTGTTCAACCTGCGTCGGGTTAAATGAAGGAAAAGGGAAAGCTCGGATGTTCGCCCTATGGCAGCAGGTGGTGGTGCTACGCCTTGAAAAAAATGCGGTTCATAATTGTTACAGCCCTACACACACACTCATATTGCCAAAAAAAATGGCTAATTCAAGCGTTTAGCCTGGTGTAAGAGCTCTGTAAAGTTCTTTCTAGTCACCATGTAATCATTAATTTGAATGAAAGCAAGAAGGCGACATCGCTCAAGTATCACTTTTTGCACCATTTAACCATTTTCCCCAGAAGTAAAAGTTTAAACTTAACATTATAATGAAACCTCAATGGTCAAAGGCACTCTTCTGAGGGACAGACATACATTATTTGGTCTTTTTGCTACATCAACTATGCATGAGAATTCAAATTTAAAGAAGTCAGTTAACAAATTATAAATAGTTTCAGAGGATTCTGATGAATACGCATGCTTACCTGGAACAGAGGATTGAGATTTTAACTTCCCTTTCATCTCTGCAATTCTCTCCTTCAACAACTGAACATCCTCAGTCTTCCTCTCCTCTAAACTGGCAAGCGGAATGGCTGTCAACTTTATTGGAAAATACAGCAGCATTTCAGTGGAGAAAGGTTTAAATTACTAAAAATAATAATAATAAAAAAAGGACCTAGGGTCCTGTAGCTTACCAGCAAGCAATCTTATAGTGATGATACAAGTTATGAAAAATTTCATGTGAAGTTTGACCTTTCGATCATCGAAGTTCAACGTCAAGATCACGAAATGAAAGTTCACATACATTTATGTTAATTGTAAACTATAAAGGTCACAAAAGGTCAAGTTTGGTCACCAAATGGATGTCATACACCACTTTCTATATGTCTCCAATTCAAACCTTGGCTCTGTGACCATTTTGGTGATACAAGTCATTGTAATTTAACTATGTCAAGTTAGACCTTTGAAGGTCACAGACAGTCAAGTTGAATGTCACCAAATAAAAGTTTCTATGTGACATGTGATATATATATACTTTTTAGTAAAAAAATCATTGAATTTTCACTCTATTACGTTTGACCATCAAAGGTTGTTATGAAGCTCTCACCACATGAAAGTTCAAATATACAGGCACTAGAGAAGTGTGAATGAAAAAAAACCTGAAAATAATTTCAGCCCACTGAGGAGGGAGCACAACAGAAGTTTGCCCCCTCGTGTAAAAACAGCAGGGCTTTGAACCAGAATTTTTTTCCAATTGGTTCATTCTGAACAGAAACAGTTTTTTAACGTTTCCGATTTTGGGTTCCACCCCAAAATTTACGTTCTAGAACCGGTTAGAACCAAAAAAAATTTGTTCCTGAACCGGTTAATATCGTTCCATGTCAGCCGTAAGACTTTAAATAGGAAGGTTTAACATTATCACTTTCAAATGGGCTATTATTTCCTTTATCCCACAACAAAGGCTACAATTCACAAGGCCTATGCTTTATACAAGCTGCATCACTAAGTAATTATATGGCCACATTTGTTACATTATTATCGATTAATTATGACAGGAATAACTACGTCATTTATTGCCAAACAACAGAACAGATCCCATTTCACTTATCACATTGCTCAATGTCTGCAAATGACAGAAACGGGAAAGGCAACAATCAGTGCATTTCACATGCTCTTCTGGTCATTTGGTATATTTTCTAGTCGCGCAGTCAAATATTGAAATTAGGCCGACTGAACCCAAACACAGCCACAATAAAAACCTCAAGAGACGCAGTAGCCAAAGGAAACAGATCCAGTCTTGTCCCTTGTTTAAGCAAAGTAACATCACTGAAAAACTGGTGAACACAATGGTTTTGGTTTCCTTTAAATAATCGATTTAGCATTGTAAGGATGGCAAATTGGCAATATTAATGCAAAAGAAAAGAAAAAAATAAAAAATAAAATAAAACTTTCCATGATGTGCAGCAATCGTTTTTGCGATTCTCACAATTTCCACTCTGCAGTACATCATGCCTAACAATGCTTTTTAGCTGTGACGACATTCAGCATATAAAATGGATTCTCCTGGCCTTTTGCTTAATGAGCCTCGCAAAATAATTAATGCAAATGTTTGGCCTTTCAAGAGCTACATGTCCGCAGAATTTCTTAGTACGCATTGATATTTTAAATCTTCATTTATGCGCGGATGAAAACGCCTCATAACTTTGTGGGGCAATGTATAAATGTGCAATCAAGAACAAATTTGACGTCTCCCATTGACTTCGATCAATTAGTCTGAGCGGCTGTTGCTAATTGGGTAAAGTAAACTGCGAGTGGTTTGTGTTAAGAATTGAAAGGTGGGCCTTTTTGACTGCCGACTGACCGCCGCTGTGTTACGCTTTTTTACCCCTAAGTTGTGCTAATTGTCGAGAACTATTGCGTTTTAGTGAAGAAAATTGACAGGCTAGGCATAGCAATAGGCTTAATTAGGCTGAATTCTGTTGGTCATTGTAGCTCAAACCCAAAACATTTCAAGAACGAAAAAAACTAGAGTGCCGAGGGCCCTGAAGGTTACCGGCAGTTACATCTCCAACAGCTCCGAACTCAAACTACACAGCATAGTACAGTGACAAAGTACAGCGACTCATCAGTACTGTTCTCCAGGAGGCTGTTTCAATACACACGACAGACCGTCCGACCCAGTGACAGACTACCTCCAATTGGATCGGATGGTCCATCTTTTTCTGGGTGTTTCAATAAACGTTCCGTCGTCCTCTGACCTGGTTGGACTGTATGACTTTCTGGGACCACTTGATTTGGGTCCTAAAACACAGTCGAACAAAAAATAAATGGCGTTTAGCTCGAAATTGCCCGAAGGCAAAGACAGCCCAAAATATTTAGAGACGAAAGATAATCAATGCCCATGAAACAGATATACGCCCAGAAACGGGGCTCTCTTAAACCCCTGAATTATTTTTCTAACAACCACACATACATGAATATTCCGCTTTAAACTCATCGGTGGCATTTTCCTCAATAGAGACAAAAAGTTATATTTTTATTCAGGCTATGTTAACACCAATGGGATAGTGCCTTTAGAGCGGTCTCGGCATGGGTCTCAGAGGTTGTTATAAATTAGCATATTCGTGGTGCTTAAGTGAGACAGAGAGTGGAGCTCTGTTTACCGCCGGTTTCTTTGACTTAATTGCAGTCTGTAAAATGAGCTGTCGTCACGATATGGATGCTTTCATGTCTTTTGTATAATGAACAGCTTTGTCATGTTGCAACTCGATAGCTACTCATAGCTTATGGTACAGAACGGCTTCTTTTGATTAGCTAGATAGTTGTTGTATTCGGTTAAGACTGAAATTTAATTTAACGTGAAATCTCATAGCTATGTGTGCAGTTGGTCTACTTTTTCATAGTAGTTAGTGATCTAGCAAATCACAGTTTTTGAATATTTGTGCACCAAATCATGAAGCTGTGCGTCGCTGAGGTGCAAGTTATCACGGAGCTTCGACCGGACAATCCGTCCGTATCAGACCATGGTCGGACATCCTACTCATTTTACTTAAACAACTGACGGACATGGTCTGTCACAGGTCTGAAGTTTCACGGTACAGATGGTCCGACTCGGTTGAACAAGATAAGTTTATTGAAACAGCCCCCAGGCCAGGACAACAATAAGGGAAACATTTGGTGGCTACGAAGATAACCGTCAGAGCAAAAGTAGACCGTGAGGCTAACGTTATCATTCAGATACATACAAACAATGTCATTGTTGCGGCTGCTGCCATCATGGTTCATTTTGATTAAATTATAATCCACGTATTTGGTTGTCTGTCATGCGAACCTGGAACACAAGAACACATAATTTTGCGCCGAGTTCGGGTTTTTGTGCAGCGAATATTCCGCAAATCAGTGCCGCTTTTTTGCTTCGCCCAGTTTGAATGGGCCTCAAGACTATGTTTCGTGCTGGGTTTCATTCATCAACTTGCGAGGAATTGAGCGCGGTTTTTAAAAGCCAATGGTAGCTCGCCTGGGCGATTGACGTATTAAGGGATGAACTAATCACATGTTTTGGCGGACTGAACTTAATCTGAGAAGTTTATGGGCTGGGATCAGGAGTGGCGGGCCAAGCAGGGAGTCTTATATGTCTCCAATACAATACTAGGCTCCATCTGTGAGCACTTTGGCGATACAAGTCATTGTAATTGTATTATGCCAAGTTAGACCTTCAAAAGTCACTGATAGTCAAGTTGAATGTCAGCATATGAAGGTTCATGAGTGACTTCCTGAAAGTCAGTAATACCAACTAAGCCTCTATCTCTGACTGTTTTAGTGAAACAAGTCATTGAATTTTCACAGTCAAGTTTGCCCTTCGAAGGTCAATATGAAGGTCACCAAAGGAATGTTCATAGAAGACTTCCTTCCTGTCTCTAATACAAACATAAGCTCTATCTGTAACAGGTTTGGTGACCGAAGTCACTGAAAATTCACAATGTAAAGTTTGACATTATGACTTTAATGTAAAGTTGAGGGTCACTGACGTTCAAGTTCAAGGTCACCAAATGGAAATTCATAAATTAACTTCCTATAAGTGTTCAATACACACATATTCTCTATCTTCAATATTTTCAACCCTAGAAGCCTTTGAAAATTGTAACATTTAGCTTGACCTCAAGTTTGATTTTTCAAGGTTATCTGAGGTCAACTTTGACACTGGCAAAATAAAGGTCATATACGACTCCTATATGTTGATGATATAAACTTTCTATCTGCAACCATATAGCTTCCACAGGCCATTTTGCCTGTTCCATATCAGACCCAATGTTAAAGCACAGTGTCCCCACTACACTCATTTCTGTCGATTCAATCAAAATGGCACTGGCACTGTACTTAGTGTACCAAGGTGAGTTGATCGCTGGATTTAAAACAAAAGTTATTGGACAGTTTTTGAGAAATAATTTAGAAATTTCAAGTCCCATCTTTTAACATTGTTATCATCCTTGACCTTGAGTTTGACCTTTCGAAGTCATCTGAGGTCAACTATAACACTGCCAAAATAAAGGTCTTGTATGACTTCCAATATGTTGATCATAAAAACTCAAAGTTTTAATGACACCATATCATATCCATTTCTGAAAATGCTGAGAATATCCCCAAAATTTCACTTGAAAAGCCAGTCCACACAAAATGCACCAAATGTTTGCGAATAAAGATTTTTTCCCACTCATGGACTGAATGCCTTTTTGCCAGCAAGGAAGCAGGCGGATATGATGTTAGCGGCAGAAATTTTTCCAGGCGGAGCAAGCAAAATGCAATGAAACTGGAGTTGCATTGCTCTTTCAGTTTGTCTTTATACATTTTTTTCATAATGCCGGAATTTTGTGGAGCAGGATTCTGTATAATACGTGAGAGATGGGTTTCTTCCTTATCTTAATATCCCAAAGAACAAGAGAGATGGACCAGAGTTTCTTAGTCTACGGTACATGCTGCCTCTGGCACTGACTACAAACGGGGCATTGGGGCCATTGCCTTCGTAATACTATGGTTGGGGGTCATCGCTCCACCAATTCTGACTCTGTGCTGGAAGCAAACATTAACTCTTGAGGACTGAACAAGTCACATTAAGAACTTGCAATACACTGTATCTAGTTAGCTCTTAAGGTCACCAAGTTGTAGGCTAACTATGATGGCTAGAACATGCATTGCGCTTTAAAATTAAATGTAGGATATGCTAAAAAGTTAATGGCTATCAAATGATCCCGCGCAATTGTGTTAAGCAACTTTGATAATGAAATCACTTAGCATTTGTGGTGGAGAACGGTTTATGAAATATAATACTTGATTCGCTGAATGCGTAGCTTACTTTTACCGTGTCTTTCATTTCAAGAACAGGTAACAGTTTCAGCGTTTCTGTGGGCCATCTGTCACCTGGGATGTTCCCTCGACCAGTGACTCAAGTAAAATCCATTACATGAAAATGTAAATTAATGTGGTCTTAACTTCAATTTGCAGAGCTTTAATCACACTATAAACCTCAACTTAAACTAACATATTCATAAGAATCGCATGCATCATATTAAAATCGGCAAAATAGCTGGGTAAATGTGAAGCAGGAATGTGCGGTCTGAACTAACTGTTATATACTACACAAGAGAAACATAATTTTGAGGTCTTCTTCTACTTGTTAAATGTTAAAGAACAGCACCCCCACTAGACCCACTTCCGTCGATTCAATCAAAATGGTGCTCACAGTACATTGAGGGTGCCAAGCTGAGTTGATTGCCAATTTTTTTTTTTCAGGCAGTTTTTGAAATTTCAATTTCTAAGTCTCATCTAAGTCTCAAGTCATTGGGGCCAAAATGTCAAGGGCTCATAAATAAAAAATGATTCAATCAAAAATACAAAAAAAAAAAGTCTGGCGATATTGTCTAGTGGTATGTTACGGTAAATTAACAGGATAATTCATCACGCTAAAAAAAAAAGGATATTAAAAAATGTTCCGGACGACGAATGTCGAACCATAACCAATAGCTTATTGGCCCATATGGCCAGTAGGAAATAAAAATACATCCACCCCGAAATAAAGTTGGACAATGTATGTTTTGGAATAGAAACCCGGAAAAATGCTGTACAAAAGCTGGGGGACAAGATCAAGACCACATGTAAGTGGAAGACCATGTGAAAGGATACAGAGGGAGAAGGGGAGATGGCAGATGTGGACCTCAACAAGAGGGCGCACATCCAGGAGGAGATGGGGAGTGCCTCCTTCCAAGACCCTCTTGTACTCCTGCAAAAAAAAAATGCACAGCACTCACTGTCAATACTTCAACAAACTTATTCATCATCCAGCCATCAAGTAGTACTAAAATCCAATGCAGGGAAAAAGTTTCCACCTGACCCCGTCAGAATGAGCTGATTTTTTTTTGTACAGTAACCTTTGTATATTTAACGAAGCCATTCAAAACATCTTCTTTTTGCTACAAATATTTATTGAGTGACAGGCCCTCAACATGCATGGGGGGATTGAAATTTTGTGCATTTTAATTCAACTTATTTTTTTTTTAGCATTTCTGAGCCCTCATAACGTCATAAGTATGGGAGAGAGACACATTAAATTCTTGGCGATTAAAAAAAACATTTGAGCTGTGGTAAAATCTGTAGCCGAATAAATTTACATCCACTCCAGGTGTCGCAACCTTAAGCCAAAATCTTACTTCTGTTCAGTAAGATCTTTTGTATACAGTGCGGTGCAAAAATTTGGGCACCCCTGGTTTAAATGTCTGTTATAATTAATCTCCAAGTGATTGAAAGCAAACCTGAGCACTAAATGCGATGAAGTTAAACATGTCACCTCTCTGCAAATTTAAAAGAAGGCTTTCCATTTTTTTCCCCTGAGTTTTTAAATGATAAGAAAGGAGAAAGGGCCCTGTGCAAAAGTTTGGGAACCCTTTTGGATTATTCTTTGTTACCTTTAAAGAAGATGGTTACTAAGGCCTGGACCCAGGTGATTTACTTGTTAGGGCTTCAACAAGTCAAGTGAATATAATTCCAGGGTTGAACTATATATTCTGCAGTAACTCCATGCCTTCTAAAGTGTCCGACTGTGGTGGCTGTTGTGTCTGGTGTTAAAAACCATGTGTTTCTCTAAACAGTTGTCTAAGGGTGCCAAAATCAAGATAATTAACTTCCACCTACAAGGAGAGAGCTAAAAAAAAACTCTCGCAATGTTTCAAACTACCTATTTCTACTGTCAGAAACATCCTAAGAAAACGGAAAATAAATAGAACAATTGAAGTCAAGCAAGATCTGGAAGACCAAGAAAAATTTTAGATAGAATGGCCTGAGATCTGGTGAGAAATGCTCAGAAGAACCCACTTATCACTGCAAAAGAGCTGCAAGAAAGAGTAGCAGACACAGGTCTGGTCGTTCTCAGGACAACAATACAGTGTACCTTAAACTAGTGTTTCCCAACCCTGTTCCTGGAGTACCCCTGCCTTGCATATTTATGATGTCTCCTTGATTTAACACACCCAGATCAGGCCATTAAGTACAGTACAGTCACCTTTAAAACCAAAGAGACGGGGTTAGTTAACGCCCGGTTACCTCAGACATTTCACCCTTCTAACCGCGCGATAACGCGGTACTTCACACTGCTGACCAATGAGTCGTGTCACAGGACAATTTACCGCCAGGAATGACCACATGTGGCTTTGCAGAACTGAATTTAGTACCGCGTGCAAGTTATTGCATTGAGGAGATTTTGACTGTTAGGATTACATTTGTGTTTGCCGTTATGTATTTTAACATCTTTTTATTTTCTCTTGCAGTGGAAGTGAGAGCTTATGCGACCTCTGGAAAGCGTGTGGCTGATCATATCCTCGGCTT
This sequence comes from Gymnothorax reevesii, assembly GCA_029721435.1. Classification (NCBI taxonomy): domain Eukaryota; kingdom Metazoa; phylum Chordata; class Actinopteri; order Anguilliformes; family Muraenidae; genus Gymnothorax; species Gymnothorax reevesii. Next base: position 73,019,013 of record CM056573.1, on the reverse strand, counting down.
AAAAAGCCTAGCATGAACAAGAAAAAAATTTTACGATAAATTTGACAGTGTAATATAAGCAATTGTATTCTTGAAGGAAATTTTTTTTGGTATTTTAAATATATGTCTTTTTATTGCAGAAACTGAGAGTTTGTGGGTAGAACTTCAGCAAAGTGTGCCGCAATTGATTTATTGGTTTTGAAAAGCCAACTGTAATATAAATAAACAAATTGTGATTACAGATGACGTGCTTAAATATAACTCTGATATAGCTTAGACGGTGTGAACTGCAAGTAATTCAAACAAACTGTTAACCTGAAGAAAATAACAGTGTGTTATGGCCCCAATTTGTTATTACATTTACAACACAACAGCAACAGCAACAGCAACAGCAAGGGATGACAGATACAGTTTTAAAAACTTAAACCCATTTAATGAACAAACAACTAAACAACTAACTAACTTACTGACCAAGATTGATTAACAAGACAAAAAACAGAAATATTTACAGTCCCTTTTGGTGGGGTGGCTTGGTGATGTCCTAGGTGAGGAAAATGCTCTAACACAGGCAAAAATCCACAAAAGAAACTTCACAGGTCTTGAACAGAATGACAGGTCTGGTCACATGTACCCTTCTTCTTGCAATTTCTCCTACTCCTCCACTGTCTCAATTCTCCCCTTTATATACTCTTTTGCAGACCCCTCCCACCTTTTCGACTTTTTTCTTTCTTTTCTCTGGGACTTGTTTCAGACATGCCCGAAACATGCCCAAACCTAGCTCCAGTCTGAGCTTAACAAAAAAAAAGGTAAATACTGCCATCCAGTGGCCTATATTCAAATTACAATTGTAATGAGTAATTGGACTGATCGGGAGAAAGTGATTGCACCTGCATGGAGGGGAGTGGTTTTAATGAATGGAGATGATTTAAATGCAAAAGTTTAGGTGTTCTGGGAGCGAAGGTTGGTGAATGTCATGGTGGCAGCAGCCCAGCCGAGCAACTTGTATTTTGCACTCATTGCTGGAGGGTGGGTGCCACTCGCATCCCAGTTAGGGCTGCCGCTGGTGAAGGCAGGCAGTGGGTGTCAAGGCGAGGTTCCGGCGTGGGGCAGGGCTATGGTTAGGTAGGTAGCGGGGATATAGGAGTGCCGTTTTCATATTGTACACAATTCTTTTCTTGTTGCAAGCTTTGCAAACATTATATTTGAACATCTGAATGGTTCTGATAAAACATTAAAACAAATACAGATGATGCGAAAGATTGTGTCATGGAAAATTTGTTAAAAATTGCCTAAAAGCATTTTAAAATGAAACCGTATATGCAGCGCCCTCCATAATTATTGGCACCCCTGGTTAAGATGTGTTAAAAGCCTTAAAATAAATTCAATTTTTATTGCAGAAGCATACTCTAACACTGAAAATTGGAGAAAAATGTAACCTTCAACTCAAGTGAATTTTAAGGGAAAAAATCCCTGACTAAGAAATTATTATTTTTCATAAAATCACCTGTTCCACAATTATTGGCACCCCTAAAAATTCCTAGAAATTAAATGTAATTGAAGTATCTAGAGTATCTAGGAACATTTAATTAGTAAATCATCACTTTCTGTTTCCCTGGGGTAAAAATATGACGTGACACAGAGGCCATTTCTCTTATCCACTCTTCAAAACAGGAAAGACAAAGGAACACACCATTCAAGTGAGGCAGATGTGTGTCGAACTTCACAAGTCAGGCAATGGCTACAAGAAAATAGCCACTAGTTATAATTAAACAAACACCCTGCTATGGGCCATCGCAAAGCTGCCGCGTTTGCGGTAGGCGGCGGGAGGTCTTCTTCTGTCTTCGTGCGCGTCAAGGCGCCTGCCTGTTTTATTATTTTGAAACTGTAAGAAGTTAAAAATAAAAATGATTCTTGCTTTAAAGGGTGATCAAATGTGTCATGTTTAACTTTGTAGCATTTAGTGTTCAGGTTTGCTTTCAATCACTTGGAGATGAATTTTAACAGACATTTAAACCAGGGGTGCCCAAATTTTTGCATCACATTGTAGCCGACTTTGAGCATCAGAACCATGAGATATACCACAGTTTCAATAGCTAAACTGTACCAATTTAATTTCTGTGGCATAATGTAAAAGAAAAATCTTTCAACTTTGATGTGTTATCGGTTTTCTGATAATTTACCGGAGAGAACAAAAGTGCATTTTGGGTACATTTTCAAGGGTCACATCACCAAGTGAGATCAGTGGTGGGTTACAAAAAGTTAAGGCAAATTAAATTTCTCATTTTTACCAACATTTTGATACTAAGCTCCACTTCTAGCCATGATTTCCTTTGTGTCAAATTGAAGGGATCCACCTGGAGCAGATTTGAAATTGATTAGGCTGCAGTTTTTAACAGTCATCACGTCTTTTTCATCCCTGAAAATTCAATGCGGCTATCTCCTGTACTTGTGAAGATATGAGGGATCAGAAATGCTGAAAAAAAACAGCATAAATTAGAAAGCCTGAAATTTTGATCCACACTTATGTACTTCCAAGGGCCCGGAACTCAAAAAATATTCCTAGTATGAAGATGAAATTTTGGAAGCTTCATTAAAAAAAACTACACTCACTGTATGAAAAAAATAGCCAATTCAAAGAGGGTTGGGTCACAGGCACAAATTGACGTTTCAAAGAATGGCTGCGTTACGCTGGGTACTATGCTGCTAACAATGTGGGAGGCCACAGTACAAAGAGAATTGCCAGAGACTGCAAATTATAAATTCTCTCTCTTTACAGGTAAGAAATTTTTTTATCTTTCTGAAATGAAGGTGGTCACTTTTAAGAGCGCAACCTGAATGGTTCTCTAAAGAGTTTCTAAATACATACTGGAATGCTTCCACGTCCTTGGATAACAGGGAGCTGTAAGAACCACTTAAAAGTTCTGTTATGCAGGAATTTTCCCTCTTTGGTTCATTGACTTACTTATTCATCGCAAAGCCATCAATTTTTACATTAAGTTTGCTTCAGTTTACATTAATGCAAATTTTTTTCACGATTATTTTGTAACTAAGCCCCAGCCCCTATAAAAAGTTGATTTCAGGCCAAGTAATCTGGATGCCATCAGAGGAAATGGCTCAGTCAGCTCGCTTAATATTTCTGGTAATTCCAAGCTATTCAGTGCCGTGAAAAAGTCTTTGCCCCCTAACCGATTTCTTTTTTTTTTTTTGCATATTTGTAACACTTAAATGTTTCACATCATCAAACAAATTTTAATATTAGACAAAAATTTACCCGAGTAAATACAAAACTCAGTTTTTAAATGATGTTTTAATTTATTATGGGGGAAAAAAGCAATTCAAACCTACCTGGCCATTGACAACTATTATTCTGGAAAGGGTTACGAAGCAATTTCTAAGGCTTTGGGACTCCAGTGAACCATGGTGAGAGCCATTAGTCACAAATGAAGGAAGTTTGGAACAGTGTTGAACCATCCCAGCAGTGGTCGGCCTACCAAAATTACTCCAGGAGTGCATTGATGACTCATCCAGAGGGTCACATAAGAACCCAGAACAACATATAAAGAACTGCAGACCTTACTTGCCTCAGTTAAAGTCAGTGTTCATGATTCAATAATAATGAAGACACTGAGCAAAAATGGCATCCATGGGAGAGCTCCAAGGCGAAAACCACCGCTGAGCAAAAAGAACACAAGGGCTTGTCTCACATTTGCCTAAAAACATCTTGATGATCCACAACACTTTTGGGAAAATATTCTGTGGACTTATGAGACAAAAGTTTAACTTTTTGGAAGGTATGCGTACCAATACATCTGGCGTAAAACTAACACAGCATTTCATGAAAAGAACATCATACCAACAGTCTAACATTGTGGAGGTAGTGTAATGGTCTGGGCCTGCTTTGCTGCTTCAAGGCCTTGATGACTTGCCGTAATTGATGGAACCATGAATTCTGCTCTCCAGCAGAAAATCCTGAAGGAAAATGTCCCACCATCAGTTTGTGACCTCAAGCTCAAGTGTACTTGGGTGATGCAGCAGGACAATAATTCGAAACACACCAGCAAGTTCACCTCTGAATGGCTTAAAAAAAAAAAATGAAGGTTTTGGAGTGGCCTAGTCAAAGTCTGGACTTAAATCCAATTGAGATGCTCTGGCATGAGCTTAATCAGACTGTTCATGCTCGAAAAACCTCCAATGTGGCTAAATTAAAACAATTCTGGAAAGAGGAGTGGGCCAAAATTCCTCTACAGCAAGGCGAGAGACTCATTGGCAGTTATTGCAAACGCTTGATCGCAGTTGTCGTCGCCGAGGGTAGTGTTAAGTTCAGGGGGAAATTACTTTTTCACATAGGGCCAGGTAGGTTTGGATAGCTATTTTCCCTTAACTGAAAACATCATCTAAAAACCGAATTTTGAATTTACTCAGGTTATCTCTCTCAAAAATAAAAATTTGTTTGATTATCTGAAACATTTAAGTGTGAAAAATATGCAAAAAAATAAGAAATCAGGAAGGGGGCAAATACTTTTTCATGGCGCTGTACGTTAGAATGATGACTAAAAAAATAATTCATCAAAATTGGTTTAAAAAACTAGAAATTTGAACATCATTGCCATGATTTATATCCACCCCAATCATGCATCACACTGACTCTATCCCAAGGGAGCTCCATACCCATTTTGTAGTTCCAAAAGATTTATAAAGTTTTAGATGAAAAAAAAAGAAGAAAAAAATAATAAAAATTTGAGAGGGGAAAAAAAAAAAAAAAAAAAAAACTATTTTCAAAACTCTGGACAATCTTTGTAGACATAGTCCTAAGGAAGCTCTACACCAAATTTGAAGTGAAACAGGCCAATCATTTCAAAGAGGATTTTTAAATTTTCAGATGAAAAGCCTGGAAAAAAATTCATAAAAATTCGAAAAAATTGTATACTTAACTACAAAAGAAACACGTTAATAAAAGGCAGACTGGAAAATAAGTTTGCGCGTACTTATTTTAGTAAATCAAATTCATTTCTAGCGTGTGCACATTTACACTAATTTCATCAAACTTTTCTCTGTTTTGCGGTCACTTTGACTGAGTAACCATAAGAGTACATTAACTAACTAGCTAACTTGTGTTTCTTTTGTTGCTCAGTATATTTTTCAAAACTGATGTCTATGTAGACATTGTCCCAGGGAAGCTCTGAGCCAAACTTGTCGAGAATACAGCCACTAGTTTCAGGAAATAAGATTTTAAACATTTCAGAGGAAAAGAAAACAGGAAAAAAACCTAATGTTTTTCAAAACTGAACAATTTACCCACATACACCCGAGGAAGCTCCATACCGAATTTGAGAGGAATTCGGCCAGTAGTTTCAGAGAAGATGTTTGAACACAGGCCTTTTCTTGAAAAATCTTTAGGTGCGCAAACATTTACGAGCGTAAACTTAATTTATCAGCTTTGGGTGTGCATTTTTTAATGCAGTTCAAATGCTATTTTAGTCGCGCAAACTGTGCCCTGCATAGAAAGTTAAGGTGATACGAATGTTGTGCAAGATTAATATAAACTAATAAAAGCAATATATTATGGCGATCTTGAAAATATGTAAATCTATGATGTGCAACACCACCTTTCTTTTCCTACATTATATCCTTCTGCAAGTGTGTGTTTCAATTGTGTCCTAAGATCCGCCCTAACTACAGTTAAGATAACGTTAAGCGATATAGGCATTAGTCGCTTATTTCGACATAGTCTTGGAAAATAATTCCTAAGAAAAAAACCAGGAGTTTGGCAGAATTTCCTGTAAATCACAGATTATTGAAAAAAATGGAATGAATTTGTAAGCAACATTTCTGGGCTACCACTTGAGAATGGTAAATCAGCTTACTTCATATTCTCTCCACGCATAAACCTGTTAAATGTGCTATAGGTGAACATTAATATTAAGTTGTTATATGTTATATGGCAATTTGAACTGCTAGTCGGGCTACTTAAACTGAATGATGAGGTGCAGCTCCACTGCATTGCGAGCAGTGGGCCTAATATTGCAACTTGCAGGTGTAACTAGGGCGGAGGATACCCGGACATGAACCAAGCCGGAGTCTTCCTGACGAGCGCCCGTCCGGCCAACAGGAGGCGCTGGGGCAACGAACAAAGCTGTTTTCGAATACCCAAATCCGGCAGTCCCTTCCCAATTTGAAAGCCTGTAGCGCGATAGCCAATTGTGCGCTACTTTGAAATAGCTGCCGACCCCTGCCGATGGGTACGCCGAGGCTCGAACCCGCGACTTGGTGATCACCTCTGCACTGCAGCGCAGTGCCTTTACCGTGTGAGCCACCCGGCAGCTCAATAAAACTTCTTTTTAGCTTATTTCATTACTTAGCGGCATGTATTACACCATACCAAACTTCATGTCGCGGATCATTGATTAGCCATGCATGACAGTAAAAAAAACGCTGTTTTTACTGAACGCCGTTTTCGTTCACTCACCATTACATTGTTGCAATTTGAGTCATTATGTGAATTTGCTTTATCCAATTTTGTTCTTCAGTAATTTCTTATATTAGTCATTTAGTTATTAATAATACATACTTAGGACAAGGTACCCCTTATGGTAGTCTGCTGGAATGGTCTGTAATGTACGTAGCTGTTCTCCGCAAGCTCGAATTAAAAACCCAACAAATTAACTCGTAAACAATTAATAGCAGAAATTAAAACAAAATAGCTCTTATTCAGCCCAATTCTTTATTTAATGTCATTTCCATTTTGTGTCCATTTGAGAGACATTGGAGTCCATGAGAATTTTCGAAGTCATGATTGTTACAGCTAAAATTAAAACGATACTGGGACTTAAATTCTCATTACCAAGAATAAGATGAACCAGGTCTATTCACTAAAACAACCTATGAAGTTTTATGGTGGAGTCAAATACAGGCATCAGGCTATTGTGCAGTCAGCCTTTAACTTCTAAAGTGCAACAGCAGAATCACAAAGGGTAGCGAAAATAAGGGGCTCCAGAGTTTTCTCATTTTGAACGATTGGGAAATAAGGCTGAATATTAGTCAACCAAGATTTGTTTTAGTAGGGGAACAGCCTTATTCATTCATTAAATCACGGCACTAATCTGGTTTTCTTTTCCCGAAATCACTGATGCCAACTTCCATGGTTGGAACTATTGACTTTGAATGAATGAACTACGTAAGTTGCCAACGTTAGCAACTATGCTTCTGGGAAACGAACCCAGGGCTCCATTTATTAGCAGGAATGACCGATTGATCACGCCAAGTTTTACCGTCAAAACAACCAATATTCGGCAATGAAAACTTTCGTTCGATAGATAAGAGTAAGCTTACTTCCATTACCCACTCCTTCCTGTACTTTCTGACAGTTTTGACGGGTTTTACGCCCTTGGTTTCGACATCCCACATTCAATGAGTGGAAAGCTGGACGATATGTCCAACCCGCTTCGCAATCTGTGGTGTTTTCTTTTCTTTCTTTTTTTTTTTAAATCTTAAGTGGTTGATGCAAAGCGCAGTTCCATTGGCTGAAGTCTCGCGTGTCCACACAGTTTCTCATTGGCGTTCACGCGTTATGCGAAACAGTTTGGAAATACCACAGAGATATAAGAAAACTAGAGTGGACAATCCTGTCACTTCCGAAGCGGCATACCGCCGCCATCTTGGGAATGTATATTGGAGCAGTCTTTTGCATAAGTGTTGGTGTGACCATGCTCGCTTTACTGGTGGTATGTGACGAAGTAGGTCCTTTCTAGGACTTGTATTTATTATAGAACTGTGTTTGTTTAGAATGGTTTAAGACAGTAGGGTGATTTAAGACACTGTAGATTGCAGCCATTGGCATTTTTTAAAGTTAAAACTGTGTGTCCTCTGACTGTACAAAAGTCTGATGTATTTCTCATGTATTTATTATTACGTACATGTACAGTTCGTAATATACCACTACAACTACCTCTGCTACTACTACTACACATTGTCATGTATCTAATTTTGTAATTCAATTAAAGTCTGCTGTTCTTATACCGCCTACTTCGGCACCAAGGTCCAGCTGGTGGTTCAGCGAAAATCGCGTTAGCTACAACGGTTTGTGTACAGTATGTGCATGACGGCATTCTACGATATCGATAACTGCAAACTCACCACAGTTTATCATTTTCGGCTTCCTTTTCTGAGTAACTTAGGCATTGCGCGATGCTCTGACCCAGCTAGCAAGCACCTCCGCTCCGGATCTGCCCGGGCTCCAGCTAATCCGGCTCAGAGCCGGGGCAGATCCAGTGCGGAGGAGCTTGCTATCTTGGGAGCCTTTGAAAGTCGTTCGATGCTTTGGCAATGCCTGAAGATGTTACGGCCAGTATGTAGAAGACGAAGGCCATCCAGTCACCAGATCTACGATTTGTCCTGGGATATACAGTATATTTCGCAATTGAAAACATGGTGGTAACATTACATAGTTTTATTCGAATAAGCTGGCGGTACAGCGTTTGGAAAATATATCGGTTTAACGATACTGGTACGAAGGGAGGCACATGCGGAAACGAATGCATGGGGGATTCTTATGCAGGTGGTCCAGCTGGCGTTTAGCGAATATGGCATAACGGTGGGAGGTTTATCGAGAGATGACTTTATTTTCTTTCATGTCGAGAATACCTTCCAAATGTCACTCACGTAACGCGAGAATCACCCGAACGCTTTTTCTTTGAACGGAATGAAAACGTGGGTAACTGAGCAAAATATAAAGGGTAAGACAATAATTCTTTAGCTTTGCCAAATAATGGAGCATAAAAATTGTTGTTCAATCTCAATTCCTTATTCGCGTCATTTTTAAGTATGAAAATATTTTAAAAGAATACGGAAAAAAGTCTCCACCCCCCTCAAAGGAGGAAAAAAAAAAGTCTACACCCACGTTCAGCCCACTGTTTACATGTGTCTCATCGGACATTTATACATAACCAAGATGGCCAAACTATTCTGCCGTCAGCGCTTTGGCCCAGCCCACGCGGCGTTCACTCTAGTTTTCTTATATCTCTGTGGGAAATACTGTCCAGATGGTGCTGCAGTTCGTATAGCTAGCGGCGCAGAAATTGAACGTATTTGATGGATTGGCGCGGATTTATTTGCGCACCTAAAATGCAATTTTAGGCGCGGAAAGGCATGCACGCGCAACTGTGCGCCTTTCATAAAAAGGCTTGCGAACAATTTGTTGACGGATGAGGATGCGGACGCAGACTACGCAGGATGCCAGGCCATGACAATAGCCAACAGGTCCTTGAGCGAAAAATGATCAAATCAAATCCAAATTTTTATACATTTGTATATTTCTACACCAAGTAATGACAATGACACTCATACAAACAAATGGAATGGGTAACTTTAGACTGTTTTTGTCAAGCACACAGCCCAATGACAATGCCACAGCATTACTACAGGCTTGTTCTAATGAATATGTGAATGGCATCCGACCTTGCTAGCTCAAGGTTACACAGAAAGATCAGTCTGTTTTTACGGTTATTCCATATAGACTGCGTCTGGATCCATTGACAGTCTCCAGTACGGCTTCTCCCAATAACACCACCATGATTGCACAATCACCCAATGTTTCCAGTGAAATATTTAGGGGCATTCCCAAATCAATTATTTAGATGAAATTAATTCCTTGATTAGTCATTTTCAGGGGAATTCAATCTCATACATGCACTCCTCAATATAGTACTGGCAACATAAAATCACATGCAAAAGCTTTTTTATGGGATGTTTAACCTTATTAAGCCATACCTGGACAGATATTCTCTGTTCTTTCGAGAGAAGGCACAATCTTCGGCACTGTGTCAATCATACAAGAGCAGAAGGGTGAAAACTCAAGGGAAAAAAGACAATGAAAATTGCCCTAAACAAGATGAGACCAAAAATCAAACCTTGATTGCAGTATTATGTAAAATTTTCAATATGCACAAAAATACAAGTATGATTCATCAAAGTACCCACACTACATACCAAACATTCATAGGATGACATTCATTGAGCAAGATTGGTCAAAAATGGTACAAACCCCAATTCCAGTGAAGTTGGGACGTTGTGTGAAACGTGAATAAAAACAGAACAGAATGATTTGCAAATCTCATAAACCCATATTTTATTCACAATGGGACATAGATAACATATCAGATACTGAAAATGTTACCATTTTATGAAAAATATTAGCTCATTTTGAATATGATGGTAGCAACACACCTCAAAAAAGGGCCATGTTTACCAATGTGTAGCATCCCCTCTTCTTTTAATAATAGTCTGTAAATGTCTGGGAACTAAGGAGATAAATTGCTGGAGCTTTGGGAGAGCAATGTTGTCCCACTCTTGTCTGATGAAGAATTCAAGCTGCTCAACTGTACTGGGTCTTCTTTGCCAGATTTTTTATTTTATGATGCGCCAAATGTTGACTATTGGTGACAGGTCTGGACTGCTTGCAGGCCAATTCAGCACCTGGACTCTTCTACTGCAAACCCATGTTGTTATGATGGATGTAGTATGTGGTTTAGCATGGTCTTGCTGTAATATGCAAGGCCTGCCCTGAAAGAGACATCGTCTGGATGGAAGCATATGTTGTTGTAAAACCTCTTTATACTTTTCTACATTGATAGTGCCTTTCCAGATGTGTAAACTGCCCACACCATCGGCACTAATGCAGCTCCATACCATCAGAGATGCAAGCTTTTGAACTGAGCACTGATAACAAGCTGGATGGTCTCTTTAGTCTGCACGACACTGTGACCGTGGTTTCCAAAAAGAATTTCAAATTTTGATTAGTCTGACCACAGAACAGTTTTCCAGTTTGCCTCAGTCCATTTTAAATGAGTTTTGACCCAGAGAAGACGATGACATTTCTGAAACGTCATATGGGTTCTAGTTTGCATGATACGACATTAGCTTGCATTTGTAGATTGCATGGTCACCTGTGTTCACAGACAACGATTTCCTGAGCCCATGCAGTGATTTCCACTGCAGAATCAGGCCTATTTTTTATGCAGTACAGCCCAATGGTCCAAAGGTCATGAGCATCCAATTTTGACTTTCGGCCTTGTCCCTTGCACACAGACATTTCTCCAGATTCTCTAACTCTTTTTTTTTTTTTTTTTTTAATTAAGAATTTTTTTTGGAATTTTTCCTTTATTTGACAGTTATACAGTGTAGAGAGACAGGAGAGTTGGGGAGAAGAATGGGGGAAGACATGCAGCAAATGACATGAGCCGAAATCGAACCCAAGTCGCCGCGGAAAAGACACAGCCTTTATGGTACATGGATATGGAGATCTCTAAATCTTTTGATGATATTATGTACTGTAGATGAAGGTATATTCAAAGTCTTTGCAATTTTACATCGAGGAATATTTTTCTGAAATCATTCCCCAATTTTTAGACACAGTTTTTCACAGATTAGTGAACCTCTGCCTATCTTAACTTTGAAAATTCTCTTTTTCAACCCTGTCATGTTACTGACCTGTTTCCAAGTAACCTAGTTTGTTGCAAAATGCTTCTCCAGTCATTTTTTATTAGAACCACTTACTTTTCCAGCCTTTCATTGCCCCTGTCCAACTTTTTTGAGAAGTGTTACTGCCATAACTTTCAAACTGAGCCAATATTTTTCATGAAATGGTAAAATTTCTTACTTTCAACATTTGATATGTTGTCTATGTCCTACTGTGAATAAAATATGGGCTTATGAGATTTGCAAATCATTGCATTCTGTTTTTATTCACATTTTACACAAGTTAGTGAAGTTTGTGCTCATAGAAGTCATTGGGAATCCCTGGAGAGGGCTGACCCCCAAGATAAGCACTCCCAAACAGAACACAGAGCAGTTGTTCATGTCAAGTCACCTCATAGCACAAAAAGAAACTGCTATGCCACAAATTATTGTCAGGCTCAATCTATTCTTGAATATTGGTAAGTTACTCACTATGTACTTCTACCTCATTTCCAGAAAAGTTGGGACATTGTGCAAAATGAAAATAAGGACAGACTGCAATGACTGGCAAATCATTTAAATAGTACAGAGAATATCAAATGTTGAAACAGAGAAATTTTCTTGTTTTTGAAAATTATCTGCTAATTTTGAATTTGATGCCAGCAACAAGTTTCAAAAAAGCTGTGACGGCGCAATGTCTATCACCGTGTCATCTCTTCTTTTAACAACACCCTGTAAGTGTTTTGGAACTGAGGAGTTCAATTACTGGACTTCTGAAAGCAAAATGGTTTCTGATTCTCACTTGATTTTAGGGTGAAAAGTTTCTCTGAACTTTTGCAGACACTTTTGTCAGATTTGTCATTTCAAACTTCAAACAAAAGGAGCGTATTATCACACTTTTTTCCCTCTGGTATCCTGCAGCACCTGACACACTGCAGGTCATCAGAAGCCAAGGGCAGAAAGAGAGGGGAATGCGTGCGACTAACCTAATTACGACACGAATGAAGCACATACTTGAACAAATTTTTATTTGATTTTTTTTATTTTCTGGGGCTTATTAATTTCTAGAACAAAACTTTGCTTATGTAGGGACACACAGCCGCCAAACTGATTTACATCTTCGGCCAGTCATGAAATATTGCCTAATTCATGGTTTAAATCGCCTTAATCAAGACTAGACAAAACATTAACTTATGCAAAATTCTGCTGACATTCAGTAGCTGCTCTAGAACCGGGAATTGGGGGGGCACAGACACATCCCTTTATGACAATTATTCCTTGCTAGTTCAATCATTTTCCTTTACTGTTCTAGAACCGCCACTGCTAATATTTGTTACCTTATTGTGTCGTTCCACTCAATGATCTGAATGCATCGACTGGATGTTTTTGGTTCAAGTCCTGCAACATTGACATAGTGCTTTTGAGGCAAGCTAATTCCGTTTTACAGTAGAGGGCAGATCTTAAAAATTCAAAGCAGTGGCGTAGCCAGCGGGTGAGCCAAAACATGTCCCTTCATGACAGCAATTAGTCCTAGCTAGTTCTCAATCATTTTCCTTTATTGACGAGTTTCGTAATTGGCAACTGAAGACACGGTTTCTTTCCGTCTGCGATCTAACAGCGATGAAATCTTGGGCTAAATTCAGCACAGTGGCGGAACCAGAACAGATGATTGGGGTGCCCAAAACATCCGTCGAAAACAATTATTAGTCCTGACTCCTGACATGTTCTCAGTTATTTTCATGATTAACAAAAGGTTCACTCCGAGAGCACTCCACACTTAACAGGTCCTGCTTGTTCTCCCCGATTAGGTAAGACGACAATCATTCATCTTGACGCGTATTTGCTGTATTTAAATCACTGTGATCCAAAATTGCCTATCTGCGCAAATAGCTTGAGCCGCATGCTTTTTATAGCCTATTTAACCGCTGAGTGGCAGTTTTTTTTTTTTTAATCAACCCATGCAATATTGAGAGAGAAAGGCGATATTTCATTGGAATGCAACCAGTTCAATCAACTGGCCAATTAATAAGTTTTTTTTTTTTTTTTTTTCTGAATTTAGCTCATGATTTCATCACTGTTAGACAGCATATGAAGAAAAACCGTGTCTTCAGTTGCCAATTAAGATAATTGGAAAACGTGTCAATAAACGGAAATGACTGAGAACTTGCCAGGACTAATTACTGTCATAAAGGAATGTGTTCTGGCTCACCCACCACTGATTCAAAGATGAGGCAATAAAGGCAGTTTCCGTCTACTCTATACTCAAGTAGTTCTGGTCAATAACCCAACAAAAGCCAACGAGAAACAAGTTTTCTGGGATAAGTTGAAGTTCAGGCTGCTCTTTGCGGAAGTAGCGCTTGGGCAGAAAATAACCAATGCAGATTTCCCCGGCTTTAATGGATTTGATGTCTTGCTAATTTGGGTGAATATAGCGCCACCCAAAGACCTGAAGATCACCATTTAGTACTGGTTTTCGGCCTTGTCCCCTGCATACAGAGATCTATCCAGCCTCTCTGAATAATTTTGTATTACGTACCTGAATGATTAAATCCCAAGTTTCTTTGCAATTTCATTCTTAACACCTTTCTGCAGACGTAGACGCTGCGGACATAGAGCAGCTCTTTTTATGGACGCAGTTGCATTACTCTATCACGAGATGGCACCCCCGAATCAGTTATTGAATATTCACAAGCAAGCAGCGCTGAAACACAGTCTAGAATATTGACGAGTTCACTCCTATCCCTGTTTTTCAGGAGTTGCTTGAATTAAACTCTTCAGCTAAGCCTGATGTGCAAACTGCTCAATATCCTTGCCCATAGCATCTATCCGGTAGTTTAAAAAAATGTCTTTTAAAAAAATCTCTTGCGACAGAAAAAATCGTTTACCTCAGTAGCAACCACTTTAGTTACAGTGACTCAATGGTATTCCAAGTAGTCTCAAAATAAATAAAAAAATAAAATAAAATCCATTTCCTGAGGCAAAAACTTGCCATGATATTGACACTATGTTATTCTACAATCAATTTCAGTTATCACATATTAAAAATGCTCAATTTCCTATCGTGGATTAATGCGTTGATATGTCAAAGAAGGTTGAAGAATTTATCTGTCTTTTGAGACAAATCCAATCGGAAATCCAATCACTTTAATGGTGATTCAATGGTGATTCAATCTGCGTGAAAGCCCAGCTGTAGTTCACGCTCACGTGAAATTCTCCTGGTAGTTAGCAGTTGGTTGACATGATTTTTATCCAATTGCAGACAGTATAAGTTTTCCTCAGTAAGTGAAAGACATTGATTGGACCATAAAAACATATTAAAATAATTGCGTAATAGGGTTACGTTATATTCAATACACTTTACGCAGGTCAGACTGACAAGGTTGCATGGGAGCAAAAAACCCCCAGAACTGAGCCTGGAGAGCTGAGCTTATTTGCAGGATGGAAATGTAATTCTGAGATGGAATTATATATATAATAATTAACATATTAACAATGATTAAAAAGTATTTTTGGCAGAAAGTTTGTAAATCTTGATGGAGCATGGGATTGACTTGTTGTAGCACACGCAGTCCAAATATTGCATTATTATGGTTGACAGTGAAGTTGGTGCTAATTTAAAAAAAATGTGTGGACATGTAACGCCCATCACAATGGAATTTGCCTCTTTTTAAGTGCAAACAGCTATTACTGTGACCTGAGTTATACTTTTTCCATAGTCGATGTGAACGTTGTTGTATGCTTGCGTTTTACTGGGATAATCAGAATTGTAAACAGCAAGCTTTCCGCCAGCGTGAACATTCTGACTGTAAAATATGCAGTTCCTCTAATTAGTATGCGTGCTTGCCGACACGGCTTTGTAGATAAATGAACAAGACTCTGAACTTTATCGTGGAGCAAAGCCATGTTTTTGGTTTGGAGAGGTCAGTGGTGACCATTGATGTCCAGCTGCGCCTATATTGATAAACTCAAGCCAAATTCAACCAGAAAATCATCCATTCATAATGAACTTCAAGAGTACAAAGTTGATTTGCGTTAAAAATATTATTTTATGAATTGAAAGCGCACCATTTTCAAGGCTCTGAAAGTTTGGGGAGCCACCTGGATAGCTAGCTTATTTGGCTTATAAAAAGTGGATCATTTAATATTTCATGTTCAGATGAAGAATGCTTGTGGTCTAGGAGTTTATTATCCCAGAAATGTATTGTTTTCAACCCCAGCCATTTTTCAATCCTCAGAATTATTATTTTTTTAACAGTTTCAATGGTGAACTCTCATGAAGATTTTTTTATGTTTGCAGCTCATTTTCTCGACCAGTATCATGAAAATGAACTGAAAAGCAATGAAATTCTAAATGCAGTAAGTATCTTTTCTGAGTTGAGCCACACTCGTCCTCTTTATGAAGCATAAATCTTGAATTATAAAGCATCAAATTGGGTAACCCATAAATAGCCAAATTTGGCTTCTGTGCAAAGGGGTTAAATTGTCGAACAATTTTCCCATGCAGTCTGTTACAGAGGTGAAGGGCAAACGATCTTCTGAAAGACTCACTGAGATGCTCTTTTCATACCTGTTCACGTCACTAACCTGTTGCCAATTAATTTAATTAGCCGAGAGATGTTCCACCAGGTGCATTTTTTTAACATTATAAAACATTTCCAATCTTCTGTTACCCCTTTCCCAACTTTTTTGAAGCATGTTCTTGGAATCAAATTCAAATGAGGAAATATTTTTATAAAAACATTTTTCTCAGTTTCAACATTTGATGTATTGTCTTTGAGCCATTTTGATTAAATATAGGGTTTAAATGATGTGCAAATAATTGCATTCTGTTTGTGTTCTCATATTACACAGGGTCCCAATTTTTTTGGAAATGAGTTTGTGCATTCTTTCATTTGGTGCCTAAGCAAACAGCCATGTATCTTTGCTGTTTGGCTGTGCAAATGCATTAATTAGCAAAGTCATTCCTTCTCCTTCATGAAGATATCAATAAAGAAATCAACAATATGGCTTTCATTTCACTGTGCAATGAGGAATTTATATATATCTCAAAAAATAAAGGGAACTCTTGGAGTTAAACTGTGTTGTTTAAGTGTTCCCTTTATTTTTTTGAGCAGTTTATACAAAACCCAAAACCAGTGAAGTTGGCACGTTATGTAAATCGTAGATAAAAACAAATGCAAATCCTTTTCAACTTATATTCAATTGAATACACTGCAAAGACAAGATGTTTAATGTTCAAACTGAGAAACTTTATTTTTTTTGCTGCAAATAATCATTTACTTAGAATATAAAGGCAGCAACACATTGCAAAAAAGTTGGCACAGGGGCCTTTTTACCACTGTGTTACATCGCCTTTCCTTTTAACAACAGTAAACGTTTGGGAACGGAGGGGACCAATTTTTGAAGCTTTTCAGGTGGAACTCTTTCCCATTCTTGCTTGATGTACAGCTTAAATTGTTCAACAGTCTGGGGTCTCTGTTGTCGTATTTTACGCTTCATAATGCGCCACACATTTTCAATAGGAGACAGCTCTGGACTACAGGCAGGCCAGTCTAGTACCCGCGCTCTTTTACTACGGAGCCATGCTGTTGTAACACGTGCAGAATGTGGCTTGGCATTGTCTTGCTGAAATAAGCAGGGGCGTCCATGAAAAAGACGTTGCTTGGATGGCAACATATGTTGCTCCATTACCTGTATGTACCTTTCACCATTAATGGTGTATTCACATGTGTAAGTTGCCCATGCCTTGGGCACTAATACACCCCCATACCATCACAGATGCTGGCTTTTGACCTTTGCGCCTATAACAGTCCGGATGGTTCTTTTCCTCTTTGGTCCAGAGGACACGACGTCCACAGTTTCCAAAAACAACTTGAAATGTGGACTCGTCAGACCACAGAACACTTTTCCACATTGCATCAGTCCATCTTAGATGAGCTTGGGCCCAGCGAAGCCGGCGGCGTTTCTGGGTGCTGTTGATAAATGGCTTTCGCTTTGCATTGTTGAGTTTTCACTTGCACTTGCAGATGTAGCGACAAACTGTAGTTACTGACAGTGGTTTTCTGAAGTGTTCCTGAGCCCATGTGGTGATGTCCTTTACACATTGATGTCGGTTTTTGATGCAGTACCGCCTGAGGGATCGAAGGTCACAGGCATTCAATGTTGGTTTGCGGCCTTGTCGCTTACGTGCAGTGATTTCTCCAGATTCTCAGAAACTTTTGACGATATTACGGACCGTATATGATGAAATCCCTAAATTTCTTGCAATAGCTCATTGAGGAATGTTGTTTTTAAACTGTTTGACAATCAGCTCACGCATTTGTTCACTAAGTGGTGACCCTCGCCCCATCCTTGTTTGTGAATGACTGAGCAATTCAGGGAAGCTGCTTTTATATCCAATCATGGCACCCACCTGTTCCCAATTAGCCCGTTCACCTGTGGGATGTTCCAAATAAGTGCTTGATGAGCATTCCTCAACTCTCTCAGTCTTTTTTGCTACTTGTGCCAGCTTTTTTGAAAAATGTTGCAGGCATCAAATTCCAAATGAGCTAATATTTGCAAAAAATTACAAAGTTTACCTGTTCGAACATTAAGTAATTTGTCTTTGCAGTGTATTCAATTGAATATATGTTGAAAAGGATTTGCAAATCATTGTATTCTGTTTTTATTTACGATTTACACAACGTGCCAACTTCACTGGTTTTGGGTTTTGTATATACACACACTCAGCACCATTAAAAACGCACAGGTGAGGTATGTAGTTTATTTGCGGCAAATTGAAGAATCGATTGATTTTTATTGCTTTTCCAGTGAGGCACGAGAGGAAGTAAAGAAAAGCATGTGGTATTGTAATCCTGGCGCCCACCATGTGAACGCGCCAAGCGCTTCAGTAATAACAAACATTGAGCTGTTTGTGATGTGTACAGTGACACTTGACTTGTGCTTTTTGGTGTGGTCAATAGCTTGATATGTGGTGCGCATCAGGATTACAATACCACACGCTTTTCTTTACTTCCTCTCGTGCCTCGCTGGAAAAGCAATAAAAATCAATCGATTCTTCAATCTGCCGCAAATACAGTACGTACCTCACCTGTGCGTTTTTAATGGCGCTGATATATATATATATATTAAACAAATTTTTTTACAGTTCTTTATAGCACAACAAAGGAAAAGGTTTTAAACCTGCTGATGATTGATGGCACACCCCTGCACTCCTTTTCCCCCCCCCCAACAGTATTGCAGCACTATTCAGCGCAGACAATTAATTGATTTTTTTACAGTCCAGCGGGCTCAAAAATTCCTGGCATCCCTGACTGACAATGCGAAAACAATACAAAAAACATATACAGTGCTGAACAATTTATTAGACCAGCACCCAATGTAAGGTTTATGCTACAGCTTCCCTAAATTAACAGTATTGGTAATTACCAAAATCATTTTTTTATGTTTCTCTCTTGGTTAATCCACCAGTATGCACAAGCTCTAAAATATCATTATTGTTGTTATCCACAAATGTTTGAATTCACTGTTTTACAAAAATGCTGAAAAAATAGAGAAGCACATTATTATTTTTTGATTTTGATCCTAAATAACAGTTATTTACTTGCATTCCTGGGGCCTTACTCACAAAGCCCTCTTACGCCTAATGTACACTGGAAGCGAAAGCGATGTGGAATGTGAGCGCAGCGTTTCACCTGCTACACTAGCGTTGTTTCTGTTGCGTACGGTCCCGTGCTGGACGCATTTTCCACAGATTTCGACCACTCGGCATTGGGAAATGATTGCGTCAAAGCATTTTTTACTTAATCTATAACAAAATATGACCTGTGTACACTTATTTACATTTGCACTTTCACATTTTGGCGATCCTATCCATATTACCAATTTACAATGTATGAACAAGTCGACTGATAAGAGTTTTTATGCATGGAGTGAAGAAATAATTAGCACTTAACAGATTATTTTATTTTCGCTCATGGACAGCTCCTGCTATTAGTAACTGGAAGGGGATGCCTTCTTTTTATTAATTTGGAAGCTTACAAAGGAGGAGATGATGATTTTGGGCTCATCCGCTGAACCTTCAGGGATGACCGCAGGGAGCCTCAAACACTCCAGATCACCTGATGATTCGATGGCAGGCGCCATTTCTTTCCATATAGACTCCTTCTTAAGACTGTCCGAATGAAAAGGGTTTGCTGGGTTGTACAACTCTGGGTGTTTTTCCACTTCTTCAATCAACTTCTCACCCATGTTCGTGCAGGACTGTTTCGCAAAATGTCCGTGACCCTGTCCAAGGATATCCCCACCTGGAAATTGGAGTGGGACACCTCCTACCCCAAACTCATTTGCATTTCTCCTGCTGTGAAACTTCCTGCTGTTTTTTGCACAGTTGATCACCTTCACTGTACTGTCAAGTGATATGTTTGTTTTCCGGGGTACAATAGGGTAGTATAGCCTACAATGAAAGTTGTTGAATTTTAAATAGATCCTTTTAACTTCAGAATACACTTTGATGAGATTGTGGGTCTAAAACAACGAACAATCTAAATGAAACAAAAACAAAGCTAGACTCTGGTACAATCAAACTTTTAATTAATCACTTTTAAACTTGTTTTACTCGTTTTTGATACAGTTTCCTGTAGTTTTTGCCTGTAGGTGGGGCTGCGTTGCCACGCGTAGAGGAGAAATAAAATAGTCCAGCCCACTGATCTATATAGAATAACTGGATTGCTGACGTGATAGAAAACTGCGTTGGGAGGTCGAAGCGAGCGGAAGTGGTCGAGTGGCCATTTTACAATGCCCGTGTAACGCGGTCTATAATATTAGACCAGACAAACTAACAAGACAACAAAACCACTGTCGACTGGTGAAATCATTAAGGCTAATTTACGCCAGCACTAAAAAAGGCTGTTTTGTTGTCACTAAATTACCGTTGACGGACAAATTTAATTTTGCCAGGCTATCAATGAGGATGCAACGTTGGAGCTACTTAAATAGATAATGTGATTTACACTTGACAATGAATGGCAGGCAGTTTCACATACATCTCCATCACCTTCAACTCACTTCACTTCTCATTTTAACGCCAATTCAGCGACCCTGATAAGTTTACATTGTGTTCTCTTCAGCGAACCCACTTTCACTTGTAGGAAAATTAGCCTAGCTTAGTGGCAGCAACTGAGTGAAGACATCGCAAGAGAAAACTCAATACAAAACATTTGTTGGGGCTTACATATGAGTTATGTGCGATTGAATCTCACACCCAGTGTTTCTAAAATAAAGACAACAGTTGACAAGATTCGAGCTTACGGCTAATTCATTTTTTTAAAGTTTTTAAATCCCCCAAAATAATAATAAAACACGCAGGATTGACGTCTTGTCTTCTTCAGTCTCAATGATTTTGGACTTCAATTTTGTTGTGCCACTGCCCCAATCAGGCAAGATGAAAAATCTGTATAGATTTTCTATGGAACGCACTCATTGGTTGTACACATTGTCTAATGCAGATGCTGTCCATTGAAAACATTAAAGGCATAACTGCTGCCTACTGTAGTTAAATCTGCGGTCCTTAAAGCATTTTTTGTACAGTCAGGTCGATCTGAGGAGGAAACATAAAATACTGCCTCTTCCATGTTCGTGAAAAGATATCTTCTCAATTAATCATATCGTAGGCTGCATCATGTTCAATGTGATTAATGTTCTGAGAGATTACAGTTGGGCATACCAATATGGCGGTACGGTTACTTCAAAATTATGACGTCATCAGCTATCCAGTTATACATACATCAGTGGTCCAGCCGTGTAAATGAAGAGATTTGTCGCGCGGGCTGGCGCGATCGCGCGCGGCTTACGTTGCCGGTGGAGCATGTCCTACATCACCCTGAAGGGGCTTATTCCTCTATAGTGACTGGGTCACTCTACATTATCCCAATTATTACACAGCTACTCACTAAAGAAATCAGAAGTTTGACAAAAAATGTTGATCTAAATATGATTTTTTTGATTTACAAAAGTTTTCATTGCTTCCGCTTGAAAAAATAGTCCGCTGCTAGAAAAAAATAGTTTGTTTCTGCGGTTGGAATTGTAACTGTAAGGAACGGTAACTCCGAAGCGTCCATAGCAACGGTCTGCTGTTCATAGCAACGGTCTGCTATTAGAGTACTAAAGTGATGATGTCACTGCTACTTAGCTTCTGGTGTCGGAAGTAAAATCCCTATGGGAATAAACAATGGGGTTTAGACACTTTCTGGCATTGCTCGAACTTGTTTTACTGTATTTCTAAGCGGCACCTTGCTTCAAGATTAGCCTACAGGGTATACAGATTCAAATGATCACATCAAATTTGCAGTTTATTGCCAAAAATGATTTGCTTTTGCACTGGTAGTCCAGTTTGTAGTCCACTTCTCCGAAGTACATATCCGCTAAACAAGCGGGCGAGTACCCCGTGATTTGTTCCAAACCAATGAGGTACCTCAGTTTCAGCCAACGTTCACAACATACTACCGTGGTAAGCCATCCATGCCCTACATTGCTGTATGTCCGTGCACGACAGTTAGCGACATACCTAGAAATTAAAGGATCACGATGCATAGTTATTTTGCCATTTAGCTAGCTAGTATTAAGCTACTGGCCAGCAGCCATACCACAATTCCATCTGCTTCAGTCACATGGCTGAAGCTAAGCAGGTATGGGCTTGGTCAGTACTTGGATGGGAGACCACTGAGGAACACCAGGTTGCTGCTGGAAGAGGTGTTGGTGGGCTGGTAGGCGGCGATCTTCCCTCTGGCAGGATAATCCCAATGCCCCAGTGCAGTGACGCGGACACTGTACTGAAAGAGACGCCGTCTTTCGGATGAGACGTTAAACCGAGGTCCTAACTCACTGTGGTCATTAAAGATCCTATGACACTCTTCGATAAGAGGAGGGGGTTCCCCGGTGTCATGGCTAAAGTCCCAACCTGGCTCTTTCGATCTGCCGCCTAATCATCCTGTGCAATTCCTCTGTCCTCTGCCCTCTGCCCCCCCCCCCCCTTTTCCCCCAGGGAAAAATGAAAATGAGATTTCAATCTCAACGGGACTTCCCTGGTTAAATAAGGGTTAAATAAAAATAAGCTACGCTAGAGAACTACAGAGCAAGCCAGCTAGTGAGCTTATTAAACCTTGTGCACACAGCTAAATCGATAGAAACAGTAAATGGTAGTTTACCATCACTTACTGTTATTAAGCAAGCTAGCTAGTATGATTATTCAATAAATATCACTAGCTTAGCTAGCGAAATAGCTAGCTAGCTAGCCCATCCCTGATTCCGGTCAAGAAAAATATTTGTTTTTAGTCGGAAATATAATAGAAACTCTCGAAAAAGATGGGAGGCTTGAGAACAATGGGAAGTGATTCAAATTGAACTGAAAAAACAGTATATGGGTAAAATGAATGGGAAATTTTACTTCCGACGCCAGCGTGACATCATCACTTTATTACTCTACGCAGAAATGACAGACCTTAGAAGGTTGTAATTCACCAATCAGGATCGAGCATTTGACAATGCTGTGTAATAAAAGAAAAATAATGGGCGCGCACTGCTGCTACTGACATGTCGCACCACAAACGTGCCTGGTGTATTTCCAGCCATAGGGTTTACGAGCTCGTAAACCACTGATAACTCCCTCTTAGTACATTACGTAGTATTCATGATCCACCCATAGATTTAGCGAACATGCATAACGTGATCGTAACTTACGGAAGGTCTGGAGCACTCGTAAAGTCGACTTAATACTTTGATAAAACTTAAATAAGTGGAATGAAATACCTAGCTTAAATACTTAGTCGGTAGATGCTATTAACAATAATCTTTAAGGGTGCCATTAATTGTGAAACCTTAATTTGGAGGAAATTAATTTTTAATTAAATTAATTAAATGACTTTGGTTGGTTCCATTGTAACATTAATATCTGTCAGTATTTCTCATGTTGTCATTTAGAGTTTCTCCATAAATGTTTTTTTTTATTTTTTTTTTTTAAAGAATTTTTTAAAGCATTGTCTATGTATTGCCAGTCAGGGATGCCAGTAATTTTTTAGCGCACTATATTTAATACAGACTCTGCATCTATTCTGTTAACTTGTGCCACAGAAAGAAATCCTTGGAGGCACCCAGGCCATATTTCCCCTCACGCATCTTTTTGGTCACCCACATGAACTCTGACCTTATCGGTGGCGGAAGAGCCACACAACTGCTCGTAGTCCTTTAAAGCAGTGATGGCAGGGTTCTCCCCACACACGGCACACTCCGCCTGTCTCGGCCGCAGTCGAATGGAGCGGAACCGCACATCCTGGGCATCCAATGTCAGCAGTTGCTGGCTGCAGGAAGCTGAAACTTCTTATCAAGGGAAGTAATACTGGACCAGTGGAATCACTTTCTGAGCATCAAAGAAAGTGACTGGAGCACCAGACTCCATGCAACCAAAACCACTGGCTCAGGTACTGTAAAATACTAGTTAATTATAAGTTGAAAAAAATGTTCTTTTCAAAAACATCAGCTCATTTTATTTTCATTTACTAAGTGGTTCATGGAATCACACACTTCCTACATCACCTGAGCCAAGTGACCCTGTGCATCTGATTACAGCCAATTAATGATAAATATGGCCCATAGTCACCATCAGAGAGAGATCTGGATTTCCTCTGAATAACTTCTTCAGTCTCTTTGGAGACCAATGAGCAGCTCAGATAGGACAACATGCAATTATGGTTCACCAGTCTCTATGGAGATCATTGGGCAGCTCAGATATGTAAAGGGCACCATGCTATTATGTTTCACCAGCTTCTTTGGAGACCTTAGGGAAGCAAAAATATGTGTAGAACACAGGGCTCTAATGCACTCCATGGACTCATGTCCTCAATAAAAAGCACCCCAGCAGGTCTGTACAAAATTTATTGCAGCAGCATTCAAACAGTGGATCTTACTGCCCAGAGATTGTATGGTCAGTCCTATCCCTCTCCCTGTAATATGTCTAAAATTCTATATATATGGTCCACAAGGACAGCAAGAGCAGGAGAGACAGGCGACACTGAATTTTTGAAAGTGTGGACATGGGTGGGTAAAGCAATGAATATAGGGAGCAGCATAAATAAATGGGACCAAGGGTCCAGTAGCTTACCGGCAAGCAGTCTTACAGCGATGATACAAGTTATGAAAATTTCATATGAAGTTTGACTTTTGGATAATTGAAGGTCAATGTCAAGGTCACGAAATAAAAATTCACATACATTTATAAGACCTCCTGAAATAGAACCTCTAGAAGCTCTAAAGCAGTTTTGGTGAGACAAGTCATTGAAAATTCAATATGTCAGTTGTGAACTTCAAAGGTCACAGAAGGTCAAGTTGAAGGCAGCAAATGGACTTCATACATGGCTTTCTAAATGTCTCCATATACAGCGCCCTCCATAATTATTGGCACCCCTGGTTAAGATGTGTTAAAATCATTCAAATAAATTCAATTTTTATTGCAGAAGCATACTCTCTCACAGAAAACTGTAGAAAAATGTAACCTTGAACTCAAGTGAATTTTGAGGGGGGGGGAATCCCAGACTAAGAAATAATTATTTTTCATACAATCACCTGTTCAACAATTATTGGCACCCCTAACAATTCCTATGAATTAAATGTAATTGAAGTATTTCTGTAATTTCTACAGTAGTTTACAAAGTTGATCAGAGTATCTAGGAACATTTAATTAGTAAATCATCACTTCCTGTTTCCCTGGCAAATAAATATGATGTGAGACAGAGGGCATTCCTCTTGTCCACTCTTGAACATGGGAAAGAGAAAGGAACACACCATTCAAGTAAGGTAGATGTGTGTCGACCTACACAATTCAGGCAATGGCTACAAGAAAATAGCCACTCGCCTACATCTGCCCATATGAACGGTCAGAGGAATCATTAAGAACTTTAAAACAACGTGAACAGTGGTAAACAAGCCTGGACGAGGACGCAAGGTTATTTTGCCACCACGCACAGAGAGGAGGATGGGAAGAGAAATAAAAAGTTCTCCAAAGCTCACCGTTAAAGATTTGCAACAGATCGTAGCATCTTGGGGCCACTAGTCTCCAAAACAAACATCAGGCGCTACCTACATGCCAACAAGCTGTTTGGGAGGCATGCACGGAAAAAACCTTTTCTCACTCACAATCATAAACGCAAAAGTCTGGAGTTCCCTAAGCAGTACTGGGACTTCAACTAGGACCATGTGCTTTGGTCAGAAAGATTTTCCTCTTTTTTTCATTGTGGTCCTACATTATTTAGAAAAAAACTGAATTTATTAGAAGATAAAGAGCCCATCTTAACCAGGGGTGCCAATAATTATTGAGAGTGCTGTAAACCTTGGCTCCATCTGTGACCATTTTGATGATACAAATCATTGTAATTTCACTGTGGAGTTTGACCCTCAAAGGTCACTGACAGTTAAGTTGAAAGTTCAAGTTCAGCGGAGATCAGGGTTGGGCGTTCTTCATATGAATGTCAGGAGTTTGTTACCGAAAATGGATTCTGTTAGAATCTGGGCAAAATCGATGAATGCAGACATTATGGTTGTCTCTGAAACATGGCTATCTAAATCAGTGTCGGATGCGGATATACATATAAATGACTTTAGTGTATTTCGCTGTGATCGCCCCAGGAAGGGTGTTGGTGTTGCCATTTTTTGCAAACCCCATTTCTTACCTATGGTTGTTATATCCAAATCTGTACCCAAACAGTTTGAATGGTTGGCACTAAATGTACAGTTTTCCCTCATCCAGTGCTTTGACGATTGTTGGTTGTTATCGTCCTCCGTCAGCTTCAAAAGGAGCTCTTACTTCCCTATTAGAGTTGCTTTTGAGTTTAAATTATGCCGAGATTCTTCTGGTCTGTGATTTAAACTGGGACTGGCTGTCCTTATGCTCTGATCCTTTTAGAGTTCTCTGTAATTCATTGAATCTTCTCAGTTGACTGATTCTCCTACGAGACCTAACGTAAAACAACCTGAGAAATCTACCCTACTTGATGTAATGTTAACTAATATGCCACATAAATATTCGGCCACCTCAGTTTTTTCAAATGACATCAGCGATCACTGCGTTATCGGCACAGAAAGGAATACTAAAATCCCGAAATTAAAACCCCGCATCATATATAAACGGAATTTTAAAGCGTTTGCTGCTCTAGCCTTTTTAAGAGATCTGTGTGAATGTGACTGGGAAAAGATTTTTTAATTCCTGATGTGGAAAATGCTTGGTCTTACTTCCAGTCACTCTTTTTACAAGTGTCTGACAAACATGCTCCTTTCCGCAAGTACAGAATAAAATGTAGAGATAATCCATGGTTTTCTGATGATATTGCTGAATTGCTTCATCAGAGAAATTTGGCCTGGGCTTTGGCTAGGATATCTCAGAGTGAAGTAGACTGGGGCAATTTTAGGTGCCTCAGAAATAAATGCACAAATTTAATTCGAAAGGCTAAATCAGATTTTTATTTAAAGAATACAACAGATAATTTAAATAATCCAGCTAAATTTTGGAAAACCATTAAGTCCATTTCTGCCTCTTCTTCTCTTCCCGATTGTGTTACAGTTGATAATACAACTATATCTGATAAAGTAACTATGCTAAATTGTTTTAACAAATATTTTATTTCATCTGGTCTTTTATTCCAGAATGGGAACATTTTAAATAATGCTGTACCTCCTGATCCTTCTCTCAATCTGAGACATAACTTTAATCTCATACCTTTTACAGAACAGGAGGTATTAGATGCTATTAGTCAGGTAAATTCTTGAAAATCAGCTGGCCCTGATGGTCTAAATCCGAATTTGGTGAAAATTGCTGCTGCAGTCATAGCTAGGCCAGTGACATATATTTTTAATTTATCCTTAGAGACATGCGACATTCCCAAAATTTGGAAAACAGCATTTGTCTTACCGCTTTTAAAAGGTGGTGATCCTACACAGTTAAACAACTATAGACCAATCTTTAAACTTTCTGTTCTAGCTAAAGTACTTGAAAGTCTTGTCTGTAAACAGTTAAAAGCGTTTCTATCTGAAAATATGATTTTAAATGAATTCCAGTCTGGCTTCAGGAAAAAACATAGTACAATCACCGCTGTCTTAAAGGTTTTAAATGATATAACTCAAGCCTTGGATAAGAAACAGCACGGCTTAGCTTTATTTTTAGACTTGTTCAAGGCTTTTGATACGGTGGACTATGCAGTATTGAAAGACAGACTGATCAATATTGGTCTATCATCACAACTAGTCAGTTGGTTCGAAAATTATCTGTCAGACAGAAGCCAATGTGTCAAAATGGATAATTACAGATCTGATTTTATGGCCACATGCAATGGAGTTCCTCAGGGGTCTATTCTCGGCCCTATTCTTTTTTCTATTTATGTTAATGAATTGGGCAAGAGAGTGTCAAATACACACCTTCATTTCTATGCTTACGATACTGTTTTATATACATGTGCAGCCTCCATAGATCAAGCCACAGATGAGCTTCAAACTGCTTTTAATATCATTCAGGATGATTTGAGCAACGTAAAACTAGTTCTGAATGCCGACAAGACCAAGCTAATGGTTTTTAATAGAGTCAAAACGCAGGTATTGAAGCAAAACATTGTTACTCAGCAAAATAAGCCAATAGAGCAGGTAAGCACTTATAAGTACTTGGGATTTTATTTGGATAGTTTGTTGTCTTTTGCAGGTCATGTTGAAAAGCTTGTTCAAAAACTGAAAATTAAATTAGGTTTCTTTTATAGAAACAAAACGTGTTTTTCATTGCATGCCATAAAACAGCTTGTAATGGCTACATTTCTTTCTGTTATTGATTATGGAGATATAATTTATATGCATGCAAGTAAGTCCTGCTTGCACATGTTGGACAGTGTTTACCATGCAGCTCTAAGGTTCATGACGGACTCTAATAATCAGACACATCACTGTACCCTATACCAGAAAGCTGGACTGCCCTCCTTGTTAGCCCGCCGACAATTTCATTGGTGGACAATGATCTATAATGCTGTAGGGGGTCACCTTCCATCCTATTTATATTCTATGCTTGAGCGGACCACCACAAATGCTTATGCACTGAGATCACATGAACTTATTTTATTTAATGTTCCTAAAATGCGTACTGCTTTTGGTGAAAAGGCTTTTAGCTATGCTGCTCCTTCAGCTTGGAAGAAGCTACGAGAGAAAATCCAGCTTAAAACTCTGGTTTCTTTGGAAAGGTTTAAATTTCTTATTGCGGACACATTGGACACTGTATGCACTTGTTTTTCATTCTAAATGGTCTGTATCTTGTTTGTCTGAATGATACACTTGTAATTCTTGTTTTTTACTCTGTTGAAGCCATTTTTGGCCAGGACTCCCTTGCAGAAGAGATGTAAATCTCAATGGGACCATTTTCCTGGTAAAATAAAGCTTAAATAAAATAAAAAAAATAAAAAATATGTGGCTCCATCTGTGACCATTTTAGGTCATTGAATTTTAACTAGGTCACATTTGACCTTCGAAGGTTAATATGAAGGTCACGAAATGAAAGTTCCTACATGACTTCCTATACGTCTCCAATACAAACCTATGCTCTATCTGATACGATTTTGCTAATATAAGTCATTGAAACTTGATTGTATAGTTTGGCCGTTGAAGGTCAAGTTCAAGGTCACTCAATGAAACTTCATACATGACTTCCGATATGCCCACAATACAAACCTAACCTCGATCTGCAATAGTTTTGGTAATAGAAGTCATTGAAATTTTATTATGTGAGGTTTAACCTTCGAAGGTCATCAAAGGTCAAGTTAAAGGCCACCAATGGAAAGTTCATATATGACTTCCTACATATCTGCAATACAAACCTACACTTTATCTCGATTTTGCTGATATACACTGCCCTCCATAATTATTAGCACCTCTGGTTAATATGTGTTCTTTAGCTTCAAATAAATTCAGTTTTTTTTTCTAAATAATATAGGACCACAATGAAAAAAAGAGGAAAATCCAACCTTGAATTCAAGTGCATTTATTCAGTGGGAAAAAAATCCCACATTAAGAAACAGTTCTTTTACTTCAAATCATGAGTGCCACAATTATTAGCACTCCGGATGTTAATACTTTGTACAACCCCCTTTTGACGACAAAACAGCACCTAATCTTCTCCTATAATGTTTCACAAGATGGGAGAATACAGAAAGAGGGATCTTTGACCATTCCACTTAGCACAATCACTGTAAATCATCCAGCGACCGGGGTCCTCTCCTCTGCACTCTCCTCTTCAGCTCACTCCACAGGTTTTCAATGGGGTTGAGGTCTGGAGACTGAGATGGCCATGGGAGGAGCTTGATGCTGTGCCTGAACCATTTCTGTGTAGATTTGGCCACATGTTTAGGGTCATTATCTTGCTGAAAGACCCAGTGACGACCCATCTTCAGCTTTCAGGCAGAGGCCACCAGATTTTGATTTAAAATGTTTTGGTATTTCAAAGCGTTCATGATACCATTCACCCTAACAAGGTTCCCAGGGCCACTGGAAGAGAAACAGGCCCCAGCATCACCGATCCTCCCCCATACTTCACAGTGGGCATTAGGTGCTTTTCTGCATTCTCATCCTTCGTGTTCCGCCAGACCCACTTAGAGTGTTTGTTGCCAACACAGTGAGAAAAAGTGAGTGAGGAAAAAGTTTTTTCTGTGCATGCCTCCCACACAGCTTGTTGGCGCCTGATGTTTGTTTTGGAGACTTTGTGACCCTAAGATGATACCATTTGTTGCAATTCTTTAACAGCGAGCTTATGAGAACTTTTTATTTCTCTTACCATCCTCCTCACTGTGCGTGGTGGCAAAACAAAATTGCGTCCTCGTCCAGGCTTGTTTACCACTGTTCGTGTTGTTTTAAACTTCTTAATGATTCCTCTGACAGTTCATATGGGCAGGTGCAGGCGAATGGCTATTTTCTTGTAGCCATTGCCTGACTTATGAAGTTTCACACACATCTGCCTTACTTGAATGGTGTGTTCCTTTGTCTTTCCCATGTTGAAGAGTGGATAAGAGAAATGGCCTCTGTGTCACGTCATATTTATACCCCAGGGAAACAGGAAGTGATGAATTACTAATTAAATGTTCCTAGATACTCTGATCAACTTTGTAAACTACTGTAGAAATGACAGAAATACTTCAATTACATTCATTTCCTAAGAATTGTTAGGGGTGCCAATGATTGTGGAACAAGTGATTTTATGAAAAATAATTATTTCTTTGTCAGCAATTTTTTCCCTTAAAATTCACTTGAGTTGAAGGTTACATTTTTCTACAATTTTCATTGTGAGAGTATGCTTCTGCAATAAAAATTGAATTTATTTTAAGGCTTTTAACACATCTTAACCAGGGGTGCCAATAATTATGGAGGGCGCTGTAGATAACATTTCAAGTGTTGAAACTGAGACATTTTACATTTTCATCCACTAAATGAGCTCATTTCAAATTTTCTGGCTGCAACAGGTCTCAAAAAAGTTGGGACACAGGCAGAAAAGGGCTGAAAAAGCTATTCATCTATAGGAGAATATAAGAACATTTAGCAAGTAATTACATTAACTGGCATCAGGGGTGTAACATAATTGGCTATAGAAGGGATTTCTTGGAGAGGCTGAGTCTCACAGAAGTTAAGATGGCCAGAGGCTCTTCAACCTGTGAAGGCTTGCATTAAAAAATTGTGGAATACTTTAAAAACAAAGTTCCTCCAAGTCAAATTGCTAAGGCTTTGAAGGTCTCATCATCGACAGTGCATAACATCATCAAGATTCAGAGAAACTGGGAAAATCTCTGTGCATAATGGACAAGGCTGAAGACCTTTACTAGATGCCTGTGATCCTCAGGTCCTCAGACGCCGCTGCATCACTCACTGGCATGATTCTGTCATTGACATCACTAAATGGGCCCAGGAATACTAATAAATAAATACCTTCTTTCTAATACAGAAACCGCTGTCTGCAAACACAGTCTGACATGCCATCCACAGATGCCACCTAAGACTCTCATGCAAAAAGGAAGCCATTGTTGAGCATGATCCAGAGGCGCCGCCGTGTTCTGTGGGCCAAGGCTCATTTAAAATGGACTGTAGCAAAGTGTCCTGTGGTCAGACGAGTCCATTCTTGGCGTTGTGTCCTCCGGGCTAAAGAGGAGAAAGACCGCACCTCCTGTTATCAGCATTCAGTTCAAAAGCCAGCATCTCTGATGGTATGGGGATGCATTAGTGCATATGGTGTGAGACACTTGCATGTTATAAAAATAGGCATGCAATGCACGGAATACCCCTCAGCCCGATGTCGAAGTTTTTGGAGATGCCCGCCGGCCCGGCCGCTGCTCGCCCGCCCGCCAAACGGCACGAAGGATAGCAATACCCCGTCAGCCTTGAGGGCTGAGGGGTAAAAAGCACCATGAATGCTGAAAGGTATATAAATGTTTTAGAGTAACATATACTCCCCTCCAGACGACATCTATTCCAAGGAAGGCCTTGCAAATTTCGGCAGGACAAAGCAAAACCACATATTGCAGCTATTACAACAGCATGGCTTCGTAGTAGAAGAGTCCGTGTGCTGAACTGGCCTGCCTGCAGTCTTGATCTTTCACTGATTAAGAACATTTGGAGCATAATTAAACGAAAAGTCTGTTAAAGGAGACCCGAAACTCTCCAGCAGCTGCAGGCCTGTATTAAACAAGAGTGAGATCAAATTGCAATGGCTAAACTCAATAAACTTGTCTCCTCAATGCCCAGACGCCTCCACTCTGTGTTAAAAAGAAGAGGAGATGCAACACCATGGTAAACAGGCCCCTGTTCCAACTTTTTTGAGACCTGTAGCAGCCATCAAATTTGAAATGAGCTAATTTTGCGGATTAAATTTTAAAATTTCTCAGTTTCAACATTCGCCATGTTATCTCTATTCTGTTGTGAATAAAATACTGGCTGGCGGGATTTGAAAGTCTTTGCATTTTGATTTTATTTACAATTTACACTTTGTCCCAACTATTTTGGAATTGGGGTTGGAGAAAAAGGGGGACTACAATGACTGTGCTTTCCATTAAATATGTAAAACATTTGTCAAGAATGCAAAGCAGACCAGAACTAACACCTTCAGAAAAAAAATTCAAAATGATGAGGATGACGGCATTTCATTGATTATATTCTTAATGTTTTACACACAGCAAACATTAGCGGGAAGACTAAATTTGAAAATTTGAATTTATGAATGTGTGTCCCTCACAGGAAATTAAACACATTGACTATGCTGAGCTGAGCACCATCATCAAAAACAAACGACGCTTCATGTGACACCAAAGAGAAGACGACGTATCATTAATCCAAAAAACACATTTCCTCTATTCCAATCTCCCTGCAAGGTTTCCTTGCATCTAGCCGCGCATCCTTGATGGTAGGGGCTGACTGACTCAAGGAAAAGATGAAATCAGGGAGCAAGGATGGAATTTAAGAGAACTGCGAAGCACCCAATAAAGCTTTCACTCTCAAGGATACACTCTTGTCCAGAGGCAATTTTCAGAACCTCCAAAGCTTGAAGGCAGCCCATGATCCCAGGCACTGAAATAGGTGATTAAAATAAAAATTAATAATAAAAAAAATAACAAAAAAATAAATTTAGAAACTCCATTTAGAGACAGTGCTCCTATTTACACCGTCTCAAGTCATCTCTGCTGCTTACCAAGTTACCCAAATTCAACAGTTAAAGGGATATTTTAATATTATGGCAAAATGGTCCATTGTCATAATCCCAATAGTTACGTGAGTAGGTACATTACCTTTAGTTATCCATGCCCGTTGTTTTGAGATTCGGGGGGGGGGGGGGGGGGCGTGGGCTGCTCAGCGAGCACAACCAAAGTGAACGGTACAGGCTCCTCCCTCCTTCAAAACTCATGAAATATACAATCCAGCAACTCCACAACGCTCTCATGGACAACTTGTGACCTGCACATTCACCACGCTATGAAATCATAAAGTATAATTATGAAACATGAGGACACATGAAGCGAATACTTGGAACTACTTTCGTGAGTAACACGCTGGGTGGATGAACACAGCGCACAGTGCGCACCTCAGACGTTGCAAGTAGCTGCAGTAAACATACACTATTGAAATCACTCCGTCCAGCCAGTATGTCTGGAATGTAGTTCCGGTTATGCCTTTGCCTTGAAAATAACCGACTCATAATTAGGGGTTCAAGCTCGTTGGGCAGAAACCCTATTGTCTTTGTGCTGGTTAATTATTATTATAATTATTATTTCTTCAGAAATGTTCTCACAAATTCCTGTGAGATAGTGAGATAGAGACTTGAAATTTTGCACATTTATTTGCTATTTTTCCAAATTAATATTTTGGTCTTTGACTCCCCTAGAGTACTCCTGATCGCGCAAAGTAAAAAAAGGGAACTTATTTCACTCACTGCCACCCTCAAAAAACCCCAATTGTAGTTTATTGTAGTCTCTGCCTGAAACGCCTCATTGGGGTGGCTCTTCCGCTATGGCCCCCACTCCCCATGTGCCCACTTTCTTCTGACTGGCCAGCTCTGTGGAGGGCAGGAATAGGCAGTTGGGCCGGAAGAGGCTGCAGAACGCAGTTTTCCGAGTCTGCCATGGAGTCTGCTTCCCCAGAATGAAACGAGAGACACGGCCACCATCTGATTACGAAGCGGCGGGCAAATTCAGCAATCTAACATTATACTTGAAAAGAGATCTAATGAAAAGAACTTGTTCTAATAAACGCAGCAGCGAAAGTGGAGGAGGCAGTGCGAAAATCAGGCAGCGCAAGCTCAACTTTGCCATCGGCTACAGTTTGCTACCGGTGAGTACAGCGGTTCTTCTACTAGCCAGGATGCAGGGAAAGCTAGAATCCACAAAATACAGACACATTTGTAGAAGGGGTCGACATACCCAAGTGTAGACCAGTGGGTCTAAGTTTAGAGGGAAACATGGACAGTGAGGAGCAGCTAAAAGTGGACCAACAGCTTATGGACTGCTTCGGTGTGTATTAGGACCTGCTGGTTTGTGTGCATAGCTGTGGTGTGTTGTCAGCGTGGAGAAACGAACAGCTTCCGCACTGGTATATGACGGAGGGGCGAAAGCTCCAAGCTTACCGGCCTTTTCGGAATTTGCGCATGGTAATGGTTTACGCATTGCTTCGGAGTGACCAGCTTTTCCTCGCAGAAAATGGGCGAGTTATGGACAGTGCGCGAGAGATAGACAGAGCTCCGGTTATGTGATGAACATAATCCAGGTTTTATGGTAAGTTCCGTCTCCATGAACCGTTGCTTATGTGGAGCTAGCGAATCGATCACCTCTACAGGAAAAAATGTAATATTTAATCAATGGCGATAAATCGTTTGTTATACCGGACACTTTATAGCCTGTGCGCTTACCTATTGCTTTCACCGGTAGCATCAGAGAGCTTGCCCAGACATTGGAAATTTATCAGGCTGACCCCAGTCATGGATAAGTAAAGCGATCGTTTCCCAAGCACCCAAAAACACACCCAAGCTTTGCAAAATCTTCGGCTGGTCTAACTGCAGCTCAACTAGGCAGACACATACCGCATTTCTCTGTTTAACTTCAACAGTCGTGGCTACAATCAGGCAACGATATGATGAAACTGTCACATGGATGCTTACCGAAGTAACACAAGCATACCGATCAGAATTGCTGCATATAAGTTAACCAGGAGCATTTTTAATGAGCAGAGCATGCAAACTAACATGCAGTAGCTGATAATCGGTCTTGACTTTGAATGTAATCTGTCACACAAAAAATTTGTTTCGCGTCCGGTGTGAAAGCGGCTTCACGGGTATGCGTATCTGTGTGTTGACTTTGAATGTAGGCTAATCTGTCCAGCAAAAAATTTGTTTCTTGTTGGATGTGAAAGCAGCTTTATGGACAGTACGTGACAGCTAGAGAGAGCTCGGTTATGTTATGAACATATCACAGGTTTTGCAGACCGTAAGTTCCGTTAGCGCTGACAAGTTGCTTATGTGGAGCTAGCGAATTGATCACTTCTACAGGAAAGAATGACCTATTTAATCTTGGCCTTTTTCGGCTTTTTATTAGCCACAACAATTTTTTAAGGTAGATGAAATTATGTCAAGGTAGTGCAGAGAAATCGTTTGTAAACCGGTAGAGCTTCTGCGTTTCGCATTGCTTTCATGGTAGCACCAGAGAGCTTGCTCAGACATTTGTGAAGTATCCGGCTGATCCCGGTCACGGATAAGTGAAGCGATCACTAACTGTTGTGGCTACAATCGGGCAACGTTATGATGAAACTGCCACATTGATGCTGATCAGAATTGCTGCATACAAGTTAACCAGGAGCATTTTTAATTAGCATGACACATAAACAAACATGCAGTAGCTGGTAACCGAGCGGTCATAACCACAGAGACAAACCCTTGCAATACAGGTTTTACAGACAGCAAGTTCTGTTACTGTGAACAGTTATACCAAGCATCCAACTTACAAACAAGTATTAAAAGTTAGCTTCAAATGAGGTTTATGTTCACACACCTTCTGTAGAATTTCCCCTGTTATCACTCTTGCATAATTAGGACACAAACATTAGCAACAGTAACTTGGCTACGTTAGCCGCTGTGCTGCAGCCAAAATCAACTGGCTATCATGTCAGGTTGGCTAATGCAGTTAAAGCAGCTTCTGTGTCTGTGAGCCACGGACAGTCGCGACCGATGCAGGCTTTATCTTCAGATATTTTACAAAGCCTGCGTTTGAGGCCAGTTGTTAGCGCTAACTATCGTTAGCGGTCCTGCTAGCCATCTGTAACACGTTAGCTTCACTTAGACTATTTGCTATTATATGGTTACTTACAGCTTGTGGCTCTGAGCGCTTGATCGATGCAACTGCTTCAGGTTTGAGAAGCAGCTGAAACGCTTATCCTGTGTCGAATTATCCTTTATTTACAAAGCTGTCTTGGGTGAAGCACAAGCAGCTAACATTCCCTTTGGCCGTGGCTGTTTGCTGCCAGCAAACAAAAAAAGCTACCCACTGATTTCTGGTGGCATCATCTTTAGGAAGAGAAATATTTGTTTTTCTTTGTGTCCAAAAGTAAACGGACAAGTAGCTTTGGGGAGAGATGCTAACAAAATTGCACCTCAAATGATCTGCAGTTCTTTTGTATTTCCAAAAGTGTCAACGCTACTAAGGCATAGTATGATCTGCCGTTGTTCGTGCCTGCTAGAATAGTTTCCGGTGTGGGCAGGTCCAGTGCAGTGGTTGGCCCTGGCTAGGTCTGTACTAATTGGACGGCACTACCTGACGTCAGGTTTTACCCAGATCTCGTGAGGAGCTGTTCAGAGAGGAAATCACGCTCACAAAATCACATTCTTGGATTACGGCAAAATCCCTGTATCTTATGTTTAGAAACCTTTCAGAGGTTAAGCATGGGCAACCAATACTATAACACTAATGTGAATTTAAAGAAGGATCAGCATGTTAGGTTCCCTTTAAAGGTCATAACTCCTACACGGTCAGCCCGATTTACACGAAACTTAGTGCAAACATTCCTTGGTCCAAACTCTACAACTTTCCCATGAGGACCCCTAACGTCTGCCATATTGGATTTTCCGCCATTTTTTAAAAAGACATTTCTGAAATCTCTTCCTAGGCCATAGGACCGATTTCTTCAAAATTCACTTGGATCATCATTGGACCAAGCTTATCAAAAGTTGCATAAGGCTTGTTGAAATCTCATTTCGTTTTTAAGATATTGACCAATGAAGTTCAGCAGGGGCATGGCTTAGCACATAAATAAAAACAAAGTTTCAATCAAATCCATCAGTAGTGGGCGCCACAAATGCACAAAATAGCCTAACACACACAAATCATAAGTTGTTGGTCCAATCATAACACTGGCAAAATAGGTCCACATAAATACCTGCAACATACTCTTAAAGTGTTTTTTTCCGCCGCCACTGCGGTAGCAAGCGGAGCGGGGGACATAGTATTCAGCTCCGTCTGTCCGTCATGTCCTGAACGCGATATCTCAACGACAGTTTGACTGATTCCATTCATCTTTGGTGACAGGGTGTATTGGTGTGATGCGCCGTCCCCAGTCGCTTTCCGTAATCTTGGCATTATTCTCAAGGTCATTACCACTATTTGCCCACTTATAAATACCTTGTCAACATAATATCTCAACAACTGTTTGACCGATTCCATTCAACTTTGGTGTCAGGTTGTATTAGAGGGGTTCTCACAGCCCACTCGATTTACATGATCCTGCCATTATTCTCAAGGTCATTACCACCATTTGACCACTTACAAATACCATGTCAACATGATATCTCAAGAACAGTTTGACTTATTCCATTCATCTTTGGTGTCAAGGTGTATTAGAGGCGGGGGATATCGTATTCAGCTCCATCCGTCCGGCTGTCCGTCCTGTCCCGTTTGTTGTCAATGCGATATATCTCAAGAACGGTTTTACCAATTCCATTCATCTTTGGTCTCAAGGTGTATTGGGGGGGAACATAGTATTCAGCTCCGTCCATCCGTCATGTCCCGTTTGTTTGTGAACGCAATCTCTCAAGAACGGTTTGACCGATTCCATTCATCTTTGGTGTCAAACTGTATTAGGGGAGTGCTCGCAGCCCATTCGATTTATGTGACCTTGCCATTATTCTCAAGGTCATTACGACCATTTGACCACTCACAAATACCTTGTCCACATGATATCTCAAAAACGTTTTGACCGATTTCATTCATCTTTGGTGTCAAGATGTATTAGGGGTGGGGGACATAGAATTCAGCTCCGTC
Organism: Gymnothorax reevesii; assembly: GCA_029721435.1. NCBI lineage: Eukaryota > Metazoa > Chordata > Actinopteri > Anguilliformes > Muraenidae > Gymnothorax > Gymnothorax reevesii. The sequence goes on along the minus strand of CM056573.1, from coordinate 72,980,740 downwards.
CGTCCGTCATGCCCCTTTGTTGTGAACGCAATATCTCAAGAACGGTGTGACCGCTTCCATTCATCTCTGGTGTCAAGGTGTATTCGAGGGGTGCTCACAGCCCACTTGACCCCAGTTGATTTCCGTCACCTGGCGGGGGACATGGCCACGTTTAATGGCAACACTTTTTAATTAAGCTGTTAAAGCTTTCAACTACTAATAGTCTTTCTTGGTTTGAACCCCGGAATTGCTCCTAGCGGCTATATTAATACATTATAATTTTACAGCGCGGTGAATGATCAGGTCACAAGTTGTCCACAAGAGCGTTTTGGAGTTGCTGGATTTTGTATTTGATTACTTTTCAAGGGAGTTTCGAAGGAGGGAAGGACCTGCACCCTTCACTTTCGTTATGTTCGCAGAGCAGCTCGCGTCTATTAGTATCATAATGAAAATGCAAATGTAATCCCCCTCTTTGCACTTTCATTTTTAAGTCAATGTATGCAATTTTCATTAGAAATGGTTAATTAAAATACATTCCTTATTTACATTTGCATTTTTGAGAAGTGCCCTGCAATATCACTAACAAAATGAAAACGAAAAAGCTAATCATATAAAGCAAATACATTCACGGAAATGCCTTTTTCTTTTTTGAGCAGCACACACGTTACTTGTATCATCACGAAAATGCAAAAGTAATCCTCCACTTTGCGTTTGCATTTTCAAGTCCATTTAGGCACTAATTTCATTTGCAAAAAGTAACCCGTAATATCACTAACAATATCACAACCCCTGGACCCCAAGCTATATTTTTGGCTCGCTGCGCTCGACAGAAGCCGGCAATTTACAGTACAGACAGGCAATTTCAAAGGTGTGGAGCACCCCGTTTGGTGTGCCAATTTTACGAAGAAAGAAAAAAGTTAATTCTAGACAATCCTTCCAACTGGATAACATATATGGCAAGGATGCCTAAAAAGCCCTCCTTAAGCAGACTCACCTACTCCTAGGACACCCCCATCAGAGCAGTTGGTCACAGTTTCTGGTGGAGGGGGAACAGGGTAGAGGCACCTGTAGCATGGCCCCCCCTTGTAATTATAAACAGTCATCTGGGGATGAGGTGGGAAAAAGGTGTTTAACAACAACGACTGAGGATGTGGCTTCTAAAAGCATGAAATAAGAGCAATTACTAGCCTAACAGAAAGTTTTGCTTAATGCACAGTAGTCAGACACTGCTAGTTCAAGAACTTAGGCCATTTCAGTGTTTGCGCTCCCCTTTTTTAAAAATATGAATCTTTGAGTTTCCAAAGGGCCCAACTCCAAGGAACACTCTTTGTCAAGAAAGCGAAAAATTGATCCATTTTTTCCCATATGTGATGACCCATAAATTTTTAGTTTATTTCTTTAGAAATGAGTGTCATTAGGATACTTTAGGCTGAAATTACAAGAAAATTCCCCTTTAAGATATGCAGACCTCTAATGGGCAATTCCATGCTAGAAACTGAAAAAATGCTTAATTTGGACAATGTTTTTAACTGGCTGGTCTATTATGATTTGTATCCCTGAATACCAAAGTCATTTCGATCAAGTAGACTGCAGAATGGTGATTTGGGGTGGAATTAAAGGGGACATGTAATTATATTCAATTTTCCACAATTTTCAATCAATTGCCTTAATTTCCCCCTTGATAAAGTTCCTAGTCTTTAGGAGTCACCTATCTAGAGCACAGTCTGTCCACTTGCAAAGTGATAGTCACATGAATCTTTGCTTGACGGAGAAAAATGACGGGCTGATGAAGAATGACGGGCTGCTTATTGTCAAGTCCCGTACGACAGATTGAAGCCAAAAAGTTCTTGCCATTTTTTGTTTTTGTGAGCTGGAAACTTTTTATTTCAAATCCTCTAATTTTAGACGCAAGGTACTAAAATGCTACTGTTTCCCCAAAATTACATTAACTAGTTTTCACATAATTAGCCTAAAAAGTATTGTCCCGTACAACAAATTGTCTGCCCCCCACTCGGCGTCAGTTGCACTCTCAGGACCATTACTTTTGTAGCTACGGTTAGCTGAGTACATGCAAGAAAACCATAATGACGTAGCAGAATTAGCTAGGTAGTTGCATCAGAAAATGTGGAAGTAAATTCACTATTAAACCAAAACAATTAAGACAAATCCTGGGAAGATTGGCGAGAGCTACAGTCACATATCCAGGATGATATACAGACCCTTTCCAAAAAATTAGAATATCATGGAAAAGTTGTTTCATTTCCATAATACCATTCAAAAAGTTAAACTTTCATAGACTATAGATTCAAATTTAAAGGGTTTGTGAACAATAAACTTAATATGTTTTTAAAAGGTATATTTTGTATATATAACCTCATTAAAATGAATAAAAATATATATAGGCAGTTTATCTTTTCTATAAATAAACAAAACAATGTCTGTCTGCACAGCCACAGAGTTAATTAGGTGCCCGTGACGTCACCCGATGTCGTCATAGAGGTCTTCATCTTGCCTAGCCGCAATCAAGATCTATAGTCGAGGTGGTGTTATAGCGTGTCTGATCGTCGGCGTGTGCAGAAAATATGGGTGACTACGATGGCTATCTTGGTAATAAATTTTAAAGGCATGAGAAAGCAGGAAGTTCTGCTAGGTAATTTTGTCCACAGGCACAGATCAAATAAATCAGAGAGAGAGATTTTCCCCACAGACACACGTCAAATATCCTGAGAGAGAGAGAGAGAGATGGTCACCGAAATAAAAAAATCAACTTGACCTACATGTAGCCTAGAGACAACGAGAGAGCTCAAGTCGAGAACCTAGTTACAGCATGGCATTCCGCAACACCCGGTGAACTCTATACACTACAGTAAAGAGACTGCTCTGCTTGAATCAGCAACCTATCAGCCAATCAGAAAATAGTATTTCTTGTTGTGAGGTGAAATCGCAGCGCCAAATCACGTTCTTCACTCGCGCTCTCCATGTTGTGTATTTTGGCTGAAAACAAACCCTGCTCCGATCCGGTGTCACAGGTGGTACCGCAACATCTCTTGTTTGTGACAGACAAAACGATACAAATACAAAAAATTAATATTTAATTTAGCTTTTATTATACTGGGGAGTCCCACTGAAATTTTAAAAAAAAAGTACAGGTATGGCCAAACATTTTCTTGTTCAAAATCTATCGACTACTCCAGGAGGAAACGCTCGCAAGTTGAAATCAAATTTTTAAGCTCATGTCAAATAGCATTCGCGAATGCCGTAGCTGGCCAGCTAACTCATATTCGTGACGCTAAGCACAGCTGTTAGCTGTTGTTGTAAAATGCTTGATGTTGCAAAGTAAAAGGAAATATACACGCAACCTGCAGATATAAGATAGATAGTTGTATATGGCAACGTTCAATTGCTCGCCTACTTCAGCTACCACTTCTGACAACAAGATGCGACGAATAACGCGGTCAGAATTCATTCTGCAAATAGTGTACAACGCGCACAAAACTTCCGCGACCGATCCTGGTCTGCTATCTAGTGATAGGCTATTGTAACTGCGCGCATAAATTTGCAGCTCCACGTCCACTTGTGCACATCTGCAAAGATAAACCTTTGTTCTTCGCGAACGCGCAAAATCCGAATAATCCGTAAATGATGAATTCAATTAATATTTTAATTTGAAACAAGTAAGTAAGCTGCCAATGTCAACGTAACGAAGTGAAAGTACACTTTTTATCTTTTAAATGAAGTAGAGTAAAAGTCCCTGTTTTAAAAGAAAAGTAATGTACAAATCCTCAAAAAAAAAAAAAACAGAAGTGCTGTAACGAAGTACATGCACTTAAATTGCACCTTTGAAAACAGGATTATCAACCCCCCCAGAGAATCTCAGTAAGCCTGCATTCAAAACTTGAGAGCCCTGTGTTTCCATCAAAGCGATTTTCAGCAGGCTCTTGGAGCGGAGCCGCATGCGAATTTTTCCTATTAATTTCACAATAATAGCGTAGTTTAGCCGTTTATATGGAAACACTGAGGACGCACCATGGGCCGCATGCGATGTCCTGTGTCTGCCCCGCAGCCTGTCGCAACCGGACTTCAGTCGTATAAATGGAACATAGCTTTATACGGCTGCCCCGGGTCATCGATTAAGACCTCTCTGACGTCACTCGGGTCACATGACCATGGACTGGGCAGGTTCTTGCATAAACGCTACAGAGCGCACTGTCGTGCACATTTAGCCCGAGAAAAGAATTATTTTGAAAAATATGTTTCTAAAATACACATATTTTGTATTTTTACTATACATATATTGGATTTTATGTATTAAATGCAGTAAAGGAAATTTGGTTCAGAAACCCTTTAAGATTCCTCATCGAAGCAGTGATTAAGGCAAGGGATTCCCAACTAACTATTGAAGATTGACAAATCGTTTCGAAAGTATCATATTTTGATTGATTTGATGTGATCCTAATTTCTTTTTTTTTTTTTCTGCAAAAACTGAGGTAAATGGTGATTTCTTCACAGTATTCTAATTTCTGGAATTCCTGTTTTGTGGGTTTTTTGAGCTGGAAGCCCAAATTATGTAAAAATAAACAAATAAATACTTGAAATCGTTTAAATTGTGGGTCCTGAATCTATGAAGGTTTAACTTTTTGAATGGTATTCTGGGAATGAAACAACTTTTCCACGATATTCAAATTTTTTGGAAAGGGTCTGTACCTGTCTGTATCTGCTCAACATCTCATAGACTGATAAATGACAGAAGCAAACCATTAATGTTGAAGCAACCCTGTGTATTTCAGAAAGTAATTAACACCACCTCGTGCAACTAGCCAACGGGCAATATGGAACAATCTTTTGCCATTAAATAATGGACTGGGACAATCACACTACCCAACACAATCACAGCGCATACCTCTGGGCAAAGGGCGGCGGTTCGTCATTCTCGGGCGACATTATATCATTATCACGCAATTTTTGAAGCAGACGACAACTAATTAGGGGGAATAAGACCTCATTTATCTCCTCATTGAAAACAAAAAATCCACATTTTTGTATTTTAAAATGTTTATTTAGTAATTATAATTGTATAAAACAGCATTTTGATTTAGCCCTCAGTTCCCCTTTAATTCCTCACCTCTGAGACAATTAGTGAATGGAAAATTCCTCTGAGGGAAGGCAACTGACTGTTTCAAGGGTATGATGGTGGCTGTTCAGAGTTTCTTATTGGTATCAGCCACCGATTTAGAGGTAAGTAAAACATTGAAAATGTTTTGAAATGAAAGGAATTGTTAAAGATATTTGTGAAAGTAACATCTGCCATGTCTGTGTATTTAATTAGTTTTTTTGCATTAGAAAGAAAAGAGTTGACTGTCCAGACTGACAGTCTCATGCATGAACATACACTGTGGTTGTGTACATTTTACACACTGTCAGACTGGCTGAATAAAAATGTAGAAACTATAGTACATATAATTAACCCTTCAAATGAGAAAAGAGCATAACACTCTGTCAACACTTGGTGAGGACATTTTTGCCCCTGAAAACTCCAAAGGCCCTGAGCCTAAAGGCGCTTTCACACTGGGTACGATTGATCCACACTGTGCCACAGTACAATTGGCCCTCTTCCCCTCTCCCCCTGCTGGACAGCTTTGACAGTAGTGACGTTGTACCGTGCCGGAGTATGGATTATTTTATCAAAATTCCGATACACAAGGTAGCAGTATGCGCCTTGGTGGTTTTTAACTCATTTGGTGCCACACTTCCAATGGTCCAGCAGGCCATTGTTATACACTGAATACATGGGGGAAATGTAAACTCAAGAACATTATAAGCGACCACGAGTGTGGTGATGAAACTGCAGTGCCATCTGGTGGAGATAGGCAGTACTGAAATTCTGGCAAATGGTATAACGCCAAGCACCATTAACGTAGATTCATGTCAAAGACATAGATCAGCGTCAATGGTACCAAATGAGTTAAGAGCCAGTTTTTCTAAGAATCAGGCAGAGGGTGAGATATATGCTGTCTCAGATTTGCCTAAAATTTTTGTTGGTGAAAGATGGTTGGTTCACAAAAAAACTGCTAATTTTTAGGAGCTAATACCCTTTGGTTTCTTTTTGAGGGGTACCAAGGATTCAAGATGAGAAATGAGCGCTGAAAAAAAATTCAGTTTTCAAATGCAGTTATATCATTGCTCCAACAACAACCCACATTCATTTTCACATATCTCAATCTTCTGTGAGTAGGGCTCACAATAATCTGAAAATGTTTTTGAGCTGTTGAGGGCGCATCCTATAGGGGGCGCTGCAAATGCTACTTTTGGTCATTTGATCTGTAATATCAGGGGCATTTCCAGACTGTGCCCTCAAGAGCCCAAGATGGTTTATTCATAATATGATACTATGGGACTTCCTTTACATAATCAATACAAATTAAGCGTGGGATGTTGAGGGTGCAAGAATATAGGTGATGCTTCAGTCAGGGAAAAAGTGAAATTTGGCATTTTGGGATGGCAAAGTTCTTCATGTGCCCTCATCCAATTTTGATGAAACCTTTTCTTTTGGATAGCCCTATATGTCTACCAACAGTGATGAGGAGATTCGTCTGCCCAATTTCTTTGTTTAACCAGAGAGATCTATATCTCATATATTGCCGCTATATGTGTCAGAACAAAAGAGTCATTAAGATGTCACCTGATAATCCACTTCCCTGCTCAAGTACGGTTGCTTTCACATTCACTACGAGTATGGATGAACCATGCCCGAGTCTACCTCTTCTGAGCGGACTCGCATACTGTGCCTGAGCACGGTACGCTTGTGTTCACACTTACCAAATAAACCGGACTCAATGGTCAGATCATGGATCTGTGCCCGACTCCCTGGTGTGAAAGCACCCTGAGGCTACACGCAGCAACCAAGTTGCCAATGAAATGATGAACCTTTAGTAATTTGTGTTACCAGTAAGTGTGTTTCGTGGTTCGCATCTTGTCATTTCTCAATCATTCGGAGCTTTATCTAGTGATTTGTTTACCGTTTGTTATGGTAGAATTTCAAACTGTATTCTGAAGCAAAGAAGTTGATAAATGACGCAGGAAAGGTTGATAGGTTTTTACAGAAAATAGTTGTCCCGTACGACAGATATTTTGTCCCGTACTACAGGTACGGAATTATCACAGGACCAGAGCTATGAAATGGGGATATGAATTGTTACAAAGTAATCAGTAATTATTTATTTAGCTTTAGCTGTTCAAGTTTCAAGTGCAACAAGTATTTGCCACTAACGTGTCTTTGTCCACAAGATGTGAAATCGTGTCAAAATGAGCAATCTCTCGGAGTGACCTTGAGAGTGACGCAAAGGTCACCAAAATCGACCGGCGCCGGGGTATCACCCCAATACATGTTGACATGAAATTTGAACGAAATCCGTCAATTCGTTCTTGAAATATCTCGCTGACAAGGATTCGGGACGGACGGACAGACGGTCGCGAATATGATGTCCCGCCACTTCGCGCGTTCCGCGCAGCGGGGGACAATAACAGCTATGCCCTAGAATTTTTGAACCCTGTTGAATTAATGTTGATTTTTTTTTTTTTTTATACAACTGCTTTAACAAAATACAGTAGACTCTCCAATATTTCTTGAATATATTCCAGAAGTTTTCAAAAGCCAATTCATTGAGTTCTTGAAAAGACTTCGTTGGTAAAAAATAGTGATTTCTCTGCGTCCCATACGACAGATCACATTTTTGCTTATTTCACCTCCCAAAAGTAGAAATGAATCAGTTCAATCATTGAATAATGTTGAAGCATGGGAGCACAATTTACAGGTCACAGCCTACTTTAAAGCGAGTCATCATTTCATTTTCTGGATGTAAAATGCTGTCCGAATGTTCCGTACGACAGGCATGGAATCGGCCAAATTCATTAGAGTTGGGCCCTTTGGAAATTCAATGATTCATATATATTTGTGCACATTCAGAGCAACAGACAATAGTCAGGGCACAAATGAAAAACTTTCTTATGAAGTCAAAATTTCATTTGAACAGCATGTGAATCATTAGAACCCTTGGTCAGCCTGGACAAGCAGTGGGTTGTTAGGTTCTTTTTTCAGTTGAAGCAGCTTTTTCAGCAAATCCTTTACCAGCTAAGATAGAGACAGTTATACAATTTATACATTTTTGACTGATTAACTGACTGACAGCCAAAATCAGTCCATGCTGAGAGGCGAGGCAGTTTGCGCTGAGACCCGTCATTCTCTATTGAAAAGCATAGTTAGCAAAAAGTCAAGCTGCTGCATTAGAAATTAAGACCAAATACCCACCACTGGTCTTGGTAAGCCTGATAAAATGGGTAGCCCAATGAATATGATCCTACCTGACCCTCCATCCGCAGGGCACTGGCTGACACCAGGGGCTTCCCGCTCAGAACGCACGTATCGTTCACCAGATAACGGGTCGACACATTGTCTGAACAGTCCGCCACAATATCATACATAAGGGGAAACCAAGTTAAGGAATTTTACAGTAGAATGCACATCTGAAGGTTTTCAATTTACCCCAATAAGAGTCACATAATGTGGGTTTGGCCTTCTGCAAACAACATTTTCCATGTGGTTTGAGCTTACTGAGGTTATAACAAACAGTTTGAAGCAGTTTACATAAAAACATGAGTAAACCCGCCAATTTATGCTCAATGAGGCTAACGGAAACCAGCTTCTGGATGCAAGACACTATATGCAACTGCATGCAATTTACTCCAGAGAAAATAAACTTGGTAGGGGTGCGGTTCAGAGAGTTTGAACATAACCCGCAAGTCACAGGTGCATCTTACACAATGTAAAAGGAGGAGGATACTGTTGGATGAGCTGGAGGGCATTCTCATGTGATAGTTTCATATGGTAGGGAATGCACTCCACATCAGGGTTCAGTCTGGGGGAACAACCATTGGTATTAAAGGGGACGCATCCATCAAAAACTTTCTGTACGGTACGCATGGGGTAGGTACGGACCCTTTGTGGACAGGTACCTAAAACCTAGATCTGGTTAGCATTTCCACCATTGACAATACTCCTACAGGTGCCTAAACCATAGTTCTGGTTTGCATTTCCACAGCAGACCGTACTTATAAATGTGGGCAGGGATAAATGGAAAGACATCGCGAAGACTTGAACAGTAACAGTAAACAGAGGCAGCTAATGAGCTGGAATTTGAGGAGGCATTATAGAACATCTGTTGAAAGCAATGATTGATTTTGACCTGTTTTCAATCACTTCTCTAAATTATCTTTACATAAACTCCAAAAACACTGTCACCCAACATTATCAGGTGTGGGAAAGTTCTTCTCATTATGCTTAGAAGAATGACTGCAATTCAATCAACGGTATTCAATTGTGGATACTATTTGCTCACCTTTCTTTTTATTTGATGTAATTATACTATCGTGATGTTAAGGTCAGTTGGTAGAGCATGAGTGGAAAGTAAACACTGAAGTAGTTTCTTTTATAGTAAAGTTGATAACGTATTTTTCTGAAAAATTTGTATTTACACGGCATCACATTAAGAAAGACGCTGTGTGTTTCACTGCCATCCATTTATTCTATTCATTTGTAAACATGTTAACGTTATTCAAGGTATACTAAAAGATTGAAAACAGATATACGATTTAAGCCGCTTGTCAGGAACACTGAGAAACAAGCTGGAATACTTTTTCATTTCTCACAGTTCCAACTTGCTTCTCCATTCTCTCTTGAACATTCAGCGGACTGCAGTGCTTCCAACTCAACCTTTTAGTATTGAATCAATGTGCTAGATACCCCAACAGAAGGGTGGCAAAGAAACCGGACAGTTTGGAGCAGTTCTTTTGGTACTTACCACAACTTCTGACAATGGAAAAGCAAAAACAACTGTTCTAATGTCCAACAAACTGAACTGGACTGCATGGTGGAATCAAGGCTATATTCTCAATAACAGAGGCATCTGGACAAGAGGTTTGTTGAAGATCCTCGGGTCATTCTCAGAACGACCAAAAATATTCCTTTATAAGAAAATTAATGATCATATTTTATTTTCGTTATGGAACATACACTAATACAGACAAAACAATCACTTCATTTCTGGTTTACAATCTATCCCAAAAAAATCTATGGAATCTAGCAACTAGACATTCAAGGGTAGGTAAACTTACGATCAGGGCCGTTTGGGTGATTTCAGTTATCATTATGATTCAAAAAGGAGCCAAACACCTATGTGATAATAAATTACTTCACATGATTACCATCCTATAATAAAAGACAAAGTCTTTGCATGATATTTTCAAAATAAATGGCAACATTTCACAATTTCAGCAAGGATATGCAAACTTTTGAGTACAACTATGTCCAGTCAATAGGTGAGGAAAAAAGTTCTCTGAGACTGCAAATAAAAGTATTCAAAGGAAACCAAGTCAAACTTAATTCTTTTACAATACTACAACATAATTCTGTTACATGTCAAAGTACTGTGACAACTGAAGTATTTGCAAGGGAGCAGCTTCATAAGCGGTATGAGGGTCATTCCATGTCAAATAACCAATTTTCTCAAAAGTAAAAAAGTTGATGTCTCAGAATTTCTTCAAATTTTAACCAGTTGTGAATTGACCATATTTGAGAACATCTGCAAATTTTCTAAGGGTTCTGATGTAAATTGTGACCCTCAGCCCCATAAATATGAGAGGGGGGTGCATGCGCAAAATCGCACCCCTTATTCTGAACAGGTTTTCAAATGCCTGTAACTGGAAAGATATACAACTTAGACGACTGAAATTTGGTAATCCCACAGATATATGTAAAGAATACCTGGCCAAAATTTGGCAGAGTTTGATCAAATAAATATGGTTATTTTGGCTGCCCCAAAATGGAAAAAAAAGGCATTTTTACTTTTTCCGAGAACGATTTTGTTGGTCTCTTTTGGCCTGTTATATTTTACCTACATAGTTCAAATTGCTGCCATATATTGTCAGACACCCTGACTACCACTCTGTAGTTCATGGAGCAAGTAACTATCATACTTTGTCTATTATTGACCCTTCAAATTTTGCCATTTTTGCTCAATTTTGGGGGCAAAAATGAAGATGTGAGACAGGTCCTAGGATCACCAAATTTGGCCTGTACACAGATTGTAAGTGTACATGTTAAAATTCTAGGATGGTTGTCTGCCCCATTCAGATTATATTGCAAGTTGAAAATAGAGGTTTTTTTTTAAATAATCGGATTCGCAATATCTATCATTTTATGCTCTTTTCACACATTTTAAGCCCCTGTCAACCACAGTTGACTGCAAATAATGTCCTGAATGGGATTTGCTACCATGGCAGGGCTTCTACCATGATGATTCTGATATTAGGCCATTATGTCCCCATTGCAACACCATAGTTTTGCACTTCTAGAAATAGCTGCTGACATCAGCACTAATCCACTGTGCAGTGTGCATAAAAAAAATGAAACATTCATAAAAAACATTTAAACATTTATATTTTATTCTTGTGCAATAGTCTCATATTGGTTGTATAACAGAAAGATAGGAAAACTGAAGCCCAATATATAAACCATGTATATAACAAAACAAATTAAGGTCATTTGTCAGTATTTAAACAGAACAGTAATGATGGTCTTATCCAGTGCTTCTCAAACCTCTCCTGGAGTACCACCTGTCCTGCATGTTTTAAATATCTCCCTGCTCCAGCATAGGCGATTCAAATTATCTACTCAAATTAAGCACCTTCAGGGCGTTGATAGCGAGCTGATCATTTTAATCACCTGTGTTGGATTCCTTGTGGATTTTTATTGTAAATTTATTATATGAAATAAAAATCTAATGGGTTCCAGTGATTACTTTGTTGTAAACATACATCAAAGAGAAAGACTTAACAAGATCTTTGGCTGTTCAAAAACTTTTGACTTCAAGTGTATATATGAAAAATGTAACTTCGGTATAAGGTTTAGATTTGTTGTGGCTTTAATATTACCATGTGCATCAGACTGTGCTTGTGATGCAAATTATTTGTTTATTTCGACAGTATAGTCTGCATTAGATCATCACTAGTCGCGTTACCTTCTCACTGTTCTTATGCGCATTTTGAAAATTTGTATTGAAAAAAGCAGATGGAAACAGCAAAATACAAATTAACTTCTTCTAAGTTACATCAAAGTTGGATCAGCCTGTAGTGTGTTTTTCCACTTTAATTTTTTTTTTTCTAAAAAATTTGGCATCTACAATCCCACCCGAATCTGGAATGCCCAACTGGTGAACTGTACAAGGCTTGCCCGTTTGCGACCCCTTGCTGCCATTTCAGGAGAGTGTAGACAGTTCGCGGCTCTCCTCCGAAGCAGGTGCCTGTCAGCCACCGCTTCTTATACACTCATTGGTTGAATCTTCGCAAGTTCAGAACAAGGGCGGAGGATACCCCGACATGACCAGGCTTAGAGTCTTCCTGACGAGCGCCCGTCTGACCAACAGGAAGCGCTTGAGCAACGAACAAAGCCGTTTATTTTATTTCCCATTTCCGACAGTCCCTTCCCAATTTGTAACCCTGTAGCGCTATAGCCAATTGTGCCCTACTCTGAAAAAGCTGCCGACCAGTTGGTACGACCGGGGCTCGAACCCGTTTTACACTTTAATTTTGAGTGTGACTCCAAATCCAGATCTCCATGGGTTAATAAATTTGATTTTCATTGATAATTTTTGTGTGATTTTGTTGTCAGCACATTCAACTATGAAAAGAACAAAGTATTGAAAAAGAATATTTCATTCATTCAGATCTAGGATGTGTTATTTTAGTGTTCCTTTTATTTTTTTTAGCAGAGCATATATGACAATGCTCAAGAACAATTTCGGACGTCCAATATAGCGGCCAGCGGCCAATTTGTTCGAAATTTGGGGATCGAGGAGAAACGCGGCTCGGTCCCTGTGGCGACCGAGTTATGTAGTTTGGCTTTGGGTCGGGCTAGCCTTACTCAAAATGCATGCTAAAGACCCTTAAATGCTTCTTTTGCTGAAAATTGTGACCATTCATGGCTCTAACCCATGCCTGCCTTTGTCTTTTTTGGTACAGAAAGCGTAAAAACCTGATATCATTTCCATTTTAATCGGATAGTACAACACACAACATAACAAATGTACCAATTTCAACCGTACTAATACCGTACCATACATGTGCAAGGTTAAGCTTTACCTTAAAGGAGCTGTGTCACGATTACTTCACATGCTCATAACTTTGAATGAAGTGAATCTGCTCGACTGCAAGTCAAAAGCTACTCCCATCCTTGCTAATTTGCCATTGTTTTGTATTGCATTTAAATATTTTAGTTAATCAGGAATTATACTTTTAATATTTAGTTTCCCATGGAAGTTGGAAGATTCAAAGCATTATTTAGCGTTTAAGCCAAAGGAAATGAAGAATGTAAGCTGGTTTGCCATCCGCCAATAAATATAGAAGGTCTTCTTCTTCTGCTCTTTTTCCGTGATGTTTACTGGTGGTTGGCAAACCACCTAACCACCTCCATATCCTTCAACTAACGTGGTAAAATAGCACTTCGAATCCTCTCATTTCCACTGAAACTCCATGATGTAAAAAGCATAATGCCTGAGTAACAAAAATATTAAAAGACAATGCAAAAACAAAGACTGAATGGCCAGGATGCAATCAGATTTTGACTTGCAGTTGAGCAGATTCACTTCATTAGGCTACGAGTTTTTCAAGCATACGCAGTAATTGTGACTCAGGTCCTTTAGCTAAGCCAAACTATTCTATAGCCGTACATCAGCCCACAGTACCTTCTGATGGCCTGGGCTGCAGACAGGGCTTTAGACTGCCCCCTGGTGTCCTCTCCGTGCAATACCTGTCTGTGCAAGTTACTCAACTCCACCTCATCATAGTCCAACAGCCCCAAACGCCCTGCATAGAAGGGGAAGGCACAAAGAATTGGAAACACATAATAGGATATATACATATAAATGTGCAAGAACATACACAATTGCAGAGACACACAAACTCAAATGACAATTAACGCAGACGCACATCACATTTACTTGGTTGGCGCTTTTTTCCTCTTTCCAAAGCAGCATGCAGTCAGAGGAACCTTGTCTCTGGCGATCCATAGCCCCGCTTGTTTTATAAATCTCTCCTCTCTTACAATCATCGATCATGATTATAAAGGCTCTGTCTCATTATAAAGCCCTTGACAAGCTACAATCATTCAACATTATCCAAACTATCAGTAGATTGTGGGCAGCCGACAGGGATAGCCCCAGCCTCATACTGCAGGTAGTTTGTAGGCTGCAGACCAAATCATCTGCAGGCTGCTCAGGGGACCGGGGCTGATATAGGTATAAGTCTTTATATTGGTTCTGTGTTCGATAGTCCCTGTGACATGCATTTTGATTGGTCGATTCCTCATTCTTTAACTGCCTAAAGCCCAATGTCCCCCTGGCAGTAACGACGGGGTTACATAATTTTCAAATGACGTGCTGTGAGTATCTGACCCTTAAACACATAACTGCTTTCAAGCTGACCCTGTTTAAGATGGCTTACACCGATATATAAGCCTGTGATTATTAAGAAAGTATTAAGAAATGAAGATCACTGAATGGTAACATTCACAACAGACTTAATAGTGATACTGTGTGGATGGGGGAAAAAAAAAAAAGAAATATGAAAAATTATTAACCAGTGCTTTCCCCGAATTCCATCTCCCGTTCTAGAATTTTTTGAACAGTGCAAACCAATTTATTCTAAGATTGCACTTATGTATTCAAAATGATCATTATGTATTCAAAAGAATAGGTTGCATTTGGAAGGAGGCATAGTTGCACACTGGTTGCCGCGCAAAGCGATAATTAATTCATTAGATTACTACGTAGATTCTTACGTAGAAACGTTGGTTATTGAACAATTTAGTATATTGGATATTAGTGCACTGTGAAAGTTCAACTCCTGTCATGCATTTCAAATCAGTTAGTATGCATGCCACACGCCAGACTTCCAGGTTAACAATGTCATTCATTCGGTATTTGCAGTTCGGCCTCTAGGAAAGTTGTAGGAAGGCATAATATAAGATTGTATGAACAGCAATTATCTCATTAAAATCTAAACCCAATCTGAATACCATCTTCAGCAGTATTTACTACATTATACTCAATTTCAAGATGGAATTTGGAGAAATTTCACTTAATTACCGTGCATTCAAACTCATTATGGAGTCCTCCTCATTGACACAAAGCTGTATGTCATAATCTTTTCATGGCAATGCAGCTTATTGGAAGCCCATTTGCTCAGATAATTAATTCAGTCTATTATCCGATTCCGACTCAGAAATAGGCCGAGTGTTAACTGGCATTTTGGTAATGTCACTGGTTGTGGACAGTTTTATTTTTACATGAGCATCCTTTACGCACGTACCTAAGTCCCAAAACCACATATTTCCTCCTGGATAAGCGAAGGTTAAGGAGTGCTGTGAAGAGACTTGAGCGTCCCTCACCACTCAACCAATCAATTTGCCGTTAGCACCACTACTGGTGGCAAGATTCATAAACAGCTTATCCAGGAGTTAACAACAGTTTCACTTTGATTGGAAAGGTTCTCTTATTCAGGTGTATCAAGCTGATCTTAATTAATATAGTCCGTTTTTTTGTTAGCTGCAGGAATTCAGAGGTTTCGTTGGACATTGACATTTTAAGTCACCATGAATGTGGATAGGAAAATGCAAGAGAGCAATAAACTATAAAGCAAGCAGAGGGGAAATGGATACGGATTGATCCTCGCAAATGAACAAATTAACACCAAGTTAGTAATTAGGAAACCTACAACCCCAATTCCGAAATAGTTGGGACAGTGTAAATTGTGAGTATAATCAAAATGCAATGACTTTCAAATCACGCCAGCCAGTATTTTATTCACAATAGAACAGATATAACATTGAAAATGTTGAAACTGAGAATTTTTACAATTTTATCCACAAAATCACCTCATGTCAAATTTGATGGCTGCTCCAGGTCTCAAAAAAGTTGGGAAAAGGGCCTGTTTACCATGGTGTAACCTCCCCTCTTCTTTTTAACGAAGAGTGGAGGCGTCTGGGCATTGAGGAGACAAGTTTCTTGAGTTTAGCCATTGGAATTTGATCCCACTCTTCCAGCTACTGGAGAATTTTGGGTTCCCTTTGACGGACTTTTTGTTTAATTATGCACCAAATGTTCTTAATCGGCGAAAGATCTCGACTGCAGGCAGTCCAATTCAGCACACAGACTCTTCTGCCACGAAGCCATGCTGTTGTAGTAGCTGCAGTATGTGGTTATGCATTGTCCTGCTGAAATACACAAGGCCTTCCTTGGAATAGATGTCTGGAGGGGAGAATATGTTGCTCCAAAACCTTTATATACATTTCAGCATTAATGGTGCTTTTTAAAACATGCAAGTGTCCCACACGATATGCACTATTGCATCCCCATACCATCAGAGATTCTGGCTTTTGAACTGAACGCTGATAACAGGAGGGGTGGTCCGGGGGAGAAGACGCCCATGATTTCAAACAAGATTTTCAAATTTGCACTCTGACCACAGGACACTTTGCTGCAGTCCATTTTAAATGAGCCTTAGCCCACAGAACACGGCGGCGCTTCTGGATCATGCTCAACAATGGCTTCCGTTTTGCATGATAGTTTTAGGTGGCATCTGTGGATGGTATGGCAGACTGTGTTTACAGACAGTGGTTTCTTGAAGTATTCCTGGGCCCATCTAGTAATGTCAATGACAGAATCATGCCTATGAGTGATGCTGTTGCGTTTGGGGGCCCGAAGATCACGGGCAACCAGTGAAGGTCTTCGGCCTTGTCCCTTACGCACAGAGATTTTTCCGGTTTCTCTGAATCTTTTGATGATGTTATGCACTTTCAATGATGAGGCCATTGCGGAACATTGTTTTTAAAGTATTCCACAATTTTTTTTCCGCAAGGCTTCACAGGTTGGAGCCTCTGGCCATCTTTACTTCTGAGAGACTCAGCCTCTCTAAAACATCCCTTTTTTAGAAAATCATGTTACACACCTGATGCCAGTTAACTTAATTACTTGCTAAATGTTCATTCAGCTGATTCTCCTATATATTAAGAGGTTTTTTTTTTTAAAGATTTTCTCCTTGATTTGATAGTTATGCAGTAGAGGGTGACAGGAAAGTGGGGGAGAAGAATGGGGAAGACATGCGGTTAATGACCCGAGCCGCCGCGGGAAGGACACAGCCTTTATGGTGTGCGCGCTTAGACCGCTGTGCCACCGGGGCACTCCAGTAGTTGCATTTTCAGCCCTTTTTTTGCCTGTGTCCCAACTTTTTTGAGACCTGTTGCAGCCAGAAAATTTGAAATAAGCTCATTTTGTGGATAAAAATGTAAAATGTCTCAGTTTCAAAATTTGAAATGTTATCGGTGTTCTATTGAAAGTAACATATTGGCTCATGTGATCGGAAAGTCATTGCATTTTGATTTTATTCACAATTTACACTTCGTCCCAACTATTTTGGAATTGGGGTTGAAAATGGGATCAAGTTTTGAGATATAGAGCACTTTAAGGCGAGGTGAGAGCAGTGCCAGTATCCGTCTGATGACAACTCTAGAGTGGAAGATTAACCTATCGTAAGTTGTTTGACAGACCCTGGACTTATGCATATATGCGTCACTGGGGTTTCTTATAATAGGGGTAGACGCACATTTATGCGGCAGTGGTATTCTACATAATCAGCTAGCAGCACTTATATGCAGCAGTGAGATTCTGCAGCATGGCTAATTCAACGCATATATGCGTCTGTGGTATGGATAGTGTTAAATCAGGTGCGACAGCAAAGAGGCATCTAAAAAATGTGGGGCTGTGTGTCTCCAGGAGCGAGGTTCCATCCCCTTGGTATGCAGTATTAGTCTGCCAAGTCATTAAACAAGTAACCAGAGATGGACAATCCAGCTCCAGAAAGTAAAAGTCCGTCCCAGTATTTTGCTGCAACCGCCTGGATCTAATAATTGCAGCAAGCCTTCAACCCTGAGGTTGAACTAATTAGGAAAATCAGCTGCCTGAGCTCATGGCTGGAGGTAAAACACGGCAGGACTTTTACTTTCTGACCCCTGGAATGTCCACCTCTGCAAGTAACACTCAACAAGACACATGGAAGACATCCATCAGCTAAAGTTAGGGTAGCTTGTTAATTTAAAATTAAAATAGCAGAGCAGATTGTGACTACATGCAGGCCATTCCAGCTCCCACACACTATTTTATCCTTTATAACTGCAGACTGCAGTTTTGCATCATCTTGTTAAAATTTGCAAGGGAGTCTCTGGAAAAGATATTGCTCCAAAAACCATTTACTTTTCAGCATTAATGATGCCCTCATAAAAATAAAAGATAAACAACGCAATAGCACTGAAAAATATACAGCGGTTTTTGATGCAGTGCCGTCTGAGTGATCAGAGATGATAGGCATTTTTTTTTTATTTCCCCCCTTTCCCCCCCATCCTGAACAGAGCCAAATGTTTTGGCCCACCGTACAGTGAATGCTCCCATCGGCTCAGAAGGAAGATGCCGCGCCATGCGATTCCTCTGACTCAGGTCAACTAGCCCTTGTTTCTTTACACTATGCAGTTGCACAACTAATTACACTCTGCCTATGCCATCCGAGGATCATGTAGTCCGTGTTGACTACAGAGTGTAATTTTAACCGGTTTAACCCTATTATACCATGGGATCGAACATCCGCAACAGGGCTCACAGATGAACATCTTAGCTTGGAGCCACCAGAGGCCCCAAGATGATAGGAAATTGACTTCGGCTTGCACCGTATCCTTTCATGCCCAGAAATTCGGGCGACGGCATGGGGTATATCCCCGAACGCCCCCAATCCTCCAATTCCCCAATCCTTGAATAGACCCAATACCATCTAAAGCCCCTCAGGTCATGACGTTTCATTTGAACTTAATTTCAGGTCAATCGGACAAATGGATCTGAAGATATGGCGAAAATGGTAATTTTCCATCACAAAGCGCCACCTGGTGGCAAAATATCGAACCATACAGGTATGATGTCATCATGTGACACGTTGTGAGGTCATGACCTTGCAGTTACAAATAGTTTCATGTCAATTGGACAAATAGTTCCAAAGATATGGTGAATTTTATGTGACAAAGCTCCATCTTGTGTCAAAATTTTGAACCAAACAGGTATAATGTTTGGCACATCCTCAGATCATGACCTTTCGTTTGCACTTGATTTGAGGTCAATCGGACAAATATTTCCAGAGATATGATAAAAAAGTGATTTTTTCCGTTTTTGGCCCCTGGTGGCCAATCTACAAATTGTAAATTATCCAAAATCGAATCAGTTCTTCAGAACTGCAGAACTTGGAATTTCTAATTGAAATATTACTGAAGTTATTGCGTTAACACGTAGGGCGGCGGTGCTCGGACCAAAAACATAATATCCCGGAACGCGTTCAGGGATATAATACGTGTTGTTTCTTAGATTTATTTACATATTGTTCTTTATGTCTTAGGTTGAATGTTTGGATTTGTATAATTTAAACCTGCACTACTGGAAATGTTCCTGACAAATCTGTTTACATGCTCAACCCTTGTTCCTTTGATGCCAAGAGTTGCCCTTTTAATAAGGATTTGCCTATATTTTTGAAATATAATAAACACCGTTACATTTTTTTCAAACTATTTCGGTTTGTGTAGGCCTATCAGTACTTTCTGAAAATATGGAACACATTTTTAAAAATACCACGATAATACCGAAAAACGTGGTAATTTTGGTCACAATAACCGTGAGGTTAAATTTTCATACCGTTACATCCCTAAATGGGTCTACTGTTAAGATGGGAATCTCGTGTGACAATATATAGTTACATGAGTCATCAGAAGATGACATATCCCACCGGTTCCACATAATTCATGATTTTTGGGCTGTTTTTGGTTAAAAATCAAACATTTTGGGCATATTGGAACTGAAACCCCCAAAAGGCACAACTACACCATAAGAGTAAGGTCCATAGAAAGATTGAAGTTTGTAAGTGGTAAAGTTCTTGAGTTCTGCTCCGTAAATGAAAATGATTACGGACGGACGGACGGACAGAGGGACAGGGTGATGACTATATCCCAGGGTATTACATACCGGTGGGATAAAAATGCGAGAAATTGATTTAAAATAACCACAACTCCCATTCCTGACGTGCACTTGTCTGATGAAAAGCACTGTGTGAAGAAAAGATGCTAATTCATGAGCATAGACGGCAGAATTAACAAAAGAAAACTGTCATAGAGGTTTGTACAGCAGCTAAGTTTGTACACTGGTCATGCCAAGTTACAGTAGTTCTCATTATCCACAGTGGGCTAGAACCAGGAAATAAACAGTCAACTGATTTTCTATCAATAAGGGACTTATTATTGGTGTGTTCTAATTGGAAAAACTTGTGAAGGCATTACCTACCTATGCCAGCAGCGGCCACATATTGAGCCAGTGGGCATCCCAATCCCCCACACCCCACCACTAAAACAGAGGCCTGGGACAGCTTCATCTGACCTGAAAAAACAATTTTTGGCACCAATATTATTAAAATTTTTTTTTAGCATAAATTCGTGAGGAACTTGGGAGAACAAAATCTGAGGTCTAAATTATAACAAATAACATTAGCCTGTCTCTTGGGTAAAAATGCAGGGGTTATAATATCATAATACATTATACGATATGGATACCTTTTACACCAAACTCCGGAAGAAGAAGCTGACGACTATATCGCATGATTTCTTCCTTGGACAGAGTTGCTTTTTCCTTCAGTGGTGGAAGTGACGATACTTTCTTGTGGAGCTCAAGCGATGAATTCTTTGCAGTGTTGGAGAAGCAAGATCAATTTACAAGACAATATACAGTTGTGCTGAAAAGTTTGCATACCTTAGCTGAATTTGTGAAATGTTGCCATTTATTTTGAAAATCTGACTCATCGTGCAACAAACTTGTCTTTTATTTATGGATCGAGATCATGTGAAGTCATTTATCATCACGTGGGTGCTTGGCTCCTTTTTAAGGGGACCAGTCTGGTTAAAAAAAAAATTCTCAATTTTTGTTTTTCATATTTAAGTGATACTTTGATATATACCCTTCAACATTCAATTGATGTTTTCATGATATTTTTCATATTGATTGTATTTTAGAGCAAAAAAATATCAGGTAAGCCTATAATCAGACCGGAAGTGGATAATTTTGGTCCAAAATGGAAAAAGAAAAAAAAAAAAAAAAAAAAAAGTCAAAATTGACCATTTTTTAGTGTTGCAGTGGACCTCTGGATGTAACTGACAGGGCACTAATGTGTTTGCTGCCATCTATTGGCTATGTAGGGTCAATTATTATTATATTGGCATTTCGGGGATATTTTGTTTTTGGTCCGGTTTATGATGACATCATAACTGTATGCGTCAATATTTTGCCACCAGGTGGCGCTTTGTGATGGAAAATTACCATTTTGGCCATATCTTCAGAACCATTTGTCCGATTGACCTGAAATTAAGTTCCAATGAAAGTCTATTCAAGGTCTATTCAAGGATTGGGGAATCGGAGGATTGGGGGCGGTCGGGGATATACCCCAAGCCGTCGCCTCCGACGGCATAAGCCTAGTTTCCTTTATAAAATGCTATCTCAGAATTAGAAATTTTGGACAAAAATTGCTATAACTTAAAAAATATTCATCAGAATTACTTCAAAGATTTGTTTTCATACAAAAAACAATCCTATGATGGTTTTTGCATATACCTACCTCATAAGCAAAATTATTTAAAAAAAAAAGACCCACTAATTTCTGTTTTTTCTTTGAAATATTATAATTATATATAAATGATGAAAATTACAAATAGTGTCATAGGATTGTTGTGCATACCACCTACTATCAAATCACATAAAAGTGCCTTGATATTGTCGGTACAATTACTGTAGTAGTACAAAGAACAAGCACTACAGTATATTTTGAATATTCACATCCTTGATAATTTGCATATAATTTGCATATTTAATTAGATAAATAAATTTTTCAAGAAGATTCAGATGCTCCATTGTCTCAGCTTTCCAGAAATATATGGTTTAAAGGAGTTTACTTCAAGTAATGATTTATTCAGAATTCTTTATCAACTTGCATTTCACTGTATTTTACCAGACTGGCCCCCTTAAATCATGATAACTGAAATAGCTGAAACCAACAGCCCTGATAATAAGTTTACACACCCTTGAATACTTGAACTTGTTGTACAGACACAAGGTGGCAGATTCTATTCCAAACAGTGCAGAATGTTCCCACATGGCATCATTGTGTAAAACCTGTCAAGCCTTCCCAATTGCTGTTATCCCATTAGTATGCAATTTACCAACTTCAGCAACCGTTTTGGGAGCAGTCCAAACCCAGGGTTGGTTAAAAAAAAAAAAGGTTAAAATATTTTTGGGGGTTTTGCTAATGTTATAAGGACGGACATTACAACTACTCAGAGGGACGGATCTGACAATACTATCCATGTTGAACTTTGTTGTGATGGATTATTCTGATAAGATTTATTTATTTATGTATTAGGCCTTGTTTTATTTCATCACTTTTTAAGTTCATCTGTTGGGCATATTTAAATTTATCAGAAAGAGGTTCAAAAGTGATGAGGGTAGCAAACACAGGGTTAACTGTAACTAATGATGCAGATCACAGGGAAAGCATTGAAAGGGTTAATATCACCACAAATTTTCATCTTCAGCATATAACATCATGACATATGACATGCTGTATGATTGGGGACAGCCGTGAAAGGGTAAAAACGGCCACGTAGCAAAGCCAGCGCCAATGAAATGTCCAAAACTTGACACCGCATGCACCACCTTATTTCAATATGAATATAAATTTGAATTGTAATCATTCCGTCTTGTTCAACGTTAGAAAAACACCTCAGTCACAAAATTCTGTCCAAACTGATGTTCGTCACAGTGTTCCGTCCACATACGACGTTAGACACGCAGTCTTTCCGTCCTCATCAATTTTTGGGCATTTTTTTTATCACAAGCATTTTCAGATGCAAGTCACTCCTTAATTCGAGACAGGAGATTGGATTGGGTTTAGTGGGCCGGTGTGCTCCAGCTGCTGCAGTTCAGGCTGCAATATGAACCCCTGATTATGCATATTTCGGTCAAGAGGACCAACTAAAAACCAAATAAAAATGTTGTTTCTGCAAAAACTCTAATTTTCAATGGCTTATTACAGTAAAATCAAATGAGATGTCAAATCTGACAGCAGATTCATCAATTTTAGGTTATTTTAGCAGCGTCCACCCACTGACATTAATTTAGGAGCACTGGAAAGTGGATTTGTATCCTATCAAAAATGCTAATAAATCATTGCCACATTCGCGAGTGACATGGCATTCCCTCCTTAAATTGCTAATTAAGCCCTGAAAAATTGGAGTTGGGATTTGACCATTTGAAATGATGGCAAACAACCATGATTTTTTTTTTCCTGAGACGGCGCGATTCAGACCCTGGTCCACTAAGCACGGAATGATCCAGCAGATAAAATGGTAAACCGCTTAGGTTACGAATAATTTTATGAATCACTTCGTTATATGCATCATTTTCATCCTATCGTCCCCTATAAGCCGGAAATTCCGATCTGAAGACAGCTTCAGCTTCGTTAAATGAGACCGTTACAGCCGCTTTGCTTATGTTAAGCAAACGTTCAGCTGACATGAATGAAAATTTTATTTAAAAAATGCTGGGACTATAGCTCTATCATTAAAGTTAAACAAGATCCCAGTTAACCAAAGATGACAATTAGCTTGCCAGAAGCGTGAGGCTTAAAGCCTTCAAATACATCGAAGCTCGCTGGCTAGCAGCTCACAAGTTTACTAAGGTATGGTAACTTTTGAAATACCGTTTGCAATAGAGCAAGGCTCTCCTTCAAATCCATTATCTGTTTCTCCCTCTCCCGCAGTTGTTGAGTTAGCCTGACGACCTCTTGCTCCATGACTGTAAAAATGACATTAAAAGAAGTTGCAGCATGTAGTCTGAAACAACATGAATGAACTTCCTACATACGTCCAGTGACTTGTCCAGTCCTTCTTCTTCTTTGGGTGTTATACTCATATAGTCCAAGTTCTTGCACTACCGCCATCTTCTGGATTTAATAAATTCCTACACTGTCTAGTCTGCTCAATTCTTGTCATCAGTCCTGGGCTGCGCCCGAATAGCCAAAAAATGACGGCCTATCCACCAATCCCTAACCACTTCTCTTTAACCTTTGAGGAACACGTCATAAGGGAAAGGAAAGGTGTAAAAGGGAGTTCCTAACGGCTTAAGCACTAAGAGAATCCGAATGCACTTCTAGGCAACATGATCAAGTGACCCTTGTCCATCATGTACATTTCTTTACGCGATTGGCCAGATGAATGGTCCACACTTCAAAATATTGCTGCAGTGCAGAATTGTGGGATAGCGTTCTCCTCTCTTTTTGAAAAGGACGGTTCTGAGTACCCTACGCTGAGGGTGGTAAATTAGGAAGCACTGAGACACCTTTCCTTAACATTCTGCACTGATCATGGTTACCACGTAATTATTTCTGGATCATCTTTTAGGAATTAGGAACTTTCCTAGGAAAAAATAACTATTTGGACACAGCCCAGTCCTCGTTACAAATGAGAACAAGCATCTCCTGCCATGCCCTCTCTCCCCACAGTCCAGCATATTCTTTCACCCTGTTCTTGATAGCCCCACCCCCTTCATTCCCTCCAACATGTCCCTTCTCTCCACCTCGTATTTCTTGCATTCTCAGATCACATGCCGCACAGTCTCTTGTACCTGATGCTGTTCACACAAACCAGTAGGATGTTTTCCCACAATATAAAGTGTACTATAAAGATTGCTGTGTCCTAAATCTAACAAAAACTGTTTACTCTTTCCTGTTGTCTCCCCTGTTTCTCATAGTGCTACTCTGCTCTGGATGGAGTGTAGACGTCTTCCTTTTGTCTCCTGATCCCAATGCTGTTGCCACTCAATTAATTTTCCCCCATACTGCACTCTTTCCTTCTGATTTTGAGAGCGAAATATGTATGCCTGTGCTTTCTTTCTTAACTGCATGTTTGGCTGGCTGGTCTACTCTTTCATTTTCAACTATGCTCATGTAAGCAGGAACCCACATAAATTACTTCAGCACCTTGTTTTCTCATTCCTGTCTGTGCAGTTATTAGTTCATAAATTAAATTCTGCCAGTTCTTCGATGTACCTGATATGAAACTATATAATGTAGAAGTTGAATCTGTGCAGATTAGGACTTTCCTTGGTTTATTTTCCACTTTCCACTCAAAAGCCATTAGAATGGGATAGAGCTCCACAGCATACACACTCAGACAAATTGATGTTCATCTCCACATCTCATTTTTACAGCTAGGAATTACAACTGCCGCTCCTGTGTTTTCTGCTACTGGATCCTTTGGCCCATCTGTAAATATCCGCACATAGAGCCTCTTTCCCCAATATCTTCCTAAATATTTACTTAAATTCTTTCTTAAATTGTTATTAAGAAAGTTCTGAAGAAATCTCGACGTCAGATACAAATCTGTTCTAAACCCGCAGAATCATTCACATTTGTGTTCTTAGATTGATTAATGCCATTCTCCTTGTAAATTGAAAGCACATACCAGTTGTCCCTAATTGGCATAAGTAAATGCCTACAAATGCCCTTAAAAGAACATGAAACGGAAGGCCCATATGCAGACACAGACAGAAGTCACAAAAAGATTCCTTGGGGGAAAGTCAAGGAAATGCCGAAAAGGAAATCTAGAAAAGGAGCTCCAGTATCAAAACGCAAATAGTAGGTCTGAAGTGGAGGTACTGCTACAGACAGAGACCCGCAAACAAATGGTGATATTTAGTGGTGTTAATCCTGGATATACAAACCCAAAACCAGTGAAGTTGGCACGTTATGTAAATTGTAGATAAAAACAGAATACTATGATTTGCAAATCCTTTTCAACTTCTATTCAATTGAATACACTGCAAATCAAGATGTTTAATGTTCAAACTGAGAAACTTTTTTTTTTGCAAATAATCATTAACTTAGAATTTAAAGGCAGCAACACATTCCAAAAAAGTTGGCACAGGGGCCTTTTTAATGACACTCAGTAAACGGTTGGGAACTGAGGAGACCAATTTTTGAAGCTTTTCAGGTGGAACTCTCCCATTCTTGCTTAACGTACAGCTTAAGTTGTTCAACAGTCCGGGGACTCTGTTGTCGTATTTTACGCTTCATAATGAGCCACACATTTTCAATGGGAGACAGGTCTGGACTACAGGCAGGCCAGTCTATCACCCGCACTCTTTTACTACGGAGCCATGTTGTAACACGTGCAGAATGTGGCTTGGCATTGTCTTGCTGAAATAAGCAGGGATGTCCATGAAACGTGGACGTCTCCTGTCTCCTGCTGTAAGATCCCAGTGGCTAAAAACCCCAAGGTGTAGAACACCTTCACATTGTGGTGGCACAGGATTAGACTGACCTGAATGGCTCTGACATGTTCACAAATCATCAGAAAGAGGACAGCTCTGGGCAACTTCAAGATTCCCAATAACTCCCATTCTCTTCAAATATATCTATATGGTCATGGGAAATTTGCTGCTTCCATAGGACACCGTCTGCAATATCTTGCAGTTGCAATAAATATGCCATTGTGTGAGCAGGGCGCAGAGGTCCTTTTTGGCCAATAAATGAGGTGACAATCACTGGCTAATGGATGGAATATGGTTCCCAAATAACATGATTGATATATAAGTTGAAGTGCAGAGTAACTGTGGAACGTTCATATTTATTTTGAAAGATCATAATTCTTTGAAAAACAATAACAGTTATTGAAAAATATAAAATTACAAAATTATAATTGTAATTCAAATATTACACAACTGTATACGAAAGACAATGCGACAGCCACTTATTTTGCTCAAATATGTCAGCAGAATATGCATAAAAGTGCTATTCAGTGTGCGTAGATTCTGTTCTTACCTAAGAACAAATTCCAAAGAAGAAAGCATTGGTGACTGTCAGAATCTTTGTAAGTGCGTGAGTGGGTTTTAAGCAGAAATTTCCTCTTAAGAATGGTTGGTGAATGAGGCTCACAGTCTTTTTACTTGCTGTCCTCATACTGATAAAACTTGCTCACCAGTTCTGCACTTTTATTCCTAGTCCTGACCTGGAGCAACTTCAAATCTACCACCATCTCCGCCAACAACTATACAGGAGTTACAGGCCACAAATCTGTCACACAAAATTCCTTTTCATAGACTCCCAAGTCTCTTGCTACAGTATTTACAGTCCATCCAAAACTAAATTTCTGAGATCTCCCTCTTTCCCAGCTGTCCTGCAGCACTCTTTTAGAAGGATGACAATCTCCATGCCCCTCTCAGATTTATCCAGTAGTTACAAATCAACTGCTTTCAATGCGTCCACTTGAAGAGCACACACTGGTGAGTTTCTTACTGCTCCTAGACACATTCTTAATGCTCGAGCATGTGTTACATCCAGCCCCGCAAACACAGATTTAGCTGCTGACCCATGAATTTCACTTCCATAATCAATCCTTGATCTGATTAGTGCCACATAAATATATTTCAGCGATGCAGCATCAGCTCCCCATTTCATTTCTGCAAGACATCTTACGACATTTATCACTTTTTTACTCTTATCTTCTATATGACTGACATGCTGTCTCCATGTTAATTTTGCGTCAAAATATACTCCCAGAAAACGAAAGCTTTTCACTCTCTCCAAGTTACTCCCATATAACTTTAAATTACTGTCTTCCTGACTGTCTTTCTTGTATAGAACATCATTTTAATTTTTTCCCCCCCATCAAGAATTTACACCCCATCTCATCCCTTGTGTTTCAACACGACGGATCCATTCTCGTACTTTTTAACAACATGCTTCACATTTCTCCCTCTTTTCCATATGGCCGTCACCTGCAAACAATGACCTGTTCACATCCACTGGTATATCTTCAAGCGCAAAGTATGTCATTACTGATTGTAGAGAACAGAGCGGGACTCATCTCACTCCCCTGCGGTGTGCCATTCTCCACCACAGGCTTGTTTCACAGCTCTGAACCTATTTTAAACTGTGTAGATCTTCCTCTCAAAAAGTCACTCGTCCAATTAAAAATTTTCCCTCCAATTCCCATTCTATATAGCTTGATCATTAACCCCTCTCTCCATTACATTAGTTAGTTTGTCTAAAGCAGTGATTCCCAAAGTGTGGGCCGTGGTGGTACTGCAGGTGGGCCGTGAGAGGTCATGCAAAATATTATTCATTTTTGCAAA
The DNA here is from genome assembly GCA_029721435.1 of Gymnothorax reevesii. Classification (NCBI taxonomy): domain Eukaryota; kingdom Metazoa; phylum Chordata; class Actinopteri; order Anguilliformes; family Muraenidae; genus Gymnothorax; species Gymnothorax reevesii. Next base: position 72,952,397 of record CM056573.1, on the reverse strand, counting down.
TATGATTTTTTATTATTTTTATTGTAAAATATTTATTGCACGATTTTTAAAAATATTTAGAAGTAATAACCTACTGAGTGTTACTGACCTCATAATATTTTAGGAACCTTCTATAGTTTATGATTGGAACGTAGCTTTCTGGTCATCATGACCGGGGGTCATAATCGGAGTAGCACGTACTGTGTTCGATAATTAATTCTGGCCGTTTCTCAATAACAAGTACACAAAGTTCGCACTTGTGAACTCCATGAGTCTGGACTTGCCGAGTTCAGATGAAAGAACGAACTCCCTGGGGGTGGGAGGACGAGAGTACGGTCTTTCTGCAATTGGAGCAGGAACGTACTTGATGACGTTAACGTTGTCGTTTTCGCTGGTGTCGGCATTTCAACTTCTGATTATTTTCACTGGTTTACTTAAAATGAAATGCAAACACAATGTGCACTTCCAAGGCTAGGAACACTCAGAAGAGGGGAAGAGGGGTCTGTGAACGTGAGCAACTTTAGGTGCTTTGCTACATTCCGCCAGCTGTTGCGGAGTTTCTCGACTCCGAAAACACTGGAGCATATTCGACATAAAACATCGTAAAGCTGGCAATATTCCAAATGTACTCGGATAGTGGTTCCTCGCCTTAAAATCACCAGAAGAGAATTCAGCCAAGAAATGGCAAACGAATATTGCAACAAAAGACTTAAGCCGCTTTCATACTGGATGCGAAACGAATTTATCGCACGACAGGTTACATTCAAAGTCAACGAAAAGACGCGAACACACGCGTTTTCGCATTGAATTTGAATGTAATCTGTCGGGCGAAGAATTCGTTTCGCGTCCGATGTGAAAGCGACTTTAGGATGTTAAATACATTGGAATGCAAGCTATAACATTATAGATATCGAGGTCTCTATCTTGCTAGCTAGCTAGCCGACTATTCCATTGTGAGCGAACTGTAGCCTTTTAGCTCGCTAGCCAGTTGGCCATGTAACTACATTGGAGTGCTTGTTATGATACACAGTTCAATAATAGCTACCCAGATAGCAAGCATCTCTGCTCCAGATCTGCCCCGGCTATGTGCCGACTCCAGCTGATCCGGCTCAGAGCCGGGGCAGATCCGGAGCGGAGGAGCTTGATTTCTAGGAAGCCAACTAGCTCGCTAATGAGTATGACAGTGTACGCAAACTGCAGCCTTATTTTGTCGGCGTAATTATGTCGGAGAATATTTCGATCATTGAAAGCGAACTGCAGCTTTTTCAGTGCGCAAGCCAATTGCCTGTGTAGCTAAATACACTGACGCGCTCGCTATACTATTACTAGCTAGGTAGCCAAACAGCTCGCTTGCGAGTAACACTGAAGGCAAACGGTAGGGGGACCAGAATTCCAGAATAGCGACGCATTAACGTTATGGAAAAAAATATCGCGCCCCGCTCGCGCTTGGATGCCGAAAAGAATTCTGGGTTGTGCGTGCTGTCAAGTTCACACAAGTTACCATCCGATGCATCCTCGGCAAAATGGGCGTGTCAAGAACACTTCCGTGACTGGTAACCGTTCTCGTCGAGATGCGAACTTTGAATTGAGAAAGTACTTGGTCTCAGACGGATGACGTTTCTTAAGTTCACTAGAACAGAAGTACAGAGAAGAACGCATATTGAGAAACGGTACACGACAGATGAAAAGTTTGGGCTTCCCTTATCCCCCTGCTTTCATTTCAATCCTGAATCTTTATAATAATAATAATATAATAATAATAATAATAATAAAAATAAATAAATAAATAACTACAACAACAATTATTGTTGTTGTTTTTTTAATTTATTTTATTTTCTTAACAACAACAACAATTATTGTTGCTGTTAAGTGTTCTGAGAATGCATAATTTCGTCTATGTACTGTTTATAGGTCAAAGGTGGGCCGCGGACATTTTTTAGATTTTCAAGTGGGCCCTGATTTGGAAAAGTTTGGGAACCCCTGGTCTAAAGGATAGAAATAAGACAAGGATAGATGTTACCACGGGAAAGGAATTTATAGGATTCACACACCTGATATTAACCTTTGTGGCAGCCAGGTCATCATGAGGACTGTGGCAGAAGACGAGTAGTCGATTAGCAAAAAATACATCATTAGCATACTAAACACAACACCACAGCAAAACGCTCCAAACAAACAAAGTGTAAAATGGGATTCCAGCGCAGATAGGTGCGCACAATCCCTGCCTTTCAGGGGAAAACCCTAAGAGCTGAAAATAGCTAAAATGAAGGCAGGAAGAGACTTGGTACATGACACTGTCTTGTACCTCGCTCTTTGTCATACTGTCCTTCCCTGATCTGCTTCTCCTGTCCATCCCTCTTTACTGCTTCTGCACTGAAAACTTTTCCTTCACTTTCATCTGCTGCACCTCCACCTCTCTCCTCAACACTTCACAACTCCAAAAGGCCACGCTATGATTACTTCCACAATTACAGCACTTTGGTCTCACTCCCTGTCCACACTTCCCATATTCATGTGCTTTACCACACCAAGCACATGGTTTCTGTCCTTTGCATAGCTTTGCCACATGCCCAAACTCCTGGCAATTAAAACATCTCATAGATTTCAGTAAGTACTCTCTGACTTTGTATCTCAGAAATTAAATAGCTCCTTGGGGATGACCTCAGATTCAAGCTCAATCAAAATGGTTCCTGACTCCATTTTCTGAACTCCCTTTGTCATTCTTTTCACACTTTTCACTGTCTTGTTCTCCTGTCTCACATTCTCCACCAGCTCCTTCTGTCATGGTTGTGGCCCGCCGGCAGGCACTGAGACCATGTTCCCAAAAAGAGAATAGGGACCCAAATGCACAGGCTGAGTAAAGACATAAAACTCTTTAATTAAATATACAAAAAGTAAAACCACGGAGGGGAGCAGCAGCATGCAGAAAAATAGCACGGCTCAAGGAACAAACTCAGAATACTGCTGCACCAAAGCAAGGTGCAGCCAGCCCTTAAATACCAAAGCTGTGATCGAAATCGTCCGCTCATTCACTCACTCCCTATCCCCTACATTGTGTACATGATATAGTGCACTACATAGGGAATGACCAAAGGAGATTTCGGACACTACACCGGAATTTTCTGAACATGGTTGGGTCAGCAAATGCGCTGGATATTTCTGTGATGTGAGCAGACATGCCGAGCATCACGTAGCTAAACACACCGGTCACGAAACAAATTTTTCGCACAAATTTCATTCAAAATGAATGTAAAGACACGAATACACGGGAAACGCGCCACTCTCCTCCATTCATCTCTGTCCTCCGCAGCTCTCAGGGACTCTGCCAGGCCCATTTCTGTCCATTCGCAAATGTTGTCCTCCCATCTCTTCTTCTGTCTTCCCGTCCTTCTGCTGCATCTGACTGTGCCCTGTAGAATGGTTTTTGCAAGGCCAGTTGAGCGGGATATATGGCCATACCATTTCAGCTTTCGTTTTTTCACAACATTCAAAAGCCCGTTGTGCGGTCCAATTGCATATGTCATAGTTCTGTGGACTTCTTCGTTTGTCACATGGTCTGTGTAGTGGATGCCAAGGATCTTTCTGTCGCATCTCATCTCCATTGTTTGTATCCTCTTCTGTAGTTCTGATGCGAGTGTCCAAGTTTCGCAGGCATAAAGGAACACTGACAGGGCAAGGGAGCGCATTAGGTGGATTTTGGAGCGCAGACTGATGTTCTTGTCTCTCCAGATGGGCTGAAGTTTTGTAAGCACTGCTGTTGTTTGTGCAATCCTTGCTAGTATTTCTGGCTTTGAACCTTCATCAGATATAATAGAACCCAGGTATTTGAAGATCTTCACTGTCTCAAGTTTTGTCCCGCTGACTTTAAATTCTGTGGTAATGTTTTGAGTGTTGTTCGTCATGAGCTTGGTTTTTTCGGCGTTGATTTCCATGCCGAATGCAGAAGATGCCTTGTCTAGATGTTCAATCAAGCTGGTCAGTTCATCTTCAGTTCCTGCAAGGCCATCAATATCATCAGTAAATCGGAGGTTTGTGACGATTCTGCCTCCGATGGAGACTGTGCCTTCGTGCTCTTCTAGGGCATCATCCATGATTCTTTCCGGGAAAATATTGAAGAGAGTGGGGGAGAGGAGGCAACCCTGGCACCCACTAACAGTGCTGCGGAACCAGTCGCCTCTATTGCCATTTAGGAGGACTGCGCTTGTGGCCTTTGTATAGCTGTTCAATGACTTTGACAAGGTTGGCGTTGATGTTGTATTTCCGCATGGTGGACCATAAGGCGGCATGCCAAACCCTGTCGAAAGCCTTTTTGAAGTCGACAAATACATGGTAGAGGTGTTGTTGGTGCTGAAGGTATCTTTCGCAGATTATCCTCAAGTTGAAAATCTGTTTGATGGTGCTCCTCTTTTCTCGGAAACCAGCCTACTCTTCAGCTATGATGGCTTCTGCTTCTGGTTTCAGTCTGTTCAGCAGTACCTTCAACATGACTTTGCTCGGGTGGCTGATTAGGCTAATGGTGCGGTAGTTGTTGAACGACTGACGGTTCCCTTTTTTGGGCAATGTTATTATCAGTGACTGTGTCCAAGGAGATGGCCATAATCCAGTTTTCCAGATGTTATTGCAGATGATAGTAAGAGCTGTGATCATTGCTTCTCCTCCTGATTGCACCAATTCTGCAGGTATGTTATTGCTTCCTGCTGACTTGCCTTGCTTCAGTGCTCTAACTGCTGCCTCAACTTCTTCCCGAAGGATGGGTTGTGAGTCTTCTTCTGTTGTTACTGTGAGACTGTTGAGAACTGTTTGGTCTCCTTTGAGCTGGTGGTTGTAAAGCTCAGAACAGTATTCTGTCCACCTATCCATTATTTCTTTGTCTTCGGTGAGGCATTTTCCGTTCTTGTCCTGGATGCTTGTTGATCTTCCTTGTTTTCCAGAAGTGAGGTCCTTTACCATTTGATAGGCCTTTTTGCTGTTGTTCTTTGCTAGGCTCGCTTCAATTTCTGTGCATTGTCGCTCGATCCAGAATTCTTTTGCTTTTTTCATCTCTCTTGACTTTGTTGTTTGCTTCTCGGTATTTCTTGGCTCCCTCTGGGTTCGTCTTTTCCTTTTTCAGTTCTCTTCTTCGGTCACATAATGCTAGTATTTTTGAAGTGACCCATGGTTTTTTGGGGCGTTGTTGTTTTCCCAGGATTTCACTGGCCGTTTCAACGACTGCCTTGTTGAATGATTCGACAGTTGCCTCTATGTCAAGGTTGTTCTCATCCAGGACTGTCAGAGGTGTGAACCTCCCCTCAATCATTGCCTGGAATTCTTCTTTTACTTCTGGGTCCTTCAGTTTGTCCAGATTGAACCGCAGTCTTGTGAATTTGGGCTTGCTGATCTTCTTTAAGCGCACTTTGAAAGTCATCAACACCAGGTCGTAGTTGCTCCCGATGTCAGTCCCGGGGAAGGAGCGGGTGCGAGCAGTGTTGACTCCAGTTCGAAAGCGTTTGAGGACCATGATGTAGTCTATTTGATTGTGGTGTTGGCCATTAGGGCTGTGCCAGGTCCATCTTCGTGAGATTTTGTGTTTGCCAAGTGTGTTTGCCACAACCATGTTATTAATGGTAGCAAATTCAAGGAGTCTGAGACCTCTGTCATTCGACATCTGGTTGCAATATGGTCCGCATGTGCCCTTCCAATGTGCATGTGCATCCTCTCCTATCTTGGCATTCCAATCGCCTTGTACCGCTAAGATGTCTTTATTTGCTGTTTCGTCAATGACTTCTTGAAGCTCATTGTAGAAGTATTCGATGTCTTCATCGCTGTGATCTGTGGTGGGCGCATAGGCTTGGATGATCATGATGTTAAAGGGTGATGCCTTCAGTCGGATGGTAATCAATCTGCTAGATACTGGACGGCAACCCAGAACGCTGTTCACAATGTCTTTGTGAACAAGGACGCCAACGCCTTCTTCATGTTTCTCTTGTTTCCCGCTGTAGAACAGCTTGTGCCCTTCCACTGTAGTTGTTTCACCAATGACTGTCCATCGTGTTTCGCGAAGGCCCAGATGGTTCCAGTGTTATCTGCTCATCTCGCGGGTTAGTTCCTCAAGTTTCCCATTTTGCCATAACGTTTTTGTATTCCAAGTGCCAATAACGATGTTCTCTCTGGCGCGTAGCTTTAGTTTTACATCAGTAGCATACTTATCACCTACGCCCTGGTGTAAAGCAGCAGGCGTGGTCCTTGTTGACCCGGGCGACGACCGAGCTGGTATGGAATGGTCGGTGGTCTTCTTCATCATGGCGAGTCTTGGGCGTTTGGCCTGACGGAGCCCATCCCTCTCCAGGTCGTTAGCCACAGCCGAGATCACCCTTACCGAGTGGTCGCCCTGGCCCCGGACACTTGGCCATTGAGTTACTGGGATTAGGAACCCTTCCGCCCTGGCCGTTGACTGGAATACAGCTCATCCGCCCCTAGTGGTGTAGTGTCAACACCACCCCCTCACGTGGTTTAGCCCGCCAGCTGAGACGGTGTACCAGGGTGTGGCGCTTGGAGCCAACACGTGAGAGCTTTAGGAGATGGATGGGGACCAGTGGTGTCCGCCTACTCTCATTAAGAGTACAGCTGCCAGACATCAAAGGTACTACCCCCCTATCCTGGCTGGGCAGTGTATAAATCCAACTTGAAAGAGAGAGGATTTTCTAATGTATATGTAAAATGTTCACTGTTCATAACAAAGTGTTTGTTCATCACAGACTAGGCCTGAGGAGTGTAACTTGTACTTGCGTTATGAATATGTGCCTGCAGATTGATTGATTGATTAGTTTTTATTTTTGTGTCTTGAACAAAGTGCCCAACCCTCATGGGCTCATTAGACACCAAAAAGAATGCAGTTGCAGTGTTCATACATACTTTCGAGACAAAATGACTGTTCATTTTACAAGTCAGTCTTAAACAGATTATTTTGCCTTCTCTCCCAAGCTTGACAAATAAAATCTGCTTAAAAAATGATTCCGTTTATGAAACACAGTTCAAGTTTGGCATACTCATCAATAAAAGAAAATAAAAAAAACAGCATAGTACAGGACATTTTGGTGAAAAATTCAATGCTTAAACCTGCAGAAACAGGACAATAAGACAAAAAATGAATCTCACTCTCAATTTCACCTAGAAAAGTCTATCCTCCTCTGGGATGGCATTAAACCCTTGCTAGTCTCAACAGCTAGTGGCAGTTTTCCTGAATGTAACAGTGCACATAAAGATCTTTGTCACTGGTTTCAATTATTTCTCACATAAGATTCTCCTTCATACCGATTCTTTATAAGACAGAAAGTTCATAATTTTGGTTTGTGCCATAAATCAGCGGACCATTTTCTCTGTCCATATGAAACATCTTATTCCTAATTTCCGGAATGTTACACGGTAACCCGTTTTGGAAAATAAATTACAAATCATTCAGATGAAATAAGGATTTAATCTCATCAGCCCGGGGAGGACAATGCAAAATTTCCCAATGAAATATCTTTTTAGTTAGTCGTTGATCTGACGTCCTCTCAAGCATTTCACATTTATGTCTGAAGTTTAAAGGCTCCCATCCTCCCATCCCATATCTCCACAAATGGCCAAAACTGAAGTGAATTTATCAAATTGCTCTATAATGCACGCAGATACCGCTTGAATGCTCATGGAAACCCCAACCCCAGAGGCATAGTTGGACACAAAACAAACACATGAACCATAACGCTGTGTATAATTTTGAAATCCCAGATTACCAAAGTGTTAAACTTTATTCAGTACCAACATCAATGCTCTACCTGTTAATAGAGATAACACACTAACAGCATCCTTATGTGTCATGTGTTCATCAAGTGTCAGGCCTAGATATTTATATTGATCATTATGTGATAAATGCAATTCTCTTCAGAGATTTTTGCCTAAAATGTACTATTTGTGTTTTGCCTTCGTTTACCATTAGTCTCCCAGCACAATTCATTCGCAATGTTCAACATAATCTGCAAATCACTTTCTTGTTCAGCAAGTAAAATTATGTCATCTGCATACAATAGTACGCCCAAGATCAAATCGTGGACTTTAACTCCCAAAGCATAAGCTTAAATTTGAAGGGCTAAATTGTTAACATTCAAACAAAACAATATTGGAGATAAAACATCTCCCTGCTCTACACCAAATTTTTGAGGAAACCATCCAGTGTCGTGGTTTGGGAGCTTTGAGAGCTGTTTGTGGCTCTCGTCCGGGACGATATCGTTTTGCTCCCTATCAAATTCCTGGACCAGCTAGTATTGATTGGGGGCGTGGTCCGGACTCTATTTAAGCTCTTATTTCGCCTCGCTCCCATTGCTAGTGTCAGTTCTAGTTTGGCGCTTTAGCCGGTAAGGTTCTCTAGAGAGATTTTGCTAAGCACTTTGTTGCTTATCAGGAATTGTGTTAGTGAGTAAGGGAGTCTTTGGGTTATTTCCCTTTTCTTTTGTTTTCCACTAGCTCGCCTGTTTTTTCTACCACGGACGACGGCAGGTCCGTTGGTAGCGCGAGCCTCGATATTTTTATCTGCTTTTAGTCTCTCAGCACACTGTGAGTGTTGCCTTTTACTTCTGGCCGCTGCTCATGGCGTCCACTGCCAGTACCCATCACATCCAGCTGTATATTGATTAATCTGAACACAGGCGACAGGCGGATGATAAAGAGACTTAATGGCATAATAAAACTTGCTATCAACACCAGGCTCTAAGAACCTGTATTGGAGTTCCCTATTAATCCAGTCAAATGCTTTTTGGAAATCAATAAAGTAAACAAATATAGATTTACTTTCCTTCATCATTGCACGTATAATGGAAGTTGCCACATACGGTATATGAGATCAATGCATGCTCTGTACTTTCGAAATCCACCCTGTTCATCCAGACGTAACCCTGTCCTTTCAAGGTAATTAACAAGGCTGTGATTTAAAAGTGAAGAGTATAGTTTATACTCAACAATTAAAAAGGCTCCTATAACCAAGTGGCAATATGGGGTCATTCTTAATAGATTTGGCAATAGGTTGAATTTCTGTCTTATCCCACTATCTAGGAATAGGACCACTATCAAAACAAAACTGAAACAATTCACATAATGCATTAAACAACCTTGGAGACTTCAACACTTTGTTAGAGTTTTCATCAATTCCAGTGGCTTCTCTCCATTTGCATTTATCCACCACAGTTTTCACTTCTTCAACAGATACCCAACAGATTTTTCTAGCACAAATCATGAGCGACGGACATGGGAAGCTTTAGGGGTCCTTTTTCTCCAAACCTCCAATGGTTGGGGAGATATTAAACCAGACATTTTTGCATTACTTTGCCTGACCCTTATAATTGAAAAATGTGCAAAAATCGATTTTAAAGGGACTATAAAGGGACATTAGAGTAGAATAGAATAGAATAGAATAGAATAGAGCCTGAGTGTGCAAAAGGGGGACTTTCACTTAGGGCCCTGTAACCTTACAATGATATGCATGGATTTCCTACAGGGATTTGAAAGAAAACTTTGGAATAACATGTATGCGCCGTATCACGCATAACCCTGGCCCATTTCCCCTACTTCTGCAGGCAGGTATTCATAAAGCAAGTACAAGTTACACGACTCATGCTAAGTGCTGTGATCAACTAACACTTTATGAAAGTGAACATTTTACATGTGCACAAGAATTTCCCCTTTCTTTCGAGTTGTTTTAATATAAATATGGTTTTTTTTTTTCCACTTAAATTTTTATCAGCATAAGTTTTACGGCTTTTACATGCCTGTTACATCTACAATTAATAAAGCATACATAAACACAAACAAACAGGCCTTGATGGTGACTGTATGTAGATACTATTGTTCCAGTCCAATGTCGTCGATTTGAGTCCTGTAGAGAGTCCATTTTCTCCATTTTCTTTCCAGTTGTGGTTCTTGTATCCTCAGTATGTGTGTCAATTTCTCCATTAAAAAAATCTCTTCCACAATTGTTATCCACTGATCCTTAGTTGGTGGTGTTTCCTTACCCCAATTTCTTGTAATATACTGAGTACAAATGAAAACGCACCACTCACGAAATCTGGAATAGCTCCACGGATTGATATATGAAGTATATATATATGATGCATTTGAGATAATGAATGATTTAAGAAGACATGTAAACATCATTCAATTTCATTCACGATAATGTTAATGCGCGAGAGAGGTTTAACTGGTGTAGGGGTCAAACAGGAAAGTCAATAACGGGTGTGACCGCCATTTGCATTGACACATGTGGTGCATCGTCGTCGCATGGAGTTCATCAGTCTCTGAATATTGTTCTGAGGGATAGCATTCCACTCCTGAACAAGGGCAACCTCAAGTTCTCGGATGTTGTCCATCTGGCGTCGACGTGAAAGACGTCGTCCAATAGGCCATTATCACGCTGAAACGTAGGACTTCCGCATTCAGAGATAATTGCGCACAGCAACTTCCGCTAGTTTAATGGCAAATCACTCTGGCGAAGCGGGCGAACCTAAGTTTGCATATTTTACAGCTTCCCTCGTAAATTTGCCAAAAATAACTTCTCCCAACGTCTACAGATTAGTGGAGCAGCACTCCCCCACACTATGTCTTTGCATTACCTTTGAATGTAATCTGTCATGCGAAAAATTTGTTCTGCATCCAGTGTGAAAGCAGCTTAAGTGCCCGGTTTGTTTACATGATGCTCGGCGCGTCTGCTTACATCACAGGAATATCCAGCGCATTTACTGATGCAACCATGTTCAGAAAATTCCGGTGTAGTGTCTGAAATCTCCTTGGGTCATTCCTAGAGTTGGGTTCAAGTAATTTCAAGAATTGAATGATAGTATTTTTTTAAATACCAAAGTGCTTGCACCTGTATCGGAATACTTCCTATAAATGCCTAAAGTACTTGTACTTGTATTCAAGTACTTTTCAAAGTTCTGGACCAATCTGTCTCCTAAGTGCTGACAGAGATTGGTCAAGTATTTGAAAAGTACTTGGATACAAGTACATATGCTTATTATTAGGTATTATTAGGCATTAGGCCTAATAATATGATGAGGCCTAATGCCTCATATTAGGCATTATTAGGGAGTACTCAGATACAAATACAAGTGCATTATATCATATACACGATGTAGGGAATAGGTAGTGAGTGAATGAGTGGACGATTTCGAACACAGCTAATGTGTTCACTGTCCATGGGACATCTGAAGTTTTGAAGTCCATTGAAATGTCAGCTCTCCATCAGAAATGTGCAGCATTTGCAGGGATGTGCAGCATGTGCAGGGATGGCTTTGTGGCCACGCCACCTCCTCCACTAAAAAAAAAAAAAAAGACAATCAGCCATATCATTCTGACTACCTGCCCAATGCTGTGTGGTATCCCCCCTTGCACTCTGCAGTCTTTCTATCAGAACCAGAATTAACTAATTCAGCAATGGCCCAGTTGGTCCAATCCAACACATGAGCTACCCAGCTACAGTGGCTGATATTGCTGAATTTGTTAATGCTGGTTCTGATAGAGAGGTGAAAGGGTGCATGCCGTTTGGGCAGTGGGTACCACGCAGCATTAGGCAGTGGGTCGCAATGATGTGGCTGGTCGTCGTAGATCAGTTCAACCAATGCATTCATTAATCAAGTTTATACAGTTCATACAAGTTAGAATAAAACATTTGGTCCACAGGACTAACATTGACAAGAGACACTGACATTCATGACAACTTAATAACGCTACTCTGGTTGGCAATTTGATATAAGTACTTCACCAAAATAATCTTCCATGTTTACACCAAACCCACAATTCCATGATATTTGTAACTCATAATAGACATGTAGACACGACAGAGGAGGAAAACGTGCTTGACCAACAGGGGCATTACCAAGGAGGGGCAGGAAAGCTCTGCCCACCCAATGAAAACTCAAGATGAAAAAATTATTTACTACTATTTGACAGCAAACACGTGATATCCAACTGATTCACAGCTGGATATGGATCAAGCTTACCTAAAGCTCATTCTTAATGGCTGTCTATCTATCACTATGTGTGATTGGTGGATTCTTTTTCCAGTCTATTCTGCTGTGAAACCAATGGGCACAATCAAATTACAAGGGACCCTCCCATTCTCTTAGACTGCCGTCTTCACTCATTAGTCTGCGATCACGTCTACGGCCCTGTGCTTCTCTCAGGGAATTAAAACTTCGCCCATATCTCTTTTGTTGCTACTTCTGCCACCGCTTATTTTGTCAGTCTTGTTGATTGACATTAAGGTAATGTGTACTAGTTTGTCATCTGTGTTGACTCGCGTGGTTATAACCTGAGTTGGCTACCGAGTGAGCCCAGGCAGCTCGCCAGCAGCTAGTCTGGAGTTGCTAGTCACTCACTGGGGTTGTTGCAACAATAATTCTGTATCATAAGCGCTTCCAGAAGAAAACTTGGCTGGCATAAATACACTGCTCAAAAAAATAAAGGGAACACTAAAATAACACATTTTAGATCTGAATGAATGAAATATTCTTATTAAATACTTTGTTCTTTACATTTTTGAACGTGTTGACAACAAAATCACACAAAAATTATCAATGGAAATCAAATATATTGACCCATGGAGGTCTGAATTTGGAGTCCACAATTAAGGTGGAAAAACACACTACAGGATGATCCAACTTTGATGTAATGTCCAGAAAACAAGTCAAAATGAGGCTCAGTAGTGTGTGTGGCCTCCACGTACCTGTATGACCTCCCTACAACGCCGGGGCATGGTCCTGATGAGATGGCGGACGGTCTCCGGAGGGATCTCCTCCCAGACCTGGACTAAAGCATCCGCTAACTCCTGGACAGTCTGTGGTGCAACGTGGCGTTAGTGGATGGAGCGAGACATGATGTCCCAGATGTGCTCAATTGGATTCAGGTCTGGAGAACGGGCGGGCCAGTGCATAGCATCAATGCCTTCGTCTTGCAGGAACTGCTGACACACTCCAGCCACATGAGATCTAACATTGTTTTGCATTAGGAGGAACCCAGGGCCAACCGCAGCAGCATATGGTCTCACAAGGGGTCTGAGGATCTCATCTCGGTACCTAATGGCAGTCAGGCTACCTCTGGCGAGCACGTGGAGGGCTGTGCGGCCCCCCAAAGAAATGCCACCCCACACCATTACTGACCCACTGCCAAACCGGTCATGCTGGAGGATGTTGCAGGCAGCAGAACGTTCTCCGTGGCTCCAGTCTGTCACGTCTGTCATATGTGCTCAGTGTGAACCTGCTTTCATCTGTGAAGAGCACAGGGCGCCAGTGGCGAATTTGCCAATCTTGGTGCTCATGACCAATAGATGGCTCCACCAATTAACCACCAATTGGTGGAGCCATCTATTGGTCTTGATTCGTTATTTTATGTTTCTATTGCTCTCCTATCTATCCAGGTGAGTCCAATCACATATTTAAAAAGAATCATTGTGCTGAGTGTTACACCCCGAGGAAGGCTGAGGCCGAAACGCGTGGGCTGTAACCCACTTTGTTTTATCATTTCTATATGAAGTAGCCATTTAAAATAAAGGCTTTTTATATTTAAAGAAGAGTGCCTTGGACTTTCCTTTTTTGATGTCCTTTGTTCCCCACCAAAGAGCACCTTTGTTACATCTTTTGGATTAACCTTCTGAGCACACTAGACCTTTTTTTTGTTTGAAAACAGCCAGACATTCGTTTTAAACATTTTAATTGGCTGCAAATGTTCCAAAAGTGAACGTGAACATGTTTAATGTGCAATTGGTATATTTATAAAAATTTTCCCAGATAGCAAGCACCTCCGCTCCGGATCTGCCCCAGATCTGCCCCGGCTTCAGCTGATCCAGCTCAGAGCAGGGGCAGATCCGGAGTGGAGGAGCTTGCTATCTGGGATGAAATTACTCATCACAGTTGTGACAGATATAATGAGTGGCACCTTCAGTGCATGCTTCATGCGATCACAGCAGACAAAAGACGCACCGCACCCACACTTCTTCAGGCAAAGATGAGGCAATTGTCTCCCCACAAACAAGACATTCCTCATCATTGCCCTGAGAAACTGTGGTTGCAGTGTGTCCATTAAGCCTCCTTTTCTTTGGGAGTTTTGAAGAGGACTGTTTTTCTGCCCCCTCTGGCGACTCTCCTCCTCCACAGCAGCTTTCACTGGGGTGTCGGTCAGTATTGCTGTTGACCTGCAACATTCAATGAGATTAGTCAGAATCAGCTTGTTTTTATACAAGCAAGAGAATCAAGACGACTTAAAAACGACACTATGCTCACCTCTTTCTGCCTCTCCTTTTATTTCCTTTTCTCGAGCCAGCCTTTGGATTTGGGCAAACCTTTTCTGGGCTGAACCTCTGTATTGGCGTGCCACTAGATGTTCCTGGAACCACTAGCATACCTGGATAGATGATATTTAAAAAAAAATTCTTGGCAAGGCTCAACATGCACATTTAAAGACACAGACAGACACAAACTCTCACCATCTACAGGACTGGCTGACTCATGAGGATGCAGCTCAAATGGGCTCTGGCTAGGTTAGTGTCTCAAGGGAGCAGGTGCTGGTGATGGAGCTGGTGCTGGTGCTGGTGTAGGACGGTCGGTCACAAAAGCTGGACCAAAGTCTGCCTCACTGAAAATATCTGTATTCAAGGGCCAGATACCAGTACACTCGAACCCAGACGAAATGCTGCTTGGTGTCGCAGCTTGAGACAGAGCTTAAGCCACAAGACTTGGGATGTTGTAGATGGTCAAAGTTCTTCCAGGGTTCATTCGCATCCAATTGTCTGCTGCACTGTTACTGTAGTGCTTCAGAGGGCCAAAAATGCTTTGGTCTAGCGGATGAAGACGGTGGGAGCGGTGGGGTGGAAAAGACAGGAGTACAATGCCCTGTGACTTGCAAAAGTCAACAGCTACCACAGAGAGGTGTGCTGCATGATTGTCTAAGAGTAGTAGCAACTTTGACTCCAGGATCACGCGGGTGTGTCTTGAAAAATGCCGTAAAAGGCCAAAAAAATCGGTCTCCTCCATCCACCCCGATCCATTGGCAGAACCAGTGCAGCCTGGGGGACCATCCCAGATGAAGTGGTCATGGAACCCTTTCTTTGAGAAGATAAAGTAATGGGGAACAAAGTTGCTTTGTGCGTTGGCAGCAAAGGCAACAGTCACCAATGTCCCTCTTTACTCGGAGGTCACAGCACCGACCTGGCGCTGGCCCTTGGTGGCAATGACTTTTTCTGGCACTTGAACTGTTGTGGTACCTGAAATAATGAGTGAAATGAATTAGTGCTGGTGCAAATCACTGTTGCTTTTAAAGTTGTCTAAATATAAATTTTTACCTGTTTCATCCATGTTCCAGATTATTATAGCGGGTGAGGACAGTCTTTAGGTTGTTAAAAAACGCGGTCACGTTCGTTTTGCTGAAACTGGTGGAACGGGACATGCTGGTGGCTTGAGGTCGACGGATGGACAGGGTTTTGTTGCGCTCGACGAAGGAGGTGAGCCAGTCCTTCCCTGCCATCTGGTTTGTCTTCCATGAGCATGGAGTTTTGAGGCCAGTATTTTCAGCTAGCTCATATGCAATCTTTTGCACCTAAAGAAAGCATAAAAAAGAGGTAGATAGCAAGCACCTCCGCTCTGGATCTGCCCCGGCTCCAGCTGATCCGGCTCAGGGCAGATTCGGAGCGGAGGTGCTTGCTATATGGCGGTAGTGGTGTAGCTCTGTCTGCGGTGATACTCGCACCTCTTTAGGACTCAGGCTGAAATATATATCGGCTGCTCTCTTTACATATGCCTACAGTCTCTTCTCCTGTTCTTCTGTGAAGACTTTTTTTGTTTGCCGCTGCCAGTCGGCATACAGACGAGAACATCTTTCCCCAGCAGCACAGCCTTTATAGCTTCCATCTGGTAGGTTCTTAAACTGTCGATATGCTATATACAGCACAGTTTTTCCTCAACATTTTTCATCAAAACATCCATGACGTCGCTTGTCGTGGAGGAAGCCATAATGTTTGATCACGTGGGTTGCCCGGAGCCAATGACAAAAGATGTTACAGATTCTGAATTTTAAGGCAAGATGAGTGCACTGATTGGATGGTTGTGATAATGTAACCTAGTGGCCATTATTATGAAATAGTACGAAAGCGTGCAGTGGGTAGAAGGACTTAAACTACCCACTGCAGATGGAGCGTACCCCAAAAGCAGATGAAACGTGAATGTGGGATATAAATTATCAGTCGTACGAAATTGCGTGGCAATGACAATCATGTTCATGCAAATCTGCTGTTGTATGGCCATTTAAATTTCGAAATGCATCAATCAAACATGCTGTCTAAACAGCTCTACTCATTCAACTTAGAGCAGTGGTTCTCAAACTCAGTCCTGGCACCCCACTGTGTATGGTGGCTTTTGTTCCGACCATAGTTGCAATCTTAGCACTTAAACAAACTGTTGATTTCGCTTTATTGGGTGCATTCATGTTTAGAGCAGTTATTTGTCCTCTTAAGCCACATTAGACAAATCTGCACATGCCATGAAGAATTTAAATTTCATATGGACAATGAGATATGTTAGAAACCAGTATGAATAACTGCAGAGGGAAACGATTTCACCAAACCCTTCATCAACGTGAACAATCAATAGGTTCCTCAAAGGTGAAACTGTTAACACAGTTTCACCTATGAAAACCAACCACCTGCGAAAACCAAAAATTTATTTGGCAAAAAGTAGTCACTCCTGTTTCATTTCATGTCCATTTCATTAAGTTCAGGAAAATTATTTTGAAATAATTCGAAAAACCTGTCATCAGCAACCCAATTTGGAGCTTACTGATTTTCTCAAGTCTAATTTTATCTGATTAGAATTTTTTTTTTAACCTGCAAATCCTCACAATATGGAAAAATAAGCATAACATGTTTGAGGGTTTTTATTCTTCATGGCACAGTGGATATGTCCATAAAAATTCAGCTAAAGGTGGTAAATAACTGCGCTAAACATGGAATGCTACTAATTAAGACAAATCGACTCCTTGTTAAAATTTTAAGATTGCAGTTGTGGTTGTAACAAAAACCAGCATACACAGTGCGGCGCCAGGAACGAGTTTGAGAACCACTGACTTAGAGAGAAAAGGAATCCACCATTTGATTGCCAATCAAGCAAATTAAATGGGAACCGGTTTGTTTTTCTGAGAGTTGCCTAATTGATTAATAGGAGGCGATTCTGTTGTCCTTTACTTGGTTCCGTGCAGCATGTAGCCGAAAATACTGATGTTTTTTTCCGGAAGCATTTCACATGCCCTTTGATGCTTCGCACGTTTGTTCCACCTGCGATGGGTTTAATGAAGGAAACGGGAAAGCTCAGATGTTCATCCCTTGGCAGCAGGTGGCGGTGCTACGCCTGAAAAAAATCGCGGTTCACGATCGGCACCACCCTAGTGTGCATAATTAGTGAAAACTGACCACAGCTGTTAATGTCCCTCTCCTATCGCCAGTTCACCAGCCGCCCCTATATATAGCCTATAGGCCTATATTTTTTTACGGCGATTTAGAGGTTCTTTTTTTTTTTTTTTTTTGCCGGGCAGTCATCTTTGCGGATTTCAGCGAAATTTCAGTGTTAATTTTGGATTTAGAATTGTTAAGGATTACCTTGGGTTGAGAAACACCCTGCTTCTTATGTTTGGGTAACATGGAGCTAAAACTCCCGATTTCACTGGACTGGTATTGCATCCAATTTTTTAAAGCACTTTTATTATCACTCTCGTGATTTCCGAATTTTTATTTATTTATTTTTATTATCATTATTATTAGTCCCGCTACTGAATTGAAACTAAGGAAAGCTAGGTAATATTGGTGAGCAGCTCTTGTTTTCATTACAAAAAATTAGAACTCATTGTGGGGGAATTACTGTTTTCTTTTTCCCCCATTACTGCTATTTTCGATTTGTAAATTAGCTCACTGCACAAAAAGTTCGGATTTCTAGATGAAAAGGAAAGTTGTTTATTTTAATTTCCCACGCTCACATAAGTTTCAATTCTCTAATATACTTTTATGATCACTCTGGCGATTATTTTCCTCTATTTTTATTGAATAGAAACCATTATAAGCTTGGTAAATTACAATGAGCAACTTTCTTTTTCATCGAAAAAACCAAACTTATTGCGGGGAAAGCAAATTTACAGTTGAAATATGGCAGAAATCGGAGGGGGAGACAGTAATTCTGTGGCTGTTTGAAATCTATTAAACTTTAAGCATGTTGTGTTTCTTTCTGCAGTCTCGAAAGAGTCAGTACGCACATGAGACCCACGTGTAATTGAACTCTGAAGAAGTGCTCCAGACAGGCATATTTACGACGGACCGCTCACAACTAAGATGTATGTTGCTTGTTTTGAAATAAGTAAAATAATCGGGGAGAGTAGGCTGTCGCTTGCTGCCAACAGCGCGTCCATCAACGGGTGGGTGGGTGTTCACCGAATCAGTGACGCAAGAGCGAGCGCCACATGTCCTCCCAGATGTTTCTCACGTGATCTTAGAAGCTGAAACCTTCGGAGGAGCGCCCACAATGAGCTGATGGAGCATAACATCGAGATGGCTGAACGGCGCAGATGGTCGAATGTGTTATTCGTCTATGTTGTGAGCATCTGTGTTTCAGTCATAGTTCAAATCAATGGACTGACAGAAGAGGTACCCTGGACGCAAGCAAAGGTATCTTGTCCTCACATTTCTTTAAATCTTTTACTGTGATATACCTGCACTTATTAAATCAAGGATCTTGTTTTAATTACAATTAGCCTATAACATTAATTCCCAGAATTCGAACCATGCGACATAAAATATATATATATATATTTTAAATATTACTTGAAGTGTACACCTATATTTTAGATAATTTGAAATACAGTTATATATTTTCTTAAATATCTACCTCAGACATACGAATTGTGTTTCTTTGTCGCTATTTCAGTCAACACCGTTTGGTAACTCAGGCTGTTTTAATGCTTGAGAAGGTTCCTGTTGTTAGTGCGCGAGTGACGGATTAATATTTTTTCAGGGCCGAGGAGTGATGAGAAGGGAGATCGGTATAGGCTTTGTGTTCAGTAGCCTCATGTTATAGGGTGGTTGCTCCTTTCTCTTGTTTTACACTCGTCTTCTTTGCGCTGTTGCTTTGGCATCACTGTCTTCATCACTGATCTACCAATTGCAGATCATGGTTGGGTTTATACTCTTAAATTTTATGTAAACCATTACAGCGCATAGCGTTAACAGATAAGCATATTCACTGAATTAGTAGGCGATAGAGCTGCGGGAAAATGTATAGCGCCAGCTCCCAAAACAAGACCACCACGGAGGCTCAAATGAGGATTTACGAATGGCAACGAAAGCTGGTCTTTTTTTTCTTCTTTTTTCGAAATGCTGGTTGGAGACATTCCGAGAGCTCACGCATGGAAATTAATAAGTTACTGCATTTCTTTTGATAGTCATTTGTTCTCTCCTTAGCCGACATCAAGTTACAGCGATCAACAGGTCGACACGCGTTATTTATTTATGCATGCTTTTATTTGTTTTCGGATTGTTTTTTGTTTTTGGCGCGGGTATGTTTTTTTTTTTTCATTTTAAAAGCGTCGATCCCTCGACTTGCTTGGCTCAGCAGACTATAGGTCTTCCCCGTTGCACACTGTTTAGTTACTAAGGATGGGTTTATTTGAGGTTACTCGAGGAAGGAAGTTTGAGTTACCTTTACTTTTATTTCGAAAGAACAGAAAACGGACCTTTAAGCTGATTTACCGGCCTTTTCGATTCCCGATAACTGCCGAGCTCTATGCACTTTGTAGGGGAGCGTCGGTGCGAAAGTAACTCTGGACGAAAATAACACGGCAATATACTCACAGCCATCCGCACTTCGATGCGTCATAGGTCAGCACATGCAGCTCGCACCGCTCTCCAGACCCGCGAAAATTCTTGAGGCGTCCAGTCCTCCTCGCGGCACAAGACCGAGAAGGCTGTTTTCTATGGAATTATATTTGTGCCACAATCCTGAGCGAGCAATTGGACATTTTGAGCGCGGAAAAATATATTTCGCAAGCACAAAAATCTTGTTTAGAGAAAAAAGAAATTTTGTGAGCAAACAAAACCTTCCGATTGAGCGAACAAAATAATTCTGTGCTCAACAAATATTTTTGCATGTTTGCTATGATCAATATAAACGTGCAATATTAACCCCCTTCCCTCAGTTTCACTCTATACCCTCTCGAAAACTCATGTTCTGCACGCTGGCAGACCGCAGCATGCTCGCTCAAAGCATGTCTCTCCCTCTCTCTCAGTCTGACCTCTCTGTGTGCGCTCAGCTTCACCTGCGCGCTCGCTCGAGCTGTGCAGTGTTACAAATGTGCCACAATTCTGATTGGCTGCCTCGGTCTCCAATTAGATGCATTATGCCCAACCACCAAAGAATAGGGGAAAAGGTAATGACGAAATTCGTCTGCGACTGGATAATAGTGCTGCCCTTGTTTGGGACGGGTTAAGGTTAATGTTATATCTCTATGTATCTTGAGACATCGACTGTTGTGTGACTCGTGTCCCTCTTTAGCAACACTGGCTGCTGCTAACTATAGCATTGCACAATGTCTTCTGAACATCAAAACCAAAATGCCACACCGCAGCCACGAGCACCACGTTTTATGGACCTTTATGAAATTTTGTTGGTTAGTCTGTACACATTCGGCTTGCGAACCAAGTTAGCTATCTAGTTAGGTTGCTAGCGTCAGGTCAGCCAACTAATGTCCGGAGAAAAGCAGAAGCTTACAGACATTAAACGTTACTTCCATGATAGCTGGCGAACTTGACAATCTTAAAAAAAGAATAGTTTTGGCACCTTTATCCCAGCTGATTTATTTCAACACCCCTGAAGAAGGAACTTTGCCGATATGTCTGTCGCCATAAACTGAAATAGGCTACACTTATAAACTGCATATCAAGTCTGATCATCTAATGTTACACATCCACAAGTGAAGTACACGATCATCCTTGATTAATTTAGTGAAAGCAAAGACACGTGTTTTATGCAGTGATTGACATCTCATTCTAATGCTTAAACACTATTAGCAATCAGTTTTACTTGAAATAGCAGAGCAAGTGCAGGTGTGATTAACGATATTAATTAGGGGTAATATTGCATTTTGGTGTAGCTAACAAAACCAGGGTGCTGCTGCCGTTCCCGGTGTTGCTGTTGCTGTGCTGGCTTAATACTGCAGCATGGATGTATATACAGAACGAAAGATAATGTGGTGTCAAATTACAGCAGTTGTGGTTGTTTAGTGATATTTGGGGTACTGCTTGAGACAAATAACCTGAAAGCATAATCTAAACCTATGTGGAATACATTTGGAAAAACCTGGAAGTTTATTCTCAAATGAACCAACCGGAAAAATAACCTCTAACGCGGCGAGTGCTTCGAACCACGGGAACGCCGGTGCCAGCGTCGGCTCAGCTCACCAGTATCATCTGGCACTAATGTTCGTGAAATATGCAGAAACAGATCACGGTAATAACACACGATGCGCGGCTGAAGAGGCCCATCAGTCCGGAGCCAGGGAGCCGGCGCCCGGTGGTGCAATGCCGGCCTTCATAGCTGCCAGCGGGGACACGCGCATCAAAGCCCCGCGTTGCGCCACCGAACGCACGCTTTCACGAATATTAGCGCCAGGTGATACTGGTGAGCTGAGCTGACGCTGGCACCAACGGTCCCGTAGTTCGAAGCACTCTCCACGGTAGAGGTCATTATTTCGGCTGGTTCATTTGTGAATGAACGTCAAGGCAAACTTTTATGTCGATAGACTTATCTGTAAAGTGCCTTCTTCAGGCGTTATATGTTGAAATGAATCAGCCGGAGAATGGTGCCAAAGCTATTTTTTAAGACTGTCGAGTTTGCCAGCTATCATGGAAATAACATTAACGTCAGTAATCTTCTGCTTTTCTCCGGACATTAGTTGGCTGACCTGACGCTAGCAACCTAACTAGATAGCTAACTTGGTTCGCAAGCCGAAGGTGTACAGACTAACCAACAAAATTTCATAAAGGTCCATAAAACATGGTGCTCGTGGCTGCGGTGTGGCATTTTGGTTTTGATTTTCAGAAGACATTGTGCAATGCTATAGTTAGCAGCAGCCAGTGTTGCTTAAGAGGTATATGAGTCAAAGAGTCACACAACAGTGGATGTCTCAAGATATTAGAGATATAACATTAACCTTAACCTGTCCTAAACAAGGGCAGTACTGTTATCCAGTCACAGAAGAATTTCGTCATTACCTTTCCCCCTTTTCTTTGGTGGTTGGGCATAATGCATCTAATTGGAGACCGAGGCAGCCAATCAGAATCGTGGCACATTTGTAACACTCAGCACAGCTCGAGCGAGCGCGCAGGTGAAGCTGAGCGCACACAGAGAGGTCAGACTGAGAGAGAGGGAGAGACATGCTTTGAGCGAGCATGCTGCGGTCTGCCAGCGTGCAGAACATGAGTTTGCGAGAGGGTATAGAGTGAAACTGAGGGAAGGGGATTAATATTGCACGATTATATTGATCATAGCAAACATGCAAAAATATTTGTTGAGCACAGAATAGTTTTGTTCGCCCAATCAGAAGGTTTTGTTTGCTCACAAAATTTCTTTTTTCTCTAAACAAGATTTGTGTGCTTGCGAAATATATTTTTCCGCGCTCAAAATGTCCAATTGCTCGCTCAGGATTGTGGCACAAATATAATTCCATAGTTTTCCGCAGCGGTGAGTTAATTCAGAGAAATGCGAAACTTTCGTAACATATGGTGAAGTTTTAAATGTCAGAATGTTTCCACTTTGGAAGTAATTCTCGTTCAAATGTCAGGAGTCACCGTCGGGACTGAAGTGGCAACAGTTACGTTCGTCCCTCTCTGCTAATGCGGCCGCATTTTGTGTTTAAAAGCTCAATAAAAATGTGTGTTATGTTTTACCAACAGAAATTGCCAAGAGTTAGGGTCAGAACTACCCAGAGAGGAACAGTTCACCCAAGAGGTTTACGCAAGGGCCTTTTTTGATGTCCGAAGAGGCGATAGTATAAGAAAGGCAGCAGAGGTGCATGGCGTTTGTCATGTCACCCTGTTCAGGTACTGCAAGATGAGGGCAGAAGCAAGAGGGCAGCAGACCAGGGCCCCAGGGTACAGGGCTCACAACCAAGTCTTCACAGAAGAGATTGCAGGCATGTATAAAGAGAGCAGCCGATATATATTTTAGCCTGAGTCCTGAAGAGGTGCGAGTAACACAGCAGACAGAGCTACACCACCAATAAAGTTTACTAAGACTAAGACACCACTACCGCCATATAGCAAGCACCTCCGCTTCGCATCTTCCCCGGCTCTGAGCCGGATCAGCTGGAGCCGGGGCAGATCTGGAGCGGAGGTGCTTGCTTTCTGGGAATTAACCTCTTTTTTATGCTTTTATTTTTAGGTGCGAAAGTTTGCATATGAGCTAGCTGAAAATACTGGCCTCAAAACTCCATGCTCATGGAAGAAAAACCAGATGGCAGGGAAGGATTGGCTCACCACCTTCGTCAAGCGCGACAAAACCCTGTCCATCCGCCGACCTCAAGCCACCAGCATGTTCCGTTCCACCAGCTTCTACAAGACTAACGTGACAAAATTTATATTTAGATAAATTTAAAAGCAACAGTGATTTGCTACAGCAATAATTCATTTAATTTCAGGTACCACAACGGTTCAAGTGCCAGACAAAGTCTTTGCCACCACGGGGCAGCGCCAGGTCGGTGCTGTGACCGCCGGGGAAAGAGGGACATTGGTGACTGTAGCTTTTGCTGCCAAGGCACAAGGCAACTTTGTTCCCCTTTACTTTATCTTCCCAAGGAAGAAGTTCCATGACCACTTCATCCGGGATGGTCCCCCTGGCTGCACTGGTTCTGCCAATGGATTGGCGTGGATGGAGGAGACAGATTTTTTTGGCCTTTTTACAGCATTTTGCAAGACACACCCGCGTGATCCGGGAGTCAAAGTTTCTACTACTCTTAGACAATCATGCAGCACACCTCTCTGTGGTAGCTGTTGACTTTTGCAAGTCACATGGCATCGTACTCCTGTCTTTTCCACCCCACTGCTCCCACTGTCTTCAGCCGCAAGACCGAAGCATTTTTGGCCCTCTGAAGCACCACAGTAACAGTGCAGCATACAATTGGATGCGAAAGAACCCTGGAAGAACTTTGACCATCTACAACATCCCAAGTCTTGTGGCTAAAGCTCTGCCTCAAGCTGCGACACCAAGCAGCATTTCGTCTGGGTTCGAGTGTACCGGTATCTGGCCCTTGAATACAGATATTTTCAGTGAGGCAGACTTTGGTCCAGCTTTTGTGACTGACCGTCCTGCACCAGCACCAGCTCCATCCCCAGTGCCAGCACGAGCTCCATCACCAGCGCCTGCTCCCCTGAGACACCACCCAGATAGCAAGCTCCTCCGCTCCGGATCTGCCCCGGCTCTGAGCTGGATCAGCTGGAGTTGGCACAGAGCTGGGGCAGATCCAGAGCGGAGGTGCTTGCCATCTGGGCACTAACCTAGCCAGAGCCCATTTGAGCTGCATCCTTATGAGTCAGCCAATCCTGTAGATGGTGAGAGTTTGTGTCTGTCTGTGTCTTTAAATGTGCATGTTGAGCCTTGCCAAGCATTTTTTTTAAAAAAATATCATCTATACAGGTATGCTAGTGGTTCCAGGAACATCTAGTGACACGGCATAGTTTCAGCCCAGAAGAGGTTGGCCTATATCCAAAGGCTGGCTCGAGGAAAGAAAATAAGGCAGAAAGAGGTGAGCATAGTGTCATTTTTAACTCGTCTTGATTCTCTTGCTTGTATAAAAACAAGCTGATTCTGACTATAATCTCATTGAATGTTGTCAACAACAATACTGACAACACCCCAGTAAAAGCTGCTTTGGAGAAGGAGAGTCGGCGGAGGGGCCAGAAAAAACAGTCCTCTTCAAAACTCCCAAAGAAAAGGAGGCTTAGTGGACACACTGCAACCGCAGTTTCTCAGGGCAATGATGATGAGTGTCTTGTTTGTGGGGAGACATTTGCCTCATCTTTGCCTGGAGAAGTGTGGGTGCGGTGCATCTTTTGTGTTCTGTGGTCGCATGAGGCATGCACTGAGGGTGCCACTCATTACATCTGTCACAACTGTGATGAGTAATTTCATCCAAGATAGCAAGCTCCTCCGCTCTGGATCTGGCTGGAGTCGGCACAGAGCCGGGGCAGATCCGGAGCGGAGGTGCTTGCTACCTGGGATAATTTTTTATAAATATACCAATTGCACATTAAACATGTTCACTTTCACTTTTGGAACATTTGAAGCCAATTAAAATGTTTAAACGAATGTATGGCTGTTTTTGCTTCTGTTTTAACGACAGGAATGTAAAGATTGCAGTAAATTTGATCACGTTACTTTTGCCCTGCCCGTGCATTACTTTCATCCCGGCTGGATGGGTAGAAAGATGCAACTGGCAACTTCAGTTCGACGTCAACTATGCCGAAGTTAATATATATGGTGACGTTTTAGCACCTGATATTGACCGAGCACACACGAAAGTAGTTAATCACTCAAATTTTTTTTCGGTCTGTAACGTTATCTTTTAAAATAACGTCCATGTGAAAAATGCAACTTTCGTACCAGCTCTCCCCTACGCTGTTATTAACTGATCGTATAATTACAATTAAAATAACTGGCAAAAAAGGTGTCAGTGAATTTAACTGTAAAATCAAATTGGACCGTGAGTTTACAAGCAATTAACAGCAATTTCACATGTCTGTGATGTGCTTCTGCTGTGATTGTAGGCCTACTTGAATTCAACAGTAAAGTTTAGCCAGGACTTGAATAGAAAGTGTCTGTTTTTACATGCATTTAACTGAAATTATGTCTGTGTGTGATTTGCATTTACAGAAATTTTACATGCAAAAATCAGCAAATATACTTCTGTCCATGACTTGCATTTACTGTGATTTTATGTGCATTTCACTGAGAAATTGTACTCGGCTGTGACCTTTATCGCAAGTTTACGTGCAATTAACAAAAAAGTTATATGTGCCGGTGACTTGCATTTACTGTGATTTCACATGCATTTAGCTGTAAATTTACGCATGGTTGTGATTAGCATTGACCGTATTTTCATGTGCATTCCACTGTAAATTTATGCATGGCTGTGATTTGCATTGTCAGCTAATTTACATGCAATTAATAACAAAATGACGCCTGGCCTCGATTTGCATTTACCTCGATTTTCTATGCATTTGACTGTAATATTACGCATGGCCGTGATTCGCATTTGCCATGAGTACATGAGCAGTTCACAGTAAATTTACAACTGCCCATGACATGTATTTACTGTGATTACTCATAGTTCATACCAATACAATTCCCTTGACCTGTGGCACAAAATTTTTAAGGGATGATGGGAGGATAAATAATTTTTTGTTTTGACAGGAATGTTTACCTCAAGAATACCTGAAAGGAGAGAAAAAAAATGACACAAACCATAACAGATCTTGAATCAACTTTTATTAGATGCTGGGCTGAACATTTAAACGTAGGGGAGAGCTGGGACGAAAGTAACATTTTTCACACAGACGTCATTTTAAAAGATAACGTTACACATCGATAAAAATTTTCGGAGCGATTCACTACTTTCGTGCGTGCTCTGTCAATATCAGGTGCTAAAACATCACCATTTATATTAATTTCGGCATAATATGACGTACAATGGAAGTTGCGAATTGCTACTTTCGACCCCTCCAGTCGGGATGAAAGTAGCACACAAGCGGGACAAAAGTAACGTGATCAAATTAACTGGAAGCTTTTATATTACTGTCATTAAAATAGAAACAAAAACAATCAGACATTTGTTTTGAACATTTTAATTTGCTTAAAATGTTTCAAAAGTAAACGTGAACATGCTTAACCTGCAATTGGTCTTTTTTTTTTTTTACAAAAATTATGAAATTGCTTCACTCATTATCACAGTTGTGACTGATATAATCAGTGCATGCCTCATGCGACCACAGCAGACAAAAGATGCACCGCACCCACACTTCTCCAGGCAAAGATGAGGCAAATGTCTCCCCATAAACAAGACACTCATTGTCGTTGTCTTGAGAAACTGGTTGCAGTGTGTCCACTAAGCCTCGTTGTCTTTGGGAGTTTTGAAGAGGACTGTTTTTTTCTGGCCCCTCCGCCGACTCTCCTTCTCCACAGCAGCTTTTAATGGGGTGTCGGTCAGTATTGCTGTTGACCAGCAACATTCAATAAGATTAGTCAGAATCAGCTTGTTTTTATACAAGCAAGAGAATCAAGATTAGTTAATGACACTATGCTCACCTCTTTCTGCCTCTCCTTTTATTTCCGTTCCTCAAGCCAGCCTTTGGATTTGGGCAAACCTTTTCTGGGCTGAACCTCTGTATTGGCGTGCCACTAGCTGTTCCTGAAACCACTAGCATACCTGGATAGATGATATTAAAGCAAATGCTTGGCAAGGCTCAACATGCACATTTAGAGACACAGACAGACACAAACTCTACAGGAATGGCAGATTCATGGGGATGCAGCTCAAATGGGCTCTGGCTAGGTTGGTGTTGTCTTAAGGGAGCAGGTGCTGGTGATGGAGCTAGAGGTGGTGATGCA
Organism: Gymnothorax reevesii; assembly: GCA_029721435.1. Taxonomy (NCBI): domain Eukaryota; kingdom Metazoa; phylum Chordata; class Actinopteri; order Anguilliformes; family Muraenidae; genus Gymnothorax; species Gymnothorax reevesii. The sequence continues at coordinate 72,924,732 of CM056573.1, read as the reverse complement.
GCTGGCACTGGGGATGGAGCTGTTGCTAGTGCAGGACGGTCGGTCACAAAAGCTGGAGCAAAGTCTCTCACTGAATTCTGAAGGCCAGATACCAGTACACTTGAACCCAGATGAAATGCTGCTTGCTGTCGCAGCTTGAGGCAGAGCTTTAGCCACAAGACTTGGGATGTTGTAGATGGTCAAAGTTCTTCCAGGGTTCATCCAATTGTCTGCTGCACTGATAATGTAGTGCTTCAGAGGGCCAAAAATGCTTCGGTCTAGCGGCTGAAGACGGTGGGAGCAATGGGATGGAAAAGACGGGAGTACAATGCCATGTGACTTGCAAAAGTCAATAGCTACCACAGAGAGGTGTGCTGCATGATTGTCTAAGAGTAGCAGCAACCTTGACCCCTGGGTCACGCGGATGTCTTGCAAAATGCTGTAAAAAGGCCAAAAAAAATCTTTCTCCTCCATCCACCCCGATCCATTGGCAGAACCTGTGCAGCCAGGGGGACCATCCCAGATGAAGTGGTCATGGAACTTCTTCCTTGAGAAGATAAAGTAAGGGGGAACAAAATTGCCTTGTGCGTTGCCAATGTCCCTCTTTCCCCGGAGGTCACAGCACCGACCTGGCGCTGCCCCGTGTTGGCAATGACTTTTCTGGCACTTGGACCATTGTGGTACCTGAAATAATGAGTAAAATGAATTATTGCTGGTGCAAATCACTGTTGCTTTTAAATGTACCTAAATATAAATTTTTACCTGTATCATCCATGTTCCAGATGTCATTTGCCTCAAAATTATTGCGGGTGAGGACAGTCTTTAGGTTGTTAAAAAACGTGGTCACGTTGGTCTTGTTGAAGCTGGTGGAACGGGACATGGAACGGCGGCTTGAGGTCGACAGATGGACAGGGTTTTGTTGCGCTCGAGGAAGGAGGTGAGCCAATCCTTCCCTGCCATCTGGTTTTTCTTCCATGAACATCGAGTTTTGAGGCCAATATTTTCGGCCAGCTCATATGCAAACTTTCGCACCTAAAAAAAAAAAAAGCATAAAAAAGGGGTTAATTCCGAGCTAGCAAGCACCTCGGCTCCAGCTGATCTGGCTCAGAGCCATGGCAGATGTAGAGCAGAGGTGCTTGCTATATGGCGGTAGTGGTGTGGCTCTGTCTGCAGCGTTACTCGCACCTGTTTAGGCTAAAATATATATCAGCTGCTCTCTTTATATATGCCTGCAATCTCTTCTGTGAAGACTTTGTTGTGAGCCCTGTACCCCGGGGCCCTGGTCTGCTGCCCTCTTGCCTCTGCCCTCCTCTTTCAGTACCTGAACAGGGTGACATGACAAACGCCATGCACCTCTGCTGCCCTCCTTATACTATCGCCTCTTTGGACATCAAAAACGGCCCCTGCGTAAGCCTCCGGGTCATCCGTTCCTCTCTGGGTATTTCTGACCCTAACTCTTGGCATTTTCTGTCGGTAAAGCATAATACACATTTTTATTGAGCTTTTAAACACAAAATGCGGCCACACTAGCAGAGAGGGACGAACGTAACTGTTGCTACTTCAGTCCCGACGATGACTCCTGACATTTGAACGAGGATTACTTCTAAAGTGGAAAAATTCTGACATTTCAAACTTCACCATATGTTACGGAATTAAATCACCTATCATTTCATCATAAATATGACACATGGAGCCATAAACACAATCTTTAAATTGAAAAAGATTAGCATTCATCTGAATTTACTCACCGCTGTGGAAAACGGTCTTCCCAGTCTTGTGCCGCGAGGAAGACTGGACGCCTCAAGAATGTTTGCGGGTCTGGAGAGGGGCGCGAGCTGCATGTGCTGACCTAGTATGACGCATCGAAGTGCAGATGGCTGTGAGTAAATCGCTGTGTTACTTTCGTCCAGAGATACTTTCGCACTGGAGCTCCCCTACGTTGAATGGAAATTCACGGTAAGATGCGATTTTAAAAATTATTACTATCTGGGTTGCATTGAAAATGTTTCATGAAATAATTTTTTTTAAAATTGATTTTTCAATTAAACACATTTAATTTAGATTTTTGCGACATTAAAAAAAAAAGTTGGCTACTGTTAATTTCCCACCCTGTAATGATGCCATTTCTTATCACAATCTCCACCTAATTGGTGTCTTTAGTCTGTAAATCTTTGAGTATCTCAGGTGTAATTTTATCAGATTCCTTCGACAAGCCAGTCTCAAAGTACAGGGTTTTCATTGGCAGATGTTTCATGTCTAAATTTAACACATTCTACATTTGGAACAGGTTGGGACTGCAGGAAAGGTTCATATCCACATCATGCTATAGGGGAAACACCTGAATAATGGGAGAGAAATCTAAACAAATGCACTAATAACTTACAAAATATGAGTATGCTCCTAATTAGCATAATTATTGATGCATGTCACTAAATTGAACCATTTATTTGATATTAAGGAGTTAGAAGGTAAAGAAGTTGACAATGACTCACACCTGTCTTGTTTATTTACCGGAAATTTTTTTTAGAACTTTCAGCTCGTGCAGCAACGTACAGGATAATTAACTTTTGCACGACTTGGATCAGTAAATATTATAGCCCTTGAGCAGTTTCTCGTATTGCAGCATTATAAACACATTGCAGGCACTGCATTTCTTTCATTATGCAAAATTAGAGGGTTAAAAATTTTTTGACTAATTAAGGCAGATCAACAGATTTGAATAATTCTGGGATTGCCATTGCAGTTGCAATGAAAACCAGCATAAGCAGTGGTCCCCCAGGACGAGTTTGACAACCACTGGTCTAGACTGTCCTTTTCTTTTGAGGTATATAGCACATTTCCATTGTTGGAGAAAAATATCCTCCGTCAGGGCCAGTGGACCAAGTGTTCCTCTCACCGTATAAATCTATCTTCAAGGACTGGACACATTCTCCAGAATCTGATGCCATTGAGTTTATTCTCAGTTGCTCAAAGTGAAATACAAAACCTGGGCTGGTCTACACAAACCAAGTAGCATTCATTCTTCAAGAATCACCTAAGACAGACTGGCCAACGATTGTCACGTTTCCCAATTTATTTCAATTTCTGGTTTCTCCTGGGGAATTACTGAACCGTCCACCTAATCAAACAACATTAGCTCCTGATTGTTACATTGTCTTAATTGAAACTTTACACCTTATCAACGAGTTCGTAGGAATTACCTTTTTCGAAAGGTGTGAAGTCACTTTAGGCCTGTAGGGTTGCTCATAAACTGCACCTGTCCTTCGACGACAAAAAAAGAATTCAGGATTCAGCTAACCTTAGTTAACAGCTCTGGATATCCGTCATTTTTTTACATGAATTGGCTGGACCCTCCATTTGGTCCAAAATATACCACTTCTTTTTAATGAAGCCTCTCACGGCTGCTACCATAATGGACATTCTTGTTATAAGCTTTAAAGGCTGCTAGAGTCTCCTCATCTGGGCCGGTATTCACAAAGCATCGTGGCGCTTAAAGTAGGTCCGAATTGCTGGATTTAGGAGAAAACTCTGAAAAAATGGGCGTGTCAGTCGTAAAATTTAGGACTTTACAAAGTGTTTTTCTCAAAGCATTTTATGCCAAAAAGTTGCTCCTAAGTCTAGGAGAGCTTAAAAGTAGTCAAGAGGACTCCTAACTCGCTAAAACCTATTCACAAAGAATCGGAAAATGGCTGCTGCTGTTGAAAGACGGAATGACTCGGAAATTCTGAATCATCCGCAGTTGTTAAAAAGATATCGGATCGACCATGAAGGGATTTTATTTGTTGTTGACTTGGTGAGGGAGAGAATGTTGTCTCCAACCCTGAGAAACAACCCAGTAAGCCCTGAAATAAAATGTTTGACAACACTTCGTTACTTGGCCACCGGGGAAAAAGGAAACAAATGGACAATTTCAGGATTTTTCAGTCGCTCAATTCACAAACAATCATTGCGCTCAGTGAACCCCATATCATCCGACAGATTATCCGGTATCCAATGGACATTCCCCTAAAACACAGAATCAAACTTGAATTCATGCACATCTCAGGTATGCCCGGAATCATCGGTGCTATTGACGAGACCCATATTTGAATTATTTCTCCGACCCAAGATGAAGGTATTTGTAAATAGAAAAAAAGTTCATTCCATGAACAACCAGATAGTATTTGATGCCGAAAATGGAAAGCAGCTTATGCCAATTATTTGACAGGCATTATGTGCCTGTGGAATTTATGTGCCTGTGGAATGACACTTTCTCGAGGACAGTGGCTTTGGTGCTGTACCTCCTCCTGCTACGCATGAATAATTTTATTAGGCTGTTGAGCGAGGGTTACATTCAGGGCTTTGAACTGGTTCGCGGAACAAAAATGAAAACCAGAAACTTTTGCTATTTTGCAAGGAAAAAAACAAAACCAGAAACTTTTGAATTTTTAATGTTCCGGAGCAGAATCGTTTATAAAAAGATAATGGTGACCGGTTAATACCGGTTTTGTGTTTGGGCTACAATGACCGACAGACGTTCACTTCCTGTGTGTTGTTCCCTGGCATGCCCGGGCAGAGTAAAGAGAATTCAGCCACCTATCACCAGCAGGCGAGAGGCGATCAAGAAGAAATAAGTATATGCAGTCTCCCAAACTCAAACATAACTATAAGAGGCAGGCTAAATATTATAGACTAATAGGTTACTAAAATTTCAGATTGGCTTATTTACTTGCCCAACAAGAATTTTGTGGTTGTGGGCTGTGTTGAAAATGTTAAGGTGATGTTGGAAACAGCTAAGCCTAATTCTATCCGTAGCCTGTCAATTTTCTTCACTAAAACACAATAGTTTTCGACCATTAGCACAATCCAGGGGTACAAAAGTGCCACACCGCAGCGGTCAATCGCAGTCACAAAGGCCCCTGTTACCTAACCTTTCAGTTCTTAATAACATAAACCTCTCGCAGTTTACTTTACCCGATTAGCGACAGCTGCTCAGAGTAATTGATCGAAGTCAATCGGAGATGTCAAATTTGTTCTCGATTGCACTGTTATACATTGCACCACAAAATAATGAGGCGTTTTCATCTGCACATAAATAAAGACTTAAAATATCAATAAGACCTTATAAATTCTGCGGACATGCAGCTCTCAACGCCAAATATTTGCATCAATTATTTTGCAAGGCTCATTAAGCAGTTAGCCAGGAGAATCCATTTTATATTCTGAATGTAGTCACAGCTAAAGAGCGTTGTTGGGCACGATGTACTGCAGAGTGGCAATTGTGAGAATTGCGAAAATGATTGCTGTGCATCATGGAAATTTTTTTTTTTTTTTTTTTTTGGATTAATATTCAATCCAATCCACTTTCTTTATATAGCACATTTTAAAAGCACAATGGTTACCAAAGTGCTGCACAAAATATGAATAAATAAAACAGAACACAAAAAGTACTCAAGGTAAAATGGACCTTAAAAAACATAAAACACTTAAACACATAAAACACATGGGCATACATACAAAAGAAAGAAAAAGTGGCTCAGATTCAGAGAGACAGGAGTTAAAAACTAAAATGGTGACCAAACAACTCTCATGCTGGGTTAAAAGCCAAGGAATAAAAATAAGTTTGAAGCCTGGATTTAAAATTTTCTAAGGTGCTGGCTGTTCTGACAGGGACAGGTAGCTCATTCCACAGCCTGGGGGCTATCACTGAGAAGGCACGGTCGCCCCTGGTTTTTAGTCTGGTTTTTGGGATGACCAGACAGAGCTGATCAGCCGACCTCAAAGACCGGGAGGGGGTGTAAACATGCAGGAGGTCTGCAATATACTGCGGTGCTAATCCATTCAGTGACTTAAAAACAAACATGAAAATCTTTAAATTAATTCTAAAATGGACAGGGAGTCAATAAAGGGAGGCCAGAATGGGGGTAATGTGTTTCTGCTTACGGGTTCCTGTTAAAAGACGAGCAGCCGCATTTTGGACTTACTGTTGGCGTGCAAAGGGAGACTTTATTAACACCAGTGTAAAGTGCATTAAAGTAGTCCAAACGGGTTGAGATAAAAGCATGAATCACACGCTCAAATTCATGAAAAGATAAAACGGGTTTAATCTTAGATAAAAGCCTCAGATGATTAAGAACTTGATTTTACTACAGAATTTATCTGTTTATCAAGTTTTAAATCACTGTCCATTTTGACACCCGAGGTTTGTGACTGTGGGTTATACATAGGCTTGCAGTGAACCCAAGTCCATTGGAGGGACATCAGAGCCCCGACTGGGTCCAAACACCATGACTTCATTTTTTTCTTCATTCAAATTTAAAAAGTTTAGGGCCATCCAGGCCTTGATGTCCTATAAACATTCTAGCAAGGGCATCAGGGAGTGGTTATTTCTTTTTAAAAGGCAGATAGATTTGGGAGTCATCTGCATAAAAGTGGTAAGAGATGCCATGCTTTTTGAAAAGTAATCCGAAGGGCAAAAGGTATAAAGAGAAGAGAATGGGCCCAAGAATTGAGTCTTGGGGAACACCACAGGATAGAGAAGCAGACGACGATGCAGAGTCCCCAAGTCTACTGAAAAGCATCTCCCTATTGGATAAGACTTAAACCACTCCAAGGCAGTATCCCTGATACCCACACATTCTTCTAATTGAGAAATGAGAATTGCGTGGTCAACTGTGTGGAATGCAGCAGTAAGGTCTAAAAGCATAAGAATGGCTGAGTCAGTAGTTAAAAAAATTTTCATTAAAAAATCTTAAGTGCAGATTCAGTGCTATGAAAAGCTTTAAAACCAGACGGAAAAATTTCAAGAATACAATGTTTATCAAGAAAAGACTGTAATTGTAAAAGCACAGTTTTCTCCAATATTTTCGAAATGAATGGAAGCTAGGTCGAAATAGGTCTGTAGTATGAAAAAATTGAGATACCCAAATATTTTTTTTTTTTATATGGGGCTCCACACCTGCTTCTTTGAAGTATGCTGGGACTACTCCTGAAGCAAGACTACTATTTTTTTTTGGACAACAGGTCCAATAGTCCCCCAGACCTCTTTAAAGAGGTGAGGAGGGATAATATCTGTGGGACAGGATGAGGGTTTGAGCTGAGTAACAATATTAGTGAGAGATACTAACGACACAGGTTCAAACTGATTAAAGACGGGTTGAGCAAGTGACGGCTATGGAGGGATCAAAAAAGGGGAGAGAGATGTGGGCTCTAATGATATTAACCTTGTCTATAAAATAGCGGAGAAAATTTTCAGACTTCAGGTGAAGCTTCCAGACAGGTGGATTGGGGAGGGTTTAATATTGAATCAATAGTTTTAAAAAGTGTGGATTATTAAAATTTTGAGAGATAATACCAGAAAGATAGTGTTTTTTCAGCTTTGGGTATTTTCTGATACTTTCTCCAACTTTCCCTAATATTGCCAATTTGCCGTTCTTGCAATGCTAAATTGATTATATAAAGGAAACCAAAACCATTGTGTTCACTAGTATTTCAGCGATTTTACTTTGCTTAAATGAGGAACAAGACTGGATTTGTTTCCCGTGGCTTCTGCATCTCTTGAGCTTTTGTCGTGGCGGTGTTTGGGCTCCGTTGCTCGAATTCAATATTTGACTGCGCGACTAGAAAATGCACTGAATGACAGGGTGAGCATGTGAAATGCTCTGAGTCCTCACAAGCTCTTGCCATTTGTTAAATGATCTCAATTGTAGCTGTAGCCTGTCATTTCTGTCTTTTGCATATATTGAGCATTGTGAGAAGCAAAATGGGATGTGTTCCGTTGTTTGGCAATAAATGATGTAGCAAAGTTGTTATTGTCTTAATTCATCGATAAAAATGAAACAAATGTGGCCATATAATTACTTTGTGATGCAGCATGTATAAAGCATAGGCCTTGTGAATTGTAGCCTTTGTTGTGGGATAAAGGAAATAATAGCCCATTTGAGAATGCTAATGTTAAACTTACCAATTGAAAGTCCTATGGCTGACATGGAAGGATATCTACCGGTTCTGGTTCTACTGGAACCCAAAACCGGAAACATTAAACGTTTCTGTTCAGAACGTACCAATTGGGGAAAAATTCCAATTCAATGAACCAATTCTGGTTCAAAGACCTGGTTACATTTAATAGATCATAATACCAGCCAATGTCATATTTTGTAGACATATTTAAATTGTAGGCTATAAATTACACATCAAGCTTAGTATGCCTTCCTGTTCAAACGATGGCCCGTTTATAGGCTGCAATCTGGGACCTCCCCTGCGATTGCAGCCCATTCTACCGCTTCTCGCAATCGTCTGTCGTCCAAGGATTTGCTGTTCACCCCCGAGCCAAATTTCCCTTTGATTACATGCTTTCGCTCCAGCACTAATTGGACCAGTAGCAGTAACTGGTTGTAGCTCCAGTTGGGCTTTTGCGTCCTTTTTGAAGTTTCATCCATGACAGTTTAGGGCAAACAAACTTGAACGGCTCGACATTTCAATGATTGCAACATATTCTCATTGGGTAATAAGCTGCCAATTATTGGGGAAAGCGACACGTTTTTTCATTGACTTGTTTTATGCAATTGCCGTTTTTACAACCATCTCTTTCCTATGCATGTTTGCCTAGAGCGTGATATGTGGGGACTGCGCATAGTGCATTTTCAGGAGTGCTCAGCATGTTATTTTATGGGACAAACCAGCTGCTTGGACTATTTCCTCATTTTTTTTCCTCCATTCTTCACTCCTTGAGAACTGACTGGATAAAGTTATCGACAGACAGACGGAGACAGACAGACAGACATGCAAGTGACGACAATACCCCTCTGAACAAATTAGGCCAAGGGGTAAAAAAATCCCACACACATCCAGGCCTTGTGAGACCTCCTCTTTCACCCCATCTGTGTCGGCCTGAAACATGAGCTGTTTTGAGTGGACGGGGAGGCTTTGCTAATGAGGCTCTGCTCTGATTATCTACCTGGCCGCTTCAATTTTGGGGGAGGGTGCAGACCCGAAAAACCAGGAAACCAAGATGGCAGGTATTTCAGGACAGCTCTCTGTGGCATCTATTGCCGTAAGACCGTACTTGTTTGATCCCAAATCCGACCCCAAGCAGGAGGAGGAAGCAATCGAAGTATTGCAGCAATGTTTACAGCAGGATGTCAAAGAGTGGGAAGTTGAAATTTTAGTGTGTTGCTCGTACTGTCTCGCGTTGCATGCATGTGATTGTAGTCGTATTGTTATATATTCATGTTATACACCCACAAAGCTATACAGTGGAAACTTTGTCGGAAGCTCCTGTTAACCATTTCCACCAGAACTAAATTTCGACACCAAGCTACTGAATGAGTTCGTAGCAAAAACATATAAACGGTGTGAGCGTTGCTTTTGTGGAGCGAATGAATTGATAATGTTATGGCCCCAATTTCTTATTACAATCTACAACACAACAGCAACAGCAAGGGATGACAGACAGTTTTAAAAACTTAAACACATTTAATTTTTAAACAAAGACAAAGACTAATAACAACTAACTAACTGACCAAGATTGATTAGTAAAAAAAAACAGAAATATTTTCAGTCCCTTTGTTTGTTGGGGTGGCTTGGTGATGTCCTGGGTAAGGAAAATGCTCAAACACAGGCAAAAATCCACAAAAGAAACTTCACAGGTCTTGAACAGAAATGACAGGTCTGGTCGCATGTATCCTTATTGCAATTTCTCCTACTACTTTACTGTCTCAATTCTTTTCCTTATATACTCTTTTGCAGACCCCACCCACATTTAGACCTCTCTTTTTTACTTTTCGGGGACTTGCCCCAGACATGTCCAGGACATGTCTAAACATAGCTCCGGTCTAAGCTGAATAAAAAAAAAAGGTAAATACTGCCATCCAGTGGCCTATATTCACATTACACCTCCATTCCAAAAGGGAAAAATTTTGACTCATAAAGGCAAAATTTTTCTTTTTAATACAAAATGGTTAAGTGAACACTTGTCTATATATACATATCATACAATATTCAAATAAACACATGATATATATATATATATATACATGTTCAAACACGGGATAAGCAATCAGCAATTACATTGTCTGTACCCTTCACATGCTTAATTTCCAAGTCAAACTCCTGTAAAATCAAACTCCAATTCAACAATCTCCGATTCTTGTTTTTCATCTTACTCAAAAACATTAACGGATTGTGGTCAGTGTACGCAATCATTGGCTTTTCCCCTGAACAAACATAAACCTCAAAGTGTTGTAAAGAAAGGACCAGAGCCAACAGTTCCTTCTCTATTGTGGAATAGTTCCTTTGGTGGCGATTGAACTTCCTGGAGAAGTATGCCAGGGGATGCTCAATGTCATCAGAGTCACTTCTCTGTAGGAGCACAGATCCACAAGCTTAGTCGCTAGCATCGACCGCGATGGAGAACGGTTTGTTGAAGTCAGGAGATTTGAGCTCGGGGAAGTGACACAGCAGAGACTTCAGGCGATCGAAGGCTCTCTGGCATGCATCATCCCAAGTGAACTTTACGCCTTTCTTCAGTTGGTTAGTTAGACTGAGAGCAATCTCAGCAAAGTTCTTGCAGAACGTGCGGTAGTACCCGATCATTCCAAGGAAGCGGCGCAAAGCTTTTTTTGTTGTCAGGAACTGGAAAGTCCGTGATGGCTTGGACTTTAGCATTTATGGGTGCCACCTTACCCTGGCCTATGACGTAGCCAAGATAGGTGACAGTAGCACAACCAAAGTCACTCTTGTTCAGGTTAACAGTCAGGTTAGCCTGGGTCAGGCGCTGGAACAACGTCTCTACATCTTTTAGATGTTCTTCCCAGGAGTCACTCCATGTGATCAGGTCATCGATGTACGCACCCGTGTGTGGCAATCCGGCGATTGTAGACTGTATCATCCTTTGGAACGTGGCTGGGGCATTTTTCATGCCAAAGGGTAGGACTTCATACTGGCACAACCCAGATGGTGTGGCAAAAGCAGAGATGCTCTTGGCCCTCTCAGTTAAAGGCACACACCAATAACCCTTCAATAAATCAATGTTGGTCAGAAACTTTGCTTGCCCTACTCTATCAATACAATCATCAATCCTAGGTATTGGAAACACGTCAGTTCTAGTTACAGCATTGACTTTGCGATAATCTGGACAGAATCTAGTACTTCCATCAGGTTTTGGAACTAGCACACAGGGTGAACTCCAATCTGAGTTGGAGGGTCTGATAATATCATGTTCTAACATGTACTCAACCTCTTTCTCAGCAATCTTTCTCTTTTCAGGATTCATCCGGTACGGATGCTGTTTAATTGGTTTGGCATCACCAACATCTACATCATGAGAGGCTATAGAAACTCTTTTTGGAACATCAGGAAACAGATCCTCATATTTATTGATTAACCTCTCAAACTGATCTCTCCGTGAGGGTTCGAAGTGCTGGAGTTTTACATCAAGATTTTTCAACACTTCAGAATTTGACAATTTACATGAAAGAACTTCAGCTTTAATTCTTGGTTCATCATCTTGAAACTCCCCCTCATCTTCACAAATCTCGGCCATAGGAGAATCTGAAGTGACAGCTGCAACCCTAGCATTTCTGTCATGATAAGGCTTTAGCATGTTAATATGACACAATTGTTTTAGTTTTCTCCTATCTGGAGTCTTCACAATGTAATTGAGATCATTGAGTTTTGTCAGAATTTCATAAGGACCATGAAATCTAGCCTGCAATGGATTGGACTGCAAGGGAAACAGCACAAGGACCTTGTCTCCTGGTTTAAACTCACGGCTTCTAGCCTTATGATCATACCAAGTTTTCATTTTTCCCTGACTTGATTTCAAGTTCTCTTTGCGTGCAGCTTGTGACCTTGCCAATCTGTCCTTGAACTTGCTAACATAGAGCCGCACATTAGTCTGTTAGACTTTCTCTTGCCATTGTTCACTCAATAATAGCAAAGGTCCTCTCACTTCATGACCAAACACTAGCTCAAATGGACTGAATCCAGTAGACTCCTGCACTGCTTCTCTCGCTGCAAACAACAGCAAATGAACACCTTCATCCCAGTCTTTCTCAGGGTCATAACAATAAGTCCTCATCATTGTCTTGAGAGTGGAATGAAACCGCTCTAAGGCACCCTGACTTTCTGGATGATGGGCACTAGAAAGAGTCTGCTTTGCACCTAGTTCATACACAACCTGCTGAAACAATCCTGAAGTGAAATTGCTACCTTGGTCTGACTGAATTTCCCTGGGAAGGCCAAACAACGTGAAGAACTTTATCAAAGCCTTTGAGAATGCAGTTGCCTTGATGTTGCGTAGAGGTATGGCTTCGGGGAATCTGGTAGATGCACACATGATTGTCAACAAGTACTGATTTCCAGATCTAGTCTTGGGTAATGGACCAACACAATCAACAATGACCTTAGAGAATGGCTCCCCAAATGCTGGGATAGGCTGCAATGGAGCTACAGGTGGGTCTAACTGGTGTTTTACAACTACCTGACAGGTGTGACAGGTTTTGCAAAAGTTGGAAACGTCTCTCCGAAGCCCAGGCCAAAAGAAGTGTTTCATGATCTTATCAAAAGTCTTGTTAACACCAAGATGACCTCCTAAAGGTAAACTATGAGCTATTGTTAAGATCTCATTCCTGTAGACCTTCGGAACAACAATTTGCCTGACCACTGCCCAATCTGCATTGGCAGGGATATCAGGAGGGCGCCACTTCCGCATCAGCACACCATCCTTGAGATAGACGCAGTTCCAGTTGGGTATTATTTCTTTATCAGGAAGGGCTCTCCTCTTTAGTACACAAATTTCAGGATCATTAGTTTGCTCCTCAATCAACCGCTTTCTGGACAGAGAAGTCTCCAGACACATCAGAATCACCAAACCCATCCGGCTGGCTGAATGGAGAAATGATAAAAGTATCTGATAAGTCCTCAAACGGAGAAACCATAGTAGGCCAATCAGAGTCATGAGGCGAACCACCCGAGTCCTGACTATTCAATGTGCTGGACGGCACCACAACATCCTCTTCTTTAGCCTTCTTGGCCATAGCACGAGTCACTGCGCAAGAAGGATACAGAGATGGGTCCTCATCTCCATCTTCAGTGCTCGGCTGTGAAGTAAGATGTACGGGGGGAACTACTTTGCCCCCAGCCAGGTCATTGCCTAGCAACAGAGAAACACCCTTTATAGGTAGACTTGACATAAGTCCCACCTTTACCTGTCCTGTAACTAAATCTGACTCCAAGAATATAGAGCGCAGAGGTACAGATACAGTCCTCCCTTCAATACCTTGTACAAGTATGAAATCCCCTGAAGCGGTCTCATCACGTAACTCCAAGGAGTCCATCAACAAAAGTGACTGAGAAGCTCCGGTATCCCTTAAGATATATATGGGGACAGGAGTAGTATGCTCATTCAGAGCCACAAATCCCTCTGACACAAATGGAAGAAATTCCTCCCTCATGAAGTCAGCTGTATCAGGCTTTTTAGCCCCACAAGAAGCAGGCAATTTAGTAGATCGGTTATCTTCTACAGGGGTTTCTAACCTTGTTTTCACAAAGGCATTTGGTTTGGTATCCTTGTCTTTTTCTTTCTTAGCTTTAAGGATCCAACAGTTAGTTGTGACATGACCAGATTTCTTGCAATAACTGCAAACTAGACCACTTTTGTCACTGTCAGCTTTCACACTTTGATCAGACCTGTTACTGGATTTCTGAGCACCATCACCAGATTTGTCTTTGTCTTTGGGTGAAGAATCTTGGGTATCACCGTAACCCTTTTTCTGAAATTGGGACCATCTATTGTTACTGCTAGACTGAAATTTGGAATTATGTGTGAGAACATATTCATCTGCAAATTTGGAAGCTGATTGCAAATTTAGTGCTTGCTTCTCATTAAGGTAGGTCTTAACATCATCCTTAACACAGTTCTTGAATTCTTCAACTAACACCATCTCTTTTAGTGAGTTGAAATCATCCTTGACCTCCATAGAAGTACACCAGCGCTCAAAGCAAACCTTCTTCTCATTAGCAAATTCCACATAAGTCTGATTTTCAGATTTCTTCAGACCTCTGAATTTCTGTCGGTAAGCCTCTGGAACCAACTCATAAGCTCTCAAAATAACCTTTTTGACAACCTCATAATCAGAGGAATCATCTGCAGACAAAGCCGAATAGGCTTGTTGAGCTTTACCCTTGAGGACAGTTTGCAACATCAGAGGCCAGTGTTCCTTTGGCCACTGGCAACTCTTTGCTACCTTTTCAAAACACTGGAAATAGTTGTCTACGTCCTTTTCAGAAAATGGAGGCACCAGTTTTACCTCCTGACTGGCACAAAATTTATTTTAAGTTTCAATTTTAATTTTTAGTTTCTCCATTTGGAGTCTTTCTTCTCTATCCAACTTCTCTAATTCAAAATCTCTCTGTCTCTGTCTCTCTCTTTCTGCTCTTTCCTCTTTCTCTCTCTCAAATTATCTTTGTTTTTCTTTTTCCTCCCTTTCAATCTCTAGCATTTTTAATTTAAGTTCCATTTCTCTATTTGGATTTTCCATTGGAAACTGTTCCAGATCTCCTGGTGCAAACACATTTTCATCAATGTAATATTCAACTATCTCTCTTGCCAGTCTTGCTTTTCACATGGCTGGTTTTACCTCTGTCAGCTCCAAATGTCTGCATATTTCCAACAGTTCGGTCTTTTTAAAAGACTTCAAAACCCCTACGGTTGGTGATGCCAAGAAATCATCCATTGCTGTTGTCAATATAATTATATAGGAAAATTCACAAAAACAATTTTACAATCTGAAATGTTAGATTTTTAATAAATTCCTCACAAAATGGTCTATCCCGGACCTTGAGCCCCCAATTTGTTATGGCCCCAATTTCTTATTACAATCTACAACACAACAGCAACAGCAAGGGATGACAGACAGTTTTAAAAACTTAAACACATTTAATTTTTAAACAAAGACAAAGACTAATAACAACTAACTAACTGACAAAGATTGATTAGTAAAAAAAAACAGAAATATTTACAGTCCCTTTGTTTGTTGGGGTGGCTTGGTGATGTCCTGGGTAAGGAAAATGCTCAAACACAGGCAAAAATCCACAAAAGAAACTTCACAGGTCTTGAACAGAAATGACAGGTCTGGTCGCATGTATCCTCCTTCTTGCAATTTCTCCTACTACTTTACTGTCTCAATTCTTTTCCTTATATACTCTTTTGCAGACCCCACCCACATTTAGACCTCTTTTTTTTACTTTTCGGGGACCTGCCCCAGACATGTCCAGGACATGTCTAAACATAGCTCCAGTCTAAGCTGAATAAAAAAAAAAAAGGTAAATACTGTCATCCAGTGGCCTATATTCACATTACAATAACTTCTACCGGAAATCCATATCCAACCTCCGCTTTCTGAAAACTTTTTATTAGAATAATTTTCATTGGTCTAATAAACAATCATTGTTCTTATTTTCATTTTGCATTGTTCTAAATTCCACCACGGCAATGTAAAGAAATCGTTTGTTATACCAGACATGTTATACGTAGTGTGTTTTGCGATTGCTTTCACCGCGGTAAGATTAGAGAGCTAGCCCACACCATGGCAAAGTACTTGGCTGACCCCGGTCATAGATGAGTAAAATGATCATTTCACGGCAGCAGTGAACCAACCCAAACACGTACCCTAAGCTCCGCAAAGCCTACGTCTGGTAACTTAGTTACTCGTTTCAAATTAAAATGTGGAATTCATCATTTACGGATTATCCGGATTTGGTGCGTTCGCGAAGAACAACGGTGTATCTTTGTGCAGATGTGTCCACCATTGGATGTGGAGCTGCAAATTTATACACGCAGTTACAATATTCTTTCAAAAGATGGCACACCAGGATGGGTCGCGGAGGTTTTGTACGCGTTGTTTTACTTTGCAACATTAAGCATTTGACAACACAGCTAACAGCTGTGCTTAGCTTCATGAACATGAATTAGCTGGCCAGCTACGGCATTCGCGAATGCTATTTGACATGAGCTTAAAAATTTGATTTCAAATTGCTAGCATTTACCCTTGGAGTTTGTTGTTGGATTTTGAACAAGATAATGTTGAGCCATACCTGTACTTATTTATTTCAGTGGGACTTCCCAGTAGTGATGCTCGGGTCGGCCCGGAACCCGTGCGCGGGTCGGGCGGGTCGGGTCAATATTTTAATAACGTTGGGCCAAACAGTGGTGACGTCTAATTCCCACAAAATAGCTTATTATACTTTTTATTCGCAATCGGCCACTTGAGGGCTGTTGACATAGAGCCTAGATAATATGCTCTTAGCATTACATCGTTTGACATCTTATGCAGGACAGAATGCCAATTTTACCTCTCCCTCTTCCTACTCTCGATGTACACGCACTCACTGGTGCGCGACTTAATCCTTTATGGTTAGACTAAGGATCTAAAGGTTGAATGATGGTTCATCTTATAAATCGTTCTGCAGTCAGCACCGAAATATTATATAGTTGTGTAATTTTATTGACCTGAGGGTCCAAACAACACAAAGACAAAACATTTTTTCGCCACTTTACAGTGAAAGGCATATCACGATTCTTATTCAAACATAAAATCAACTTGCTGAGGTGCTTTCGTTTATCAGCTACGTGTTCTCCAACAGCAGAGCGTGTGCTGCCATCGGCAGTAAAGACACTTCTTAGATATACATTTCTATAACACCATTCTATACACATATTGCCCAAACTAATCGGTAACCTTATTACTGGAGCATGATTGATCATAAACTTAGTCTTGCTCTCATTAATTACCATACCATGAGACAAATAATAATCGTGTAAAACAACATGGTGGCTTAAGCAGTCCTCTGCGTCCCAGCAACTTGCGCAACAAGCGAGCGAACCTTCAGTTCTGCTGGCCATGTCCTGGAAGCGCGCCGTAATCGCTTAAACCCTGGCACTGTTGATGCGATTTTGTGTTTGCATCGTTTGGGAAAAAATACGCCTAGACCTACATTATAAGCGGTGTTGAAAAAATAGCCTAAAAGCCCCCCCCCCCCCCCCCCCCCACAAAAAAACTTGAAATAAATAGAAATAAATATATGAGGGGAAAAAAATTTCCTCGTGGACAGGATATCGCAACACTGTATGGAAGAGTAGGTGATAGCGCCAGCACGCCACTATCATGTTAATTTTATCCCAATCAAACAGCCTGTTTGCAATATTTTGCCGGATGGTATTTTATTTGGTTGCAAAGATCAGAAATCATGGTAAGGTTCAATTAATAGACAGTGCCTAAACTTTGGATCAAGAATTCCAGCCAAAAGCCAAATGTATGTTGTGCTCCACTCAAATCCATCCCGTAACAGAGGAATCGTTTTTTTTCCATTGCAAATCATGTCACACAGACCCACTGTATTCTTTTTCTCTTACCTCCTTTTGGTGTCGGGTCGGGTTGGGTTTGGGTTGAAAATCTGTGCGAGTTTTGGCGGGGCGGGTTAGCTGTCACGTCGGGTTGGGTTGGTACGGGTGTGAGAACCTCGACCAGCGCATCACTACTCCCCAGTATAAGAGAGGCAAAATTAAATAAATCTTTTTTTGTATTTGTATCGTTTTGTCTGTCACTAACAAGAGATGTTACCTGTGACACCGGATCGGAGCAGGGTTTATTTTCAATATGGAGGACAGAGAGCCCCCACTCTCCATGAAACAAGTTATGATCCAATTCATCTAACCATAATCGTCCAAAGCTGTTAAATTGAGGTAAAAAATGATCCATAATGCAAATATCATGCATAGTTTCTCGACTTTAATAAGCAGCCATTGTAAAAAAAAAAAAAAAAAAAAATTAAGTGATGAAGTGATTACCTGATTTTGGGCTTCCACTTCCAGCTCTTCTTTGACGTGTGTATACCCAAAAGCAGCATTCCCGCTCGTGTGGAGGACGTGATTACGGTGCTACTATTTCACCTAGCAAGAAGAAATATTTTCCGATAGGCTGATAGGTTGCTGATTCAACCAGAGCAGTCTGCCTTCGCCTCATCCATTCGTAGACTACTAATCTCTTTTATATACAGTCTATGTTACTAATGTGCGGCGATTTTATCACTTCTCAGCGTTAGAAATGTCATGTGTGGCGTGAGAGCATGAGAACTTATTGAAATGCGTGAGTCTTGAGAGCCCTGCCTTGGTGCTAACCAAAGTAACGCAAGCCTACCAATCTGAAACAGGCCTACGCTGTCGGTGGCCAACAGCAAGGGCTATATCCCCGAAATTCCCCAGTCCTCGAAGCCCCCTTTATTCAATTCCCCTTTTGTAGACCTACAGTGCCCTCCATAATTATTGGTACCCCTGGTTAAGATGTGTTAAAAGCCTTAAAATAAATTCAATTTTTAGTGCAGAAGCATATTCTCACACTGAAAATTGTAGAAAAATGTAACCTTCAACTCAAGTGAATTTTAGGGAAAAAACTCCCTGACTAAGAAATTATTGTTTTTCATAAAATCACCATTTCCACAATTATTGGCACCCATAACAATTCCTAGGAATTAAATGTAATTGAAGTATTTTTGTCATTTCTACAGTAGTTTACAAAGTTGATGAGTATCTAGGAACATTAAATTAGTAAATCATCACTTCCTGTTACCCTGGGGTATAAATATGATGTGACACAGAGGCCATTTCTCTTTTCCACTCTTCAACATGGGAGAGACAAAGGAACACACCATTTAAGTAAGGCAGATGTGTGTCGACCTCCATAATTCAGGCAATGGCTACAAGAAAATAGCCACTCGCCTGCAGGCATTATTCATTCACTAACACATTCACACTCTGATGATGGTAAACTACGTTTTTGTAGCCACAGTTGCCCTGGGGCAGACTGACGGAAGCGTGGCTATGCGCCTATGGCGCCACCGACCACCACCAAACATTCACACACAGCCATACATGAGGGTTCCTATATTCCATGTTTTGTGGGTGGGGGAAACCGGAGTACACGGAGGAAACCCACGCGAACACAGGGAGAACATACAAACTCCACTCAGACTCCACCCCAGGCCGGATTCGAACCCACGAACTCTCTTGCTGTGAGGCAGTAGTGCTAATCACTATGCCACTGTGCCGTACCGAAATGTAGTGACTGACAGTGGTTTTCTGAAGTGTTCCTGAGCCCATGTGGTGATGTCCTTTACACATTGATGTCGGTTTTTGATGAAGTACTGCCTGACGGATCGAAGGTCACGAGCATTCAATGTTGGTTTTCGGCCTTGTCGCTTACGTGCAGTGATTTCTCCAGATTCTCTGAACCTTTTGACGATATTACGGACCGTAGATGATGAAATCCCTAAATTTCTTGCAATAGCTCGTTGGCTATGGCTATGGCACCCACCTGTTCCCAACTAGCCCATTCACCTGTGGAATGTTCCAAATAAGTGTTTGATGAGCATTCCTCAACTCTGTCTTTTTGCCGCTTGTGCCAGCTTTTTTGAAACATGTTGCTGGCATCAAATTCCAAATGAGCTAATATTTGCAAATGTTCAAATTAACCTTTGTAATTTTTAAGTAACTTGTCTTTGCAGTGTATTCAATTGAATATAGGTTGAAAAGGATTTGCAAATCATTGTATTCTGTTTTTGTTTACGATTTACACAACGTGCTAACTTCACTGGTTTTGGGTTTTGTAGAAACATTGACGAAACTCTTATGTGGAGAAAAGGCATGTTTTTGGTTTGGAGAGCTTACTGGTGACCATTCATGTCCAGCTGCGCCTATATTAATAAACTCGTGCAAAATTCAACCAGAAAATCATTAATGCATATTGCATTTCATGCATCAAAAGTTTATTTGTGTTAAAAATAAAATTTTACGATTAGACAGTGCGCCATTTTGGGGGCTCTGAGGGTTTGGGAGCCACCTGGAAAGCGGTCTTATTTGGCTCCTAAAGAATAGATAATTTAGAATTTAATTCTCAGATGAAGAACACTTGCGGTGTAGGAGTTTATGATCCCAGAAATGCATTGTTTTGACTCCCAGACATTTTTCAATCCTCAGTATTATTTTTTTTTTTTACAATTTCAATGCTGAATTTCCATGAAGAGTTTTCATGTTTGCAGCCTTTTTTCTCTACCAAAACCATGAAAGTGAACTTAAATATGATGGAACTGCAAATGCCTCGAGTGTCTTGTCTCAGTCAAGCCATATTCCCGCTCTCTATGAAGCTTAAATCTTGATTCACAAAGCAACAAATGCCAATGGTAATGCATGAGTTAAAAAAAAAAAAGAAAAAATTCACATTAAATGATGATGATGATGACTTGACATGTAATCATCTGTGCCTTTCAGCATTGGACAGTTGTACACAAAAAATTGTGACTTTTTACCCCTCAGCCCGAAAGGGCTCGGGGTATTGTCATGCACGGCGTCCGTCCATCTGTCCGTCTGTCAACAATTTCATATTCCACGTAATAACTCCAAAATGACTTCACCAATCACTTTCGTTTTCGGAGTGCATGTTGGGGTTGTGGAACTACAGAAGCCTATCGATTTTGGTCGCGCTCCATTGTACAATATGACTGCCATAGCCACTATCTTAATCACATTACGCGCAATAACTCAAAAATGACTTCACCGATCACACAGACATAAGTCCAGTCATGTCACAGTGTGGATACTTACAGCTGGTTCATCGTCACGTCTCTCGAATCAAGGACATTAGTCGAGTCATGTCACACTATGGATACTGGCAGCCGGTTTCATCACATCTCTCGGATCACGGACATTAGCAAGTCGAGTCTTGTCACAATGTGGATACTTCTCTGGCACATCGAACTTCACAAGCACTGATAGCAGGTCAGCAGCAAAATACTTCAACATTCTCACACTCACTTTCTAGTGATACAACACACAAACATGGTGAAATGACATACCATTCTCTGACTTTAAACTGGATTTAAACAAATTTTCTGGCATCACTACATTTGAATGTTTTAAAATAAATTTGTCTCTGTAAAACTACATCAAATACTATTCATTGATAAACTTACCTGTTAAATCATGTAAATTCCAGCACAGAAATAGTTTTTTCTTCAAGTTCGGAATTGAGCTTTCTTGAACAGCTGCTGCATTATGGGTACTTTTGATGTGCTGCCACCTATCACTTACAACACTAACAGCTTGATTGGCATTTGGGAATCAACAAATTATGATTAATTTGATTTCTTGGCAAAACGCTGTTACTCACCTCATACTCCTCTTCACTGGACATCAATCACATTTCATAGTTTGAGACAATTTATGACAGAGACAAACGCTGTTATACCTAAAATGTGTGGGGTGGACAAAGAGGAGATGGTGCTTGGATTTTGTATTTAATATTCAGCACCATTAAAGAATGAAACAAAAGTTTAACTTTTTTTGTTATTCATATTACAGATTCCACCCATCTACCATATCCTGCTTATCTAGAGAACAAGCATAGCTTCAGATGAACTACTAATAGTACTTCCAACACTTTGAAATGAACAAAGTCATAAAACGAAAACGTTTCCTTGCATTAACTTTGCATATGCACCAAAAAAAAAAAAAAATCGTCACAAACCCTTTTGATCCTTCCACTGGATATATAAAGTGTGCGGCCATATGCAAGATCGATATTTCATTTTTTGACGTTTCTATGCTCATGTTACCATGTAGCTGGAATAGCCCTGGGGTAATCTAAGTGAGGTAAGTGTAAAATGACTTCACAAACGTCATGTGATTATAAAACATGCATATTTCTTCTAATGAGTGATCAATACTCAATATTATTGATTAATGTGAATAATCAATAAAAGAACCCACAGAATGGTCTTACCCAATACTTGTAGAATGATCTAACCCATGATGATGCCTAAAATTGATTTGAACCTATGAATGATGTGACCTAATGATAAGTATACAATTCCTGATTACTAAATGGGGATGATGTGAAGAAAGAAAATATGATAGGAATGACCTTGTGCAATCCTGTAATTTTTCGAAAATGATGCAACGGTATGTAAGAATAAGACTTCAAACACTGACAATTCAAAGAGCCATCAATGACCAGCACCTCAATGAGAGCATACATTGTTATTTTTTTTTTTTTTAAAGATTTTTCTTTTGGGGAGCGTTTCCCTTTATAAAACAGTGTTCAGTGGAGAGAGATAGGAGGGGTGGGACAAGAATGGGGATGACAAGTGGCAAACGGGCCCGAGCCGGAATCGAACCCGGTCCACCGCGAGAACGCGTTGACTGATGTGCCACTAGGGTGCTCCAGCACATACATCATTATTAATTATGATTATTAATTCCTGATTTATTGGCTTTTATGCAGCCAGTGATCAACACCAAAGTTGATTAAGCGCTAAAGTTTGTCATTGAACTGAGTGATTCTAGGCATATGCAAGCAGTTGGTTGCTGATCCCGTGCAGCAGAGCTGAATGTGTCTTAATTAGTAATTGTATAATTGAAGACCCTAGAGCTAAAAGTGTTTAGGTCACATGAGTTTTATTTGGGAAAATTGAGAAAATAAACGTAGGAGACTACAAAAGATGTTTTCCCATCCTTAACTCACGGTGAGTGAAATTGCGACTTAAGTACTTTTAGCACTAGGCTCTTCAATTACTAAAATAACTGGCTTCTAAAGCAGGGCAAGTAAGCAAATGGCTTGTGACAAAAAGTTCTAGAACTTGAATGATTCTTGGCAGATTTATAATGGCTGTTTGCTGACCACTGCAAGTGAGCATGGCTAGTCTGGTCATCATGGTACTAGCTCTAGTTGTCTTTTGGTTCATCACAACTTTCAGTGAAAAGAAACAAATTTTTTTTGCAGTGTTTTTCAGCGCTTTGTTTCTAAGATTAATTAAAAATTCAAAACAATCATTTTCTCCACAATGTTAAAATGTGATCATTTTTAAATTGTGGTCTTCAAATCTATTAGTGTCCTCTGCGCAACGTTTCCACTGAGCACAGAACAAAATTAATTGTTATTCTTTTGCACAAGCTAACTTTTTTTTTTTCTTGAAAATTCAGTTCCTCTTCTTTCTTGATCTCTGATAAAATCAGATCAGGTATTAAACCCATGTTGTTTTTGAAGAAATGTAAACTTTATGATTTCTTCTTGTAATTTTTGGTGAAATACATTTTTCACCCAATGTTATTAGGACATGGAAATAAGGATTAACATTTTGACTATTTGATATTTGTCTTGAAATAAGCTGTAACTTAATTGAGATTGATTAAGACTACAATAAAAATGAAAGTCCCATATGCAACAGTAATTTGGCAAAATTTCACATCAATGACTTAATGCTGCTCTGCTCACATCATATTTTAACACAGTGTAATGCCCCAGTGCAACAAATCATGGAATACAGGCGTTTCATTTATTAACAACTCAACTGGCATATGGCAATAACGACAGCTAAAGCACAAGCTGAACAAGCCCTCAAAAGAATATTGCCAATGGTGATAATGCCTTGAAGGACAGTTTGACTACCCTGCTTCCTTTAGTGACAGCGCCCAAAATCTTAATTATGAATACTTTCCATCTAGTCACTAAAATAGCACTTAATGTAGGTAATGAAATAACCTTTAAAGTTAATCACAGAAAAATTTAAGAGGTGTACTTTGGCAACAAAGACCACTGGTTCACATTTACTTAATATTAAGGACTGAAATTCTATGGCAGAGGGTTTTAAGAAGGGAAAGGCTTAATGCCGTGAACTCACTATTGTCTGCCTCAGCGATCATGCTAACGTTCTTTGTCCCCGAGCTCTGCTGCTGCTAGCCTCCTGCAACCGTCTCCCGCTAACGTCAGCTAATGTTACATGCGCTGCTGCATCCGCCTCATTAACATTAGCCTGTAACGTTACCTTGCTAACGTTTGTAATGCAAGCCCTTGCTACTAATCCTGGAGGAACGGAATTTACAGGAGGAACTGGTGCCTCTCTCCCAACAGCTTCTTTGCGGCGAGTAATGTTAAAAAAAGATAATCTTTCCTGTATATTCGGTAGTGTAATGTGGAAAGAAGCCACTAGATGGCAGTATTGACCTTTTTTTGTTAAGCCCAGTCTGGAGCTAGGTTTGGCTATGTCCTGGGTATGTCTGAGAGGGGAAGGTCCCAGAGGAAAAAAGAGTCTAAATGTGGGAGGTGGCTGCAAAAGAGCATATAAGGAGAGAAATTGAGAGAGTAAAGTGGTAGGAGAAATTGCAAGGAGAGGGATACATTTGACCAGACCTGTCACTCTTTTTCAAGACCTGTGAAGCTTTTTGTGGATTTTTGCCTGTGTTGGAGCATTTTCCTCACCCGGAGCATCACCAAGGAACCCCATCTCAAGGGACTGTAAATATTTTTTTTCTTGTATATTATCAATCTTGGTCAGTAGTATAAACTTAGGTTAGTGTTGATCTTTGTTGCATTAAATCTGTTTTAGTTTTAAAGTTTTGTCTGTCATCCCTTGCTGTCTTATATGTCGTAGCAAATTGGGGCCGTAACAGTAGCGTGGATATATTTCGTACTTTTCCTTCTGCTATATTCTGATTAGCACGACCCGTTAGTTGCTTCCCCTGCCGCTCCTTTTTTGATTTGACTAATATTAACCACTGTGTTGTGATGTGATGTCAGAACGAAGGTCAACAACTGATTGAAGATCAGTGCTCATTCTGTTTCTGAGTGGTGGGATTCTAGCTTAAGTTTATAACATTGACCTGGGAGCACTTTGGCCTTTCTGTGACTTTGGCAGGGCAGATCCAAATCAGTTTTTTTTTTTTTTTTTTTTTTTTTAGATATTCTCTTTTTATATCAACAGTTAAGTTTGAATTTGATCATAATACGCATATGCATTCCAATTAAAAAAAAAAAAAAACAAAAACGAGGATTCATGAATCATGTGATGCCCCTCCCACAATGTAGAATTTATTTTTTTTTTGTCTTAAATCCATTTCACGCTAACTGTAATGGCCAGATATATCTTTTTAAAATCTGGCTACATTTAAGTCTAAGGTATCAGGCAGAAATTCAAACAAGATTTAAGGTTTAGGTGACTTTCTGTACAGGCTTGGTACTAGTTCTGAGGGGTGTTTTATACTTGTCAGGCAGGCCTAATGTCCATAAATGTCTTAAATGCAGCACTTAGGGTCTCACACACAGAAAAGGAAGCTTCACACTTAGGTCTTGACTTTAGATATTTCTTATTAAATTCATTACAGGGCTGTATGGATAATGATTTTCCACCAGTGCAAAAGATTCATGAAAGACAGTTTTAAGGCACAGCTCTGTTCTGGTGCAGCACTGACAGATGTCTAAAGAAAAGTATCAGAAGATGCAGATACTTTTATATTTATGCAAAGTTTCCAAAAACGTCTGCAATGCAAACTGCTATCTCTGTGATAATTATAATTGTTTCTCTGTAACAATAACCATCTGAAACTTCTGTATCAACTTTTTAACTCTGAAACAACCACTAAACTCTGTCCATCCAGCCAGTGGAATTATAAGTCAACTGATGGCAATGTTACAAATATTAGTTGGGTATAAGACAGTCAGACTAGCGTTTTTTCTGTCTCTCTGACATCATTATGGTCATCAGGCACTGTTAGGCACATCTAGTACAAAAAATGGCTTAAGGGTACCACACTGACAATGTCTGGTGGAGACGCGGTTTTTAAGGGCAATTAACTTTTCAGACACCATAGGTAAATGCTCCCTTCTCTTCTTGAAATTCCTGTGTTATTACTGGCAAAATTATATCTTATGTGAAGTGTTGAAGAGCACAGCCAGTGGCCTGCCCTTTTCTTAACCACTTTAGTCAGGTGATATTGGTCTATACTTACTATGTTTTTTAGACAGCGGTTTCGTCATTTTCAGCTCATGCATTTACTCACATTAAAACACACCCTGATGGCCACAGAGTTCTTATGTTTTGCAGCCATAATCTTGCCAAAATTATCGTCCTAGCCTGATTACCTGTCTGACATTAAGACATCCAATGTCAAGGCAACCCAGTATTTCATTGAATACAGAAGCCAGGCCCGCTTGATGCATCACTGTTGGTGAACATGCAGGAACTGGTTCACTGTCATGACTTGCATTGTGTTTTGTGTATTAATGAATATGGGCAGCATTTATTTTGAACATTTGTCTATTCTTCGGTACACACAAAATTGTTGCACCAAATGGCTGTGTCAGTTAAGCTGCTTATATTCTCGGACTGGCATTCTACAAACTATTTTCAGCCTCGGCTTCTTTTCACTGTGATTGACTCCAGCTGTGCAACAAGTTGCTGCATTGGCGGAATCGCCCTTATGCACAGCTAAGGCAAACTAACTACTCAAGGTTCTCACTTTTAGCTGCAGCCTCTTCTAGGTTCTCAGTGTTGCGCAGTGCCTGTTACAATGCACACTGTGCCAGTGCAGCTTCTTTCTAATAGGGTCTTCACAGTGGAAGATACACTCATGTCCTTCCCATTGTTCTTTCTTTTTCTTTCTCTCTCTCCATGTTTGATAACCTAACTTCTCCTTTGTACTTAAGGTTAAAAATTGCACTAATACTTGAAAAATGTTAGCTTATTTCTGGGCAGGTTGCTTGTATCCAACTTTATGAAGTCTTTTATGTATTTAACTTCATTTATACCTCGTACTTTATTGGAAACAATGGGATGGCATGTCCAAAATTCAGAAATTTTCAATAACTTTTTAAAGATTTTTTTGGGGATTTTCTCCTTTATTTGATAATCACACAGTAGAGAGAGACAGGAAAGCTCGGGAGAAGAAAGGGGAAGACATGCCGTAAATGACCTGAGCCGAAATCGAACCCAGGTCGCCGCGGGAAGGACACTGCCTTTATGGTGCGCGCACTTAGATCGATGAGCCACCAGGGCACCCTTTCAATCACTTTTTACTCCCTTATATTCTGCTCAAAAAAATGAAAGGAACCAGAGGCGTTACTAGAATGCCAAGCTTGGGCACTGTCCATGTTTCCCTCTAAACTCAGACCCACCGGATTTCTACGGTCTCCGGTCTACACTTGGGCATGTCGACCTGTTCTACAAATGTGTTTATAGTGGGTGGATTCTAGCTTGCCCTCCATCCTAGCAAGGAGTAGAAAAACCGCTGTACTCACCAACTGTTGCCGTAGCAAACTGTAACCGATAGCAAATTCGTGCTTGAGCTGCCAAACTTTCACACTGCTTCCTCCACTTTCGCCATTGCGTTTATGAGAACAAGTTAATTTCATTAGATCTATACACGTGCACTGCATTAGATTGCAGAATATGCCCGTCGATTCGTGTCAGTTTCTTTCTTGAACTGGACCACAAAAATTGCATTCTGCTGCCTCGTCCCTCCTAGATCCGCCCTCCACAGAGCTGGCCAGTCAAAAGAAAGTGGGCACACCGGGAGTGGGGGCCATAGCGAATGAGGCGTTTCGGGCAAAGACTACAATGGACTACAAATGTGGTTTTTTGAGGATGGCAGTATGAGCGAAATAAGTACTCTTTTTTTACTTTGCGCGATCAGTAGTACTCTTGGGGAGTCAAAAACCAAAATATAAACTTGGAAAAATAGCATATTTAGTCACCTTTAAGATGGCATGTTTGATTGCCACATTCTGAAATTTAAAGGGGAACTCCGGTCAATTTCAACACGTATCTTTGTTGTCTGTGGTCAAGGAGTACTGTCAATAGCAAGACAAACAATCAAAATTGGTTTTGCCAACACCGAGTTATGCTCCAGCTAGAGTTCGCACCTAAGCGGCTCAAACGGGGCAGGCTTTTAACGTGCTTTAACCTCTTAACACGATCGAGATGTCATTTCAAGTCAAAAGCCATGTTAACTTAACCCTTCCAAGTGACCACAGTGAATTTGACTGCAGTAGCTTACCTAGAAATGCATAAAAGGTGTGCCAATTCACTCAGTGCACGTACCTCTGTTTACTTCCTGTGTTTCGGTGAAGTCCATTTTGGCCGATGGGCCACGAGGCTTACTTAGTGCATAAATGTTGACTTTATAGATGATCAAAGTAGGATCCAGGGTGTGGGGAGTCACATTTCACAAGGCACTCCATCATGATGAAACTCTGCATGCCTAGAGCGTGAGCAAGTGAACATTGGGAAAGTAATTATGTTATTTTCTTGCTTTTCGATTTACACTCTGTTAATCGTTTCCCTGATTGTCCTATTTCGTGGGTGCTCTCATGTCGTATTAGCCCATGGTACACTGGAACTGTGTCTGTAGACATTTTCTTTTGGATGCTTTGCAGGCCACAAATTTCAACCAGCTCCTTTGATATTTGGTGTGGGCATAGGCTATGGTTAGGTCACAACACCAATCAATTTGATTGCCACCGTGAACAGAGTTGACTGAATAAAGCACAAAAATACGCTACAAATGTGTCCATTTCAGTGAATGGCTTGTGAACATCCAGAGGTAAGCATTTTCAAGATATCACATGCGGGCACTTGGTGAACCATCACCTTCAAAGAAGACATGGCCAAAAAAAGTATTGAATGATGCGATCGGAGATCAGTTAAATATTTGGTGAAATCAAATTGTAAAATAGAAAAAGCTCCACACATCTATAACATGAACAAGTGCGTAAAAGAGGCATAAGCCGATCAAAAACACAAACTCCCGAACATTGTCCTACTTGCAAAAATATTAAATGGTGAATAGCAACGTTTCAGTCAAAAGACCTTCATTGGGCAAACAATCCATCCAAAGGGCAGGACATTAAAAAACCTTGTAGCTGCAAGCCTGCAACTAATCAACATTCTAATAACTGATCTGAGTCAATAAACAAGTATACGAAAGAAAAACTTCAAATACCTGACTCAGAATAAAAAGGTACAAAAAAGTGGCCAATAACAAGATATGTTTACCAAATTACTTTTCAAGGATTGGATCAGAGATTAAAATGTAATTATATCATTACAGTTCTAATATTGTCAATTAATAGTTTCCCCACCCCCAGTGAAGAAAAATCCCAGAGGGTCCCACCCCCCCCAAGAAAGAAGTCAAATATACAGCTAAAGCAATGGTTCTCAACCTTTTTGAGTCGTGACCCCCGAGATAAGTTTAGTTGGTGTCTGCGACCCCTCACCCCCACCGCCCTCTCCCTTCTCTCCACCCTCCCATTGCGAATGTATGTAGCGCTGTTCAGGGCGGAACGCCAAAGCAGAGCAGATAAACTGAAAGATCAACTGAGAAATTCACTAAAATTCAATTGTAGTCTTCTCCCTTTAATGGTTGTAAATAAGATCTGGCTGTAATTACACACCCATCTCATTGCAGTTAGCTGCGTGTGTATGTGTGTGTGCATGTGTCTGTGTGCACGGCCATCCTAATCATGGCTTCACATTAACCTTGATTGAAAAATGGCCCAGCATTGTCTTCTCACGGTCTATGACCCCCATACTACACACAAGTGAATTTCTTATGAGTCCGGACATTAAATTATTTGTTGTTATTATGAATTTCGTCTTAATTATTTGGAATATAGTGCCTTGTCAACCACAGTGCATATGCCATCCTGAAAAATTAATATTATTTTAAAATTAATAATTTCCCATTTGCTCATCCTGACATCTGAGCTCAATTTTACATAAATATTTTTGGGCAGTGTACTCATAATTTTGTGTTTCAGCGTATTCTGGGTGAAAAATTGGATGGTAACAATAACATCTTGTCAAAGTGTTTTTTCAATGAATTATGATTTAGCAACCCACCTCAGTCTAGGGTTCCGCTAAGAGCATGGAGGAGACGCACAGTCAGGGCTTATTAGCCCCAGCCATCGTGACAATTATCCATGTCATCAGCAGAACCAGGTGGAGTTGATTTGGACCGTGTTTACAATATGCAGTTTTTACCCCTCGGCCGACTCTGGCTGGAGAGGTATTCTCGTCACCCGTGCGTCCGTCTGTCGTCTGTCCATGATTCTGTCCGGGCCAGTACTTGGCAACTAATGATCGCAGCTTCACCAAATTTGGTATGATTGCTCACTATGACTCATAGATGTGCAGCGTTAGGTTTTTTGCTGGATTTGACCTTTGACCTTAGCTCTGTGACCTTGACCCTGTAAATCTTGTCCGGGTCAGTACTCGGCAAGTAATTATTGCAGCTTTACCAAATTTGGTATGATTGCTCACTATGACTCATAGATGTGCAGCGTTAGATTTTTTGCTGGATTTGACCTTTGACCTTAGCTCTGTGACCTTGACCCTGTAAATCTTTTCCGGGTCAGTACTCGGCAAGTAATTATTGCAGCTTTACCAAATTTGGTAAAGTAACTGACTATGACCCATAGATGTGCAATGTCAGGTTTTTTGCTGGATTTGACCTTTGACCTTTGCGCTGTGACCTTAACCCTGGAAATCTTGTCCGGGTGACATTATACAGACCAGTACTCAGCAAATAATGATCGCAGCTTTGCCAAATTTGGTATGATAACTCACTATGACCCGTAGATGTGCAGGGTCAGGTTTCTTGCTGGATTTGACCTTTGACCTTAGCTCTGTGACCTTGACCCTGGGCACAGCTGATTGAATGTCCTGTTCCAAATCAATATTAAGGGCTCATTTTTATCTTATTCTGGGTCCTGAGTGGGGTCAAATATCACTGTACAATGCAATTCAGTTTCTGGTCATGTGTCCTGGGGTATCTGGGCCTCTACATATTTTCCACCGGTACTCCAAACTTGCTCTTTAATTGGTCAACTATAACCCCCAACCAATAAACATTTGCTTATTCAATTTTTAAAATTTGTATACTGCACATCTCCAGTAAATCAATTCCTTCTTCTGCGCAATTCAAATTTAAACCTAAAGCCAATGTTGCATCCCTCCCCAATAAACTTATAGATGCTCTATTACACACTACCAATGGCAATTTTGTGTCCTTACTCCCTACCCTTGGCATTGGTGCCCTCAAGGGGGTCCAGGGGAGACCACTGCCCCTCTGGAAAACTGCTTGCCACCCCACTGGCCCCCCCAGAGCACTGGCTGTATAAAACATGGACGTAGCCTATGTGACGTTACTGAATATCCACTGTTAAGCTATTTTGGTTGCCGATTTGGCACCTACGTGACTCCACCTACCTCCCAACTAATCCAAAAATGGGCAAAAAGATGGACGGTTGCTGGAGCTGAGGCGAGGCGAATGGAGCCTGATCGCCAAAACATGCCCTCCAAGCTCGAAGCTACCGAGCTAGAAGCCAACTGAGCTCGATGCTACATAGTTCGCTATGGCCGAAAAGTTGGGTCATACCTGTCCTAGTTAAGGAAAGGAGCTGGCAAGTTGCTTGAGGCAGGTCGAACGCTGTTTATATCCCTGAAGCGGTTACAAGAGGAAAGCTGTATACTGCTGGGAAGGTGCGGCGGTTGTTTCAGCCATGAGGAACGAGCGGTGTTCGGCTCAGATTTTTGACGCTTCTTAACCACGTTTTATTAATGGTGGTATGGCCAGTCAAACGTTAACATTGCATAACGTAAGCTTACTAGCAAGCCTGGTGGACCTTTATTTTCCTTCCTCGCACACCACCATTTTTGATCTATCGCCCTACATTCGGTGAATGCCAAATTAATTGGCTTCTGTGGCTAACATATGCATGGGTTATCAATGCTAGCACAGCTGGCCATCTGGCTCCAAGGCTAAACCATGGTTCTTTCAGCAGCTACCCAGCTAATCTGTGACCTATATATTAGCTAACGATACCAATGTGACTTGTTTCTTTCGTGTTGTATAAATTAAGGTGCTTCTGGACCTCAAGAAAGAGCCTTTGCTCTTAGCTTCACTTTTCACTCACATATATTTTGGTTTTCGTGTAAATGGAGCGTTACTGGACACCGAATGTGGCTAGTTAGTGACTTTTCCGTTGCCACTGGGCTTATTAATTAGGTTACTATAGCTTGCTAGGTTGTGGACGATGGACTTTGTGAAGAAACACATTTAGCGACAGCTATCTAGCTTGCTGGTTAACGTGGGATGGGTTTAACTAGCTTTAAAGCTAGCTAGGCTTCCTACAAAAGTATATACACTGAGCAAGAAAAGAAATGCAAGTTAATTAAAGACAGAATGGAAAACAAGTTTGCGGCTAATTATTATAGAAAATCAAATTTATTACTAGCGCGTGCACAATTACACTTGTTTCATCAAACTTTTCTTTATTTTGCAGTCACTTTGACTAACTACAGGAGTACAATAACTAACTAGTTATTCAATGACATTGTATCGATAATCACACTGTAAATGGAACGAATCCATTTGCGTTGAAGCAGCGATAATTTTAGCTCTTGCAGCTAGATAACATGAAAGGAGAAGAGACTCAGAACCAAAACATAATTTCATCCCTACAAGGGAGGAACAACAAGAGACAGAGACTTTGCGCTAAAGTGTGGAACAGGCAGCAGCCTCAGCCACAGCCACAGCGACTGGTGAAGACTCCGCTAGATTCAGGCCAGCCACTACCAACCTGTTCCTGGACCAACAGGTGAATCAATCAGTGTGTCCCTGATAATGAAATGGATGGCTGCAGGCTAAAATCATTTGGATAAATCTGTGGTTATAGTGTGTCTGCAGTGAGGGTGGAATTGTCATGGTAACCATATAAAACCTTTGATTTACCTTTGCCAGTAGTTGAGACTAAGAATGGAATAGAAATGTTCATTGGCCAATTTTAAAAATGTAATTACAATGAAGAACACTTAATACTCATACTATTTGTATTATTATTATCATTAAAGGAATAGTTCACCCAAAAATTAAATTCAGTCATTATCGACTTTTTGCACCGCAAATCCATATAACGAGCGTCTAAGGTTACAGAAAAGAAAAGGTCCATAAAACTACGCAAAAACTTTGTAAAACTCCTCCATACTGCTCGTCCGCTGCGATCCAAGTGTCATGAAGGGGTAACATCGAGAGTTTAGCCGAAACAACGTCATTTTGTCCAGTTTTATAGCCTATTATTCTCTCCAGTATGTTTGCCTGGGACTCATATGCAGATATTACCTTGAGAATAAAAATATGAGCTAGGCATCATGTATGACAGTTGCAAAAGTGAAATATGAGCTACACAATAGGTATGACAAACAGAACCTGTCACTGGGTATATGAGCTATATAGGAGACATATCTTTGTATGTACATATAGGGCCTGTATGTGGAAATAAAGAAACAAAAAAAGAGACCTATTTGCCCTCTATAAGCACATGTATGTACCTGAATTTGGCATATATGCGTCATATAGGTTCCATATGTGCGCATATATGTTCATATAGATTCATTCCATGTGGGAGGTCTCTGTCCAGGCCCAACCCAACAAAAAAACCTCAGAGAAAGAGAGCCTGCAAGTTAATTTCCTTTTTTTTTTACTGTAGGGTCCCAGCACAGGCCTCACAAATAACAAACAGTCATACACCAAACCAATTACAGACAGCGCTCTGAGTTCCACACAATCACTCAGTTATACCCCCATTCCACACAACCGTTCTAGCTACTGTCCTCAGCCGTTCTACCGATCAGACGCTAGGAGAACGGCCGTTTTTAGCATTCTTGCATTCCAGTAGCGATCTGTTAACAACCGTAACAATGCTGTTGGGTTCTAATACAGTTCATGTACCGACCGTGTAAGGTTCGTACAGCGTGTCCATAACGATCTTTACCGTTTTAGTACCAATCACTAGCGTTCCAGCAATGTTCTTTTCAAATCTCACATCGATTCTGTACCGAGTGTACCATCCTCGACGGTTCATTACAGATTTCACAGCGACCGTAGCGTGCTGTTAGCAATCAATTAACGATCCAGTAGCGTCATGTTAACCTTGCCGTTACGATCTGCAGAGGTTATAAAAGCGAGACACACATCAGACATGTATTCAGTTGCCATCCCAACTGTTCCTACCTTTCTAAGGAGTTCTGTTAACGTCCAGTGCCATTCCAAAAAGGATCCATTAAGGTTTCCTCCCGACCTCTCCCGTTCTGGTGCCATTCCTTGATTGGTATGAGAACGGTAGCTAGAATGGTTGTGTGGAATGGGGGTATTAGTTTTTGCGCGTGCAATGTTAGTCGTCGCTTGATAACTCTGCAGATCTTGTCACTCTCCTTTTAAATTTTTTTTCAATTGCTAAAGCACAATTTTGAAAACGGGGCCGGGTTTTTCAAAACACTACACGCAATTAGCACAACCATGCACCCAATAAGCTGAACACCTCAGATCCTTTGCAAAATGAAACACTTGTAAAAACGATACACTAATTTATAAAAACCACATTTTGTTTCCATATGACACACACACATTTCACATAATTTTGTTTGGACCTGTTACACACTGCTGTGCTTAACATAAAACTTTTAGCAATTCCACTGCCCAGTGATTAGTGTACTGTAAGTGAAGTGCACAGAGAAAGTACAAATATACAGTAAATTTACCGAACACTATACAAGACCAATGCTGCACACTGATGAAAATATAATTTTTTCTCTCCATATACCCAAATAAGTCAACATCACGGAGAATCACAACAAACCATGTCCCAAATACATACATACAATACTGTAATACTGAATACAGAACAAGTTACAATTGCAGTAAAAAAATTCTTTTTTTAAAATTGTATGTATAGTACAGGAAATGTTAGACACTATGTATCTCTTCGCCGAGCTGGATCTGGCTAGAGAATTTCATCAACATCACAGGCGATATCCTCATTGGCAGGACAACGTGGGAAGAACCGACTTGAATGTCGAATCCACCCTTGCACAGCTGCGGCGTCAATTTGGTCACAGGCCTCCTCCATGGCCTGAATGAGGGGTACCTGAGCCTGGGGCCGCAGATCGTAAACTTTCCACTGTCATGCTGAGAAACTCTTTGACTGGGTTCAGAAAAGGAGAGTATGGTGGAAGGAATAGTACTGCAAACTGTGGATGGTGTTGAAACCAGTTCTGGACCAGAGCAGAGTGGTGGGAAGACACATTGTCCCAGATGACAATGAATTGCATCTGGTCGATTTGTTTTACTGCTGTGACGATGTTGTGCAATCGGTCCAAAAATGTGAGAACGTGAGATGTGTTTTAAGGGCCCATATTGGCATGATGGTGGAGGACCCGATTCTGTGTAATGGCAATGCAAATAGTGATGTTACCCCTACGTTGCCCTGGGACATTCATTATAGCCCTGTGGCCAATGATATTTCTGCCCTTCCTTCTTGCTTTCGTGAGGTTAAACCCTGCCTCATCAATGTAAATTAATTCAAGCAGGATTTCCTCACCATCAATTTGTAAAACTCTCTGAAATACAATGAAAGACAAGATTGTATCGTTCTGTGGTTCATGACATGGTCAACTATTGTGACGCGAAATTCATTTGCTAAATTTGGTCCCCTTTCTTTGCGCACATTCTCCTTCTGCTTCCTCTTCCTCTACTCCACCTCAGCCTCTACCTCTTCCTCTACTCACCTGCTGCTTTTTTATAGAGCTTAAACCTGACTGATGTGTCTACAATTAAGCAATCATGTATTTCTGCACCTCATGGCTGTGTTTAACCAATTAGCTCATAGGTGTGGTTATTTTATAGTCAGTGCTTTAAAAATTGCAAGGAAGTGGCATCATGATATACACTCAACAAAAATATAAACGCAACACTTTTGTTTTTGCTCCCATTTGTCATGAGATGGACTCAAAGATCTAAAATTCATTCCAGATACACAATATTACCATTTCTCTCAAACATTGTTCACAAATCTGTCTAAATGTGTGATAGTGAGCACTTTTGCTTTGCTGAGACAATCCATCCCACCTCACAGGTGTGCCACATCAAGATGCTCATCAGACACCATGATTAGTGCACAGGTGTACCTTAGACTGTCCACAATAAAAGGCCATCCTGAAATGTGCAGTTTTTGCTTTATTGGGGGTCTGGGGACTCAGAACCAGTCAGTATCTGGTGTGACCACCATTTGCCTCATGCAGTGCAACACATCTTCTTCGCATAGAGTTTATCAGATTGTCAATTGTGGCCTGTGGAATGTTGGTCCACTCCTCTTCAATGGCTATGCGAAGTTGCTGGATATTAGTGGGAACTGGTACAGTTCAGTCAGTTTTGCGTCTTGGCCAGTTCAGACGGAAACGCTACGCCGGAGCGTATTCAAATTTTCCACTTTCGAGGGTGGTTCGAGATTTTTGCGTCTTCAAGCCCCAAAAACGCCATCACCATATAAACAAAAGGCACTTCCGTTAAAATATTTTGTCGTCTTTACTCGCAAGCGTCTTCGTGTAAACTGGGCCTCAGATCAGCTATTAGAATGTTGATTGGTTGCAGGCTTGCAGCTACAAGGTTTTATAATGTCCTGCCCTTTGAATGGATTGTTTGCCTGATGAAGGTCTTTTGACCGAAATGTTGCTATTCACCATTAAATATTTTTGCAAGTAGGACGGTGTTCAGGAGTTTGTATTTTTTCAAATCAAATTGTCAAAAATCTATGGAGGGTGATTTGTGCCATAATTAAATACAATGCACACATTGAAATACAATGCACTTATTGAAATGCAATACACATCTTGAAAATACAATACATGTGTAGTAATAAATACAATACAAAAATGCTTAAATACAATACACATCTTGAAAATACAATACATATATTGAAAATACAATACATATGTAACAGTAAATACAATACAAAAATGCTTTGTTTTTCTATGTGTGTCAGGAATATTTGTGCCAAAATTAAAACAATACAACTGCATTGTATTTTCGAGATGTGTATTGTATTTTAAGATGTGTATTGTATTCTCAATACATGTATTGTATTTCAATGTGTGCATTGTATTTAATTTTGTCATGAATAATCCTGACCGACACTGAAAAACAAATTATGTTTGTATTGTATTTACTGTTACTCATGTATTGTATTTTCGAGGCATGTATTGTATTTCGAGCTCTGTGCCAAAAGCTTCGCAATGAAATACAATACACCTTGTATTGTATTTCGATATGCAGTATTGTATTTCGATATGCAGCTTTGGCACGATGTAGGCTGGTTCTTGGCTAGATACGCCCTGCGTGGCCAGGATTGGCCAGGCGCCCACGCTGGCCGGCGGATTTATTTGGACCAACAAGCCTACAAATATAAATAATGGTTTCCGTAGAGATAGCGAGCTGAAATCAGTCTGTTGTCAGAGCACGTAGTCAGCGAACTGTCTGCAGTCGCTGACACATGAAGTGGATACGTTAGCTTCCTTTGTAACTGTACACAGTTACTGTCATTCAATGAATAAAGGGTGATTACTTCGCTACTTTAATTTTTACGGTCATTATCCCTGCAGCACCTATCGTTAACCGCCCCCGCAGGA
The DNA here is from genome assembly GCA_029721435.1 of Gymnothorax reevesii. NCBI lineage: Eukaryota > Metazoa > Chordata > Actinopteri > Anguilliformes > Muraenidae > Gymnothorax > Gymnothorax reevesii. The sequence continues at coordinate 72,887,430 of CM056573.1, read as the reverse complement.
CGATATCGTGTCTTTGCATTGACTTTGAATAATCTGTCGTGCGAAAAATTCGTTTTTCGTCCAGTGTGAAAGCAGCTTATCTCAAATCTGTAAAATGAGCGATTGTGACGATAGGAATGTTTTAATGTCTCTTGTGTGTTGAATAGCTTTGTTTTGTTTTAGCACAGAGTGCACAATGAGCAAAGACTGCTTTTAATTAGCTGGACTGTATTCAGTTAACAGCCTACTGAAAATGATACTTAACGTTATGTGACATCGTACGGCGATGTGCGCCGTTAATTTATGTCTGAATAGAAGTTAATGATCTACGTAATCAAAATCGGGTTTTTTTTTCTTATTTCATTTAACGTTTACTTATTTCGAATATTTGAACGTCAAATAGCGAAGCAGTGCATCGCTGAGGTGTAAACTCTCACGCAACTTCGAACGAACAGTGATGAACCGTCGGACCATGGTCGGACATCCTACTTTTGTTTTATTTAAACACCTGACGGACATCGTCTGTCGAAGGACCGACTTTTCACTCGACTGATGGTCTGACTCGGTCAGACAAGTAAAGTTTATTGAAACAGTCCCCTGGAGATAAATGGTTTCTGTTATACCTAGCCAAATGCCAGTGCTCTTACGTTGCTATGGTTATCGGTTGATAGCGGATGAATTTCCCACTTCGAACGGTCAAACTAACGTAGCCGAACTATCTGTGCGGTTTCACGGTTTTAATTAACACCTGCCAGCCAATCAGACAAGTGTATTCACCCAGACCATCGTATACATCAGAGTACCAACTGGGCGTGACTTAGGCACTCTATGGAAAGCCTCGTCCAATCATATTAATTGGTCGGAGCTCATTGACTAAAATTTACATAGTGCCAAAACCCCACATGGAAATACAATGCACTCATGGAAATACAATGCACTCATTGAAATACAATGCACACATTGAAATACAATACACAGCTTGAAAAACAATACGGTTGTATTGTTTTAATTTTGGCACAAATATTCCTGACCGACATTGAAAAACAAAGCATTTTTGTATTGTATTTATTGTTACATTTGTATTGTATTTTCAAGGTATGTATTGCATTTCGAGGTGTGATATGCATTCATTTTGGCATGAATATTCCTGATAGACATTGAAAAAGAAATCACTGTAGTATTGCATTTATTGTTACACATGTATTGTATTTTTGAGGTGTGTATTGTATTTCGAGGCATGTATTGTATTTTCGATATGTGTATTGTATTTCAATAAGTGCATTGTATTTCAATGTGTGTATTGTATTTAATTATGGCACAAATCACCCTCCATAAAAATCGACAGTAGAACTCACAGCTATGTTTACTTGTGAGGGTAAGAGCATTTCTGCATGCACAGTGTGAAGAGAATTCAAGAGATTGGGAAGGAACAGCTGCAAAGCCCTAAGGAAACCACTTATCAGTGAGGCTGATCAGGAAATAACGTTTCAGTTTATTAGGGAGCATAAAAATTGAAGACTGGGTCAATGGAAAACGGTCACGTGGTCGGAGTCCACATTTACTCTGCTTCAGAGTGATGGGCACATCAGGGTAATAAAAGAGGCTGATTATGTGATGCACCCATCATGCCTAGTATCTACCGTACAAGCTTGTGGGAGCAGAGTTATGATCTGGGGTTGCTTCAGCTGGTGAGGTCAACATTATGTGCCCAGAAAATGAGGTTGGCTGAGAACCTGAATATACCGAATGACCAGGTTTTTACATCAATGGATTTTTTCCTTCCCTGATGCCATGGGCATATTCATGGGCTCAAAGTGTGATAGAGTGGTTCAGGGAGCATTAGACATCACTCATAGATTGGCCACCACAGAGTTCAAACCTTAACCCTATGTAGAATCTTTGAGATGTGCCGAAGACTTTATGCAGCTATCTGACTCTACCATCACCAATGCAAAATTTTGGCAAAAAAAAAAAATGCAATTCTGGACAGTAATAAATGCTGTGAAGTTGCATATGCTTATCGAAATGATGCTTCTGCAAATTCATGCTGTAATCAAAGTTAGATGCAGTCCAACTGAATGTAAGACTGTGTGACTTTTTTTTTTTTTTTTTTTTAGATAGGCAGTGAAACTAGCATGCTGAGATCAGCATTGCAACATCAGAAACACGCAGGCCTAGGCCTGTCTTTTAACTTAATGTAGTTGAACAGTATAGCTGCCAGAGTAATGCAGTGATATGTGACTAAAAAAGGTTGGAAAAGTGGGAATGACTAGACACTATGGGAATACTTTAATTCTAACTGAAGGTATTTGTTGAATCCTCAGACATATTTTCCACAGCACTCTATGGGCTGGTAAGACCTGACTGCAACCTCGAAATAAGAAAATCGGAACATAATTGACTGAGTGTAAATCAAAAAGCAAGAAAGTAACATACTCATTTTTAGTTTTATTATCACCCCCAGTTCTCACTATCTAAGCATTCCGAGTTTCATTATGATACATGGAGTGCCTTGTGAGATTTGTGACCCCCGCATTGGGGTAATAACAATTTTTTTTTATTCTGGATCCAACTTTAATCATTCATTAAGTCAATATTTATGCACTCAGAGGGATGATGTTTGCTGTATAGATAGAAAGGTTTGCGGCAGTTACCAAAGCTAACTGCTGAAGTACAACCCCAATTCCGAAATAGTTGGGACAAAGTGTAAATTGTGAATAAAATTAAAATGCAATGACTTTCAGATCACATGAGCCATTATGTATTTAACAATAGAACATAGATAACATTTCAAATGTTGAAACTGAGACATTTTACATTTTTATCCACAAAATGAGCCTATTTCAAATTTTCTGACTGCAACAGGTCTCAAAAAAGTTAAGACGTAGGCAAAAAAAGGGCTGAAAAAGCAATTAATCTATAATAGAATCAGATGAAAGAACATTTGGCGAGTAATTATGTTAACTGGCATCAGGTGTAAAACATGATTGCCTATAAAAGGGATGTCTTCGAGAGGCTGAGTCTCTCAGAAGTAAAGATGGCCAGAGGCTCTCCAACCTGCAAAGGCCTGTGTTAAAAAAAAAAAAAAATTTTGGAATACTTTAACAAGAGCAATGAGTTTAGTAATGAATTAGTAATCCTGCTAAAAGACAAACAAATATACACAGGTGATTTTATAACCTCCTTTGCGGAGGTAAAAGCAATGTTCCTCAACGTCAGATTGCAAGGGCTTAGAAGGTCCCATCATCGACAGTGCATATCATCATCAAAAGATTCTGAGAAACTGGAAAAATCTCTGTGCGTAAGGGACAAGGCCGAAGACCTTGACTGACCCTGTGATCTTTGGGCCCTCAGACGCCACTGCATCACTCACCGGCATGATTCTGTCATTGACATTACTAAATGGGCCCAGGAATACTTCAAGAAACCACTGTCAGTAAACACAGTCTGCCGTACCATCCACAGATGCCACCTAAAACTCTATCATGCAAAAAGGAAGCCATTGTTGAGCATGATCCAGAAGTGCCGCCGTGTTCTGTGGGCCAAGGCTCATTTAAAATGGACTGTAACAAAGTGGAAATGTGTCCTGAGGTCAGACGAATCCAAATTTAAAATTTTTGTTGGAAATCATGGGCATTGTGTCCTCCGGGCTAAACAAGAGAAAGACCACCTGTAATGCTGCATTCAGGAACCACACGCGAGTACCAAAATTCCAAAAATCGTAAGCATTTATTGCAAAATGGCTCCAAACCAGAAAACACAGGAATTGCCAAGCCAAAGTCAAAATATAAAAACAAAGTCAAATAACAGGCAGGGTTTGAAACCGGAGAAGCAGATGTGCAACGGTACTTAAAACAGTAATCCAAAAATCGTGGTCAAAATCCAGAGGGTAGGTCAGAATCCAAAAAGTAGCAAACTAGAAAACTAAACTAAACTAAAACCAAACTAAAGAACTAGAAGGGGCAATATCAAGGTCATACAAAAAATGCCGTAGTTAGGAGCAATAATCAAAAGGGATACGAGGCTCTCTGCACTAGTGAAAATTGATCAACGTTCTGACAGAGTAAAAGCTGCATTGAAGACCTTAAATAGACTAGAGGGAAGTCACATGGTATGCAGGGCCAGGTGATTTGGATAAGAACTAAGTACAAAGGGAAATACACATGGGGAGGTCCTCAACATTATAATAATAATTATTACAAAAATTCACATTGACAACCTGTGACAAAAAAGCGGCTCCGGTCAAAGAGTTCTACGCGCACTGATCAAGGAGTGCAGGGTAGCAATTAAGCACGTGTGAAAAATTTTGCAGAAGCACAGGGAGATACAGGGAAAGTAAAGCAATGGGCGGGGACTAGAACAGGGCGAGAGCTGAGATTGCGTAAGTAATAATCAGTAGCGCTGCAACTTTACAAATTAACCCAAGTGCTTGTTAGTTAGTAGTATGTACATGGGTTAGTTAGGTTAGTAAATACAATACAAAATATAAATGTTAGTATATTAGTAATCTAGGGAAGCAGGGCGAAAGAAGTAAATGAGAATTGAAGTAAGAATATGAAACCCCAGAAACCACTGAAATCACATCAAGCATGTGGGCACACAGACCGGGAGAACGGACTGCACCATACTGATCACAAGACAGGGGTGACAAAAGTGCAGTGAATACAGAAATGGCATAAACATAAAAACCAGGATGTATAATAAGCAAAATCAAAAAATAAAAGGCATGGCAAAACCAGAATAATGACACCACCCCTCCTGTTATCAGCATTCAGTTCAAAAGCCAACATGGGGATGCATTAGTGCATATGGTGTGGGACACTTGCATGTTTTAAAAAGCACCATGAATGCTGAAAGGTATATAAAGGTTTTAGAGCAACATATGTTTCCCTCTAGTCTAGATGACATCTATTCCAGGTCTTGTGTATTTCAGCAGGACAATGCAAAACCACATACTGCAGCTATTACAATAGCATGGCTTCATAGTAGAAGAGCCCTTGTGCTGAGCTGGCCTGCCTGCAGTCCTGATCTTTGACTGATTGAGAACATTTTGCACATAATTAAATGAAAAGTCCGTCAAAGGAGACCCAAAACTCTCCAGCAGCTGGAAGCCTGTACTAAACAAGAGTGGGATCAAATTCCAATGGATAAACTTAAGAAACTTGTCTTCTCAATGCCCAGATGCCTCCAGCCTGTGTTAAAAAGAAGAAGGGGTGCTACACCATGGTAAACAGGCCCCTGTCCCAACTTTTTTGAGACCTGTAGCAGCCATAAAAATTCAAATGAGCTCATTATCTGGATGAAATTGTAGAATTTCTCAGTTTCAACATTTGCTATGTTATTTCTGTTCTATTGTGAATAAAATACTGGTAGGTGTGATTTGAAAGTCATTGCATTTTGAATTTGTTCATGATTTACACTTTTTCCCAACTATTTCGGAATTGGGGTTGTATATTTCTCTTAATTCATAAATGAACAGTCATTAAAAATTGAAAAAAAAAATCACAACTTGTGTGATTTTGCTAACTTTTGAGGTCTAGTGCACAAGAATTATTACAGACAACTTCAAAGTGATCAGTCTCATTAGTAGAATGTTGTTGCCTGCTCATACACTAAATTTAATTGGCATAGACCCTTTGTGTAATAGTAAACATTGACCTAAACTGTGTAACGTGAGGTCTGATGTTCTTTAGGTGTCAGTCTTGGTTCTTTTGTGACCTTCTGAATGAGTTGTCAATGCACTTATGGAAAAATTTCGATGTGCCAGCTGTTCAAAGTTTTGTCCAATTGTAGAAAATGGCTCTCACCGTTGTTAGCTGTGGTCCCAGAAGTTTACAGGTGGTTTGTAACCCTTTGCAGACTAATGGATGTGAACAACTTTGTTTCACAGAGCTGGCATTAGTCATGCCTAGGTGGGTCCTGTGAAATAGAACCAAATTAAATTAGTTAAACTGGTTAATTTATTAACTAAGCAAATAGTTTTTCACGTAGGGCCAGGTAAGGTTCGGGTGGCTTTCTCCCTTTAATATTTAATAAATAAATACATTTTTAAATTAAACAATCATTTAAAAACTGCATTTTAGGCTAACGCGGGACATCATTGCCTAATATTTAATTAGTTTGATGACCTGAAATAAGCATGGAAAATTCTCAAAACAGAATAAATTAGGCGGGAGGCAATTTTTTTTTTTTTTTTTTTTTACTGCTCGGGTGTAGGCACAACTAGGTGCAGTGTTTCTGCTGATTTAGACCTCCTAAAACAAGCACTCTGAAATCTGGGCATTAAATCTACATCCAGCCCTTATTTTCCTCCCAATCTTTGTGGATTTGAAGAACATGGTCCTAAAATTTCAAAGTTTTGTAGAATCAGACATGCACATGTGGAGGACTGGGATAATATTCATCTATAAAGCACTGTAAGTGTAAATAATAACCCATTGTCTCAGCCCAAGGTGAAGAAATCTCAGTCATTATGGCTTGAGAGTGCCTCCTCTGGTTGATCAAGGGTGCACAATTTGTCTTCTCTAGCCATGTTTGTGGCATACTTCTCAAGATGGTGGCATCTTTCTTTTTGCATTCTTCCAGCTACAACACCAACCCAGCACCCTGACTGCCGATGAAATCACCCGCGTGTTGTCCCAGACGGACTTGGAGCGCATGTGGACGAACGACCTGCGGCCCATGCTGGTGACTCGTTACCCTAGCTCTTCTGGGAGCCTGTCGGTGCAGCAGGTCAGCCCCGTGATGACAAGAACACACTTACACACACACTGGTGCTCATTTTTTTAATGCACACATATTTGCTCTCTCTCTCACTGTATAACTGCTGCACTTAATTTCATACATGTGGCTTGGAGTTTATTTCTGTTTTCATGAAAAATACTCAAGAGTTTCATTCCATTTCATTTCATAGGCAATGATTATTTTGCTATAAAACATCAAGGGAGGTGGGACTGCTTGGGTAAGGCAAGAAAATCCTGACGTGTACCTTCCACACATTTACTCAGCCTGCTGAGTTCACAAATCGGTGCAACCTCCAGGCAAGGCTGGACTGGTAATCTGGCGTATCGGGCAATGCTCGGTGGCTCGACGCACATTTTGGGCCCATGCAATCATAGCTTATAAAATTGTAATAACATAGATAATTTTGAACGACTGTGCCGGCCTTTAAAATACGGAAAGCGGCCCATTGGGTCATGTTCTACACTGACACGGGGCTCTGAACCCTCCCTCCTCAGGAGAAAAAAAAGACACAATTGCATTTGACCCATTGGGAACCAGTGGACCACATCAAGGTGAACAAACAGCAGGATGATTTTTAGCAAATTCCAAGTGGAAGTTCATACAGAGAAAATCAATATATAGTTAATGAGTACTTATGCTATGCTACAAAGAGGGCGCCCCCTCTTTGATATTCTGCATTCAAATGTACAGGTGACACATGCATGATAAAGCACTTTTTATTCTTCTACTTCACTATTCCGGTTATCTTGCATCTTGGCCATTTTTCAGTATCTATTTATATATTTGTTTTATGATATAGGAATAACTGAAAAACCGTATTCTTGCAGGAAAAAAACATGCATAGGCTTAAGCCATGTACAATTAATTTAATGTTGTTGTTTTCATCCTAAAAGAGGACAGGCTAGCAGGGAAATGAGTTTGACCAATGGCCTTGCTTGTCCCCAGTTGCAATAACAGTTTAAAAATGCGTTTCAACGTCAACTAGATCAGACAAAACTGTCGGAAAGCAGTGGAGAGGCAGAAAAGCTTCAAGAATAAAGTCAAGACATTGGAACCTCAGGCTTTCAAACGCTAAAAAAAAAAATAAAAGATATGGTCGCAGCCTACCATAAAATTTATGGTATAGACGTGACGTACCATATAATTTATGGTCATTGTGCGACCATAAAAATAATGGTCGGATTGACCATAAAAAATGATGGTCATTGCTCGGCCATAAAATCTATGGTCACAGTTCAGCCATAATCACTGTGGACTTAGCTACCTAAAAGTTGTCTTAGTTGACCAGATATGATTCACTAGCATTTCTTCTTCTTCTGAAATTGCGGCAGGCTGTATGCCGCATGGCAAAATGCTGCCCTCCACAGTTCATTACAAGACACTATTCAAATCTTTTCACCATTCGCTCTCACACTCATACCTATGGGCAATTTAGAGTCTCTAATTAACCTAACATGCATGTCTTTGGACTGTGGGGGAAACCAGAGTACCCGTAGAAAACGGGGAGAACATGCAAACTGCACACTAAAAGGCCCCAGGCCAGAATTGAACCCACAACCTTCTTGCTGTGAGCCAACAGTGCTAACCACTGTCACTGTGCCGTCCAACAATCATTTCTGTGTTTGAACATGGTCGCCCATGTTTGATCACAAATGTTTTACCACCATTTTCATGGTTGCATTCCAAGTAACCATAATTTTTATGGTCACCCATGGTCGATCAGAAATTTATGACCATCTTTTTTATGGTCACGTTTAATGTAACCATATTTTTTTAGGGTCAGGCCGACCATATGTGTTGGACAGTGTAGCAAGCAGTTCTCATTTGGAGGGGCACAAGGAAAGCGGTATGACTGACATTAAATTAATAGGCTATCGCAAGTATGTATTCAGATAAAATGTGCCTGAGCTAACAAAAGGCCCCCACTGATGAACCAGCTGTTAATAACCTGCTATTTGATGCACAATGGTTTGTTATTTTACGGTGGCACATAAAATTTGTCCTGGAATGGAGCAAGGAAGACTTTCAAATTTTCTGATTTAAAACCCTGTCTTGACGTTCAGAATGACCTGCCAGTAAACTGGTAACCAGGGAGTACTGCGGTTCTGAAGCTAGTGAGCTATTCTATGCCCTGTTCAGTCTGTAAAACCCTAGTCACACTAGATGCAGAATGAATGCTGTCAGAATGAAAATTCTTTGTATAATTCTGGATATTCAAAGTGCGTTCTAAAAATTCTGACTGCATTCTGAGTGCATTCCAAATATTCGGGCCCATTCTTGAGGCTGGCCCGAATGTGTTGCTCATGCTCAAAACTTTCCAGGTGCATTCGAAGCGGAGAAAAATCGAACGGCATTCAAAGTGTATTCTAACTGCACTCTGACTGCATTATAAATATTCTTATGGCATTCCAACATCATTCAAAACATTCTGATTGCATTTGAGGAAGAATTGAAACGGCAAGCCACGTCAAATCCTGCCAGAATGTCCTGAATGCACGTCGAATGCATCTCGGCTGCAGCAGGAATCTATTTTGATATGAAAACAATTCAGCTGGAATGCACTTTGAATGCTGTTGGAATCTTTCGATTGCCGCTGGAATCAGTGGTGGCTGGTGAACTGGCAATAGGGGAGGCTGAAACCCATCCCTTAAAAATAATGATTGGTCATGACCTGTTTTCAATCATTCATTTAAATTACCATTAAAGAAACCCCGAAAACTGTCAACATTATCAGGTGTGGCTATTTTTCATGAATAAAGCATACCTGTTAACTCCCGCATTCGGCGTCAGTTTTAGTGGCATATTTACGTCCCCCTGCTGGAGTCAGCAATTACTCAATCAATGCATATGGGACACTCGTGTTACATTCTAAGTACATTCTGAGTATTCAAGCCGCATTCTGTTTGAATTCTTAGACGTTCCAACCATATTCGGCGGCCAATCTGGGAGCGTTCAGACTGCATTTGAGGTGAATTCGTACAGCATTCGAGGCACCTTCCGACCAGACTTCGGGTGGTGTTCAGGCAGCAATTGAACCACGCTCGTACGACATTAGAAGTTCTAACAGCACACTAAATATTCCTACTGCATTCCAACTACATTCAAGCTGCATTCGAGAGCTAATACACCCAGAATGTGCAAGAATCATTTGAGGCAGGTTTGAAGCGCATTCTAAGTATTCAAACGGCATTCTTTCAAAGATGTAAGAATTTTGGTCAGTTTGAAATTCCCGCCTGAATGTTGCGTGAATTCTTCATTCTGGCTGGTTCTGCTTGATTCCTGCTCATTTTGAATAAGTGTGACGGGGGCATAAGATAGGTAACATTATTTAAAACGGTTACATATGAATCAATCCAAATAGTGCAATGGTCTTATTGGAGAATGATAAATGACCCCAAAGTCACATTTTTTTCACATTCATTCATGTAAAATATTATTAATAACAGTATTATTATTATTAATAATAATAATAAAAAAATAATAATAAATTGTTTGTCGTGGTGGTGCAGCGATTTGCGCTGCCACCACACAGCAAGAAGGTTGTGGGTTCAATTCCAGCCTGGGGCCTTTCCATGTGGAGTTTCAGGACAGGTAGGCTACGACTGAGCTTAATTTTAACTTTTGGTAGCAGCAAAGTGTGCGTGTATGGCGGGCAGTCATGTCACGATCAGGGCCTCGTTTTCCATTAAAGATCGATTGAAGGGCTCTATGAGGGTTTGCTACAAGCGAGCTTATGAGAGTTCCTCATTTTTAACAGGCGTTTCCTGAAGATCTTACACGGGAACGCGCGCACGAAAATTAAGTACTTCGTAACTTTGCTTTGCACTGCTGTCCATTTCAATGGTGCTGAAATGTTTAATTTATTGATTATAGGCCACAGCCACCAATTTAAATGTAGGCCTGTGTAAGCTATGTCATGAAGTCAAAAAAGAAATTAAACAATAATAAAATAGTAAAGAATAAATTAACCATATAGACCCTGGAAACAGAGTAGGCTATTCATAGTAAAGTAGCTAATGGTGACGTGCCATGGCTGCTCGGCTGAAAGTAGCCTTCACACGAGGAAAAAAAAAAATCCTTGCAAGTGACAGTCTTGACCTGTTTCCAATCATCCTTCTTACAAAAACTTAACCAATTATGAAAGTGATCTATTGGCAGTTAAATGCGCAGCTTGCATCTGAATTCAATGCTGCAGCCAGGGCCGTTAAATAGGGGGTAAAGGTGATGACAATTATAAGGGCCCACAGCCCATTGGGGCCCACAAAACCCACAGTAACCGCCATGACTAAATTATTATGCATAGACCTAACTGCTATTCATACTGTTGCACCAGAGTTTATCACAAAGCCACAGAGGCATGCAAATTTCATCAACCCCTTCCTTAAAAAATGGTTCGGTCCATGCTTCGTGCTCCTCATGGAAAATTGTCTGTGCGTTTTTTGCTTGCAAGGTTCGCAAACTACGGCAGTCAATAGTACGCGCAGCCCACACACACGAATCTGGACGCCAAAAAAGCATAGAGAGAGAGAGAGGCCAGCAAAGCAGGGGCCCAGAAAATTACAAAATTCTTTTCAAAGAAAGGTGGGAGTATTAAACTAGCGTGCTATGTTAGCAGTTTAGGCTGGCTGTTCAGCTGCTAACGTGACGTTAATGTAACATGCGGTTAGCTGAGTAAATAATCGCCTGACAAAAATGACATTATTCTGTTTTTGATCGGTATCCTCTACAGAAAAGATGGGTATGGTCATCAGTCGCCACTCATTATAGTATACCGTCAAAAAATCCGGTAGCAGCAGGACTCGTTCCTCCATTCTTATTATGAGTGGTTACTGCATACTTGGCTCTCGTGACTGCACAGCCTAGGTTTGGATAGCGACCTACATGCAGTCTGTTTGGTAACCTTGGGTGTAATTTGAACAATCTCTCGAAAAGGCTGACATTTTACTATCTTACAAAAGTGTTCACTAAAACTAAACTGCTACTTCATTCTGTTGTCATAAATCTTGTTAATGCGGGGGGTAATTTTACAGAGCTTGCCCTCCGCATACAATATCAAAGTGAAGCTGTGTGCTTAGAGCTATGGTACTGAGAGAGAGGCCCATCTAAATTAGGTTTATTCATAGACTAGGTATGTCAGTTCTTCATTAGTTGGTCCATAAAATATAATTTAAAATGTTTACCAAAGCAATATGAAATGGAATAATTAAACCTTTTTGTACTGCCACTCCAGAATCAGCTGTGGCCACTTCATCTGAACCTGACCCAGCAGTAGATCCTCACCACCAGCAGTCTGAAGATGTTTTTAATGTGAGTGAGTGAGTGTGGCAGAAACTGGTTGGCTGTTTAGATTTATTAGTGAACTGTTGTACCAATGGCAACTACTTACATTCAGGCCAGATTCTCAGCCATTTGAATGATATCGTTAAATGGCAAAATTGGCTGGATTCAGGGCCGGCGCCAGACGGCTAAATTTGGGGTAAAATATCCTACCCTTTATTGACTACAATTAGTCCTGGCTAATTCTAGATGGTTTTCCTTATAAACATGTTTTCCAATTCAAGATTAACTAAGTGGCAATTGAAGACACGGCTTCTCTCCCCCATGCGGTCTAACAGCGACAAAATAATGGGCTACAGTCAGTACAGAAAAATAATTTAATTATAAATAAGTCTATGCACTGGCACAGAGCAACGGTAATTTTTTCCCAGCGAGAGCAGCATTTCAGAACTCCCTTGCGAAAGAAGGTAATTTCGGCGACAAGTGCGCACACCTGTTTTTGCTGCACGGTCACGCAACTTGCTGTCAAAAATAGACACCTGTCCGATTGGAAAATGTAAACGAACGAAACCATGGACTTTTCACCAGAATTACCTGAAGATTTCTGAAATGCCGCTCTCGCAGGAAAAAAAAGTTACGTCGCTGAGTGCCAGTGCATAGACCAAATTATAATTATTTTTCTGAACTGAATGTAGCCCATTTGTCGCTGTTAGATCGCATAGGGGGAGAGAAGCTGTGTCTTCAATTGCCACTTGATTATTTTTAAATTGGAAAGCGTGTTAATAAAGGAGAACTATTAAGAACAAGCCAGGACTAATTGTTGCCAATAAAGGGATGGATTTTTGCCTAGGCAATCGTATAGGCAAGGGCCGGCCCTGGCTGGATTTATTTATAAGTCTACATAAGTCACTATGCATCCTTGTTGACAGAGCCAGGTCCATCTCGCCAAAGCAAGGCTACTTCAGATAGTGAAGGGAATAGTGAATCAGATCATAGCTGTAGGCTACAGCAACAACAACCCAAGAGAGGTTTAATAGCCTTGCCAGACTTTCAATTCAAAGTCATTTAAGCAGACAGGTGGACTTCAAAGCCCTTAAGCTGTGAACAAACAAAATAACTCAAGCTCAAGTTGAGATAAGGGAAGACTTGAAATGATAGTTTTTGATATTTATTTTTCGAGAAAGTATTTCATTGTGTTGTCAATACTACTTGCAAGAAATTCAAATAGTTAAGTTATATAGCTACCTTTGTGATTTCACTTTAAAAGTTCCACCTTGTGTCTTTAGCCAGTATACTTTGAGTTATTGTCTGTTGCACGAGTGCTCAATGTTTTGCAATAGAATACCCAGTACCCATTTGCTGAGTGGTTAATTGAACATTTATTTCTGATCAGACTAAGGGCTCTAATTTCCTGGCGCAGCGCAGGTGGCGTAGCGAAGCGCAGCCTGCGCAGTGGTAATTTCGTAGGGCGCAGCCCGCGTAGTGGTAATTTCGTGAGGCGCGCAGCCTTCGGTAGACCAAGGTGCACCGAGATGGGTGTGGCGGCGTAGTAGGGGGAGGTGTCACATATTCATCAAGACGCAGTGACAATTTCGTAGAAAATGTCTCCGCTGAAGTTGCGCAGAGAACTCGCCAACTCCAACCTGGTTTAATTTCCGTGCAGTGGTAATTTGGCTGACCGGCGCAGAGAGCGCACACGTCACCGAAATCTCACAGGCAGGTTTACAGAATGTCAGGCACATTTCAATGCAAGAAATAATTACAGGAAGCACGATTTAATGTAACTATCTGAATAAGGACATAAATTATTGTATCTATATCGATTGTCCTGATGTCAGATTAAAGGCGGTTGCCACGCGTAATGGAAACTTGACCGGGCTTAATCAACGCAGCTGAATCTGTGATGCAAACTAACGACTTCACATCTTTCTCAGCCAACCACAAACTATATATATATATATATATATATATATATATATCGAATGTTTGCGTTCTATGCTCATTAAAGCCGCTTGCACACTGGACGCGAAACGAATTTTTCGCCCGACTGATTACAGACAAAGTCAATGCAAAGACGCGATAGTTGGACAGGGTTTTAATATTGCTCCGTGTCCGAAAGTCATAAAAGTTCAAATTTTTCCGAGTATTCCAGGAATTATTAGACGTGGAAACTTGGCCATTTTTGTGTTCGACCTTCACAGAATGCAAATTGATAGCTATCGACTTTTCTTGGTCTTTTTTTGCCTATTCTTCTGTTTTCTTCCATTGAAGATAGCCAGCAGTCTTTATTCGGTCTTTCTTTTGAAAATTAGTCAGATGGACCGAACAGATTCACGCTTTATTTCCACAGCTGAGATAAAACAGTGCGTGAGCAAATCAATTCCATGACCATTGACAGTGTGAAGAAATTATCGCATGCACGATTAAGACTGTCCGACACGAAATGCAAAATACTCCATGTCCACCAGCCAGCAAAAAGTAAAAGTATTGAAATGAGAACAGATTTCTAACGGGATATCCAACAAAGATGACCCGCTAAATAATAAATCCCAGTGTTCATTGGATGTTCTGTTGTTAAAATGTTTCTTTTTATTCTTTATTTTGGTATCAATCTGTTCTAATCGTCCTCTTTTTTTTTTTTTTTTTAGCTGTCAGACACGGAGGTACATTGTCCCATGCCAGTGTCGACTCGCTTTACTGAGCAGAGCTTAAACAGAAACATTGATTGAAATTCTCGGTACTCATCTTAAAGAACTGAGCCCTCTTATCAAAAAATTCACGTTTAATATCGACAAGAGTCAGCAGATTTGAAGAAATTAAAAACAATAATAGACTGTCGGACACGGAGATTCATTAAAACCCTGTCAGACTTTCGGGCACAAGACGCAATCTGTCGAGCGAAAAATTCGTTTTGCGTCCAGTGTGCAAGCGGCTTAATACCAGGCTACTATTATTGTCTCTTCGGTTTTATCGTCTTCACTAGGGAAAATGAATACAGCCTGATTGCTATGATCTCGTACTGAGTTAAGATTGCATATTGAAAATAAATGTGTCACGTATCTTGCATTGTTGTCCATGCATGTTAATCCCAAAATTTAAAGCAGCAACAGTTTGTAATTCATGGGAACACGCTATCCATCGTTTCTCTTGCCAGTGAGCAAGATTTGACTCGGCTGTGTCGCCTTCTTTGCCAACTTGCGCTGGAAGGAGGGGCAGAGGCGGGACAGAGGAGTTCTTGCGCCGCGCCTACGCCTGGTCTACGAAATTGGAGCCCTAAGTGTCATAATATGGTTTCTGGTAGTCTCTTTTGTGAATACGTGCCACATCTAAAAATTCAGAATTTGCATAATAATACTCTTGACTCCGTGTTGAGTGGTTAATCCTAAAAAAAAAGGGAAAAATTTGGTGTATTGCATCTAGCACTGTCAAGAACACTGAGAAACAGAAAAATCAATAAAAGCCATTGTCGTAAACAAAATGGCAATGAAATGTTGGGGGCGAGGGCCCACACTGATATTCTTTCAGGGGGCCCAGAATTCCTCGCAACTGCTCTGGCTGTGACTGGTAAATAGTTCAGCTCTGGCAAAATAAAAAAGTTTCATGCACTTTATGAAAAATATAAACAACTCTCATAACCACCCCATTTGCTTCTGTGCTTCATGATTATTCAAACTGTAACAGAAAACACGCAGATTCGCGTCAAGAATTCACATTTCAATAACATCGATTGAAATGCAACTTGGCCTCGATATAATTTATTTTTCACCTTACCTTTACGAGGATAACTGGCCACTTTTGATGATGTTGAATTATGTTTTCCGAGTTCATGTAATTTTAAGTTAAGTCAATGATTGTTAACATGTCAAAACCGGTTATTTATTTAGAGGTAGGCTATGTTTCCTCACTCTCCCCAGCTGACCGGTTGCCAGTGGGCTTTGATTTGTTCGTTGCCCTTAAGTGGAAAATAAGAACCAAATCTTGCATGGTCCTTCTCATATTTCTTGAAGCACTGGCGACACGTTCCATTATTGTCACTCTGTAATCAAATTATCACACTTTGTAAATAAAGGTATCCACTGAGAATCGGAAATTCGGCGAAACTGAGAAAACATTCTAAATAACTATAAATACAAAACAATGGTTGGCTCTTTGTCTGGATAAAATAGGCATAATGTTGGATGAAATGGAGGCAAACAAAGTCACTTTATTCATCAGTATGAAAGGTAGCCTTACTCATGAAAATGAAGCCATCGTTTGGGAAGTCAACGCAAAGAAGAATGTGAAACGTTACGATCAAGAGACAGCGAAAGCCATGTTCGCTGGCGTTTCCTAGGGGACCTTGGCTATTCATTACAGCCGTAATCTCTTTACCTCGGTGGCAAATCCCACAACTACTCGTGAGTTGGGGAGATAATGGTATAAAGGCCTAACTGGTTTGTTTGTATTATTTTCGGCATTCTTATCAGCTAAATATTCAACTGTCTTTTTCAAAGTCGTTTTCTTACTGAGAATCCTTGCGCCACTATGCCCAAGCACTAAAACGAGCAGCAGTGCAAACGATAAATCAGGGTGCATGACATATTTTCTTGACTCACTCTTAATATCAGCAAAGAGGTAGCAGGAAATACGACATTGATGAGGTGTAGTGGCCAGGGCGGAGCACTCTCCCATGGGAGACCCGGATTCCCCGCGTTGGCATTATTCTTGTTTAAAGAATAAAGTCGTTTGTTCTTTTTACTTTTCGCCATTTTTTTTAACCTTATCTTTGTATTAATAATTTTGTTTATTTTCTTGTTGTTTCTTTTTTAAATAAATCTGCTCCAGTGTACTTGATTAGAATAAACTTTGGCACAGATAATGGCTGTCTGGCTGTGTGTGAATGTTTGGTGGTGGTCGGAGGCGCCGTAGGCGTATACTGGCAGCCACGCTTCTGTCAGTCTGCCCCAGGGCAGCTGTGGGTACAAAAACGTAGTTTACCACCATCAGAGCGTGAATGTGTGAGTGAATGAATAATGTATCCATTGTGAAGCGTCTTTGAGTGTCCAGAAAAGCGCTATATAAAACTGATGCATTAATTAATATATAATTAGATTCTTAACACTAATTTCTTTGGAGGTTTCGGGCTGTGTTCCATCTTCACTTACTCTGGCTCAGTGACACGTATACTGAATTTAACACCATGACAGAAATCCCCAAGGTGTTTCCTTAATTATGATACCAGGATTATTCAAATGGACCAAGTAGTTGTAGAAATATGCTCATTTTCGAGCCAGAGGCTCAGGGCTTAAGAGGATAAAGAGATGTTTTACGCCAGCACTCAAACTGCCCCCATTTTACGTTCAGTAGCTGCCACTGCTTAAAGTTTTACCGAAAGATTTTGATGATTAGAAACAGGTGTGTAACTACACCCTTCCCTTGTGCTTTTCCAAATACCTCTACTCAAGCCAGTCTATTGTGGTTGTATTTCCCCAGCAAATCCGAGGCATGCTGAGAAACCTAACCGCTGGCTGGGAGTTGGAGGAGGACCGATTCCAATCCTACACCCCCTACGGCCCCTTGACCTTTACCAACATCATTGCAACCCTCAACCCCTCCGCTGTACGTCGTTTGGTGCTGGCCTGCCACTATGACTCCAAGTACTACGCACCGCAGTGGCATGGGCAGGAGTTTGTGGCCGCCACTGACTCCGCTGTGCCCTGTGCCATGATAATGGAGCTGGTACGCTCGCTGGACCAGGACCTCAAGATCCTCAAGGTGTGCAGAACAAGTACATCACTTCTCTCTCATCTTATTCCAGTAACTCTTCTACTGTTAAGGATACATCATCTCTCCCACATCTTATAGCAGTAACACCTCTACTGTTAAACATAATAGTGTGTAGCTTCCAGACCTGAAAGCACAACTTGGTAATTCAATTTTTTTGAGGGGAGGGGGTGTGAGGGATAAAAAATACACTGCCTGTCCAAAAAAAAGTTGCACATTATAATAGTTTGTTGGGCCACCATTAGCTTTGATCATGTTGCACATTCTTTGTGAAATTGTTTTGACAATCTTATACAGTGTTACAACGTTTAGTTCTGACCAGATTTGCATTCATTTTTGGCCGAGATATTGTATTGACAATGGCGAGTCCAAGAACTCCACTAAGCCTTGTCCAGCACATCCCAAAGACGTTCAGTTGGTTAAGGTTAGGACACTGGGGTGACCAGCTTATGCGTGAAAATGATTCCTCATGCTCGATGAACCACTCTTTCACAATCAGAGCCCAATGAATTTTGGATTTGTCATCTGGGAATATCCCTGTGCCATCAGGGATTTAAAAGTCCATTGTTGGGTTACTGGTCATATATTCAGGTAGTCGACTTGAAGGCATTTCATTACTGCCAAACATTGCTGAGCCTTGACCTAGCCAATTGAAGTAACCCCAAGTCATGATGCTGCCTTCAGAGGCTTGTACAGTGGGCACCATGCATGACGGGTGCATTGCATCATGGGCTTCCTTTCTTACCGTGACATGCCCATCACTCTGGATTAGGGTAAATCTGGACTAATTAGACCACATGACCTTTTTCCATTGCTCCAAAGTCCAATCTTTATGCTCTCTAGCAAATTCAGGTATGTTGTGGTTTTTTTCCCAATAAGCCTCACTAACAAGTAGCTTTCTTGTGGCCATGCAACCGTTTAGTCCCAGTCCTCCAAGTTCTTGTTGCATCGTGCATGTGGAAATATTCTTACCTCGATAATTAAACATAGCCATGAGTTTTTCTGAGAATTTCATAAGATGAGACTTCACCAAGCATTTTCGTAATCTCCAATAAGGATCAGTCATTTTTCTCGAACCCATTTCTTCCGCAAAGTTGACAGTTCATCTCTATCTGTAAGGGTTTTCCCTTGCAGTCCCTCCCCTGCCGCATTCCTCACCTCCACTTCAACGAGCTACAGGTGTGGCTCGTTGAGGTGGAGGTGAGGGCGGGTTATTTAAGGGTTGGCTGTGCTAGTATGCATTGCAACAGCATTCTTAATTTTAGCATTAATTAGGGCCCGAGCACCGACCGGTGCACCGAAGGTGCGAGGAACCTATTGTTTTTGATGGGATTTTTATTCTTCTTCTTCTTCTTTTTATTCTGCTACAAGAACGCATTTTTGAGGGCTTTGCCATGCACGAAAACTCACAAAAATTTGCCCACACGTCAGTCGTGGTGAAAATTGCAAAGTATTATTATTTTTGTGCTTGGTCATGCCCCGGTGGCTCTATAGCGCCACCAAACACACGGCCATTTTGGAACGCACTTGCTCGGATTCTCACGAAATTTGATAGGGTCATAGAAGTCATCTTATACTTTTTTTTCAATTTTTTTGAAATTTTTTTGCCACACAGGAAGTGAGCTATGAGCCATTTCCTGCGTTTTTTCAGATTTTACGAACGCATTTTTGAGGGCCTTATAATACTCGAAAAGACACCAAACTTCACTCATAGACTTAACATATTAAGTTCCTTGATTAGATATCTCATTTGGCACTATGTGTGACATGGTGGCTCTATAGCGCCCCCTAATACATAATTGCATATTTGAGGGCATCAACATGCTTGAAAACTCACAAAACTTTGCCAACACATTAAGCTGGTCATACTATTTACTAGAATATAGGGTTCACAGATAGATGTGGCTAAATTGCATTACAGCGCCACCTAGAAAATTTCAATGAAGCAGCCCTCGCAGCCAGTTTAACCTACATGTACAAAATTCGATGGACATGTGTACTAGGCCAAGACCTAAAAAAAAGTCTCTTGGTGCCATGACCTACACTCAACAGGAAGTCCGTCATTTTTAATTGAATTTGCAAATTTTTTTAATTTTTTGCCATTCACAGGCATCGTACTTTAACGAACTCCTCCTAGAGATTTTATCCGATCAACGTAAAATTTCGCATATGACATCTTAAGACCTTGGCAATGTTAAATTGCGAAGCTTTTTTTGATTCATCGAACTTTGTATATGTGGCGTCGCGGCGAATTTTGATGTTCCGCCATGAAACAGGAAGTTGGTTTTACGCACACAAGCTTTGTGAGAGTTGCGCGAAACTTCACAGGCTTGATAATAGTCTACTTTCAAGTATACCCACATGTTGATATTGGATTGGGTGTGGTCAGGTGGCTCCACAGCGCCCTCTTGACACGGCCATGTTGAGATAAAAGTGCTTTAATGTTCATGAAATTTGGTGTGGTCATTGCGTTTGTCATGTCGAGTGATGGTAATTTTTTTGAAATTTTTTGGCTAAACAGGAAGTGAGCTATGAGCCATTTCCTGCGTTTTTCCAAATTTTAGAAACACATGTTTGGAAGCCTTAGAATACTCAAAATCTTGTAAAAAGTTGCACAAATTATAGTTGTCTTATTGTCTTCAATTTTATACATCAATTTACACTAAATTTGGCACAATGGCTCTTTAGCGCCCCCAATCAGATATTTAAAAGAATTGCCCTTTTGAGGGTCTCAGCATGTTCGAAAACTCACAAAATTTTGTAAATATATGAAAACCATCATTCGTATTACTCTGACAAAAAACTTACAAATCGACATGGCAAAAATGGCATTATAGCGCCCCCTGGAAAATTTCAAATAAGCAGCCCTCGCAGCCCGGTAAACCCACATGTATGAAATTCGGTAGACATGTGGAATATGCCGAGACCTACAAAAAAGTATACTGGTGCCATGACCTAGACTCAACAGGAAGGCTGCCATTTTTTTTTTTTTTTTTTCTTCTTTAAATTTGGCAGAAGGCTGCCATTTTTAATTGAAATTGCAACTTTTTTTTTTTTTTTTGCCATTCACAGGTGTCGTACTTTAACGAACTCCTCCTAGAGATTTTATCCGATCAACTTAAAATTTGGCATATAATATCTAAAAACCTTGCTGACGTTAAATTGCGAAGCTTTTTTGATTTCATCGAACGATGCATCCGTGGCGTCATGGCGAATTTTGATGTCCTGCCATGAAACAGGAAGTTGCTTTCAATTCCACATACTTTGTGGGATTTGCCTGAAACTTTCCAAGCTTGATAAAATTGTCCGCCCAAGTATAGATATATGCTTATTTTATATCGAGAGGTGCCAGGTGGCTCCACAGCGCCCTCTAGATATGGCCATGTTCAGATAAAAGTGCTTGAAAGTTCATGAAATTTGATATGATCAGTGCATTAGTCATTCTCCGCAATTGTTAATTTTTTGAAATTTTTTTGCCAAACAGGAAGTGAGCTATGAGCTATTTCCTGCGTTTTTCCAAATTTTACGAACACACGTTTTAAGGCCTTAGAATGCTCCAAAACTTGCAAAACCATCCAAAAATTAGAACTGTTTTATTCTCTTCAATACATCCATCAATTGGCACTAAATGGGGCATAATGGCTCTATAGCGCCCCCAATAATAATTATAAAAGAATTGCGCTTTTGAAAGTCTAAACATGCTGGAAAATTTACAAAAATCAAAACACTCATGGAGCCCCGTATTACGATTACTGTGTTGTAGATTTTGTGCACAGGCAAGTCAAAATGGTATCATAGCGCCCTCCAGAAAATTTTTGCACTCCCATCAGGAAACCACATTGTACGCGGTCGAGCTGTGTCCAATGGCTCTGAATGGACACCTGCAGCCATCAAGATCTTGCTGCCACCCCAATGTGCACAGGGGGGGCGAGGGCCCTTTCAACGCTGCTTGCAGCTTTAATTTTATCTTGTTGTGCCACTGCTCCCCTGATTTGTTTGTAGTGTTGTTTATTATGTTTTACTAGTTCATTAAAAATCTTTATATTTTTACTTAGCCTGTGTGTGTGGGTCCCCTCCCCAGCTGTTGGGCCCATGATCCCAGTGCCCGCCGGATTGTATGTTGAATCCCGTGAGACTAAAACACAACAGGATGCTGCTGCAATGCATACTATCACAGCAAACCCTTAAATAACCCGCCCTCACCTCCACCTCAACGAGCCTCACCTGTAGCTCGTTGAAGTGGAGGTGAGGAATGCGGCAGGGGAGGGACAGCAAGGGACATGCATACATGCTGTATAAAGCCTTTATGAGCAACACTTCATCTAAAGTGTGACCCCGAATTTAAATCAACGATATTCAAAATGCAAACCTGCGCAAATAGCTTGAGCTGCATGCTTTTTATAGCCTATTTCACTGCCGCGTGTCACTTTTTTTCACTCAATACCAAAAGTAATTTTGAATAACGTTGATTTAAATGAAGCAAATACGCATCCAAATGAATGATTGTCATCTTACCTAATCGGGGTGAACAAGCAACAGCTGTTACGTGTGGAGTGCTCTCAGAGTGAACCTTTTGTTAATCATGAAAATGACTGAGAACAGGTCAAGACTAATAATTGTTTAAAACAAATGTTTTGTCCACCCCAATTCTCAGTTCTACTTAATTTACCTCATGATTTCATCGCTGTTAGATCGCATATGGAGAGAAACTGTGTCTTCAGTTGCCAATTACAATAATTGGAAAACGCGCCAATAAAAGAAAATGATTGAGAACTAGCCAGGACTATTTTAATTGTCATAAAGGGACACGTCTTTGCCCCCCCAATTCCCTGTTCTAGCGCCGAGCCAGGAAACTTCCCCGGTAACAATGTATTGATCGGCTCATTTCTTATCCAATTCCCGAGTGTTTAAACGTTCCATAGTAAGTGAAACACATTGATTGGACAAACAAAGAGCATACAAGCCTATGCGTATCAGCAAACTCGGTTGTATCCTGTTTACGTTGTGCACATTGCGCGGCTGAAATAGACACGATTTATAGAAAAAAAAAAATTTGCAAAACTGGCCTTGAAGTGTTCAGTTACATTTACGGGATTTAAATGAGGTAAGGACATGGTCAATGGGAATTATTTCAAGTGAAACAGTACCGGAGGGTTCCTTCCACTGGACACATCGGTCTCTAGAAATGAAAAAGGTTAGGCTGCCTCTTTTGCTTTTTGTTTTGGAATGTATACTGTATTCAACAAAGTCGAATACGGAGGTTTTTTTCCTGTTTAAAACGTGAACTGCCCATGCATTTGGATGGACCCACTGGTACGTTCATTGCACTGTTCTGTTGAATCCAGGGAGGCATATAGCGTTTGATCTTCCCTGAAAGTGGGATGTCTATTCTGTTAAAATAAGGTATATTTTCAGAATTCAGATATTACTGAGTTATTGAGTTGTACTTGTTCCTTATAAGTATGTGAGCTTAGATGTGGGAACTGGCAATCCATTGCAGGGTTAATGATCTGACTGTTTAGTCAGCAGTTTATTTAATGATTATGTGTGCTGGCTTGGGGGACTTTGGAGAGGTTACTGGTGACCACTAATGTTCAACTGCACTAATATTGATAAATTCATGCTAAACTCAACCAGAAAATCATTAGTTCATATTAAATTTAATGCCTCAAAACTTTATTTCTGTTAAATACATGATTATTTTATGATTTGACTGTTTACCATTTTGAGGGATCTCAGACTTTGGGGAGCCACTTGGATAGCTGTATAATTTGGCTAATAGCATGTAGGTAATCTAGAATGTAATGTTGAAGATGAATTCTACTTGTGGTCAAGGAGTTTATGATCCCAGAAATGTATAGATTTAAGCCCCAGCAGTTTTTCAATTCTCAGTTTAATTTTAATTTTATTTTTTTTTGCAATTTCAATGGTGAATTCTCATGAAGATTTTTTATATTTGCAGCCCATTTTCTCTACCAAAATCATAAAAATAAACTGAAATACGATGTAATTCTAAATCCTGTTAGTGTCTTTTCTGAGTTGAGCCACACTTTTCCTCTTTATGAAGCTTAAATCTTGAATTACAAAGCATTGGGTAACCCATAAATACCCAAATTTGGCTTCTACGCAAAGGGGTTAAATTTGGTACGATGGTGAGAGAGTCTATGGATGAGTTTTTGGTGCTGATTCTGGATACATCCAGGGAAGAGGAAAAAAGATTGATTATGGGTTTTGCTGCCACCTGGTAGTAAAATGTGGCGGAGGTACTTGCGAACTCTGAATGTAGCTTGTTTTTTAATGTGATACCCTCTGTGTAAGCCGACCCCCTGCTTCTAGGACCAAAATTTAGGGCTAAATTTTCAGGTTCTACGCCGGAAATTATGTTAAGACAGGTCTCCAGGTGGCTCCTCAACACTAACAGCCCTCAAAATGGTGCACTGTCAAATCATGAATTAATCATATTTTTAACACAAATCAACCTTTGGCTCATGAAATTCAATATGAATTAATGATTATCTGGCTGAATTTAGCATGAGATTATCAATATAGGCACAGCTGGACATTAATTACCAGTAACCTCTCCAAACCCAAAACATGCCTACTCTCCATGATAAAGTTCAGAGCTTCATCCATTTTTTGACAGAGCTGCATCATCAAGACATGTACTCATTTACGGTCAGAACGTTCACTCAAACGGAAAGCTTGCCATTTACAATTCCCATCATCCAAGCGAAACGAAAGCTAGTAACGATGCTTTTCAGACTGTGTAAGGAGCAAGTATAACTCACAATACAGTAATAGCAGTTTTCATTTTTTTTCCCTTTGTAGTATTCAGCTCCACCCGTCCGTCCTGTCCCGTTTGTTGTGAACGCGATATCTCAAGAACGGTTTGACCGATTTCATTCATCTTTGGCTTCAATCTGTATTTGTGTGATTCACCAACCCCAGTTGATTTCCGTGACCTGGCGGGGGACATGGCCACGTTTAGTGGCAACAATTTTTTTTTTGGGGGGGATTCATTTGATAGTTCTACTGTGGAGAGTGACAGGAAAGTTGGGAGGAGAATGGGGAAGACGAGCAGCAAATGACCTGAACTGGAATCAAACCCGGGTCACCGCCTTTATGGTGCATGTGTTTATACCGATGTGCCACCGGGGCACCCCAGCTGTTCGTATTTTTATCAATTCTAAAACAGATCGCCACATTAAGCATAATAACAGAGCAATGCAGTATCGACTCTTGTTAACCAATGTGTCAACTGTGATCATGGTGGTAAACTGAAAATAAGACAGAGCTGGCTATTTAGCTAGCTGGCTAGAAGTAAAATGGAGCTGCACCATACAAAGACATTTCAACTCACCCTTCAAGCGAAAAAACTCTCCATCACTGAATTTCTCCTCCTAATAATCAGTCCTGTTCGCCCTCCAGTCTGTTTTTTCAGCATAACTGCCATTTTCCATCTCAGTCACATTTTCATCCTGCAAATACATGCTCAACACTTCAGGGTCAGTTCTGGAAGTCTTTTTTTTCATGCAATCATGTCTTTCTCGGCTGCGCAAAGTTGAGGGAATACAACCTAACTCATACACAAATCAGAGATGGGGACTCGAGTCACTGTGACTTGAACTCAAGTCGCTGTTTTGATGACTTGTGACTTGATGTGACAAAAAATTGGTGGTTAAGGACTCAGGACTTGACTTGAGACACGATGACTTGATTGTTATTCAGTTCATGATTTCAGTTTGATTATAGAATTAATAAATTAATTTAAGAATTATATTGATTACCCGGTAGTAACGCAGACTGAGAATGGCGTTGTCATGATTGGATCACTACCCTGTCAATCAGTCACGCCCTCTCTACGTACCTTCCATGTTTATTGGAGAAACATGACCTCTAATATCAAATGTCAGTGGGAGGGGTACCAAAAGTCATCGTCTTCGGCTTTTTTTTCCCCTTGGAATTACAATTTTGACGGCAAAAGATGAACAGCACAGTGCAAGACATGCGGCATAAACATTTCGGACAGCCAGATGACAACTTCAAACTTTGTTCGTAATTTGAAGAGCCATTCTGCCCAGTAAGTGCTTGTCAAGTAACTAATATAGGTTTTCTCGGTCAATTTCATACTTTTGTCATGAATGTGCATTCAATGTTAATTCATGAATGTTAATCAATACGTCTTTACTGGGGAAGTTTCACGTGGGTGTGAACTATAACTGCCCTTGACGCAGATGAGCCCAAGTATATAATTGAGTGACTGGCTAATCAACAAGGGTACTTATATCCTCCTAAGGAAACGCTGAATTTGTCAATGGAGGAATCTACGCATAAATCCGCAGTAGGGAACTACGGGTTTTTGATGTGATGACTATGATTGATAGTTGAATGACAGTATCAATACCATGCAGAATTTTTGCTTCAGAAAACTGATTTTTCTTAACTACTAATTGGGACACCATTGGCTTACTATAGCTGAAGTGGTTGCCACAAAGGACGGTGATTTTTTTTGTGGCAAGAGATTTTTTTTTTTTGTACTGTTGGATAGATACTATGGGCAAGTATATTGAGCAGTTTGCACATTAGACTTAGCTGAGGAGTGTAATTCATGCAACTCTGGAAAAACAGGGATGGGATTGAACTCGTCCATATTGTTGCTTGCTAGTGAATATTCGGTAACTGATCGGGGTGTGTGTTGGAGAATTCGTACTGGTTAGCATTGACTTTCAAATGAAGGACCCAAAACATTTTAGCATTTCAACAATTTTACTTTACTGACCAAAAAAAGAAACGCAATTACGTAATCCGTTACCAAATTTCGACAAACCCATTGAAAAAGATGCTTTTGTTTTGTTTGTTTTGAGTTATTTTTGGAGGTGAGTACTTCTACCATACAAATTTTCACGGTCATAGCGCATATTCTGGTGCCGCCATTTGTCCGGAACCAAACATTTGGCAGTGCTTGGGTTTGAGTACTACCATTGTCCTAACACAGAAATTTTTGTTTTGAGTTCCTCTTAGTCACCAGGGCCTATTAAAGTCTAACCGAAAATGAGTGAAAATCAAGCGGGTTATAATGCCACGACTAACGGAAGTTCAACTAGAAGGCGCGTTTGGGATGCTACAGGCCGGAAGTCGGGTAGATAGAGTTACCCGTCAATTCAGTGTGCATTCTGCGACAATTTGTTGCTTTAGAACCTTTTTTAATGCCTCTGGACACACGGCCGATCGCCCCAGATCCAGTAGGCCACATGATATGACTCCAGCGTCTGCCCGTTATATCACAGCTGACTGTCTGCTACACACCAAATCAAACTTCATTTTATTGAAGGAAACCTCAATGCCGTCTATTACCATGAGGAAATTCTCCATCCAGTTGTCGTTTCGTTTGTCCGACATCACCAACTGACTTTCCATCAGGACAACACGCGTCCGCACGTGGCACGTATCTGTATGGAGTTCCTTTGGGCCAAAAACGTGCAAATCCTTCCCTGGCCTGCATTTTCTCCAGATCTTTCACCTATTGAACACTTGTGGGACATTCTGGATAGAGCAATCCGGAGACGTCAACTACCGCCAGCTACAGTACGTCAGCAAAGACTAGCACTGACCAAAGAGTGGAACAATGTTCCACAAGCAACAATCAGACGTCTAGTGATGTCTATGAGACGCAGGTGTACCGCCGTGCGCGACGCTAACGGGGGACATACGAGATACTGATAGTGTCATTTGTGTTTCGTAATGTCAAACTTCAAACTTCATGGCCACCACGGTGGCCATATTAAAAATCAGATAATTGGCCATCTGAAAGCTATTTATGCACATATTCAGCCGAAATTTGCTATGTAGTCGGTACGTGGCAAGATACATCACATATCATGCGGCTTTTCCCGTATTTCGAATTTTGACCTTGCTTTGACCTTCAACTTTATACAACCCCTGTGAGTTACATTGAAATCTTTCAAAATCATCTTCTCCGAAACTACTTGGCCAATGAAAGTGAAACTTGACAGGTACCTTCCTGCCTATAAGGACATTAAGTTTTGTTCAAGGCGTTTCGCTCCGATTTCAAACATGGCCGCCACGGCGGCCATATTGAAAATCACATAATTGGCCATCTGAAAGCTATTATTGCACATATTCAGTTTAAATTTGCTATGTAGGTAGTAAGTAGCAAGATACATCACATATAGTACGAGTTTTTTCCGTATTTTGAATTTTGACCTTGCTTTGACCTTCAACTTTGTACGACCCCTCTAAGTTACACTGAAACCTTTAAAACTCTTCTGCTCTAAAACTACTTGATCAATGAAGCTGAAACTTGACAAGTATCTTCCCACCCATTAGGACACTAAATTTGTTCTAGGCGTTTCCCTTGAGTGGTCAGGTGAGCTACAGGGCCCGTGGCACTATTTTTTTTTTATTTCAGTGGGACTCCCCAGTATAATAAAAGCTAAATTAAATAATTATTTTGTGTATTTGTATCGTTTTGTCTGTCACAAACAAGAGATGTTGCGGTACCACCTGTGACACCGGATCGAAGCAGGGTTTGTTTTCAGCCAAAATACACTACATGGAGGGCGCGAGTGAAGAACGTGATTTGGCGCTGCTATTTCACCTAGCAACAAGAAATACTATTTTCTGATTGGCTGATAGGTTGTTGATTCAAGCAGAGCAGTCTCTTTACTGTAGTGTATTGAGTTCACTGAGTGTTGCGGAATGCCATGCTGTAACTAGGTTCTCGACTTGAGCTGTCTCTTGTCTCTCGGCTACATGTAGGTCAAGTTGAATTTTTTATTTCGATGACCATCTCTCTCTCTCAGGACATTTGACATGTGTCTGTGGGGAAAATCTCTCTCTCTCTCTCTCTGATTTATTTGACCTGTGCCTGTGGACAAAATTACCTAGCAGAACTTACTGCTTTCTCATGCCTTTAAAATTTATTACCAAGATAGCCATCGTAGTCACCCATATTTTCTGCACACGCCGACGATCAGACACGCTATAACACCACCTCGACTATAGACCTTGATAGCGGCTAGGCAAGATGAAAACCTCTATGACGTCATCGGGTGACGTCACGGGCACCTAATTAACTCTGTGGCTGTGCAGACACAGACATTGTTTTGTTTATTTATAGAAAAGATAAACTGCCTATATATATTTTTTTAATTGATTTTAATGAGGTTATATATACAAAAAAAACCTTTTAAAAACATATTAAGCTTATTGTTCACAAACCCTTTAAATGTCACAGTTACGAGAGAAAATGACAGCAGAAATAATTAAGTTAGGTGATTTCACACATCTCTGCAATTCAAACTGACCTGCTGTTGTCTATCTGGAAATGACTATTCTTGTTAGCACAAAGCCACAATAATTCGACTTTTTGAGAGTGCGCCAATCTTCCCTCTTTGTCACCATGGAATACATTCCATACTGAAGGCCTGTGTCGCACCCAAGCCACAGGCCTGTACTGCAAAGTAAGTTCAATATACCCAGGATATCTTTTTGTTATCCAAGTGAAGTGATGTGGTCACACGGAGGTGGGTATCAACTTGGTCAGCCCTAGTTTTTCCAGTTTAGAGCACGTTCATATATAAGGGGCGATGTTGGCAGCATATGACCACCCTCAAAAATGGTTAAGGCAACTGGCAGCAGGGCGGCATATTTACACAGGAGGAGAAAACCATAATAGAAAAATTGAAAGAACAGAAATTAATGGGTTTGTAATGACACTCCCCCATCATTAGAGCACGAGAAGATATCGCAATAATAATTTGTATATTCCATTAAATTGCTTAAATGTGTTGTCGTGGTGCGTTTGACGATTTTTACATAATTATTTCATCTGCAACCCTGGCGGGGGGAACCCCGCAGTAGACGTAGTAGACAGTAGACATAGTAGGATCTACATTATTAATGTAAAAATAGTCACATGGGTTAAGGACTACCTGCTATATGATAAAACCTTTCTTTTATGGATTGCATGGATAAGTGACCAGCGAACACTACAAAGGAAATCAGCAGTTCTGATAAAGCATGGCCACCAGATGACTTGCCATGCAGATGTGCATCACCTGCAGCTTACAGAAAACTACCAGAGGGGGAAAAAAAACGTCGGGCAACGTGTAATGCATACAGTTGTGGGAATGTAAGACCAAGACTCCTACATGTTGCACTGGCAACATTCTGTATGGTGAAAGAGGCTGATCAAGGCAAATTATTCACTCAGATGAGAAATGGTATCTCTTACAGAGTGACCATCAGAGAAAGCTGAAGGATTTTGCCAGTGTCTGAATATACTTGCCCTTCACATAGACCCTCTCGCAGTCCGCGCACTAAGCTGCACGGGATCTCAATGAAAGTTGAAGCAATGTTCAAGAGAATTGATTGGCCAGTTGGCATTGCTTTTATATTGCTTTCATCTCTTATCTCAAACCTAACCTGCCCTGGAGCAGGATAGGTATTCCGCATAAGTTACCATTAAGTTTGACCTTGGTGAGAATTGAACCATTGTAATCCTGAATACCTGGGATTAAACCTGAAATTACCGTGGCAATCTCAAGTCTTGCTTTATAGAACACGCCCCAGGTCAATGGACCATATTTACTTGACCCAGCTGTCAATGCTCCCAGTATCCTCTGGTAAACAGGAACAATATCAATTAATCATTCACAAACTTCTCTAGTTTCTCTTGGCCTCAGAGAGAGCCAAGTAATGTTGGAGGGCTGTGTATCTTACTGCGACTTGGAATACTTTCATATAATTCCATTAAAACTTGTAAAAAAACTTAGACTAAATCTTCTTTGAAAAATGAATTTTTGAATGAAATTTTCATGATTGAAAATTTTAAGCCTATTAACAGGGGGTCCGAGGGCTGGAACGCTGTTGTTTTTCTTTGAATTATTCATGGTCCAACCAGCAAAGCTGCAGGAACCCTACTGTATTTTTTTTCCTTCTTAGAATTACTATTATTATTATTATTAGTGATCATTTGGGAGACATTTGGGGATACCTATTGTTTTTGTACGACTTTTTATTATTTATTTTCATTTTCACAATTTTCAAAGTGAGCTTTCTCAGCCACCGTTCAATCATCAAAATCAGTTCAGTCATCAAAATGTCATTTTTCACATTAACAATCTCAAGGTTCTTCAATACCTTTTTTTAATCTAATTTTTGATTTGTTTCATTATTGGTCTGCCATATTGGATTATGTTTCAAACCTCTGACAATCCTCTCCAGAACCACTGTCACTGATCAAGCTCAAACTTGACTAAGGTCTTTTAGAAACCAAGTTCTGTCAATTTTGAGAAAATTATCAACTTCTGGACCAAATTGTGGCCATAGCAAGCCAAAAAACTTTGAGGGTGTAGCATCTATTGATATTATGTACAGTAACTCTTGAACACAACGTCTACTCTCGCATGAAACTTGAGATCTGCCATATATAGGCAATATGACTCAAGAATACAAAATTTGGTGGAAATATGTCCAGAGGTGACAATACAGCAAACAAATAGTCATAACTCCTAAACCAATAGGAGCGACAAATAGCACAAAACTGTCGTAAATTGGGGGACGAGATGAATGAACGGGATTTCTTGCAGACGTCCGCACTTCCGGTAATAAGACCAGCTTAGCTAAGCCAATGCATGCATGTCGAAATGTGATGAGCATTGGGCAACTTCACAGAAGGATTCCATCATGGATACACAGTGTGAACATGAAAATACCGCAAAATTCAAATAAAATCTAAATTCGGAATTCACGTCCTAACTTAACGCTATATATTGCAATTATATGTGCGCAGTTATAGGCGGAAGTTCGCATTTTGAACTTTGATCCGTCATTATCGACAATCGTATACGTACGTCCTGCGATGTGCCGTATTGTGGATCAAGTCATTCCAATTGTCCTATCAACTTGAAATTTTGCATGCTTTGTCATAGCCGCGGGAACATATTCTGAACAGGAATGCTGAGGAAACAGGGGTGGGAGTATGAGGCTGCTACTGGCCGGCATATTATCAGTGCGCATATAAACGCTTAAATATCCATGAAATATGGTCTGCCGGCGAGCATGACTTTACTATGGAGTGCTTGTACGCTGCCATGGTGCTTAACACCATGGCAACAGTAAACAATATATCACAACATTAATATATGTTATATACCATCATCAAGTTTTTAAGCACTAGAAATTAAACACTATATTTTCTTGACTGCATGCAACCTTGATGTTTTTGCACACCCAAATGTTTCTCTGGGTACTCCAACATCAAGGTAAGCCTTTAAAGTGCTGATTTCATTTGGTGGAGGTTGAATACGGAATTCTACACCTTCCACTTAAACAGGAAATTTGTAAGTCAGCCCAGCTATAAAACGTACATTAAGTCGATCTTCGTTTCGCTCTCATCCGTTTCATTCTTCTGGGACTTATTGAACTTATTGACGACTTCTGGGCATTATTGAATCACCGCCGTAGGATCCCCTCCGTGTGCTGATGCTGCTCACTAACAGTGTCGTTCACATTTCTTCTTGTCCAGCATTTCCTACCCACTCAAAACTTTTAGCTCATAAGAACTCAAGTGTCAGTTTGTGCACTACTGTTATGCAAGTTCATAGCATGCATAAAATAAGATACTTTATATTTTGTGTCTTAACTGAAAAGGTGCGACATCAAGGATGCAGATCTGCTATTGTTTTAATAATTACGAATGTGCATGCAATGGTAAATAAATGATTAGCTATGCAGTTTTTTGGGCTGAATTTATTCTGTGCTGAAATGGATGTTGTCAGTGCTACTTAGCCAGCCTTTAATAGGCCAATTCCACACTAGAAATAGAGTTTTTGTAGAAAATTGAAAATTGAGTTAAGTAACTTTTTCTTTGCCTGTTATCTTCTATGATACCCAGGCCTCAAGGATCAAAAGATGTTTTTTTTTTTTAAATTGGAGGAGAACATGTTTTTTGTTGATTAAACAAAAAAAATCTTGACTTTTTTGCGAATTCTGATAATAGTGTAAAATGCAAACTATTCTTCTAATTTTTATAATTGTTTAACTTTCACAGAATAGTTGTTGTAAGTAGTCAATAGGGTTGGATGAGTATTTCACTCAGGCACAATTTCGATCAGCTAACTCAAGTCGCAGGGTGAGGGCAGGCAGTAATCGTTAAGGCGTTTTTCTCCATGTCCCGTACGCCACACAGGATGACAAAAGTTGAATGTATTTCCATATCTAATCAACAAGAATCTTCATACTCCATACTCTCTGTCTTTGAGCAGTGGTGCATCTATTTCCAGGGGGAATTTGCCACCTGATTATTAATTAATGTGTTAATTAGTAGTTAGAACTTGTCCCGTACACCACACTGTCATTTCCTTGCTTTTAATGGGGTTTTAAAGTCAAACTGACGTGAATAATTTCAGGTAAAAAAATTGAGCTCACTTTGTTAATTGACCAATTAGTGTCAAACAATAGGGGGCACTAGAAATTGTTGGAAATTTCCAGAAGGAATTCACATTCCTCGAGCAAACAGGAGGTGGCTTCAGACTGAAGTAGGTCCTTGTTTTATCCATCCAATATGTCTTTAAGCACAGACATTTCAAAATAAATGTCACCAATTAGGCAAATGCTGAAAACAACAAGAACAAGCAGAAACACAAGAGACCAGACAGGGGGACACAAAGTGCAATGCATGGGTGAAGGCAAAACATGGACCGGAATAATAACAGCAATATGGGTACTGGCAAAAACAAAAACATGGCAAAACTAAACTAAGACAATACATGAACACAACAAAGCGACCTAATCACAATGCACAATACAAGGCAAGGACAGGCTATGCAGAGATTAGAAACCATATCAGACAGAACATGGCAAACAGAGCAGAATCATAACAATAAGGAACCAAACGAGCAACAAGCTCTTATCCCCCCTGCCAATCATGAGACCACCCACACCTACGACAGAGGTAGAAAGAAAACAGGTACCCAGTACACTACACAAGCACGCAAGGGCTGGGCAAAGAAGAACTGCCAGGTTCATTTCATAAGTTATCAAAAATTTAATTTGTTTTGTATGTGCTGCAACAAAGTACTCCGAACCACAGACGCCTCTGCTGTAGGGATTTCCTCACATGGCCATGCAGATGGCTGATTGTGGGGAGCGGCAGGTAGGCCTTCATCTCCAGGGTGTTGACTCTCCAGGAAGTTGTGCTGGTTTGACATTTCACATATATTGTGAAGTACACAGAATGCCGCAATGACTGTACAGATGAAGCTATGATGGATGTTGCTTCTTTTCGCCAAGACTCTCCATCTTCCTTTCAGTTGGCTAAAGCTGTGCACCACAGCAACAAGAATTGTATTGAGGTGTTTATTGAATGCTTCCTGTGCTGGTGTTGGGTGCGGGCCGGGGTAGGCTTTCATCAGCCAGGGAAGAAGGGGGTATGCAGGGTCACCCGCAATTATCAAGGGGATGTCAACACCTTGAATGTTTGAACTGGCCTGGGGATGCAGCACTGGATTATTGTACAGACTGGACTGTCTAAGTACAGCTGCATCATGAGTGCTCCCAGGAATCCCGAAAAATATATTGCAGAACAATCCTTTATCGTCCACTAACATTTGTAGAACCATAGAGGCCTAGCACTTTATGTTTACAATGGGGGAAATAAGTATTTGACCCCTTGCTGATTTTGCAGGTTTGCCCACTAACAAAGAGTGCAACGGTCTATAATTTTAATGATAGGTTTATTTTAACAGTGAGTGACAGAATTTCACCAAAAAAGTGGAATACGACATTATATGCATTTCAGGAATTTATTTGCATATTTTTGGTCAAAAATAATTATTTGACCCCCTGGACAAACAGCATGTTCATATTTTGTAGAAAAGCCATTATTGGCCAGCACAGATGTCAAACAATTTATATAGTTGTTGACAAGGTTTTTGCACATTTTTGGCAGGGATGTGGGCCCACTCCTCCCTGCAGACAGCCTCCAAATCATTCAGGTCTCGAGGGTGTCGCCTTGCAACCCGAATTTTAAGCTCCCTCCAAAGAATTTCAATTCTTTTGGAGACTGGCTAAGCCACTCCAGACCCTTGATGTACTTCTTCTTCACCCACTCTTTTGTTGCTTTGGCGGTGCGCTTAGGGTAGTTGTCATGCTGGATCACCCATCCTCGACCCATGTTCAGCTCTCTCACTGAGGGAAGGAGCTGTTGGTCCAGAATTCTACGGTATATGGCCCCGTCCATCCTCCCCTCAATGCAATGGAGTTGTGCCATCCCCTTGGCTGAAAAGCACCACTGTGCTTGACGGTGGGGATGGTGTTCTTTGGGTTGTACTCTGTGTTCTTTGCCCTCCAAACACGGCGAGTTGAGCCCAGAAAGTTCTATTTTGGTCTCATCTGACCACATCACCTTCTTCCAGGCCTCTTCTAAGTCATCCAGGTGGTCAATGGCGAACTTCAGGCCGGCCTGTACATGTGTCTTCTTGAGCAGGGGGACCTTGCGTGCGCTGCAGGATTTCAATCCATGACCACGTAGTGTGTTACCAACTGTTTCTTCTGTAACTGTGGTCCTAGCTGCCTTCAATTCATTAACCAGTTCCCCCCCTTGTGATCCCTCACCGTTCGCATGATCAGGGACTTCTCACGAGGCGAGACCTTGCATGGAGGCCCAGACCGAGGGTGGTTGGCGGCAGTGTGGTACTTCTTCCATTTCCTGATAACTGCACCAACAGTTGATCTTTTCTCTCAAAGTTGCTTTCCGATTCTCTTGTAGCCCATCCCAGCCTTGCGTAGGTCAACAATCTTGTCCCTGATGTCCTAAGACAGCTATTTGGACTTGCCCATGGTGGAGATGTTGGAATCTGGTTGTTTGGGAGTGGACAGGTGTCTTTTATACAGGTAATGAGGTGAGGCAGGTGTATTTGATGTAAATAATTAGTTGGGATTGGGGGTGTATCTTAAAGAAAGACTAACTGGCTTGTGGGACCCAGAATACTTCCTGTTTGGTAGGGGGTCAAATACTTATTTTTCCTCATCAGATGGTTATCAATTTTTAAAAATTCATATGATGTGATTTTCTGCAATTTTCTTTGTGATTCTGTCTCTCACTGTTAGAATGTATATACGTTTAAAATTATAGATCGTCGCATTCTTTGTAAGTGGGCAAACCTGCAAAATCAGCGAGGGGTCAAATACTTATTTCCCCCACTGTATTTGGTGGAATCCATTCTTCCATCCACCCGCACAATACTGCCCGTGCCCCCAGCTGCTACACAACCCCAAATCCAGCTCCAAGCTTAACAGTTGGCAACATGTTCTTCTCTATAAATGCCTCACTCTTTTTTCTCCAAACATACCGTCTTTGGTTGTGGCCAGAAAGTTCAATTTTGGTTTTGTCAGTCCAAAGCACATTGTTCCAATGGCCTTGAGGTTTCTCAAGGTTTTCTTTTGCATACTTCAGATGCTAAACTTCTTGTTGTGGTCGAAGGAAAGGCTTCTTTCTTGCAACTCTGCCATGTAGATCTTTTTTGTTTACAGGTACACTGTATTGTTGTCCTGTGAACAACTAGACCTGTGTCTGCTACTCTTTTTTGCAGCTCTTTTGCGGTGTTGTGTGGGTTCTTCTGAGCAGTTCTCATCAGATCTCCGGCAATGCTATCTGAAATTTTTCTTGGTCTTGACTTCTTGACTTTTCTTGACTTCAATTCTTCCATTAATTTTCCATTTTCCTATGATGTTTCTGACAGTAGAAATGGGTAGTTTTAACCGTTGCGAGAGTTTTTTGTAGGCCTTTCTTTGTTGGTGGAAGTGAATTATCTTGATTTTGACATCCTTTGACAACTGTTTAGAAGAAAACATGGTTTTTAACACCAGACACAACAGCCACCACAGTCGGATACTTTAGAAGGCATGTACAGTACAGTCGCTGTGAAAACCAAAGAAAGGGTTATTAATCCGGCAGTAGGGGGGCGCTAGGCTGTCGGTAGGACCGGGAAATCTCGTCGTGAGCTGTGCGGTAGGACTGGCGCCTTGACACGCACGAAGACAAAAGAAGACCTCCCGCCGCCGTCTGCGCTCGCAGTAGCTGGGCGATAGCCCATTAGCCAGGTGTTTGTTTAATCATAACTGAGCCACGAGGGCGGTTGGGGCGGTCGTGTTGACAGCAGTCCGTACATGTAGATAATGGCGCAGCTTGTTGGCGATTTATTTCCATATATGAATGCAAGATTAATGATAGCCTACGTAAAATATTGATTTGATTTGCCTGGGGCGATGTTGCCAGTAATCATTTCTGCAAACCTTTTTATTTTAGACTATACAGTTTGCTCAACCTGTGCGACTATTTAAAACTTAAGTGCGGTATAATACGCAATTGGATTATGAAATAGGCGGTGGCTATATCTACGGCGCTGTAAACAGTGATTCGGGGCTATATTTACGGTAAGTCGGAGAGGGCATGCGAAGAGGCTGCGTCTCCGGGCAAACCCAAGATGATGGACCCGTGTTTAACAGTTGTGGGGAGCAATTTTGATGATTTAGCCTCTGAAATTCAATCAAGAAAATTTCGAGTTTATTTTCTTGTGCTGCGTTACGTGGTAATCCATGTTACTGAGTGATGACACACCGGGTTGCTAGGGCGTGTGCAGCATGATACTGATATTCTAAAGCCCCTTCTCAATAATAAAATCCCCCATAACATATTTGCCAATCACACTTTTGCACGGTACCTAACAATGGTACCTTGTGCTAAAGCGGTCTGAGAGATTGTATTAAAAACAAACACTCCGCTGTAGACCACAGATAAGCATGCTGAGCTTGGAAGCTGCCAACTAATGTGAAGAAACGTCAATGCGCACGCGCACCATAAAATAAAGCCCCGAATCACTGTGTACGGTGCCGTAGATATAGCCACTTCCTATTAAATATCATGCTATTTTTGGTGAGGATTTTGTTTGTCAGGTGTCTTTCCTGCAATATTTTATGTTCGGAGATAATGTATGCTTTTATGTACTATTAGGCCTATTTTACACTCAAGGGCCAAAATTTATTATTTTTCCTGTTGCAAACCTGGAATTTAGTATAGCCTATCCATTCCTACAGTACGTTGACTGGTTCCACAAACGGAATTTGTTTGAAGCGTCTGGTATTGATACAGAATTCGCTGGCAGAGAGTTATCTGTTCATGAATTTGCGGAAATTGCTCACACACTTTATGGATCAATTAGTTTTCTTCAGTCATTAGGAATAAAGCCTTGCACAGTCATTTGTCAGTGGCACGTCCTTTGACTGGTTTCGCAAATCATTTCCAGTTTCGCAAACAGCGCCCTTTTTCAGGCCAAACTTATGATATTCTTTGTTTATCAGCATAATTACGTGCCCCTGGCCACAAAGAAACAGACACATGTATTTTCTACCAATTTTAGCCAGCATTACTCTATTGAGGATATCACAATAATTGGTCAAATTTATGGCTAATTGTTCCGTGTGTCAACATTGTGTCACCTGCATGTAATCCATGTGCGGCTCAGTTCAAGACGATTTGTACATCCATTGATATTCAACTGCTATCAGCGACTATGGCTGATTCTTTCTACTCTTTCCAATTCAAGTAGTACATGCCAAGTATACATTAAAATTATCAGGATGAGACTTCAAGTTCAGATTAACACAGAACATGAGTAATGATCAGCCCGTTGAGCCACAGAAAAACTGTGTTATGGCAGGGGAAAAAATGTTTTATTTCACATTGACTACATTAAACTTTAATAAAATTCTTTCCGAAAAATAATCAAGAATAAATATGTCTTACCAATTACAAGTTTGAAAGCTTACAAAATAGTGTTTGCGGAAATAGTCAAATGACAAGCAGTCACTCTAATGGGTGTTGATGAAAAAGTATCAAGAGTTCGAAATTGGGATTTATATGGTCAAATTATACGATAATTTAAACCAGGGGTGCCAAAATTTTTGCACTCCACTGTAGTAAGAGGGGGGGCCCATGTGCTGAGATTATTTTTAACAAGTTGAAAATTGAGAAACAAGAAACATATTAATTTTAAAACGATAAAGTTATTTAAAAATGAAAATACAAAATTTAAGTGTACATATTTTCATTCAAGAATCTTTATTATAATTAGTTTCCTCTGTGGGGCACTTGTGAATGCTGGGCCCCTAGAATCACCCATGGTTACTCCCCCCCATGGCACCACTGAGAAAGTGTAAATCTTTAATATTCTCTGTGAATATTCAGGAAAAATGCTACATTGTAGCATGAACTCTTATGGTCAGTCGGAACCTCCCAAAGGAGTTAGGATAACAGAAAGAATATACTCGTCCCTCAGGGGGGTACTGTATATTTTTCAACTTATAGAGTCGACTTTCAGGTTAGTGTCCTGTAAGTCTATAATAGTGCAAGCTCACTGCCTCATTTGTGCTTGGAAAATCTATGGTAGCAACCTATTATGGTTTTTTTCCCACTCTCGCAGGGCTCTCAGCCAGATCTTACACTGCAGCTACTGTTTTTCGATGGGGAAGAGGCGCTCTTCCAGTGGAGTTCCACGGACTCTCTGTACGGTTCCCGTCATCTGGCGCAGAAGATGGAGAGCACTGCACACCCGCCTAATGCCACCAACACCAACCAGCTGGATGGCATTGTAGGTGCCCTGGAGTTGCACTCTACATTCCCATGTGCCAGTGCATGCTTACCAGTGGTGTGCTGCCAGATGTTCAGATGGCCTTCCGTAATCTCTTTACCGCATGATTGCTCTCAAGCTGTTCCCATCTAAGTTTGGCTGATGAAAAACCAAGACCTATATATGACCTGTAATGATTAAGAAATGATAATAGCAAAGTGATTGCCGATTGGCTACATTTATATCATTAATGTGACATTGTAAGGATGTAAATAAACTGCAAAGTGCAAAGAATCCAAAACCTACTGACATCTATCTCTCTTGGATTTTTTGCATGTATTTGGATTACTGCTGTGCTTCGTGCCTCATGATGCCCTGTCGCTGTCTCTATATTCAATATATAGAACTAATTCCCGTGCCTTAGTGCTTCTTGAGTGCAAAAAATAATTTACGCAAATTGTAAATCGTGCCATTTCGTGAGCGACATGAGTTCAGAATATATGAAGACATTTTGACATTTTACATCGTCATTTTTGTGAAGCAGAAAATGCCTCATGACTTTGTGATGCAGTGGACAACAGTGCTATCCATAAACTTATTCAACCAATTATTCTTAGCAACTGTTGCTAAACAGGCAAAGTAAACTGTGAGGTTACGGAAATACGTTTTTTTGCGCAGACAGACCACTACTTATGCTTACACATACACGCACATGCAAAGTGTGCCAGCAGATTTCTTGGAGCCATATGGCTGGAAATCAAAGCTAATACTCTCTCCTGTCTTTTATCCATTCTGGCTGCTTTACGCAGTGAGAAGTTTTCATGCCATGATTTTTTGGCAGTGATGTTCTTTTTCCAAAAATCAAAGAAAAAACATAAAGGTATACTGGAAAAGAAAGGTTTTTGAAAGGGCCGTTACTCTAAGGCATTGTAGTTGCCGGGAGAAGAGCAGTCTCGCTGAAAGACATCTATGAATGGTCTGTACATGTATTTAGAGTGGATACTGTTTCTGGAGCTCTTTCTTCTTTTCAAAACCCTCATCTTTCCTAGCTCTCTCTTTATTTCTCACTTTCTGGGAATCTCTTTGATAATTGCTAAAGGAACTGTTCACCAAAAAAAGAAAATAATTTCATTTGAGAAACTTGAGGCACTCTGAGAGTGCAAACCTCTGCCAAGGCAGCACAGTCAAAATCTTGCTGAGTGAACATGGCTCCAAAGAAATTTAAGATATCTGCAACATATCAAGGGCTGACTGTAATAAACAGTTAAATCTAATATATAACATCTGGACATAACTGTTTATTGCAGTCAGCCCTCGATATGGTTGCTGTGTTGGCCACATTGTTTTACAGATCATGGTGAAAATCAATTGGGTTCATCCCTGATGTAATAGAAACCCACCTACAAAATTTCAGATATCCGTTTGTAACTTTTTGAGTTATCTTGCACACAAACAGACAGACAGACAAACCAGCACCGGCGAAAACTTAAACTCCTTGGCGGAGGTAATTAATGGCTAATGCAAAGATTAGCACCAAATAATGGTGTATTTCAGATTATTTTGAATCATAGTGCAATTATTTGGCATCAGGACACTTGAATTTTGCTGCTGGGGCTGTATGCACTTCTATTACGAACATTATGGCAGTTTACTGGACTCTGAATCAAATGAATGACTCTGTAGACTTCAATTGTTTTGATGAAGGCTGAAATAATATTTTGCTGGAATACTCCCACTGTGTTCTTTGGATTAAGAAACTTGACCCACATTTCAGTTGGCATTGGGATGAGAAGATAATGGCAGAATTTTCATTTTGGGTGAACTGGTCTTTAAGACAAATGAATCAGTGGTGGAGAACCTCAGACTGACTTCCATTTTATGTGACGAATTTCCTCCAATCCAGGATCTGTTTGTATTGTTGGATCTGATTGGTGCCCCCCGGCCACGATTCGGCAACCACTTCATCAACACATCCAGATGGCTGAGCAGGCTGCAAAACATTGGTGAGTGATGACTGTTGATTAGATCGGTGTGCTTCACCACATAACCCAGGTTTTATAAATGGAGGTCACCACGCTGCACTATGGGCCAGCGTTGGAGTGGAGACAGAATTGCAAATCAACTGTGCCCTGATCGTGACAATATCTTAAAATACAGGTGTGCGGCCACTGGTCTGATTTCTTTAACTGACTGGTGCCACACTTTTCCTCAAGTGACCACGCCATGAGGCATGGTGAACCTCATTCATCGGACCTGAGTTATCTGTTTCACCCCTTCATTCCATTTCATGTTTGTCACCACACCTCACTATGGGTCAACGGAATACCAAATAAGAACAAGGAGGATGTAGCACGGCAATGAATCTAAGACTACAATATTCACATTCAAGACATTGTTGAGTCAGAGTTTTAAACAAAAATGGTCTTTTATACCATATTTGACAATACTTTTCAAAAAGATGTCAGTGAAACAAGAAAGAAAATAACTACAGTGCAACTCCAGAGACACTAAAAGTCAACTACTGGGTGTCTCTACTCCACTGGCGGCTGGGGAACTGGTGATAGGGGAAGCTCAAACCTGTCCCTTAAAAATAATGATCGGTCATGACCTATTTTCAATCATTCATTTAAATTACCCTGACAGATACTCCGAAAACTCTCAACATTATCAGATGTGTTCAGTTTTCATTAATAGCACATACTAGTCAACTCCCACACATTTGGTGTTGAATTTTAGAGCATATTTACGTTCCCCTGCTGCAGTCTGCGATTATTCAATCAACGCATATGTAAGAGATTCTCATGCAGAAATGCAGTCCTTCTGCATGGAGGTTTATCAGTTTCATGTGCGTTATGGTGGATTTCACCACTAGTAATTGGAAATCAATTATGACTCTGGACTTCTCACGCTTTTGCTTACTCAGAGGTTGGAAGCAATTCATGTGTTTCAGGATCATTTAAATTGTTTTTAAAAACCCCAGAGGAACCTCCCCTGCAGGTCTGCGGTCCAAAGCTGCCACTTTATGGCTGGTAAGCAATTCGCATTCAGCTGAATAACCAGTTGCATGTCCTCCCTCAGGGCTCACCTCAAGTCTCTCAACCACTGCACAGTGGACGCACATGGAGCAACCCTTGTAGTTTGAACTGAATGGCTGTTGCCAACAGGCCCAGCAGCCTATGGTCATACTTCACCATCGCCTTCTTCTATTCCCTCACTTTGGTTATGAGATGAGGAGTTTAATTGCAAAATGCGATAAACGCTGCTTACGAAATGTTTGAACGACCATTGCAAGACGTCCCATCGCATATGGAGAGAAACCGTGTCTTCAGTTACCAATTACGATAATTGGAAAACGCGCCAGTAAAGGGAAATGATTGAGAACTAGCCAGGACTAATTGTCATAAAGGGGCGTGTCTGCATCCCCCCAATTCCCAGTTCTAGAATCACCACTGCAAAGCAGAATCAGGGGTGGGACTAGCCCACGGGGAAAGACAGAAGGGGACAGGTGATTATGACAAGACTGAGACTTGGACACTGTGGCCTAGTGTGGGGACTGGCCTGCGTCGGAAAACATGATAATGGATAATGTGGAGAAAGAAACTGTGCAACATCATGGAGAGCTCCATATATACAACTGAGAGGAATATACTGTTTTCTGCTGTTCTTGGCACTGGACTACCGCGCATATCTATAAGGAATATTCTCAACCCGGAGGAACATCAAAGTGCAGTGGGGAAAGCTGTAATGGATTTTCTTTTGGACTCAGGTCTGCAGCGTATTGCTGGGATCAGACTACACGATTTCAGCCCATTTTTAGCCTGATCTGGAAGTCTTAGGGGATCGGGTGGGATCAGAAATGATGAATGGTCATCGTGGGCAAAGATTGATCGTTTTATGCCGTGTAGTGTGCCATAGTGGACGAAAACCGTTGTAGCTTCTGCGATGCCTCACGATGCCCCGACAGAAAGTCAAGCTCGTTTAATTTCTTCCTTTGTCTTCCACCACGGGTTGTGTCGCTGACTAATAGGAGGATAACCGACAGCGCTCTGCAGGAAGAGATGAAGCCGCAGGGCGCACATTTGTAAACTTCGGCCCAATTCCAATCCGACCCCTTACAGACTCAATGACTTAGAGTCGCGTTCATGGGCTGTTCCATTGTCAGATCATCAAGTCAGTGAGTCCGTGAATGAGCCCTTACTGCCCCCTTACTGGACTTTGGGTAAGGAAATTACCCACAGTTCATAGCGTTGTGCAGTCAAATACGGGGGATGCCGTCAGAATACCGGAAATGTAAACAAAAAAAAACTGTAAATAAACTAAAGAGCGATCCGATTGAGGTCATGGAAGGAGCAAGAAAGAAAACTTTTTTTTTTCACTTCAACAGGGCTGCAACTTCAAACAGCTGCATAATTATGCGACCCTTGTGGCATTTGCCCATATTGTTCTATAGCCAGTCCGTCATTGAATACATTAATTATTTTGATATTACCTCTTGTCCATCCTGCAAAGCAAGTGCTTGGATAAAGATCTGATTAGGGAGTCTATTCCTCACACGCCTTGTGCGTACTCCAAGTAGACTGTAAATCAAAAGTCCCAGAGTAGCCAGTGTCAACGATACGTCGTTGTCCAGGTAACTTGACAGGGGATAAGGGCTGTCCCATTCCAATTTATAGGATCTGGAGGCCTCCCAGACTCAGTTGCTTACAGCTGATGTCAGTTAAGGCTTGAGTCTTCAGGGGGGCAGACTGGAATTGGGCCGCAGAGATATTATAAAATTGAGTGGACAATCGCCTCGTTTCTGTGGCAGCTTTCGGCCGCCATCTTGTGTATGTATATCGGGGCAGACTTTCAATGGAAAATACAGTGGAACCGTCCTCGTATAAAAAGGAAACTCGCTCATACAGGGCAACAGTGATTTTTTTGTAATTTTTTAAGTCCCAAGTTTTTTGCAATGTTTTTCGATTAAATAAACTGAATATACCAAATTTTGTATACCGGATTTTCGCTTACATCAGGCAAAATGTCCAGTCCTTTCACAAAGCATTTCTATTCAAAAGCTCTCGTGTATTCCAAACATGCTGGTTTGCACCATGCACATACGCAGTCGCAACAAAGCAAGAAAATCAAGTTCGGCTTTCCTACACTGTTATAAACTGACTTTAATCCATTAAATGAACGTATTCCCAGCTGGCAATTTTATGTTTTTTCACTGTTGAATCAACATTATGGATCACTGTTGAATTATGTTTTGATTTTGAAAGATGAATCAACGTTGATTTCGCAACATTTTTTCAACATTGGGCACTTTTTTTTTTGAAAAGGAAGGGGTAGATGTGGCACGAGAAAAAAATCATTTTTGCGGTAATTCCAGTTTCCACCACCGTGCTCTTCCCTTGCGACATTCACTCTGCGTATGATCTCTCCAACTTCTTCTGACCTTCTTTTTTATGTTTTCTTTTCCCTGCATCTATGAGGCTGTAAACAATGGTTTACATGATAAGTTAGACATTACATTAGTGCCTG
This sequence comes from Gymnothorax reevesii, assembly GCA_029721435.1. NCBI lineage: Eukaryota > Metazoa > Chordata > Actinopteri > Anguilliformes > Muraenidae > Gymnothorax > Gymnothorax reevesii. Next base: position 72,842,491 of record CM056573.1, on the reverse strand, counting down.
CAGTGGGATTCGAACCTGTGAACCAAGGAATTTCAAATACACCATATACACGTACACTGGAGCGCTGGTCAAGCAAACCGGAATTAAAAAAAGTCATACAGTGGGCTCAAAAATTACTGGCACCCCTGACTGGCAATGCACAATCAATACCTACTTTTAGAAAATGTATAGAGAAACTCTAAGTAGCAACATGTGAGTGAAACTGCATGATTTTAATGTTCTTGTGGAACCACCTGAAACATTTACTCATTTAACTAGAAAGAAATTACTCCAAGTCAAGGTTCCACAATTAATGACACCCTTAAATACAACCCCAATTCCCGAAATATACTGAGTACGAATGAAAACGCACCACTTGAAAAAAGTCAGTATTTAAGTTCAAATGAACTTCAATATAATTTTTATACAACAACAACAACACTACAGTGACGTCACCCGACATGCCAGGTGCAAGAAATGCAAGAATTTCAGGTTAACTGTAACGCTAGGCAATTTTTTTGCAAAAACCCAACATCTTGCACGCACACCACAGGAAAAATGAATTTCACTCTGAATTTGTGCACACATTGCCTTTAAAAGCATGTGAATCCAAATAAATTTTCACTTCATCACTGACACTTGTAAAACGTCGACACTATGTCGGGACTTACAGCCCCTGAACGGGAACGTGCCATAGGTATGCTTCAAATTGGCGCCAGCACCAGGGAAATTGCCAGATGACTACACTGCGCACACACAACGATCGCAAGACTCCATCAAAGGTTTCTGCAAATGGGGAGCACTCAGGACCGTCCTCGACTGGGTCAACAACATGTGGCAACGGCACGTCAGGACCGTCAGATCGCATGGGATCATGTCCGAGACCGAACACTACCAGCGACAAAAAACGGCTGCTCAAGTCTAAGGACGACGTGGATTCATTCACCCCAACACCATACGGAACCGTCTGCGAGCTGCAGGCCTGCGTGCACGATGTCCTTATTTCGGCTTCATATTGATGGATCGCGACCGAAACCAGCGTCTACAGTGGGCAAATAGGCACCAGAATTGGCGACTACGACAATGGCACGGTGTCACCTTTTCTGACGAGTCATGATTTCACTTCAGGAACGCAGATGGCTGTCTACGTGTTTGGCGGAGACGTGGTGAACGCTATAACGCCGATTGTGTCGTTCAAACGGACTTTTGGGGTGGTGGCAGCGTTATGGTGTGGGGTGGAATAAGCTACCGTCACAACACCCCTCTCCATGTCTGCAGAGGAAGGGTGAACGGCGTCTACTACCGGGACCAGGTGCTGCAGAACCATGTTGAGCCATTCTTCAACCAACACCACGATATCCACACGTTCCAACAGGACAACGCTAGGGCACACACTGCAAGGGTGTCCATGCAGTACCTTGCACAGCAGAACATCCCTGTGCTTCAGTGGCCAGCTCTGTCACCCGACCTCTCCCCTATCAAGCACTTATGGGATGAAATTGGACGACATCTTTCACGTCGACGCCAGATGGACAACATCCGAGAACTTGAGGTTGCCCTTGTTCAGGAGTGGAATGCTATCCCTCTGAACACTATCCAGAGACTGATCAACACCATGCGACGATGATGTACCGCATGTGTCAATGCAAATGGCGGTCACACTCGTTATTGACTTTCCTGTTTGACCCCTACACCAGTTTAACCTCTCTCGCGCATTAACATTATCGTGAATGAAATTGAATGATGTTTACATGTCGTCTTAAATCATTCATTATCTCAAATGCATCATAGGTATATACTTCACATATCAATCCGTGGAGCTATTCCAGATTTCGTAAGTGGTGCATTTTCATTTGTACTCAGTATACAGTAAATTGTGAATAAAATCAAAATGCAATGACTTTCAGATCACATGAGCCAATATGTTATTTACAATAGATATCATTTCACATGTTGAAACGGAGACATTTACCATTATTGTCCCCTGCCGCGGAACGCGCGAAGCGGCGGGACATAGTATTCACGACCGTCCGTACGTACGTCCCGAATCCTTGTCAGCGAGATATCTCAAGAATGAATTGACTGATTTCCTTCAAATTTCACGTCAACATGTATTAGGGTGATACCCCGGCACCAATCGATTTTGGCGACCTTTGTGTCACTTTCAAGGTCACACCGAGAGATTGCTTATTTTGCTTATTTTATTTTATCTTGTGGCGGGGGACAAAGACACGTTAGTGGCAAATACTTGTTATCCACAAAATCTGCTTATTCCAAATTTTCTGGCTGCAACAGGTCTCAAAAAAGTTGGGACACATGCAAAAAAGGGCTGAAAAAGCAGTATATGAGAGAATCAGCTGAAAGAACATTTATCAAGTAATTAAGTTAACTGGCATCAGGTGTGTAATATGATTGGTTTCAAAAAGGATGTCTTAGAGAGGCTGAGTCTCTCAGAAGTAAAAGGCTTGTGTAAAAAAAATTGTGTTTTAGACAACAGTCTTTATCCGGTCTTTCTTTTGAAAACTAGTCAGATGGATCGAACAGATTCACGCTTTATTTCCACAGCAGAGATTAAATAGTGCTTGCAATCAGAGAGCAAATCAATTCCATGACCATTGACAGTGTGAATAAATTATCGCATGCACAATCAAGACTGTCCGACGCAAAATGCAAAATACTCCATGTCTGGCACCAAGCAAAAAATAAAAGTATTGATATGAGAACAGATTTATAACGTATAAAGAATGAAAATACATATACATCACCAACCAACAGAACATCCAAAAAAGATGACCGGCAAATAAATTAATCGCAGTGCTCGTTGGATGTTCTGTTGTTAAAATGCTTCTTTTTATTCTTTATTTCGTTATCAATCTGTTCTCATCGTCCTCTTTTTTTTTTTGGCTGTCAGACCCGGAGGCACTGTACATTGTTTCGCGCCAATGTCGACTCACTTTATTGAGCAGAGCTTAAACAGAAACATTGATTGAAATTCTCGGTACTCATCTTGAAGAACTGGGCCCTCTTATCAAAACATTCACGTTTAATATCTAAAAGAGTCAGTAGGTTTGAAGAAATGAAGAACAATAATAGACTGTCGGACACGGAGATATATTAAAACCCTGTCAGACTTTCGGACACAAGACACTGCTTTCAACGCAATCTGTCGAGCGAAAAATTAGTTTTGCGTCCAGTGTGCAAGCGGCTTAATACTTGGCTACTATTGTCACTTAGGTTTTATCGTTTTTAGTGGGGGAAAGGAATATAGCCTGATTGCTATGATCTCATACTGAGTTAAGATCACATATTGAAAACAAATGTGTAACGTACCTTGCATTGTTGTCCATGCATGTAAATCCATGCATGTAAAGCAGCAACAGGCTGTAATGATAGGAACACGCTATCCATCGTTTCTCTTGCCAATCAGCAATATTTGACTCGGCTGTGTTATATCCAAACACGCCTTCTTTGCCAACTTGCACTGGAAGGAGGGACAGAGGCAGGACAGAGGAGTACTTGCGCCAGGCTACGCCGGGCACGAAATTGCAACATACACCTGGACACACCCCGTTGGCGCGGCGCACCTCCCATTCGCCGCGCCTGCGCCTGGTCTACGAAGTTAGAGCCCAAGAGGTGGAGATTAGAACAGGGCGAATGCTAAGAGCTTGTTAATCAATTAGTAAGTGAAGCTATACGATCCCTTAGTGCTCGTTAGTTAGTTTGTGTTATATACAATGTTACTTTGTGTTAGTTACCCCTTTTGCACAAGGTACGATTGTTCGGTACCGTTCCAGAGTGCGATTAGGTAATATGTTTTGAGAGATTTTATTATTGAGAAGGGGCTTTAGAATATCAATATCGGGAATGGATGCTGCAACCTGGTGTGTTATCACTTAGTAACATGGATTACCACGTAACGCAGCAAAAGAAATTACACTCGAAAATTTCTTGACTAAATTTCAGTGGCTAAATCATCAAAATTGCTCCCCACAACTGTTAAACCCGAGTCCGTCATCTTGGGTTTGCCCAGAGACGCCGTCTCCGCGTATGCCCACTGCAACTTACCGTAAATGTAGCCCCAAATCACAGTTTACGGTGCCTTAGACATAGCCACTGCCTATTTAATAATCCAATTGTGTATTATACCGCATTAAAGTTTTAAATAGCAGCGCAGGTTGAGCAAACTGTATAGTCTAAAATAGAAAGGTTTGCAGAAATGATTTCCGGCAACATCACCTCCGCCAAAGCAAATCAATATTTTATGTAGGCTATTGTTACTCTTGCATTCATATATGGAAATAAATCGCCAACAAGCTGTGCCATTATCTACATGTACAGACAACTGTCAACACGACCGCCCCAACTGCCCTTGTGGCTCAGTTATGATTAAACAAACACCCGGCTAAAGGGCTATCGACCAGCTACCGCGAGCGCGGCAGGCGGCAGGAGATGATCTTTTGTCTTCGTGCGTGTCAAGACACCGGTCCTACCGCACAGCTCACGATGAGATTTCCCGGACCTACCGACAGCCAAGCGCCCCCCTACTGCCGGATTAACGACCTTTTCTTTGGTTTTCACAGCGACTGTACTGTACAGTGCATTCAGATAGCAAAAACACAATTATTCCAAAGAAATGCGTGATAAACAATTTCACTTTGAGGTTCAAAGATGCAAAGTGCAAAGTGTAGTAATGGTGCTCCTAACCGAAACGGACAACAAAATCAATGACTATACTCATTGTTGGTGAATGAGGGGATGACAATAAAAGACGATGACAAGATATGCAGAAAATGTTATTTCAAATATGTCAAAAATCGACCATAACCAGACACAGACAATGACGATAACACAACAGATGATGTTACTACATCAAACAATGACATTGATGAAACAGTGACTGTGTTTCTTTGGAAAATCTTGGTAGATGAGAAAGACCTTATCCAAGGAAATCTTCTTAATGTATCCTGTCCAGCTGTTGATTTAATGTATGGAAGATCATCACGTCCAAGGTGTTCAATTTGTAAACAATATGATGACAATGCTTAACAATACCAAATGGCTTCTCCAAAATTCTCAGAGTCTATAATTACATCCTAAAATCCACAAGGCCTGTATACAACCTGTAAAACGTCCAACTGTTTTTGAAAACATCTAAATGGCTTTTCTGAGAAATATGTAGTATATAATAAAAATGGCTTGATTACACCATGTTTCCAATCTCGCAATTTAACGACACTCCCACATTATTTAACCAACTATATGAGGCAATTTTAGTGAAAATATCTTAGGTGTGTTTTCATAGGAACATGGTTGTTTTTCAAGATGAACTTCCTGTTTTGCATCGAGATAGATGCATTTTCCACCGAAAAATTGTCTGAAACTTCTTCAGTTTTCACATTCATACTTATGTTTGGTATCAAAATGTCCAGTATGATGTTATGTAGCCAGTGAAAATCATCTGGTTTTTCAGAAGTCTAGTTTCTGGAACAAGATGAAGTCATTTAATATAAATGTCTTCTTTGATAGGGACCTCACTTTTAACAGGCCAAAGTTGATGGAGGAGACATTGACATCAGGAGTGTTCGGCAGTGGGATCATAATTAGGGGCCTGAACAGAATTAAACCGGGTTTGCTTGCTGCCTTTGGACGTTTTCGTGGTCTGTTATTGATTATGACTAGGATTGTCACAGTCTGCTCTGTTGCTGCTGCCTCTCCCTCTGCCTGGCCACACTCCTTCCACTGCAGTTACTCTCAGTTGAGTCTCATTGCCTTGCCAGCATATAAGCAGCCCTGTTTCACTAACTCTTTGTCAGATTGTTGTTGCAGCATGCACTACTCTCCAGCCTTTGTCTTCGGTCTAACTTCCTGGAATCGACTCTGCCTGCCTCTGAGTATTTCCTCTCGTTCCTGCCCCGGTAGACCTGAAAGCCTTCTGCCTCTGACTCCGAGTTCTGCCAAAGTGTTTCCTGGTTCCTGTCTGCCGTCTCCTGTGCCCCTGTCTGAGCCATCCGGGTTACTGCTCCCCTGCCTGCCTGAGTGGATTCTGTCCAGTTGGCCCAGCCTCAAGCCAAGGAAAATGTTATCTTAAAAAGCGCGAGTGGTATGGAAGTTAGGGTGGATGCAATCACTGCTAAAAAAATGAAGCTCCCTGCCAAAACCGATTAAAATTGTCAATACAGTGCAGATTATGTTGTGGGCAAACTGATTGCAGCCACGAGTGGAAAGAGAGCAGTCGGCTGAAACGCCTAATGCCTCGCCCAAATGTGGGGATCGGACTGAGATAAAGACTGACTTTCCACAGCTTTTTTCATTAAAGAGACGGTTTAAGTCCTGTTTAAAAGCCGCAGACAGCTGCTTAGTGGTGTCGTTAATACCAACATGAATAATAACATATTGAACATATGGGTACTTTCTGAGAATACACGGGATCTGCTGCATAACATCCACAATTTTTGCTCTGGATAAGCAGTGGGTCACTGCCGATTTGAATTTAATATCACTAACAATAGAATCGCCAAAAATTAGCGATGTAGGGGTCGGCACTTGAGGCTTGTGGCGAGAAGACGTAACAAGCAAAAAAAGCAAGCAAAAAGTCTGGCACCTGATTTTGCGGGAGAGACGGCCAGGCTCGGCCAGTGGCCTGGGGGACTGACTAAGCGACTGGACAGTGCCACCAGCGCACGGAGCACCGGTGAAGGTTGAGGCGGCGGTATAGTGGACTGGAGGTCTCCCAGCGGCAGAGAAGAGTCCTGGTCCTCAAGAATATTGTAGCAGTTGGAGAGCTGAAGTTCACAGAGAGGAGAAGGCTGCAGGGGTGACTTCTTTCCCCTGCCATTTCTTCAAACTATGGACGAAGGATCCTGGTTGAGGGTAGAACTGTGGATTTTAGGGATTGGAGTGAATGTGGCATTAGCCAGTTTTTTGGCTTTGCTCCCTGCTGTATCCAAAGATCCTCAGCGTGGGACTGGGCCGGGATTGTGGAATCCAGTCCGTCTTCAGCTGAAGCGGTGGCAGCTGCGCCCACTGAAACTAGGGATTCAATGAGCTGTTCCTCCTCTCTGATTTGATCGAGAGTGGAAATGCCATGGTTTGTGTTGGATGAAGGCAGTGGTCACACCTGGATGGAGAGTTAAATGGCGGCATGTTGAAGATTGAATACGCTGAGGAGAAAAACAGCTCTGGCGGCAAATGTGTTGTTTTGACTAAACTGGTTATGCAAGTGTTAACCCCCATTTCCAATTGTGTTAAACATTTTTGCATAGGGAAATAATTTTATTTTGGGCCATTATTTGAAAAATAGTAGACAAAAAAATTTTGACACATTTGGCCCACCTTTCAAAATTGTAGCAAATCTGCTACATTGGGTAATAATGCTAATGAAAGAATGAAAGTGACATACCATTCAAATTATTCTCAAATGATTATTTGGCAATAAGAAACAAAACCAACAGGGTGTCCAGGCTGTTAACCCTTTAAATTCATGGAGTGGTATCCGAGTTGGAAGTGATACGTACCGATACGGCCCCAAAAACTGGGCCTGTGGGTTGACAGATTCTGTTAAGTTCAGTAGCCATCTTAGTGGCTGGAATCTTATCGGTTCGTTTTGTAAAGGTATTTAATGTAAGGGTTGATTTGTGATTCTCTCTCCTCACAGCGCATCCTCTTCGAGGCTGACCCATAGTGTGGTGCGGTGACCGACATTAAATAAAACTCAACCACCCTCAGATGTCATACATTTTTTTTAACCTTGTAAACCATTGGCTCTAGTTGCAATGAAAAAAGTCAAGTCAAGAGAAATAGTCCTTTTGTTGCAATGGTCTACATATCATATAGGCATCTTTATCATCTAGAGTTGAGGATAGCTCTTATTGACTATTCATCAAAGTGACATTATTGTTAACTCCTTGATAAGCTGTTTGTGAATCTTACCGCCTGTGGTTGTGCTAACATCAAATTAATTGATTGATTGATTAGTGAGTGATGCTCAAGTCTCATCACAACACTCCTTCCTAAGCTTCACTTATCCAGGTATAAAAATGTCATTATTATACATTTTAAACCTATTGACTATGCAATGTAATGTCCTTAAACACAGAATATTCCTGATATTGTAATGAATTTCCTTTTGAAAATTGCAAGTCAGAGAAATCAATGCTGTTTCATCAGTAGGGGGAGAGCATGGAAACTCATGTTCAGTCCAGGATGGACTCGAATCCAAAACCGCTTTATCGGGAGGCAACAGCATTAACCATGCCTAATTACAAAAATTGTATATCAACACTGTTGGAAGGGTTTTGTTTAAGGACAGCAAAGAGGTTGAGGGGGTTGGTTTGAAGGTTGTGGTTCAGATCCAGCCTGGGGTTTTGTGATGAGTTTGCACAATCACTCAGTGTTTGCACTGGTTTGCTCCCACACTGCGAAGACATGCGTGCCATTCTAATTGCAGAGGCTAAAATCCCCATTGGTGCGAGTGTGTGAGTGAATAGTTTGTGATCCCTGGGAAAAAATATTCAAAAGGAAATCTTCCAGCCGCACGCATTGGTCATTTATTCCTCGGAAATTTTTGTCATATTTACTTTTAAACTGCACTTATCCTGTAAAAAATATCTTGATATTGATTGACTATTTAGTTTCAATAAACCCACAACCATAAATTAATCTTCACATTATGGAAAGACTTGGCTGGAAGTAAAAAATTCTTGACAGATGTAAATGGGCTACTTTACAGCGAAATACATTATGCATATGTAAATGGTAAGTATGAGTGAGCAGTCTTAGACCTCCTCTGAAAGAACCCCTTCCTGGTTATGTCTCTGCTCTGCAGAACGCAGACTACACAGAATGGGTCAGCTGGTGGAGCACCCAAATGAAGTGCAGTACTTCTGGCCCAACATTCCAGTTTCTCCAGTGGAGGATGACCACAGGCCTTTCCTCAGCAAAGGTATCAAAAATCTACTCCGGAATTCTTCACTTACACTTCCCCCTGTGCCTAGTACCACTTAAGTCGCCATATCTCTGAACCCTCCCCATTTTGTTTTAGCCTTGGATGATTGCTGATAGTGCTTGCTGGGGTTGACCTGTCTTTATCAGCTTATTGTGATGTTATGATGTTTTCTGTACAGCACATTTATTTGTTATGTTCTGTCCCTATGTGTCTGGGAGGATGAAGGCCACATGATCAGAAGATCACACAATGATCCTCATTTGTCAGTCACTTTGTAAATATATGAGTAAGTTTCTCATAGAATTTCTCAAACTTACCACTGCCACCACATTTATCAACTGTTCCTTGGCACTTTAAATTGTATGTCAGATTAGTCTGATAGGATGATAGGTCATCCTGACCTGGCAGCACAAAGTGGATGATCACCAGTAACTCATCTCTCTCCGCAAGAAAACTGTCCTGGTTCCTGGAAATGTGCTCTTGCTAAATCTTCTCATTGGACAAAGTCAGCCATTTTAAAGTTCGATTCTCTTGGGATTGACCCTTTAATTAATCTTTCTGTACATGAGACTCAAGACACATAACACCCGGTAACCTTTTATTCTAGACACCCCAATTCCAATGAAGTTGGGACGTTATGTAAAACTTGGATAAAAACAGAATACAATGATTTGAAAATCCTTTTCAACTTGTATTCGATTCAGTACACTACAAAACCAAGATTATTAATGTTCAAACTGATAAAATTCGTTATTTTTTTGTTTCTGCAACATGTTCCAAAATACATTTGGGAACTGAAGGCAGAAGCTTTGTAGGTGGAATTCTTTCCCATTCTTGCTTGATGTACGACTTCAGTTGCTCAACAGTCCGGGGTCTCCGTTGTCGTATTTTTTGCTTCATAATGCGCCACACATTTTCAACGGGAGACAGGTCTGTACTGCAAGCAGGCCAGTCTGTTACCTGCACTCTTTTACTATGAAGCCATGCTGTTGTAACACGTGCAGAGTGTGGCTTGGCATTGTCTTGCTGAAATAAGCAGGGACGTGCCTGAAAAAGACGCCACATGGATGGCAGGAAATGTTGCTCCAAAACCTGTATGTACCTTTAATGGTGCCTTCACAGATGTGCAAGTTACCCATGCCATGAACACTAACACATCCCCATACCATCACAGATGCTGGCTTTTGAACTTTGTGCTGATAACAATCCGGACGATCCTTTATTTCTTTAGCCTGGAGGACACGATTCCCATGATTTACAAAAACAATTTGAAATGTGGACTCCTCAGGCCACAGCACACTTTTTCACGTTGTGTCAGTCCATCTCAGATGAGCTCGGGCCCAGAGAAGTCGGCGGCATTTCTAGGTGTTGTTGATATATGGCTTTCACTTTGCACGGTTGAGTTAGAACTTGCTCTTGTAGATGTAGTGACGAACTGTGCTAACTGACAATGGTTTTCTGAAGTGTTCCTCAGCCCACATTGTAATATCCTTTACAGAATGATGTCGGTTTTTACTGCAGTACTGCTTGCGGGACCGACAGATATGGGCATTCAATGTTAGTTTTCGGCCTTGCAGCTTATGTGTAGAGACTTCTCCGGATTCTCCAAATCTTCTAATAATATTATGGACTGTAGATGATGAAATCCCTGAATTCCTTGCTATTTCAAGTTGAGAAATGCTGCTCATAAACTGTTGGACTATTTGCTCATGCCCCATCCTTGCTTGTGAATGACTGAGCCTTTCAGGGAAGCTCCTTGTGTAGCTAATCACAACGCTCACAGGTGTCTTTTGAGCATTCTTCAGCTTTCCCAGTCTTTTGTTGCCTCTGTCTCAGCTTTTTTAAAAGGTGTTGCAGGCATCAAATTCAAAATGAGTGAAGATTTCCAAAAAAAACAAAAACAAAAAAAACCAATAAAGTTTGAGTTTGAACATTGAATCTCTTGTCTTAGTAGTGTACTGAATTGAATATAGGTTGAAAAGGTTTTGTAAATCATTGTATTCTGTTTCTCATTCACATTTTACACAACGTCCCAACTTCATTAGAAGTGGGTTTTTTTTAACGTCAAACAGTTATGTGTTACTATCCTGTATTTATGTTAAAAAGTTGTCATGTTGCCACTATGGAAAATGTATACATACATAAGCAAATACACACACACACACACAGAAATCAACCGCATACATAGACCCAAATCTGACAAAGGCTCACTCATAATAACATAACACAGACACTCAACCTAATAACACAGAATGTGTGCAGCATTCGCACTCAGTCTAAAAGGAAAAAAAAATTTTAACCATCTTATAAAACTTAAAGCAGACATATGCTAGTTGCAAGAGACTCATTTATCAAATTCAGGATCATACACCCTTAAATCACAACAATTCTCAGCAACTTACAACAGTGGTCAGAGAGGCGTCTCTATTTTAGTAAAAATAAAAAGAATCCCTTTAATTCACCATTCTACAACTTCTGACCCAGAGGGACGATATATCATAGTTACCGCTTCCATTCATGATAAAAAATAGTCACAATTGCTAACATATATGGCCCCAATAAACGATCCATCTTTCTTTGATACATTCCTTTCCACTTTATAAGAATTAGCAAATATTATAATCTGTGTGGACTTCAACAGAGTACTGAATCCCACAATAGATCGATCAAGCACAGCAGGCAATTTAAGGATCTGGCACTCCATTGATTCATTAAAACAATACACGAGAGACTTTGGTCTTGGTGACAGCTGGAAATTGAGCAACCCATCATCCAGAGAATATTCCTCTACCTCCCCATTAGTCTAATCATTCTCCTGGATAGACTTCTTTTGATCAGTAATACACTTTTTTCCAAGATATGTGAAACCGTAATACATCCAATCATTATCAGTGACCATGCACCAGTGACCATCACCTTAAATACTTCATCATCAAACTCTCTCCTCACAGTCGCTTCAATACCTCACTGCTAAAAGACAATGGAGAGAAATCTCAAGATCAGTATCATGGGAAACAGGCTAGGCAGTAATCAGAGGACAAATAATAGCATACTCAACACTGCAAAATTAGGAACAGGAACTATAAAAACATTTGGAAAAGAAGAATAAACAATATACAGACATGTAGTTAAACAACCCTAATGAAAAACTCCAAAATGAGCTTCAAAATCCTAAGTTCGAGTCAGACAAAATTACGAATAAAAAATTTTAGAAATTTGATACAACAGCTTAAATATAATAATTTTGTAAACATCAATAAATCAGGTAAATATTTAGCTAACCAACTAAAATATTTTGATTAACATTGAATAATAAAACCTTGTTACAATGAAACCCCACTTTTAAAAGACATTTTAAAAACTGAAAAAATTCAAGTTTAAAAACTTTAAAAATTTATAGTGAAAGCTTTTTAAAATTTTTATAGTAAAATCACACAAAATTTTGATGCAACTTAGTGTCATTCTCAGGTGACTGAATGTTTGCGGAGCGTAAATACAAAGAAAAAACGAAAAGGAAAAATGGAGGGGGATGACTGTCATGTAAAGAGCTTTTCACGGACAGAGTCCAATTGGACGTTTAATTTTGGTTTTAGCTCTTTGATGAAGAACATTTCAAATAAAACAGTCAAATTTTGATCTGTATTTTGTGTTCAACGTTCATAGATTTGGGTAATCCATGGTGTTGAAACCGGTGCTTTCCAATGGAACTGTTTTTATGTTCAGTGATGCGTTGATGAACATTGCTTGAGGTATAGCCAACATAATCTGAATCGCATAGGTCACATTTAAATGCAAGAAGGAAAGAGCAATAATTACATCTATAAAAATTCTGATAGGTAATACCACCCAAAACTCTCGAGAAATAAATAATTTTTTTTTTAAATTTTACAGTGATTTATATTACTTAATGACAGATCCAGACCCGTCAGAGATACAATCATTACTTGATAACCTGGAATTGCCTAAACTGGCAAAACAAGACATAGATACTCTGGACGCACCGTTGACATCAGAAGAACTGTACAAAGCCCTACTCCAGATGGCAAATAATGAATCACCTTGTCCAGATGGCATCCCTCCTGAATTTTATTAACACTTTTGGGATATACTGTCCCCTCAATTTACAGACTAACATTAGAAATACAATCGGCTTACTGTGATGTTTGGGAGGCTGGAGGAATATTTGGGTGTGTGAAAATGTAAAGCGTATATCCAGGCAAGAAGATTCACAGTTAATGCCAAAAAAATTTGAGGTCAGACACGCAATTTTTTTCCTTAAGGGCAAAAACCAAATCACATCGCGTTAGTATTGCAATGATTACAAAGATTCCCCTTAACTAGCATCAGCTGGGTAGGAAGATGGCTTGCGTGGTAATCTGAAGAGCAAGGGCCTGGCTACACATTTGCGATTTATAACGCGTGTTAGCGCTGCGTGAAAAGCCGCGAAAAACGTTCTGAGCAAATGCTGCGTAATACGCAGCGGTTAGCGGTCTACACCTTAGCAGGTTAAGTGGGTGTACACGCGTTGTCCTCCGAGTTGGCCGGAAACTCCTCCCCTAATCTGGTAAAACCAAGTCACTCACTTTTTCATGAAACTGTGAAAACAAAATAACTGAAGTCCATCTGGATAAACTTGCTGTAAAGAAAAAAAATCAATTAAAAAGAGCAAATTGGTGACTTGGCACTTTATTTGATGATTAGTAACTTAGTAATTTCAAAAATGGTTCTAACCTACTTTCTGCCAAAATGAGTTACTAGGTTTTACCAGATTAGGGGAGACTCGCACTGTTTTTCTTCACTTTGATAATCAAACGTTCAGTTTGATTGTCTTCTTCCTTTCGTCCCATTCTGCTTGTAAATGAATGCGAACAGGGTTGTGTCTCAGAGTTTGACAGGATAATTAGCCACGTCTTCTTAAAAAAAAAATCTGTCAGGCCTGCAGATCATCACGTGGGAGAGTTTCCTGAATTTCTATTGGCTGACTGTGGAACACGCTTAACTTCGGAGGTTTCTGAAATTTCATGCGGCGGTGACAGCGCATTCTTTTTTCCTGTCCCGCCGATGTGTAGACCCGATCATTATAAATCAATCACTCCAATCAAAGCGTTTAAGCGCCCACGCAGCGTAATCCGCGAATGTGTAGCCAGGGCTTAACGTTATATGCGATTGCATGCATTACAAGATAATGCAGCTAAAACTAGCAATGAAATAACACATCTCAGACCCAAACTCTGTGTTTGCTCTTTAGGTAGAATAAGCGCGTCATCAATGTTGAAAGAGATCCTCTGCGTGTGATGGCGTTGAAAGTGACAAATCAGAGCGATAAAAACTTCTCCAATAGGCATCATAGTAACCATGGATTCACTAGCCAGCAAGCTGTACCCAAGAGATTGCTTTTGTATTAGCTACCAAATTAGCTAACATTGTAAAAATGTAAAGTTCAGTTCAGTCGGACGAAACTACCACGAAACCTCAGATAAATACATGCCTATGACAGCTGGTAAAGTTAGTCAAGTTGGGGCAAGAAACAAATCATATCTCATTAATATGATGATAATTTACAAAGATTTTCTTAAGTTAACGTTAGTTAGCTTACTAGCAAACTAGGTGGCTATATCCAAAGAGCAATTTAATTTAACACGCTATGGCTGACGCTGCAGTGCATTATGACGATACCAGAAAGCCTCCCTAGAGCATGCATGCGCTCCCCAGAAGCTCATTGGTTGGTATGCAAATAAACATCATTTTCCAGCCAAGCGAAGTCGCAAAAACTTCTCTTGTTGCTATTTGACTCGGGAACTCAGACGTTCACAGGCCAGTGAGTCAGGATCAATGAAATATCTCTAGGATTCTTTGAATCGCATTTTTTGCGAAGGGATTGTTAGATTCATTAGCATTTTGTCAAAACTGCTGAAATTTAATTCGCATTTTGCGATGCGAATCCGCCTTATCTGATCACTGACATGAATACACCAATTATATCAGTTCTACTTAAAGACTCGATTCAGCCCTCCAGTTATCGCCCCCTGGCATTATTAATAAACACTGATTTAAAAATCATCACAAACGCGCTAGCCATAAGATGAGAGAGAGTCACATCCACCAAAGTGCATCCCAATCAGACCGGTTTCAACAAGAAAAGACCTGGTTCAGATAATGTGCGAAGACTATTGAATGGTATTAACCTAACATAACATGAATGGCGAGAACAGGCCGTTCAGCCCAGCAAAGCTCGCCAGTTTCTTTATTCTATTGTGAATATATCTCTTCAGATACTCAATAACTCAATAGTATCTAGCTTTAAGTCAAGCCTGCTCTTGAAAACCCCCAAGGTCTCTGCCTCAACAATATGGTCAGGCAAGCTGTTCCACATCGAAATTACTCTTTGGGTGAAGAAATATTTCCGAATATCATTGCTAAATTTACCTTTGGTAAACTTCAATTTGTGACCCCCGAGTTCTACTAACACATATTTAAAGATCTCAATCAGATCACCCCTTTGTCTCCTTTTCCTAAAACTAAAAAGAAGGAAGGATCTTCAGCCTCTTCTCAATTCTCATAGCTTTCATCTTTTATACCTGGAATTAACTTAGTGGCTCTTCTCTGAACTTTCTCTAGAGCCTCTATATCTTTCTTTAAGTATGGTCCCCAGATCTGTACACAATACTCCACTTGTGGTCTGACGAATGTGTTGTGCAAAAGAAGCATTATCTCCTTAGATTTGTACTCAATACTTTTGGCAATGTATTCCAGCATCCAATTGGCTTCTTTAACTGCTACGGCACAATGGCTAGAGCCTGTGAGGGATTAGTCAACAATCACTCCCAGATCTTTCTTGTATGGAGCACATTCCAGTTTTAAACCTCCCATGAAGTAATCCTGTCTAATGTTTTTATTACCTACATGTACAACTTTACATTCAATACATTAAATTTTATTTGCCAAATTACTGCCAAATTCTGGATTCTATCCTAATCATCCTGAATCACTTCAGTGGACCATACACTATTTGCCAAACCCCCCAGTTTAGTATAATCTGCAAATATAACTAATCTGCTCTCAATATTCCTATCAAGGTCATTAATGTAGATGAGGAACAGCAGGGTTCCCAACACCGATCCCTGGGGGACGCCACTCCCCACCATACCTAGCTCAGATGAGATGCCACTGATTACCACTCTTTGTGCTCTGTCCTGTAACCAGTTTTAAATCCACTTCAGAATACCTCCTGTAACTCCAATGGAGCACATTTTTAAAATTAGTCTCTTATGCGGCGCTGTGTCAAATGCTGGAAATCTAAGTATATGATGTCATATGCCCTGCTCTGATCATAAGTCTTGGTGGCCTCTTCAAAAAATTCCAGAAGGTTTGTCAGGCATGACCTTCCCGTACGGAAACCATGTTGGCTATCCCTCAAGATACTGTTACGTTTGAGAAATAAGTCCAGCTCATCTTTTATGATAGATTCCAATATTTTGCACGCAATGCAAGTTAACCTGACTAGCCTGTAATTTCCTGGCTCAGTACGGTCCCGTTTCTTATATATTGGTATTATATTGCCCGTTTCCAATCATTTGGTATTACTCCAGTTTCTTAAGACCCCCTGAAGATGGCGGATAGCGGCTTAAAGATGATCTCGCCAACTTCCCTGAGCACTCTAGGATATAAGCCATCAGGACCTGCCGCCTTATCTGCTTTTAGTTTATGCAACTTCTCTAATACTTCGTTATCCCGAACCTCAATGTCCACTAAATAATCTTGAGCATTTAACATGCCCTCTGGCCGAATAAAGACCCACTCTGAGGTAAAATTCTCAACAAAGTAACTGTTTAAGGCATCCGCAATATCCTTGTTATCATATAGCAGTGACCCATTTTTATTCGTTATGCACTTAACCTGCTCTTTAACTTTCCTTTTTCTGCTACAGTACTGAAAGAAGCGCTTAGGGCTAGTTTTTGCCCCCTCTGTAATTTGTCTTTCATACAGTCTTCTAGCATTCCTCAGCTTTTTTTTGGCCACAACCTGCATTTAACTGTATTCAGCCTTAGTGTTCTCATTGTTATCCTTTATGTACATCTTATGAAGATTCCTCTTTCCCCTCAAAATCCTACGAATACTTGTGGTCATCCACTGAGTATTCTGCTTTGTCAGCTTATTTTTTTACACCTTTGGAATGAATTTGCATTGTGAATCAAGTAAAACCCCCTTAAATCTTTTCCACATCTCATTTACAGATTCACAGTCCAGCCGTTTTTCCCATTTTATTTCACTTAGATATGAGTGCATCCTGTCAAAGTTTGCTCTCCCAAAAATGAAAATTTTTTCTTTTGAATACACCTTTTTAACTTCCAATGAAACATCAAAATTAAATGCAGAGTGATCACTTGACCCAAGTGGCTCCAGTACCTCAACATTGCTAATTCTATCTGGGTCATTACAGAGCACTAAGTCTAAAATTGCCTTGTCTCTTGTTGATTTATTAACATACTGCACCAAGAAATTATCATTTATAACATCTAGAAATTCTTCCTCCCCTCTACCCAGTCCTTCCACCATTTCCCAATCAATACCAGGATAATTTAAGTCTCCCATATTGATAGTCCCTCCTCCTCTACAAACTTGCGTAATCCTCTTAAAAAGCATTTCATTGACTGTACTGTCCAAAGCTGGTGGTCGATAGCCTACTCCTATGTTTAAACCTGTCTCATGTTTGCCAATGAGCCTGACCCAGATATCCTCACAGGGCAAGAAATGTTCAATTTCGGGAATTTCCTGTACATTTATGTTTTCTTTCACATAGAGTGCTACGCCCCCTCCTCGCCTATTACATCTATCCTTCCTAAAGAGCTTATAACCTTCTATATCCTCTTCACTAAGCCATCTCTCTGTAATCCCAACTATGTCATAGCCCTTACTAATCATAATGGCCTCAAGGTCTGAAAATTTATTTTTTAGGCTTCTTGCATTGAAATAAAAACATTTCAGTTTATTACTAATGCTCTTCCCCCTTGAATCCCCATGCAGCCGCTGCTTCAAGCCCCCCACTACGCTTTGTTGCTTTAAAAGTATATCATCAATAGTGCATGTAATGCCATCAGCTTCCATCAGGACAGTCTGCATTTCTCTATGTGTAACACGCCCTAACTTCTCTGCCCCCCAAGTCCCTAGTTTAAATAATCCTGTGCTACCCTCAACATACACTGTCCCAGCGCAAAGGTACCCCTCCGGGTCAGGTGCAGCCCGTCAGGCTTGAACAGGTCACCCCTGTCCCAGAAAAAGTTCCAATGCCCCATAAACCTGTACCCCTCTTTCCTACACCAGGTTCATAGCCACGTGTTAAACCTCCAGATAAAATTCTGCTTTCACGTGGTACTGGTAGAATCCCGGAGAACACTACCGTTGAGGATCTGCTCCTATGCTTCTCAGGTAATTCCACAAATTTGCCTTGCAGAACCTCAAACCTACCCCTACCTATGTCATTTGTCCCAACATGGACCATGACAACTGCATCCCTCACCGCTCTGGCCAGGATCTTGTCCGCACTCTCCTGGAGGTCTCCTACCTGGGCATCAGGCAGGCAACACACCATAGGACACTCCTTGTCGCACAAACAGACTGAGCTATCTATTCCTCTAAGTATTGAGTTCCCCACTATCACATACTCTCTTTTCTGAGGGGTAGAGTCCAACAGGGTGCCCTGCTGCTCATCAGTCCCCTCACTCTCAGGCTCAGGGGCCAATTCGAGTTCCTGCAAGGGCCGGAATCAGTTGGACACCTCAACCACTGGAGGAGCTGTCGCTGTACGGCGTGCACGCCCTTTCCTGCGCTGTTGACCTAATGGGCTGTGGGCCCTTACAATTGTCATCACCTTTCCCCCTATACGACGACCCTGGGCGACTGGCAAAGCAATAACGGCGCGCGTCGCACATCAGAAGGACAAAATACCACCGATGCTCGATTTGCTTTTGTCGTAATGTCGTAGTGTCCTCGCTTAAATGGCTATACCTTCACACTAATGATAATCGTTTCGGTGCGAATCATTTTCTCTTCTCGTAATGAACCACGAAAAAAAGTAAAAAAACTCTCCCATCACGGAAGGCCCCTTCCTGCCCAAGGGCCCCTGGGCACGTGCCCAGATTGCCCATATGGTAGACCCGGCCCAGGATATAGGTGAATGCTGCATACGGAATTCTTTCGCTTTTGCCTTTTTGACTGGTTTTGCTGTCCACTGCCTCATACCACAAAATAACTGCCAGACTTTCGCACCGTGTCCTGCACTTCGAAATATCCCAGCCACATTTTATTTTGTTTGTCAGGGCACAAATCTATCATTCTGTGATAACAACGCGAATGTAACTACTCACAAATTATTCCATATATCTAAGTTTTTGTGTGTAGTATCCAGTTTTGATTGTATGTTTTCATCCGCCTACATTTTCAGCAAGCATTGAATTACTTCGTTTGAATGGAAATGTTTTTTTCCGGTGTATCTGTTTGAACAAGAGAGCCATAACACATAACAGTCATCCTCCGTGCTTGAGTATGGTTGCTTTCACATTTAGTACGAGTAGCCATTCATCTGTCTCAGTAAACAGATCCACGCGATCTCAATAAACGCGCTCTCTGCGCAAAGCCTTCAACAGCAATAGGTAAGCCATTCAGAAGCAGAGCGCACGCAAGTATCATTGGGTTTATATAGCTTAGTCCTAATTTGGATCAACTGGCCGAACTCTTTTGCTCAAGAATTAAATAATAAAATCATTAAATTTCTCAAAACCATAAAACAATCAAAATTTGATCATATGACGCATTTTTAAAACAACCCCAATTCCGAAATAGTTGGGACAAAGTATAAATTGTGAATAAAATTAAAATGCAATGACTTTCAGATCACGAGTCAATATGTTATTTACAATAGAACATAGTTAACATTTCAAATGTTGAAACTGAGACGTTTCACATTTTTATCCACAAAATGAGCTTATTTCAAATTTTCTGGCTGCAACAGGTCTCAAAAAAGTTAGGACACGGGGGGGGTGAAGGGCTGAAAAAGCAATGAATATATAAGAGAATCAGCTGAAAGAACATTTAGCAAGTAATTAAGTTAACCGGCATCAGGTGTGTAACATGAATGGCTGT
The DNA here is from genome assembly GCA_029721435.1 of Gymnothorax reevesii. Classification (NCBI taxonomy): domain Eukaryota; kingdom Metazoa; phylum Chordata; class Actinopteri; order Anguilliformes; family Muraenidae; genus Gymnothorax; species Gymnothorax reevesii. The sequence goes on along the minus strand of CM056573.1, from coordinate 72,822,429 downwards.
AAAAGGGATGTCTTACAGAGGCTAAGTCTCTCAGAAGTACAGATGTCCAGAGGCTCTCCAGCCTGTGAAGGCTTGTGTAAAAAAATTGTGGAATACTTGAAAAACAATGTTCCTCAACGTCAAATTGCAAAGGCTTTGAAGGTCTCATCAACGACAGTGCATAACATCATCAAAAGATTCAGAAAAACTGTAAAAATCTCTGTGCGTAAGGGACAAGGCCGAAGCCCTTGACTGGATGCCCGTGATCTTCGGGCCCTCAGACGCTTCTGCATCAATCACCAGAGGACATCTATTCCAGGGAAGGCCTTGTGTATTTCAGCAGAACAATGCAAAATCACATACTACAGCTACAGTGCCCTCAATAATTATTGGCACCCTTGGTTAAGATGTGTTCTTTAGCTTCTAATAAATTCTTTTTTTTTTCTAAATAATATAGGACCACAATGAAAAAAGAGGAAAATCCAACCTTTAATTCAAGTGCATTTATACTCTCATTAAGAAATAATTCTTTTACATGAAATCATGTGTGCCACAATGATTCTCAGGGCCTCTGGAAGAGAAACAGACCCACAGCATCACAGCATAAACACACGCCAGGGACTTCCTTCACAAAATGCTGCTGCACAGGACTAAGGCGCTACCACCCCTGAAATAACAAACCTTCACCTCCACCTTAACGAGCCACACCTGTTGCCCGCTAAGGTGGTAGAACAGAATGCAGCAGGGGTAGGGACTGCAAGGACGGCACAGTGGCACAGTCGTTAGCACTACTGTCTATGATGCTGTGGGCCTGTTTCTCTTCCAGAGGCCCTGGGAACCTTGTTAGGGTGCCTGGCATCATGAACGCTTTGAAATACCAGGACATTTTAAATCAAAATCTGGTGGCCTCTGCCCAAAAGCTGAAGATGGGTCATCACTGGGTCTTTCAGCAAGATAATGACCCTAAACATGTGGCCAAATCTACATAGAAATGGTTCACCAGCCACAAAATCAAGCTCCTCCCATGGCCAACTCAGTCCCCAGACCTCAACCCCATTGAAAACCTGTGGAGTGAGCTGAAGAGGAGAGTGCAGAGGAGAGGACCCCGGTCGCTGGATCATTTAGAGAGATTGTGCAAAGAGGTCAAAGATCCCTCTTTCTGTATTCTCCCATCTTGTGAAACATTATAGGAGAAGATTAGGTGGTGTTTTGTTGGCAAAAGGGGGATGTACGAAGTATTAACATCAGAGGGGCTAAAAATTGTGGCACACATGATTTGATGCAAAAGAATTATTTCTTTATGTGGGATTTTTTCCCCCCACTGAATAAATGCACTTGAATTAAAGGTTGGATTTTCCTCTTTTTTTCATTGCAGTCCTATATTATTCAGAAAAAAACTGAATTTATTAGAAGCTAAAGAACACATCTTAACCAGGGGTGCCAATAATTATGGAGGGTGCTGAATATACTGACAGGCATTAAAAACGCAAAGTGGTTTTTATCATCTAATTTGAAAACTGATAGTATTTCCTTTTGTGGATTGACATGTTGACCATCAGGTATGGTAAGCATCGCAAAATGTCAAGTGTCTGGGTTCGAATCCTTCCTTGGTTTAACACCTCATTATGATTATCTAAATGCAGCACAGTTCCCTGGATCATGGTCTTGAATCACATTGGGAGAAATCATTTTGCACGTGAAAAGTTTCAGATCAGGGCCAATAAAAACACACATAAATGAAGTCCCATCATTCCCACTTCAAATGCCACAAAGAAATGAATCTCAGAAGAATCAAACATTTTGAAAGTTGAATGATAGCCAGTCTCAGAGAAAAGATTCTGGACGCATTATTTTCCATTAAATGACTTTATGCAGACTGCAGGGATGACACAGAATGACCAGATGTGTCAGCTGTTGTCCCTGACAAAGTGCGTCATCTGTGACGCCACAAAAACACATTCCATAAAACGTCCTCTGCCATGTCAGATAGTGCATAAGAACTGCTGAACTGACTGGCAATGTAACGATAACAGTGAGGGCAAGTCTCACTACCAAAAGGACAGTTTCCCGAGACTGTGTTTTGCAACTACAAAAGAAACCATTTACCACGACTTAAAACAGTATATTTTATTTTGCCTTTTTTAATCCCTCTCAGTATATTTACCATACAAGCTATTAAAGGATGTGCGTCCTTCACTGTTTTATTTTATTTCTTTTACTATGTAACTTCCCATCTGTCCTGGGTAAAATGAATAATTTTTGATAAATATTCAAAAGTTTCAATTTCTTTATCTGCAACTATGTTGCTATATCAAATTAAACCTCCACTTGCCCAGTTTTATAAGTATTATCATTTAAAGCTGGTTCAAATTTCTTTTCCATTGAAATCTCTTTCAAAAATATTGAATCCCATAATTGTATTCTTTTTGCATAATTTTTCAATTTTTCTAATATCACTATTGTGACTTTACAAGATGCATACATGTTCCAATACTTACTCAGTTGTTTAAATTCAATCTTCTTCCATTTCACTCCAGAATCATGACTTACCCAGACAGTAATAGGCTTAATCAAGGCAGCATAATAATGACTTACCAAATTTAGGAGAGCAAGTCCCCCATTTTGTGTAGCAAATTTAAGGGATTTTAGTTTTAGATGGGGGTTTCTTTCTGCCCAAATAAATTTATTTAATAAGTCTTGCTTCCAAAAAGTATGATAAATCCCAACTTTCTGGTGTTTATATCAGAAGGAGAGACAATAATTAGTCTGTTTGCCTCTTGATAACTTTGGCCCAATGTGTGTAATCTGACTGAGGAGGACTTTTTGGAGTGAAGAATAGATTGGAGGAGGCACTGATTGTCTGCCATTCTCTGTCAATCATAGGGGTTCGTGTTCTCCACCTCATCCCCACGCCTTTTCCCTCAGTCTGGCACACCTTTGATGACAACGAGCAGAACCTGGACCGGCCAACCATCCAGAACCTCAACAAGGTCATGCAGGTGTTTGTGCTGGAGTACTTGGGGAAGTGACCGGAGGGATCAGGAGCCTCAGGGCACTGCTATGGACCTCGTCAGCCATTCCTATTTGAATGATCAACCTTCATGTTGACTGCACCTACTCATAACACACTACTTTACTTTCTTTTTGCCTCTGTATAGCTGTGTTATGGCCAGTCCATTTCAATTGTAGTCAGTGGTCTGAGTTTTTCACAGGTCCTCTATCTTAAGTCCTCTTAAAATTATTATTTAGATTTGATGATTCCTTTGTAACATGCCAATATTAATGCTTCTTATGTTAAGGCCCACAGAAGGCAGCAATGCTGTGAGCATAGTATCATTTCAAAAGTGTTAAATCATTTTCCTACATGAGAGAGATTTCCACTAAGCTCCATTTAAATATCTGATGAATGAAACTGTCAATGTCAGTATCAGTAATTCTTTACCATAGAAGGCCACCATGAGCAATCAGATACATGTCTATTTAAATTGATCACCAATCATTTTTTAGATTGGCCTCAATGTGTATCCGAACAGCACATAGGGCTCTAATTTCCTGGCGCAGCGCAGGTGGCGTAGCGAAGCGCAGGCCGCGCAGTGGTAATTTCGTAGGGCGCAGCCCGCGTAGTGGTAATTTCGTGAGGCGCGCAGCCTTCGGTAGACCAAGGTGCGCCGAGATGGGTGTGGCGGCGTAGTAGGGGGAGGTGTCACATATTCATGAAGACGCAGTGACAATTTCGTAGAAAAAGTCTCCGCTGGAGTTGCGCAAAAAACTCGCCAACTCCAACCTGGTTTAATTTCCGTGCAGTGGTAATTTGGCTGACCGGCGCAGAGAGCGCGCACGTCACCGAAATCTCACAGGCAGTTTTACAGAATGTCAGGCACGTTTCAATGCAAGAAATAATTACAGGAAGCACGATTTCATGTAACTATCTGAATAAGGACATAAATTATTGTATCTATATCGATTGTCCTGATGTCAGATTAAAGGCGGTTGCCACGCGTAATGGAAACTTGACCGGGCTTAATCAACGCAGCTGAATCTGTGATGCAAACTAACGACTTCACATCTTTCTCAGCCAACCACAAACTGTGTATATATATATATATATATATCGAATGCTTGCGTTCTATGCTCATTAAAGCCGCTTCCACACTGGACGCGAAACGAATTTTTCGCCCGACTGATTACAGACAAACTCAATGCAAAGACGCGATAGTTGGACAGGGTTTTAATATAGCTCCGTGTCCGAAAGTCATAAAAGTTCTAATTTTTCCGAGTATTCCAGGAATTATTAGACGTGGAAACTTGGCCATTTTTGTGTTCGACCTTCACAGAATGCAAATTGATAGTTATCAACTTTTCTTGGTCTTTTTAGCCTATTCTTCTGTTTTCTTCCGTTGAAGATAGCCAGCAGTCTTTATTCGGTCTTTCTTTTGAAAATTAGTCAGATGGACCGAACAGATTCACGCTTTATTTCCACAGCTGAGATAAAACAGTGCGTGAGCAAATCAATTCCATGACCATTGACAGTGTGAAGAAATTATCGCATGCACGATTAAGACTGTCCGACACGAATTGCAAAATACTCCATGTCCACCAGCCAGCAAAAAGTAAAAGTATTGAAATGAGAACAGATTTATAAAGGGATATCAAACAAAGACCCGCCAATAAATAAATCGCAGTGTTCATTGGATGCTCTGCTGTTAAAATGTTTCTTTTTATTCTTTATTTCATTATCATTCTGTTCTAATCGTCCTCTTTTTTTGGCTGTCAGACGCGGAGGCATTGTATATTGTCTCGCGCCAGTGTCGACTCACTTTATTGAGCAGAGCTTAAACAGAAACATTGATTGAAATTCTCGGTACTCATCTTGAAGAACTGAACCCTCTTATCAAACATTCACGTTTAATTTCTGAAAGAGTCAGTAGATTTGAAGAAATTAAAAACAATAATAGACTGTCGGACACGACGATTTATTAAAACCCTGTCAGACCTTTGGACACAAGACGCAATCTGTCGAGCGAAAAATTCGTTTCGCGTCCAGTGTGCAAGCGGCTTAATACTAGGCTACTATTATTGTCACTTATGCTTTATCGTCTTTAGTGGGGGAAAGGAATGCAGCCTGATTGCGATGATCTCGTACTGAGTTAGGATCACATATTGGAAATAAATGTGTAACGTATCTTGCTTTGTTGTATATGCATGTTAATCCCAAAATTTTAAGCAGCTACAGTTTGTAATAATAGAAACACGCTATCCATCGTTTCTCTTGCCAGTGAGCAATATTTGACTCGGCTGGGTCGCCTTCTATATTCTAACACATTAAAGGTGAGGTGAGGAGCTCATTTGACTGGTGAAGATTTGACTCGGCTGTGTTATACCCAAACACGCCTTCTTTGCCAACTTGCGCTGGAAGGAGGGGCAGAGGCGGGACAGAGGAGTACTTGCGCCAGGCTATGCCGGGCACGAAATTGCCACATACGCCTGGACACACCCCGTTGGCGCGGCGCACCCCCCATGCGCTGCGCCTGCGCCGCGCCTGCGCCTGGTCTACGAAATTAGAGCCCATAGTCATGATTGACTAACACTTAAAATCTTATGTAGAAACATGTTGATCGCATTGACTCGTTGATCTGAAATGTGTGTAAATATTAAAAGCCATATTCTGAGAGAGTGGCACTGGCAGTGGAGTTTTGAGGAAAAATACCAATTTTTGAAGAAATAGTGTGGATAACTGCTTCACTGTGCCAAAGAAGTTACAATTGTATCTGATACTGGGATACCAAATTTTTTTAGATGTGAAAGTGCCACCTGGTGATCATGTTGGTTGTACACGCAATGACAAGAAAGTTGTATGTCAACTCCACTAAGTATCTCAAAAGTGCCATTCTCTCAGAAAATGGCTCTTAAATATAGGTGGGGAGTATGGAACACCCAAATGTAGAAAAGGTCTTAATTGCTCTAAATTTGAGTCCAGAAAAAAAGATGAGATCCAGGCACACAAACGTTTTGAAGTAATGCAGATAAAAAGCCAAAATTTTCACATGGCTTAACACTTAAAAATTGCCGACGTGTTTCAACCTCAATAGGCAGTCTTCATCAGGGCATGTTATAAATTTAAATTGCACTGTGCAAATTTTTTGCACTGATAATCATTATACTGATATGCACAATGCCAGTCAAGTATGAATTGGGGAAAGCAGCAATCAAACAGGAGTTCAGCACTGCTTTATCAATCCTTTGTCAAAATGTGCCTCATGTTTAAAATTGCTTGTCCTCCAATCGCAACCAAATCTAAATCACATGCATCTTCTACATCTTGTGGTATCAGAACTGAAAACCCTAAGACCGGAGGGTAAGGACAATTTCACACAATAACTAATTGTGTCAGTAGTAGAGTTGCCTGCCTTAGGGATTATAACTTCTGTATTGATTTGATGAAAACAGTTTGTAATTCTTCCTGTAAACTTTCAATTCTTGCCTCTGTCTAGTCTGATTTCTACTTCAACTGTCCTGTGGCCTTAATTGTTTAGTAGTTCTTTAAAAATGGGGCCTTTTACTCTGATCTCCTTTGCCTGTGTTATGGGTATGATAAATGTTTGGAGCATAAGGAAATAAAAAAAAACATTATAATGACAATAATCAGTGACAGTTTGCTTACTCATCTGTTTAGTGTCTTGTATCAGATGTCTGATTTCTGTTCCCAGTACTCTTGACTCCTGATGTGCTGACACTTAGACCAGGGTTCTGCCCAGGACGCTAGGAGTGCTGGACGGAAAATTTCTGCCGTCTCCTAACCTGACAATCCACCTTCCACGAGCTATGAAGCATAATACACATTATTCACAAATGGTCTTGTCAGTGAGCAGTGTAGGCTTAATCCAGAGATGGGAACTCGAGTCACTGTGACTTGGATTCAAGTCGCTGTTTTGATGACTTGTGACTTGACTTGACAAAAAATAAAAGACTTGAGATTTGACTCGGACTTGGTGGTTAAGGACTTGGGACTTGACTTGAGACACGATGACTTGAATGACCTGAGTGTTGTTCAGTTCATGTTTTCAGTTTGAATATAAAATTAATAAATTAATTTAAAAAATAATATTGATTACCCAGTAGTAGCACAGGCTGGGAATGGCATTGACATGATTGGATCACTACCCTGTCAATCAGTTATGCCCTCTCTACCTACCTTAAGTGTTTATTGAAGAAACACACCCTCTTAAATCAGATATAGCCATCGACTTGAGAGCGGGAGGGGTACCGAAAGTCATCGTCTTCGGCTCTCTTTTTCTTTTTTCTGAATTACAATTTTGACGGCAAGAGATGAACAGCACAGTACAAGACATGTGGCAAAAACATCTTGGATAGCCAGACAACAACTTCAAACTTTATTCGTCATTTGAAGAGCCATTCTGCCTAGTAAGTGCTTGTCAATTAGCTAATATTATCCTGTTAGCCTAGCTTGCAGGTGTAACGCAAACTTTAACCGCCGGTGTCTCCAAAAAAAGCGAGAACAATAGCTGATGCTCTTGCTACCGAAGCCAGCCTGACTAGCCCAATCCATATGGAAAAAAATAAATAAATAAATAAATAATATACAGTGGCGCTTGAAAGTTTGTGAACCCTTGAGAATTTTCAAGATTTCTGCATAAATATGACCTAAAACATCATCAGATTTTCACACAAGGCCTAAAAGTAGATAGAGAACCCAGTTAAACAAATGAGACAAAAGTATTATCCCTGGTCATTTATTTATTGAGGAAAATGATCCAATATTACATATCTGTGAGTAGCAAAAGTATGTGAACCTTCGCTTTCAGTATCTGGTGCGACCCCCTTGTGCAGCAATAACTGCATCTAAATATTTCCGGTAACTCTGTTCATCAATCCTGTACATCAGCTTGGAGGAATTTTAGCCCATTCCTCAGAACAGAACAGCTTCAACCTTGGGATGTTAGTTGGTTTCCGCACATGAACTGCTCGCTTCAGGTTCTTCCACAACATTTTGATTGGATTAAGGTCAGGACTTTGACTTGGCCATTCCAAAACATTAACTTTATACTTTTTTAACCATTCTTTGGTAGAACGACCTGTGTGCTTAGGGTCGCTGTCTTGTTGCATGACCCACCTTCTCTTGAGATTCAGTTCATGGACAGATGTCCTGACATTTTCCTTTAGAATTAGCAGGTATAATTCAAAATTCATTGTTCCATCAATGATGGCAAGCTGTCCTGGCCCAGATGCAGCAAAACAGGCCCAAACCATGATACTACCACCACCATGTTTCACACATGGGATAATGTTCTTATGCAGGAATGAAGTGTTTTCCTTTCTCCAAACATAACACTTCTCATTTAAACCAAAAAGTTCTACTTTGGTCTCATCTGTCCACAAACATTTTTGTAGTTTGTTTCTGGTTTGTTCATGTGATCTTTAGCAAACTGCAGGCAAGCCGCAATTGTTCAGTGTTCTGCTGATGGTGGGCTCATGAACATTAACATTAGCCAGTGTGAGAGAGGCCGTCAGTGGCTTAGAAGTTACCCTGGGGTCCTTTGTGACCTCGCCGACTATTACACGCCTTGCTCTTGGAGTGATCTTTGTTGGTCGATCACTGCTGGGGACAGTAGCAATGGTCTTGAATTTTCTCCATTTGTACACAATCTGTATTACTGGTGGCGTCCAAACTCCTTAGAGATGGTTTTCTAACCTTTTCCAGCCTGATGAGCATCAACAACGCTTATTCTGAGGTCCTCAGAAAACTCCTTCGTTCGTGCCATGATACTCTTCCACAAACATGTGTTGCGAGGATCAGACTTTGATCGATCCCTGTTCTTTAAATAAAACAGGGTGCCCACTCACACCTGATTGTCATCCCATTGATTGAAAACACCTGACTCTAATTTCACCTTCAAATGACCACTAATCCTAGAGGTTCACATACTTTTGCCCCTCACAGATATGTAATATTGGATCATTTTACTCAATAAATAAATGACCAAGTATAATATTTTTGACTCATTTGTTTAACTAGGTTTTTTTATCTACTTTTAGGACTTGTGTGAAAATCTGATGATGTTTCAGGTCATGTTTATACAGAAATCTAGAAAATTCTAAAGGGTTCACAAACATTCAAGCACCACTGTATATATACAGCTAACAAACCAAATCAAACGTCATTTTTGCTCATCTCCTTTATTAACGGAATGGGATTACATAATTGGCAATTAAACTTCCCAATTCGGGTCATTCACTAGGCACATTTGGCATTTTTGGCACAATTTTAATTGTTTTAGTGCTGGCACATTAAAACCGTAAGATAAGTGGCTGAGTTGAGTGAATGCCGTTTATGTTCACGCAGCTTTGAAATTTGTAAATTGCGATTTGGAACATTATATGTGAATTCACTTTATCCAATTTATTTCTTCAGTAATTTAATATTTTTTTGTTTAGAATAGGCTATATACTTAACATTGTTTGAATCAAGTGAACTGGTTTATTCTATATTGCGGTTTCAAAGGAAAAACAAAGCATCCCATACAGAAGACTGCTGGATTGGAGTGTAACATCAGCGGTTTTCTTTATGTATGAATTAAAAACCCAACAAATTAAATCAGTTGATAGCAACAATGAAAACAACAATGACTCTGATTGCACCCAATTCTTTATTGAATGTTATTTCCACTTTGTGTCTATTTGAGAGACACGATCAGAGTCCATAAGAATTTTCGACTTATTGGTTTTAATAGTTTACGGTAAAATGATATTGGGACTCAACTTCTCTTGTTCACAAATGAGATGAACCAGGTTTATTAAAGAACACATAACCAATGAAGTGGAAAGTGCTATGATACGGTCAAATACAAGCATCAGCCTGTTGTGCAGTCATACTTCAACCTTGCAAGTGAAACAGGGGAATCGGCGCACGAGTAGAAGGCTCTGAACTGTCTTTAAAATTGTTGAATCCTGGCTGGGAATCTTTTTCTAAGAACAATAGCAATAAGTTTTTCTATGGACTGATTGTGACCGTCGTGTCACGACCGACCGTCTGCTACACATCGAACCACCCTTCATTTTGTTGAAGGCCTCAACGTTGTCCATTGCTGTGATGAAATTCTCCGTCCAGTCGTCCTTCCGTTTGAGTTCCTTCGGGCCGAAAAAATGTGGAAATCCTTCCCTGGCCAGCGTTTTCTCCAGATCTTCCACGTATAGAACACTTGTGGGACATTCTGGATAGAGCGACCCGGAGATGGCAACCACCGCCAGCTACAGTACGCCAGCTAAGACATGCACTGACTGAAAAGTAGAACGCTGTTCCACAAGCAACAATCAGACATCTGGTGATGTCTATGAGACGCAGGTGTTCCCCCGTGTGCGACGCTAACGGGGTACATTGTTAAATAAAAGCCAACATGGCAATATTCCAGTCCAATTTTCTGTTATATCTATTGTCTGAGATTTACCAATGAAGTGGATTGTACAGTTACGCTCGATAAAATCTAGAAATGGAAAATTGCGTTTCTTTTTTGGTCAGTATATGTTTGCCTTTTTTCTTGTCACTTGCAAGGCAAATAAAACATTTCAAATACTGATTGCATATGTGAGGCAGAAGTGATCTTGTTTAGATTGAAAGCCATCAATAAATAATTTTATGAATTTATTTCGGTTTTGTTTGATTCCATGATGTATTTTACGGAATATCAGTAATTAGAATGCAAATCCAAATTACTGCCATATTTTATTAAACAGGTTGGACACATTGGCCAATGGTGTTTAGATTAGGGATGTCACAAGAACCGATACTTGCGATACCATTCGATTCTCAAATGAAAAAACACTGACGATGCCTATTATTTTGAGGCACCGTAAGTACCGAGGCACGGTGAATTTTGGTGCTATGACTATTCTTACTAATACTAACTAATGGGGGCAGTATACGCGTCTGAGTGTTACAGCTGAACTTGCATTCAGAAGGAGGTCACAAAAAGTAGACCTTTTCTTTGACGTTCATGTTGGTCACTGCAAACTGTGGCAAGTAGTCACGTGACCACGCGTGCTCACAAGCCAGAGCTGCATCTGTTTTTTTGCCAATGAATGTTCCTAAATCCTAAAAAATGATCTGGAAAATATTAGGCAACCATTGATAAGTGTCTTCGAATTCTTTAAATGTTGAGGAAAGGAGTCTCAGGGCTTCCAAATTCACGTGCTTCAACATATGGCACACAAAGCATCCTTTTCCAAAAGAAAGGAGATCATGCCATTCCACAGTTCAGCGCAGCAGCAGTATTTAAAGCGGCGACCATTCATCTGGCTAATCACGTAAAGAAAAGTTTGTGATGGGCAGGGGACTCAATCATGTTGCCTGATTTAAGTGCATTCAGATTTTCCAATTAGCTCGGTCGTCTTCCTAAGCGGTGGAAATTCCCTTTTACACCTTTCCTGCTAAAGAAAAGTGGTTTGGAATTAGTGTAGAGGACGTAATTGTTTGACAATTCGGACAAAACCCAGGATATCTTGTGGGCGTAATGTCAACAGACTCCATACAATTAAAGGAGAGGTAATGTCTACTGGCACGCACACGTTTATTTAGATAAAATCGCAAATTGCAGCCTTTTTTCTGGTTATGCCATTGCACAGTTTGAAATTGCGACTGCAATTACTATTAGATTAATCCAAGTTCCAAGCCTAAACAAATGTTAGCAATGAAGATGTTAAAAGCTTCATACTGTCTTAGTTTCCCAAGTTGTGCTTATTCACTGCGCAGATAAGTCAGCCTACATGTATGAGATATGGTTGCACTTAGATGCTGTATATTATCTTCTTGCATATGTCCACCAAAATGACATGTTTCATTGTTGAAAAAAAACTTGAACTGGTGAAGACAGGGTTAAAGTAGCCATTACAAATGATACCTCTGGAAGGTATGAATCTTAAGTTCTCTTTAGTGATTGTCCTGTATTCTGTTATCTTCTGCATGTCTGTTCATAGAAATTACATTTTAATATTTCGCAAATTTTCTAATAAAGATGTTAATGTTTAAATGAATGAGATCTTTGAAAATCCATCGCTCCTTTTTTACCGTAGTATCGAATTGGCATCGAGAATTTTACTGGTATCGGCACAACTGAATTTTTCATATCATGACATCCCTTGTTTAGATTACTGACAGTTACTTATTCCACGTCTTTTCACTTTATCAAGATCAGATTCTGCAGGTGAAATTGCAATAAGGTGACTTGACTTGCCATAACCTGTGACTTGACCTTGAAAAAATGACTTGGGACTTACTTGAGATTTGAAGGTTAAGGGCACTAATTTCTTGGTGTAGCACAGGGTGGCGCAGCGTGGCGTGGCGCAGCCCACGCAGTGTAATTTTGTCCTGTGCAGCCTGCGCAGTGGTAATTTTGTGCGGTACAACACTGTTCCCTTCCACTTTGGCAATTTGGTAGACAGATGTGCGCCGAGATGGGTGTGGCGGCGTAGTAGGGGGAAGTGTGAAATATTCAAGACGCAGTGACAATTTCGTAGGAAAAGTCTCCGCTGAAGTTGCGCAGAAAACTCGCCAGCTCCAACCTGGTTTACTTTCTGTGCAGTGGTAATTTGGCTGACAGGCACACACACACACGTCACCAAAACCACACAGGCAGGTTTTTCAGAATGTCAGGCACATTTAAATGAAATAAGTAATTACAGCAATCATTAATTAATGTAACATAAATTTAATGTGACATAAATTATAGTATCTATATCGATTGTCCCGATGCAAGATTAAAGGCGGTTGGCACACGTAATGGAAATCGACCTGGCTTAAACACAGCTGAGTCTGTGATGCAAACTAACGACTTCACATCTTTCTCAGCCAACCACATATATAATGCTTGCATTCTATGCTCAGTAAAGCCGCTTGCATACTGGAGGCGAAACGAGTCAATGCAAAGACGCGAATACACGCGTCTGTTTATTCTTCTGTTTTCTTCCGTTGAAGATGGACAAGTCTTTATTTGGTCTCTCTTTTGAAAATTAGTCAGATTCATGCTTTATTTCCACACCAGTGATAAAATAGTGCTTGTAGCCAGTGACCAAATCAATTCCATAACCATTGACATTGTGAATTAAATATCGCATGCGCAATCAAGACTGTCCGCCGCGAAATGCTCCATGTCCGGCAGCCAGAAAAAGTATTGATATGAGAACAGATTTATCCAAAACAGATGGCCCGCAAATAAATTGCAGTGTACATTAGATGTTCTCCCAGCTAGCATAAGGATGTGGGCCACATCAGGCTTGCACTTTTGGCATTCTTTTGGCCCGGAACAAAATATATGTGAGCCTAAGTGGCCCATGTGGTAAATTCTGAATTTGGCCTGAATATCACAGGACAAAAATGGCCCACAATTGGCAAATGTTTGGCAGAGTGACAATGGTCAGTCTGTAAGTGAACCAAAACTGGCCCATATTTGCTGCATCATATGTTCTTGGTTGACATCTGGCATTGTGATGGCTTGGTTGTGGCTAAGTTCTAGCAAACGGGAGTGGAGCGCCAAAGTGCTATCATTCCATGCGGCATGTGGGCCGGATGGGTCAGATGAACGTGTCAGATTTTTTTTTTGGCTGTCAGACACTGAGTATTTTGCATTTAAAGGAACAGTCCACCGTACTTGCATAATGGAATATGTTTTTCTATGAAATGAGACGAGATGATACGTACATCTCCGAGCGACACTGAGGTATCGTTCAGGAACCACTCGCGAGACAGCAATCCAAAAAACGTATGCCTTTATTGGAGTCCGAGTCAAAGCCAGAAAACACAGGAATTGCCAAGCCACAATACGAAATCCAAAAACAGTATCGACTAGACAGGCAGGGGTCAGAACCAGTAAGACAGATGGGCAGAGGTACAAAAACGATAGGCAAAAAGTCGTAGTCGATGGGCAAAGCCAATGGTCATACACAGGGCATCCAAACACAGAACTCGTGGTCATACAAAAATAGGTAAAATCCAGAAAGGCAAAAACAGTACAAAAGGGCTATGGCAAGAATCGGGAGTCGGACTATCCAGTAGAAGAGAAACAATAATCAAAGGCATACAAGGAGCTCGGCACAATGAAATATTGATCAACGTTCTGACGAGAGCTGTGAGTGAAAAGACTCCTAATATACACACAGGAAAGGTCACATGCAATACAGAGATCAGCTGTGGGGAATGAGACTAATTACATCGGGAGAATCACATGAGGGAAACCCTAACCACGGAAATTGGCGAGATACGAAATACGGACAGGAATCACACAAACAGCCTATGACATTTAAACAGCTCCAGTCCAGGAGTTCTACGTGCACAGATAACAAGAGCAGGAAATTAATTAAGCACGTGCGAGAGATTCTCGCTGAACATAGGGAGAGGACGGTGGAAAGCAAAGGGCCGGAGAATACAACCGGGCGATTGTGAAGAGGGAATTAGTCTATTAGTAGCGGTGCAGCTTTACAACTTAAACTAGAGTGCTCATTAGTAATTTAGTAATCGAATATATACATGGTTAGTTGTTTTAGTAGACTAAAATAAAAAATACAAATGTTAGTCTTGTTAATTAGAACAGAAGGTTGAAGGAAGAAAACGAGATACGAAGGAATATTTTTAAACACCGGACTTCATTTAAATCACCCGAAGTCAGTGAGCACGCAGGCAGGGAAGACGGACTAAACCAACTATATCACAAGACAGAAGAAACAAGTGCAATGGAACTGAGACATGGAATGAACCAAAAACCTGAATATTACAAAAACCAAAGAGAATAAATAAAAGACAATAATCATGAACACAAAACCAGCACATAAAACATGATCAAACCCAAAATCATAACAGACCAACCAGTCAGCCAGAAGCGCTGCCACTCCTGTTAGCATTTGTAGCTAGACTCATTGTGGTCAACGGTATTTTTCGGGGCTGTAGTTAGATGCGACCAAAGTCTTCCACGTTTTTCCTGTTTACATAGATTTATATGACCAGTGACCTGAGTTCGAGTTCGGGTACGCAAATCCAAACGTGGCTTTTTCTATGCTGTGGGAAGTGCGTACTATAATGACAGGCGTAGTAACACCTTCTGCGCGCTTCGACAGCGCATTGATACCTTCACTTCTGATTTCTTTTCTCTCCCACGACCCCCCCTACTTCCGTAAATACAACCAACGTGACTGCACTGCACTACTAGGTACACAGTCAGGAACCCAGAGCTTGCAGAAAATTATAAGTAAGGGATAATTAACGAGAAGGTGTGCATTCCATGGTTTTAAAGCACGACGCGGAGTTCGCGTCGGGTGGTTGCCTCCGCGAAGAGCATTAAAACCGTGAAATATTCACCTTTGAATTGATTATCCCCCTTATACCATGGTCATTTGCCAGCAATATCAAATCGCAGCATTAATCTGAAACGGAGATTATGCATAACCCAACATTATGCGCGATTATGCGGACTGTTGCTTACTTGCTACCCACAATTACAAAGAACTAATGACGGTTTCCGCAGTCAGCGAGCTGAAATCAGTCTGCTGGCATAGCACGTAGCTAGCGAACTGTCAGCAGTCGCTGATACATGAAGTGGACACGTTAGCTTCATTTGTAACCGTACTCAATTACAATCTTTTAATGGATAAAGCCTGATTTTTTCGCTGCTATAATATTTACGGTCGTTATCTCTTGGATACGAGTCAGCGAGCTGAAATCAGTCTGCTGGCATAGTACGTAGCTAGCGAACTGTCAGCAGTCGCTGATACATGAAGTGGACACGTTAGCTTCATTTGTAACCGCACTCAATTACAATCTTTTAATGGATAAAGCCTAATTTTTTCGCTACTATAATATTTACGGTCGTTATCGCTTGGGTATGAGTCAGCGAGGTGAAATCAGTCTGCTGGCATAGCACGTAGCTAGCGAACTGTCAGCAGTTGCTGATACATGAGGTGGACACGTTAGCTTAATTTGTAACCGTACACAGTTACAATAGTTTAATGGATAAAGCCTGATTACTTCGCTGCTACAATATTTACGATCATTATCGCTTGAGTACGAGTCAGCGAGGTGAAATCAGTCTGCTGGCAAAGCATGTAGCTTGCGAAACTTCACTTCACTTCTTCACAGACAATTCATCTTCGTCCGTTTCTTCTTCCCTCTCACGGTCCATTCCGGCTAGCTCCTTCTCGGTATATTCCGATTCAAATAGATATGGCTCCGGCTCCGCCACAAGCCAGTCGTCGGCAACTATGTCCTCCATTTGAAAATGTTCCATAGTAGCACACTTGATTATTTTCTTTTATACCATGGTCTGGGTGAATACTTTTTTCTAATTGGCTGGCAGCTGGCAGGTATGCATTAAAACCGTGGAACCCCACAGGTAGTTCGGCTACGTTCGTTTCACCATTCCAAATTCATCCACTACCCAACTGGTAACCATAGCAGTGTTAGAGCTGATATTTGACTGGGTACAACAGAAACCTAGCAGCTCATTTATTTCCACTAAATTTAGCGGCGTCAGATAAGTGCGTCCTGCGGGGCGGTTAACAATGGATACTCAAGCGATAATGACCGTAAATATTGTAGCAGCGAAGTAATCAAGCTTTATCCATTAAAAGATTATAACTGTGTAGGGTGACAAATGAAGCTAACGTGTCCACTTCATGTATCAGCAACTGCTGACAGTTCGCTAGCTACCTGCTATGACAGCAGACTGATTTCAGCTCGCTTGACTGTGGAAACCGTCATAAGTTCATTGTAATTGTGGGTAGCAAGTAAGCTACAGTCCGCATAATCGCGCATAATGTTGGGTTATGCATAATCTCCGTTTCAGATTAATGCTGCGATTTGATATTGCTGGCAAATGACTATGGTATAAGCGGGATAATCAACTCGAAGGTGAGCATTCCACGGTTTTAATGCTCTTCGCGGAGGCAACCACCCGACGTGAACTCCGCGTCCTGCATTAAAACCGTGGAATGCACACCTTCTCGTTAATTATCCCTTACTTAGAATTTTCTGCAAGATCTGGCTTCCTGACTGTGTACCAAGTAGTGCAGTGCAGTCACGTGGGTTGTATTTACGGAAGTAGGGGGGGTCGTGGGAGAGAAAAGAAATCAGAAGTGAAGGTATCAATGCGCTGTCGAAGCTCGCAGAAGGTGTTACTACTCCTGTCATTATAGTACGCACTTCCCGCAGCATAGAAAAAGCCACTTTTGGATTTGCATACCCGAACCTGAACTCATGTCACTGGTCATATAAACCTATGTAAACAGGAAAAACGTGGAAGACTTTGGTCGCATCTAACTACAGCCTCGAAAAATACCGTTGACCACAATGAGTCTAGCTACAAATGCTAACAGGAGTGGCAGCGCGTCTGGCTGACTGGGTGGTCACTCAAAGCTCGGAGAGGTACGTATCATCTCATCTCATTTCATAGAAAAACATATTTCATTATGAAAGTACGGTGGACTGTTCCTTTAATGTTCGACAGGCATTGTACATTGTCCTGCGCCAATGTCGACTCACTTTATTGAGCAGAGTTCAGACAGAATAATTGATTGAAATTCTCGGTACTCATCTTGAAGAACTGACCCAGATAGCAAGCACCTCCGCTCCGGATCTGCCTTGTCTCCAGCTGATCCGGCTCAGAGCCAGGGCAGATCTGGAGCGGAGGAGCTTGCTATCTGGGGAGACCTCTGATCAAAACTTTCACACTTAATATCTTAAAGATTCAGTAGATTTGAAAGAATTTAAAACACACAATAATTGACTGTCGGACACGAAGTTATATTGGTACCATCCTACTGTCGGACACGGAGATATATCAAAACCCTGTCTGAAGTTCGGACACGTAGACACGTCGTTTAACGCAGCAACGCAATCTGTCATGCAAAAAATTTATTTCGCATCCAGTGTGCAAGCAGCTTAATACTACTATTATTGTCACTTAGGGTTTTTCGTTTTTAGTGGGGGAAAGGAATACAGCCTGATTGCTATGATCTTGCACTGAGTTAAGATCACATATTGAAAATAAATGTGTAACGTATCTTGCATTGTTGTCCATGCATGTTAATGACAAAATCTTGAGCAGCAGCAGGGTGTAATAATAGGAACACACTATCCATCGTTTCTCTTCCCAATGATACAGACAGAAGAAATAAATGAGCAACCATCGTATTTCATTCCAACTTCCGAAGTTTGAATGATCTGACGTGGTTTTCGTTTTGAAATTCCATTCAAATTTGCTAATGGAAATAATTTCAGAATGCTTCATATTCGTCATGGTTAATATGGACGTAAGCGGTGCAGAAAACAAGCCCGAAGCAGCAAATTAAAATGCAACATTAACGCTTCATGCGGATATTAGGAAAGAGGCTTCTTTATTTCAACACTTTAAAGGTGAGGAGAGGAGCTCATTTTATTGGTGTAGAGTTGTTTCAGCTGTGTTAAACCCACTTAAGCCTTTTCTCCTCTCTCTTTGTCACTTGTACCGGAAGGAGGGACAGAGGCGGGACAGAGAAGTACTTGCGCCAGGCTACGCTGAGCACGAAATTGCAACATACGCCTGGACAAACCCCATTGGCGCAGCGATCCCACTATTCGCCGCGCCTGGGCCTGGTCTACGAATTTAGAGCCCTAAGACTTGAGACTTACTTGAAGCTTGCACATGTGTGGCTTAGTCCCATGTCTGGTTTAATCTGAGAATTGGTGGTGAAATGTAATGTGAGCGCGCTGTGCGCACAAGCTGGAAAAAATATTTTGCAACAATTTGAATGCAAATATTGCCTATGGAGAGGCAATGGAGGTCTTTGATGTTCTCCATGGAGCATATGCGAGATCATAGGTGCCGATCCCGTGGGTGCTCCGGGGCTGGAGCACCCACTGACAAGGTTGAGCACCCACTGGCCAATCGGGATGGCCGTTCAAAAAATCAAAAAGAGAGAATGAATAAAACTCATGGTAAAACTGCATCTTTAAAGTGAACTGCATCTATTTGAATCGTGATATCCAATTAAAATCATTACAGCTCTGTGCCTGTACACGTTACGGCGTAGTCTCTCTCTTGCGATGGAAGGCTTCAAAGTTTTGAAGGACTCCTGAGTTCTTGCAAGTTTTCCAACAGGGCTGCCCTGAACATGCCCCATCTTAAGCAAAGCACTGATTTATGGTGGTTGACAGGGGCAAATGCACTGCAACAAGCCCAGAACATCTTGAACTCGGAAAACGCAATGGAACCGCCAAAAACACCTCCAATTGAAGAAATACGCTGTATAAACAGAAATGCTGTGTATCCACGTCAGCACAATTGAAGTGCTCCGAACTTTTTAGCTAGCAAGCGAGCAAACATAAGATTGCTTCCTTAGCTAGGTAGCTAGTTCGCAAACTAAGCTAGCTAAGTCATATTTGGTGCTTTTGATGCAAAAAACATGAATGAATTGCCGTGATTTCGCTGACTAACGTCGCTAGAATTGAACCACAAGCATTTAGCTTGCTAGCTGGCACGAATAGGCATCAAAAATAAAATTTGCCAGTTAACAATGACAAAAGAAACTGACGAACTAGTTCACGCTAGGATAGCGAGCTAGCTCGCCTCTTCAGCTAGCTAATTTTGGTACAGATTAAGCAATAAAACAGTGAATCACGATTATTTCGCGGATTAGCAAGTGGTCATGAATTAGCCGCGTAGCTAAGTCAGAACATACATTTAAAGCAGTTATTCATCCTGACTTGTTCTCAGTCATTTTCATAATCAACAAAAAATTCAATCCAAGAACTCTCCACACTGTCAGGTGCTGCTAGTTCCTCCCATTTTTTTTTTTCAATTCTGTTTTTATTGTGATTGTGATTTGATGTTAATTCAAATATAAATACACTATTCTCATTCATTCATCTGTACATTACACCTGAACGGCACAGTAATACAGCCATGACTCCACTAACAATACAAATAGAGATGAATGGTCCTCCATCAATCACACAAAAATTGAAATTAGTGAAATACAAAATTAAGAACTTAACTCCTTAGAACAAGAAAGCTGGGGTGCACATCTGTTATACAAGTAAAAAAAAACAATACTGAAGCAAAAGGGTTAATAAAGGAAAAACATGGAAAGGAAAAGAAAAAAGGAAATGGATATACAGCCCCCTCAATAATTATTGGCACCCCTTGTTAAGATGTGTTAAAAGCCTTTAAATTAATTCAATTTTTCTTGTAGAAGCATAGTCTCACACTAAAAATTGTAGAAAAAGTAACCTTCAACTCAAGTGAATTTTAAGGGGAAAAAAAGTCCATGACTGAGAAATAATTATTTTTCATAAAATCACCTGTTCCACAATTATTGGCACCCCTAACAATTCCTGGGAAATAAATATAATTGAAGTATTTCTGTCATTTCTACAGTAGTTTACAAAGCTGTAATCCAGGAGTATCTAGGAACATTCAATTAGTAATTCATCTCTTCCTGTTTCCCTGGGGTATAAATATGATGTGACACAGAGGCCATTTCTCTTATCCACAGTTCAGTATATGAAAGACAAAGGAACGCTCCATTCAAGTAAGGCTGATGAGTGTCGACCTTCACAAGTCAGGCAATGGCTACAAGAAAATAGCCACTCGCCTGCACCTGCCCATATCTAATGTCAGAGGACTCATTCAGAAGTTTAAAACAACTGTAACAGTGGTAAACAAGCCTGGACGAGGACGCAAGGTTATTTTTCCACCATGCACATTGAGGAGGATGGTAAGAGAAATAAAAAGTTCTCCAAAGCTCACTGTTAAAGAATAGCAACAAATGGTAGCATCTTGGGGTCACAAAGTCTCCAAAACAACCATCAGGCGCTATCTACATGCCAACAAGCTGTTTGGGCGGCATGCACGGAAAAAACCTTTTCTCACTCACAATCATGAACGCAAATGTCTGGAGTTCGCTTAGCGGTACTGGGACTTCAACTGGGACGGTGTGCTTTGGTCAGATGAGACCAAAATAGAGCATTTTGGCAACAAACACTCTAAGTGGGTCTGGCAGTACACAAAAGATGAGTATGCAGAAAAGCACCTCATGCCGACTGTGAAGTATGGGGGAGGATCGGTGATGCTGTGGGCCTGTTTCTCTTCCAGAGGCCCTAGGAACCTTGTTAGGGTGCATGGCATCATGAACGCTTTAAAATACTAGGACATTTTAAATCAAAATCTGGTGGCCTCTGCCCGAAAGCTGAAGATGGGTTGTCACTGGGCCTTTTAGCAAGATAATGACCTGTTTTGTTGGCAAAAGGGGGTTGTACAAAGTATTAACTTCAGGGGTGCTAATAATTGTGGCACACATGATTTGATGTAAAATAATTATTTCTTAATGTGGGATTTTTTTCCCACTGAAGAAATGCACTTGAATTAAAGGTTGGATTTTCCTCTTTTTTTCATTGTCGTTCTATATTATTTAGAAAAAAAACTGAATTTATTAGAAGCTAAAGAACACATTTTAACCAGGGATGCCAATAATTATTGAGGGCGCTGTAAGACCTGATAACAGACAAATGATGGATGAATTGGAGCAACATATCTAATCCATCTTTCCCATCTTTTCAAAAACAGACCCTGTTTTAGTTTTCGCGCAAAAGAAATTTTTCCATCTTAAATATGTTATGAATGCCGTCTCCAAAGGCGTTTCAGAGAATATGGCAGTACATCCAACCGGCCTCACAACCGCAGACCACGTGTAACCACACCAGCCCAGGACCTCCACATCCAGCAGGTTCACCTCCAAGATCAACTGAGACCAGCTACTCAGACAGCTGCTGAAACAATTGGTTTGCATAACCAAAGAATTTCTGCACAAACTGTCAGAAAGCGTCTCAGGGAAGCTCAACTGCATGCTCGTCGTCCTCATTGGTGGTCTTAACCTGACTCCAGATCGTTGCCGTAACGGACTTGAGTGGGCAAATGCTCACATTCGATGGTGTCTGGCCCGTTGGAGAGGTGTTCTCTTCACGAATGAATCTCGGTTTACATTGTTCAGGGCAGATGGCAGACAGCGTGTCTGGCGTTGTGTGGATGAGCGCTTTGCTGATGTCAATGGAGTCCCCAGACCCCTAATAAAACAAAAACTGCACATTTCAGGGTGGCCTTTTATTGTGGACAGTCTAAGGTACACCTGTGCACTAATCATGGTGTCGGATGAGCATCTTGATGTGGCACACCTGTGAGGTGGGATGGATTGTCTCAGCAAAGCAAAAGTGCTCACTATCACACATTTAGACAGATTTGTGAACAATGTTTGAGAGAAATGGTAATATTGTGTATCTGGAATGAATTTTAGATCTTTGAGTCCATCTCATGACAAATGGGAGTAAAAACAAAAGTGTTGCATTTATATTTTTGTTGAGTGTATGTTTCTGTACTGAATTCAGCCCATTAGTTCATCACTGTTAGATTGCATGTGGAGCAAAGCCTGGTCTTCAATTTTCAATGGATTATTACAAAATTATTCATGTGAAAACGCGTCAATAAAGGAAAATGATTGAGAACTAGCCAGGATGCGGCCAGGACACAGCTAGGATGCCAGGGCGTGGGTTGAAAAAGAAAGTTTGCTATTCTGACAATAATAGAAGGGGGGAGCATATCGGGGGTCATTTATGTATTGTTTATAGTGGGTTTTTTTGGAGGCTGGATGCACTCAATTTAACTGATCTTTGAAAAAATAATGCCAGTCGGGAAAAGCTGAGTGGTGGTCGGTGCATTCCGAACCCTGGTATAGGTCAACCTGACAAAAGTCGATTAAGTCCTGCATTTTATAGAGGGCGGCTCCAATGTCAACATGAACAGGAAAAGGGATTCCGCACATCTGTGGCGGGCGCAGAGGTTCGTGACCATTCACGTTTCTGGAAAGCTTCATTGTTGTCCGTAGTCCTGCCTTTCTGGCTGCAGAAAATGTGAGCGGAGGCAGGCCCACAGTCCAGCAACAGCTCTGCTGCACACCGAACAGCGCCAGATGCTGATGCTACTTGCCAACCAGGGTATATCCACGAGAGTAGAACCTGGGGAAATCAGGAATTGCCTTAATCTTTCTCCCACGCTTTGAGCAGGACCTTGTTCTGTCTACTAGGAGAGAATAGATGGAACTTTCTTGAAACTGCAGGACCCTACTGTCATTTAATCTCTTTCACCTGGTATTTTGAATGACGTTGTCACTGCCCTCGCTTTCAGGACCTTGGCTGCACCCAGCAGCTGGAACGAACCAGCTCTCCTCACCATCTCCCACAACGAGCTGCCGCCAGACCTGAAAGCAGAGATTGCATGCCGGGACCACGCTGCTTCCCTGGACTCATAAAAAGACACCATCCGTCTAGACCAGCTGCTGCAGTAGAGACAATGGCAGCGCCCCAGAGAACCCATCCAGCTGCTAGGTCGGGAACCAGAGCCAAGAGAGATTAGCTCCTTCAGATAAGCCAACAGCTGCGACTGGAAGAAGTCAGGGTCATGCACTAACTATGGAGGACATGAACCACTGCCAGTCAAAGTAACTGTGTCTCCATCCACGATATCTGTTTGAAGGTTCCTGATCCCAGTGAATAACATAACATAACATGAAAGGCGAGAACAGGTCGTTCAGCCTAACTACGCTTGCCGGTTTTTTTATACTTTTGTGAATATATCCCTTCAGATACTCAATGACTCAATGGTATCTAGCTTTAAGTCAAGCCTGCTCCTGAAAACCCCCATGGTCTCTGCCTCAACAATATGGTTAGGCAAGCTATTCCACATTGAAATTACTCTTTGGGTGAAGAAATATTTCCGAATATCAGTGCTAAATTTACCTTTGGTCAACTTCCATTCGTGACCTCGAGTTCTACTCACAACACTTAGTCGAAGGAATCCTACATAATTCACTTTGTTAATCCCTTTAACATATTTAAAGACCTCAATCAAATCACCCCTTAGTCTCCTTTTTCTAAGACTAAAGAGATTAACCCCTTTCTGCAGAAGCCAAATTTGGCTATTTATGGGTTACCCACTTTAATGCTGTATAATTCGAGATTCAAGCTTCATAAAGAGGAAAAATGTGGCTCAATTCAGACAAGACACTTACAGCATTTAGAATTACATTGTATTTCAGTTTATTTTCATGATTTTGGTAGAGAAAATGAGCTGCAAACAAAAAAAATCTTCAAGAGAATTCATCATTGAAACTGCAAAAAAAAAAATTCTGAGGATTGAAAAACTGCTGGGGCTTCAAACTTTACATTTCTGGTGTCATAAACTCCTTGAGCACAAGTAGAATTAATCTTCAACATTACATTCTAGATTACCTACATGCTATTAGCCAAATTATACAGCTACCCAAGTGTCTCCCCGAAGTCTCAAAATCATGTACTGTCAAATCATAAAAAAATCATGTATTTAACACCAATAAAGTTTTAAGGCATGAAATTTAATATGAACAAAGGATTTTCTAGTTGAGTTTAGTATGAATTTATTATCCCCCGCCAACACGAAGTGGGAGGGGGATATAGGTTTGACCTCCGTCCGTCCGTGCGTCCGTGTGTGCCTCCGTCCGTCCGTCCGAGATAAAGGGGACAGCTTTACTCAGAAACTACTACAGATACAGTAACCAAATTTGGTGTGTAGCTTCAGACCATAAAGGCCTTGATTGAGTTCGAAAATGAGAAGCGCACGATTGGCGGGGGATGTTGTAGACCATGTCGACTTGTCAATATCAGTGCAGATGAATATGAGTGGTCACCAGTAACCTCTCCAAACACAAAACATGCCTTTTCTCCATAATAAAGTTTACAGTTTTGGCAATTTTTCTTCAAAGCCAGCACAAACACGCATTAAATAAACTGCTTATTTAACGGTCAGAGCATTCACCCTGTAATGGAAGCTACCAGTCCCCTCTTCTAAGCTCACGAACCCATTTCAATACTTATAAGGAACAAGTACACCTCACTAACTCAGTAATATCTGAATTCTGAAATATACCTTATTTTAAAAGAACAGACACTCCACTTTCAGGGAATATCAAACAATCCATTGCCTCTCCCGATTCAAAAGAAACCTGCAATGAACGTACCAGGGGGTCCATCCAAATGCACGGGCAGTTCGCGTTTTAACCAGGAAAAAAACCTCGACATTAGACTTTGTTGAGTATGTATACATTCCAAAACGAAACAAACAAAAAAAAAAAGTAGCAGCCTGACCTTTTTCATGAATCCCTCCTCCAGACACCGATCCAGTAGCAAGAACCCTCCGGTCCTGTTTCATTGGAAATAATTCCAACTGACCATATCCTTATCTCATTTAAATCTTGTAAATGTAACTGAACACTTCAAGGCCAGTTTTGCGAACCTGTTTTATATAAATCGCGTCTATTTTAGCCGCGTAATGTGCATAACGTAGACAGGATACAACCGAGCCTGCTGATACGCATAGGTTTGTATGCTCTGTGTTTGTCCAATCAATGTGTTTCACTTACTCTAAAATGTTTAAACACTCGGGAATTGGATAAGAAACGAGCCAATCAATACATTGTTACCAGGGAAACTTCACAAGGGCATGAAGAGTAATGCTGCATTCATGTGCGATCGGGAAGATGATACTTTCCATTTGTGAATTCGAAATTACCAGTGTGTTGTGTTCAAGTGCTTGTGTTGTTGGAGTGAACTTAAAAATGGCGGACACATTATTTACCATTGGCGATGAATCCTTGGTAAAAGGTTATTTCATCTCGGCAACTCGTGTATCAAAATTTTCTACGAGTTGCCCAGTGGAAAATACCACATGGGGGGGTGTTCATGTGAACTTTTCAGGTCGGCTTTTGGTATTTACCATAATTCCCATAGCACATGAATGCAGCATAACTCTACAATTATGCAGAAGACCCTGAGTGTATGGTTGAGTGATTGGCAATCAACGCCAGTACTTGGGTGGATATAAGGAAGCGCTGGATTTGTCAATGAAGGAATCTACGCGTAAATCCACGGTAGGGAACAACGAATTTTTTTGTAAGTGACAACTGTAATTGACAGTAAAATGTGAGAGAATCAATACCATGTCGATTTTTTTGCCTCAGAAAACTGATTTTTTTGAAACACTACTTGGAATACTGTTGGCTCACTGTAGCTAAACTGGTTGCTACAAAGGATAACGATTTTTTCTGTGTCAAGATATTGTTTTTTTTAAACTGCTGGATCGATACTATGGGCAAGGATACTGACCAGTTTGCACATCAGGCTTAGCTGAGGAGTTTAATTCATGCAGCTCTCGAAAAACAGGGAGCGGAGTGAACTTCCCCATATTCAGAACCACGCTGGAGGTCTGCTTGCTTGTGAACATTCAATAATTGATCCGGGGGTGCCATCTAGTGATCGAGTACAGTAACAGCGTGCTTAAATTTGCAGGTCTATAGACGCAGGCGTCTACATCTGCAGAAGGGGGTTAAGGATCCTCAGCCTCTTCTCATAGCTTTCATCTTTTACACCTGGACTTAGCTTACTGGCTCTTCTCTGAACTTTCTCTAGAGCCTCTATATCTTTCTTAAAATGTGGCATATAATGATGCACCTCCATACAGAAGACCTGATCCATTCTAGCGCGGCAGGGAACTTCATCTCCTCACAGCTAGTATGACAGCTCCAGCTCCCCGCTCATCGGCTCAACATACCCATCATCGTGGCAGCGATGGATGGGAGACCTCTGTGGAAGCATCCTCCTCCAGTCAGCTCCAACTCTCCCTCTGTTTCCAGAAGAGCCATCAGGAGGTGCTTCCGCTCCTCATCCTATCCGTCTCCAGTCATACGTTAATCCTCGGCCTTACATGGCTACGACAGCACATCCCACCATTTCCTGGCACAATCATCATCTCACATTACAGTGCAGGTATTGTCAGCAGCAGTGTTGCTCCATTGCCATTGGCATTACTACAGTGGAAAGCCCCAACACCACGACCAACCTCGAGATTCCCAGGGAGTATTGGAAGCAACTGGAGGTCTTCAGCAAGACCAGAGCCCCCCAGCTTCCTCCATATTGCTTGCAGGACAGTGCCTTTGAGCTTCTGTTCAGTGCCTCAGCTCCCAGAAGCCGAGTCTAACCCCTTTCAGTGGCTGAAACCCAAGCTATGGAACAGTACATCCAAGAAGCACTTCAGTAAGGCCTAATCCGTCCCTCCACCTCACCAGCTTCAGCCAGCTTCTTCTTTGTCCTGAGAAAAAATAGTGGTCTCTGTCTCTGCATGGACTACAGAGGGCTGAACAAAGTCATGGTGAAGTACTGGTACCCACTTCATCTGGTCCCAAGCACTGTGCAGCAGCTCTGAGGTGCAAAGTCCTTCATTAAACTCCACCTCAACTGCGCTTATAAACTAATCCATATTTGGAAGGTAGGTGAGTGAAAGACAGCCTCCAGCACCACCTCTGGCAACTATGAGTATTGTGTGATGCCGTATGGCCTTGTTAACGCTCCATTTGCGTTCCAGTCCTTCATAAATGATGTGCTGAGAGACATGCTTGGGAGGTTTGTTATTACCTAGATTGACGATATCCTAGTATATTCCCCAACGTATAACGAGGATGTCACGCAAGTGAAGAATGTACTCACACGACTCCTGGATCACTAGCTCTATGTTAAGGCTGAGAAGTGCGTCATCCACCAAACCACCATCTCCTTTCTGGGGTGTGTGATTGGACCGGGGGGGGTCGCGATGGAGAGGAAGAAGGTGGAGGCTGTAGCATCATAGCTAGTCCCACGGAACCTAAAGGAGCTCCAGTGCTTCCGGGGCTTTACCAATTTCTACTGCCAGTTCCGTTACCCAGCCTCTTTCTGCCTTATCTAAGGGAAAGCCCAAGGGGCTAGTGTGGAATCCTGACGCACAACGCGTCTTTGATTGTCTGAAGCGGCTGTTCACCACAGCCCATGTACTCAAGTTACCAGACCCAGAAAAACCTTTTGCCATGGAAGTGTATGCCTCCAATTATGGTGTGGGGGCTTTCTAATCCCAATGACATGGCTCACCAGAAAAGTATTTCCCTCATGGTTTCTTTTTTCACAAACTCACATCAGCAGAAGCTAATTATGATGTGGGCAACAGGGAGCTGCAGGCGGTGAAGTTGGCACTCAAGGAGAAGTGCCCCTTGACCTACAGAAGGCCAAAGGGCTAAATCCACATGAAGCCAAGTGAGCTCTATTCCATACCCATTTCAACTTAACCATAACGTATTGCCCAGGGTCAAAGAACACCAAGGCAGATGCCCTATCCCGGAGATATGAGGTGGAAACCAACCCGGAGGTGAACAAACCGATTCTACCACCTTCCTGGGTTGTCACCCTGATCCGATGGCAGTTGGATTGTGACATCCAGAGGGAGGCTCAGAAGTAACCAGAGGGCTGTATCAATTAACTTGTCCAACTGAGTCAGAGCATACGTTGTGTGAAGAGTTGGACCTTTGACAGACTATGTCCATCGGGTGTTTAAATAAGATGAGTAGGATGTCTGACTATGGACTATGGGGTGCGTTTCCTAAAAGGGTGGTTGCTAAAGTTAGGTTGTCATGTTTAATTTCAGTATTAAATTATTACAAGCTAGCTAGCTAATCAAAATCAGGCTTTGCTAAATGTGCATCCTGTACTAAACGCTGTGAGTAGCCATCGAGTTGCAACACAACAAAGGTATTCAACATACGAAAGACATTAACACATTCATATCATCATGACTGCTTATTTTACGGACTTGACCTAAGTTACAGATGGGCAGTGAACAGAGCTCCACTCTCGGTCTCACGTAAGCACCACGAATACGATGATTTATAAAAAACCACTGAGAACCATGCTGAGACTTCAATTGATGCAATGTCCCATAAGTGTTCACATGGCTTGAATAAAAATAAAACATTTTGTGACTATTGAGGAAAACGGCACCAATTATTTGGTGATATATTCATATATTGCTTATAAATTATGCGGGCATAATTTTAATTATTTGATTAAAATTTGATATTGCAGGCATTAGTTATACTGTCTTTCCATTCTTGAAATATTGTGGGCTGTCTTGGCCTCCAGGCAACATCAAACAATAACACCATATATTTTTTGTCCAACTGGCTTTTGAGACAACTATCGAGTGGTCCCAGAAAGTTGGGACAGTCCGACCGGATCTGATCGTCTGATCAAATCGGGAGTAGTCTGTCGCTGCTTTGGACGGTCTGTCGTATTGAAACAGCCCCCAGCTCCGGCCTCGGTGCCTGTGGGGAGGACTTTCGTCCCCTCCACTCTTCGGGGTAGGGTCATTCTATGGGCTCACACTTCCCTGTCCTCTACTCCACCTGGAGTCAGAAGAACCGTACAAGTCATCGCTCGCAAATACTGGTGGCCTCACGTGACCTCTGACGAGTAGAACACAGTCAATTCATGCAGCACCTACACCATCACCAAGACACCATGACAACCACTTGCCGGTAAACTTCACCCACTACTTTCTCCACACCACCCTTGGTCCCAAGTAGCAGTGGACTTTCTCACTGATTTACCAGCATCTAATGGCAATAGAGTGATTTGGTGATAGTTGACCAATTCTCAAAATTCTACATTTATCCCTTTCCCCTGTTTGCCCTCTGTCTTTCATGTAGTGGAGGCTTTATTTGAGCAATTTGTCTTCCCAAGGACATCCTCTTGGACCCTGTGTCGCAATTCACGTCCTGGGTGTGCCAAGCCTTCTTCTAAAAGCTGGGAGCATCGGTAAGTCTCACCTCGGAATACCATCCTTTGTTGAACTGTCAGGCCATGCCACCAACTGTCAGCATATTCCGAATTCTGAGCAATTGACCTGCCACCGCTAGAACCACTAATCTGCTCCATCTGTGTGTTATCATCCAATTATCATTAGAAATATAAATATAAGCTATGAATCTGTTATGAACATTACGGCGCAAAGTCTCCTAATGCTTGTGTGTTGTTTAGGTCTTTGCCGTAGCTTTTGTGTTTTGTATATATGCTTTTATATAAGCTGACTTTGTTTAATCAGCTCATTGTTTTTCTCCTACTAGGGAAGTGGGTTTCCTATTTGTCTTGTACTTGCCTTTTTACCTTTGCGGCTTAGCAAAAGAGGGAAAATAAAGCCAAGCACTTCTTTGCATTCGGATCCTGCCTTAATATTTACTATTTTTCAGAGCACACTCTGCTTTGCACAGAAAAACCAATACAGACGTTCATTTTGAGGTGTAAAAACCCTTTGGTAACTTTGCCATACAATGCATAGCAACTCCAAACCAGTTCTAATGTGCTTTTCCAAATTAGGAGAGAGAATGAACACCAGTGTTGGAGCAGGACTGTCTCAATCTCATAGCCGTGATTCAACAATAATATGTTCCTATAATT
Organism: Gymnothorax reevesii; assembly: GCA_029721435.1. Lineage (NCBI taxonomy): Eukaryota > Metazoa > Chordata > Actinopteri > Anguilliformes > Muraenidae > Gymnothorax > Gymnothorax reevesii. Next base: position 72,792,080 of record CM056573.1, on the reverse strand, counting down.
ACCAACCATCATATACAGTGTATTGAGTCATCCGCTGTACAGTTAGTTCCATGAATATTTGGACATTGACATGTTTATTAGTTTAGCTGTCAACCATGAAATATTGGGGTTGAAATTTAATAAGAAAACATGCATCAGTTTGAGGGTTAATGCATCAGAAATTGGATGGACAGTGTCAGAATTACTGCAATTTTTTAGGGACCAGAAGTATTTGGACAATCTGATACTGAGCTGTTCCATGGCCCAGTGTGTTTTATTCCCTCATAATTTCATTTAAAAATGAATGCCTATAAGACCTGTAATATGGAAAGAAGCCACTAGATGGCAGTATTGACCTTTTCTTTTGTTAAGCCCAGACTGGAGCTAGGTTTGGACATGTCCTGGGCACATCTGAAATGGAAAGTCCCAGAGAATTTAAAAAAGTCTAAAAGGTGGGAGGGGGTCTGCAAAAGAGCATATAAAGAGGAAAATTGAGAGAGTAAAGTAGTTGGAGAAATTGCATGGAGAAGGATACATTTGACCAGACCTGTTACTCTTTTCAAGACCTGTGAAGCTTTTTGCGGATTTTTGCAGGTGTTGGAGCATTTTCCTCACCCGCAACATCACCAAGCAACCCAACCAAAGGGACTGTAAATATTTTTTTCTTGTATATATCAATCTTGGTCAGTAGAGTAGATAGTAGATTAGTTAAAAGTCTGTTTAATTAAATGTGTTTCAGTTTTAAAATTGTGTCTGTCATCCCTTGCTGTTGTAAATGTAATAACAAATTGGGGCCATAACAGACCTTTGTTCATTTAAAGAGTTACATTTTCATTTGGATTCTACTGCTGTTAACTCACAATATGAAATCCAAGTAGCTGTCAGTGCCAGTGAAATAAGCCATTATCAGCCTGAGAAACTTAAAAAAAAAAAAAAAAAAAAACCCATCAGAGAAAATGAGAATTCATTAGGTATGGCCAACTGAACGTTATGGTACATTCTTCAAAAAAAAAAAAAAAAACAGGAAATCAAAAAGGCGAGGGAAATAACTATTGTGTCAGATGACAAAATAATTCTTTCCCTAGTTCACAAAACCCCCTTACAAAAACATTCTTTAGAATGTAGGCCTATTAGTCCTAAAGTCGGAAATCAGTAAAAGACTTCACCAAAGTATAGAGGGTTGATTTTAACCTGTAAACTATTGGTGTGGCACAAAAACAGGAAACCTGCCAAAAAAATCTCAAAATGCCTGTATAGTTTGTGAATAACATCCTATGAACAAACATATATACAGTGGGGAAAATAAGTATTTGACCCCTCGCTGATTTTGTAGGTTTGCCCACTTAGAAAAAATGCAACGATCTACAATTTTAATCGTATATACATTCTAACAGTGAGAGACAGAATTACAAAGAAAATTCCCCTGAAAATCACATCATATGAATTTATAAAAATTAATTACCATCTGATGAGGAAAAATAAGTATTTGACCCCCTGGACAAACAGCATGTTAATATTTTGTGGAAAAGCCATTATTGGCCAGCACAGATGTCAAACAATTTTTATAGTTGTTGACAAGGTTTGTGCACAATTTGGCAGGGATGTTGGCCCACTCCTCCCTGCAGACAGCCTACAAATCATTCAGGTCCCGCGGCTGTCGCCTTGCAACCCGAATTTTAAGCTCCCTCTAAAGATTTTCAATTGGATTCAGGTCTGGAGACTGGCTAAGCCACTCCAGACCCTTGATGTACTTCTTCTTCAGCCACTCTTTTGTTGCTTTGGCGGTGTGCTTAGGGTAGTTGTCGTGCTGACACACCCATCCTCGACCCATGTTCAGCTCTCTCACTGAGGGAAGGAGCTGTTGGTCCAGAATTCCACAGTATGAGGCCCCGTCCATCCTCCCCTCAATGCAATGGAGTTGTGCCGTCCCCTTGGCTGAAAAGCACCACTGGGCTTGACGGTGGGGATGGTGTTCTTTGGGTTGTACTCTGTGTTCTTTGCCCTCCAGTTGAGTTGAGCCCAAAAAGTTCTATTTTGGTCTCATCTGACCACATCACCTTCTTCCAGGCCTCTTCTGAGTCATCCAGGTGGTCAATGGCGAACTTCAGGCGGGCCTGTACATGTGCCTTCTTGAGCAGGGGGACCTTGCGTGCGCTGCAGGATTTCAATCCATGACCGCATAGTGTGTTACCAACTGTTTCTTTTGTAACTGCGGTCCCAGCTGCCTTCAGTTCATTAACCAGTTCCCCCCCTTGTGATTCCTCACCGTTCACATGATCAGGGACATCTCACGAGGCGAGACCTTGCATGGAGGCCCAGACCGAGGGAGTTTGGCGGCAGTGTGGTACTGCTTCCATTTCCTGATAACTGCACTGACAGTTGATCTTTTCTCTCAAAGTTGCTTTCCCATTCTCTTGTAGCCCATCCCAGCCTTGTGTAGGTCAACAATCTTGTCCCTGATGTCCTTAGACAGCTCCTTGGTCTTGCCCATGGTGGACATGTTGGAATTTGGTTGTTTGGGAGTGGGAAGGTGTCTTTTATACAGGTAATGAGGTGAGACAGGTGTATTTGATGTAAATAATTAGTTGGGATTGGGGGTGCGTCTTAAAGAAAGACTAACTGGCTTGTGGGACCCAGAATACTTGCTGTTTGGTAGGGGGTCAAATACTTATTTTTCCTCATCAGGTGGTTATCAATTTTTATAAATTCATATGATGTGATTTTTGGGAATTTTCTTTGTGATTCTATCTCTCACTGTTAGAATGTATATATGATTAAAATTATAGATCGTTGCATTCTTTCTAAGTGGGCAAACCTGCAAAATCAGCGAGGGGTCAAATACTTATTTTCCCCACTGTATCCTATAAATGGACAATTGGTTATAGGGCAGTGTACTATATGTAATGTACATTTACGAAACATGCACTTGAGGTCTGTAATGATTTTGTGGAGAGATATTATTAATAACTACATAATTTTGTTTGTCTTGATAACCTATTCCCAAGACTACATTTTAAAGGATATCCATGAGACTATCCATTTTTCACACGAGACAAAAACATGTATGCAGAAGCCTCAGGGATAACAAGAAACTGTACATAACACAATATTTTCCCAACGGAATATTTTTATTTTCAGCTTATTATAATGATGGAGGCCAAAATTTGGTACCAAGGAAATGTCTGCTCAATTTTTTTAACCCTGCATTTTGTTAAAACACACTGTGCTGTGATTTTGCTCGGAATACCCCCGCATGTGTGTAAACATAACTGACTAATCAGGCTCATTGGCCTCAGAAGTTGAGGATGGAGTCTCAGGGGGAGCTGTTTTGGGGTGCCTTGGGCCATACGGATGGATGTTTGCCCATTTTTAGCTTACCTAAAAAAATCAGATTTTTGATTGAATCATTATTGTCAGTTTTATGGGCCCTTAAAATTTTGGCTCCAATGTTAAAGATAGGACTGAGAAATTTTTCATAATTATTTCTCAAAAACTGTGTGATACATTTTTTTCTAAATCAGGCAATCAACTTACCCTGTGAGCGCCATTTTTATTGAATCAATGGAAGTGGGTCTATTGGGGGCGCTGTACTTTATGAATATGCAGGATGGCCTGTGGAGGCCAAATGGTTGCAGATAGAGATTGAGTTTGGATTATTGATATAAAGGAAGTCATATATGACCTATATTTTGGCAATATTAAATTTGACCACAGGTGACTTTGAAAGGTCAAATTCGAGGTCAGAGAATATATTAACACTGTTAAAAGATAAAACTTGAAATTTCAAAAAAGTATTTCTCAAATACTGTCTGATAACCTTTTTTCTAAATCTGGCATACAACTCACCTTGATACACTTTATGTACAGTGCGAGTGCCATTTTGATTGAATCAATGGAAGTGGGTAAAGTGGTGGCGCTGTACTTTAACATTGGATCTTCTGGAGAATGGGCCAAATCGCCTGTGGAAGCTAAATGGTTGCAGATAAGAGATTTAGAGATTAAGTTTGTATTACTGACATACAGGAAGTCATATATGACCTATATTTTGGCTGTGTTAAAGTTGACCTCAGATGACCTTGAAAGGTCAAACTTGAGGTCAAGGAAAATGTTCCAATTTTCAAAGGTTTCTAGGCTTGAAAATATTGAAGATTGGGAACATATGTGCATCGAACACTTATAGAAAGTCATACATAAACTTTCATTTGGTGGCCTTGAACTTGACCTTTGGCGATCTTCGAAGGGCAAACATCACATTGTGAAATTTCAATGACTTCACCAAAACTATTATAGATAGAGCTTCTGTTTGTATTGTGGCCACATAAGAAGTCATGTAAGAAGTTTCACTAGGTGACCTTCAATGGCCGAACTATACAGTGAAATCTCAATGTCTTATATCAGAAAAATCGTTACAGATTGAGTGTAGGTTTGCATTGGAGACGTATAGGAAGTCATGGCTGAACTTTCATTTGATGACATTCACATTGACCTTCAAAAATCTAACTTGACCGAGAGAACAACTCAGTGAAAAAACAGCCAAATTGAGTCACTAATCTGGTCAAACAAAGGCGAAAGGGATTTTTTGGGGTTTTTTTGGGAGGGGGGGATTCAGTCTCCCGGGAGCTAAGTAAGGTAAAGTGAAATAAATTTAAACGCAAAATAGTTGTCTAACAAAGTGAATTGTGTGATATACAAAGTAAAACAGAGTTGTTTTCAAGGACTGAGGTACTTTCGTCTGGTTTTTCTGTAGAAAAGCTAACAAACCTTTTTGCTTACGAACCTCAGCAAGCTCTCAACACCAATAATATTATTGAATTACCTGGATATCTCACTATAACCTGGCTTGGTTTCATACTTGCTGTCTTGCCTTTCATATGGTCTTCTAGCCAATAAATATTGACGTTCACCGGGGTTTTTTAGTCCCCTTCATCCTGACCGCATTGCCAAGCTTGAATATTAAGGCGAACCGGAGTTTTTGTTTTGCATTTTATTATTACCGAAGGGCTCTTCTGATTAAACACATAGCAAATTACCTTATCTTTGTATTTTCCTCGGTTGTGGTGCCTTGATTAGCTGATTAAAGTTTAACTGCTTGTGTGAGTGTTTAGTGACAGCTTGTTGGGGAAAATAACGTGTTTAGTTTGCTCACATAGTAAACGACTGTTTCTTTGGCCCACTCTTGGCCCTCTCAGTTAAAGGCACACACCAATAACCCTTCAATAAATCAATCTTGGTTAGAAACTTTATTTGCCCTACTCTATCGATACAATCATCAATCCTAAGTATTGGAAACACATCAGTTCTAGTTACAGCACTGACTTTGCAATAATCTGTACAGAATCTAGTACTTCCAATCTAGTACTTTGGAACTAGCACACAGGGTGAACTCCAATCTGAGTTAGAGGGTCTGATAATATCATGTTCTAACATGTGCTCAACCTCTTTCTCAGCAATCTTTCTCTTTTCAGGATTCATCCGGTACGGATGCTGTTTTATTGGATTGGCATCACCAACATCTACATCTACATCATGAGAGGCTATAGAAACTGATCAAACTGATCTTTCTGTGAGGGTTCTAAGTGCTGGAGTTTTACATCAAGATTTTGCAACACTTCAGAATTTGACAATTCAGCTTTAATTCTAGGTTCATCATCTTAAAACTTCCCCCTCATCTTCACAAGTCTCGGCCATAGGAGGATCTGAAGTGAAAGCTGCAACCCTAGCATTCCTATCATGATAAGGCTTCAGCATGTTAATGTGACACAACTGTTTTGGCTTTCTCCTATCAGGAGTCTTCACAATGTAATTAAGATAATTGAGTTTTGTTTCATAGGGACCATGAAATCTAGCCTGCAATGGATTGGACTGCAAGGGAAACAACACAAGGACCTTGTCTCCTGGTTTAAACTCACAGCTTCTAGCCTTATGATCATACCAAGTTTTCATTTTTCCCTGACTTGATTTCAAGTTCTCTTTGGCAAGGTCACAAGCTGCACACAGTCTTTCCTTGAACTTGCTAACATAGTCTAACAGAATGATATGCGGTTCTTTCTCTTGCCATTGTTCACTCAACAATAGCAAAGGTCCTCTCACTTCATGGCCCAACACTAGCTGAAACGGACTGAATCCAGTAGGCTCCACCACTGCTTCTCTAGCTGCAAACAGCAAATGAACACCTCATCCCAGTCTTTCTTATGGTCATAACAATAAGTCCTCATCACTGTCTTGAGAATGGAATGAAACCACTCTAAGGCAGGGATCGCGCTACCCTCTCGCCAATTCGCCATTGTCGAACGTTGCTCCAATCTGGCAACTAAAAACCTGAAGGTGACGAAAAACTTGGCGAAGAGCATTATTTTGCTCCAGCAGTACATAGAATCAATCTTCCTGTCTGTCATGCGTATCGCCTCTCATATTCCCCATTCCACTTCAAAAAGTCCGCTTCAGCCCCTCCCCTCAGTGATATTCCGATACGCACTCCGCCGGGCCACCCGCTCTCAATCTCTGATACTGGACCAGTTAGACACCAAATGCGAGGATGGAGGGAAAAGGCTTTATTGGAAAAATAAAGAAAATCAGGCTCGAGGGCCAACAAAAAACTTCACCCAAAGGGTTGCCAAAAAACAAACTAAAGAGAGCTACGCAGAGCTATAAACAAAAGGATCAAAATCGATGAAAACAAAGGCCACTGGAAACTCCAGGCAGAAAATTCATAAACAGAAAAGAATAAGGCTTCAAGATTTTCCGAATGACAAAAAACACAAAGGCTAGGAATGCAAAATAATAAGACTGAGAAACACGCTGGCTACTAACAACTATGGACATGGACTTGATAGAACAAGAACTGAGACTCTGGCCGTGTTCGAAACCGCGCGCTAACGTACTACTCGCACTGCTCGCACTACCGATGACGTCAGATTAAGGGGACATGGTGTTTTTATTCGTGGGGAGTGATTTTGTGACCGCGATAAGTTTCCGGATGTATGCTAGATCGGGAAAATATTTCGTGGGAGCATCGCAAGCTCACTATTCAATTACCTGTGCTCGAAACCTCGTACATTAACACTGGCAATTACGTCAGAGGTAGGGGGTAGGGTGTTCACTGATGCTTGGGGAGTGAGTTTGTGTCCGAAAGAAGTTCCCGGATGTATACTAGATCGTGCAGATATTTTGTGGGTGCATCGTATGCACACTATTCATACACAAATTGCCCAAGATGCAACGCGACGTAAACTGCCAAGAAAAAACTCGCCGAGAAATAACAAGAAGCCACTTTAACTGCAAAACATCGGAACCTGTGGGAGACGACACGGCACCAGCCAGGAGCAGCGTCAATACAAACGTGAGTAAAATTCTTAATTTGTAATACGGGTCATATATGGTAAAATAATATTCAGCTGAATGTGTATTGAATGAATTATTTCAGAGTTGCAAAGAACGTTTCCGTCCGCTTATATACTGTCAGCATGTTGGATCTAACTACGCACATCTTGCTCGTTTGTCCGTTTCTTATAGGGGCAGAGGAAGATACAGGGCGCCTCATCTCGTGGAGAGCCTGCAATGAGGCGCTCTTCCCAGTGGGGCTCAGTGCGGCTGTCAGAGGATTTCAGTATGTAAATAATATTATCGGTGTATTGCAACGTTAGGAAATGCTTATATTCAGTTAGGTCGATGTCACCGATGTTATGTTTCTGTAGAATGTTAATAATGGAGCATGGCCTGGAGGGCAAGGTGGAGCCACGGTGGATAAAACAGAAATGGGAGAACCTCAAACAGAAATATAAAGTAAGTTGACAAATCATATGCACTGCAGTCAACACAAATGAAACAAGATGATGATGGGGATCGTGAGCTTAATCAAAATGTTAACAAAAAATGCTTTTTGTATAATTCTGTTCTGAATTGGGAAAAAGTTAATAAAGTTGAGGGGAAAAGACAGCGTTGTTGATTTTCAGGTGATCATGAAAATGTAAGCGACAACAAGTGATATCAGAGTTGTGACCAGCTGGTTTATTGCATTGTGTATTTTCATATACTTTTACATTACTCTGGTCTGATTTTGCATAACAGCCTAGCACGAGAGAAAAAACTGTCAAGTACCATGGAATACGCACACAAATTGCATTGCCTGAGAGAACCTAAATAATAATGGAAGGTGTTGCGTCTGTTTTTTGCTCTGCAGAAATGTATTAAATATTGCAAGGGAACATGAAAAAGTGAAATATCAACCTGTTGGCTAACTTCACTAAAAAGCCCTCTTTTTCAGGTGGCAACGATCATACATGAATTGAGCAACTTCTTTTTAGCTGTCATTGTCCAGCACCATGTTTTAGGGAGAGACCTTTGACTTCTACACTTAGCCATAGGTCTTCCTGCAATTTTTCTGTGATCATGACTTATCCGCTAAGCAGGTGATTGGTCCGCATAGTTTTACCAGAGCCCTGTTAGCCAGCGCGTTTCCAGGTAGATCAAGACAGGACTTCATGGTTACTGTATCAGCCCAGGTGGTTAAACCACCCACTAAACCCACCCACTTCTCCCTGCCTGGCAGTCCTATACTTTACCTGTTTCCAGCTCTTATGACTTGGACGAGGGGTTGGATTTTTAAGAGGCAATAATTAAAGAACTATAAGATAACTATGTACACCAGGGGTGAATCACTCTTAATATTTTAGATAAATCCGGAACTAAGAACTCCCTGGGCAGAGTAACACAAAACAAAAAAAAAAAAAACTAACAAAAATTATGTTCTTGCAGCACTGCAATGGGAACATCAGAAGCAAACACTCATCGCCATTATCCCCGTCATCCTTGTCTTTGACCTCAGGCTCTAAGACATCCCCGTTTTCGAGGCAGACATTGTGCAGGAAAAGGCAGGCACAGATGACCTTAGGCACAAACTCCACCTTCGCCTCCAGTGCCTTCAGGAAAATTAACTGCCACCTGGTCTTGAGGACCCCAACTGCCCTCTCCACCACGCACCGTGCCCTGGACAGCCAGGTGTTGTACCTGGTCTCCACAGGATTCCGGACAGGCTCCTGGAATGGCTCTGCCAAGCACGGGAATCCGCCATCGCTCGGCAGACACCATCCAGGAGGTGGGTACAGTTGGTGACCGTACAAGGGGCTGCACCTCAGGACCCGCGCATCATGGACGTAGCCAGGGAAGCCCACCATCACATCCAGAAAGCGACCCTTGTGGTCGCAGATGGCCTGGAACTGGACCGAGTTGAACAGCTTCCTGTTGTAATAGTCCACTGCAAACAGCCCAGGTGGACCAATGTGGACGTGGCAGCCATCAATGCTCCCACCCACCCAACCAAAGGCTGGGGAACCAGACAGCTGCTGGAACCCGTCTCCAATCTCCTGCAGCTTATCCGGGGTGGGGAGGTGGATGAGCCTCCTGGAAACCCCCTGGATGCCCTTACTGACCCGGTGGATCATGTCATGGCATGAGGTGCGGGGAATGTCAAAGGCCTCTGGCGCGACCCGGTAGGACGTTCCAAAGGCCAGCCAGTACACAAACACCAGCACCTCTATTGACTTCCCCCATCCATGGTCGTTCTCTCCCAGGAGACGGATGAGGCTCTCCAGCAATGACCTTCATGGGCGAAAGTCCATCCGCAGGTCACCTCCCTCAAAATACAGGCGCAACAGGGGACCCTGGGGATTCACCCTGCAGTATGGCCCTCTCGAACCCAACTATAAAGGACAATATTTAAAATTATTAATTGGACTATGTATTGAATGTTGTTAAATAATTTCATATACATTGTTAACTATTTAATGCAATTAGTTACAGAGCCATTTTCTTTATCTTTTTCTTTACTATATGATAATGTAATTATTTATTAAACTTTAAAGAAAAGTGAAGTAATTTATTAAATTTCTCATTGGAATATTTCTATGAAATTATTGCATTTTGACTGTTTTTTTACAGATTAAATTCACATTTGCCATCTTATTATTTTTGTATCTTATTTTAATATATCTGAGCTCAAATGCTCCCCTTTACGCAGAATACAAATAAAGGAGTTTTTCCCATTTTAATTAATGCTTCATCACTCAGTATTTGTATTGCAGATACTGGCCAAAATGGTTCAATTGAAGTAAAACATTCAAAAATTCAATTACAGAATTAATTTAGCCATTACATTTCGGTATTCATGAATTCAGGTGTATATAACTGCGCCAAGGGGTTAGTGTGAATTTAGGCTACTTTTTCCCTACAATTTCATTTGCAGAGCATTTGGCGCGTTCTGCTCATTATACGTAACTGTTTGGGTTTAAGTTTTGTTTCAAGTAGAAATACGATAACATTATGCATGATGATTAACATTAAATGGTAATTTAAAGAATACTTTCTTCGTGGTCATTCTTTGGTTGACAACTGTTTTTTGCTTGAAGCCAAGTTAACATTTCACTCTCATCTGTTCACATCATCCACTGGGAGTAAGTAAGCTGAGTGAAAGTAGAAACTTGTTTTAAAATGGTATCTTACCTCTGATGAATATTCATAAGCGCACAGATGAAACGCTGACGGCGGGCCGATTGACTCCGTTGTGTCCTTGGCCGCATCTTCAGCAGGTAAGGCATAACGGCGAAATGCCGGTCGGGGGTCGAAAACTGCTATTTTAGGTTGGCTAAAGTCAGGTTGGCTAAACATCCTGTTTCAATCCCCTCAAAACGAATGCACATTTTCCCCGCTTTGGTCTTCCGCGTATTGTTGGGTTAAGAGGATTTTATTTTATAGATCACAATGGAAAATATTAATTTCTCAAACGGGTTAGTTCGTAAATCATTATTTTATACCACACAGATGATGGCGGTAATACACAAATTGGTGTGCAATTCACCATGTAATTCAAAAGAAGAAGAAGAAGAAGAAGAAGGAAGGGTTCGCTCGTAGGGAGAACCGAGTAGTGTGACTAGTGTGTAGGGAGAGTAGTATGTAGACCATAGAGCGCGGTTTCGAACACGGCCTCTGTCTACCAGCCAACTTCCACCGCATCCAGATAAAGGCTGAGAAATCAAGACATGAAGGGCAACACCTGGAGAAGGAGAAACAAGAGGCAGGGCAAGATCATGAAATGATTTAAGATTGGATGACAAGACTTGCTCATTAAGAGAATGAGTGTGCTCAGCTTAAGTACCAATTAAGTATGCAGTTTGGAAGCAAGCATGAATGTTAAGAACAGAAAAGCACAGCAAGACTTGAAATAGCAAAGCAGGAATCATGACAATAAACTCCCTGTCTAAATTAGTAGTATTAGTAATGTGCCTATCTAAGAATTACACCACCCAGTGAATGTTAGTAAATGTTAGTAACTTAAAAACAGTTAATTGCCAATTAAGCTTAGACAGCCCCGAATCAGCACAGCACAGAAGGAAGGGGAAATACCAAAGCCAACCAGAGCTCTGAAATGTGCAACAACGAAGGCACGGGGCGGAACGCAGACAAGCGGTGGAGTGGCTTGGCAGACCTGGCAAGAACAAAAACACGGAAAAGTAAAAACATGGACAATGAATATGAAATATGAAAAGTGATAACCTAATACAAGAAACTGTTAAAACTGAGACTATGAACATGAACTATGAACTATGAAATCTTGAACATGAAACTGTTAAAACCATAAGCAATACTGTTCTGGCCAAAGGCCAGAACCCCGGAACACAACAATCTCACCCTAACTACATGCTTTCCGCTCATCATAATTTATGCAAAAACTGCTAGCGCCGCGGTGTGGTATACAGAACGACTTGGGGATTCTTGCCCGTCTAGTTGTGCCATATGCTGGTTCCCTGCGCCACAATATAGGTGCAAAATGGGAGCAAACTGTCACAAGACTGGCAGGAACCTACCATCTGTACCCAATTATCGCTTCCATACCCTGCACGCCAAGGTTCTTTATCATTATTATTAAAACAAAATTGCAGTCTTTTCTGCATAAACTAGGGTCAAAAGACAGTGTCCCCCCTCATCCAACCAGACCCTCATGTTCGTTGCCTGTTCACGTCATGCATGTGCCGGTATTTGAATATGCTCACTCCGTGGCCAGACTTTCTTTTTTCACCTTGAATAGAGTCATTGACAGAACCGATGTATTTTCTTTTCTTTTGCGTTCACTAGTCTTAAAGGAAATCTGACCTTTTCTAAGTAGAGTGAGTTTAATGCAAATTCATGCAGCAAATTCCACCCAAATATATTTACAAAGCAATAAATAAAGGTTTCCTTTAGCACCTCTACAATTGCGCTCTGACTAACACGGGTCCAATGCTCGGGACTCTTGGGTGTTCGTGTCAGAGATCGGAAGGTTTCTCTGAAACATATTTATTAATATGTCTCTAATTATTCGAACAGCGACTTGTAATAATTTATAAATCGCCTTGCATTTGGCTAAGACAGGTAGAATTTGGCTAATTAAAATCCTGTTTGGCTAAAATTTTGGCTCAAAGGTTTATGGACTCTCAGCTATCCCTGCTAAGGCACCCTGACTCTCTGGATGATAGGCACTGGAAAGAATCTGCTTCGCACCTAGTTCATACACAACCTGCTGAAACAATCCGGAAGTGAAATTGCTACCTTGGTCTGACTGAATTTCCCTGGGAAGGCCAAACAACATGAAGAACTTTATCAAAGCCTTCGAGATTGCAGTTGCCTTGATGTTGCGTAGAGGTATGGCTTCAGGGAATCTGGTAGATGCACACATGATTGTCAACAAGTACTGATTTCCAGATCTAGTCTTGGGTAATGGACCAGCAAAATCAACAATGACCTTAGAGAAGGGCTCCCCAAATGCTGGGATCGGCTGCAATAGAGCTACAGGTGGTGCTAACTGGTGTTTTCCAACTACCTGACAATTGTGAAAGGTTTTGCAAAAGTTGAAAACATCTTTTCGAAGTCCAGGCCAGAAGAATTGTTTCATGATTTTATCAACAGTCTGGTTAACACCAAGATGACCTCCTAAAGGTAAACTATGAGCTATTGTTAAGATCTCATTCCTGTAGACCTTCGGAGCAACAATGTGCTTGATCACTGCCTAATCTCCATTGGCAGGGATATCAGGAGGGCGCCATCTGCATCAACTCTGCATCAACACTCCATCCTTGAGATAATACCCACTGGAACTGCATCTATTTCTTTATCAGGAAGGGCTCTCCTCTTTAGTACACAAATTTCAGAATCATTAGTTTGCTCCTGAATCAACCGCTTTCTGGACAGAGACAAGTCTCCAGACACATCAGAATCACCAGACCCATCTGGCTGACTGAACAGAGAATTGATAAAAGTGCCTGATAAGACCTGAAACGGAGAAACCATAGTAGGCTGAACAGAGTCATGAGGCGAACCGCCTGAGTCATGACAATGTGCTGGACGGCACCACATCATCTTCTTGAGCCTTCTTAGCCATAGCACGGGTAAATGCACAGGAAGGATACAGGGATGGGTCTTCATCGCCATCTTCAGTGCTCGGCTGTGAAGTAAGATGAACAGAGGGAACTGCAAACAGCTGGAATTATGCAAATTTCTCACCAAAAACTGAATTTTCATAAACTTGGTGTCACATCTCAACAAATCATGAGGACCTTTTTTTTTAAACATTTGTCTTATTGTCATTTTACCGAGCTAGCACTGAGCACATCACAAGTGACTGTCAGCTGTTAGGTAGGCTATTGACTTTATCTTGCTGATTTCAACATTGGATTAATATTTTTATCTAACAGGGCTTAAAACACCGTTTGAATGCTTTTCACTGCCTTTCAGAGTGGATGATCAGGAATATTGCTGCAGCAGCTTTAAGCTCTTAAAAGTCAGTATACTTTGTTGGAGTAGGGATGAGTGAGCAGTGCTTTTTTTCTATCTGAAGACAATCGAAGGTATCACATTTTGTTTTTATTTTTTCACTATGCTGATGTGCATGGACCTTATATTCCCACTTAGAGGAACTGATGTATATGAGCAGTGTCCTACTACTAACAAGTTGGTTACACGGTATTGTCATATGCCAATTTTTGGCACAATATTACTAATTAATGTTCTTCAAAGAATGTTTAACATCAATACTAGTGTCACCAATAGCCCTAGTTAGAACCAGACACATTTTCGGAATACTGTATAGTCCTGCAAATCCTTGAACCAACAGCATAGCATAATACAGACCCTTGATTGTGTTGAGGAAACTTTCTCCTTGGCCTCTCTGTGATTTGTTCCCTCCTGGCTCCACTGAACTGTGAATAACTTCCGGAATGTAGTCCTTGTCAGTGTAGTCCTCTTCGTGTGTGAACACCTTTACGAAGGCCCTCCAGTGTGTTTTTATTTTGTCCCACAGCCTTCCACATGAGTTAACCCCATCTGTAAACTGGTTGATCATGTTGGAAGACCTAAATGGAAATAGGTGTTACTGGTATGTAATACAGGCAGGTAGACACAAGTGTTCTCGCAGAAAATTCATGGAACAAATGCCCACAATAGCATCATCTTCCAATTCATTGAAAAAGCTAATTCTCTCATTCCTTTCTCTTGTATTCCCAGTCACTTCTAACCCTTTATGGTTGGACAAGTAGGAGGATGTACACAATCATGTATCTTCTTTGAAGCCAAAGAGATTGCCAGATGCCTCCAGTGGCGGACTGGGGCAAAAAAGTGGCCCGTGAATTCGTACCTGACCGGTTCACTTTCCAGACGGGAGGGGATGGGGAGGTAGTGGCTGGCCGAAAAAGTGTCATGTTATTTGACAAAAAAGTATGCACTTTAACATCATACTGGTCTATATTTCCCGCAAAACATTGATATTATTTGTTTTTGAGTTTATATAACACTAATTAGCCTACAACAAAATAATTGTTGTGTTTATCTACCATACAAACCCAGTGGCTATGCGCATGTGTGATCTTAGCAGATGTTAACAGATCACCTAGTCCACCCAACCCCGTAAAACAACAAATCAATATGCATCAAATAGTAGGCTAATAACTTGTCCATTGGGGTCGTAACGTAAGCACAAGCAAATTTGAGCCAAACTCATACTTGCGAAAGCCTATTTTTTCAACATCTGTGTTACCGCTTCCCTCTCCAAAAGAAAACTGCATGCTGCATGAGGATCATCGTGGCAAAACAGCTGGTCGGTTTTTCGTTTGCATTTGAAAGCCTGAGGCTCCATTGTCTGCTTCCTTTATTCCTATATTCGCTACCCAGCCTCCCTATTGCTCTCTGACATTTACGTGATCATTTAGTCGTTGAAACACGTTTTTATACTGTTGCTACAGCAGGGGACAGGCAAGGCCATTGGTCAAACTAATTTCCCAGCAAGCCTGCTTTCTTTAAACTTTAAAGAGGAAAACAACAAAATGAAATAAAATGGGAATGGCTAAAGCCTGTAAATTTTTATTTGCAAGAAAACTGTTTTTCAGTCATTCCTGTAGCATAAAGCAAATAGAGCCTATAAATATACACAAAAAAGGCCATAATTTAAAACTACCGGAATAGTGAAGTATAAACACTAAAATTGTTTTATATACAAATATTTTGTATTTGGCTTCATAATATTTTATTACTGAAATTCCTTTATGGTCTATGTGTAGTGCAAAATGTTGCCTTCAGAAGTTGAATTGATACAATCTCAATATAACGTATATTTTCGTCACAATATTCAATTTTCGATATGTCACAAACATGCCGAAGTAACCCCATACCCGGGGTTACTTTGTCAGATGGGTGGTGTAAAATTGTCATAGTTGGAAATCAGCTGAAGTTGAAAAAGACAGTCCAATATTCTCATAACAGAAATTTTTACAATGGAAACAGAAAAACAGAAAACACTAATATGACACTACAAGTCCTTCTTCTTTCCAAGAGATGATGTCGCTGGGATGTCACATAATTTGAACATTTTCTTTTTCCCGTTAGTGCGTCTGCAATGAAAAAACTGGGGTGAAAAACCTAACCCCGTGACCAAAGTAACCCCAGTCTCCACTAACTATGACGTGTGGATGGTAGTTACTAGACCGCCATTGATAGAAAAATTAAGCATAATTTGATGCTGAAGTGAGTTATACATCCACTAAGCATCTAATGAACTGGACGCAAGCTGTTAAAGAGCTGACCTGTTCTGCTCGTTCGCAACTCATTTCGGGCTGTTGTCACTACATTGTGGGCCGTCTGGGTACTTATGAGTTTATGGCGGGTTTGTCGTTGACCGGAGCAGTCCGCCGGGAAAACTCCCGGCCGGTGTTCCCGATATTTCCGCCTCTGGACTGGAGTGTGAAAAAGTAGATTAGCAGGGAAAAGGAAAAAAAAAACTGGTTATGACTGCGCGGCGGCCGCCGGCCATCCTGGAGTATCGGCCGTTCTGTGATTCTCCAGAACACACAGATGGCCAGTCCGCTCCTGGATGCCTCTTTCACCTGAAAGAAAAGAGGTCCACCGTAACAGCATGTGAAAGAACAAGCTATTCTACAGAGTTCACCTAGAACAACCTATAGAATTTTCCGTTATTGTATTAAAGGTGGTCCTCCTCTTCTGGCCTCCCACCCTTAAATACAGCCAGCTAGTCATAGTATTCTTTGCAGTGGCAATAAAATAATTTTAGATAGATGTGAAGCACAGAATTAAACAATGCTGTATGAAGCCATCATATATTCAAATAAATCTTTTGCAATACTTCTTTATATGTCAAAAATCATTGTACTGACAGTGGTACCGGTGGAAAATGACGTGCCTCACTTAAGACTGCGTAAGATGTTGGACACGAGCTCCGTAGACCTCTGGTACTCCACAGTCGGCGATCCAGTCCTCCACAGTTGGGCGAAGACAGATCTAGTCTTCATCTGTGCTGCACTGTTGGATCTAAGGCAAAATAAAAATAGAAAGAGTAAACATGTATGAAGTATTACAGATCAGTGTCAGTGAACCTTGTATATGTATACCCTGCTGAGTTTTTCCTGGACATTCCTGTCTTGCAATACTTCACACTGGTTCTGCAAAAAAAAGTTCTGCAAATCATCATCCACCCCACACATCATCTTAAACAATGTGGGATGTAATGACCTGAAACCTGCACAATCTTGCACGAGAGACCAGGCAGTAAGTTTCCCTGCTGTGGAGTGACATTTTTTATCGAAGGATGACGGATCATATGAAAAGAGGAGTTTTCCTTCCTGTCCCTCAAAGACTCCCATTAGAAGCCTATTACACAAAGAGAATGATATACTTTTGGTGGATAACATAATAACCAGTTTTCCAACTTTTCAGGGAAGAAAGGGGGTGTTCCTTTTGAAAAAAAAAAAAATCAATGTCACACCTGAAAAATTCTTGAGTGGGGCCACCGTGGTCCTCTGCCAGTTCACCAACAAATTCCACATTTGGGCACTTGTACCAATCAAGGCAACCTTTAACTTAAAAAAAAAAAAAAAAAAAAAAAAGAACAAAAATGGTAGAATCTTTTCTAAGATTGACTGCATGTTCTACCTAAATAGATTGAAAATCATAAATACACATGGCCCAAACTAAAATGGAAACTATGAAGGCTCCTGTGCCGTCCCGAGTATTTCCTTGTGCTATTTTCCGAGTCTTGTCTCCCCACTGTCAGTCTCCCAGTGTTTTCCATCACTGTAGTTAGGTTCAGTTTTTGTTTGTTATTTAGTTACTCTTGAGTGAGTACCTTTGTTTCCCCCTGCCTTTGGCAGTGTACATTTGTTTTCCCAATCGTTCAGTGCATATGCACGGTGTTTTGTTTCTGGCTTGTTTGCCAATTTTGTCCAAGTGTTTTGTGTTGCAGTAAACTCTTCAGTTCTTGCATCTGGTGTTCACCTGTCTACTTCCTGACACCCGACATCCTTAACATTGATTCTTCACCCCTTTTCAAATCCAGACTCAAAACACATCTGTTTAAAACTGCATACAACTTGTGACATCATTTTTATTTTTAATGTTGTTTCTTAGTCTGTTATTTTAATCTATTTTATTGTGTTTTTTATTCTTCTGTAAAGTGTCCTTGGGTGTTTGGAAAGGCGCTGCTAAATAAAATGTATTATTATTATTACGGTGGTGGCATGCCACTTGCAAGGAAATGGCACAACTGCAACTGTCATGCCTTTAGCAAACATGGCATATGGCAGTTAAAAATAGCATTCCACTGGAGGTCCCAACTCCAGGTGCAAATTGTCCATCAGACAAGTTTATGAAGCATATATAGAACAGTAATATGTGAACTTGCTTTACAGTATGTCCACAGCTCATATTTAGCTTAGCCTATTGTTAATGCTTGCAAGCAGGCGTGTCATCATGTTTACGCTTTCAGTGGCTGCACACTAATTAGTTTTACATCCAAAACGTGTGAGAAATGCAGTGTTGTGTTAGTTCACAATTAATATGAACTAGTTCAAAGTTCAGTTCACAGATTTTAAAATGAACTAGTTCAGTTCATAGTGCATAGTTCATTTTTTTAAAAGAAATAAGTTCACAGTCCCAAAAAATGAACTAGTTCTTTTTAAAGTTCATTTTTAGCGCAGTCATCCAAGCATTTTTTTTTCTTCATTAGAGTCTCTTCTCATCTATTCATCCCCAGCTCCCAATCACTGCCACAATGTCCAATAATGGAATCACAGCTTTATTTAACAAGTTATAGTGCTGAAAAAATGTCAGTAGATTCAAACTACATGCTGAAAGTAAGGTCCAGCAAAGTTTCTGCAATTGTCCTGCATTACAACTGCATGAATCACATTCCAATGCAGTTCAAAAACAAAAACCAAGACCAACAATGTTACAGTAGGCAAGAACACTGAGTAAAAGGTGTCTAGTGCACCGCATCTCTGAATTTCCAATTGACTATAATGGAAAAACTCCTGCTATTATTTTGTTATTTAAAAGGTATTGTAAAAGGAATTTTGATTTTACATTCCTGGTATTACCTTCACAAAAAGAAACTGAGACGACCCAGAGAAAAAATCATTCGGAGACAGAGAAGTTAATATCCAAGCCAAAGTCCGTTTACTTTTTTGCAAAAAAGGATCCCCATACAAAGTCAAGTCAGAATGGAGGAGGATACACAATTAGAAAGTTCTCTGGTATTTGTAGGGATACTCCATGGCGTTCTCCTCCCCCCGTGCTGATTTACACATCACGCAAGCCTTGCGTCACACGCAACTGAGTCAAGTTGGCACGTAACCACGTCAAGTTGTCTAGGGATACACACACCCATCTTGCCAGGGAGGAGAGCACCTGCCTTCTCTCTCAGCTCTGGCTCCAGCTTATCTTGTTATGGGTTCCGGAGCTTTCTATGAACACATAAACTTAGAGAAAGAGAAAAACATCTTGCCCTTGGTACAGACATTCAAGACTTCATGACACACTAGTATGGTTATGCAGGCCCCTGCTATATCAGAAATATGTAAACACACACACACTCTGGGCCTATGGACTAAAACAGAATATGAGCAAGCAAGGATAATCAATTAATAATTATTAATAAATCAATAAGCAATCAAATGGAATCAAATAAGCATTTAATAATGATTAAATGAATCAAATAAAAAAAATTTTTCCACAGGTATACAATTGTAAATCTTTCCTGCGTACACAAACGTTTCTGCCAGGTCATTCGCTATGGCTAATTCTATGTATATATGCAACTTGGCTAACATTACATGGGCATGAGAGCTAGCTGGCCATCGCCCTTCGTAAGCAACCTGGGTTTATTGTGCCAACTAAGTTTATCTAGCTAGCTAAATTACAGATAAAGTTTGCGATCACAGCCGTCTACAGCAGGGGCCCCCAATCTTTGCCAGAAAGGCCCAGTGTGGGTGCAGGCTTTCATTGCAACCAAGCAATTACACAACTGATACTACTAGTCAATCCCTGGACTCTTTGCTAATTAGCTTGATTAGTAGCATCAGGTGTGTAGCTGCTTGGTTGCAATGAAAGCCTGCACCCACACCGGCCCTTTCTGGGAAAGATTGGGGACCCCTGGTCTATAGCGACCAGCCATCTACAGCGACCCGAATATCTAACTTGCCAGCTAGACAAGTGGCTCGTAGGTGTTGCGCTTCCTATGCTCAACGTCTCGAACAGTGTCACGTGAAATTGCGCATTAATTTTTATTCTTATATGTTTTTCGATCACAACTATGCTGTAATTGTTTCGGAAGACCTCTTAGTTTGGCGGAAAATGGAAGGAATTTCTCCATTATAGTCTCCATGGGAAATTCAGAAGTGAGGTGCACTTCAGGCCATACTGGTTTCTTTAACTGCACTCGTAGAAGGAAGCCGCAGCCTCTCCAGTTCTACATACATTCATTGGCATAGACAGAGCAGCGGCGGCATCAGTTGATGGCGTCATCACAAGGCTACTGGGAGAAATATTTTTGGCAACAATATTGAACACCCGTTATTCCTTACCAAAATGGACTCGTTCAGGGAATCGTTCGTTTTCAGCAGGTGCGTGCGTTCAGTTCATCGTTCGTCAAAATAATGAACGAGTTCATGAATGTCGTTTTTTTCCCGTTCATGCACAACACTTGTGAAATGGCTATTCTTTCCACTGGTGCAATCTACTGTCAGCAGATACAAAAATGGACATGTATAATCATACTGATAACCTCATCTCTCCACAGCAGAGGTGGAAAAGGTACCAAACTCTTGTACTCAAATAAATGTACAGTTAATCTGGTTAAAATTTAAAAGTACTGATCTATAAATCTATTCAAGTAAAACTGAAAAGTAAGTAATATAAAATATATTTAAAGTGGTAATCCATAAGATCTCCATCTCGTTACTGTCTGTTAAGTCAGTGTCTATCAGAGAGGGCGGATGAAACAACGATGATTGGGCCTACGACCCACTGATGAAAGCACTTGTATTTCCTTCTTTGCCAGTGTAGCAGGCCGAAGGAGGTCCCTGGCAGGGAATTGAACCCCCAGACTCCTGGGTAAGAGTCAAATGCGCTGACCACATCACGAAAGAGTCAGGCTCGCTGGCTAGGTAGCCAGGACGCATACTTTTTGGGAGGCATTTCTAGTAACAGGACCCATCAACTGTCACATCTCTCCCCCTCTTTTGGGTGCATGTCCTCACGCTCCATGCTTTACACATGCTGCCATCCATTAGGATTCTCCCAGATCCTGCCGATTACGCTAAAATGTTGCAGGCCGAAGGAGAACCCGGGCGGGGAATTGAACCGCAGACTCCCAGGTAAGAGTCAAACGCGCTGACTGCATCGCCAAAGAGCCAGGCTCGCTGGCAATGTACCCAGGGCGCACACTTATTGGGAGGCATTTCTAGTGACAGGACCCATCAACTGTCACACCAAGTAAAGCAATCAGTGTGTCTGTGGCGACATTCCTGCGATATATTCAAATACAGGCGCACATCTAGTGATGCTTTTCATGTCAGTAAGCAGTGTTTGGTCTGTCCAGAAGGTAGGAGGAGCCGCAAGCTAGCTTGAAGGAAGTCAGGAACCCTGGGAGAATCAATGGCAAGGTAGACGTCAGAACAGTAAGGTCGGGATCCAGTAGTGGTACTTTCCCTAACCTGAACCTTGGCTCTATCCCTTAACCCTAAATCTAACTTGTCCCTTGCACTAAATGCCAGTTTTACGGATGGAATTTTGGAGGACCGTTAAAAATGCAGCCTTCCAAGAAGCAGAAAGTACTGCTACCCTTGACGTCTAGCCAATGGCAAAATACCATACTGTGTAGCTATACTGTGCACAGCAGAAACTAACGTTAACTGTGTCTCTGTTGAGGCTCCTACTGAAACTAAAATTATAACGTAATTTCAGGAAGCAAATGGGAAAAAGGGTACGTTAACCACCTTGTGAAATCATTTTTATTAAAAAAAAAAATAATAACGTTTCCTGTTAACCAACTACTGTTTTAATTATTTACACAGGGCTCTCAATTTTAACATATTTGGCTTGAGTTTAAACGACAAATTCACCTTCCTGTGCTGTAGTCAGAAATTATTCTATCAGACTGTATGTAATGATTCTCAGGTGGCATTGAAGTCCTAGTGCATTGAAGTTTATCAGTTTCACGTGTTACGGTGGATTTCGCCACTAGTAATATGAGAACAGTTATGATACCGGAATTCTCAGGCGTTTCTTCACTCAGGGGTTGGAAGCAGTAGAATTGCATAAAAATGTTTCAAATGGTCTTATTTCATTTAAACAATTTGAATGATCTTGAAACACACGCATTTCGTTGATAGAATAATTACTGACTACAGCACAGGAACATGAATGAACACAAATTCTCACGGCGAATGCGTTAGAGTTCACAGCCCTTTAAGTTAATAGATTTATCAAAATAGCCTAACATGTTACAGGAATGAGATGATGCTAATGGATGACTTTTATTGAGTTCAACTGCCGTGTCAAAAAGCATCTTTTCCGTCTGCATGAGAGTTGAGGAGGCGTGGAACTGGTAAGAGTTGTCAATTTACTGATGTCATATGGGCGACACTGTTGGGTCTCGACAAGAGTTATGGGAAATGAGGTCCAGAAGCACACCTGCAATTACAGTTTACTGCCAAAGATGTCAATATAAACAAACCAATTCAAATCGTATGGTTTACCACTTGAAAGTAATGAAAGTAGCTACTTTTGGTTCACAAGGGGCTTTCACAGTGAAATATTACATGTCCTTAATATGCAGTAACAACAAGAAAATATGAACCTTAAATCACGGTATTTATTATAAGCTTTGACCAAACCTGAAGTACAATGCAACTGGTGTTTTGGAAGGTAGTATAGATCACTCTCTTGCTTTGTGCATGTACTGACTGTCATGTTTTGTGAAAGCCAAATGACTGGTTGTTTTCATATTGCTGGCAGAAAGCTTGGACCGCCTTGTTGTGGGTTTTAGAGTTTATGTTTTTACTCAGTAATTGATGCTTTTTAAAATGTAATTAAGTACAATACTTCACTCAAAATGCACTAAAGGGCTGCCGTATAGCTCACTTGGTAAAGCATCATGTTGCGAAGCAGAAGTGACTATCGCGTCGCAGGTTCGAGCTACACTTCGTACAAGCCGGCAGTGGTTGGCAGCTTTTTCAGAGTAGCGCACAATTGGCTATAGCGCTACAGGGTTGCAAATTGGGAAGCGACTGCTGGTAAGGGAATACAATAGTTGCCTTGTTCGTTGCTCAAGCGCCTCCTGTTGGCCAGACGGACGCTCGTCAGGAAGATTCTAAGTCTGTTCATGTCCAGGTATCCTCTGTCCTCGTTCTGAACTTGCAAAGATTCAACCAATGAGTGTATTAGAAGCAGTGGCTGACAGGCGTGTGCTTCGGAGGAGAGCTGCAAACACAGTAATTTTAGTAAATGCAATTACTGTATATGACCAAATAATCGCCCGCTTGCAAATACGCGCTTGTGTGCAAAAAGCCGCCGGGGGTCTGACCTCATTTTGCGTATTAAACGCTGGTTCAATTAAATGCCTGGACAATTATTTGCATTATTATATATAAACATCTGTGTTACCCCGTGTTCCGGTAACACAGACGCTAAAACAAGCTTCGGTTTGTGTTTGAATGTATATCTGATGTCAATAAAGATGTAGGGGGGGAAAAAACAGCAGATGGTCTATGGCACAGAGATATAAAAAAACTAGAGTGGACAACATCAATGGCTGGACCAAAGCGCACACGGCAGAATAGCTCCCATCTTGTGGATGTATAAAAGTCCAATGCGACGCATGTAAACGGTAAACGGACGGGCTTCAACAATTATTTTTTTTTTGGATCGGGGACTTATATGCCGGATCCCCCCGGCATATAATGTGGGGGATTATAGCTATCGCTCTGTTCGTCTGTCTGTCCGTCTGTAAACATGAGTTTGTCCGGGCCATATCTCGGAAACTATATGTGCTAGCTTCACCAAACTCGACACACATGTCAATCATGATGTGTAGATGTGCGGGTTAAAGGTTGTTACACAACCTACAGCCGGGGGGATCCGCCATTGCCAGATGGCTCTTGTTAAATCTTTTCGTACTTTAAAAAGTACATCAATAAGGAATTGTAAATCAACAATATTTATGCTCTATTATTTGACAAGCCTAAAGAATAAGCTCTACGATTGCCTTAACCTTTATATAATCCCTCAGTTACTGACGTTTTTGTTTCGTTCAAAGAAAAAGCGTTCGCATTCAGCTGTGCCTGTGAGTCTGACTCAGGTCAGACTATACCTGGAAGAAACTAGTCGTTATGTGCATATATGAATTTATACGTATGCTTTGTGAACTAAGATCAGAACAACTTCATTCTGAAGTGTTCACACCTACTTGTCTTCATTTGGTCCTTCTTTGCCGACACGAGATAACAGGATGATATTGCGTGTAGACCCAACTGGGATCAATGTAGATGTCTCAAAACTAAAGTATGTAAATGAAACCGCACCAGTTTCAGTTTCCGTGAATACACTGTTAATAAAACAAATAAACTGAAGCCTTTTTTACAAGGAAGTTTAACTGGCACGTTTTAGCCAGTTATTTTAACTGTTATTTTACAGCAAGTTTACCATGGAGTTCAGTGTATGCTCAGTGTAAACCACGGTTAAATGCGCGCAGGACTCCATTTACAGTTAAAATGAAAACGAGACAATGCCTTCATTTAACAGTTAAATTCAGTCAGTTTATAACTGTGTAGGAAAGCCAAACTGGCCTGGTGCAGGTCGGTGCAAAAATAAATAATGGCCTGTTGCAAATATCCGCCTGGTTCTTATAAACGCCTGAGGTCCTAGTCCATTTTGCGAAATAAACGCCCAAGCTACTAAATGGTCATATATGGTAGTTACTTTCCACCCCTGTTCCACAATGAATGCTGTTTACATAAAAACGCAAAACAAATGAAATGTATTTTATGGAATTGTGGTCTGACCTGCCTGAAGAGATGACCGAGTTGGGGCCAAAGTTCTACAAAATGGCCAGCAACAATTGGACTGAGCTCATAGGAATCTCCTTGTGCCTTAGCTAAAATTTTTTAATGGCACACAGTACCTTCACGATAATCTTGTACAGTTGAAAAGGTCTGCGGGGTCGGAGTACATGGTGAACAGTGTGTATTGTTACGGCTGGAATGTTGGGGAGAGGGACTGCCGGCAACTGAAAAGAACCTTTTATGTAATTAAAAATGAAACCAAAATTAAGATGGCAGCTGCGGCGGCCAGATTGGTTTGCACACAACGTCGGTTTTCAAAAGATACCATCCTCTCGTCAGGACAAATATGTTGTGTGAAAATGGAACCGTTCCACGCAGGCGTTCTCCGATAAATGGACGGAAACTGATGCCTGTCCACGCATAGGATGACAATGCCCCTCTTCCCAGTTGGGGCAGAGGGGTTAAAATGATTAAAAATACTTAAACAAATTGTTTTCAGAGAATAACTATGTACTGTTAATTTACTTGGGCGCAAGTATGTCTCTGATAATGTTCAGACTATTCTACTTTAGCATTTGGGAAACAGCCCATTACATTACTGTGCCCGATAGAGAATCAATAGGCCTAATAAAAAAGTATTTAAAATAAAAAAACAAAATGAGGTGTTGTTCTACGAGGTCCCAAGTATGACTCTGATGATTTTCAGACTTTTCTACTGCAGCATGTTGGAAACAGTCCATTAGATCACTATACCCCATTGGAGATCAATGGGCCAAATATAAAAAAAAGAAACAACCAACTACATTACTACTCCCCAAAGAGTAT
Source organism: Gymnothorax reevesii (assembly GCA_029721435.1). Lineage (NCBI taxonomy): Eukaryota > Metazoa > Chordata > Actinopteri > Anguilliformes > Muraenidae > Gymnothorax > Gymnothorax reevesii. The sequence goes on along the minus strand of CM056573.1, from coordinate 72,766,407 downwards.
GATCAGAGATGATTAGAGAGGCTAATAAAAAAGAAAAATATTTAATCAAATTGTTTTCAGAAAAGAGCTTTGAGGGGTTGTTCTACTAGGTCCCAAGTATATCGCTGATAATTTTCTGACTTTTCTACTGCAGCATGTTGGAAACAGTCCATTAGATCACTATACCCCATTGGAGATCAATGGGCCAAATATAAAAAAAAGATTAAAAATATGTAAACAACTTGTTTTCAGAAAAGAACTATGAGATGTTGTTTTACTAGGTCCCAAGTATGTCTCTAATGATTTTCAGACTATTCTATCGTAGCATTTGGGAAAACAGCCCACTATATTACTACTCTTCATAAAAAATCAATGGGGCCAATTAAAAAATTATTACTTTAATTAATACTTTAACAAATTGTTTTCAGAAAGAAACTATGAGGTTTTATTCTACTAGATCCCAAATATATCCCTGATGATTTTCAGACTATTCTACTGCAGAATTTGGGAAACAGCCCATTACATGACAATGGCCCATAGAGAATCGATGGGCCTAATAAAAAAAAAAAGATTAAAAATACTTAAACAAATTGTTTTCAGAAAAGTGCTATGAGGTGTTATTCTACTATATCCAATATATGCCCCTGATGATTTTCAGACTATTCTACTGCAGCATGTTGGAAACAGCCCCGACAGTACTACTCCTCATAGAAAACCAATGGGGCTAATAAAAAAATTATTAATAATACTTGAACAGATTGTTTTCAGAAAGGAGTTATGAGGTGTTATTCTACTAGATCCTATTCTACTAGTATGTCCCTGATGATTTTCAGACTATTCTACTGCAGAATTTGGGAAACAGCCCCTTATATTACTATGCCCCATAGAGAATCAGTGGGCCTAATAAAAAATGATGAAAAACTAAATCAAATGAAAAGTTGAAAACTCAATATAATGAATGTAGACTTGTTCACGTTTGGTTGGTTTATCTTTAGGGAGGGCTTCGGGTAAATAATCCACTAGTTATCAGAAAAAAAAGAAATTAATTGCTTTTGTTGAGAGTACAATTTTTGTATGATTGTGGTTGGGGTTAAAGGCCCCCTCCCTTTGGGGGTAAAAGGCCTCCAAGGGCTGAGGACTAGATAATAGTCAGGGTTTTTTAAATTCAACCTGTATGCCCTCATTTAGTCATTTTTCTCCATTTTACTCTATTAGTCTAAGCTTAACATGGACTAAAGTTTCTAATTAATTAGTTTTGTTATTGAGTATCATATGCTAATCAATGAGCAATAGGCCTGTTTCATTGTCATTGTACTTTTGGTAAGAGATTAGTCGATGAAGAATGGGTTAAACCAGTGCTTCTCAATTATTTTCTGTTACGCCCCGCCCTAGCAAGAAGAAAACAATTTGCGCCCCCCCACCCCACCACCCACTCTCTGCCGCGACTATAAATAATAGCATTTAATTAGCATAGTCTATAAAATTGTTATCAGTACACCTCTGCATAAAATTGTATCCTTGTTAACATTAAAGAAAACAAAAAATAAAAAAAGAAAGATATTGTTCAACTTACAACAAAGAATAACTTTATTAACATTGTTTTTTAGTCTGTAACAGAAAAGATTTTAAGTGCATCAATTTGCCTGAAATTAAAAAAAATAAATCCTTGTTTAAACTGTAAACATTTCTGACCGACTTATTGCACCATTTGATGCTGAAAAATAAAATTAAATAAAATCAATAAATAATAACAAATTCACTTCAGCAACATTAACTCAGGAGCACAATATATAAAACACTTTAACCTACGAAACAAAAATGAATAAAACAATTTGTGCTGATTCTTTCTTTCTTTTATCAAAATGAGGAAGTCAGGATTAATGGCTACAATGAGCACGTTTTGCAGAGCACAGCTTTTCAAAGCGAGGTTTGAAGCATGATACTGCAACTCTCAGCTCCTGCTCAATGTTTAGCTGGGACCTGTACTTGGTCTTCAGTGCAGCAACAGCAGAGAAGCCAGTCTCACAAAGGTAAGATGTTGCAAAAGGAAGCAGAATGCCTATAGCCCTCTGCCCTAAGAGTGGATACTGCCTCTCCACACTCAGCCAGAATTCACTGCGTGTCTGTAATGTGAACCTCAGTCTCAGTGTGGAGTCAGACGTCATGTCAATGAACTGGTCTTCCTCTGCAGAGCTGAAACCAGTTGGAGCTGGTGCACTGAAAGGATCTCTCACCCAGTCATACTGGGAAATGTTTTCAGGGAAGTACTTTTTAAAGTATCCCATCAGTGATGAGATATGCTGCTTAATGTGTGGAATCACTGAGATAGCGTCATAGTCAGTAGTGTCCACAAATTCATGCAGGTTCTCAAATGAATCAGTGTTTCCTTCATCAAGTCGCCTGCCCCACATTGCAAGCTTTCGAGTGAAAGAGCTGATCTTGTCTGTGACCTGAGGCAGGTGTTTATCTTTCCCTTGAAGCTGTAGATTTAGTTCATTTAGCTTTCCAAATATGTCACTCAGGTAGGCCAGTTTTCCCAGGAAGTTCTCATCACTAAATTTTTCTGCGACTTCATACTTGTGCTCCTGCTCCAAAAACACTCTTATCTGCTCTCTAAGCTCAAAAACTTGGGACAAGCCTTTTCCTCGTGACAGCCACCTTGCTTCACTGTGAAACAGCACAGCTTGATGTTCAGCTCCCATCTCCTCACAGATAGCAGAGAAGACTCTTGTTTTTAGTGGTCTGGTCTTTATAAAATTGACTACACCTATAATGTCAGTCATAACCTCACTTAATTCAGGGGAAAGTTGCCTTGATGCAAGTGCTTCCCTGTGTATAATACAGTGTGTCTACTCAGCATTAGGTGAGGCCCTCTTGATTAGTACTCTAAGCCCTTTTCTCTTCCCTGCCATAGTTTGTGCACCATCACTGCAAACACCAAGGCAGTTCTCCCACTTCAGCCCATTCTCAGTCAAGAAGCAGTCCAGCATTTTGAATAGCTCTTCAGCTGTGGCCCTGTCTTTGACATATTTACAAAAAAGTAGATCCTCACACAGGGAGTTTGTCAAGTCAAAACGTCAGAGTGTGCGCACTCTGTTTATTTATAAGAAATAAACAGACAGTCTTTGTTGCTGTCAGTTGCTTCGTCAAACTGTAAGGCAAAACGTTTGTCTTTGAGTTTATCTACCAGCTGTTCGTGAAGATCGTTAGCAATGTCATCTATACGTCTGGCGACAGTGTCATTGGACAGAGGGATAGTTTTTACTTTTGCAGCACTTGCGTCATCCAGCATGACAGAGACCATGTCTAATGCTGCAGGCGGTATCAGCTCCTCTGCTATGGTGTGGGGTTTTTTGCACTGAGCAATTTGGTACGCTACCTTATATGATGCTAACAGTGCTCGCTGGTTTACTGAAGTAGCATTCACAAAGCGGGATGATTGTTGGCGATATTCGGCACGTTTTCGCTGAAAAAACTCCAGCGGCTTATCAGCGTGATTGGGGTGTAATGTCTTTACGTGGCGCCTTAATTTATTTGGCTTCATGCTGTCCGCTGCCAGCATAGACACAGTAAACGTACCGGTCTTTCCTCGTCTCCCACTGTCGTCACAGTGAAGCCAAGCGCAACATATGCGTCGTCATATTTCCTCGTCTTCGCTTTCGGGTGACTCTCTTTTGTCTCATTATCTTCGTCTCTCTCCGCCTTTATTTTCATCCCTATTAAAAATTTCTTCATGTTGTCTCTTAGGTTTGTTTACTGCACTTCATATCGCCTGCTCGGTGCAAAAAAACCCTACACCATAGAGCTAATATTCCCTGCGCACACTTGACAATGACAGCGCCACCGCCAACTACTGTAGTGGATGTGCAATTACACTTTATTCTCGTACGGCAAAAAAAAAGCACGTTCCCCAGGGTCACACGCGCCCCCCCTGGCATCGCACCGCGCCCCCCGCCCCACTATTTGAGAAGGACTGGGTTAAACTAAGTAAGCATAAGCCTTCAGCCTATTCCATTGTTGTTTCCCACACAAGCAGAAAAAAACATTCAATGGATCAACTTTGCTGAGCTAGTGTGAGAACTCCGTGAAATCTTTACCAGCCAACCCTGTAGTCAAAATGTTAAACCATGCCTTAATGTCTTATTTATACTTTTATGTTTTATTGCTTAATATTTAATTTGCCAAAGGCTGTTTGGAGAAATCCTGCCTGGAGGGAAGCCAGCGCTAAGGACGTAAAGCAGCTCCTGAAACATGGGCTCTACCTGGCTGGCGGTCTAGTTGGGGGGAGGAAGAAGAGATGAGACCCAGGGCCGGCCCTAGGCATAGGCGACATAGGCGGTCGCCTAGGGCGCCATCTGCTGGACGGCGCACTGCCGGCGCCCTCCTCCTCTGGAAATTTTTAAAAATAAAAATCATTAAATGTCTTGTGACGCCCACTTGCGCCCCATTTACGTTTTTGTCATAACAAAATAACTAGGGCTGTCAAAATTAACGCGTTAATGCGGATTAATCCATCATCATCACTATTAATCAGATAAAAAATTTTAACGCAATTAATCCATTTGCAGCGCAGAATTACTCAAAGTCCCTGAAACGTGAAAATGGATTAATCGCGTTAAAATTTTTATAATCCGCATTAACGCGTTAATTTTGACAGCTCTAAAAATAGCAAATAAAATAAAATAAACTAAAGTGACTATGTTTGTCACTTGGCCATTTACGTCACAAGACGTGAGGGCGCATCTTAAGTTAGCGAACGAGCGATCAGTAAGAGGAGGACAAGTGGTTATATGGCGTTCCATGTTCGTCTTTCATGACATCTGCCTGAGCCTTGATTAATTACGGGAATAAAGCTTTTGTTTTACATCCAATCAACGGAGGGAGCCATACGCCCTTTCTGAGTGTACAGAAGTTAAATGCATTAGATACTTTTCGTCAATAATAAAACCGTTTTGTTTTTAAACGGCACAGTGTAATAATTCTCGCCGTTCAATCATTGAACAGTAACCTTCTTGGTAAAACATATTTATACGACAGTGGGCTCCTTCTTGTTACACGTCTGTGAAGTTCCAGATAAATATTCATGAGAAAAGATTTTTACTTGAAATGTTGAAAGCACTGAAAGATTCTTGTTGTTATGGCACTATTGTTGTTGTGTATTTATTACTCGAAAACCATGTTTCTTGCATTTTTTACTTACTTTACTTGTGACAGTTTTGATGTTGCACATAAGTATTTATTACTTTAAATCCATTATTTATTTATATTTTTCAAGTTTCAGATTTATTCCATCTATTTCGTTGTATTTCCTTTTATTTCATTTTATTAATGTTATACATTAACTGTTTAACAAAGATTAAACAGTTGTGATGTTTTACCCAGCCATGCTCCTATTTTCTCAAGTTTTTGTATTTCCTGAGGCCGGGGGGGAGCGGCATTGAGCAAATTCGCCTAGGGCGCCAAAAAGGCTAGGGCCGGCCCTGATGAGACCCCAACTGTACAGTCCCTTTGGAAGAGTAGGACACAAGTGCTCTCTGAGCTTTTGTCTGAAAATAAAGTTCTTTTTGGACAATTATGGCTTGTTCTCTTGTGATTTTCATAATTCTCTGCTGGTTTCTGGCCAGCCCGTGGAAGAGTTAGAAATCAGTGCTCATCTCTACTCCATGCCACTTAAGACGAAAAAAAAAACAAGTTAGAAATCTTGGACAGGTTTTCAATGGGTTGAGGTCTGGGCACTGGGATGGCCATGGGAGGAGCTTGATTCTATGTCTGGTGAACAATTTCTGTGTAGATTTGGCCACATGTTAAGGGTCATTATGTTGTGATTTTCTTCAGACTATACACTTTAGTACACCTTAATCGGAGCTGTTGTTTGTACTTAGGTTTGTCTTGTGATCCCTGTCTGCGTTTTGGCTACAGCCAAATTCATGTAATTAGTTTATTCCTCATGTGTCTCTCCCTGATCATTGTTACCATTGATTGCACCTGTTCTCCCTGGTCATGTGTTTACCCCGGATGTGTATATAAGATGTCTGTTTGGTTCACTCTCTTGTCAGATCGTTCTCCCCAGTTTTCTTGTGCCACGTTTCTCGCCACGATTTCTCAGTGTTTATCTTTCTGACTGGATTGCCCGACTTTTGATTTTTGCCTCTGTGTTTTTGGATTACTGTTGCATCTGTGTGTTTCGACCATTTTTCTGCCCGACTACGAGATCTCTGTTTGCTGCCCTGGTAACGATTCGGATTACGTCCTGTGGATTCTGGCTTGTCTCTCTGATGGTACTATTCCTGTGTACCAGACCCATAATTGTTGAACAGGTGATTTTATGAAAAATTATTATTTCATAGTCAGGGATTTTTTTTCCCCCTTAAAATTCACTTGAGTTGAAGCTTACATTTTTCTACAATTTTCAGTGTGAGAGTATGCTTCTGCAATAAAAATAGAATTTTTTAAAGGCTTTTAACACATCTTAACCAATAATTATTGAGGGCGCTGTAATTTATTTTATTGTTGATCTATTCAATGTAAACCATTGGACTCTGTTGGCTTCATTATAGGGGAAAAAAAACACAATGTATCCAGAGTCTGCACTTCAGGAAAAAACTAGGCCAGTTAAAATAAGGCAGGTCTTGAGAAATAGAGAAAAAAGGAGTTTGAAATTATAATCTAGCCATTTGCCAAGCTGCCAAACCTTTTCGGGAGGGGGGTGGGGGGGGGGGGTGTAACAGTACTTTAAAATTAGGGCTGCAATGAATGATAGAATGATGATCCGTGTTGTAAATGGGAAACGATTTTAAAAGGAGACGCCAATATATTTTGGGGTGTTTTATTATTAATACGTGGGTATATAATGTTAATATCGCGCATGCATTTGCTGCATGTGCCATAGCAACCTTGTGTGTCATCTGTAACATGGATTACCACGTACAGCAGCACAAGAAATTTAACTTGAAATTTTCTTGACTGAATGCTTTTTGCTTTTACACATCCAAATCTTTCTCTGGGAACCCAAACATCAGGGTAAGACGAATGTACTGGTAGCCTACATTCGACATTGGCGGCTGTTGCATACGGAATTCTTTCGCCCCTGCGTATTTGGCCGATTATGCTTTCCACTCCGTTATACCACGAAAATGTATCTCATTACTTGAGCTGCCAGACTTTGGCACGGCGTTGCGCACTTCAAAATATCGCAGCCGCATTTTTAGTTTGTCAAGGCACAGATCTATTATTCTGTGATAACCACTGAATGCAACTACTCATGAATTATTCCATAAACCTCAGAGTTTTTGCTTGTACCGTCCAGTTGTGATTGTATGTTTTCCTCCGCCTACATTTCAAGCATTGAATTTCTTTGTTTGAATTGAGATCTTTTCGCCGCTGCATTTGTTACAGCAAGAGTGGTGTGACACCTAGCTGTGATCTTCCCTTTTTGTCAGGTCTGTCCATTTAATGGCGCTAGTAGACTGAAAACGCGTCAAATGAAAGGGTGATCGGAATAATTCAACATATTGATTATTTATTTATTTATTTATTTTTTAAATGATTTTAGGCTTACTATAAATCAGCCATAAAAAAATGGTAGTGTCACCCAGTACACTAATAACATGAATGGGCGATACAGGAACTCATTAAATTTTATTCGATATCTTATGCTTGTGGGGCCGTACACTAATAGTCCCTTAGCCTACCAATACCAAATAGCTCGTCAACCTTCGATACATGTAAGGAGCAACCCAGAACACAAACATTCAACTTTTACCCAGGAAAAACACTCTATGAAACATTAATGTTTTTTCATGGCAGCAAAATGCTTAAAAATAAATAGTTACTTGCAAACAAAGTCTTTTATAGGTGATGGCCTGCAATGCCTGAACTGTAATTAGCACCAAAAAAGTGCTAATTACAGATTAGACATTGCAGGCCGTCACCTTTACAAATCTTGCTTTATTGGCTGGTAAGCAAATGGGTTCATTAAGAGGCCAGGACAGACTTGAATATATTCCAGATATGTCAATTATTGTCATAAAAGCCTTTTGTTTTGCCATAAATTTTCCACTGTGAATAAGAAATGAAGCTTTTTTTGAATGTTGCTTACCCCTTTTGAAATAGAAAAATATATCTTGTCCTGCCCTCCAGCATGGACATTTTTACGTACTTAAAATCGATTGGAATCTTTGCATTTGAAGTGTTGTCCAGCAAGTTTTGTGCTAAATGTGTGTTGGGATGATTGTTTTCTATGGTGAAAGATTCAAATCTCAAGCTAAATTCCTTTTCATGAAAAAATTTGGCTTCTCTGTTGTCCACATCACATACAGGACCATACGGATATTTTACATTTTCATTGGAATTTGCCTTTTGCTGTAAATAGAGTTATCTTCTCATGATTTTTTCATGAAAGTACACAAACTAAGTTTACATTATGTGTGTTCAGTTCTTACCAACTATAATTTGAAAATAATACTGGCAATGTCACACTTTCGTACCCTTTTCCTTGGACAGACCCATATGCATTTTGTCATTTGGCAGACACTTTATGCAAACAAGCTTACATGGGAGACACACAGTGTACCTAGTGAGATCAGGAAGTAAGGGTAAGGTTTTAATCTGGGTGGTTCCTATTAGTAGAGAGTAGAGAGAGTGGGAAGGAGGATAATAGGTAAGGGCAAGTTAGGAGAGCAAGTGCTCTTCAAATAGTTGTCCTCCTACTACAACATACTGACACTCAAGAAATGTTGTCCTTTACAAATGCATTACCTGACAACACAGAAGAGTGCTTTTAAGGGGATGTGTCTCTCATAGTGAGCCTGTTTTCATATCATATTTTCAGAGTTTATGCTAGTGGAAAAGTCTTACTTTCCTTCTCAAACATCAGGAACACCACAAAGATGCGGCTACAAAGGCTGAAGACAGGGGAAATGGGGAAGATGGGAGACACAGAGGACAGATCCTGCACAGAAGTCATTGCTTGTCTTCCGAAGGCTGCTGAGGATGAGGAAGGTGAACAGGAGGAGGAGGATGTTCAGGAGGAGGATGTTCAGGAAGCCCCTGAGGATGACGATGATGATGAGGAGGAGTAGGATGTACAGGAATGCCCCGAGGATGAGGAGGAGGAGAATGTTCAGGAAGCCTTCTGTCTGGAAGATGAGCCGGATTTTTTTCTCTGTGAGCCTTCCAAAAGCACCAGCGTTTCTCTTTATTTCACGCTCAGAATAGAATCATCTTTGGAAAAAAATAAAGGAAAGACCATTTTAAAGGGCTGCAATGGACAAATGTAATATCTGCAGGAATCAGCACTGTCCATCCCCATTGTTCATTTGCCTTCACAGGATATAGGGTGGAGGTGAAGGGATCAATGAGGGAATCTCTCCTTTTCACATGCTCAGGTTTTTGTATGTTTTGAGATTGCCCAGCTGAGGTTGATGTTGTTGTGGACAGTGAGGCCACACTAAAAGCTCGTGTGTCTTTTAGTGGTGGCACAGTGGTTCACAGCAAAATTGAAATTCAATAGCGGCTAATCCGTGCAGATGGTCAAAAAGAAGTCTGAACAGTCAAAAACCACTCTGTCAAGGGCACATTATTTGAAAAACATTGCAAAACTGGAGGAATCCGTTTTTCAGTCTGGATGCAGGGATGACGCTCCTTCACCAAGAGTTCTTAAAACAGCGTCCTGGAGACAGAGGGTGAAAGGCCGGAGAGACAAAGACGACATGAGTCTCCAAAAGATGTTGCAGGAGAAGACAGGGGCACCAAATGAAGTGTTACAGAAGGTTTTCCTCCATCCGAAAGGAGTAATGCTGTGGTCAAAGAAAGGCATAGACATCTTTGATCAAAGATCTAAGGAGGATGTTGTGTACCTGGATGCCCCAGAGAGTGTAATCAATCAATCATAATCTTCTATTGGTCCCTTCTATAAGTTGGCGGTCAAAAATCCAACTAAGGGGTCATCACCTTTACTTGCGGCAACTTTTGTTACATGTGACCACACAACTCCCTCAGTCACCTACTTCCTCAGTGCTTTTTAAACAGACCAAGCCAGACAGTATGGATATAAAAACACAACTCCATCAATGACAATTTGTGATGGATCAATGGTCCTTGCGAGAAAACTATTAAATATTCTTACTGGCAAAGGCCCTGCCGAAGACTTTGGTCACCCCTTCTTCCACCGGAGTCTTAGCCATGTTATGAAAAATACCAAATCCCTCTGCAAGAAACAGTAAGTAATACACTTTTCTCATTATTTTGTATGTTTGACTGCATGCCTTCTACATGCTGACACCAGTCAAGCCTCTTAAGAGTTTCTACATTTGTTTTGTCTATTAATCAAAGCACTTCCATTCGAACATTACCTGCAGTGATATACATCTTGCCCCGCACGCATTCTAATGCTTATAAACAATATTACATACATGTTGTTAAACCACATACTTTGCTGTTTTTGTAATTAATATGCTTTTAAATTGTTCTTTCAATGCACTAAACAACTACAAGCTGGCCATGCACGTCTGTGGACTGCTGTTGACAGTGAGTTCTCTCACAGAATCAGCTGAAATGCTTCAAAGTGTCACAGTAGTTTTCTCAAGTCCCTGCAGTTCTGCAAATGTTGAGAAATATTTTCTCAACCTTCAGGTGATCCATAGGTGACCCATCAATAGATGACAGCACCATTGTTTTGGAGGACCTTGAGGTGGCAGCAATAAATTTGCAATTTAATGCAATAATTGCGTTAACTTGTTCAAAATATAATCAAAAACTGCATTTTCAAAATTTCTCATATTTAACTTTTTCAGGACACATCCAGTTCATCCTTTCAGGACTTCAACTGCATAATAAACTGCACCAACTGACACAGAAGGTGAACCAAATGTTTACTACTGTGAGACGTTCATCGCCACCCTGGCCACGAACTTCCTGCCACATGCAGCTCTGTGGACAAGCATGATGCTGGGTTAGTGACACTCAAGTTCATTGATAATACAAAAGTATATACTATGAAAAGAATGATCATATTCAACTTTGTATTCATAAGAAAAAAAAGAACAGCATTGAGAGTTTTTCACTTATTCCTGCAATGTGCTTGTCAGCAAAATAGAGGGGTTGGTGCGAGGTTAGTGTCTTTTAAATTGTAATGTTTGACTTCAATAGTGGCAACAAAGCATTGACTTCATTTGCAAAAACATACCATTCAGCGCTTTGGCATTTTCAAAAAACTTTTTTATTTGTTATGCCCATGTAATATCGTTCAAAACTTTGGCCATTTCCTTCCAAGAGTTAATGGAAACAGATTTGTGCTCTTGAAAGAACACTATTCAAAGGTTGGGTCACAAACATTAGTTCATCTTTTCTCAAAATGGCATTTGTCTGTTTTCGCGAATGTACTGTTCAAATGTTCACCGAGGTTTCACTCAAAAATACCCATTATATTGTAGCCCTAGCTACAGAGGGTACTGATGTTGTGATATTGTTTTAAGCACAGAACATATTGAATATACAACTTTCGCCAGAATGGTTTATGGATCTTCCCAAATAGAAATGCACATGTTATGCGATTTATTCTAAGGTGATCTTGGGAGGCACGGGGAGGGTCCACCTTACCAGCAGTTCTCCAGGAGATTCGCCAAGACCCAGAAGAAGAAATGTCAGGTGAACAATCGTAAATTTGATGGCTGATTTTAGATTCTGGATGTTCAAAACATTATCTGCCATTATTCCACACTTACATTTTGTTCTTTTAACCATCATTATTTCACAGAGAACAATAAAACTCAAGGGATTATGGAGAAGAGCCAGTGGGACCTTAAGAAAGTGTTATGATCCCGCTTTGTCTGACCATGTCTTGCCCATGATTCTGCCTTGTCTGCCCATGTTTTGATAATGATTCTGCTTTGCCTGACCATTCTTTGATATGATTCTGATCCCATACCTTGTTTGGTTTTTGCTTTGTCTGTATTTTTTCCCATTATCCACTCCATCAGTTAGATTCCAGTTCTTGTTTTGTTTCTTACCATGCATTGTACTTTGTCTCCCCCGTCTGGTCTCATGTCATGTGATCGCTCACTGCCCCAGTATCACGTACCACACTTTCGGGTGATTTCATGGTTTCTGGGATTCCAATTATTCCTTTTACTCGTTAAAAGGAATAATTGAATAATTGAATACTCATCTCATTTACTTCCTTCACCTTGCTGTTCTATCTTTACAAACCATACTAGCAGTTTATTTTTGTTAAACCTACTAACCCAGACTAACATTGTTAATGTTACTTACTAATGAGCACTATGGATTGTATAGCTGCACTCTACTAATCAACTAAAGAGCTCTCAGCATTCGCCCTATTCTAGTCTCCACCCCTTGTTTTTACTCAATCTACTTTGCTGCATTTTAGTGGATCCTCTGCACTTGTTAAACTCTGTTCTGCCTCACTATCTGAGCACGTTAGAACCCCCTAACTGAAGCTGTATGTTTGTCAATAGGCTGTCTTTGGTGAAAGCCAAAACAGGGACAGGGATCACAATTTCACGTTAGGTACTTCCTCTTGTTCATTCCTTTGTTAATTAGTCTGATCCAGGTCACCTGTTTCCTATCATAGCATGTGACTTCCCCTACATGTATCTAAGCAGTCATTTCACAACCTGCCTTTGTCAGAACGTTTCCCTTGGTTTGCCTGTGCAACGATCGTTTATGCCTTGTACTCTTTATGATTTGACTGGACCATCCCCGTTTGTGATTTTGGCTCTGACTTGGATTTGTTTGCATCTGTGTACCGAACCTTTTTTGCCCGACTACGAATTTTGTGATTGCTGCCCTGTTTACAACTTGGGTTACATCCCAGGGATTCTGATTTTTGGATTGTGGACTTTGTACTGTTGCTTCCTGCTCTGCGGGGGTTCACCCCCATTCTTAATAAAGCACAAGTTTTTTGGATTGCTTGGTTCTTGCGTCTAGATCCTGAGGGTAACCTCACAGAAAGTCCGTCTACAAGGCAGACGACTCAGCTGGACAACTTTGTGGACCAGGACAAGCATTCTCACATCACTCTTCTACGAGAATTCCAAGATTCAATGCGGATCTCAAACTAAAGTTAAAATATCACTATATTATTATCGAGGGCTATTCAACCTTGTCCAGAAAGAGCTGCTGTGGGTGCAAAGACTCTTGGGATTGATCAGTAGAATCAGTTGTGTAGCTGCTTGGCTGGAATGAAAGCCTGCACCCACAGTGGCCCTTTCTGGACAAGGTTGAATAGCCCTGATCATAACTATAAATGTGATAGAAAGGCTTTTTAATAAAATCATTACATTTATACATTTTAACAGTTGATAATAGGCCTGTGCGTTACAGAGATGTCACAATTTTTACAGTTAGTTCAAGAAATTATATGCTCTTTGACATGATTTTATGTCAATTGATGTACAAAACCCAAAACCGGTGAAGTTGGCACGTTATGTAAATGGTAGATAAAAACAGAATACAATTATTTGCAAATCCTTTTCAACTTATATTCAAGTACATACACTGCAAAGACAAGATGTTTAATGTTCAAACTGAGAAACTTTTTTTTTTTTTTGCAAATAATCATTAACTTAGAATTTAAAGGCAGCAACACATTGCAAAAAAGTTGGCACAGGGGCCTTACCACTGTGTTACATCGCCTTTCCTTTTTGACACTCAGTAAAATGCCTATAACAGTCCGGATGGTTCTTTTTCTCTTTGGTCGGGAGGACACGACGTCCACAGTTTCCAAAAACAATTTGAAATGTGGACTCGTCAGACCACAGAACACTTTTCCACTTTGCATCAGTCCATCTTAGATGAGCTTGGGCCCAGCGAAGCTGGCGGCGTTTCTGGGTGCTGTTGATAAATGGCTTTCGCTTTGCATTGTAGAGTTTTTACTTGCATTTGCAGATGTAGCGACGAACTGTAGTTACTGACAGTGGTTTTCTGAAGTGTTCCTGAGCCCATGTGGTGATGTCCTTTACACACTGATGTCGGTTTTTGATGCAGTACCGCCTGAGGGATCGAAGGTCACGGGCATTCAATGTTGGTTTTCGGCCTTGTCGCTTACGTGCAATGATTTCTCCAGATTCTCTGAACCTTTTGACGATATTACGGACTGTAGATGATGAAATCCCTAAATTTCTTGCAATAGCTCGTTGAGGAATGTTGTTTTTAAACTGTTTGACAATCAGGTCACGCATTTGTTCACTAAGTGGTGACCCTCGCCCCATCCTTGTTTGTGAATGACTGAGCATTTCAGGGAAGCTGCTTTTATACCCTATCATGGCACCCACCTGTTCCCAATTAGCCCATTCACCTGTGGGATGTTCCAAATAAGTGTTTGATGAGCATTCCTCAACTCACTCAGTCTTTTTTGCCACTTGTGCCAGCTTTTTTGAAACATGTTGCAGGCATCAAATTCCAAATGAGCTAATATTTGCAAAAAATTACAAAGTTTACCAGTTCGAACATTAAGTAACTTGTCTTTGCTGTGTATTCAATGGGTTGAAAAGGATTTGCAAATCATTGTATTTTGTTTTTATTTACGATTTACACAACGTGCCAACTTCACTGGTCTTGGGTTTTGTACTTGTCTTTCCAAAAATAACCCCTGGAAAAAAGCATTAACCCGCTGCAATGGAAAAACCACATTGGTTTGTGCTGAATAACGTGTTGCTTGATATGATAGGTCTACTGTATCATTAACAACTTTGAGTAAGAATCATGCATAAAGGCAACAGTGATAATCTGATAATCTGTCGTCGCTCAAACAACAATAAAAGGAACACTGCATTCCTAGCTAGCTTCTTTTTCCCCATAATTAAGAAGCACCATATTCTTTGGGAAAAATGGCGAAAAAGACAACGGACAAGGACAGTAGTATATGTGTCATGGTTCTGGCGGGGTGTGTGGTTTTAGACTTTCTTTGTGGCTTGTATTTGGACCACATCTGTTTCTTAAACTATTGGATTCTTCCCAGCACCTGTCCACCACACCTCCTTTGCTGGACTGTCTGATTTAGTGTCTGCTTTGGATTTATCACTACAGCCAGAAGATATCTCTTGTCAAGGATTCTTAGCAAATACCTTCTCAGTATATTTGTGGTTCTTATCTTCAGGGAAGTTATCTTTTTCTTTCCCTATTTGTTTGTTTCTCTCTCGCTCTACTTCCTGGTTCATATTGTTAGGCATTCATTTTGGAAGTGCGAGAGCTGTTTTGTGT
Source organism: Gymnothorax reevesii (assembly GCA_029721435.1). Classification (NCBI taxonomy): domain Eukaryota; kingdom Metazoa; phylum Chordata; class Actinopteri; order Anguilliformes; family Muraenidae; genus Gymnothorax; species Gymnothorax reevesii. Next base: position 72,751,206 of record CM056573.1, on the reverse strand, counting down.
CTTCGTCTATTTTTCTCCCTTTGGGTATTTTAAGTCCTTTCTGGTCCTGTTTTCTCCTGGCCGCTGCATTTGGCCTCCCGATCCCTTCGGCCATTACAGCACATTCCAGCCAAACATGGAGTCGCCAGCAACGGCTACACTGGACAAAGTGGTTGCCAATTAACAATCGGTTCTTCCTGGTTCTGGCAAGGGCCTCGCTAGCTTAAGCAATCAGCAAGCTGAGCTGGCGGGTTGGATTCTCCTGCAGGATAATGCTATGCAGAAACATGAAAATACCTTATTAAGTCTCAGCAAGAGTATCACCCAAAATGTTTCACAAGCTCAATCCACACACTTTCCCTGAGAGCCTAAACTATTTTAAACTATTGAAATATTTTTTAAAACGCAACCCTCATGGGGCCGCTCATTCGCTTTAGATCGCCGGTTGTTAATTCGGTAGATACTCTCGTGAGGGAGATGATTTCTGTTTTTGATCAGGACGTGTGCGGTCAGGACGCAGCTACGCATCTAATGCATTTGAGGCAGGGCTCTGACAGCATTGCAGAGTTTTCTATATCTGTCTGCTCCCTGGCCATAGAGACAAGGTGGCCAGCGGCACCTCTTATGACAGTTTTTATTCAGGCTTTGGGGAGGACATAAAGGATGCTCTGGCGACATTTGAGCGTTGAGTTTCTTTCGCTGGTTCGTACTGCTGTGCGAATTGATAATTGTATCCTTGAATGAAACGGAGAAATGTACTGCACTGGCTCTTGCTAGTAAAGGGGTTAACTCTCCTTACAACACACACACACAGCCCAAACTCCGCCCACTGAAATTCCCAATCCTAGTGAGCCCATGCAGGTTAATGGCTCATGTGAGCGCCGGGCTTGTAAGCCCGTTCGCAGCTAAATAATTTGTTATCATTGTAAAAAAACCGGAACATACCCATCCACGTTGCCCTGTGCTAAAGGGGTAACAGGAAGTCCCTCTTGCGGTAAGGGGGCGCTGGAGGGACAGACCCAATCTCCGCTTCAAACATTTATTGCAGCAGAACTGACTGTGGAAAAACAGAGAATATTTGCTGAGGCCTTTTAGGACTCCGGGGCTGTAGATTGTTTTTTGGATGCAGAGTGGGCTAGGAAACATTCCATTCCCATCCGCCCTCTCTTATATTCACGCACGGTCAGATCTTTGGAAGGTCGCCCGTTGGGAACTGGGCTTATAACTGAAGCCTCTGAATTATTGACTAGGTTCGTCCCATTTTGCGGTCATTAGGAGGAACTTTGGCTTTTTCTGATCAATTCCACCAGTTTTCCCTGTGGTTTTAGGACATTTGTGGCTACTTGAACATAGGCCACACATCTTTTCGGGCAGTCAAAGTAATCCTGTTGTCCAGTGGGATTCTGATTGTAAGTCTCACTGTAGTGAGATTCTGGCGTGTCGTCCCGGACGTCAACCTGTGGGGGAGGCTGACGCCTGGAGTGATGACGAGGAGGCTGTCTCACTTAACTCACCCGATTTAGATAATGGGGCGGAGGAAGAGTTGGAGTGGGATCAATTTGACAGACAGCAGCCAGAATTTTGAGTCGGAATTTTTTTATTTTGAGTTTGTTGTTAATACGTTGGGCTCTGAACGGGAACGGAGTCTGGGGGCTGCTCTGACCTTTTGTTTTTCTCCCAACATTCCTAATGACTATGTTGATCTCGTAGAGGTTTTAAGCAAACAATGGGCTTTGTCCTTGCCTCCGCATCCTACTTACAATTACGAGATCAAGCTTTTTCCTGGTACTACTCCCCCCAGGGGTTCCTTATACTCGCTGTCAGGCCCAGAGCGCAAGGCTATGTGACAGTATATTGAGGAGGCTCTAGCTAATGGATTTATTCGACCCTCCACATCTCCTGCTGGAGCGGGGTTCTTTTTCGTTGGAAAAAAGGATTGCAGTTTCAGGCCCCGTAGTGATTACAGGGGCTTGAATGACATAACTACTGTATTAAGAACCAGTCCACTCTTCCCTTATTGAACTCTGCATTTGAACACCTGCAGGAGGCGTCATTTTTCACGAAAGTAGACCTCCGCAACACATACAATCTGGTCCGGATCCGGGAGGGGGACGAATGGAAAACGGCATTTAATACCCATGATGGGTACTATGAATATTTGGTCAAGCTGTTCGGTTTGTTTAATGCTCCCTATGTGTTCAGGCACTCATTAATGATGTCCTCCGAGACACGTTGGAGAGATTCGTCTTTGTCTACCTTGATGATATTCTGATTTTTTCTTCAACTCTCTCGGAGCATAAACAACACGTCAGACAAGTGCTCTGAGGCCCTCCTGAAAGCCAAACCTTTTGTAAAGGTGGAGAAATGCATTTTTCATGCCAGGACAGTCTTGTTCTTTGGCTTGGTGTCAGCAGAGTCAGTCTGTATGGACCCGGACCAAGTAGCAGCAGTCAGGAACTGGCCTGCTCCTCAGAATATTTAGGAGGTTCAGTGGTTTTTGGGCTTTGCTAATTTTTATTATTTTATTTTATTTTATCCGCAACTTTAGTAAGCTCAATAATCGGGGGAGCCACAGCGCTAAGAAGAATGCCTCTTCATCGTTCACTTGGACCCCAGCAGCTGAGGCTGCTTTTCAGGAGTTGAAGAAACGTTGTGGTTCGGAGCCCATCCTTGTTATGCCCGACTCTTCCCTCCCATTTGTGGTGGAGGTTGACGCTTCGGAGGTCGGGGTGGGTGCAATTTTGCCCCAGCGTTTTCATTGCGACAATAAGTTGCACCCCTGCACCTACTTCTTCCGGTTTTTGTCTGTGGCCAAAATGAATTACAATATTGGTGACCGGGAGTTGCTGGCTGTTAGGTTGGCATTGGAAGAGTGGCACCACTGGTTGAGGGGGCTGAACAGCAATTTGTGATTTGGGCTAATCACAAGAACCTCAATACATCCAGCAAACCAAGCGATGTACTTCCCAGCAGGCACGGTGGGCATTATTTTTCAATCGTTTTAACCTTACGTTAACTTATCGCCTTGGCTCTAAAAATATCAAGCCTGACGCTTTGTCATGGATTTACGATCACTCGGGCCGCGATTCTATTCTGGAGTCTATAATTCCGGCAACTCCGATTCGCCGAAATTTTTGGCGTGCTCTCTGTAACCAGCTAGGGGCCTCCATGAGCCTTTCATCCAGGTTTCATCCTGAGACCAATGGACAGACGGAAAGCATTAACCAGTCACTTCGGTGTTTAGCGGCTGACAACCCTTCACTATTGAGCTGTTTTTTGGCGCGGGCTGAATATGCTCAGTAACTAATTCACCACGTTTTCGGCCACACTTTCATCGTAGTAGAAGCGGCGTCTATGTGTGAACGAGCGTGGCCGAAAACGTGGTCGATCACAGGAGAAACGTAGTGGAGTCTTCATAAGCGCAGTTTGCTCGCAGTAGTGTCTTCATGATCGGGAAGCTCTACGCTCTCGCCATGCTTATTTTGAACATGCTAAAACAAGCGTAGCGGGATCGTGGCCAACAAGAATCGGGGTAAAGTCGTAAAAAGAGCGTAGTAGAAGTGCCGTATTCGTACAAGCAGCGCGGAAGCATCTGGAGAGATCTTCACGATCGTAGTAAAAGCGCAGGAAAAGCGTAGTCCAGTCGGGAACATATCGAGTACGCTCCTACAACACCCCCACTATGTTCTTACTACATTCCCACTACGATCTCTCTACGTTCCTGACGATCCTACAAAGACCTACCATGACCTTACGCCGATCATACCACGACCTATCAGGCAGCAGTTTGTACATGTACATGCACATTGTTACAGTAGTTAAGTAGTTGTTTTATTTTGAGGATTTGTACTTACGTTTTTTTTAACTGGGACTTTTACTCTCCTACATTTAAAAGATAAGTATAAGTTACTTTCCCTTCGTTACTTTGACACTGGCAACTTAGTTACTCGTTTCAAACTAGAATATTAATTTAATTCATCATTTACGGATTATCTGGATTTGGCGTGTTCGAGAATGGTGTCTCTTTGTGCAGATGTGTCCGCCAGTGGACGAGGAGCTGCAAATTTATACACGCAATTACAATATTCTATCACTAAATGGCACATCAGGATCAGTTATTGAATATTACAACTGCCACTAAACTCAAAGAAGTGATTTCATTCCCCCCGATACTTTAATTTCAGTGGGACTCCTCAGTATAATGAAGGCTAAATTAAATAATTCTTTTGTGTATTTGTACCGTTTTGTCTGTCACAAACAAGAGATGTTGCGGCACTACCTCTGACACCTGATCGGATCAGGGTTTGTTTTCAGCCAAAATGTGTGTTCGTGTACACACACACACACACACACACACACACACACACCAAAATTGTACTAGAAGCGTACTACAAGCGTGATATGAGCGGCACCACCGTAGCGATATCGATACAGTCTTCTAGGTCTGCGTAGCGTCGTAGTACAAAACCCAAAACCAGTGAAGTTGGCACGTTGTGTAAATCATAAATAAAAACAGAATACAATGATTTGCAAATCCTTTTCAACCTATATTCAATTGAATACACTGCAAAGACAAGTTACTTAATGTTCGAACAGGTAAACTTTGTAATTTTTTGCAAATATTAACTCATTTGGAATTTGATGCCTGCAACATGTTTCAAAAAAGCTGGCAGAAGTGGTAAAAAAGACAGAGTTGAGGAATGCTCATCAAACACTTATTTTGATGCAAGGTCAGGTAGACACCAGGAGCGAGGTGAAGGGGAATGAGTTAATTTAAACAAAAGGAAACATGCACGAGGGCCAACAAAAAACTTGGCCCAAAGGGTTGCAAAAGACAAACTAAGGAGAGCTTCACAGAGATAAGAACTAAGGATCAGAAAACGACAAAAAACAAAAGGCACTGGAAACTCCAGGCAGGATAACCATACACAGAAAAGAACAATGATTCTTGGAATGCTGAGGGCTATATACAAAATGACAATGACTATGACTATGACTATGAAAAACAAACTAGAATAAGACTTGGCAAAGAAGCGATGACAGAAGCATGGAACAACACATGAACACGAGCTTGAGACACTGTCTGCCAGCCAACTTCCACCGCATCCAGATAAAGGGTGAGAAATCAAGACATGAGGGGCAACACCTGGAGAAGGAGAACAAGAGGCATGGCAAGATCATTGGACATGGACAAAGATTGGTTGACAAGACTTGCCCATTAAGAGAATGAGCGTGCTCAGCTTAAGTACCAATTAAGTATGCAGTTTGGAAGCAAGCATGAATGTTATGAACAGAAAAGCACAGCAGACTTGAAATGGCAAAGCAGGAATCATGACAATAAACTCCCTGTCTAAATTAGTAATATTAGTAATGTGCCTATCTAAGAATTACACCACCCAGTGAGTGTTAATAAATGTTAGTAACTTAAAAACAGTTAATTGTCAATTAAGCTTAGAGAGCTTCCCGAATCCAGCACAGCACTGATGGAAGTGGGAAACACCAAAGCCAACCAGAGCTCTGAAATGTGCATCAACGAAGGCACGGGGCGGAACGCAGACAAGCGGTGGAGTGGCTTGGCAGACCTGGCAAAAACAAAAACATGGAAAAAGTAAAAACATGGGATATAAACATGAATAATGAAATACTTGATCCTAATACAAGAAACTGTTAAAACTGACATGAAATATGACTATGAACTATGGAATCCTGGTACATGAAACTGAAAACCATAAATGCTGTCCTGGCCAAAGGCCAGAACCCCGGAACACAACATATTTGGAACATCCCATAGGTGAACAGGCTAATTGGGTACTGGTGGGTGCCATGATTGGGCATAAAAGCAGCTTCCCTGAAATGCTCAGTCATTCACAAACAAGGATGGGGTGAGGGTCACCACTTAGTGAACAAATGCGTGACCTGATTGTCAAACAGTTTAAAAACAACATTCCTCAACGAGCTATTGTAAGAAATTTAGGGATTTCATCATCTACGGTCCGTAATATCGTCAAAAGTTTCAGAGAATCTGGAGAAATGACTGCACATAAGCGACAAGGCCGAAAACCAACATTGAATGCCCGTGACCTTCGATCCCTCAGGCGGTACATCACCACATGGGCTCAGGAACACTTCAGAAAACCACTGTCAGTAACTACAGTTCGTTGCTACATCTGCAAGTGCAAGTAAAAACTCTACAATGCAAAGCGAAAGCCATTTATCAACAGCACCCAGAAAAGCTGCCGGCTTCGCTGGGCCCAAGCTCATCTAAGATGGACTGATGCAAAGTGGAAAAGTGTTCTGTGGTCTGACGAGTCCACATTTGAAATTTTTTTTGGAAACTGTGGACGTTGTGTCCTCCCGACCAAAGAGGAAAAGAACCATCCGGACTGTTATAGGCGCAAAGTTCAAAAGCTAGCATCTGTGATGGTATGGGGGAGAATTTTTTTTGGAAACTGTGGACGTTGTGTCCTCCCGACCAAAGAGCAAAAGAACCATCCGGACTGTTATAGGCGCAAAGTTCAAAAGCCAGCATCTGTGATGGTATGGGGGTGTATTAGTGCCCAAGGCATGGGCAACTTACACATATGTGAAGGCACCATTAATGCTGAAAGGTACATACAGGTTTGGGAGCAACATATGTTGCCATCCAAGCAACGACTTTTTCATGGACGCCCTCGCTTATTTCAGCAAGACAATGCCAAGCCACATTCTGCACGTGTTACAACAGCATGGCTCCGTAGTAAAAGAGCGCGGGTACTAGACTGGCCTGCCTGTAGACCAGACCTGTCTCCCAGTGACAATGTGTGGCGCATTATGAAGCATAAAATATGACAACGGAGACCCCGGACTGTTGAACAACTTAAGCTGAACATCAAGCAAGAATGGGAAAGAGTTCCACCTGAAAAGCTTCAAAAATTGGTCTCCTCAGTTCCCAAACGTTTACTGAGTGTAGTTAAAAGGAAAGGCGAATAACACAGTGGCAATAAGGCCCATGTGCCAACTTTTTTGCAATGTGTTGCTGCCTTTAAATTCTAAGTTAATGATTATTTGCAAAAAAAAAAAAGTTTCTCAGTTTGAACATTAAACATCTTGTCTTTGCAGTGTATTCAATTGAATATAAGTTGAAAAGGATTTGCAAATCATTGTATTCTGTTTTTATCTACCATTTACATAACGTGCCAACTTCACTGGTTTTGGGTTTTGTATGATCTAGCGGCAGCGTAGTATAAATGCAGTAAACGCGGCCGCTAGTCGGCAAAGGTCTGCGTAACATCGTAGTAGAAGTGTGTCAGCAGCGCGTTGGACGTGGGAGCATCGTAGTAAGGTCGTAATGAAGACCATAATTTGCCAAATTGCTCGATTTAGACGTCGATCCGCCCCGATCCAATGCTTTTTCTGATCGTGGCTTGATCGGGATGATCGTCCTAAAGTCGCAGCTCTGTGTGAACGGGGGTTTAGGGACTGTTTGTCACAGTCGATGGAGTAGCTCATGTTTACATATTATTGGTAAATGTAATCGGCTGCAAGTCTAGCCATATGTTGTCTGCAGCTGTCTAACCTTGTGTTAGGACACCATGCAGCTCAGTAGCTACATAACATTACAATATAAGTCATCTTACAAGGTCAGATACTGGCCTTTGTAAACACTGGCCACAGGCAAGGAAAACTGCCGAATGTAAAAAAGGCCAAATTATGAACCCCAGAAACGTGCAATTATGGTGAGAACAATCCTAAATATTAATATAAATGAGTGTACAGCAAGATTAAATTTACTTTTTCACTTTGAGATGGCACTCTTACACTTGCATGTCTGACATAAACCAGTACCGTCAAAAGCACAATGTTATTAAATTTCCGACAAATGCTTTTCCAATTGGCTACTTGGGGACTGCTTGTTATGATATTTTGTGTCAAGAAATTTGGTATAGTACTGTATAACTGTATACAGTACAAAACTATTCATAGAACCCATATTACCCAGAGTAAGATGTTTAAAATGGGACTAAGTGACACAGACACTTGCTCACAATGCACTTTAGGGAGCACTGACACATACTTTCATGCAACCTGGCTCTGCCAACCTGTCCACTCTCTCTGAACCACAGTAACTGAGACACTATCAACGGTCTTGGACTGCAGAGTCCCACTGTCTCCCACACTCTGCCTGTAGTGGCTATTTGTTGCAAAACAAGTCCATTAAAAAAAAATCAAACTTACAACAAAGGCCACTGATGCACCAGTCAGTTAGGTCGTACTCAGGCAATCAAGAAGTCCATTGTCCAGGCATGATCCATGATTGAAAGGGTTTATTTCCAAGTCAAAAAGCAAACATCCATGTTCACATGCTGCCTCTCTCTTGCTCTGGTAAAAAAACCATATCCCTTCCTGGTACACGACCTCACCTTGCCCACCTACCTACCTATATGCCCGCTACCTGTTCGGTGCTTAGTGCCCCTAGTGCCAAAACAAAAAAAAAATACAAATAAATCCAAAAAATGTTCACATTAATCAAACAAATGAAATAGCTCCAACATTCCGGCCCCTAATTGTGTAATACATAAACACAATTACATATATATATCAATGGAGCTATGAATAAACTAATTCTCAACAGTATGAAATATTACATGTCACTAAATTTAATTAAATCTTCTCATGATGTTTTCTTGGTTTTCCTCTTCTGATGTTTTCTGCTCTTTTCCCCCTTTCTCTTCCTTGATGTCTTTGGGAAAAAGAGACGTCAAGTTTGGCTCACATCCCTCTCATTTGTTGCCTCCAGTAATAAACAGACCTTTGTGATAGGCCTTTCCAGTATACTGTCTTTTGTTTGCAGGCGTACAGTGCGCACTAGGCCTTAGGCATCTAGTTTAGCCTCCAAAACCTTGCACATCATCCAAGAATTCCTAGGAGCTGTAGGAACTGCAACGATGACAATGTCTCCAGGCGCAAGGCTTCTTCTTACTCTGGACCATTTCTGTCTCTGTTGCATCACAGTTAAGTATTCAGAGATCCATCGCTTCCAAAAAACTTCAGCCATATACTGCACCTGCCTCCATCTCCTTCTGATATAAAGATCCCTTTGTTCAAAGAGTCCAGGCGGTAGAATTGGCTTTGCCTTTAAGAGAAGGATGTGATTTGGGTGTTAGAGCCTCCAAGTCATCTGTCTCATCTGAAACCTTTGTAAGAGGTCGGCTATTCAGAATAGCTTCTATCTCACAGAGAACAGTTTGTAGTCCTTCATCATCCAGTAATTGTTGGCTGAGAACAAAATTGAGCGCGTTCCTCGTTCCTCACTGACCGGATCAGGCGCTCCCATATGCCGCCATGATGGGATGCTGCAGGAGGATTAAAATTCCACGTCACTCCATCTTGTACGAGGGCACCCTGGATTTTGTTGAGGTTCAAGGCAGCTAGAGCTTCCCTCATTTCTCTGTTGGCTCCAACAAAATTTGTGCCATTGTCAGATCTTATGCTTGACACTTGTCCTCTTCTGCAGATGAATCTGCGTATACCATTTATACAGGAGTCTGTGTCTAGAGTATTTGCCACTTCCAGATGCAGAGCCTTACTGGTCAAGCAAGTGAAGATGATTCCGTACGTTTTGAGAATACTTCCTCCTCTTTTAACATTGATGGGACCAAAGTAGTCCACCCCCGCATTGGTGAACGGTGCCTCATCATGTCAGACTCTGTCCTTTGGTAAGTTTGCCATCCTTTGTTCAGCCATTTTTCCTCTGTAACGTCTGCATTTAACACACTTCGATATGACTTTCCTTGCAGCAGAGTTGGCGTTTATTATCCAGTATTTTTTCCTGAGACAGCATAACGTGTGGTTCCTTCCTCCATGTCCCAGTTGTTGATGGATGTGTTGCAGAATGAGTGTAGAAACATGTAGATCCTTAGACAGGATAACAGGGTGTTTAGTTTCCTCTGACATAGCTGCTCTATTGAGACGACCACCCACTCTCAGCACTTCATCATCCCATACTGGATCGAGTTTGTACAGTTGGCTGTCCGTCTTAACATTATTGCTGGCTTTCAGTTGGTCAATTTCGTCCTTGAACTTTTGACCTTGCACAAAACGAATGATTGCCTGTTCTGCCTTAGCATAATCTTCAGGACATAAACCTTGTTTTCTGAGTTTTGTCTTGAAACTTTGCATTCTGTTCTCTGCTGTTGTCCTTTGTTTCTCTGAGTCGTTTTCAACCAAACTGACTGCAGCATGGATTTCTTTCCTTTCGTTTCTAAGTAGTTTGAGCAGTTGCTTCAGTCTCAAAAACCAGGCCACACTTGTTTTCAGTTTCATCCAAGATGAGAAGTAGTTAATCAGATGACTGGTGGAATTTTCTGTCTGTGGCAATGAAATTGACTGTCAAGTCTGTCTTGACCTCCGGGTCATCAGAAGCAATCACAGTGAGATCCAGATCAGATTTTGGCCATTCCTCCTCTGGTTTAGAGAGAAACTCAGGTCCACAAAGCCACCTTTTGTTTGTCAAGAACTCATCCACTTTCTGTCCTCTGGGTGCTTCGTCAGCTGGGTTCTCCTTGGAACCGATGTATCTCCATTGTTCAACATCAGTAGCTTCTCTTATGACAGCTATTCTGTTCGCAACAAAGGTGTTAAAACGCTTTGTTTCATTGTTGATGTATTTTAGGACTGTTGTACTGTCTGTCCAAAAGGTTGATTTTTTCAGCTGGAGTTGTAACACTCTCTGGAGCATGTTATCGACTCGGACAGCAAGGACAGCTGCTGTGAGTTCCATCCGGGGAATTGTAGTTTGTTTTAGTGGTGCAACTCTGGCCTTTCCAAAGAAGAATGCGACATTCAGTCTTTTATCACTGTTCTCCAACCAAAAAAAAGACACAGTACCATATCTCTCTTGACTTGCATCAGAAAAATCATGTAGCTGTGCACTGATAGGTTCTCCGAAGTCCTTTAGTTTAAAGTAACAATCCACTTTAAACTCTGCTATCTTCTCAAGACCCTGTAGCCATTCCAACCGCTGTTGAGAGAAAGGCTGTGAAATGGTCTTGTCCCATCCATAATTCCTCTTGCACAATTCCTGTAACAGTAACTTGGCTGACAGAGTGAAAGGGGCAAGAAGTGGATCATACAGGGAACTGACCACTGACAGGATACCTCTTCTTGTCTGCGGTCGCTCAGGTGCTGTAGTTCTGAACTTGAACTTGTCTGTTTCCACACACCACTGGAGTCCCAGAGCTCTCTCCAGTGGAAGGCTGTCTTTATCCAAATCCAGCTCTTTTGCTTCCTTTATTCTGCTTTCTTCTGGGATTGATGTCAGAACTGCTCGACTGTTACTTATCCACTTTGACAGATTGAAGCCTCCTTTTTGACAAAGATCAGTCAGGTCTTTCACCATTTGTTTTGCCTCCTCTTTTGAAGACAGGGACTTTAAGCAGTCATCCACATAAAAGTTACAGTTGACAGTACTGACCACTGCTGAAGGGAACTGAGACTGGTTGTCGTCTGCGGTCTTCCTTTGAGCATAATTTGCACAACTTGGTGACGACACTGCTCCAAACAGATGAACAGTCATATGATATTCCATTGGAGGTTGCTTGGTATCACCCTGAGGCCACCACAAAAAACGGAGAAAGTTGGGGTCCTTTTCTGATCCCCTAACCTGATGAAACATTGCCTGGATGTCAGCCATCACTGCAACAGGCTCCTGTCAGAATCTGATGAGGACACCGATGAGGGAGTTTGTGAGATTGGGACCTGGTAACAGCTGGCAATTTAGTGATGTTCCTTTATACACTGCTCCACAGTCAAACACCACTCTTAACTTTCCCTTTCTGGGGTGGTATACCCCATGATGTCGAATATACCAGACCTTTCCATCACTGTGATTCAGTTGATCTGCTGGAACAGTCTCAGCATAGCCTTGCTGGATTACATCACTCAGAAAGGCTGCGTATTCCTCTTCATACCTTTTGTTCTTTACAAACTTCCTTTTCAGGCTCATGAGGCGGTGTTCAGCGATGCAGCGGTTATTTGGCAAGATGGGATTTTCATGTCTGAAAGGCAAGTCAAGGGAGTAATGGCCATCCTTCAGTACCACTGAGCTGTCTGCAATATTCAAAAACTTCATGTCTTCTCTTGAGATTTCAGCCTGTTCCTCTGATGACTTCTCACTGAAATCTTGGTGATATTGATTAACCAGCATTTCCTCCATTTTTGCGATGGAGATTTGGTTGGTGGTCACAGTAGAACAGCCAGTCTTTTTCCTGCCATCACCACCTTGAAGTGGACTATTAAGAACCCATCCCACCTTGGTTGTCACCGCATACGGTCCGCCCCTGGCTGTTAACCAGCTCCCGTGGTTCCATCACCTTTGATGCGTTCGTTCCAATCAGCAAGTCGATGTCAGAATCAATTTCATGGAGCTCAATACCTTGTAAGTAAGGCCACTGGTCAACATCTTCTTGCTTGGGAATGTTTAGCTTAGTCACAGGCAGGCATTTTTGGGTGAAAACATCAGGCAACTCAATGAAGTCATCCTTATCCAATCCAGACACTTACAAACCTGATATCACATGACTGTCCACTGTCTTTTCCTGACCCATTGTTCGTAAAAGAATGCGGGTTCTCCGTCTGTTCACATTCAACTGCTGCGCCAGACTATTTGTGCAGAATGTACCAGAACTGCCGGGGTCCAGGAAGGTGTAGGTTTGCAGAACCTTGTCACCCTTTTGACTCTTCATTTGGACTGGGACAATAGAAAAAATGCAGTTATCCTCAAAACCGGCCCCAATGTGGCCACAGGTCTGGGGTGCAGCAGTTGCAGTGCTCATTGTTGTTTGAACTGGCTGATCTGATCGTTCTGTGGATATTCCTTTATCCTGATGCTCAATATGGAGAATTCCTGGGTGCTTTTGACCACACACATTACATTCAATTCGACTCTTACAGTCTCTGCTTATGTGTCCTTCTTGTAGACGGCCAAAACAGATTCCCTTCTCATTAAAGGAGTTGAGTCACGTGAACTGCGCATGCTCAGAACTTTGAAAACTGTTCATTCTAACAAGAAATCAAAATCAAGGTGATCGTGACTTATCTTCCAAAAATCCGTTTCCATCGGCACTCTGCATTCTTCAATTTCTTGTATATATATATATATATATATATATATATATATATATATATATATATATATATATATATATATATATTAGTTCCTTGAACATAAGGCTTTTGTTTTGGGTATTTTTTGTCCGGTATAAGTCGAGTAACTTGAAGTTTTAGCGTCCTCTTGAAGGATGTCCTTTTCGCCTCCTGCATTGGCATAGACCACCACAGAAGCGATCTACAGTCTTGCAAGGGCAACCAGTCCTCTTTCGTCCAGATCTTGTAGAGCATGTGCTCTTACGTCGGCAAAAATCCTCGTCCGGCTGATACAGTTCGTCTGTGTTTTTTTCTTGCTGTACAGAAAGCAGACGGCAGTGCTACATGAAGGCGCTCAAATTTCTTTCCCCGGCCAACAAATATGTTTGAAAACAAGATCATTCGCTTAGAAATCAGATACTTACCGAAAGTGGCGCGCTTGCACCAGCAATTGAAGTCATTCCTAGTCTTATGCAGTCTTTATTTTGTCCCGAGAGATTCACGTCCTGTGAGCTCTGTATCCTACGAGTCTCCGCAGGTGTGAAAGCCTGTCTGTTTATCAGATTTGCATATGTCACCTCCTGAGCATGCGCATTAACCGTGAGACAGCTCCTTTAATGAAGTTAATCTTTTCACGGTGAACTTTTCCTTTAAATTGTGAACACTTGTCCAATGTGTGACCACCTTTTTTGTAGAACAAAAAGCCTTGGTGAGTAGAAGGGGAGGAGGAACTTTCATTTTTCACCATACATTCTGTATTAGCCTTTCCCTTTATAGCAGTAACATTGGTGGCGAAACCGCTTCCTTTGTGCCGTTTTGTTTCCTTTGTTTGCCTTAGAGTGAAGCCTCTGCCTGAAATTACAGTTTGTGTGTCATGAATGTTGTCAAACAAAGGATCAGAGGCAATCTTAACTTCTTTTTCAATAAATCTGACGAGATCTGCAAACATGGCCCTCTGACCTCGCCGCTCTTGCAGGTTGCGGGCAGTGCTTCTCCACTTGTCTTGCAGCTTATAGGGCAACTTCAATGTTTCTCATGTTTGAGGCCATATCCAACTCCTTCATGTCTGTGATTTATTCTGTAGCATTACAGCATCCACGAAGAAAGAGAGCAAAGGCCTGCAATGCTTGAATATCCTCACCTTTAATCGGTGTCCAGCTGAAAACCTTGTCCATGTAAGCAGAAGAGATTTTTTGTTCATTACCAAAGTGTTCCTTGAGAAGATTTTTAGCTCTGTGATATCCTTGGTGTGGAGGAAGATGTTGGCAGCTATGCACAATATCTTGTGGCCGACCCCTGGTGTATTGCTCTAGAAAGTGCTGGCAATCACCATAGTTATTTGTCTTTTCCTCTACTCCATTTTCAAATGCTCTGATGAAAGCTTGGTACTGAAGAGGATCTCCATTAAATATTGGGATGTCTCTTGGTGGGAGAGAAGATGAGAGATTTTGTTGGACCAATAAAGCAGTGATATCATTTTGTTTTTGCATGATATTAATGATGTCTGTTGATGGTGATGATAATAATTGACTGTTATCACTCAACACTGGAGTTTGTGAATGAACATGCCCCACTGAAGGCTGTGTATGGGTATGCATGCTGGACCTCTGGTGAGTTTCTTGTACTTGATTTGTCGTATTTGCAGCTGACCTTGTTGAATTTGTAACTTGATTTGTTAAATTTGACACGAGTCTGAGCATTTATTTTGGAAACCTGTTCCTGTGTTTTTTCCTTAGGACAAACAACCAACGGTGCAAGTAAGGAGTCTGTTTGCCCCTCTTTAGGAACATAGGCAGTTGCAGTAGGATTGAGATTGCTGGTGAGCTGAGCTGAAGCCTTTTCAAAATAAGACTGCATTCCTTCAGACACTCTAGAGCCAGTCCTTGATGCATTAGCTTCCAGTACCTGGATTTTAGCATTAGCAGCTGCCATCTCGGTTTCCAGTTCAAGTGTTTCCTTTTCTTTTCTCAGCTGTTCCTGTTGTGCCTCTATTAAATGTCTCCTTTTCAATGCTGCAGCATGTTCCACAAGAGCTGCCCTTTCAGCTTCAGCCTTGATGCGTGCAGAGCATGGACGTAGTTTTGATTTAAAAGGTGGGGGGGACACAGTTCTGGCGCAAATTCCCAAAAGAGCTTTAGTTTTTCAGGTACCCCTGTCTGAAGTACAACAAAACGACCATGTATTTTTTTTAAATCGTTCAACAAAAAATATTCACTGCATAATGTATTCAATTATGTTGTAACATAAGGTGATAAAACTGATCAGAATATTGATGTGCCCAATGAGGTGTGAAAGAGTATAAAAAAACCACCCTGGAAATGAGATGGATGAGGGGGTTAGTGGGGCGACTACTTCATCTCATGAAATTTTTTACCCATTGCTGAGATGTAGTAAAAATTTGCACGAACAGTACTGTGATATCTGCCGTCAAAGCTAGGCTATATGAATATCAAAATGTGCATTCATCCATAGCTGCGGGAACTTATTCTGTAAAGGGGGCGCTGAGGAAACAGAGGTGTGTGTATGTGGGTGTTAATGGCCGGAATTATGTTAGCAGTGCACATATAAACGCTATCAAACCATAAAACACAGTCTCCCGGTGGGCGCAACTTTATTATGAAGTGCACGTACGCTGTTCGTGGTGCTCAACGCCACGGCGACAGTAAAAAATATATTGCAACTGTGGCGGGCGGTGGACAGAGAACAAGGAGGGCGATAAACATGTTTACATAAACATGTAAACTGCTTATTAGTCTTGATCTGTTTTCAGTCAATTTCTCTGGTAAAAGACGCGTTAACCCTCTCCTCTCAGGTGTAGCTAATAGACTTCCTGAAGACCAGAAATCAAATGCATCAGTTGAACGCAAAAATAGCCCATTTCGTAGGGTCTATATCATTCATTACGCGTTCATCAGCACTAGACATTAAACGCTGCTTGACTGGATGGATGCTTGACGTTTTTGCACACCCGAATGTTTCTCTAAAGTTCTGATTTAATTTGGTGAAGGTTTAATACGGAATTCTAGGCCTATACCTTTTAAACAGGAAGTTTGTAAGTCATCTCATAATCAGCAGCCCAGCTATAATGTACAGCAAGTCGATTTTCGCTTCGCTCTCATCAGTTTCGTATTTTCCTGGTGCAGATGGAGTTCAGCCGCATCGTCGAATCTCTCTCCCCTGAACTGATGCTGCTCACTAGCAGTGTGCCCTTCACAACTCTTTTTTAATTTTGTCCAGCGTTTTCTACCCGCTCAAAACTTACAGCTAATAAAGGCTCAACTACAAATGCTGTCTGCATGTGCACTGCTGTCATGCAAGTTGGGCGCATGCATAGAATAAGATACTGCATATTTTGTATCTTATTTTAAAAATAGTTCAAAGGTTACATCAAGTATTCACATCAGCTATTGTTTTAATAATTAAGAATGTGCATGCAGTGGTAAATAAATGATTAGCTATGCACTTTATTGGGCTGAATTTATACCTTGCTGAAATTGCGCACATAGACATAGTCAATGCTACTTACTTAGCCATCATATAATACATGAAGCAGCAAAACACTGTACCGTGAATCGGTGTAAGATATTCAAAGCAATGGAGATACAGCTCAGTTTTTATTTACTTGGGTTATCTTTGTCCAATATCAAAATTTGTTGGATGATCTGAAACATTAAGTGTGAGAATTAAGAATTAATTTAAAAAAACAGAGAAATCAGGAAGGGGAAATTCACGGCACTGTATGTGAATTTGCTTTATCTTAGGCCACGTGTTTCTTCAGTAATGTCTTAGATTAGTCATTTGATTATAAATAATATACACTTAATATTATTCGACTCAAAGTGAACATCTACTGGTTAATTTGGTAAATAAAGAGGAAAAACAGGATATCCCTAATGTAGCGTTTCTCAGAAAGCTTGACTTAAAAACCCGACCAATAAAATCATAAACAATTAATAGTAAAATTCAAACAAAAATCCCTCTGATTCAACCAAATTCTTCAATGTTATTTCCACTTTGTGTCCATTAGACAGACACGATCAGAGTCCATGAGAATTTTCATTTTCATGATTGCTACAGCGAACAGTAAAATGATACTGGAATTTTGCTAAAATGAGATGAACCAAGTTTATTACATAAAACATTATCTATGAAGTTGCATGTTTTTTGGTAAGGTCAAATATAAGCATCAGTCTGTTGGGGCGTCATGCTTCAACCTCTCAACCAGAATTCGGCAATGAAAACTTTCGTATGATTGATAAAAGTTTGATGAAACGAGTGTAAATGTGCACGCGCTAGTAATAAATTAGATTTTCTATAATAATTACGCGCAAACTTAGTTTCCGATCTGTCTTTAATTAACTTGCGTTTCTTTTGTTGCTCTGTATACTGTATATATAAATTAGCTAGTCTATTACTTTCCAGGACAAAATGCCAAGTAACAAAACAAATTGTCCGATGGAAAAATAGTAAAGCTTCAGAGATATAACAGAATAAACACACATGAACACTCGAATAATAATAATAATAATAATAATAAGCAGGAATAGTCAATATAGTCAGATTAGAGATTAAGTGAAAATGAACACACCCAAATTAATCTTTAATTTTTTATGAACATTATAAAGAAAAACTTGATGTATTCAATTGTTCGCGTGATCTAACAGATCCAAAAGTTATCTCGTCTCGCGCTCATGGTGAAAATGGGTACTCTGGGGTGACTGCAGAATTCGTGGGTTGAGGAATGTGGAAGGACAGCTACACGGAGGGAAAATGAGAACTTAGCGATGATTTCGATTGTACATTTACATGATTTTGATGTTCAATTTAGGTGATTATAGGGGATAGTTAATTTATAGGTGTCACTGAATTAGTTTCAGTGTGATAAGTTTCTGATGAGTGACATTGATTATGAGGTTTCCTTTCTGAGTACTTCGACGATATAAATATTGCATGGCGTTGGAGATAGGAAAATTAAAGTGCACCTATTATGTGACTTTTCTCTGATCATTCTTTTATTCTTGAACTCTATGAAAAAAAAGGTTTAAATGCGTCATTGTTTAAAAAAAAAAATTCTGCAGTGCCTGTCTGTAAAACGATACATTGAAAGTCCTGCCCCCGTCCTCCCCAAAACCCAAGTGTACTGTGATTGGTCAACTTGATCACTCACTTGTGATTGGTCCACCGTTCGCGCCTCTTGTCATGCCCCTGACCATAAATGGATTTCTGCTATAGTAACAAATACTCTTGGGGGCCTTGGGGGCTGTGACAGAGGCAAAACACACTTGATTAAAAGGCGTGCCGAACTATCTGCTTGGCACGAAAATTCCGATGGTGACATTACCAATTGATGCAAAAAATTGCCAGAAATTATTGGGGCGTTTCAGTCAGCTCTGGAGCAGTGATGGGCAGAGAGCGCTTCTTCTGGAGATGACTCCAAGTAGTTTTCCGATGCTGACATTTTTAAATGCGCATAAAAAAGATATGATTCAGGCTACGACATTATAAAAATGAAAAACCACGATAGGTGCACTTATAGCTTAGAAGATAGCTTAGAAAGTTTTTTATTTCTTTACTGTTTAGATTAGTGCCTGTGCCATCGTGACACTCAGTAAAGGTAAGTAAAATCATCAAAAGTTAATCTTTCAGTCTAAAACTAAAGGTTATAGAAGTTAAGATGTAACATTGAACTGTTAGCAATGTTATCATTTGTTTGACAAGCAAGAGTCAGCATAGTACTCGTAGCGCGCTACTGTGACAACGGTCAGAACGGTATTGAAGTTACTGTTATGCGGTGCATTTTTACAATTTGCAACAAAACACTTAAGCCAAAACTAAGTCCAGCTCTATCCACCGCTAGTCACCCAAAGCTACATAGTGCAAGAACAGGCATTCTGCGCATGGGGTGAGAAGAGAGATGTACCATTCTTCCCATTACAGGTTGCTTTAAATACAAAGATGTCCTAGGCAGAAATTTACACATACACCATTTCAAAAGAAAGTTTGTTTTTCTTTAAGGTAATATACAATGGTATGTTCGTACAGTACAGGCAATCAAATTCATTAAGAGTCTGCGCAAAAACAAAGGTGGTGTCATAAAGAAAGATGCATAATGTGAGGAGTGAAAATTTAATGTTAACATTCTTTTTGTTTTTTAAAGTTGTTATCATTTCATTGTTATTCATGTAATTTGTTACAACTTACAAGATGCTAACATCAATCTAACTGCCAAAATTTCAGAACGAAATAAAACAAGGAACTTATTCAACAAAATATGCAAAACAAAGAACATATTCCGCAAATATTTAAAAGGGACACATATGTATATACACACTTTTTTGGTTCTTGAGCACATATACCCTGGTATCTAGAGTGCTTATCAACCAACTAACTGAAATAAAACAATCCAGCCAGTTTTTTTGTGATAACATGGCATTCAGCATTCCATTTAAATTTGGCTCCTCAACCTACATCTCATGCAAGCTAGTGAGAATTGTTCCGCCCCTCATCTAAATATTTCCATCCCAGTTTCAATTCGGCAAAAACCTACATGTTGCCTGCCATCCACTCTTTGTCAAACTGCTTTATTACTAAGCTGGAACAGTACAATGCAGGTTTACGTTGACGTTCTTATTTTACAAACAGAAAAGGTTTTATCCTACCTTGACATGTTTCGACGGGATACTCACGTCTTCTTCTGAAGAGTCACCGATGTTGCGAGTGACGTGTCTTATCAGCTGATGTTAGCTTATCAGCTCGTGCTGTCCGGCCGCTCCTCCAAGATGGTACTCCAGGTGTGGGAAGGCGCGTATGCCCCCTCGTCCCAGCGTCCCGGTTCATGGTCCTGTGGGCCCGCTTCCTTATTCCTGATAAGGTACACCTGTGCACTAATCATGGTGTCTGATGAGCATCTTGATGTGGCAGACCTGTGAGGTGGGATGGATTGTCTCAGCAAAGCAAAAGTGCTCACTATCACACATTTTGACAGATTTGAACAATGTTTGAGAGAAATGAAATATTGTGTATCTGGAATGAATTTTAGATCTTTGAGTCCATCTCATGACAAATGGGAGCAAAAACAAAAGTCTTGCGTTTATATTTTTGTTGAGTGCAGTTACGTTGCCACGACGAATCTATGGTCGTCCGGTTACGTTGTCACAATGTCTTCGCGACGTCAGTGTGTTAGCTGGGATAAAACTTTAATTTCATGTGGCGATCAGCAAGCCGGTCAACATCTAAAGTATAAGAAACGTGCCGAGTTAAAACCCGCGGCTAGAGATCCTTATAATCAATAACATAGATGTGTACAAATAGTGCAGTGGAGTCCTCTCTCTTATTTCCGTATATGCTGATGCAACTACGCGTATTGCTGCCCTCCGCAGGTGGAAATCGTATACGTCAACCGTGCATTAGATGGCCGATTTTACTAGTGACGGGAAGATGAAGCTTCAAGAACCATTTTACTTATTTTCTCTGCCAACAAGATGGCGCACATAGTTTAAAAAAAAAAAGGTTTATAGAATGAACTTACAAGCCTTTGTTGAACGAAGTGCACCATCTTGTGGGCACAGAAAATAAAGACAAGAGCAACGCAGAGCTGGCATATGCCCCCGCCTGTATGTTGATCAAGGGCATATTGAGATGGCTGCTGTGGCGGCCATATTAGATATCGCACGACGCTGAATTTCGAAAGGAACCTTCCTCTAGCCACTCCCAATTCGCCATTAAGAAATGGCATCAATCCGAGGAGGGATTCTATAGTTATCCCTCGGAAACGAAAAGTTAGCGGACGACGGACGGACGGATGGACGGACGACAGACGGACATGGTGTCGACATAATGCCCCCTTTCCTCTTTGGAGGGCGGGGGCATGAAAATGGTGTATGAAGCTTCGTCTTCCCATCATGAGATTTTACCATTTTATCTCGGGCTACCTAAGTCGGCCGTTTCATCTGTCTGTCTGTCTGCACATCTTTCTATGTATACTCAGCAACAAAAGTTTCTGTGACACCAATATTGTTAATTATTTTTCATAACGCAATTATGAAATTGTCATACATGGTGATATCAGACTGAAACAGTACACGTAAACACAACATTGAAATGGAAATCATGAAAATGCGAGAAAATGACTTTGCACGTGAAAATGTGCGTAAATCATGCTTGTGGATGGCAATAAAAGAGGAGAATTTTTGGAATGTTCACATTGTGCCTGATAAACGACGGAAGCATCACTTATCGAAAACACAGCCATTTCGGATCAGGAACTCTACCCTCTAAATGCCAAGACTGTCTGAAAATGATCGGTGGAGGGCCATTGGGATGATTGAATCCGGAACCTGGCAGAGGGAAGTTGCTCATCGCCTGAATGTCCACCGAAACACCATTTGGAACTTATGGCAGCGTCATCAGCAGACAAGACATGTCAGAGACCGTCCTCGCAGCGGCCGTCCACGAGTAACCACTCCCAGACAGGACAACTGGATTCGAACAACCCATCTCCGAAATCGATTCCAACCTGCAACCATAACTGCAAGAACGATACCTGGTTTGAGGCGACTGTCTGCAAAGACAATCCGTCGCCGTCTCCGTCATTTTGGCATTGTCCCACGTCGGCCAGCAAGACGTCCAATACTCACAGTACAACACCGACGACTGCGTCTACAGTGGGCACAACAACATCGACGGTGGATCCAACGTCAGTGGGATCTTGTACTCTTCACTGATGAATCAAGATTCATGCTTAACCGTTGTGATGGTCGTTTACGTGTATACCGTCGACGTGGAGAACGTTATGCCAACAACTGTGTTCAGGAATTTGATCGTTTTGGAGGTGGTAGTGTCATGATTTGGGGAGGGATCACGGCTAGAAACAGAACAGATTTGCTTGTTATTGATGGAAATCTGACAGGTCAAAGATATCGCGATGAAGTGCTACGGCCATTGGTGGTACCGTTTTTGATGCAACATGGTCCCGGAATAACGCTGCAACATGATAACGCCAGACCACACGTTGCAAGGATTGTACAGCAGTATCTGATGCAACAACATGTCAATGTCCTGCCATGGCCAGCCAGATCCCCAGACATGTCCCCTATCGAGCATCTTTGGGACGAGATGGATCGACGTTTGCGGCGGTTGGATAACCCACCAGCTACACTCCAGGAATTGCGACAACGTCTACGTCAGATTTGGAATGACATCCCACAGCAATTTCTGGCACATCTGATTCGGTCCATGCGCCGGAGATGCGTTGCTTGCATCATGGCACGAGGAAGTCACACCCGGTATTGAAGTGTGAAGGTCACAATTGGTTAGACGTCAGACAAGTGCTTCATGATGCATGAAAATGACATTTTTCGTTTTGAGTGACGTTGGCACTGAAAAGTCAGTGTTTCTCCTGTTAAATAAACATATTGATTGCATTGAGATCTTTGCGTGTCATTTATAACATACACATAAATGGTGTCACAGAAACTTCTGTTGCTGAGTATATCTTCCACGTCGACCATTGGAAATTACCCAGAAGCCTTTGGATATCGCATGATTACTAGGCTATGCACAAGGTATACCTACTTGGTATATGGTTTCAAATGATAAGATTCTTTGTTGTTCAAAAGAGAAGTTTATGAACTTAATAGCAAAAAACAAAAATTCCATGATTTCCAGGTAATTTGATTCCTGTCGATCTTTACCTTTCAGATCAGGGCTGGCTCCAGAACTGAAAATTTGGGGGCGAAGATCTGTCCCTTTATGACAACAATTATTCCTAGTTTGTTCTCTATCGTTTTCCTTTATTAACACGTTTCCCAATTACAGTAATAGTCAAGAAGGCACGGCTTCTCTCCCCCATGCGATCTAAGAGCGAGCTTAAGGCCCAGTCACACAGCCGATCACGCACGAATCACTCACAAATCACGCACAGATTGGGTTTATGCGTGCTTGTGCGTTGAGAAATTGACCAATTTTTCGGGGTGTCGGGGGTAGAAATCTCGGACGAATCACGCATGAATCGCGCATGAACCACGCATGTATCACTTACAATCACTGACATATCGCGCACGTCGACGCATAATAGCAAACACGGTGCAGTATTCCACGAACATTCGACGCACGCCCGACGCATGAATCACCGGCGGAGCACGCACGAAAAACGCACCTTCGGCGTCACTATCGCTTCGGTTCAGCGCATATAAAAGGCGGTGAACGACGGGAGTTCCTCAGTACCTTTCGCCAATCAAGAACACTTCAAGAGATGCCACCCAGGAAAGCTCGCTTGCCCTCAAAGACAAGGGTGCAGAAGAAGAAAGCTGCTGAAGAAGAAGTCCATGTAGATCCACCAGAAGCTGCTGCTGCTGAAAAACCTGCTGCTGGTGCTGCTGCTAGGAGGTCCCGTAGGTCTGGAATGGCAAAAGTGCCCGAAATGGCTGCTTTTATATGCCAAAATACATACGTGAGTTGTCAGTGGTTCGTCAGTGGAACATCAGTGAATCATCAGTTTTCTGTCAGTCAGTCGTGCGTCGGAAATGCGTCACTTGTCAGTGGATGTGCGTCGTTATGCGTTTTCCGTCAGTGATATGTCAGTTATTCGTCAGTTTTATAATTGATTGTCAGTGGATGTCAGTGGAATGAACGTGATACGTGCGCGTTTCATGCGTGATATGAACGTGGGGCATCAGTGGACAGACGTGGACGTGCGTGTATTCAAACCAGTTCTGACGCATAAGCACTGACGGCCGACGAGTGTCCCGCGCATAGTTACGCATACTCGACGCATAAACTACGCATGCCGACTCATGAATTACGCACACCAACGCACAGTTGTGCGTCGGAAAATTTTTGAACCGTTCAAAATCTCAAAATCACGCACAAACCGCCTTCGACGCACATCCACTTACAATCACTGACAGTCCACGTTTGTTCCACCTACGAATTACGCATACGACGTACGCTCCGCGCAGAAAAACGAAAATCTGTGCGTAATTCATACGTAATTCATGCGTTTTCGCTGTGTGACTTGGCCTTTAGATCTTACATGTTAAAATAATTAGAAATGATAATAATTCAAGAACCAAAATAGATGTTCAAGGATATTATGGATTTACCCAACCTGCCGTTGCCTCACAACATGCTTCGTATTTGTGGGAAACTCGAACTGTTTTATCGGATTGCATGTAACGTCTTGTGCTCATTCCTAGTCATTTTACGACCAACTGCCCATGGTTTCATAAGTTTGGAATTTAAGTGATTCTTAGCTATACTTTGCAATATATAAGATTTAGATATATAAGATAAGATTTTCCTCTTTCTATGCTGCTGTTATGCCCTCGACGATGAAATCTCGGGGGTATATAGTTATATACCAAGAATTCCGTCCGTCTCTCCGTTATTCTCTCATTTTGCCTGAAGACATTATTTTTCCGATCGATATCATGAATATTATCAAATGGATTCTTTTCAAATTTGGCACACGTATTCTCTACCACAGAGAGAGATGCTGTGCAAAGTGTCGGCCATCTGGGATGATTTTTCACAAAAATATCACCGTTTTCCTGTTTTTGGGCTTAGAAATTTTCAAGTGGGTTCAATGTCAATATGTCTGATTATATGTCTCAAATATTATTTAATGGATCTTTTTCAAATTTACCACACATAGTTTGTAGCATATGGAGAGGTGCAGTGCCAAGTGTCATAGATGTGTTGCTATTTTTGTCAAAGTGTATTTTCGGAATGTGATAATTTCTATAATCACCAGTGGAAAAAAGCATGATTGGGGACGTCTGGGGTATTAGTAAGCACTGCTTACTTTTTCAATTGTTTCTAATATAACACAGTGTGGAATTTTCACTCTCATTGGATTATACGGACCTCTGGCAAAATGTGGCTTTCGAGGTTAAATTTAACTGGTCGAAACATAAATGCTCCCAATGAAGGCAAATTAACAGCTACTTAAAAATCTTACGACATCGATCATTGTCTGAACAAAACACAGCATATATGAGGGAACCTCCAACCCATGTAATCAGTTATATCAAGAATATCTGAATGCAAGACAAAATCATTACTGTGACGGTGCGTTCAGGAACCACACGCAAGAGAGGGAAATCCAAAAAACGTATGCCTTTAATGAAGTCCGAGTCAAAACCAAAAATACAAGAATTGCCAAGCCACAATAGGAAATCCAAAAACAGTGTCGACTAGACAGGCAGGGGTCAGAACCAGTAAGACAGATGAGCAGAGGTACAAAAACGATTGGCAAAAAGTCATAGTCGATAAACAAAGCCAAGAGTCATACACAGGGCATCCAAAAACTGAAATCTTGGTCATACAAAAATGGGTCGAAATCCAGAAAGACAAAAACAATACAAAAAGGGCAATGGCAAGAGTCGAAGTCGGCCAATCCAGAAGAAGAGAAACGATACTCAATGGCAGACGAGGTGCTCTGCACAAAGAAATATTACTCAACGTTCTGACAAGAGCTGCGAGTGAAAGGACTCCTTCTAGACACACAGGAAAGGTAAGAATAGTCTAGGTAAATAGAATAGGTAAAGAATAAATAAAAGACAAAATCATGAACACAGAATATGAACAAAAACATGAGCAAAAATCATAACCATGACAATCAAACTTCACTTTTTTCATTTTTCACGGTAGGCCTGTTATATCTTCATGCACTATGAATGAATTTCTCCGAATCAAAATCAAAACTTTTTTTGGTTGGAACATTATAAACAGTTATTCTGATTTAGTTCAAACTGGTTCTGAACTTTATTTAATAGGTTGGAATATTTGTACATAATTTTTTGCTTTGCCAGCAGACTGATTTCACCTCGCTGACTCGTGCTCAAGCAATAACGACTGTAAATATTATAGCAGCGAAAAAATCAGGCTTTATCCATTAAAAGATTGTAATTGAGTACGGTTACAAATGAAGCTAACGTGTCCACTTCATGTATCAGCGACTGCTGACAGTTCGCTAGCTACGTGCTATGCCAGCAGACTGATTTCAGCTCGCTGACTGCGGAAACCGTCATAAGTTCATTGTAATTATGGGTAGCAAGTAAGCTACAGTCCGCATAATCGCGCATAATGTTGGGTTATGCATAATCTCCGTTTCAGATTAATGCTGCAATTTGATATTGCTGGCAATTGACCATGGTATAAGCGGGATAATCAACTCGAAGGTGAGCATTCCACGGTTTTAATGCTCTTCGCGGAGGCAACCACGCGACGCGAACTCCGCGTCGTGCATTAAAACCGTGCAATGCACACCTTCTCGTTAATTATCCCTTACTTGTAATTTTCGGCAAGCTCTGGCTTCCTGACTGTGTACCAAGTAGTGCAGTGCAGTCACGTTGGTTGTATTTACGGAAGTAGGGGGGGTCGTGGGAGAGAAAAGAAATCAGAAGTGAAGGTATCAATGCGCTGCCGAAGCGCGCAGAAGGTGTTACTACGTCTGTCATTATAGTACGCACTTCCCACAGCATAGAAGCCACTTTTGGATTTGCGTCCCCGAACCCGAATTCATGTCACTGGTCATATAAACCTATGTAAACAGGAAAAGCGTGGAAGACTTTGGTCGCATCTAACTACAGCCCCGAAAAATACCGTTGACCACAATGAGTCTAGCTACAAATGCTAACAGGAGTGGCAGCCCGTCTGGCTGACTGGGTGATCGCTCAAAGCTCGGAGAGGTTCGTATCATCTCGTCTCATTTCATAGAAAAACATATTTCATTATGAAAATACGGTGGACTGTTCCTTTAAAAGATTGCACAGAGTCAGCAGATCTAATAAGCAGAGGTAGAGCTTTCCAAAGGATCGGAACTATGACCATAAAAGCTTGGTCATCATGTGTTTTGAGGTGAGTACAGGGGACAGTGAAAGGTTAACGACTGTTGGATCAGAGCGAACAGGATGATGAGTGTGAATGAATCAGATCTGCCAGATATGAGGGGGCCTGACCATGGAGCGCTCTGTATGCGAGGGTAAGAATTTTGATTAATTTGAAACTAAACCTAAAGGAAACAGGAAGTCAGTGGAGGGACATGAGTAGTAGAGTGATGTGAGACCGTTTATTTGACTTACTGAGCAGTCTAGCAGCAGCATTTTGAATTGCCTGCAGACGGCCCAGGGTGGATTTTATTTAAGAATTAGTCACAAAGTCTCAGTGGCGCAGATAGAACTGGGATCTGGGGGGACACAGACATGTCCTTTATGACAACAATTAGTCCTGGTTAGTTCTTAATCATTTATTGACACGTTTTCCAATTATCGTAACTGGCAACTGAAGACGAGCAGATCGTTGTGGTTGACCCCCTGGTTGACCAGGTCAAGAAGGCACGGAAACAGTATGTGTTCGAGTAACAACAGGTGTAGCCCTGTACTTTGAGCTTCAGAATAGAAAGATTCAGCAGCAGTCTGACTCACTCAATGTTAGAAGAGGTCAGGGGGACACCAGATTCAGGATCCAAAATGTTTATAGAAACACAAACACTAAGGAGAAAATAGGCACACGGGCCAGAAACAAAACACCGTGCACAAGCACCGAACAAATGGAAGAAACTAAGGTACACTGCCCGAGGCAGGGGGGAACAGAAATATGCACTCCAAGAGTGGATAAACTAGAAAAACAAAAACTGAACCTAACTAAACTTACGGACACACTGGGAGACTTCGACACAGGGCAGACAAGACGTGGGCGCAGCAAAACAAAAGGCTCGGGAATCATGCAAAGGAAATACACAGGAAGGCACAGGAGCAGCGATTTCACAGTGTACAGCAGAGCTAATACAAAGTTCCGTTCGATGTCTCCTCTCTCCTTCCCACAGATATAGACACGGAAGGAGGCGGGGACTCGGAACACAATCTCGAAAGGAAACAGAAACGCATGGGATTAATAAACAAATTAACGAGGACCGGGCTTATTATGGGCTCTAATTTCTTGACGCAGCGCAGGATGGCGCAACGTGGCGTAGCATGGCGCTGCCCACGCAGTGGTAATTTCGTCCGGCGAGGAAATATTCGAGGAATTATTGGACATGTAAAGTTGGCCATGTTTGTGTTCGACCTTCACAAAATGCAAATTGATAGCCATCGATTTTTCTTGGTGTTTTTAGCCTATTCGTCTGTTTTCTTCCGTTGAACATAAACAACAGTCTTTATTTGATCTTTCTTTTGAAAATTTGTCAGATGGATCGAACAGATTCACGCTTTATTTCCACAGCAGAGATAAAACATGCCATGACCATTGACAGTGTGAATAAATTATCGCATGCACGACCAAGACTGTCCGACGCGAAATGTAAAATACTCCATGTCCAGCAGCCAGCAAAAAGTAAAAGTATTGATGGGAGAACAGATTTATAACAAAATAAAGAATAAAAATATATCACCAAGAAATGGAACATCCAAAAAAGATGGCCTGCAAATAAATAAATCGCAGTGTTCATTGGATGTTCTGTTGTTAAAATCTTTCTTTTTATTCTTCATTTCATTATCAATCTGTTCTAATCATCCTCTTTTTTTTGGCTGTCAGACACGGAGGCATTGTACATTGTCCCGCACTAATGTCGACTCACTTTCTTGAGCAGAGCCTAAGCAGAAACCTTGATTGAAATTCTCGGTACTCATCTGGAAGAACTGAGCCCTCTTATTAAAACATTCACGTTGAATATCTAAAAGAGTCAGTAGATTTAAAGAATTTAAAAACAATAATTGACTGTCGAACAAGGAGATATATTAAAACCCTGTCAGACTTTCGGACACGAGACACTGCCTTCAACGAAATCTGTTGTGCGAAAAATTCGTTTTGCGTCCAGTGTGCAAGCAGCTTAATGCTAGGCTACTATTATTGTCACTTAGGTTTTATCATTTTTAGTGGGGGAAAGGAATACAGCCTGATTGCTATGATGTTGTACGGAGTTAAGATCACATATTGAAAATAAATTTGAAATGTTTCTTGCATTGTTATCCATGTATGTTAATCCCAAAATTTTAAGCAGCAACGGGGTGTAATAATAGGAACGCGCTATCCTCTTCCCAATGAGCAACCGTCATATTTCATTCCAACTTCATAAGTTTGAATGATCTGACGTAGTTTCGTTTTGAAATTCCATTCAAGTTTGCTAATGGTAATAATTCGCGAATGCCCCAGCCAGCCAGCTATCTCATATTCGTAATGCTTAATATAGACGTAAGCGGTGCAGAAAACATGCCTGAAGCAGCAAAGCAAAATGCAACATTAACGCATCTAGAGATATAGGACAGAGGCTTCGATATTCCAACACATTAAAGGTGAGGAGAGGAGCTGATTTGTTTGGTGAAGATTTGACTTGGCTGTGTTATACCTAAACACACCTTCTTTGCCACTTGCGCTGGAAGGAGGGACCAAAGCGGGACAGAGGAGTACTTGCGCTAGGCTACGCCGGGCACGAAATTGCAACATACACCTGGGCACACCCCGTTGGCGCGGAGCACCCCCATTCGCCGTGCCTGCGCCTGGTCTACAACTTTAGAGCCCAATGACTCGAAACAAGACTCTAAGAAGGTTTAGACTGAGGTAATCTAAACATGACGAGTAAAAAGCGCCATGAGAGAAGCAAAGGAAAGCACAGCTTTAAACATAGTTAATCAGGCAAAGCTTAGGCAGGAACTACAAAAGCCACAAACACTTGCACTCGCTAATGAGTAAATAAAGGTTAATACTACGTGACAAAGTATTTACAATCACCCTAAAATAAGTGCTGGTTAGTACGGATTAGTAATTATTCTATCAGAGAACACATTCACTCAGAGTTTAGCAAGACCCAGAATCAAGCACAGGTGGAAGCAATGAATGAAATACCACAGCCGAAACCGAAAGAGGTAACGTGATTAGGCAACGAGACGCAGGCATGCTGAAGGCTGTCACACGACATCACAGGAGTTTGAACAGCGAGAGAATCGAACATCAGACGGCGGGAATAAAAACAAAAAAATAAAATGAAAGTAAAGCATTCGCGCAAATAAGCACAAAGACAACACACGAGGCAGAATCATCACACTCAAGGTGATGTGGCAGCAGATGTAAATTGCTTACTGCATCACACTAAATTAGTGAAGAAAAATTTGCTGTTACAGTGATGTAATGCAGTCATATCTATGTAATATCCATTATGAAACATATACAATAGGCACCCTGTTCATCTCTGTGAGAGACAGCCGAACCACCTCAGCTAGCTTGTAGCTTCGAGTGTTACATCGCCCGCGATTTTCACACAATTTAAATTAGCAGTGAAGTTTTTAAAAGCCATGTTTCTGTTCTTGTCACAAGACCTATTCGCTGTCTCAGTTTTTTTATGCTGTTATTATCCATGAATGAAATTGCTGTCTGAGACAGCCAAACACTTAGACCCAAACTATGTTATTATAAAATTAGATAGTGAGCTAGGTATGATGTTAGTGCAAGTATGGTTTACGGTTCAGTTTTCGTGTCCATGCAGATTTCGTCCTGATATAAATAATGTGTTCAGGGTTCTCACGGATCCTTAAAAAGTCTTAAAAGGCATTAAATTCACGAATCTAAAAACAAGGCCTTAATTGGCATTAAAATGTCTTAAATAAATCTTTCAAAAGTCTTAAAAATGTGAACTCGTGATGAATTATTTTATGGTTGTAATTAGTCTAAAATCTAAAAAAAAAAATGGTAACATTAATTTATTTTTTATTATTTTTTAAAATCATTTACGAATGAATCTCGCGGTGACATCGCGCAATCACAGTAGCGGAACCAACAGTGATGTGGTTGCAGCCCAGTTAATGTTCAAACTGAGAAACTTTTTTGTTGTTAAAAATAATCATTAACTTAGAATTTAAAGGCAGCAACACATTGCAAAAAAGTTGGCACAGGGGCCTTTGTATCACTGTGTTACATCGCCTTTCCTTTTAATGACACTCAGTAAATGTTTGGGAACTGAGGAGACCAATTTTGAAGTTTTTCAGGTGAAACTCTTTCCCATTCTTGCTTGATATACAGCTTAAGTTGTTCAACAGTCTGGGGTCTCTGTTGTTGTATTGTATGCTTCATAATGCACCACACATTTTCAATAGGAGACAGGTCTGGACTACAGGCAGGCCAGTCTAGTACCCAGACTCTTTTACTACGGAGCCATGCTGTTATAACACGTGCACGAATGTGGCTTGGCATTGTCTTGCTGGAATAAGCAGGGGCGTCCATGAAAAAGACGTTGCTTGGATGGCAACATATGTTGCTCCAAAACCTGAATGCACCTTTCAGCATTAATGGAGCCTTCACATATGTGTAAGTTGCCCATGCCTTGGGCACTAATACACCCCCATACCATCACAGATGCTGGCTTTTGAACTTTGCACCGACAACAGTTCGGATGGTTCTTTCCCTCTTCGCTCCGGAGGACACGACGTCCACAGTTTCTAAAAGCAATTTGAAATGTGGACTCGTCAGACCACAGAACACTTTTCCACTTTCCATCAGTGCATCTTAGATGAGCTCGGGCCCAGCAAAGCCGGTGGCGTTTCTGGGTGCTGTTGATAAATGGCTTTCGCTTTGCATTGTAGAGTTTTAACTTGCACTTGCAGATGTAGCAACGAACTGTAGTTACTGACAGTGGTTTTCTGAAGTGTTCCTAAGCCCGTGTGGCGATGTACTTTACACACTGATGTTGGTTTTTGATGCAGTACCGCCTGAGGGGTCAAAGGTCACGGGCATTGCTGTACAGTTGTACAATGCACTTCATACATGTTCCTTGTGAATAGAGGTAAAATTGGTTGTGGGTGTTGTCATAAGTCTGTTTTAAGTAGGACAGGCTGCAAGTATCTTATTTGTTTTGTTTAAAAACAATTGTAATAAATAAATATGACATGTTTTAAATAATGTAAATTGAGGTATTTTTCTTATTTTGCACAAGGAGTGATTACTGATGTTACATCATTTTCAGCTTCGTCTTATGTCTGCATTTGCCAGCAGGCCGACATGATGAAGAGTCTGCAGAATAATTCTGTCTGTTAATACCCCTGCAGAAACTAGATGATCACTGCAATTAGATGTGGGGGAAAAAATATCGGTATCAGTATCGGATATCGGCCAAATGAGTTGTAAAATATTGGCATATCGGATATCAGCCAAAAATCTAATATTGTCCATCCCTAGTATTAATGTTTTTCAAAATAACGTTTTCATTTGATCAGAAGGTCATATTTCATGTTCAAATAAACATTTGGGCAAAATTGTCCCGAATCCTATGATGAGGTGTTATTTTTCCATTTGTGTTTATTATGAAGTTGGTCTTAAATTTAATATCAAATGGCATTAAAAAAGTCTTAAAAAGTCTTGAATTTAACTTGCCCTAAGCTGTGGGAACCCTGGTGTTATTCTCGCCAATTCTGCCGTTGGTTTCTGGTCTCTTACGTTTTTTTTTAATAGCAGCAGTATCAACAGGAAAAACGATAGCTCAACAGTTTGTTTTTTGTAAGGAGAATTTCTTTGAAGTGAATGAGTGAAGGCAAAAGTGAGGGGGATGGGCATATGTATAAGGACAGTATTAACTTTAATGTACTGGTCAGTTTGTTTTGAACCAGACAGTGTGCCGTGGATAGGTAGATTTACTTCACATAATCTACAGAAGTCGTTGACAGCCATTTCCAACTGGGATTTCGCCAAATGGATTTCGCTGCATTCCTGGTATGAAGGACTGTGTTTACAGCAGAAGTACTAGGCGGCTGAGCCAGCGTATAACGTCATCACCAAACGTTATTGATTGGTTTACGGGTACACCAATGATTTTATACTTAAGACAAGCGCCCACCCGCCAGGAAGTAAAAACTTGTCAATCACACTGCCCAGACTGTGTACGAAGCAAAGCGAATTGGCAGAGTCTGGAATTACTAGGCTAAAATGGCAGTGCACTTTTGCAAATGAGAATGCAAATAGGGAATGTGTTTTAATTTTCAATTGTTTATTAATAGCACACACATGGACTTGATATTAAAAATGCAAAGTGGACTATTACATTATCATTTTCATGAAGATACTAATAATGTGCTTGACTTTTGAAAAAGAAAAAGCATTATGTTGAAATATATTTTCATTATAAGATTGGCGTTTTTGTTTTCATTTTGTTGGTCATTTTGCGGGATACTTTTTGAAAATGAAAATGGGCAATGCATTTCAATTATTAATTTGCTTCAAAAATTGCATTCATGGACTTGAAAATGAAATTGCATTTTCATTTTCATTATGATACAAATAATTTGCGTACATCTTGAAAATGAAAACATTCCTGAGAATGTATTTTCTTTTTAATACTGTTAATTACGATGTATATGCTTCCATAAAAAATAGCAGAAGAGCCAAGTTTCGATTGGGGAATTTCTACTACATACAGCGGCAATGGTCACACTGAAAAGTTTGCAGCACATTGATTTCTATACATTAGGCCACTGTGGTCTATTAAATTCTTTGATTATTTGTTGATGTATTGCACTGGAATTGCAAGACTTCCTATTAGTTGGGCATACCAGGCATGTCTTATTTGAAAAACTTTCTGCTTAGGTTGTCAAAAAATAAATTAATTTGTAAATAAATGAAATGTAAAATCATGAATGCACAGCTCAGGTTGCAAAAAAATCCTTCATTGTGAAGACTGGAAGCATCTCTAATCTTTAAAGTAAATCATGAATGAAAACACTCATACATTAATGCAAAATACAATATATTTTTAAAGGCAACATAGCTTGGAGGAGGAGTGAGTTGTCTGGTCTGTAAATGGAAGAAATTAATTCTTTTTGGTGAGGGGCAAGTGGATGAATATGCGGGTTTGGGTGACATGAGAGCAGATCTGCACTTTTCTAATATGCACTCTCTAAACAGAGCTCAGAGTGAAATGGCCATTGTACAGGCCCACTGGGAACATGTTGTGTGATTATGTTTACTGCCGGCTGAGTTATGTTTGTACACTGTGCACTATGACTGGGGCATGAAGCAGAGCTCAGAGAGATGCTCACAATATGTGATCCTGGTGAATGCTGAGAGGTAAGCCATTTCATGCAATTAAGCAAAATTCATTTTAATACTAGCTACAGAATCATTTTCTACATACAAATTGATGTTCATGAATTCATATAAACTAATGGGGATATTGTGTGTTTGGTCCGACCGTCCATTGTTTTTGGACAATTTACGATGTCTAGATTGGCCACCAGGGGCCAAAAACTGATTTCAGTGTTAACGCGATAACTGCAGTAATATTTCAATTAGAAATTCCAAGTTTTGCAGATATGTAAGTATCATGAAGAAGAAGAACTGATTCGATTTTGGACAATTAACTATTTCTAGATTGGCCACCAGGGGCAAAAAACTGAAAAAATCACTGTTCCGCGATAACTTCAGTAATATTTCAGTTACAAATTTCAAGTTTTGCACACAAGTAAGTATCATAAAGAGGAAGAAATGGTTCGATTTTGGACTATTTAAAATCTCTAGATTGGGCACCAGGGGCCAAAAACTGATTTATATGTTAAAGCGATAACTGCAGTAATATATCAATTAGAAATTCCAAGTTTTGCATACAAGTAAGTATCATAAAGAGGAAGAGCTGACTCGATTTTGGACAATTTACAATTTCTAGATTGGCCACCAGCGTCCAAAAACGGAAAAAATCACAGTTTTTATCATATCATGTCTCTGGAAATATCTGTCCGATTGACCTCAAATCAAGTGCAAATGAAAGGTCATGACCACCACGATGACATTTTCCTGTTTGGTTCAAAATTTTGACACAAGGTGGAGATTTGTCACATAAAATTCACCATTTTTGCTATATCTTTGGAACCATTTCTCCAATTGACATAAAACTATGTGCAACTGCAAGGTCATGACCTCACAACGTGTCACATGATGATATCATACCTGTATGGTTCAATATTTTGCCACCAGGTGGCGCTTTGTGATGGAAAATTACCATTTTGGCCATGTCTTCAGAACCATTTGACCGATTGACCTGAAATTAAGTTCAAATGAAAGTCTATTCAAGGTCTATTCAAGGATTGGGGAAATGGAGGATTGGGGCGTTCGGGGATATACCCCCAGCAGTCGCCTCTGACGGCATAAGCCTAGTTTATATAAAGAAACATTTTAAGCACTCAGTTTTATTTTGAATTAGCAATTCTGGGTTCAGTTTTACAGACTCAAGTAGAGCCTATTCCTTGACTAAATTGTATTTTTTATGGGGCCCGTACATAGCATAATTCAAGGACAAGCTGCATCTATGTGTGAAAAGCAAGCCCTTAGTGCTGAATAATGTTTTGTCTTCATCTGGATTTAGGAGCTAAACTGACAACTTGAGATTCAGCAAGACCAGAACAGATGGAGCTCAGAACCTTCAAGCTTCCCCTCTCCAGCTTCTCCAACATCTCCATTTTCACCGCTGGTAATGAGAAAAACATTGTGCAGTCCGAGGGCCCTTTTCAGCCAGTGGTGGCGGTGATGATTGGCCTGGTTTCAGGGTCCCTCAGTCTTGTTACGATTACTGGGAACATACTGATAATGCTTTCAATTATAATCAACAGGAGCCTCCAGACCACAAACAACTACTTCCTCTTCAGCCTGGCATGTGCAGATCTGATCATTGGGACCATTAGCATGAACCTGTACACAGTCGAAATTCTGATTGGATATTGGCCCCTGGGGCAAGTAGTTTGTGATCTTTGGCTGGTCTTGGACTATGCGGCCTGCGATGCCTCTGCCTTGCATCTCCTTGTTATCAGCTTTGACTGTTACTTCTGTGTCACCAAGCCACTCAGCTACCCTGCAAAAAGGACTACCAGGATTGCAGGCATGATGATGGCAGCAGCCTGGGCTCTTGCCTTCGTTATGTGGACAATAGGGATTGTGTTCTGGCCGTTTATCGTAGGTGAACACACTGTGCCAGAGGGCGAGTGCTACGGCCAGTTTACAACCAATGAAACCATTGTTTTTGTCAACTCCATTACTTCCTTCTTCCTGCCTGTTACCATCATGGGCTTTCTGTATTGGCTGATCGCCAGGGCCAGCAAGAGCCGCATGAAAACGGGAAAACACGAGCCAAAACAGGACAACCCATCCAGCAGCAAAGCAGGAAACCACATCACCATGCCCTGTGATGAAGAGTATGAGAAAACCCATCACACTGAGAGGAGCCAGGATGGTGGGACAGATGGAGCTGGCAAGGAGGACTCAAGTGCACCAGTACATCCAGAGAGAAATGAAATTGTTGAGGCCCCTGCAGGTTATGAAGGAAACCATACAGCCCACAGACTAAATGCCACAATGGCAAAGCAGCCACCCACAAAGAAGGCAGTGTCATCTCGTGAGAAAAAGGTCACACGCACAGTAAAGGCCATTCTTCTTGCCTTCGTGGTCACGTGGTTGCCTTATAATGTTATGGTGATCGTCGAAACCTGTTCAACTGGTCTTGCTACTTCAACAGCACAATTAATCCAGTTTGCTGTGCTCTCTGCAATGCCTCCTTCAAGAAAACCTTCAAACAGCTCCTGCTCTGCCAGCACAAGGACATTCGCTTAGGCAGATAAAGGGGTGTGATTATTTATTTTTTGTTTCTGCCAGTACTCTTCTCTGTCATTTCTTTACATGCCCTCCTGCATCACTTTAAACAGCAGCAGATAGAAGCTCAAGAAATAGAATTACAGACGCACGACTAATAGATATTAAGTCAAATTGCACACATTTCTATCCCAGTGAACTCGATTAGAATTGAAGTACATTTACCACAGAACTGAGACTCAGAGAAAGTTCACAGAAATTTGTGAGATCAAAAAGGGGCTCCATTTATTGTAATTTAAATTTTCAATTGATGTAAATTATATGTTACTGAATATACAGTGTCATTCAAAAGTTTGCAGTCACCTATAAATATTGTTAGTTAAAAAAAAAATTTTTTTTTCCATCTGTCATAGAAACAGAACATGGTGGGGGAAAAACAGACAGACAGTAGGATAGCCGGAAGTTTGACAAGACTCATTTACAAACTGAAAAGTATTCATGTGTTAAATTTTGTTGAGAAATATTGAA
Organism: Gymnothorax reevesii; assembly: GCA_029721435.1. Taxonomy (NCBI): domain Eukaryota; kingdom Metazoa; phylum Chordata; class Actinopteri; order Anguilliformes; family Muraenidae; genus Gymnothorax; species Gymnothorax reevesii. The sequence goes on along the minus strand of CM056573.1, from coordinate 72,714,024 downwards.
TGATTTTGGGTTTATGGCACAGAAAAGAAGTGAGACTGATGTATGGACGGACAACATTCATTAAAATATTCCAATATCCATTTCATTGTGGAGGATATATAGTCATGTTTACCATTGCATGGTATTCCAGCAGCCATACCATGATTTGATCAGCACCAGCTGGGTGGCTGAAGTTAAGCAGGCGTGGGCCTGGTTAGTACTTGGATGGGAGCCCACGAAGGAAAACCAAGCTGCTGCTGGAAGAAGTGTTGATAGGTAGTGATGGGAAGATGAAGCATCATGAACCATTTGCTTAATTTTCTGTGCCCACAAGATGGTGCACTATGTTCAACAAAGGCTTGTAAATTCATTCTACAAGCCTTATTTTTTAACTATGGGCACCACCTTGTGGGCACTGAAAATAAGTAAAATGGTTCATGAAGCTTCATCTTCCCATCACTATTGGTGGGTCAGAAGGTTGCGATTTTCTCTCTGGTGGAAAAAGCCCCTGTGCAGTGATGGGGACACTGTGACGAAGGAGATGCCATTTCTCGGTTGAGATGTTAAACCAGCGTCCTGACAGACTATGGGCATTAAAGATCCTTATCTACAAGAGTAGGGGGTTCCCTGGTGTCATGGCTAAATTCCCAACCTGGCTCTTTCAACCTGCCACCTAATCATCCCCTGATCTAATTGGCTGCGCAATTTGTCCTCTTCCTCTCCACCTCTACCCCCAGGGCTCCCTTGACTTGCCTGCAGTGATGCACAGGTCAGCCTGGAACCCGCAGATCCCTGTCTATTAGCTGTTTAGTTAAAGGATCCTCACTAGCTGCCACATAGGTGACGAGCTAGTCTTCCTGGGGTCCAGACAAACATACACATAACATACAGCATTATACATGAATACACCATAAACAATAAACAATATAATCAATCCATCACTCATTCAAAAGGTATGAGACCTTATGAAATAAAATAAAAACAAATAAAACTTATGACTGACAACTAAAAAATAAAAAAAAGGGGATAATAAAATAATCTCCATCCAGACAATGTTAACCATCTTCACATCACAGACATAACTTATCCAAGGTACAAAAAAAACATTTCCTGAAAATTTGTGTTACATCAGGATGGGGAAAATAGGTGGGATCAGACCTTCCTCTTAAAACTTACCTTCGCTTTAATAGAAGTAATGGTACTTGGAAGACAATTCCAGGACATTATAGCTCTGTATAAAACAGTTTTTTTCAAGTCATTGCTTCTGGGTCAAGGTAAGGCCATGTGCCCCCTACTGGCTCCTCTGGTGTCATTTCCATGTATTTCAGATCTAAGCCAAATATTATTAAAAATAAAAGTTGATCTCTTAGTTTGAATAATTTTATGAAAAAATTTAAGCAAATTGGCCAACCAGCCTATTCTCCACACTGAGACATTTAAGGCCCACATGCATATCTGCAACACTTGACCTGGAGGAGCGACCTAGTACAGGCCCAGGTGTCTAATTGTTTATTTAAATAAACAAAAAATCGATAACATTCATATGTTGAAATATTAAATAATGTGCTCCTGTTTCACAAGTCATAGATAATATACAAATCGCTGCTTTCAGTTTTAATGTACAAACCGTCTCTGCTACTTCTGAAGTGGGGTTGAAGTTGACGATGCACGTTTGCACGTTTGGATTTGTAGGTGTCTTTCTGCACTCGCTGACTTATTGGGGAGGAGGTCAGGGATTCACATTGGAAGAGATGAGAAATGTACGCATGAAAATATAGGAATTTGGTTGGTTGAGAAGGGAACTTTGTCCCTGGACCAAGTGGTGTTTCATCATGAGCTCCTCTCTTCGTCATGTTAAAAATGAGCGGCATTTACCTGCAATCAGCACTCAAGGTGATACTGAAGGTCTAGAAGGTCTAGAAATTATGTGGAGCCATTCTGTTCATTATTGCAACTACAGGTTGTGATTTTGCCAAATCCACCATCAGTGGAAACTGCAGTCAGTACCAAGCCTCTGTGGGTCACCTTATGAAAGTATTATGAGAGTCAGAACATTAAACTTTACCTGCACATCATGTGTTGAGAAAATGAAGTGAAGTATCATCAGTGTAATTTTCATCTGTGTGGGCGGAGCTCAGCTCAAATGTCATCTCACCTCTGGGCTTTGATTTCTGCTGCAGTGTCATTGCGAGAGCTGAGTTGTTAATACCGTTAATGATGCTTGGGTGGAAGTTTTTAAAGGAATATTTTTCCATTTTTAATCCAGACAGGGCAATTTTTTTTCAGTACCACTGACCAGCTTACTTTTACCAGTGGCTGAACTGATAATGTTATCGCGTTATCAGCCATTAGCTTGGAGCCTCTTAAATTTGGAGTTAAGTCAGGAATGAAAGACAAGGCGGAATGAGCTGCTACAGCAGGTAACGCCCTCTGTTGGTCAAAATGAAAAACACAAGATTGACACTGAAAATTACTGCTCTGCACAGACTTTCTTGCTAAATCTGTTGTGGATTTGTCCCGCCGGATGCAACATGCCATCCGGAGGGCACTGGGACCATGGACCCAAAGGCACAGGCTGTGTAAAAAAAAAAGACAATAATAACAACAGGGGAGCAGCAGCACAAAACAGCAGGGCACCGATTCGTAATGCTGCTGCAGTCACTAATGCGCATCCAACCCTTAAATAAGCAGCCCTTCACCTCCACCTCATGGAGCCACACCTGCTGACCATTAAGGTGGAGGTGGAGAATGCAGCAGGCGGAGGGACTGCAAGGCCAAACTCTTACAAAATCAAAAATAATTAATATTAACATGCTAATTGTGAACTTGCATATCCTGCCAGCTAGCAAAGCTTGAGTTCCCAGATCCCAAATTAAAGGGTCAGTTTGCCAATTGAAGCCTCTGGAGGGGCTTAAAGTGAGGAAACTGGTGCCTCCTCCGCGGAGGCCGAGTGTCTGGAGCCCTGACGTTGGATTGCTGCGCCTCCACATGTGACGTCACTTAATGAAATGAAGGATTTCTCATTTGGCAGCTTTCGGCTCCTCCATCTTTGTGGCACTTCTTCACTTCTTTTTTTGCAAATCCTTGCAGGGAGGAGCAAAGACGGAACAAAGAGACCAAAGTGAGGGAATTAAGGAGACATGTTAGCATAATGAGAAACTCCCCGTATGGAAGGACAGGCTGAGAAACAGACAGGAAGACTCCACTGCCGACTCCAGTGGTGTAGTGGGGATTTTATCACTGAGGAAACTCTCCGAAAAAAAAAAAATTAAAAAAACGTTAGTCACCCGGATAGACCCAAGTTGCAAATGCTTGAGCCATATATGATAAGTTTACTTTCACTTTGTTACTTTTACACTGGGAACTTAATTACTCGTTTCAAATTAAAATGTTAATTTAATTCATCATTTACGGATTATCTGGATTTGGCGTGTTCGAGAAGAACAACGGTGTATCTTTGTGCAGATGTGTCCGCCAGTGGACGCCGAACTGCAAATTTATGCACGCAGTTACAATATTTAATCACTAGATGGCACACCAGGACCAGCTATTGAATCTTCACATCTGCCAGTAAACTCCCGTTTCCTACGTGGGCGCGGTCACGGAAGATTGTACGCTTTGTTGGCTATTTGCAGAATGAATGCTGTCCAGGTTATCCGTCGCATCTTGCTGTCAGAAGTGGTAGCTCAAGTAGGCGGGCACCGGATCGGAGCAGGGTTTGTTTTCAGCCAAAAGACACTACACGGAGGGCAGAGAGCCCCCACTCTCCCCGTGACAAGTCAATTCATCTAACGATAACCGTCCAAAGCAGTTAAATTGAGGTTAAAAATGATCCATAAAGCAAATATCCTGCATAGTTCCTCAACTTTAATAGGCAGCTATTGTGAAAAAAAAAATCTGTGATGAGGTGATTACCTGATTTCAGGCTTCCGCCGCCAGCTCTTCTTTGACATGTGCACACAATTAGTGATGGGAAGATGAAGCTTCATGAACTATTTCCTTTATTTTCTGTGCCCACAAGATAGTGCACTCTGTTCAACAAAGGCTTGTAAGTTCATTCTACAAGCCTTTTTTTAACTATGGGCCCCTTCTTGTGGGCACAGAAAATAAGTACAATGGTTCTTGAAGCTCCCATCACTACACACAAAAGCAGCATTCGCGCGTGTGTGGAAGACGTGATTACGGCACTGCTATTTCACCTTGCAACAAGAAATACTACTTTCTGATTGGCTGATAGGTTGCTGATTCAAGCAGAGCCGTTTGCCTTTGCCTCATCAATTCATAGATTACTAATGTCTTTTATTTATAGTCTATGTTACTAATGTGTGGCGGATTCTATCATTTCTCAGTGTGAGAAATGTTGTGTGGCGTGTGAGCGTGTGAACTTGTTGAAATACGTGTGCATGAGACTTGAGAGCCCTGCTAATAATATTTGTGAATTCCAGTATTTATTATTACTTTATTAGAAGCTATACAATAGCGAAAATGATAACAGAAGCAATGTTTTTTTTTTTTTTAATATTCATCAGACAAATAATTTAAATAAAGAAAAATCTCGAAAATCTCGCCAAAAAGACTGGGGGAACGCCGTTCCCCCTCGTCCCCCGACCACTACACCCCTGGCCGGCTCCAACTCAATGTCCACCTCCAGGTCAGATTCCGATTCTGCAACCAGCTGGTCCTGCTATGAGGATTCAGGCCCACTCATCTCAGAGGCCTGAGAGAAAGGAGACAAAAAGGCTAAAACTCACACATGTCCACACCTGACATCATTTTAGCCCTGGTATTGTCCAAAGCCACTTTCCTACCCTCTTCATGCAAGCAACAGATATGGCTAACATTTTTACATGTTACAAACCATTAAAATATGTGAATATTCTTCATATTTTAAAAACATCCAGAAAAAAAAACAAATATTAAAATGACAACAGGGAAAAATTTTATGATTTCCCCAGCAAACTGGGAAAAAAAAACCTGCCAGTGAGACATAAGTGTTTAATGACCTCAGAATGGAGCTGCTCAGGAAGCTCCTCCTCAATTTCCCACTGGCTCTCCGACTCAAAGTCCTTGCGGATCTCATCAATAGTTTTGGGCCTCTCCTCCTCCCTCCTGGGAACCCAATTATTCTGATAGAGAGCAGAGAGAAGGATGGAGAGGGTGAGGAGAGATACAGTATAATATGAGGATGACCCAATGGTGAGGATTTCTGAACCCTGTGAACTCAGGCTAAGAGGAGTATTACCAGTCTCAAATCAATCAGGTCCTGCAGCATGAATCTGACTCTCGGCGTCAGCTCATCCTCCTCCAGGACTCTCCCAATCTGGCTGAAAAACCAGTCCAAATGGGGCTGTAGATACAAATGGGTTTGATGAATACATTTTTTGAGCCTGTGTCCTATTTAAGCATCAGAGATGCAGCAGGCAGTGTGACGTACTTTGTTGTTCTCAGTGCCCAGGACAGAGCCACTGGTTGATAACAGGCTGCACAAACACTCCAGAACATCTTCAGTCAGGTGGTCCCAGGACGCGGTGATGAACCAAAGGATGTTCGTGTCCCTCACCACTTCATGTTTGTGTAGCTCCCCTAGGAACTTCATGGTCCCAATGGTCCATATTCGCTGGGCCATGACCTCAGCCTCCGGTTCCTTCGAACACTGACTGCCGCCCTCCTGGACACACAGTGAGGAGGGTGAGTCGAGATGAGGCATCATTGTTAGAGCACAGAACAGGTATTAGATCACCAAACCACAAGTGGGTCATATCAAGTAGTGGAACTATGAATATGTTTAGTGAAAAATGCTTGTTCTCAGCCTGTAAAACACTTTTTCCATTGATTTCATGATTGGAACACCAGTAGAAAAAAAACATGCCTTTCTTACAGGTATAATTCATGCTGTTTTCAATATCCACTTTACAGCCAGCCATAACCTCCCATAGAATAATTATACTCTAAAGTCTGTTTACCCAAGCCGACCTAGGCTTACCATTCTGGCACGGTCCTGCCGTTCCTTCTGGAGGGCAATGCCAGACCCAGTGACCTTGTCAAATTCCATCCGGCACAGATGGAGCAGGTATGGCAGGATGTTGAAGGAGAATTTATGATCACTGGAGGTGATTGATATGTGCTGTTCGGGGGTAAAGAAAGGAGCAGGTTCCAGATTCCATTAAAAGCAGTATTCCCTATGGCTCAAGCTTCCTCTGAGTATCAGCTGCCTCTAGAACATAAAATCCAGACAGGCAATATTGTTCAAAGCAGAAAACATGAATCATTCAGTTTCCCAAAGGCCCAACTCCAATGAATAAGAGGTCTGCGTGTCTTTTAACAAAAAGGGGAACCTTCTCGTAATTTCAGCAAAAGGTATCCCAATGACCCTCTCTTGGAAAGAAATAAACTAAAAATATATGGGTCATAACCTATGGGCAAAAAAAATCTATTTTTCCCTTTCTTGAAAGAGAGTGTTCCTTGGCGTTGGGCCCCATGGAAACTCAAGGATTCACATAGTCCAGACATGTACTGGGAAACGATCTAGTGAGGACATAGACTGGCTTACTCACATCCTTAAGGTGCCGACACATCTTCGCGTAGATGCTCGCGAACTTGGTCTCCTGAATGGCTCTCTCAAACATCATCTTACTGATGCCCGCGAGCTGGGCCGCTGTATTTATAGAGAGCAGCTTGACCTGCTTCATTAGCTGATCAAAGTTCTGTGGCGTCAGCTTGTTTACGATGCTGCGCATTTGGCCGTACATCTCTTGGGCCTCTTCAGGGTTTTGAAACTCCTTGACCATCATGCTGGATGGTCTCCAAGGATTTTCCGCCTTGTTGAGCTCCACTGGCGTGGTTTCCCGTCTCTGGACCTGTAATGATATTCCAGGACCAAATTTAGGGGCCCAGCTGGAGGCAAATGAAGCACAGATGTTTCTCCTAGTTCGGGTAACATCAACTCATGGCTGTTGAGGGCCGAGAACTGCATGTTTGGTTTCCTCCTTTGACCTGAGAGTCAGGTGTAAAGACAATCTGTTAATTTATCACCAGGGAGAAAATAAAACCAGGTCTGGATTAGGATTTGAGCGACAGATCTGTCAATCCTTGTCCTAGTTTTTTGTTTTACCTACGCCACCTCCACAGAACATTTTAAATCATGGATCCCCATACCTTGACCTCAAATACACACTTAGCCCTGCTCTACTTTTCTCAGAGTTAATTTTCGATGCACAATTCAGTGCATCTGATTGGCAAGACAGTCCGCCGGACACCCAGGTAAAGGGAAGGGGGATAACCAGCCGATCTCAGACCTTGAGGTGCATGATTTGATGATGATCCCTGGTTTAAAATTTTTGGATAAGACTGGTTATAATTTTGACAGCAACAGAAAACAGCAATGTAAGATGTGGGGAGATTTTCTTCTGTGAAAAAAATGCCACAAGAAAAACAGACAGGTGACAAATTAATGAAAAAACCTGAAAAAAAGTGCAACTAATCTTGATGCGGGGTTTAGATTCACTCTTCCCATTCGAAGGAGGAGTCAGAGAAAATCAATATGAAGTTATTCTGAGTGATGATCTTTATCCTATCATTAAAGGTTTTATTCCTGAAGCAGATTACAAAGCCCTTTTTGTCTGGTTTGGGGCACTGAGTGGTTAATTGAGTTTGAATATATTATTCACATGCGATTGCCCTCAGTCACCAGTACGCAGTTTCACTGAACGCAAATGAGAGAGTTTGTTTTCTCGCTAACTAAGGTTGCTAAAGTAACCAACAAGGAATTTTACTGGTGTGAACTGAGCTAACTACAATTTTTTGTACTTCCTGCATTTATCAAACTTTTCATTTTTTATGTGAGCAACAACATGCAAAAGTTCATATGCAGTTTATGCGCAAGTTCGTAAGTAGCAAATTCAGAAATGATCCAAAAATGTAAGGGTAACATAGTTTATTGCTACTTATGCCTCCCCATTTAGGTTGTGTGGATTATTTATCAACATTAAATGATACATCATCAGGTTAATTAAAAGTGGTGATGATTAAGATGTCTCTACTCAACAACTTCATCCAGCCTTTGTATTTGATTGGTATCTTTGTGTGCCTGGTGAGCATTTGTAATGACCATCCTCCAGAATATATGATTCAGGACGATTCCCCGCTGGTGTTTTTTGCGAAAATAAATGAGTTGGGCTGATAAGCCACTTATGGTCTTGTAGCTTCTGGCCAAGGTTGGGTTACAAAAAACAAGGGTAAATGTAAACTACAACATCCAGTTAGCCCAGGCCCAACACATTTAAATGAAATTGATTGTTTCGAGTTCCCATTCTACAAGCTAGTCGAGAATAAAAGGGAAACACTTTTTTGTTGGAATTGAATTGGTATGTGTTGTGATTCTGCTTTTGCCATGTACCATGTATTCTGCCATGCCATGTATTATGTTTCTGCCTGGCCGCGTGCCATGTTCTGATTGACCTCTGTGTTTTTCAATTTCTGCTCTTGTCTGACTATTCTGAGGATGGTGTATTGGGCTTTTGATATTTATTTAGATTTCATGTTATGTTTCATGTAATGCGTGGAGTTGGGGCCTTATTGAATTCACCAATTCAATTCCTATCACTTCAATTTCTACAAAAAATTAAGATCTAGACAATACATTCATGGAATGCTATGATATTTATCGATCCGAGAAGCACCCAGCTAAGATCATCTTGGAGCCCTGTGGTCAGGTGTTCAAATCCCAGACGTGCCATTACCAGCGATGGCTGGAGGTTTGCAAAGGCAAAGCAGCGACTGGCTGAGTCTCGCCGGGGATAGAAGGAGACATGCAATTTAAATCTGTTCGCCTTGTCGCTCTCTAGCAGCCCCTCCTTATTGGCCACACGCTAGCAGATGTTTGAGGCAAATATACGCTGACTGTGGTATCCTTCAATGGCATAAAAGATGTGCTAGCAACGTGTAAAGAGGCAGCGGTCGGTCCTCACGAGAGTTAGAGAAATGGTGTACGTCAAAAAAACTACTGGTGATTCCGATTTGTATAATCAGTGGTATGCTCATTGGATTTACCGAGGTCTGTTGATGAACGTTGGCCTTCGGGTGATGTTCTATCCCGTCATCCTCCATTGGTGAACATGAAGCGTTTACCCCATCAGATGAAGAGGCTTCGTCACTGAAGGAAGCGCGGCGAGGGATTTTACGTCTTCTACCTCTCCTCCAAAACCCTGAAATTTCAGGACGGAAAATTTCATGATATTTGTCATGATATTTGGGAAGCCTTTACAGATCAGCATCAACATGGAAACAAATATCACAATATCAACAAGGATCAAATAAACATAAAATAATATACATTTTATTTAAAATATCCTTTCAAGAAATACAGTACAAAATGCTTCACAAACAGGGAAAAACATAAATATATGTGAATAGCAATTGCACAAGAAGGGTAAAAGTTAGGGAACTAAACATCAATATAGGAACAATAAGGATTTTAAAAACAGACTTACTCAAAATAACTCCAGAAAAACAACTTGAACAAAAATATAATTTAATCACAAAAAGCAAGCCTATTGAGGTGAGTCTTCAAAAGTAATTGAAAACAAGATAAAGATTCAGCATTCCTAATATTAATTGGGACGCCATTAATATTAAGAATACAGAGTCTTTATCTTCTTTTGAATCTCGATTGATCAAGGTAAACTGGTCTCAGTATCCAGCCTACCTCTGCGCTGAATCCCATCCGGGACATCCGGTGGCGGCGAGTCTGGACGTTGTTGTCGGGTCAGACAGTTGCCCATGTTTTGATCTTTCAGAAGACTGTGAGAAGGAGAGGGAGAAAAGGATAGTTAACCCAAAAAGAATGCATAATCACTCCATCTTAACCTTTGGCCCCTTTTTAGTGAGAGGCAGTGAAAAGCTTTTTTAATTTTTTTTTTCTATTGACTTTCAGTTGCCCGAGTCTTATCAGGAGGACATACAATCCAATTAGCACAGAAACTGCTAATTAATTTCTGGGCATGTATACTGGCCAGGCATACTTGCTAGAGAGTCGGTAACTTGCATCTTCTACTACTTAAAATTAAAATTAAAATAATAATCCATCCATCCATTCTCTATACCCGCTTATTCCTCACTAGGGTCACAGGGGGAGCTGGAGCCTATCCCAGCAGACTACGGGCGAAAGGCAGGGACCCTCCCTGGACAACTCGCCAATCCATCGCAGGGCGCACATACCATTCACTCTCACACTAATACCTAAGGGCAATTAGCATGTCCAATTTGCCTGTTATGCGTGTCTTTGGGATGGAACCCGGAGGAAATCTTCGTGAACACGGGGAGAACATACCAACTCTATATAGAAAGGCACCAGGCCAGATTCAACTCCATGCAATGTAAAAGTTCATAGTGTTTAAAAGTTCATAGAATTTTCTTTGTATAAAACATTTTTGGTGCTGCATTGTCCTGAATGGCAGTTGGTAGATGTTGTTGAACGGCTTCAAAATGCAGTTATCACTTCACAACTAAGTTTGAAACCTGTCGCATCGTCTTTGTCACACAGTAAAACCGGTGCGGAAAACAGACTCGTTATTCACGGTGGTTTCGGGGGAGATGTGGGAAATTCCGAAAATTTTTACCTACTTAGTAAAAATATTTAGATGATTAATAATTTGATCAATTGCACATCACCATTACGCTGTATATAATTAGCAAAGAAGCTAACGCAGAAAACACACCAGGCCGAAGGAGGGCCTGGGCGGGGACTTGAGCCTCCAGACTCCCGGGTAAGAGTAATGCATGCTGACCACATAGCTAAAGAGCCAGGCTCATTGGCAAGGTAGCCAGGGCATGTACTTATTAGGAGACACTTTCAGTGACAGGACCCCTCTACTGTCACATCTCAAGGGGGAGAGATGTGACAGTAGCGGGGTCCTGTCACTGGAAGTAATTAATGTTAGCTTGAAACTTCAATAAGTTACGTTTTTGCCCAGGAGAAACGTGGTTAACCACTGATCGTTTTTGAAAATTAAGTTTTACGGCACTCGGTACAAATTATGCAAGAAGGCCATTCTATTAGCTATTCTCGCTCAACCAATCGCGCAACTCGCACAAACAACAACACTGATTAACACTGCGCTATAATTTCAGTTGTCAGATGTAGCTAACGTTTGAGTGTAGTCCTTATGGGGGTAACGTTATCGAGTTTTTTTCAAGTTACAGTTATGGCTAGTTTGCCGCGCCTTTTATGATTAGAAATTTACGATGAACGTTGTGAATTATGCACTATACGGATGCATCATCTACGAAAGCCAATATAATTAGCCAGCTGAAATGAAGTTGAGACTCTAATTTTATTGTTGAGATATCTGTCCTATGCATTGCAGACTGTCTTGAGATGCAAGCAAGGGCTGGCAGAGAAAGATGTGAGGAGCCTGATCAGTGAAATGCTCCACAGCGATGTTTAGAAAGGTGACTGAGAACCTGGTACAGTATTTGTATTCTTTTTGCCCAACTCTTATGGTGCTGTGATGATTATGTACACAGAAGTCCTTAATTTTGTATGACAAAGGTTACACAAATCTTTCTTGGGCCTAATAATTAATTGGATCAGATGTCACCTGAAACAGAACTAACAGGGCAGGGGCTTTGAGGTCAGGGTTGAATCATTGTTTTAACTGGTAAAATGGGAGTATTCAATGGGAGCATGTAATTGTATACAGGCAGGTGAAGCGCTATCCAGGCTCCTAGTTGGTAGATAAACCCTACTCCTCTCTCTCAGGATTAATGTTTAGAGGAGAAGTTTCGACATAGGTGTCACAAGGTCACTGAAAGGGGCTTTGAGGTAGCCTGAAGCTGCACCCCAAACTGCAGACTCAGACTTCACTGCTGAAAAAAAATTGAGGAAAAAGTAAAATAATTTCATGTACTGACCTCTTTTGCTGTGTTTGTGTTGTTCCTTGCATAAGACGCAATGCACAGCGCGCTTTGAGGGGTGCTTTAGAATCCGTATAAAACTTCATCTCAGCACCCCAGGATAATGTTAATAATTATAATGAACTGTTATTATTTTCCAAACTCATTTTAAGCCCTCTTACATTACATTTTGAGAGATGACAAACAATTACAGGTTCTAAGCGAGTTATTTAAATAATTAGGAAAAAACAGCAGTATGATACCTGTTTTGAACATAAGTTGGTTTTTGGAACCCCTGGCAAAAATTAGGGAAAACCGTCACAGATGATGTACATTCAGCTATTTTACTCCATAGCAAATAAGGGCCAGACAGATTCTTCTCTGTTTTTATGTTCTGCTGGTGTCCTTGTCAGAACTGGTAGCATGAGGCGGTACCTGCAGCCCAGTCTGGTTGCACAGGTAGTCCAGCTTTCCCAGGACAGCACTTCCATATGTGAAGTTGCTAGAAGGTTTGCCGTGTATCCCAGCGTTGTCTCAAAAGCATGGAGGAGATACCAGGACACCAGCCGTTTCGCGAGGACAGCAGGACGGGGCTGTAGAAGGGCATCAACCCAGCAGTAGGACTGTTTCTGCTCTTTTGTGCAAGAAGGAATAGAAGAGCACTGCCAGAGCCCTACAAAATGACCTCCAGCAGGCTACTTGTGCGCATGTTTCTGACCACACTGTCAGCGTGAGGGCCTGATGTCATCAAGTGGGACCTGAACTCACAGCCCAGCACCATGCAGCTTGATTGGTATTCGCTAGAGAACACTAGAATTGGCAGATTTGGCATTAGTGCCCCGTTCTCTTAACAGATGAGAGCAGGTTCACACTGAGCACATGTAATGGGCGTGAAACAGTCTGCAGACACTGTGGTGAATGTTCTGCTGCCTGTAACATCATCCAGCATGACTGATTTGGCAGTGAATCAGTAATGGTCTGGGGAGGCATATCCTTAGGGGGTTGCACACCCCTGTATGGGATTGCCAACGTTACCCTGACTGCTATTAGACACTGTGGTTTGCGATTATGTGAACTTATGCTGGGGCAGTGGGTCATGGGTTCCTCCTGGTGCAGGACAATCCCTGGCCACATGTGGCCACAGCATGTAGGCAGTTCCTGGATGACAAAAGCATTGATACCATAGATTGGCCCTCTTGTTCCTTTGACCTAAACCCAATTGAGCTCCTGTGGGATGCTATGTATCAGTGCATCCAACGCTGATAAGTACCACAACCAACTGTGCGGGAGCTCACTGATGCCATGATCCAGGTCTGGGAGGAGGTCCCTCAGAACACCATCACTGACTCATTAGGATACCCAGATGCTGTCGGGAGTATTTTTATTAGTGAAGTCCATGTCTCCAAGAATTCAGGCCATAAGAAAAGCCCGGGGTGGAGCAACAAAGTATCTATTCTGGATTTTTGATGATTCCATAATTCTTTCCTCAAATTATAGTGATGGCATACATTTCTGCCACTTGTTTATGAAAAAATATGCCATTTATTAAAATCTAATTTCTTCTGTAAGTTTTATGAAACCTGAATGTTAAGCTAATGAACAAAAATTGTGTGTCCTGTCTGCAATTGGTTGATTTGCTATGAAGAAAACAAACTGAATGAACATCCACTGCGATGATTCCAGAATTGCAGCACGCATGACCTTGCTTGCCATGGCTTTTCTGATCCTCATAGAGCCAGACTCAGACTACAGGAGATTTAAAGTCCTCACCGATTTGAAATTGTGTCATAGCTCACAGAGAAGGATGAACTTTTCCCATTTTTTTCCCCTCAATTTCCAAATAAGCTCAAATTGCGCATTCAGAAATTTGCAATCCATCATACCATACAAGTTATGATTAAGGTCATCTTGCCTGAAAGAGCTACTGTATACCACAACTCAGGTGACCATGGGGAGGCAGAAGGCAGATGTTTAAAGACAAAGATTTTGAGGGAGTGGTTAGGGAAAGTGGGCAGCACAGTTAATTTGTTCTCCAACAGCTGGGGGTGAGAATTTAAGAGTCAGTTTTAATTAGGTTTTATAACTTTTGATACTCAGCTAGCCTGTCAGTGGCTAAGGTTTTACCATTGCTGCTTGATACTGTCAGCTCTGAAACCCTGAATGGGATGTTAAAATTTATTTTCTGACCGAATATTCTAGTTGTAAATCCTGAATATCAAAAATGTTTGACATTTTCAGCGCTGCCCTGCTAAGTGTGTGAGCAGTTTGGGAGGAATAAGACTGGATCTGTAAACTCCTTACATTACCAGATAATCTTGGCTGAAGATCATTTCTGACGAAGGTCCCAGGCCAGATTTCTGTGATTTTTTGGAGGAGTGAATCTGGGATACATCAGCCTAAAACTCAAGTAGTCTGAGCCTGGCTTATATTGGTGGGGAAATGTACCTAAAATTAACGGTCAGATTCAAAATTATAGGTCAGGGATGGGCAACTCCAGTCCTGGAGGGCCGGTGTGTATGCAGGTTTTTATTTCTATCAATGACCCGGACAAATTGAGTTAATTGGCTGCATACACAAATATAGATTTTTGCAAAGGTTTGATCAAAGAAAATTTTTTATGTAGGGTGACAAGAACAGTCTTTGGTGGTAATTCATGATAATTTAAAGAAATGTCAGATTTCATGAATAGTTTGGCTAATTTAGATAATTATCTAATTAAAGGCCAGAGGTTGGTGTGAAAACCAGGGACAGATATGGCCCTCGTTGCCCATCCCTGTTATAGGTCATACTCTTTCTTACAGAGTATGGTTTCAATGTCTACTGAATGCTTTGGAGCCACTACAGCTTCACATTGAACTGCACCAGGGGCCTCATTTATAAACGGTGCGTAGGCACAAAAAAAGATACGTATGTCACTTTCTTTGCAGATTTATGATTTATAAAAACAAACTTGACATTATAAAAAGAGAAATTATTAAGATTATGCACAATGTCAATGAATTCCAAGTCCATCCTGATTAAATAAATGCAAATTCCTTGCAGTTTATTTTACCCATAGGTTTATAAATTATATATTCCATTTGTAATGTTAATAAAATACTTTGTGGTGCAAAATGCATGTTTCTGTCTTGTAATTCATTAAAGTACTACTATTGTAGATTAAAATATTATATACTGTTTAAAAATAGATCTAATGTATACAGTTCATATACAATTTATATTCATGTATTAATTGTTATCAATTGAAATGCATGACTTGGCAGGGGGTTTCACAGTTTTGCGACGCACATTCTGCTTGCAACATTCTGAGCCACCCGAAATGGGTATCCTGAACTGATGGAAGTTTTGTGGTAAAATAAATTGTTTTTAAACAGACTTGCAATGTCAGTGCTCTCAGTTGAGCAGGGTTAAGCATGTGCCAATGTAAGCCAAGTTGATTGTCTTTTATATTTTATTTATTTTTTAATTTCGCAAGATGAATACTAGTAGGCCTGTTAAGTCGTGCAGGGCAAATGATAATTAAAGCACGAGGAATCCATCCAAAAAGCGTTAGGAAGAAAGAGCCGAGTTGCAAGCATCGTGGTCACAATAATGCACTTCTAGGTTACCAACTGGCGACCTTTCATAAAGTACGTTGCCACAACGTGCAGAAGACGAACTGACAACGTTACGAAGTTACATCGCCACGACGTATCTTGGAATTTCACGTTTCCAGTTGTCACGACGTAAGTAGTTACGGTGCCACGACGAATCTATGGTCGTCCGGTTACGTTGTCACGACGTTTTGGCGACGTAAGTGTGGTAGCTGTGATTTTTTGTGTTTTGAAACTCATGTAAATAAACGTACCTGACCCTGATAGCCAACTGTATTTTGGTGATTGTGGCTAAGTGTCGGCGCACTTGGCTGTGTTCTGGCAGCAGTGAAAGGATTCTGGCCAAATGACAGTTGTCACATTAGACTAGGTTTTTGGTCTGTGGACTCGGGCTGCTTTCAGCCAAAAATTGGTACATTTAGCTTCACTTGAACCAAAAGGGAATACGGACCTGGGGATAGGGCATAGGAGAAGGCAGACCAGCCTTTTCAAGTAGGTTAATTCCAGACCATGCTAAATCAAAATTTAGAAGAAAATAATGCAGGAATCACCTCTAAACTCGTGGACTGCATGTCATACCTTTTAAAATAACACACTTACACACACGCAGACACATATACAATTAACAATAATTTGGCTTTCGCCCCAAATGACTGAAGTAAGAATAAGTACAGTTAATGATACAAAATGAATGATTAAACATTTAATATAATTTCATTGCATATTTATTTGGCAATCCAAATAAATATCCAAAGCGAGGGACAGCGAAATCATAGAATTACCCATGCCATTGAAACAGTAACACAACAGATCATAAGACATTATGAAGTCTGAAATGTGTCATTGGAATAATAGTATAATAACATAATAGACTTTTACTTTGATGATTGTATTTCCCTTCTCTGCTTTGAGATATGAATATTAGTCAATAAATATTTAATTCAATATTGGATATTAATTTGAAATTTCTTAACACAATAATTCTTCTAAAAAACTTAAATGAAGAGAATTATTTATATTTGCACGACATTGAGACAGAACATTTATGCTGGGCAAATCGATCAGAGTGCTCACTGTTTTCTATGCTTCAAAAAAGTGTGTCAACATCATGAAGGAACTTCGGCTTTTAATCGCACTCCATGTTCGAGAGAGAGTGGTGGGAAGGACAGCTGATGACCATTCGTTTGTCTTCTTGGAGCTGGAGTGCGTGCATCGCTGATCATATCAGCAGGTGAGGTCAGTCTAAAGTAACGGTTATGTTTGGGATGTTGAAGTTTTATGTAACGTTATTTCCCTGCATGTAAAATGTATGTAATTTATATTTTGTTACTGAGGCTTAAACCAACTTTACCTTTCTATGGGTTACTAACATAGCAAGCTAGATTAGTTTACATTCACTTACGCAACTTGAGCGAACGTAACAGCAGCTAGCTCGCTAGCTAGCAAGCTAGTCAAACAGAAAATCGAAATTCAAAGGCAGATGACGTTAGTTCAACGTCGTCAACAGTCATCAGCTGGTCGGTAGGTTGCTATTAAGTTTAAGTCGTACCGTGTTGTAGCTGGTGTTTAGGAGTTAAGCTGATATAGTTAGCTAGATAATTGTGGGTATTATGTACTATTTGAATAAAGCCTCATGAAAATATTTACAAGCTGTATCAAAACCGCCAAAGCTGACATTAACATTGTGCGAAATGATTTAACGTTAGTGACAGGCAACCTGAAGCGAACATGGCTACCGAGCTGTGTGAGATGTACTCAGTGTTTACTTAACTGTCACTAGCTAATATAAGTAAGTGTTTATATATGAGCTTGTGAGATCTTGCTTTTAAAATGATATTTCCAGGATGCTTAAGGTGATACAGAATATTACTTTCGCTCGAGTAATCACTTCTTGCTGGATAACATAACCAGTCTGCGAGCCTTCATGTAACCGTATTCTGTTTTTAATGAAAAGGCCCACTGCATCAAAGTTTTATTTTTTCTCCCGGAACTGAATAAATGTTTCTGTTGGACCAGCAACGCATATTTGATTCTAAACATTCACTAGTGTAGCTAATTGAAAGTCTAGGCCTTACAGAGCTAGTTAATCTATATTTTTTGTCTGGACTAATCCAAAAGCTTTAAGAATTGTTCCATCAATAGCAATCAGTAGCATTTTGGAGAAATAGGGGAGTGACATTACTGTTAACATGTGTAATTCTGTTTCTGAAAATGTAATGTTATAATAAACTTATGGTCATTGTCTACTCTTTTGAAGATATTTTTATTTTTTGCCTCTGCCTTGGTGTCTGGCAAGTTGCCCCACCAATACCAATAAAGTGAGATGTATTCAGAATTGGGTGACTGGACCCTGTCAACTATACATTTTAATTGCTCTTCTCTTTCCAACTTAGATGCAGTGACAAAAAGAAGCCGGGCACAGTATCCGAGATGGAAGCTTTGGTAAAAATGTTACACTTCAATAAGAAATCAATTTGGGGGAGGAGCGGAAGGACCAAAGGATGAAATTGCGGTGATCCATTTGTGCGCCTTGGGAGATTAATTATGGACTTAGGGCCAGATCTACAAAAGCTTTGCATGTATAAAAACGTGTGCAAACTCATTGCACACGCAAAAAAATGTACAAACTGATTTACTAACAGTGCACAGTAAGGGTTGCCTCTTTCAAAGGTGCAAAATAGCACGTCTGCATCCAGTTAGTACGTCTGCCACAATGAATATGCAATATGGGGCGTTTACACGCAATTGTGCGTGTGTTGGGAGGAGAAAATGTAAATATATTAATTTAGCACGCGCAAATTGATTTATCAAACCTGAAAGAAATTTTGCTAATAAAATCTGCGTCTATATTTTAACACGTGTCAAAAGGAGGTGCAAACGGTTTGTATGCGTAATTGCGCACATATGGCTACAGATATTGTCGCAAGAAGGAGACATCGAAATCATGAAAGGAGACGCAGAAAACGCATTTTTCACCCTCGTGTGAACGTTTTTGGAATGAACGAGGAAAAAATCATTAAAACATATCGCCTATCCAGCACTGCCATTTTGGAGCTGTTGGAGGAACTCAGAGAGGATTTGGAGCCAGCCACGAGAAGGAGTCACGCAATACCAGCAATGACAAAACTCCTTGCAAGTTTGCATTTTTTTGCATCTGGGTCATTCCAGCGTACGGTAGCTATTACAGCTGGGATCTCCCAATCCCGTCTTTCAGATGTGCTGTCTGAAGTCCTAAATGCCATGTCGCGCCGGATGGCCAAGTTCATTAGATTTCCATGCACTCGGCACTTATTGAATGAGACCAAACAAGTTTTTTTTTGCAGTGGCTGGATTTCGTTGAGTTATAGAGGCAATTGACTGCACCCATGTGCAGCTTGTCCCCCCCGCAGACACTGAGCACGTGTACAGAAATCGCAAACACACGCATTCATTGAATGTGCAGTGCGTTTGTGATGCCAAAGGCATCATTTCCAATGTTGCGGCAAAATATCCCGGGTCAGTACATGATTCTTTTATTCTGAGAAACAGTTCTCTGTTTTCCAAGTTGCGAGATGGCGAGTTTGGAGATGCCTGGCTTGTAGGTGAGTCAATTTGTAAAATCCTTAGCGAAATTTATTTCATTAAAAACAAGAGCATGTTTCACATTGATTCATATGTTTAAGGTGACAGTACATACCCCCTACACCCCTTCCTCCTGACACCTGTTCTCAACCCGACCACTGCCGGAGAAATAAGATACCACGAGGCCCATATCCGCACACGGAATATTTTGGAGCGCACCTTCGGAATCCTGAAGAGCAGGTTCCGTTGTTTGGATCGCACTGGTGGAGCACTGCTGTACAGGCCAGAAAAAGTGGACCAGATTGTAGTGACCTGCTGCATGCTACATAACATCGCCAAGCAACACGGGCTGGAGCATGAGGCCATGCCGGAGGAGAACGCCGACCTGCCCCCCTGTATGGAGCAACAACCCAATGCTACAGGGATGCAGACACGCAGCAATCTCATTCGAAGTCACTTCTTGTGAGCTGTTAGGTATGTGCATTTTTCTATTTTCATTCAATAATGCGTTGTAGATTGCAATACAATGCCCTTCCCTCTGGCTAGTGTGACCCAACAAACTGCAGAACATTGCAAAGTTGAGCAAATCAACATTTATTGAAAAAAAGACTGAAATCTAATCTAATCTAAATCTAACGTCTAATTATGTTAAGTCCCGCAAAGTCATATTAAAGACACATTGTTTCAGTCAGAAAATGTATTAGGCTATAGTCTTAACATTTCTGGTGGAAAAAAAAGAAAAAAGCAGTTCTTCATCATATAGCCCATTTTATACAAAAAAAAAAATTCACAGCCAATAGAAGACAACTTAAACGTGACAGTTGAATGTATCACTTGTTTCCTTTTACGCTGGTGGAACTTGCCCGTCATGCGCACCTCTCCTCCCTCTCCGGTGCCCGGCTGCCTAGCTGTCGCTGTGGGACTCGGTCGGCCCGCTTCTCCACCTGGATTGAGGGCAGTCATTGCCTGCATCCGTAGCCCTCTTGCCACAGAATTGACGGCCATCGTCAGGGCTGATACTGCGCTGACTATCTGTCTGCAGTGCGTGGCAATGGCCTGAGTATCGCGCCTTGCAATTGTCTGAATGGCTGCAGACTTTCTTTCGTTCCTCCAGCAACTCCAGATCAATGTCCTCGGGACCCTTTCGAGGCTCTGCAGGGGTAGCGGCTGCTCTGGGGGAATTTGAGGTGGATGGCTGGACTTCTGCTGAAGATTCTACATGTAAAAAAATAAATGTTTTATGTTTGGGATTTGAGTTAAAGGACAGCAAAATGTAACCACAGGAGGTACATTCATTTTTCACTTACTATATAAATATCTTTTCAGAAAAAGTGTGTTTATACAGTATTATTGTGCGCCTACCTTGTTCGGCTGTTTGGTCCAGTGTGTCATACCTGGCAATTCCAGTGACTTGCGTCTCGCAGAACGTTAACTGCACCTGTTCCTCAATGCTGGTTAGAGGCATCTCATCCACTGTACCCCCACCTGTTTTCTTTGCAGATGTTTTAATATACGCCAATTTTTCTTTTGTTCGTCTTCGGATATCTTGATATCGTCTTTTCACTTCATTCACTGTTCGCATCGTTTTACCCACAGCATTTACTTTTTTACAGATTTCCGCCCTTATGGCGTTCCTTTGTGCGACAGTCAGATTTCTTCTGCTGTAGCTGTAGCTGCTGTAGCTTATTCACGTGTTTATTGGCTTCATCTACCAACACCTCTAATTCCATAGGGTCGAATTTCATTTTGCGCTTTCTTCTCTCCAAACTCTCCATGCTGCAAACCATGAAACACGCAAAGCCCTCATTTAAATAGGGTGTGTCCAACACGTTTGCACCTGTTGCCATTTGCGCAATCACTCTTAGTAAATCAAATGCAAACCGCGGTTCAGCCCCACACGCAAAATTCTAGATTGCACGCGCAAATTAGTACACGCAAATTGGGATCTTAGTAGATCCGACCCTTACGGTGTTCTTATGTGGTTCCGTACAGTCATTGCTTTGGATTATAAAAATATATTTTTTTATAGGCTTTTTAAAAATTCAGTATTGAATCCACATGCCCAGTTTTGTTCTCAATTTTTGGTATATTTTTGCATTTTTTTCTAACAAACTGTCAATAAATTTTTGTATTTGCAACACATGACTTAGTTTGTTACTTTAACTTTCAACAACTGCAGTATTCTGCGTATGTATCATTGTAATTAGGGTCTGTACTGCAGGTATGAAGTAGGACCAAATTATTTTTATCACCTGCTGGTGGTGAGGATGGTCCATCAGCATGGACCAGCACCAAAACACAGCATATGCTGGTCTATGCTTGCCGTGCTGTTCACCAGCATACATGTGTCCTAAACACAACATATGCTGGTCCAAGCTGGTCACCAGCATAAACCAGCATGTGATGTTCACCAGCATACATGTGTCCTAAACACAACATATGCTGGTCACCAGCATAAACCATCATGACATGTTCACCAGCATACATGTGTCCTAAACACAACATATGCTGGTCACCAGCATAAACCAGCATGAGATATTCACCAGCATACATGTGTCCTAAACACAACATATGCTGGTCACCAGCATAAACCAGCATGTGATGTTCACCAGCATGGTGTTCGTCCTCTCTTGAAGAGAGATGACCATCTTCATTCACTTTTTAATCATCCTAGGGAACTGAGTGGTTTCGAAGGTGGCTGATGAGGCCAATCCGAGCCCGGAAGGTTCTGGCACAGTGAGGGCAGGACAGCAGAGCTGGGGCCTGTGCTGGAAGGTTGATGCAACGGGCCTTCCGGGCTGCTCGCTTGGTCTTGGCAGTCTCGATGCGTTGTTGCTCGTATGCTGCTGCTCCTATGTGGATTGCACTGTGCGATGCTGACCGATCCTGTGCAAGTGCCTCCCATGAGTTGTGGTCCACTCCGAAGTCCTTCATGGAGGCTTTGAGTGTGTCCTTGAAGCGTTTCTTCTGGCCTCCATGACAGCGTGCTCCAGTCTGCAGTTCTCCGTAGAGAAGGCGCTTGGGTAGTCGTTCATCGGACATCCCGGTGACGTGACCAGCCCAGCAGAGTTGGGACTTGCGGAGCATGGTGAAGACGCTGTACATTCCTGTCTGCTCGAGAATCTCTGTGTCGGGCACTTTGTCCTGCCACTTCACTTTCAGTAGTTTGCGAAGGCAGTTGAGGTGAAAGCGGTTGAGTTTCTTTGCGTGCCTCTGGTAGACAGTCCCGGTCTCGCTGGCATACAGTAGAGTGGTGAGGACGATGGCTCTATAGACACTCAGCTTTGTTGCAAGACTCACGCCCCTTGCGCTCCCACACTGATGAGCGCAGCCGGCCAAAGGCCACACTGGTTTTGGCGATCCTGGCATCAGTCTCATCATCGATGTGCACGCTCCGAGACAGCGTGCTGCCGAGGTACGTGAACTTGTCCACAGCTGCCAGTTTCTGTCCGTTCACGGTCACTGTTGGTTCTTGGTACTGTTTCCCTGGAGCAGGTTGGTACATTACCTTGGTCTTTTTGGTGCTGATCGAAAGACCAAAGTTGGAGCAGGCAGTGGCAAACAGGCCCATGCAGTGCTGCATGTCTTCAGGACTATCGGCGTTGAGGGCACAATCATCAGCGAACAGGAAGTCACAGAGCTTGTCAAAGTGGACCTTGGTCTTAGCCTGAAGGCGTCGCAAGTGACTGCACATAAGCGACAAGGCCGAAAACCAACATTGAATGCCCGTGACCTTCGATCCCTCAGGCGGTACATCACCACATGGGCTCAGGAACACTTCAGAAAACCACTGTCAGTAACTACAGTTCGTTGCTACATCTGCAAGTGCAAGTTAAAACTCTACAATGCAAAGCGAAAGCCATTTATCAACAGCACCCAGAAAAGCTGCCGGCTTCGCTGGGCCCAAGCTCATCTAAGATGGACTGATGCAAAGTGGAAAAGTATTCTGTGGTCTGACGAGTCCACATTTGAAATTTTTTTTGGAAACTGTGGACGTTGTGTCCTCCCGACCAAAGAGGAAAAGAACCATCCGGACTGTTATAGGCGCAAAGTTCAAAAGCTAGCATCTGTGATGGTATGGGGGAGAATTTTTTTTGGAAACTGTGGACGTTGTGTCCTCCCGACCAAAGAGCAAAAGAACCATCCGGACTGTTATAGGCGCAAAGTTCAAAAGCCAGCATCTGTGATGGTATGGGGGTGTATTAGTGCCCAAGGCATGGGCAACTTACACTTATGTGAAGGCACCATTAATGCTGAAAGGTACATACAGGTTTGGGAGCAACATATGTTGCCATCCAAGCAACGACTTTTTCATGGACGCCCCCGCTTATTTCAGCAAGACAATGCCAAGCCACATTCTGCACGTGTTACAACAGCATGGCTCCGTAGTAAAAGAGCGCGGGTACTAGACTGGCCTGCCTGTAGACCAGACCTGTCTCCCATTGACAATGTGTGGCGCATTATGAAGCATAAAATATGACAACGGAGACCCCGGACTGTTGAACAACTTAAGCTGAACATCAAGCAAGAATGGGAAAGAGTTCCACCTGAAAAGCTTCAAAAATTGGTCTCCTCAGTTCCCAAACGTTTACTGAGTGTTGTTAAAAGGAAAGGCGAATAACACAGTGGCAATAAGGCCCCTGTGCCAACTTTTTTGCAATGTGTTGCTGCCTTTAAATTCTAAGTTAATGATTATTTGCAAAAAAAAAAAAAGTTTCTCAGTTTGAACATTAAACATCTTGTCTTTGCAGTGTATTCAATTGAATATAAGTTGAAAAGGATTTGCAAATCATTGTATTCTGTTTTTATCTACCATTTACATAACGTGCCAACTTCACTGGTTTTGGGTTTTGTATGATCTAGCGGCAGCGTAGTATAAATGCAGTAAACGCGGCCGCTAGTCGGCAACGGTCTGCGTAACATCGTAGTAGAAGTGTGTCAGCAGCGCGTTGGACGTGGGAGCATCGTAGTAAGGTCGTAATGAAGACCATAATTTGCCAAATTGCTCGATTTAGACGTCGATCCGCCCCGATCCAATGCTTTTTCTGATCGTGGCTTGATCGGGATGATCGTCCTAAAGTCGCAGCTCTGTGTGAACGGGGGTTTAGGGACTGTTTGTCACAGTCGATGGAGTAGCTCATGTTTACATATTATTGGTAAATGTAATCGGCTGCAAGTCTAGCCATATGTTGTCTGCAGCTGTCTAACCTTGTGTTAGGACACCATGCAGCTCAGTAGCTACATAACATTACAATATAAGTCATCTTACAAGGTCACATACTGGCCTTTGTAAACACTGGCCACAGGCAAGGAAAACTGCCGAATGTAAAAAAGGCCAAATTATGAACCCCAGAAACGTGCAATTATGGTGAGAACAATCCTAAATATTAATATAAATGGGTGTACAGCAAGATTAAATTTACTTTTTCACTTTGAGATGGCACTCTTACACTGGCATGTCTGACATAAACCAGTACCGTCAAAAGCACAATGTTATTAAATTTCCGACAAATGCTTTTCCCATTGGCTACTTGGGGACTGCTTGTTATGATATTTTGTGTCAAGAAATTTGGTATAGTACTGAATAACTGTATACAGTACAAAACTATTCATAGAACCCATATTACCCAGAGTAAGATGTTTAAAATGGGACTAAGTGACACAGACACTTGCTCACAATGCACTTTAGGGAGCACTGACACATACTTTCATGCAACCTGGCTCTGCCAACCTGTCCACTCTCTCTGAACCACAGTAACTGAGACACTATCAACGGTCTTGGACTGCAGAGTCCCACTGTCTCCCACACTCTGCCTGTAGTGGCTATTTGTTGCAAAACAAGTCCATTAAAAAAAATCAAACTTACAACAAAGGCCACTGATGCACCAGTCAGTTAGGGCGTACTCAGGCAATCAAGAAGTCCATTGTCCAGGCATGATCCATGATTGACAGGGCTTATTTCCAAGTCAAAAAGCAAACATCCATGTTCACATGCTGCCTCTCTCTTGCTCTGGTAAAAAAACCATATCCCTTCCTGGTACACGACCTCACCTTGCCCACCTACCTACCTGTATGCCCGCTACCTGTTCGGTGCTTAGTGCCCCTAGTGCCAAAACAAAAAAAAAATACAAATAAATCCAAAAAATGTTCACATTAATCAAACAAATGAAATAGCTCCAACATTCCGGCCCCTAATTGTGTAAAACATAAACACAATTACATATATATATCAATGGAGCTATGAATAAACTAATTCTCAACAGTATGAAATATTACATGTCACTAAATTTAATTAAATCTTCTCATGATGTTTTCTTGGTTTTCCTCTTCTGATGTTTTCAGCTCTTTTCCCCCTTTCTCTTCCTTGATGTCTTTGGGAAAAAGAGACGTCAAGTTTGGCTCACATCCCTCTCATTTGTTGCCTCCAGTAATAAACAGACCTTTGTGATAGGCCTTTCCAGTATACTGTGTTTTGTTTGCAGGTGTACAGTGCGCACTAGGCCTTAGGCATCTAGTTTAGCCTCCAAAACCTTGCACATCATCCAAGAATTCCTAGGAGCTGTAGGAACTGCAACGATGACAATGTCTCCAGGCGCAAGGCTTCTTCTTACTCTGGACCATTTCTGTCTCTCTTGCATCACAGTTAAGTATTCAGAGATCCATCGCTTCCAAAAAACATCAGCCATATACTGCACCTGCCTCCATCTCCTTCTGATATAAAGATCCCTTTGTTCAAAGAGTCCAGGCGGTAGAATTGGCTTTCCCTTTAAGAGAAGGATGTGATTTGGGTGTTAGAGCCTCCAAGTCATCTGTCTCATCTGAAACCTTTGTAAGAGGTCGGCTATTCAGAATAGCTTCTATCTCACAGAGAACAGTTTGTAGTCCTTCATCATCCAGTAATTGTTGGCTGAGAACAAAATTGAGCGCGCTCCTCACTGACCGGATCAGGCGCTCCCATATGCCGCCATGATGGGATGCTGCAGGAAGATTAAAATTCCACGTCACTCCATCTTGTACGAGGGCACCCTGGATTTTGTTGAGGTTCAAGGCAGCTAGAGCTTCCCTCATTTCTCTGTTGGCTCCAACAAAATTTGTGCCATTGTCAGATCTTATGCTTGACACTTGTCCTCTTCTGCAGATGAATCTGCGTATACCATTTATACAGGAGTCTGTGTCTAGAGTATGTGCTACTTCCAGATGCACAGCCTTACTGGTCAAGCAGGTGAAGATGATTCCGTACGTTTTGAGAATACTTCCTCCTCTTTTAACATTGATGGGACCAAAGTAGTCCACCCCCGCATTGGTGAACGGTGCCTCATCATGTCAGACTCTCTCCTTTGGTAAGTTTGCCATCCTTTGTTCAGCCATTTTTCCTCTGTAACGTCTGCATTTAACGCACTTCGATATGACTTTCCTTGCAGCAGAGTTGGCGTTTATTATCCAGTATTTTTTCCTGAGACAGCATAACATGTGGTTCCTTCCTCCATGTCCCAGTTGTTGATGGATGTGTTGCAGAATGAGTGTAGAGACATGTAGATCCTTAGACAGGATAACAGGGTGTTTAGTTTCCTCTGACATAGCTGCTCTATTGAGACGACCACCCACTCTCAGCACTTCATCATCCCATACTGGATCGAGTTTGTACAGTTGGCTGTCCGTCTTAACATTATTGCTGGCTTTCAGTTGGTAAATTTCGTCCTTGAACTTTTGACCTTGCACAAAACGAATGATTGCCTATTCTGCCTTAGCATAATCTTCAGGACATAAACCTTGTTTTCTGAGTTTTGTCTTGAAACTTTGCATTCTGTTCTCTGCTGTTGTCCTTTGTTTCTCTGAGTCGTTTTCAACCAAACTGACTGCAGCATGGATTTCTTTCCTTTCGTTTCTAAGTAGTTTGAGCAGTTGCTTCAGTCTCAAAAACCAGGCCACACTTGTTTTCAGTTTCATCCAAGATGAGAAGTAGTTAATCAGATGACTGGTGGAATTTTCTGTCTGTGGCAATGAAATTGACTGTCAAGTCTGTCTTGACCTCCGGGTCATCAGAAGCAATCACAGTGAGATCCAGATCAGATTTTGGCCATTCCTCCTCTGGTTTAGAGAGAAACTCAGGTCCACAAAGCCACCTTTTGTTTGTCAAGAACTCATCCACTTTCTGTCTTCTGGGTGCTTCGTCAGCTGGGTTCTCCTTGGAACCGATGTATCTCCATTGTTCAACATCAGTAGCTTCTCTTATGACAGCTGTTCTGTTCGCAACAAAGGTGTTAAAACGCTTTGTTTCATTGTTGATGTATTTTAGGACTGTTGTACTGTTGATCCAAAAGGTTGATCTTTTCAGCTGGAGTTGTAACACTCTCTGGAGCATGTTATCGACTCGGACAGCAAGGACAGCTGCTGTGAGTTCCATCCGGGGAATTGTAGTTTGTTTTAGTGGTGCAACTCTGGCCTTTCCAAAGAAGAATGCGACATTCAGTCTTTTATCACTGTTCTCCAACCTAAAAAAAGACACAGTACCATATCTCTCTTGACTTGCATCAGAAAAATCATGTAGCTGTGCACTGATAGGTTCTCCGAAGTCCTTTAGTTTAAAGTAACAATCCACTTTAAACTCTGCTATCTTCTCAAGACCCTGTAGCCATTCCAACCGCTGTTGAGAGAAAGGCTGTGAAATGGTCTTGTCCCATCCATAATTCCTCTTGCACAATTCCTGTAACAGTAACTTGGCTGACAGAGTGAAAGGGGCAAGAAGTGGATCATACAGGGAACTGACCACTGACAGGATACCTCTTCTTGTCTGCGGTCGCTCAGGTGCTGTAGTTCTGAACTTGAACTTGTCTGTTTCCACACACCACTGGAGTCCCAGAGCTCTCTCCAGTGGAAGGCTGTCTTTATCCAAATCCAGCTCTTTTGCTTCTTTTATTCTGCTTTCTTCTGGGATTGATGTCAGAACTGCTTGACTGTTACTTATCCACTTTGACAGATTGAAGCCTCCTTTTTGACAAAGATCAGTCAGGTCTTTCACCATTTGTTTTGCCTCCTCTTTTGAAGACAGGGACTTTAAGCAGTCATCCACATAAAAGTTACAGTTGACAGTACTGACCACTGCTGCAGGGAACTGAGACTGGTTGTCGTCTGCGGTCTTCCTTTGAGCATAATTTGCACAACTTGGTGACGACACAGCTCCAAACAGATGAACAGTCATATGATATTCCATTGGAGGTTGCTTGGTATCACCCTGAGGCCACCACAAAAAACGGAGAAAGTTGGGGTCCTTTTCTGATCCCCTAACCTGATGAAACATTGCCTAGATGTCAGCCATCACTGCAACAGGCTCCTGTCAGAATCTGATGAGGACACTGATGAGGGAGTTTGTGAGATTGGGACCTGGTAACAGCTGGCAATTTAGTGATGTTCCTTTATACACTGCTCCACAGTCAAACACCACTCTTAACTTTCCCTTTCTGGGGTGGTATACCCCATGATGTGGAATATACCAGACCTTTCCATCACTGTGATTCAGTTGATCTGCTGGAACAGTCTCAGCATAGCCTTGCTGGATTACATCACTCAGAAAGGCTGCGTATTCCTCTTCATACCTTTTGTTCTTTACAAACTTCCTTTTCAGGCTCATGAGGCGGTGTTCAGCGATGCAGCGGTTATTTGGCAAGATGGGATTTTCATGTCTGAAAGGCAAGTCAAGGGAGTAATGGCCATCCTTCAGTACTACTGAGCTGTCTGCAATATTCAAAAACTTCATGTCTTCTCTTGAGATTTCAGCCTGTTCCTCTGATGACTTCTCACTGAAATCTTGGTTATATTGATTAACCAGCATTTCCTCCATTTTTGCGATGGAGATTTGGTTGGTGGTCACAGTAGAACAGCCAGTCTGTTTCCTGCCATCACCACCTTGAAGTGGACTATTAAGAACCCATCCCACCTTGTTTCTTACCGCATACGGTCCGCCCCTGGCTGTTAACCAGCTCCCGTGGTTTCATCACCTTTGATGCGTTCGTTCCAATCAGCAAGTCGATGTCAGAATCAATTTCATGGAGCTCAATACCTTGTAAGTAAGGCCACTGGTCAACATCTTCTTGCTTGGGAATGTTTAGCTTAGTCACAGGCAGGCATTTTTGGGTGAAAACATCAGGCAACTCAATGAAGCCATCCTTATCCAATCCAGACACTTACAAACCTGATATCACATGACTGTCCACTGTCTTTTCCTGACCCATTGTTCGTAAAAGAATGCGGGTTCTCCGTCTGTTCACATTCAACTGCTGCGCCAGACTATTTGTGCAGAATGTACCAGAACTGCCAGGGTCCAGGAAGGTGTAGGTTTGCAGAACCTTGTCACCCTTTTGACTCTTCACTTGGACTGGGACAATAGGAAAAATGCAGTTATCCTCAAAACCGGCCCCAATGTGGGCACAGGTCTGGGGTGCAGCAGTTGCAGTGCTCATTGTTGTTTGAACTGGCTGATCTGATCGTTCTGTGGATATTCCTTTATCCTGATGCTCAATATGGAGAATTCCTGGGTGCTTTTGACCACACAAATTACATTCAATTCGACTCTTACAGTCTCTGCTTATGTGTCCTTCTTGTAGACGGCCAAAACAGATTCCCTTCTCCTTAAAGGAGTTGAGTCACGTGAACTGTGCATGCTCAGAACTTTGAAAACTGTTCATTCTAACAAGAAATCAAAATCAAGGCGATCGTGACTTATCTTCCAAAAATCCGTTTCCATCGGCGCTCTGCATTCTTCAATTTCTTGTATATATATATATATATATATATATATATATATATATATATATATATATATATATATATATATTAGTTCCTTGAACATAAGGCTTTTGTTTTGGGTATTTTTTGTCCGGTATAAGTCGAGTAACTTGAAGTTTTAGCGTCCTCTCGAAGGATGTCCTTTTCGCCTCCTGCATTGGCATAGACCACCACAGAAGCGATCTACAGTCTTGCAAGGGCAACCAGTCCTCTTTCGTCCAGATCTTGTAGAGCATGTGCTCTTACGTCGGCAAAAATCCTCGTCCGGCTGATACAGTTCGTCTGTGTTTTTTTCTTGCTGTACAGAAAGCAGACGGCAGTGCTACATGAAGGCGCTCAAATTTCTTTCCTCGGCCAACAAATATGTTTGAAAACAAGATCATTCGCTTAGAAATCAGATACTTACCGAAAGTGGCGCGCTTGCACCAGCAATTGAAGTCATTCCTAGTCTTATGCAGTCTTTATTTTGTCCCGAGAGATTCACGTCCTGTGAGCTCTGTATCCTACGAGTCTCCGCAGGTGTGAAAGCCTGTCTGTTTATCAGATTTGCATATGTCACCTCCTGAGCATGCGCATTAACCGTGAGACAGCTCCTTTAATGAAGTTAATCTTTTCACGGTGAACTTTTCCTTTAAATTGTGAACACTTGTCCAATGTGTGACCACCTTTTTTGTAGAACAAAAAGCCTTGGTGAGTAGAAGGGGAGGAGGAACTTTCATTTTTCACCATACATTCTGTATTAGCCTTTCCCTTTATAGCAGTAACATTGGTGGCGAAACCGCTTCCTTTGTGCCGTTTTGTTTCCTTTGTTTGCCTTAGAGTGAAGCCTCTGCCTGAAATTACAGTTTGTGTGTCATGAATGTTGTCAAACAAAGGATCAGAGGCAATCTTAACTTCTTTTTCAATAAATCTGACGAGATCTGCAAACATGGCCCTCTGACCTCGCCGCTCTTGCAGGTTGCGGGCAGTGCTTCTCCACTTGTCTTGCAGCTTATAGGGCAACTTCAATGTTTCTCATGTTTGAGGCCATATCCAACTCCTTCATGTCTGTGATTTATTCTGTAGCATTACAGCATCCACGAAGAAAGAGAGCAAAGGCCTGCAATGCTTGAATATCCTCACCTTTAATCGGTGTCCAGCTGAAAACCTTGTCCATGTAAGCAGAAGAGATTTTTTGTTCATTACCAAAGTGTTCCTTGAGAAGATTTTTAGCTCTGTGATATCCTTGGTGTGGAGGAAGATGTTGGCAGCTATGCACAATATCTTGTGGCCGACCCCTGGTGTATTGCTCTAGAAAGTGCTGGCAATCACCATAGTTATTTGTCTTTTCCTCTACTCCATTTTCAAATGCTCTGATGAAAGCTTGGTACTGAAGAGGATCTCCATTAAATATTGGGATGTCTCTTGGTGGGAGAGAAGATGAGAGATTTTGTTGGACCAATAAAGCAGTGATATCATTTTGTTTTTGCATGATATTAATGATGTCTGTTGATGGTGATGATAATAATTGACTGTTATCACTCAACACTGGAGTTTGTGAATGAACATGCCCCACTGAAGGCTGTGTATGGGTATGCATGCTGGACCTCTGGTGAGTTTCTTGTACTTGATTTGTCGTATTTGCAGCTGACCTTGTTGAATTTGTAACTTGATTTGTTAAATTTGACACGAGTCTGAGCATTTATTTTGGAAACCTGTTCCTGTGTTTTTTCCTTAGGACAAACAACCAACGGTGCAAGTAAGGAGTCTGTTTGCCCCTCTTTAGGAACATAGGCAGTTGCAGTAGGATTGAGATTGCTGGTGAGCTGAGCTGAAGCCATTTCAAAATAAGACTGCATTCCTTCAGACACTCTAGAGCCAGTCCTTGATGCATTAGCTTCCAGTACCTGGATTTTAGCATTAGCAGCTGCCATCTCGGTTTCCAGTTCAAGTGTTTCCTTTTCTTTTCTCAGCTGTTCCTGTGTGCCTCTATTAAATGTCTCCTTTTCAATGCTGCAGCATGTTCCACAAGAGCTGCCCTTTCAGCTTCAGCCTTGATGCGTGCAGAGCATGGACGTAGTTTTGATTTAAAAGGTGGGGGGGACACAGTTCTGGCGCAAATTCCCAAAGGAGCTTTAGTTTTTCAGGTACCCCTGTCTGAAGTACAACAAAACGACCATGTATTTTTTTTAAATCGTTCAACAAAAAATATTCGATGCATAATGTATTCAATTATGTTGTAACATAAGGTGATAAAACTGATCAGAATATTGATGTGCCCAATGAGGTGTGAAAGAGTATAAAAAAACCACCCTGGAAATGAGATGGATGAGGGGGTTAGTGGGGCGACTACTTCATCTCATGAAATTTTTTACCCATTGCTGAGATGTAGTAAAAATTTGCACGAACAGTACTGTGATATCTGCCGTCAAAGCTAGGCTATATGAATATCAAAATGTGCATTCATCCATAGCTGCGGGAACTTATTCTGTAAAGGGGGCGCTGAGGAAACAGAGGTGTGTGTATGTGGGTGTTAATGGCCGGAATTATGTTAGCAGTGCACATATAAACGCTATCAATCCATAAAACACAGTCTCCCGGTGGGCGCGACTTTATTATGAAGTGCACGTACGCTGTTCGTGGTGCTCAACGCCACGGCGACAGTAAACGATATATTGCAACTGTGGCGGGCGGTGGACAGAGAACAAGGAGGGCGATAAACATGTTTACATAAACATGTAAACTGCTTATTAGTCTTGATCTGTTTTCAGTCAATTTCTCTGGTAAAAGACGCGTTAACCCTCTCCTCTCAGGTGTAGCTAATAGACTTCCTGAAGACCAGAAATCAAATGCATCAGTTGAACGCAAAAATAGCCCATTTCGTAGGGTCTATATCATTCATTACGCGTTCATCAGCACTAGACATTAAACGCTGCTTGACTGGATGGATGCTTGAGTTTTTTGCACACCCGAATGTTTCTCTAAAGTTCTGATTTAATTTGGTGAAGGTTTAATACGGAATTCTAGGCCTATACCTTTTAAACAGGAAGTTTGTAAGTCATCTCATAATCAGCAGCCCAGCTATAATGTACAGCAAGTCGATTTTCGCTTCGCTCTCATCAGTTTTGTATTTTCCTGGTGCAGATGGAGTTCAGCCGCATCGTCGAATCTCTCTCCCCTGAACTGATGCTGCTCACTAGCAGTGTGCCCTTCACAACTCTTTTTTATTTTGTCCAGCGTTTTCTACCCGCTCAAAACTTACAGCTAATAAAGGCTCAACTACAAATGCTGTCTGCTTGTGCACTGCTGTCATGCAAGTTGGGCGCAAGCATAGAATAAGATACTGCATATTTTGTATCTTATTTTAAAAATAGTTCAAAGGTTACATCAAGTATTCACATCAGCTATTGTTTTAATAATTAAGAATGTGCATGCAGTGGTAAATAAATGATTAGCTATGCACTTTATTGGGCTGAATTTATACCTTGCTGAAATTGCGCACATGGACATAGTCAATGCTACTTACTTAGCCATCATATAATACATGAAGCAGCAAAACACTGTACCGTGAATCGGTGTAAGATATTCAAAGCAATGGAGATACAGCTCAGTTTTTATTTACTTGGGTTATCTTTGTCCAATATCAAAATTTGTTGGATGATCTGAAACATTAAGTGTGAGAATTAAGAATTAATTTAAAAAAACAGAGAAATCAGGAAGGGGAAATTCACGGCACTGTATGTGAATTTGCTTTATCTTAGGCCACGTGTTTCTTCAGTAATGTCTTAGATTAGTCATTTGATTATAAATAATATACACTTAATATTATTCGACTCAAAGTGAACATCTACTGGTTAATTTGGTAAATAAAGAGGAAAAACAGGATATCCCTAATGTAGCGTTTCTCAGAAAGCTTGACTTAAAAACCCGACCAATAAAATCATAAACAATTAATAGTAAAATTCAAACAAAAATCCCTCTGATTCAACCAAATTCTTCAATGTTATTTCCACTTTGTGTCCATTAGACAGACACGATCAGAGTCCATGAGAATTTTCATTTTCATGATTGCTACAGCGAACAGTAAAATGATACTGGAATTTTGCTAAAATGAGATGAACCAAGTTTATTACATAAAACATTATCTATGAAGTTGCATGTTTTTTGGTAAGGTCAAATATAAGCATCAGTCTGTTGGGGCGTCATGCTTCAACCTCTCAACCAGAATTCGGCAATGAAAACTTTCGTATGATTGATAAAAGTTTGATGAAACGAGTGTAAATGTGCACGCGCTAGTAATAAATTAGATTTTCTATAATAATTACGCGCAAACTTAGTTTCCGATCTGTCTTTAATTAACTTGCGTTTCTTTTGTTGCTCTGTATACTGTATATATAAATTAGCTAGTCTATTACTTTCCAGGACAAAATGCCAAGTAACAAAACAAATTGTCCGATGGAAAAATAGTAAAGCTTCAGAGATATAACAGAATAAACACACATGAACACTCGAATAATAATAATAATAATAATAATAAGCAGGAATAGTCAATATAGTCAGATTAGAGATTAAGTGAAAATGAACACACCCAAATTAATCTTTAATTTTTTATGAACATTATAAAGAAAAACTTGATGTATTCAATTGTTCGCGTGATCTAACAGATCCAAAAGTTATCTCGTCTCGCGCTCATGGTGAAAATGGGTACTCTGGGGTGACTGCAGAATTCGTGGGTTGAGGAATGTGGAAGGACAGCTACACGGAGGGAAAATGAGAACTTAGCGATGATTTCGATTGTACATTTACATGATTTTGATGTTCAATTTAGGTGATTATAGGGGATAGTTAATTTATAGGTGTCACTGAATTAGTTTCAGTGTGATAAGTTTCTGATGAGTGACATTGATTATGAGGTTTCCTTTCTGAGTACTTCGACGATATAAATATTGCATGGCGTTGGAGATAGGAAAATTAAAGTGCACCTATTATGTGACTTTTCTCTGATCATTCTTTTATTCTTGAACTCTATGAAAAAAAAGGTTTAAATGCGTCATTGTTTAAAAAAAAAAATTCTGCAGTGCCTGTCTGTAAAACGATACATTGAAAGTCCTGCCCCCGTCCTCCCCAAAACCCAAGTGTACTGTGATTGGTCAACTTGATCACTCACTTGTGATTGGTCCACCGTTCGCGCCTCTTGTCATGCCCCTGACCATAAATGGATTTCTGCTATAGTAACAAATACTCTTGGGGGCCTTGGGGGCTGTGACAGAGGCAAAACACACTTGATTAAAAGGCGTGCCGAACTATCTGCTTGGCACGAAAATTCCGATGGTGACATTACCAATTGATGCAAAAAATTGCCAGAAATTATTGGGGCGTTTCAGTCAGCTCTGGAGCAGTGATGGGCAGAGAGCGCTTCTTCTGGAGATGACTCCAAGTAGTTTTCCGATGCTGACATTTTTAAATGCGCATAAAAAAGATATGATTCAGGCTACGACATTATAAAAATGAAAAACCACGATAGGTGCACTTATAGCTTAGAAGATAGCTTAGAAAGTTTTTTATTTCTTTACTGTTTAGATTAGTGCCTGTGCCATCGTGACACTCAGTAAAGGTAAGTAAAATCATCAAAAGTTAATCTTTCAGTCTAAAACTAAAGGTTATAGAAGTTAAGATGTAACATTGAACTGTTAGCAATGTTATCATTTGTTTGACAAGCAAGAGTCAGCATAGTACTCGTAGCGCGCTACTGTGACAACGGTCAGAACGGTATTGAAGTTACTGTTATGCGGTGCATTTTTACAATTTGCAACAAAACACTTAAGCCAAAACTAAGTCCAGCTCTATCCACCGCTAGTCACCCAAAGCTACATAGTGCAAGAACAGGCATTCTGCGCA
This sequence comes from Gymnothorax reevesii, assembly GCA_029721435.1. Taxonomy (NCBI): domain Eukaryota; kingdom Metazoa; phylum Chordata; class Actinopteri; order Anguilliformes; family Muraenidae; genus Gymnothorax; species Gymnothorax reevesii. The sequence goes on along the minus strand of CM056573.1, from coordinate 72,678,340 downwards.
TGGGGTGAGAAGAGAGATGTACCATTCTTCCCATTACAGGTTGCTTTAAATACAAAGATGTCCTAGGCAGAAATTTACACATACACCATTTCAAAAGAAAGTTTGTTTTTCTTTAAGGTAATATACAATGGTATGTTCGTACAGTACAGGCAATCAAATTCATTAAGAGTCTGCGCAAAAACAAAGGTGGTGTCATAAAGAAAGATGCATAATGTGAGGAGTGAAAATTTAATGTTAACATTCTTTTTGTTTTTTAAAGTTGTTATCATTTCATTGTTATTCATGTAATTTGTTACAACTTACAAGATGCTAACATCAATCTAACTGCCAAAATTTCAGAACGAAATAAAACAAGGAACTTATTCAACAAAATATGCAAAACAAAGAACATATTCCGCAAATATTTAAAAGGGACACATATGTATATACACACTTTTTTGGTTCTTGAGCACATATACCCTGGTATCTAGAGTGCTTATCAACCAACTAACTGAAATAAAACAATCCAGCCAGTTTTTTTGTGATAACATGGCATTCAGCATTCCATTTAAATTTGGCTCCTCAACCTACATCTCATGCAAGCTAGTGAGAATTGTTCCGCCCCTCATCTAAATATTTCCATCCCAGTTTCAATTCGGCAAAAACCTACATGTTGCCTGCCATCCACTCTTTGTCAAACTGCTTTATTACTAAGCTGGAACAGTACAATGCAGGTTTACGTTGACGTTCTTATTTTACAAACAGAAAAGGTTTTATCCTACCTTGACATGTTTCGACGGGATACTCACGTCTTCTTCTGAAGAGTCACCGATGTTGCGAGTGACGTGTCTTATCAGCTGATGTTAGCTTATCAGCTCGTGCTGTCCGGCCGCTCCTCCAAGATGGTACTCCAGGTGTGGGAAGGCGCGTATGCCCCCTCGTCCCAGCGTCCCGGTTCATGGTCCTGTGGGCCCGCTTCCTTATTCCTGATAAGGTACACCTGTGCACTAATCATGGTGTCTGATGAGCATCTTGATGTGGCAGACCTGTGAGGTGGGATGGATTGTCTCAGCAAAGCAAAAGTGCTCACTATCACACATTTTGACAGATTTGAACAATGTTTGAGAGAAATGAAATATTGTGTATCTGGAATGAATTTTAGATCTTTGAGTCCATCTCATGACAAATGGGAGCAAAAACAAAAGTCTTGCGTTTATATTTTTGTTGAGTGCAGATACGTTGCCACGACGAATCTATGGTCGTCCGGTTACGTTGTCACAATGTCTTCGCGACGTAAGTGTGTTAGCTGGGATAAAACTTTAATTTCATGTGGCGATCAGCAAGCCGGTCAACATCTAAAGTATAAGAAACGTGCCGAGTTAAAACCCGCGGCTAGAGATCCTTATAATCAATAACATAGATGTGTACAAATAGTGCAGTGGAGTCCTCTCTCTTATTTCCGTATATGCTGATGCAACTACGCGTATTGCTGCCCTCCGCAGGTGGAAATCGTATACGTCAACCGTGCATTAGATGGCCGATTTTACTAGTGACGGGAAGATGAAGCTTCAAGAACCATTTTACTTATTTTCTCTGCCAACAAGATGGCGCACATAGTTTAAAAAAAAAAAGGTTTATAGAATGAACTTACAAGCCTTTGTTGAACGAAGTGCACCATCTTGTGGGCACAGAAAATAAAGACAAGAGCAACGCAGAGCTGGCATATGCCCCCGCCTGTATGTTGATCAAGGGCATATTGAGATGGCTGCTGTGGCGGCCATATTAGATATCGCACGACGCTGAATTTCGAAAGGAACCTTCCTCTAGCCACTCCCAATTCGCCATTAAGAAATGGCATCAATCCGAGGAGGGATTCTATAGTTATCCCTCGGAAACGAAAAGTTAGCGGACGACGGACGGACGGATGGACGGACGACAGACGGACATGGTGTCGACATAATGCCCCCTTTCCTCTTTGGAGGGCGGGGGCATGAAAATGGTGTATGAAGCTTCGTCTTCCCATCATGAGATTTTACCATTTTATCTCGGGCTACCTAAGTCGGCCGTTTCATCTGTCTGTCTGTCTGCACATCTTTCTATGTATACTCAGCAACAAAAGTTTCTGTGACACCAATATTGTTAATTATTTTTCATAACGCAATTATGAAATTGTCATACATGGTGATATCAGACTGAAACAGTACACGTAAACACAACATTGAAATGGAAATCATGAAAATGCGAGAAAATGACTTTGCACGTGAAAATGTGCGTAAATCATGCTTGTGGATGGCAATAAAAGAGGAGAATTTTTGGAATGTTCACATTGTGCCTGATAAACGACGGAAGCATCACTTATCGAAAACACAGCCATTTCGGATCAGGAACTCTACCCTCTAAATGCCAAGACTGTCTGAAAATGATCGGTGGAGGGCCATTGGGATGATTGAATCCGGAACCTGGCAGAGGGAAGTTGCTCATCGCCTGAATGTCCACCGAAACACCATTTGGAACTTATGGCAGCGTCATCAGCAGACAAGACATGTCAGAGACCGTCCTCGCAGCGGCCGTCCACGAGTAACCACTCCCAGACAGGACAACTGGATTCGAACAACCCATCTCCGAAATCGATTCCAACCTGCAACCATAACTGCAAGAACGATACCTGGTTTGAGGCGACTGTCTGCACAGACAATCCGTCGCCGTCTCCGTCATTTTGGCATTGTCCCACGTCGGCCAGCAAGACGTCCAATACTCACAGTACAACACCGACGACTGCGTCTACAGTGGGCACAACAACATCGACGGTGGATCCAACGTCAGTGGGATCTTGTACTCTTCACTGATGAATCAAGATTCATGCTTAACCGTTGTGATGGTCGTTTACGTGTATACCGTCGACGTGGAGAACGTTATGCCAACAACTGTGTTCAGGAATTTGATCGTTTTGGAGGTGGTAGTGTCATGATTTGGGGAGGGATCACGGCTAGAAACAGAACAGATTTGCTTGTTATTGATGGAAATCTGACAGGTCAAAGATATCGCGATGAAGTGCTACGGCCATTGGTGGTACCGTTTTTGATGCAACATGGTCCCGGAATAACGCTGCAACATGATAACGCCAGACCACACGTTGCAAGGATTGTACAGCAGTATCTGATGCAACAACATGTCAATGTCCTGCCATGGCCAGCCAGATCCCCAGACATGTCCCCTATCGAGCATCTTTGGGACGAGATGGATCGACGTTTGCGGCGGTTGGATAACCCACCAGCTACACTCCAGGAATTGCGACAACGTCTACGTCAGATTTGGAATGACATCCCACAGCAATTTCTGGCACATCTGATTCGGTCCATGCGCCGGAGATGCGTTGCTTGCATCATGGCACGAGGAAGTCACACCCGGTATTGAAGTGTGAAGGTCACAATTGGTTAGACGTCAGACAAGTGCTTCATGATGCATGAAAATGACATTTTTCGTTTTGAGTGACGTGGGCACTGAAAAGTCAGTGTTTCTCCTGTTAAATAAACATATTGATTGCATTGAGATCTTTGCGTGTCATTTATAACATACACATAAATGGTGTCACAGAAACTTCTGTTGCTGAGTATATCTTCCACGTCGACCATTGGAAATTACCCAGAAGCCTTTGGATATCGCATGATTACTAGGCTATGCACAAGGTATACCTACTTGGTATATGGTTTCAAATGATAAGATTCTTTGTTGTTCAAAAGAGAAGTTTATGAACTTAATAGCAAAAAACAAAAATTCCATGATTTCCAGGTAATTTGATTCCTGTCGATCTTTACCTTTCAGATCAGGGCTGGCTCCAGAACTGAAAATTTGGGGGCGAAGATCTGTCCCTTTATGACAACAATTATTCCTAGTTTGTTCTCTATCGTTTTCCTTTATTAACACGTTTCCCAATTACAGTAATAGTCAAGAAGGCACGGCTTCTCTCCCCCATGCGATCTAAGAGCGAGCTTAAGGCCCAGTCACACAGCCGATCACGCACGAATCACTCACAAATCACGCACAGATTGGGTTTATGCGTGCTTGTGCGTTGAGAAATTGACCAATTTTTCGGGGTGTCGGGGGTAGAAATCTCGGACGAATCACGCATGAATCGCGCATGAACCACGCATGTATCACTTACAATCACTGACATATCGCGCACGTCGACGCATAATAGCAAACACGGTGCAGTATTCCACGAACATTCGACGCACGCCCGACGCATGAATCACCGGCGGAGCACGCACGAAAAACGCACCTTCGGCGTCACTATCGCTTCGGTTCAGCGCATATAAAAGGCGGTGAACGACGGGAGTTCCTCAGTACCTTTCGCCAATCAAGAACACTTCAAGAGATGCCACCCAGGAAAGCTCGCTTGCCCTCAAAGACAAGGGTGCAGAAGAAGAAAGCTGCTGAAGAAGAAGTCCATGTAGATCCACCAGAAGCTGCTGCTGCTGAAAAACCTGCTGCTGGTGCTGCTGCTAGGAGGTCCCGTAGGTCTGGAATGGCAAAAGTGCCCGAAATGGCTGCTTTTATATGCCAAAATACATACGTGAGTTGTCAGTGGTTCGTCAGTGGAACATCAGTGAATCATCAGTTTTCTGTCAGTCAGTCGTGCATCGGAAATGCGTCACTTGTCAGTGGATGTGCGTCGTTATGCGTTTTCCGTCAGTGATATGTCAGTTATTCGTCAGTTTTATAATTGATTGTCAGTGGATGTCAGTGGAATGAACGTGATACGTGCGCGTTTCATGCGTGATATGAACGTGGGGCATCAGTGGACAGACGTGGACGTGCGTGTATTCAAACCAGTTCTGACGCATAAGCACTGACGGCCGACGAGTGTCCCGCGCATAGTTACGCATACTCGACGCATAAACTACGCATGCCGAGTCATGAATTACGCACACCAACGCACAGTTGTGCGTCGGAAAATTTTTGAACCGTTCAAAATCTCAAAATCACGCACAAACCGCCTTCGACGCACATCCACTTACAATCACTGACAGTCCACGTTCGTTCCACCTACGAATTACGCATACGACGTACGCTCCGCGCAGAAAAACGAAAATCTGTGCGTAATTCATACGTAATTCATGCGTTTTCGCTGTGTGACTTGGCCTTTAGATCTTACATGTTAAAATAATTAGAAATGATAATAATTCAAGAACCAAAATAGATGTTCAAGGATATTATGGATTTACCCAACCTGCCGTTGCCTCACAACATGCTTCGTATTTGTGGGAAACTCGAACTGTTTTATCGGATTGCATGTAACGTGTGCTCATTCCTAGTCATTTTACGACCAACTGCCCATGGTTTCATAAGTTTGGAATTTAAGTGATTCTTAGCTATACTTTGCAATATATAAGATTTAGATATATAAGATAAGATTTTCCTCTTTCTATGCTGCTGTTATGCCCTCGACGATGAAATCTCGGGGGTATATAGTTATATACCAAGAATTCCGTCCGTCTCTCCGTTATTCTCTCATTTTGCCTGAAGACATTATTTTTCCGATCGATATCATGAATATTATCAAATGGATTCTTTTCAAATTTGGCACACGTATTCTCTACCACAGAGAGAGATGCTGTGCAAAGTGTCGGCCATCTGGGATGATTTTTCACAAAAATATCACCGTTTTCCTGTTTTTGGGCTTAGAAATTTTCAAGTGGGTTCAATGTCAATATGTCTGATTATATGTCTCAAATATTATTTAATGGATCTTTTTCAAATTTACCACACATAGTTTGTAGCATATGGAGAGGTGCAGTGCCAAGTGTCATAGATGTGTTGCTATTTTTGTCAAAGTGTATTTTCGGAATGTGATAATTTCTATAATCACCAGTGGAAAAAAGCATGATTGGGGACGTCTGGGGTATTAGTAAGCACTGCTTACTTTTTCAATTGTTTCTAATATAACACAGTGTGGAATTTTCACTCTCATTGGATTATACGGACCTCTGGCAAAATGTGGCTTTCGAGGTTAAATTTAACTGGTCGAAACATAAATGCTCCCAATGAAGGCTAATTAACAGCTACTTAAAAATCTTACGACATCGATCATTGTCTGAACAAAACACAGCATATATGAGGGAACCTCCAACCCATGTAATCAGTTATATCAAGAATATCTGAATGCAAGACAAAATCATTACTGTGACGGTGCATTCAGGAACCACACGCAAGAGAGGGAAATCCAAGAAACGTATGCCTTTAATGAAGTCCGAGTCAAAACCAAAAATACAAGAATTGCCAAGCCACAATAGGAAATCCAAAAACAGTGTCGACTAGACAGGCAGGGGTCAGAACCAGTAAGACAGATGAGCAGAGGTACAAAAACGATTGGCAAAAAGTCATAGTCGATAAACAAAGCCAAGAGTCATACACAGGGCATCCAAAAACTGAAATCTTGGTCATACAAAAATGGGTCGAAATCCAGAAAGACAAAAACAATACAAAAAGGGCAATGGCAAGAGTCAAAGTCGGCCAATCCAGAAGAAGAGAAACGATACTCAATGGCAGACGAGGTGCTCTGCACAAAGAAATATTAATCAACGTTCTGACAAGAGCTGCGAGTGAAAGGACTCCTTCTATACACACAGGAAAGGTAAGAATAGTCTAGGTAAATAGAATAGGTAAAGAATAAATAAAAGACAAAATCATGAACACAGAATATGAACAAAAACATGAGCAAAAACCATAACCATGACAATCAAACTTCACTTTTTTCATTTTTCACGGTAGGCCTGTTATATCTTCATGCACTATGAATGAATTTCTCCGAATCAAAATCAAAACTTTTTTTGGTTGGAACATTATAAACAGTTATTCTGATTTAGTTCAAACTGGTTCTGAACTTTATTTAATAGGTTGGAATATTTGTACATAATTTTTTGCTTTTTTTTTGCCAGCAGACTGATTTCACCTCGCTGACTCGTGCTCAAGCGATAACGACCGTAAATATTATAGCAGCGAAAAAATCAGGCTTTATCCATTAAAAGATTGTAATTGAGTACGGTTACAAATGAGACTAACGTGTCCACTTCATGTATCAGCGACTGCTGACAGTTCGCTAGCTACGTGCTATGCCAGCAGACTGATTTCAGCTCGCTGACTGCGGAAACCGTCATAAGTTCATTGTAATTGTGGGTAGCAAGTAAGCTACAGTCCGCATAATCGCGCATAATGTTGGGTTATGCATAATCTCCGTTTCAGATTAATGCTGCAATTTGATATTGCTGGCAAATGACCATGGTATAAGCGGGATAATCAACTCGAAGGTGAGCATTCCACGGTTTTAATGCTCTTCGCGGAGGCAACCACCCGACGCGAACTCCGCGTCGTGCTTTAAAACTGTGGAATGCACACCTTCTCGTTAATTATCCCTTACTTGTAATTTTCGGCAAGCTCTGGCTTCCTGACTGTGTACCAAGTAGTGCAGTGCAGTCACGTTGGTTGTATTTACGGAAGTAGGGGGGGTCGTGGGAGAGAAAAGAAATCAGAAGTGAAGGTATCAATGCGCTGCCGAAGTGCGCAGAAGGTGTTACTACGTCTGTCATTATAGTACGCACTTCCCACAGCATAGAAAAAGCCACTTTTGGATTTGCGTCCCCGAACCCGAACTCATGTCACTGGTCATATAAACCTATGTAAACAGGAAAAACGTGGAAGACTTTGGTCGCATCTAACTACAGCCCCGAAAAATACCGTTGACCACAATGAGTCTAGCTACAAATGCTAACAGGAGTGGCAGCCCGTCTGGCTGACTGGGTGATCGCTCAAAGCTCGGAGAGGTTCGTATCATCTCGTCTCATTTCCTAGAAAAACATATTTCATTATGAAAATACGGTGGACTGTTCCTTTAAAAGATTGCACAGAGTCAGCAGATCTAATAAGCAGAGGTAGAGCTTTCCAAAGGATCGGAACTATGACCATAAAAGCTTGGTCATCATGTGTTTTGAGGTGAGTACAGGGGACAGTGAAAGGTTAACGACTGTTGGATCAGAGCGAACAGGATGATGAGTGTGAATGAATCAGATCTGCCAGATATGAGGGGGCCTGACCATGGAGCGCTCTGTATGCGAGGGTAAGAATTTTGAACCTAAACCTAAAGGAAACAGGAAGTCAGTGGAGGGACATGAGTAGTAGAGTGATGTGAGACCGTTTATTTGACTTACTGAGCAGTCTAGCAGCAGCATTTTGAATTGCCTGCAGACGGCCCAGGGTGGATTTTATTTAAGAATTAGTCACAAAGTCTCAGTGGCGCAAATAGAACTGGGATCTGGGGGGACACAGACATGTCCTTTATGACAACAATTAGTCCTGGTTAGTTCTTAATCATTTATTGACACGTTTTCCAATTATCGTAACTAGCAACTGAAGACGAGCAGATTGTTGTGGTTGACCAGGTCAAGAAGGCACGGAAACAGTATGTGTTCGAGTAACAACAGGTGTAGCCCTGTACTTTGAGCTTCAGAATAGAAAGATTCGGCAGCAGTCTGACTCACTCAATGTTAGAAGAGGTCAGGGGGACACCAGATTCAGGATCCAAAATGTTTATAGAAACACAAACACTAAGGAGAAAATAGGCACACGGGCCAGAAACAAAACACCGTGCACAAGCACTGAACAAATGGAAGAAACTAAGGTACACTGCCCGAGGCAGGGGGGAACAGAAATATGCACTCCAAGAGTGTGTAACCCCTTTTTGGACGGGTGTTAATCACCCAGCACAGTACAGGCTATTTATAGTTACCCTAAATCACAATAAATAATGGCGCAACAGGATCCGAAGTTCTCAGCGGTGGAATGGTGAGCTGGCTGAGATTCCTTATACCACAAGCGTAATTGAATAACTGTGTAGTAGTCGTAAATAGGAATATGAATACTTATAAATGATTACAAATTTAGTAGCGCGGTGCCTCCACTGTGGAAAAACTACACTTACCCTCAAGCCAGTGCAGGATGTATCTCCCCAGAATTCAAATACATTATGTTCAATCTATTATAATGAATGCTCTAGCTATGTAACTGTAGTGTATTCAATTACAATACACTCATTAAGCTACCTAAATAGCACTCTTCATGGCAATACCGTTAGCCAGGTAAAAAAAATGAGCTGCCAACACCCCAGATAGAATTAAATAATAATGATTATATTTATTAATAAGCAATAATAATAATAATAGAAAATATTATTGATATGTAAATATATGATAGTAACAAAAACAAATAAAAGAGTGTTGATATCAAATAATAATAAATAAAATAAAATAAAATAAACTACCTGACAGAGACGGAGGTGAAAACAATTTCCACCTCCAGATGGCCAAAGTCTCTGTTAAGGTCAGTTTAGGGAAAGAGATATCAACCCTACAATTAGCCCAGTGGCTAAGTTTACAATTCAATTATATCAACCATGAAAGTGAAAAACATTTAAAATACAACAGCACATTAAGTGACTTCCTGCGTGAATAACAAGTAAAGTGATTTCTAATTAACAAAGATTATATATATCAACCATGAAAGTGAAAACATTTAATATACAACACATTAAGTGATTTCCCGTGTGAATAGCAAGTAAAGCGATTTATAATTAACAAAGATAAAAAAAAAAAACAGCGCGCAGTTGGGGCCCGTACGTTGGTGCACAAAGGGTTACGTCAGCTTTTGAGCAAACGTTAGCTCCGCCAAGGATCCACAGCTCTCTGAGCCGTAGGCAAAGTAGCAACCGCGACAGTGCCCTTGATTCGACTCGCTCGTAGCAAAATGTGTGGTGTGTAACTTACGACCAGTCTTCCCACTCAGTCCTGGAGCTTACGGCTGTGTCTTTCTACCAGCCTCCAGACTAACAGCACGGAGGGGGGGAATTAACAGATCGCAATCTGCTCTGGCTCGCCTAGCGGTACACGCAGCTTGGCGGTGCAACTACGACCCCTGTTGGTCCAGCACCGAGTCTTCCTCCAACACGGAGCACTCACGTCGCCAGTCCCAGGTCTTCAACAGCCCATAAAGTTCACCTTAGCCTGAAGAAATCCGTAACCCTATCGCTAATATTTAGCGAGGTTAATAGAAAACGTCAAGGGCAAAAAAAACAAATTTAACCGTCGAATCACACCAGACTGTCGCTGTCTCCGCTCCAAAAAAAACGGCCAACGTACCAAGCTATGTCCCAACGGTCTCCGGTAATCAGCACGAGCATAAAACATGTACTAATTTTTATTGGTGGATTATAAAATTAAAATAAAAACAGAAGAAATACATCTGATTAGCTAATACAGAGTGTCACATCAGAACAGTGAAAATATTCCCAAACACAAAGCATTATGGTAAATGGAGTTATGTAAAATACACAGTACACAGTATTGTTTTAGAGGACCTTACACTCTCCCCCCACCAAACAAACAGCATGCCCCCATGCTGGGTCAAATACATTGAAAAGGAAAGTACAGGTAACAAAACAAAGAAAACAAAGTAGCAAAACAACAAACATAAACTAGTACGTTAAACTAGCAATGGGTGTCATGACAGTCTTACATGGCATAAGAACTGGCCTGTGTGTGCATGTGCTACAAAGAGACTGTGGAGAACACCACCAGGCATGAGAATTATACCTTTCAAAGGATGGTTGCACTGAGGCTAGAGTGGACGCTACTCCAGTGTGCCCACTCTGCACTCCCAGCTTGCCATAATTCAAGCGATTAGTCGGCTGTCTTTCCCTATGTGACCTACGCACTGCAAGGGGTACTGCGACTGAGGCAGTTGCAGGGTCAGCTACAGAGTGAACATCAGGAGGACTACCATCCTGATCAGCATCTACTAAATCTTCTACCACCTCAGGGGACTTATGTGAAGAGGCAGGGAGTGCAGTGTTGATTGAAGCTAGCAAATTATCACTAGGCGTGTGTACTAAACTAGGGCTTCTAGATGTCGTGGAGACACACGGCGCAGGGGACTCCGGTGTAGGCTGGCTAACCTGTGTGCTGGCTCCCAAAGGAGTGTGTTGCACAGCATCCTCAATATAACAGCCATATTCCGAATCAGAATCAGAACCTACAGAGCTAAAATGTGTGGGCACTACAGGGGGCAACACTTCAGGCACACCAGCTCTGTGCTTCTCCTTAGTCCTCCTACGTCTCACAGCTCTTGGGCACAAAGCTGAGGGGGCGTCAACCACAGGGCCTAATCTCACCTCCTGTCCCAAAGGCAATATGTGGTTGCGGTGCAACACCTTGACTGGCCCTTTACCATCAAAAGGTTTCAGTCTGTACACTGGAAGATCAGACAGCTGACTGTCCACAATGTAAGGAAAAGAATTCCACCTGTCAGCCAACTTCTGCTGCCCTTTCAGACCCAGATTCCGAATCAAAACTCGATCCCCAGAATTCAGGCTATGATATCGGACTTTCTGGTCATAACGCTCCTTGTTGCTCTGGTTCATCCTATCCACTGAGGCTCGTGCCAGCTGGTAAGCAACTTGCAACTCCTCTTTCATCTGGGTCACATACCTCAAGTGTGACACAGATGACGCGTCCTTAGATGAAACACCAAAACACACATCTACTGGGAGCCGGGCCTCCCGACCAAACAATAAGAAATAGGGCGAGTATCCAGTTGCCTCATTAGGAGTACAATTATACGCATGCACCAAATGCGCAATGTGCTGACTCCATTTAGACTTCTGATGTGACTCCAGGGTGCCCAGCATGTCCAACAAAGTCCGGTTGAACCTTTCAGGTTGTGGGTCACCCTGTGGGTGATAAGGAGATGTTCTCGACTTTTTCACACCCAACATGGTCAACATCTCTGTTACCAGTCTGCTCTCAAAATCCCTACCTTGGTCAGAGTGAATACGAGTGGGCAAGCCGTAATGAATAAAATACTTCTCCCACAGGGTCCTCACCACTGTGACCGCTGTCTGGTCCTTAGTAGGAAAGGCCTGTGCATACCGAGTGAAATGGTCGGTAATGACTAACACATTACAGACATTGCGAGAATCAGGCTCAAGGCAAAGAAAATCAATGCATACCAGATCCATCGGCCCGGAACTCTGGAGATGCGAAAGAGGGGCAACTCTTTGTGGCAGCGTTTTCCGCTTGATGCAGCGTTCGCAAGTCTTACAGTGCTTCTCTACGTCAATTTTCATGCGAGGCCAGTAAAATCTGTCACGCACTAAGCTGTATGACTTATCGAATCCTAAGTGACCAATGTCATCATGCAGCAGCCTAAAAACAAGACCATGAAACTGCCGTGGCAGCACCAACTGTCTGACCTGCTGATCATTGTGCTTAACCGTCCTGTGCAACAACCCATTGTCAATAGAGAGCTTAGCCCACTCCTTTTTCAGGACCTTCATGTCAGGATGCCGTGTCAGGATGCTGCTAGCAGGCTCCTTAAGATTCACCGCATGCCAAACCTCCCCTATACAAGCATCATTCTTCTGGGCTTCTTGAAGCTCATCAGAACTAAACACAGGCAACTCATCAGGCGCTACTGCAGCAACATGCGAGTACGCCTCGGGAACAGCTGACTTGTGACTGCAAATCTGATCTGCCACACGCGGAAAAGAAGGGCAACCTGCCCTCTGTGTGGCCACCACCTGACAAATAGCTCGCACCCCAGGGGCTGGAATCTCTTGCCACTCATCATCAGGGGACAGACTGATGTGAGGGCGTCGTGACAGTGCATCTGCATCCAGGTTCCGTTTCCCTGGCCTATACTTCAGGCTGAAGTTGTAAGTTGACAAAGCTGACAGCCAACGGTGACCAGTGGCATCAAGTTTTGCAGACTTAGTTATCGAAGTCAGCGGGTTGTTGTCTGTCCTGACTTCAAAAGTGGCCCCATAAAGGTAATCATGCAGCCGATCCACAATAGCCCACTTCAAAGCTAAAAACTCCAACTTGTGAGCAGGGTAATTCTTCTCTGAAGGGGAAAGACTGCGACTGATGAATGCCACTGGACGCAACCCGTCAACATGCTCCTGGTACAGAACGCCACCCAAGCCGTCCAGGCTTGCATCCACATGCAAAACATACGGCGTTTGGGGATCTGCAAAAGCCAAAACTGGAGCCCGAGTCAGCCTTTGCTTAAGTTCTTGAAAAGCAGCCTCACACTGGTCACTCCACCTGGGACCAAAAGGCTCAGAGGGCCGGAAACGAGGTTTCCGGTCAGCAGCCTGTGAACTTGAGTTCGTCTTCCTGGATGGCCAGCCCTGCAACAACTCATTGAGGGGACGGCACAATGTGGAAAAACCCTTCACAAACCGACGGTAATACCCACAAAACCCCAGAAATGACCGCAGCTCCGTTACAGTCTGAGGTCGAGGCCAAGACACAACAGCCTCAATTTTTGAAGGGTCAGTGGCTATGCCGTCCTGTGAAACTATGTGCCCAACATAGTTCACTGACGTCCGACCAAACTGACATTTATCCAGAGAGATTTTAAGACCTTCCTCTCTCAGACGGTCAAGAACCTTCAGGAGCCTTTCCTCATGTTCTTCCAGGGTACGGCCAAAAACAATCAAATCATCTAAGTACACAAGAACCTCTAAAAAGTTCATATCCCCGACGGTCCGCTCCATGACTCTCTGGAACGTGGCAGGCGCACCACAGATTCCTTGAGGCATGCGGTCAAACTGATAGAAGCCTAAAGGACAGATGAAGGCAGTCTTCTCTTTATCAGCCTCGCTCATGGGAATCTGGTAGTAGCCACTTCTCAAATCCAACACTGAGAACCACTTACTACCAGAGAGACAATGGAGGGCATCCTCAATTCTAGGAACAGTGTACTGGTCAGGGACAGTCCGCTGGTTAAGCGTTCTATAATCCACACACATCCTGACCTTACCAGACTTCTTACGCACTACTACAATAGGTGAGGCATATGGACTCCTGGACTCTGAAATAATGCCATGTTTCTGTAGTTCCATCAAATGCTGACGCACATCCTCCAAATCAGCCGGGGCCAAGCGCCGAGATCTCTCTCGAAAAGGCCGTGAATCATTCAACCGAATCTCATGCTGGGTGCTTCTCGAGCAGCCTACATCCCACTCACTACAAGAAAACACTTCCTTCCTCTGCAGCATTTTCTCACAGAGGCACTGCTTTGCCTCCTCTGGCATAGGAGAAGTGCCAAAGTCAAAAGAAGCAGAAGAGAGTGTACTAGTGTCTGTGGAACAGCAAGTGGACGGAATCTGCGGCACCATGTCTACAGGGAATATGTGAGCAAGGGGACTACCTCGTTTCACAAGAATATCCCTAGAAGAGACATTCTTCACATTTACCGTGATGCGACGACACAACACAGCAGAGACCGGATGTACTTCAGGCCTAACCTCGAGCTCCGGGGCAGACGCGCCATCAGCACTAACATGCTGATCTACAAGGACTAAAGAGTCATGAATCTCACCAGGAAACTTGGGCAGGCCGGAGAGCTGCAGCTCCTGCCCAGGCTTTAAAACAACAGGCTTAGTTCTAGTGAACCACACTGTGCCATGCTTATCCACATCCTCCGGCAAAACAACTGTGTGCTTAATGGACTCAAAAACCTCTTTCATCACTGGGTGTATAGTAAGCGTGTTAAGAAACCCGTCTCCTGCCTGTTTGTGACAAGAGTGGAACAGTTTCCGCACTAAGTGAGTGTTTGTGCCAACCAAAATGGCTATACCCTCTTTTGTCTTAGGGTCAGGACACACAAGAGCTAACGCGTCCACTACCTGAGACACACCTGTGACAGCTTCAGTGAACTCCAACCTGAGAGCCAAATATCCATCATATGGGTATTTGTGAGAGCTCAAACCCCATATTTCGAGACTTTCCACTGACTGCAGCGGCAGGTGCTTCAAGTATGTATTGTAAAAGCTACGATACAAGATGGTGACCTGAGAACCACTATCAAGCAAAGCTTTAGCATAAATGCCCTCTATCTGCACGGGCACCTCAGCCGAGGGCCCCACTAACCCAGATGGTAATTGTGATTGGCTGACTTTGATTGGAGGAGAGCAATGAGCGGAACGCGTCTTATGTGATGGAGCTCCGGGGAAGTTTCCCTGCTGCGTGACCCTCTTAAGCAGCTTCTGATTCACCAATCTCAAGTTCTCAGGACGTGTGCACTCTCGCTTGGTGTGGCCGTCCTTTCCACACTTATAACAGAAAATGGCAGGAACAGGAGAGGCTGCCATAGATTTCGGCAAGTTTGAAGAAGCAGAAGAAACAGCCCTTGTGGGGGCAGCTGGAGCAGTGGTTCCTGTGCCCTGGCTTGAGCCACACTGTGAGACTGGTGGAGTAGCAGAAGACGCTGTAGTAGCAGTCAACATTCTAGTTACTAAAGACGTCAGCTCCTTAACCTCTTTCCTCAGACTGTCCACATCAGACATTATTGAAGTAACAGGCTCATGGGAAAGAGTGACAGCAGCTGTCACAGGGACCTGGCGAACAGTGGAAATGGCCGCAGAAACCTTTGCACTCTCTCTAGCACTTACCCAGTGCTCTTCCTCTCTCACTGCTCGCATTAGCTGCGAAAAAGAAGGCGGATTTTGCAAAGTGTGCATCACACGCACACGCAAAGCCACAAGGTCATTGGTGAGAGCACCCTTGAAGAGCTGATCCAGGCGTGCACGATTCAGACCTGCAGCATCAATCCCTCCTCTCAAAAGAGCGCGATGAAGAAGCTTGTCCAAGCGGTACAAGAAAGCAGACAGTTTCTCTCCATCCTCTTGAAAAGTATAGCGAAACGAAGCCATAAGATCTGCTCCACACTCTGTGGACCCATAAGTAATGTCAAGAGCCGCTACATAATCAGAAGCCAAGGCAGACGGGTTACTGACTTTCAAAAATCTAATAATATCCGCAGCAGGCCCACGCAAACTCTCAACAATGCGTTGCCGCTTCACAGCATCAGTGCACTGCCACTCAGTAACCATCTGAATAGCCTGCTCCATCCACACCTCATACTCTTCCTCACCAGGAGGAACAGGTCGTAATCCAGAAAACAGCCTCAGTTTTCTATAGCCAGGTGCATCAACAGATGCCTGATTACAGCGGTCTACGAGCTGACCTATGGCATTCACAAGATCAATGCTGACATCAGGCTTAGGAGGTTGAGGGCCCAGAACAGCTGCCTTTACATCACCCATGGACTTACCCTCCTTCTGCAACAATGCCAACAGCTTAGCTTCAAAATCATTCCCTTCAGGAGCAGGACTAGCAGGCAGCAAGCTACTCACTACATGAACAGCCCATGGACCTGCCTCACCTGCAATTCCCACTTCAGGAGGGACAGAGCTCTGATCCAACTCAGCAGAAGACTCCACTAAAATGTACAGGTGCCTACCAGTTTTGTCACCACGGCGACCACGGATCTGGGTCCTACCCAGAACCTTGACTGTACTGAGCACATGGGTAACCACATCATCACTAGCCTCCAGTGGCACTCTGCTAAGAACAGCTGCATGGGACAAATCAACATTCTCCTCACGGCTCCACTCAACAGCCTGACTAAGGTCCATGTTAAAAGGTGCACAGCAAAACAGCAAAAACTTGGGCTAAAACAAGACAAACACTAAGCAAAACACAGCTACCTACTCGTTCTGGTAAACAGGAAAATCCCAGCGGTGCCTCCAAAATGTAACCCCTTTTTGGACGGGTGTTAATCACCCAGCACAGTACAGGCTATTTATAGTTACCCTAAATCACAATAAATAATGGCGCAACAGGATCCGAAGTTCTCAGCGGTGGAATGGTGAGCTGGCTGAGATTCCTTATACCACAAGCGTAATTGAATAACTGTGTAGTAGTCGTAAATAGGAATATGAATACTTATAAATGATTACAAATTTAGTAGCGCGGTGCCTCCACTGTGAAAAAACTACACTTACATCCTGCACTGGCTTGAGGGTATCTCCCCAGAATTCAAATACATTATGTTCAATCTATTATAATGAATGCTCTAGCTATGTAACTGTAGTGTATTCAATTACAATACACTCATTAAGCTACCTAAATAGCACTCTTCATGGCAATACCGTTAGCCAGGTAAAAAAAATGAGCTGCCAACACCCCAGATAGAATTAAATAATAATGATTATATTTATTAATAAGCAATAATAATAATAATAGAAAATATTATTGATATGTAAATATATGATAGTAACAAAAACAAATAAAAGAGTGTTGATATCAAATAATAATAAATAAAATAAAATAAAATAAACTACCTGACAGAGACGGAGGTGAAAACAATTTCCACCTCCAGATGGCCAAAGTCTCTGTTAAGGTCAGTTTAGGGAAAGAGATATCAACCCTACAATTAGCCCAGTGGCTAAGTTTACAATTCAATTATATCAACCATGAAAGTGAATAACATTTAAAATACAACAGCACATTAAGTGACTTCCTGCGTGAATAACAAGTAAAGTGATTTCTAATTAACAAAGATTATATATATCAACCATGAAAGTGAAAACATTTAATATACAACACATTAAGTGATTTCCCGTGTGAATAGCAAGTAAAGCGATTTATAATTAACAAAGATAAAAAAAAAAACAGCGCGCAGTTGGGGCCCGTACGTTGGTGCACAAAGGGTTACGTCAGCTTTTGAGCAAACGTTAGCTCCGCCAAGGATCCACAGCTCTCTGAGCCGTAGGCAAAGTAGCAACCGCGACAGTGCCCTTGATTCGACTCGCTCGTAGCAAAATGTGTGGTGTGTAACTTACGACCAGTCTTCCCACTCAGTCCTGGAGCTTACGGCTGTGTCTTTCTACCAGCCTCCAGACTAACAGCACGGAGGGGGGGAATTAACAGATCGCAATCTGCTCTGGCTCGCCTAGCGGTACACGCAGCTTGGCGGTGCAACTACGACCCCTGTTGGTCCAGCACCGAGTCTTCCTCCAACACGGAGCACTCACGTCGCCAGTCCCAGGTCTTCAACAGCCCATAAAGTTCACCTTAGCCTGAAGAAATCCGTAACCCTATCGCTAATATTTAGCGAGGTTATAAGAAAACGACAAGGGCAAAAAAAAAACAAATTTAACCGTCGAATCACACCAGACTGTCGCTGTCTCCGCTCCAAAAAAAAACGGCCAACGTACCAAGCTATGTCCCAACGGTCTCCGGTAATCAGCACGAGCATAAAACATGTACTAATTTTTATTGGTGGATTATAAAATTAAAATAAAAACAGAAGAAATACATCTGATTAGCTAATACAGAGTGTCACATCAGAACAGTGAAAATATTCCCAAACACAAAGCATTATGGTAAATGGAGTTATGTAAAATACACAGTACACAGTATTGTTTTAGAGGACCTTACAAGTGGATAAACTAGAAAAACAAAAACTGAACCTGACTAAACTTACGGACACACTGGGAGACTTCGACACAGGGCAGACAAGACGTGGGCGCAGCAAAACAAAAGGCTCGGGAATCATACTGTAATGTGAATTGTCAGGCAACCACATCACGTTGATTGGTGCAGCCAATGGAATATGCTGCAGTGAGTTGCGGCCGGAAAATGTTACTCTCGGCACGGAAGTGAACTAGTTTGAGTTTTGGCTCGGAAATGGAGCCAGTGTTGCACGGATCTGTGCATGTGATGTAAATGAAAAATAAAACGAACTTCGAAATACCGACCGCGAAGACTATTCCTTGGAGTCCTGCACTGTTCGAAGCCGGCACGACCGAACGGCACGTTACAAGTGGTGGCAGCGGTTTTATTTCGGGACTTTATGGTGAGGTCTCTTCATAACTCGTGCAGACAATTGAAGCTAATCATATCGCTAGCTTGTTGCACGTATCTCTGCGGACGCCAGTTAGCGACATAAAATGTCTTCGGATGACGAAGTGGGTACCAGCCAGCAAGCAGGTGCTCGCCAGCGTGCGCCGACTTCCTCCTCTGCTTCAGTTCCAGCCCCAGCAGCGGAGCGACGGCCGTCTTTTCTACCCGAACTGTTTGAGGGGAAGGACGGCGAGTGGGGCGCATGGATCGAACAGTTTGAATTAGCTGGCGACATTAATGGCTGGGTTGCGGTCGATAAACTGAAATACCTGATCCTTTTGCTGAGGGGCCCAGCTAGAATCTTCTGTAGCAGTTTGCCGCAGGGCAGCAAAAATACTTACGAGCGGTTAAAAGGGGCTTTGCAGCAGCACTTTGAGCCACCTGTGCATGCCGACTGGAGCCGCGCAGCCTTCCTTGATCGCAGACGTCAAGCGGGTGAGAACATTCGTGACTTTGGTTATGATGTCTGCCGTTTAGCTGCCAAGGCATACCCAGAATACAGTGTGGCCACGCGCGATTCCCTTGCTCGTGATCATTTCATTGCAAATGTGGGGAGTGGGGATATTCGTGTTCTGCTGCGTAGCTCTAAACCTAAAACTCTGGATGAAGCTATACATGTAGCCACTGAACTGGAACAGATCCGACAGCTCGAAGGTCCAGTTGCTGCCCCCAATAGGATAAATGTGTGTGGCTCCGGTGAGGGGACCAAAGACATGGTGAGTGTACCCAAAGAACTGTTGGAGTCATTGTGTGAGAGTGTGGCACAGTTACGCACAGAGGTGAAACACCTGTACGAAAAAGAGGGCCCTAGACCAGGGGAAGGACCGGCGGGTTCCAGTGGAGGTAGCGGACGGCGACCCGGCGGTGAGCAGAACCAAAGGAGAGGGAGAGCCCGCCCCCCTGACAGCGACCGAACGCAGTTCTCCTCAGCACTCATCAGGGCTTGCTGGTACTGTGGATGTACCAAACATTTAAAGAAGGATTGCCCTTACGTGCCCAGGGAGGGCCCGGTGGACACGGGCGATGCGCAGGTCACTGTGGCATCGGGCACAGTGGGGGAGGGATTCTATTTACGGGCTACCATTGACAATGTTGAATGTGAAATCATGGTGGATTCTGGGGCCCAGGTGTCAATGGTGCAGGAGAAAATCTGGAGGGAGGCGACGGGCGGTCGACTGGACTTGCTAAGGCCCTATAACAAGCCAGTCACTGCAGCCAATGGACAGCCTCTTTCGGTGCTGGGTAGGTGGTCTACTATCAGCACCATGGATGGACTACACTTAGCTTGTGACTTTGTAGTTGCTAGGGATGCAGACCAAAGTGCACTGGTGGGAACTGATTTCCTCGTTAAATATGGTGCAGTGATTGACATGCAGAAACGCACATGTACTATCCTGGGTAAACAGGTACCTCTCATTCCACGCGGTGGGGCGGGAAGTGTGTGCAGGGTGGTTGTCATGACTGATGTGGTAATCCCTCCAAGGTCTGAAATGTTCATACAGGGTAAAGTGGAGGGCACTATAAATAGAAAGCAGACTGAGGGTCTGCTGGAGCCATGTACGGAGGTAACACAGAAAAACAATGTACTGGTAGCTTGTAGCTTGGGTATGGCTTGCCGTGGAGAAATGTCCGTACGTGTGATGAATGTGTCACCCGAACCCCAGTGCCTCAGACAGGGAACAAAATTGGGCGGGTTCTCTGTTTGGGAAGAGGGGAATGAAACGGCAGTCATTGCCTGTTTAAATGATGAAACCGTACCAGAACAGCCTGTTCACCGGCCTAAGTGGGAGGTATGGCAGTTAATGCAGGCCCTCGAACTGGATGCCGAGCAGCTAGACAGCACTCAGCTAAAAGCAGTGAAAGAAATGCTAACCAAATACACGGGTGTGTTTAGTACTGGGGATTTTGATTTGGGGCGCACAGAACTAGTCCAGCACAGGATAGACACAGGCAACACGAAGCCTGTCAAACAAGCACTAAGGCGAGTTCCTGTTCATCTGCAGGCGGAGTTTGACAGCCATTTGCAAAATATGATAGATAGGAAAGTTATTCAGCCATCTAACAGTCCGTGGGCAGCACCTGTGGTGTTAGTGAAGAAGAAAGACGGTACAGTGAGGTTCTGTGTCGATTATAGAAAATTAAACGAAAATACAGTGAAGGATGCTTATCCGCTTCCACGGATAGATGAGACACTGGACGCACTGGCTGGGGCTAAGTGGTTCTCCACATTGGACCTAGCCAGTGGGTACTGGCAAGTGGATATGCATCCCGATGATCGGAACAAAACGGCATTTCTAACGAAAAGGGGGTTGTTTGAGTTCAATGTCATGGGTTTTGGATTATGCAACGCACCAAGCACGTTCCAACGCCTAATGGACTTGGTGCTGGCGGACGTGCAATGGACTACATGCCTGGTATATCTTGACGATATAATAATAATCGGTCGCTCTTTTCAGGAGCAGGTTTCAAGGTTGGAAGGGGTCCTTAGCAGATTACAGCAGGCAGGTCTGAAAGTCAAGCCTGCTAAATGCCGTTTGTTCCGCTCTCAGGTGAGCTATCTTGGGCACATTATTTCAGCCGAAGGGGTGTCTGCAGACCCCTCCAAAACAGATAGCATCAGATTATGGCCCACACCTAAATCTGTAACTGAAGCCAGAAGTTTTCTGGGACTCGCATCATATTACAGAAGGTTTATACCTGATTTTGCACAAATTGCAGAGCCCCTGTATCGGTTAACAGACAAAGGGAAAACATTTCAGTGGAATGAATCATGTGAGGTGGCTTTTAATGTACTGAAATCTAAACTCACTACTACACCTGTGTTGGCATTTCCTGACCCAAATTTGGATTTTATACTGGATACGGATGCATGTGACACAGGTATTGGAGCTGTTTTGTCACAGAAATATGACAGTGGAGAGAGAGTAGTGGCTTATGCTAGCCGCGCTCTGTCAAAACAGGAAAAGAGATACTCAACAACTAAAAAAGAACTGTTGGCGGTGATTGTATTTCTGAAACATTTCCGACATTATCTGCTGGGGAGAAAATTCTTACTAAGAACGGATCACAGTTCTTTGCGTTGGCTCAGTAATTTCAAACAACCTGAAGGTCAGCTAGCCAGGTGGCTAGAATTTCTGGACCAGTATCAGTTCGACATAGTGCACCGAGCCGGAAAGCTGCACAATAATGCGGATGGTCTGTCGCGCCGATATGCGGGGCAAGATGATTGTGAACGCAGTGTACTGGATAGGCCAGACAAGGTCAGTGTTGCGCCTGTGGCGAGTGATGCCTCACAGGCCTCCCCAAATATTGGCTTCCTCCTGGAAGCACAGAATAGGGACCCTGTAATTTCCCAGTTGAAGGAATGGAAAAGGCAATCTAGGATTGAGCCGCCTGATGAACTATTCTCTGATCCAAACTTTAAGCCATATTGACAAGTGTGGGGTGGATTGCGAGTAAGAAATGGGGTCCTATGTCTTGAGAGCCAAAACTATGAAACAGGGGAAACCATTTGGAGGGGGGTGGTACCAGATGAACTAGTCAATGAGATACTTACGTTCATGCACAATGACCGAACCGCAGGCCATTTAGGAATAGAAAAACTCACAGGGAAAATCAGAGTAAGATTTTACTGGCCAGGCTGGCAGACTGCCATAAAACGGTGGTGCAAAACATGCATGGCCTGCGCTGCTTATAAAGTGAAGGGGCCTCCTCCCAGAGCACCCATGACAAGCTCGGTCACAGGCCGGCCATTTGAAAGAATCGCCGTAGATTTAATGGGGCCTTTGCCGACTACTGAGAGAGGGAATAAATATATAATGGTAGTGGCGGACTATTTTTCTAGATGGTCAGAGTCGTATGCCATACCAAATCAAGAGGCAGAGACCATAGCAAAAAAATTGGTGGAGGAATTTGTGCTGAGGATGGGGGTTCCCCGTACAATTCATAGTGACCAGGGAAGAACATTTGAGTCTATCCTTTTTAAGGAAATGTGCAATCTGTTACAGATGAATAAAACAAGGACAACTCCTTATAACCCACAGTCAGATGGATTGGTGGAAAGGATGAACAAAACCTTGATCAGCATGTTGTCGGTTTTTGTGGAAGATAATCAAGGGAATTGGGATTTAATGCTACCATATATAATGATGGCTTACAGAAGCAGTGTCCAGTCCTCCACTGGGTTCACACCCTACAAGGTACTGTTTGGTACTGAGATTACTTTACCGGTTGACATTGTCATGGGGACCCAAAGTAAGGAAGCGCACTATGTCAGTGAATATGTGCAGAAGCTACAGGGATACTTAAGTACAGTAAGGGAGGCTGTGCAGAAAAATCATAAGAGGGCCACAGGTAAACAGAAGCAGTATTTTGACCTGAAGGTAACCTCTCAAAGATATGAGGAAAATGAATTTGTTTGGCTTCGTGATTATCAGAAAAAGAGGGGGTTGTCACCTAAATTAAGGAGGAAGTTCCACCTATATGAGGTGGAACAATGTGACGGTCCTTACACTGCTGTGGTTCACTATAACAGGCTAAAGCCTTACCTTGGGGCTACAGGAAGCCTTACATTGGGGGGTAATGGAAAGGAAAAAAACAATGAATTGACCCCTGACCTTGTTCTCGGGAAGGACTCGTGGGCAGGGGGAAACAGGCAGCAAAGCGCTCGAGGAAAGCGCACCAGCTGGATGTGCTGGGGTAGGCCTCTGTTAAATGGGGGAAATCCGCCCACACAGGATCAGGCGCTCCCCGAGGAGTCAGAGGTGGGTGACACGGACCAACAGGGTGTAGGGGTACAGACCCCTGAAGAATTACCCAGCTCACCAGGGGCTGAGGATGGGGTTGTTGAGGAGGGTGACAGTGGCCCTACTGGGAGCCAGGTAGGCAGGCCACAGAGGAATGTTAGAAGGCCAGTATGGCAAGAAGATTATGTTATGGAGATGTGAATGTGATTGGGTATAATTTAAAAAAAAAAAAAATGTAAAAAAAATGTTTTGGTTATTGTGAGTTAATTATTGTTGTAGGTTGGTGCACTAAGGATCCAGAGATGATGTTCACGGGATGTTCCATCTTAGGAGGGGGTGGTGTAATGTGAATTGTCAGGCAACCACATCACGTTGATTGGTGCAGCCAATGGAATATGCTGCAGTGAGTTGCGGCCGGAAAATGTTACTCTCGGCACGGAAGTGAACTAGTTTGAGTTTTGGCTCGGAAATGGAGCCAGTGTTGCACGGATCTGTGCATGTGATGTAAATGAAAAATAAAACGAACTTCGAAATACCGACCGCGAAGACTATTCCTTGGAGTCCTGCACTGTTCGAAGCCGGCACGACCGAACGGCACGTTACAATACAAAGGAAATACACAGGAAGGCACAGGAGCAGCGATTTCACAGTGTACAGCAGAGCTAATACAAAGTTCCGTCCGATGTCTCCTCTCTCCTTCCCACAGATATAGACACGGAAGGAGGCGGGTACTCGGAACACAATCTCGAAAGGAAACAGAAACGCATGGGATTAATAAACAAATTAACGAGGACCGGGCTTATTATGGGCTCTAATTTCTTGACGCAGCGCAGGATGGCGCAACGTGGCGTAGCATGGCGCTGCCCACGCAGTGGTAATTTCGTCCGGCGAGGAAATATTCGAGGAATTATTGGACGTGTAAAGTTGGCCATGTTTGTGTTCGACCTTCACAAAATGCAAATAGATAGCCATCGATTTTTCTTGGTCTTTTTAGCCTATTCGTCTGTTTTCTTCCGTTGAACATATACAACAGTCTTTATTTGATCTTTCTTTTGAAAATTTGTCAGATGGATCGAACAGATTCACGCTTTATTTCCACAGCAGAGATAAAACATGCCATGACCATTGACAGTGTGAATAAATTATCGCATGCACGACCAAGACTGTCCGACGCGAAATGTAAAATACTCCATGTCCAGCAGCCAGCAAAAAGTAAAAGTATTGATGGGAGAACAGATTTATAACAAAATAAAGAATAAAAATATATCACCAAGAAATGGAACATCCAAAAAAGATGACCTGCAAATAAATAAATCGCAGTGTTCATTGGATGTTCTGTTGTTAAAATCTTTCTTTTTATTCTTCATTTCATTATCAATCTGTTCTAATCATCCTCTTTTTTTTGGCTGTCAGACACGGAGGCATTGTACATTGTCCCGCACTAATGTCGACTCACTTTCTTGAGCAGAGCCTAAACAGAAACATTGATTGAAATTCTCGGTACTCATCTTGAAGAACTGAGCCCTCTTATCAAAACATTCACGTTGAATATCTAAAAGAGTCAGTAGATTTAAAGAATTTAAAAACAATAATTGACTGTCGAACAAGGAGATATATTAAAACCCTGTCAGACTTTCGGACACGAGACACTGCCTTCAACGAAATTTGTTGTGCGAAAAATTCGTTTTGCGTCCAGTGTGCAAGCAGCTTAATGCTAGGCTACTATTATTGTCACTTAGGTTTTATCATTTTTAGTGGGGGAAAGGAATACAGCCTGATTGCTATGATGTTGTACGGAGTTAAGATCACATATTGAAAATAAATTTGAAATGTTTCTTGCATTGTTATCCATGTATGTTAATCCCAAAATTTTAAGCAGCAATGGGGTGTAATAATAGGAACGCGCTATCCTCTTCCCAATGAGCAACCGTCATATTTCATTCCAACTTCATAAGTTTGAATGATCTGACGTAGTTTCGTTTTGAAATTCCATTCAAGTTTGCTAATGGTAATAATTTGCGAATGCCCTAGCCAGCCAGCTATCTCATATTCGTAATGCTTAATATAGACGTAAGCGGTGTAGAAA
The DNA here is from genome assembly GCA_029721435.1 of Gymnothorax reevesii. Classification (NCBI taxonomy): domain Eukaryota; kingdom Metazoa; phylum Chordata; class Actinopteri; order Anguilliformes; family Muraenidae; genus Gymnothorax; species Gymnothorax reevesii. Next base: position 72,652,727 of record CM056573.1, on the reverse strand, counting down.
ACATGCCTGAAGCAGCAAAGCAAAATGCAACATTAACGCATCTAGAGATATAGGACAGAGGCTTCGATATTCCAACACATTAAAGGTGAGGAGAGGAGCTGATTTGTTTGGTGAAGATTTGACTTGGCTGTGTTATACCTAAACACACCTTCTTTGCCACTTGCGCTGGAAGGAGGGACCAAAGCGGGACAGAGGAGTACTTGCGCTAGGCTACGCCGGGCACGAAATTGCAACATACACCTGGGCACACCCCGTTGGCGCGGAGCACCCCCATTCGCCGTGCCTGCGCCTGGTCTACAACTTTAGAGCCCAATGACTCGAAACAAGACTCTAAGAAGGTTTAGACTGAGGTAATCTAAACATGACGAGTAAAAAGCGCCATGAGAGAAGCAAAGGAAAGCACAGCTTTAAACATAGTTAATCAGGCAAAGCTTAGGCAGGAACTACAAAAGCTACAAACACTTGCACTCGCTAATGAGTAAATAAAGGTTAATACTACGTGACAAAGTATTTACAATCACCCTAAAATAAGTGCTGGTTAGTACGGATTAGTAATTATTCTATCAGAGAACACATTCACTCAGAGTTTAGCAAGACCCAGAATCAAGCACAGGTGGAAGCAATGAATGAAATACCACAGCCGAAACCGAAAGAGGTAACGTGATTAGGCAACGAGACGCAGGCATGCTGAAGGCTGTCACACGACATCACAGGAGTTTGAGCAGCGAGAGAATCGAACATCAGACGGCGGGAATAAAAACAAAAAAATAAAATGAAAGTAAAGCATTCGCGCAAATAAGCACAAAGACAACACACGAGGCAGAATCATCACACTCAAGGTGATGTGGCAGCAGATGTAAATTGCTTACTGCATCACACTAAATTAGTGAAGAAAAATTTGCTGTTACAGTGATGTAATGCAGTCATATCTATGTAATATCCATTATGAAACATATACAATAGGCACCCTGTTCATCTCTGTGAGAGACAGCCGAACCACCTCAGCTAGCTTGTAGCTTCGAGTGTTACATCGCCCGCGATTTTCACAAAATTTAAATTAGCAGTGAAGTTTTTAAAAGCCATGTTTCTGTTCTTGTCACAAGACCTATTCGCTGTCTCAGTTTTTTTATGCTGTTATTATCCATGAATGAAATTGCTGTCTGAGACAGCCAAACACTTAGACCCAAACTACGTTATTATAAAATTAGATAGCGAGCTAGGTATGATGTTAGTGCAAGTATGGTTTACGGTTCAGTTTTCGTGTCCATGCAGATTTCGTCCTGATATAAATAATGTGTTATTCTCGCCAATTCTGCCGTTGGTTTCTGGTCTCTTACGTCTTTTTTTAATAGCAGCAGTATCAACAGGAAAAACGATAGCTCAACAGTTTGTTTTTTGTAAGGAGAATTTCTTTGAAGTGAATGAGTGAAGGCAAAAGTGAGGGGGATGGGCATATGTATGAGGACAGTATTAACTTTAATGTACTGGTCAGTTTGTTTTGAACCAGACAGTGTGCCGTGGATAGGTAGATTTACTTCACATAATCTACAGAAGTCGTTGACAGCCATTTCCAACTGGGATTTCGCCAAATGGATTTCGCTGCATTCCTGGTATGAAGGACTGTGTTTACAGCAGAAGTACTAGGCGGCTGAGCCTGCGTATAACGTCATCGCCAAACATTATTGATTGGTTTACGGGTACACCAATGATTTTAGACTTAAGACAAGCGCCAACCCGCCAGGAAGTAAAAACTTGTCAATCACACTGCCCAGACTGTGTACGAAGCAAAGCGAATTGGCAGAGTCTGGAATTACTAGGCTAAAATGGCAGTGCACTTTTGCAAATGAGAATGCAAATAGGGAATGTGTTTTAATTTTCAATTGTTTATTAATAGCACACACATGGACTTGATATTAAAAATGCAAAGTGGACTATTACATTATCATTTTCATGAAGATACTAATAATGTGCTTGACTTTTGAAAAAGAAAAAGCATTATATTGAAATATATTTTCATTATAAGAATGGCGTTTTTGTTTTCATTTTGTTGGTCATTTTGCGGGATACTTTTTGAAAATGAAAATGGGAAATGCATTTCAATTATTAATTTGCTTCAAAAATTGCATTCATGGACTTGAAAATGAAATTGCATTTTCATTTTCATTATGATACAAATAATTTGCGTACATCTTGAAAATGAAAACATTCCTGAGAATGTATTTTCTTTTTAATATTGTTAATTACGATGTATATGCTTCCATAAAAAATAGCAGAAGAGCCAAGTTTCGATTGGGGAATTTCTACTACATACAGCGGCAATGGTCACACTGAAAAGTTTGCAGCACATTGATTTCTATACATTAGGCCACTGTGGTCTATTAAATTCTTTGATTATTTGTTGATGTATTGCACTGGAATTGCAAGAATTCCTATTGGTTGGGCATACCAGGCATGTCTTATTTGAGAAACTTTCTGCTTAGGTTGTCAAAAAATAAATTAATTTGTAAATAAATGAAATGTAAAATCATGAGTGCACAGCTCAGGTTGCAAAAAAATCCTTCATTGTGAAGACTGGAAGCATCTCTAATCTTTAAAGTAAATCATGAATGAAAACACTCATACATTAATGCAAAATACAATATATTTTTAAAGGCAACATAGCTTGGAGGAGGAGTGAGTTGTCTGGTCTGTAAATGGAAGAAATTAATAATTTTTGGTGAGGGGCAAGTGGATGAATATGCGGGTTTGGGTGACATGAGAGCAGATCTGCACTTTTCTAATATGCACTCTCTAAACAGAGCTCAGAGTGAAATGGCCATTGTACAGGCCCACTGGGAACATGTCGTGTGATTATGTTTACTGCCGGCTGAGTTATGTTTGTACACTGTGCACTATGACTGGGGCATGAAGCAGAGCTCAGAGAGATGCTCACAATATGTGATCCTGGTGAATGCTGAGAGGTAAGCCATTTCATGCAATTAAGCAAAATTCATTTTAATACTAGCTACAGAATCATTTTCTACATACAAATTGATGTTCATGAATTCATATAAACTAATGGGGATATTATGTGTTTGGTCCGACCGTCCATTGTTTTTGGACAATTTACGATGTCTAGATTGGCCACCAGGGGCCAAAAACTGATTTCAGTGTTAACGCGATAACTGCAGTAATATTTCAATTAGAAATTCCAAGTTTTGCAGATATGTAAGTATCATGAAGAAGAAGAACTGATTCGATTTTGGACAATTAACTATTTCTAGATTGGCCACCAGGGGCAAAAAACTGAAAAAATCACTGTTCCGCGATAACTTCAGTAATATTTCAATTACAAATTTCAAGTTTTGCACACAAGTAAGTATCATAAAGAGGAAGAAATGGTTCGATTTTGGACTATTTAAAATCTCTAGATTGGGCACCAGGGGCCAAAAACTGATTTATATGTTAAAGCGATAACTGCAGTAATATATCAATTAGAAATTCCAAGTTTTGCATACAAGTAAGTATCATAAAGAGGAAGAGCTGACTCGATTTTGGACAATTTACAATTTCTAGATTGGCCACCAGCGTCCAAAAACGGAAAAAATCACAGTTTTTATCATGTCATGTCTCTGGAAATATCTGTCCGATTGACCTCAAATCAAGTGCAAATGAAAGGTCATGACCACCACGATGACATTTTCCTGTTTGGTTCAAAATTTTGACACAAGGTGGAGATTTGTCACATAAAATTCACCATTTTTGCTATATCTTTGGAACCATTTCTCCAATTGACATAAAACTATGTGCAACTACAAGGTCATGACCTCACAACGTGTCACATGATGATATCATACCTGTATGGTTCAATATTTTGCCACCAGGTGGCGCTTTGTGATGGAAAATTACCATTTTGGCCATGTCTTCAGAACCATTTGACCGATTGACCTGAAATTAAGTTCAAATGAAAGTCTATTCAAGGTCTATTCAAGGATTGGGGAAATGGAGGATTGGGGCGTTCGGGGATATACCCCCAGCAGTCGCCTCTGACGGCATAAGCCTAGTTTATATAAAGAAACATTTTAAGCACTCAGTTTTATTTTGAATTAGCAATTCTGGGTTCAGTTTTACAGACTCAAGTAGAGCCTATTCCTTGACTAAATTGTATTTTTTATGGGGCCCGTACATAACATAATTCAGGGACAAACTGCATCTATGTGTGAAAAACAAGCCCTTAGTGCTGAATAATGTTTTGTCTTCATCTGGATTTAGGAGCTAAACTGACAACTTGAGATTCAGCAAGACCAGAACAGATGGAGCTCAGAACCTTCAAGCTTCCCCTCTCCAGCTTCTCCAACATCTCCATTTTCACCGCTGGTAATGCGAAAGACATTGTGCAGTCCGAGGGCCCTTTTCAGCCAGTGGTGGCGGTGATGATTGGCCTGGTTTCAGGGTCCCTCAGTCTTGTTACAATTACTGGGAACATACTGATAATGCTTTCAATTATAATCAACAGGAGCCTCCAGACCACAAACAACTACTTCCTCTTCAGCCTGGCATGTGCAGATCTGATCATTGGGACCATTAGCATGAACCTGTACACAGTCGAAATTCTGATTGGATATTGGCCCCTGGGGCAAGTAGTTTGTGATCTTTGGCTGGTCTTGGACTATGCGGCCTGCGATGCCTCTGCCTTGCATCTCCTTGTTATCAGCTTTGACTGTTACTTCTGTGTCACCAAGCCACTCAGCTACCCTGCAAAAAGGACTACCAGGATTGCAGGCATGATGATGGCAGCAGCCTGGGCTCTTGCCTTCGTTATGTGGACAATAGGGATTGTGTTCTGGCCGTTTATCGTAGGTGAACACACTGTGCCAGAGGGTGAGTGCTACGGCCAGTTTACAACCAATGAAACCATTGTTTTTGTCAACTCCATTACTTCCTTCTTCCTGCCTGTTACCATCATGGGCTTTCTGTATTGGCTGATCGCCAGGGCCAGCAAGAGCCGCATGAAAACGGGAAAACACGAGCCAAAACAGGACAACCCATCCAGCAGCAAAGCAGGAAACCACATCACCATGCCCTGTGATGAAGAGTATGAGAAAACCCATCACACTGAGAGGAGCCAGGATGGTGGGACAGATGGAGCTGGCAAGGAGGACTCAAGTGCACCAGTACATCCAGAGAGAAATGAAATTGTTGAGGCCCCTGCAGGTTATGAAGGAAACCATACAGCCCACAGACTAAATGCCACAATGGCAAAGCAGCCACCCACAAAGAAGGCAGTGTCATCTCGTGAGAAAAAGGTCACACGCACAGTAAAGGCCATTCTTCTTGCCTTCGTGGTCACGTGGTTGCCTTATAATGTTATGGTGATCGTCGAAACCTGTTCAACTGGTCTTGCTACTTCAACAGCACCATTAATCCAGTTTGCTGTGCTCTCTGCAATGCCTCCTTCAAGAAAACCTTCAAACAGCTCCTGCTCTGCCAGCACAAGGACATTCGCTTAGGCAGATAAAGGGGTGTGATTATTTATTTTTTGTTTCTGCCAGTACTCTTCTCTGTCATTTCTTTACATGCCCTCCTGCATCACTTTAAACAGCAGCAGATAGAAGCTCAAGAAATAGAATTACAGACGCACGACTAATAGATATTAAGTCAAATTGCACACATTTCTATCCCAGTGAACTCGATTAGAATTGAAGTACATTTACCACAGAACTGAGACTCAGAGAAAGTTTACAGAAATTTGTGAGATCAAAAAGGGGCTCCATTTATTGTAATTTAAATTTTCAATTGATGTAAATTATATGTTACTGAATATACAGTGTCATTCAAAAGTTTGCAGTCACCTATAAATATTGTTAGTTAAAAAAAAATTTTTTTTTTCCATCTGTCATAGAAACAGAACATGGTGGGGGAAAAACAGACAGACAGTAGGATAGACGGAAGTTTGACAAGACTCATTTACAAACTAAAAAGTATTCATGTGTTAAATTTTGTTGAGAAATATTGAATGATTTTGGGTTTATGGCACAGAAAAGAAGTGAGACTGATGTATGGACGGACAACATTCATTAAAATATTCCAATATCCATTTCATTGTGGAGGATATATAGTCATGTTTACCACTGCATGGTATCCCAGCAGCCATCCCATGATTTGATCAGCACCAGCTGGGTGGCTGAAGTTAAGCAGGCGTGGGCCTGGTTAGTACTTGGATGGGAGCCCACTAAGGAAAACCAAGCTGCTGCTGGAAGAAGTGTTGATAGGTAGTGATGGGAAGATGAAGCATCATGAACCATTTGCTTAATTTTCTGTGCCCACAAGATGGTGCACTATGTTCAACAAAAGCTTGTAAATTCATTCTACAAGCCTTATTTTTTAACTATGGGCACCACCTTGTGGGCACTGAAAATAAGTAAAATGGTTCATGAAGCTTCATCTTCCCATCACTATTGGTGGGTCAGAAGGTTGCGATTTTCTCTCTGGTGGAAAAAGCCCCTGTGCAGTGATGGGGACACTGTGACGAAGGAGATGCCATTTCTCGGTTGAGATGTTAAACCAGCGTCCTGACAGACTATGGGCATTAAAGATCCTTATCTACAAGAGTAGGGGGTTCCCTGGTGTCATGGCTAAATTCCCAACCTGGCTCTTTCAACCTGCCACCTAATCATCCCCTGATCTAATTGGCTGCGCAATTTGTCCTCTTCCTCTCCACCTCTACCCCCAGGGCTCCCTTGACTTGCCTGCAGTGATGCACAGGTCAGCCTGGAACCCGCAGATCCCTGTCTATTAGCTGTTTAGTTAAAGGATCCTCACTAGCTGCCACATAGGTGACGAGCTAGTCTTCCTGGGGTCCAGACAAACATACACATAACATACAGCATTATACATGAATACACCATAAACAATAAACAATATAATCAATCCATCACTCATTCAAAAGGTATGAGACCTTATGAAATAAAATAAAAACAAATAAAACTTATGACTGACAACTAAAAAATAAAAAAAAGGGGATAATAAAATAATCTCCATCCAGACAATGTTAACCATCTTCACATCACAGACATAACTTATCCAAGGTACAAAAAAAACATTTCCTGAAAATTTGTGTTACATCAGGATGGGGAAAATAGGTGGGATCAGACCTTCCTCTTAAAACTTACCTTCGCTTTAATAGAAGTAATGGTACTTGGAAGACAATTCCAGGACATTATAGCTCTGTATAAAACAGTTTTTTTCAAGTCATTGCTTCTGGGTCAAGGTAAGGCCATGTGCCCCCTACTGGCTCCTCTGGTGTCATTTCCATGTATTTCAGATCTAAGCCAAATATTATTAAAAATAAAAGTTGGTCTCTTAGTTTGAATAATTTTATGAAAAAATTTAAGCAAATTGGCCAACCAGCCTATTCTCCACACTGAGACATTTAAGGCCCACATGCATATCTGCAACACTTGACCTGGAGGAGCGACCCAGTACAGGCCCAGGTGTCTAATTGTTTATTTAAATAAACAAAAAATCGATAACATTCATATGTTGAAATATTAAATAATGTGCTCCTGTTTCACAAGTCATAGATAATATACAAATCGCTGCTTTCAGTTTTAATGTACAAACCGTCTCTGCTGCTTCTGAAGTGGGGTTGAAGTTGACGATGCACGTTTGCACGTTTGGATTTGTAGGTGTCTTTTTGCACTCGCTGACTTATTGGGGAGGAGGTCAGGGATTCACATTGGAAGAGATGAGAAATGTACGCATGAAAATATAGGAATTTGGTTGGTTGAGAAGGGAACTTTGTCCCTGGACCAAGTGGTGTTTCATCATGAGCTCCTCTCTTCGTCACGTTAAAAATGAGCGGCATTTACCTGCAATCAGCACTCAAGGTGATACTGAAGGTCTAGAAGGTCTAGAAATTATGTGGAGCCATTCTGTTCATTATTGCAACTACAGGTTGTGATTTTGCCAAATCCACCATCAGTGGAAACTGCAGTCAGTACCAAGCCTCTGTGGGTCACCTTATGAAAGTATTATGAGAGTCAGAACATTAAACTTTACCTGCACATCATGTGTTGAGAAAATGAAGTGAAGTATCATCAGTGTAATTTTCATCTGTGTGGGCGGAGCTCAGCTCAAATGTCATCTCACCTCTGGGCTTTGATTTCTGCTGCAGTGTCATTGCGAGAGCTGAGTTGTTAATACCGTTAATGATGCTTGGGTGGAAGTTTTTAAAGGAATATTTTTCCATTTTTAATCCAGACAGGGCAATTTTTTTTCAGTACCACTGACCAGCTTACTTTTACCAGTGGCTGAACTGATAATGTTATCGCGTTATCAGCCATTAGCTTGGAGCCTCTTAAATTTGGAGTTAAGTCAGGAATGAAAGACAAGGCGGAATGAGCTGCTACAGCAGGTAACGCCCTCTGTTGGTCAAAATGAAAAACACAAGATTGACACTGAAAATTACTGCTCTGCACAGACTTTCTTGCTAAATCTGTTGTGGATTTGTCCCGCCGGATGCAACATGCCATCCGGAGGGCACTGGGACCATGGACCCAAAGGCACAGGCTGTGTAAAAAAAAAAGACAATAATAACAACAGGGGAGCAGCAGCACAAAACAGCAGGGCACCGATTCGTAATGCTGCTGCAGTCACTAATGCGCATCCAACCCTTAAATAAGCAGCCCTTCACCTCCACCTCATGGAGCCACACCTGCTGACCATTAAGGTGGAGGTGGAGAATGCAGCAGGCGGAGGGACTGCAAGGCCAAACTCTTACAAAATCAAAAATAATTAATATTAACATGCTAATTGTGAACTTGCATATCCTGCCAGCTAGCAAAGCTTGAGTTCCCAGATCCCAAATTAAAGGGTCAGTTTGCCAATTGAAGCCTCTGGAGGGGCTTAAAGTGAGGAAACTGGTGCCTCCTCCGCGGAGGTCGAGTGTCTTGAGCCCTGACGTTGGATTGCTGCGCCTCCACATGTGACGTCACTTAATGAAATGAAGGATTTCTCATTTGGCAGCTTTCGGCTCCTCCATCTTTGTGGCACTTCTTCACTTCTTTTTTTGCAAATCCTTGCAGGGAGGAGCAAAGACGGAACGAAGAGACCAAAGTGAGGGAATTAAGGAGACATGTTAGCATAATGAGAAACTCCCCGTATGGAAGGACAGGCTGAGAAACAGACAGGAAGACTCCACTGCCGACTCCAGTGGTGTAGTGGGGATTTTATCACTGAGGAAACTCTCCGAAAAAAAAATAATTAAAAAAACGTTAGTCACCCGGATAGACCCAAGTTGCAAATGCTTGAGCCATATATGATAAGTTTACTTTCACTTTGTTACTTTTACACTGGGAACTTAATTACTCGTTTCAAATTAAAATGTTAATTTAATTCATCATTTACGGATTATCTGGATTTGGCGTGTTCGAGAAGAACAACGGTGTATCTTTGTGCAGATGTGTCCGCCAGTGGACGCCGAACTGCAAATTTATGCACGCAGTTACAATATTTAATCACTAGATGGCACACCAGGACCAGCTATTGAATCTTCACAACTGCCAGTAAACTCCTGTTTCCTACGTGGGCGCGGTCACGGAAGATTGTACGCTTTGTTGGCTATTTGCAGAATGAATGCTGTCCAGGTTATCCGTCGCATCTTGCTGTCAGAAGTGGTAGCTCAAGTAGGCGGGCACCGGATCGGAGCAGGGTTTGTTTTCAGCCAAAAGACACTACACGGAGGGCAGAGAGCCCCCACTCTCCCCGTGACAAGTCAATTCATCTAACGATAACCGTCCAAAGCAGTTAAATTGAGGTTAAAAATGATCCATAAAGCAAATATCCTGCATAGTTCCTCAACTTTAACAGGCAGCTATTGTGAAAAAAAAAATCTGTGATGAGGTGATTACCTGATTTCAGGCTTCCACCGCCAGCTCTTCTTTGACATGTGCACACAATTAGTGATGGGAAGATGAAGTTTCATGAACTATTTCCTTTATTTTCTGTGCCCACAAGATAGTGCACTCTGTTCAACAAAGGCTTGTAAGTTCATTCTACAAGCCTTTTTTTTAACTATGGGCCCCTTCTTGTGGGCACAGAAAATAAGTACAATGGTTCTTGAAGCTCCCATCACTACACACAATAGCAGCATTCGCGCGCATTCGTGCGTGTGTGGAAGACGTGATTACGGCGCTGCTATTTCACCTTGCAACAAGAAATACTACTTTCTGATTGGCTGATAGGTTGCTGATTCAAGCAGAGCCGTTTGCCTTTGCCTCATCAATTCATAGATTACTAATGTCTTTTATTTATAGTCTATGTTACTAATGTGTGGCGGATTCTATCATTTCTCAGTGTGAGAAATGTTGTGTGGCGTGTGAGCGTGTGAACTTGTTGAAATACGTGTGCATGAGACTTGAGAGCCCTGCTAATAATATTTGTGAATTCCAGTATTTATTATTACTTTATTAGAATCTATACAATGGCGAAAATGATAACAGAAGCAATGTTTTTTTTTTTTTAAATATTCATCAGACAAATAATTTAAATAAAGAAAAATCTCGAAAATCTCGCCAAAAAGACTGGGGGAACGCCGTTCCCCCTCGTCCCCCGACCACTACACCCCTGGCCGGCTCCAACTCAATGTCCACCTCCAGGTCAGATTCCGATTCTGCAACCAGCTGGTCCTGCTATGAGGATTCAGGCCCACTCATCTCAGAGGCCTGAGAGAAAGGAGACAAAAAGGCTAAAACTCACACATGTCCACACCTGACATCATTTTAGCCCTGGTATTGTCCAAAGCCACTTTCCTACCCTCTACATGCAAGCAACAGATATGGCTAACATTTTTACATGTTACAAACCATTAAAATATGTGAATATTCTTCATATTTTAAAAACATCCAGAAAAAAAAACAAATATTAAAATGACAACAGGGAAAAATTTTATGATTTCCCCAGCAAACTGGGAAAAAAAAACCTGCCAGTGAGACATAAGTGTTTAATGACCTCAGAATGGAGCTGCTCAGGAAGCTCCTCCTCAATTTCCCACTGGCTCTCCGACTCAAAGTCCTTGCGGATCTCATCAATAGTTTTGGGCCTCTCCTCCTCCCTCCTGGGAACCCAATTATTCTGATAGAGAGCAGAGAGAAGGATGGAGAGGGTGAGGAGAGATACAGTATAATATGAGGTTGACCCAATGGTGAGGATTTCTGAACCCTGTGAACTCAGGCTAAGAGGAGTATTACCAGTCTCAAATCAATCAGGTCCTGCAGCATGAATCTGACTCTCGGCGTCAGCTCATCCTCCTCCAGGACTCTCCCAATCTGGCTGAAAAACCAGTCCAAATGGGGCTGTAGATACAAATGGGTTTGATGAATAAATTTTTTGAGCCTGTGTCCTATTTAAGCATCAGAGATGCAGCAGGCAGTGTGACGTACTTTGTTGTTCTCAGTGCCCAGGACAGAGCCACTGGTTGATAACAGGCTGCACAAACACTCCAGAACATCTTCAGTCAGGTGGTCCCAGGACGCGATGATGAACCAAAGGATGTTCGTGTCCCTCACCACTTCATGTTTGTGTAGCTCCCCTAGGAACTTCATGGTCCCAATGGTCCATATTCGCTGGGCCATGACCTCAGCCTCCGGTTCCTTCGAACACTGACTGCCGCCCTCCTGGACACACAGTGAGGAGGGTGAGTCGAGATGAGGCATCATTGTTAGAGCACAGAACAGGTATTAGATCACCAAACCACAAGTGGGTCATATCAAGTAGTGGAACTATGAATATGTTTAGTGAAAAATGCTTGTTCTCAGCCTGTAAAACACTTTTTCCATTGATTTCATGATTGGAACACCAGTAGAAAAAAAACATGCCTTTCTTACAGGTATAATTCATGCTGTTTTCAATATCCACTTTACAGCCAGCCATAACCTCCCATAGAATAATTATACTCTAAAGTCTGTTTACCCAAGCCGACCTAGGCTTACCATTCTGGCACGGTCCTGCCGTTCCTTCTGGAGGGCAATGCCAGACCCAGTGACCTTGTAAAATTCCATCCGGCACAGATGGAGCAGGTATGGCAGGATGTTGAAGGAGAATTTATGATCACTGGAGGTGATTGATATGTGCTGTTCGGGGGTAAAGAAAGGAGCAGCTTCCAGATTCCATTAAAAGCAGTATTCCCTATGGCTCAAGCTTCCTCTGAGTATCAGCTGCCTCTAGAACATAAAATCCAGACAGGCAATATTGCTCAAAGCAGAAAACATGAATCATTTAGTTTCCCAAAGGCCCAACTCCAATGAATAAGAGGTCTGCGTGTCTTTTAACAAAAAGGGGAACCTTCTCGTAATTTCAGCAAAAGGTATCCCAATGACCCTCTCTTGGAAAGAAATAAACTAAAAATATATGGGTCATAACCTATGGGCAAAAAAAATCTATTTTTCCCTTTCTTGAAAGAGAGTGTTCCTTGGCGTTGGGCCCCATGGAAACTCAAGGATTCACATAGTCCAGACATGTACTGGGAAACGATCTAGTGAGGACATAGACTGGCTTACTCACATCCTTAAGGTGCCGACACATCTTCGCGTAGATGCTCGCGAACTTGGTCTCCTGAATGGCTCTCTCAAACATCATCTTACTGATGCCCGCGAGCTGGGCCACTGTATTTATAGAGAGCAGCTTGACCTGCTTCATTAGCTGATCAAAGTTCTGTGGCGTCAGCTTGTTTACGATGCTGCGCATTTGGCCGTACATCTCTTGGGCCTCTTCAGGGTTTTGAAACTCCTTGACCATCATGCTGGATGGTCTCCAAGGATTTTCCGCCTTGTTGAGCTCCACTGGCGTGGTTTCCCGTCTCTGGACCTGTAATGATATTCCAGGACCAAATTTAGGGGCCCAGCTGGAGGGAAATGAAGCACAGATGTTTCTCCTAGTTCGGGTAACATCAACTCATGGCTGTTGAGGGCCGAGAACTGCATGTTTGGTTTCCTCCTTTGACCTGAGAGTCAGGTGTAAAGACAATCTGTTAATTTATCACCAGGGAGAAAATAAAACCAGGTCTGGATTAGGATTTGAGCGACAGATCTGTCAATCCTTGTCCTAGTTTTTTGTTTTACCTACGCCACCTCCACAGAACATTTTAAATCATGGATCCCCATACCTTGACCTCAAATACACACTTAGCCCTGGTCTACTTTTCTCAGAGTTAATTTTCGATGCACAATTCAGTGCATCTGATTGGCAAGACAGTCCGCCGGATACCCAGGTAAAGGGAAGGGGGATAACCAGCCGATCTCAGACCTTGAGGTGCATGATTTGATGATGATCCCTGGTTTAAAATTTTTGGATAAGACTGCTGTTTTCTGTTGCTGTCAAAATTATAACCAATGTAAGATATGTAGAGATTTTCTTCTGTGAAAAAAATGCCACAGGAAAAACAGACAGGTGACAAATTAATGAAAAAACCTGAAAAAAAGTGCAACTAATCTTGATGCGGGGTTTAGATTCACTCTTCCCATTTGAAGGAGGAGTCAGAGAAAATCAATATGAAGTTATTCTGAGTGATGATCTTTATCCTATCGTTAAAGGTTTTATTCCTGAAGCAGATTACAAAGCCCTTTTTGTCTGGTATTTTGGGGCACTGAGTGGTTAATTGAGTTTGAATATATTATTCACATGCGATTGCCCTCAGTCACCAGTACGCAGTTTCACTGAACGCAAATGAGAGAGTTTGTTTTCTTGCTAACTAAGGTTGCTAAAGTAACCAACAAGGAATTTTACTGGTGTGAACTGAGCTAACTACAATTTTTTGTACTCCCTGCATTTATCAAACTTTTCATTTTTTATGTGAGCAACAACATGCAACAGTTCATATGCAGTTTATGCGCAAGTTCGTAAGTAGCAAATTCAGAAATGATCCAAAAATGTAAGGGTAACATAGTTTATTGCTACCTATGCCTCCCCATTTAGGTTGTGTGGATTATTTATCAACATTAAATGATACATCATCAGGTTAATTAAAAGTGGTGATGATTAAGATGTCTCTACTCAACAACTTCATCCAGCCTTTGTATTTGATTGGTATCTTTGTGTGCCTGGTGAGCATTTGTAATGACCATCCTCCAGAATATATGATTCAGGACGATTCCCCGCTGGTGTTTTTTGCGAAAATAAATGAGTTGGGCTGATAAGCCACTTATGGTCTTGTAGCTTCTGGCCAAGGTTGGGTTACAAAAAACAAGGGTAAATGTAAACTACAACATCCAGTTAGCCCAGGCCCAACACATTTAAATGAAATTGATTGTTTCGAGTTCCCATTCTACAAGCTAGTCGAGAATAAAAGGGAAACACTTTTTTGTTGGAATTGAATTGGTATGTGTTGTGATTCTGCTTTTGCCATGTACCATGTATTCTGCCATGCCATGTATTATGTTTCTGCCTGGCCGCGTGCCATGTTCTGATTGACCTCTGTGTTTTTCAATTTCTGCTCTTGTCTGACTATTCTGAGGATGGTGTATTGGGCTTTTGATATTTATTTAGATTTCATGTTATGTTTCATGTAATGCGTGGAGTTGGGGCCTTATTGAATTCACCAATTCAATTCCTATCACTTCAATTTCTACAAAAAATTAAGATCTAGACAATACATTCATGGAATGCTATGATATTTATCGATCCGAGAAGCACCCAGCTAAGATCATCTTGGAGCCCTGTGGTCAGGTGTTCAAATCCCAGACGTGCCAATACCAGCAATGGCTGGAGGTTTGCAAAGGCAAAGCAGCAACTGGCTGAGTCTCGCCGGGGGTAGAAGGAGACATGCAAGTTAAATCTGTTCGCCTCGTCGCTCTCTAGCAGCCCCTCCTTATTGGCCACACGCTAGCAGATGTTTGAGGAAAATATACGCTGACTGTGGTATGCTTCAATGGCATAAAAGATGTGCTAGCAACGTGTAAAGAGGCAGCGGTCGGTCGTCACGAGAGTTAGAGAAATGGTGGACTCCAAAAAAACTACTCGTGATTCCGATTTGTATAACCAGTGGTATGCTCATTGGATTTACCTAGGTCTGTTGATGAACGGTGGCCTTCGGGTGATGTTCTATCCCGTCATCCTCCATTGGTGAACATGAAGCGTTTACCCCATCAGATGAAGAGGCTTCGTCACTGAAGGAAGCGCGGCGAGGGATTTTACGTCTTCTACCTCTCCTCCAAAACCCTGAAATTTCAGGACGGAAAATTTCATGATATTTCTCATGATATTTGGGAAGCCTTTACAGATCAGCATCAACATGGAAACAAATATCACAATATCAACAAGGATCAAATAAACATAAAATAATATACATTTTATTTAAAATATCCTTTCAAGAAATACAGTACAAAATGCTTCACAAACAGGGAAAAACATAAATATATGTGAATAGCAATTGCACAAGAAGGGTAAAAGTTAGGGAACTAAACATCAATATAGGAACAATAAGGATTTTAAAAACAGACTTACTCAAAATAACTCCAGAAAAACAACTTCAACAAAAATATAATTTAATCACAAAAAGCAAGCCTATTGGGGTGAGTCTTCAAAAGTAATTGAAAAGAAGATAAAGATTCAGCATTCCTAATATTAATTGGGACGCCATTAATATTAAGAATACAGAGTCTATCTTCTTTTGAATCTCGATTGATCAAGGTAAACTGGTCTCAGTATCCAGCCTACCTCTGCGCCGAATCCCATCCGGGACATCCGGTGGCGGCGAGTCTGGACGTTGTTGTCGGGTCAGACAGTTGCCCATGTTTTGATCTTTCAGAAGACTGTGAGAAGGAGAGGGAGAAAAGGATAGTTAACCCAAAAGGAATGCATAATCACTCCATCTTAACCTTTGGCCCCTTTTTAGTGAGAGGCAGTGAAAAGCTTTTTTAATTTTTTTTTTCTATTGACTTTCAGTTGCCCGAGTCTTATCAGGAGGACATACAATCCAATTAGCACAGAAACTGCTAATTAATTTCTGGACATGTATACTGGCCAGGCATACTTGCTAGAGAGTCAGTAACTTGCATCTTCTACTACTTAAAATTAAAATTAAAATAATAATCCATCCATCCATTCTCTATACCCGCTTATTCCTCACTAGGGTCACAGGGGGAGCTGGAGCCTATCCCAGCAGACTACGGGCGAAAGGCAGGGACCCTCCCTGGACAACTCGCCGATCAATCGCAGGGCGCACATACCTTTCGCTCTCACACTAATACCTAAGGGCAATTAGCATGTCCAATTTGCCTGTTATGCGTGTCTTTGGGATGGAACCCGGAGGAAATCTTCGTGAACACGGGGAGAACATACCAACTCTATATAGAAAGGCACCAGGCCAGATTCAACTCCATGCAATGTAAAAGT
This sequence comes from Gymnothorax reevesii, assembly GCA_029721435.1. Lineage (NCBI taxonomy): Eukaryota > Metazoa > Chordata > Actinopteri > Anguilliformes > Muraenidae > Gymnothorax > Gymnothorax reevesii. The sequence continues at coordinate 72,636,359 of CM056573.1, read as the reverse complement.
TCATAGGGTTTAAAAGTTCATAGAATTTTCTTTGTATAAAACATTTTTGGTGCTGCATTGTCCTGAATGGCAGTTGGTAGATGTTGTTGAACGGCTTCAAAATGCAGTTTTCACTTCACAACTAAGTTCGAAACCTGTTGCATCGTCTTTGTCACACAGTAAAACCGGTGCGGAAAACAGACTCGTTATTCACGGTGGTTTCGGGGGAGATGTGGGAAATTCCGAAAATTTTTACCTACTTAGCAAAAATATTTAGATGATTAATAATTTGATCAATTGCACATCACCATTACGCTGTATATAATTAGCAAAGAAGCTAACGCAGAAAACACACATATGTAGCAGGCCGAAGGAGGGCCTGGGCGGGGACTTGAACCTCCAGACTCCCGGGTAAGAGTAATGCATGCTGACCACATCGCCAAAGAGCCAGGCTCATTGGCAAGGTAGCCAGGGCACGTACTTATTAGGAGACACTTCCAGTGACAGGACCCCTCTACTGTCACATCTCAAGGGGGAGAGATGTGACAGTAGCGGGGTCCTGTCACTGGAAGTAATTAATGTTAGCTTGAAACTTCAATAAGTTAAGTTTTTGCCCAGGAGAAACGTGGTTAACCACTGATCGTTTTTGAAAATTAAGTTTTACGGCACTCGGTACAAATTATGCAAGAAGGCCATTCTATTAGCTATTCTCGCTCAACCAATCGCGCAACTCGCACAAACAACAACACTGATTAACACTGCGCTATAATTTCAGTTTTCAGATGTAGCTAACGTTTGAGTGTAGTCCTTATGGGGGTAACGTTATAGCGTTTTTTTCAAGCTACAGTTATGGCTAGTTTGCTGCGCCTTTTATGATTAGAAATTTACGATGAACGTTGTGAATTATGCACTATACGGATGCATCATCTACGAAAGCCAATATAATTAGCCAGCTGAAATGAAGTTGAGACTCTAATTTTATTGTTGAGATATCTGTCCTATGCATTGCAGACTGTCTTGAGATGCAAACAAGGGCTGGCAGAGAAAGATGTGAGGAGCCTGATCAGTGAAATGCTCCACAGCGATGTTTAGAAAGGTGACTGAGAACCTGGTACAGTATTTGTATTCTTTTTGCCCAACTCTTATGGTGCTGTGATTATTATGTGCACAGAAGTCCTTAATTTTGTATGACAAAGGTTACACAAATCTTTCTTGGGCCTAATAATTAATTGGATCAGATGTCACCTGAAACAGAACTAACAGGGCAGGGGCTTTGAGGTCAGGGTTGAATCATTGTTTTAACTGGTAAAATGGGAGTATTCAATGGGAGCATGTAATTGTATACAGGCAGGTGAAGCGCTATCCAGGCTCCTAGTTGGTAGATAAACCCTACTCCTCTCTCTCAGGATTAATGTTTAGAGGAGAAGTTTCGACATAGGTGTCACAAGGTCACTGAAAGGGGCTTTGAAGTAGCCTTAAGCTGCACCCCAAACTGCAGACTCAGACTTCACTGCTGAAAAAAAATTGAGGAAAAAGTAAAATAATTTCATGTACTGACCTCTTTTGCTGTGTTTGTGTTGTTCCTTGCATAAGACGCAATGCACAGCACACTCGGTGAAAGAAGAGGAGGACGACATGTAAATGTGAAAAAAAAAAAACCTAAACTGAATGAAGAAACAGCCATTTTTTACTTTGAGGGGTGCTTTAGAATCCGTATAAAACTTCATCTCAGCACCTCGGGATAATGTTAATAATTATAATGAACTGTTATTATTTTCCAAACTCATTTTAAGCCCTCTTACATTACATTTTGAGAGATGACAAACAATTACAGGTTCTAAGCGAGTGATTTAAATAATTAGGAAAAAACAGCAGTATGAAACCTGTTTTGAAAATAAGTTGGTTTTTGGAACCCCTGGCAAAAATTAGGAAAACCGTCACAGATGATGTACATTCAGCTATTTTACTCCATAGCAAATAAGGGCCAGACAGATTCTTCTCTGTTTTTATGTTCTGCTAGTGTCCTTGTCAGAACTGGTAGCATGAGGCGGTACCTGCAGCCCAGTCTGGTTGCACAGGTAGTCCAGCTTTCCCAGGACAGCACTTCCATATGTGAAGTTGCAAGAAGGTTTGCCGTGTATCCCAGCATTGTCTCAAAAGCATGGAGGAGATACCAGGACACCAGCCGTTTCGCGAGGACAGCAGGACGGGGCTGTAGAAGGGCATCAACCCAGCAGTAGGACTGTTTCTGCTCTTTTGTGCAAGAAGGAATAGAAGAGCACTGCCAGAGCCCTACAAAATGACCTCCAGCAGGCTACTTGTGCGCATGTTTCTGACCACACTGTCAGCGTGAGGGCCCGATGTCATCAAGTGGGACCTGAACTCACAGCCCAGCACCATGCAGCTTGATTGGTATTCGCTAGAGAACACTAGAATTGGCAGATTTGGCATTAGTGCCCCGTTCTCTTCACAGATGAGAGCAGGTTCACACTGAGCACATGTGATGGGCGTGAAACAGTCTGCAGACACTGTGGTGAATGTTCTGCTGCCTGTAACATCATCCAGCATGACTGATTTGGCAGTGAATCAGAAATGGTCTGGGGAGGCATATCCTTAGGGGGTTGCACACCCCTGTATGGGATTGCCAACGTTACCCTGACTGCTATTAGACACTGTGGTTTGCGATTATGTAAACTTATGCCGGGGCAGTGGGTCATGGGTTCCTCCTGGTGCAGGACAATCCCTGGACACATGCGGTCACAGCATGTAGGCAGTTCCTGGATGACAAAAGCATTAATACCATAGATTGGCCCTCTTGTTCCTTTGACCTAAACCCAATTGAGCTCCTGTGGGATGCTATGTATCAGTGCATCCAACGCTGATAAGTACCACAACCAACTGTGCAGGAGCTCACTGATGCCATGATCCAGGTCTGGGAGGAGGTCCCTCAGCACACCATCACTGACTCAGTAGGATACCCAGATGCTGTCGGGAGTATTTTTATTAGTGAAGTCCATGTCTCCAAGAATTCAGGCCATAAGAAAAGCCCGGGGTGGAGCAACAAAGTATCTATTCTGGATTTTTGATGATTCCATAATTCTTTCCTCGAATTATAGTGATGGCATACATTTCTGCCACTTGTTTATGAAAAAATATGCCATTTATTAAAATCTAATTTCTTCTGTAAGTTTTATGAAGCCTGAATGTTAAGCTAATGAACAAAAATTGTGTGTCCTGTGTGCAATTGGTTGATTTGCTATGAAGAAAACAAACTAAATGAACATCTACTGCGATGTTTCCAGAATTGCAGCACGCATGATCTTGCTTGCCATGGCTTTTCTGATCCTCATAGAGCCAGGCTCAGACTACAGGAGATTTAAAGTCCTCACTGATTTGAAATTGTGTCATAGCTCACAGAGAAGGATGAACTTTTCCTATTTTTTTCCCCTCAATTTCCAAACAAGCTGAAATTGCGCATTTAGAAATTTGCAATCCATCATACCATACAAGTTATGATTAAGGTCATCTTGCCTGAAAGAGCTACTGTATACCACAACTCAGATGACCGTGGGGAGGCAGAAGGCAGATGTTTCAAGACAAAGATTTTGAGGGAGCGGTTAGGGAAAGTGGGCAACACAGTTAATTTGTTCTCCAACAGCTGGGGGTGATAATTTAAAGGTCAGTTTTAATTAGGTTTTATAACTTCTTATACTCAGCTAGCCTCTCTGTGGCTAAGGTTTTACCATTGCAGTTTGAAACCGTCAACTCTGAAACCCTGAATGGGATGTTAAAATTTATTTTCTGACCGAATATTCTAGTTGTAAATACTGAATATCAAAAATGTTTGACATTATCAGCGCTGCCCTGTAAACTCCTTACATTACCAGATAATCTTGGCTGAAGATAATTTCTGACGAAGGTCCCAGGCCAGATTTCTGTGATTGTTGGTAGGGGAGAATCTGGGATACATCAGCCTAAAACTCAAGTAGTCTGAGCCCGTCTTATACAGTATTAGTGGGGAATTGTACCTGAAATTAACGGTCAGTTTCAAAACTATAGGTCATACTCTTTCTAACAGAATATGGTTTCAATGTCTACTGTATGCTTTGGAGCCACTACAGCTTCACACTGAACTGCACCAGGGGCCTCATTTATAAACGGTGCGTAGGCACAAAAAAAGATACATATGTCACTTTCTTTGCAGATTTATGATTTATAAAAACAAACTTGACATTATAAAAAGAGAAATTATTAAGACTTTGCACAATGTCAATGAATTCCAAGTCCATCCTGATTAAATAAATGCAAATTCCTTGCAGTTTATTTTACCCATAGGTTTATAAATTATATATTCCATTTGTAATGTTAATAAAATACTTTGTGGTGCAAAATGCATGTTTCTGTCTTGTAATTCATTAAAGTACTACTATTGTAGATTAAAATATTATATACTGTTTAAAAATCGATCTAATGTATACAGTTCATATACAATTTATATTCATGTATTAATTGTTATCAATTGAAATGCATGACTTAGCAGGGGGTTTAACAGTTTTGCGACGCACATTCTGCTTGCAACATCCTGAGCCACCCGAAATTGGTATTCCTGAACTGATGGAAGTTTTGTGGTAAAATAAATTGTTTTTAAACAGACTTGCAATGTCAGTGCTCTCAGTTGAGCAGGGTTAAGCGTGTGCCAATGTAAGCCAAGTTGATTGTCTTTTATATTTTATTTATTTTTTAATTTCGCAAGGTGAATACTAGTAGGCCTGTTAAGTCGTGCAGGGCAAATGATAATTAAAGCACGAGGAATCCATCCAAAAAGCGTTAGGAAGAAAGAGCCGAGTGCAAGCATCGTGGTCGCAATAATGCACTTCTAGGTTACCAACTGGCGACCTTTCATAAAGTACGTTGCCACAACGTGCAGAAGACGAACTGACAACGTTACGAAGTTACGTCGCCACGACATATCTTGGAATTTCACTTTTCCGGTTGTCACGACGTAAGTAGTTACGTTGCCACGATGAATCTATGGTCGTCCGGTTACGTTGTCACGACGTTTTGGCGACGTAAGTGTGGTAGCTGTGATTTTTTGTGTTTTGAAACTCATGTAAATAAACGTACCTGACCCTGATAGCCAACTGTATTTTGGTGATTGTGGCTAAGTGTCGGCGCACTTGGCTGTGTTCTGGCAGCGGTGAAAGGATTCTGGCCAAATGACAGTTGTCACATTAGACTAGGTTTTTGCTCTGTGGACTCGGGCTGCTTTCAGCCAAAAATTGGTACATTTAGCTTCATTTGAACAAAAAAGGGAATACGGACCTGGGGATAGGGCATAGGAGAAGGCAGACGAGCCTTTTCAAGTAGGTTAATTCCAGACCGTGCTAAATCAAAATTTAGAAGAAAATAATGCAGGAATCACCTCTAAACTCGTGGACCAACAACTGCATGTCATACCTTTTAAAATAACACACTTACACACACGCAGACACATATACAATTAGCAATAATTTGGCTTTCGCCCCAAATTACTGAAGTAAGAATAAGTACAGTTAATGATACAAAATGAATGATTAAACATTTTATATAATTTCAATGCATATTTATTTGGCAATCCAAATTAATATCCAAAGCAAGGGACAGCGAAATCATAGAATTACCCATGCCATTGAAACAGTAACACAACAGATCATAAGACATTATGAAGTCTGAAATGTGTCATTGGAATAATAGTATAATGTTATGGCCCCAATTTGTTATTACAATTTACAACACAACAGCTACAGCAACAGCAAGGGATGACAGAAACTGTTTTAAAAACTTGAACACATTTAATCAACAGACAAAGACTAATACTAACCTACAACTAATAACCAAGATTAATTTACAAGAAAAACAAATATTTATAGTCCCTTTTTGTTGGGGTGGCTTGGTGATGTCCTGGGTAAGGAAAAAAAATGCTCTAACAGGCAAAAATCCACAAAAGAAACTTCACAGGTCTTGAACAGAAATGACAGGTCTGGTCACATGTATCCTTCTCCTTGCAATTTCTCCTTCTACTTTACTGTCTCAATTCTTTTCCTTATATACTCTTTTGCAGACCCCACCCACATTTAGACCTCTTTGTTTTAATTTTCGGGGACTTGCCCCAGACATATCCAGGACATGTCTAAACATAGCTCCAGTCTGAGCTGAATAAAAAAAAGGTAAATACTGCCATCCAGTGGCCTATATTCACATTACACCTCCATTCCAAAAGGGAAAAATTTTGACTCATAAAGGCAAAATTTTTCTTTTCAATACAAAATGGTTAAGTGGACACTTGTCTATATATACATATCATACAATATTCAAATAAACACATGATATATATATATATACATATTCAAACACGGGATAAGCAATCAGCAATTACATTGTCTGTACCCTTCACATGCTTAATTTCCAAGTCAAACTCCTGTAAAATCAAACTCCAATTCAACAATCTCCGATTCTTGTTTTTCATCTTACTCAAAAACATTAACGGATTGTGGTCTGTGTACACAACCATTGGCTTTTGCCCTGTACAAACATAAACATCAAAGTGTTGTAAAGATAGAACCAGAGCCAACAGCTCCTTCTCTATTGTGGAATAGTTCCTTTTTGTGGCGATTGAACTTCCTGGAGAAGTATGCCACGGGATGCTCAATGTCATCAGAGTCACTTCTCTGTAGGAGCACAGATCCACAAGCTTGGTCGCTAGCATCGACCGCGATGGAGAACGGTTTGTTGAAGTCAGGAGATTTGAGCACGGGGAAGTGACACAGCAGAGACTTCAGGCGATCGAAGGCTCTCTGGCATGCATCATCCCAAGTGAACTTTACGCCTTTCTTCAGTTGGTTAGTTAGACTGAAAGCAATCTCAGCAAAGTTCTTGCAGAACTTGCGGTAGTACCCGATCATTCCAAGGAAGCGGCGCAAAGCTTTTTTGTTGTCAGGAACTGGAAAGTCCATGATGGCTTGGACTTTAGCATTTATGGGTGCCACCTTACCCTGGCCTATGACGTAGCCAAGATAGGTGACAGTAGCACAACCAAAGTCACTCTTGTTCAGGTTAACAGTCAGGTTAGCCTGGGTCAGGCGCTGGAACAACGTCTCTACATCTTTTAGATGTTCTTCCCAGGAGTCACTCCATGTGATCAGGTCATCGATGTATGCACCCGTGTGTGGCAATCCGGCGATTGTAGACTGTATCATCCTTTGGAATGTGGCTGGGGCATTTTTCCTCCCAAAGGGTAGGACTTCATACTGGTACAACCCAGATGGTGTGGCAAAAGCAGAGATGCTCTTGGCCCTCTCAGTTAAAGGAACACACCAATAACCCTTCAATAAATCAATCTTGGTCAGAAACTGTGCTTGCCCTACTCTATCAATACAATCATCAATCCTAGGTATTGGAAACACATCAGTTCTCGTTACAGCATTGACTTTGCGATAATCTGTACAGAATCTAGTACTTCCATCAGGTTTTGGAACTAGCACACAGGGTGAACTCCAATCTGAGTTGGAGGGTCTGATAATATCATGTTCTAACATGTACTCAACCTCTTTCTCATCAATCTTTCTCTTTTGAGGATTCATTCGGTACGGATGCTGCTTTATTGGTTTGGCATCACCAACATCTACATCATGAGAGGCCATAGAAACTCTTTTTGGAACATCAGGAAACAGATCCTCATATTTCTTGATCAACCTCTCAAACTGATCTCTCTGTGAGGGTTCTAAGTGCTGTAGTTTTACATCAAGATTTTGCAACACTTCAGAATTTGACAATTTACATGAAAGAACTTCAGCTTTAATTCTAGGTTCATCATCTTGAAACTCCCCCTCATCTTCACACGTTTTGACCATAGGAGATTCTGAAGTGACAGCTGCAACCCTAGCATTTCTGTCATGATAAGGCTTCAGCATGTTAATGTGACACAATTGTTTTAGCTTTCTCCTATCTGGAGTCTTCACAATGTAATTGAGATCATTGAGTTTTGTCAGAATTTCATAAGGACCATGAAATCTAGCCTGCAATGGATTGGACTGCAAGGGAAACAACACAAGGACCTTGTCTCCTGGTTTAAACTCACGGCTTCTAGCCTTATGATCATACCAAGTTTTCATTTTTCCCTGACTTGATTTCAAGTTCTCTTTGGCTAGGTCACAAGCTGCACGCAATCTTTCCTTGAACTTGCTAACATAGTCTAACAGACTGATGTGCGGCTCTTCCTCTTGCCATTGTTCACTCAATAATAGCAAAGGTCCTCTCACTTCATGACCAAACACTAGCTCAAATGGACTGAATCCAGTAGACTCCTGCACTGCTTCTCTAGCTGCAAACAACAGCAAATGAACACCTTCATCCCAGTCTTTCTCATGGTCATAACAATAAGTCCTCATCATTGTCTTGAGAGTGGAATGAAACCACTCTAAGGCACCCTGACTTTCTGGATGATAGGCACTAGAAAGAATCTGCTTTGCACCTAGTTCATACACAACCTGCTGAAACAATCCTGAAGTGAAATTGCTACCTTGGTCTGACTGAATTTCCCTGGGAAGGCCAAACAACGTGAAGAACTTTATCAAAGCCTTCGAAATTGCAGTTGCCTTGATGTTACGTAGAGGTATGGCTTCGAGGAATCTGGTAGATGCACACATGATTGTCAACAAGTACTGATTTCCAGATCTAGTCTTGGGTAATGGACCAACGCAATCAACAATGACCTTAGAGAAGGGCTCCCCAAATGCTGGGATAGGCTGCAACGGAGCTACAGGTGGGTCTAACTGGTGTTTTCCAACTACCTGACAAGTGTGACAGGTTTTGCAAAAGTTGGAAACGTCTTTCCGAAGCCCAGGCCAAAAGAAGTGTTTCATGATCTTATCAACAGTCTTGTTAACAGCAAGATGACCTCCTAAAGGTAAACTATGAGCCATTGTTAAGATCTCATTCCTGTAGACCTTCGGAACAACAATTTGCCTGACCACTGCCCAATCTGCATTGGCAGGGATATCAGGAGGGCGCCACTTCCGCATCAACACACCATCCTTGAGATAATACCCAACTGGAACTGCGTCTATTTCTTTATCAGGAAGGGCTCTCCTCTTTAGTACACAAATTTCAGGATCATTAGTTTGCTCCTCAATCAACCGCTTTCTGGACAGAGACAAGTCTCCAGACACATCAGAATCACCAAACCCATCTGGCTGGCTGAACAATGAACTGATCAAAGTGTCTGATAAGTTCTCAAACGGAGAAACCATAGTAGGCCAATCAGAGTCATGAGGCGAACCACTTGAGTCCTGACTATTCAATGTGCTGGACGGCACCACAGCATCTCCTTCTTTAGCCTTCTTGGCCATAGCACGAGTCACTGCGCAAGAAGGATACAGAGATGGGTCCTCATCCCCATCTTCAGTGCTCGGCTGTGAAGTAAGATGTACAGGGGGAATTACTTTGCCCCCAGCCAGGTCATTGCCTCGCAACAGAGAAAAACCCTTTATAGGTAGACTTGGCATAAGTCCCACCTTTACCTGTCCTGTAACTAAATCTGACTTCAAGAATATAGAGTGCGGGGGTACAGATACAGTCCTCCCTCCAATACCTTGTACAAGTATGAAATCCCCTGAAGCGGTCTCATCACGTAACTCCAAAGAGTCCATCAACAAAAGTGACTGAGAAGCTCCGGTATCCCTTGGATATATATGGGGACAGGAGTAGTATGCTCATTCAGAGCCACAAATCCCTCTGACACAAATGGAAGAAATTCCTCCCTCACGAAGTCAGCTGTATCAGGCTTTTTAGCCCCACAAGAAGCAGGCAATTTAGCAGATCGGTCATCTACTACAGGGGTTTCTAACCTTGTTTTCACAAAGGCATTTGGTTTGGTATCCTTTTCTTTTTCTTTCTTAGCTTTTAGGAACCAACAGTTAGTTGTAACATGACCAGATTTCTTGCAATAACTGCAAACTAGACCACTTTTGTCACTGTCAGCTTTCACACTTTGATCACACCCGTTACTGGATTTCTGAGCACCATCACCAGATTTGTCTTTGTCTTTGGGTGAGGAATCTTGGGTATCACCATAACCCTTTGTCTGAAATTGGGACCATCTATTGTTACTGCTAGACTGAAATTTGGACTTATGTGTGAGAACATATTCATCTGCAAATTTGGCAGCTGATTGCAAATTCAGTGCTTGCTTCTCATTACGGTAGGTCTTAACATCATCTTTAACACAGTTCTTGAATTCTTCAACTAACACCATCTCTTTTAGTGAGTTGAAATCATCCTTGACCTCCATAGAAGTACACCAGCGCTCAAAGCAAACCTGCTTCTCATTAGCAAATTCAACATAAGTCTGATTTTCAGATTTCTTCAGACCTCTGAATTTCTGTCGGTAAGCCTCTGGAACCAACTCATAAGCTCTCAAAATAACCTTTTTGACAACCTCATAATCAGAGGAATCATCTGCAGACAAAGCCGAATAGGCTTGTTGAGCTTTACCCTTGAGGACAGTTTGCAACATCAGAGGCCAGTTTTCCTTTGGCCACTGGCAACCCTTTGCTACCTTTTCAAAACACTGGAAATAGTCGTCAACGTCCTTTTCCGAAAATGGAGGCACCAATTTTACCTCCTGGCTAGCCCGAAATTTATTTTCAGTTTGAATTTTAATTTTTAGTTGCTCCATTTGGTATCGAATTTCTCTAATTCAAAATCTCTCTGTCTTGCAAATTTTTCTAACTCAAATTCTCTTTGTTTTTCTTTTTCTTCCCTCTCAAATTCTCTTTGTTTCTCTTTCCTCCCTTTCTTTCTCTTTTTCCTCGCTTTCTTTTTCTCTTTCCTCCCTTTCTTTCTCTTTTTCCTCCCTTTCTTTTTTCTCTTCTCTTGCTAATTTTTCCAACTCAAACTGCCTTTGTTTTTCTTTTTCTTCCCTTTCAATCTCTAGCATTTTTAATTTAAGTTCCATTTCTATATTTGGATTTTCCACTGGAAACTGTTCCAGATCTGCTGGTGCAAACACATTTTCATCAATGTAATATTCAACTATCTCTCTAGCCAGTCTTGCTTTTCGCATGGCTGGTTTAACCTAAGTTAGCTCTAACTGTCTGCAAATTTCTAGCAGTTCTGTCTTTTTAAAAGAGTTCAAAACCCCTACGGTTGGTGATGCCAAGAAATCATCCATTGCTGTTGATCTATCAATATATTTAGATAGGAAAATTCAAAAAAACAATTTTACAATTTGACATGTTAGATTTTCAATTAATGAATCACACAATGGTCTATCCCGGACTTGAGCCCCCAATTTGTTATGGCCCCAATTTGTTATTACAATTTACAACACAACAGCTACAGCAACAGCCAGGGATGACAGAAACTGTTTTAAAAACTTGAACACATTTAATCAACAGACAAAGACTAATACTAACCTACAACTAATAACCAAGATTAATTTACAAGAAAAACAGAAATATTTACAGTCCCTTTTTGTTGGGGTGGCTTGGTGATGTCCTGGGTAAGGAAAAAAAATGCTCTAACACAGGCAAAAATCCACAAAAGAAACTTCACAGGTCTTGAACAGACGTGACAGGTCTGGTCACATGTATCCTTCTCCTTGCAATTTCTCCTACTACTTTACTGTCTCAATTCTTTTCCTTATATACTCTTTTGCAGACCCCACCCACATTTAGACCTCTTTTTTTTATTTTCGGGGACTTGCCCCAGACATGTCCAGGACATGTCAAAACATAGCTCCAGTCTGAGCTGAATAAAAAAAAAGGTAAATACTGCCATCCAGTGGCCTATATTCACATTACAACAATAACATAATAGACTTTTACTTTGATGATTGTATTTCCCTTCTCTGCTTTGAGATATGAATATTAGTCAATCAATATTTAATTCAATATTGGGTGTTAATTTGAAATTTCTTAACACAATAATTCTTCTAAAAACTTAACTGAAAAAATAAAAAAATTAAATGAAGAGAATTATTTATATTTGCACGACATTGACACAGAACATTTATGCTGGGCAAATCGATCAGAGTGCTCACTGTTTTCTATGCTTCAAAAAAGTGTGTCAACATCATGAAGGAACTTCGGATTTTAATCGCACTCCATGTTCGAGAGAGAGTGGTGGGAAGGACAGCTGATGACCATTCGTTTGTCTTCTTGGAGCTGGAGTGCGTGCATCGCTGATCATATCAGCAGGTGAGGTCAGTCTAAAGTAACGGTTATGTTTGGGATGTTGAAGTTTTATGTAACGTTATTTCCCTGCATGTAAAATGTATGTAATTTATATTTTGTTACTGAGGCTTAAACCAACTTTACCTTTCTATGGGTTACTAACATAGCAAGCTAGATTAGTTTACATTCACTTACGCAACTTGAGCGAACGTAACAGCAGCTAGCTCGCTAGCTAGCAAGCTAGTCAAACAGAAAATCGAAATTCAAAGGCAGATGACGTTAGTTCAACGTCGTCAACAGTCATCAGCTGGTCGGTAGGTTGCTATTAAGTTTAAGTCGTACCGTGTTGTAGCTGGTGTTTAGGAGTGAAGCTGATATAGTTAGCTAGATAATTGTGGGTATTATGCACTATTAGAATAAAGCCTCATGAAAATATTTACAAGCTGTATCAAAACCGCCAAAGCTGACATTAACATTGTGCGAAATGATTTAACGTTAGTGACAGGCAACCTGAAGCTAACATGGCTACCAAGCTGTGTGAGATGTACTCAGTGTTTACTTAACTGTCACTAGCTAATATAAGTAAGTGTTTATATATGAGCTTGTGAGATCTTGCTTTTAAAATGATATTTCCAGGATGCTTAAGGTGATACAGAATATTAATTTCGCTCGAGTAATCACTTCTTGCTGGATAACATAACCAGTCTGCGAACCTTCATGTAACCGTATTCTGTTTTTCATGAAAAGGCCCACTGCATCAAAGTTTTATTTCTTCTCCCGGAACTGAATAAATGTTTCTGTTGGACCAACAACGCATATTTGATTCTAAACATTCACTAGTGTAGCTAATTGAAAGTCAGCAGTTAGGCCTTACAGAGCTAGTTAATCTATATTTTTTGTCTGGACTAATCCAAAAGCTTTAAGAATTGTTCCATCAATAGCAATCAGTAGCATTTTGGAGAAATAGGGGAGTGACATTTCTGTTAACATGTGTAATTCTGTTTCTGAAAATGTAATGTTATAATAAACTTATGGTCATTGTCTACTCTTTTGAAGATATTTTTATTTTTTGCCTCTGCCTTGGTGTCTGGCAAGTTGCCCCACCAATACCATAAAGTGAGATGTATTCAGAATTGGGTGACTGGACCCTGTCAACTATACATTTTAATTGCTCTTCTCTTTCCAACTTAGATGCTGTGACAAAAAGAAGCCGGCCACAGTATCCGAGATGAAAGCTTTGGTAAAAATGTTACACTTCAATAAGAAATCAATTTGGGGGAGGAGCGGAAGGACCAAAGGATGAAATTGCGGTGATCCATTTGTGCACCTTGGGAGATTAATTATGGACTTAGGGCTGGATCTACAAAAGCTTTGCATGTATAAAAACGTGTGCAAACTCATTGCACACGCAAAAAAATGTACAAACTGATTTACTAATAGTGCACAGTAAGGGTTGCCTCTTTCAAAGGTGCAAAATAGCACGTCTGCATCCAGTTAGTACGTCTGCCACAATGAATATGCAATATGGGGCGTTTACACCCAATTGTGCGTGTGTTGGGAGGAGAAAATGTAAATATATTAATTTAGCACGCGCAAATTGATAAATCAAACCTGAAAGAAATTTTGCTAATAAAATCTGCGTCTATATTTTAACACGTGTCAAAAGGAGGTGCAAACGGTTTGTATGCGTAATTGCGCACACATGGCTACAGTTATTGTCGCAAGAAGGAGACATCGAAATCATGAAAGGAGACGCAGAGAACGCATTTTTCACCCTCGTGTGAACGTTTTTGGAATGAACGAGGAAAAAATCATTAAAACATATCGCCTATCCAGCACTGCCATTTTGGAGCTGTTGGAGGAACTCAGAGAGGATTTGGAGCCAGCCACGAGAAGGAGTCATGCAATACCTGCAATGACAAAACTCCTTGCAAGTTTGCATTTTTTTGCATCTGGGTCATTCCAGCGTACGGTAGCTATTACAGCTGGGATCTCCTAATCCCGTTTTTCAGATGTGCTGTCTGAAGTCCTAAATGCCATGTCGCACCGGATGGCCAAGTTCATTAGGTTTCCACGCACACGGCACTTATTGAATGAGACCAAACAAGGTTTTTTTGCAGTAGCTGGATTTCCTTGAGTTATAGGGGCGATTGACTGCACCCATGTGCAGCTTGTGCCCCCCGCAGACACTGAGCACGTGTACAGAAATCGCAAACACACGCATTCATTGAATGTGCAGTGCGTTTGTGATGCCAAAGGCATCAATTCCAATGTTGTGGCAAAATATCCCGGGTCAGTACACGATTCTTTTATTCTGAGAAACAGTTCTCTGTTTTCCAAGTTGCGAGATGGCGAGTTTGGAGATGCCTGGCTTGTAGGTGAGTCAATTTGTAAAATCCTTAGCGAAATTTATTTCATTAAAAACAAGAGCATGTTTCACATTGATTCATATGTTTCAGGTGACAGTGCATACCCCCTACACCCCTTCCTCCTGACACCTGTTCTCAACCCGACCACTGCCGGAGAAATAAGATACAACGAGGTCCATATCCGTACACGGAATATTGTGGAGCGCACCTTCGGAATCCTGAAGAGCAGGTTCCGTTGTTTGGATCGCACTGGTGGAGCACTGCTGTACAGGCCAGAAAAAGTGGCCCAGATTATAGTGACCTGCTGCATGCTACATAACATCGCCAAGCAACACGGGCTGGAGCATGAGGCCATGCCGGAGGAGAACGCCGACCTGCCCCCCTGTATGGAGCAACAACCCAATGCTGCAGGGATGCAGACATGCAGCAATCTCATTCGAAGTCACTTCTTGTGAGCGGTTTGGTATGTGCATTTTTCTATTTTCATTCAATAATGCGTTGTAGATTGCAATACAATGCCGTTCCCTCTGGCTAGTGTGACCCAATAAACTGCAGAACATTGCAAAGTTAAGCAAATCAACATTTATTGTCGCTTATTTATTCAGAAATCACTTTCTGAATTCCAAACATTATCAAACGAAATACTCATTCACGTCTAATTATGTTAAGTCCCGCAAAGTCATATTCAAGACACATTGTTTCAGTCAGAAAATGTATTAGGCTATAGTCTTAACATTTATGGTGGAAAAAAAAGAAAAAAGCAGTTCTTCATCATATAGCCCATTTTATACAAAAAAAAAAAAAAAATTCACAGCCAATAGAGGACAACTTAAACGTGACAGTTGAATGTATCACTTGTGTTTCCTTTTACGCTGATGGAACTTGCCCGTCATGCGCACCTCTCCTCCCTCTCCGGTGCCCGGCTGCCTAGCTGTCGCTGTGGGACTCGGTCGGCCCGCTTCTCCACCTGGATTGAGGGCAGTCATTGCCTGCATCCCTTCCCGTAGCCCTCTTGCCACAGAATTGACGGCCATCGTCAGGGCAGATACTGCGCTGACCATCTGTCTGCAGTGCGTGGCAATGGCCTGAGTATCGCGCCTTGCCGCCCGTGCCAACGATGACGCCGCTCTCATCTCCCGTGCAATTGTCTGAATGGCTGCAGACTGTTTCTTTTGTTCCTCCAGCAACTCCAGATCAATGTCCTCGGGACCCTTTCGAGGCTCTGCAGGGGTGGCGGCTGCTCTGGGGGAATTTGAGGTGGATGGCTGGACTTCTGCTGAAGATTCTAAATGTAAAAAAATAAATGTTTTTTGTTTGGGATTTGAGTTAAAGGACAGCAAAATGTAACCACAGGAGGTACATTCATTTTTCACTTACTAAATAAATATCTTTTCAGAAAAAGTGTGTTTATACAGTATTATTGTGCGCCTACCTTGTTCTGCTGTTTGGTCCAGTGTGTCATACCTGGCAATTCCAGTGACTTGCGTCTCGCAGAACGATAACTGCACCTGTTCCTCAATGCTGGTCAGAGGCATCTCATCCACTGTGCCCCCACCTGTTTTCTTTGCAGATGTTTTATTATACGCCAATTTTTCTTTCGTTCGTCTTCGGATATCTTGATATCGTCTTTTCACTTCATTCACTGTTCGCATCGTTTTACCCACAGCATTTACTTTTTTACAGATTTCCGCCCATGTGGCGTTCCTTTGTGCGACAGTCAGATTTCTTTGCAGGAGCTCATTCACGTGTTTATTGGCTTCATCTACCAACACCTCTAATTCCATAGGGTCGAATTTCATTTTGCGCTTTCTTCTCTCCAAACTCTCCGTGCTGCAAACCATGAAACACGCAAAGCCCTCATTTAAATAGGGTGAGTCCAACACGTTTGCACCTGTTGCCATTTGCGCAATCACTCTTAGTAAATCACCTGCAAACCGCGGTTCAGCCCCACACGCAAAATTCTAGATTGCACGCGCAAATTAGTACACGCAAATTGGGATCTTAGTAGATCCGGCCCTTACTGTGTTCTTATGTGGTTCCGTACAGTCATTGCTTTGGATTATAAAAATATATTTTTTTATGGGCTTTTTAAAAAATTCAGTTTTGAATCCACATGCCCAGTTTTGTTCTCAATTTTTGGTATATTTTTGCATTTTTTTCTAACAAACTGTCAATAAATTTTTGTATTTGCAACACATGACTTAGTTTGTTACTGTAACTTTCAACAACTGCAGTATTCTGCGTATGTATCATTGTAATTAGGGTCTGTACTGCAGGTATGAAGTAGGACCAAATTATTTTTATCACCTACTGGTGGTGAGGATGGTCCATCAGCATGGACCAGCACCAAAACACAACATATGCTGGTCTATGCTTGCCGTGCTATTCACCAGGATACATGTGTCCTAAACACAACATATGCTGGTCACCAGCATAAACCATCATGAGATGTTCACCAGCATACATGTGTCCTAAACACAACATATGCTGGTCACCAGCATAAACCAGCATGTTCACCAGCATGGTGTTCGTCCTCTCTTGAAGAGAGATGATCATCTTCATTCACTTTTTAATCATCCTAGGGAACTGAGTGGGTTCGAAGGTGGCTGATGAGGCCAATCCGAGCCCGGAAGGTTCTGGCACAGTAAGGGCAGGACAGCAGAGCTGGGGCCTGTGATGGAAGGTTGATGCAACGGGCCTTCCTGGCTGCTCGCTTGGTCTTGGCAGTCTCGATGCGTTGTTGCTCGTATGCTGCTGCTCCTATGTGGATTGCACTGTGCGATGCTGACCGATCCTGTGCAAGTGCCTCCCATGAGTTGTGGTCCACTCCGCAGTCCTTCATGGAGGCTTTGAGTGTGTCCTTGAAGCGTTTCTTCTGGCCTCCATGACAGCGTGCTCCAGTCTGCAGTTCTCCGTAGAGAAGGCGCTTGGGTAGTCGTTCATCGGACATCCCGGTGACGTGACCAGCCCAGCAGAGTTGGGACTTGCGGAGCATAGTGAAGACGCTGTACATTCCTGTCTGCTCGAGAATCTCTGTGTTTGGGCACTTTGTCCTGCCACTTCACTTTCAGTAGTTTGCGAAGGCAGTTGAGGTGAAAGCGGTTGAGTTTCTGTGCGTGCCTCTGGTAGACAGTCCAGGTCTCGCTGGCATACAGTAGAGTGGTGAGGACGATGGCTCTATAGACACTCAGCTTTGTTGCAAGACTCACGCCCCTTGCGCTCCCACACTGATGAGCGCAGCCGGCCAAAGGCCACACTGGTTTTGGCGATCCTGGCATCAGTCTCGTCATCGATGTGCACGCTGCGAGACGGCGTGCTGCCGAGGTACATGAACTTGTCCACAGCTGCCAGTTTCTGTCCGTTCACGGTCACTGTTGGTTCTTGGTACTGTTTCCCTGGAGCAGGTTGGTACATTACCTTGGTCTTTTTGGTGCTGATCGTAAGACCAAAGTTGGAGCAGGCAGTGGCAAACAGGCCCATGCAGTGCTGCATGTCTTCAGGACTATCGGCATTGAGGGCACAATCATCAGCGAACAGGAAGTCACGGAGCTTGTCAAAGTGGAGCTTAGTCTTAGCCTGAAGGCGTCGCAAGTTGAACAGCTTGCCGTCTGATCTGTATCTGATGTTGATGCTTGGGTCGGAGTCCTGGAAGGCATCTGTCAGCATGGCTGTGAACATCATGCTGAACAGTGTTGGAGCCAGCACGCAGCCTTGTTTCACTCCGTTTGTAACTGGGAAGGGAGTGGACCAGCATACATATGTCCAAAACACATGTGCTGGTCAACATAATGCTGGTCACCAGCATAAACCAGCATGTGATTTTCACCAGCATACATGTGTCCTAAACACAACATATGCTGGTCACCAGTATAACCATCATGTGATGTTCACCAGCGTACATATGTCCAAAACACAACATGCGCTGGTCAACATAATGCTGGTCACCAACATAAACCACATGTAATGTTCACCAGTATACATATGTCCAAAACACAATATGTGATTGGCCATGCTGGTCACCAGCATACAAGTGTCCAAAACACAACATATGCTGGTCAACATTATATTGGTTTTTGCTGGTTTTTTCAGAGGGTGAAGGTATAACATTGATACACCAACCATGAAAATAAAGCGACGTGTCCCCATAGCTATCATACACCTAATCAAATAACCCATTCATGTTACTCACCCAGAAAATGCGTTATTTGTAAAACTATTCCACTGAAATTATGTTGTCTCCGCAACTTACACCTTACACCTGCAAAATTTGGCTGGCAGTTGAGGATTGCGTGATTATGTCTCCCCCTCGGAGGGAGAGGGGAGATATATTATTTTAGGTTCGGTTCCTGTTCGGGTTGGCGTCAGCGTTCCCACTTTGTTTCCGGAGGTTACTCCAAAATTGTTTACATGATCTTAACTAAGTGGTGCCTTTTGGTGTGTGGCTGTCTGTCCGTGGTCTGTTTCTGTCCGGGGCATAACTCCTAAACCGTCTGCCTGATCTTAACACAACTTTGCAATCTTACTACTCCGGTCCTGCACCAGTGCCTTTTGGTATGTGCCTGTCTGTCTCTCCATCTGTCTGTCCGTCCGTCTGCTGGGTTAGGCAGGGAAGAGGGCCAGAGAGGAGCGGTATGTTTTGAGGAGTAAAAACACAGTCTAGTTTGCACATGGGGCAAGGGCACACCTCCCTCAAAATATTTTTTTCCGTCTTCTTCATTGGGGTTTAATGGTGACTTGCCAAAACCATTCCATACATTTATAGCACCAACAATGAAGATATGATGGAATACAGAAAAACAGGCTTCAATTTCTAAAATTCAAATATATTTGATCATTTTATGTGTTTCTGCCTATAGTTCATGTTTTGATAATTGGTATATGAGAGTGTGAGCATGCATCAAAACGAGCACCCGTAAAGGGTTGATAACTTTATAATAAAATCTGAAATGGGTAATTTTGACCCGAACAGGACACAAGGGTTAATCAGATATTTGCAGTTTCATGATGTTTTTACGTTTCTTTACTCCCTATTGCAGTAAAACCATTTTAATGAAAAAAATTGCACGTTTCAGTTTATCATCCCTTTTAATATGATGTTTGAACTTCAGAAAAAAATGTCCCCAGTACTTATTCATCCATGGGAGATTTACTCAGTTTAATTTAATTACAGATTTTTAACAATGGTTATATATATTATGTATATAAACCACATTGCAACAAGTCAGTAATTAAACTTAGATTAATCTATATCCAGGATGAATAGGTATTGGGCACATTTTTTTCCTAAAGTTGAAATATGGTTATGATAATAATTGAGTGTGGGGCCCACTGGGGCGGACTGCGGGCCTACAAAGGGCCCGCATTGGACTGTCCCATGCAGGCCCCATACTGCTCCCAGCACAGAGTGTGGGCATACTATGGGCATGCTGCAGGCCCACAATGGGGCCCACTCTGCTTAGTGTGGGTGGCCTACACTCAGCCCACACATACTATGGGCATGCTGTGGGCCTACAATGGGGCCCACTCTGCTTAGTGTGGGCAGCCTACACTCAGCCGACACATACTATCGGCATGCTGTGGGCCCACTCTGCTTAGTGTGGGCAACCCACACTTAGCCCAAAGTGTGGGCTTGCCCACTGGAGCCCCACACAGGCCCCTTAGTGTGGGGCCCACATGTGCCCCGCATTTCACGACGGTATCGGGGCCCACAGTGGGTTGCCCACAGTGGGCCCGAGTTCCTGCCCGCAGTGGCCCCACACGGGCCCCTAAAGGGCACGTTTGCTGGGCATCAGTAAGGGCAACCCCTCATCACAACCACTTCCGCTTTCAATGCAATAAGTGCACAACATTGACTGCGTTTACAAGGTCTTTAGTATCCCGGTTTTGAAGCTTATCACGGCTTCGAGCATAACCGGGATATGATGTTTACGTGGAACAGAGAGAAACCCGGTTATTCATATCCCTGTATTCATGATAAATACCAGTAACCCGTTTTCTGATCACTGCATCCTATCTGCGCAGGCGTGAGTTACATCTTTTATGTCTTTTGTTTACAACAGATTGAGCGGGGGGTGTGATTTAGAAGTAGACAAACATGAGACCCCTGTGGCTTCTAGCGGGCTTAGCGTTACTAAATACTCACGTCGCATAACAGCTATGGCTCATCCACTTCATTTTCAGCAATGGGTGGAGAAAGCGACAAAAAATATTGAATACATCACCAACTTTAATAGGTATTCGCACAGAGATATAAAGAACTAGAGTGGTGACGTAGGCTATTCAATATTTATTGAATAAAGCCTAAACCCTCCTCGTAGGCTACCGGACAAGCTGGTTTGCACCATGCACATAAGCAGTCGCAACAAAGCAACGAAATCAAGTTCAGCTTTCCTAAGCTGTTATAAATTGGCTGAATTTAACCGTTAAATTAACGCATTGTCTCATTGTCATTTTTACGGTAAGTGGAGTCCTGCACGCATTTTACCGTGGTTTACACTGAACATGCACTGAACTCTGTGGTAAACTTATTGTGAAATTACAGTTAACATAGGCCTAACTGGCAAAAAGCGGCCAGTTAAATTACTTGTCAAAAAAAGCTTAAGTTTATTCGTTTTTTATTAACAGTGTATTCGCGGAAAGTGGAACTGGCGCGGTTTCATACTTTTTGAGACATCTACATTGATCCCAATTGGGGAAACACGCTGTAGCTACCATCCTACCATTGTGTCAGGGCAAAGATGAACTAATTGAAGACAGCAACACTTCAGAATGAAGTTGTTCCGATCTTAATACGCAAAGTATACATATAAATTCACATATGCATAAAACGACTAGTTTTTTCCAGGTATAGACCTGAGTCAGCCTCACGGGCGCAGCTGAATGCAAACGCTTTTTATTTGAACCGAACGAAAACGTAGTTAACTGAGCGATAATATAAAGGTACGGCAATCGTAGCGCTTATTCTTTAGCTTTGCCAAATAATGGAGCATAAATATTGTTGATTAACAATTCCCTATTCGTGTCCTTTTTAAGTATGAAAAGATAAAAAAGAAAACGGAAAACAAGTCCCCCCCCAACCCAAAAAATAACATTTGCTGTCATCAACGTTTACTGTTTACATGTGCCTCATTGGACATTTATGTACATACACAATACAGCGGAGCTATTCTGCCGTGTGCGCTTTGGTCCAGCCAATGACGTTGTCCACTGCAGTGCTTTTCTTATATCTCTGGGTATTTGACTGTCACTGCCACCACGCAGTCACTCTGGTGCCTGCGCACACGATGGGCTGCTGTCAGAAACCAGGATAAGGCGTATACATGGCCACTAGTATCCCGGCTTCTATCGGAGTACTCCAGGTGGCAAAACCGGGTTTCTCGAAACCGGGATAAGGGCATAACCTGGTTTCTGAATTCGGGATATGGTGTTTACGTGGACAAACACAAAAACGGGATACTTAAAAAACCCAATCAAAACCGGGATACTAAAGACCTTCTAAACGCAGTCATTGTTTAGAGCATCTGATGAAAGCGCTCCAAGGCACTTTGCGACTCCGGATGATAGGCGCTCGATAACTGATGTTTTACTGACAGTTCCTTCAAAAAGTAAGCGATCAACATAGAAGCAAAATTGGAACGCTGATTAGTTTGAATGATTTTTAGTAAACCAATTATGGAACAAAATTTCACCAGTTCACCAGTGACAAGCCTTGTTTTAATATTGCGTAACGGCATCGTCTCAGGGTAACGTGTTGAAGAACACAGCGACAATATATATTGATGACCTGACTTCGACCGTGGCAACGGTCCTATTCAATCAATTAAAAGATGCTCAAAGGGCTCACCAATTGCTGGAACTGGTTTGAGATGGGCAGACGGCACTACTTGGTTTGGCTTACCCGCCAGTTGGCAAACATAGCATGAGCGAAAATAAGGTCCCAAAGCAGATTTCAATGCAGGCCTAAAGAAATACCGCAAAATCCGACGGTAGGTTTTAGTTATAGGCTACCCAAATGACCCAACAGAGCATGATCATCAGCCAACTGCAATATTTGCAAACGATACCCAGCAGGCACAACAATTTGAAAGGTAGCATTCTCTTCGGCCTCATTCACTGGTGCCACCCAACGTCGGTTCAATATCTCATCATCCCAAAAATAGACAACACCCCGTTTACTGGGATCATCCTTCTCCAACGCTCTTACAATGCAACCAGTGCCGCAGCCAACTGTTCTCGGCCAACTTTAGCAAGCAAATCCAAAACAGTTGTAGGCGTCAGTTAAGGGGAGACCACTTTTTGTCAGAAGTTATTTTGTCCCCCACACTTTATCTCGCAGTTGTTTTTCTTTTTTATTCAATGGAAAAAAAATCGTCATATGTATCATTTTATAGGAGAGACCACAAACGACCACTAAATGTGCCTGCATAGAGACAGGACTGCCTGCGAGCATATCGCAACACTGCCACGACTTCAGCCAGAATAACAAAGTTGCATGGACCAGGACAGACGAGAGTATAGAGTTCAGACTAGAATTTCAGCAACAAAGTCACCGCGAGGATGAGAACAACATAACATAACAAAACATAACATGAATGGCAAGAACAGGCCTTTCAGCCCAACTACGCTTGCCAGTTTCTTTATACTATTGTGAATATTTCCCTTCAGATACTCAATGAATCAATGGTATCTAGCTTTATGTCAAGCCTGCTCTTGAAATCCCCTAAGGTCTCTGCCTCAACAATATGGTCAGGCAAGCTATTCCACATTGAAATTACTCTTTGAGTGAAGAAATATTTCCGAATATCAGTGCTAAATTTACCGTTGGTCAACTTCCATTTGTGACCCCGACTTCTACTCGCAACACTTGGTCGAAGGAATCCTACATTATTCACTTTGTTAATCCCTTTAACATATTTGAAGATCTCAATCAAATCACCCCTGAGTCTCCTTTTCCTAAGACTAAAGACATTAAGGATCTTCAGCCTCTTCTCGTAGCTTTCATCTTTTATACCTGGAATTAGCTTAGTGGCTCTTCTCTGAACTTTCTCAAGAGCCTCTAAATCTTTCTTAAAGTATGGTCCCCAGAACTGGAACTGTACACAATACTCCAGATGTGGTCTGGCGAATGTGTTATACAAAAGAAGCATCACCTCCTTAGATTTGTACTCAATACTTTTGGCAATATATCCCAGCATCCGATTGGCTTTTTTTAACTGCTACGGCTATGGAGTGAGATTTGTTTCTTTATTACATGAGAGAAAATAAATGATTCAAGAGGGAAAAAAAATGTTTGAGAGAAAAAGTTTTCACACTGATTGCAAAAAGCATTTTATGAGAGAAAAAAATATTTGAGAAAAAGTTTTCATACCGATTGCACACAATTATATTTCAGATTAAAAGTCTCGTAGAACATAAAAAATATTAATTTTAAAAATTATTTTTGAGAAAAAAAGCAAGGAGGTAGCACATGGTCAAACTCCGGGGTTAAACCAAAACTTAAAACCCCTCCATCAGTCTGGGTTGGCTCAAATCAAAATGAAGCTCTTTTTCCTGGTTCGGTACCAGTGAGAAAACGACTGCGAATTGAGGCAAACGGCCAGCACGCAAAAGCATCGGACCTTCTTCGAGTGCGTAAAGGCAGTGTTAACGCCTCTCCACGGCGGGAAGGGATACGGATCTGGACCCATCTGGACAATTGGCTGATCCTAGCCCACTCCAAGCAGATGGTAGCCAGCCAGACGGCGCTGGTAATGCGGCATATTACTCAGCTGGGTTTTGCCATCAATTACGACAGGAGCACCTGGCAGCTCAGTCAAACAGCGGCTGCAATTGGACTCGCAGTCAATGACTGCATGTCAGTCTGTGGATAGAATAGAGGCGATTCTATCCCAGACCCAGGACATTCCAGAGGCAGTATCAGTGCCAGCAATAAGGGTCATGTCGTTGCTGGGAATAATGGCTGCTGCCCATTTAGTAGTTCGCCTGGGGCTGCTGCACATGCAAGACCTGCAGCGCTGGTTCATACGCCTTCGTCTGGACCTAAGGCGGGACCAACAGCATGTGCTCCACATACCAATGCAAGTGCGACAGGCACTGACATTCTGGGCCTCACCCATTCAGCTCCGCGAGGGGGTTCGGATGGGGTGCATGGCACACTACATCCAGATATTCACGGATGCCTCCCAAACAGGATGGGGCGGGACTTGCGGCTCTGCTTCTGTCGCAGGTACATGGCAGAGGCCCCAGCGCCATGTCAACCATCTGAAACTCATGGCAGTTCAGAAAGTGTTGCACCATTTTGCCCCGCAGTTAGAAGGGAGGCACGTCCTGTTGAGATCGGACAGCACAATAGCAGTGGCCTATCTCAACAGACAGCAGGGCGTCAGATCGGTAGTCTTGCACAGGTGGGCCGATTTCATTCTAATCTGGGCGGACCGCCATCTGTGCACTCTGACAGCTCGGCATGTTCCGGGCATCCTCAACACCTGAGCCGAAGGGCTATCCAGGGGAGCCCTGCTCGAGGAGAATTGGAGCCTTCCACTGACGATGACAGAGCAGATGTGGAAACTGTTCGGTCGACCAGTAGCGGATTTGTTTGCAAGCAAGGAGAACGCTTGTGCCCTTTTTTGGTTCTCATTGAGACCCACCAACGACCCTCCCCTGGGGGCGGATGCATGGGCTCATCCAGGGTAGCCCGCCGGCCTGCTTTATGAATGCCCACCCCGGTAGCTACTGATGCCAGTGCTTTGCAGGGCACGGGAGCAGCGGCTATCCTTCAATGTGGTAGCAAATTTGCTAGATTTCCTGCAGGCACTCTTCGAGAGGGGCAGTGCAGCTTCCACCCTAGGGGTAGTGGCTGTGACGGTAACGGCAGTGCTCGATGGGTTGGACCGCTTCATGGCCAGGACTCACCCCCTAATAAAGCGGTTTTTAGGAGGAGTTTGCAGAATTAGGCCTGTGCACCGCGAAATTCCGCAATGGGACATGGACACGGTGTTGGGAGGCCTGGCTGGACCACCCTTTGAGCCTCTGGACCAAGCAGACCTGCACTTGTTGTCTATTAAGGCGGCCCTGCTTTTGGCTTTGGCGTCGGCCAGGAGGGTAAGTGAACTGAGTGCCCTCTCTGTGTACCCGTCTTGTCTGACCCTAGAACAGGATCTAGGGTCAGTGGAGCTGCGTCCAAACCCATCATTCCGGCCGAAGGTCATAACTACTACTTTTAAATCTTCAGTCCTTCGGCTATAGGCCCTCTGCCCACCTCGTCATGCTACCAGCGAGCAGGAAAAGATGCACAGGCTGTGCCCAATGCGTTTGCTCAGTGCTTACTTGGAGCGAACCGCGGGCCTCAGAATGGGGGAGCAGCTGGTTGTGAGTTATGGGGGGGCAGGCTCAGAGGGGCCCTGTCAACACAACGCCTTGCCCACGGGATCTGTGATGCGATCTGCAGGGCCTACTCAGCAGCAGGTCTGGTGGCCCCGGCAGGACTGACCGCACACTCCACCTGCGGGATTGCTTCCTCTACGGCACTACTTAGGGGTGTGTCGGTAGAGGAAATTTGCAGGGCAGCCTCTTAGTAATCAACATCTACTTTTGCTCGATCATACCTCATGGATATGACAGCTGACTCAGTAGCACATGCGGTCTTGGGAACCCTACCGGAAGGGCTCCCTGCCAGCGCTAACTAGCAATTGATCATGGCCGACCTGGGGCGTGGCATCTCGGGGGCTCCCCGCCCGCAGCTGTTAGGCGTGCCATGGGAAAAGTGACATGGCCTCTCCTAAGCATTGGGGTGGGAGGCCCCATTTGGGGGAGAGCCCCTTCCAGCAGTAGCTGCGGTTATGTTGGTACCATGTTCTGGGTGTGGCACTCAAGTGTGCCTACCTGGAGGGTATGAGGCCGACATGGGGGAACGCTATCAGGGGAAGTCCCCTTTTTTCTCAAGTAACAGCTGATATTGGTGGTCCGCAACCTGACGCGAGGCACTCGGGCGGTGCCCGCCCACAGGTTCGGGTCCTGTAATTGGAATAACAATGGTCAAGCCCTGCCTTTTTCCCTGGGAGGGGCCGGACAAGGTAGGGTCCCTCCCAGTGCCGGGAATGGTTTGGGTGCTGCTCTGCCACCACCCAGGGCGGGGTACGCAGTCTGGCGGTGTGCGCCCCAGGGTGTGGACAGGTTTTGCTTGGTTGCGAGAGGATCTGCGTGGCCAGGGTCCACCTGGGGTACATCCATCCCTAACGGCCTTTGCCTTAGGTGTAACCAATAGCGAAGCTCATTAGAGGGCGGTGCACGTATGAAATAGAACTAATAGTTACCCTGGATGTAACTCCAGTTCTAGAAATATGTGAGTAGCCGTCTCACTGCCTGCCCAGGTGGCTCCGAGGGTGGGATGCTGAGTTTTAAAAGGAGACAAGTATTGGCAATGATGGGGCTTTATGGGAAGTGGGTATGCTACTCCCTCCTTCGGAGCAGCAGAGTTCAATTTCCTTTCTCAAGTGTCAAGGCAGAGTCTTATGGAGTTAAATTAGTGCCAAAACCTAGTATACAAACCGAGCATGTTTTACAAATGCACAACGATTCACAAACAAATACAATGTGATTTACAAATATAAAAATGATTCACGTGCAAACAATGTGTGGTTTGCAAATATAATAACGATTTGCAAACAAATACAGTGTGGTTTGGAAATACAAAACACCATTAACAAACGAATGTATTCAGTGTTACAAACACAAAACGTACCGATTACAAGTATACGACGAGAACCATTTCCTACAAGTACAAATCACTTTTGGCAGTTTTCTACCGCTGACATGGCGTAAAGGATTTTCTCGCAAATGTCCTCACTGTTATTGTCCCTGTTAAACAGCAGGTGGGGCTATGACTCAATATCCTCGATCTCTACACCGTGAAGTTGAACAGAATAGAGAACGGCCGCCAGCGACAACCGTGGACATGAGGATGATGGCTGAGGCTTAATAAAAACGCAGTATCTACGTGTTCGAAATAACTCCGTGTCCGACAGTGGGATGGTGTCAATATAACTCTGTGTCCGACCGTCGATTATTGTTTTTAATCTCTTGAAGTCTACTGAATCTTTTAGATAGCCTATTAAACGTGAATGTTTGATCAGATGGCTCAGTTCTTCAAGATGGGTACCGAGAATTTCAATCAATGTTTCTGTTAAGCTCTGCTCAATAAAGTGTTCTGATTGTCAGTGATATATTTTTATTTTCCATTTCGTTATAAATCTGGGCCCGTATTCACACAGCATCTTATCTTAGCGCTAGGAGTTCTACTCCTAAGATGCGCTAAAACATTTTATGTTGGAGTAAAATCTTAAAAGTAATTCACAAAACCGCTGAGAGCAACTTTTAGCCATCCGAGACACCGAGGGTAACGCTGCAACGATCTGTAGGCTGATATTATCCTACGCATACCGCGTGGATTTGCTGTTCACCCCCAAGCCAATTTTCCCTCTGATTAGGCTACATGCTTTCGCTCCAGCACCAACTGGCCCAGCAGCAATAACTGGTCTTGGCTCCAGCTGGGCTTTCGCGTCATTTTTTAACTTACATCCATGATAGTTTAGGGCAAACAAACTTGAACGGCTCGACATTTAAATGATCGCAACAAATTCTCATTCTCATCGGGTAACAAGTAGCTATTGGGGCAAATGACGCGTTTCATTAATAACTCGTTTAATGCTATTAATGTTTTTACAATTATCTCTTTCCTATGTACGTTTATTTGCCTAGAGCGTGATATGTGGGGACCGTGCATTGCAATTTTCAAAAGTGCTCAATATGTTATTATCCTAAGCCGAATCTAAGAAAGCCGACACATTGTAATTTATCAATCGCTGGCTTAAAGGTATCCAGGTTTTGAATTAGAAAACTTTACTGGGGAGAGATTTATATAAATGTAGGCCTAAGTGTTAAAGATAAGGTTAGGCTCAGAGTTAGGGCAGTGTTTAAATTGGGGATCTTCGTACCTCTCTACTTTGAAATGTATTGGAAAACTGCCGTACCCGTAACAACTGCCATTATTTTATGAGACAAACTAGACCCTTGGACAATTTTCTCATTTTTTCCTCCATGGGTTGGATGTGGGATATTTTTTCAATGGGCTGCCCTGCCACCAAACAACCAATCACCGTGCTCATTGTCCCAAGACTTGTGCATGATTATAGCCATAGCAACGGAGATTACTCCCGCCTATCTCAGAGCTACCCCTATTCTAGGAGTTACCAGTTTTCTTAACTAAAAGTTGCTCTCAGCGGTTTTGTGAATTATAAGATTTTACTCCTACATAAATGTTTTAGCGCGACTTAGGATTAGTAGGCCTACTCCTAGCGCTACGATAAGATGCTATGTGAATACGGGCCCA
Source organism: Gymnothorax reevesii (assembly GCA_029721435.1). NCBI lineage: Eukaryota > Metazoa > Chordata > Actinopteri > Anguilliformes > Muraenidae > Gymnothorax > Gymnothorax reevesii. The sequence continues at coordinate 72,607,413 of CM056573.1, read as the reverse complement.
GATTTATAACGAAATGGAAAATAAAAATATATCACTAACAATCAGAACACTTTATTGAGCAGAGCTTAAACAGAAATATTGATTGAAATTCTCGGTACCCATCTTGAAGAACTGAGCCATCTGATCAAACATTCACATTTAATAGGCTATCTAAAAGATTCAGTAGACTTCAAGAGATTAAAAACAATAATCGACTGTCGGACACAGAGTTAGGCTATATTGACACCATCCCACTGTCGGACACGGAGTTATTTCGAACACGTAGAAACTGCGTTTTTATTAAGCCTCAGCCATCATCCTCATGTCCACGGTTGTCGCTGGCGGCCGTTCTCTATTCTGTTCAACTTCACGGTATAGAGATCGAGGATATTGAGTCATAGCCCCACCTGCTGTTTAACGGGGACAATAACAGTGAGGACATTTGTGAGAAAATCCTTTATGCCATGTCAGCGGTAGAAAACTGCCAAAAGTGATTTGTACTTGTAGGAAATGGTTCTCGTCGTATACTTGTAATCGGTACGTTTTGTAAATGTAAAACTGAATACTTTCGTCTGTTAATGGTGTTTTGTATTTGCAAATCACACTGTATTTGTTTGCAAATCGTTTTTTATATTTGCAAATCACACCTTGTTTGTACGTGAATCGTTTTTATATTTGCAAACCACACTGTATTTGTTTGCAAATCGTTTTTATATTTGCAAACCACACTGTATTTGTTTGCAAATCGTTTTTATATTTGCAAACCACACTTTGTTTGCACGTGAAACCTTTTTATATTTGCAAATCACATTGTATTTGTTTGTGAATCATTGTGCATTTGTATAACATGTTCGGATTGTATACTAGTTTTTGGCAGTAATTTAACTCCATAGAGCTTCATTGAGTTATCCAATAGTGAAGTCTGCTAGAGGGCTAAGTACGTATTCATAGAGCTGGAGTTACATCCATAACTATTAGCTACTCGTTGAGTTGTTCGTGTCATCATTTTACCTAAACATTGGAGTCTCCGCTTAAGCCAGCGCATCTGTGTCGGTGAATCGATAATGGTGTAATGATTCAGTTGAATTCGACTCCCAAGACGATTCTCACCCGACTGACCAATAGGAACGTGGCCCCGCCCATGACATTATTTTCGCCGCGATCGTAAAATCCTGACACGAGAGCAAAAAAAATTGCATCGAGAGCAAACACTTAGGTTTTGAGAGAGAGAAGAAAAATATTTTGAGAAACACTTTTTTGTTGATAAAATGTTTACATACTGATAGCAAAAATATATATATGAGAGTAAAAAAAAGGTTTTGAGGTTTTTTTTTCTCTAAATTAATTTTTTTAATTAATATTTTTTATTTTCTATGAGATTTTTAGTCTGAAATATAATTGTTTGCTATCGGTATGAAAACTTTTTCTCTCAAATATATATTTTATCTCTCATAAAATGCTTTTTTGCTTTCAGAGTGAAAACTTCGTCTCTCAAACATTTTTTTCCCTCTTGGATCATTTATTTTATCTCATGTAATAAAGAAACAAATCTCACTCCATATTCGGCACAATGGCTAGAACCTGTGAGGGTTTAGTCAACAATCACTCCCAGATCTTTTTCGTGTGGAGCACATTCCAGTTTTAAACTTCCCATGAAGTAATCCCGTATGTTTTTATTACCTATGTACAACTCTACATTTCGCTACATTAAATTTCATTTGCCACATAACAAGAAAGAGCTGAGTCGCTAAAAGGCATGTTCTCATCAGAAGATTTAAATTACCGTGCTACTTAGAGGTTTTGAAATTAGCCGGGTGTCAATTTAGCCAGGTATTCTTGCTGTTTGACGACACGAATAGCGCGCTATTTGATTGGGAATATTTCCCCTAAAATCTTGGTCTAGTTCCCGAAATAGTCTGTGAATTCGGGAACTCGCCAATTAGCCAGCTAGCCTAATTGTATTCCCTCTTCATAAGAACAAAGATATCTCGATATCACACCCAGGTATTCCAGGACCTCGCCGTTTAACCAATCAATCTTGCATTCAAATGCACCTAGCCCAGAGATGCCAAAGCTTACGTCTTAGGAGTGAGTCTCTCCTCTGAGTGGCATTCACGTTTCTGTGCCGTAGTCAACAGTTATTCAATCAAAGCGCACCAATGAAATTCACTCGAAAGAAATTGAATTCATTGTGCATCAAGTTAATCAGTTTCACGTGCATGACGGTGGATTTCCCCACTAATGACACGGGAATTATGATTATGACTCGATTATGACTCGGGAATTCTCTGGGTTGTCTTTACTGAGGGATTAAAAGCAATGAGTTGCATAAAAACGTTTGAAATGGTTTTATTTAATTAAAACAATTAAACACATGCACTGTTTCCAATCCCTGAGTAAAGAGAAGCACGGGAAGTCCAGAGTCATAATCACTTTCCATGTTACTTGTAATGAGGTGCACCTTTACGCAACTGAAACAGAAACTTCAATGCACAAGGTTTTTAATTCCGCGTGAGAAACTCTTTAAGCATTCAATTAATAATTGCGGACTACGGTGAATATGCCAAAAAAATGCACATATTTTATGCCGAATGCGTAAGACGTGATGATCTCCTCTTGCCTATTGTCCTGAATTATGTAACCTGTTCTCATCACTTTTCTTACGGTGAAATTCTGTATATAAACCCTCATGAAGCCAAGTTTATCTCTTTCATGGGTTTTTTACTAACAATGATTCATAGCATTGCATGACAAAGTTACATGCTTAATCTACACACGTTTTAAAAAAATATTAATTAAATTAATAAATTTCTTATTTTATTCTTTTTTTAATTTTTCTTTCCAACTGATTTACAAATGTGTCAAGGTGATTGCTGGGTAAAGTGTTGTCCAATGTCAAGTTTGTATTTGAATTGATCATGCAACCAGGCGACAGCCTCGGGACCAGAATGATTTGGAGGCTGTCTGCAGGGAGGAGTGGGCCAACATCCCTGCCAAAATGTGCACAAACCTTGTCAACAACTATAAAAATTGTTTGACATCTGTGCTGGCCAATAATGGCTTTTCTACAAAATATGAACATGCTGTTTGTCCAGGGGGTCAAATACTTATTTTGACCAAAAATATGCAAATAAATTCCTAAAATGCATACAATGTCTTATTCCACTTTTTTGGTGATATTCTGTCACTCACTGTTAAAATAAACCTATCATTAAAATTATAGACAGTTGAACTCTTTGTTCGTGGGCAAACCTGCAAAATCAGCAAGGGGTCAAATACTTATTTCCCCCACTGTACAAGCGACTTTTTTTTTAGCCCAGAGTTGATTTTCATATATAGGATATATGACAGAAAATAGCCTGTCTGTGCCGTAAATTGACCATTTTATGGGGTTAATGCCAACCGTGTTCAGCTGGGCCATTTGGGGGACATGGTGGCATTATTTCAAACATATTTAAATATTGTCAAATATTGCAGGTTTCGTCCATCTCGTCGTGTGCCTTTTCAAGTCACTATCATATCCTGGCTTTATGTCAAACAATGCACTAGTGAGGTAGCTGCACAAAAATGCAAGTTTTCGGATGTTTTAAGTGACCCAATTATTATGGTAGAGGAGAAAGTTGGGCATGCCCTAGCAACCTGATATGTCATCAGTGACATGGTTGTTGCTATTAAATACTATTGCCGCGTACAGCAACACTAGAAATTAAACTCTACATTTTCTTGACTGAATGCAGTCAACACAACTGAATGCCTCTCTGGGTACCCAAACATCAAGGTGAGCCGAAAAAGTCCTGATTTTATTTGATATTAGTTGAATATGGAATTCCTTCCCAGCTAAAGACCAATTTAATTTTTGTTTTCTTCCCAGAAATTTGACGTTTGCTTGCGCCTCTATGAAATAGGCTATTACCTGCGGAATTAACTGCTAACAATGGTATCCGTATATTTTACGCAATTCCACTGTTAATGACCACATTGCTTCACACTTGTATTTATGCACGCGCATGTGACCTGGTTTAATAGTGGTGCCCACCGGAAAATGGGGCTCCCCGGAAAGCCAATGTGCAATTCGAACCCTCATAGTAACTGTTACCCCTTTCCAACAACAAACTGCGTAATCCGGGGATATGCCGCCCCGCGTTAAGCTTTTCCTACCTCCGAATCGTGTTCCCATTCCTACTCATTACTCCGGTGTTTCAGTGTTCGATTTGCGCCTTGCAATTCCCCACTTCTGCTACGTTAATTGATAGATGCCATTTTCTGCAAATTACTTCATCACTTTTGCTGGTAACCGTTCACCATCGCTGGCGTTGGCTTTATCGACAGTTTATTCAAACAATGAAATGAAATGTAATTTCCAGGTTTCAATCCTGCGATGGAATTCCCCGCGCAAGGGCATAGGTTTAATGTGAGAATTGGTAGGGACACATATGATGTGAGCGCGCAAAATTTTTTGTAATTCTGAGTGCAGATACTGTCTTTACTGTATACAGAGATTATCCGAATGAGTGTTTCTCTGTTTTTTTAATGCTGCACAAGGTGCCTCCAAAATTGTCCTACAAAAATGCATAAACTTGCCACAACCTTAACAAACAGCTGCAAACCATCTCAGCGCACTCATGAAACCCGCTCAGACCTAGTAACCTGGACATTGATACCAAGTGAGTGGATATATAACCATGTTAGCAAGCCAGCCGGCAATCCTCCCTATTAAGCATCTTAATATGCGCAAGCATAACTGCAACCGAGATAAACACCTCAAAATGGACCACCGACTATGAATTGGCCAAGCTGCAAACCGAGCGCTAATTGGACTGGATCAAGTTAGATTTACGATTACGTGTTTCTTTCAATTCCCCCACTGAGCCAAAGTTGGTTAGGACATTTTGACTTTCAAAGGTTATATTTTCTGAACATCATGAGACTAACTTTAATGCTTTCCCTGTAATTCCACAGAGCAAGTCATTATTATGACTTCATCTGAAGCCCTGATACACCTGAATCCTCAACAGCTTGCTCCGGTTCTCTAGTTCCTGCATATGAAGTAATTAATTACTAATGGCACATTCGCGGGATTTCTCCACTGAAATTCACCTCATAATTTGACATATCCACCTGGCTTATATTTACTACCGCTAGAAACCCGATTACTAACCAACATGCGACAGAAACCAGGTAACTAGCAAACATGTTTCATTTACATCCATTGACATAATTTTCTGGTAAAAACAAGTGTTTGCCACTAACATGGCAATATCCCCCGCCGCCTCTATTTTGTGTCCGTACGGACGGATGGACGGAGCCCAATGCTATATCCCCCGCTTTGCGCTAATTGTGTGGCGGGGAATAACTAACTTCAGGTAGCTAGCAAGTTTTAACTTTGAGTAACTATCTGTTTCAGTGCTTGAATTGGAATAAAAAGGTGCCAGTACTCTGAATTAGCAGCTCTGAAAAACCAAAATCTTACCAAAACCTTACTGTAGTACCGCATTACACTCCGCCCCAACCCCAACCCAGCAGCCACCACTGCATATCTTAACTAGAATTACTTAAGCTCCCACATTCTCAATTTACAAGTAGATCTTTGATAATGTCATGAGAATTATGATAATACCAAATAACTAACCTTCATGTGAAATTTTATATTGGTGATATTGACAACATTTTGCATGAAAAAAATAAGACCAGCTACAACAGAACTACAACTTTCTCAAAACAGTTGTCAAAATGGAACATGGTATGAGAATATTCCACTCAATAGAATCATTTTATTTGTAGTGAATTATACTTTTTACAGAAATCAGGCCATTTCCAAGCAAGCCAATTTAAGGAGGTGAACCAATATGCGTATAATTATTGAATGAGTGGAAATTTAAATTACCAGACAGAATGACACATGTAACATGGCAGGACAGATTTTTATAACTCCGATGTTAATAGACAGGCAAGCCTACACAGGTTAATAATGTGATATATATATATAATATATATATGTCCATTAGATAGCTCGGCTACGTGTTTCCATAACGGACTGGGAATCTGCTTCGTACCGTGGCCCGCTGGGGAGATATGAATCTCAGTAAATTAGCATCTCTCGACCATCGGGCATGTTTACCATTTTCTCTCCTTTTGCTCAAGTGACCCTGTATTATCTTTGACGCCTCCGCCGTTCCATTAAAGACACGTCACAGCGGAGAAATGGGGTCGTCGTATTTTCCGTGGACTAGGCTTCTAACAATAACAGTCATCCTGTGTGTGCGTTTTATAGTCTATACTCAATACATGTTCACAACAATAGATGGCGCAAAACAACAGCCTGCAATCTTTTATATTGGTTTTTCTTTCAGTTTGTTTTATCAGTATTTTCAAATAAATTTTTGCGATGATTATTATTCTTTAGTGACTAAAACAAGATTTTGTCATCAAAACCCCATTTTTTCCAAAATATGACTTGAGAAAGGGGAGTAGTCTCATATCCAGAATGGTCTTATATTCGGAACAATTTGGTATGTCCTTATGTAATGAACAGATTTTCATAAAATTTCAGCACTGAATAGAATCTGCCCTAAAAGAGGAACTAATCACAGCTGTTGTTGGTCTGGATGATACTCTCCTGGATCCAGAACCAATAATACTTACATGTGGGCATGGCGGAGGTATGAGCTCTACCAAGTGCCCTTCTTGTTTTCAAAATGAGCAGCTGCTCAGACGGGATAAAGACTATTTCTAACCAGGCGTGGAGGTCATGCCTGGAGGCCCACCAGGCCTGTGTTTAACCCTGGTTTCTGTGACATGAAGCAAATAGGAGTATTGCTAAACCCCCTCGATGGGACACTAGTCCAACTCGGGTTCTCCCACTGCTCTCAGTCAAGTTTCCCTGACAATTTTGCTGGGACCCATTTGTACACCTGGGTAGAGTGAGGCGGTGTGGAAGTGAAGAGTTTTGCCTGAGAACACTTTGCACAGGCTAAGGCAAGGACTTGAACACAGAATTTTTCCATCCCAAGTCAAGCCCATGCTCTCCACTGCGCTACTGCGTCTCCCTTCATCATGGCATGGATGACGTGGAAATATGACTGCATCCTCTTTGTTGACAAAAATGCACCACTCTTTGTAATACTTTAAAGCTGTGAGGTGTTGCCTCAGTGAAAGCATTTCAAAGTACTTTCAGAATTCGGAGGACAATAAATGGTGTTTTGCTAAGATTCTTCATTGATTAAATAGTATATAAGTCAGAGCTTTAAAGCTTCAATTTGTTGGCTATTGTGGCTAATTTTAAATGTTTCAAAGTATTTGGACTTGAAATTATGCTGTGAAACCTAAGCATTATGACGTGAATAAATATCCGGTTTTGGTGACCTTCCTGGCATCAAAGGCTTAGTTTGCCCAGCAGCTGTGATACCTTTACCGTGTGGCTCACGATCGCATTCAGTTTCAAAATCGGAGTCGGATTCACTAGACCTTGACGCATCACTGAGCCCTGATATTTCTTCTCCATCTGACTCACAAGAACTCATGTCCTGAAGCTTTGCCAAAGTCTGACTTACATTCATCCATTTCCTCTGATCCAATTCTTTTTCTGGTATCCTACCCAACTTACTAAATAAACTAAATGAATAGAAGAACAGCTCTGTGACAATCGCAATTTCTACCTGCAAAATGGGAGAACAAATTCATTCTGACGTCATGACAGCAACTGGTATGGCAAGCCCTTTTAACATTTATTCCATATCCTTGATATCAGACGGCAATGCCCTTTACTAGTTCAGTCTTTGTCCACACTAGTGGGCCTCTGGACCGAACTAGTAACACCAAATGTCTTACTAGTTAACTAGTGCGCTGTAAAAGCACGTACATGTTAACAAGTCAAGCATAAAATTGCTCAACTAGTGAATCACAATTATGTGCACTAGTTAACTAGTGGGGACCAATTTGCTCACTAGTTAACTAGTGAAAACAAAATTGCCTACTAGTTAACTAGTAAAAACCTTTTCAAACCTTACTAGTTAACTAGTGCGGCTCTAAATGTTCACTAGTAAAACAAGATAGGGGCAAAGTGTCTGCTAGTAACACTAGTGAGAGTCACTCAAGTGTAACTAGTAAACTGGTGAGATCCAATTAGTGTCACTAGTCTACTAGTAAAGGCCAAAATATCCACAAGTCACAGTAGTCAGTGTCTTTCTGACCTTACTAGTTCACTAGAGAGGCTAAAAATGATCACTAGTAGAACTAGGGTAATCAAAAATACTTACGAGTTAACTAGTTTGGGTGTCTTTTGTCTTTACTAGTCAACTAGTGAGGCTCAAAATGCTTCCTAGTAAACTAGTAAAAGAATAAATGTTGACTAGTGTCACTAGTTGCACTAAATGTTAATGAGAAGGCGGGAAAAGAGGGTGTGCTGAGGCTTCCTATTGGCTTATAAGTTCAAAATAAGAAATAGCGACCAATCAGCAGTCAGGATTTTGACATTCTCCCGCCTGTTTCATTTGCATGTTGCTGACTAGTTAACATGTTGGCTTGGGAAATTGCAACTAGTTAACTAGTGGCTGCATGTAGCATCTTACATGTTAACTAGTCAAGGCATAAATGCTCACTAGTTAACTAGTTAGACTTTATTTGACCTTTACTCTATGCTAGTGTGACTCAAAATATCTACTAGTTTACTAGTAAGGGCCAAAATGCCCACTAGTTGCACTAGTGAGGGTCCTTTTTTCTTTACTAGTTAACTTGTGCAGGCCAAAACACTCACTAGTTCACTAGTAAGGGCCAGAGTGTCGACTAGTTGCACTAGTGAGGTTCTTTTTTACCTTACTAGTGAACTAGTGCAGGCTTAAATTTGTTACTAGTTAACTAGCTATGTCCAAAATGTCTACTAGTGAACTAGTTTCATGTTTGTGACCTTACTAGTAAACTAGTAACACAGACGTTTGTCTTAGTGCACAACTAGTTAACTAGTCATGCAGTTAAATTTCACTAGTTAACATGTATGGCAGTGGCAGCACCTCACTAGTTAACTAGTTGTGCGTACATGCCGACTAGTGCACAGTTTTGTCAAACTAGTTCGACAAAGACATCAACTAGTGCACCAAAATGCCATCCACTAGTTGACTAGTGAGAAAAATTTCAGCCCCACTAGTTCACTAGTGACTCATTTTGGACCGCACTAGTTCACTAGTAAGACAGAAGTCTGTGTTACTAGTTATCTAGTAAGGTCACAAACATGCAAACTAGTTAACTAGTGGGAATTCTGGCTCTAACTAGTTATTTAGTGGCTTTTTTGGCCTGCACTAGTTAACTAGTAAGGTTAAAAACCTCACTAGTGCAACTAGTCGACATTCTGACCCTTACTTGTAAACTAGTGACTCTTTCTGGCTTTCACTAGTTTAACTAGTAGAGTAAAAAGACCCTCACTAGTGCAACTAGTGGACATTTCAGCCCTCACTAGTTAACATGTGAGCTCCATCATGCAGCCACCAGTGGCACTAGTACGACTGAAATTCCAACATTGTACAATTAGACTGCATGCAAATGAAACAGGCGGGACAATGATTTTGATTGGTCAGTGTACAAGCCATATGCTGTGGAGATTTAAAGTGCCAGCTCAGATTTGTAACGATGTTGAGCTGCACTAATTTGAAGCGGCGTTTTCATTTGTTTTATTGTGTCCAAGTATTAATATGGAATAGCAATAAATTGACTGCATTTCTACATTTAACCAAACATGCAATGACTTAATGCACACCTGAAAACCCAGAGGAATGTAACTGTAAAAATTGTATGTGTCGAAAATGTGCAACTGAGCGGAATATATATTTTTTGCATTATTATTTGATAGATAGATAGATAGATAGATAGACCCCATTAATATCCGCAAAATCTTTTAAATATGCAACTGATCGTACTGGTGATTGTGCAGACCATTTTGTTTAATTCAGTCCATATGGTCCGCACGTATGACAAGCAGAAGCCCCGGAAAGTGGTTCACTATGTCCAATGGCAAATGGTCTTGTGCTGCGAAAAGAAGCTTCTGGTCGTCTGTTTATTGTGGTGTGTGTTCGTGTGCTCTTGCATTGCTGTCGAAATAAATAGCTTCCCATAATTAATCATTTCGATCATAAGAGACGACTTGGAATTGAACCAGCCACAAAGACTGCAGTGCAATTGCATGAAAAGGGCTCGATTGAAATATGCGTAATCTATCGCATCGATCATTCCCATCTTCGAGCTCAACGTTTCTTTTTAATTCCAGCGAGTGACATTATGTTCTTTATGCTGAATCTAAAAACGGTTCCAGTGTTATTGTGTTAACTTGAACAGACTGAACCTCTGATTCCAATACAGCCACGCCTCGCGGCTTATTTTACGAGCTATGATTCGTGGCTGGTATTAAAAATCCATATTAATTGATTTGTAAATCCGTAAAAAGTTTTTGAGTAAATCTGTGTATAATACATGGGCAATCCGTTTGTTTCTTGGGATGTTTTTTTGCGGTGTTTTCAATTTTAAAATAAAAATTGGTAAGGGGTGCGATCTCCCTACATTTTAACAATACGCCCGCATTCGTTTCAAAAGTTAAAAATCTGCGCTGACTACGGACAAACGGGATTGAAATATATGTTAAATATCTCCTTAACCGAAGAGCAAATTGGCCCAGTTTAAACCGAAATGTCAACCAATTATTTTAAAGAAAGCAATGTCACCATTCCTGCCTCCTAATTTACATTTTTTTTTGCCAACTAGTTTACTAGTGCGCACTTTGGCCAGCACTAGTTATCTAGATGAGTCAATTGACCCCCAGTAGTGCGACTAGTGCCACTAGTCGCACTAGAGCTACTAGTGCCACTAGTCGCACTAGTGCCACTAGTATCACTAGTGCTACTAGTGGATTGCATGGAAATTAACCAGGCGGGACAAGGATTCCGATTGGTCAGTGTACAAACTGTGTGCTGCGGAGATTTAAAGTAAACGATATTGAGCCGCGTTAATTTGGAGCGGTGTTTTAATTTGATTTGATTTGTGAAGGAGTATTAATATAGAATAGCAATACATTGACAGCATTTCTACATTTAATTAAACACGCTATGACTAAGGCTATTGTACACCTGAAACCCAAAGGAATCTGACTGTAAACGTTTTATGCGTCGAAAATCTGCAACTGGGCTTTTTTTTGTAAGATAGATAGATAAATTGATCCCATTAATATCCGCAAAATCCTTTAAATATGCAACTCATCGTACTGGTGATCAGTGGCGGCTCGTGAATTGGCAACAGGGGAAGCTCAAACAATCCGTTAAAGTTAATGATTGTTCAGGACCTGTTTTCAATCATAAATTTAAATTACAATAACAGAAACTCCGAAAACTCAACATCATCTGATGCGGCCAGTTTTCATTAATAATGCATACCTGTCAACTCTCACGCATTTCAGCATGAGTTTAAGTGGCATTTTTCGTTCCTCTGCTGTAGACAGCAATTATTCTATCAACGCGTAAGTAAGAGATTTTCGCGTGGAATTTAAGTACTTGTCCATGGAGGAGTTTGCTTCAAGACCTTTTAAATTATCTTATTTCATTTAAACGATCATGAAACGAGTGCATCAACCCCAACCCCTGCGTAAATAAAAGCGTGAGAAGTCTGGAGTCGTAATCAGTATGCGTTATAAATGAAAATTGGCCACATCTGATAATGTACAGAGTTTTCGGAGTTTCTGTTATGGCAGTTTAAATGAATGACTGAAAACAGGTTCATGTCCAGTCATTAATTTTAAGGGATTGTTTAAGCTTCCCCTATTGCCAGTTCACGAGCCGCCGCTGCTGGTGATTGTGCAGATTATTTTGTTTAACCCTCTCCAGCCCAATTTTATTAGGCCTATATTGAGATATGAAAAATCTTTCATTCACGGAGAATAGTTCCCATACACTAGTGGCTGCAGGTGGAACTAATGTTGTATTTTTGCAATACTGAGCTGGAAGAGTAACTTTATCAAACCATTTCCCACCCAGCGAGCATTTTTAGGACTAATATACGTCTAATAGACGTCTATACGTCACCAAGACGCCGCGTCTAAAAATGGTGTAATAATGGTGCAGAAATGAAAGTTTTTTAGACGTCTATATTTAGACTAGACGTCTATTAGACGTCTAAACAACGTCTATGTATAGACGTGTGTCTATATATAGACGTCTAAAAAACGTCTATGTATAAACTTGTTTATATATAGACGTCTAAACAACGTCTATACATGGACGTTGAAACAAACGCTAATAGACGACTAAATATACACGTCTATATATAGACGTGGTTTATACGTTCATATTTAGACCTAATCTATACGAGGGTTATATAGACTATAGACATTTACTAGACGACCATTAAAAACGATAATAAAATTGTATATTAATACTTATTTATAAATACTGATTTAGTATTAAAACATTCGCAAGCAACCTTTAAAAGACCCAAAATGATATTTGGACCAATCTTACAGACCAAACTTTGCTTGTTGTCCGTACCTTGATGGTTGTGTTGATGTATCCAGGCTGATCTGACAGTTAATTAACATAACGTTGGTTCTCGGTCATCATTATATAAGAACATCAATACAAAGTGCAATAGAATGAAAAACATTAAATTGTTGAGAATTTATTTTTATTGTGATTTTGTCTAAACAATATAAAATATATAAATATATAAAATACAACATTTGGCAAACAGTATAAACAACAGTGCAAAGAACAGTGCATAAATAAAATTTAAGACAACATGTGTAAACAATAGAACATATAACTTTTAAATAACAAAATCAGGAACAGTGCAAAAACAATTAATTTATTTCTTGAACCCCCCTCCACCAGATCGGGCTGGCGCCTGTTTAAAATGTTCGCCCATTGCAGTTTGAATCTCGGCTTCAGTTGCGCCACTGAATGTCTTCAGCACAGCTTCTGCAATTGTGGAAGGGGAAAAGGAAACAGGAGTGGGGGAGAAGCCATATACACCATTTATACATCACATCACACCTTCATAGGAGCAATTAACAAAGACCTAGTTCGATGTGCTCATATTTTTACCAGAAACAATAAAACAGAAGACGGTGGACTTGAACCTCCTCTTTCCTTGAGTCCCACCACCCAGCATGTTGAAATGCCGCATCAGAGCGTTGGTGAAAAGTCTGAAACATGCAAATATAATAAAAGGTGTTACTCGAACATCATTTTAACCTTTTCACGTATTGTTTGTTCTATAGTTTTGTGTTTTCAATTTGTATTCATACCTGTCAAGGACCTTCCTGGTGCAGGACCTGACGTCCCTCCCTCCAATGCATGCCAGCTTCTTGATCTGTAAGATATAACAAATTATTGATAGTGTCAAATATTTGGAATTGTTATTTAAAGGATCTATATTTGATTTACCATTGAAGTCCTCAAAGTCTTCCGCTTCTCCAGTTCCCCTGACATTCTGTCAAACTCCTCCACCGAAGATAGCGGTAACACTCCCTCTTCATCACTCTCTGACCCCCGGTTCTGCATCTTGAGTTGGTCGAGAATTTTTAAAAGGGTCTCAACCACCACCTTTTGAAACACTGAATAAAACAAATTTAGTAATGACAAAAACTTTCATTCGTAAAGACAGAACAGACGTTTTTTGAGTTATTTTAAACAATAGTTCCATAATTACTTTTCTCCGTCATCGGGTATTCATACGTCCTCTTCTTTGCGGCTAAAATTAAGGAAGAAACAATAAATGGATACTGGATGAAAGGCTTCATTCTGGGTGAAGTAATATTTCATTACAACTTCATAATTCGCCAGACGGGTAAAAATCACTACCAAGCTGGATAAAAATGTACCTCTGATACGTGGACTTCTTTGGCGCCGACTTGCTGAGGCTGAAAGACACAGCAATTAGAAATCATACTAGCAACATCCCAATGAAATATTACACTAAAAGTGAATTAGTACCTTGTGGAGTACGGCGAACAGAATGCCTGGGTTCAAATTCGGGAGTCAGAGGCTCTGTTGGGAAGATATAAGGAAACACTCAGTTTACCAGTTATATAATCAGTACTGATAATCCATTACTCTCTTATCTTGAGTCCTTTTTCCATGGGCACAAGAAAATGTTGAGGGTAAAACAATGTTGATACAACAAGTTCATTAAAACACACGAATATCATCACTGTTCAAGGATCTAAAAATCTAACTTTGGGTTTGACAACTGGGGATATCTGACGCGTCACTACAAGAAGGTGGAAAGTAGGATAATTAAACATCTAATCTTGTCAATGCCATCCCAAAATGTCTACTTGGCCATGTAAACTTACCGTTTGATTTCCTTGAAATCACAAGCCTGGCTACCTGTGACAATCTTTTATTGATATCTGAAAACAATTAAAGGCAAATTAAATTTCAAATTCTTACACTAGAAATTGGAACAGCTGCTTTGATGAATCATTTTTTACCCTTTGGAGTCACTGGCCGGGTCCGAAGAGGAGTCCTTCGTCTACGTTCATCTGCTTGGAGCAAAAGCAACACAATTTAAACCTTTTCATTACACCATTAGTCATATGCTGCATATGCTGTACAGTTTTGAAAACAATGACAATATTAATGACATTTTACACTTTGAAATACGTCTACAATATGCGAGATATTATTATTGAAATAAACAGAAGGGCGAGGGCAGCAAAACAAATGAAAGTTCTTATTTACATTAAACATTGTGATGGGGATGCTTTAATCTCTAACAGTGGTTCTCAACTTGTGGTATGCGTACCACTGGTGGTATTATATATATATTTTTTTTTCTGAGGTGGTACTTGGCATGAAAAGCATGATATCTATAACAGTTTTACCTTGTGGGGTCGATCCGCGAGTCTGTATTGGACTCCGTCTACCAGCCCTGCCATGGACTACAGGGGTAGTCTGCGCTTGATAATTCGGAGTAACTGCTGTAAAGGTGAAGATGATGTGCATGTATTAATCTGACTATGTTCATAATCACCTCACTAATATCTATTAATATGCAGACAGGGGCAGTGAAAAAAACTGACTGCTCAATGCTATTTTTAATATTATACCTGGTGGTGTCCATCCAGGAGTTTGTCGTAAACGCCCTTGACTACCTCCCCTGCCATGAGGCACTGGCGTCCTCTGTCCATGATCAACAGCTGCCATAGAATTAATAAAAGTAATTCAGCTGTGGTGTGGACAAGAGACTATTTGACCACACTTTTCTATATGTTGAGGGGGGATAAAGACATCGAAAGTTGGCTTACATAATTAGCGATATATGGTGTACAGATTACAACAACATTATTGCAC
Source organism: Gymnothorax reevesii (assembly GCA_029721435.1). Classification (NCBI taxonomy): domain Eukaryota; kingdom Metazoa; phylum Chordata; class Actinopteri; order Anguilliformes; family Muraenidae; genus Gymnothorax; species Gymnothorax reevesii. Next base: position 72,592,111 of record CM056573.1, on the reverse strand, counting down.
AGGTAGCCAAAAGGGGTATGGTTACAATTCAATTAACATTACATTCATACCTGGTGTGGATGTTTGTTTCGGAGCAGACAGGACAGTTTTTGGACTTGGAAGCGATCCATCAGGGGAATCGCCTGGGGAGGATATTAATTGAATATGTACATTGTTACAATCAATTTAAATGGCAAGTACTGTTAATGCAAGCCCTTTTGTTATATTTCTATCAAAAGTACGAATTTTAAACTCACAGGGCAGCTGCGTAACATCATCATCATCTTGCGGTGGCTTCCATGCTAATTAAAAAGAAGGGGGGGTGGGGGGGGGGTTAAAATTGTATGAAACAATGTTCGGAACTCCAACCATTTCTTTTTTCTTCATGCTCACTCTTACATTTAGAAAGCTCAGCATCTGTGGTGTCACAAGACGATTCAAAAAGATCCTCTGAATAGGGCATCTCTGTGTCTGAAAGGACAATAAATTTGTTATACAATTCAAGTTTTAAAAATGCTATATTGGACACCTTATATTGAAATGAAATCATTAACTATAGCACATCTAGTGCAGAGAATTATTTAAATTCCAAAAAAGGGTTTACAGGAAAATTGCTAATGAATCAAATCCAATTTCATCAAAGGAGGTCAAGCGGTTTGTCTTAAGCGGAGTCAAGATACCACACTGGAAGCCAAGGAGTCCATCTGCCATTATGTGTAATCGACATTGGTTCAACATTTTGCAGTTTGATAGAAGATCCCAAAACAAATCTAAATGTGTGATTATGAGAAAGACACAGACAGACAGACAGACAGACAGAACTCACTAGGAATAGTAGGGGGGGCAGTTCCTCTCCCTGGTGCTTTATCGTGTCCTGTAGCAATAAGGTTAATTTGGTGTCAGTAGTTTGTGGTGCTGGCAGTAGCCCTGTTTAAGGATCGTCTTATAAAGAAGCATACATTAATGTAAATAACTGATAGGAATCAGAACACATAGAAGATCAGAGCATTGAAGTTGCTTGGTGAATTAGGATATGAAATTTGAATTACCTTTTGAGGGCACTGTGTGGGACCCCTTCCTAAATTTTTTGGGGGGTGAAGGATAGCTGGGACCTAGAAACCAATGGCATGTACATATAAATTTCAAAAATGAATGTATCAATATGTTATGCAAATGTGTGTGTTGTGTCCATATATATTTGTATAGTATGTGATTACCTTCAACACAGTCAGGGAAGGTCTTCTTTTTTATTACACGTGTAGTCTTCCGCTGTGACATGACCTGTAAATAGGGGGGAAAAAAGATATATAAAAATTATAAATGACATTCTAAATGAAAAGAATAGCCTAACATTTTTTGTTAACAATCAATTAGCATTTTTCAAGATGCAAAGGCGTAAATGTTTTATTACAAAAATAGTGTGCTCACTTCAACTGCAACATAATCAGGCAAACTGTTAAAATAAGTGTTAGAATCCAAATCTTTAGAAATGGTGCACACTACTCGAAAGGCCCAGCCAAGAACCACAAGTTCTTTTAAGTTTGTAACTCTTCAGAAGTGTTAGTGTTAGGGTTACATTCATTACATTCACATCTCAGAGGAAATTTTATTATTTTGATGCAGTACTGATGGCAAATACAATGTTATACCTCAGTTTTGCCATGAAAAATGTAATGGACATAGATAGCTGGTTTGGATGCCAGCTTAGTCTTGGCATTGCTGGTGGGATATGGGGTGTGTCCGCTGGGCTCTGTGCTCTCTGATGTAGCCACTCAATCTCTGTAATATGCCAATGATGGTCCACTGCACTTCTGGGGGTTGTTGACTGGTTAGTTCAGCCACTACGGCCCGTCTTCAATGTTGAAGACTAATTTCTTTAACTTTTATTCCTCTGTAATTATAACAGGAATCGGTGAGTGGGCGAGTTACCAGCTGTTAGTCTCTAAACCAGTGGTTCTTAAGTTCGGTCCTGGCACCCCCCTTTGTATGCTCGCTTTTGTTCTAGCCACGACTGCAATTCTGGGATTTTAAAAATCTGCTACTTTGTCTTAATTAGCAGCATTCCTTGTTTAGAGTAGTTATTTACCATCTTAAGTCACATTTGGATGGACATATGCATTCTGCTATGAAGAATAAAAACCCTTGAACATATTGTGCTTAATTTTCAATATTGGTAGGATTTTTAGGTGAGAAAAATTTTAAACAGATCAAATTAGACTCTGAGAAAATCAATAAGCTCCAAATTAGGTTTCTGAACACAAGTGTTTTAAGTTTTTCCCAAATAACCTGCCTGAACCAAATAAAATCAACAGAAAACACAACAGGTGTGACTCCATTGTTTGCCAAGTAAATTGTCGGGTTTTGCCACCATGTGTCAAGAGTTTCACCAATGAGGAACCTTTTGATTATTTATGTTGATTAAAGGTTTGGTTAAATTGTTTCTCTCTGCCAATATATGCCAATGTGGATATTTGCATAAATGCGCCTAATTAAAACAAATCAGCAGCTTGTTAAAATCCTAGAATTGCAGTTGTGGCTGGAACAAAAACCAGCATACACAGGGGGGCGCCAGGACTGAACTTGAGAACCACTCCTGTAAACAGTTTGCTGCTGGTATTCCAATTAGTCCATGCTGTGGAGCAAAGGAAAGATGGCAAATCCCTCTGAATGTGGAATGCAAACAGCCTTCCTCAACAATTCTCCCTTATCCACAAGCCGGCGATGTGCTTTATCCATTTGTCTGTCAACATAGACAATGTTGATGAGCTTGGAGTTGCATGGCTTCACAAACAGATTGAGTACGTCATCCATTGTGACAACATCAGCCACCAACTTGCCATCAGCTCTCTTCTCCCTCACAAACGCAATCTGGTCTTCTAGGATGAAGCAACTGTCTCGGATATTAGCTGAGACATAAAACCTCTTGTGGGACGATGTTTGTGATGGATTTGACTGCTTCTTTTCCACAATCCTTTTAGTGACCTGTGCAATCGGATTTTGGGCATTTCTAACCATTCTCTTGATAGACTGCAAATGGTTCTCAAAGGGATATGCAGAGATGTCATTCAAGGAACATTTGAAACCCTCCACGTCTTCATGTAGGTGCAGCAGGCTGTGGATGTTGTGCACACAAAAGGTATTGCCATACAACTCAGCAGAGTTCTCTACAAAGAAGTGCAAGACTTTCCTTGAGTATTGCAGATATGCTTCTCTCTGCTCAGGATCAGACTCAAGCAAGATAGACATACCTACTGTCAAACACAAGAAGTGGTGGTACTGGTCATCTGACAGAATGTCTTTAAGAACAACTGGACCCGTGTAGAGAAGAAACTGCCGGAATTCTGTGGCTTTCCACCGATCTAGATCCAAAACTGACCGTGGCTGCCTGGCAAATTCTGATGGAATCTTTCCTCTGAGTGCCACTAATCGGCTTGATAGTTCTTCGATTGTCTTTTTGGGCAGTTTGCACTCAGCAGGACCTTTAATCAGAAAGGTCAGAAGCCTCTTCACTGCACCTAGGCAAACCACATGCATGTAGTCTAAGACAAACTGGCTGACACACCCGATCCCAGTCGCAATGAGGGGCGTAGCTTTTTTCTGGTGGACAGTGTAGCGGACCAGTTTAAATCTTTCATCAGTCCTTCTTTCAAAAGGTGCATGATTAGTGTAGACCATCCTGCCGCCCACATAGCTGGCCTCAGCCTCACAGCGTTCACATCCCTGATACGCATTGTGACCTTTGATACACTTAACAAAGGCCCTTGCAGGAGAGTCACAGATAAAGGCATTAATCTTGACCTCAAACTGGGTCCCTTCATGAATAATGCCATTTTCTTGCAGGTCATCCAACTCCCTGACAAAATCTTGTAGATAATCCTCTACTGGCTCAGGTTTTCCATTCCCACAAAATAAAGAAATGAGGAAAGGTTCTGAATTGTGAAATTTGGCCAAAATAGGCCACAACTGTGTCTTGCTTGACTTGAAAAGGGGAAGACCATCAATATTTATGTCCAATTTGACTGGTCCTGTCAAGGTAGAGCATTGCTCTAGATAACTGCAGATGCCGGGCTTAAAACCATAATAAATGTAGTCCCCACCACACTTCTTCTGAATCTCCACAGAAGACGGAGTCTGCATTAGTGTGCGGTAATCTTTGGGCAAATCCTGTCCATGTTTGCGGAGGATTGCTAGCATCTTGTTGACACAGCTTTGTGTTGGCTTTGTGTCTACGACCCAAGCTGCAATATCCTCCCTTAGGCTTGAATGTTCCTCCTTGGTCTGGGATTCCAAGTCAACAAGCTCCGTTTCTTCATCACTTGTGTCTGGGTATTCCCTAAAACCATAATCCACCTGTGTCCCAGGGTCTTCTTCCATGCTTGTGCCAAAGGATGTACTTCCTGGGGTCTCATCTGGCGGGTGGACTAATTGACTTGCCCTACCCTGCTGCGTATCCTCCAACTGCTGTCCATCAAAGGATGTGCTTCCAGATGTCTCAACTGGCGTCTGGCCAGATTGACTTGCCCCACTCTCCCGCGACACCTCTTCATCACTGGAAAACTCATCTAAAAAATCACCTGTCCTAGCACGTTTCCTCCTCCAGTTTTTCAAGTAATTAGAGGCCATTTTAAAAAAGTCTGGAAAGAAAGACAAAATAGGAAAAAAGAGAGGTGGCAGCAGAAGATAAAATGATGAAGAAGAGAGAATCAGAATCAAACTTTATTGTCTCAAGAAGTTGCAGGTAACCTTAGTGAAATTCTTGTTTGTGCAAGCTTTGCATTAGACTTAGAGCATGAGACAATGCATTGATGCAACCGGACCCCAACTCAATATTAAAATAATTTTCTTCAATTAAAAATGTAAAATTCATTATACTGAAATTACATCCATTGATGGTTGACACAAGCCGATGAATGTTAATTGTATATAAATAATTACGTAATGGCATCCAAATACACTTCCTTACTGAAATCTAATACTAAAAGTTTTGGAAAAAATGTTTAATAGAAGCACATAACCATGTCTCCATCAAAACGAATACAGCCGTAATAGTCATGTATAAGTCACATTTTCACAAAAGAAATCTAGTTATGTCTTAATGTGCTTAGTAAAACTAAACCCAGTCGGTTTGTAAACTGCCCAACAACAATGCTAAACAAAAGAGTCTTCGCCCGCTGCTTGCAACGCGTCGGCTCGGCATTACAAATGCTATGCTGGCTAACTGGCTGGAAAGGGCCTGAAAACGACCAGGAAACTAATTCTTGTGCAACTGCATCAAAACTTCGTCGAATTTAGGCCATTTTTTCTTTCCAGTATAGCATTTTGTTATCTTCAATCGTGCGTGAAGAAGCGACAAGTTTAAACAAACATTTTGCCAGTACATTTCTTCCCATTAAGTTAAAATAAAAAACTCGGAACAAAAGGGCCTTCGCCCGCTGCTTGCAGCGCGTCGGGTCGGGCCCTAACACGCTGCTAAACTGATGCATGACGATGAAAGGACCAAGATTTTCTAAGATTTCCAAATTAAACATTTATAGTAACCTGTCCTTAAACACTCACCTCTGTTTACGCGGAAAAATGAGTAATTTTCCTCTTGCAGAGCAGCCAGCTTCTTCTTCTTCTTCTTCTTTTTGGCGTTTTTTGGCGGATGACAACCAACATTAAGGTGTATTACCGCCACCTACTGTGTTGGAGTGTGAACCAGAGTTATATATCTACCCCAGTGCACCGACATATTAAAAAAAAAAAAAATTTTTATAAATGGATACAAACACCAACTCATCTTGACTAAATCCTTCTAATTAATTCAGTATCATTTAAAAACTTGAAAAGGCCTCCTATATCACCTGTTAATACAGTCTTAAGAGTCAGCTCCCCCTGCGTAGTCCTAGCTGTTTTCATTAATGCTTCACGGTCGTGTGAATATTTTGGGCACCACAGAATAACATGCTCCACTGATAGAGCAGCCAGCAAATCTCGACGCTGTGGTAATCAGAATCGCTTCGCTCGAAGTTTACGCACATGCGCAGTGATGGTGATGAGGCGCTTCGCTCATATGCTTCGCTCGCTAGCGAAGTGTCTGCACATGCACAGTACACGGAAGCAGTGAGCTGCCGACCACAGCTCTTCCAAGGCACTGCATATAGACAGATCTGCCTATCACATCTTATTTTACTATATTAAGGTTCGTTTTTCTAAGATGAATTTGCATTTGTATTTTTTAAAACATGGTCTAAACAAAGACGTTGAAAATAGGTATATTAGACGTCTAGATCTATACCTTATAGTGAAGAATGACTGTTAAATTAATTTTACATCTATATTTGGAGTTCAATTCTACTAAATGCAGTTAATTCCGAAACATATACTTATTGAAAAATTAGGTCTAAATTAGGTCTAAATATAGACGTTGATATGCGGTATAGATTTAGACGTATATTACACGTCTAAATGTAGACATGCACCTTATAGTGAAGAGTGACTGTTAAAATAATTTCAGAACTATATTTGGAGTTCAGTTCCACTACGTGCAGTTAATTCTTAGATATATATTTATTGAAAAGGACATTTGATTTCTATCGTCTAAATTAGGTCTAAATATAGACGTTGATATGCGGCGTAGATTTCGACGTTTAAATCCTGGCTAAATCTAAACTATACTTTAGATTGATGAACGGATATCAGAATCATTTGTCTCCAATATAAGGAGATGCGTTGTGCTGCTTACTGTTGTCATTTTGAGAAATAGTAATTGGATTTTCGAAAAAATGGCAAAGTCTAATTTCGGTCTAAATATAGACGGCATATAGACGGTCTAAATTACGTCTAAAAAAAAACTAGACGACTATTAGACGTCTATTGCTCAGTGGGCATGTGGTCTTTATTTTTTATCATCAGTCATCAATTAATTTATTGATGCAAATTCGCAACATGAGCCTGAGGAGGATTAATACAGTCCATATGGTTCGTACGTATGACGAGCAGAAGCCCCGGAAAGTAGTCCATTTTGGCCAACGGCAAACTGCACTCAAAAAAATGAAACCCTTGGAAATGTTAGATTTAGCCTACTTAATAATGTTATGTCAACTGGGTCCACAAAACTGAGTGAAGTAGCCAACATTTCATGTAATGCAATTAATTAAACTGGCCAAAAATGTTAGAAGTCAAATAAAGGTTACGAGCTATTGCGTGAAATCAGTTGTCATAACATTATTAAGTAAATCTATTACTTCGTACGGTTTCATTTTTTTTTTTGTGTGTGCTACGAATAGAAGCATCTGGTTCTCTTTTTTTATCGTGGTGTGTGTTCGTGTGCTCTTACATTGCTGTCAAAACGAATAGCTTCCCATAATTAATAACTTCGATCGATTAAGTTGAACCTGCCACAAAGACAGCGGGGCGATTGCGTGAAAAGAGCTTGACTGAAACATGCGTAATTACGATAATTATAATAGGCTATATCACACCAATCATACCCATCTTCGAACTCAAAGTTTATTTCTTATTCCAGCAAGTGACGTTATGATCTTTATGTTGAATCTGAAACGGTTTCGATGTTGTAGAGTTAACGTGAACAGACAGAACCTCTGATTTCAATACAGCTACGCCTCGTGGCTGATTTTACAAGCTACGATTCGTGGCTGGTATTTAAAATCCAGACCTTTACATTGATTTGTACATCCGTAAACGAAGTGTTTGAGGAAGTCTGAGTATAATTTCATCCGGCAATCAATTTGCTTCTTGAGATATTTTTGTGGTGTTTTCCATTTTAAAATAAAAATTGGTAAAATGCGATCTCCCTGCATTTTAACATTATACGCCCGTACTCATTTCAGAAGTTAAAAATCCGTGCTGACTGCGGCCAAACGGGATTGAAATATACGTTAAATATCTCCTGAAACGAAGGGCAAATTGCCCCCTTTTAAACCGAAATGTCAACCAATTATTTTAAAGTAAGCAGCGTCACCATTCCCGCCTCCCAATTTACATTTCTTTTTGCCGACTAGTTTACTAGTGCGCATTTTGGCCAGCACTAGTTAACTAGTGGAATCAAAAGACCCCGTTTTAGTCTGTACTAGTAAACTTGTCAATATTAGACATTATTTTTATGTCACTAGTGGCACTAGTCGCACTAGTGGATTGCATGCAAATGAACCAGGCGTATGGAAAGCCCTTTTAACATTTATTCCATATCCTGGAAATCAGACGGAAATGCCCTTTACTAGTTCAGTCTTTGTCCACACTAGTGGGCCTCTGGACCAAACTAGTAACACCAAATGTCTTACTAGTTAACTAGTGCGCTGTTAAAGTGCGTACATGTTAACTAGTCAAGCAAAAAATTGCTTAACTAGTGAACTAGTGAATCACAATTATGTGCACTAGTTAACTAGTGAGGACCAATTTGCTCACTAGTTAACTAGTGAAAACAAAATTGCTTACTAGTTAACTAGTGAACACCTTTTTGACCTTACTAGTTAACTAGTGTGGCTGAAAATGTTTACTAGTAGAACTAGTGAAGCCAAAGTGCTCACTAGCTGCACGAGTTGCAGTCTTTCTGACTTAACTAGTCAACTAGTGAGGTCCTAAATGTTTACTAGTTCAACTAGTGAAATGAAAAATGCCCACTAGTTAACTAGTTTAAGCCTCTTTTTACTTTACTAGTTATCTAGTGGGGCTCAAAGGTTTACTAGTTGAGCTAGTGGAAGCCAAAATGTTCACTAGTGCCACTAGTCACACTAGTTACCCTAAATGTTAATGAGGAGGAGGGGAAAGAACAGGAATTGAAGTTTCCTATTGGCTCTCCTGCATGTGTTTCTCCCAGACAAAATTTAACCCTATAAAGCCCGAGGAGCTTTCACTGGTGTTTGCTTCTGGGGAAAAAAGCCTAAAAAAGTTAAATTTTCAAATCAATCCTTTTTGATTTTATTTTTATCTCCATTTTTCATAATGTTTTAAGTTTTTTATTTGGAATTGGGTTGAACTATCATTGAAGACAGTATAGGCCTACAAGCTTTGATATTAAATGTTTATATATATAGTACTCTGCCTCCGAAGAAGCTATACAAAATAGGAGAATTTCAATCCCCTGATATTATCAGCTTCCTTCTGTTATTTCGTCCCATATTTTGTGACATTCTGACGTGTTAGGTTCTATTATGAAAGCACATTTGCAATATATAAAAATAGGATAGCATTGTGCATCATTTTTCAAAAGAGATGAAGGAAAAAAGAATAATCAAGCAGCAATCTTGCTTGTCCATGTTCGCCCATAGTTAGTAGCCAAAATGATGCTATAGCTTTTGTTATACTGTCGTAACAACAAAATAGTGATATAAAGTTACGCTTACGAGGTATCCATGCAGATGCCTTTCACAATACATTAATATTATATTTTAGGCCAACTGAAGGAATTGTGTTGTCATATGACAACAAATCTAACTTATGTTTGGAGTAGATAAGCATTCGCGGCACCCACTTATTTCTGCCGGCAGACTTTTCGAAGCCATGAGTAGCGTCCTAACGAACTTTGTGAGGTGTATAGTAACGAAGTAAATGTTGTTTTTTGTTTGAGGATTTGTATTTGACTTGAGTTTTGATTTTTACTTTTACTTGACTACATTTAAAAGATAAAAAGTATACTTTCACTTCGTTACGTTGACACTGGCCACTTCCTTACTCGTTACAAATTAAAATATCAATGTAATTCATCATAGGGATTATCTGGATTTCACGCGTTCGAGAACAATGGTGCTTGGCAGACTATCTTTGTACAGATGTTGATGCCAACGGACTTAAAGCTGCAAATTCATGCACGCAGTTACAATATTATATCACTAGATGACACGCCAGGATCAGTTATTGAATATTAAAACATAAAACATAAAATATAAACAAGCAGGCCAAGCTGAAACACAGTTTTCTGGATAAGTTCACTCCTAATTTAAATGCAGGATTTGTACTTTTATTAAAGCATTTGCATTGTGATATTGACACTTTTAAGTAAGTTAATCCTCTGAGTATTTATTGCAATACAGTTTAAATGCTATACTTTAACACGTAACAACTAGGCCTCTTCAATGCTAATGTAGAGGCCTAGTCAATACACATTCAATGAGAATTAAAAATTTCCAGATTATTTTGTGGCTCTGCATGCCTACTGAATATGCCAAATGTGTAAGTAGAAAATTCACTTCAAAGTGAATTAAATACCATTGTCTGTGAAAGAAAACAACTTTAGTGTTGTGTTTTAAATGTTTAGTCCATGATGTATCCTCATGGATGCTTTGATCATTTTAACAGTTTGTCCGTTTCTATCGGAATAGGACCAGGGTCTCTGTTTTGATTGTCTTTGCAGAGTCAAGTCCAATCTTATACCTTAAATATAGATAATTGTTAATGAAAAATATTAACAGCTAAATATAAGACCGTGAATTTTGTTTCTAGATGGCAGAAAAATGTGTATTTCCCTGGCATCTTTAAATTCAAAATTGTCTGGGGGAGGGTCCCCAGACCCCGCCTCAAGATTTTGCGCCTTCGACGCTCGTATGGGGGCTGTGCCCCCCCTATCCAAAATTCCAGGATCCGCCCCTGTCATGGATGTTTGCTGTTGATAATTTCCTCTATGTTTTTATAACACAACAATATAGAGTGAACTTTCAGATTTAGTAGACTTGTCTGCCATGACAAGGCTAAACAGTGTTACATTTCTATCACTTCACACTTGGGCCTACACCCTGAAATGACCTCATATATGGAGTGTCGCTTTTTACACCTGTGAAAATGAGCTTTAATCCTACAATTATTGTTTTAAAAGAAACTTGTCATATGTAAATAAATTAGACTACTGTCACAACCGTAAAATTAATCAAACATACTGTTCTCTCAACAAGCTGAGCAATAAAGGATGACAGCACATCAACTGCGCATATATGGAACATACACCAATGAGCCAAAGCTTTAAAACCACTCACTGAAGCAGCAAACAAGGTTGAATATAACAATTGCTGCCCAAATTTGAAGACAGAGCTTAGATGGTGAGCAAATAGATGGCTCTCGTATTCAATGAGTTGGATGTGGGAGAAATGAGAACTGAAAGGCTCTGACAAGGGATTAAATCACTATGGCCTGAGCACAGTAAAATGATCAGAGTTAATTTGACTCTTATGGAGTGGAATTTACTCTTACAGTGTAGTTGAGTCCAGTTGTGCCAAAGTGTGACTAAATAGACTCTTTAAGAGTTGATTTTACTCTGAACATTTTGCTGTGTAAGTGCATTTGAGCATCTCTGAAGTGACAAGACTTCTGGGGCTCCCTGTCAGCAGATTTGAGTCCCTGCTGACAGTCCAAGGAGGGACAAAACATGAACTGGCAGCAGGATTTTTGGGTGCCAAATACTCACTGACGGACGAGGGCTATGAAGACTGTCCCGTCTGGTCCTGACTGGCACAAGGCCGAATGGCTCAAGTTGTGGAGAATTTTAATAATACTTGCATAAGGAATGTGTCACAACGCACAGTGCATCACACCCAGGTATGTATGACACTTGTTAGCTTGCAGATCAATCAGAAGAGCACATGAGCTACAGAACTGGACAATGGAGTAGTTGAGGAAGGTCACCTGGTCCAGTCAGCCCTGTTTCCTTTCACATAATCCTCTTTACATGGGTGCGTGTGCACCATTTATCTGTAAAGATATGACATCAGGATACACTGTGGGAAGAAGTAAAGTTGGCAGAGGCAGTGAGATACTCTGGGAAATGTTCTGCAGGGAATCCCTGAGTTTGAGAACTCAAGCGATGTCCATTTGATGGAGCCGATTTGGTCGCAAAATGGGAACCTTCACTATATTAGGCAGGTGATTTTAATCATGTGGCTGATTGAAGTAAGTCACGATAAAAGCTTCATGTGAAATAATTAAAATTTACTGTAATATGCTTTATGATAACGCTGCCCTTTAATCAAGAGAGAGCTCTCATATTTATTTTGTCTTAGCTGTTGTTTTAATAAAAATGTTGGGTCTGTCCATCCTACTGTTATTTACAATCCCTTCTGAAAGTACTGGAACAGCCAGCCCAATTCCTTTGTTTATGCAATACTATGAATAAATGTGGGGTTACAGTCATGAGATGAGTAAGAGACAAGTGTTCAGAAGTTCAGCTTTTCTCTCCTGGCATTTACACTGAGATGTCTCAGCCTGCCTCAAGCGTTACACCTTTTGCATCAGACCACACAATTTTTATGAGATCCAAAGCACTGGGACAAAGAAAATTGAAGTAAATGGAAGGAAACGAAGACCTGAGTACGAGAAGTACTATACTATATAATATAGTCATATTCTGCAGAAAAAAGAGCTGACTCCAGTATAAGAAGCCACAATGGTCAGAACATGATCTGCTACCTCGGATTTTTCAGAGGAAGTACTCAAGTTTTGTGTATCGGTGCGTTTCCATTGTAAAATTCATTAAAGTTTGGGTTACGGCAGTCCCCCAGATTATTAGTGGTAGCAAACATGACCAGTTAGTCTTCCAAATATTAATTTTGTGTTTGCTATTTACATGTTTGTTGTCCTGTGACAACACTTCCATTTTCTGTTCTAATCTAAAGAATCAAATGATAGCATGATTAGAAAAAAATTTATCAAACACAGGAACTAATACAACTGGGAGGCCACAGTTCAATAAATTTGGGTTTCTAGTGGGCTTGAAGAGCCGTTTTATTTTGAAAGATGATAGTTCTTTATGAACCAAAAGATTACTATAAAATGCAGCCAAGTGAATCAAAATTTGCTCAAACCAACAGTATTTGAATCAATAATAGTATAAGTTATGGAAAGTTGCTAAAATTCTCAGAATCTATAAAAGAATGTGGTTAAATTCTATAGTTTAATGCATCACCATTCAGAGCAGGCAGCCTTAGGCTCTCCAGCCCACAGATTGACGGCTGACCAATCAGAATCCTTTCCCGCCTGGTTCATTTGCATGCAATCCACTAGTAACACTAGTGCAACTAGTGGCACTAGTGGCACTAGTAGCACTAGTGCGACTAGTGCCACTAGTGACATAAAAATAATGTCTAATATTGACAAGTTTATTAGTACAGACTAAAAGGGGCTTTTGATTCCACTAGTTAACTAGTGCTGGCCAAAATGCGCACTAGTAAACTAGTCGGCAAAAAGAAATGTAAATTGGGAGGCGGGAATGGTGACGCTGCTTACTTTAAAATAATTGGTTGACATTTCGGTTTAAAAGGGGGCAATTTGCCCTTCGTTTAAGGAGATATTTAACGTATATTTTAATCCCGTTTGTCCGCAGTCAGCACGGATTTTTAACTTTTGAAATGAGTACGAGCGTATAATGTTAAAATGCAGGGAGATCGCTTTTTACCAATTTTTATTTTAAAATGGAAAACACCTCAAAAATATCTCAAGAAGCAAACTGATTGTCGGATGAAATTATACTCAGATTTCCTCAAAAACTTCGTTTACGGATGTACAAATCAATTTATATGGATTTCTAATACCAGCCACGAATCGTAGCTTGTAAAATCAGCCACGAGGCGAAGCTGTATTGAAATCAGAGGTTCTGTCTGTTCACGTTAACACTACAACATCGAAACCGTTTCAGATTCAACATAAAGATCATGTCACTAGCTGGAATAAGAAAGAAACTTTGAGTTCGACGATGGGTATGATCGGTGTGATACATTATAATTATCGTAATTACGCATGTTTCAGTCAAGCTCTTTTCACGCAATCGCCCCGCTGTCTTTGTGGCAGGTTCAACTTAATCGATCGAAGTTATTAATTTTGGAAAAAATAATTTTCCAAAAAAATTTGGAAGCTATTCGTTTTGACAGCGATGCAAGAGCACACGAACACACACCACGATAAAATAAGAGAACCAGATGCTTCTATTCTTCGCACACTAAAAAAATGAAACCGTACGAAGTTTTAGATTTACTTAATAATGATATGACAGCTGGTTTCACGCAATAGCTCGTAACCTTTATTTGACTTCTAACATTTTTGGCCAGTTTAATTAATTGCATTACATGAAATGTAGGCTACTTCACTCAGTTTTGTGGACCCAGTTGACATAACATTATTAAGTAGGCTAAATCTAACATTTCCAATGGTTTCATTTTTTTGAGTGCAGTTTGCCGTTGGCCAAAATGGACTACTTTCCGGGGCTTCTGCTCGTCATACGTATGGACCATATGGACTGTATTAATCCTCTCCAGGCTCATGTTGCGAATTTGCAACAATTAATTAATTGATGACTGATGATAAAAAATAAAGACCACATGGGAAATGGTTTGATAAAGTTACTCTTCCAGCTCAGTATAGCAAAAATACAACATTAGTTCCACCTGCAGCCACTAGTGTATGGGAACTATTCTCCGGGAATGAAAGATTTTTCATTTCTCAATATAATAAAATTGGGCTGGAGAGGGTTAAACAAAATAATCTGCACAATCACCAGCAGCGGCGGCTCGTGAACTGGCAATAGGGAAAGCTCAAACAATCCCTTAAAATTAATGACTGGACATGACCTGTTTTCAATAATTCATTTAAACTGCCATAACAGAAACTCCGAAAACTCTGTCCATTATCAGATGTGGCCAATTTTCATTTATAACGCATACTGATTACGACTCCAGACTTCTCACGCTTTTATTTACTCACGGGTTGGGATTGATGCACTTGTTTCATGATCGTTTAAATGAAATAAGATAATTTAAAAGGTCTTGAAGCAATTCCATTGCTTCAAACTCCTCCATGGACAAGTACTTAAATTCCACGCGAAAATCTCTTACATACGCGTTGATAGAATAATTGCTGTCTACAGCAGAGGAACGTAAAAATGCCACTTAAACTCGTGCCGAAATGCGTGAGAGTTGACAGGTATGCTTTATAAATGAAAACTGGCCGCATCAGATGATGTTGAGTTTTCGGAGTTTCTGTTATTGTAATTTAAATTAATGATTGAAAACAGGTCCTGAACAATCATTAACTTTAAGGGATCGTTTGAGCTTCCCCTGTTGCCAATTCACGAGCCGCCACTGATCCCCAGTACGATCAGTTGCATATTTAAAGGATTTTGCGGATATTAATGGGTTCTATCTATTGATCTATCTATCTATCTTGCAAAAAAAAAAAAAAAAAAGCTCAGTTGCACATTTTCGACGCATAAAACAGTCAGATTCCTTTGGGTTTCAGGTGTGCAATACCCTTAGTCATTGCGTGTTTAATTAAATGTAGAAATGCTGTCAATGTATTGCTATTCTATATTAATACTCCTTCACAAATCAAATCAAATTAAAACACCGCTCCAAATTAAGGCAGCTCAATATCGTTTACTTTAAATCTCCGCAGCACACGGTTTGTTCACTGACCAATCAGAATCCTTGTCCCGCCTGGTTCATTTGCATGCAATCCACTAGTATCACTAGTGATACTAGTCGCACTAGTAGCACTAGTGCGACTTGTGGCACTAGTAGCACTAGTCCGACTAGTGGCACTAGTATCACTAGTGCGACTAGTGGCACTAGTATCACTAGTGCGACTAGTGGCACTAGTAGCACTAGTGGGGGTCTATTGACTCTACTAGTTAACTAGTGCTGGCCAAAGTGCGCACTAGTAAACTAGTCGGCAAAAACAAATGTAAGTTAGGAGGCAGGAATGGTGACATTGCTTTCTTTAAAATAATTGGTTGACATTTCGGTTTAAACTGGGCCAATTTGCTCTTCGGTTGAGGAGATATTTAACGTAGGCCCTAGATTTCAATCCCCTTTGTCCGTAGTCAGCGCAGATTTTTAACTTTTGAAACGAATGCGGGCGTATTGTTAAAATGCAGGGAGATCGCACTCCTTAACAATTTTTATTTTAAAATTGAAAACACCGCAAAGAACATCCCAAGAAACAAACAGATTGCCCATATATTATACACAGATTTCCTCAAAAACTTTTTACGGATTTACAAATCAATTAATATGGATTTTTAATACCAGCCACGAATCATAGCTCGTAAAATAAGCCGCAAGGAGTGGCTGTATTGGAATCAGAGGTTCAGTCTGTTCAAGTTAACCCAATAACACTGGAACCGTTTTAGATTCAGCATATAGAACATAATGTCACTTGCTGGAATTAAAAAGAAACGTTGAGTTCGAAGATGGGTATGATCGATGCGATAGATTACGCATGTTTCAATCGAGCCCTTTTCATGTAATCGCCCTGCAGTCTTTGTGGCTGGTTCAATTCCAAATCGTCTCAAATGCTTCTGCTCGTCATACGTACGGACAGTGTGGACTGCATTAAACAAAATGGTCTGCACAATCACCAGTACGATCAGTTGCATATTTAAAAGATTTTGCGGATATTAATGGGATCTATCTATCTATCTATCTATCCATCTACACTGCCCGGCCAAAAAAAAGTCGCACACTCAAATATTTAGCTGGAACCCCTGTAGCTTTGATTACAGTGCAAATTCATTTTGTCATTGTTTTGAAAACTATATGCAATGCCAGAACATTTATTTTCGATCATACATGCCATAATTTTTGGCCGAGATCTTATCTTCTCGACATAATGGTTGAACTACGCGGTGGTCTTTCTTGAGCACATCCCAATAACTTTTACTGTGTCTAAAATCAGGACTTTGTGGTGGCAAATATGTTTGTGAAAATGATTCCTCATACTTGTTTTTGCATTCATGAGTTTCTTTGCTAAATACAGGCCAATAAGTTGCCTGTTCTGAAATACTGTAACATCTTTTCCACCAGCAAGGGATGTGTCTTCCGGCATGATTTTTTGAGAAATGAGTAGCGATGCGCTTCATCAGTCAGGGTAAAATGATTATTGCCTGCTTAAACATATTAGTAACCGCAATAATGATCCAATTCTAGAATTTGTTCATTAATTTCCAAACGGTGACTTTTTTTTTGGCCGGGCAGTGTATCTATCTATCAAATAATAATGCAAAAAATATATATTCCGCTCAGTTGCACATATTCGACACATAAAATTTTTACAGTTACATTCCTCTGGGTTTTCAGGTGTGCATTAAGTCATTGCATGTTTGGTTGAATGTAGAAATGCAGTCAATTTATTGCTATTCCATATTAATACTTGGACACAATAAAACAAATGAAAACGCCGCTTCAAATTAGTGCAGCTCAATATTGTTACAAATCTGAGCTGGCACTTTAAATCTCCACAGCATATGGCTTGTACACTGACCAATCAAAATCATTGTCCCGCCTGTTTCATTTGCATGCAGTGTAATTGTACAATGTTGGAATTTCAGTCGTACTAGTGCCACTAGTGGCTGCATGATGTAGCTCACATGTTAACTAGTGAGGGCTGAAATGTCCACTAGTTGCACTAGTGAGGGTCTTTTTACTTAACTAGTTAAACTAGTGAAAGCCAGAAAGAGTCACTAGTTTACTAGTAAGGGTCAGAATGTCGACTAGTTGCACTAGTGAGGTTTTTTAACCTTACTAGTTAACTAGTGCAGGCCAAAAAAGCCACTAGATAACTAGTTAGAGCCAGAATGCCCACTAGTTAACTAGTTTGCATGTTTGTGACCTTACTAGATAACTAGTAACACAGACTTCTGTCTTACTAGTGAACTAGTGCGGTCCAAAATGAGTCACTAGTGAACTAGTGGGGCTGAAATTTTTCTCACTAGTTAACTAGTGGATGGCATTTTGGTGCACTAGTTGATGTTTTTGTCGAACTAGTTTGACAAAACTGTGCACTAGTCGGCATGTATGCGCAACTAGTTAACTAGTGAGGTGCTGCCACTGCCATACATGTTAACTAGTGAAATTTAACTGCATGACTAGTTAACTAGTTGTGCACTGATGTCAACTAGTGCAGAGTTTTGTCAAACTAGTAAGACTAAAATGTCAACTAGTGTGCCAAAATGCCTTCCACTAGTTAACTAGTGAGGAAAATTTTAGCCCCACTAGTTTACTAGTGACTCATTTTGGACCGAACTAGTTCACTAGTAAGACAAACGTCTGTGTTACTAGTTTACTAGTAAGTTCACAAACATGAAACTAGTTCACTAGTAGACATTTTGGACATAGCTAGTTAACTAGTAACAAATTTAAGCCTGCACTAGCTCACTAGTAAGGTAAAAAAGAACCTCACTAGTGCAACTAGTCGACACTCTGGTCCTTACTAGTAAACTAGTGAGTCTTTTTGGCCTGCACAAGTTAACTAGTAAAGAAAAAAGGACCCTCACTAGTGCAGCTAGTGGGTATTTTGGCCCTTACTAGTAAACTAGTAGATATTTTGAGTCACAATAGCATAGAATAAAGGTCAAATAAAGTCTAACTAGTTAACTAGTGAGCATTTATGCCTTGACTAGTTAACATGTAAGATGCTACATGCAGCCACTAGTTAACTAGTTGCAATTTCCCAGGCCAACATGTTAACTAGTCAGCAACATGCAAATGAAACAGGCGGGAGAATGTCAAAATCCTGACTGCTGATTGGTTGGTATTTCTTATTTTGAACTTATTAGCCAATAGGAAGCCTCAGCACACCCTCTTTTCCCGTCTTCTCATTAACATTTACTGCAACTAGTGACACTAGTCAACATTTATTCTTTTACTAGTTTACTAGTAAGCAATTTGAGCCTCACTAGTTGACTAGTAAAGACAAAAGACACCCAACTAGTTAACAAGTAAGCATTTTCGATTTCCCTAGTTCTACTAGTGATAATATTTAGCCTCTCTAGTGAACTAGTAAGGTCAGAAAGACACTGACTAGTGTGACTAGTGGATATTTTGGCCTTTACTAGTAGACTAGTGACTCTGTTTGGATCTCACTAGTTTACTAGTTACACTTGAAGGACTCTCATTAGTGGTACTAGTAGACACTTTGCCCCTATCTGGTTTTACTAGTGAACATTTAGAGCCGCACTAGTTAACAAGTAAGGTTTTAAAAGGTTTTTACTAGTTAACTAGCAAGCAATTTTGTTTTCACTAGTTAACTAGTGAGCAAATTGGTCCCCACTAGTTAACTAGTGCACATAATTGTGATCCAGTAGTTCACAAGTTGAGCAATTTTATGCTTGACTAGTTAACATGTACGTGCTTTTGCAGCGCACTAGTTAACTAGTAAGACATTTGGTGTTACTAGTTCGGTCCAGAAGCCCACTAGTGCGGACAAAGACTGAACTAGTAGAGGGTACTGCCGTCTGATATCAAGGATATGGAATAAATGTTAAAACGGCTTGCCATAGTTACTAGTTCGGTCCAGAGGCCCACTAGTGTGGACAAAGACTGAACTAGTAAAGGGCATTGCCGTCTGATATCCAGGATATGGAATAAATATTAAAAGGGCTTTCCATAAACTGGCTTATATATGCGCCTGCACACCATTCAAAAAGTAACAAAATGCAGTCAACCAAGATGCAGTTGACTGCCTTGCGTAGCCGTCAGTGTATGAATGTGTTGCATAAATGGGCATACGTGAGGTATTAGGCTACTGTCAAGTGCTTTGAGCTGCCAATCTGACTAGCTCCATAGTCAGCCGCTATATAGTCCATTTACATTCTTTTGCACTGGGACTAATGGAGGTCAAAATGACCTTGTGGCAGTTCTAGGTATAATCAGTGATGTTTTTTCTTTCTCTATTATTGCAGAATCCCAAGAATCATGCCGGTGAGTGATGCAGTGGCATCTGAGGGTCCGAAGATAAAGGGCATCCAGTAAAGGTCTCAGCCTAGTCCCTTACACGCAGAGATTTTTCCAGTTACTCTGAATCTTTTGATGATGTCATGTACTGAAGATGATGAGACCTTCAATGCCTTTGCAATTTAACGTCGAGGAGCAGTGTTTTTAAAGTATTCAACATTTTTTTTATGCAAGCCTTCACAGGTGGGAGAGCTTCTGGCCATCTTTACTTCTGAGAAACTCAGCCTCTCAATGATAACCCTTTTATAAGTAATCATGTTGCGCAGCAGATGACAGTTAACTTAATTACTTGCTAAATGTTCTTTCAGCTGATTCTCTTAGAAATTCAATGCTTTTAAAGCCCCTTTTTACAAGTGTCCCAACTTTTTTGAGACCTGTAGCTGCCGGAGTATTTGAAACCTCCGCTGATCCATTTAAGTCACGTCACAGCAGACAGCCTGTTTGGTCACAAGACAAGCCCGCCGGCGAAGTGGAGGGCAGGCACATGTTGTCAATACGTAAACAGAAAGCATGCGACTGAATCGCGGTCATTTTTTTTTTTGTTTAAACAAAGAGTGAGTCAATTAAAATCTAATTTCATAAAAATAAAATCACTGCCAAATCGCACGTACACGTGGACATGTTTCCATGAGCATTGGACACGGACTGAGAATCAGCATTCTTCCGTCGGCCCCCTGGGCAGAGTTGTTTATAGCAACGGTGCTGTTGTTATAGCAACAAAATGAACATTCGATGCACTCTGGCTCTTTGACGTCAAAGCGACTTCTCAGCAGAATCAAAGAGAATTCGAACCTCTCATCCATCGGGCTTGTTTACTCCTTTGTTTTCTTCTGCTCAAGTGACCCGGTCTGATTTATGACGCCTCGGGTGTTCCATTTAAGACACGTCACCACAAGGCCTGTTCGGTGACTTTACACGCCCGACCCTAAGCATGGAGGGCTGCCACATTTTGTCAGAACGTTAACAGAAAGCATGGTACGGAATCGCGGTCAATCTTTTCTTCAAGTAAAAAGAGTGTGTCAAATGAAATCTAATGAAATTTAAAAACAATCACTACCTAATCGCACGTACACCTGTATATGTTTCCACGACGGACTGGGAATCTACTTCGTACCGTAGCCCGCTGGGGAGATATGTTTATGGCAACGGTGCTTTTTACATATCCACGGAACAGGCATACGATGCTCTCTGCGTCTTTGACATAACAGTGACTTCTCTGCGGAATCTCAGTAAATTAGCATCTCTCTTCCATCGGGCATGTTTACTATTTCCTCTCCTTTTGCTCAAGTGACCCTGTTTTATCTTTGACGCCTCCGCCGTTCCATTAAAGACACGTCACAGCGGAGAAATGGGGTCGTCGTATTTTCCGTGGACTAGGCTTCTAACAATAACGAGTAGGGTATCGCTGCAGCCTCGGAGACCGCAGTTTCAGGACCGCAGTTTCAGGACCCCTGGTTTCTCCGAACAGCGACACTCACCTTATGTGGCTGCATTAATTGTACAAAGAGACGACGAGGAGTATGACGACGAGCAACAAACTGAGAGTGAGTACTGAGAAAATTTTTAATGACAAACAAATAAAACTAAGTCCTTTGCATGAATTTAACTGGAAAATAAACGTCGGCTTAACAAAGTATGTAGTAAGTTTTCACAAGTTCAGCTTAGTCTAACATTAATAAGTTTATGAGAAGTTGTTGCCACTGTGTTACCATGTTTAAAATAACGTATTTAGCTAACGCTAACTATTTAATATCGCCATATTGTCCTTTCGGCGAAGACTATAGTTTTATACAACAATTTTATTTAGCTTTTGGACAACTGTCATTTCACAATCAACGGGTAGGATTACTTAAAACTATGCAGCTGGTTGTGGTCACTTGTAATTAACCTCACCCGTATAATGCTGACTGTGTATTAATATTTGTGTTGTGAAACCAAGGCGTGATTTGGAAAGCCCAACTGTGTCCTAATTGTCAGTGACTAATCATATTTCTATAATTAATTCTAGTCAGCTTTAAAGGATGATAAAAACCTCTCTCTCCTCTTTCTTGCAAATGTCAAAAAATCCACCTGCATTGTAACTTATCTGCTTGTAATGTACGTTTTTCTTCATTTTATGCTTTTTCAAATATCCCTCTTTTTTACAATACTATATTTAGCATTTATGTACAAGCTTTTTGAAGTTAGGGCTCTTAACCAACAATGTTTGTGCCATGAACTTTAATCTTACGTAGTTTGCATTTGCTTTTCTAAATTTTCAGCAATGTATTTAAGTGCATTCCAGCAGTCAGCATTCTCACTGTATTTTCAAAGGAAATACGATTTTCTAGATTTTCTATGAAATTATCGGAATTTTTTTTTGGACTAATTATGTGATCTCTTTCTTTTAAAGATTCATATAACTGTCCAGGAAGGCTGAACATTGCCGGAAATCTCAAGATGCACTACATGCTGCAGACAATTTCATTGCCCATTCTGTCGCTCAACTGTGTTCCACCCAACGAAGTTAAGCAAAGTGAAAGCTCATTTGGAGAGCCATTTCCACAGAGCTACACTCAATGAAGGTAACATTTGAGAACATTGTCACAGGAAATGCAGATTAAGTTAGTGTCTGAATGAAATGGGTATTTGTTAGTGAACATTAATATGAGCTAATTTCTTGCCTGATCATAGCCCATACCAGTAAGCCAACCGATCATTTTACTTTTTTTTATTTTAAAAATAACTGCATATAACGTAGCTCATGCAAATCCAAGGATCGGCAGGGCTCTGATGAAGTGAGTAAAGATGGATGACTTAATTTTCCTAAGCTCTGAAGCAAGTAAATCTGACATCAGTATTACAATGAAAACAAACACTAACTCTGACTCTTCAAATGCTCATTTATTTGGTCATCCAGAAACTTCACAAACATACCTGAACTTTTATAAGATGTTCCCTCTAAATTCTAATTCAGCCCTTTGACATCATGTTTAAGTTCAACAACAATTTGAGTAGATATTCATCAGCATCAATATTTATCATACCCCTTTATTAAAAATGAGTCTGAGACACACTTTTGAATAATATACTAATATAATAATTAATGTTACAGGGTACACTGTTCACAGATGTGGGTTAAACTGCTGACCACAGTGGCATTACCACTGCATCTACTGCCAGTCAACAGTTTTATGTAAACAGGACTTCATTAATCATCTGTCTCTTTGCAATAGGAACACCTCGACCATAACTGCAACCATCCCAGCTCCAGCAATCACCACCATTACCACTCCAGTGGCCACCAGCATCCCAGCCCCATCTACCACCACCAACTCCACTCCAACTGCGACAGTCATCTCAGCTACAGTAACCCCCACCATCCCAGCTCCTGCAACTACTAGCCTTCCCACTCCTGTGGCCACCAGCATGTTTATGTTGTTTATATTTGTTCATTGTGTGGATACAATAAAAATTTAGAGTCATTCTTGTTTCTTGCCTCTTTCTAACCTTAAAAATATCTGGTTGAAATATAGATAGATCAGTTCTGTTTATCTCACACCAAATCATTACAGAAGTCTGTGTCTTTGAAGGCACATTTTTACATGGAGGTCTGTATGTGCTTTCACTTTTTCCCTCAGTATGATTAGCTAATTATGCTAATAATACAATTTTCAAGTCTTTGCAACTAAGGTCAATTTCATGGCAAAGTAGTGTTTATATGGAATATGTATTCAAGTCTTTGGAAGAAAGTATTAATTGGGTGGAATCAACCTTTAAAATGATAAAGAACGAATTTTTTTTAGGTAGAATCAACCTTCAAAAATATAAATAATGAATCAATGTATTTGGGTGTAATCCAACTTTACAATAATACACGATAAGAGTATTTGGTGGAATTAATTTTGAAACCCACAACAAAAAGTATTTGGTTGCGGCAATCATTTAAGTCAGTAGGAGGCGCTGTGGCAAAAAAGCCAGGGTCCTGAAATTGCGGTCCTACAACTGCTGTCCTAAAACCACCCTCCAACGGCAGGGGGCGCTGTGGCAAAAACACCAGGGTCCTAGAACTGCGGTCCTGAAAGTGCAGCCTCCAGGCCTGCAGGGATGTACTGTAGTATTGGAGGAAGGAGGGGATCGCCCACTCCTCAGAGTTTGACCTGAGGCAAGAGAAGGTTACTTCAAACCCCTTCCAGGTTAGGCTTTGCTGACTGCCAAGCGAATAATTGATGCGCCCCACAAACTAACGAATCGGTGCAGCAGGATGTTTCTTCAGCATTATTCTTTATTGCGTCAATAGGTTTTGAATCATTATGACAAAAAATAACTCAAATAGTCTAGCTACTCTGAACGTTGAGTGCTCATGAAACCGTACATTCTACCGAAGATTTTGTGCTTTTTCGTGTGGCGATGACTGTCAGCTAGGAACGCGCTCATTCCTCAACTCCCAACAAGTGCCGTAAACCCAAACCTTAAATGTACAGAGATGCCAAGCCTCACGCATTTGGCATTAAGTCTCGCGCATTTTAAGACTTATTCACAGTAGTCCGCAATTATTCAATGAACGCTCTTCAATGAGACTCTCGCAGAATTAAAATCCTTGTGCATTGAAGTTTCAGTTTCACTTGCGTAAAGGTGGACCTCGCCGCGAGTAACGTGAAAAGCGATTGTGACTCCGAACTTCTCGTGCTTCTGTTTACTCAGGGATTGGAAACAGCGCATGTGTTTCATGATCGTTTAAATTGTGTAAATGAAATAAGACCACTTGAAACGTCTTTATGCGATTCCATTGCTTTCACTCCCTCTGTAAAGTCGAGCGTGAGAATTCCCGAGTCCTGATCGATTTCCGTGTCACTAGTGGGTAAATCCATCGTAATGCATTTTAAACTGGTTAACTTAATGCACAATGACTTGAATTCCGCGAGTGAATTTCTTCACCCGAGGCTTGATAGAATAATTGGTGACTACGGCACAGAAACGTGAATGAGGAGTGACTCACGCCTAATGCGTGGGAAATTATTTTAGGGTTCGTTATTTTCGTTTCACGATTAATAATTAGCAACAGCTGTTGAACACAGCGCCCCCTCCGCTCAGTGCCTTCGCTAGCTCGCTGAATGTTATGTTGTTATGTATGCAAGCATTTAGCAAACAGTAGCGAAACGAAAATGCATTCTCAGAGGTGCTTTCTGTTTTTCAAGAATCAAACGCATTACTTGGGTCATAATGCAATGGAAATGTAATCCTTCACTTCCGTGTTTCGTTTAAAATGCCATTGTACACTCATTTTATTACAAATTGGAAATGAAATAGCATTCTTCCTTTAGTAAGGTAAACCAGAGTAAGAACCTTGACCTGCAAGGAAACCAAATTAAACATGTTCACTCAGGGGCGTAGATTTAACTGGGAGTTGGGGGGGGGACGGAGACATGGCCTTTATGACAATTAGTCCTGGCCAGTTCTCAATCATTTTCCCTCATCAACGCGTTTTCTAATTATTGTAATTGGCAACTGAAGACACGGTTCCTCTCCATATGCGAACTAACAGCATTCAGCGATGACACGGTGGGGTAAATTAAGTTCAGAAAATTTTGAATAACGATGATTTAAACACAGCAAATACGCATCCTGATGACCGATTGCCGTCTTACTTTATCGGAGAGAACAAGCAGCACCTGTTCATTACGGACTGCAAAAAGTTAATCGCATATGGAGAGGAACCGTGTCTTCAGTTGCCAATTACGATAATTGGAAAACATGTTGATGAAGGAAAATGATTGAGAACTGGCCAGGACTAGTTGTCATTAAGGCTGTGTCTCCGTCTCCCCCCAACTCCTAGTTAAATCTACGTCCCTGTGTCCCCTATTATAAATACTCGAGCATATTGCTGGATTTTTATATATTAGAAATGTCCCTGTAAACTGTGTTATTTTAATCGTTTGTTAAGCAGAGCCCTGCTGAAAAGAGACATGGTCTTAGTCAGTCCCCTTGCTTAAATTTATTTAACCTTTATTTTACCATGGAAGTCCTGTAGAGATGTATATCTCTTCTTCAAAGGAGTCCTGGGGGTTGCACATATTCTAACGGTTCTGCTCCTGCCAGATGTCGAGTGGCAGCCTGGCGGACTCTAGGACCGTGGAGTAAAATGACAGACTCGTGCGCCAAGGCTGGAGGTGATGAGAAGTTGAATAAAGAAGGTATAATAAACAAAACAAAAGGGAAACAAGGTTCCATAAAATGAGACACTAATGCAGCACTAAATTATTACTAAACAAAGAACGGAAAGGTGGCAGTTAAAATCCCACTGAGCAGCAGTGGGAGAGCTGATACAGAGCACCTAAGGCTGGCAAACATACTGCATAAAAACATGGACGCACTGTAAACTGAGGCCAGCATGGAAATCTCAAAAATTTGCATTCTATTTAATGGCCAGCAGATGGCGACGTCGCTGGTTGCAGAAAGAAGTTCAATCCTATCGAAGTTAATGAGAAAATGACCCTACTTTCCCAGCTGATTTATTCTTTCAGTGATGATTTTCACATTATTTTATGGTATCTATCACAAGTTTCAAGTCTCCTTCGATTTATCATGATGTTCATTTTTGAAAATTATGATCCGAAATAGACTAGAATAAAGGATAAAGCCAGAATATGCTTCAGGGGCGTGGCTGTCCTATGGTCCTCATCTCACACGGTCAGATCAACCTGAAGATCCAACCCTCACTCCACCCTGAATATTCTATTCACACTCCCGTCCAATTGGAATCACATCTCGTTTCAAAATACCAAAATGGCTCTATTCAAATTGCCAGAATCGAGGCTTCCTAAATGGTACGTTGACACCAATGGGTGACGTCATGGTTGCTTCGTCCATCTTTTTATTCAGTCTATGGGCAGTCTAAGAGGATCACTGGGTGACTGGAATATGGCAGGATTAAGAGCAGGAGCGCCTCCTGGTGGCTCTTCTGCACACCGAGGGAGATTGAGGCTGACTGACGGAGGATGATTCCGCTGGCCAGAGGTCTCCCATCCAGGGCTGTCACAGCGATGGGAATGTCGAGCTGGTGGAGTGTGAGTTTGAGTCGTCGCGCCAGTTGGGAGGACTAAAGTTGCCACGCCGCGCCAGAGTCAATCTGGGCGTTTGTACAGGGGTGCAGGTTGTTATACGCCACTCACACTGGGACCTGGAAAATCTGACCAGCAATGGTGGATGATGGCACGGTTACCTTGACAGGCGCTGGTCGGTTCTCCCCATTCGGGACACAAGGACCTGACTTTCTCCAATTGCAATGGGAAGTAGATCTGCATGGCTGAAGCTAAGCAGGTGTGGGCTTGGTTAGTACTTGGATGGGAGACCACCTAGGAAAAAAGTTGTTGCTGGAAGAGGTGTTGGTTGGCCAGAGGGTTGCAATCATCCTCTGGTGGAATAATTCCCAATACTCAGTGATGGGGGTACTGTACTGAAGGAGACGCCGTCTTTCGGATTAGACGTTGAAATGAGGTCCTGACTCACTGTGGTCATTAAAAACCCTATGGCCCATATTCAGTATCAACACTCACCATAAAGTGAGTACGATTGAAATGTAACTGGACTGAGAGAGATTGATCGACCTACCACTAACCGAGGGAGCGGTCCCACTCCTCACCCGTTGCTATTCAAACTAAACAAACGCCACTCGAGCATGACTAACAATAGTGGGCACTGGGTACCATAGGCGGTGCGTCGGCTGCTGCAAAGGGATGCTCAATCCTCACCCTTCAGTGCTGAATGACCTAAACCTGTTGCAGTTTACTTTTGATTAGAAAGTTTCTCAGACTAACTGATAAAATGACAATCAAATTTATTTTTAATAGCATTGTTATACATTGCTTCACAAAACTGAGGCGTTTCTTTCGCACATAAGTGACAACGTAAAATATCAGCATGTCCTCATAGATTCTGTGGTCGAGTGGCTCGCGAAAGGCGCAGGACAGCCCGCGAGGCTCACTAAGCAACAAGCTGTGAAACGTGTCAGACATTTCCTTCTACATTCAGCAATTAATAATGGAGAAAAGAATGGATTCTCGTGACTTATAGCTAAACAAGCCTCGCAGACCAATCCACATGGCGCCCCACGAGCCAATTGAGCGCAGAATTATTGAACCAACGAGTAAAGAAAAGCACAAGAAATCAGAATGTGTGAGAGTTGACAGATATGCGTCACTCATGAAAACTGGCCACACCTGATAATATTGAGTTTTCGCAGTTTCTCCAGTGGTGATTTAAACGAATAACTGAAAACATGGCAAGAATTATTAGTGCTCATTCTAGCTTAACAAGTAGAACAGGCAACACATGATGGTCCTTAGGATTGTTAGAGTTCAAGTAAATTAAATTTTATTAAATTTGAAGACAGGTAATGTCTAATCATTATTTTTAAGGGATGGTTTTGAGCTTCCCCTATTGCCAGTTCACCAGTAGCCATTGGTGGGTACACAAATTCTAACCTCGAGATCCCCACAGTGCAGTTCATAAACACTGAAACCAGGTGGTCAGTCGAGCACGTAGCTGTAAATAACCCAGAGTTTCTAATGTTTGTAACCACCTGAAAGCCCATGACAATGAAATACCGGGGCAAGTTAGTGCGGCTCAAGGGAGGTGTTCCCTGCGCCCAAGCTTCACTCAGAAAGGGATACTAATTTCAGAGTGAGTGAGGTCTGTGAAAGCAAATGAGTGTTTGGGCAACCTCTGACTCATTTAGTTTAACCTGACACTAACTAAGTTTGAGTACTTACTTGCACTCAATTAGTGTGAGTGTCGTTACTGAATACGGACCTAAGACACTCATCGATAAGAGTAGGGGGTTGCCCGGTGTCATGGCTAAATTCCCAACCTGGCTCTTTCGACCTGCCACCTGATCATCCCCTGATCTAATTGCCTGTGCAACTTGTCCTCTCCCTCCCCACCTCAACCCCCAGGGCTCCCTTGAAAAAGAGATTTAAATCTCAACAGGACTTCCCTGGTTAAATAAAGGTTAAATTAAAATAAAAAGAAAAACTAAAGGACATGACCTCCATGGGCTCTGGCGCCAGCTTGGGTTGCTGTATGGGGTCTCTGGGCAGGCTGCGGTATCTCTCCTGCTGCAGCTGGTCCAGATGAATGGCAGGGTCAATGTCGGAGGCCGGGGATGTGGCATGGTCCCTGCGAGCTATTTCCGCCTTCGGGTCTGGACACAGCCTATTGCGGAAGGTGGTCAACAGTGCAGGCTTGTTCCAGTCCTGCAGGTCAGGGTGTGGTCATCAGCTGACCCGGACCCCAGCCACAGATCCAGCAAGCGGTGCCCAGCCTTCCTCCCCGGGTGATCAAACACCGCTTTGAACTGATGGATGAAGCTGTCATAGGTAGAGAAAACAGCTTGGTCCCACAGAGCGTTTGCCCACTCAAGAGCCTTGCCGAACAGCTGCGTGATGACCGCAGCCATCTTCTCTGCATCACCGAGAGTGGAGTGGTAGGTGAGGTTGAGGGGGCATTGGAGATGGAATCCTCAGCATGCGGTCAGAGAACCCTCATAGCAGTCTGGCAGTCGCGCTCGGGACTCACCTTAGTGAGTGGCCCGGAATGCCTGCAGACTGGCAGGAGAGACTGGAGCGTGATTGGCGGTGGAGCGTGGGAGATGGTGAACACACGGAAGCCACAAATCAAGTCTTCCAAAGTGGCCCTCAGTCGGGCAACCTCCCTCTGTTGCTCTGCCACCATGTTGAAGATGTGGGAAGGGCTGGATGCGAAGTCACATACTTCTTCAAGTAAAGGCACATTAACTTCATCCACAGGGGGGGATAGAGTCTTCTGTAGTGGCTTTTGCTGTGCACTGAGCAGAGTGTACTGAAAAATGGAAAACGTGGAACTAGATTCACATGCAAATATGAAGTAGGTTTAATTATACCTTTGCAGTAGCACAGAAAGGTTGAAAAGTGGAAATGCAAAAACAAGCAGGAAACGCTTCCAATAATTAAACAAAAGTGCGCTGAAATAATAATTATTATAATAATAGTAATTATTATTATTATTATAAAGGTGCTCAAGTTAGGTTAGTAAAGATATGGAAATACTCTGAAGCATCTATACAAGAATAAGGCTTAACAACAGGCTTAGGAGACTTTGCTCCGTAAAAGTGCAAAGCTCTGGCTTATATAGTGGTAACAATGAAATAATTAAAGCTGCAAGCAGCGTTGAAAGGGCCCTCGCACCCCTCGTGCACAGTGGGGTGGCAGCAAGACCTTGATGGGTGCAGTTGTCCATTAACAGCCATTGGACACTGCCAGCCTGTGGACAATGTGTTTTCCTGATGGGACTGCAAAAATCTTCTGGATGGCGCTATGATACCATTTTGTTATGCCTGTGCGCAAAATCTACAATATAGTTATTGCAATACCGGGCATCATGTGCGTGTTGATTTTCGTAAATTTTTAAGCACGCTTCGAGCCCCAAAAAAGCAATTGTTTAAAGAATCTGACTGGGGGCGCTATAGAGCCATTATGCCACATTTAGTCCCAGTTGATGGATCAAATTCAAGGCAATAAGACAATGATAATTTTTGCCACGTTTTTGCAAGTTTTGGACCATTCTAAGGCCTTTATCCGTGTATTCGTAAAATTTGGAAAAACGCAGGAAATAGCTCATAGCTCACTTCCTGTTTGGCCAAAAAATTTCAAAAAATGAAGCATTGCCCGGAATGACTAATGCAATGATGACACCAAATTTTATGAACATTCAAGCACTTTTATCTTAACATGGTAGTATCTAGAGGGCGCTGTGGAGCTACATGGCCATTTCCAATCTAATATTAGCATATATTTATACTTGGGAAGACAAGTTTATCAAGTTTGGAAAGTTTTAGACGAATCCCACAAAGTATGTGGGAGTTATACCAACTTCCTGTTTCATGGCGGGACGCTGAAATTCGCCGCAATGCCACGGATACATCGTTCGATATATCCAAAAAAGCTTCGCAATTTAACATCAGCAAGGTCTTAAGATATTATTCGCCAAATTTTGAGTAGATTGGATAAAGTCTCTAGGAGGAGTTCGTTAAAGTACGACACCTGCGAATGGCGAAAAATCTAAAAAAGTTGAAATTTCAATTAAAAATGGCAAACTTCCTGTTGGGTCTACATCATGGCTCCAAGAGACTTTTTTTTAGGTCTCAGGATATTCCACTTGTTCACAGAAGTTCATACATGCTGATCAACCACGATGCAAGGGCTGCTTATTTGAAATTTTCCAGGGGGCGCTATAATGCCATTTTTGCCACGCCTATCTAAAAATTTTTTATTATTGTAATAGGAATGATAGGCTTTAGAGTTGTACAAAATTTTGTGAGTTTTTGAGCATGCTGAGACCCTCAAAAGGGCAATTCTTTTAAAAATCTGATTGGGGGCGCTATAGAGCCATTATGTCACATTTACTGCCAAATTCTGTCTCAAATTGAAGACAATCAGACAAATAAAATTTTTGCAAAGTTTTGCAAGTTTTTGAGTATGGTAATACCTCCAAACCTGTGTTCGTAATATTTGGAATAACGCAGGAAATGGCTCATAGCTCACTTCCTGTTAGGTTAAAAAATTTCAAAAAAATAATTACAGGCCAAAAAAACACATGCAATTGTCACGCCAAATTTCATGAACATTCAAGCACTTTTATCTCAACATGGCCGTGTCAAGAGGGCGCTGTGGAGCCACCTGACCACACCCAATCTAATATCAACATATAGGTCTACTTGGAAGTAGACT
Source organism: Gymnothorax reevesii (assembly GCA_029721435.1). NCBI lineage: Eukaryota > Metazoa > Chordata > Actinopteri > Anguilliformes > Muraenidae > Gymnothorax > Gymnothorax reevesii. Next base: position 72,560,682 of record CM056573.1, on the reverse strand, counting down.
TTTATCAAGCCTGTGAAGTTTCGCGCAAATCTCACAAAGCATGTGCGCGTAAAACCAACTTCCTGTTTCATGGCGGAACATTGAAATTCGCCGCGACGCCACGGATACAAGGTTCGATGAATCCAAAAAAGCTTCGCAATTTAACATCGACCAGGTCTTAAAAAGTCATATGCGAAATTGTAAGTTGATCGGATAAAATCTCTAGGAGGAGTTCGTTAAAGTACGACGCCTGTGAATGGCAAAAAATAAAAAAAAATTGCAAATTCAATTAAAAATGGCGAACTTCCTGTTGAGTCTAGGTGATGGCACCGGGAGACTTTTTTTTAGGTCTTGGCATAGTACACATGTCCACCGAATTTTGTACATGCAGGTTAAACACACTGCGAGGGCTGCTTCATTGAAATTTTCTAGGTGGCGCTGTAATGCAATTTTGCCATATCCATCCGTAAACCCCACTTTCTAGTAAAAGGTATGACCAGCTTAATATGATTGCAAAGTTTCGTGAGTTTTCGAGCATGCTGATGCCCTCAAAAATGCAATTATGTATTAGGGGGCGCTATAGAGCCACCATAACACACCTAGTGCCAAATGAGATATTGAATCAAAGAACTTCATATTTTGAATCTATGAGCCAAGTTAGGTGTGTTTTCGAGAATGATAAGGCCCTCAAAAATGTGTTCGTAAAATCTGAAAAAACGCAGGAAATGGCTTATAGCTCACTTCCTGTGAGGCAAAAAAATTTCAAAAAAATTGACAAAAAAATTTATGATGACTACTATGACCCTATCGAATTTCGTGAGAATCCGAGCAAGTGCGTTCCAAAATGGCCGCGTGTTTGGTGGCGCTATAGAGCCACTGGGGCATGTCCAAGCACAAAAATAATAATTCTTTGCAATTTTCACCACGACTGACGTGTTGGCAAATTTTTGTGAGTTTTCGTGCATGGCAAAGCCCTCAAAAGTTCGTTCTCGTAGCAGAATAAAAAGAAGAAGAAGAAGAAGAAGAAGAAGAAGAAGAATAAAAATCCTATCAAAAACAATAGGTTCCTCACACCTTCGGTGCCAGGACCCGTTCCGGGCCCTGGCACCGGTCGGTGCTCGGGCCCTAATAATGATGAACAGATGCGGGTAGTTGTAGTGGAGCGAGGAATTCTGCTGCCTTCCCTCGCTTGCAGCCCCTCCTGGTGGCGGCTGCAGACAAAAGCATCTTGGATGTAGCTGTAACTTCAAACAGAAAACATTAAAAAAAGAAAAAATAAAAACATACATTGGCTTAAACCGTTTGTACAATCTATAGGTAAATACAGTGTTAAAAAAAAACAATGCGTCAAAATAGTTTTAAATCATGAAACATGCTGCGGAAACCCTCTCTCAGAGAAGCGCTGGCGCAAACAGAAATGCATTGGGAAGCAAAATTGGCGATCAGCAGCAAGCAGCACAGGATATCTGGACCCCCCAAACTATATTTTAACCCTAGAACACTATTGCTAAAATTAGCAACACCATCACTAACGCCGGGTGATTTTTCCTTATATAGTAAAATACCCAATAAAAAGTACTTGTCATCAAAATATGACAATACATGACAAATTAGAGTAGTGTTCTTTTATTTTCAACTGTGCCATGTCTAACAAAATGAAAGAAAGTACCCTGAGGTAGACAAAACACCCATGCCTTCAAAGATGTCAAAGACAATGCTGAAGCTACCCAGGGACCCATAACACTCAGACAAACGCAACATAATGAAAATCACGTAAACACGTTTGCTCGCGTGAAAATCACCCGGCGATAGTGTTCTAGGGTTAATGAGAAATAAAATTAATGATACAAACATTTACGCTACTCGTGGACGCCAGGGCAACGACGAAAATGACAAGATGGAGAACCGCGCTTCACCTCCTCCACCCACCACTATAAAATGAATGTCATATTTAGTTAAAGCTGAAGTCGGGAAGATTGCTGGATCATGAGGACCAGTCAGATTTTCTAACGAGTACAACTTTCAAGCCCCTCCCCTATTTGCGCTGAAACTAGTCCCTCCCTAGATTTTTCGTGCACATCTAATTGACTGTGATTGACAGGCAGTTAGCATCCTGCTTCATTCGCATGGCTAAGCACAGTGACAGTTTCAGTAAATGCGACCAAAAAGAAAATATTTCCGACTTCAGCTTTAATTGTATAATATTTAACCCAACCACTCAAAAAAAAAATGCTTAGAAGTATTTTTCGATTATTCACAAAGTCGGGCCCACTTCCGGTATTCCGAATTTCATTTCACGTATTTCAAAAGGAAAGTAAGCGACGTGAAGCATGGATACAAGCCGTCAAAAGGCAGAGCCCTGATGCAACTTTTGGCGGTAGACCACCATTTCTGGGCGTTTCATTCTGAAAAAAAAAACGCCCCAAAAGCGGTAGAGTTGGCATGTATGCGGCAGCAAGTGGGAATCGTCAGCTCATGCAGTGCTGCGTGGGAACCATTTTATCGGAGGTGAACTAATAAATAGCTAAATAGCTTTCGTTAGCTTGGAATTTCTTCTGCCATTTGCTGTCATGCTTTTAATTTACAACTCAAAGTACCTGCAATATTTGGTTTCTATGACACAATGATGATCAAAATAGTCAAATGACATCTCCAGTACCTTATAATAACTCCGATGCGCTGTATTTACTCGCAAAAAAAAAAAAAAAAATCGCAGACACAAATACTAATAAGGTGGATTAGAAAGTGACATTTGTTGATGAGATAACAGGAAGATGAACATACAAGGTTAATTGTTTTCACCGAGTGCCTAATTGGGCCAGCCGGAAGTGACAACACCGCGACTGTTGGATTAAATGGCATTGAAATAACGAAATTTACAATTGAAATGCCTCTTTTTTTTTTGCTGTTTGGAGTGAACGTTAGCAATGTGCTGTTGTCTTCATTTAATTCTAACCTAATATGGTGTCCTTCAACTTTCAATACATCCAATAATTTAGCGGGGAATAATCCGGGGAAATGCTTTAATGCATCTTTTATTATGATTCAAATGTGCTGCGTGCATAATAAACGATCTAGTCCACCGAAATGCTTCTGCGCGACTAGTCCTTCAACTACTGACTGACTCCCCAAACACGCCATTGCTATTAATTGGAGTGAACGAAGATGACGTGACTCTCCTTCTCAACGTACCTCTCAGCTGATCGAACGAATCAGTTTCTGTGACGCATTCGCTGTGTTTTGTGATCAGAAAGAACTGCACCGTTCTATGATGCATTAATGCTATATATACACGCGGATTGTGAGTAGAGGCAGATTCAGAACTCTCTGCCTTTCAGAGCGTTTGTTGGCGAGCATCGTTGCGATTTGCGATTCAAGAAAGCGTTATTTCAACTTCTTCATTCTGGAATTCATACAGGTGAGTTTTATTTGCTGGCTTATATAAAAAATAATGTATAGCCAAATAGTAATGTAAAGTTTGAATTATCAAAATGCAGCCAATTCAACCAAAATTTCATCATTATCATTTTTAATTCACTCGAAATCTAAAACTAATTAAAGCTGCAAGCAGCGTTGGGACGGGTCCTCGCCCACCTGTGCCATTCCCTCCTACGGGCAATACTTTGATGTCTTATCGCCCATTTGGATGCCATTCTGAATTTAGACAACTTTGGGAGGCAGAAATACCTGCAGCAAGTGAGCATCAGTACAAGAATGATGTCAATACAGAAGAATTTTCCAGTGGGAAAAGAATGTTGTACTGAATTCACTTGCAAGCAGTTGTTTTAGGCGTTAAGTTAGTGACTGAGAGAACGGAGTGAAATGGATAGAGCCTTCATGTACATGCCAGAAAAGTCAGCAGGGCACCGCAGGGAATCGAACCCCATCCCAGGATTAACCGGGAGCAGCCATTACCAGTGCCTTTTGCTTTTTGACAGTTCATGTAGGTCAAGCAAAACCTGCTTTACAACAGCATTTGAGTAACAGCATTTCATTCCCATGCTCATTTATTCTGCCATTGTGAGTAACTATGTGCAGTTTTCAATTTGTAAGGAGCCAAATGCTTTACACAAAATGCTGTTGCAATGCAGGAAAAGAACCTTTTTACTTTTACTTGAAGACTGCGTTTGCTTGTGATTGAGAATGAGGATTTCTCAGCAGGTTTTGCATAATATAAACACAATTGATATATAATTTCTAATCAATCGTAATAATTTAAAATCTACATGTACACATGTTGATCAATGAAAAATAATTGATCTTCAGATTTGGAGTGAGACAGACTCTGCACCAGTAACACACATCTATGAATTCTACAAAAAAGACAAAAAGGTCAGCTTCCTAATGCATTTAATTAATCCTATTATTTCGCAATGTAGAGTTCATGACATACTCAACGTTTGTGAATACATGTGTCGTGTTAGTGCACCTGATCTTTGACATTAAAACTACAAAGAATGCCTTCATGGTCGCTGAAGTATGTGGGCATCACTGTGCATTCCACATCATACTGTGTCGTTTTAACATAAACATGATCAATGAGTGTTCCATTCTCTGTCGTCTCTTGTGTGACATGCTGACTGAATCCTTTTTTTAGCATGTACTGACACAATGTTGTTGTTTTTAAGAGGTTTTCATTAAAGTCACCCATTACTATAATTGTCTTTTGCATGGGATTAAGCCAATCAAGTAATTTTCCCAGATTTTGTTTGAATATAGAAATAGGGTAAATCGGCGGACGGTAAATTACTGCCATCAAGATGTGAAATTCGTTACACTGGCACACCAAGCATTCCAGATTAAAATCTGGTACCTGCAAAATGTCATTATGTAAATGGTTCACATAGTATAAGCCTACTCCACCATGTTCCATATTCTGTAGTTCTGACAATTTTGGGTTATCGCTATTGTAACACAAACTGCGAGGACGACTCTGGAAGCTGTAACCGTTGATTTGGACACAGTGTAAAGGGGATTGCGTAGTGAGCCACGTTTCAGTGATTGCAATATAATGCGGCCGTAAATGATGCGTACAAGACATTAGATCAAACAAGTGGCGACTTAAATTTTGAACATTTATTAAATACACAGAGAAACTGTGTGGATTTAATGAAGGCTTCGGCTGCTCGGTTAGAAATTGGGGCATGGTTTCCATGGCCTCCTTTATGGTCCCTTTGCAGTAAATGGCTCGCTCTTCAAAATCTCTAATGATTAGCCCAGATAAAGCTGTAACGCGACTTAGTGCTACATACGCCTGCCCAGGAGCAAACACCTGCTTTAAAGAAACTACGGCTTCGTCCACAGTTAATCCCTGCACTTTATGAACAGTACACGCCCACGCTAACTTTAAAGGAAACTGACGACGCAACCCACCGCGTTTTCGGGTCTTTTCTTCCTCCGGATCAATTGCAGTAGAAAACCTGCATTCTAGCGCTGCATGGGCACGTTTTCTCCTCCTTATTGACCCAATACGGTCATCATCAAATTTAACATAAACAGTCAGTGGAAATGTCTCATCCTGACCAAAATCCATCTGAGTAACTGTGCCACATGCTCCATTGACCAGACCATCTTCTACATCGATGTTCTTGCATAACATCACGCGCGCATTCCTGGCCAAACACAAACTGCTAGGTAAACATGTGTCCGCTGCATCACTGTGATGCCCTACCATCAGCTCTAATTTGCCCGTTTTTCTATTGTTCCTATAGTCTTTTGCTTCAATAACTACATGATCAGGACACATGGCGAAAAGCTGCTTTAGATTATGCTCGCTCACTTGCATATTGGTCGGAAATATATGCAAAGCTGAGCTCTCTTCACCTGTCTCGCGCAATTTTAATAATTCTATGTCGCTCTTCAACATGGGGGTGTCCTTCGAACGTACCCTTAAACGGTTAAGCAATTGTGCAAAAACGTTGTCTTTCTGCCTGACTACCGTTTTCAGTTCCACGACACTAAAATTGCACCACAGGTCCACAGCGACCTGACCGCTATACAGAGGCTTCCCTTTAACAGGAGGCAACTGATAGAAGTCTCCAACAGCTATCACACTGACATTACCGAATGGGGAAAAGTCTCCTGTCTGCTTAACCTGCCTTAACCTGCCATGGACATAAGCCAACAGATTGTGATCAACCATGCTGATTTCATCTATAATGAGAATTTGGAGGTGGCTCAATTCAGCTCTCAGAGAATTGAGTTTCTCTTCACCTAAGGGGGTGTACGGTAAGGTAGCATGGATGCCAATGTTAAACCTGTGATGAATTGTTGCTGCATTCAAATTGTAAGCAGCTACACCTGTAGGAGCAGTTAACAAAATGCAAATATCATCTGGTTGACGACAAAGTGTTGACAACAGCCTCCCTGCTTCATATTGAACCGCTCTAATTAAATGACTTTTCCCCGTCCCTGCACCGCCTGTCACAAACACATGCAAAGGTTGTGGGTTCTTACCCATCACCTTTTGCAAGCACCATTGTCTAATCTTATTAAAAACAGCCATTTGTGTCTCATTCAGGGACCTAACTAAAGCCAAACCCTCACTTCTAGGCAGGATCCTCTCTCGCCTTTCCAACTGCGCAACCTGTCTGCTACCATCTACTAAATCTGGAACGTTGTCCATCGAGTCCCCCAACTGCTCCTGTTCCACCTCTGCTTCCTGCTGCTGCCTTCTCTCATCTAAACATTCTAGGCGCTCTACTTCCTGTTCAGGGCACAGCTCACCCCAAGCATCTTCATCTATACCCTGGTGCTGCTCTGCTATCTCGCGCGCTCGATCCAAATGAGGACAATCTATTTCAAACTTGGCCCTATTTTCATCTACTACAGCCTGAACCGAGTGTACGGAGCCATCACCGAAAGTTACCTTCCCGTCATTATAGAACTGTTCAAACAGCTCAAATCCTTCAGGTTTGAGGTCTAAGTCAGCTCTATAAGGGAGAAATAATTGCAGCAGACTTTGAAAATGAGCCTCCTCTTGTTTGTCCAAATTGAAGCGCATGTAACGTACAACTGCATACTGAGAACGTGTTCTCCTCAAGATAAAACCCAAGTCATTTTTTAGTTTGATTCTATCACGAGACTTTTCGTTTTTGGAGAGAACGCGATACTCTGATGCAAATGTAGCCATGCACATGTCTGTGAACGCATCGTTGTCAGGCCTGTTCCTATACCTGTCCACCATGCTGGTCATCCACATGTCTTCTGTGCTAAGATTATGGGAAGATGCCTTTTGCCTCAAAACACTAAGCGGCAAACTCATCTTCACCAGGTTGTTCCCTGTTGGAACAAACACCACCTTTCTGGAACACTCTTTCAAATGCATGTTTGTTAGCCTATACACGGCCTCCTGGGCACAAACGTCCCTGTTATGCAAATACACACTGCCCAGCTTCTTTAAAGCATCTTTAGCAGAGAGGTTACCTTGCTTTGAGGCTTCTTTATGGGCATTATTCAATAATAGGCCAATTTCTCTCTCTGCTTTTGTTATGTACGATATAATGTACACGATTACAGCATAGGCGTCCGTGACAAAGCTAATGTCCATGTTAGCGTTCCAGCATTTTAACAATTGCTTGCTATATTGATTTATCCAAACTTCGTTAACCCCTCTCCTATAAACCACTTTATATTTTTTTTCCATTGTCCTATAGGCCTCTTCAAAGATTTCTTGATTAATATTAAGACTCCTAAACAAGTCTTCTACATCTGAATATGGCACATCTGATTCTAAAGCCTCTTTAACGGATGTCAGAACGGACTCAGCAAAAGTCTTTGGCATTTTATCATCATCATTAAAACATTTACAGACTGGCTTGTTTTTTGGATCTGAATCTGCTGCCTTTGTCCAATCGCATTTGCATTCTTTAATTTTACATAAAAATGTTCGAGCAGAAACTGGTTTTGGGAAATTGAAACGGCATGTAGTGTTTTTTTTCTTGCAAGACTTTGAATGATGTTTAGAATGCATTTGAACTGATGACACCATGTCCAATAATGTGTCATCATCTGAGGGTAGCTCACAAGTGACGTATTTATCAATGAATTCAACCACTTCCTCATCTTCATTCCTATCAATTTGGGGAGCACCCTCAATCCAAAATAAGGCGTGAACATGAGGAGAACCACGCTGTTGGAATTCGATTCTGTAAAAGTAATCGATGATTTTACCGATTGGTTGCAAAGGAGACATGAGAACAGTTTTCAGAAAACAATGCCATCTGTAATCAAACATCCGCGCAGCTGTAACTGGATTACCGCGCAGCAACTCACACCTGTCTGCCCACTCCAAATCATCCACAGTCTGTGTTCTGCCTTCCTGTCTCAGGATGCTGGTCAGGAGATTCTGCCAGCGCAGATCTGCAGACGAAAATGAGCAAAACCAGGTGGGAATCCCCAATTGGCGAACACAAGCAAAAACATCCTTCTGAACGGACTGCCAAAAAGCTGGGGTACCTCTAATAGGTCTAAGAAACCTAAAACCATCATCAAATTGTAACAACTGCTTTAAAGAGTCATCATCTTGTAATATGTTTTGACTTATGTTTTGCGATTTCTGACCCCCTTTACCCTTACGCAATGCTACAGAAACATTGGATATCACCATATCCAGCTCAGACATGTACTGAGCATAAAAGATGTACTCTACATTCCGCGCAAAACGCCCATCAACATTCATGATCCTATTATTAAAGTAACGGCACAATGTTAAACGATGTGAACGAGTGTCGTGGAAAGTATTCCCACCCAGAGGAAACAACACAGGGAAACATTTAGCCTCATTGCTGTGGTCTGTAAGCATGCGAACTGGACTATTACCCTCCGCTGGTGCAATATTTACAACGTCCATATACTGGTCTAACATTTCCTGACCTATATCTACAGGCATTAGACAAGTGTCCTGAAACATACAGTGTTGCTGTCTGTCATGCAACATTTCATCTTCTGCCATGTCTGATGACTCTTCTACATCAACACCTTCAGTATCTGTAACCTGGCTATGTTCCTGTTCTTGTTGACCTAATTCAGCTCTGACAGCTTCAAGCCCACTAGTGGATTCAGCCTCTTCCACCTCATCTGTCTGCCGCCTAAACTCGTTTACCCACTCTTCATTGAACTCAATGTCCCTGTAATGAACATTGGTCCTCCTTAAATATTCTACTGCCTGTCTTACACGCAAGGCATCCACAAACTGATATTCATAATGCCCTTTGTATGTCAATTTACGCTTTAACTTGACCTGCACCAAAGATCCTTCCATACTAGTACGCGGCAACGAATTTACAGACTGTACAATGTTCGCTGGAACACAAGTTACCGGCCCATGGACTCCGCCTTGACCCCCGCGGGGCAAACAAAGCATCTTCATGAACGGAATATGCAGAGCTATCAAATGCTGTTCAACACTATTCAAGCATCCCAGTTCAGGAGGAATGGGATCGAGCTCCAAGTTATTAATCCAGCATTCAGCTGGAACCTGACCTCTGCTAATCTTGTGATGACATGTGTAACAGATCCACAGCTGACCTCTAGATATAACTACCTGACATGGCACATAACACTCCTCATTACATTTATGCAAATAAGTTTCATTAATACAAGTCTCTGCAATACTTGCCATTGCCAAATTTGAGCGATAAACTTCTTTGTTGCAACTAAGCACCTGAGATCTGAACAACAACCTACAACAAACAGCACACACAAAATCTGGTCCATCTCTGACCTGCTCTAAAAATTGATCCATCACATAAGCAAAGTCTTTGGAATCATCCTTTTTCTGTTTTCGACTCATCATGACCCTAGCAATAACTTGCTGCTTATGATCTAAACTATCATGATATTTCCTTCTACTCCCTTCTTTAACCCTCTCCCTGTGCTGAATGTTTTGTCTGTATTTAACCACACTATTAGCTTTAACCTTCTCCCTGTGCTGGATGTTTTGTCTGTATTTAATCACACTATTAGCTTTAACCTTCTCCCTGTGCAGGATGTTTTGTCTGTATTTAACCACACTATTAGTTTTAACCATCTCCCTGTGCTGGATGTTTTGTCTGTATTTAACCACACTATTAGTCTTAACCTTCTCCCTGTGCTGGATGTTTTGTCTGTATTTAACCACACTATTAGTTTTAACCTTCTCCCTGTGCTGGATGTTTTGTCTGTATTTAACCACACTATTAGTTTTAACCTTCTCCCTGTGCTGGATGTTTTGTCTGTATTTAACCACACTATTAGTTTTAACCTTCTCCCTGTGCTGGATGTTTTGTCTGTATTTAACCACACTATTAGTTTTAACCCTCTCTCTGTGCTGGATGTTTTGTCTGTATTTAACCACACTATTAGTTTTAACCATCTCCCTGTGCTGGATGTTTTGTCTGTATTTAACCACACTATTAGTTTTAACCATCTCCCTGTGCTGGATGTTGTGTCTGTATTTAACTACACTCTTGGTTTTAACTCTTTCCCTATGTTGGATGTCACTTTGATATTTTTGCATACTCCTGGCTTTACTCTCAGTTTTAACTCTCTCCCTGTGTTGGATATTGTCTTGATAATTCTTCACAGTCTTTGCTTTACTTCTTGCTTTAATCATCTCCCTGTGCTTGATATTTTTCCTGTATTTATTTGCCCTCATCAATTTAATCTTTTCCCTGAACATTACATTACCATGATACATCTTTCTAAACCTTAAATGACGTTCTTCCTTAAGCAACTTATTCAGTTTTTCTTGTGTCCTTTTTTTCTGCATCAAATATTTTGATTTTACGGACTTTCTACATGGCATTTGCTCAGTAGCAACCTTCAAGACATCACCACAATCACCTACAACTTTATCAAAATCTACCACCTCATCATTAAATTCAATTGTTGTCTTGTCACTAGCAAAGTCATGCATTACTCTAGACCTAATGTTGTAACTTGTTGCTACAACTTTACAGTAATTATAACAGCTCCTCAATCCAGGCTTACAAACACAAACAACAGTCTCAAAATGCTTCCCCATGATATTCTCTAAGTAAATGCATTCGCCTGAGGAATACTTGCTGCTACTGCTGTACTTAAGCCAACGTCCATCATAAAAAGTAAAGACATCAACCCCTAACCAATCTGCAGCGACTTGAATTTCTACTTCTGTAGCCCAAGTGTTCACTGCTCTCATCTTGGAAACCTGAAGGTATTCCAACACAGAGGAATATGGACTCCTCAAAAGACTTTGATATTTATTGCAATTCTTTTCCAACTCTTTACATAGAGCCAATCTAATCTTGCGATGATGCTTCTGTGAGCCACTCATAGCTTGAGAAATAGCTCTGAAAAAGCAGTTCCCATCAGCCACAATCATCTCATTTTTACATGGAGCACCCAACGCCCCAACCTCTGCAGACAGTTGACCACCAATCTTCACAAAGTCAACATTCAACTTTTCACAAAGAGCTTGGCAAACATCTACACCCAGGGGACAATAGATTAGCTCCTCATTGCTCACAGCATTAATAAACTCTACATCACAGTCAACCTCACCAATATCAAAAATCTTAGATTTCTTTGAATTGTATATACTAGAAGAGGTTTTACGCTTCCTGCCATCAGTAACAGAAGATTCTCTAGATGAACCACTGCTTACCTCGCTTGAAATACCTTGTGCAGTAATGCCAGACAACAGTGGACTCACAGCAACATTAGCACCACATTCAGACACACACCTAACTTTTGAAACATCATTTCCTTTTCCCTCAGTAATGTCACTACACTCTGCAACTGAAACAGTGCTGTCCACTGAAACAAAGCGCTCTGGACCTGCACCCCCAGTGACACGAACACCACAGAGCTCAAAGGGCTTCTCCCTTGAAGACAAACATTCTGCCAGTTGGCAGATGTAGTGATGCAGGTCACCAACACAAGCAAAATGAAGAACCACACTTGTGCCATTAGCATCCAACATACCCATGTTACTGCGTGAGTGACTATCAACTACAGTGAACCGTCCACCCTCACAGATGATGGCACAAGTGTTTGCACACAGTGTCAACAAACACATGCTGTACTGGCAGAAGATCCTCTCAAGACCATTTTGCAGACTGATGTAAACACCGTTGTCAATGTGTTCACCTTCAGTCACGCCTACTTCTCCCAAAACTGTATCACCATAACTAAACCCAAATACCTGTTCATCTATCTCCAATTGCTCTAACAAATCTGGGACAGAAAGCAAATTTGTCTCATGAGTGAAAATATTCAACTCGCGCATTTCTGTGTAAAATTCATCACCTAAAACCAACACGCAATCCAAGTCAGGCCTCTCCCATGAGAACACACTCTTCAGCATGTGTTTGGCCAAGCTGACCAAAGCTATAGCCATACACTGCAATCCTGCATACTGAAAACGCTCATTCCCCTGGTGAAACGATCCACGCACTACTTTCACCAACTTTAACCCCTTCTTGGACTCTGCTGTCACAGGATTACTCTGAGAATCTAAGGGAGCTGCACAATCAGGAAGACACACATCAAGAACACAATCAAAACGAGGAGCAGCAGCAGCAGCATCAGAAACAGCAGGAGCAGCAGCATCAGAAACAGCAGGAGCAGCAGCATGAGAAACAACAGGAGCAGCAGCATGAGAAACAACAGGAGCAGCAGCAGCAGAAACAGCAGGAGCAGCAGCAGCAGCAGAAACAGCAGGAGCAGCAGCAGCAGAAACAGCAGGAGCAGCAGCAGCAGAAACAGCAGGAGCAGCAGCAGCAGAAACAGCAGGAGCAGCAGCAGCAGAAACAGCAGGAGCAGCAGCAGCAGAAACAGCAGGAGCAGCAGCAGCAGAAACAGCAGGAGCAGCAGCAGCAGAAACAGCAGGAGCAGCAGCAGCAGAAACAGCAGGAGCATCAGACACAGAGGCAGCCTTAGCTTTGACGATCTTCTGCGGCAGCAGCTGGGAAGCCTCCTGGACAGCAGACTCCATCAGCACAACAGGGCTCACTGCAGCAGCCTCCTCCCCCACCTCCTCTGACAGTGCAGCCGCAGACACCTCCACGCACTCCTCTGCCGACACCTCCTCCTAACCAAAAGACAATGACGTGAAAAACAAAGCTTTACTATTTGAAAAAAACAAAAAAAAAAAACACTTAGAACAAATGTTGCCACCTGTCTCCAACATTAAATCACATTACACTTAACTGTCACACACCTGCTGCACAGGGGAGCTGGTCCCGGAGACGAAAAAATGGAAAGACAAAATCATTGAAATGCTTCACTCCTTTTTTCTAGCTGTGCTTGTTGTGAACTTATACTAAGAACATTTCCATGTCAGTGACATACTGAAATAGTACCAACCTGCCGCTGTCGTCCTCTGCGCCTGGTGGCAACACCTCTGCGTTGACGCTCCACACGGGAAGCCTGGAGAGAGAGAGAGAGAGAGAGAAAAAAAAAAATTAGCAATTGCCTTCCTGTGTTTTTTTTTCTGGACAATGATACGTATAATCTGAGTGAAAGTTACCCGGCCGGCTGAAGGAGAGGCAGTGCAGTCAGATCCAGAAGGAGAAACGCTCTCCAGGGCTTCCAACACGGCGCTGCTGAACCACACTGGGTTGGGCGAGATGACGGACGACTCCAATGCAGACGTTCCAGCCTTGAAAAAACAAGCAAATAAAAAAAGCTCAGAATAATTACATAAGAAAAAGGTCAGATTTTCTTTTTGCCAAAATGAATGGTCAAACTACAACACATTACCTTGGCTCCCTGACGTACAACAGTCCACTCCAATGGGTCACTGCGACGCGGCACGAGGGGGGGGCCCGTCACAACCAGCCTGGGGGGGGTCCTGCTGCTGGGCGATGTCCGGGGAGACACCTGGGGCCTGGGAGGAGGAGGAGCCAACTGGTGCATTGCAGCCACCCACAGAAGCTGCGCCAGGATAGGGGATCCAACGGTGTCGCTGAGGTGCACCTGAAAAACAGTCAACACACCATACATTTAACTATATATTTGATACGAGGAAAACCTTCAAGTCCAAACATCACGTCAAAAAAACAGTTAGCATTACTTACGCCATCATGGCACCACAGCTGCAATCGCTGCAGAGGGAAGTGCTCAGCCACAGACACGTACGGGAGACCTGAAAAAAAATTACATTGATGTATCTTAACATTTTTATATGAGAAACATTTGAGTCAGACAGCACATTCAATTACTTGTATGGCAGCAGATGTGTAAAACCAATGTACCCATGCGAGCTGCAACACGATGGTACTCCTGACGAAACAACTCCTGCAGGTCCGGCTCCACGTTCAGGCGAGGGGGGAAGTCCAGCACGAACACCTACACACAGAGAGAGAAAACAAAGTTATCCTCTTCAAAAGGAAGCAAGAAAATACAAGCTGCACACAACAGCAGTCAACAGCAATTGCATAGTACTCACCTTGGTCCAGCGACTGCAAACAGCGCTCAGGAGCGCACTGAAGTCCAGCGACGCCTCACCGATGGTCCTGCTGGCTGTGAGGTTGTTGCTGGGGGCACACACGCAGACCACGTCAGGAGTCCATGGAAGAGCAGCATGCAACACCTCCGTCCTCAGCTCAGAAGCCCCTGCACCTGGAACAGACAGAAAAGCAAAAGACAGGGGTCCCTCCGGCATGTCCACAAAACCGTCCACCATGGCTCGCAGGTGAGAGTCTCCAACGACGAACACCAGCTGCAAGAACAGATACACCGCATTAGATCACAGACCAACCACAAATACCAACTACCTGTACACTCTGCATTACAAAACGCAATTACCTGCTTCTCTGGATGCTGAGCAGGAGTGACCAACTTGAAGGATCGCTGAGTGAGGTGTGAAGTTGGCCATCTCCGCACACGATGGCGGAAACCAGTACCGCGACCTGTGAAATTGAAATCCAACTGATGAATGTCATCCAAAAAAAATAACATTATATTTGAAGTCTGCAACTTGAATATTAATAAATTCAAACAAGAGTTTGTCACTATCCCCCGCTGGGACGGACGGACATACGTACATGAGCAGCTGGATACTATATCCCCTGCTTAGCGCTAAACGCACAGCGGGGGGAAAAAAATGTAAACAATTAAACTGTTACTTACGAGCAACAAACTCGGGGACAGGCAGCTGGGGAGTCCAAGGCTGCTGCAAAGCCATCCTCTGCTTCAAAGCTTGAGCGCGTCGGTAAGCCTTTCCACGTGGCATCTAAATTCAAAGAACAAAATTATTCAAAGTTCACAGAACAATAATGAATGCATGCCAAACATACTCATCCTTTTGCCAGGCAAAGTTTCACCACAACATTCAAATACACAAATTTTTAAACTTACCTTGGCAGTCAGACTTAGGCAACTACTATAAAAGTTGTGTGTTCACAGGTGTGTGTGAGTGTGCAAGTGTCTGTGGAGATGTGTGGGTGTGTGGGTGTGCAGGTGAGTTAATGAGCAGAGTAGATGAGTAATTATCAGTTACGTGTATATTAACCAAGTGAATATATAAGTGAGGAAAAATGTGCAAGGCGAATTCAATCCGTGGATCAGATATGTACAGAAGATCGCAAGATGATCGTTTTTGACAACAGTCAAAGCAGGAGAGCATCAAAGTTCACAGGCAGCAGAGAGGGATATCTGTAGATAAAAGGAACACCTTCATTATGGCAAAACAATCATGTACAAAGTTTACACAAAGAAACTTTTGTCAATCAGAAGAGAAGATATTCCAAAACATCTAGGATTCACAAATGCACCA
Organism: Gymnothorax reevesii; assembly: GCA_029721435.1. Classification (NCBI taxonomy): domain Eukaryota; kingdom Metazoa; phylum Chordata; class Actinopteri; order Anguilliformes; family Muraenidae; genus Gymnothorax; species Gymnothorax reevesii. Next base: position 72,544,961 of record CM056573.1, on the reverse strand, counting down.
CTGTAGCAAATTATCATTTAAAAATGTTGTCCCATCACGTAAAATCCATACGAAATGTTTGCTTTCCAAGACACAATGGCTGAATTTTTTCATCTCAACCATGCTGACACACATACACATGCATGCACATCAAATAAACCCATTTGCACAGTAATTAGACACACACCACTATACAACATAACATCTTGAGTACAAAGTGGTTTTCATTTGTCAAATAAGGAATAGCACTCATGTCAAAAAGCATGAATAGCCAACATTCTTAGTTTACATTTGCATGTTCAAATCACAATAAAGGGCTACAAACATTTCGGAACCCAGCTATCAACAGTAATTAGGCTAAAAAAAACTTACGCAAAACCACACACAATCAAGCTATATGAAGCCCCTCGCTGTCAGAACATAAAACCAAAATCAGACTGCTTATTATTCGATGCATTGATTTACTATTCCCTTCTCCAATTGAAAATTGTAAGTTAGTAACGTTAGACACTGCCCATACCACAATGCCCCTCAATGCACATGAAATGGCCGACACGTCACGTGATTGCTGGCTGAGACTTATTTCTAATAAACGTTAGTAGCAATAATACCTCTGAAATAAATTACAGCATCATTTAAATTCGTTCCGGAAAAAAACCAAAAAAATTCAATACTGGATACATAACAGGAGAAAATGCTGGTTAGCTAACGTTAGTAGAATGCAATCGCTAGTTACGTTAGGCCTTCTACACTCGTTCAATGCAAACAAAGGCATCGGCCGCCATCTTGATAGCTGGCTGTAATTCTTATTTTCAACAAAGGTTAGTAGCAATAAAACCTCTGAAATAAATTAGAGCATCATTTAAAATAGTTCCAGAAAAAAACCCGAAAAATTCAAAACTAAGTACATAATTCTTTCCAAGGTATTTATTTTAAAAAGCTAACTGGCCGATAGATTAAACGAGTCACTAACCAACTCAAAGATTTACTTCTCGATCTTTCTTAGACAGAGTAAAATCCACCACCAACATTTATTTCCACTGAGTTGGCATTTACAAACCATATCTAGTTAACCTTACTCAAGTGAACAAAACTAATCAGACCGAAAATTAGCCATATAGACGACACAGTCTCAACTAACGTTACCGCGAAGAAACAAAAGGCCTTCCTGTGGCGAATTGGTGTTTTTCGACACCGATTGACCTGAAAAACAACGCTACGGCCCGCAAATGCGATTATTCAAAGACAAACGGAAACTTTAACTTCAAACACCACCGTAACAAACTCTCCGCAGCGCTGTGAGATAACATTATGGTAAACAATTACGACTGAACTGTAGCAAAAAATCTGAGGAGCGAACAAGCGTAGTTCTTACCTCAATGCATCAGCTTGTCTGAAGAGCTCAAAATGGCGCACAGCTTTATACGAAGTGGCAAAGTCCCGCCCTTTCCGCTGACCTTTATGCGACATAAAATCTGAGAAAAATTATGTCGTACTCAATGGCGTTAGAAAAACTATTTTTCGCACTCCTTTGCAATACACCATGAATTACATATATGATGTTTGTTGATTTGAAATGCAATTTTGCAAGTCAATAAAATAGCAGTTTATTCTCTTCCGGGGTCACACGAGAATTCCGGGTACGTGTCCCTGCGGTGCCGAGAAATGCACCTCCGCCTTGAAACGCACCCCATTACGTCACTCTGTTCGAAATCTATGATCGACTGAGTTTTCCCTGAAATATATATATATTTAGAACAGTAGATTGCTTATGTCTTCATATTAACATTATCCAAAGTGAAGCACCCGGCCGCCATATTGATACACCCATCTGCTTCATAAAAATGAATGGTTTCCTAAGAGGCCAATTTCAAAGAACTCCATACAAGTGAGAAAATGCCGAAATGTGCAGCTGCCTTTTGGGGCAATATTTATTGAAGAACTGTACCGTTTCATGCGTTAGTTAACGTAGAAACGCAAAGTTGTCAGAACGGACCGCTGACTGAAAGCGAACGCAAGCGACTGATATCGGTCACCAGCGAGCTACCTTGGCTTCGCTGGGACTGCATTGACTTCCCAGATAGCAAGCTCCTCCGCTCCGGATCTGCCCCGGCTCCAGCAGATCCGGAGTGGAGGAGCTTGCTATCTGGGTTAGTGGTAAATAAAATTGAAAGCTGGCTAACAAGCTAGCTAGCTACTTGTAATTGACATTCAACGAAAATACTTCTTACCCGCATAATATATAAAACATTGGACCAGTCGCTTTGTCTGTTTTATACAGAGCTCCAAAAGACAACGAGGGGTAAAAGGCTTCACTAGCGCATGTTCACTGAACACCGACAAAAGTTTCATACACTGCAACCTTTTATGTTGAGTTGAGTGCAAACCCCTTTACTGAAAGAGATTTTTCTTTTGGAAAATGGAGCTATGAACCATGGGACCTGGTCTAAGTATCTGAAGCAGATTTTATCACTGCTGTGTATTGTGGAATCTTCCCCATGCATGAACTTAGTGAAGGGATATGAGCCGTGTGACCCTACTGCCACCCGGTGGACAGAGTCTGTAGCAGCACAAAGAAAAAGAATGAGAGTCAATAATAAGCAAGAAATTAATAAATGCTTCTTCTACGTAAGTCCCAGAAAGCTGATATTTTGGGAGCATGTTCCCTGAACACAGACAAAAGTTTCATACGCTGCAACTTATGGTGAATTCAGATGTTTGTCACTCTATAATTTTGAAAATATGAATATTCATAACATGTTAATATCTCCAGAAATATTCATAGGAATTGTTCCATGCTCAGCAGTTTGTCTGTACACATGGAGCTTATGAAGTCTACCAAAGGACATTTTGATACAATAAACGGTTTGTCCACAGTAAGAAATTATGTAATACCGTACAGCATATTATGAACAGAACATTTTTTATTTCAAGAAGTCTTCATTGGATTTTCACGAAATCAAGTGACAATATCTGTCATGGTACAGCAATGATGTGTGATTTTTTTCAGAATTTTCATACATTGCGACAGGCCGTGGTGTAAGCAGAAGTGCTATTTTTGAGGATTTAGGTGGCGCTAGAGAGCCATTATGTGCCTTTGATGGAGAATTTTGAGATAAGAGATATGTTTGTAGCCTCTTAGAATTTACTGCAAAATTTTGTTTGTTTTTGAGCATGTTTAAGCGGTTAAAATAATGTTGGAAATTGCGTATGCATCGAAAAAAGGCAGTCAACGTGGCTGCGGACCCCATCTTTGACGCCTCATAAAATCGAAACGGTAGGACTTTTGAAAAAGTTGTACAGTAGTTTTCATCAAAAGAGTGTGTTGTGTCATCTATTAGCATTTGGGGTCGACACGATGAACGCCCTAGGAGGAGTTCGCGTTTGTTCGAGGGCAAATTTTGGCCAAATTTTGGGGAAAATGCAAATTTTGATATGCAAATTGCGGACTTCCTCTTTGATTTAGGTAATAGGTGTCGATTGTTCATTTTTAGGCCTTGATGAGATGAACAATATAGTGTTGGTTGCATCTCTCTATGACTTTCCTACCGGGCGTGGTGGCCCTCTAAAGGCCAGTAAAAAGTGCCTTGGTGGCGCTAGAGAGCCATTTGGTGACCTATGGGGATCATTTTTCCGTTTTATCAAATTTTTCGCCAGACCGGACGAGCGTGCCGATTTTGGTGAGTTTTTGAGCATGTTTAGGGGGTCAAATTTGAGCGCAAAGAGGCGTAAGAAGAAACAAAGAATAATAATAATAATAATTAAAGCTGCAAGCAGCGTTGGGACGGGTCCTCGCCCACCCGCGCATGTCGAAACGGGGGCGAGACGCCCACCCGTGCATGTCGAAAGGAGGGCGAGACGCGTTCGAGCGATGTCGAGCACTGTGATTCGTTGGACAGTGCGAGATAGTGGGAAATCTTTTATGTTGAGTTGAGTGCAAACCCCTTCACTGCAAGAGATTTTTGTTTTGAATAATGGAGCTATGAGCCATGGAACCTGGTCAAAGTATCTGGAGCACATGTAATCACTGGTGTGTATTGTGAAATCTTCCCCCATGCATGAACTTAGTGAAGGGATCTGATCCGTGGGCTCCAACTGCCACCTGGTGGACAATTGTGTAGTAGCACACAGAAATACATGGAAATCAATGAAAATCAAGAAATTAATAAATGCTTCTTCTACGTAAATCCTAGAAAGCTGAGATTTTGGGAGCATGTTCCCTGAACACAGACAAAAGTTTCATACGCTGCAACTTATGGTGAATTCAGAAGTGCGTCACTCTATATTTTTCAAAATATGAATATTCATAACATATTAATATCTCCAGAAATATTCATAGAAATTGTTCCATGCTTGGCAGTTTGTGTGTACACATGGAGCTTATGAAGTCTACCAAAGGACATTTTGATACAATAAACGGTTTGTTCACAGTAAGAAATTATGTGATACTGTACAGCATATGATGAACATAACATTTTTTATTTCAAGAAGTCTTCATTGGATTTTCACGAAATCAAGTGAGAATATCTGTCATGGTACAGCAATGATGTGTGATTTTTTTCAGAATTTTTACACATTGCGTCAGGGCGTGGTGTAAGCAAAAGTGCCATTTTGGAGGATTTAGGTGGCGCTAGAGAGCCATTTTGTGCCTTTGGTGAAGAATTTTGGGATAAGAGATATGTTTGTTGCCTGTATGAATTTACTGCAAAATTTTGTTCGTTTTTGACCATGTTTAAGCGGTTAAATGAATGTTGGAAATGGCGTATGCATCGGGAAAAGGCAGTCAAAGTGGCTGCGGACCCCATCTTTGACGCCTCATAAAATCCAAACCGTAGGACTTTTGAAAAAGTTGTACAGTAGTTTTCATCGGAAGAGTGTGCTGTGTCATCTATTAGCATTTGGGGTCGATACGATGAACGCCCTAGGAGGAGTTCGCGTTTGTTCGAGGGCACATTTTGGCCAAATTTAGGGGAAAATGCAAATTTTGATATGCAAATTGCGGACTTCCTGTTTGATTTAGGTAATAGGTGTCGATTGTTCATTTTTAGGCCTTGATGAGATGAACAATATAGTGTTGGTTGCATCTCTCTATGACTTTCCTACCGGGCGTGGTGGCCCTCTAAAGGCCAGTAAAAAGTGCCTTGGTGGCGCTAGAGAGCCATTTTGTGACCTATGGGGAGAATTTTTTCATTTTATCAAATTTTTCGCCAGACCGGACGAGCGTGCCGATTTTGGTGAGTTTTTGAGCATGTTTAGGGGGTCAAATTTGAGCGCAAAGAGGCGTAAGAAGAAATAAAGAATAATAATAATTAAAGCTGCAAGCAGCGTTGGGACGGGTCCTCGCCCACCCGCGCATGTCGTAACGGGGGCGAGACGCCCACCCGTGCATGTCGAAAGAGGGGCGAGACGCGTTCGAGCGATGTCGAGCATTGTGATTCGTTGGACAGTACGAGAGAGTGGGAAATCTTTTATGTTGAGTTGAGTGCAAACCCCTTCACTGCAAGAGATTTTTGTCTTGAATATTGGAGCTATTAGCCATGGAACCTGGTCAAAGTATCTGAAGCACATTTAATCACTGGTGTGTATTGTGAAATCTTCCCCCATGCATGAACTTAGTGAAGGGAGATGATCCGTGGGCTGCAACTGCCACCCGGTGGACAATTGTGTAGTAGCACACAGAAATACATGGAAATCAATAAAAATCAAGAAATTCATAAATGCTTCTTCTATGTAAATCCTAGAAAGCTGAGATTTTGGGAGCATGTACCCTGAACACAGACAAAAGTTTCATACGCTGCAACTTATGGTGAATTCAGAAGTGCGTCACTCTATATTTTTCAAAATATGAATATTCATAACATATTAATATCTCAGCAAATATTCATGGAAATGGTACCATGCTTGACACATTGTTTCTCCTAATTGAGATGATGAAGTATACCAAAGATCATTTTGATCCAATCAACGGTTTGTCCACAACAAGAAAAAATGTATTACTGAACAGTGTATTATGTATATAATATTTTTTTATCTCAAGAAGTCTTTCATGGATTTTCACGAAATCAAGTGACAATATCTGTCATGGTACAGCAATGATGTGTGATTTTTTTCAGAATTTTCATACATTGCGACAGGCCGTGGTGTAAGCAGAAGTGCTATTTTTGAGGATTTAGGTGGCGCTAGAGAGCCATTTTGTGCCTTTAGTGGAGAATTTTGAGCAAAGAGATATGTTTGTGGCCTCTAAGAATTTACTGCAAAATTTTGTTTGTTTTTGAGCATGTTTAAGCGGTTAAAATAATGTTGGAAATTGCGTATGCATTGAAAAAAGGCAGTCAACGTGGCTGCGGACCCCATCTTTGACGCCTCATAAAATCCAAACCGTAGGACTTTTGACAAAGTTGTACAGTAGTTTTCATCGGAAGAATGTGCTTTGTCATCTATTATCTTTTGGGGTTGATACAATGAACGCCCCGAGAGGAGTTCGCGTTTGTTCGAGGGCAAATTTTGGCCAAATTTAGGGGAAAATGGACATTTTGATATGCAAATTGCGGACTCCCTGTTCGATTTAGGTCAAGGGTGTCCCCAAAGCATTTTTAGGTCTTGATGAGATGAACAATATAGTGTTGGTTCCATCTCTCTATGACTTTCCTACCGGGCGTGGTGGCCCTCTAAGTGCCAGTGAAATGTGCCTTGGTGGCGCTAGAGAGGCATTTTGTGACTAATGGGGAGAATTTTTTCATTTTATCAAATTTTTCGCCAGACCTGAGGTGCGTGCCAATTTTGGTGAGTTTTTGAGCATGTTTAGGGGGTCAAATTTGAGCGCAAAGAGGCGTAAGAAGAAACAAAGAAACAAAGAAAGAATAATAAGAAACACGAGAAATACAATAGGGTCCTCTCCAAGGCCCTGCAGGCCTGGAGGCTCGGACCCTAAAAATTAGCAATTGCCTTCCTGTTTTTTTTTTTTTCTGGACAATGATACGTATAATCTGAGTGAAAGTTACCCGGCCGGCTGAAGGAGAGGCAGTGCAGTCAGATCCAGTAGGAGAAACTCTCTCCAGGGCTTCCAACACGGCGCTGCTGAACCACACTGGGTTGGGCGAGATGACGGACGACTCCAATGCAGACGTTCCAGCCTTGAAAAAACAAGCAAATGAAAAAAGCTCAGAATAAATACACAAGAAAAAGGTCAGATTTTCTTATTGTCAAAATGAATGGTCAAACTACAACACATTACCTTGGCTCCCTGACGTACAACGGTCCACTCCAATGGGTCACTGCGACGCGGCACGGGGGGGGGGCCCGTCACAACCAGCCTGGGGGGGGTCCTGCTGCTCGGCGATGTCCGGGGAGACACCTGGGGCCTGGGAGGAGGAGGAGCCAACTGGTGCATTGCAGCCACCCACAGAAGCTGCGCCAGGATAGGGGATCCAACGGTGTCGCTGAGGTGCACCTGAAAAGCAGTCAACACACCATACATTTAACTATACATTTGATACGAGGAAAACCTTCAAGTCCAAACACCACGTCGAAAAAACTGTTAGCATTACTTACGCCATCATGGCACCACAGCTGCAATCGCTGCAGAGGGAAGTGCTCAGCCACAGACACGTACGGGAGACCTGAAAAAAAAATGACATTGATGTTGCTTAACATTTTCATATGAGAAACATTTGATTCAGACAGCACATTCAATTACTTTTATGGCAGCAGATGTCTAAAACCAATGTACCCATGCGAGCTGCAACCCGATGGTACTCCTGACGAAACAACTCCTGCAGGTCCGGCTCCACGTTCAGGCGAGGGGGGAAGTCCAGCACGAACACCTACAGAGAGAGAGAGAGAGAGAGAGAGAGAGAGAGAGAGAGAGAGAGAGAGAGAGAGAGCGAGAGAGGAGAGAGAGAGAGAGGAGAGAGAGAGGAGAGAAAGACAGAGGGAGGGAGAGAGAGAGAGAGAGGAGGAGAGAGAGAGAGAGAGAGAGAGAGAACAAAGTTATCTTCAAAGAAGGAAGCAAGAAAATACAAGCTGCTCACAACAGCAGTCAACAGCAATTGCATAGTACTCACCTTGGTCCAGCGACTGCAAACAGCGCTCAGGAGCGCACTGAAGTCCAGCGACGCCTCACCGATGGTCCTGCTGGCAGTGAGGTTGTTGCTCGGGGCACACACGCAGACAACATCTGGGGTCCATGGAAGAGCAGCATGCAACACCTCCTTCCTCAGCTCCGAAGCCTGAGCACCTGGAACAGACAGAAAAGCAAAAGACAGGGGTCCCTCCGGCATGTCCACAAAACCGTCCACCATGGCTCGCAGGTGAGAGTCTCCAACGACGAACACCAGCTGCAAGAACAGATACACCGCATTAGAACACAGACCAACCACAAATACCAACTACCTGTACACTCTGCATTACTAAAAACAAATACCTGCTTCTCTGGATGCTGAGCAGGAGTGACCAACTTGAAGGAGCGCTGAGTCAGGTGGGAAGTTGGCCATCTCCGCACACGATGGCGGAAACCAGTACCGCGACCTGTGAAATTGAAACCCAACCTATGAATGTCATCCAAAAAAAATAACATTATATTTAAAATCTGCAACTTGAACATTAAAAAAAAATTCAAACAAGAGTTTGTCACTATCCCCCGCCGGGACGGATGGACATACGTACGGGAGCAGCTGGATACTACATCCCCTGCTTAGCGCTAAACGCACAGCGGGGGTTAAAAAAAATGTAAACAATTAAACTGATACCTACGAGCAACAAACTCGGGGACAGGCAGCTGGGGAGTCCAAGGCTGCTGTAAGGCCATCCTCTGCTTCAAAGCTTGAGCGCGTCGGTAAGCCTTTCCACGTGGCATCTAAATTCAAAGAACAAAATTATTCAAAGTTCACAGAACAATAATGAATGCATGCCAAACATACTCAGCCTTTTGCCAGACAAAGTTTCACCACAACATTCGAATACACAAATTTTTTAACTTACCTTGGCAGTCAGACTTAGGCAACAACTATAAAACTTGTGTGTTCAAAGGTGTGTGAGTGTGTGCAAGTGTCTGTGGAGATGTGTGGGTGTGCAGGTGAGTCAATGAGCAGACTAGGTGAGTAATTATCAGTTACGTGTGTATTAACCAAGTGAATATATAAGTGAGGAAAAATGTGCAAGGCGATTTGAATCCGTGGATCAGATATGTACAGAAGGTCGCAAGAAGATCGTTTTTGACAACAGTCAAAGCAGTAGAGCATCAGAATTCACAGGCAGCAGAGAGGGATATCTGTAGATAAAAGGAACACCTTAATTATGGCAATACAGTCATGTACAAAGTTGACACAAAGAAACTTTTGTCAATCAGAAGAGAAGATATTCCAAAACATCTAGGATTCAGAAATGCACCACTGTAGCAAATTATCATTTAAAAATGTTGTCCCATCACGCAAAATCTATACGAAATGTTTGCTTTCCAAGACACCAATGGCTGAATTTTCTCATCTCAACCATGCTGACACATGCACATGCATGCACATCAAATAAACCCATTTGCACAGTAATTAGACACACACCACTATACAACATAACATCTTGAGTACAAAGTGGTTCTCATTTGTCAAATAAGGAATAGCACTCATGTCAAGAAGCATGAATAACCAACATTCTTACTTTACATTTGCATGTTCAAGTCACAATAAAGGGCTACAACCATTTCAGAGCCCAGCTATCAACATTAATTAGGCTAAAAAAAACTTACGCAAAACCACACACAATCAAGCTATATGAAGCCCCTCGCTGTCAGAACATAAAGCCAAAATCAGACTGCTTATTATTCGATGCATTGATTTACTATTCCTTTCTCCAATAGAAAATTGTAAGTAAGTAACGTTAGACACTTCCCATACCACAATTCCCCTCAATGCACATAAAATGGCCGACATCACGTGATTGCTAGCTGTAACACTTACTTCTAACAAACGTTAGTGGCAATAATACCTCTGAAATAAATTACAGCATCATTTAAAATCGTTCCGGAAAAAAACCAAAAAAATTTCAAAACTGGATACATAACAGGAAATAATGCTGGTTAGCTAACGTTAGTAGAATGCAATCGCTAGTTAGGCCTACTACACTCGTTCAATGCAAACAAAGGCATCGGCCGCCATCTTGATAGCTGGCTGTAATTCAAATTTTCAACAAAGGTTAGTAGCAATAGAACCTCTGAAAAGAATTAGAGCATCATGTAAAATCGTTTCAGAAAAAACCCCGAAAAATTCATACTGGGTACATAATTATTTCCAAGGTATTTATTTTAAAAAGCTAACTGGCCGATAGATGAAACGAGTCACTAACCAACTCAATGATTTACTTCTCCGTCTTTCTTAGACAGAGTAAAATCCACCACCAAAATTAATTTCCACTGAGTTGGCAGCTACAAACCATATCTAGTTAACGTTACTCAAGTGAACAAAACTAATCAGACCGAAAACTAGCCATATATACGACACAGTCTCAACTAATCAACTAACGTTACCGCGAAGAAACAAAAGGCCTTCCTGTGGCGAATTGTTTTTCGACACCGATTGACCTGAAAAACATCACTACGGCCCACAAATGCGATAATTCAAAGACAAACGGAAACTTTCACTTCAAACACCACCGTAACAAACTCGCCGCAGCGATATGAGATAACATTATGGAAAACAATTACGACTAAACTGTAGCAAAAATCTGAGGAGCGAACAAGCGTAGTTCTTACCTCAATGCATCAGCTTGTCTGAAGAATTCAAAATGGAGTTCAGCTTTATACGAAGTGGCAAAGTCCCGCCCTTTCCGCTGACCTTTATGCGACATAAAATCTGAGAAAAATTATGTCGTACTCAATGGCGTTAGAAAAACTATTTTTCGACCCCCTTTGCAATACACCATGAATGGCACATATGATGTTTGTGGATTTGAAATGCAATTTTGCAAGTCAATAAAATAGCTGTTTATTCTCTTCCGGGGTCACGCTCCGAGAATTCCGGGTACGTGTCCTTGCGGTGCCGAGAAATGCACCTCCGCCTTGAAACGCACCCCATTACGTCACTCTGTTCGAAATCTATGATCGACTGAGTTTTCCCTTAAATATATATATATTTAGAACACTAGATTGCTTATGTCTTCATAGTAACATTATCCAAAGCGAAGCACCCGGCCGCCATATTGATACACCCATCTGCTTCATAAAAACGAATGGTTTCCTATGAGGCCAATTCCAAAGAACTCCATACAAACGAGAAAGGGCGAGAAGTTCAGCTGCCTTTTGTGGCAATATTTATTGAAGAACTGTACCGTTTCATGCGTTAGTTAACGTAGAAACGCAAAGATGTCAGAACGGACCGCTGACTGAAAGCGAACGCAAGCGACTGGTATCGGTCACCAGCGAGCTACCTTAGCTTCGCTGGGACAGCATTGACTTCCCAGATAGCAAGCTCCTCCGCTCCGGATCTGCCCCGGCTAAAGCACATTAGGAGTGGAGGAGCTTGCTATCTGGGTTAGTGGTAAATAAAATTGAAAGCTGGCTAACAAAGTAGCTAGCTCTTGTAATTGACATTCAACGAAAATACTTCTTACCCGCATAATGTGTAAAACATTGGACCAGTCGCTTTGCCTGTTTTATACAGAGCTTGAAAACACAATATATAAAACATTGGACCAATCGCTTGGTCTGTTTTATACCGAGCTGCAAAAGACAACGAGGGGTGAAAGGCTTCACTAACGCATGTTCACTGAACACCGAAAAAAGTTTCATACACTGCAACCTTTTATGTTGAGTTGAGTGCAAACCCCTTTACTGCAAGAGATTTTTGTTTTGAATATTGGAGCTATGAGCCATGGAACCTGGCCAAAGTATCTGAAGCACATGTAATCACTGGTGTGTATTGTGAAATCTTCCCCCATGCATGAACTTAGTGAAGGGAGATGATCCGTGGGCTCCAACTGCCACCCGCTGGACAATTGTGTAGTAGCACACAGAAATACATGGAAATCAATAAAAATCAAGAAATTAATCAATGCTTCTTCTACGTAAATCCTAGAAAGCTGAAATTTTGGGAGCATGTTCCCTGAACACAGACAAAAGTTTCATACGCTGCAACTTATGGTGAATTCAGAAGTGCGTCACTCTATATTTTTCAAAATATGAATATTCATAACATATTAATATCTCCAGAAATATTCATAGAAATTGTTCCATGCTTGGCAGTTTGTCTGTACACATGGAGCTTATGAAGTCTACCAAAGGACATTTTGATACAATGAACGGTTTGTTCACAGTAAGAAATTATGTGATACTGTACAGCATATGATGAACATAACATTTTTTATTTCAAGAAGTCTTCATTGGATTTTCACGAAATCAAGTGAGAATATCTGTCATGGTACAGCAATGATGTGTGATTTTTTTCAGAATTTTTAAACATTGCGTCAGGGCGTGGTGTAAGCAAAAGTGCCGTTTTGGAGGATTTAGGTGGCGCTAGAGAGCCATTTTGTGCCTTTGGTGAAGAATTTTGGGATAAGAGATATGTTTGTTGCCTGTAAGAATTTACTGCAAAATTTTGTTCATTTTTGACCATGTTTAAGCAGTTAAAATAATGTTGGAAATTGCGTATGCATCGAGAAAAGGCAGTCAAAGTGGCTGCGGACCCCACCTTTGACGCCTCATAAAATCCAAACCGTAGGACTTTTGAAAAAGTTGTACAGTAGTTTTCATCGGAAGAGTGTGCTGTGTCATCTATTAGCATTTGGGGTCGATACGATGAACGCCCTAGGAGGAGTTCGCGTTTGTTCGAGGGCAAATTTTGGCCAAATTTAGGGTGAAATGCAAATTTTGATATGCAAATTGCGGACTTCCTGTTTGATTAAGGTAATAGGTATCGATTGTTCATTTTTAGGCCTTGATGAGATGAACAATATAGTGTTGGTTGCATCTCTCTATGACTTTCCTACCGGGCGTGGTGGCCCTCTAAAGGCCAGTAAAAAGTGCCTTGGTGGCGCTAGAGAGCCATTTTGTGACCTATGGGGAGAATTTTTTCATTTTATCAAATTTTTCGCCAGACCGGACGAGCGTGCCGATTTTGGTGAGTTTTTGAGCATGTTTAGGGGGTCAAATTCAAGCTCAAAGAGGCGTAAGAAAAAACAAAGAAACAAAGAATAATTAAAGCTGCAAGCAGCGTTGGGACGGGTCCTCGCCCACCCGCGCACGTCGAAACGGGGGCGAGACGCCCATCCGCGCATGTCGAAAGGGGGGCGAGACGCGTTCGAGCGATGTCGAGCATTGTGATTCGTTGGACAGTACGAGATAGTGGGAAATCTTTTATGTTGAGTTGAGTGCAAACCCCTTCACTGCAAGAGATTTTTGTTTTGAATAATGGAGCTATGAGCCATGGAACCTGGGCAAAGTATCTGAAGCACATTTAATCACTGCTGTGTATTGTGAAATCTTCCCCCATGCATGAACTTAGTGAAGGGAGATGATCCGTGGGCTCCAACTGCCACCCGGTGGACAATTTTGTGTAGTAGCACACAGAAATACATGGAAATCAATGAAAATGAAGAAATTAATAAATGCTTCTTCTACGTAAATCCTAGAAAGCTGAGATTTTGGGAGCGTGTTCCCTGAACACAGACAAAAGTTTCATACGCTGCAACTTATGGTGAATTCAGAAGTGCGTCACTCTATATTTTTCAAAATATGAATATTCATAACATATTAATATCTCCAGAAATATTCATAGAAATTGTTCCATGCTTGGCAGTTTGTCTGTACACATGAAGCTTATGAAGTCTGCCAAAGGACATTTTGATACAATTAACGGTTTGTTCACAGTAAGAAATTATGTGATACTGTACAGCATATTATGAACATAACATTTTTTAGTTCAAGAAGTCTTCATTGGATTTTCACGAAATCAAGTGAGAATATCTGACATGGTACAGCAATGATGTGTGATTTTTTTCAGAATTTTTAAACATTGCGTCAGGCCGTGGTGTAAGCAAAAGTGTCATTTTGGAGGATTTAGGTGGCGCTAGAGAGCCATTTTGTGCCTTTGGTGAAGAATTTTGGGATAAGAGATATGTTTGTTGCCTGTAAGAATTTACTGCAAAATTTTGTTCGTTTTTGACCATGTTTAAGCGGTTAAATTAATGTTGGAAATTGCGTATGCATCGGGAAAAGGCAGTCAAAGTGGCTGCGGACCCCATCTTTGACGCCTCATAAAATCCAAACCGTAGGACTTTTGAAAAAGTTGTACAGTAGTTTTCATCGGAAGAGTGTGCTGTGTCATCTATTAGCATTTGGGGTCGATACGATGAACGCCCTAGGAGGAGTTCGCGTTTGTTCGAGGGCAAATTTTGGCCAAATTTAGGGTGAAATGCAAATTTTGATATGCAAATTGCGGACTTCCTGTTTGATTTAGGTAATAGGTGTCGATTGTTCATTTTTAGGCCTTGATGAGATGAACAATATAGTGTTGGTTGCATCTCTCTATGACTTTCCTACCGGGCGTGGTGGCCCTCTGAAGGCCAGTAAAAAGTGCCTTGGTGGCGCTAGAGAGCCATTTTGTGACCTAGGGGGATATTTTTTTCATTTTATCAAATTTTTCGCCAGACCTGACGAGCGTGCCGATTTTGGTGAGTTTTTGAGCATGTTTAGGGGGTCAAATTTACGCTCAAAGAGGCGTAAGAAAAAACAAAGAAACAAAGAAACAAAGAATAATAATAAGAAACATAGCAGGAACAATAGGGTCCTCTCTGAGGCCTTTCAGGCCTCGAGGCTCGGACCCTAATAATAAGAAACATAGCAGGAACAATAGGGTCCTCTCTGAGGCCTTTCAGGCCTCGAGGCTCGGACCCTAATAAGAAACACGAGAAAAACAATAGGGTCCTCTCCAAGGCCCTGCAGGCCTGGAGGCTCGGACCCTAATAATAATAATAATAATAAGAAACACGACAAAAACAATAGGGTCCTCTCCAAGGCCCTGCAGGCCTGGAGGCTCGGACCCTAATTATCCCAGCAAGTCACTGTATAACTGGCAATTAAGAATGTATTACTATTATTATTATGATTATCATCACCTCCGCCAAACAAAGTTGGCAGGAGGTTGTGTGATTGGTGCCGTCTGTTTGTTTGTTTGCGAACAAGATAACTCAAAAAGTAATGAATGGATATCTGAAATTTTGTGGGTGGGTTGCTGCGATCAGTGAAACAATATGGCTGCCACGGCAGCCATCTTGAAATCCTATGACACGCAAGGACTGAAATAAAGGAACCCCTTGTGCTTCAGCCCCTCTGTCAATGGAGGTGGGTGCTCGCAGAAAGGATAGTAAATCCGAATATAAAGAAGAAACTGAAGCACTCAAATCACCAGCATAATTTATTAAGGTGCCAAGACTGACGTTTCGACGGACTGCGTCTTCCTCAGAGACGCAGTGCGTCGAAACGTCAGTCTTGGCACCTTAATAAATTATGCTGGTGATTTGAGTGCTCCAGTTTCTTCTTTATATACGCAATAACTGAATTTTGCTCCCACTCACCGAGATGTGGTCTGTACTGCCTTGGTGGAGGTTTGCACTCTAGGAGTGCCTCTAGTTATTATTAGTAGGCCTGAGCTGAGTGCAGGCCCACTACTCTCCCCAATAGGGACCATAGTACCATAGACACCATAGTAACTGCCTAGCAATGCCCTAGCAACCACCCAGAACACCATAGCAACTGCCTAGAAACGCCCTAGCAACCACCCAGAACACCATAGCAAGTGCCAAGCAATGCCCTAGCAACCACCCAGAACATCATAGCAACTGCCTAGCAATGCCCTAACATCCACCCAGAACACCATAGCAACTGCCTAGCAATGCCCTTAGCAACCACCCAGAACACCATAGCAACCGTCTAGCAACGCCCTAGCAACCACCCAGAACACCATAGCAACCGCCTCGCAACGCCTTAACCACCCAGACACCATAGCAACCACCTAGCAACGCTCTAGCAACCACCCAGAACACCATAGCAACTGCCTAGCAACCCCCTGGCAACCACCCAGAACACCTTAGCAATCGCCTAGCAACGCCCTGGCAACCACCCAGAACACCATAGCAACCGCCTAGCAATGCCTTGGCAACCACCCACAACACCATAGCAACCTCCTAGCAACGCCCTAGCAACCACCCAGAACACCATAGCAACCACCTAGCAACGCCCTCGCAACTACTCAGAACACCATAGCAACCCCCTAGCAACGCCCTAGCAACCACCCAGAACACCCTAGCAACCACCTAGCAACGCCCTAACAACCACCCAGAACACCATAGCAACTGCCCTAGCAACGCCCTAGCAACCCCAAGAACACCATAGCAATTGCCTAGCAATGCCTTAGCAACCACCCAGAACACCATAGCAACCACCTAGCAACGCCCTAGCAACCACTCAGAACACCATAGCAACCCCCTAGCAACCACCCAGACCACCATAGCAACTCCCTAGCAACACCTAATCAACCACCCAAAACACCTTAGCAATCGCCTAGCAAAACCCAGCAACCACCCAGAACACCTAAGCAAACGCCTAGCAACCCCATAGCAACCACCCAGAACACCATAGCAACCGTCTAGCAACGCCCTAGCAACCACCCAGAACACCATAGCAACTGCCTAGCAACGCCCTAGCCACCACCCAGAACACCATAGCAAGCACCTAGCAACGCCCTAACAACCACCCAGAACACCATAGCAACTGCCTAGCAACGCCCTAGCAACCACTCAGAACACCATAGCAACTGCCTAGCAACACCCAATCAACCACCCAAAACATCTTAGCAATCGCCTAGCAAAAAACAGCAACCACCCAGAACACCTAAGCAAACGCCTAGCAACCCCCTAGCAACCACCCAGAACACCATAGCAACCGTCTAGCAACGCCCTAGCAACCACCCAGAACACCATAGCAACCGCCTAGCAACGCCCTAGCCACCACCCAGAACACCATAGCAAGCACCTAGCAACGCCCTAACAACCACCCAGAACACCATAGCAACTGCCTAGCAACGCCCTAGCAACCACCCAGAACACCATAGCAACCGCCTAGCAATGCCCTAGCCACCACCCAGAACACCATAGCAACCACCTAGCAACGCCCTAACAACCACCCAGAACACCATAGCAACTGACCTAGCAACGCCCTAGCAACCCCAAGAACACCACAGCAATTGCCTAGCAATGCCTTAGCAACCTCTCAGAACACCATAGCAACCACCTTTTTAATGTCTAAAAAATGCAGAAAAAATATAGACAGAGACAAAATAGACTATTGAGTAGACCAAGCAGCATCTCAGGGCACCCCTGCGTCCTGACCTGCAGAGACCAGGCCCACTCTTACAATTTCTGCCGGAATTGTCTAGTTACATTTATGATGATAGACCCAAGATAGCTTCTACCTACTTTGTCTGCATGGCTAATGTGTGTGCTCCTGAGACAAAATAGCCATTACTGGGAAAATTGGATTCTACATCCTCCTGATCAGCCCCAGGAAAATAAAACTCAATGGAAAAAGCTTTCCACTGCCTCTTAATAATAAGGAGTCAACATACATGAGTATCCAGTGATGCATGCTTCTTGGGTTAATCGTCTTCCTCTCCCAATTAGAGTCTTTTGTACGAAACAACAACAATGGCAAACGACGTCATCAAATGCCGATCTACTTACACCCGGGAGGAGCTCCTTCTCAGATCTACAGGCGTGACACCGCCCAATTTCTCGGAGGATATTCGGAGCAGAGGTAGGTTGAGCCCCTTTTGGATTTTCCATCTGAAAGCCATGGTGTTTCCAGGTATCAGTGAAGACAATGATTTTTCTCCTTTTTTGTAATTAAATTAATTAAATATATTTTGTTAATTGTATTCTTGGAATCTCATGTTTTTTGTATTCCTGTGGGTTATACTTATGTATATTATGGATCAAAAATGGTGCTCCCCCCCCCCCCTTATGGAGTCTGTGCTCAATCTGGTATGGTCATGAGCGATGTCATTTCCTGTTCATTATCTTGATATGCTTTGCCCACGTCTCAGAAATGTTTTGTCACCCTGATGTATGCAATTATGCCGCAATTGGTTGATGCATTTTTAATCCTTGCTATGCAAGTAGCCATTTAATAAAGGCTTTTAAAAAAAAATTTGCCACAAGAGCTGCCTTGGTTTCCATTTTCGGCTTCCAGGTTGTGCACTGTTTTTGCACCAATTGTTTCTTGATTCGTGCCTCCTGTATATCATGTGATTTTTCACTGTGTATAGTTCATGCTGAGCT
The DNA here is from genome assembly GCA_029721435.1 of Gymnothorax reevesii. Taxonomy (NCBI): domain Eukaryota; kingdom Metazoa; phylum Chordata; class Actinopteri; order Anguilliformes; family Muraenidae; genus Gymnothorax; species Gymnothorax reevesii. The sequence goes on along the minus strand of CM056573.1, from coordinate 72,526,664 downwards.
GCGAAGGTTTCCAAATTATCCTGACTTGTGAAATCCTCTGTCCAGGACTTGTAGTGTCTGGGAGGAGCAGTGAGGTGAGGACGGAAGTCACTGCTGTTCGTCAGGACACCATGGTAATTCCAATGAATATGCCTCTGACTTCAACACTGAAAATCACAGTTCTCTTTCATAATATTTCGCTCGATGTCTCACTATGGGATGCACGCCTCGCTGCAGCCTCAGAAGCATTAATCTCATTACGCCAATCCTGATTGGCTGGTGAACGTGTCCGTCCGCCCAGGTGGTACACCCACCTTAAATAGCTCATGCGGACGGCACCACGTCATTCAAACACCTCTTCTCACTCGGAGCATATCTCGCGTCCAGGGCTAGTTAGCTGAACTGTCCACAGACGGATTTTCTGTCGCCGGGCGCTACTAGCTTTGGATACCTTTTTGCTTCGTCGGTCACACCAGACCGGACTCAGTGCTCTCCCGCCCTACACGGCTTGGTCAGCACTGTCCTCGACGCCTCACCACGGCACGTCGAGTACCGAAGGCTAGCGCACCAGTTACCTGTCGGTTTTCTTCACTCGACGCCTCACCACGGCACGTCGAGTACCGAAGGCTAGCACACCAGCTACCTCTCGGTTTCTTCACTCGACGCCCCACCACGGCACGTCGAGCTCCGAGCGCTAGCACACCAGCTACCTCTCGGTTTTCTTCACTCAACGCCCCACCACGGCACGTCGAGCTCCGAGCGCTAGCACACCAGCTACCTCTCGGTTTTCTGCCTCGTCTCCCGGCTTGCACACCAGCTAGCTAGGAATGGAGGCCCAAAACCCCCATACCAGGGGGCACGGAGACTCCGGGACCCGTCCCTGTCGCTGTGGGAACAAGATCTCGAGTAAAGATCCACACCAGGTCTGCTCGAGCTGCCTGGGGCTGGAACACGCCCGTATGGCTATCGAACTTCCCGGCTCGTGCCAACACTGCGCGGTGTTTACAGCGAAAAGTCTCCGCAGACGGCTAGCCCGCCAGGCTAGCTTGTCTGGAATCGACCCCCTCCTCCCCTCCGACGGTGCTGCCGCCGAGGGCAAGCAGGATTTGGCGGTCGCTACGGCGGCGATTCCGGAGGCTAGCGCCAGCTGGGGCTCCCAGCTCGACCTAGCCGCGGATCCCCCGTGTGAGGAAGACGTCCTAGAACTGGACTATGGGGACGATGAAGATAGCGTCTCTGAACTCCTCATATCAGAGGATGAGGAAGATGACGACGTCTTCATTACTCCGGCTCGGGCCGCGCAGCCCGCGGTCTCCGTCACCTCTCGGGATGGAGATGAGAGTAGCATACCAGCTTCTCCTCTCCCCAGCTCCGACATGCTCGACGTGTGCAAACGCGCTGCTGTCCGGCTGAACATCCCCTGGCCCGTTGTCGTAGCTGAGACCACCAGATCCCGCTACGAGGGGAAGAAATTGCCCTTGGCTAAGAGTGCGACGAAACAACTTCTCCCCGTCTTCCCGGAGCTGCTAGATGAGGTTGCGCGCTCTTGGAAAGACCGCCCTTATAGCAGCAGGAGCCCAGTTCCCGGTGCCTCGTCCCTCGATTGTGAGGCGATGGAGAGCCTGGGTCTGCTCCGCATGCCTCCGATGGAGCCACTCGTGGCAGCGCACCTTCACCCCCGCCTGTCAGCGGTGTCCTCCCGGAGCCCCAGTCTGCCGTCCAAGTCGGACCGTTTTCAGTCAGCCTTGACTGAGAAGGCGTATAAGGCGGCTGCGCTTTCGGCCAGAGCGCTCAATGTCCTCTCCCTGGTCACGGCTTATCAGGCTGAGTTGTGCGAGGATTTTGTGCTAACTCAGGACCCAGCTACATGGGAGGAAATACCGGTCGTCACCGACCTGTGTCTCCGTGTCCAACGCTGCGCGGTCCAGGCCACGGGAAAAGCGCTGGGGACTATGGTCCTACAGGAACGGGCGCGGTGGCTCAACCTCGCCAACCTGTCGGACAGGGAGAAGGATGACATCCTAGACATGCCCATTGTCCCGGAGGGGATCTTCGGTTCCGCGTTGGCTTCTATGCAACGGCGGTGCGAAGCTAAAAAGAAGGAGGATGAAGCTCTCAAGCTCTGCCTCCCTCGAAAGCCCCCTGCTCCTCTTCCGCCTGCTCAGCGTAAGACCTTTGCACAGGCTGCTTCACAGGATTCGCAGTTTAAAATGCCGAAACTGCGGAGGCCTCAGCCCGCCCCGCCTGCTCCGCCTGCTCCGCCAGGTCGGCCCGGCTGGCCAAAAAAGCCCTCGGCCCCGGCTGCAGCTGCGCCTGCGCGACCCGCGCATACCGCCAGCAGCCAGGCCAGGAAAAAGAAGAGAGCGGCCTGACTCCCCCTCTCTCCACTGGTGACGCAGCTGGAAGTTCCCCGTTCTCCGGCTCCACCTGTTTGGCTTTCGGGCGTGCACCCAGGGGCTCCCCACGCCCCTATCTCCCAGCTGCCTCGGACCGTGCCAGCGCAAGCCGGGAGAGATGGACATTTGACGTCGCGGGGTTTAGCGGTTGCCCCCCTCTCATGTCCACAAGCACGCACATACACAAATGTTTTCTCAAAGAGAATAAATTGTGTCCCGCTGTCGCAGCCAGGCCGAGTGCCGAGGGCGCAGCTGAAAATAAAGAAAGCCAAATCTGTCAAAATAAGCACGCCACCCGGGGGCCTTGTCATTCCGCCACAGGAGAACGCCACCGCACTGCGGCTGCGCCCTCTTGTGGTGGGAGGACTGCAGGGCACGCCACCCGGGGGCCTTGTCATTCCGCCACAGGAGAACGCCACCGCACTGCGGCTGGGCCCTCTTGTGGTGGAAGGGCTGCGGTGCACATCACCTCTCGCCCTCAGATGGCGGAGATGGGTCGCACTGGCAGCCCCACCCTGGGTGTTGAGGACGATTTCGAGGGGGTACAGGCTGCAATTCGCCGCTGTCCCCCCGCGATTCGCCGGCGTTATACACTCCCAGGCGCGGGGAGAGTCAGCTCGTGTTTTACAGGAGGAAATTTTCTCACTGTTAAACAAAGGAGCAATCTGTGTCGTCCCTCCCGCACAATGTCAGAGCGGTTTCTACTCCAGGTATTTCCTAGTCCCCAAACGGGGGGGGAACGGTATTCACCCTATCCTGGATTTACGGGCTCTGAACAAATATCTCAGGAAGTACAAGTTCAGGATGCTCACACACGCATCCCTGTTGCGTCTTGTACGTCAGAACGATTGGTTCACTTCAATCGATCTGAAAGACGCGTACTTCCACATTCCAATCTATCCTCCCCACAGAAAGTTTCTGAGGTTCGCTTTCCAGGGGATCTGCTACGAGAATCGCGTGCTCCCTTTCGGTCTGTCATTAAGCCCGAGGGTGTTCGTGCGGTGCACGGAGGCAGCAATAGCCCCGCTGAGACGGCGGGGCATCCGTCTGGCCACTTACCTGGACGATTGCCTGCTTTTAGCGCAATCGGAGCAGGAAGCCAGGGCGCACACGCGTATTCTCACACAGCACCTAGTCGATCTGGGTTTTGTGATAAACGCGGAGAAAAGCATGCTGTCCCCAGCGCAAGATGCTATCTTTCTGGGGTTATCCCTGAATTCGGTGTCTTTCACAGCTCGCCTCTCGGCGGAACGGGTGAGAGCTTTCAGGGCATGCCTCGCGCTTTTTTATCCAGGCAGGTTTGTTCCATTCAGATTGTGTCTTCGGTTACTCGGTCTGATGGCGTTTGCCATCCTCGTGATCCGTCTCGGTCGCCTCCACATGAGAGAATTCCAGCTTTGGGTGGCCTCATGCGGGCTAGATCCCGTGCGTCACGGCACGCGGAGAGTCTTGGTCACACTGGAATGCGCCAGGGCGCTGCGTCACTGGCGGACTCCGTCCTTTCTGACCCAGGGGGTCCCAATGGGCTCGGTCCTGTCCAGGAAGGTGGTCACTACAGACGCCAGCCTGACGGGCTGGGGCGGAATTCACGGGGGCCAGTCTGTGAGGGGCCGCTGGAGTGTGGGCCTCCAGCAGTCTCACATAAATTTTCTGGAACTTTCAGCGGTGTTCCTCTCCCTGAAACATTTCCTTCCATCTCTCATGGGTCATCATGTCCTGGTGAGAACGGACAATACGACGACGGTGGCGTACATCAACCGTCAGGGGGGGTTGCGCTCCCGTCAGTTGCACATGCTGGCACGCAAACTGATCCTGTGGAGCTGCGGCCGTCTCCTCTCCTTGAGAGCGACGCACGTCCCGGGGGTCTTGAACACAGGCGCGGACCTGTTGTCCAGGGGTGCGCCGGTGTATGGGGAGTGGACTCTGCACCCGGAGATTGTGGAACAGATATGGGCCCGGTTCGGTCGGGCCGCGGTAGATCTGTTCGCGGCGAGAGAAAACGCGCAGTGCGCGCTGTTTTACTCTCTGCGCGGCATGGATGCTCCCCTTGGCATAGACGCACTAGCGCACGTCTGGCCGCACGAGCTTCTTTACGCGTTCCCTCCCCTGGCCTTGATATCCCCCACTCTGTCCAGAGTGAGGGAACGTGGTCACGCACTGATATTGATTGCTCCGCATTGGCCGGCGATGCATTGGCTAGCGGAAATATATCGGTTACTGTGCGCTCAGCCTTGGCAGCTCCCGCTGCGCAGGGACCTGCTATCGCAGGGGGGGGGGCGATCCTCCACCCGCACCCGGAACGCCTGGCGTTGTGGGCGTGGCCCCTGAGTGGCTCAGTCTCTCGGCTGTGGGATTGTCACAGCGTGTGATTTCCACTATACAAAACGCTAGGGCCCCATCCACTAGGTCTTTGTTTGACTGTAAGTGGAGGGTGTTTGAGGGGTGGTGTCACAGGAACGGCCACGTTTCTTTTCAGTGTCCGGTGAGTGCTATATTGTCATTCTTGCAGGACCTGATTGACAAAGGCAAAGCCTTCTCCACGATTAAGGTGTACTTGGCGGCTATCGCCGCCTGTCACGTGGGGTTTGAAAAGCGAACGGCGAGTCAGCACCCACTGGTTTGCCGTTTTATGAAGGGAGCGCGCAGGCTTCTCCCCGTGTCCAGACCACTGGTGCCACCGTGGGATCTGGCTGTGGTTCTGGAGGGGCTTAAGGGCCCTCCTTTTGAGCCACTGGAAGGGGCAGACTTGAAGCACGTGTCTTTCAAGGCTGTGTTGTTGCTGGCTCTGGCTTCAGCTAAGCGAGTTAGTGACATCCATGCGCTTTCGGTGCATCCGTCATGCGCTCAGCTCTTCCCGGGAGATGTAAGGTTGATTTTTAGGCCCAACCCGGCTTTTGTGCCGAAGGTGGTGGGCTCATGTTCTCCAATTGACCTTCTGGCCTTTGCTGCCTCAACAGAGGAGCAGCAGTCGCACGCGTTATGTCCAGTCCGTGCGGTGCGCATGTACATGGACAGGACTAGGGGATTCAGGAGGAGCGATCAGCTGTTCGTCTCCTGGGCTAATCCTCATAAAGGAAAACCTATCACTAAGCAGCGCCTATCCCATTGGGTGGTGGAGGCGATTGCTTCGGCCTATACGTGTCGGGGTTTGCAGCCGCCTGTGGGCATGCGGGCGCACTCGACTTGGGGCTTGGCCGCATCCTGGGCCTTATTCAGGGGAGTTTCTGTTCAGGACATCTGTGCAGCGGCGAGTTGGTCCTCGCCTCTCACTTTTGTCCGCTTTTATAAGCTGGACGTTTCCGCCCCGTGCGTGGCACGCGCGGTTCTGCTGTCCTGACTGGAACAGATTGCTTCTCTGTGGGTTGGTGGACGCTGGATAAGCTTGTCTGGCAATACGGGAGCTACGGTATCCCATAGTGAGACATCGAGCGAAATATTATGAAAGAGAACTTTAGGTTATTTACATAACCCCGGTTCTCTGAGTAATATGAGTGAGATGTCTCACCAGACAACCCTTCTTGCTGGGGCGAGTGAGAAGAGGTGCTTATCTTGAATGACGTGGTGCCGTCCGCATGAGCTATTTAAGGTGGGTGTACCACCTGGGCGGACGGACACGTTCACCAGCCAATCAGGATTGGCGTAATGAGATTAATGCTTCTGAGGCTGCAGCGAGGCGTGCATCCCATAGTGAGACATCTCACTCATATTACTCAGAGAACCGGGGTTATGTAAATAACCTAAAGTTTTTTTGGGAGTTTTTCCCCACCCTGAACGCAAGGGAACTGTTTACTCCACCACAGTAACCTGCTCCCATCAGCTCAGGAGGAGGCGGAGGTTCGAGATTCTTCTCACTAACGTGACAAATGGCTCTCGCTTCTTCACATATTGAAAGCACCCGGCGATCACACACTGCCTATGCCATCGACAGTGCAGTCAGCAAAGATTTTTCTTGTACATCTGCAGATCCGTAGTCGGCCAGGAGTGGCCACAAGAGAGCGATGAGACAAGTTAATTTGTCAACCACGGTCAACTTCATTTATTCCTGTCTGCTCTCAACTGGTGCCTCAGAATACAGATACATTTACCATACAGCAGGTGAAAATATATGGTCAGACTTTGTAGTACATCTGAAACCTCTGTATGGATCAAACTATTCGCGAACAAGACCCAGATGACCTACTGCATTTGGCTGAGTTTTGCTGTATGTGAGCAGTGGACACTGTGCTGTCCCATCAGCCCACTGGCACTGAGATGACAAGGCGTTTTCATGACGACAGAGGATGTGATACCTCTCAGTAAAAATGATACAAGACAGACAACAGAAACACTGTATTAGCCGACATAAGCCATATGTAAAATGAACAAAAACACTGTTTGAGCCTATAATATACTGCCCTACAATAGACGACTGCAGTATCTGCGGTAGGTTAATGCATACAGATACTGCAGTCTTCCATAGTAGGGCAGTATGAATAAAATAGATGTAAATGCTGGAATTAAAATTCCGCGGGAGGAAGGTTATTGTATGTGAGGGGTAAACTGGGTCAGGAGATGGTGAGATTGTGGCCATATAGCATGTCAGATTTTGTGCATGCACTCCTGATACATAAATATCGTACGTTCTACTTCGACGGTCGAGTTGTTGGCATCAAATCAAATTCTGTATGCATGTATGCAGTATGGGTATTTTGACACGTCCAATTTCAAGCAAAACACTACTGCATCAGCTTCAGCTTCATACAACTGATTCATACCATGTCCTGTCAAATAATAAGGCTGGATGAAGGTGTTTAGTCGAGAAATGTGAATCCTCCCCGCTTGCAGTAAGCCAGATGATATATTTTTTATGTTGATAAATAATCCATATAAACTTAACGGGGAGGTATAGATTGCAATAAGTTATGTTATGTCAGAAACTGTGGCCCCACTTACCTCCTTACCGGGCTGTGTTAGCTGCATTTGCCTGTCACAGAAAATAGCGGAGCTGGAAGGTAGAATTTCAACCCTCTACCAAATACAGGAACGCCTCATCGATTCCATGGGTGCTCCAGCTCGCGCTGCGAGGAATGTCACCACCATGGGTGAGCGAGACTCCATCGCCCTCCCCAATGAAACCGCACGGACTCGGACTGAGGATGCTAGGGTCCAGCAGCGAGCGAGACCCAAGGTCAACGTCAGCTCCACACCCAAGCCGGCTGAGGCCTGGGTCGAAGTGCGCAGCACTAAACGTCGTGGTCGGGGACTGAGTAGCGACTCTGTACTTTTTAAGCTTCAGCTGAACAACAGGTTTTCCATCTTAGACGAGGAGGAATCGTCACCACCAGATGTCCGGTCACGGAAGCCAACCTCTACGGTTCCACGGCCATGTACTCAGACCGTTCCACAGGTAACTACCAGGTCTTCTGGCAATGCTCGGCCGTCTCGGGGTACATTGATAATTGGAGAATCCATCGTGAGGAATGTTAAAATAAAATCAGGCATCACATACTGCTTTTCGGGGGCTAAAGTTTTAAGCATTCTGGATGAGATTCCGAGCTTACTTGATGAACATCCACACGCCCGTAATGTTGTGGTTCATATTGGAACCAACAGTACCTCCGACCAGCGGTCCGAAATTCTAAAACTCTATCTTATCTCTTTGTTTAACGCAGTCAAGGACTGTTTTTATTTCGGGTCCTATTCCCACTCTGGGTCGAGGGATTGGGCGTTTTAGGAGAATTTTAAGTCTCAGCACATGGCTACAGTCTATATGCTCTGCGCACAAAATTTTTTTTATTGATAATTTTAACAACTTCTGGGAGCGTACAGCGTCACCACTTACCATTAGCCTGAAGATTTAGTTTCTCATGTGGGTAAATTGTCCACACAGACTGTGCTAACTGGTTCCTATTCCTTCTCTTACACTTTTCAGAAAAAATTTGTCCCAAGAGATGAACAGGAGCCAAAACCCATCAGCCCGGCTCACACGAAGACCAAACTGGACGACCAGTCAAAGACAAGCAAGGTAAAGAAAGCTCAAATGTTCCCATCAACCACTGTCAACTTCATTTATTCCTGTCTGCCCTCAACTGGTGCCTCAGAATACACATACATTTACCATACAGCAGGTGAAAATATATGGTCAGACTTTGTAGTACATCTGAAACCTCTGTATGGATCAAGCTATTTGCAAACGAGACCCAGATGACCTACTGCATTTGGCTGAGTTTTGCTGTATGTGAGCAGTGGACACTGTGCTGTCCCATCAGCCCACTGGCACTGAGATGACAAGGCGTTTTCATGACGACAGAGGATGTGATACCTCTCAGTAAAAATGATACAAGACAGACAACGGAAACACTGTATTAGCCTACATAAGCCATATGTAAAATGAACAAAAACACTGTTTGAGCCTATAATATAATGCCCTACAATAGACGACTGCAGTATCTGCAGTAGGTTAATGTATACAGATACTGCAGTCTCCCATAGTAGGGCAGTATTAATAAAATAGATGTAAATGCTGGAATTCCTGAGGTGCAGTTGTGTTTTTAAAATTCCGCGGGAGGAAGGTTATTGTATGTGAGGGGTAAACTGGATCAGGAGATGGTGAGATTGTGGCCATATAGCATGTCAGATTTTGTGCATGCCCTCCTGATACATAAATATCGTACGTTCTACTTCGACGGTCGAGTTGTTGGCATCAAATCAAATTCTGTATGCATGTATGCAGTATGGGTATTTTAACACGTCCAATTTCAAGCTAAACACTACTGCATCAGCTTCAGCTTCATACAACTGATTCATACCATGTCCTGTCAAATAATAAGGCTGGATGAAGGTGTTTAGTCGAGACATGTGAATCCTCCCCGCTTGCAGTAAGCCAGATGAAATATTTTTTATGTTGATAAATAATCCATATAAACTTAACGGGGAGGTATAGATTGCAATAAGTTATGTTATGTCAGAAACTGTGGCCCCACTTACCTCCTTGCCGGGCTGTGTTAGCTGTATTTGCCTGTCACAGAAAATAGCGGAGCTGGAAGGTAGAATTTCAACCCTCTACCAAATACAGGAACGCCTCATCGATTCCATGGGTGCTCCGGCTCGCGCTGCGAGGAATGTCACCACCATGGGTGAGCGAGACTCCATCGCCCTCCCCAATGAAACCGCACGGTCTCGGACTGAGGATGCTAGGGTCCAGCAGCGAGCGAGACCCAAGGTCAACGTCAGCTCCACACCCAAGCCGGCTGAGGCCTGGGTCGAAGTGTGCAGCACTAAACGTCGTGGTCGGGCACCGAGTAGCGACTCTGTATTTTTTAAGCTTCAGCTGAACAACAGGTTTTCCATCTTAGACAAGGAGGAATCGTCACCACCAGATGTTCGGTCACGGAAGCCAACCTCTACGGTTCCACGGCCATGTACTCAGACCATTCCACAGGTAACTACCAAGTCTTCCGGCAATTCTCGGCCGTCTCAGGGTACATTGATAATTGGAGGCTCCATTGTGAGGAACGTTAAAATGAAATCAGCCATCACATACTGCTTTTCGGGGGCTAAAGTTTTAAGCATTCTGGATGGGATTCCGAGCTTACTTGATGAACATCCACACGCCCGTAATGTTGTAGTTCATATTGGAACCAACAATACCTCCAACCAGCGGTCCGAAATTCTAAAACACGATCTTATCTCTTTGTTTAACGCAGTCAAGGACTGTTTTCATTTCGGGTCCTATTCCCACTCTGGGTCGAGGGATTGGGCGTTTTAGGAGAATTTTAAGTCTCAGCACATGGCTACAGTCTATATGCTCCACGCACAAAATTTTTTTTATTGATAATTTTAACAACTTCTGGGAGCGTGCAGCTTTCTTTGCAAGAGACGCCATTCATCCCAATCCTCTGGGTACGCGGAAGTTGGCAGAGAACATTTGTTACTCGATGCACCTGCTCACATGCAAATGACTAATTCCGTCTCCCGTAATGCAGGACCCATGTCCGATTGTCACTATTTCCTCTGTGCGTAGAAAGTCACGAAATAGACCCAAGTCTAACACTGGCTGCACCCGAGGTAATTTAGTCAATGTTTTAGTCTTGAGCGTTTATGGCATTATTTAATGTAAGATTACTCACTAATCAGAGTTTTTGATTAATGATATCATCTCTGAGGAGGGATTACATTTTATGTTTCTAGTTGAGACCTGGCTAAACAATGATTGTGCTACAGCTCTTATTTAGGCTTTTCCTAGAACTACAACTTTTTTCAAGCTGTGAGACAAGGGTCAAAGGGGAGGTGGCATAGCTGTGTTATGACCCAGAGGATTAAGTGTTTATCAGTGTAAAGTGCTGTTCTCCCTCTCCTCCCTAGGAGTGTCTGTGAGTGTGTCTTTTCGGTGTGTGCATGGGTGTGACCTCTGGTTTCCCTCCAGTCCAAGTGGTAGTTCCGGATTGGCTGGACTGGGCCCAATTGAACAGCAGGCATTGGTGGAAGCAGTGTGGGAAGACGCTTCCTGATTGGAGGAGCCCGGACCAAACAAGATTTAAACCACCAACTGACAGCACCCCGGGCCCTCCCCTTTTACTCTGCTTCTCCAAACAAGGAACCAGTACTTCGGAAATTTGTAAATTCGTAATGTGTCTCTGAGAATTCTGTTTTGTCGAAACTTTAGAAGTTGAGTGTGTTTATACTGTGCAAAATGGCTTACTGTTGTGGTTTAGGCACCTGTAAATATTGAGCACTGGTTTTGGTAGGTGGGAGTAGCCTCTTTTGTTTCTGTGGTTTTCTCTTGTTTTAAGTTAGGAGTTTAGGTTAGTCCATTGTATTTTCATTTTTCATTTGGTTTTTAGGTATAGGTTATTCTTTAGGGCTCAGAGCTTGTTTTGTTTATTTTTTTTTTTTAAAAAAAAAGGTTACTCCACACCTCCACACTAAAAAAAAAAAAGAAAAGAAAATAAACTGCCTAAAGTTACAGTTTTCTGTGCTGCTGGCCCTTCTTGGGAGTGGGAGAGCGGGAGGGTCACCTCAATGTTATGTCTTTGTACACCCCTAGACCAGGGACATAACAGCTGCCATTTTCTCTAATCAGTTTAACACTTCCAAGATTGATTTTGGTGAATTTTCGTCATTTGAACATCTTGCGATTCTGTTGAAAACTGACCCAGGTGTGGTCATTGTAACATTATATCGGCCACCAAAGCAATCATCTGTATTTCTAGCGGAATTTGCGGAAAGGCATGTGAAATGCTTCTGAAAAAAAACTTCACTGACATCAGTACTACGCCTTAAAAAAGAATGGATTAAGAATCGTCCCAGCCCTAATGATTGCATCATGCTCCAGTTCTTTTTGCCCTTTTCTTCTCTAATGTTCTCGTCGATTGTTTCTCCAATGCTCGTAAAGCCTTTGGGCTTGCTATCAGCATATATAAATGTGTTTTAATTGATTGAAAACAGATTGTGACCATTCATTTAAACTACCATTACAGAAACTCCTAAAACTCTCAACATTATCAGGTGTGGCCTGGTTTCTTATATAACGCATACCGATTACGACTCCGGACTTTTAACGCTTTTCTTTACTCGGGGGTTGGAAGCGTGGCATGTGTTTCATTATCGTTCAAATAGTTTAAATGAAATAAGATAATTTGAAACATCTTTATGCAATTCCACTGCTTCCAATGATCTTATTTCATTTAAACAATTTAAACAATCATGAAGCACACACATTTCTTCCAACCCGAGTGAAGAAAAGCATGAGAAGTCCGGAGTCATAACGCAGGTGAAACTGATAAACCTCCATGCACAAGGACTTCAGTTCCATGTGAGAATCTCTTACACATACGGTGATTGAATAATTGCTGACTACAGCAATGGAACGCAAATATACCACTAAAATTCACGCGGAATGCCTGAGAGTTGACAGGTGTGCGTTATTACTGAAATATGACCACACCTGATAATGTTGAGAGTTTTTGGAGCTTTTGAAATGGTAATTTAAATGAATGATTGAAAAATTGAAAACAGGTCAGGACCAATCGATATTTTTAAGGGATGGTTTGACCCTCCCCTATCGCCAGTTCACGAGTCGTCCCTTTATATATGTATATACAGTGCTTAACAAATTCATTAGACCACCACGAAATGTAAAATGAATGAAATGAAAACAAACTGAATGAAAATGAAACGCACTGTGTATATATGTCTGTGCATAAAGTTAGTCTGCATCCCTACACCCCTACCCAGAAAATCCCTTCCACCTCTGATCTAAAAATGAATTTTTTTTTTTTTTTTGGAAAAAATTTGCCCCAAAAAGAAAGCAAGAAAAATGCTCTGAATCCCACACCAGGTAGCAGATGATCCGTTCAGCTTACAATCACTGCCACTGATGGATTTAAGCAGATTCAATTCATTATTATCATAAATGAACTTCTGATTTGGCATTTGCTCCGCAATTTGGATGATGATGAGCAACCTCATCTCAGTGCAAATTGACAAAATTGGTACATATGCTTTTTTTTTCAGAGTACCCAACATTGCCTGCAGTGATACATCGTGCTCTATGGTTTTGTAGATAAAAAATAATGATTGGGTAAAACATTCCAAATGGTATTAGAGTAACTTAAGCAACACTGCTGCAGCTGAGAAAAATTAGTTATGGTTGTGCAAATGCACAAGCTTAGACGATAGCCTGTATTAATGTGGGGTCCCCGAAGCAAATTCTGATCAGGGCCCAACAATGGCTCTGGCAGATCCCAAGCATGGAGACTGAATATTTCTTCAAAACAAACACATTCCAGGGAATGCATTTGTATCTGGAATAAAGTCTGATTCATCTCCATCACTCAGACCAGCAACAGGCCAAGACTGAATTTTCCCAAAAAAACCACAATTGAGGATAACATAGCACAACAGTGAGTCAGTCAACACAGGCTCATCACACTGGAGAATGATTAGCATTTTAAACTATGCCCATTGCCTCATTTACATGTGTTTATGGTACCGGTTAACTTGATAGGTTTAACTGTTAACTCGCAGCAAGTTTTTTTTTCCCCACGCAAGTAATTTTTTTTATCATTACAAAGTCCAAAGACATCATAGGCATTGAGAGACTCATAATAATGTACATGATCCCGAATGGATTGGCAAACTGACTTCGACATATTAATGTCTGCAAAACCCACAAACATAAAAGCTCCCAAAAGTGATAAACCAGAGAGATAACACACATCTGCAGCTTTTGATGTAATAATCCCACAACCGTAATAGCAGTTGCCTACTGCAAACGTAATATGAAATTTACCATAAATATAATAACTCTTACATTTGCAAGGATTTGTTACATAAGTGGGAAGGTAAAATTTAAACAAATTTTTAAAAAGCTGCAGATTTCTATTAGGTTTGTGTTTTATTATGTACGTGGAGTATGATAACATCTGCGGATGTTACAATGCCTTTAGCTCATGTGACATGTAGGCTCAAATAAGCAGGCGATATTCCGGATGGGCAAATGAACGGATTGGCAACGGATGGATGGAAGGATGGGCAAATGAACTTGTATGAAGCACATCTGCCTTCGTTGCCTATTCAAACTCATTACGGACCACTGCAGATATGCAATGTTCAATTTTCATGTCAACAGACCAACAGTGGGCTCCAAAATTACTGGCACCCCTGACTGGCAATACACAAACAATACGAAAAAATATATAAACAGAACATACCAACATTTGTGAAATAGTTAATGTTTTGATGGAAGCAACCGAAATCAGAACAATCATTTAATGCAAAATAAATTTCAACAAATTCAAGGTTTAATCATCATTGGCGCCCTTCATTTAGTACATAGTGCAACCATCTCTGGCTACGATAACAGCATGGAGTCCTTTCCTGTAATGTTTGACAAGGTTAAGGGACATATATGGGGGGATTTTGAACCTTCCGCTGAGATCCTTCTCATTCTTGGGTTTGCAATTATCAACTGCCCTTTTCAACTAAGCCCACAGGTTTTCAATTGGATTAAAGTCTGGCGACTCAGAAGGTCATTGCAGAACTTTGACTTTGTTGTCCTGAAACCATTTCTGTGTTGATCTTGTGGTATGCTTCGGGTTATTGTCTTGTCGGAGAGTCCACCTACGGACAAGTCTCAGTGTTCTGACGAAGGCAACCAGATCGTCAGCCAAAATATCCTTGGTGGAATTCTTCATGCCATTAATCTTAACCAGTGCCACAGGACCTCTTGAATTAAAATGGCCCCAAAACATGACTGACCCACCATATTTCACCGTGGGTATGAGCTGCCTCTTCTTGTATGCATCCTGGTTTCTACGCCAAACATGCCAATGCTGCATCTAACCCAAAACATGCAATTTTGGTCTCATCTGATCAAAGCACCCTGTTCCAGTCACTGTTTAAATGATGTCTGGCAAACACTAAGCCCTTTCTTCTGTGTCTTTTAATGTTGGAATTTACGAAATGAACCAAGTGCGACAACCAGTAGAATACAAATAGGAGGCTTTATTTCTGAAGGGGGAAACCCCCCAACAGAGCTGGCAGCAGTACAAAGTCCGCAATCCAAAATCAGAATCCAAAGGGCGAAATCCAGAGTCATACACAGGGCTCCAATCACAAAAATCGTAGTCAGACAAAACAGGTCAAAAAACAAGAATGCACCAAAAGTACAGGGAATAGGCAAAGCTCGATATCAAGGACAGTCCAGTCAGAAAGATAAACACTGAGAAATCAAGGCGAGAAACGTGGCACGAGAAAACTAGGGAGAACGATCTGACAAGAAAGTGTACCAAACAGACATCTTATATACACACCCGGGGTAAACACATGACCAGGGAGAACAGGTGCAATCAATGGTAACAATGAACAGGGAGAGACACATGAGGAATAAAACAATTACATGAATTTGGCTGTAGCCAAAACACAGACAGGGATCACAAGACAGACCCAAGTACAAAACAGCTCCGGTTAAGGAGTACTAAAGTGCCAAGATAAAAGAAAAGGAAAGCACAAAGTATAAGTGGAAATCCACAGAAACTTGCAGCAGAGATAATTAGGGATAGGCAAGGAGGCGGAGATTAGAATTGAGCAACTGCTGAGAGATTGTTAGTCAATTAGTATGTGCAGCTATACAATCCCAAGTGCATGTTAGAAAGTTAGTAAAAATATACAATGTTAATGAGGGTTAGTAATTATCGAAAACAACAACAACTGTTAGTATGGTTAGTAGATTGTAAAAGAGAGAGGAAAGAAGCACACGAGATAATGAAGGAAGATTGAAAACCCAGAAACCAATAAATCACCCGAATGAGTGGTACGCAAGACTAGGGACCGTGAGCAAAGACCTACACAAGACAAGACAGGGTAGACGAAGTGCAATGCATGGAAATGAAAACATGGCATGAAATAATAATAAAACATGAAATATAAATTACCCAAAAAAAAAAAAAAACACAATACATGATCCTAAGAATGGTCAGACATATGCAGTGGTCACTAAACAGAATCAAACAACATGGCAAAGCCAGGCACAGAACTTAAACATGACAAGGGATCAAGGCATAGCAGAAACCAAAACCAAAAGAGCAGAATCACAACATTTGGTTATAAAAGGCTTTCTTCTGGCAACCCCTCCGAAGAGCCAGTGGTTGTGGAGGTGGTGACTGATGGTGCTTCTGGAAACCTGGGGACCTCAAGCTGCCACCAAGGCCTTCAATTCCTTCACAGAGATTCCTCAGTATCCTGGGGGGGAAAATGCAGTTGGATCCCCAACACTTGAGGTTTTCAACAGTTCTATTTGTTTGGAATTTTTTTTTTATAATTACCCCAATGGAGCCCAGAGGCTTATTCAATTGTTTGTGAATCTTCTGTTGTGGCCATTACCAGATTAATGAAGGTTTATGACCATCTGCCTCTTTTGAACTGACAGAAGTTTTGTTTTCTTCATGGTGCTGGATGACAAAGGGATATTGCATGTGTGTTACTTCATTTTCACACCCCAGTGAAGCAGTGGTGTCATGCAAACAAGCAAAATTTAGTTGCATGACACCTATCACAGATATAAAAAAAAAAAAACCACAGTGCTTCAAGGCAAAATGTAAAAAATATTGAATAAAAAGCAATCAACAAAAAGTAAGAAAATACTGATAAAATTGAAAAACAAAATGACATCCCAGATGGCAAGCTCCTCCGCTCCCGATCTGCCGCGGATCTGCCCCGGATCAGCTGGAGCCGGGGCAGATCCGGAGCGGAGGAGCTTGCTATCTGGGATAACAAGTCATGAGGGGACAAAGCAATAGAAATCATGGCTATAATAAAATTGCAACAGGGTGCCAAAGCTAATGGCTCACCATAGTTTGTTAATATACTCAGCAACAAAAGTTTCTGTGACACCAATATTGTTAATTATTTTTCATAACGCAATTATGAAATTGTCATACATGGTGATATCAGACTGAAACAGTTCACGTAAACACAACATTGAAATGGAAATCATGAAAATGCGAGAAAATGACTTTGCACGTGAAAATGTGCGTAAATCATGCTTGTGGATGGCAATAAAAGAGGAGAATTTTTGGAATGTTCACATTGTGCCAGATGAACGACGGAGGCATCACTTATCGAAAACACAGCCATTTCGGATCAGGAACTCTACCCTCTAAATGCCAAGACTGTCTGAAAATGATCGGTGGAGGGCCATTGGGATGATTGAATCCGGAACCTCGCAGAGGGAAGTTGCTCATCGCCTGAATGTCCACCGAAACACCATTTGGAACTTATGGCAGCGTCATCAGCAGACAAGACATGTCAGAGACCGTCCTCGCAGCGGCCGTCCACGAGTAACCACTCCCAGACAGGACAACTGGATTCGAACAACCCATCTCCGAAATCGATTCCAACCTGCAACCATAACTGCAAGAACGATACCTGGTTTGAGGCGACTGTCTGCACAGACAATCCGTCGCCGTCTCCGTCATTTTGGCATTGTCCCACGTCGGCCAGCAAGACGTCCAATACTCACAGTACAACACCGACCACTGCGTCTACAGTGGGCACAACAACATGGACGGTGGATCCAACGTCAGTGGGATCTTGTACTCTTCACTGATGAATCAAGATTCATGCTTAACCGATGTGATGGTCGTTTACGTGTATACCGTCGACGTGGAGAACGTTATGCCAACAACTGTGTTCAGGAATTTGATCGTTTTGGAGGTGGTAGTGTCATGATTTGGGGAGGGATCACGGCTAGAAACAGAACAGATTTGCTTGTTATTGATGGAAATCTGACAGGTCAAAGATATCGCGATGAAGTGCTACGGCCATTGGTGGTACCGTTTTTGATGCAACATGGTCCCGGAATAACGCTGCAACATGATAACGCCAGACCACACGTTGCGAGGATTGTACAGCAGTATCTGATGCAACAACATGTCAATGTCCTGCCATGGCCAGCCAGATCCCCAGACATGTCCCCAATCGAGCATCTTTGGGACGAGATGGATCGACGTTTGCGGCGGTTGGATAACCCGCCAGCTACACTCCAGGAATTGCGACAACGTCTACGTCAGACTTGGAATGACATCCCACAGCAATTTCTGGCACATCTGATTCGGTCCATGCGCCGGAGATGCCTTGCTTGCATCATGGCACGAGGAAGTCACACCCGGTATTGAAGTGTGAAGGTCACAATTGGTTAGACGTCAGACAAGTGCTTCATGACGCATGAAAATGACATTTTTCGTTTTGAGTGACGTTGGCACTGAAAAGTCAGTGTTTCTCCTGTTAAATAAACATATTGATTGCATTGAGATCTTTGCGTGTCATTTATAACATACACATAAATGGTGTCACAGAAACTTTTGTTGCTGAGTATACAAAGATAAAACTTAAATAAGTGGAAATTAATACCTGGTTTAAATTTCGTAGATGTTATTTACAATGATCTTTAAGGGTGCCATTAATTATGAAACCTTGATTTGGAGGATATTGATTTTTAATTAAATCAGAAAATGACTTTGTTTGGTTCCCTTGGAACATTAATATTGCATAGTATTGCATAATATTGCATATCATATGCTGTTTACAGAGTTTAAAAACATTCTAAAAATATGTATTTGTGAAGTATTATTTGTGCATTGGCGGTCAGGGGTGCCAGTAATTTTGGAGGTCATTGTACTCATAAGATGGTATATTTTTTACAAATAAAGTGTCTATGAATGTTGACTACTGAACCGCTGATGGCAGCTGTGCTGCGGTTTAGTACAAAGTAATGCTGCCCTAAAACAAGTCCTTGCTCTCACAGCGAACAATTTTCTTCTCAGATAAAGCTTGCTTCGCTGCCCTTTGTGGTGATGAATACTTATCATTCACTGAGCACAAACTCCACGGGAACTCCATACCAAATTTCGTGCACCTTTATTATGACACATCATTACATCCAGGTGCAATCTATTGATTCCATGTCCTTACCATTACCTGATGTTAATTACGCAATTGAAAATAGGCCTTTTCAGGTGAAATAAGTGTGGTTGGAATTTGTGGAATGCAGTTAGAACTTTCCTTGAAACCATTTATCCCAAACAGGTCACTGTCCTGCATTGAAATGTTATAGAAGTCAACTATTGGGTTCTGACATAATTATTTGGTCATATTTTGCACTCATGAAAATACAGGGAGAAACGCAGAACCCGATGTTTCTCTGAAATGCCTCGCTTTTAACTGGCTTGGAACGAGACCAGACTACCACGCTTTCCCTGCGCAATATCTTCGCATCTCAGAAACCCAAGTGCCTTTAGGCAAAGGGTGCCCAATTTTGTCTGAACGAAAGGCTGTAGTACCTGCTAGTTTTAGCGTGTTTGAGCCTTTGTTTGCCAGTGTAGCTTAGTGTTCTACATGTACAGAGGTCTGAAAGAATGCATTATGTCAGCGTCAGGACTACTCATGTCACTAGTAAAGGGGTATAGCCACGCGTCTAAAGAGCAATAACTGTTTTCATGAGTTTCATCTAGGTCTACGAAAAAAAAAAATAGACAACGGGCGACCTACTGTCTTCGTTGAAAAAATTTCGTATGCTTTTGCACTCTTTTATCGAAAGCACCAACGACGTTGCCTCTCAAAAGTGAGGGCACGTTTTACCTTGGTCCCAATGTCGAAGTCATCCACTGCTCGGGTTCCCATGAAAGCGATCTCCATATGGGTATGAGTAGCGATTCCCCCGGGAATGACCATCTTACCAGTGGCATCAATGACCGTAACATCATTTGGTATTTTTAGGTTCAATCCAACCTCGTGAATTAATCCATCTTCAATGTAGACGTCGGCAATCACTGAACAGTTTTCGTTGACAACTTTACCTCCTTTCACGAGTATCTTACTTGGAGTCGTCATAATTTTGACAGCCTCTTGCTTACAACAAAAAAGGAAAACTGGATTCTGAAGAGTCCTCTCTCTTGAAGAAAGGTTTCAAGCATACGGTCGACTCGCTCTCTTTTCATTCACGTTTGGTCCAACCTTTTCTGACCCTTGCCCTCCGCAGAGGGCGCATATCAGGAAAGCAACTTCACTCAGTGTGAGCATAGACAGGGAAGGAGGGGATCGCCCACTCCTCATATTTTGACGTGAGGCAAGAGTAGGTTACTTCAAACCCCTCCCCGGTTGGGCGCGGATGACTGTCAAGCGAATAAACTGATGCGCTCCTCGAACTAAAACGAATAGGTACATCCGTTGGCTGTTTCTTCAGCATTATTCTTCATTGCGTCAAAAAGTTTGTAATCATTATGACACAAAACAAATCAATAGTCTAGCTACTCTGAACGTTGAGTGCCCATGAAACCGTACATTCTTGCGAAGATTTTGTGCTTTTTCGTGTGGCGATGACTGTCCGCTTGGAACGCGCTCATTCCTCAACTCCCAACAAGTGCCGTTAACCACCACCTTAAATGTACAGAGATGCCAAGCCTCGCGCATTTGGCATCAAGTCTCGCGCATCTTAAGACTTATTCACCGTAGTCCGCAATTATTCAATGAACGCTCTTCAATGAGAATCTCTCGCAGAATTAAAATCCTTGTGCATTGAAGTTTCAGTTTCACTTGCGTAAAAAGGTGGACCTCGCCGCGAGTAACGTGGAAAGCGATTGTGACTCCGAACTTCTCGTGCTTGTGTTTACTCAGGGATAGGAAACAGCGCACGTGTTTCATGATCTTTTAAATTGTGTAAATGAAATTAGACCATTTGAAACGTCTTTATGCGATTCCATTGCTTTCACTCCCTCAGTAAAGTCGAGCGTGAGAATTCCCGAGTCCTGATCGATTTCCGTGTCACGAGTGGGTAAATACATCGTAATGCATTTGAAACTGGTTAACTTAATGCACAATGACTTGAATTCCGCGAGTGAATTTCTTCACCCGAGGGTTGATAGAATAATTGCTGACTACGGCACAGAAACGTGAATGAGGAGTGACTCACGCCTAATGCGTGGGACTTGGCATCTCTGAATGTAGCTCAGGGAAATTATTTTAGGGTTCGTTACTTTCGTTTCACGATTAATAATTAACAACAGCTGTTGAACACAGCGCCACCTCCGCTCAGTGCCTTCGCTAGCTCGCTGAATGTTATGTTGATTTGTATGCAAGCATTTAGCAAACAATAGCGAAACGAAAATGCATTCTCAGAGATGCTTTCTGTTTTTCAAGAATCAAACGCATTACTTGGGAAATGAAATGGCATTCTTCATTTAGTAAGGTAAACCAGAGCAAGAACCTTGGCCTGCAAGGAAACCAAATTAAACATTTCCACTCAGGGGCGTAGATTTAACTGGGAGTTGAGTTGGGGGGCGGAGACATGGCCTTTATGACAATTAGTCCTGGCCGGTTCTCAATCATTTTCCCTCATCAACGCGTTTTCCAATTATTGTAATTGGCAACTGTAGAGACGGTTCCTCTCCATATGCGAAACTAACAGCATCCAGCGATGACACGGTGGGGTAAATTAAGTTCAGAAAATTAATTTACTGCTTACCTGTGAGTCGACAGGTTAGCAATTTTGAATAACGATGATTTAAACACAGCAAATACGCATCCTGATGACCGATTACCGTCTTACTTTATCGGAGAGAACAAGCAGCTCCTGTTCATTATGGACTGCAAAAAGTTAATCGCATATGGAGAGGAACCGTGTCTTCAGTTGCCAATTACGATAATTGGAAAACATTTTGATGAAGGAAAATGATTGAGAACTGGCCAGGACTAGTTGTCATTAAGGCCGTGTCTCCGTCCCCCCCCCCCAACTCCCAGTTAAATCTACGCCCCTGAGTCCCTTATTATAAATACTCGGGCATTTTGCTGGATTTTTATATATTAGAAATGTCCCTGTAAACTGTGTTATTTTAATTGTTTGTTATGCAGAGCCCTGCTGAAAAGAGACATGGTCTTAGTCAGTCCCCTTGCTTAAATTTATTTAACCTT
Source organism: Gymnothorax reevesii (assembly GCA_029721435.1). Lineage (NCBI taxonomy): Eukaryota > Metazoa > Chordata > Actinopteri > Anguilliformes > Muraenidae > Gymnothorax > Gymnothorax reevesii. The sequence goes on along the minus strand of CM056573.1, from coordinate 72,504,843 downwards.
TATTTTACCATGGAAGCCCCGTAGAGATGTATATCTCTTCTTCAAAGGAGCCCTTGGGGTTGCACATATTCTAACGGTTCTGCTCCTGCCAGATGTCTAGTGGCTGCCTGGCGGACTCTTGGACCGTGGACTAAAATGACAGACTCGTGCGCCAAGGCCGGAGGTGATGAGAAGTTGAATAAAGAAGGTATAATAAACAAAACAAAAGGGAAACAAGGTTCCATAAAATGAGAAACTAATGCAGCACTAAATTATTACTAAACAAAGAACGGAAAGGTGGCAGTTAAAATCCCACTGAGCAGCAGTGGGAGAGCTGATGCAAAGCACCTAAGGCTGGCAAATATACTGCATAAAAACATGGGCGCAGCATGCGGGTCTGTAAACTGAGGACAGCATTGAAATCTCAAAAATTTGCATTCAATTTAATGGCCAGCAGATGGCAATGTCGCTGGTTGCAGAAAGAAGTTCAATCCTATAGAATTCAATGAGAAAATGACCCTACTTTCCCACCTGATTTATTCTTTCAATGATGATTTTCACATTATTTTATGGTATCTATCACAAGTTTCAAGTCTCCTTCGATATATCATGATGTTCATTTTTGAAAATTATGATCCTAAATAGACTAGAATAAAGGATAAAGCCAGAATATGCTTCAGGGGCGTGGCTGTCCTATGGTCCTCATCTCACACGGTCAGATCAACCTGAAGATCCAACCCTGAATATTCAATTCACACTCCCATCCTATTGGAATCACATCTCGTTTCAAAATACCAAAATGGCTCTATTCAAATTGCCAAAATCAAGGCCTCCTAAATGGTACGTTGACACCAATGGGTGACGTCATGGTTGCTTTATCCATCTTTTTATTCAGTCTATGGGCAGTCTAAGAGGATCACTGGGTGACTGGAATATGGCAGGATTAAGAGAAGGAGCGCCTCCTGGTGGCTCTTCTGCACACCGAGGGAGATTGAGGCTGACTGACGGAGGATGATTCCGCTGGCCAGAGGTCTCCCATCCAGGGCTGTCACAGCGATGGGAATGTCGAGCTGGTGGAGTGTGAGTTTGAGTTGTCGCACCAGTTGGGAGGAGCAAAGTTGCCACGCCGCGCCAGAGTCAATCTGGGCGTTTGTACAGGGGTGCAGGTTGTTATACGCCACTCACACTGGGACCTGGAAAATCTGACCAGCAATGGTGGATGGTGGCACGGTTACCTTGACAGGCGCAGGTCGGTTCTCCCCATTCGGGACACAAGGACCTGACTTTCTCCAATTGCAATGGTTGGTAGATCTGCATGGCTGAAGCTAAGCAGGTGTGGGCTTGGTTAGTACTTGGATGGGAGATCACCTAGGAAAAAAGTTGTTGCTGGAAGAGGTGTTGGTTGGCCAGAGGGTTGCAATCATCCTCTGGTGGAATAATTCCCAATGCCCAGTGATGGGGGTACTGTACTGAAGGAGACGCCGTCTTTCGGATGAGACGTTGAAATGAGGTCCTGACTCACTGTGGTCATTAAAGTTCCTATGGCCCATATTCAGTATCAACACTCACCATATAGTGAGTACAATTGAAATGTAACTGGACTGAGAGAGATTGATTGACCTACCACTAACCGAGGGAGCGGTCCCACTCCTCACCCGTTCCTATTCAAACTAAACAAACGCCACGCGAGCATAACTGACAGTAGTGGGCACTGGGTACCACAGGCGGTGCGTCGGCTGCTGCAAAGGGATGCTCAATCCTCACCCTTCAGTGCTGAATGACCTAAACCTGTTGTAGTTTACTATTCTTGATTAGAAAGTTTCTCAGACTAATTGATAAAACGACAATCAAATTTATTTTTAATAGCATTGTTATACATTGCTTCACAAAACTGAGGCGTTTCTTTCACACATAAGTGACAACGTAAAATATCAGCATGTCTTCATAGATTCTGTGGTCGAGTGGCTCGCGAAAGGCGCAGGACAGCCCACGAGGCTCACTAAGCAACAAGCTGTGAAACGTGTCAGACATTTCCTTCTACATTCAGCAATTAATAATGTATAAAAGAATGGATTCTCGTGACTCATAGCTAAACAAGCCTCGCAGACCAATCCACATGGCGCCCCACGAGCCAATTGAGCGCAGAATTATTTAACCAATGAGTAAAGAAAAGCACAAGAAATCAGAATGTGTAAGAGTTGACAGATATGCGTCACTCATGACAACTGGCCACACCTGATGAGTTTTCGCAGTTTCTCCAGTGGTAATTTAAATGAATAACTGAAAACATGGCAAGATTTATTAGTGCTCATTCTAGCTTAACAAGTAGAACAGGCAACACATGATGGTCCTTAGGATTGTTAGAGTTCAAGTAAATTAAATTTTATTACATTTTTGAAGACAGGTAATGTCCAATCATTATTTTCAAGGGATGGTTTTGAGCTTCCCCTATTGCCAGTTCACCAGTAGCCATTGGTGGGTACACATATTCTAACCTTGAGTTCACCACAGTGCAGTTCATAAACACTGAAACCAGATGGTCAATCGAGCACGTAGCTGTAAATAACCCAGAGTTTCTAATGTTTGTAATCACCTGAAAGCCCATGACAACAATATACCGGGGCAAGTTAGTGCGGCTCAAGGGAGGTGTTCCCTGCGCTCAACATTCACTCAGAAAGGGATACTAATTTCAGAGTGAGTGAGGTCTGTGAAAGCAAACGAGTGTTAGGGCAACCTCTGACTCATTTAGTTTAACCTGACACTAAGTTTGAGTACTTACTCACACTCAATTAGTGTGAGTGTCGTTTCTGAATACGGACCTAAGACATTCATCGATAAGAGTAGGGGGTTGCCCGGTGTCATGGCTAAATTCCCAACCTGGCTCTTTCGACCTGCCACCTGATCATCCCCTGATCTAATTGACTGTGCAACTTGTCCTCTCCCTCCCCACCTCAACCCCAAGGGCTCCCTTGAAAAAGAGATTTAAATCTCAACAGGACTTCCCTGGTTAAATAAAGGTTAAATTTAAAAAAAAAAAGAAAAACTAAAGGACATGACCTCCATGGGCTCTGGCGCCAGCTTGAGTTGCTGGATGGGGTCTCTGGGCAGGCTGCGGTATCTCTCCTGCTGCAGCTGGTCCAGATGAATGGCAGGGTCAATGTCGGAGGCCGGGGATGTGGCATGGTCCCTGCGAGCCATTTACGCCGTCGGGTCTGGACACAGCCCATTGCGGAAGGTGGTCAACAGTGCAGGCTTGTTCCAGTCCTGCAGGTCAGGGTGTGGTCATCAGCTGACCCGGACCCCAGCCACAGATCCAGCAAGCGGTGCCCAGCCTTCCTCCCCGGGTGATCAAACACCGCTTTGAACTGATGGATGAAGCTGTCATAGGTAGAGAAAACAGCTTGGTCCCACAGAGCGTTTGCCCACTGATGAGCCTTGCCGAACAGCTGCGTGATGACCGCAGCCATCTTCTCTGCATCACCGAGAGTGGAGTGGTAGGTGAGGTTGAGGGGGCATTGGAGATGGAATCCTCAGCATGCGGTCAGAGAACCCTCATAGCAGTCTGGCAGTCGCGCTCGGGACTCAACTTAGTGAGTGGCCCGGAACGCCTGCAGACTGGCAGGAGAGACTGGAGCGTTGATTGGCGGTGGAGCGTGGGAGATGGTGAACACACGGAAGCCACAAATCAAGTCTTCCAAAGTGGCCCTCAGCCGGGCAACCTCCCTCTGTTGCTCTGCCAACATGTTGAAGATGTGGGAAGGGCTGGATGCGAAGTCACATACTTCTTCAAGTAAAGGCACATTAACTTCATCCACAGGGGGGGATAGAGTCTTCTGTAGTGGCTTTTGCTGTGCACTGAGCAGAGTGTACTGAAAAATGGAAAACGTGGAACTAGATTCACATGCAAATATGAAGTAGGTTTAATTATACCTTTGCAGTAGCACAGAAAGGTTGAAAAGTGGAAATGCAAAAACAAGCAGGAAACGCTTCCAATAATTAAACAAAAGTGCGCTGAAATAATAATTATTATAATAATAATAATTATTATTATTATTATAAAGGTGCTCAAGTTAGGTTAGTAAAGATATGGAAATACTCTGAAGCATCTATACAAGAATAAGGCTTAACAACAGGCTTAGGAGACTTTGCTCCGTAAAAGTGCAAAGCTCTGGCTTATATAGTGGTATCAATGAGATAATAATGATGAACAGATGCGGGTAGTTGTAGTGGAGCGAGGAATTCTGCAGCCTTCCCTCGCTTGCAGCCCCTCCTGGTGGCGGCTGCAGACAAAAGCATCTTGGATGTAGCAGTAACTTCAAACAAAACATTAAAAAAAGAAAAAATAGAAACATACATTGGCTTAAACCGTTTGTAAAATCTACAGGTAAATACAGCGTTAAAAAAAAACAATGCGTCGAAATAGTTTTAAATCATGAAACATGCTGCGGAAACCCTCTCTCAGAGAAGCGCTGGCGCAAACAGAAATGCTTTGGGAAGCAAAATTGGCGATCAGCAGCAAGCAGCATAGGATATCCGGACCCCCCAAACTATATTTTAACCCGAGAACACTATTGCTAAAATTAGCAACACCATCACTCACGCCGGGTGATTTTTCCTGATATAGTAAAATACCCAATAAAAAGTACTTGTCATCAAAATATGACAATACATGACAAATTAGAGTAGTGTTCTTTTATTTTCAACTGTGCCATGTCAAACAAAATGAAAGAAAGTACCCTGAGGTAGACAAAACACCCATGCCTTCAAAGATGTCAAAGACAATGCTGAAGCTACCCAGGGACCCATAACACTCAGACAAACGCAACATAATGAAAATCACGTAAACACGTTTGCTCGGGTGAAAATCACCCGGCGATAGTGTTCTAGGGTTAATGAGAAATAAAATTAATGATCCAAACATTTACGCTACTCGTGGACGCCATGAGCAACGACGAAAATGCCAAGATGGAGAACCTCCTCCACCCACTACTATAAAATGAATGTCATATTTAAAGTCGGGAAGATTGCTGGATCATGAGGACCAGTCGGATTTTCTAACGAGTACAACTTTCAAGCCCCTCCCCTATTTGCGCTGAAACTAGTCCCTCCCTAGATTTTTCGTGCACATCCAATTGACTGTGATTGACAGGCAGTTAGCATCCTGCTTCATAATTCGCATGGCTAAGCACAGTGACAGTTTCAGTAAATGCGACCAAAAAGAAAATATTTCCGACTTCAGCTTTAATTGTATAATATTTAACCCAACCCCTCAAAAAAAAATGCTTAGAAGTATTTTTCGATTATTCACAAAGTCGGGCCCACTTCCGGTATTCTGAATTTCATTTCACGTATTTCAAAAGGAAAGTAAGCAGCGTGAAGCATGGATACAAGCCGTCAAAAGGCAGAGCCCTGATGCAACTTTTGGCGGTAGACCACCATTTCTGGGCGTTTCATTCTGAAAAAAAAAAAACGCCCCAAAAGCGGTTGAGTTGGCATGTATGCGGCAGCAAGTGGGAATCGTCAGCTCATGCAGTGCTGCGTGGGAAGCATTTTATCGGAGGTGAACTAGTAAATAGCTAAATAGCTTTCGTTAGCTTGGAATTTCTTTTGCCATTTGCTGTCATGCTTTTAATTTACAACTCAAAGTACTTGCAATATTTGGTTTCTGTGACACAATGATGATTAAAATAGTCAAATGATATCTCTAGTACCTTATAATAACTCCTCCGCGCTGTATTTACTCGCAAAAAAAAAAAAAAAAAATCGCAGACACAAATACTAATAAGGTGGATTAGAAAGTGACATTTGTTGATGAGATAACAGGAAGATGAACACACAAGGTTAATTGTTTTCACCGAGTGCCTAATTGGGCCAGCCGGAAGTGACAACACCGCGACTGTTGGATTAAATGGCATTGAAATAACGAAATTTACAATGAAAATGCTTTTTTTTTTGCTATTTGTAGTGAACGTTAGCAATGTGCTGTTGTCTTCATTTAATTCTAACCTAATATGGTGTCCTTCAACTTTCAATACATCCAATAATTTAGCGGGGAATAATCCGGGGGAATGCTTTAATGCATCTTTTATTATGATTCAAATGTGCTGCGTGCATAATAAACGATCTAGTCCACCGAAATGCTTCTGCGCGACTAGTCCTTCAACTACTGACTGACTCCCCAATCACGCCATTGCTATTAATTGGAGTGAACGGAGATGACGTGACTCTCCTTCTCAACGTACCTCTCAGCTGATCGAACGAGTCAGTTTCTGTGACGCATTCGCTGTGTTTTGTGATCAGAAAGAACTGCACCGTTCTATGACGCATTAATGCTATATATACACGCGAATTGTGAGTAGAGGCAGATTCAGAACTCTCTGCCTTTCAGAGCGTTTGTTGGCGAGCATCGTTGCGATTTGCGATTCAAGAAAGCGTTATTTCAACTTCTTCATTCTGGAATTCATACAGGTGAGTTTTATTTGCTGGCTTATATGAAAAATAATGTATAGCCAAATAGTAATGTAAAGTTTGAATTTTCGAAATGCAGCCATTTCAACCAAAATTTCATCATTATCATTTTTAATTCACTCGAAATCTAAAACTAATTATCCCAGCAAGTCACTGTATAACTGGCAATTAAGAATGTATTACTATTATTATTATGATTATCATCACCTCCGCCAAACAAAGTTGGCAGGAGGTTGTGTGATTGGTGCCGTCTGTTTGTTTGTTTGCGAACAAGATAACTCAAAAAGTAATGAATGCATATCTGAAATTTTGTGGGTGGGTTGCTGCGATCAGTGAAACAATATGGCTGCCACGGCAGCCATCTTGAAATCCAATGACACGCAATGACTGAAATAAAGGAACCCCTTGCGCTTCAGCCCCTCTGTCAGTGGAGGTGGGTGCTCGCAGAAAGGATAGTAAATCCGAATACAAAGAAGAAACTGAAGCACTCAAATCCCCAGCATAATTTATAAAGGTGCCAAGACTGACGTTTCGACGCACTGCGTCTTCCTCAGAGACGCAGTGCGTCGAAACGTCAGTCTTGGCACCTTAATAAATTATGCTGGTGATTTGAGTGCTCCAGTTTCTTCTTTATATACGCAATAACTGAATTTTGCTCCCACTCACCGAGATTTGGTCTGTACTGGCTTGGTGGAGGTTTGCACTCTAGGAGTGCCTCTAGTTATTATTAGTAGGCCTGAGCTGAGTGCAGGCCCACTACTCTCCCCAATAGGGACCATAGTACCATAGACACTATAGTAACTGCCTAGCAATGCCCTAGCAACCACCCAGAACACCATAGCAACTGCCAAGCAATGCCCTAGCAACCACCCAGAACATCATAGCAACTGCCTAGCAACGCCCTAGCCTCCACCCAGAACACCATAGCAACTGCCTAGCAACGCCCTCAGCAACCACCCAGAACACCATAGCAACCGTCTAGCAATGCCCTAGCAACCACCCAGAACACCATAGCAACCGTCTAGCAATGCCCTAGCAACCACCCAGAACACCATAGCAACCGCCTAGCAACGCCTTAACCACCCAGAACACCATAGCAACCACCTAGCAACGACCTAGCAACCACCCATAACACCATAGCAACTGCCTAGCAACCCCCTGGCAACCACCCAGAACACCATAGCAACTGCCTAGCAACACCCTAGCAACCACCCAGAACACCATAGCAACTGCCTAGCAATGCCCTAGCAACCACCCAGAACACCATAGCAACTGCCCTAGCAACGCCCTAGCAACCCCAAGAACACCATAGCAATTGCCTAGCAATGCCTTAGCAACCTCTCAGAACACCATAGCAACCACCTTTTTAATGTCTAAAAAATGCAGACAAAATATAGACAGAGACAAAATAGACTATTGAGTAGACCAAGCAGCATCTCAGGGCACCCCTGCGTCCTGACCTGCAGAGACCAGGCCCACTCTTACAATTTCTGCGGGAATTGTCTAGTTACATTTATGATGATAGACCCAAGATAGCTTCTACCTACTTTGTCTGCATGGCTAATGTGTGTGCTCCTGAGACAAAATAGCCATTACTGGGAAAATTGGATTCTACATCCTCCTGATCAGCCCCAGGAAAATAAAACTCAATGGAAAAAGCTTTCCACTGCCTCTTAATAATGAGTCAACATACATGAGTATCCAGTGATGCATGCTTCTTGGGTTAATCGTCTTCCTCTCCCAATTAGAGTCTTTTGTACGAAACAACAACAATGGCAAACAACGTCATCAAATGCTGATCTACTTACACCCGGGAGGAGCTCCTTCTCAGATCTACAGGCGTGACACCGCCCAATTTCTCGGAGGATATTCGGAGCAGAGGTAGGTTGAGCCCCTTTTGGATTTTCCATCTGAAAGCCATGGTGTTTCCAGGTCTCAGTGAAGACAATGATTTTTCTCCTTTTTTGTAATTAAATTAATTAAATATATTTTGTTAATTGTATTCTTGGTATCTCATGTTTTTTGTATTCCTGTGTGAGTTATATTTATGTATATTATGGATCAAAAAATAGTGCTCCCCCCCGGAGTCTGTGCTCAATCTGGTATGGTCATGAGCGATGTCATTTCCTGTTCATTATCTTGATATGCTTTGCCCGCGTCTCAGAAATGTTTTGTCACCCTGATGTATGCAATTATGCCGCAATTGGTTGATGCATTTTTAATCCTTGCTATGCAAGTAGCCATTTAATAAAGGCTTTAAAAAAAATTGCCACAAGAGCTGCCTTGGTTTCCATTTTCGGCTTCCAGGTTGTGCACTGTTTTTGCACCAATTGTTTCTTGATTCGTGCCTCCTGTATATCGTGTGATTTTTCAATGTGTATAGTTCATGCTGAGCTGCGAAGGTTTCCAAATTATCCTGACTTGTGAAATCCTCTGTCCAGGACTTGTAGTGTCTGGGAGGAGCAGTGAGGTGAGGACGGAAGTCACTGCTGTTCGTCAGGACACCATGGTAATTCCAATGAATATGCCTCTGACTTCAACACTGAAAATCACAGTTTTTTTTGGGAGTTTTTCCCCACCCTGAACGCAAGGGAACTGTTTACTCCACCACAGTAACCTGCTCCCATTAGCTCAGGAGGAGGCAGAGGTTCGAGATTCTTCTCACTAACGTGACAAATGGCTCTCGCTTCTTCACATATTGAAAGCACCCGGCGATCACACACTGCCTATGCCATCGACAGTGCAGTCAGCAAAGATTTTTCTTGTACATCTGCAGATCCGTAGTCGACCAGGAGTGGCCTCTAGAGAGCGATGAGACAAGTTAATTTGTTAATTTGTCAACCACGGTCAACTTCATTTATTCCTGTCTGCTCTCAACTGGTGCCTCAGAATACAGATACATTTACCATACAGCAGGTGAAAATATATGGTCAGACTTTGTAGTACATCTGAAACCTCTGTATGGATCAAACTATTTGCGAACGAGACCCAGATGACCTACTGCATTTGGCTGAGTTTTGCTATATGTGAGCAGTGGACACTGTGCTGTCCCATCAGCCCACTGGCACTGAGATGACAAGGCGTTTTCATGACGACAGAGGATGTGATACCTCTCAGTAAAAATGATACAAGACAGACAACAGAAACACTGTATTAGCCTACATAAGCCATATGTAAAATGAACAAAAACACTGTTTGAGCCTATAATATACTGCCCTACAATAGACGACTGCAGTATCTGCAGTAGGTTAATGCATACAGATATTGCAGTCTTCCATAGAAGGGCAGTATTAATAAAATAGATGTAAATGCTGGAATTCCTGAGGTGCAGTTGTGTTTTTAAAATTCCGCGGGAGGAAGGTTATTGTATGTGAGGGGTAAACTGGGTCAGGAGATGGTGAGATTGTGGCCATATAGCATGTCAAATTTTGTGCATGCACTCCTGATACATAAATATCGTACGTTCTACTTCGACGGTCGAGTTGTTGGCATCAAATCAAATTCTGTATGCATGTATGCAGTATGGGTATTTTGACACGTCCAATTTCAAGCTAAACACTACTGCATCAGCTTCAGCTTCATACAACTGATTCATACCATGTCCTGTCAAATAATAAGGCTGGATTAAGGTGATTAGTCGAGAGATGTGAATCCTACCCGCTTGCAGTAAGCCAGATGATATATTTTATATGTTGATAAATAATCCATATAAACTTAACGGGGAGGTATAGATTGAAATAAGTTATGTTATGTCAGAAACTGTGGCCCCACTTACCTCCTTGCCGGGCTGTGTTAGCTGCATTTGCCTGTCACAGAAAATAGCGGAGCTGGAAGGTAGAATTTCAACCCTCGACCAAATACAGGAACGCCTCATCGATTCCATGGGTGCTCCAGCTCGCGCTGCGAGGAATGTCACCACCATGGGTGAGCGAGACTCCATCGCCCTCCCCAATGAAACCGCACGGACTCGGACTGAGGATGCTAGGGTCCAGCAGCGAGCGAGACCCAAGGTCAACGTCAGCTCCACACCCAAGCCGGCTGAGGCCTGGGTCGAAGTGCGCAGCACTAAATGCCGTGGTCGGGGACTGAGTAGCGACTCTGTACTTTTTAAGCTTCAGCTGAACAACAGGTTTTCCATCTTAGACGAGGAGGAATCGTCACCACCAGATGTCCGGTCACGGAAGCCAACCTCTACGGTTCCACGGCCATGTACTGAGACCATTCCACAGGTAACTACCAGGTCTTCTGGCAATGCTCGGCCGTCTCGGGGTACATTGATAATTGGAGAATCCATCGTGAGGAATGTTAAAATAAAATCAGGCATCACATACTGCTTTTCGGGGGCTAAAGTTTTAAGCATTCTGGATGAGATTCCGAGCTTACTTGATGAACATCCACACGCCCGTAATGTTGTGGTTCATATTGGAACCAACAGTACCTCCGACCAGCGGTCCGAAATTCTAAAACTCGATCTTATCTCTTTGTTTAACGCAGTCAAGGACTGTTTTTATTTCGGGTCCTATTCCCACTCTGGGTCGAGGGATTGGGCGTTTTAGGAGAATTTTAAGTCTCAGCACATGGCTACAGTTGATATGCTCCGCGCACAAAATTTTTTTTATTGATAATTTTAACAACTTCTGGGAGCGTGCAGCTTTCTTTTCAAGAGACGCCATTCATCCCAATCCTCTGGGTACGCGGAAGTTGGCAGAGAACATTTGCTACTCGATGCACCTGCTCACATGCAAATGACTAATTCCGTCTCCCGTAATGCAGGACCCATGTCCGATTGTCACTATTTCCTCTGTGCGTAGAAAGTCACGAAATAGACCCAAGTCTTACACTGGCTGCACCCGAGGTAATTTAGTCAATGTTTTAGTCTTGAGCGTTTATGGCATTATTTAATGTAAGATTACTCACTAATCAGAGTTTTTGATTAATGATAGCATCTCTGAGGAGAGATTGCATTTTATGTTTCTAGTTGAGACCTGGCTAAACAATGATTGTGCTGCAGCTCTTATTTAGGCTTTTCCTAGAACTACAACTTTTTTCAAGCTGTGAGACAAGGGTCAAAGGGGAGGTGGCATAGCTGTGTTATGACCCAGAGGATTAAGTGTTTATCAGTGTAAAGTGCTGTTCTCCCTCGCCTCCCTAGGAGTGTCTGTGAGTGTGTCTTTTAGGTGTGTGCATGGGTGTGACCTCTGGTTTCCCTCCAGTCCAAGTGGTAGTTCCGGATTGGCTGGACTGGGCCCAATTGAACAGCAGGCATTGGTGGAAGCAGTGTGGGAAGACGCTTCCTGATTGGAGGAGCCCGGACCAAACAAGATTTAAACCGCCAACTGACAGCACCCCGGGCCCTCCCCTTTTACTCTGCTTCTCCCAACAAGGAACCAGTACTTCGGAAATTTGTAAATTCCTAATGTGTCTCTGAGAATTTTGTTTTGTCGAAACTTTAGAAGTTGCGTGTGTTTATACTGTGCAAAATGGCTTACTGTTGTGGTTTAGGCACCTGTAAATATTGAGCACTGGTTTTGGTAGGTGGAAGTTGCCTCTTTTGTTTCTGTGGTTTTCTCTTGTTTTAAGTTAGGAGTTTAGGTTAGTCCTCTGTATTTTCATTTTTCATTTGGTTTTTGGGTATAGGTTATTCTTTAGGGCTCAGAGCTTGTTTTGTTTATTTTTTTTTTTTTAAAAAAAGGTTACTCCACACCTCCACACTAAAAAAAAAAAGAAAAGAAAATAAACTGCCTAAAGTTACAGTTTTCTGTGCCGCTGGCCCTTCTTGGGAGTGGGAGAGCGGGAGGGTCACCTCAATGTTATGTCTTTGTACACCCCTAGACCAGGGACATAACAGCTGCCATTTTCTCTAATCAGTTTAACTCTTCCAAGATTGATTTTGGTGAATTTTCGTCATTTGAACATCTTGCGATTCTGTTGAAAACTGACCCAGGTGTGGTAATTGTAACATTACATCGGCCACCAAAGCAATCATCTGTATTTCTATCAGAATTTGTGGAATTTGCGGAAAGGCATGTGAAATGCTTCTGGAAAAAAACTTCACTGACATCAGTACTACGCCTTAAAAAAGAATGGATTAAGAATCGTCCCAGCCCTAATGATTGCATCATGCTCCAGTTCTTTTTGCCCTTTTCTTCTCTAATGTTCTCGTCGATTGTTTCTCCAATGCTCGTAAAGCCTTTGGGCTTGCTATCAGCATATATAAATGTGTTTTAATTGATTGAAAACAGGTTGTGACCATTCCTTTAAACTACCATTACAGAAACTCCTAAAACTCTCAACATTATCAGGTGTGGCCTGGTTTCTTATATTACGCATACCGATTACGACTCCGGACTTCTAACGCTTTTCTTTACTCGGGGGTTGGAAGCGTGGCATGTGTTTCATTATCGTTCAAATAGTTTAAATGAAATAAGATAATTTGAAACATCTTTATGCAATTCCACTGCTTCCAATGATCTTATTTCATTTAAACAATTTAAACAATCATGAAGCACACACATTTCTTCCAACCCCTGAGTGAAGAAAAGCATGAGAAGTCCGGAGTCATAACGCAGGTGAAACTGATAAACCTCCATGCACAAGGACTTCAGTTCCATGTGAGAATCTCTTACACATACGGTGATTGAATAATTGCTGACTACAGCAATGGAACGCAAGTATACCACTAAAATTCACGCGGAATGCCTGAGAGTTGACAGGTGTGCGTTATTACTGAAATATGACCACACCTGATAATGTTGAGAGTTTTTGGAGCTTTTGAAATGGTAATTTAAATGAATGATTGAAAAATTGAAAACAGGTCATGACCAATCAATATTTTTAAGGGATGGTTTGACCCTCCCCTATCGCCAGTTCACGAGCCGTCCCTTTATATATGTATATACAGTGCTTAACAAATTCATTAGACCACCACGAAATGTAAAATGAATGAAATGAAAACAAACTGAATGAAAATGAAACGCACTGTGTATATATGTCTGTGCATAAAGTTAGTCTGCATCCCTACACCCCTACCCAGAAAATCCCTTCCACCTCTGATCTTAAAATGCTTTTTTTTTTTTTTTTGGAAAAAATTTGCCCCAAAAAGAAAGCAAGAAAAATGCTCTGAATCCCACACCAGGTAGCAGATGATCCGTTCAGCTTACAATCACTGCCACTGATGGATTTAAGCAGATTCAATTCATTATGATCATAAATGAACTTCTGATTTGGCATTTGCTCCGCAATTTGGATGCTGATGAGCAACCTCATCTCAGTGCAAATAAAAAAAAAGCATATGTACCAATTTTGTCCAGAGTACCCAACCTTGCCTGCAGTGATACATCGTGTTCTATGGTTTTGTAGATAAAAAATAATGATTGAGTAAAACATTCCAAATGGTATTAGAGTAACTTAAGCAACACTGCTGCAGCTGAGAAAAATTAGTTATGGTTGTGCAAATGCACAAGCTTAGACGATAGCCTGTATTAATGTGGGGTCCCCAAAGCAAATTCTGATCAGGGCCCAACAACGGCTCTGGCAGATCCCAAGCATGGAGACTGAATGTTTCTTCAAAACAGACACATTCCAGGGAATGCATTTGTATCTGGAATAAAGTCTGATTCATTTCCATCACTCACACCAGCAACAGACCAAGACTGAATTTTCCCAAAAAAACCACAATTGAGGATAACATAGCACAACAGTGAGTCAGTCAACACAGGCTCATCACACTGGAGAATGATTAGCATTTTAAACTACACCCATTGCCTCATTTACATGTGTTTATGGTACCGGTTAACTTGATAGGTTGAATTGTTAACTCGCAGCAAGTTTTTTTTTCCCCACGCAAGTAATTTTTTTTATCATTACAAAGTCCAAAGACATCATAGGCATTGAGAGACTCATAATAATGTACATGATGCCGAATAGATTGGCAAACTGACTTCGACATATTAATGTCTGCAAATCCCACAAACATAAAAGCTCCCAAAAGTGATAAACCAGAGAGATAACACACATCTGCAGCTTTTGATGTAATAATCCCACAACCGTAATAGCAGTTGCCTGATGCAAACGTAATATGAAATTTACCATAAATATAATAACTCTTACATTTGCAAGGATTTGTTACATTAGTGGGAAGGTAAAATTTAAACAAATTTTTAAAAAGCTGCAGATTTCTATTAGGCTTGTGTTTTATTATGTACGTGGAGTATGATAACATCTGCGGATGTTACAATGCCTTTAGCTCATGTGACATGTAGGCTCAAATAAGCAGGCAATATTCCGGATCGGCAAAATAACGGATTGGCAACGGATGGATGGAAGGATGGGCAAATGAACTTGTATGAAGCACATCTGCCTTCGTTGCCTATTCAAACTCATTACGGACCACTGCAGATATGCAATGTTCAATTTTCATGTCAACAGACCAACAGTGGGCTCCAAAATTACTGGCACCCCTGACTGGCAATACACAAACAATACGAAAAAATATATAAACAGAACATACCAACATTTGTGAAATAGTTAATGTTTTGATGGAAGCAACCGAAATCAGAACAATCATTTAATACAAAATAAATTTCAACAAATTCAAGGTTTAATCATCATTGGCGCCCTTCATTTAGTACATAGTGCAACCATCTCTGGCTACGATAACAGCATGGAGTCCTTTCCGGTAATGTTTGACAAGGTTAAGGGACATATATGGGGGGATTTTGAACCTTCCGCTGAGAGCCTTCTCATTCTTGGGTTTGCAATTATCAACTGCCCTTTTCAACTAAGCCCACAGGTTTTCAATTGGATTAAAGTCTGGGGACTCAGAAGGTCATTGCAGAACTTGGACTTTGTTGTCCTGAAACCATTTCTGTGTTGATCTTGTGGTATGCTTCGGGTTATTGTCTTGTCGGAGAGTCCACCTACGGACAAGTCTCAGTGTTCTGACGAAGGCAACCAGATCGTCAGCCAAAATATCCTTGGTGGAATTCTTCATGCCATTAATCTTAACCAGTGCCACAGGACCTCTTGAATTAAAATGGCCCCAAAACATGACTGACCCACCATATTTCACCGTGGGTATGGGCTGCCTCTTCTTGTATGCATCTCGGTTTCCACGCCAAACATGCCAATGCTCCATCTAACCCAAAACATGCAATTTTGGTCTCATCTGATCAAAGCACCCTGTTCCAGTCACTGTTTAAATGATGTCTGGCAAACACTAAGCCCTTACTACTGTGTCTTTTAATGTTGGAATTTACGAAATGAACCAAGTGCGACAACCAGTAGAATACAAATAGGAGGCTTTATTTCTGAAGGGGGAAACCCCCCAACAGAGCTGGCAACAGTACAAAGTCCGCAATCCAAAATCAGAATCCAAAGGGCGAAATCCAGAGTCATACACAGGGCTCCAATCACAAAAATCGTAGTCAGACAAAAAAGGTCAAAAAACAAGAATGCGGCAAAAGTACAGGGAATAGGCAAAGCTCGATATCAAGGACGGTCCAGTCAGAAAGATAAACACTGAGAAATCAAGGCGAGAAACGTGGCACGAGAAAACTAGGGAGAACGATCTGACAAGAAAGTGTACCAAACAGACATCTTATATACACACCCGGGGTAAACACATGACCAGGGAGAACAGGTGCAATCAATGGTGACAATGATCAGGGAGAGACACATGAGGAATAAACCAATTACATGAATTTGGCTGTAGCCAAAACACAGACAGGGATCACAAGACAGACCCAAGTACAAAACAGCTCCGGTTAAGGAGTACTAAAGTGCCAAGATAAAAGAAAAGGAAAGCACAAAGTATAAGTGGAAATCCACAGAAACTTGCAGCAGAGATAATTAGGGATAGGCAAGGAGGCGAAGATTAGAATTGAGCGACTGCTGAGAGATTGTTAGTCAATTAGTATGTGCAGCTATACAATCCCAAGTGCATGTTAGAAAGTTAGTAAAAATATACAATGTTAATGAGGGTTAGTAATTATCGAAAACAACAAACTGTTAGTATGGTTA
Source organism: Gymnothorax reevesii (assembly GCA_029721435.1). NCBI lineage: Eukaryota > Metazoa > Chordata > Actinopteri > Anguilliformes > Muraenidae > Gymnothorax > Gymnothorax reevesii. The sequence continues at coordinate 72,488,376 of CM056573.1, read as the reverse complement.
GTAGATTGTAAAAGAGAGAGGAAAGAAGCACACGAGATAATGAAGGAAGATTGAAAACCCAGAAACCAATAAATCACCCGAATGAGTGGTATGCAAGACTAGGGACCGTGAGCAAAGACCTACACAAGACAAGACAGGGTAGACGAAGTGCAATGCATGGAAATGAAAACATGGCATGAAATAATAATAAAACATGAAATATAAATTACCAAAAAAAAAAAAAACGCAATACATGATCCTAAGAATGGTCAGACATATGCAGTGGTCACTAAACAGAATCAAACAACATGGCAAAGCCAGGCACAGAACTTAAACATGACAAGGGATCAAGGCATAGCAGAAACCAAAACCAAAAGAGCAGAATCACAACATTTGGTTATAAAAGGCTTTCTTCTGGCAACCCCTCCGAAGAGCCAGTGGTTGTGGGGGTGGTGACTGATGGTGCTTCTGGAAACCTGGGGACCTCAAGCTGCCACCAAGGCCTTCAATTCCTTCACAGAGATTCTTCAGTATCCTGGGGGGGAAAATGCAGTTGGATCCCCAACACTTGAGGTTTTCAACAGTTCTATTTGTTTGGAATTTTTTTTTAATAATTGCCCCAATGGAGCCCAGAGGCTTATTCAATTGTTTATGAATCTTCTGTTGTGGCCATTACCAGATTAATGAAGGTTTATGACCATCTGCCTCTTTTGAACTGACAGAAGTTTTGTTTTCTTCATGGTGTTGGATGACAGAGGGATATTGCATGTGTGTTACTTCATTTTCGCACCCCAGTGAAGCAGTGGTGTCATGCAAACAAGCAAAATTTAGTTGCATGACACCTATCACAGATATAAAAAAAACCACACAGTGCTTCAAGGCAAAATGGAAAAAATATTGAATAAAAAACAATCAACAATAAGTAAGAAAATACTGATAAAATTGAAAAACAAAATGACATCCCAGATGGCAAGCTCCTCCGCTCCCGATCTGCCGTGGATCTGCCCCGGATCAGCTGGAGCCGGGGCAGATCCGCGGCAGATCCGGAGCGGAGGAGCTTGCTATCTGGGATAACAAGTCATGAGGGGACAAAGCAATAGAAATCATGGCTATAATAAAATTGCAACAGGGTGCCAAAGCTAATGGCTCACCATAGTTTGTTAACACAAAGATAAAACTTAAATAAGTGGAAATTAATACCTGGTTTAAATTTCGTAGATGTTATTTACAATGATCTTTAAGGGGGCTATTAATTATGAAACCTTGATTTGGAGGATATTGATTTTTAATTAAATCAGAAAATGACTTCGTTTGGTTCCCTTGGAACATTAATATTGCATACTATTATTCATATGCTGTTTACAGAGTTTAAAAACATTCTAAAAATATGTATTTGTAAAGTATTATTTGTGCATTGGCGCTCAGGAGTGCCAGTAATTTTGGAGCTCATTGTACTCATAAGATGGTTTATTTTTCCAAATAAAGTGTCTATGAATGTTGACTACTGAACCGCTGATGGCAGCTGTGCTGTGGTTTAGTACAAAGTAATGCTGCCCTAAAACAAGTCCTTGCTCTCACAGCGAACAATTTTCTTCTCAGATAAAGCTTGCTTCGCTGCCCTTTGTGGTGATGAATACTTATCATTCACTGAGCACAAACTCCACGGGAAAAAACACTATCTGTAGAACCAACCCTGCAAAAAATGCTCTATAAGAATCCTCTAAGATTGTTCAATAGAATTTCTATAGAACTTTAGTGCATCAAGTCCGATCGAAAAAGGTTTTATAGAAAATTCCTGTAGGAAACAGTTCCATTGAAAATCTCCACAGAAATCCTTTTTTTCCCCCCGGCAGACCCTGTAGCACAATGGCCAACTGTGTGCTACTCGGAAAAAGCTGCCATCCACTGCCGGCTGGTACGACCAGGGCTCAAACTCGTGCGGTGATAGACGCTCTTGTTCCACAATGCAGTGCTTTTAACCTGGAAAAATGCAGATTGTTCTTGATCCTGATCAATTTGAATTGCTTTGCTGAACCCAACAGATGGCCCGCTGTATGTCTTCATAAGCAAAAGAGGAAGACGAGTTTTCCATTACAGCATAAAACATTTATATTTTCGAATTGCTGCCGAGCAAATGGAAAGAGGTCTTCATATACCGTAACTGAAATGCTGCTATGTTGTGTGGTCAGTCAGTCAATCAATAAGTCTGATCAGAGAATCAATGAGTTGGTATGTGCCTGGTTCCCCATGTGCTTAAGCTCACCTTAAAGTTAAAAGGGACAAGATTTCCTTGCTACTTCAGTATAGTGGATATCACTGCATATTGCACATTTTTATACCATTAGTCCGGTCTCTCACTTCTAGAACCCAGATACATATAAGGCACCCTTCGACAGAGCAGTGCAAGGAGTCATATGATGTCTTTTCCATAAAGCTTTTGTTCTATGAGAAGGTCCTAAAGACCATTAAAGTCCTATAGAATAGATTTTTAAAGTAGGGTGTTATATGGGAAAGTCACACCAGGTTTTAACTTGAAGAAAGTTGAGAAAAATTGCCCAGAGAAACTAATGCTTGGAAGTTGTTCTATATGGCCCACTAGTATCAACCATGAAAACCGTATTAAATTTCCAAAGCAAATTCTTGAGAAATCTGCGTTTTTAGAAAATCATGAATTCTAAGATATATTTATTTTATTTTTGGAATGTAACTTGCAATTTTCCCCAAGCATTGCCTATTTAGCAATTCAAACCCCCCCGCCATTTTGTTTGTATGATCAAATAAATAATTATGTAAGAACCCAATAGTTGACACCTTTAACAGTTCATTGCAGGACAGTGACCTGTTTGGGATAAATGGTTTCAAGGAAAGTTCTAACTGCATTCCACAAATTCCACCCACACTTATTTCATCTGAAAAGGTCTATTTTCAATTGCGTAATAAGCATAAGGTAATGGTACAGACATGGAATCAATAGATTGCACCAGGATGTAATGATGTTACATAACAAAGGTGCACAAAATTTGGTGTCAACCAGAGTGTCTGAGGTCAGACAAGGCATCCAGAGTCCTTTTTGCATGTCAAACATAATTCAAATGGCAAACAAATATCATCAATGATATAATCAGTCAAAATGTGTTCATGAATTTTATCAAGCAAATTTTCGGTGATCTTGAAATTTCCTTTTCGGAAACAAACCAAGCAAACTTTCTCTCGGTATTCAACGAGCAACATCTTTCAAGAAACTGGGCACTTGAAGTGGTTGATACCAAATTTCGTGCACCTTTATTATGACACATCATTTCATCCAGGTGCAATCTATTGATTCCATGTCCTTACCATTACCTGATGTTAATTACGCAATTGAAAATAGGCCTTTTCAGGTGAAATAAGTGTGGTTGGAATTTGTGGAATGCAGTTAGAACTTTCCTTGAAACCATTTATCCCAAACAGGTCACTGTCCTGCATTGAAATGTTATAGGAGTCAACTATTGGGTTCTGACATAATTATTTGGTCATATTTTGCACTCATGAAAATACAGGGAGAAACGCAGAACCCGATGTTTCTCTGAAATGCCTCGCTTCTAACTGGCTTGGAACGAGACCAGACTACCACGCTTTCCCTGCGCAATATCTTCGCATCTCAGAAACCCAAGTGCCTTTAGGCAAAGGGTGCCCAATTTTGTCTGAACGAAAGGCTGTAGTACCTGCTAGTTTTAGCGTGTTTGAGCCTTTGTTTGCCAGTGTAGCTTAGTGTTCTACATGTACAGAGGTCTGAAAGAATGCATTATGTCAGCGTCAGGACTATTCATGTCACTAGTAAAGGGGTATAGCCACGCGTCTAAAGAGCAATAACTGTTTTCATGAGTTTCATCTAGGTCTACGAAAAAAAAAAAAAAATAGACAATGGGTGACCTACTGTCTTCGTTGAAAAAATTTTGTATGCTTTTGCACCCTTTTATCGAAAGCACCAACGACGTTGCCTCTCAAAAGTGAGGGCACGTTTTACCTTGGTCCCAATGTCGAAGTCATCCACTGCTCGGGTTCCCATGAAAGCGATCTCCATATGGGTATGAGCAGGGCCGGATTAAGATGGCCAGGGGCCCCTAGGCTACAGGTTGCTTTCGGCCCCCAATCACCCTCCCCTCCCCCCTCCACCACCACCAACACCAACCACCTACCCCCATCTAATCATAAAGAACTGTCTATTTTTTTTTTTTTTTTAGTTTATATATATTAAACTTCACACAGCTGGGACAGCAAAAACAGAACAACAGAAAGACCAACATTAGGTTGGTGAGGTTGACAACAACAATGGAACGTCCATACTTAGGCAGCTTAACCTCTCAAGTACATCTCAAGAAGAAGGCAATGAAAGACAGAAATAATGAAAGACTAAATAAACAAAATAATAATCAACCAGAATCATACATTCTATCTTAGAAGTTCTTCTTCCTCGCTTTTCTGGTCGAGAAGTCATCAATAACACTTGAAAAATCCAATTCACGCAGGATGTCATTTTCAAGGGACATGAGAGACAGATGATTCAATCTGCATTGGCCCATAGTGGATCTCAGTCTACTTTTAACCTGTGCCAATTTAGAAAAAGAGCGCTCTCCACTGGCATTGGTCACAGGCAGAGTCAAAAAGAGCCGTAGGGCAATGTCGACATTTGGAAACACTGGCAGTAGTTTCCTTTCTCTCAAAACCTGCAGTAGAGACCTAGCAGATGTGTCCTGGGCATGCATTTCCTTAACAAACTCCCTAAATTGCACAAGCTCTTCCACAAAATCTGCTTCAAGATCACCAGAATATTGTTTCTGGAGTTCACAGGCTTCCCTGCAGAGATCTTGCAATGGCATGGATGAGATATTATTCAAAAATCCAAATGTTTGATTAATTTTTTTATAGGAGTCATATCTCCGATCTAGTTCTGCAATGAGCCGGTCAATTATAGCAAGAAACACTGTTTCTCTAAACAGGTCTCGGCCCGATCGCTCATGCTCTGGTTCCGTCGATTCATCGTCAAGTCTTTTTCTTTTTCTATGCCTCTGTGTGTCTGCTTTGTAATTTTGAGAGACAGTTGGAGACATTTTTTTTTCATCACTCTCAAATTGGTCAAAATCATGACGTAGGCTGGCCACGTAACCCTTCAATGAGCTGACTAAGTTAACAGCATTGCATAAATCCAGTTCCACTGCCTGCAGAGCAACACTAGTTCTGTGGAAACGGTGCAATATGTTGTTCCATAGGTTACACAGGAACGCATTTTCTAATTCGTCCATATTTACATTGTATGTCTCGGCTTCACGCTGTGTAGTAACATTTTGTCTGGGGTCTTTACTCAATTCCAATAGCGACTCCTGAATTTTCCCATAGTTCTGGTGAAGTGCTTTGGTTGCTAATGCGTGAGCTGACCATCTAGTATCGGAGAGACTTTTAAGAGTCTCGATCCTATGGTTTTCATTAGGCGTCAAACCAGTTGTTATCGTCTGCCAACGCGATGTAGATTTGGACGCAAAGTTAAAAAGTGACTGTAATAAGGTGAAAAATGCATCCGTCTCAAAGCAGCTGTTGACACTGTTGATCCCAACTAAATTCAAAGTGTGTGCGGCACAAGGTACCCATTCAGCCAGAGAGTTAATCTGCCTGATTCGTGCTTGTAGGCCACTGTAAGTACCAGACATGTTTGCAGCATTGTCATAACACTGGCCTCTACAGTTATTGATGTCAATCTGCATGTCATTCAACACATCAAGAACAGCCTGGAAAAGTGATTCTCCCGTATGAGACTCGATTGGCAGAAATTTCACAAAACGCTCTGTAACACGCCCATTTGTTGACACATAACTTATTATGAATGTTAACTGATCTGTGTGTGCAACGTCTGGTGTAGAATCGACACTGATCGAGAAATACTTCGCCCCTTTTATTTGTCTGATTATTTCTGCAAGAACCCTCTCTCCCATCACTTCAATAATCTCCAGACACGTTGTTGACGAAAGGTATGAGGGTGTTCCCTTGCCAACATTGCCATATTTTTCAATATGCGCTTTCAGGAAGGGATCAAATTCGCTGAATACTTCCAGCGTCCCCATAAAGTTGCCATTATCCCGTTTTCCAAAGATTTCACTACTTCCCCTGAAAGACAGCCCTCGCTCCGCTAAATGCCTGACCACAACAACCACTCTCTTCAAAACCTCCCTCCAGTACGCACATTCACTGTCAAACTGTTTTCCTAGCTCATGGTCAATGCATTCAACATTAGCACACCGTCTAAGGTAAATCATCATCGCCTCTCTGTGGCACTGCGATCCTTCATGCTCTGACAAGCGCCCGTATGCATTTTTCCAATCACTATATCCTCTGGTCAACGGACTAGTTCTCCCGAATAGTTTGCATGCAAAACAAAAGACTGTGCCCTTTGAAGGAGAGTAGAGTAGCCACTCTCGCTCCACAAGTTCACCATTAGCAAGTTTCCTCATGAATAAAGATTTAGAGAAATACCTTTTCTGTTGCTTATGATGCCTTTCAGATGCAGCGGTATCCGCGTCTTTGTTACGGCAGTTATCAGGTCCCATTTGTATACTTTCTAGTATCTTCATCTATTTCGCCCCAACAACCAGGATCCGAATTCACGTTAGCATCGACGTGGCTAGAACGTCCCGGAGATGCATTATCACCGGCAGCCGCCGGCGGGACAGAGATGTTAGCATCACTAGAGCTTGCGGTCCCTTCAGATACAGTGGGGAGATGTATTGCTCGCTCTAGCTTTGAAATGTTGCAGGGCGTTGGAAGACAACTATCATAGCAAAAGTTATCATCTGTAAACTCAGTCTCACTGATTGTGGGACTAGTGGCACATTCATCCACACATAGGCCTACTGTTGCTCTTTCAGGGTCTGGAAGTGGTCCTTCGCCCTCCCCAGAGCTAGAACTAGCATAACGTTAGTGGCGATGGCGCTATTGGCATTATGAATGGCAACATCAGTTTCATGACTTGTCGGTCGGAATTCGGCAGGCTTAAAAAAGCCTGTTAACTTGGGCATGTTATGCAGGAGATTTTTGTCTCGCTGTTATTTTGCTCGTTGAGCCTTTCGCTTTTGAGCACCACTCTCATACTTTCTCTCCGACATGTTTGCGGAATGCTATCCAACTGAATAGAAGATTTTTTTTTTCTCTAGTATGAAACGGGGAAATCCCCGCCCCCAACTCATTTGATTGGATATGTGTGATGTTCTGACGTTTATATGTGTAAAGCCAGACTTGAACTTCTAAACTCCGAGTTGCTGCCATATTTACCCAATCAGCGTCTTGTTTATTTAAATATTTATTTTGAGCCAATGAAGTTTAAGTTTTCTTCTCTCACGTACATTTAATGTTTGTTTTTATTTTCCTTTGGCCAATCGGGGGCCCCCTGGCAGGCTGGCACACGTGGGGGCCTCTAGGCTGCAGCCATATCTAGCCTGTGCGTTGATCCGGCCCAGGGTATGAGTAGCGATTCCCCCGGGAATGACCATCTTACCAGTGGCATCAATGACCGTAACATCATTTGGTACTTTTAGGTTCAATCCAACCTCGTGAATTAATCCATCTTCAATGTAGACGTCGGCAATCACTGAACAGTTTTCGTTGACAACTTTACCTCCTTTCACGAGTATCTTACTTGGAGTCGTCATAATTTTGACAGCCTCTTGCTTACAACAAAAAAGGAAAACTGGATTCTGAAGAGTCCTCTCTCTTGAAGAAAGGTTTCAAGCATACGGTCGACTCGCTCTCTTTTCATTCACGTTTGGTCCAACCTTTTCTGACCCTTGCCCTCCGCAGAGGGCGCAGATCAGGAAAGCAACTTCACTCAGTGTGAGCATAGACAGGGAAGGAGGGGATCGCCCACTCCTCATATTTTGACGTGAGGCAAGAGTAGGTTACTTCAAACCCCTCCCCGGTTAGGCGCGGATGACTGTCAAGCGAATAAACTGATGCGCTCCTCGAACTAAAACGAATAGGTACATCCGTTGGCTGTTTCTTCAGCATTATTCTTCATTGCGTCAAAAAGTTTAGAATCATTATGACACAAAACAAATCAAATAGTCTAGCTACTCTGAACGTTGAGTGCCCATGAAACCGTACATTCTTGCGAAGATTTTGTGCTTTTTCGTGTGGCGATGACTGTCCGCTTGGAACGCGCTCATTCCTCAACTCCCAACAAGTGCCGTTAACCACCACCTTAAATGTACAGAGTTCCCCTTGCCTACTAGAGGCGAAATCTGATGGATCTCCTAGATTCATAACAGATTTTAGAAAGGTTAACGCTGTCACAGTCCCTGACTCCTATCCTCTCCCTCGAATGGAGGACTGCGTAGATAATTTAGGCAGTGCAAAATTCGTAACAAAACTAGATCTGCTCAAAGGTTACTGGCAGGTGCCACTGACTGAGCGTGCCTCTGAGATTTCTGCCTTTGTTACCCCTGATCAATTCTTGCAATACACTGTCATGGCATTTGGCATGTGTAATGCACCGGCAACGTTTCAGAGACTAGTGAACATTGTTTTAAAGGGTGTTGAAAATTGCAACGCTTATTTGGATGACCTCCTTGTGTACACTACTACATGGGAGAGACACATACAAGTATTAGAAAAAGTGTTCAGCCGACTCACAGACGCCTCACTCACTTTAAATTTGGCCAAATGTGAGTTTGGGAAGGCCACCGTGACCTATTTAGGCCGACAGGTGGGCCAGGGCCAAGTACGTCCCCTAGAGGCCAAAGTAGCTGTGATTGAGGAGTTTCCTGCCCCCTCCAGTCGTAAATCCCTCAGAAGTTTTTTAGGTATGGCAGGATACTACAGAAACTTCTGTAGAAATTTCTCTTCTGTTGTTCAGCCGCTGACTAATCTTCTCAGTCCCAAGGTGGACTTTGTTTGGACCCAAGCGTGCCAACATGCTTTTAATAGTATTAAGGCTCTCCTTAGCCATGCTCCTGTGCTCGCTGCTCCCGATCTTGCTCGACCGTTTAAGTTAGAGGTGGACGCAAGCGCAATAGGAGCTGGAGCTGTCTTGCTGCAGGAGGATGTCAATGGGGTCGATCACCCGGTGTGCTACTTCTCACGAAAATTCAACAAACATCAGGTAAATTACTCCACTATTGAAAAGGAGGCTCTTGCTTTGCTGTTGGCACTCCAACATTTTGAAGTGTATGTTGGGTCCAGCCCTCTGCCAGTTGTTGTCTTCACAGATCATGACCCACTCAGATTTCTTGCGCGCATGTACAACCATAACCAGAGGCTGATGAGATGGGCGTTGATAGTGCAGGACTTCAATTTGGTAATTCGACACAAGAAAGGTAAAGAGAACATCTTGGCTAATGCCTTGTCCAGGCTTTGAGAAGTTTGTTTTTTTTTGTGTGTTTATAATTGAAAATTGTTTCAACAACCAGGGGTTGTTGTTTTAAGGGGAGGGGTGTTACGGCTGATGCCGAGTGAGTGTTTGAGTGTGTCTGCGTGGGTGCATGCGTGCGTGCGTGCCTGTGACCGTCTCCCCTTAGATCGCCAGGTGGAGGTGGAGGATTGGGGCGACTACTTATGGGAGTGTTCGGTTGTCTTCCAATCAGCAACCGACAAGAAAATGGCAACTCCTTTAAAAGGCTGGAGAGAGCGTCATTCGGGCGCGGCTGTTTCCTGAAGTGGACTGTCGCCCAAACTTCGTCTGGCTCGGCTTGCTAAACTTAGAAATTCCTGTTTTTTGGATATGTTGTTCGTGTCTGACTCAGCCCTATAAAACTTAGAAACTGTTGTTTCCGATTGTATTATTTCCGGATATTGTTTAGATCAAAACTGTACTTTGCGAATAGTTCGGTGTGGCTTTATTTAGTGTCAACGATTTTGGAACGGTCACGCATCTGTATGTTTAAATCCTTTTTATTTTATTAAAAACCTCTGTAAAACCTTAACATCTGGTTTTATGTTACCTCCTTTTAACCCCTTTAAGAGCTGTGGAAGTAACAGGCATCAAGTCTCGCGCATTTTAAGACTTATTCACCGTAGTCCGCAATTATTCAATGAACGCTCTTCAATGAGACTCTTTCGCAGAATTAAAATCCTTGTGCATTGAAGTTTCAGTTTCACTTGTGTAAAAAGGTGGACCTCGCCGCGAGTAACGTGGAAAGCGATTGTGACTCCGAACTTCTCGTGCTTGTGTTTACTCAGGGATAGGACACAGCGCACGTGTTTCATGATCTTTTAAATTGTGTAAATGAAATTAGACCATTTGAAACGTCTTTAAGCGATTCCATTGCTTTCACTCCCTCAGTAAAGTCGAGCGTGAGAATTCTAATCGATTTCCGTGTCACTAGTGGGTAAATCCACCGTAATGCATTTGAAACTGGTTAACTTAATGCACAATGACTTTAATTCCGCGAGTGAATTTCTTCACCCTAGGGTTGATGGAATAATTGCTGACTACGGCACAGAAACATGAATGAGGAGTGACTCACGCCTAATGCGTGGGACTTGGCATCTCTGCATGTAGCTCAGGGAAATTATTTTAGGGTTCGTTATTTTCGTCTCATGATTAATAATTAACAACAGCTGTTGAACACAGCGCCACCTCCGCTCAGTGCCTTCGCTAGCTCGCTGAATCTTATGTTGATTTGTATGCAAGCATTTAGCAAACAATAGCGAAACGAAAATGCATTCTCAGAGATGCTTTCTGTTTTTCAAGAATCAAACACATTACTTGGGGTCATAATTTAATGGAAATGTAATCCGTCACTTCTGTCTTTCGTTTAAAATGCCATTGTACACACATTTTATTACAAATTGGAAATGAAATGGCATTCTTCATTTAGTTAGGTAAACCAGAGTAAGAACCTTGGCCTGCAAGGAAACCAAATTAAACATGTCCACTCAGGGGCGTAGATTTAACTGGGAGTTTGGGGGGGGCGGAGACATGGCCTTTATGACAATTAGTCCTGGCCAGTTCTCAATCATTTTCCCTCATCAACGCGTTTTCCAATTATTGTAATTGGCAACTGTAGAGACGGTTCCTCTCCATATGCGAACTAACAGCATCCAGCGATGACACGGTGGGGTAAATTAAGTTCAGAAAATTAATTAACTGCTTACCTGTGAGTCGACAGGTAAGCAATTTTGAATAACGATGATTTAAACACAGCAAATACGCATCCTGATGACCGATTACCGTCTTACTTTATCGGAGAGAACAAGCAGCTCCTGTTCATTATTGACTGCAAAAAGTTAATCGCATATGGAGAGGAACCGTGTCTTCAGTTGCCAATTATGATAATTGGAAAACATGTTGATTAAGGAAAATGATTGAGAACTGGCCAGGACTAGTTGTCATTAAGTGTCTCCGTGTCTCCGTCCCCCCCCCCCCCCCCAACTCCCAGTTAAATCTACGCCCCTGTGTCCCCTATTATAAATACTCGGGCATTTTGCTGGATTTTTATACATTAGAAATGTCCCTGTAAACTGTGTTATTTTAATTGTTTGTTATGCAGAGCCCTGCTGAAAGGAGACATGGTCTTGGTCAGTCCCTTTGCTTAAATTTATTTAACCTTTATTTTACCATGTAAGCCCCGTAGAGATGTATATCTCTTCTTCAAAGGAGCCCTGGGGGTTGCAGAGACACTCCTGATCAAAATCTTAAGACCAGTTAAAAAATTGCAAGAATTTACGTTTTTCACTGTTGTATCATAAGAAGGTTCTAAGTAGAGTTTCAAAATGCAAAAAGAAGAAATGTGAGCAAGAGACTAAATGTTTTGAGCAGGCAATTTATTGAAAAGAACAATTTAACTAAAATAGGCTGTTCATCAGCTGATCAAAAGTTTAAGACCATAGCTCAAAAAAACCCCTAAAACAGAAATTAAAGTCTCAAAAACAGACTCAGTAATGAGTAGCTCCACCATTATTGTTGATCACTTCAAAAATTTGTGTTGGCATGCTTGATGCGAGTGTTTCCAAAAGGCTTGTAGGAATGTTGCTCCAAGTGGTGAAGATGGCTTCACGAAGGGCATCCACTGTCTGGAACTGATGTCCATTTTGGTAAACTTCCCTTGCCATCCATCCCCAAATGTTCTCAATTGGATTTAGATCAGGGGAACATGCAGGATGATCCAAAAGAGTGATGTTATTCTCCTGAAAAAAATCCTTTGTCAGACGGGCATTGTGAATTGCAGCATTGTCCTGCTGAAAGACCCAGTCATCACCACACAGACGAGGGCCCTCAGTCATGAGGGATACCCGCTGCAACATCTCCACGTAGCCAGCTGCTGTTTGACGCCCCAGCACAACCTGGAGCTCCATTGTTCCATTGAAGGAAAAAGCACCCCAGATCATGATGGCGCCCCCTCCGCTGTGCCGTGTTGAAAAAATCTCAGGTGGCATCTCCTTGTCATGCCAGTAGCGTTGGAAGCCATCAGGACCATCAAGGTTAAATTTTTTCTCATCAGAGAATAAAACTTTCTTCCAACTTTGAACGTCCCATGTTTGGTGCTCCCTTGCAAAGGCCAAACGGGCAATTTTGTGGCGTTGAAGGAGACGTGGCCTTTGAAGACGTTTTTTGTTTTTGAAGCCGTTCCTTTGCAGATGCTGTCTGATGGTTATTGGGTTGCAGTCAGCACCAGTAATGGCCTTAATTTGGGATGAGGATCGTCCCGTGTCTTGACGGACAGCCATTCGGATCCTCCGGCTCAGAGCCGGTGAGATTTTTTTGGGTCTACCACTTGATCTTTTTGTTCAATAAACCTCAGGATCTTTTAAGAAATGCAAAATGACTGTCTTACTGCGTCCAACCTCAGCAGCGATGGCACTCTGTGAGAGGCCTTGTCTATGCAGCTCAACAATCCTGCCACGTTCGAAGGCAGTGAGTTTTTTTGCTTTTCCCATCAAGAGGTCTTGACAGTGTGATTACTTGACAGAAAATGACTTGGAATCCAAATTTTTTCCACAGATTTGGGCTTTTAAAGGATGTGGTCTTAAACTTTTGATCAGCTGATGAACAGCCTATTTCAGTTAAATTGTTCCTTTCAATAAATTGCCTGCTCAAAACATTTGGTCTCTTGTTCCCATTTCTTCTTTTTGCATTTTGAAACTCTACTTAGAACCTTCTTAAGATACAACAGTGCAAAATGCAAATTCTAGCAAGTTTTTAACTGGTCTTAAGATTTTGATCAGGAGTGTATTCTAACGGTTCTGCTCCTGCCAGATGTCTAGTGGCTGCCTGGCGGACTCTAGGACCGTGGAGTAAAATGACAGACTCGTGCGCCAAGGCTGGAGGTGATGAGAAGTTGAATAAAGAAGGTATAATAAACAAAACAAAAGGGAAACAAGGTTCCATAAAATGAGAAACTAATGCAGCACAAAATTATTACTAAACAAAGAACGGAAAGGTGGCAGTTAAAATCCCACTGAGCAGCAGTGGGAGAGCTGATGCAAAGCACCTAAGGCTGGCAAATATACTGCATAAAAACATGGGCGCAGCACGCGGGTCTGTAAACTGAGGCCAGCATTGAAATCTAAAAAATTTGCATTCTATTTAATGGCCAGCAGATGGCGATGTTGCTGGTTGCAGAAAGAAGTTCAATCCTATTGAAGTCAATGAGAAAATGACCCAACTTTCCCACCTGATTTATTCTTTCAATGATGATTTTCACAATATTTTATGGTATCTATCACAAGTTTCAAGTCTCCTTCGATATATCATGATGTTCATTTTTGAAAATTATGATCCTAAATAGACTAGAATAAAGGATAAAGCCAGAATATGCTTCAGGGGCGTGGCTGTCCTATGGTCCTCATCTCACACGGTCAGATCAACCTGAAGATCCAACCCTGAATATTCAATTCACACTCCCGTCCAATTGGAATCACATCTCGTTTCAAAATACCAAAATGGCTCTATTCAAATTGCCAAAATCAAGGCTTAATAAATGGTACGTTGACACCAATAGGTGACGTCATGGTTGCTTCATCCATCTTTTTATTCAGTCTATGGGCAGTCTAAGAGGATCACTGGGTGACTGGAATATGGCAGGATTAAGAGCAGGAGCGCCTCCTGGTGGCTCTTCTGCACACCGAGGGTGATTGAGGCTGACTGACGGAGGATGATTCCGCTGGCCAGAGGTCTCCCATCCAGGGCTGTCACAGCGATGGGAATGTCGAGCTGGTGGAGTGTGAGTTTGAGTTGTCGCGCCAGTTGGGAGGACTAAAGTTGCCACGCCGCGCCAGAGTCAATCTGGGCGTTTGTACAGGGGTGCAGGTTGTTATACGCCACTCACACTGGGACCTGGAAAATCTGACCAGCAATGGTGGATGGTGGCACGGTTACCTTGACAGGCGCAGGTCAGTTCTCCCCATTCGGGACACAAGGACCTGACTTTCTCCAATTGCAATGGTTGGTAGATCTGCATGGCTGAAGTTAAGCAGGTGTGGGCTTGGTTAGTACTTGGATGGGAGATCACCTAGGAAAAAAGTTGTTGCTGGAAGAGGTGTTGGTTGGCCAGAGGGTTGCAATCATCCTCTGGTGGAATAATTCCCAATGCCCAGTGATGGGGGTACTGTACTGAAGGAGACGCCGTCTTTCGGATGAGACGTTGAAATGAGGTCCTGACTCACAAGTTCCTATGGCCCATATTCAGTATCAACACTCACCATATAGTGAGTACAATTGAAATGTAACTGGACTGAGAGAGATTGATTGACCTACCACTAACCGAGGGAGCGGTCCCACTCCTCACCCGTTGATATTCAAACTAAACAAACGCCACTCGAGCATAACTGATAGTAGTGGGCACTGGGTACCACAGGCGGTGCGTCGGCTGCTGCAAAGGGATGCTCAATCCTCACCCTTCAGTGCTGAATGACCTAAACCTGTTGCAGTTTACTTTTCTTGATTAGAAAGTTTCTCAGACTAATTGATAAAACGACAATCAAATTTATTTTTAATAGCATTGTTATACATTGCTTCACAAAACTGAGGCGTTTCTTTCGCACATAAGTGACAACGTAAAAATATCAGCATGTCTTCATAGATTCTGTGGTTGAGTGGCTCGCGAAAGGCGCAGGACAGCCCACGAGGCTCACTAAGCAACAAGCTGTGAAACGTGTCAGACATTTCCTTCTACATTCAGCAATTAATAATGTAGAAAAGAATGGATTCTCGTGACTTATAGCTAAACAAGCCTCGCAGACCAATCCACATGGCGCCCCACGAGCCAATTGAGCGCAGAATTATTTAACCAATGAGTAAAGAAAAGCACAAGAAATCAGAATGTGTGAGAGTTGACAGATATGCGCCACTCATGACAACTGGCCACACCTGATGAGTTTTCGCAGTTTCTCCAGTGGTAATTTAAATGAATAACTGAAAACATGGCAAGAATTATTAGTGCTCATTCTAGCTTAACAAGTAGAACAGGCAACACATGATGGTCCTTAGGATTGTTAGAGTTCAAGTAAATTAAATTTTATTACATTTTTGAAGACAGGTAATGTCCAATCATTATTTTCAAGGGATGGTTTTGAGCTTCCCCTATTGCCAGTTCACCAGTAGCCATTGGTGGGTACACAAATTCTAACCTTGAGTTCACCACTGTGCTGTTCATAAACACTGAAACCAGGTGGTCAGTCGAGCACGTAGCTGTAAATAACCCAGAGTTTCGAATGTTTGTAACCACCTGAAAGCCCATGACAACAAAATACCGGGGCAAGTTAGTGCGGCTCAAGGGAGGTGTTCCCTGCGCTCAACATTCACTCAGAAAGGGATACTAATTTCAGAGTGAGTGAGGTCTGTGAAAGCAAATGAGTGTTAGGGCAACCTCTGACTCATTTAGTTTAACCTGACACTAAGTTTGAGTACTTACTCACACTCAATTAGTGTGAGTGTCGTTTCTGAATACGGACCTAAGACACTCATCGATAAGAGTAGGGGGTTGCCCGGTGTCATGGCTAAATTCCCAACCTGGCTCTTTCGACCTGCCACCTGATCATCCCCTGATCTAATTGGCTGTGCAACTTGTTCTCTCCCTCCCCACCTCAACCCCCAGGGCTCCCTTGAAAAAGAGATTTAAATCTCAACAGGACTTCCCGGGTTAAATAAAGGTTAAATTAAAAAAAAAAAAGAAAAACTAAAGGACATGACCTCCATGGGCTCTGGCGCCAGCTTGGGTTGCTGGATGGGGTCTCTGGGCAGGCTGCGGTATCTCTCCTGCTGCAGCTGGTCCAGATGAATGGCAGAGTCAATGTCGGAGGCCAGGGATGTGGCATGGTCCCAGCGAGCCATTTACGCTGTCGGGTCTGGACACAGCCCATTGCGGAAGGTGGTCAACAGTGCAGGCTTGTTCCAGTCCTGCAGGTCAGGGTGTGGTCATCAGCTGACCCGGACCCCAGCCACAGATCCAGCAAGCGGTGCCCAGCCTTCCTCCCCGGGTGATCAAACACCGCTTTGAACTGATGGATGAAGCTGTCATAGGTAGAGAAAGCAGCTTGGTCCCACAGAGCGTTTGCCCACTGATGAGCCTTGCCGAACAGCTGCATGATGACCGCAGCCATCTTCTCTGCATCACCGAGAGTGGAGTGGTAGGTGAGGTTGAGGGGGCATTGGAGATGGAATCCTCAGCATGCGGTCAGAGAACCCTCATAACAGTCTGGCAGTCGCGCTCGGGACTCACCTTAGTGAGTGGCCCGGAACGCCTGCAGACTTGCAGGAGAGACTGGAGCGTTGATTGGCGGTGGAGCGTGGGAGATGGTGAACACACGGAAGCCACAAATCAAGTCTTCCAAAGTGGCCCTCAGTCGGGCAACCTCCCTCTGTTGCTCTGCCACCATGTTGAAGATGTGGGAAGGTCTGGATGCGAAGTCTCATACTTCTTCAAGTAAAGGCACATTAACTTCATCCATAGGGGGGGATAGAGTCTTCTGTAGTGGCTTTTTCTGTGCACTGAGCAGAGTGCACTGAAAAATGGAAAACGTGGAACTAGATTCACATGCAAATATGAAGTAGGTTTAATTATACCTTTGCAGTAGCACAGAAAGGTTGAAAAGTGGAAATGCAAAAACAAGCAGGAAACGCTTCCAATAATTTAACAAAAGTGCGCTGAAATAATAATTATCATAATAATAATTATTATTATTATTATTATAAAGGTGTTCAAGTTAGGTTAGTAAAGATATGGAAATACTCAGAAGCATCTATACAAGAATAAGGCTTAACAACAGGCTTAGGAGACTTTGCTCCGTAAAAGTGCAAAGCTCTGGCTTATATAGTGGTAACAATGAGATAATAATGATGAACAGATGCGGGTAGTTGTAGTGGAGCGAGGAATTCTGCAGCCTTCCCTCGCTTGCAGCCCCTCCTGGTGGCGGCTGCAGACAAAAGCATCTTGGATGGAGCTGTAACTTCAAACAGAAAACATTAAAAAAAGAAAAAATAAAAACATACATTGGCTTAAACCGTTTTTACAATCTATAGGTAAATACAGTGTTAAAAAAAAAACAATGCGTCGAAATAGTTTTAAATCATGAAACATGCTGCGGAAACCCTCTCTCAGAGAAGCGCTGGCGCAAACAGAAATGCATTGGGAAGCAAAATTGGCGATCAGCAGCAAGCAGCATAGGATATCTGGACCCCCCAAACTATATTTTAACCCTAGAACACTATTGCTAAAATTAGCAACACCATCACTAACGCCGGGTGATCTTTCCTTACATAGTAAAATACCCAATAAAAAGTACTTGTCATCAAAATATGACAATACATGACAAATTAGAGTAGTGTTCTTTTATTTTCAACTGTGCCATGTCTAACAAAATGAAAGAAAGTACCCTGAGGTAGACAAAACACCCATGCCTTCAAAGATGTCAAAGACAATGCTGAAGCTACCCAGGGACCCATAACACTCAGACAAACGCAACATAATGAAAATCACGTAAACACGTTTGCTCGCGTGAAAATCACCCGGCGATAGTGTTCTAGGGTTAATGAGAAATAAAATTAATGATACAAACATTTACGCTGCTCGTGGACGCCAGGGCAACGACGAAAATGACAAGATGGAGAACCGCGCTTCACCTCCTCCACCCACCACTATAAAATGAATGTCATATTTAGTTAAAGCTGAAGTCGGGAAGATTGCTGGATCATGAGGACCAGTCAGATTTTCTAACGAGTACAACTTTCAAGCCCCTCCCCTATTTGCGCTGAAACTAGTCCCTCCCTAGATTTTTCGTGCACATCCAATTGACTGTGATTGACAGGCAGTTAGCATCCTGCTTCATAATTCGCATCGCTAAGCACAGTGACAGTTTCAGTAAATGCGACAAAAAAGAAAATATTTCCGACTTCAGCTTTAATTGTGTAATATTTAACCCAACCCCTCAAAAAAAATGCTTAGAAGTATTTTTCGATTATTCACAAAGTCGGGCCCACTTCCGGTATTCCGAATTTCATTTCACGTATTTCAAAAGGAAAGTAAGCGGTGTGAAGCATGGATACAAGCCGTCAAAAGGCAGAGCCCTGATGCAACTTTTGGCGGTAGACCACCATTTCTGTGCGTTTCATTCTGA
Organism: Gymnothorax reevesii; assembly: GCA_029721435.1. NCBI lineage: Eukaryota > Metazoa > Chordata > Actinopteri > Anguilliformes > Muraenidae > Gymnothorax > Gymnothorax reevesii. Next base: position 72,469,821 of record CM056573.1, on the reverse strand, counting down.
AAAAAAAACGCCCCAAAAGCGGTAGAGTTGGCATGTATGCGGCAGCAAGTGGGAATCGTCAGCTCATGCAGTGCTGCGTGGGAAGCATTTTATCGGAGGTGAACTAATAAATAGCTAAATAGCTTTCGTTAGCTTGGAATTTCTTTTGCCATTTGCTGTCATGCTTTTAATTTACAACTCAAAGTACCTGCAATATTTGGTTTCTGTGACACAATGATGATCAAAATAGTCAAATGACATCTCTAGTACCTTATAATAACTCCTACGCGCTGTATTTACTCGCAAAAAGAAAAAAAATCGCAGACACAAATACTAATAAGGTGGATTATAAAGTGACATTTGTTGATGAGATAACAGGAAGATGAACACACAAGGTTAATTGTTTTCACCGAGTGCCTAATTGGGCCAGCCGGAAGTGACAACACCGCGACTGTTGGATTAAATGGCATTGAAATAACGAAATTTACAGTAAAAATGCTTTTTTTTTGCTGTTTGTAGTGAACGTTAGCAATGTGCTGTTGTCTTCATTTAATTCTAACCTAATATGGTGTCCTTCAACTTTCAATACATCCAATAATTTAGCGGGGAATAATCCGGGGAAATGCTTTAATGCATCTTTTATTATGATTCAAATGTGCTGCGTGCATAATAAACGATCTAGTCCACCGAAATGCTTCTGCGCGACTAGTCCTTCAACTACTGACTGACTCCCCAATCACGCCATTGCTATTAATTGGAGTGAACGGAGATCTCCTTCTCAACGTACCTCTCAGCTGATCGAACGAATCCGTTTCTGTGACGCATTCGCTGTGTTTTGTGATCAGAAAGAACTGCACCGTTCTATGACGCATTAATGCTATATATACACGCGGATTGTGAGTAGAGGCAGATTCAGAACTCTCTGCCTTTCAGAGCGTTTGTTGGCGAGCATCGTTGCGATTTGCGATTCAAGAAAGCGTTATTTCAACTTCTTCATTCTGGAATTCATACAGGTGAGTTTTATTTGCTGGCTTATATGAAAAAAAATGTATAGCCAAATAGTAATGTAAAGTTTGAATTATCGAAATGCAGCCATTTCAACCAAAATTTCATCATTATCATTTTTAATTCACTCGAAATCTAAAACTAATTATCCCAGCGAGTCACTGTATAACTGGCACTTAAGAATGTATTACTATTATTATTATGATTATCATCACCTCCGCCAAACAAAGTTGGCAGGAGGTTGTGTGATTGGTGCCGTCTGTTTGTTTGTTTGCGAACAAGATAACTCAAAAAGTAATGAATGGATATCTGAAATTTTGTGGGTGGGTTGCTGCGATCAGTGAAATAATATGGCTGCCACGGCAGCCATCTTGAAATCCGATGACACGCAATGACTGAAATAAAGGAACCCCTTGCGCTTCAGCCCCTCTGTCAGTGGAGGTGGGTGCTCGCAGAAAGGATAGTAAATCCGAATATAAAGAAGAAACTGAAGCACTCAAATCACCAGCATAATTTATAAAGGTGCCAAGACTGACGTTTCAACGCACTGCGTCTTCCTCAGAGACGCAGTGCGTCGAAACGTCAGTCTTGGCACCTTAATAAATTATGCTGGTGATTTGAGTGCTCCAGTTTCTTCTTTATATACGCAATAACTGAACTTTGCTCCCACTCACCGAGATTTGGTCTGTACTGCCTTGGTGGAGGTTTGCACTCTAGGAGTGCCTCTAGTTATTATTAGTAGGCCTGAGCTGAGTGCAGGCCCACTACTCTCCCCAGTAGGGACCATAGTACCATAGACACCATAGTAACTGCCTAGCAATGCCCTAGCAACCACCCAGAACACCATAGCAACCGCCTAGCAATGCCCTAGCAACCACCCAGAACACCATAGCAACCGTCTAGCAACGCCCTAGCAACCAACCTGAACACTATAGCAACCGCCTAGCAACGCCTTAACCACCCAGAACACCATAGCAACCACCTAGCGACGCCCTAGCAACCACCCAGAACACCATAGCAACTGCCTAGCAACCCCCTGGCAACCACCCAGAACACCATAGCAACCGCCTAGCAACACCCTAGCAACCACCCAGAACACCATAGCAACTGCCTAGCAATGCCCTAGCAACCACCCAGAACACCATAGCAACTGCCCTAGCAACTCCCTAGCAACCCCAAGAACACCATAGCAATTGCCTAGCAATGCCTTAGCAACCTCTCAGAACACCATAGCAACCACCTTTTTAATGTCTAAAAAATGCAGACAAAATATAGACAGAGACAAAATAGACTATTGAGTAGACTAAGCAGCATCTCAGGGCACCCCTGCGTCCTGACCTGCAGAGACCAGGCCCACTCTTACAATTTCTGTGGGAATTGTCTAGTTACATTTATGATGATAGACCCAAGATAGCTTCTACCTACTTTGTCTGCATGGCTAATGTGTGTGCTCCTGAGACAAAATAGCCATTACTGGGAAAATTGGATTCTACATCCTCCTGATCAGCCCCAGGACAATAAAACTCAATGGAAAAAGCTTTCCACTGCCTCTTAATAATAATGAGTCAACATACATGAGTATCCAGTGATGCATGCTTCTTGGGTTAATCGTCTTCCTCTCCCAATTAGAGTCTTTTGTACGAAACAACAACAATGGCAAACAACGTCATCAAATGCCGATCTACTTACACCCGGGAGGAGCTCCTTCTCAGATCTACAGGCGTGACACCGCCCAATTTCTCGGAGGATATTCGGAGCAGAGGTAGGTTGAGCCCCTTTTGGATTTTCTATCTGAAAGCCATGGTGTTTCCAGGTCTCAGTGAAGACAATGATTTTTCTCCTTTTTTGTAATTAAATTAATTAAATATATTTTGTTAATTGTATTCTTGGAATCTCATGTTTTTTGTATTCCTGTGTGAGTTATATAGCAATTATGCCGCAATTGGTTGATGCATTTTTAATCCTTGCTATGCAAGTAGCCATTCAATAAAGGCTTTAAAAAAAAATTGCCACAAGAGCTGCCTTGGTTTCCATTTTCGGCTTCCAGGTTGTGCACTGTTTTTGCACCAATTGTTTCTTGATTCGTGCCTCCTGTATATCGTGTGATTTTTCACTGTGTATAGTTCATGCTGAGCTGCGAAGGTTTCCAAATTATCCTGACTTGTGAAATCCTCTGTCCAGGACTTGTAGTGTCTGGGAGGAGCAGTGAGGTGAGGACGGAAGTCACTGCTGTTCGTCAGGACACCATGGTAATTCCAATGAATATGCCTCTGACTTCAACACTGAAAATCACAGTTTTTTTTGGGAGTTTTTCCCCACCCTGAACGCAAGGGAACTGTTTACTCCACCACAGTAACCTGCTCCCATCAGCTCAGGAGGAGGCAGAGGTTCGAGATTCTTCTCAATAACGTGACAAATGGCTCTCGCTTCTTCACATATTGAAAGCACCCGGCGATCACACACTGCCTATGCCATTGACTGTGCAGTCAGCAAAGATTTTTCTTGTACATCTGCAGATCCGTAGTCGACCAGGAGTGGCCACTAGAGAGCGATGAGACAAGTTAATTTGTCAACCACGGTCAACTTCATTTATTCCTGTCTGCTCTCAACTGGTGCCTCAGAATACAGATACATTTACCATACAGCAGGTGAAAATATATGGTCAGACTTTGTAGTACATCTGAAACCTCTGTATGGATCAAACTATTTGCGAACGAGGCCCAGATGACCTACTGCATTTGGCTGAGTTTTGCTGTATGTGAGCAGTGGACACTGTGCTGTCCCATCAGCCCACTGGCACTGAGATGACAAGGCGTTTTCATGACGACAGAGGATGTGATACCTCTCAGTAAAAATGATACAAGACAGACAACAGAAACACTGTATTAGCCTACATAAGCCATATGTAAACGAACAAAAACACTGTTTGAGCCTATAATATACTGCCCTACAATAGACGACTGCAGTATCTGCAGTAGGTTAATGCATACAGATACTGCAGTCTTCCATAGTAGGGCAGTATTAATAAAATAGATGTAAATGCTGGAATTCCTGAGGTGCAGTTGTGTTTTTAAAATTCCGCGGGAGGAAGGTTATTGTATGTGAGGGGTAAACTGGGTCAGGAGATGGTGAGATTGTGGCCATATAGCATGTCAGATTTTGTGCATGCACTCCTGATACATAAATATCGTACGTTCTACTTCGACGGTCGAGTTGTTGGCATCAAATCAAATTCTGTATGCATGTATGCAGTATGGGTATTTTGACACGTCCAATTTCAAGCTAAACACTACTGCATCAGCTTCAGCTTCATACAACTGATTCATACCATGTCCTGTGAAATAATAAGGCTGGATGAAGGTGTTTAGTCGAGAGATGTGAATCCTCCCCGCTTGCAGTAAGCCAGATGAAATATTTTTTATGTTGATAAATAATCCATATAAACTTAACGGGGAGGTATAGATTGCAATAAGTTATGTTTTGTCAGAAACTGTGGCTCCACTTACCTCCTTGCCGGGCTGTGTTAGCTGTATTTGCCTGTCACAGAAAATAGCGGAGCTGGAAGGTAGAATTTCAACCCTCTACCAAATACAGGAACGCCTCATCGATTCCATGGGTGCTCCAGCTCGCGCTGCGAGGAATGTCACCACCATGGGTGAGCGAGACTCCATCGCCCTCCCCAATGAAACCGCACGGACTCGGACTGAGGATGCTAGGGTCCAGCAGCGAGCGAGACCCAACGTCAACGTCAGCTCCACACCCAAGCCGGCTGAGGCCTGGGTCGAAGTGCGCAGCACTAAACGTCGTGGTCGGGGACTGAGTAGCGACTCTGTACTTTTTAAGCTTCAGCTGAACAACAGGTTATCCATCTTAGACGAGGAGGAATCTTCACCACCAGATGTCCGGTCACGGAAGCCAACCTCTACGGTTCCACGGCCATGTACTCAGACCATTCCACAGGTAACTACCAGGTCTTCTGGCAATGCTCGGCCATCTCGAGGTACATTGATAATTGGAGAATCCATTGTGAGGAAGGTTAAAATAAAATCAGGCATCACATACTGCTTTTCGGGGGCTAAAGTTTTAAGCATTCTGGATGAGATTCCGAGCTTACTCGATGAACATCCACACGCCCGAACATCCACACGCCCATAATGTTGTGGTTCATATTGGAACCAACAGTACCTCCGACCAGCGGTCCGAAATTCTAAAACTCGATCTTATCTCTTTGTTTAACGCGGTCAAGGACTGTTTTTATTTCGGGTCCTATTCCCACTCTGGGTCGAGGGATTGGGCGCGTTAGGAGAATTTTAAGTCTCAGCACATGGCTACAGTCTATATGCTCCGCGCACAAATTGTTTTTGATTGATAATTTTAACAACTTCTGGGAGCGTGCAGCGTCACCATTTACCATTAGCCCGAAGATTTAGTCTCTCATGTGGGTAAATTGTCCACACAGACTGTGCTAACTGGTTCCTATTCCTTCTCTTACACTTTTCAGAAAAAATTTGTCCCAAGAGATGAACAGGAGCCAAAACCCATCAGCCCGGCTCAAAAGAAGACCAAACTGGACGACCAGTCAAAGACAAGCAAGGTAAAGAAAGCTCAAATGTTCCCATCAACCACTGTCAACTTCATTTATTCCTGTCTGCCCTCAACTGGTGCCTTAGAATACAGATACATTTACTATACAGCAGGTGAAAATATATGGTCAGACTTTGTAGTACATCTGAAACCTCTGTATGGATCAAACTACTTGCAAACGAGACCCAGATGACCTACTGCATTTGGCTGAGTTTTGCTGTATGTGAGCAGTGGACACTGTGCAGTCCCATCAGCCCACTGGCACTGAGATGACAAGGCGTTTTCATGACGACAGAGGATGTGATACCTCTCAGTAAAAATGATACAAGACAGACAACAGAAACACTGTATTAGCCTACATAAGCCATATGTAAAATGAACAAAAACACTGTTTGAGCCTATAATATACTGCCCGACAATAGACGACTGCAGTATCTGCAGTAGGTTAATGTATACAGATACTGCAGTCTTCCATAGTAGGGCAGTATTAATAAAATAGATGTAAATGCTGGAATTCCTGAGGTGCAGTTGTGTTTTTAAAATTCCGCGGGAGGAAGGTTATTGTATCTGAGGGGTAAACTGGGTCAGGAGATGGTGAGATTGTGGCCATATAGCATGTCAGATTTTGTGCATGCACTCCTGATACATAAATATCGTACGTTCTACTTCGACGGTCGAGTTGTTGGCATCAAATCAAATTCTGTATGCATGTATGCAGTATGGGTATTTTGACACGTCCAATTTCAAGCTAAACACTACAGCATCAGCTTCAGCTTCATACAACTGATTCATACCATGTCCTGTCAAATAATAAGGCTGGATGAAGGTGTTTAGTCGAGAGATGTGAATCCTCCACGCTTGCAGTAAGCCAGATGATATATTTTTTATGTTGATAAATAATCCATGTACACTTAAGGGGGAGGTATAGATTGCAATAAGTTATGTTATGTCAGAAACTGTGGCCCCACTTACCTCCTTGCCGGGCTGTGTTAGCTGCATTTGCCTGTCACAGAAAATAGCGGAGCTGGGAGGTAGAATTTCAACCCTCTACCAAATACAGGAACGCCTCATCGATTCCATGGGTGCTCCAGCTCGCGCTGCGAGGAATGTCACCACCATGGGTGAGCGAGACTCCATCGCCCTCCCCAATGAAACCGCACGGACTCGGACTGAGGATGCTAGGGTCCAGCAGCGAGCGAGACCCAACGTCAACGTCAGCTCCACACCCAAGCCGGCTGAGGCCTGGGTCGAAGTGCGCAGCACTAAACGTCGTGGTCGGGCACCGAGTAGCGACTCTGTATTTTTTAAGCTTCAGCTGAACAACCGGTTTTCCATCTTAGACGAGGAGGAATCTTCACCACCAGATGTCCAGTCACGGAAGCCAACCTCTACGGTTCCACGGCCATGTACTCAGACCATTCCACAGGTAACTACCAAGTCTTCTGGCAATGCTCGGCCGTCTCGAGGTACATTGATAATTGGAGGCTCCATTGTGAGGAACGTTAAAATGAAATCAGCCATCACATACTGCTTTTCGGGGGCTAAAGTTTTAAGCATTCTGGATGGGATTCCGAGCTTACTTGATGAACATCCACACGCCCGTAATGTTGTAGTTCATATTGGAACCAACAATACCTCCAACCAGCGGTCCGAAATTCTAAAACACGATCTTATCTCTTTGTTTAACGTACTCAAGGACTGTTTTTACTTCGGGTCCTATTCCCACTCTGGGTCGAGGGATTGGGCGTTTTAGGAGAATTTTAAGTCTCAGCACATGGCTACAGTCTATATGCTCCGCGCACAAAATTTTTTTTATTGATAATTTTAACAACTTCTGGGAGCGTGCAGCGTCACCACTTACCATTAGCCTGAAGATTTAGTTTCTCATGTGGGTAAATTGTCCACACAGACTGTGCTAACTGGTTCCTATTCCTTCTCTTACACTTTTCAGAAAACATTTGTCCCAAGAAATGAACAGGAGCCAAAACCCATCAGCCCGGCTCACAAGAAGACCAAACTGGACGACCAGTCAAAGACAAGCAAGGTAAAGAAAGCTCAAATGTTCCCATCAACCACTGTCAACTTTATTTATTCCTGTCTGCCCTCAACTGGTGCCTCAGAATACAGATACATTTACCATACAGCAGGTGAAAATATATGGTCAGACTTTGTAGTACATCTGAAACCTCTGTATGGATCAAACTATTTGCGAACGAGACCCAGATGACCTACTGCATTTGGCTGAGTTTTGCTGTATGTGAGCAGTGGACACTGTGCTGTCCCATCAGCCCACTGGCACTGAGATGACAAGGCGTTTTCATGACGACAGAGGATGTGATACCTCTCAGTAAAAATGATACAAGACAAACAACAGAAACACTGTATTAGCCTACGTAAGCCAAATGTAAAATGAACAAAAACACTGTTTGAGCCTATAATATACTGCCCTACGATAGACGACTGCAGTATCTGCAGTAGGTTAATGTATACAGATACTGCAGTCTTCCATAGTAGGGCAGTATTAATAAAATAGATGTAAATGCTGGAATTCCTGAGGTGCAGTTGTGTTTTTAAAATTCCGCGGGAGGAAGGTTATTGTATGTGAGGGGTAAACTGGGTCAGGAGATGGTGAGATTGTGGCCATATAGCATGTCAGATTTTGTGCATGCACTCCTGATACATAAATATCGTACGTTCTACTTCGACGGTCGAGTTGTTGGCATCAAATCAAATTCTGTATGCATGTATGCAGTATGGGTATTTTGACACGTCCAATTTCAAGCTAAACACTACTGCATCAGCTTCAGCTTCATACAACTGATTCATACCATGTCCTGTCAAATAATAAGGCTGGATGAAGGTGTTTAGTCGAGAGATGTGAATCCTCCCCGCTTGCAGTAAGCCAGATGATATATTTTTTATGTTGATAAATAATCCATATAAACTTAACGGGGAGGTATAGATTGCAATAAGTTATGTTATGTCAGAAACTGTGGCCCCACTTACCTCCTTGCCGGGCTGTGTTAGCTGCATTTGCCTGTCACAGAAAATAGCGGAGCTGGAAGGTAGAATTTCAACCCTCTACCAAATACAGGAACGCCTCATCGATTCCATGGGTGCTCCAGCTCGCGCTGCGAGGAATGTCACCATCATGGGTGAGCGAGACTCCATCGCCTTCCCCAATGAAACCGCACGGTCTCGGACTGAGGATGCTAGGGTCCAGCAGCGAGCGAGACCCAAGGTCAACGTCAGCTCCACACCCAAGCCGGCTGAGGCCTGGGTCGAAGTGCGCAGCACTAAACGTCGTGGTCGGGCACCGAGTAGCGACTCTGTATTTTTTAAGCTTCAGCTGAACAACAGGTTTTCCATCTTAGACGAGGAGGAATCTTCACCACCTGATGTCCGGTCACGGAAGCCAACCTCTACGGTTCCACGGCCATGTACTCAGACCATTCCACAGGTAACTACCAAGTCTTCTGGCAATACTCAGCCGTCTCGGGGTACATTGATAATTGGAGGCTCCATTGTGAGGAACGTTAAAATGAAATCAGCCATCACATATTGCTTTTCGGGGGCTGAAGTTTTAACCATTCTGGATGGGATTCCGAGCTTACTTGATGAACATCCACTCGCCCGTAATGTTGTAGTTCATATTGGAACCAACAATACCTCCAACCAACGGTCCGAAATTCTAAAACACGATCTTATCTCTTTGTTTAACGTACTCAAGGACTGTTTTTATTTCGGGTCCTATTCCCACTCTGGGTCGAGGGATTGGGCGTTTTAGGAGAATTTTAAGTCTCAGCACTTGGCTACAGTCTATATACTCCGCGCAGAAAATTTTTTTTATTGATAATTTTAACAACTTCTGGGAGCGTGCAGCTTTCTTTGCAAGAGACGCCATTCATCCCAATCCTCTGGGTACGCGGAAGTTGGCAGAGAACATTTGCTACTCGATGCACCTGCTCACATGCAAATGACTAATTCCGTCTCCCGTAATGCAGGACCCATGTCCGATTGTCACTATTTCCTCTGTGCGTAGAAAGTCACGAAATAGACCCAAGTCTTACACTGGCTGCACCCGAGGTAATTTAGTCAATGTTTTAGTCTTGAGCGTTTATGGCATTATTTAATGTAAGATTACTCACTAATCAGAGTTTTTGATTAATGATAGCATCTCTGAGGAGGGATTGCATTTTATGTTTCTAGTTGAGACCTGGCTAAACAATGATTGTGCTGCAGCTCTTATTTAGGCTTTTCCTAGAACTACAACTTTTTTCAAGCTGTGAGACAAGGGTCAAAGGGGAGGTGGCATCGCTGTGTTATGACCCAGAGGATTAAATGTTTATCAGTGTAAAGTGCTGTTCTCCCTCGCCTCCGTAGGAGTGTCTGTGAGTGTGTCTTTTAGGTGTGTGCATGGGTGTGACCTCTGGTTTCCCTCCAGTCCAAGTGGTAGTTCCGGATTGGCTGGACTGGGCCCAATTGAACAGCAGGCATTGGTGGAAGCAGTGTGGGAAGACGCTTCCTGATTGGAGGAGCCCGGACCAAACAAGATTTAAACCACCAACTGACAGCACCCCGGGCCCTCCCCTTTTACTCTGCTTCTCCCAACAAGGAACCAGTACTTCGGAAATTTGTAAATTCCTAATGTGTCTCTGAGAATTCTGTTTTGTCGAAACTTTAGAAGTTTCGTGTGTTTATACTGTGCAAAATGGCTTACTGTTGTGGTTTAGGCACCTGTAAATATTGAGCACTGGTTTTGGTAGGTGGGAGTTGCCTCTTTTGTTTCTGTGGTTTTCTCTTGTTTTAAGTTAGGAGTTTAGGTTAGTCCTCTGTATTTTCATTTTTCATTTGGTTTTTGGGTATAGGTTATTCTTTAGGGGTCAGAGCTTGTTTTGTTTATTTTTTTTTTTAAAAAAAGGTTACTCCACACCTCCACACTAAAAAAAAAAAAGAAAAGAAAATAAACTGCCTAAAGTTACAGTTTTCTGTGCTGCTGGCCCTTCTTGGGAGTGGGAGAGCGGGAGGGTCACCTCAATGTTATGTCTTTGTACACCCCTAGACCAGGGACATAACAGCTGCCATTTTCTCTAATCAGTTTAACTCTTCCAAGATTGATTTTGGTGAATTTTCATCATTTGAACATCTTGCGATTCTGTTGAAAACTGACCCAGGTGTGGTCATTGTAAACATTATATCGGCCACCAGAGCAATCATCTGTATTTCTAACAGAATTTGTGGAATTTGCGGAAAGGCATGTGAAATGCTTCTGGAAAAAAACTTCACTGACATCAGTACTACGCCTTAAAAAAGAATGGATTAAGAATCGTCCCAGCCCTAATGATTGCATCATGCTCCAGTTCTTTTTGCCCTTTTCTTCTCTAATGTTCTCGTCGATTGTTTCTCCAATGCTCGTCAAGCCTTTGGGCTTGCTATCAGCATATATAAATGTGTTTTAATTGATTGAAAACAGGTTGTGACCATTCCTTTAAACTACCATTACAGAAACTCCTAAAACTCTCAACATTATCAGGTGTGGCCTGGTTTCTTATATAACGCATACCGATTACGACTCCGGACTTCTAACGCTTTTCTTTACTCGGGGGTTGGAAGCGTGGCATGTGTTTCATTATCGTTCAAATAGTTTAAATGAAATAAGATAATTTGAAACATCTTTATGCAATTCCACTGCTTCCAATGATCTTATTTCATTTAAACAATTTAAACAATCATGAAGCACACACATTTCTTCCAACCCCTGAGTGAAGAAAAGCATGAGAAGTCCGGAGTCATAACGCAGGTGAAACTGATAAACCTCCATGCACAAGGACTTCAGTTCCATGTGAGAATCTCTTACACATACGGTGATTGAATAATTGCTGACTACAGCAATGGAACGCAAGTATACCACTAAAATTCACGCGGAATGCCTGAGAGTTGACAGGTGCGCGTTATTACTGAAATATGACCACACCTGATAATGTTGAGAGTTTTTGGAGCTTTTGAAATGGTAATTTAAATGAATGATTGAAAAATTGAAAATAGGTCATGACCAATCAATATTTTTAAGGGATGGTTTGACCCTCCCCTATCGCCAGTTCACGAGCCGTCCCTTTATATATGTATATACAGTGCTTAACAAATTCATTAGACCACCACGAAAAGTAAAATGAATGAAATGAAAACAAACTGAATGAAAATGAAACGCAGTGTGTATATATGTCTGTGCATAAAGTTAGTCTGCATCCCTACACCCCTCCCCAGAAAATCCCTTCCACCTCTGATCTAAAAATGCATTTTTTTTTTTTTTGGAAAAAATTTGCCCCAAAAAAAAAGGAAGAAAAATGCTCTGAATCCCACACCAGGTAGCAGATGATCCGTTCAGCTTGCAATCACTGCCACTGATGGATTTAAGCAGATTCAATTCATTATGATCATAAATGAACTTCTGATTTGGCATTTGCTCCGCAATTTGGATGCTGATGAGCAACCTCATCTCAGTGCAAATTAAAAAAAAGCATATGTACCAATTTTGTCCAGAGTACCCAACCTTGCCTGCAGTGATACATCGTGTTCTATGGTTTTGTAGATAAAAAATAATGATTGGGTAAAACATTCCAAATGGTATTAGAGTAACTTAAGCAACACTGCTGCAGCTGAGAAAAATTAGTTATGGTTGTGCAAATGCACAAGCTTAGACGATAGCCTGTATTAATGTGGGGTCCCCAAAGCAAATTCTGATCAGGGCCCAACAACGGCTCAGGCAGATCCCAAGCATGGAGACTGAATGTTTCTTCAAAACAGACACATTCCAGGGAATGCATTTGTATCTGGAATAAAGTCTGATTCATTTCCATCACTCACACCAGCAACAGACCAAGACTGAATTTTCCCCAAAAAACCACAATTGAGGATAACATAGCACAACAGTGAGTCAGTCAACACAGGCTCATCACACTGGAGAATGATTAGCATTTTAAACTATGCCCATTGCCTCATTTACATGTGTTTATGGTACCGGTTAACTTGATAGGTTGAATTGTTAACTCGCAGCAAGTTTTTTTTCCCCCACGCAAGTAATTTTTTTATCATTACAAAGTCCAAAGACATCATAGGCATTGAGAGACTCATAATAATGTACATGATGCCGAATAGATTGGCAAACTGACTTCGACATATTAATGTCTGCAAATCCCACAAACATAAAAGCTCCCAAAAGTGATAAACCAGAGAGATAACACACATCTGCAGCTTTTGATGTAATAATCCCACAACCGTAATAGCAGTTGCCTGATGCAAACGTAATATGAAATTTACCATAAATATAATAACTCTTACATTTGCAAGGATTTGTTACATTAGTGGGAAGGTAAAATTTAAACAAATTTTTAAAAAGCTGCAGATTTCTATTAGGCTTGTGTTTTATTATGTACGTGGAGTATGATAACATCTGCGGATGTTACAATGCCTTTAGCTCATGTGACATGTAGGCTCAAATAAGCAGGCAATATTCCGGATCGGCAAAATAACGGATTGGCAACGGATGGATGGAAGGATGGGCAAATGAACTTGTATGAAGCACATCTGCCTTCGTTGCCTATTCAAACTCATTACGGACCACTGCAGATATGCAATGTTCAATTTTCATGTCAACAGACCAACAGTGGGCTCCAAAATTACTGGCACCCCTGACTGGCAATACACAAACAATACGAAAAAATATATAAACAGAACATACCAACATTTGTGAAATAGTTAATGTTTTGATGGAAGCAACCGAAATCAGAACAATCATTTAATACAAAATAAATTTCAACAAATTCAAGGTTTAATCATCATTGGCGCCCTTCATTTAGTACATAGTGCAACCATCTCTGGCTACGATAACAGCATGGAGTCCTTTCCGGTAATGTTTGACAAGGTTAAGGGACATATATGGGGGGATTTTGAACCTTCCGCTGAGAGCCTTCTCATTCTTGGGTTTGCAATTATCAACTGCCCTTTTCAACTAAGCCCACAGGTTTTCAATTGGATTAAAGTCTGGGGACTCAGAAGGTCATTGCAGAACTTGGACTTTGTTGTCCTGAAACCATTTCTGTGTTGATCTTGTGGTATGCTTCGGGTTATTGTCTTGTCGGAGAGTCCACCTACGGACAAGTCTCAGTGTTCTGACGAAGGCAACCAGATCGTCAGCCAAAATATCCTTGGTGGAATTCTTCATGCCATTAATCTTAACCAGTGCCACAGGACCTCTTGAATTAAAATGGCCCCAAAACATGACTGACCCACCATATTTCACCGTGGGTATGAGCTGCCTCTTCTTGTATGCATCTCGGTTTCCACGCCAAACATGCCAATGCTCCATCTAACCCAAAACATGCAATTTTGGTCTCATCTGATCAAAGCACCCTGTTCCAGTCACTGTTTAAATGATGTCTGGCAAACACTAAGCCCTTACTTCTGTGTCTTTTAATGTTGGAATTTACGAAATGAACCAAGTGCGACAACCAGTAGAATACAAATAGGAGGCTTTATTTCTGAAGGGGGAAACCCCCCAACAGAGCTGGCAACAGTACAAAGTCCGCAATCCAAAATCAGAATCCAAAGGGCGAAATCCAGAGTCATACACAGGGCTCCAATCACAAAAATCGTAGTCAGACAAAACAGGTCAAAAAACAAGAATGCGGCAAAAGTACAGGGAATAGGCAAAGCTCGATATCAAGGACGGTCCAGTCAGAAAGATAAACACTGAGAAATCAAGGCGAGAAACGTGGCACGAGAAAACTAGGGAGAACGATCTGACAAGAAAGTGTACCAAACAGACATCTTATATACACACCCGGGGTAAACACATGACCAGGGAGAACAGGTGCAATCAATGGTAACAATGATCAGGGAGAGACACATGAGGAATAAACCAATTACATGAATTTGGCTGTAGCCAAAACACAGACAGGGATCACAAGACAGACCCAAGTACAAAACAGCTCCGGTTAAGGAGTACTAAAGTGCCAAGATAAAAGAAAAGGAAAGCACAAAGTATAAGTGGAAATCCACAGAAACTTGCAGCAGAGATAATTAGGGATAGGCAAGGAGGCGGAGATTAGAATTGAGCGACTGCTGAGAGATTGTTAGTCAATTAGTATGTGCAGCTATACAATCCCAAGTGCATGTTAGAAAGTTAGTAAAAATATACAATGTTAATGAGGGTTAGTAATTATCGAAAACAACAAACTGTTAGTATGGTTAGTAGATTGTAAAAGAGAGAGGAAAGAAGCACACGAGATAATGAAGGAAGATTGAAAACCCAGAAACCAATAAATCACCCGAATGAGTGGTATGCAAGACTAGGGACCGTGAGCAAAGACCTACACAAGACAAGACAGGGTAGACGAAGTGCAATGCATGGAAATGAAAACATGGCATGAAATAATAATAAAACATGAAATATAAATTACCAAAAAAAAAAAAAACGCAATACATGATCCTAAGAATGGTCAGACATATGCAGTGGTCACTAAACAGAATCAAACAACATGGCAAAGCCAGGCACAGAACTTAAACATGACAAGGGATCAAGGCATAGCAGAAACCAAAACCAAAAGAGCAGAATCACAACATTTGGTTATAAAAGGCTTTCTTCTGGCAACCCCTCCGAAGAGCCAGTGGTTGTGGGGGTGGTGACTGATGGTGCTTCTGGAAACCTGGGGACCTCAAGCTGCCACCAAGGCCTTCAATTCCTTCACAGAGATTCTTCAGTATCCTGGGGGGGAAAATGCAGTTGGATCCCCAACACTTGAGGTTTTCAACAGTTCTATTTGTTTGGAATTTTTTTTTAATAATTGCCCCAATGGAGCCCAGAGGCTTATTCAATTGTTTATGAATCTTCTGTTGTGGCCATTACCAGATTAATTAAGGTTTATGACCATCTGCCTCTTTTGAACTGACAGAAGTTTTGTTTTCTTCATGGTGTTGGATGACAGAGGGATATTGCATGTGTGTTACTTCATTTTCGCACCCCAGTGAAGCAGTGGTGTCATGCAAACAAGCAAAATTTAGTTGCATGACACCTATCACAGATATAAAAAAAACCACACAGTGCTTCAAGGTAAAATGGAAAAAATATTGAATAAAAAACAATCAACAAAAAGTAAGAAAATACTGATAAAATTGAAAAACAAAATGACATCCCAGATGGCAAGCTCCTCCGCTCCCGATCTGCCGTGGATCTGCCCCGGATCAGCTGGAGCCGGGGCAGATCCGCGGCAGATCCGGAGCGGAGGAGCTTGCTATCTGGGATAAGTCATGAGGGGACAAAGCAATAGAAATCATGGCTATAATAAAATTGCAACAGGGTGCCAAAGCTAATGGCTCACCATAGTTTGTTAACACAAAGATAAAACTTAAATAAGTGGAAATTAATACCTGGTTTAAATTTCGTAGATGTTATTTACAATGATCTTTAAGGGGGCCATTAATTATGAAACCTTGATTTGGAGGATATTGATTTTTAATTAAATCAGAAAATGACTTCGTTTGGTTCCCTTGGAACATTAATATTGCATACTATTATTCATATGCTGTTTACAGAGTATAAAAACATTCTAAAAATATGTATTTGTAAAGTATTATTTGTGCATTGGCGCTCAGGAGTGCCAGTAATTTTGGAGCTCATTGTACTCATAAGATGGTTTATTTTTCCAAATAAAGTGTCTATGAATGTTGACTACTGAACCGCTGATGGCAGCTGTGCTGTGGTTTAGTACAAAGTAATGCTGCCCTAAAACAAGTCCTTGCTCTCACAGCGAACAATTTTCTTCTCAGATAAAGCTTGCTTCGCTACCCTTTGTGGTGATGAATACTTATCATTCACTGAGCACAAACTCCACGGGAAAAAACACTATCTGTAGAACCAACCCTGCAAAAAATGCTCTATAAGAATCCTCTAAGATTGTTCAATAGAATTTCTATAGAACTTTAGCGCATCAAGTCCGATCGAAAAAGGTTTTATAGAAAATTCCTGTAGGAAACAGTTCCATTGAAAATCTCCACAGAAATCCTTTTTTTCCCCCCGGCAGACCCTGTAGCACAATGGCCAACTGTGTGCTACTCGGAAAAAGCTGCCATCCACTGCCGGCTGGTACGACCAGGGCTCAAACTCGTGCGGTGATAGACGCTCTTGTTCCACAATGCAGTGCTTTTAACCTGGAAAAATGCAGATTGTTCTTGATCCTGATCAATTTGAATTGCTTTGCTGAACCCAACAGATGGCCCGCTGTATGTCTTCATAAGCAAAAGAGGAAGACGAGTTTTCCATTACAGCATAAAACATTTATATTTTCGAATTGCTGCCGAGCAAATGGAAAGAGGTCTTCATATACCGTAACTGAAATGCTGCTATGTTGTGTGGTCAGTCAGTCAATCAATAAGTCTGATCAGAGAATCAATGAGTTGGTATGTGCCTGGTTCCCCATGTGCTTAAGCTCACCTTAAAGTTAAAAGGGACAAGATTTCCTTGCTACTTCAGTATAGTGGATATCACTGCATATTGCACATTTTTATACCATTAGTCCGGTCTCTCACTTCTAGAACCCAGATACATATAAGGCACCCTTCGACAGAGCAGTGCAAGGAGTCATATGATGTCTTTTCCATAAAGCTTTTGTTCTATGAGAAGGTCCTAAAGACCATTAAAGTCCTATAGAATAGATTTTTAAAGTAGGGTGTTATATGGGAAAGTCACACCAGGTTTTAACTTGAAGAAAGTTGAGAAAAATTGCCCAGAGAAACTAATGCTTGGAAGTTGTTCTATATGGCCCACTAGTATCAACCATGAAAACCGTATTAAATTTCCAAAGCAAATTCTTGAGAAATCTGCGTTTTTAGAAAATCATGAATTCTAAGATATATTTATTTTATTTTTGGAATGTAACTTGCAATTTTCCCCAAGCATTGCCTATTTAGCAATTCAAACCCCCCCGCCATTTTGTTTGTATGATCAAATAAATAATTATGTAAGAACCCAATAGTTGACACCTTTAACAGTTTATTGCAGGACAGTGACCTGTTTGGGATAAATGGTTTCAAGGAAAGTTCTAACTGCATTCCACAAATTCCACCCACACTTATTTCATCTGAAAAGGTCTATTTTCAATTGCGTAATAAGCATAAGGTAATGGTACAGACATGGAATCAATAGATTGCACCAGGATGTAATGATGTTACATAACAAAGGTGCACAAAATTTGGTGTCAACCAGAGTGTCTGAGGTCAGACAAGGCATCCAGAGTCCTTTTTGCATGTCAAACATAATTCAAATGGCAAACAAATATCATCAATGATATAATCAGTCAAAATGTGTTCATGAATTTTATCAAGCAAATTTTCGGTGATCTTGAAATTTCCTTTTCGGAAACAAACCAAGCAAACTTTCTCTCGGTATTCAACGAGCAACATCTTTCAAGAAACTGGGCACTTGAAGTGGTTGATACCAAATTTCGTGCACCTTTATTATGACACATCATTTCATCCAGGTGCAATCTATTGATTCCATGTCCTTACCATTACCTGATGTTAATTACGCAATTGAAAATAGGCCTTTTCAGGTGAAATAAGTGTGGTTGGAATTTGTGGAATGCAGTTAGAACTTTCCTTGAAACCATTTATCCCAAACAGGTCACTGTCCTGCATTGAAATGTTATAGGAGTCAACTATTGGGTTCTGACATAATTATTTGGTCATATTTTGCACTCATGAAAATACAGGGAGAAACGCAGAACCCGATGTTTCTCTGAAATGCCTCGCTTCTAACTGGCTTGGAACGAGACCAGACTACCACGCTTTCCCTGCGCAATATCTTAGCATCTCAGAAACCCAAGTGCCTTTAGGCAAAGGGTGCCCAATTTTGTCTGAACGAAATGCTGTCGTACCTGCTAGTTTTAGCGTGTTTGAGCCTTTGTTTGCCAGTGTAGCTTAGTGTTCTACATGTACAGAGGTCTGAAAGAATGCATTATGTCAGCGTCAGGACTATTCATGTCACTAGTAAAGGGGTATAGCCACGCGTCTAAAGAGCAATAACTGTTTTCATGAGTTTCATCTAGGTCTACGAAAAAAAAAAAAAATAGACAATGGGCGACCTACTGTCTTCGTTGAAAAAATTTTGTATGCTTTTGCACCCTTTTATCGAAAGCACCAACGACGTTGCCTCTCAAAAGTGAGGGCACGTTTTACCTTGGTCCCAATGTCGAAGTCATCCACTGCTCGGGTTCCCATGAAAGCGATCTCCATATGGGTATGAGCAGGGCCGGATTAAGATGGCCAGGGGCCCCTAGGCTACAGGTTGCTTTAGGCCCCCAATCACCCTC
Organism: Gymnothorax reevesii; assembly: GCA_029721435.1. Lineage (NCBI taxonomy): Eukaryota > Metazoa > Chordata > Actinopteri > Anguilliformes > Muraenidae > Gymnothorax > Gymnothorax reevesii. The sequence continues at coordinate 72,450,889 of CM056573.1, read as the reverse complement.
CCCTCCCCCCTCCACCACCACCAACACCAACCACCTACCCCCATCTAATCATAAAGAACTGTCTATTTTTTTTTTTTTTTTAGTTTATATATATTAAACTTCACACAGCTGGGACAGCAAAAACAGAACAACAGAAAGACCAACATTAGGTTGGTGAGGTTGACAACAACAATGGAACGTCCATACTTAGGCAGCTTAACCTCTCAAGTACATCTCAAGAAGAAGGCAATGAAAGACAGAAATAATGAAAGACTAAATAAACAAAATAATAATCAACCAGAATCATACATTCTATCTTAGAAGTTCTTCTTCCTCGCTTTTCTGGTCGAGAAGTCATCAATAACACTTGAAAAATCCAATTCACGCAGGATGTCATTTTCAAGGGACATGAGAGACAGATGATTCAATCTGCATTGGCCCATAGTGGATCTCAGTCTACTTTTAACCTGTGCCAATTTAGAAAAAGAGCGCTCTCCACTGGCATTGGTCACAGGCAGAGTCAAAAAGAGCCGTAGGGCAATGTCGACATTTGGAAACACTGGCAGTAGTTTCCTTTCTCTCAAAACCTGCAGTAGAGACCTAGCAGATGTGTCCTGGGCATGCATTTCCTCAACAAACTCCCTAAATTGCACAAGCTCTTCCACAAAATCTGCTTCAAGATCACCAGAATATTGTTTCTGGAGTTCACAGGCTTCCCTGCAGAGATCTTGCAATGGCATGGATGAGATATTATTCAAAAATCCAAATGTTTGATTAATTTTTTTATAGGAGTCATATCTCCGATCTAGTTCTGCAATGAGCCGGTCAATTATAGCAAGAAACACTGTTTCTCTAAACAGGTCTCGGCCCGATCGCTCATGCTCTGGTTCCGTCGATTCATCGTCAAGTCTTTTTCTTTTTCTATGCCTCTGTGTGTCTGCTTTGTAATTTTGAGAGACAGTTGGAGACATTTTTTTTTCATCACTCTCAAATTGGTCAAAATCATCATGTAGGCTGGCCACGTAACCCTTCAATGAGCTGACTAAGTTAACAGCATTGCATAAATCCAGTTCCACTGCCTGCAGAGCAACACTAGTTCTGTGGAAACGGTGCAATATGTTGTTCCATAGGTTACACAGGAACGCATTTTCTAATTCGTCCATCTTTACATTGTATGTCTCGGCTTCACGCTGTGTAGTAACATTTTGTCTGGGGTCTTTACTCAATTCCAATAGCGACTCCTGAATTTTCCCATAGTTCTGGTGAAGTGCTTTGGTTGCTAATGCGTGAGCTGACCATCTAGTATCGGGGAGACTTTTAAGAGTCTCGATCCTATGGTTTTCATTAGGCGTCAAACCAGTTGTTATCGTCTGCCAACGCGATGTAGATTTGGACGCAAAGTTAAAAAGTGACTGTACTAAGGTGAAAAATGCATCCGTCTCAAAGCAGCTGTTGGCACTGTTGATCCCAACTAAATTCAAAGTGTGTGCGGCACAAGGTACCCATTCAGCCAGAGAGTTAATCTGCCTGATTCGTGCTTGTAGGCCACTGTAAGTACCAGACATGTTTGCAGCATTGTCATAACACTGGCCTCTACAGTTATTGATGTCAATCTGCATGTCATTCAACACATCAAGAACAGCCTGGAAAAGTGATTCTCCCGTATGAGACTCGATTGGCAGAAATTTCACAAAACGCTCTGTAACACGCCCATTTGTTGACACATAACGTATTATGAATGTTAGCTGATCTGTGTGTGCAACGTCTGGTGTAGAATCGACACTGATCGAGAAATACTTCGCCCCTTTTATTTGTCTGATTATTTCTGCAAGAACCCTCTCTCCCATCACTTCAATAATCTCCAGACACGTTGTTGACGAAAGGTATGAGGGTGTTCCCTTGCCAACATTGCCATATTTTTCAATATGCGCTTTCAGGAAGGGATCAAATTCGCTGATTACTTCCAGCGTCCCCATAAAGTTGCCATTATCCCGTTTTCCAAAGATTTCACTACTTCCCCTGAAAGACAGCCCTCGCTCTGCTAAATGCCTGACCACAACAACCACTCTCTTCAAAACCTCCCTCCAGTACGCACATTCACTGTCAAACTGTTTTCCTAGCTCATGGTCAATGCATTCAACATTAGCACACCGTCTAAGGTAAATCATCATCGCCTCTCTGTGGCACTGCGATCCTTCATGCTCTGACAAGCGCCCGTATGCATTTTTCCAATCACTATATCCTCTGGTCAACGGACTAGTTCTATTTCGTACGTGCTCCGCCCTCTAACGGGCTTCGCTATTGGTTTACCCCTCCGGGGCCCCGCCTCGGCGCCTGAAAAGAAAATTGAACTCACCTGCTCCGTAGGAGTGGGTAGCATACTCACCCCCTATAAAGCCCCGCCGCTGTCAGTGCTCGTCTCCCTTTTTCACTCAGCCTGATGAAAGTTTGGACTCTCGCGGAATTCAGTCACTATCGTTGTGTTGCGAAAGATATGGATTAAGTTTTGTCTCTAATATGCATCTGGCTGGCTGGCGACGCCAGGCGCAGGCTGCTCCGTGCCGCCTATGCAAGCGTCCCCACGGCAGGGGCATGTACGGCGGCTACAGTTTGTGCGCCCTCCAGGCTGGCTCGGGGCCAACCTGAGAGCTGGCGACGGTCCGTCTGAAGCCTTGACAACGGCCCTCTCCAGGACGACAAGCTCCTTTCGTGCTTGAGTGATGACTTCACCATCGGTCTGCTGGCCCAGCCGAAATGGAGACCGTGGCTCAGGGTACTATGTCCGAAGATGTCGCCATGAACCCGATGGCAGCCAATCTCCTTTTGGCCCCACTCCACCGTGTCCTGACGATGGTCGACCGCCTGGAGTCTGCCCGCGAGCAGCTGTCGTCGCACGTCTTCAGAGGACCGGCCATCAGCGGGCTCCAGCCCCCGTCTACTGCTGCTGCAGCCTCGCAGCTTCTGGTCGCCCTACTTCTGGGAGATTTACAAATAAAAGGCATTATTTTTATTTGGCTTCAAGATCGTTATTCATGCTACTCACACTGACACACTGGTTGTTTCAGATGTTTGCATTCATGGTCATTGGGATACCTTACTGGGGGGAGCAGAGTGGCTTCCCCTTCTTTCACCAGCTCAGTGAGGGACACGATGCGTGAGGCTTGTTCCCTCAGCATTTCCAGTCAACACAGAACCGCTAATCTGTGCTTCAACAGCTAAAAGGGTTTTTTAATGAAACGCTGGTTAGCCAACCAACGAGGCTTGCGTTCTACCCGCGGGGTAGTGCACCGTCAAACAATGTGGCTAATCGTAATTATGGCGATGACACCCTCCCGCCATGCTGCTGACAGGGGGGTTCGCTACAGATCCTTCAATTCGGTGCACTCGTTTCGTCATGGGGCAGCTCCAGTGAGGGGACGTTCACGAACTGAGGCAGATTGCCATAAACTTCTAACGCTGCTAGCTGGACTGGTTCCAGCGGCGCGGTTAGTACAAGTCCGCTACACAACGGCGCTTCGCCAGCTATAAACTGTTTATGGAACAATGGATAGCTAAGCGCCAGCTAAGTTGGCGTGTTCTACCAGCGGAGGTAGTACACGGTCAAGCATTGTAGCTAATCGGAAATCTGACGAGGATACTCTCCCATCTTACAGTGGCATTGGCGCTCACTCAAATCTTCGATTTGGTTCACTGTGCATCCCGTGGACAAGGGGCGGGATGTTTGCACAAGTGTAATTCTAGTACTGGGGCTTATGAATCTGTGAAGAGGACCTCCACTCGGTCTGCTCCAGGCCGAATGTTCTAATCATGGCGGCAGCACATGAGCTCCGGACCAAAATTTACGCACTCCCATCTCTCAGTGCTGGTTTGGCCAAATTCAGTCTTGGAAGTCAGCGAACTCACTTCATCCGGGTATGTCTCCAGTGAAGAAATGTTCACGAACTAATAACCAGCTTGTTGCTAACACTCTAGCTGGGCTGGCTCCAGCAGCGTGGTTAGGATACATCAGCGCACTTCTGCTTCCGGGTTGCACGGAAGGGAAGTTGTCCGCCATTTTGGCTCCATAGCTCCGGGGGTCTCGCAAAATTCTCACTATGCATCCCGGTGGCAAGGGACGGGATTGTGTACGCAAACGTAAATCTGGTACTGGGGCTTCCAAACCCGTGGAGAAAAGTGTCGCTCGTTCTGCCCCACAGCTCGAGATGTGTTAATGGCTAATGTCTCTGAGGGTAAACGTCAGGAAGAGCTTTCGCTTAACTCAGAGACAGCTGCGCCCCCACCACCCACGGTGAGTGAGTCACCAGGTGACGTGCTTGGGGTTGCAGTGGATGCGCTGTTGCCATTGGTCTATCAGCCCTTTCGGGCAGCGCCCCCCGGTCGAACCCTCCCACAGGGGGCGGGGCGTCGCGGGAGGGCCTGGGCTATCGGAAACCATAGAATCAACTGCTTCACCACTGACGGATCACTATCAGTTGTGGGTGAGGTTGTGCGCCCCCCTTCCGAGGTGGTTGGACAGGACGTTGCGGAAGGGATACGTATTGCAGTTTCGCTGCCGTCCTCCCCCATTCAAAGGCATTGTACGACGAAGCTCCCCGGTTCCGCCCAAAGGGCGTTTGTGAAGGAAGAGGTAAACTTGCTTCTATGGAGAAAGGCCGTAAGACCGGTTTCCTCTGTCAGAAGCTCAAGCAGGATTTTTTTATATTTCTCGATCCCCCCCAAAAAAAAAAAAAAAAAAATTTTGGGAGGCCTGAGGCCCATTTTGGATCTTGGGAGCTGAACAATCGCATGGTGCTCAGACCATTCCAGATGCTGACGGTGAAGGCGTTGCTGGAATGCGTCAGGCCGGGAGACTGGATGATGTCAATAGGTCTGACAGATGCCTATTTTCACGTCCCAATCCTGCCACGCCATCAGAAGTTCCTTCGCTTTGCGCTACAGGACCGGACCTTTCAGTTTTGCCGCCTCCTGTTCGGATACTTCCTGGCACCACAGACATAGTCCAAATATGTGGAGATAACCCTAGCGCCGCTTCGTCTGAGATGGGTGTGGCTTCTACCTATCTGGACGATTGGCTGATCCTGGCCCCTTCCGAACAGATGGTACCGCCCATACGAAGTTGGTGATGCGGCATATTGCGCAGCTGGGCTATCAACTATAACAAGCACCCTGCAGCCCAGCCAGACAGCGCGGTATTTAGGAATGCAGTTGGACTCTCGGACCATGGCCGCACGCTTGTCGGTGGAGAGAGCAGAAGCGATCCTGTCTTGTGCCCAACGGTTACAGGACGCAGTCTCAGTGCGGGCGGTAGCAGTCATGTCGCTACTGGGGATGATGGCTGCTGCCCATCTAGTAGTCCGCTTAGGGCTACTGCACAAGACATCTGCAGCGCTGGTTCATACGCCTTCGGCTGGCCCCGAGGCGAGACCAGCAGCGCATGCTCCGCATACCATTGCAAGCACGGCGGACCTTAGCGTTTAGGGCCTCACACAGCCGGCTCCGCGAGGGAGTTCGGTTGGGGTGCCTGGCTCACTATGCACATGCATTCGTGGATGCCTCCCTCACAGGGTGGGGCGGAACTTGTGGCCCTGCTTCGGTTGCTGGTACATGGCAGGGGCCCCGGCGGCACATCAACCTACTAGAACTCATGGCAGTTCAGAGGGTGCTGCACCATTTTTCCCCACAGTTGGATGGGAGGCATGTCCTGTGAGATCAGACAACACGACGGCGGTAGCCTATCTCAACAGACAAGGGGAGGGTCAGATCAGTGGCCCTACACAAGATGGCGGCTTCCATCCTAATATGGGCAGATCGCCACTTGCGCTCTCTGAAGGCCAACATGTTCTAGGCATCCTCAACACTCCAGCAGATGGGCTGTCCAGGGGGGTGCTGCCCGAGGAGGATTGGAGCCTCCCCACCGGCGACATCCGAGCAAATCTGGAGGCTGGTCGGGCGACTGAAGATGGATCTGTTTGCGAACAGGGAGAACGCTCTGTGCCCGCTGTGGTTCTACCTGAGGCCTACCAACAATCCTCTCCTGGGGGTGGATGCGTTGGCCCGTCCAGTGTGGCCGGCCGGCCTGCTATATGCGTTCCAGCCCCGGCGGCTATTAATGCCACTACTTTGCAAGTGAGGGAGCAGCACTTGTCCATAATTGTGGTGGCACCACTGTGCCCGAGCGCCAGATGGTTTCTGGTCCTTATCCAGCTGGCGTTGGGGAACCCATGGGAAATTCCGGACCCTCCCCTCACCGGGACTCGGGTACCGAACGCCGTCCGCACCTGCCCCCTCCTGGCCTGGAAGCTGGAAGGGTAAGGTTAACTGAATCGGGCCTACCCGAAGCGGTTGTGTCCACAATTCAGTATGCGCGTGCCTCGGCCACGTCCAAGGCTTATGCGACTCGTTGGCGGATTTTCGTGGGCTGGTGTCAGGCGAGAGGCCTGAACCCGCGCTTCAGGGGGTGCTAGAGTTCCTTCAGGGGCTCTTCGAGAGGGGCCGTGCAGCATCCACCTTGGGCGTGTTCGCGGCGGCCATTGCAGTAGGTCATGATGGGTTGACCGCTTCTCAGCTAGAAGTCACCCCCTGGTAAAGCGATTTTTCGAAGGAAGTCCGCAGGCTGAAACCCCCGATGCAGCGCGTGGTTCCACAGTGGGATCTGCAGACGGTGCTGGACGGCCTGGCGGGACCACCATTTGAACCCTTGGACCAGGCGGACCTGCATACCTTATCGATCAAGACGGCCCACCCTTTAGCCTTGGCATGAGCCAGGAGGGTGAGCGAATTGGGGGCCCTCTCCCTGCACCCGTCATGCCTGACCGTAAGCGAGGATAATGGATCAGTGGAACTTCGCCCTAATCCGTCCTTCCGACCTAGGATAATGGATCAGTGGAACTTCGCCCTAATCCGTCCGTCCGACCTAAGGTCATCACTTCAGCCTTCAGTTCTTCGGTGATCCGGCTCAGGGCTTTCTGCCCTCCGCCCCATGCCACCAGTGAACAGGAACGGATGCACAAACTGGGCCCAGTGCGAGCGCTCATGCTGTAGATGAAACGCACGGCAAGCCTTAGAAAGGCGGATCAGCTGTTTGTGGGCTATGGTGAGCGGGCTCAACGGGCCCCTCTGTTATCGCAGCGCCTCGCCCACTGTATCTGTGATGCTATCGGCAGAGCCTATTCGGCAGTGGGCCTCTCCGTCCCGGCGGGGCTGACCACAGATTCTACCCGTGGCATCGCATCCTCCACAGCGCTAATTAAGGGCGTATCCGTGGGGGAGATTTGCAAGGCGGCCTTGCGGTCTTACGCATCTACCTTCGCGCAGTCATATCTGAGGGACATGACCGCCAGTTAGTCGCGCATTCAGTCCTGGGAACCCTGTCAGCAGGGTCCCCCCCAACGCTAACTAGTATGTTACCACACCCTGGGGCGATGCGGTCTGGGGGCGCCTCGCCTGCAGGTGTGGGGGGAGGGGCGCGTAGAAGGGATTTGACAGCTACAAGCCCCCCCCTCCTCATTCCTTCGTTCTTTCGCTCTAGAAGGGGCCTTATCGGAAGGGGCCCCGTCTGACACCGGCTTGGGTCTGGTGTTGTTTGGTGTGTCACGACCTGGGTCGGGGTACGCGGCCTGGCGGTGCCCGCCCCAGGAAGGACACGGCTTTGCTGGTTTCCAACTAGAACTCTAGGGTGCGGGGCCACCTGGGAGTACATTCATCCCTAACGGCCTTCGCCGTAGGTGTAAACCAATAGCGAAGCCCGTTAGAGGGCGAAGCACGTGCGAAATAGAACAAATAGTTACCCTGGATGTAACGCCAGTTCTATGAGTACGTGCGTAGCCCTCTAACTGCCTGCCCAGCTGGCCCCCGGATGTGAGATGCTGAGTTTCAAAGGGAGACGAGCACTGACAGCGGCGAGGCTTTATAGGGGGTGAGTATGCTACCCACTCCTACGGAGCAGGTGAGTTCAATTTTCTTTTCAGGCGCCGAGGTGGGGCCTCGGAGGGGTAAACCAATAGCGAAGCCCGTTAGAGGGCTACGAACGTACTCATAGAACTGGAGTTACATCCAGGGTAACTATTTGTTCTCCCGAATAGTTTGCATGCAAAACAAAAGACTGTGCCCTTTGAAGGAGAGTAGAGTAGCCACTCTCGCTCCACAAGTTCACCATTAGCAAGTTTCCTCATGAATAAAGATTTAGAGAAATACCTTTTCTGTTGCTTATGATGCCTTTCAGATGCAGCGGTATCCGCGTCTTTGTTACGGCAGTTATCAGGTCCCATTTGTATCCAGTACTTTGTAGTATCTTCATCTATTTCGCCCCAACAACCAGGATCCGAATTCACGTTAGCATCGACGTGGCTAGAACGTCCCGGAGATGCATTATCACCGGCAGCCGCCGGCGGGACAGAGATGTTAGCATCACTAGAGCTTGCGGTCCCTTCAGATACAGTGCGGAGATGTATTGCTCGCTCTAGCTTTGAAATGTTGCAGGGCGTTGGAAGACAACTATCATAGCAAAAGTTATCATCTGTAAACTCAGTCTCGCTGATTGTGGGACTAGTGGCACATTCATCCACACATAGGCCTACTGTTGCTCTTTCAGGGTCTGGAAGTGGTCCTTCGCCCTCCCCAGAGCTAGAACTAGCTGCAGCTCCAGCTAGCATAACGTTAGTGGCGATGGCGCTATTGGCATTATGAATGGCAACATCAGTTTCATGACTTGTCGGTCGGAATTCGGCAGGCTTAAAAAAGCCTGTTAACTTGGGCATGTTATGCAGGAGATTTTTGTCTCGCTGTTATTTTGCTCGTTGAGCCTTTCGCTTTTGAGCACCGCTCTCACACTTTCTCTCCAACATGTTTGCGGAATGCTATCCAACTGAATAGAAGATTTTTTTTTTCTCTAGTATGAAACGGGGAAATCCCTGCCCCCAACTCATTTGATTGGATATGTGTGATGTTCTGACGTTTATATGTGGAAAGCCAGACTTGAACTTCTAAGCTCCGAGTTGCTGCCATATTTACCCAATCAGCGTCTTGTTTATTTAAATATTTATTTTGAGCCAATGAAGTTTAAGTTTTCTTCTCTCACGTACATTTAATGTTTGTTTTTTTTTTCCTTTGGCCAATCGGGGGCCCCCTGGCAGGCTGGCACACGTGGGGGCCCCTAGGCTGCAGCCATATGTAGCCTGTGCGTTGATCCGGCCCAGGGTATGAGTAGCGATTCCCCCGGGAATGACCATCTTACCAGTGGCATCAATGACCGTAACATCATTTGGTACTTTTAGGTTCAATCCAACCTCGTGAATTAATCCATCTTCAATGTAGACGTCGGCAATCACTGAACAGTTTTCGTTGACAACTTTACCTCCTTTCACGAGTATCTTACTTGGAGTCGTCATAATTTTGACAGCCTCTTGCTTACAACAAAAAAGGAAAACTGGATTCTGAAGAGTCCTCTCTCTTGAAGAAAGGTTTCAAGCATACGGTCGACTCGCTCTCTTTTCATTCACGTTTGGTCCAACCTTTTCTGACCCTTGCCCTCCGCAGAGGGCGCAGATCAGGAAAGCAACTTCACTCAGTGTGAGCATAGACAGGGAAGCAGGGGATCGCCCACTCCTCATATTTTGACGTGAGGCAAGAGTAGGTTACTTCAAACCCCTCCCCGGTTAGGCGCGGATGACTGTCAAGCGAATAAACTGATGCGCTCCTCGAACTAAAACGAATAGGTACATCCGTTGGCTGTTTCTTCAGCATTATTCTTCATTGCGTCAAAAAGTTTAGAATCATTATGACACAAAACAAATCAAATAGTCTAGCTACTCTGAACGTTGAGTGCCCATGAAACCGTACATTCTTGCGAAGATTTTGTGCTTTTTCGTGTGGCGATGACTGTCCGCTTGGAACGCGCTCATTCCTCAACTCCCAACAAGTGCCGTTAACCACCACCTTAAATGTACAGAGATGCCAAGCCTCGCGCATTTGGCATCAAGTCTCGCGCATTTTAAGACTTATTCACTGTAGTCCGCAATTATTCAATGAACGCTCTTCAATGAGACTCTTTCGCAGAATTAAAATCCTTGTGCATTGAAGTTTCAGTTTCACTTGCGTAAAAAGGTGGACCTCGCCGCGAGTAACGTGGAAAGCGATTGTGACTCCAAACTTCTCGTGCTTGTGTTTACTCAGGGATAGGAAACAGCGCACGTGTTTCATGATCTTTTAAATTGTGTAAATGAAATTAGACCATTTGAAACGTCTTTAAGCGATTCCATTGCTTTCACTCCCTCAGTAAAGTCAAGCGTGAGAATTCTAATCGATTTCCGTGTCACTAGTGGGTAAATCCACCGTAATGCATTTGAAACTGGTTAACTTAATGCACAATGACTTGAATTCCGCGAGTGAATTTCTTCACCCTAGGGTTGATAGAATAATTGCTGACTACGGCACAGAAACATGAATGAGGAGTGACTCACGCCTAATGCGTGGGACTTGGCATCTCTGCATGTAGCTCAGGAAAATTATTTTAGGGTTCGTTATTTTCGTTTCACGATTAATAATTAACAACAGCTGTTAAACACAGCACCACCTCCGCTCAGTGCCTTCGCTAGCTCGCTGAATCTTATGTTGATTTGTATGCAAGCATTTAGCAAACAATAGCGAAACGAAAATGCATTCTCAGAGATGCTTTCTGTTTTTCAAGAATCAAACGCATTACTTGGGTCATAATTTAATGGAAATGTAATCCGTCACTTCTGTCTTTCGTTTAAAATGCCATTGTACACACATTTTATTACAAATTGGAAATGAAATGGCATTCTTCATTTAGTTAGGTAAACCAGAGTAAGAACCTTGGCCTGCAAGGAAACCAAATTAAACATGTCCACTCAGGGGCGTAGATTTAACTGGGAGTTTGGGGGGGGGCGGAGACATGGCCTTTATGACAATTAGTCCTGGCCAGTTCTCAATCATTTTCCCTCATCAACGCGTTTTCCAATTATTGTAATTGGCAACTGTAGAGACGGTTCCTCTCCATATGCGAACTAACAGCATCCAGCGATGACACGGTGGGGTAAATTAAGTTCAGAAAATTAATTAACTGCTTACCTGTGAGTCGACAGGTAAGCAATTTTGAATAACGATGATTTAAACACAGCAAATACGCATCCTGATGACCGATTACCGTCTTACTTTATCGGAGAGAACAAGCAGCTCCTGTTCATTATTGACTGCAAAAAGTTAATCGCATATGGAGAGGAACCGTGTCTTCAGTTGCCAATTACGATAATTGGAAAACATGTTGATTAAGGAAAATGATTGAGAACTGGCCAGGACTAGTTGTCATTAAGGCCGTGTCTCCGTCCCCCCCCCCCCCCCCCCCCCCCCCCCAACTCCCAGTTAAATCTACGCCCCTGTGTCCCCTATTATAAATACTCAGGCATTTTGCTGGATTTTTATATATTAGAAATGTCCCTGTAAACTGTGTTATTTTAATTGTTTGTTATGCAGAGCCCTGCTGAAAGGAGACATGGTCTTAGTCAGTCCCCTTGCTTAAATTTATTTAACCTTTATTTTACCATGTAAGCCCCGTAGAGATGTATATCTCTTCTTCAAAGGAGCCCTGGGGGTTGCACATACAGTATTCTAACGGTTCTGCTCCTGCCAGATGTCTAGTGGCTGCCTGGCGGACTCTAGGACCGTGGAGTAAAATGACAGACTCGTGCGCCAAGGCTGGAGGTGATGAGAAGTTGAATAAAGAAGGTATAATAAACAAAACAAAAGGGAAACAAGGTTCCATAAAATGAGAAACTAATGCAGCACTAAATTATTACTAAACAAAGAACGGAAAGGTGGCAGTTAAAATCCCACTCAGCAGCAGTGGGAGAGCTGATGCAAAGCACCTAAGGCTGGCAAATATACTGCATAAAAACATGGGCGCAGCACGCGGGTCTGTAAACTGAGGCCAGCATTGAAATCTCAAAAATTTGCATTCTATTTAATGGCCAGCAGATGGCGATGTTGCTGGTTGCAGAAAGAAGTTCAATCCTATAGAAGTCAATGAGAAAATGACCCAACTTTCCCACCTGATTTATTCTTTCAATGATGATTTTCACATTATTTTATGGTATCTATCACAAGTTTCAAGTCTCCTTCGATATATCATGATGTTCATTTTTGAAAATTATGATCCTAAATAGACTAGAATAAAGGATAAAGCCAGAATATGCTTCAGGGGCGTGGCTGTCCTATGGTCCTCATCTCACACGGTCAGATCAACCTGAAGATCCAATCCTGAATATTCAATTCACACTCCCGTCCAATTGGAATCACATCTCGTTTCAAAATACCAAAATGGCTCTATTCAAATTGCCAAAATCAAGGCTTCCTAAATGGTACGTTGACACCAATAGGTGACGTCATGGTTGCTTCATCCATCTTTTTATTCAGTCTATGGGCAGTCTAAGAGGATCACTGGGTGACTGGAATATGGCAGGATTAAGAGCAGGAGCGCCTCCTGGTGGCTTTTCTGCACACCGAGGGAGATTGAGGCTGACTGACGGAGGATGATTCCGCTGGCCAGAGGTCTCCCATCCAGGGCTGTCACAGCGATGGGAATGTCGAGCTGGTGGAGTGTGAGTTTGAGTTGTCGCGCCAGTTGGGAGGACTAAAGTTGCCACGCCGCGCCAGAGTCAATCTGGGCGTTTGTACAGGGGTGCAGGTTGTTATACGCCACTCACACTGGGACCTGGAAAATCTGACCAGCAATGGTGGATGGTGGCACGGTTACCTTGACAGGCGCAGGTCGGTTCTCCCCATTCGGGACACAAGGACCTGACTTTCTCCAATTGCAATGGTTGGTAGATCTGCATGGCTGAAGCTAAGCAGGTGTGGGCTTGGTTAGTACTTGGATGGGAGATCACCTAGGAAAAAAGTTGTTGCTGGAAGAGGTGTTGGTTGGCCAGAGGGTTGCAATCATCGTCTGGTGGAATAATTCCCAATGCCCAGTGATGGGGGTACTGTACTGAAGGAGACGCCGTCTTTCGGATGAGACGTTGAAATGAGGTCCTGACTCACAAGTTCCTATGGCCCATATTCAGTATCAACACTCACCATATAGTGAGTACAATTGAAATGTAACTGGACTGAGAGAGATTGATTGACCTACCACTAACCGAGGGAGCGGTCCCACTCCTCACCCGTTGCTATTCAAACTAAACAAACGCCACTCGAGCATAACTGATAGTAGTGGGCACTGGGTACCACAGGCGGTGCGTCGGCTGCTGCAAAGGGATGCTCAATCCTCACCCTTCAGTGCTGAATGACCTAAACCTGTTGCAGTTTACTTTTCTTGATTAGAAAGTTTCTCAGACTAATTGATAAAACGACAATCAAATTTATTTTTAATAGCATTGTTATACATTGCTTCACAAAACTGAGGTGTTTCTTTCGCACATAAGTGACAACGTAAAATATCAGCATGTCTTCATAGATTCTGTGGTCGAGTGGCTCGCGAAAGGCGCAGGACAGCCCAAGAGGCTCACTAAGCAACAAGCTGTGAAACGTGTCAGACATTTCCTTCTACATTCAGCAATTAATAATGTAGAAAAGAATGGATTCTCGTGACTTATAGCTAAACAAGCCACCATGGCGCCCCACGAGCCAATTGAGCGCAGAATTATTTAACCAATGAGTAAAGAAAAGCACAAGAAATCAGAATGTGTGAGAGTTGACAGATATGCGTCACTCATGACAACTGGCCACACCTGATGAGTTTTCGCAGTTTCTACAGTGGTAATTTAAATGAATAACTGAAAACATGGCAAGAATTATTAGTGCTCATTCTAGCTTAACAAGTAGAACAGGCAACACATGATGGTCCTTAGGATTGTTAGAGTTCAAGTAAATTACATTTTATTACATTTTTGAAGACAGGTAATGTCCAATCATTATTTTCAAGGGATGGTTTTGAGCTTCCCCTATTGCCAGTTCACCAGTAGCCATTGGTGGGTACACAAATTCTAACCTTGAGTTCACCACTGTGCTGTTCATAAACACTGAAACCAGGCGGTCAGTCGAGCACGTACCTGTAAATAACCCAGAGTTTCTAATGTTTGTAACCACCTGAAAGCCCATGACATCAAAATACCGGGGCAAGTTAGTGCGGCTCAAGGGAGGTGTTCCCTGCGCTCAACATTCACTCAGAAAGGGATACTAATTTCAGAGTGAGTGAGGTCTGTGAAAGCAAATGAGTGTTAGGGCAACCTCTGACTCATTTAGTTTAACCTGACACTAAGTTTGAGTACTTACTCACACTCAATTAGTGTGAGTGTCGTTTCGTTTCTAATTGGCTGTGCAACTTGTTCTCTCCCTCCCCACCTCAACCCCCAGGGCTCCCTTGAAAAAGAGATTTAAATCTCAACAGGACTTCCCGGGTTAAATAAAGGTTAAATTAAAAAAAAAAAAGAAAAACTAAAGGACATGACCTCCATGGGCTCTGGCGCCAGCTTGGGTTGCTGGATGGGGTCTCTGGGCAGGCTGCGGTATCTCTCCTGCTGCAGCTGGTCCAGATGAATGGCAGAGTCAATGTCGGAGGACGGGGATGTGGCATGGTCCCTGCGAGCCATTTACGCCGTCGGGTCTGGACACAGCCCATTGCGGAGAGTGGTCAACAGTGCAGGCTTGTTCCAGTCCTGCAGGTCAGGGTGTGGTCATCAGCTGACCCGGACCCCAGCCACAGATCCAGCAAGCGGTGCCCAGCCTTCCTCCCCGGATGATCAAACACCGCTTTGAACTGATGGATGAAGCTGTCATAGGTAGAGAAAACAGCTTGGTCCCACAGAGCGTTTGCCCACTTAAGAGCCTTGCCGAACAGCTGCGTGATGACCGCAGCCATGTTCTCTGCATCACCGAGAGTGGAGTGGTAGGTGAGGTTGAGGGGGCATTGGAGATGGAATCCTCGGCATGCGGTCAGAGAACCCTCATAGCAGTCTGGCAGTCGCGCTCGGGACTCACCTTAGTGAGTGGCCCGGAACGCCTGCAGACTGGCAGGAGAGACTGGAGCGTTGATTGGCGGTGGAGCGTGGGAGATGGTGAACACACGGAAGCCACAAATCAAGTCTTCCAAAGCGGCCCTCAGTCGGGCAACCTCCCTCTGTTGCTCTGCCACCATGTTGAAGATGTGGGAAGGGCTGGATGCGAAGTCTCATACTTCTTCAAGTAAAGGCACATTAACTTCATCCACAGGGGGGGATAGAGTCTTCTGTAGTGGCTTTTTCTGTGCACTGAGCAGAGTGCACTGAAAAATGGAAAACGTGGAACTAGATTCACATGCAAATATGAAGTAGGTTTAATTATACCTTTGCAGTAGCACAGAAAGGTTGAAAAGTGGAAATGCAAAAACAAGCAGGAAACGCTTCCAATAATTTGACAAAAGTGCGCTGAAATAATAACTATCATAATAATTATTATTATAATTATTATTATTATAAAGGTGTTCAAGTTAGGTTAGTAAAGATATGGAAATACTCAGAAGCATCTATACAAGAATAAGGCTTAACAACAGGCTTAGGAGACTTTGCTCCGTAAAAGTGCAAAGCTCTGGCTTATATAGTGGTAACAATGAGAGAATAATGATGAACAGATGCGGGTAGTTGTAGTGGAGCGAGGAATTCTGCAGCCTTCCCTCGCTTGCAGCCCCTCCTGGTGGCGGCTGCAGACAAAAGCATCTTGGATGGAGCTGTAACTTCAAACAGAAAACATTAAAAAAAGAAAAAATAAAAACATACATTGGCTTAAACCGTTTTTACAATCTATAGGTAAATACAGTGTTAAAAAAAAACAATGCGTCGAAATAGTTTTAAATCATGAAACATGCTGCGGAAACCCTCTCTCAGAGAAGCGCTGGCGCAAACAGAAATGCATTGGGAAGCAAAATTGGCGATCAGCAGCAAGCAGCATAGGATATCTGGACCCCCCAAACTATATTTTAACCCTAGAACACTATTGCTAAAATTAGCAACACCATCACTAACGCTGGGTGATCTTTCCTGATATAGTAAAATACCCAATAAAAAGTACTTGTCATCAAAATATGACAATACATGACAAATTAGAGTAGTGTTCTTTTATTTTCAACTGTGCCATGTCTAACAAAATGAAAGAAGGTACCCTGAGGTAGACAAAACACCCATGCCTTCAAAGATGTCAAAGACAATGCTGAAGCTACCCAGGGACCCATAACACTCAGACAAACGCAACATAATGAAAATCACGTAAACACGTTTGCTCGCGTGAAAATCACCCGGCGATAGTGTTCTAGGGTTAATGAGAAATAAAATTAATGATACAAACATTTACGCTACTCGTGGACGCCAGGGCAACGACGAAAATGACAAGATGGAGAACCGCGCTGCACCTCCTCCACCCACCACTATAAAATGAATGTCATATTTAGTTAAAGCTGAAGTCGGGAAGATTGCTGGATCATGAGGACCAGTCAGATTTTCTAACGAGTACAACTTTCAAGCCCCTCCCCTATTTGCGCTGAAACTAGTCCCTCCCTAGATTTTTCGTGCACATCCAATTGACTGTGATTGACAGGCAGTTAGCATCCTGCTTCATAATTCGCATGGCTAAGCACAGTGACAGTTTCAGTAAATGCGACCAAAAAGAAAATATTTCCGACTTCAGCTTTAATTGTGTAATATTTAACCCAACCCCTCAAAAAAAATGCTTAGAAGTATTTTTCGATTATTCACAAAGTCGGGCCCACTTCCGGTATTCCGAATTTCATTTCACGTATTTCAAAAGGAAAGTAAGCGGTGTGAAGCATGGATACAAGCCGTCAAAAGGCAGAGCCCTGATGCAACTTTTGGCGGTAGACCACCATTTCTGGGCGTTTCATTCTGAAAAAAAAACGCCCCAAAAGCGGTAGAGTTGGCATGTATGCGGCAGCAAGTGGGAATCGTCAACTCATGCAGTGCTGCGTGGGAAGCATTTTATCGGAGGTGAACTAATAAATAGCCTAGCTAAATAGCTTTCGTTAGCTTGGAATTTCTTTTGCCATTTGCTGTCATGCTTTTAATTTACAACTCAAAGTACCTGCAATATTTGGTTTCTGTGACACAATGATGATCAAAATAGTCAAATGACATCTCTAGTACCTTATAATAACTCCTACGCGCTGTATTTACTCGCAAAAAGAAAAAAAATCGCAGACACAAATACTAATAAGGTGGATTATAAAGTGACATTTGTTGATGAGATAACAGGAAGATGAACACACAAGGTTAATTGTTTTCACCGAGTGCCTAATTGGGCCAGCCGGAAGTGACAACACCGCGAATGTTGGATTAAATGGCATTGAAATAACGAAATTTACAGTAAAAATGCTTTTTTTTTTTGCTGTTTGGAGTGAAAGTTAGCAATGTGCTGTTGTCTTCATTTAATTCTAACCTAATATGGTGTCCTTCAACTTTCAATACATCCAATAATTTAGCGGGGAATAATCCGGGGAAATGCTTTAATGCATCTTTTATTATGATTCAAATGTGCTGCGTGCATAATAAACGATCTAGTCCACCGAAATGCTTCTGCGCGACTAGTCCTTCAACTACTGACTGACTCCCCAATCACGCCATTGCTATTAATTGGAGTGAACGGAGATGACGTGACTCTCCTTCTCAACGTACCTCTCAGCTGATCGAACGAATCCGTTTCTGTGATGCATTCGCTGTGTTTTGTGATCAGAAAGAACTGCACCGTTCTATGACGCATTAATGGTATATATACACGCGGATTGTGAGTAGAGGCAGATTCAGAACTCTCTGCCTTTCAGAGCGTTTGTTGGCGAGCATTGTTGCGATTTGCGATTCAAGAAAGCGTTATTTCAACTTCTTCATTCTGGAATTCATACAGGTGAGTTTTATTTGCTGGCTTATATGAAAAAAAATGTATAGCCAAATAGTACTGTAAAGTTTGAATTATCGAAATGCAGCCATTTCAACCAAAATTTCATCATTATCATTTTTAATTCACTCGAAATCTAAAACTAATTATCCCAGCGAGTCACTGTTTAACTGGCACTTAAGAATGTATTACTATTATTATTATGATTATCATCACCTCCGCCAAACAAAGTTGGCAGGAGGTTGTGTGATTGGTGCCGTCTGTTTGTTTGTTTGCGAACAAGATAACTCAAAAAGTAATGAATGGATATCTGAAATTTTGTGGGTGGGTTGCTGCGATCAGTGAAATAATATGGCTGCCACGGCAGCCATCTTGAAATCCGATGACACGCAATGACTGAAATAAAGGAACCCCTTGCGCTTCAGCCCCTCTGTCAGTGGAGGTGGGTGCTCGCAGAAAGGATAGTAAATCCGAATATAAAGAAGAAACTGAAGCACTCAAATCACCAGCATAATTTATAAAGGTGCCAAGACTGACGTTTCGACGCACTGCGTCTTCCTCAGAGACGCAGTGCGTCGAAACGTCAGTCTTGGCACCTTAATAAATTATGCTGGTGATTTGAGTGCTCCAGTTTCTTCTTTATATACGCAATAACTGAACTTTGCTCCCACTCACCGAGATTTGGTCTGTACTGCCTTGGTGGAGGTTTGCACTCTAGGAGTGCCTCTAGTTATTATTAGTAGGCCTGAGCTGAGTGCAGGCCCACTACTCTCCCCAATAGGGACCATAGTACCATAGACACCATAGTAACTGCCTAGCAATGCCCTAGCAACCACCCAGAACACCATAGCAACCGCCTAGCAATGCCCTAGCAACCACCCAGAACACCATAGCAACCGTCTAGCAACGCCCTAGCAACCACCCAGAACACCATAGCAACCGCCTAGCAACACCTTAACCACCCAGAACACCATAGCAACCACCTAGCGACGCCCTAGCAACCACCCAGAACACCATAGCAACTGCCTAGCAACCCCCTGGCAACCACCCAGAACACCATAGCAACCGCCTAGCAACACCCTAGCAACCACCCAGAACACCATAGCAACTGCCTAGCAATGCCCTAGCAACCACCCAGAACACTATAGCAACTGCCCTAGCAACGCCCTAGCAACCCCAAGAACACCATAGCAATTGCCTAGCAATGCCTAAGCAACCTCTCAGAACACCATAGCAACCACCTTTTTAATGTCTAAAAAATGGAGACAAAATATAGACAGAGACAAAATAGACTATTGAGTAGACCAAGCAGCATCTCAGGGCACCCCTGCGTCCTGACCTGCAGAGACCAGGCCCACTCTTACAATTTCTGCGGGAATTGTCTAGTTACATTTATGATGATAGACCCAAGATAGCTTCTACCTACTTTGTCTGCATGGCTAATGTGTGTGCTCCTGAGACAAAATAGCCATTACTGGGAAAATTGATTTCTACATCCTCCTGATCAGCCCCAGGACAATAAAACTCAATGGAAAAAGCTTTCCACTGCCTCTTAATAATAATGAGTCAACATACATGAGTATCCAGTGATGCATGCTTCTTGGGTTAATCGTCTTCCTCTCCCAATTAGAGTCTTTTGTACGAAACAACAACAATGGCAAACAACGTCATCAAATGCCGATCTACTTACACCCGGGAGGAGCTCCTTCTCAGATCTACAGGCGTGACACCGCCCAATTTCTCGGAGGATATTCGGAGCAGAGGTAGGTTGAGCCCCTTTTGGATTTTCCATCTGAAAGCCATGGTGTTTCCAGGTCTCAGTGAAGACAATGATTTTTCTCCTTTTTTGTAATTAAATTAATTAAATATATTTTGTTAATTGTATTCTTGGAATCTCATGTTTTTTGTATTCCTGTGTGAGTTATATAGCAATTATGCCGCAATTGGTTGATGCATTTTTAATCCTTGCTATGCAAGTAGCCATTTAATAAAGGCTTTAAAAAAAAATTGCCACAAGAGCTGCCTTGGTTTCCATTTTCGGCTTCCAGGTTGTGCACTGTTTTTGCACCAATTGTTTCTTGATTCGTGCCTCCTGTATATCGTGTGATTTTTCACTGTGTATAGTTCATGCTGAGCTGCGAAGGTTTCCAAATTATCCTGACTTGTGAAATCCTCTGTCCAGGACTTGTAGTGTCTGGGAGGAGCAGTGAGGTGAGGACGGAAGTCACTGCTGTTCGTCAGGACACCATGGTAATTCCAATGAATATGCCTCTGACTTCAACACTGAAAATCACAGTTTTTTTTGGGAGTTTTTCCCCACCCTGAACGCAAGGGAACTGTTTACTCCACCACAGTAACCTGCTCCCATCAGCTCAGGAGGAGGCAGAGGTTCGAGATTCTTCTCAATAACGTGACAAATGGCTCTCGCTTCTTCACATATTGAAAGCACCCGGCGATCACACACTGCCTATGCCATCGACAGTGCAGTCAGCAAAGATTTTTCTTGTACATCTGCAGATCCGTAGTCGACCAGGAGTGGCCACTAGAGAGCGATGAGACAAGTTAATTTGTCAACCACGGTCAACTTCATTTATTCCTGTCTGCTCTCAACTGGTGCCTCAGAATACAGATACATTTACCATACAGCAGGTGAAAATATATGGTCAGACTTTGTAGTACATCTGAAACCTCTGTATGGATCAAACTATTTGCGAACGAGACCCAGATGACCTACTGCATTTGGCTGAGTTTTGCTGTATGTGCGCAGTGGACACTGTGCTGTCCCATCAGCCCACTGGCACTGAGATGACAAGGCGTTTTCATGACGACAGAGGATGTGATACCTCTCAGTAAAAATGATACAAGACAGACAACAGAAACACTGTATTAGCCTACGTAAGCCAGATGTAAAATGAACAAAAACACTGTTTGAGCCTATAATATACTGCCCTACAATAGGCGACTGCAGTATCTGCAGTAGGTTAATGTATACAGATACTGCAGTCTTCCATAGTAGGGCAATATTAATAAAATAGATGTAAATGCTGGAATTCCTGAGGTGCAGTTGTGTTTTTAAAATTCCGCGGGAGGAAGGTTATTGTATGTGAGGGGTAAACTGGGTCAGGAGATGGTGAGATTGTGGCCATATAGCATGTCAGATTTTGTGCATGCACTCCGGATACATAAATATCGTACGTTCTACTTCGACGGTCGAGTTGTTGGCATCAAATCAAATTCTGTATGCATGTATGCAGTATGGGTATTTTAACACGTCCAATTTCAAGCTAAACACTACTGCATCAGCTTCAGCTTCATACAACTGATTCATACCATGTCCTGTCAAATAATAAGGCTGGATGAAGATGTTTAGTCGAGAGATGTGAATCCTCCCCGCTTGCAGTAAGCCAGATGATATATTTTTTATGTTGATAAATAATCCATATAAACTTAACGGGGAGGTATAGATTGCAATAAGTTATGTTATGTCAGAAACTGTGGCCCCACTTACCTCCTTGCCGGGCTGTGTTAGCTGCATTTGCCTGTCACAGAAAATAGCGGAGCTGGAAGGTAGAATTTCAACCCTCTACCAAATACAGGAACGCCTCATCGATTCCATGGGTGCTCCAGCTCGCGCTGCGAGGAATGTCACCGCCATGGGTGAGCGAGACTCCATCGCCCTCCCCAATGAAACCGCACGGACTCGGACTGAGGATGCTAGGGTCCAGCAGCGAGCGAGACCCAAGGTCAACGTCAGCTCCACACCCAAGCCGGCTGAGGCCTGGGTCGAAGTGCGCAGCACTAAACGTCGTGGTCGGGCACCGAGTAGCGACTCTGTATTTTTTAAGCTTCAGCTGAACAACAGGTTTTCCATCTTAGACGAGGAGGAATCTTCACCACCTGATGTCCGGTCACGGAAGCCAACCACTACGGTTCCACGGCCATGTACTCAGACCATTCCACAGGTAACTACCAAGTCTTCTGGCAATACTCAGCCGTCTCGGGGTACATTGATAATTGGAGGCTCCATTGCGAGGAACGTTAAAATGAAATCAGCCATCACATACTGCTTTTCGGGGGCTGAAGTTTTAACCATTCTGGATGGGATTCCGAGCTTACTTGATGAACATCCACACGCCCGTAATGTTGTAGTTCATATTGGAACCAACAATACCTCCAACCAGCGGTCCGAAATTCTAAAACACGATCTTATCTCTTTGTTTAACGTACTCAAGGACTGTTTTTATTTCGGGTCCTATTCCCACTCTGGGTCGAGGGATTGGGCGTTTTAGGAGAATTTTAAGTCTCAGCACATGGCTACAGTCTATATACTCCGCGCAGAAAATTTTTTTTATTGATAATTTTAACAACTTCTGGGAGCGTGCAGCTTTCTTTGCAAGAGACGCCATTCATCCCAATCCTCTGGGTACGCGGAAGTTGGCAGAGAACATTTGCTACTCGATGCACCTGCTCACATGCAAATGACTAATTCCGTCTCCCGTAATGCAGGACCCATGTCCGATTGTCACTATTTCCTCTGTGCGTAGAAAGTCACGAAATAGACCCAAGTCTTACCCGAGGTAATTTAGTCAATGTTTTAGTCTTGAGCGTTTATGGCATTATTTAATGTAAGATTACTCACTAATCAGAGTTTTTGATATCATCTCTGAGGAGGGATTGCATTTTATGTTTCTAGTTGAGACCTGGCTAAACAATGATTGTGCTGCAGCTCTTATTTAGGCTTTTCCTAGAACTACAACTTTTTTCAAGCTGTGAGACAAGGGTCAAAGGGGAGGTGGCATAGCTGTGTTATGACCCAGAGGATTAAGTGTTTATCAGTGTAAAGTGCTGTTCTCCCTCTCCTCCCTAGGAGTGTCTGTGAGTGTGTCTTTTAGGTGTGTGCATGGGTGTGACCTCTGGTTTCCCTCCAGTCCAAGTGGTAGTTCCGGATTGGCTGGACTGGGCCCAATTGAACAGCAGGCATTGGTGGAAGCAGTGTGGGAAGACGCTTCCTGATTGGAGGAGCCCGGACCAAACAAGATTTAAACCACCAACTGACAGCACCCCGGGCCCTCCCCTTTTACTCTGCTTCTCCCAACAAGGAACCAGTACTTCGGAAATTTGTAAATTCCTAATGTGTCTCTGAGAATTCTGTTTTGTCGAAACTTTAGAAGTTGCGTGTGTTTATACTGTGCAAAATGGCTTACTGTTGTGGTTTAGGCACCTGTAAATATTGAGCACTGGTTTTGGTAGGTGGGAGTTGCCTCTTTTGTTTCTGTGGTTTTCTCTTGTTTTAAGTTAGGAGTTTAGGTTAGTCCTCTGTATTTTCATTTTTCATTTGGTTTTTGGGTATAGGTTATTCTTTAGGGCTCAGAGCTTGTTTTGTTTATTTTTTTTTTTTTTCAAAAAAGGTTACTCCACACCTCCACACTAAAAAAAAAAAAAGAAAAGAAAATAAACTGCCTAAAGTTACAGTTTTCTGTGCTGCTGGCCCTTCTTGGGAGTGGGAGAGCGGGAGGGTCACCTCAATGTTATATCTTTGTACACCCCTAGACCAGGGACATAACAGCTGCCATTTTCTCTAATCAGTTTAACTCTTCCAAGATTGATTTTGGTGAATTTTCGTCATTTGAACATCTTGCGATTCTGTTGAAAACTGACCCAGGTGTGGTCATTGTAAACATTATATCGGCCACCAAAGCAATCATCTGTATTTCTAACAGAATTTGTGGAATTTGCGGAAAGGCATGTGAAATGCTTCTGGAAAAAAACTTCACTGAAATCAGTACTACGCCTTAAAAAAGAATGGATTAAGAATCGTCCCAGCCCTAATGATTGCATCATGCTCCAGTTCTTTTTGCCCTTTTCTTCTCTAATGTTCTCGTCGATTGTTTCTCCAATGCTCGTAAAGCCTTTGGGCTTGCTATCAGCATATATAAATGTGTTTTAATTGATTGAAAACAGGTTGTGACCATTCCTTTAAACTACCATTACAGAAACTCCTAAAACTCTCAACATTATCAGGTGTGGCCTGGTTTCTTATATAACGCATACCGATTACGACTCCGGACTTCTAACGCTTTTCTTTACTCGGGGGTTGGAAGCGTGGCATGTGTTTCATTATCGTTCAAATAGTTTAAATGAAATAAGATAATTTGAAACATCTTTATGCAATTCCACTGCTTCCAATGATCTTATTTCATTTAAACAATTTAAACAATCATGAAGCACACACATTTCTTCCAACCCCTGAGTGAAGAAAAGCATGAGAAGTCCGGAGTCATAACGCAGGTGAAACTGATAAACCTCCATGCACAAGGACTTCAGTTCCATGTGAGAATCTCTTACACATACGGTGATTGAATAATTGCTGACTACAGCAATGGAACGCAAGTATACCACTAAAATTCACGCGGAATGCCTGAGAGTTGACAGGTGCGCGTTATTACTGAAATATGACCACACCTGATAATGTTGAGAGTTTTTGGAGCTTTTGAAATGGTAATTTAAATGAATGATTGAAAAATTGAAAACAGGTCATGACCAATCAATATTTTTAAGGGATGGTTTGACCCTCCCCTATCGCCAGTTCACGAGCCGTCCCTTTATATATGTATATACAGTGCTTAACAAATTCATTAGACCACCACGAAATGTAAAATGAATGAAATGAAAACAAACTGAATGAAAATGAAACGCACTGTGTATATATGTCTGTGCATAAAGTTAGTCTGCATCCCAACACCCCTCCCCAGAAAATCCCTTCCACCTCTGATCTAAAAATGCATTTTTTTTTTTTTTTTGGAAAAAATTTGCCCCAAAAAAAAAAGGAAGAAAAATGCTCTGAATCCCACACCAGGTAGCAGATGATCCGTTCAGCTTGCAATCACTGCCACTGATGGATTTAAGCAGATTCAATTCATTATGATCATAAATGAACTTCTGATTTGGCATTTGCTCCGCAATTTGGATGCTGATGAGCAACCTCA
This sequence comes from Gymnothorax reevesii, assembly GCA_029721435.1. Taxonomy (NCBI): domain Eukaryota; kingdom Metazoa; phylum Chordata; class Actinopteri; order Anguilliformes; family Muraenidae; genus Gymnothorax; species Gymnothorax reevesii. Next base: position 72,426,035 of record CM056573.1, on the reverse strand, counting down.
TCTCAGTGCAAATTAAAAAAAAGCATATGTACCAATTTTGTCCAGAGTACCCAACCTTGCCTGCAGTGATACATTGTGTTCTATGGTTTTTTAGATAAAAAATAATGATTGGGTAAAACATTCCAAATGGTATTAGAGTAACTTAAGCAACACTGCTGCAGCTGAGAAAAATTAGTTAAGGTTGTGCAAATGCACAAGCTTAGACGATAGCCTGTATTAATGTGGGGTCCCCAAAGCAAATTCTGATCAGGGCCCAACAATGGCACTGGCAGATCCCAAGCATGGAGACTGAATGTTTCTTCAAAACAGACACATTCCAGGGAATGCATTTGTATCTGGAATAAAGTCTGATTCATTTCCATCACTCACACCAGCAACAGACCAAGACTGAATTTTCCCAAAAAAACCACAATTGAGGATAACATAGCACAACAGTGAGTCAGTCAACACAGGCTCATCACACGGGAGAATGATTAGCATTTTAAACTACACCCATTGCCTCATTTACATGTGTTTATGGTACCGGTTAACTTGATAGGTTGAATTGTTAACTCGCAGCAAGTTTTTTTTTCCCCACGCAAGTAATTTTTTTTATCATTACAAAGTCCAAAGACATCATAGGCATTGAGAGACTCATAATAATGTACATGATGCCGAATAGATTGGCAAACTGACTTCGACATATTAATGTCTGCAAATCCCACAAACATAAAAGCTCCCAAAAGTGATAAACCAGAGAGATAACACACATCTGCAGCTTTTGATGTAATAATCCCACAACCGTAATAGCAGTTGCCTGATGCAAACGTAATATGAAATTTACCATAAATATAATAACTCTTACATTTGCAAGGATTTGTTACATTAGTGGGAAGGTAAAATTTAAACAAATTTTTAAAAAGCTGCAGATTTCTATTAGGTTTGTGTTTTATTATGTACGTGGAGTATGATAACATCTGCGGATGTTACAATGCCTTTAGCCCATGTGACATGTAGGCTCAAATAAGCAGGCAATATTCCGGATGGGCAAAATAACGGATTGGCAACGGATGGATGGAAGGATGGGCAGATGAACTTGTATGAAGCACATCTGCCTTCGTTGCCTATTCAAACTCATTACGGACCACTGCAGATATGCAATGTTCAATTTTCATGTCAACAGACCAACAGTGGGCTCCAAAATTACTGGCACCCCTGACTGGCAATACACAAACAATACGAAAAAATATATGAACAGAACATACCAAAATTTGTGAAATAGTTAATTAATGTTTTTATGGAAGCAACCGAAATCAGAACAATCATTTAATACAAAATAAATTTCAACAAATTCAAGGTTTAATCATCATTGGCGCCCTTCATTTAGTACATAGTGCAACCATCTCTGGCTACGATAACAGCATGGAGTCCTTTCCGGTAATGTTTGACAAGGTTAAGGGACATATATGGGGGGATTTTGAACCTTCCGCTGAGAGCCTTCTCATTCTTGGGTTTGCAATTATCAACTGCCCTTTTCAACTAAGCCCACAGGTTTTCAATTGGATTAAAGTCTGGGGACTCAGAAGGTCATTGCAGAACTTGGACTTTGTTGTCCTGAAACCATTTCTGTGTTGATCTTGTGGTATGCTTCGGGTTATTGTCTTGTCGGAGAGTCCACTTACGGACAAGTCTCAGTGTTCTGACGAAGGCAACCAGATTGTCAGCCAAAATATCCTTGGTGGAATTCTTCATGCCATTAATCTTAACCAGTGCCACAGGACCTCTTGAATTAAAATGGCCCCAAAACATGACTGACCCACCATATTTCACCGTGGGTATGAGCTGCCTCTTCTTGTATGCATCTCGGTTTCCACGCCAAACATGCCAATGCTCCATCTAACCCAAAACATGCAATTTTGGTCTCATCTGATCAAAGCACCCTGTTCCAGTCACTGTTTAAATGATGTCTGGCAAACACTAAGCCCTTACTTCTGTGTCTTTTAATGTTGGAATTTATGAAATGAACCAAGTGCGACAACCAGTAGAATACAAATAGGAGGCTTTATTTCTGAAGGGGGAAACCCCCCAACAGAGCTGGCAACAGTACAAAGTCCGCAATCCAAAATCAGAATCCAAAGGGCGAAATCCAGAGTCATACACAGGGCTCCAATCACAAAAATCGTAGTCAGACAAAACAGGTCAAAAAACAAGAATGCGGCAAAAGTACAGGGAATAGGCAAAGCTCGATATCAAGGACGGACCAGTCAGAAAGATAAACACTGAGAAATCAAGGCGAGAAACGTGGCACGAGAAAACTAGGGAGAACGATCCGACAAGAAAGTGTACCAAACAGACATCTTATATACACACCCGGGGTAAACACATGACCAGGGAGAACTGGTGCAATCAATGGTAACAATGATCAGGGAGAGACACATGAGGAATAAACCAATTACATGAATTTGGCTGTAGCCAAAACACAGACAGGGATCACAAGACAGACCCAAGTACAAAACAGCTCCGGTTAAGGAGTACTTAAGTGCCAAGATAAAAGAAAAGGAAAGCACAAAGTATAAGTGGAAATCCACAGAAACTTGCAGCAGAGATAATTAGGGATAGGCAAGGAGGCGGAGATTAGAATTGAGCGACTGCTGAGAGATTGTTAGTCAATTAGTATGTGCAACTATACAATCCCAAGTGCATGTTAGAAAGTTACTAAAAATATACAATGTTAATGAGGGTCAGTAATTATCGAAAACAACAAACTGTTAGTATGGTTACTAGATTGTAAAAGAGAGAGGAAAGAAGCACACGAGATAATGAAGGAAGATTGAAAACCCAGAAACCAATAAATCACCCGAATGAGTGGTATGCAAGACTAGGGACCGAGAGCAAAGACCTACACAAGACAAGACAGGGTAGACTAAGTGCAATGCATGGAAATGAAAACATGGCATGAAATAATAATAAAACATGAAATATAAATTACCAAAAAAAAAAAACACAATACATGATCCTAAGAATGGTCAGACATATGCAGTGGTCACTAAACAGAATCAAACAACATGGCAAAGCCAGGCACAGAACTTAAACATGACAAGGGATCAAGGCATAGCAGAAACCAAAACCAAAAGAGCAGAATCACAACATTTGGTTATTAAAGGCTTTCTTCTGGCAACCCCTCCGAAGAGCCAGTGGTTGTGGAGGTGGTGACTGATGGTGCTTCTGGAAACCTGGGGACTTCAAGCTGCCACCAAGGCCTTCAATTCCTTCACAGAGATTCCTCAGTATCCTGGGGGGGAAAATGCAGTTGGATCCCCAACACTTGAGGTTTTCAACAGTTCTATTTGTTTGGAATTTTTTTTTAATAATTGCCCCAATGGAGCCCAGAGGCTTATTCAATTGTTTATGAATCTTCTGTTGTGGCCATTACCAGATTAATGAAGGTTTATGACCATCTGCCTCTTTTGAACTGACAGAAGTTTTGTTTTCTTCATGGTGCTGGATGACAAAGGGACATTGCATGTGTGTTACTTCATTTTCACACCCCAGTGAAGCAGTGGTGTCATGCAAACAAGCAAAATTTAGTTGCATGACACCTATCACAGATATAAAAAAAAACCACACAGTGCTTCAAGGCAAAATGGAAAAAATATTGAATAAAAAACAATCAACAAAAAGTAAGAAAATACTGATAAAATTGAAAAACAAAATGACATCCCAGATGGCAAGCTCCTCCGCTCCCGATCTGCCGTGGATCTGCCCCGGATCAGCTGGAGCCGGGGCAGATCCGCGGCAGATCCGGAGCGGAGGAGCTTGCTATCTGGGATAACAAGTCATGAGGGGACAAAGCAATAGAAATCATGGCTATAATAAAATTGCAACAGGGTGCCAAAGCTAATGGCTCACCATAGTTTGTTAACACAAAGATAAAACTTAAATAAGTAGAAATTAATACCTGGTTTAAATTTCGTAGATGTCATTTACAATGATCTTTAAGGGTGCCATTAATTATGAAACCTTGATTTGGAGGATATTGATTTTTAATTAAATTAGAAAATGACTTCGTTTGGTTCCCTTGGAACATTAATATTGCATAGTATTATTCATATGCTGTTTACAGAGTTTAAAAACATTCTAAAAATATGTATTTGTAAAGTATTATTTATGCATTGGCGCTCAGGAGTGCCAGTAATTTTGGAGCTCATTGTACTCATAAGATGGTTTATTTTTTACAAATAAAGTGTCTATGAATGTTGACTACTGAACCGCTGATGGCAGCTTTGCTGCGGTTTAGTACAAAGTAATGCTGCCCTTAAACAAGTCCTTGCTCTCACAGCGAACAATTTTCTTCTCAGATAAAGCTTGCTTCGCTACCCTTTGTGGTGATGAATACTTATCATTCACTGAGCACAAACTCCACGGGAAAAAACACTATCTGTAGAACCAACCCTGCAAAAAATGCTCTATAAGAATCCTCTAAGATTGTTCAATAGAATTTCTATAGAACTTTAGCGCATCAAGTCCGATCGAAAAAGGTTTTATAGAAAATTCCTGTAGGAAACAGTTCCATTGAAAATCTCCACAGAAATCCTTTTTTTTCCCCCCGGCAGACCCTGTAGCGCAATGGCCAACTGTGTGCTACTCGGAAAAAGCTGCCATCCACTGCCGGCTGGTACGACCAGGGCTCAAACTCGTGCGGTGATAGACGCTCTTGTTCCACAATGCAGTGCTTTTAACCTGGAAAAATGCAGATTGTTCTTGATCCTGATCAATTTGAATTGCTTTGCTGAACCCAACAGATGGCCCGCTGTATGTCTTCATAAGCAAAAGAGGAAGACGAGTTTTCCATTATAGCATAAAACATTTATATTTTCGAATTGCTGCCGAGCAAATGGAAAGAGGTCTTCATATACCGTAACTGAAATGCTGCTATGTTGTGTGGTCAGTCAGTCAATCAATAAGTCTGATCAGAGAATCAATGAGTTGGTATGTGCCTGGTTCCCCATGTGCTTAAGCTCACCTTAAAGTTAAAAGGGACGAGATTTCCTTTCTACTTCAGTATAGTGGATATCACTGCATATTGCACATTTTTATACCATTAGTCCGGTCTCTCACTTCTAGAACCCAGATACATATAAGGCACCCTTCGACAGAGCAGTGCAAGGAGTCATATGATGTCTTTTCCATAAAGCTTTTGTTCTATGAGAAGGTCCTAAAGACCATTAAAGTCCTATAGAATAGATTTTTAAAGTAGGGTGTTATATGGGAAAGTCACACCAGGTTTTAACTTGAAGAAAGTTGAGAAAAATTGCCCAGAGAAACTAATGCTTGGAAGTTGTTCTATATGGCCCACTAGTATCAACCATGAAAACCGTATTAAATTTCCAAAGCAAATTCTTGAGAAATCTGCGTTTTTAGAAAATCATGAATTCTAAGATATATTTATTTTATTTTTGGAATGTAACTTGCAATTTTCCCCAAGCATTGCCTATTTAGCAATTCAAACCCCCCCCGCCATTTTGTTTGTATGATCAAATAAATAATTATGTAAGAACCCAATAGTTGACACCTTTAACAGTTCATTGCAGGACAGTGACCTGTTTGGGATAAATGGTTTCAAGGAAGGTTCTAACTGCATTCCACAAATTCCACCCACACTTATTTCATCTGAAAAGGTCTATTTTCAATTGCGTAATAAGCATAAGGTAATGGTACAGACATGGAATCAATAGATTGCACCAGGATGTAATGATGTTACATAACAAAGGTGCACAAAATTTGGTGTCAACCAGAGTGTCTGAGGTCAGACAAGGCATCCAGAGTCCTTTATGCATGTCAAACATAATTCAAATGGCAAACAAATATCATCAATGATATAATCAGTCAAAATGTGTTCATGAATTTTATCAAGCAAATTTTCGGTGATCTTGAAATTTCCTTTTCGGAAACAAACCAAGCAAACTTTCTCTCGGTATTCAACGAGCAACATCTTTCAAGAAACTGGGCACTTGAAGTGGTTGATACCAAATTTCGTGCACCTTTATTATGACACATCATTTCATCCAGGTGCAATCTATTGATTCCATGTCCTTACCATTACCTGATGTTAATTACGCTATTGAAAATAGGCCTTTTCAGGTGAAATAAGTGTGGTTGGAATTTGTGGAATGCAGTTTGAACTTTCCTTGAAACCATTTATCCCAAACAGGTCACTGTCCTGCATTGAAATGTTATAGGAGTCAACTATTGGGTTCTGACATAATTATTTGGTCATATTTTGCACTCATGAAAATACAGGGAGAAACGCAGAACCCGATGTTTCTCTGAAATGCCTCGCTTCTAACTGGCTTGGAACGAGACCAGACTACCACGCTTTCCCTGCGCAATATCTTCGCATCTCAGAAACCCAAGTGCCTTTAGGCAAAGGATGCCCAATTTTGTCTGAACGAAAGGCTGTCGTACCTGCTAGTTTTAGCGTGTTTGAGCCTTTGTTTGCCAGTGTAGCTTAGTGTTCTACATGTACAGAGGTCTGAAAGAATGCATTATGTCAGCGTCAGGACTATTCATGTCACTAGTAAAGGGGTATAGCCACGCGTCTAAAGAGCAATAACTGTTTTCATGTTTCATCTAGGTCTACGAAAAAAAAAAAAAAAAATAGACAACGGGCGACCTACTGTCTTCGTTGAAAAAATTTCGTATGCTTTTGCACCCTTTTATCGAAAGCACCAACGACGTTGCCTCTCAAAAGTGAGGGCACGTTTTACCTTGGTCCCAATGTCGAAGTCATCCACTGCTCGGGTTCCCATGAAAGCGATCTCCATATGGGTATGAGCAGGGCCGGATTAAGATAGCCAGGGGCCCCTAGGCTACAGGTTGCTATAGGCCCCCAATCACCCTCCCCTCCCCCCTCCACCACCACCAACACCAACCACCTACCCCCATCTAATCATAAAGAACTGTCTATTTTTTTTTTTTTTAGTTTATATATATATATATATATATATATATATATATATATAAATATATTAAACTTCACACAGCTAGGACAGCAAAAACAGAACACCAGAAAGACCAACATTAGGTTGGTGAGGTTGACAACAACAATGGAACGTCCATACTTAAGCAGCTTAACCTCTCAAGTACATCTCAAGGAGAAGGCAATGAAAGACAGAAATAATGAAAGACTAAATAAACAAAATAATAATCAACCAGAATCATACATTCTATCTTAGAAGTTCTTCTTCCTCGCTTTTCTGGTCGAGAAGTCATCAATAACACTTGAAAAATCCAATTCACGCAGGATGTCATTTTCAAGGGACATGAGAGACAGATGATTCAATCTGCATTGGCCCATAGTGGATCTCAGTCTACTTTTAACCTGTGCCAATTTAGAAAAAGAGCGCTCTCCACTGGCATTGGTCACAGGCAGAGTCAAAAAGAGCCGTAGGGCAATGTCGACATTTGGAAACACTGGCAGTAGTTTCCTTTCTCTCAAAACCTGCAGTAGAGACCTAGCAGATGTGTCCTGGGCATGCATTTCCTCAACAAACTCCCAAAAGTGCACAAGCTCTTCCACAAAATCTGCTTCAAGATCACCAGAATATTGTTTCTGGAATTCACAGGCTTCCCTGCAGAGATCTTGCAATGGCATGGATGAGATATTATTCAAAAATCCAAATGTTTGATTAATTTTTTTATAGGAGTCATATCTCCGATCTAGTTCTGCAATGAGCCGGTCAATTATAGCAAGAAACACTGTTTCTCTAAACAGGTCTCGGCCCGATCGCTCATGCTCTGGTTCCGTCGATTCATCGTCAAGTCTTTTTCTTTTTCTATGCCTCTGTGTGTCTGCTTTGTAATTTTGAGAGACAGTTGGAGACATTTTTTTTCATCACTCTCAAATTGGTCAAAATCGTCACGTAGGCTGGCCACGTAACCCTTCAATGAGCTGACTAAGTTAACAGCATTGCATAAATCCAGTTCCACTGCCTGCAGAGCAACACTAGTTCTGTGGAAACGGTGCAATATGTTGTTCCATAGGTTACACAGGAACGCATTTTCTAATTCGTCCATCTTTACATTGTATGTCTCGGCTTCACGCTGTGTAGTAACATTTTGTCTGGGGTCTTTACTCAATTCCAATAGCGACTCCTGAATTTTCCCATAGTTCTGGTGAAGTGCTTTGGTTGCTAATGCGTGAGCTGACCATCTAGTATCGGAGAGACTTAAGAGTCTCGATCCTATGGTTTTCATTAGGCGTCAAACCAGTTGTTATCGTCTGCCAACGCGATGTAGATTTGGACGCAAAGTTAAAAAGTGACTGTACTAAGGTGAAAAATGCATCCGTCTCAAAGCAGCTGTTGACACTGTTGATCCCAACTAAATTCAAAGTGTGTGCGGCACAAGGTACCCATTCAGCCAGAGAGTTAATCTGCCTGATTCGTGCTTGTAGGCCACTGTAAGTACCAGACATGTTTGCAGCATTGTCATAACACTGGCCTCTACAGTTATTGATGTCAATCTGCATGTCATTCAACACATCAAGAACAGCCTGGAAAAGTGATTCTCCCGTATGAGACTCGATTGGCAGAAATTTCACAAAACGCTCTGTAACACGCCCATTTGTTGACACATAACGTATTATGAATGTTAGCTGATCTGTGTGTGCAACGTCTGGTGTAGAATCGACACTGATCGAGAAATACTTCGCCCCTTTTATTTGTCTGATTATTTCTGCAAGAACCCTCTCTCCCATCACTTCAATAATCTCCAGACACGTTGTTGACGAAAGGTATGAGGGTGTTCCCTTGCCAACATTGCCATATTTTTCAATATGCGCTTTCAGGAAGGGATCAAATTCGCTGATTACTTCCAGCGTCCCCATAAAGTTGCCATTGTCCCGTTGTCCAAAGATTTCACTACTTCCCCTGAAAGACAGCCCTCGCTCCGCTAAATGCCTGACCACAACAACCACTCTCTTCAAAACCTCCCTCCAGTACGCACATTCACTGTCAAACTGTTTTCCTAGCTCATGGTCAATGCATTCAACATTAGCACACCGTCTAAGGTAAATCATCATCGCCTCTCTGTGGCACTGCGATCCTTCATGCTCTGACAAGCGCCCGTATGCATTTTCCCAATCACTATATCCTCTGGTCAACGGACTAGTTCTCCCGAATAGTTTGCATGCAAAACAAAAGACTGTGCCCTTTGAAGGAGAGTAGAGTAGCCACTCTCGCTCCACAAGTTCACCATTAGCAAGTTTCCTCATGAATAAAGATTTAGAGAAATACCTTTTCTGTTGCTTATGATGCCTTTCAGATGCAGCGGTATCCGCGTCTTTGTTACGGCAGTTATCAGGTCCCATTTGTATCCAGTACTTTGTAGTATCTTCATCTATTTCGCCCCAACAACCAGGATCCGAATTCACGTTAGCATCGACGTGGCTAGAACGTCCCGGAGATGCATTATCACCGGCAGCCGCCGGCGGGACAGAGATTTTAGCATCACTAGAGCTTGCGGTCCCTTCAGATACAGTGCGGAGATGTATTGCTCTCTCTAGCTTTGAAATGTTGCAGGGCGTTGGAAGACAACTATCATAGCAAAAGTCATCATCTGTAAACTCAGTCTCGCTGATTGTGGGACTAGTGGCACATTCATCCACACATAGGCCTACTGATGCTCTTTCAGGGTCTGGAAGTGGTCCTTCGCCCTCCCCAGAGCTAGAACTAGCTGCAGCTCCAGCTAGCATAACGTTAGTGGCGATGGCGCTATTGGCATTATGAATGGCAACATCAGTTTCATGACTTGTCGGTCGGAATTCGGCAGGCTTAAAAAAGCCTGTTCACTTGGGCATGTTATGCAGGAGATTTTTGTCTCGCTGTTATTTTGCTCGTTGAGCCTTTCGCTTTTGAGCACCACTCTCACACTTTCTCTCCGACATGTTTGCGGAATGCTATCCAACTGAATAGAAGATTTTTTTTCTCTAGTATGAAACGGGGAAATCCCCGCCCCCAACTCATTTGATTGGATATGTGTGATGTTCTGACGTTTATATGTGGAAAGCCAGACTTGAACTTCTAAGCTCCGAGTTGCTGCCATATTTACCCAATCAGCGTCTTGTTTATTTAAATATTTATTTTGAGCCAATGAAGTTTAAGTTTTCTTCTCTCACGTACATTTAATGTTTGTTTTTTTTTCCTTTGGCCAATCGGGGGCCCCCTGGCAGGCTGGCACACGTGGGGGCCCCTAGGCTGCAGCCATATGTAGCCTGTGCGTTGATCCGGCCCAGGGTATGAGTAGCGATTCCCCCGGGAATGACCATCTTACCAGTGGCATCAATGACCGTAACATCATTTGGTACTTTTAGGTTCAATCCAACCTCGTGAATTAATCCATCTTCAATGTAGACGTCGGCAATCACTGAACAGTTTTCGTTGACAACTTTACCTCCTTTCACGAGTATCTTACTTGGAGTCGTCATAATTTTGACATCCTCTTGCTTACAACAAAAAAGGAAAACTGGATTCTGAAGAGTCCTCTCTCTCTTGAAGAAAGGTTTCAAGCATACGGTCGACTCGCTCTCTTTTCATTCACGTTTGGTCCAACCTTTTCTAACCCTTGCCCTCCGCAGAGGGCGCAGATCAGGAAAGCAACTTCACTCAGTGTGAGCATAGACAGGGAAGCAGGGGATCGCCCACTCCTCATATTTTGACGTGAGGCAAGAGTAGGCTACTTCAAACCCCTCCCCGGTTAGGCGCGGATGACTGTCAAGCGAATAAACTGATGCGCTCCTCGAACTAAAACGAATAGGTACATCCGTTGGCTGTTTCTTCAGCATTATTCTTCATTGCGTCAAAAAGTTTAGAATCATTATGACACAAAACAAATCAAATAGTCTAGCTACTCTGAACGTTGAGTGCCCATGAAACCGTACATTCTTGCGAAGATTTTGTGCTTTTTCGTGTGGCGATGACTGTCCGCTTGGAACGCGCTCATTCCTCAACTCCCAACAAGTGCCGTTAACCACCACCTTAAATGTACAGAGATGCCAAGCCTCGCGCATTTGGCATCAAGTCTCGCGCATTTTAAGACTTATTCACCGTAGTCCGCAATTATTCAATGAACGCTCTTCAATGAGACTCTTTCGCAGAATTAAAATCCTTGTGCATTGAAGTTTCAGTTTCACTTGCGTAAAAAGGTGGACTTCGCCGAGTAACGTGGAAAGCGATTGTGACTCCGAACTTCTCGTGCTTGTGTTTACTCAGGGATAGGAAACAGCGCACGTGTTTCATGATCTTTTAAATTGTGTAAATGAAATTAGACCATTTGAAACGTCTTTAAGCGATTCCATTGCTTTCACTCCCTCAGTAAAGTCGAGCGTGAGAATTCTAATCGATTTCCGTGTCACTAGTGGGTAAATCCACCGTAATGCATTTGAAACTGGTTAACTTAATGCACAATGACTTTAATTCCGCGAGTGAATTTCTTCACCCTAGGGTTGATAGAATAATTGCTGACTACGGCACAGAAACATGAATGAGGAGTGACTCACGCCTAATGCGTGGGACTTGGCATCTCTGCATGTAGCTCAGGGAAATTATTTTAGGGTTCGTTATTTTCGTTTCACGATTAATAATTAACAACAGCTGTTGAACACAGCGCCACCTCCGCTCAGTGCCTTCGCTAGCTCGCTGAATGTTATGTTGATTTGTATGCAAGCATTTAGCAAACAATAGCGAAACGAAAATGCATTCTCAGAGATGCTTTCTGTTTTTCAAGAATCAAACGCATTACTTGGGTCATAATTTAATGGAAATGTAAACCGTCACTTCTGTCTTTCGTTTAAAATGCCATTGTACACACATTTTATTACAAATTGGAAATGAAATGGCATTCTTCATTTAGTTAGGTAAACCAGAGTAAGAACCTTGGCCTGCAAGGAAACCAAATTAAACATGTCCACTCAGGGGCGTAGATTTAATTGGGAGTTTGGGGGGGGGGGGGGGGGGGCGGAGACATGGCCTTTATGACAATTAGTCCTGGCCAGTTCTCAATCATTTTCCCTCATCAACGCGTTTTCCAATTATTGTAATTGGCAACTGTAGAGACGGTTCCTCTCCATATGCGAACTAACAGCATCCAGCGATGACACGGTGGGGTAAATTAAGTTCAGAAAATTAATTAACTGCTTACCTGTGAGTCGACAGGTAAGCAATTTTGAATAACGATGATTTAAACACAGCAAATACGCATCCTGATGACCGATTACCGTCTTACTTTATCGGAGAGAACAAGCAGCTCCTGTTCATTATTGACTGCAAAAAGTTAATCGCATATGGAGAGGAACCGTGTCTTCAGTTGCCAATTACGATAATTGGAAAACATGTTGATTAAGGAAAATGATTGAGAACTGGCCAGGACTAGTTGTCATTAAGGCCGTGTCTCCGTCCACCCCCCCCCCCCCCCCGCCCCCAACTCCCAGTTAAATCTACGCCCCTGTGTCCCCTATTATAAATACTCGGGCATTTTGCTGGATTTTTATATACTAGAAATGTCCCTGTAAACTGTGTTATTTTAATTGTTCGTTATGCAGAGCCCTGCTGAAAGGAGACATGGTCTTAGTCAGTCCCCTTGCTTAAATTTATGTAACCTTTATATTACCATGGAAGCCCCGTAGAGATGTATATCTCTTCTTCAAAGGAGCCCTGGGGGTTGCACATACTGTATTCAAACGGTTCTGCTCCTGCCAGATGTCTCCTGGCTGCCTGGCGGACTCTTGGACCGTGGAGTAAAATGACAGACTCGTGCGCCAAGGCTGGAGGTGATGAGAAGTTGAATAAAGAAGGTATAATAAACAAAACAAAAGGGAAACAAGGTTCCATAAAATGAGAAACTAATGCAGCACTAAATTATTACTAAACAAAGAACGGAAAGGTGGCAGTTAAAATCCCACTGAGCAGCAGTGGGAGAGCTGATGCAAAGCACCTAAGGCTGGCAAATATACTGCATAAAAACATGGGCGCAGCACGCGGGTCTGTAAACTGAGGCCAGCATTGAAATCTCAAAAATTTGCATTCTATTTAATGGCCAGCAGATGGCGATGTTGCTGGTTGCAGAAAGAAGTTCAATCCTATAGAAGTCAATGAGAAAATGACCCAACTTTCCCACCTGATTTATTCTTTCAATGATGATTTTCACATTATTTTATGGTATCTATCACACGTTTCAAGTCTCCTTCAATATATCATGATGTTCATTTTTGAAAATTATGATCCTAAATAGACTAGAATAAAGGATAAAGCCAGAATATGCTTCAGGGGCGTGGCTGTCCTATGGTCCTCATCTCACACGGTCAGATCAACCTGAAGATCCAACCCTGAATATTCAATTCACACTCCCGTCCAATTGGAATCACATCTCGTTTCAAAATACCAAAATGGCTCTATTCAAATTGCCAAAATCAAGGCTTCCTAAATGGTACGTTGACACCAATAGGTGACGTCATGGTTGCTTCATCCATCTTTTTATTCAGTCTATGGGCAGTCTAAGAGGATCACTGGGTGACTGGAATATGGCAGGATTAAGAGCAGGAGCGCCTCCTGGTGGCTTTTCTGCACACCGAGGGAGATTGAGGCTGACTGACGGAGGATGATTCCGCTGGCCAGAGGTCTCCCATCCAGGGCTGTCACAGCGATGGGAATGTCGAGCTGGTGGAGTGTGAGTTTGAGCTGTCGCGCCAGTTGGGAGGACTAAAGTTGCCACGCCGCGCCAGAGTCAATCTGGGCGTTTGTACAGGGGTGCAGGTTGTTATACGCCACTCACACTGGGACCTGGAAAATCTGACCAGCAATGGTGGATGGTGGCACGGTTACCTTGACAGGCGCAGGTCGGTTCTCCCCATTCGGGACACAAGGACCTGACTTTCTCCAATTGCAATGGTTGGTAGATCTGCATGGCTGAAGCTAAGCAGGTGTGGGCTTGGTTAGTACTTGGATGGGAGATCACCTAGGAAAAAAGTTGTTGCTGGAAGAGGTGTTGGTTGGCCAGAGGGTTGCAATCATCGTCTGGTGGAATAATTCCCAATGCCCAGTGATGGGGGTACTGTACTGAAGGAGACGCCGTCTTTCGGATGAGACGTTGAAATGAGGTCCTGACTCACAAGTTCCTATGGCCCATATTCAGTATCAACACTCACCATATAGTGAGTACAATTGAAATGTAACTGGACTGAGAGAGATTGATTGACCTACCACTAACCGAGGGAGCGGTCCCACTCCTCACTCGTTGCTATTCAAACTAAACAAACGCCACTCGAGCATAACTGATAGTAGTGGGCACTGGGTACCACAGGCGGTGCGTCGGCTGCTGCAAAGGGATGCTCAATCCTCACCCTTCAGTGCTGAATGACCTAAACCTGTTGCAGTTTACTTTTCTTGATTAGAAAGTTTCTCAGACTAATTGATAAAACGACAATCAAATTTATTTTTAATAGCATTGTTATACATTGCTTCACAAAACTGAGGCGTTTCTTTCGCACATAAGTGACAACGTAAAATATCAGCATGTCTTCATAGATTCTGTGGTCGAGTGGCTCGCGAAAGGCGCAGGACAGCCCACGAGGCTCACTAAGCAACAAGCTGTGAAACGTGTCAGACATTTCCTTCTACATTCAGCAATTAATAATGTAGAAAAGAATGGATTCTCGTGACTTATAGCTAAACAAGCCTCGCAGACCAATCCACATGGCGCCCCACGAGCCAATTGAGCGCAGAATTATTTAACCAATGCGTGAAGAAAAGCACAAGAAATCAGAATGTGTGAGAGTTGACAGATATGCGTCACTCATGACAACTGGCCACACCTGATGAGTTTTCGCAGTTTCTCCAGTGGTAATTTAAATGAATAACTGAAAACATGGCAAGAATTATTAGTGCTCATTCTAGCTTAACAAGTAGAACAGGCAACACATGATGGTCCTTAGGATTGTTAGAGTTCAAGTAAATTAAATTTTATTACATTTTTGAAGACAGGTAATGTCCAATCATTATTTTCAAGGGATGGTTTTGAGCTTCCCCTATTGCCAGTTCACCAGTAGCCATTGGTGGGTACACAAATTCTAACCTTGAGTTCACCACTGTGCTGTTCATAAACACTGAAACCAGGTGGTCAGTCGAGCACGTAGCTGTAAATAACCCAGAGTTTCGAATGTTTGTAACCACCTGAAAGCCCATGACAACAAAATACCGGGGCAAGTTAGTGCGGCTCAAGGGAGGTGTTCCCTGCGCTCAACATTCACTCAGAAAGGGATACTAATTTCAGAGTGAGTGAGGTCTGTGAAAGCAAATGAGTGTTAGGGCAACCTCTGACTCATTTAGTTTAACCTGACACTAAGTTTGAGTACTTACTCACACTCAATTAGTGTGAGTGTCGTTTCTGAATACGGACCTAAGACACTCATCGATAAGAGTAGGGGGTTGCCCGGTGTCATGGCTAAATTCCCAACCTGGCTCTTTCGACCTGCCACCTGATCATCCCCTGATCTAATTGGCTGTGCAACTTGTTCTCTCCCTCCCCACCTCAACCCCCAGGGCTCCCTTGAAAAAGAGATTTAAATCTCAACAGGACTTCCCGGGTTAAATAAAGGTTAAATTAAAAAAAAAAAGAAAAACTAAAGGACATGACCTCCATGGGCTCTGGCGCCAGCTTGGGTTGCTGGATGGGGTCTCTGGGCCGGCTGCGGTATCTCTCCTGCTGCAGCTGGTCCAGATGAATGGCAGAGTCAATGTCGGAGGCCAGGGATGTGGCATGGTCCAAGCGAGCCATTTACGCTGTCGGGTCTGGACACAGCCCATTGCGGAAGGTGGTCAACAGTGCAGGCTTGTTCCAGTCCTGCAGGTCAGGGTGTGGTCATCAGCTGACCCGGACCCCAGCCACAGATCCAGCAAGCGGTGCCAGCCTTCCTCCCCTGGTGATCAAACACCGCTTTGAACTGATGGATGAAGCTGTCATAGGTAGAGAAAACAGCTTGGTCCCACAGAGCGTTTGCCCACTCAAGAGCCTTGCCGAACAGCTGCATGATGACCGCAGCCATGTTCTCTGCATCACCGAGAGTGGAGTGGTAGGTGAGGTTGAGGGGGCATTGGAGATGGAATCCTCGGCATGCGGTCAGAGAACCCTCATAGCAGTCTGGCAGTCGCGCTCGGGACTCACCTTAGTGAGTGGCCCGGAACGCCTGCAGACTGGCAGGAGAGACTGGAGCGTTGATTGGCGGTGGAGCGTGGGAGATGGTGAACACACGGAAGCCACAAATCAAGTCTTCCAAAGCGGCCCTCAGTCGGGCAACCTCCCTCTGTTGCTCTGCCACCATGTTGAAGATGTGGGAAGGGCTGGATGAGAAGTCTCATACTTCTTCAAGTAAAGGCACATTAACTTCATCCATAGGGGGGGATAGAGTCTTCTGTAGTGGCTTTTTCTGTGCACTGAGCAGAGTGCACTGAAAAATGGAAAACGTGGAACTAGATTCACATGCAAATATGAAGTAGGTTTAATTATACCTTTGCAATAGCACAGAAAGGTTGAAAAGTGGAAATGCAAAAACAAGCAGGAAACGCTTCCAATAATTTAACAAAAGTGCGCTGAAATAATAATTATAATAATAATAATAATTATTATTATTATTATAAAGGTGCTCAAGTTAGGTTAGTAAAGATATGGAAATACTCAGAAGCATCTATACAAGAATAAGGCTTAACAACAGGCTTAGGAGACTGCTCCATAAAAGTGCAAAGCTCTGGCTTATATAGTGGTAACAATGAGATAATAATGATGAACAGATGCGGGTAGTTGTAGTGGAGCGAGGAATTCTGCAGCCTTCCCTCGCTTGCAGCCCCTCCTGGTGGCGGCTGCAGACAAAAGCATCTTGGATGGAGCTGTAACTTCAAACAGAAAACATTAAAAAAAGAAAAAATAAAAACATACATTGGCTTAAACCGTTTTTACAATCTATAGGTAAATACAGTGTTAAAAAAAAACAATGCGTCGAAATAGTTTTAAATCATGAAACATGCTGCGGAAACCCTCTCTCAGAGAAGCGCTGGCGCAAACAGAAATGCATTGGGAAGCAAAATTGGCGATCAGCAGCAAGCAGCATAGGATATCTGGACCCCCCAAACTATATTTTAACCCTAGAACACTATTGCTAAAATTAGCAACACCATCACTAACGCTGGGTGATCTTTCCTGATATAGTAAAATACCCAATAAAAAGTACTTGTCATCAAAATATGACAATACATGACAAATTAGAGTAGTGTTCTTTTATTTTCAACTGTGCCATGTCTAACAAAATGAAAGAAAGTACCCTGAGGTAGACAAAACACCCATGCCTTCAAAGATGTCAAAGACAATGCTGAAGCTACCCAGGGACCCATAACACTCAGACAAACGCAACATAATGAAAATCACGTAAACACGTTTGCTCGCGTGAAAATCACCCGGCGATAGTGTTCTAGGGTTAATGAGTAATAAAATTAATGATACAAACATTTACGCTACTCGTGGACGCCAGGGCAACGACGAAAATGACAAGATGGAGAACCGCGCTTCACCTCCTCCACCCACCACTATAAAATGAATGTCATATTTAGTTAAAGCTGAAGTCGGGAAGATTGCTGGATCATGAGGACCAGTCAGATTTTCTAACGAGTACAACTTTCAAGCCCCTCCCCTATTTGCGCTGAAACTAGTCCCTCCCTAGATTTTTCGTGCACATCCAATTGACTGTGATTGACAGGCAGTTAGCATCCTGCTTCATAATTCGCATGGCTAAGCACAGTGACAGTTTCAGTAAATGCGACCAAAAAGAAAATATTTCCGACTTCAGCTTTAATTGTGTAATATTTAACCCAACCCCTCAAAAAAAATGCTAAGAAGTATTTTTCGATTATTCACAAAGTCGGGCCCACTTCCGGTATTCCGAATTTCATTTCACGTATTTCAAAAGGAAAGTAAGCGGTGTGAAGCATGGATACAAGCCGTCAAAAGGCAGAGCCCTGATGCAACTTTTGGCGGTAGACCACCATTTCTGTGCGTTTCATTCTGAAAAAAAAACGCCCCAAAAGCGGTAGAGTTGGCATGTATGCGGCAGCAAGTGGGAATCGTCAGCTCATGCAGTGCTGCGTGGGAAGCATTTTATCGGAGGTGAACTAATAAATAGCTAAATAGCTTTCGTTAGCTTGGAATTTCTTTTGCCATTTGCAGTCATGCTTTTAATTTACAACTCAAAGTACCTGCAATATTTGGTTTCTGTGACACAATGATGATCAAAATAGTCAAATGACATCTCTCGTACCTTATAATAACTCCTACGCGCTGTATTTACTCGCAAGAAAAAAAATCTCAGACACAAATACTAATAAGGTGGATTATAAAGTGACATTTGTTGATGAGATAACAGGAAGATGAACACACAAGGTTAATTGTTTTCACCGAGTGCCTAATTGGGCCAGCCGGAAGTGACAACACCGCGACTGTTGGATTAAATGGCATTGAAATCACGAAATTTACAGTAAAAATGCTTTTTTTTTGCTGTTTGTAGTGAACGTTAGCAATGTGCTGTTGTCTTCATTTAATTCTAACCTAATATGGTGTCCTTCAACTTTCAATACATCCAATAATTTAGCGGGGAATAATCCGGGGAAATGCTTTAATGCATCTTTTATTATGATTCAAATGTGCTGCGTGCATAATAAACGATCTAGTCCACCGAAATGCTTCTGCGCGACTAGTCCTTCAACTACTGACTGACTCCCCAATCACGCCATTGCTATTAATTGGAGTGAACGGAGATGACGTGACTCTCCTTCTCAACGTACCTCTCAGCTGATCGAACGAATCCGTTTCTGTGACGCATTCGCTGTGCTTTGTGATCAGAAAGAACTGCACCGTTCTATGACGCATTAATGCTATATATACACGCGGATTGTGAGTAGAGGCAGATTCAGAACTCTCTGCCTTTCAGAGCGTTTGTTGGCGAGCATCGTTGCGATTTGCGATTCAAGAAAGCGTTATTTCAACTTCTTCATTCTGGAATCCATACAGGTGAGTTTTATTTGCTGGCTTATATGAAAAATAATGTATAGCCAAATAGTAATGTAAAGTTTGAATTATCGAAATGCCGCCATTTCAACCAAAATTTCATCATTATCATTTTTAATTCACTCGAAATCTAAAACTAATTATCCCAGCGAGTCACTGTATAACTGGCAATTAAGAATGTATTACTATTATTATTATGATAATCATCACCTCCGCCAAACAAAGTTGGCAGGAGGTTGTGTGATTGGTGCCGTCTGTTTGTTTGTTTGCGAACAAGATAACTCAAAAAGTAATGAATGGATATCTGAAATTTTGTGGGTGGGTTGCTGCGATCAGTGAAATAATATGGCTGCCACGGCAGCAATCTTTAAATCCGATGACACGCAATGACTGAAATAAAGGAACCCCTTGCGCTTCAGCCCCTCTGTCAGTGGAGGTGGGTGCTCGCAGAAAGGATAGTAAATCCGAATATAAAGAAGAAACTGAAGCACTCAAATCACCAGCATAATTTATAAAGGTGCCAAGACTGACGTTTCGACGCACTGCGTCTTCACCGAGATTTGGTCTGTACTGCCTTGGTGGAGGTTTGCACTCTAGGAGTGCCTCTAGTTATTATTATTCGGCCTGAGCTGAGTGCAGGCCCACTACTCTCCCCAATAGGGACCATAGTACCATAGACACCATAGTAACTGCCTAGCAATGCCCTAGCAACCACCCAGAACACCATAGCAACCGCCTAGCAATGCCCTAGCAACCACCCAGAACACCATAGCAACCGTCTAGCAACGCCCTAGCAACCACCCAGAACACCATAGCAACCGCCTTGCAACGCCTTAACCACCCAGAACACCGTAGCAACCACCTAGCGACGCCCTAGCAACCACCCAGAACACCATAGCAACTGCCTAGCAACCCCCTGGCAACCACCCAGAACACCATAGCAACCGCCTAGCAACACCCTAGCAACCACCCAGAACACCATAGCAACTGCCTAGCAATGCCCTAGCAACCACCCAGAACACCATAGCAACTGCCCTAGCAACGCCCTAGCAACCCCAAGAACACCATAGCAATTGCCTAGCAATGCCTTAGCAACCTCTCAGAACACCATAGCAACCACCTTTTTAATGTCTAAAAAATGCAGACAAAATATAGACAGAGACAAAATAGACTATTGAGTAGACCAAGCAGCATCTCAGGGCACCCTTGCGTCCTGACCTGCAGAGACCAGGCCCACTCTTACAATTTCTGCGGGAATTGTCTAGTTAAATTTATGATGATAGACCCAAGATAGCTTCTACCTACTTTGTCTGCATGGCTAATGTGTGTGCTCCTGAGACAAAATAGCCATTACTGGGAAAATTGGATTCTACATCCTCCTGATCAGCCCCAGGAAAATAAAACTCAATGGAAAAAGCTTTCCACTGCCTCTTAATAATGAGTCAACATACATGAGTATCCAGTGATGCATGCTTCTTGGGTTAATCGTCATCCTCTCCCAATTAGAGTCTTTTGTACGAAACAACAACAATGGCAAACAACGTCATCAAATGCCGATCTACTTACACCCGGGAGGAGCTCCTTCTCAGATCTACAGGCGTGACACCGCCCAATTTCTCGGAGGATATTCGGAGCAGAGGTAGGTTGAGCCCCTTTTGGATTTTCCATCTGAAAGCCATGGTGTTTCCAGGTCTCAGTGAAGACAATGATTTTTCTCCTTTTTTGTAATTAAATTAATTAAATATATTTTGTTAATTGTATTCTTGGAATCTCATGTTTTTTGTATTCCTGTGTGAGTTATATAGCAATTATGCCGCAATTGGTTGATGCATTTTTAATCCTTGCTATGCAAGTAGCCATTTAATAAAGGCTTTAAAAAAAAATTGCCACAAGAGCTGCCTTGGTTTCCATTTTCGGCTTCCAGGTTGTGCACTGTTTTTGCACCAATTGTTTCTTGATTCGTGCCTCTTGTATATCGTGTGATTTTTCACTGTGTATAGTTCATGCTGAGCTGCGAAGGTTTCCAAATTATCCTGACTTGTGAAATCCTCTGTCCAGGACTTGCAGTGTCTGGGAGGAGCAGTGAGGTGAGGACGGAAGTCACTGCTGTTCGTCAGGACACCATGGTAATTCCAATGAATATGCCTCTGACTTCAACACTGAAAATCACAGTTTTTTTTGGGAGTTTTTCCCTACCCTGAACGCAAGGGAACTGTTTACTCCACCACAGTAACCTGCTCCCATCAGCTCAGGAGGAGGCAGAGGTTCGAGATTCTTCTCAATAACGTGACAAATGGCTCTCGCTTCTTCACATATTGAAAGCACCCGGCGATCACACACTGCCTATGCCATCGACAGTGCAGTCAGCAAAGATTTTTCTTGTACATCTGCAGATCCGTAGTCGACCAGGAGTGGCCACTAGAGAGCGATGAGACAAGTTAATTTGACAACCACGGTCAACTTCATTTATTCCTGTCTGCTCTCAACTGGTGCCTCAGAATACAGATACATTTACCATACAGCAGGTGAAAATATATGGTCAGACTTTGTAGTACATCTGAAACCTCTGTATGGATCAAACTATTCGCGAACGAGACCCAGATGACCTACTGCATTTGGCTGAGTTTTGCTGTATGTGAGCAGTGGACACTGTGCTGTCCCATCAGCCCACTGGCACTGAGATGACAAGGCGTTTTCATGACGACAGAGGATGTGATACCTCTCAGTAAAAATGATACAAGACAGACAACAGAAACACTGTATTAGTCTACATAAGCCATATGTAAAATGAACAAAAACACTGTTTGAGCCTATAATATACTGCCCTTTAATAGACGACTGCAGTATCTGCAGTAGGTTAATGCATACAGATACTGCAGTCTTCCATAGTAGGGCAGTATCAATAAAATAGATGTAAATGCTGGAATTCCTGAGGTGCAGTTGTGTTTTTAAAATTCCGCGGGAGGAAGGTTATTGTATGTGAGGGGTAAACTGGGTCAGGAGATGGTGAGATTGTGGCCATATAGCATGTCAGATTTTGTGCATGCACTCCTGATACATAAATATCGTACGTTCTACTTCGACGGTCGAGTTGTTGGCATCAAATCAAATTCTGTATGCATGTATGCAGTATGGGTATTTTGACACGTCCAATTTCAAGCTAAACACTACTGCATCAGCTTCAGCTTCATACAACTGATTCATACCATGTCCTGTCAAATAATAAGGCTGGATGAAGGTGTTTAGTCGAGAGATGTGAATCCTTCCCGCTTGCAGTAAGCCAGATGAAATATTTTTTATGTTGATAAATAATCCATATAAACTTAACGGGGAGGTATAGATTGCAATAAGTTATGTTTTGTCAGAAACTGTGGCTCCACTTACCTCCTTGCCGGGCTGTGTTAGCTGTATTTGCCTGTCACAGAAAATAGCGGAGCTGGAAGGTAGAATTTCAACCCTCTACCAAATACAGGAACGCCTCATCGATTCCATGGGTGCTCCAGCTCGCGCTGCGAGGAATGTCACCACCATGGGTGAGCGAGACTCCATCGCCCTCCCCAATGAAACCGCACGGACTCGGACTGAGGATGCTAGGGTCCAGCAGCGAGCGAGACCCAAGGTCAACGTCAGCTCCACACCCAAGCCGGCTGAGGCCTGGGTCGAAGTGCGCAGCACTAAACGTCGTGGTCGGGGACTGAGTAGCGACTCTGTACTTTTTAAGCTTCAGCTGAACAACAGGTTTTCCATCTTAGACGAGGAGGAATCTTCACCACCAGATGTCCGGTCACGGAAGCCAACCTCTACGGTTCCACGGCCATGTACTCAGACCATTCCACAGGTAACTACCAGGTCTTCTGGCAATGCTCGGCCGTCTCGGGGTACATTGATAATTGGAGAATCCATCGTGAGGAAGGTTAAAATAAAATCAGGCATCACATACTGCTTTTCGGGGGCTAAAGTTTTAAGCATTCTGGATGAGATTCCGAGCTTACTCGATGAACATCCACACGCCCGTAATGTTGTGGTTCATATTGGAACCAACAGTACCTCCAACCAGCGGTCCGAAATTCTAAAACTCGATCTTATCTCTTTGTTTAACGCGGTCAAGGACTGTTTTTATTTCGGGTCCTATTCCCACTCTGGGTCGAGGGATTGGGCGCTTTAGGAGAATTTTAAGTCTCAGCACATGGCTACAGTCTATATGCTCCGCGCACAAAATGTTTTTGATTGATAATTTTAACAACTTCTGGGAGCGTGCAGCGTCACCATTTACCATTAGCCCGAAGATTTAGTCTCTCATGTGGGTAAATTGTCCACACAGACTGTGCTAACTGGTTCCTATTCCTTCTCTTACACTTTTCAGAAAAAATTTGTCCCAAGAGATGAACAGGAGCCAAAACCCATCAGCCGGGCTCACAAGAAGACCAAACTGGACGACCAGTCAAAGACAAGCAAGGTAAAGAAAGCTCAAATGTTCCCATCAGCCACTGTCAACTTCATTTATTCCTTTCTGCCCTCAACTGGTGCCTTAGAATACAGATACATTTACTATACAGCAGGTGAAAATATATGGTCAGACTTTGTAGTACATCTGAAACCTCTGTATGGATCAAACTACTTGCAAACGAGACCCAGATGACCTACTGCATTTGGCTGTTTTGCTGTATGTGAGCAGTGGACACTGTGTTGTCCCATCAGCCCACTGGCACTGAGATGACAAGGCGTTTTCATGACGACAGAGGATGTGATACCTCTCAGTAAAAATTATACAAGACAGACAACAGAAACACTGTATTAGCCTACATAAGCCATATGTAAAATGAACAAAAACACTGTTTGAGCCTATAATATACTGCCCTACAATAGACGACTGCAGTATCTGCAGTAGGTTAATGTATACAGATACTGCAGTCTTCCATAGTTGGGCAGTATTAATAAAATAGATGTAAATGCTGGAATTCCTGAGGTGCAGTTGTGTTTTTAAAATTCCGCGGGAGGAAGGTTATTGAATGTGAGGGGTAAACTGGGTCAGGAGATGGTGAGATTGTGGCCATATAGCATGTCAAATTTTGTGCATGCACTCCTGATACATAAATATCGTACATTCTACTTCGACGGTCGAGTTGTTGGCATCAAATCAAATTCTGTATGCATGTATGCAGTATGGGTATTTTGACACGTCCAATTTCAAGCTAAACACTACAGCATCAGCTTCAGCTTCATACAGCTGATTCATACCATATCCTGTCAAATAATAAGGCTGGATGAAGGTGTTTAGTCGAGAGATGTGAATCCTCCCCGCTTGCAGTAAGCCAGATGATATATTTTTTATGTTGATAAATAATCCATATAAACTTAACGGGGAGGTATAGATTGCAATAAGTTATGTTATGTCAGAAACTGTGGCCCCACTTACCTCCTTGCCGGGCTGTGTTAGCTGCATTTGCCTGTCACAGAAAATAGCGGAGCTGGAAGGTAGAATTTCAACCCTCTACCAAATACAGGAACGCCTCATCGATTCCATGGGTGCTCCAGCTCGCGCTGCGAGGAATGTCACCACCATGGGTGAGCGAGACTCCATCGCCCTCCCCAATGAAACCGCACGGACTCGGACGGAGGATGCTAGGGTCCAGCAGCGAGCGAGACCCAAGGTCAACGTCAGCTCCACACCCAAGCCGGCTGAGGCCTGGGTCGAAGTGCGCAGCACTAAACGTCGTGGTCGGGCACCGAGTAGCGACTCTGTATTTTTTAAGCTTCAGCTGAACAACCGGTTTTCCATCTTAGACGAGGAGGAATCTTCACCACCAGATGTCCAGTCACGGAAGCCAACCTCTACGGTTCCACGGCCATGTACTCAGACCATTCCACAGGTAACTACCAAGTCTTCTGGCAATACTCAGCCGTCTCGAGGTACATTGATAATTGGAGGATCCATTGTGAGGAACGTTAAAATGAAATCAGCCATCACATACTGCTTTTCGGGGGCTAAAGTTTTAAGCATTCTGGATGGGATTCCGAGCTTACTTGATGAACATCCACACGCCCGTAATGTTGTAGTTCATATTGGAACCAACAATACCTCCAACCAGCGGTCCGAAATTCTAAAACACGATCTTATCTCTTTGTTTAACGTACTCAAGGACTGTTTTTACTTCGGGTCCTATTCCCACTCTGGGTCGAGGGATTGGGCGTTTTAGGAGAATTTTAAGTCTCAGCACATGGCTACAGTCTATATGCTCCGCGCAAAAATTTTTTTAATTGATAATTTTAACAACTTCTGGGAGCGTGCAGCGTCACCACTTACCATTAGCCTGAAGATTTTGTTTCTCATGTGGGTAAATTGTCCACACAGACTGTGCTAACTGGTTCCTATTCCTTCTCTTACACTTTTCAGAAAACATTTGTCCCAAGAAATGAACAGGAGCCAAAACCCATCAGCCCGGCTCACAAGAAGACCAAACTGGACGACCAGTCAAAGACAAGCAAGGTAAAGAAAGCTCAAATGTTCCCATCAACCACTGTCAACTTCATTTATTCCTGTCTGGCCTCAACTGGTGCCTCAGAATACAGATACATTTACCATACAGCAGGTGAAAATATATGGTCAGACTTTGTAGTACATCTGAAACCTCTGTATGGATCAAACTATTTGCGAACGAGACACAGATGACCTACTGCATTTGGCTGAGTTTTGCTGTATGTGAGCAGTGGACACTGTGCTGTCCCATCAGCCCACTGGCACTGAGATGACAAGGCGTTTTCATGACGACAGAGGATGTGATACCTCTCAGTAAAAATGATACAAGACAGACAACAGAAACACTGTATTAGCCTACGTAGGCCATATGTAAAATGAACAAAAACACTGTTTGAGCCTATAATATACTGCCCTACAATAGACGACTGCAGTATCTGCAGTAGGTTAATGTATACAGATACTGCAGTCTTCCATAGTAGGGCAGTATTAATAAAATAGATGTAAATGCTGGAATTCCTGAGGTGCAGTTGTGTTTTTAAAATTCCGCGGGAGGAAGGTTATTGTATGTGAGGGGTAAACTGGGTCAGGAGATGGTGAGATTGTGGCCATATTGCATGTCAGATTTTGTGCATGCACTCCTGATACATAAATATCGTACGTTCTACTTCGACGGTCGAGTTGTTGGCATCAAATCAAATTCTGTATGCATGTATGCAGTATGGGTATTTTAACACGTCCAATTTCAAGCTAAACACTACTGCATCAGCTTCAGCTTCATACAACTGATTCATACCATGTCCTGTCAAATAATAAGGCTGGATGAAGGTGTTTAGTCGAGAGATGTGAATCCTCCCCGCTTGCAGTAAGCCAGATGATATATTTTTTATGTTGATAAATAATCCATATAAACTTAACGGGGAGGTATAGATTGCAATAAGTTATGTTATGTCAGAAACTGTGGCCCCACTTACCTCCTTGCCGGGCTGTGTTAGCTGCATTTGCCTGTCACAGAAAATAGCGGAGCTGGAAGGTAGAATTTCAACCCTCTACCAAATACAGGAACGCCTCATCGATTCCATGGGTGCTCCAGCTCGCGCTGCGAGGAATGTCACCACCATGGGTGAGCGAGACTCCATCGCCCTCCCCAATGAAACCGCACGGACTCGGACTGAGGATGCTAGGGTCCAGCAGCGAGCGAGACCCAAGGTCAACGTCAGCTCCACACCCAAGCCGGCTGAGGCCTGGGTCGAAGTGCGCAGCACTAAACGTCGTGGTCGGGCACCGAGTAGCGACTCTGTATTTTTTAAGCTTCAGCTGAACAACAGGTTTTCCATCTTAGACGAGGAGGAATCTTCACCACCTGATGTCCGGTCACGGAAGCCAACCTCTACGGTTCCACGGCCATGTACTCAGACCATTCCACAGGTAACTACCAAGTCTTCTGGCAATACTCAGCCGCAGTAGCGGCTATAGACCCGGGAATGACGGGGCGCAGACACGTCCCTTTATGACAATTAGTCCTGGGTAGTTTGCAATCATTTTCCTTTACTGACGCGTTTTCCAATTATCGTACTTGGCAACTTAAGACTCGGTCTCTCCAAATGTGATCAAACAGCGATGAAATCATGGGCGAAATTCAGTACAGAAAAAAAATTTACTTATTAATAGGCCAGTGCTTCGCGTTGATTGATCAGGTCCGTGTTCCAGTGAAATATCGCCTTTCACTCTCGGTATTGTGTGGGTTGATAAAAAAGAGGCACTTGGCAGTTAAATAGGCAGCGTGCTGCTCAAGCTGTTTGCGTGAGAGTCGTCAGGTATGCAAGTTTGACAAACGTTGATTTAAATACAGCAAATAAGCGTCCAGATGAACGATTGTCTTCTTACGTAATCGGGGAGAACAAGCAGCAGCTGTTAACTGTGGAGTGCTCTCGGAGCGAACCTTCGGCTACTCATGAAAATGACTGAGAACAGGTCAGGACTAACGACTGTTTTAAACGGATGTTTTGTCACAATTCTCAGTTCAGGTTCCGCCACTGAGCTGAATTAAGCCCATGATTTCATCACTGTTCGATCGCATTTGGAGAGACCGTGTCTTGAGTTGCCAAGTACGATAATTGGAAAACGCGTCAGTAAAGGAAAATGATTGCGAACTACCCAGGACTAATTGTCATAAAGGGACATGAGTGCGCCCCGCCATTCCCGGGTCTAGAGCCGCTACTGCTCAGCCGTCTCGGGGTACATTGATAATTGGAGGCTCCATTGTGAGGAACGTTAAAATGAAATCAGCCATCACATACTGCTTTTCGGGGGCTGAAGTTTTAACCATTCTGGATGGGATTCCGAGCTTACTTGATGAACATCCACACGCCCGTAATGTTGTAGTTCATATTGGAACCAACAATACCTCCAACCAGCGGTCCGAAATTCTAAAACACGATCTTATCTCTTTGTTTAACGTACTCAAGGACTGTTTTTATTTCGGGTCCTATTCCCACTCTGGGTCGAGGGATTGGGCGTTTTAGGAGAATTTTAAGTCTCAGCACATGGCTACAGTCTATATACTCCGCGCAGAAAAATTTTTTTATTGATAATTTTAACAACTTCTGGGAGCGTGCAGCTTTCTTTGCAAGAGACGCCATTCATCCCAATCCTCTGGGTACGCGGAAGTTGGCAGAGAACATTTGCTACTCGATGCACCTGCTCACATGCAAATGACTAATTCCGTCTCCCGTAATGCAGGACCCATGTCCGATTGTCACTATTTCCTCTGTGCGTAGAAAGTCACGAAATAGACCCAAGTCTTACACTGGCTGCACCCGAGGTAATTTAGTCAATGTTTTAGTCATGAGCGTTTATGGCATTATTTAATGTAAGATTACTCACTAATCAGAGTTTTTGATTAATGATATCATCTCTGAGGAGGGATTGCATTTTATGTTTCTAGTTGAGCCCTGGCTAAACAATGATTGTGCTGCAGCTCTTATTTAGGCTTTCCTAGAACTACAACTTTTTTCAAGCTGTGAGACAAGGGTCAAAGGGGAGGTGGCATAGCTGTGTTATGACCCAGAGGATTAAGTGTTTATCAGTGTAAAGTGCTGTTCTCCCTCGCCTCCCTAGGAGTGTCTGTGAGTGTGTCTTTTAGGTGTGTGCATGGGTGTGACCTCTGGTTTCCCTCCAGTCCAAGTGGTAGTTCCGGATTGGCTGGACTGGGCCCAATTGAACAGCAGGCATTGGTGGAAGCAGTGTGGGAAGACGCTTCCTGATTGGAGGAGCCCGGACCAAACAAGATTTAAACCACCAACTGACAGCACCCCGGGCCCTCCCCTTTTACTCTGCTTCTCCCAACAAGGAACCAGTACTTCGGAAATTTGTAAATTCCTAATGTGTCTCTGAGAATTCTGTTTTGTCGAAACTTTAGAAGTTGCGTGTGTTTATACTGTGCAAAATGGCTTACTGTTGTGGTTTAGGCACCTGTAAATATTGAGCACTGGTTTTGGTAGGTGGGAGTTGCCTCTTTTGTTTCTGTGGTTTTCTCTTGTTTTAAGTTAGGAGTTTAGGTTAGTCCTCTGTATTTTCATTTGGTTTTTGGGTATAGGTTATTCTTTAGGGCTCAGAGCTTGTTTTGTTTATTATTTTTTTTTAAAAAAATGTTACTCCACACCTCCACACTAAAAAAAAAAAAGAAAAGAAAATAAACTGCCTAAAGTTACAGTTTTCTGTGCTGCTGGCCCTTCTTGGGAGTGGGAGAGCGGGAGGGTCACCTCAATGTTATGTCTTTGTACACCCCTAGACCAGGGACATAACAGCTGCCATTTTCTCTAATCAGTTTAACTCTTCCAAGATTGATTTTGGTGAATTTTCGTCATTTGAACATCTTGCGATTCTGTTGAAAACTGACCCAGGTGTGGTCATTGTAAACATTATATCGGCCACCAAAGCAATCATCTGTATTTCTAACAGAATTTGTGGAATTTGCGGAAAGGCATGTGAAATGCTTCTGGAAAAAAACTTCACTGACATCAGTACTACGCCTTAAAAAAGAATGGATTGAGAATCGTCCCAGCCCTAATGATTGCATCATGCTCCAGTTCTTTTTGCCCTTTTCTTCTCTAATGTTCTCGTCGATTGTTTCTCCAATGCTCGTAAAGCCTTTGGGCTTGCTATCAGCATATATAAATGTGTTTTAATTGATTGAAAACAGGTTGTGACCATTCCTTTAAACTACCATTACAGAAACTCCTAAAACTCTCAACATTATCAGGTGTGGCCTGGTTTCTTATATAACGCATACCGATTACGACTCCGGACTTCTAACGCTTTTCTTTACTCGGGGGTTGGAAGCGTGGCATGTGTTTCATTATCGTTCAAATAGTTTAAATGAAATAAGATAATTTGAAACATCTTTATGCAATTCCACTGCTTCCAATGATCTTATTTCATTTAAATAATTTAAACAATCATGAAGCACACACATTTCTTCCAACCCCTGAGTGAAGAAAAGCATGAGAAGTCCGGAGTCATAACGCAGGTGAAACTGATAAACCTCCATGCACAAGGACTTCAGTTCCATGTGAGAATCTCTTACACATACGGTGATTGAATAATTGCTGACTACAGCAATGGAACGCAAGTATACCACTAAAATTCACGCGGAATGCCTGAGAGTTGACAGGTGTGCGTTATTACTGAAATATGACCACACCTGATAATGTTGAGAGTTTTTGGAGCTTTTGAAATGGTAATTTAAATGAATGATTGAAAAATTGAAAACAGGTCATGACCAATCAATATTTTTAAGGGATGGTTTGACCCTCCCCTATCGCCAGTTCACGAGCCGTCCCTTTATATATGTATATACAGTGCTTAACAAATTCATTAGACCACCACGAAATGTAAAATGAATGAAATGAAAACAAACTGAATGAAAATGAAACGCACTGTGTATATATGTCTGTGCATAAAGTTAGTCTGCATCCCTACACCCCTCCCCAGAAAATCCCTTCCACCTCTGATCTTAAAATGCATTTTTTTTTTTTTTTTGGAAAAAATTTGCCCCAAAAAAAAAGGAAGAAAAATGCTCTGAATCCCACACCAGGTAGCAGATGATCCGTTCAGCTTGCAATCACTGCCACTGATGGATTTATGCAGATTCAATTCATTATGATCATAAATGAACTTCTGATTTGGCATTTGCTCCGCAATTTGGATGCTGATGAGCAACCTCATCTCAGTGCAAATAAAAAAAAAGCATATGTACCAATTTTGTCCAGACTACCCAACCTTGCCTGCAGTGATACATTGTGTTCTATGGTTTTTTAGATAAAAAATAATGATTGGGTAAAACATTCCAAATGGTATTAGAGTAACTTAAGCAACACTGCTGCAGCTGAGAAAAATTAGTTATGGTTGTGCAAATGCACAAGCTTAGACGATAGCCTGTATTAATGTGGGGTCCCCAAAGCAAATTCTGATCAGGGTCCAACAACGGCTCTGGCAGATCCCAAGCATGGAGACTGAATGTTTCTTCAAAACAGACACATTCCAGGGAATGCATTTGTATCTGGAATAAAGTCTGATTCATTTCCATCACTCACACCAGCAACAGACCAAGACTGAATTTTCCCAAAAAAACCACAATTGAGGATAACATAGCACAACAGTGAGTCAGTCAACACAGGCTCATCACACTGGAGAATGATTAGCATTTTAAACTACACCCATTGCCTCATTTACATGTGTTTATGGTACCGGTTAACTTGATAGGTTGGATTGTTAACTCGCAGCAAGTTTTTTTTTCCCCACGCAAGTAATTTTTTTTTATCATTACAAAGTCCAAAGACATCATAGGCATTGAGAGACTCATAATAATGTACATGATCCCGAATAGATTGGCAAACTGACTTCGACATATTAATGTCTGCCAATCCCACAAACATAAAAGCTCCCAAAAGTGATAAACCAGAGAGATAACACACATCTGCAGCTTTTGATGTAATAATCCCACAACCGTAATAGCAGTTGCCTGATGCAAACGTAATATGAAATTTACCATAAATATAATAACTCTTACATTTGCAAGGATTTGTTACATTAGTGGGAAGGTAAAATTTAAACAAATTTTTAAAAAGCTGCAGATTTCTATTAGGTTCGTGTTTTATTATGTACGTGGAGTATGATAACATCTGCGGATGTTACAATGCCTTTAGCCCATGTGACATGTAGGCTAAAATAAGCAGGCAATATTCCGGATGGGCAAAATAACGGATTGGCAATGGATGGATGGAAGGATGGGCAAATGAACTTGTATGAAGCACATCTGCCTTCGTTGCCTATTCAAACTCATTACGGACCATTGCAGATATGCAATGTTCAATTTTCATGTCAACAGACCAACAGTGGGCTCCAAAATTACTGGCACCCCTGACTGGCAATACACAAACAATACGAAAAAATATATAAACAGAACATACCAACATTTGTGAAATAGTTAATGTTTTGATGGAAGCAACCGAAATCAGAACAATCATTTAATACAAAATAAATTTCAACAAATTCAAGGTTTAATCATCATTGGCGCCCTTCATTTAGTACATAGTGCAACCATCTCTGGCTACGATAACAGCATGGAGTCCTTTCCGGTAATGTTTGACAAGGTTAAGGGACATATATGGGGGGATTTTGAACCTTCCGCTGAGAGCCTTCTCATTCTTGGGTTTGCAATTATCAACTGCCCTTTTCAACTAAGCCCACAGGTTTTCAATTGGATTAAAGTCTGGCGACTCAGAAGGTCATTGCAGAACTTGGACTTTGTTGTCCTGAAACCATTTCTGTGTTGATCTTGTGGTATGCTTCGGGTTATTGTCTTGTCGGAGAGTCCACCTACGGACAAGTCTCAGTGTTCTGACGAAGGCAACCAGATCGTCAGCCAAAATATCCTTGGTGGAATTCTTCATGCCATTAATCTTAACCAGTGCCACAGGACCTCTTGAATTAAAATGGCCCCAAAATATGACTGACCCACCATATTTCACCGTGGGTATGGGCTGCCTCTTCTTGTATGCATCTCGGTTTCCACGCCAAACATGCCAATGCTCCATCTAACCCAAAACATGCAATTTTGGTCTCATCTGATCAAAGCACCCTGTTCCAGTCACTGTTTAAATGATGTCTGGCAAACACTAAGCCCTTACTTCTGTGTCTTTTAATGTTGGAATTTACGAAATGAACCAAGTGCGACAACCAGTAGAATACAAATAGGAGGCTTTATTTCTGAAGGGGGAAACCCCCCAACAGAGCTGGCAACAGTACAAAGTCCGCAATCCAAAATCATATTCCAAAGGGCGAAATCCAGAGTCATACACAGGGCTCCAATCACAAAAATCGTAGTCAGACAAAACAGGTCAAAAAACAAGAATGCGGCAAAAGTACAGGGAATAGGCAAAGCTCGATATCAAGGACGGTCCAGTCAGAAAGATAAACACTGAGAAATCAAGGCGAGAAACGTGGCACGAGAAAACTAGGGAGAACGATCTGACAAGAAAGTGTACCAAACAGACATCTTATATACACACCCGGGGTAAACACATGACCAGGGAGAACAGGTGCAATCAATGGTAACAATGAACAGGGAGAGACACATGAGGAATAAACCAATTACATGAATTTGGCTGTAGCCAAAACACAGACAGGGATCACAAGACAGACCCAAGTACAAAACAGCTCCGGTTAAGGAGTACTAAAGTGCCAAGATAAAAGAAAAGGAAAGCACAAAGTATAAGTGGAAATCCACAGAAACTTGCAGCAGAGATAATTAGGGATAGGCAAGGAGGCGGAGATTAGAATTGAGCGACTGCTGAGAGATTGTTAGTCAATTAGTATGTGCAACTATACAATCCCAAGTGCATGTTAGAAAGTTAGTAAAAATATACAATGTTAATGAGGGTTAGTAATTATCGAAAACAACAAACTGTTAGTATGGTTAGTAGATTGTAAAAGAGAGAGGAAAGAAGCACACGAGATAATGAAGGAAGATTGAAAACCCAGAAACCAATAAATCACCCGAATGAGTGGTATGCAAGACTAGGGACCGTGAGCAAAGACCTACACAAGACAAGACAGGGTAGACGAAGTGCAATGCATGGAAATGAAAACATGGCATGAAATAATAATAAAACATGAAATATAAATTACCAAAAAAAAAAAAAAAAACACAATACATGATCCTAAGAATGGTCAGACATATGCAGTGGTCACTAAACAGAATCAAACAACATGGCAAAGCCAGGCACAGAACTTAAACATGACAAGGGATCAAGGCATAGCAGAAACCAAAACCAAAAGAGCAGAATCACAACATTTGGTTATAAAAGGCTTTCTTCTGGCAACCCCTCCAAAGAGCCAGTGGTTGTGGAGGTGGTGACTGATGGTGCTTCTGGAAACCTGGGGACCTCAAGCTGCCACCAAGGCCTTCAATTCCTTCACAGAGATTCCTCAGTATCCTGGGGGGGAAAATGCAGTTGGATCCCCAACACTTGAGGTTTTCAACAGTTCTATTTGTTTGGAATTTTTTTTTTATAATTACCCCAATGGAGCCCAGAGGCTTATTCAATTGTTTGTGAATCTTCTGTTGTGGCCATTACCAGATTAATGAAGGTTTATGACCATCTGCCTCTTTTGAACTGACAGAAGTTTTGTTTTCTTCATGGTGCTGGATGACAAAGGGACATTGCATGTGTGTTACTTCATTTTCACACCCCAGTGAAGCAGTGGTGTCATGCAAACATGCAAAATTTAGTTGCATGACACCTATCACAGATATAAAAAAAAACCACACAGTGCTTCAAGGCAAAATGGAAAAAATATTGAATAAAAAACAATCAACAAAAAGTAAGAAAATACTGATAAAATTGAAAAACAAAATGACATCCCAGATGGCAAGCTCCTCCGCTCCCGATCTGCCGTGGATCTGCCCCGGATCAGCTGGAGCCGGGGCAGATCCGCAGCAGATCCGGAGCGGAGGAGCTTGCTATCTGGGATAACAAGTCATGAGGGGACAAAGCAATAGAAATCATGGCTATAATAAAATTGCAACAGGGTGCCAAAGCTAATGGCTCACCATAGTTTGTTAATATACTCAGCAACAAAAGTTTCTGTGACACCAATATTGTTAATTATTTTTCATAACGCAATTATGAAATTGTCATACATGGTGATATCAGACTGAAACAGTTCACGTAAACACAACATTGAAATGGAAATCATGAAAATGCGAGAAAATGACTTTGCACGTGAAAATGTGCGTAAATCATGCTTGTGGATGGCAATAAAAGAGGAGAATTTTTGGAATGTTCACATTGTGCCAGATGAACGACGGAAGCATCACTTATCGAAAACACAGCCATTTCGGATCAGGAACTCTACCCTCTAAATGCCAAGACTGTCTGAAAATGATCGGTGGAGGGCCATTGGGATGATTGAATCCGGAACCTCGCAGAGGGAAGTTGCTCATCGCCTGAATGTCCACCGAAACACCATTTGGAACTTATGGCAGCGTCATCAGCAGACAAGACATGTCAGAGACCGTCCTCGCAGCGGCCGTCCACGAGTAACCACTCCCAGACAGGATAACTGGATTCGAACAACCCATCTCCGAAATCGATTCCAACCTGCAACCATAACTGCAAGAACGATACCTGGTTTGAGGCGACTGTCTGCACAGACAATCCGTCGCCGTCTCCGTCATTTTGGCATTGTCCCACGTCGGCCAGCAAGACGTCCAATACTCACAGTACAACACCGACCACTGCGTCTACAGTGGGCACAACAACATGGACGGTGGATCCAACGTCAGTGGGATCTTGTACTCTTCACTGATGAATCAAGATTCATGCTTAACCGATGTGATGGTCGTTTACGTGTATACCGTCGACGTGGAGAACGTTATGCCAACAACTGTGTTCAGGAATTTGATCGTTTTGGAGGTGGTAGTGTCATGATTTGGGGAGGGATCACGGCGAGAAACAGAACAGATTTGCTTGTTATTGATGGAAATCTGACAGGTCAAAGATATCGCGATGAAGTGCTACGGCCATTGGTGGTACCGTTTTTGATGCAACATGGTCCCGGAATAACGCTGCAACATGATAACGCCAGACCACACGTTGCGAGGATTGTACAGCAGTATCTGATGCAACAACATGTCAATGTCCTGCCATGGCCAGCCAGATCCCCAGACATGTCCCCAATCGAGCATCTTTGGGACGAGATGGATCGACGTTTGCGGCGGTTGGATAACCCGCCAGCTACACTCCAGGAATTGCGACAACGTCTACGTCAGATTTGGAATGACATCCCACAGCAATTTCTGGCACATCTGATTCGGTCCATGCGCCGGAGATGCGTTGCTTGCATCATGGCACGAGGAAGTCACACCCGGTATTGAAGTGTGAAGGTCACAATTGGTTAGACGTCAGACAAGTGCTTCATGACGCATGAAAATGACATTTTTCGTTTTGAGTGACATTGGCACTGAAAAGTCAGTGTTTCTCCTGTTAAATAAACATATTGATTGCATTGAGATCTTTGCGTGTCATTTATAACATACACATAAATGGTGTCACAGAAACTTTTGTTGCTGAGTATACAAAGATAAAACTTAAATAAGTGGAAATTAATACCTGGTTTAAATTTCGTAGATGTTATTTACAATGATCTTTAAGGGTGCCATTAATTATGAAACCTTGATTTGGAGGATATTGATTTTTAATTAAATCAGAAAATGACTTTGTTTGGTTCCCTTGGAACATTAATATTGCATAGTATTGCATAATATTGCATATCATATGCTGTTTACAGAGTTTAAAAACATTCTAAAAATATGTATTTGTAAAGTATTATTTGTGCATTGGCGGTCAGGGGTGCCAGTAATTTTGGAGGTCATTGTACTCATAAGATGGTTTATTTTTTACAAATAAAGTGTCTATGAATGTTGACTACTGAACCGCTGATGGCAGCTGTGCTGCGGTTTAGTACAAAGTAATGCTGCCCTAAAACAAGTCCTTGCTCTCACAGCGAACAATTTTCTTCTCAGATAAAGCTTGCTTCGCTGCCCTTTGTGGTGATGAATACTTATCATTCACTGAGCACAAACTCCACGGGAACTCCATACCAAATTTCGTGCACCTTTATTATGACACATCATTACATCCAGGTGCAATCTATTGATTCCATGTCCTTACCATTACCTGATGTTAATTACGCAATTGAAAATAGGCCTTTTCAGGTGAAATAAGTGTGGTTGGAATTTGTGGAATGCAGTTAGAACTTTCCTTGAAACCATTTATCCCAAACAGGTCACTGTCCTGCACTGAAATGTTATAGAAGTCAACTATTGGGTTCTGACATAATTATTTGGTCATATTTTGCACTCATGAAAATACAGGGAGAAACGCAGAACCCGATGTTTCTCTGAAATGCCTCGCTTTTAACTGGCTTGGAACGAGACCAGACTACCACGCTTTCCCTGCGCAATATCTTCGCATCTCAGAAACCCAAGTGCCTTTAGGCAAAGGGTGCCCAATTTTGTCTGAACGAAAGGCTGTAGTACCTGCTAGTTTTAGCGTGTTTGAGCCTTTGTTTGCCAGTGTAGCTTAATGTTCTACATGTACAGAGGTCTGAAAGAATGCATTATGTCAGCGTCAGGACTACTCATGTCACTAGTAAAGGGGTATAGCCACGCGTCTAAAGAGCAATAACTGTTTTCATGAGTTTCATCTAGGTCTACGAAAAAAAAAAAAATAGACAACGGGCGACCTACTGTCTTCGTTGAAAAAATTTCGTATGCTTTTGCACCCTTTTATCGAAAGCACCAACGGCGTTGCCTCTCAAAAGTGAGGGCACGTTTTACCTTGGTCCCAATGTCGAAGTCATCCACTGCTCGGGTTCCCATGAAAGCGATCTCCATATGGGTATGAGTAGCGATTCCCCCGGGAATGACCATCTTACCAGTGGCATCAATGACCGTAACATCATTTGGTACTTTTAGGTTCAATCCAACCTCGTGAATTAATCCATCTTCAATGTAGACGTCGGCAATCAGTGAACAGTTTTCGTTGACAACTTTACCTCCTTTCACGAGTATCTTACTTGGAGTCGTCATAATTTTGACAGCCTCTTGCTTACAACAAAAAAGG
This sequence comes from Gymnothorax reevesii, assembly GCA_029721435.1. NCBI lineage: Eukaryota > Metazoa > Chordata > Actinopteri > Anguilliformes > Muraenidae > Gymnothorax > Gymnothorax reevesii. The sequence continues at coordinate 72,388,286 of CM056573.1, read as the reverse complement.
AAAACTGGATTCTGAAGAGTCCTCTCTCTTGAAGAAAGGTTTCAAGCATACGGTCGACTCGCTCTCTTTTCATTCACGTTTGGTCCAACCTTTTCTGACCCTTGCCCTCCGCAGAGGGCGCATATCAGGAAAGCACCTTCACTCAGTGTGAGCATAGACAGGGAAGCAGGGGATCGCCCACTCCTCATATTTTGACGTGAGGCAAGAGTAGGTTACTTCAAACCCCTCCCCGGTTAGGCGCGGATGACTGTCAAGCGAATAAACTGATGCGCTCCTCGAACTAAAACGAATAGGTACATCCGTTGGCTGTTTCTTCAGCATTATTCTTCATTGCGTCAAAAAGTTTGTAATCATTATGACACAAAACAAATCAATAGTCTAGCTACTCTGAACGTTGAGTGCCCATGAAACCGTACATTCTTGCGAAGATTTTGTGCTTTTTCGTGTGGCGATGACTGTCCGCTTGGAACGCGCTCATTCCTCAACTCCCTACAAGTGCCGTTAACCACCACCTTAAATGTACAGAGATGCCAAGCCTCGCGCATTTGGCATCAAGTCTCGCGCATCTTAAGACTTATTCACCGTAGTCCGCAATTATTCAATGAACGCTCTTCAATGAGAATCTCTCGCAGAATTAAAATCCTTGTGCATTGAAGTTTCAGTTTCACTTGCGTAAAAAGGTGGACCTCGCCGCGAGTAACGTGGAAAGCGATTGTGACTCCGAACTTCTCGTGCTTGTGTTTACTCAGGGATAGGAAACAGCGCACGTGTTTCATGATCTTTTAAATTGTGTAAATGAAATTAGACCATTTGAAACGTCTTTATGCGATTCCATTGCTTTCACTCCCTCAGTAAAGTCGAGCGTGAGAATTCCCGAGTCCTGATCAATTTCCGTGTCACTAGTGGGTAAATACATCGTAATGCATTTGAAACTGGTTAACTTAATGCACAATGACTTGAATTCCGCGAGTGAATTTCTTCACCCGAGGGTTGATAGAATAATTGCTGACTACGGCACAGAAACGTGAATGAGGAGTGACTCACGCCTAATGCGTGGGACTTGGCATCTCTGAATGTAGCTCAGGGAAATTATTTTAGGGTTCGTTACTTTCGTTTCACGATTAATAATTAACAACAGCTGTTGAACACGGCGCCACCTCCGCTCAGTGCCTTCGCTAGCTCGCTGAATGTTATGTTGATTTGTATGCAAGCATTGAGCAAACAATAGCGAAACGAAAATGCATTCTCAGAGATGCTTTCTGTTTTTCAAGAATCAAACGCATTACTTGGGAAATGAAATGGCATTCTTCATTTAGTAAGGTAACCCAGAGTAAGAACCTTGGCCTGCAAGGAAACCAAATTAAACATTTCCACTCAGGGGCGTAGATTTAACTGGGAGTTGAGTTGGGGGGGGGGGGGGGGGAGACATGGCCTTTATGACAATTAGTCCTGGCCAGTTCTCAATCATTTTCCCTCATCAACGCGTTTTCCAATTATTGTAATTGGCAACTGTAGAGACGGTTCCTCTCCATATGCGAAACTAACAGCATCCAGCGATGACACGGTGGGGTAAATTAAGTTCAGAAAATTAATTTACTGCTTACCTGTGAGTCGACAGGTTAGCAATTTTGAATAACGATGATTTAAACACAGCAAATACGCATCCTGATGACCGATTACCGTCTTACTTTATCGGAGAGAACAAGCAGCTCCTGTTCATTATGGACTGCAAAAAGTTAATCGCATATGGAGAGGAACCGTGTCTTCAGTTGCCAATTACGATAATTGGAAAACATTTTGATGAAGGAAAATGATTGAGAACTGGCCAGGACTAGTTGTCATTAAGGCCGTGTCTCCGTACCCCCCTCCCCCGCCCCCCCCCCCCCCAACTCCCAGTTAAATCTACGCCCCTGTGTCCCCTATTATAAATACTCGGGCATTTTGCTGGATTTTTATATATTAGAAATGTCCCTGTAAACTGTGTTATTTTAATTGTTTGTTAAGCAGAGCCCTGCTGAAAAGAGACATGGTCTTAGTCAGTCCCCTTGCTTAAATTTATTTAACCTTTATTTTACCATGGAAGCCCCGTGGAGATGTATATCTCTTCTTCAAAGGAGCCCTGGGGGTTGCACATATTCTAACGGTTCTGCTCCTGCCAGATGTTTAGTGGCTGCCTGGCGGACTCTAGGACCGTGGAGTAAAATGACAGACTCGTGCGCCAAGGCCGGAGGTGATGAGAAGTTGAATAAAGAAGGTATAATAAACAAAACAAAAGGGAAACAAGGTTCCATAAAATGAGAAACTAATGCAGCACTAAATTATTACTAAACAAAGAACGGAAAGGTGGCAGTTAAAATCCCACTGAGCAGCAGTGGGAGAGCTGATGCAGAGCACCTAAGGCTGGCAAATATACTGCATAAAAACATGGGCGCAGCACGCGGGTCTGTAAACTGAGGCCAGCATTGAAATCTCAAAAATTTGCATTCTATTTAATGGCCAGCAGATAGCGATGTCGCTGGTTGCAGAAAGAAGTTCAATCCTATAGAATTCAATGAGAAAATGACCCAACTTTCCCACCTGATTTATTCTTTCAATGATGATTTTCACATTATTTTATGGTATCTATCACAAGTTTCAAGTCTCCTTCGATATATCATGATGTTCATTTTTGAAAATTATGATCCTAAATAGACTAGAATAAAGGATAAAGCCAGAATATGCTTCAGGGGCGTGGCTGTCCTATGGTCCTCATCTCACACGGTCAGATCAACCTGAAGATCCAACCCTGAATATTCAATTCACACTCCCATCCAATTGGAATCACATCTCGTTTCAAAATACCAAAATGGCTCTATTCAAATTGCCAAAATCAAGGCCTCCTTAATGGTACGTTGACACCAATGGGTGACGTCATGGTTGCTTTATCCATCTTTTTATTCAGTCTATGGGCAGTCTAAGAGGATCACTGGGTGACTGGAATATGGCAGGATTAAGAGAAGGAGCGCCTCCTGGTGGCTCTTCTGCACACCGAGGGAGATTGAGGCTGACTGACGGAGGATGATTCCGCTGGCCAGAGGTCTCCCATCCAGGGCTGTCACAGCGATGGGAATGTCGAGCTGGTGGAGTGTGAGTTTGAGTTGTCGCACCAGTTGGGAGGAGCAAAGTTGCCACGCCGCGCCAGAGTCAATCTGGGCGTTTGTACAGGGGTGCAGGTTGTTATACGCCACTCACACTGGGACCTGGAAAATCTGACCAGCAATGGTGGATGGTGGCACGGTTACCTTGACAGGCGCAGGTCGGTTCTCCCCATTCGGGACACAAGGACCTGACTTTCTCCAATTGCAATGGGTGGTAGATCTGCATGGCTGAAGCTAAGCAGGTGTGGGCTTGGTTAGTACTTGGATGGGAGATCACCTAGGAAAAAAGTTGTTGCTGGAAGAGGTGTTGGTTGGCCAGAGGGTTGCAATCATCGTCTGGTGGAATAATTCCCAATGCCCAGTGATGGGGGTACTGTACTGAAGGAGACGCCGTCTTTCGGATGAGACATTGAAATGAGGTCCTGACTCACTGTGGTCATTAAAGTTCCTATGGCCCATATTCAGTATCAACACTCACCATATAGTGAGTACAATTGAAATGTAACTGGACTGAGAGAGATTGATTGACCTACCACTAACCGAGGGAGCGGTCCCACTCCTCACCCGTTCCTATTCAAACTAAACAAACGCCACGCGAGCATAACTGACAGTAGTGGGCACTGGGTACCACAGGCGGTGCGTCGGCTGCTGCAAAGGGATGCTCAATCCTCACCCTTCAGTGCTGAATGACCTAAACCTGTTGTAGTTTACTATTCTTGATTAGAAAGTTTCTCAGACTAATTGATAAAACGACAATCAAATTTATTTTTAATAGCATTGTTATACATTGCTTCACAAAACTGAGGCGTTTCTTTCACACATAAGTGACAACGTAAAATATCAGCATGTCTTCATAGATTCTGTGGTTGAGTGGCTCGCGAAAGGCGCAGGACAGCCCACGAGGCTCACTAAGCAACAAGCTGTGAAACGTGTCAGACATTTCCTTCTACATTCAGCAATTAATAATGTAGAAAAGAATGGATTCTCGTGACTCATAGCTAAACAAGCCTCGCAGACCAATCCACATGGCGCCCCACGAGCCAATTGAGCGCAGAATTATTTAACCAATGAGTAAAGAAAAGCACAAGAAATCAGAATGGGTGAGAGTTGACAGATATGCGTCACTCATGACAACTGGCCACACCTGATGAGTTTCCGCAGTTTCTCCAGTGGTAATTTAAATGAATAACTGAAAACATGGCAAGATTTATTAGTGATCATTCTAGCTTAACAAGTAGAACAGGCAACACATGATGGTCCTTAGGATTGTTAGAGTTCAAGTAAATTACATTTTATTACATTTTTGAAGACAGGTAATGTCCAATCATTATTTTCAAGGGATGGTTTTGAGCTTCCCCTATTGCCAGTTCACCAGTAGCCATTGGTGGGTACACATATTCTAACCTTGAGTTCACCACAGTGCAGTTCATAAACACTGAAACCAGATGGTCAATCGAGCACGTAGCTGTAAATAACCCAGAGTTTCTAATGTTTGTAATCACCTGAAAGCCCATGACAACAATATACCGGGGCAAGTTAGTGCGGCTCAAGGGAGGTGTTCCCTGCGCTCAACATTCACTCAGAAAGGGATACTAATTTCAGAGTGAGTGAGGTCTGTGAAAGCAAACGAGTGTTAGGGCAACCTCTGACTCATTTAGTTTAACCTGACACTAAGTTTGAGTACTTACTCACACTCAATTAGTGTGAGTGTCGTTTCTGAATACGGACCTAAGACACTCATCGATAAGAGTAGGGGGTTGCCTGGTGTCATGGCTAAATTCCCAACCTGGCTCTTTCGACCTGCCACCTGATCATCCCCTGATCTAATTGGCTGTGCAACTTGTCCTCTCCCTCCCCACCTCAACCCCAAGGGCTCCCTTGAAAAAGAGATTTAAATCTCAAGAGGACTTCCCTGGTTAAATAAAGGTTAAATTTAAAAAAAAAAAAGAAAAACTAAAGGACATGACCTCCATGGGCTCTGGCGCCAGCTTGGGTTGCTGGATGGGGTCTCTGGGCAGGCTGCGGTATCTCTCCTGCTGCAGCTGGTCCAGATGAATGGCAGGGTCAATGTCGGAGGCCGGGGATGTGGCATGGTCCCTGCGAGCCATTTACGCCGTCGGGTCTGGACACAGCCCATTGCGGAAGGTGGTCAACAGCGCAGGCTTGTTCCAGTCCTGCAGGTCAGGGTGTGGTCATCAGCTGACCCGAACCCCAGCCACAGATCCAGCAAGCGGTGCCCAGCCTTCCTCCCCGGGTGATCAAACACCGCTTAGAACTGATGGATGAAGCTGTCATAGGTAGAAAAAGCAGCTTGGTCCCACAGAGCGTTTGCCCACTGAAGAGCCTTGCTGAACAGCTGCATGATGACCGCAGCCATCTTCTCTGCATCACCGAGAGTGGAGTGGTAGGTGAGGTTGAGGGGGCATTGGAGATGGAATCCTCGGCATGCGGTCAGAGAACCCTCATAGCAGTCTGGCAGTCGCGCTCGGGACTCACCTTAGTGAGTGGCCCGGAACGCCTGCAGACTGGCAGGAGAGACTGGAGCGTTGATTGGCGGTGGAGCGTGGGAGATGGTGAACACACGGAAGCCACAAATCAAGTCTTCCAAAGTGGCCCTCAGTTGGGCAACCTCCCTCTGTTGCTCTGCCACCATGTTGAAGATGTGGGAAGGGCTGGATGCGAAGTCTCGTACTTCTTCAAGTAAAGGCACATTAACTTCATCCATAGGGGGGGATAGAGTCTTCTGTAGTGGCTTTTTCTGTGCACTGAGCAGAGTGCACTGAAAAATGGAAAACGTGGAACTAGATTCACATGCAAATATGAAGTAGGTTTAATTATACCTTTGCAGTAGCACAGAAAGGTTGAAAAGTGGAAATGCAAAAACAAGCAGGAAACGCTTCCAATAATTTAACAAAAGTGCGCTGAAATAATAATTATAATAATAATAATAATTATTATTATTATTATAAAGGTGCTCAAGTTAGGTTAGTAAAGATATGGAAATACTCAGAAGCATCTATACAAGAATAAGGCTTAACAACAGGCTTAGGAGACTGCTCCATAAAAGTGCAAAGCTCTGGCTTATATAGTGGTAACAATGAGATAATAATGATGAACAGATGCAGGTAGTTGTAGTGGAGCGAGGAATTCTGCAGCCTTCCCTCGCTTGCAGCCCCTCCTGGTGGCGGCTGCAGACAAAAGCATCTTGGATGGAGCTGTAACTTCAAACAGAAAACATTAAAAAAAGAAAAAATAAAAACATACATTGGCTTAAACCGTTTGTACAATCTATAGGTAAATACAGTGTTAAAAAAAAACAATGCGTCAAAATAGTTTTAAATCATGAAACATGCTGCGGAAACCCTCTCTCAGAGAAGCGCTGGCGCAAACAGAAATGCATTGGGAAGCAAAATTGGCGATCAGCAGCAAGCAGCACAGGATATCTGGACCCCCCAAACTATATTTTAACCCTAGAACACTATTGCTAAAATTAGCAACACCATCACTAACGCCGGGTGATTTTTCCTTATATAGTAAAATACCCAATAAAAAGTACTTGTCATCAAAATATGACAATACATGACAAATTAGAGTAGTGTTCTTTTATTTTCAACTGTGCCATGTCTCACAAAATGAAAGAAAGTACCCTGAGGTAGACAAAACACCCATGCCTTCAAAGATGTCAAAGACAATGCTGAAGCTACCCAGGGACCCATAACACTCAGACAAACGCAACATAATGAAAATCACGTAAACACGTTTGCTCGCGTGAAAATCACCCGGCGATAGTGTTCTAGGGTTAATGAGAAATAAAATTAATGATACAAACATTTACGCTACTCGTGGACGCCAGGGCAACGACGAAAATGACAAGATGGAGAACCGCGCTTCACCTCCTCCACCCACCACTATAAAATGAATGTCATATTTAGTTAAAGCTGAAGTCGGGAAGATTGCTGGATCATGAGGACCAGTCAGATTTTCTAACGAGTACAACTTTCAAGCCCCTCCCCTATTTGCGCTGAAACTAGTCCCTCCCTAGATTTTTCGTGCACATCTAATTGACTGTGATTGACAGGCAGTTAGCATCCTGCTTCATAATTCGCATGGCTAAGCACAGTGACAGTTTCAGTAAATGCGACCAAAAAGAAAATATTTCCGACTTCAGCTTTAATTGTATAATATTTAACCCAACCACTCAAAAAAAAAAATGATTAGAAGTATTTTTCGATTATTCACAAAGTCGGGCCCACTTCCGGTATTCCGAATTTCATTTCACGTATTTCAAAAGGAAAGTAAGCGGCGTGAAGCATGGATACAAGCCGTCAAAAGGCAGAGCCCTGATGCAACTTTTGGCGGTAGACCACCATTTCTGGGCGTTTCATTCTGAAAAAAAAAACGCCCCAAAAGCGGTAGAGTTGGCATGTATGCGGCAGCAAGTGGGAATCGTCAGCTCATGCAGTGCTGTGTGGGAACCATTTTATCGGAGGTGAACTAATAAATAGCTAAATAGCTTTCGTTAGCTTGGAATTTCTTCTGCCATTTGCTATCATGCTTTTAATTTACATCTCAAAGTACCTGCAATATTTGGTTTCTGTGACACAATGATGATCAAAATAGTCAAATGACATCTCTAGTACCTTATAATAACTCCGATGCGCTGTATTTACTCGCAAAAAAAAAAAAATAAAAAATCGCAGACACAAATACTAATAAGGTGGATTAGAAAGTGACATTTGTTGATGAGATAACAGGAAGATGAACACACAAGGTTAATTGTTTTCACCGAGTGCCGAATTGGGCCAGCCGGAAGTGACAACACCGCGACTGTTGGATTAAATGGCATTGAAATAACGAAATTTACAATTGAAATGCCTTTTTTTTTGCTGTTTGTAGTGAACGTTAGCAATGTGCTGTTGTCTTCATTTAATTCTAACCTAATATGGTGTCCTTCAACTTTCAATACATCCAATAATTTAGCGGGGAATAATCCGGGGAAATGCTTTAATGCATCTTTTATTATGATTCAAATGTGCTGCGTGCATAATAAACGATCTAGTCCACCGAAATGCTTCTGCGCGACTAGTCCTTCAACTACTGACTGACTCCCCAATCACGCCATTGCTATTAATTGGAGTGAACGGAGATGACGTGACTCTCCTCCTCAACGTACCTCTCAGCTGATCGAACGAATCAGTTTCTGTGACGCACTCGCTGTGTTTTGTGATCAGAAAGAACTGCACCGTTCTATGACGCATTAATGCTATATATACACGCGGATTGTGAGTAGAGGCAGATTCAGAACTCTCTGCCTTTCAGAGCGTTTGTTGGCGAGCATCGTTGCGATTTGCGATTCAAGAAAGCGTTATTTCAACTTCTTCATTCTGGAATTCATACAGGTGAGTTTTATTTGCTGGCTTATATGAAAAATAATGTATAGCCAAATAGTAATGTAAAGTTTGAATTATCGAAATGCAGCCATTTCAACCAAAATTTCATCATTATCATTTTTAATTCACTCGAAATCTAAAACTAATTATCCCAGCAAGTCACTGTATAACTGGCAATTAAGAATGTATTACTATTATTATTATGATTATCATCACCTCCGCCAAACAAAGTTGGCAGGAGGTTGTGTGATTGGTGCCGTCTGTTTGTTTGTTTGCGAACAAGATAACTCAAAAAGTAATGAATGGATATCTGAAATTTTGTGGGTGGGTTGCTGCGATCAGTGAAACAATATGGCTGCCACGCAATGACTGAAATAAAGGAACCCCTTGTGCTTCAGCCCCCTCTGTCAATGGAGGTGGGTGCTCGCAGAAAGGATAGTAAATCCGAATATAGAGAAGAAACTGAAGCACTCAAATCACCAGCATAATTTATAAAGGTGCCAAGACTGACGTTTCGACGGACTGCGTCTTCCTCAGAGACGCAGTGCGTCGAAACGTCAGTCTTGGCACCTTAATAAATTATGCTGGTGATTTGAGTGCTCCAGTTTCTTCTTTATATACGCAATAACTGAACTTTGCTCCCACTCACCGAGATTTGGTCTGTACTGCCTTGGTGGAGGTTTGCACTCTAGGAGTGCCTCTAGTTATTATTAGTAGGCCTGAGCTGAGTGCAGGCCCACTACTATCCACAATAGGGACCATAGTACCATAGACACCATAGTAACTGCCTAGCAATGCCCTAGCAACCACCCAGAACAGCATAGCAACCGCCTAGCAACGCCCTAGCAACCACCCAGAACACGATAGCAAGTGCCAAGCAATGCCCTAGCAACCACCCAGAACATCATAGCAACTGCCTAGCAACGCCCTAGCAACCACCCAGAACACCATAGCAACTGCCTAGCAATGCCCTTAGCAACCACCCAGAACACCATAGCAACCGTCTAGCAACGCCCTAGCAACCACCCAGAACACCATAGCCACCGCCTCGCAACGCCTTAACCACCCAGAACACCATAGCAACCACCTAGCAACGCCCTAGCAACCCCCCAGAACACTATAGCAACTGCCTAGCAACCCCCTGGCAACCACCCAGAACACCATAACAACTGCCTAGCAACACCCAAGCAACCACCCAGAACACCTTAGCAATCGCCTAGCAACGCCCTGGCAACCACCCAGAACACCATAGCAACCCCCTAGCAATGCCTTGGCCACCACCCAGAACACCATAGCAACCTCCTAGCAATGCCCAAGCAACCACCCACAACACCCTAGCAACCACCTAGCAACGCCCTAGCAACCACTCACAACACCATAGCAACCCCCTAGCAACCACCCACAACACCATAGCAACTGCCTAGCCACCCCCTAGCAACCACCCAGAACACCATAGCAACCACCTAGCAACGCCCTAACAACCACCCAGAACACCATAGCAACTGCCCTAGCAACGCCCTAGCAACCCCAAGAACACCATAGCAATTTCCTAGCAATGCCTTAGCAACCACCCAGAACACCATAGCAACCACCTAGCAACGCCCGAGCAACCACTCAGAACACCATAGCAACCCCCTAGCAACCACCCAGAACACCATAGCAACTGCCTAGCAACACCCAATCCACCACCCAAAACACCTTAGCAATCGCCTAGCAAAACCCAGCAACCACCCAGAACACCTAAGCAAACGCCTAGCAACCCCCTAGCAACCACCCAGAACACCATAGCAACCGTCTAGCAACGCCCTAGCGACCACCCAGAACACCATAGCAACCGCCTAGCAACGCCCTAGCCACCTCCCAGAACACCATAGCAAGCACCTCGCAACGCCCTAACAACCACCCAGAACACCAAAGCAACTGCCTAGCAACGCCCTAGCAACCACCCAGAACACCAAAGCAACTGCCGAGCAACGCCCTAGCAACCACCCAGAACACCATAGCAACCACCTAGCAACGCCCTAACAACCACCCAGAACACCATAGCAACTGACCTAGCAACGCCCTAGCAACCCCAAGAACACCACAGCAATTGCCTAGCAATGCCTTAGCAACCTCTCAGAACACCATAGCAACCACCTTTTTAATGTCTAAAAAATGCAGAAAAAATATAGACAGAGACAAAATAGACTATTGAGTAGACCAAGCAGCATCTCAGGGCACCCCTGCGTCCTGACCTGCAGAGACCAGGCCCACTCTTACAATTTCTGCCGGAATTGTCTAGTTACATTTATGATGATAGACCCAAGATAGCTTCTACCTACTTTGTCTGCATGGCTAATGTGTGTGCTCCTGAGACAAAATAGCCATTACTGGGAAAATTGGATTCTACATCCTCCTGATCAGCCCCAGGAAAATAAAACTCAATGGAAAAAGCTTTCCACTGCCTCTTAATAATAAGGAGTCAACATACATGAGTATCCAGTGATGCATGCTTCTTGGGTTAATCGTCTTCCTCTCCCAATTAGAGTCTTTTGTACGAAACAACAACAATGGCAAACAACGTCATCAAATGCCGATCTACTTACACCCGGGAGGAGCTCCTTCTCAGATCTACAGGCGTGACACCGCCCAATTTCTCGGAGGATATTCGGAGCAGAGGTAGGTTGAGCCCCTTTTGGATTTTCCATCTGAAAGCCATGGTGTTTCCAGGTCTCAGTGAAGACAATGATTTTTCTCCTTTTTTGTAATTAAATTAATTAAATATATTTTGTTAATTGTATTCTTGGAATCTCATGTTTTTTGTATTCCTGTGGGTTATATTTAAGTATATTATGGATCAAAAAATGGTGCTTCCCCCCCCCCCCCTTATGGAGTCTGTGCTCAATCTGGTATGGTCATGAGCGATGTCATTTCCTGTTCATTATCTTGATATGCTTTGCCCACGTCTCAGAAATGTTTTGTCACCCTGATGTATGCAATTATGCCGCAATTGGTTGATGCATTTTTAATCCTTGCTATGCAAGTAGCCATTTAATAAAGGCTTTTAAAAAAAAAATTGCCACAAGAGCTGCCTTGGTTTCCATTTTCGGCTTCCAGGTTGTGCACTGTTTTTGCACCAATTATTTCTTGATTCGTGCCTCCTGTATATCGTGTGATTTTTCACTGTGTATAGTTCATGCTGAGCTGCGAAGGTTTCCAAATTATCCTGACTTGTGAAATCCTCTGTCCAGGACTTGTAGTGTCTGGGAGGAGCAGTGAGGTGAGGACGGAAGTCACTGCTGTTCGTCAGGACACCATGGTAATTCCAATGAATATGCCTCTGACTTCAACACTGAAAATCACAGTTTTTTTGGGAGTTTTTCCCCACCCTGAACGCAAGGGAACTGTTTACTCCACCACAGTAACCTGCTCCCATCAGCTCAGGAGGAGGCGGAGGTTCGAGATTCTTCTCACTAACGTGACAAATGGCTCTCGCTTCTTCACATATTGAAAGCACCCGGCGATCACACACTGCCTATGCCATCGACAGTGCAGTCAGCAAAGATTTTTCTTGTACATCTGCAGATCCGTAGTCGACCAGGAGTGGCCACTAGAGAGCGATGAGACAAGTTAATTTGTTAATTTGTCAACCACGGTCAACTTCATTTATTCCTGTCTGCTCTCAACTGGTGCCTCAGAATACAGATACATTTACCATACAGCAGGTGAAAATATATGGTCAGACTTTGTAGTACATCTGAAACCTCTGTATGGATCAAACTATTCGCGAACGAGACCCAGATGACCTACTGCATTTGGCTGAGTTTTGCTGTATGTGAGCAGTGGACACTGTGCTGTCCCATCAGCCCACTGGCACTGAGATGACAAGGCGTTTTCATGACGACAGAGGATGTGATACCGCTCAGTAAAAATGATACAAGACAGACAACAGAAACACTGTATTAGCCGACATAAGCCATATGTAAAATGAACAAAAACACTGTTTGAGCCTATAATATACTGCCCTACAATAGACGACTGCAGTATCTGCGGTAGGTTAATGCATACAGATACTGCAGTCTTCCATAGTAGGGCAGTATTAATAAAATAGATGTAAATGCTGGAATTCCTGAGGTGCAGTTGTGTTTTTAAAATTCCGCGGGAGGAAGGTTATTGTATGTGAGGGGTAAACTGGGTCAGGAGATGGTGAGATTGTGGCCATATAGCATGTCAGATTTTGTGCATGCACTCCTGATACATAAATATCGTACGTTCTACTTTGACGGTCGAGTTGTTGGCATCAAATCAAATTCTGTATGCATGTATGCAGTATGGGTATTTTGACACGTCCAATTTCAAGCTAAACACTACTGCATCAGCTTCAGCTTCATACAACTGATTCATACCATGTCCTGTCAAATAATAAGGCTGGATGAAGGTGTTTAGTCGAGAGATGTGAATCCTCCCCGCTTGCAGTAAGCCAGATGATATATTTTTTATGTTGATAAATAATCCATATAAACTTAACGGGGAGGTATAGATTGCAATAAGTTATGTTATGTCAGAAACTGTGGCCCCACTTACCTCCTTGCCGGGCTGTGTTAGCTGCATTTGCCTGTCACAGAAAATAGCGGAGCTGGAAGGTAGAATTTCAACCCTCTACCAAATACAGGAACGTCTCATCGATTCCATGGGTGCTCCAGCTCGCGCTGCGGGGAATGTCACCACCATGGGTGAGCGGGACTCCATCGCCCTCCCCAATGAAACCGCACGGACTCGGACTGAGGATGCTAGGGTCCAGCAGCGAGCGAGACCCAAGGTCAACGTCAACTCCACACCCAAGCCGGCTGAGGCCTGGGTCGAAGTGCGCAGCACTAAACGTCGTGGTCGGGCACCGAGTAGCGACTCTGTACTTTTTAAGCTTCAGCTGAACAACAGGTTTTCCATCTTAGACGAGGAGGAATCGTCACCACCAGATGTCCGGTCACGGAAGCCAACCTCTACGGTTCCACGGCCATGTACTCAGACCATTCCACAGGTAACTACCAAGTCTTCTGGCAATGCTCGGCCGTCTCGGGGTACATTGATAATTGGAGGCTCCATTGTGAGGAACTTTAAAATGAAATCAGCCATCACATACTGCTTTTCGGGGGCTAAAGTTTTAAGCATTCTGGATGGGATTCCGAGCTTACTTGATGAACATTCACACGCCCGTAATGTTGTAGTTCATATTGGAACCAACACTACCTCCAACCAGCGGTCCGAAATTCTAAAACACGATCTTATCTCTTTGTTTAACGTACTCAAGGACTGTTTTTATTTTGGGTCCTATTCCCACTCTGGGTCGAGGGATTGGGCGTTTTAGGAGAATTTTAAGTCTCAGCACATGGCTACAGTCTATATGCTCCGCGCACAAAATTTTTTTTATTGATAATTTTAACAACTTCTGGGAGCGTGCAGCGTCACCACTTACCATTAGCCTGAAGATTTAGTTTCTCATGTGGGTAAATTGTCCACACAGACTGTGCTTACTGGTTCCTATTCCTTCTCTTACACTTTTCAGAAAAAATTTGTCCCAAGAGATGAACAGGAGCCAAAACCCATCAGCCCGGCTCACAAGAAGACCAAACTGGACGACCAGTCAAAGACAAGCAAGGTAAAGAAAGCTCAAATGTTCCCATCAACCACTGCCAACTTCATTTATTCCTGTCTGCCCTCAACTGGTGCCTCAGAATACAGATACATTTACCATACAGCAGGTGAAAATATATGGTCAGACTTTGTAGTACATCTGAAACCTCTGTATGGATCAAACTATTTGCAAACGAGACCCAGATGACCTACTGCATTTGGCTGAGTTTTGCTGTATGTGAGCAGTGGACACTGTGCTGTCCCATCAGCCCACTGGCACTGAGATGACAAGGCGTTTTCATGACGACAGAGGATGTGATACCTCTCAGTACAAATGATACAAGACAGACAACAGAAACACTGTATTAGCCTACATAAGCCATATGTAAAATGAACAAAAACACTGTTTGAGCCTATAATATAATGCCCTACAATAGACGACTGCAGTATCTGCAGTAGGTTAATGCATACAGATACTGCAGTCTTCCATAGTAGTGCAGTATTAATAAAATAGATGTAAATGCTGGAATTCCTGAGGTGCAGTTGTGTTTTTAAAATTCCGCGGCAGGAAGGTTATTGTATGTGAGGGGTAAACTGGGTCAGGAGATGGTGAGATTGTGGCCATATAGCATGTCAGATTTTGTGCATGCCCTCCTGATACATAAATATCGTACGTTCTACTTCGACGGTCGAGTTGTTGGCATCAAATCAAATTCTGTATGCATGTGTGCAGTATGGGTATTTTGACACGTCCAATTTCAAGCTAAACACTACTGCATCAGCTTCAGCTTCATACAACTGATTCATACCATGTCCTGTCAAATAATAAGGCTGGATGAAGGTGTTTAGTCGAGAGATGTGAATCCTCCCCGCTTGCAGTAAGCCAGATGAAATATTTTTTATGTTGATAAATAATCCATATAAACTTAACGGGGAGGTATAGATTGCAATAAGTTATGTTATGTCAGAAACTGTGGCCCCAATTACCTCCTTGCCGGGCTGTGTTAGCTGTATTTGCCTGTCACAGAAAATAGCGGAGCTGGAAGGTAGAATTTCAACCCTCTACCAAATACAGGAACGCCTCATCGATTCCATGGGTGCTCCAGCTCGCGCTGCGAGGAATGTCACCACCATGGGTGAGCGAGACTCCATCGCCCTCCCCAATGAAACCGCACGGTCTCGGACTGAGGATGCTAGGGTCCAGCAGCGAGCGAGACCCAAGGTCAACGTCAGCTCCACACCCAAGCCGGCTGAGGCCTGGGTCGAAGTGCGCAGCACTAAACGTCGTGGTCGGGCACCGAGTAGCGACTCTGTATTTTTTAAGCTTCAGCTGAACAACAGGTTTTCCATCTTAGACGAGGAGGAATCGTCACCACCAGATGTTCGGTCACGGAAGCCAACCTCTATGGTTCCACGGCCATGTACTCAGACCATTCCACAGGTAACTACCAAGTCTTCCGGCAATTCTCGGCCGTCTCAGGGTTCATTGATAATTGGAGGCTCCATTGTGAGGAACGTTAAAATGAAATCAGCCATCACATACTGCTTTTCGGGGGCTAAACTTTTAAGCATTCTGGATGGGATTCCGAGCTTACTTGATGAACATCCACACGCCCGTAATGTTGTAGTTCATATTGGAACCAACAATACCTCCAACCAGCGGTCCGAAATTCTAAAACACGATCTTATCTCTTTGTTTAACGCAGTCAAGGACTGTTTTTATTTCGGGTCCTATTCCCACTCTGGGTCGAGGGATTGGGCGTTTTAGGAGAATTTTAAGTCTCAGCACATGGCTACAGTCTATATGCTCCACGCACAAAATTTTTTTTATTGATAATTTTAACAACTTCTGGGAGCGTGCAGCTTTCTTTGCAAGAGACGCCATTCATCCCAATCCTCTGGGTACGCGGAAGTTGGCAGAGAACATTTGTTACTCGATGCACCTGCTCACATGCAAATGACTAATTCCGTCTCCCGTAATGCAGGACCCATGTCCGATTGTCACTATTTCCTCTGTGCGTAGAAAGTCACAAAATAGACCCAAGTCTCACACTGGCTGCACCCGAGGTAATTTAGTCAATGTTTTAGTCTTGAGCGTTTATGGCATTATTTAATGTAAGATTACTCACTAATCAGAGTTTTTGATTAATGATATCATCTCTGAGGAGGGATTGCATTTTATGTTTCTAGTTGAGACCTGGCTAAACAATGATTGTGCTGCAGCTCTTATTTAGGCTTTTCCTAGAACTACAACTTTTTTCAAGCTGTGAGACAAGGGTCAAAGGGGAGGTGGCATAGCTGTGTTATGACCCAGAGGATTAAGTGTTTATCAGTGTAAAGTGCTGTTCTCCCTCTCCTCCCTAGGAGTGTCTGTGAGTGTGTCTTTTCGGTGTGTGCATGGGTGTGACCTCTGGTTTCCCTCCAGTCCAAGTGGTAGTTCCGGATTGGCTGGACTGGGCCCAATTGAACAGCAGGCATTGGTGGAAGCAGTGTGGGAAGACGCTTCCTGATTGGAGGAGCCCGGACCAAACAAGATTTAAACCACCAACTGACAGCACCCCGGGCCCTCCCCTTTTACTCTGCTTCTCCCAACAAGGAACCAGTACTTCGGAAATTTGTAAATTCGTAATGTGTCTCTGAGAATTCTGTTTTGTCGAAACTTTAGAAGTTGAGTGTGTTTATACTGTGCAAAATGGCTTACTGTTGTGGTTTTGGCACCTGTAAATATTGAGCACTGGTTTTGGTAGGTGGGAGTAGCCTCTTTTGTTTCTGTGGTTTTCTCTTGTTTTAAGTTAGGAGTTTAGGTTAGTCCATTGTATTTTCATTTTTCATTTGGTTTTTAGGTATAGGTTATTCTTTAGGGCTCAGAGCTCGTTTTGTTTATTTTTAAAAAAAAAAAAAAAGGTTACTTCACACCTCCACACTAAAAAAAAAAAAAGAAAAGAAAATAAACTGCCTAAAGTTACAGTTTCCTGTGCTGCTGGCCCTTCTTGGGAGTGGGAGAGCGGGAGGGTGACCTCAATGTTATGTCTTTATACACCCCTAGACCAGGGACATAACAGCTGCCATTTTCTCTAATCAGTTTAACTCTTCCAAGATTGATTTTGGTGAATTTTCGTCATTTGAACATCTTGCGATTCTGTTGAAAACTGACCCAGGTGTGGTCATTGTAACATTATATCGGCCACCAAAGCAATCATCTGTATTTCTAGCGGAATTTGCGGAAAGGCATGTGAAATGCTTCTGGAAAAAAACTTCACTGACATCAGTACTACGCCTTAAAAAAGAATGGATTAAGAATCGTCCCAGCCCTAATGATTGCATCATGCTCCAGTTCTTTTTGCCCTTTTCTTCTCTAATGTTCTCGTCGATTGTTTCTCCAATGCTCGTAAAGCCTTTGGGCTTGCTATCAGCATATATAAATGTGTTTTAATTGATTGAAAACAGGTTGTGACCATTCCTTTAAACTACCATTACAGAAACTCCTAAAACTCTCAACATTATCAGGTGTGGCCTGGTTTCTTATATAACGCATACCGATTACGACTCTGGACTTCTAACGCTTTTCTTTACTCGGGGGTTGGAAGCGTGGCATGTGTTTCATTATCGTTCAAATAGTTTAAATGAAATAAGATAATTTGAAACATCTTTATGCAATTCCACTGCTTCCAATGATCTTATTTCATTTAAACAATTTAAACAATCATGAAGCACACACATTTCTTCCAACCCCTGAGTGAAGAAAAGCATGAGAAGTCCGGAGTCATAACGCAGGTGAAACTGATAAACCTCCATGCACAAGGACTTCAGTTCCATGTGAGAATCTCTTACACATACGGTGATTGAATAATTGCTGACTACAGCAATGGAACGCAAGTATACCACTAAAATTCACGCGGAATGCCTGAGAGTTGACAGGTGTGCGTTATTACTGAAATATGACCACACCTGATAATGTTGAGAGTTTTTGGAGCTTTTGAAATGGTAATTTAAATGAATGATTGAAAAATTGAAAACAGGTCATGACCAATCAATATTTTTAAGGGATGGTTTGACCCTCCCCTATCGCCAGTTCACGAGCCGTCCCTTTATATATGTATATACAGTGCTTAACAAATTCATTAGACCACCACGAAATGTAAAATGAATGAAATGAAAACAAACTGAATGAAAATGAAACGCACTGTGTATATATGTCTGTGCATAAAGTTAGTCTGCATCCCTACACCCCTCCCCAGAAAATCCCTTCCACCTCTGATCTAAAAATGCTTTTTTTTTTTTTTTTTGGAAAAAATTTGCCCCAAAAAGAAAGCAAGAAAGATGCTCTGAATCCCACACCAGGTAGCAGATGATCCGTTCAGCTTACAATCACTGCCACTGATGGATTTAAGCAGATTCAATTCATTATGATCATAAATGAACTTCTGATTTGGCATTTGCTCCGCAATTTGGATGCTGATGAGCAACCTCATCTCAGTGCAAATAAAAAAAAAGCATATGTACCAATTTTGTCCAGAGTACCCAACCTTGCCTGCAGTGATACATCGTGTTCTATGGTTTTGTAGATAAAAAATAATGATTGGGTAAAACATTCCAAATGGTATTAGAGTAACTTAAGCAACACTGCTGCAGCTGAGAAAAATTAGTTATGGTTGTGCAAATGCACAAGCTTAGACGATAGCCTGTATTAATGTGGGGTCCCCAAAGCAAATTCTGATCAGGGCCCAACAACGGCTCTGGCAGATCCCAAGCATGGAGACTGAATGTTTCTTCAAAACAGACACATTCCAGGGAATGCATTTGTATCTGGAATAAAGTCTGATTCATTTCCATCACTCACACCAGCAACAGACCAAGACTGAATTTTCCCAAAAAAACCACAATTGAGGATAACATAGCACAACAGTGAGTCAGTCAACACAGGCTCATCACACTGGAGAATGATTAGCATTTTAAACTACACCCATTGCCTCATTTACATGTGTTTATGGTACCGGTTAACTTGATAGGTTGAATTGTTAACTCGCAGCAAGTTTTTTTTTCCCCACGCAAGTAATTTTTTTTATCATTACAAAGTCCAAAGACATCATAGGCATTGAGAGACTCATAATAATGTACATGATGCCGAATAGATTGGCAAACTGACTTCGACATATTAATGTCTGCAAATCCCACAAACATAAAAGCTCCCAAAAGTGATAAACCAGAGAGATAACACACATCTGCAGCTTTTGATGTAATAATCCCACAACCGTAATAGCAGTTGCCTGATGCAAACGTAATATGAAATTTACCATAAATATAATAACTCTTACATTTGCAAGGATTTGTTACATTAGTGGGAAGGTAAAATTTAAACAAATTTTTAAAAAGCTGCAGATTTCTATTAGGCTTGTGTTTTATTATGTACGTGGAGTATGATAACATCTGCGGATGTTACAATGCCTTTAGCTCATGTGACATGTAGGCTCAAATAAGCAGGCAATATTCCGGATCGGCAAAATAACGGATTGGCAACGGATGGATGGAAGGATGGGCAAATGAACTTGTATGAAGCACATCTGCCTTCGTTGCCTATTCAAACTCATTACGGACCACTGCAGATATGCAATGTTCAATTTTCATGTCAACAGACCAACAGTGGGCTCCAAAATTACTGGCACCCCTGACTGGCAATACACAAACAATACGAAAAAATATATAAACAGAACATACCAACATTTGTGAAATAGTTAATGTTTTGATGGAAGCAATCGAAATCAGAACAATCATTTAATACAAAATAAATTTCAACAAATTCAAGGTTTAATCATCATTGGCGCCCTTCATTTAGTACATAGTGCAACCATCTCTGGCTACGATAACAGCATGGAGTCCTTTCCGGTAATGTTTGACAAGGTTAAGGGACATATATGGGGGGATTTTGAACCTTCCGCTGAGAGCCTTCTCATTCTTGGGTTTGCAATTATCAACTGCCCTTTTCAACTAAGCCCACAGGTTTTCAATTGGATTAAAGTCTGGGGACTCAGAAGGTCATTGCAGAACTTGGACTTTGTTGTCCTGAAACCATTTCTGTGTTGATCTTGTGGTATGCTTCGGGTTATTGTCTTGTCGGAGAGTCCACCTACGGACAAGTCTCAGTGTTCTGACGAAGGCAACCAGATCGTCAGCCAAAATATCCTTGGTGGAATTCTTCATGCCATTAATCTTAACCAGTGCCACAGGACCTCTTGAATTAAAATGGCCCCAAAACATGACTGACCCACCATATTTCACCGTGGGTATGGGCTGCCTCTTCTTGTATGCATCTCGGTTTCTACGCCAAACATGCCAATGCTCCATCTAACCCAAAACATGCAATTTTGGTCTCATCTGATCAAAGCACCCTGTTCCAGTCACTGTTTAAATGATGTCTGGCAAACACTAAGCCCTTACTTCTGTAACGGGGCAGATCCGCGGCAGATCCGGAGCGGAGGAGCTTGCTATCTGGGATAACAAGTCATGAGGGGACAAAGCAATAGAAATCATGGCTATAATAAAATTGCAACAGGGTGCCAAAGCTAATGGCTCACCATAGTTTGTTAACACAAAGATAAAACTTAAATAAGTGGAAATTAATACCTGGTTTAAATTTCGTAGATGTTATTTACAGTGATCTTTAAGGGGGCCATTAATTATGAAACCTTGATTTGGAGGATATTGATTTTTAATTAAATCAGAAAATGACTTCGTTTGGTTCCCTTGGAACATTAATATTGCATACTATTATTCATATGCTGTTTACAGAGTTTAAAAACATTCTAAAAATATGTATTTGTAAAGTATTATTTGTGCATTGGCGCTCAGGAGTGCCAGTAATTTTGGAGCTCATTGTACTCATAAGATGGTTTATTTTTCCAAATAAAGTGTCTATGAATGTTGACTACTGAACCGCTGATGGCAGCTGTGCTGTGGTTTAGTACAAAGTAATGCTGCCCTAAAACAAGTCCTTGCTCTCACAGCGAACAATTTTCTTCTCAGATAAAGCTTGCTTCGCTGCCCTTTGTGGTGATGAATACTTATCATTCACTGAGCACAAACTCCACGGGAAAAAACACTATCTGTAGAACCAACCCTGCAAAAAATGCTCTATAAGAATCCTCTAAGATTGTTCAATAGAATTTCTATAGAACTTTAGTGCATCAAGTCCGATCGAAAAAGGTTTTATAGAAAATTCCTGTAGGAAACAGTTCCATTGAAAATCTCCACAGAAATCCTTTTTTTCCCCCCGGCAGACCCTGTAGCACAATGGCCAACTGTGTGCTACTCGGAAAAAGCTGCCATCCACTGCCGGCTGGTACGACCAGGGCTCAAACTCGTGCGGTGATAGACGCTCTTGTTCCACAATGCAGTGCTTTTAACCTGGAAAAATGCAGATTGTTCTTGATCCTGATCAATTTGAATTGCTTTGCTGAACCCAACAGATGGCCCGCTGTATGTCTTCATAAGCAAAAGAGGAAGACGAGTTTTCCATTACAGCATAAAACATTTATATTTTCGAATTGCTGCCGAGCAAATGGAAAGAGGTCTTCATATACCGTAACTGAAATGCTGCTATGTTGTGTGGTCAGTCAGTCAATCAATAAGTCTGATCAGAGAATCAATGAGTTGGTATGTGCCTGGTTCCCCATGTGCTTAAGCTCACCTTAAAGTTAAAAGGGACAAGATTTCCTTGCTACTTCAGTATAGTGGATATCACTGCATATTGCACATTTTTATACCATTAGTCCGGTCTCTCACTTCTAGAACCCAGATACATATAAGGCACCCTTCGACAGAGCAGTGCAAGGAGTCATATGATGTCTTTTCCATAAAGCTTTTGTTCTATGAGAAGGTCCTAAAGACCATTAAAGTCCTATAGAATAGATTTTTAAAGTAGGGTGTTATATGGGAAAGTCACACCAGGTTTTAACTTGAAGAAAGTTGAGAAAAATTGCCCAGAGAAACTAATGCTTGGAAGTTGTTCTATATGGCCCACTAGTATCAACCATGAAAACCGTATTAAATTTCCAAAGCAAATTCTTGAGAAATCTGCGTTTTTAGAAAATCATGAATTCTAAGATATATTTATTTTATTTTTGGAATGTAACTTGCAATTTTCCCCAAGCATTGCCTATTTAGCAATTCAAACCCCCCCGCCATTTTGTTTGTATGATCAAATAAATAATTATGTAAGAACCCAATAGTTGACACCTTTAACAGTTCATTGCAGGACAGTGACCTGTTTGGGATAAATGGTTTCAAGGAAGGTTCTAACTGCATTCCACAAATTCCACCCACACTTATTTCATCTGAAAAGGTCTATTTTCAATTGCGTAATAAGCATAAGGTAATGGTACAGACATGGAATCAATAGATTGCACCAGGATGTAATGATGTTACATAACAAAGGTGCACAAAATTTGGTGTCATCCAGAGTGTCTGAGGTCAGACAAGGCATCCAGAGTCCTTTTTGCATGTCAAACATAATTCAAATGGCAAACAAATATCATCAATGATATAATCAGTCAAAATGTGTTCATGAATTTTATCAAGCAAATTTTCGGTGATCTTGAAATTTCCTTTTCGGAAACAAACCAAGCAAACTTTCTCTCGGTATTCAACGAGCAACATCTTTCAAGAAACTGGGCACTTGAAGTGGTTGATACCAAATTTCGTGCACCTTTATTATGACACATCATTTCATCCAGGTGCAATCTATTGATTCCATGTCCTTACCATTACCTGATGTTAATTACGCAATTGAAAATAGGCCTTTTCAGGTGAAATAAGTGTGGTTGGAATTTGTGGAATGCAGTTAGAACTTTCCTTGAAACCATTTATCCCAAACAGGTCACTGTCCTGCATTGAAATGTTATAGGAGTCAACTATTGGGTTCTGACATAATTATTTGGTCATATTTTGCACTCATGAAAATACAGGGAGAAACGCAGAACCCGATGTTTCTCTGAAATGCCTCGCTTCTAACTGGCTTGGAACGAGACCAGACTACCACGCTTTCCCTGCGCAATATCTTCGCATCTCAGAAACCCAAGTGCCTTTAGGCAAAGGGTGCCCAATTTTGTCTGAACGAAATGCTGTCGTACCTGCTAGTTTTAGCGTGTTTGAGCCTTTGTTTGCCAGTGTAGCTTAGTGTTCTACATGTACAGAGGTCTGAAAGAATGCATTATGTCAGCGTCAGGACTATTCATGTCACTAGTAAAGAGGTATAGCCACGCGTCTAAAGAGCAATAACTGTTTTCATGAGTTTCATCTAGGTCTACGAAAAAAAAAAAAAAATAGACAATGGGCGACCTACTGTCTTCGTTGAAAAAATTTTGTATGCTTTTGCACCCTTTTATCGAAAGCACCAACGACGTTGCCTCTCAAAAGTGAGGGCACGTTTTACCTTGGTCCCAATGTCGAAGTCATCCACTGCTCGGGTTCCCATGAAAGCGATCTCCATATGGGTATGAGCAGGGCCGGATTAAGATGGCCAGGGGCCCCTAGGCTACAGGTTGCTTTAGGCCCCCAATCACCCTCCCCTCCCCCCTCCACCACCACCAACACCAACCACCTACCCCCATCTAATCATAAAGAACTGTCTATTTTTTTTTTTTTTTAGTTTATATATATTAAACTTCACACAGCTGGGACAGCAAAAACAGAACAACAGAAAGACCAACATTAGGTTGGTGAGGTTGACAACAACAATGGAACGTCCATACTTAGGCAGCTTAACCTCTCAAGTACATCTCAAGAAGAAGGCAATGAAAGACAGAAATAATGAAAGACTAAATAAACAAAATAATAATCAACCAGAATCTTACATTCTATCTTAGAAGTTCTTCTTCCTCGCTTTTCTGGTCGAGAAGTCATCAATAACACTTGAAAAATCCAATTCACGCAGGATGTCATTTTCAAGGGACATGAGAGACAGATGATTCAATCTGCATTGGCCCGTAGTGGATCTCAGTCTACTTTTAACCTGTGCCAATTTAGAAAAAGAGCGCTCTCCACTGGCATTGGTCACAGGCAGAGTCAAAAAGAGCCGTAGGGCAATGTCGACATTTGGAAACACTGGCAGTAGTTTCCTTTCTCTCAAAACCTGCAGTAGAGACCTAGCAGATGTGTCCTGGGCATGCATTTCCTTAACAAACTCCCTAAATTGCACAAACTCTTCTACAAAATCTGCTTCAAGATCACCAGAATATTGTTTCTGGAGTTCACAGGCTTCCCTGCAGAGATCTTGCAATGGCATGGATGAGATATTATTCAAAAATCCAAATGTTTGATTAATTTTTTTATAGGAGTCATATCTCCGATCTAGTTCTGCAATGAGCCGGTCAATTATAGCAAGAAACACTGTTTCTCTAAACAGGTCTCGGCCCGAACGCTCATGCTCTCGTTCCGTCGATTCATCGTCAAGTCTTTTTCTTTTTCTATGCCTCTGTGTGTCTGCTTTGTAATTTTGAGAGACAGTTGGAGACATTTTTTTTTCATCACTCTCAAATTGGTCAAAATCATCACGTAGGCTGGCCACGTAACCCTTCAATGAGCTGACTAAGTTAACAGCATTGCATAAATCCAGTTCCACTGCCTGCAGAGCAACACTAGTTCTGTGGAAACGGTGCAATATGTTGTTCCATAGGTTACACAGGAACGCATTTTCTAATTCGTCCATCTTTACATTGTATGTCTCGGCTTCACGCTGTGTAGTTACATTTTGTCTGGGGTCTTTACTCAATTCCAATAGCGACTCCTGAATTTTCCCATAGTTCTGGTGAAGTGCTTTGGTTGCTAATGCGTGAGCTGACCATCTAGTATCGGAGAGACTTTTAAGAGTCTCGATCCTATGGTTTTCATTAGGCGTCAAACCAGTTGTTATCGTCTGCCAACGCGATGTAGATTTGGACGCAAAGTTAAAAAGTGACTGTACTAAGGTGAAAAATGCATCCGTCTCAAAGCAGCTGTTGACACTGTTGATCCCAACTAAATTCAAAGTGTGTGCGGCACAAGGTACCCATTCAGCCAGAGAGTTAATCTGCCTGATTCGTGCTTGTAGGCCACTGTAAGTACCAGACATGTTTGCAGCATTGTCATAACACTGGCCTCTACAGTTATTGATGTCAATCTGCATGTCATTCAACACATCAAGAACAGCCTGGAAAAGTGATTCTCCTGTATGAGACTCGATTGGCAGAAATTTCACAAAACGCTCTGTAACACGCCCATTTGTTGACACATAACGTATTATGAATGTTAGCTGATCTGTGTGTGCAACGTCTGGTGTAGAATCGACAGTGATCGAGAAATACTTCGCCCCTTTTATTTGTCTGTTTATTTCTGCAAGAACCCTCTCTCCCATCACTTCAATAATCTCCAGACACGTTGTTGACGAAAGGTATGAGGGTGTTCCCTTGCCAACATTGCCATATTTTTCAATATGCGCTTTCAGGAAGGGATCAAATTCGCTGATTACTTCCAGCGTCCCCATAAAGTTGCCATTATCCCGTTTTCCAAAGATTTCACTACTTCCCCTGAAAGACAGCCCTCGCTCCGCTAAATGCCTGACCACAACAACCACTCTCTTCAAAACCTCCCTCCAGTACGCACATTCACTGTCAAACTGTTTTCCTAGCTCATGGTCAATGCATTCAACATTAGCACACCGTCTAAGGTAAATCATCATCGCCTCTCTGTGGCACTGCGATCCTTCATGCTCTGACAAGCGCCCGTATGCATTTTTCCAATCACTATATCCTCTGGTCAACGGACTAGTTCTATTTCGTACGTGCTCCGCCCTCTAACGGGCTTCGCTATTGGTTTACCCCTCCGAGGCCCCGCCTCGGCGCCTGAAAAGAAAATTGAACTCACCTGCTCCGTAGGAGTGGGTAGCATACTCACCCCCTATAAAGCCCCGCCGCTGTCAGTGCTCGTCTCCCTTTTTCACTCAGCCTGATGAAAGTTTGGACTCTCGCGGAATTCAGTCACTATCGTTGTGTTGCGAAAGATATGGATTAAGTTTTGTCTCTAATATGCATCTGGCTGGCTGGCGACGCCAGGCGCAGGCTGCTCCGTGCCGCCTATGCAAGCGTCCCCACGGCAGGGGCATGTACGGCGGCTACAGTTTGTGCGCCCTCCAGGCTGGCTCGGGGCCAACCTGAGAGCTGGCGACGGTCCGTCTGAAGCCTTGACAACGGCCCTCTCCAGGACGACAAGCTCCTTTTGTGCTTGAGTGATGACTTCACCATCGGTCTGCTGGCCCAGCCGAAATGGAGACCGTGGCTCAGGGTACTATGTCCGAAGATGTCGCCATGAACCCGATGGCAGCCAATCTCCTTTTGGCCCCACTCCACCGTGTCCTGACGATGGTCGACCGCCTGGAGTCTGCCCGCGAGCAGCTGTCGTCGCACGTCTTCAGAGGACCGGCCATCAGCGGGCTCCAGCCCTCGTCTACTGCTGCTGCAGCCTCGCAGCTTCTGGTCGCCCTACTTCTGGGAGATTTACAAATAAAAGGCATTATTTTTATTTGGCTTCAAGATCGTTATTCATGCTACTCACACTGACACACTGGTTGTTTCAGATGTTTGCATTCATGGTCATTGGGATACCTTACTGGGGGGAGCAGAGTGGCTTCCCCTTCTTTCACCAGCTCAGTGAGGGACACGATGCGTGAGGCTTGTTCCCTCAGCATTTCCAGTCAACACAGAACCGCTAATCTGTGCTTCAACAGCTAAAAGGGTTTTTTAATGAAACGCTGGTTAGCCAACCAACGAGGCTTGCGTTCTACCCGCGGGGTAGTGCACCGTCAAACAATGTGGCTAATCGTAATTATGGCGATGACACCCTCCCGCCATGCTGCTGACAGGGGGGTTCGCTACAGATCCTTCAATTCGGTGCACTCGTTTCGTCATGGGGCAGCTCCAGTGAGGGGACGTTCACGAACTGAGGCAGATTGCCATAAACTTCTAACGCTGCTTGCTGGACTGGTTCCAGCGGCGCGGTTAGTACAAGTCCGCTACACAACGGCGCTTCACCAGCTATAAACTGTTTATGGAACAATGGATAGCTAAGCGCCAGCTAAGTTGGCGTGTTCTACCAGCGGAGGTAGTACACGGTCAAGCATTGTAGCTAATCGGAAATCTGACGAGGATACTCTCCCATCTTACAGTGGCATTGGCGCTCACTCAAATCTTCGATTTGGTTCACTGTGCATCCCGTGGACAAGGGGCGGGATGTTTGCACAAGTGTAATTCTAGTACTGGGGCTTATGAATCTGTGAAGAGGACCTCCACTCGGTCTGCTCCAGGCCGAATGTTCTAACCATGGCGGCAGCACATGAGCTCCGGACCAAAATTTACGCACTCCCATCTCTCAGTGCTGGTTTGGCCAAATTCAGTCTTGGAAGTCAGCGAACTCACTTCATCCGGGTATGTCTCCAGTGAAGAAATGTTCACCAACTAATAACCAGCTTGTTGCTAACACTCTAGCTGGGCTGGCTCCAGCAGCGTGGTTAGGATACGTCAGCGCACTTCTGCTTCCGGGTTGCACGGAAGGGAAGTTGTCCGCCATTTTGGCTCCATAGCTCCGGGGGTCTCGCAAAATTCTCACTATGCATCCCGGTGGCAAGGGACGGGATTGTGTACGCAAACGTAAATCTGGTACTGGGGCTTCCAAACCCCTGGAGAAAAGTGTCGCTCGTTCTGCCCCACAGCTCGAGATGTGTTAATGGCTAATGTCTCTGAGGGTAAACGTCAGGAAGAGCTTTCGCTTAACTCAGAGACAGCTGCGCCCCCACCACCCACGGTGAGTGAGTCACCAGGTGACGTGCTTGGGGTTGCAGTGGATGCGCTGTTGCCATTGGTCTATCAGCCCTTTCGGGCAGCGCCCCCCGGTCGAACCCTCCCACAGGGGGCGGGGCGTCGCGGGAGGGCCTGGGCTATCGGAAACCATAGAATCAACTGCTTCACCACTGACGGATCACTATCAGTTGTGGGTGAGGTTGTGCGCCCCCCTTCCGAGGTGGTTGGACAGGACGTTGCGGAAGGGATACGTATTGCAGTTTCGCTGCCGTCCTCCCCCATTCAAAGGCATTGTACGACGAAGCTCCCCGGTTCCGCCCAAAGGGCGTTTGTGAAGGAAGAGGTAAACTTGCTTCTATGGAGAAAGGCCGTAAGACCGGTTTCCTCTGTCAGAAGCTCAAGCAGGATTTTTTTATATTTCTCGATCCCCCCCAAAAAAAAAAAAAAAAAAATTTTGGGAGGCCTGAGGCCCATTTTGGATCTTGGGAGCTGAACAATCGCATGGTGCTCAGACCATTCCAGATGCTGACGGTGAAGGCGTTGCTGGAATGCGTCAGGCCGGGAGACTGGATGATGTCAATAGGTCTGACAGATGCCTATTTTCACGTCCCAATCCTGCCACGCCATCAGAAGTTCCTTCGCTTTGCGCTACAGGACCGGACCTTTCAGTTTTGCCGCCTCCTGTTCGGATACTTCCTGGCACCACAGACATAGTCCAAATATGTGGAGATAACCCTAGCGCCGCTTCGTCTGAGATGGGTGTGGCTTCTACCTATCTGGACGATTGGCTGATCCTGGCCCCTTCCGAACAGATGGTACCGCCCATACGAAGTTGGTGATGCGGCATATTGCGCAGCTGGGCTATCAACTATAACAAGCACCCTGCAGCCCAGCCAGACAGCGCGGTATT
Source organism: Gymnothorax reevesii (assembly GCA_029721435.1). NCBI lineage: Eukaryota > Metazoa > Chordata > Actinopteri > Anguilliformes > Muraenidae > Gymnothorax > Gymnothorax reevesii. The sequence goes on along the minus strand of CM056573.1, from coordinate 72,359,413 downwards.
TAGGAATGCAGTTGGACTCTCGGACCATGGCCGCACGCTTGTCGGTGGAGAGAGCAGAAGCGATCCTGTCTTGTGCCCAACGGTTACAGGACGCAGTCTCAGTGCGGGCGGTAGCAGTCATGTCGCTACTGGGGATGATGGCTGCTGCCCATCTAGTAGTCCGCTTAGGGCTACTGCACAAGACATCTGCAGCGCTGGTTCATACGCCTTCGGCTGGCCCCGAGGCGAGACCAGCAGCGCATGCTCCGCATACCATTGCAAGCACGGCGGACCTTAGCGTTTAGGGCCTCACACAGCCGGCTCCGCAAGGGAGTTCGGTTGGGGTGCCTGGCTCACTATGCACATGCATTCGTGGATGCCTCCCTCACAGGGTGGGGCGGAACTTGTGGCCCTGCTTCGGTCGCTGGTACATGGCAGGGGCCCCGGCGGCACATCAACCTACTAGAACTCATGGCAGTTCAGAGGGTGCTGCACCATTTTTCCCCACAGTTGGATGGGAGGCATGTCCTGTGAGATCAGACAACACGACGGCGGTAGCCTATCTCAACAGACAAGGGGAGGGTCAGATCAGTGGCCCTACACAAGATGGCGGCTTCCATCCTAATATGGGCAGATCGCCACTTGCGCTCTCTGAAGGCCAACATGTTCTAGGCATCCTCAACACTCCAGCAGATGGGCTGTCCAGGGGGGCGCTGCCCGAGGAGGATTGGAGCCTCCCCACCGGCGACATCCGAGCAAATCTGGAGGCTGGTCGGGCGACTGAAGATGGATCTGTTTGCGAACAGGGAGAACGCTCTGTGCCCGCTGTGGTTCTACCTGAGGCCTACCAACAATCCTCTCCTGGGGGTGGATGCGTTGGCCCGTCCAGTGTGGCCGGCCGGCCTGCTATATGCGTTCCAGCCCCGGCGGCTATTAATGCCACTACTTTGCAAGTGAGGGAGCAGCACTTGTCCATAATTGTGGTGGCACCACTGTGCCCGAGCGCCAGATGGTTTCTGGTCCTTATCCAGCTGGCGTTGGGGAACCCATGGGAAATTCCGGACCCTCCCCTAACCGGGACTCGGGTACCGAACGCCGTCCGCACCTGCCCCCTCCTGGCCTGGAAGCTGGAAGGGTAAGGTTAACTGAATCGGGCCTACCCGAAGCGGTTGTGTCCACAATTCAGTATGCGCGTGCCTCGGCCACGTCCAAGGCTTATGCGACTCGTTGGCGGATTTTCGTGGGCTGGTGTCAGGTGAGAGGCCTGAACCCGCGCTTCAGGGGGTGCTAGAGTTCCTTCAGGGGCTCTTCGAGAGGGGCCGTGCAGCATCCACCTTGGGCGTGTTCGCGGCGGCCATTGCAGTAGGTCATGATGGGTTGACCGCTTCTCAGCTAGAAGTCACCCCCTGGTAAAGCGATTTTTCGAAGGAAGTCCGCAGGCTGAAACCCCCGATGCAGCGCGTGGTTCCACAGTGGGATCTGCAGACGGTGCTGGACGGCCTGGCGGGACCACCATTTGAACCCTTGGACCAGGCGGACCTGCATACCTTATCGATCAAGACGGCCCACCCTTTAGCCTTGGCATGAGCCAGGAGGGTGAGCGAATTGGGGGCCCTCTCCCTGCACCCGTCATGCCTGACCGTAAGCGAGGATAATGGATCAGTGGAACTTCGCCCTAATCCGTCCTTCCGACCTAGGATAATGGATCAGTGGAACTTCGCCCTAATCCGTCCGTCCGACCTAAGGTCATCACTTCAGCCTTCAGTTCTTCGGTGATCCGGCTCAGGGCTTTCTGCCCTCCGCCCCATGCCACCAGTGAACAGGAACGGATGCACAAACTGGGCCCAGTGCGAGCGCTCATGCTGTAGATGAAACGCACGGCAAGCCTTAGAAAGGCGGATCAGCTGTTTGTGGGCTATGGTGAGCGGGCTCAACGGGCCCCTCTGTTATCGCAGCGCCTCGCCCACTGTATCTGTGATGCTATCGGCAGAGCCTATTCGGCAGTGGGCCTCTCCGTCCCGGCGGGGCTGACCACAGATTCTACCCGTGGCATCGCATCCTCCACAGCGCTAATTAAGGGCGTATCCGTGGGGGAGATTTGCAAGGCGGCCTTGCGGTCTTACGCATCTACCTTCGCGCAGTCATATCTGAGGGACATGACCGCCAGTTAGTCGCGCATTCAGTCCTGGGAACCCTGTCAGCAGGGTCCCCCCCAACGCTAACTAGTATGTTACCACACCCTGGGGCGATGCGCTCTGGGGGCGCCTCGCCTGCAGGTGTGGGGGGAGGGGCGCGTAGAAGGGATTTGACAGCTACAAGCCCCCCCCTCCTCATTCCTTCGTTCTTTCGCTCTAGAAGGGGCCTTATCGGAAGGGGCCCCGTCTGACACCGGCTTGGGTCTGGTGTTGTTTGGTGTGTCACGACCTGGGTCGGGGTACGCGGCCTGGCGGTGCCCGCCCCAGGAAGGACACGGCTTTGCTGGTTTCCAACTAGAACTCTAGGGTGCGGGGCCACCTGGGAGTACATTCATCCCTAACGGCCTTCGCCGTAGGTGTAAACCAATAGCGAAGCCCGTTAGAGGGCGAAGCACGTGCGAAATAGAACAAATAGTTACCCTGGATGTAACTCCAGTTCTATGAGTACGTGCGTAGCCCTCTAAGTGCCTGCCCAGCTGGCCCCCGGATGTGAGATGCTGAGTTTCAAAGGGAGACGAGCACTGACAGCGGCGAGGCTTTATAAGGGGTGAGTATGCTACCCACTCCTACAGAGCAGGTGAGTTCAATTTTCTTTTCAGGCGCCGAGGTGGGGCCTCGGAGGGGTAAACCAATAGCGAAGCCCGTTAGAGGGCTACGAACGTACTCATAGAACTGGAGTTACATCCAGGGTAACTATTTGTTCTCCCGAATAGTTTGCATGCAAAACAAAAGACTGTGCCCTTTGAAGGAGAGTAGAGTAGCCACTCTCGCTCCACAAGTTCACCATTAGCAAGTTTCCTCATGAATAAAGATTTAGAGAAATACCTTTTCTGTTGCTTATGATGCCTTTCAGATGCAGCGGTATCCGCGTCTTTGTTACGGCAGTTATCAGGTCCCATTTGTATCCAGTACTTTGTAGTATCTTCATCAATTTCGCCCCAACAACCAGGATCCGAATTCACGTTAGCATCGACGTGGCTAGAACGTCCCGGAGATGCATTATCACCGGCAGCCGCCGGCGGGACAGAGATGTTAGCATCACTAGAGCTTGCGGTCCCTTCAGATACAGTGCGGAGATGTATTGCTCTCTCTAGCTTTGAAATGTTGCAGGGCGTTGGAAGACAACTATCATAGCAAAAGTTATCATCTGTAAACTCAGTCTCGCTGATTGTGGGACTAGTGGCACATTCATCCACACATAGGCCTACTGATGCTCTTTCAGGGTCTGGAAGTGGTCCTTCGCCCTCCCCAGAGCTAGAACTAGCTGCAGCTCCAGCTAGCATAACGTTAGTGGCGATGGCGCTATTGGCATTATGAATGGCAACATCAGTTTCATGACTTGTCGGTCGGAATTCGGCAGGCTTAAAAAAGCCTGTTAACTTGGGCAAGTTATGCAGGAGATTTTTGTCTCGCTGTTATTTTGCTCGTTGAGCCTTTCGCTTTTGAGCACCACTCTCACACTTTCTCTCCGACATGTTTGCGGAATGCTATCCAACTGAATAGAAGATTTTTTTTCTCTAGTATGAAACGGGGAAATCCCTGCCCCCAACTCATTTGATTGGATATGTGTGATGTTCTGACGTTTATATGTGGAAAGCCAGACTTGAACTTCTAAGCTCCGAGTTGCTGCCATATTTACCCAATCAGCGTCTTGTTTATTTAAATATTTATTTTGAGCCAATGAAGTTTAAGTTTTCTTCTCTCACGTACATTTAATGTTTGTTTTTTTTTTCCTTTGGCCAATCGGGGGCCCCCTGGCAGGCTGGCACACGTGGGGGCCCCTAGGCTGCAGCCATATGTAGCCTGTGCGTTGATCCGGCCCAGGGTATGAGTAGCGATTCCCCCGGGAATGACCATCTTACCAGTGGCATCAATGACCGTAACATCATTTGGTACTTTTACGTTCAATCCAACCTCGTGAATTAATCCATCTTAAATGTAGACGTCGGCAATCACTGAACAGTTTTCGTTGACAACTTTACCTCCTTTCACGAGTATCTTACTTGGAGTCGTCATAATTTTGACAGCCTCTTGCTTACAACAAAAAAGGAAAACTGGATTCTGAAGAGTCCTCTCTCTTGAAGAAAGGTTTCAAGCATACGGTCGACTCGCTCTCTTTTCATTCACGTTTGGTCCAACCTTTTCTGACCCTTGCCCTCCGCAGAGGGCGCAGATCAGGAAAGCAACTTCACTCAGTGTGAGCATAGACAGGGAAGCAGGGGATCGCCCACTCCTCATATTTTGACGTGAGGCAAGAGTAGGTTACTTCAAACCCCAACCCGGTTAGGCGCGGATGACTGTCAAGCGAATAAACTGATGCGCTCCTCGAACTAAAACGAATAGGTACATCCGTTGGCTGTTTCTTCAGCATTATTCTTCATTGCGTCAAAAAGTTTAGAATCATTATGACACAAAACAAATCAAATAGTCTAGCTACTCTGAACGTTGAGTGCCCATGAAACCGTACATTCTTGCGAAGATTTTGTGCTTTTTCGTGTGGCGATGACTGTCCGCTTGGAACGCGCTCATTCCTCAACTCCCAACAAGTGCCGTTAACCACCACCTTAAATGTACAGAGATGCCAAGCCTCGCGCATTTGGCATCAAGTCTCGCGCATTTTAAGACTTATTCACCGTAGTCCGCAATTATTCAATGAACGCTCTTCAATGAGACTCTTTCGCAGAATTAAAATCCTTGTGCATTGAAGTTTCAGTTTCACTTGCGTAAAAAGGTGGACCTCGCCGCGAGTAACGTGGAAAGCGATTGTGACTCCGAACTTCTCGTGCTTGTGTTTACTCAGGGATAGGAAACAGTGCACGTGTTTCATGATCTTTTAAATTGTGTAAATGAAATTAGACCATTTGAAACGTCTTTAAGCGATTCCATTGCTTTCACTCCCTCAGTAAAGTCAAGCGTGAAAATTCTAATCGATTTCCGTGTCACTAGTGGGTAAATCCACCGTAATGCATTTGAAACTGGTTAACTTAATGCACAATGACTTGAATTCCGCGAGTGAATTTCTTCACCCTAGGGTTGATAGAATAATTGCTGACTACGGCACAGAAACATGAATGAGGAGTGACTCACGCCTAATGCGTGGGACTTGGCATCTCTGCATGTAGCTCAGGAAAATTATTTTAGGGTTCGTTATTTTCGTTTCACGATTAATAATTAACAACAGCTGTTAAACACAGCACCACCTCCGCTCAGTGCCTTCGCTAGCTCGCTGAATCTTATGTTGATTTGTATGCAAGCATTTAGCAAACAATAGCGAAACGAAAATGCATTCTCAGAGATGCTTTCTGTTTTTCAAGAATCAAACGCATTACTTGGGTCATAATTTAATGGAAATGTAATCCGTCACTTCTGTCTTTCGTTTAAAATGCCATTGTACACACATTTTATTACAAATTGGAAATGAAATGGCATTCTTCATTTAGTTAGGTAAACCAGAGTAAGAACCTTGGCCTGCAAGGAAACCAAATTAAACATGTCCACTCAGGGGCGTAGATTTAACTGGGAGTTTGGGGGGGGCGGAGACATGGCCTTTATGACAATTAGTCCTGGCCAGTTCTCAATCATTTTCCCTCATCAACGCGTTTTCCAATTATTGTAATTGGCAACTGTAGAGACGGTTCCTCTCCATATGCGAACTAACAGCATCCAGCGATGACACGGTGGGGTAAATTAAGTTCAGAAAATTAATTAACTGCTTACCTGTGAGTCGACAGGTAAGCAATTTTGAATAACGATGATTTAAACACAGCAAATACGCATCCTGATGACCGATTACCGTCTTACTTTATCGGAGAGAACAAGCAGCTCCTGTTCATTATTGACTGCAAAAAGTTAATCGCATATGGAGAGGAACCGTGTCTTCAGTTGCCAATTACGATAATTGGAAAACATGTTGATTAAGGAAAATGATTGAGAACTGGCCAGGCCTAGTTGTCATTAAGGCCGTGTCTCCGTCCCCCCCCCCCCCCCCCCCCAACTCCCAGTTAAATCTACGCCCCTGTGTCCCCTATTATAAATACTCAGGCATTTTGCTGGATTTTTATATATTAGAAATGTCCCTGTAAACTGTGTTATTTTAATTGTTTGTTATGCAGAGCCCTGCTGAAAGGAGACATGGTCTTAGTCAGTCCCCTTGCTTAAATTTATTTAACCTTTATTTTACCATGTAAGCCCCGTAGAGATGTATATCTCTTCTTCAAAGGAGCCCTGGGGGTTGCACATACAGTATTCTAACGGTTCTGCTCCTGCCAGATGTCTAGTGGCTGCCTGGCGGACTCTAGGACCGTGGAGTAAAATGACAGACTCGTGCGCCAAGGCTGGAGGTGATGAGAAGTTGAATAAAGAAGGTATAATAAACAAAACAAAAGGGAAACAAGGTTCCATAAAATGAGAAACTAATGCAGCACTAAATTATTACTAAACAAAGAACGGAAAGGTGGCAGTTAAAATCCCACTGAGCAGCAGTGGGAGAGCTGATGCAAAGCACCTAAGGCTGGCAAATATACTGCATAAAAACATGGGCGCAGCACGCGGGTCTGTAAACTGAGGCCAGCATTGAAATCTCAAAAATTTGCATTCTATTTAATGGCCAGCAGATGGCGATGTTGCTGGTTGCAGAAAGAAGTTCAATCCTATAGAAGTCAATGAGAAAATGACCCAACTTTCCCACCTGATTTATTCTTTCAATGATGATTTTCACATTATTTTATGGTATCTATCACAAGTTTCAAGTCTCCTTCGATATATCATGATGTTCATTTTTGAAAATTATGATCCTAAATAGACTAGAATAAAGGATAAAGCCAGAATATGCTTCAGGGGCGTGGCTGTCCTATGGTCCTCATCTCACACGGTCAGATCAACCTGAAGATCCAATCCTGAATATTCAATTCACACTCCCGTCCAATTGGAATCACATCTCGTTTCAAAATACCAAAATGGCTCTATTCAAATTGCCAAAATCAAGGCTTCCTAAATGGTACGTTGACACCAATAGGTGACGTCATGGTTGCTTCATCCATCTTTTTATTCAGTCTATGGGCAGTCTAAGAGGATCACTGGGTGACTGGAATATGGCAGGATTAAGAGCAGGAGCGCCTCCTGGTGGCTTTTCTGCACACCGAGGGAGATTGAGGCTGACTGACGGAGGATGATTCCGCTGGCCAGAGGTCTCCCATCCAGGGCTGTCACAGCGATGGGAATGTCGAGCTGGTGGAGTGTGAGTTTGAGTTGTCGCGCCAGTTGGGAGGACTAAAGTTGCCACGCCGCGAGTCAATCTGGGCGTTTGTACAGGGGTGCAGGTTGTTATACGCCACTCACACTGGGACCTGGAAAATCTGACCAGCAATGGTGGATGGTGGCACGGTTACCTTGACAGGCGCAGGTCGGTTCTCCCCATTCGGGACACAAGGACCTGACTTTCTCCAATTGCAATGGTTGGTAGATCTGCATGGCTGAAGCTAAGCAGGTGTGGGCTTGGTTAGTACTTGGATGGGAGATCACCTAGGAAAAAAGTTGTTGCTGGAAGAGGTGTTGGTTGGCCAGAGGGTTGCAATCATCGTCTGGTGGAATAATTCCCAATGCCCAGTGATGGGGGTACTGTACTGAAGGAGACGCCGTCTTTCGGATGAGACGTTGAAATGAGGTCCTGACTCACAAGTTCCTATGGCCCATATTCAGTATCAACACTCACCATATAGTGAGTACAATTGAAATGTAACTGGACTGAGAGAGATTGATTGACCTACCACTAACCGAGGGAGCGGTCCCACTCCTCACCCGTTGCTATTCAAACTAAACAAACGCCACTCGAGCATAACTGATAGTAGTGGGCACTGGGTACCACAGGCGGTGCGTCGGCTGCTGCAAAGGGATGCTCAATCCTCACCCTTCAGTGCTGAATGACCTAAACCTGTTGCAGTTTACTTTTCTTGGTTAGAAAGTTTCTCAGACTAATTGATAAAACGACAATCAAATTTGTTTTTAATAGCATTGTTATACATTGCTTCACAAAACTGAGGCGTTTCTTTCGCACATAAGTGACAACGTAAAATATCAGCATGTCTTCATAGATTCTGTGGTCGAGTGGCTCGCGAAAGGCGCAGGACAGCCCACGAGGCTCACTAAGCAACAAGCTGTGAAACGTGTCAGACATTTCCTTCTACATTCAGCAATTAATAATGTAGAAAAGAATGGATTCTCGTGACTTATAGCTAAACAAGCCACCATGGCGCCCCACGAGCCAATTGAGCGCAGAATTATTTAACCAATGAGTAAAGAAAAGCACAAGAAATCAGAATGTGTGAGAGTTGACAGATATGCGTCACTCATGACAACTGGCCACACCTGATGAGTTTTCGCAGTTTCTACAGTGGTAATTTAAATGAATAACTGAAAACATGGCAAGAATTATTAGTGCTCATTCTAGCTTAACAAGTAGAACAGGCAACACATGATGGTCCTTAGGATTGTTAGAGTTCAAGTAAATTAAATTTTATTACATTTTTGAAGACAGGTAATGTCCAATCATTATTTTCAAGGGATGGTTTTGAGCTTCCCCTATTGCCAGTTCACCAGTAGCCATTGGTGGGTACACAAATTCTAACCTTGAGTTCACCACTGTGCTGTTCATAAACACTGAAACCAGGTGGTCAGTCGAGCACGTACCTGTAAATAACCCAGAGTTTCTAATGTTTGTAACCACCTGAAAGCCCATGACATCAAAATACCGGGGCAAGTTAGTGCGGCTCAAGGGAGGTGTTCCCTGCGCTCAACATTCACTCAGAAAGGGATACTAATTTCAGAGTGAGTGAGGTCTGTGAAAGCAAATGAGTGTTAGGGCAACCTCTGACTCATTTAGTTTAACCTGACACTAAGTTTGAGTACTTACTCACACTCAATTAGTGTGAGTGTCGTTTCTGAATACGGACCTAAGACACTCATCGATAAGAGTAGGGGGTTGCCCGGTGTCATGGCTAAATTCCCAACCTGGCTCTTTCGACCTGCCACCTGATCATCCCGTGATCTAATTGCCTGTGCAACTTGTCCTCTCCCTCCCCACCTCAACCCCCAGGGCTCCCTTGAAAAAGAGATTTAAATCTCAACAGGACTTCCCGGGTTAAATAAAGGTTAAATTAAAAAAAAAAAGAAAAACTAAAGGACATGACCTCCATGGGCTCTGGCGCCAGCTTGGGTTGCTGGATGGGGTCTCTGGGCAGGCTGCGGTATCTCTCCTGCTGCAGCTGGTCCAGATGAATGGCAGAGTCAATGTCGGAGGCCGGGGATGTGGCATGGTCCCTGCGAGCCATTTACGCCGTCGGGTCTGGACACAGCCCATTGCGGAGAGTGGTCAACAGTGCAGGCTTGTTCCAGTCCTGCAGGTCAGGGTGTGGTCATCAGCTGACCCGGACCCCAGCCACAGATCCAGCAAGCGGTGCCCAGCCTTCCTCCCCGGATGATCAAACACCGCTTTGAACTGATGGATGAAGCTGTCATAGGTAGAGAAAACAGCTTGGTCCCACAGAGCGTTTGCCCACTCAAGAGCCTTGCCGAACAGCTGCGTGATGACCGCAGCCATGTTCTCTGCATCACCGAGAGTGGAGTGGTAGGTGAGGTTGAGGGGGCATTGGAGATGGAATCCTCGGCATGCGGTCAGAGAACCCTCATAGCAGTCTGGCAGTCGCGCTCAGGACTCACCTTAGTGAGTGGCCCGGAACGCCTGCAGACTGGCAGGAGAGACTGGAGCGTTGATTGGCGGTGGAGCGTGGGAGATGGTGAACACACAGAAGCCACAAATCAAGTCTTCCAAAGCGGCCCTCAGTCGGGCAACCTCCCTCTGTTGCTCTGCCACCATGTTGAAGATGTGGGAAGGGCTGGATGCGAAGTCTCATACTTCTTCAAGTAAAGGCACATTAACTTCATCCACAGGGGGGGATAGAGTCTTCTGTAGTGGCTTTTTCTGTGCACTGAGCAGAGTGCACTGAAAAATGGAAAACGTGGAACTAGATTCACATGCAAATATGAAGTAGGTTTAATTATACCTTTGCAGTAGCACAGAAAGGTTGAAAAGTGGAAATGCAAAAACAAGCAGGAAACGCTTCCAATAATTTAACAAAAGTGCGCTGAAATAATAACTATCATAATAATTATTATTATTATTATTATAAAGGTGTTCAAGTTAGGTTAGTAAAGATATGGAAATACTCAGAAGCATCTATACAAGAATAAGGCTTAACAACAGGCTTAGGAGACTTTGCTCCGTAAAAGTGCAAAGCTCTGGCTTATATACTGGTAACAATGAGATAATAATGATGAACAGATGCGGGTAGTTGTAGTGGAGCGAGGAATTCTGCAGCCTTCCCTCGCTTGCAGCCCCTCCTGGTGGCGGCTGCAGACAAAAGCATCTTGGATGGAGCTGTAACTTCAAACAGAAAACATTAAAAAAAGAAAAAATAAAAACATACATTGGCTTAAACCGTTTTTACAATCTATAGGTAAATACAGTGTTAAAAAAAAACAATGCGTCGAAATAGTTTTAAATCATGAAACATGCTGCGGAAACCCTCTCTCAGAGAAGCGCTGGCGCAAACAGAAATGCATTGGGAAGCAAAATTGGCGATCAGCAGCAAGCAGCATAGGATATCTGGACCCCCCAAACTATATTTTAACCCTAGAACACTATTGCTAAAATTAGCAACACCATCACTAACGCTGGGTGATCTTTCCTGATATAGTAAAATACCCAATAAAAAGTACTTGTCATCAAAATATGACAATACATGACAAATTAGAGTAGTGTTCTTTTATTTTCAACTGTGCCATGTCTAACAAAATGAAAGAAAGTACCCTGAGGTAGACAAAACACCCATGCCTTCAAAGATGTCAAAGACAATGCTGAAGCTACCCAGGGACCGATAACACTCAGACAAACGCAACATAATGAAAATCACGTAAACACGTTTGCTCGCGTGAAAATCACCCGGCGATAGTGTTCTAGGGTTAATGAGAAATAAAATTAATGATACAAACATTTACGCTACTCGTGGACGCCAGGGAAACGACGAAAATGACAAGATGGAGAACCGCGCTTCACCTCCTCCACCCACCACTATAAAATGAATGTCATATTTAGTTAAAGCTGAAGTCGGGAAGATTGCTGGATCATGAGGACCAGTCAGATTTTCTAACGAGTACAACTTTCAAGCCCCTCCCCTATTTGCGCTGAAACTAGTCCCTCCCTAGATTTTTCGTGCACATCCAATTGACTGTGATTGACAGGCAGTTAGCATCCTGCTTCATAATTCGCATGGCTAAGCACAGTGACAGTTTCAGTAAATGCGACCAAAAAGAAAATATTTCCGACTTCAGCTTTAATTGTGTAATATTTAACCCAACCCCTCAAAAAAAAAATGCTTAGAAGTATTTTTCGATTATTCACAAAGTCGGGCCCACTTCCGGTATTCCGAATTTCATTTCACGTATTTCAAAAGGAAAGTAAGCGGTGTGAAGCATGGATACAAGCCGTCAAAAGGCAGAGCCCTGATGCAACTTTTGGCGGTAGACCACCATTTCTGTGCGTTTCATTCTGAAAAAAAAAAACGCCCCAAAAGCGGTAGAGTTGGCATGTATGCGGCAGCAAGTGGGAATCGTCAGCTCATGCAGTGCTGCGTGGGAAGCATTTTATCGGAGGTGAACTAATAAATAGCTAAATAGCTTTCGTTAGCTTGGAATTTCTTTTGCCATTTGCAGTCATGCTTTTAATTTACAACTCAAAGTACCTGCAATATTTGGTTTCTGTGACACAATGATGATCAAAATAGTCAAATGACATCTCTCGTACCTTATAATAACTCCTACGCGCTGTATTTACTCGCAAGAAAAAAAATCTCAGACACAAATACTAATAAGGTGGATTATAAAGTGACATTTGTTGATGAGATAACAGGAAGATGAACACACAAGGTTAATTGTTTTCACCGAGTGCCTAATTGGGCCAGCCGGAAGTGACAACACCGCGACTGTTGGATTAAATGGCATTGAAATCACGAAATTTACAGTAAAAATGCTTTTTTTTTGCTGTTTGTAGTGAACGTTAGCAATGTGCTGTTGTCTTCATTTAATTCTAACCTAATATGGTGTCCTTCAACTTTCAATACATCCAATAATTTAGCGGGGAATAATCCGGGGAAATGCTTTAATGCATCTTTTATTATGATTCAAATGTGCTGCGTGCATAATAAACGATCTAGTCCACCGAAATGCTTCTGCGCGACTAGTCCTTCAACTACTGACTGACTCCCCAATCACGCCATTGCTATTAATTGGAGTGAACGGAGATGACGTGACTCTCCTTCTCAACGTACCTCTCAGCTGATCGAACGAATCCGTTTCTGTGACGCATTCGCTGTGCTTTGTGATCAGAAAGAACTGCACCGTTCTATGACGCATTAATGCTATATATACACGCGGATTGTGAGTAGAGGCAGATTCAGAACTCTCTGCCTTTCAGAGCGTTTGTTGGCGAGCATCGTTGCGATTTGCGATTCAAGAAAGCGTTATTTCAACTTCTTCATTCTGGAATTCATACAGGTGAGTTTTATTTGCTGGCTTATATGAAAAATAATGTATAGCCAAATAGTAATGTAAAGTTTGAATTATCGAAATGCAGCCATTTCAACCAAAATTTCATCATTATCATTTTTAATTCACTCGAAATCTAAAACTAATTATCCCAGCGAGTCACTGTATAACTGGCAATTAAGAATGTATTACTATTATTATTATGATTATCATCACCTCCGCCAAACAAAGTTGGCAGGAGGTTGTGTGATTGGTGCCGTCTGTTTGTTTGTTTGCGAACAAGATAACTCAAAAAGTAATGAATGGATATCTGAAATTTTGTGGGTGGGTTGCTGCGATCAGTGAAATAATATGGCTGCCACGGCAGCAATCTTTAAATCCGATGACACGCAATGACTGAAATAAAGGAACCCCTTGCGCTTCAGCCCCTCTGTCAGTGGAGGTGGGTGCTCGCAGAAAGGATAGTAAATCCGAATATAAAGAAGAAACTGAAGCACTCAAATCACCAGCATAATTTATAAAGGTGCCAAGACTGACGTTTCGACGCACTGCGTCTTCACCGAGATTTGGTCTGTACTGCCTTGGTGGAGGTTTGCACTCTAGGAGTGCCTCTAGTTATTATTATTAGGCCTGAGCTGAGTGCAGGCCCACTACTCTCCCCAATAGGGACCATAGTACCATAGACACCATAGTAACTGCCTAGCAATGCCCTAGCAACCACCCAGAACACCATAGCAACCGCCTAGCAATGCCCTAGCAACCACCCAGAACACCATAGCAACCGTCTAGCAACGCCCTAGCAACCACCCAGAACACCATAGCAACCGCCTTGCAACGCCTTAACCACCCAGAACACCGTAGCAACCACCTAGCGACGCCCTAGCAACCACCCAGAACACCATAGCAACTGCCTAGCAACCCCCTGGCAACCACCCAGAACACCATAGCAACCGCCTAGCAACACCCTAGCAACCACCCAGAACACCATAGCAACTGCCTAGCAATGCCCTAGCAACCACCCAGAACACCATAGCAACTGCCCTAGCAACGCCCTAGCAACCCCAAGAACACCATAGCAATTGCCTAGCAATGCCTTAGCAACCTCTCAGAACACCATAGCAACCACCTTTTTAATGTCTAAAAAATGCAGACAAAATATAGACAGAGACAAAATAGACTATTGAGTAGACCAAGCAGCATCTCAGGGCACCCTTGCGTCCTGACCTGCAGAGACCAGGCCCACTCTTACAATTTCTGCGGGAATTGTCTAGTTACATTTATGATGATAGACCCAAGATAGCTTCTACCTACTTTGTCTGCATGGCTAATGTGTGTGCTCCTGAGACAAAATAGCCATTACTGGGAAAATTGATTTCTACATCCTCCTGATCAGCCCCAGGACAATAAAACTCAATGGAAAAAGCTTTCCACTGCCTCTTAATAATGAGTCAACATACATGAGTATCCAGTGATGCATGCTTCTTGGGTTAATCGTCTTCCTCTCCCAATTAGAGTCTTTTGTACGAAACAACAACAATGGCAAACAACGTCATCAAATGCCGATCTACTTACACCCGGGAGGAGCTCCTTCTCAGATCTACAGGCGTGACACCGCCCAATTTCTCGGAGGATATTCGGAGCAGAGGTAGGTTGAGCCCCTTTTGGATTTTCCATCTGAAAGCCATGGTGTTTCCAGGTCTCAGTGAAGACAATGATTTTTCTCCTTTTTTGTAATTAAATTAATTAAATATATTTTGTTAATTGTATTCTTGGAATCTCATGTTTTTTGTATTCCTGTGTGAGTTATATAGCAATTATGCCGCAATTGGTTGATGCATTTTTAATCCTTGCTATGCAAGTAGCCATTTAATAAAGGCTTTAAAAAAAAATTGCCACAAGAGCTGCCTTGGTTTCCATTTTCGGCTTCCAGGTTGTGCACTGTTTTTGCACCAATTGTTTCTTGATTCGTGCCTCCTGTATATCGTGTGATTTTTCACTGTGTATAGTTCATGCTGAGCTGCGAAGGTTTCCAAATTATCCTGACTTGTGAAATCCTCTGTCCAGGACTTGCAGTGTCTGGGAGGAGCAGTGAGGTGAGGACGGAAGTCACTGCTGTTCATCAGGACACCATGGTAATTCCAATGAATATGCCTCTGACTTCAACACTGAAAATCACAGTTTTTTTTGGGAGTTTTTCCCTACCCTGAACGCAAGGGAACTGTTTACTCCACCACAGTAACCTGCTCCCATCAGCTCAGGAGGAGGCAGAGGTTCGAGATTCTTCTCAATAACGTGACAAATGGCTCTCGCTTCTTCACATATTGAAAGCACCCGGCGATCACACACTGCCTATGCCATCGACAGTGCAGTCAGCAAAGATTTTTCTTGTACATCTGCAGATCCGTAGTCGACCAGGAGTGGCCACTAGAGAGCGATGAGACAAGTTAATTTGACAACCACGGTCAACTTCATTTATTCCTGTCTGCTCTCAACTGGTGCCTCAGAATACAGATACATTTACCATACAGCAGGTGAAAATATATGGTCAGACTTTGTAGTACATCTGAAACCTCTGTATGGATCAAACTATTCGCGAACGAGACCCAGATGACCTACTGCATTTGGCTGAGTTTTGCTGTATGTGAGCAGTGGACACTGTGCTGTCCCATCAGCCCACTGGCACTGAGATGACAAGGCGTTTTCATGACGACAGAGGATGTGATACCTCTCAGTAAAAATGATACAAGACAGACAACAGAAACACTGTATTAGCCTACGTAAGCCAAATGTAAAATGAACAAAAACACTGTTTGAGCCTATAATATACTGCCCTACGATAGACGACTGCAGTATCTGCAGTAGGTTAATGTATACAGATACTGCAGTCTTCCATAGTAGGGCAGTATTAATAAAATAGATGTAAATGCTGGAATTCCTGAGGTGCAGTTGTGTTTTTAAAATTCCGCGGGAGGAAGGTTATTGTATGTGAGGGGTAAACTGGGTCAGGAGATGGTGAGATTGTGGCCATATAGCATGTCAGATTTTGTGCATGCACTCCTGATACATAAATATCGTACGTTCTACTTCGACGGTCGAGTTGTTGGCATCAAATCAAATTCTGTATGCATGTATGCAGTATGGGTATTTTGACACGTCCAATTTCAAGCTAAACACTACTGCATCAGCTTCAGCTTCATACAACTGATTCATACCATGTCCTGTCAAATAATAAGGCTGGATGAAGGTGTTTAGTCGAGAGATGTGAATCCTTCCCGCTTGCAGTAAGCCAGATGAAATATTTTTTATGTTGATAAATAATCCATATAAACTTAACGGGGAGGTATAGATTGCAATAAGTTATGTTTTGTCAGAAACTGTGGCTCCACTTACCTCCTTGCCGGGCTGTGTTAGCTGTATTTGCCTGTCACAGAAAATAGCGGAGCTGGAAGGTAGAATTTCAACCCTCTACCAAATACAGGAACGCCTCATCGATTCCATGGGTGCTCCAGCTCGCGCTGCGAGGAATGTCACCACCATGGGTGAGCGAGACTCCATCGCCCTCCCCAATGAAACCGCACGGACTCGGACTGAGGATGCTAGGGTCCAGCAGCGAGCGAGACCCAAGGTCAACGTCAGCTCCACACCCAAGCCGGCTGAGGCCTGGGTCGAAGTGCGCAGCACTAAACGATGTGGTCGGGGACTGAGTAGCGACTCTGTACTTTTTAAGCTTCAGCTGAACAACAGGTTTTCCATCTTAGACGAGGAGGAATCTTCACCACCAGATGTCCGGTCACGGAAGCCAACCTCTACGGTTCCACGGCCATGTACTCAGACCATTCCACAGGTAACTACCAGGTCTTCTGGCAATGCTCGGCCGTCTCGGGGTACATTGATAATTGGAGAATCCATCGTGAGGAAGGTTAAAATAAAATCAGGCATCACATACTGCTTTTCGGGGGCTAAAGTTTTAAGCATTCTGGATGAGATTCCGAGCTTACTCGATGAACATCCACATGCCCGTAATGTTGTGGTTCATATTGGAACCAACAGTACCTCCAACCAGCGGTCCGAAATTCTAAAACTCGATCTTATCTCTTTGTTTAACGCGGTCAAGGACTGTTTTTATTTCGGGTCCTATTCCCACTCTGGGTCGAGGGATTGGGCGCTTTAGGAGAATTTTAAGTCTCAGCACATGGCTACAGTCTATATGCTCCGCGCACAAAATGTTTTTGATTGATAATTTTAACAACTTCTGGGAGCGTGCAGCGTCACCATTTACCATTAGCCCGAAGATTTAGTCTCTCATGTGGGTAAATTGTCCACACAGACTGTGCTAACTGGTTCCTATTCCTTCTCTTACACTTTTCAGAAAAAATTTGTCCCAAGAGATGAACAGGAGCCAAAACCCATCAGCCGGGCTCACAAGAAGACCAAACTGGACGACCAGTCAAAGACAAGCAAGGTAAAGAAAGCTCAAATGTTCCCATCAACCACTGTCAACTTCATTTATTCCTGTCTGGCCTCAACTGGTGCCTCAGAATACAGATACATTTACCATACAGCGGGTGAAAATATATGGTCAGACTTTGTAGTACATCTGAAACCTCTGTATGGATCAAACTATTTGCGAACGAGACCCAGATGACCTACTGCATTTGGCTGAGTTTTGCTGTATGTGAGCAGTGGACACTGTGCTGTCCCATCAGCCCACTGGCACTGAGATGACAAGGCGTTTTCATGACGACAGAGGATGTGATACCTCTCAGTAAAAATGATACAAGACAGACAACAGAAACACTGTATTAGCCTACGTAGGCCATATGTAAAATGAACAAAAACACTGTTTGAGCCTATAATATACTGCCCTACAATAGACGACTGCAGTATCTGCAGTAGGTTAATGTATACAGATACTGCAGTCTTCCATAGTAGGGCAGTATTAATAAAATAGATGTAAATGCTGGAATTCCTGAGGTGCAGTTGTGTTTTTAAAATTCCGCGGGAGGAAGGTTATTGTATGTGAGGGGTAAACTGGGTCAGGAGATGGTGAGATTGTGGCCATATTGCATGTCAGATTTTGTGCATGCACTCCTGATACATAAATATCGTACGTTCTACTTCGACGGTCGAGTTGTTGGCATCAAATCAAATTCTGTATGCATGTATGCAGTATGGGTATTTTAACACGTCCAATTTCAAGCTAAACACTACTGCATCAGCTTCAGCTTCATACAACTGATTCATACCATGTCCTGTCAAATAATAAGGCTGGATGAAGGTGTTTAGTCGAGAGATGTGAATCCTCCCCGCTTGCAGTAAGCCAGATGATATATTTTTTATGTTGATAAATAATCCATATAAACTTAACGGGGAGGTATAGATTGAAATAAGTTATGTTATGTCAGAAACTGTGGCCCCACTTACCTCCTTGCCGGGCTGTGTTAGCTGCATTTGCCTGTCACAGAAAATAGCGGAGCTGGAAGGTAGAATTTCAACCCTCTACCAAATACAGGAACGCCTCATCGATTCCATGGGTGCTCCAGCTCGCGCTGCGAGGAATGTCACCACCATGGGTGAGCGAGACTCCATCGCCCTCCCCAATGAAACCGCACGGACTCGGACTGAGGATGCTAGGGTCCAGCAGCGAGCGAGACCCAAGGTCAACGTCAGCTCCACACCCAAGCCGGCTGAGGCCTGGGTCGAAGTGCGCAGCACTAAACGTCGTGGTCGGGCACCGAGTAGCGACTCTGTATTTTTTAAGCTTCAGCTGAACAACAGGTTTTCCATCTTAGACGAGGAGGAATCTTCACCACCTGATGTCCGGTCACGGAAGCCAACCTCTACGGTTCCACGGCCATGTACTCAGACCATTCCACAGGTAACTACCAAGTCTTCTGGCAATACTCAGCCGTCTCGGGGTACATTGATAATTGGAGGCTCCATTGTGAGGAACGTTAAAATGAAATCAGCCATCACATACTGCTTTTCGGGGGCTGAAGTTTTAACCATTCTGGATGGGATTCCGAGCTTACTTGATGAACATCCACACGCCCGTAATGTTGTAGTTCATATTGGAACCAACAATACCTCCAACCAGCGGTCCGAAATTCTAAAACACGATCTTATCTCTTTGTTTAACGTACTCAAGGACTGTTTTTATTTCGGGTCCTATTCCAGCTCTGGGTCGAGGGATTGGGCGTTTTAGGAGAATTTTAAGTCTCAGCACATGGCTACAGTCTATATACTCCGCGCAGAAAATTTTTTTTATTGATAATTTTAACAACTTCTGGGAGCTTGCAGCTTTCTTTGCAAGAGACGCCATTCATCCCAATCCTCTGGGTACGCGGAAGTTGGCAGAGAACATTTGCTACTCGATGCACCTGCTCACATGCAAATGACTAATTCCGTCTCCCGTAATGCAGGACCCATGTCCGATTGTCACTATTTCCTCTGTGCGTAGAAAGTCACGAAATAGACCCAAGTCTTACCCGAGGTAATTTAGTCAATGTTTTAGTCTTGAGCGTTTATGGCATTATTTAATGTAAGATTACTCACTAATCAGAGTTTTTGATTAATGATATCATCTCTGAGGAGGGATTGCATTTTATGTTTCTAGTTGAGACCTGGCTAAACAATGATTGTGCTGCAGCTCTTATTTAGGCTTTTCCTAGAACTACAACTTTTTTCAAGCTGTGAGACAAGGGTCAAAGGGGAGGTGGCATAGCTGTGTTATGACCCAGAGGATTAAGTGTTTATCAGTGTAAAGTGCTGTTCTCCCTCGCCTCCCTAGGAGTGTCTGTGAGTGTGTCTTTTAGGTGTGTGCATGGGTGTGACCTCTGGTTTCCCTCCAGTCCAAGTGGTAGTTCCGGATTGGCTGGACTGGGCCCAATTGAACGGCAGGCATTGGTGGAAGCAGTGTGGGAAGACGCTTCCTGATTGGAGGAGCCCGGACCAAACAAGATTTAAACCACCAACTGACAGCACCCCGGGCCCTCCCCTTTTACTCTGCTTCTCCCAACAAGGAACCAGTACTTCCGAAATTTGTTAATTCCTAATGTGTCTCTGAGAATTCTGTTTTGTCGAAACTTTAGAAGTTGCGTGTGTTTATACTGTGCAAAATGGCTTACTGTTGTGGTTTAGGCACCTGTAAATATTGAGCACTGGTTTTGGTAGGTGGGAGTTGCCTCTTTTGTTTCTGTGGTTTTCTCTTGTTTTAAGTTAGGAGTTTAGGTTAGTCCTCTGTATTTTCATTTTTCATTTGGTTTTTGGGTATAGGTTATTCTTTAGGGCTCAGAGCTTGTTTTGTTTATTTTTTTTTTTTTAAAAAAAGGTTACTCCACACCTCCACACTAAAAAAAAAAAAGAAAAGAAAATAAACTGCCTAAAGTTACAGTTTTCTGTGCTGCTGGCCCTTCTTGGGAGTGGGAGAGCGGGAGGGTCACCTCAATGTTATATCTTTGTACACCCCTAGACCAGGGACATAACAGCTGCCATTTTCTCTAATCAGTTTAACTCTTCCAAGATTGATTTTGGTGAATTTTCATCATTTGAACATCTTGCGATTCTGTTGAAAACTGACCCAGGTGTGGTCATTGTAAACATTATATCGGCCACCAAAGCAATCATCTGTATTTCTAACAGAATTTGTGGAATTTGCGGAAAGGCATGTGAAATGCTTCTGGAAAAAAACTTCACTGACATCAGTACTACGCCTTAAAAAAGAATGGATTAAGAATCGTCCCAGCCCTAATGATTGCATCATGCTCCAGTTCTTTTTGCCCTTTTCTTCTCTAATGTTCTCGTCGATTGTTTCTCCAATGCTCGTAAAGCCTTTGGGCTTGCTATCAGCATATATAAATGTGTTTTAATTGATTGAAAACAGGTTGTGACCATTCCTTTAAACTACCATTACAGAAACTCCTAAAACTCTCAACATTATCAGGTGTGGCCTGGTTTCTTATATAACGCATACCGATTACGACTCCGGACTTTTAACGCTTTTCTTTACTCGGGGGTTGGAAGCGTGGCATGTGTTTCATTATCGTTCAAATAGTTTAAATGAAATAAGATAATTTGAAACATCTTTATGCAATTCCCCTGCTTCCAATGATCTTATTTCATTTAAACAATTTAAACAATCATGAAGCACACACATTTCTTCCAACCCCTGAGTGAAGAAAAGCATGAGAAGTCCGGAGTCATAACGCAGGTGAAACTGATAAACCTCCATGCACAAGGACTTCAGTTCCATGTGAGAATCTCTTACACATACGGTGATTGAATAATTGCTGACTACAGCAATGGAACGCAAGTATACCACTAAAATTCACGCGGAATGCCTGAGAGTTGACAGGTGTGCGTTATTACTGAAATATGACCACACCTGATAATGTTGAGAGTTTTTGGAGCTTTTGAAATGGTAATTTAAATGAATGATTGAAAAATTGAAAACAGGTCATGACCAATCAATATTTTTAAGGGATGGTTTGACCCTCCCCTATCGCCAGTTCACGAGCCGTCCCTTTATATATGTATATACAGTGCTTAACAAATTCATTAGACCACCACGAAATGTAAAATGAATGAAATGAAAACAAACTGAATGAAAATGAAACGCACTGTGTATATATGTCTGTGCATAAAGTTAGTCTGCATCCCTACACCCCTCCCCAGAAAATCCCTTCCACCTCTGATCTAAAAATGCATTTTTTTTTTTTTTTTGGAAAAAATTTGCCCCAAAAAAAAAGGAAGAAAAATGCTCTGAATCCCACACCAGGTAGCAGATGATCCGTTCAGCTTGCAATCACTGCCACTGATGGATTTAAGCAGATTCAATTCATTATGATCATAAATGAACTTCTGATTTGGCATTTGCTCCGCAATTTGGATGCTGATGAGCAACCTCATCTCAGTGCAAATAAAAAAAAAGCATATGTACCAATTTTGTCCAGACTACCCAACCTTGCCTGCAGTGATACATTGTGTTCTATGGTTTTTTAGATAAAAAATAATGATTGGGTAAAACATTCCAAATGGTATTAGAGTAACTTAAGCAACACTGCTGCAGCTGAGAAAAATTAGTTATGGTTGTGCAAATGCACAAGCTTAGACGATAGCCTGTATTAATGTGGGGTCCCCAAAGCAAATTCTGATCAGGGCCCAACAACGGCACTGGCAGATCCCAAGCATGGAGACTGAATGTTTCTTCAAAACAGACACATTCCAGGGAATGCATTTGTATCTGGAATAAAGTCTGATTCATTTCCATCACTCACACCAGCAACAGACCAAGACTGAATTTTCCCAAAAAAACCACAATTGAGGATAACATAGCACAACAGTGAGTCAGTCAACACAGGCTCATTACACGGGAGAATGATTAGCATTTTAAACTACACCCATTGCCTCATTTACATGTGTTTATGGTACCGGTTAACTTGATAGGTTGAATTGTTAACTCGCAGCAAGTTTTTTTTTCCCCACGCAAGTAATTTTTTTTATCATTACAAAGTCCAAAGACATCATAGGCATTGAGAGACTCATAATAATGTACATGATGCCGAATAGATTGGCAAACTGACTTCGACATATTAATGTCTGCAAATCCCACAAACATAAAAGCTCCCAAAAGTGATAAACCAGAGAGATAACACACATCTGCAGCTTTTGATGTAATAATCCCACAACCGTAATAGCAGTTGCCTGATGCAAACGTAATATGAAATTTACCATAAATATAATAACTCTTACATTTGCAAGGATTTGTTACATTAGTGGGAAGGTAAAATTTAAACAAATTTTTAAAAAGCTGCAGATTTCTATTAGGTTTGTGTTTTATTATGTACGTGGAGTATGATAACATCTGCGGATGTTACAATGCCTTTAGCCCATGTGACATGTAGGCTCAAATAAGCAGGCAATATTCCGGATGGGCAAAATAACGGATTGGCAACGGATGGATGGAAGGATGGGCAGATGAACTTGTATGAAGCACATCTGCCTTCGTTGCCTATTCAAACTCATTACGGACCACTGCAGATATGCAATGTTCAATTTTCATGTCAACAGACCAACAGTGGGCTCCAAAATTACTGGCACCCCTGACTGGCAATACACAAACAATACGAAAAAATATATGAACAGAACATACCAACATTTGTGAAATAGTTAATTAATGTTTTTATGGAAGCAACCGAAATCAGAACAATCATTTAATACAAAATAAATTTCAACAAATTCAAGGTTTAATCATCATTGGCGCCCTTCATTTAGTACATAGTGCAACCATCTCTGGCTACGATAACAGCATGGAGTCCTTTCCGGTAATGTTTGACAAGGTTAAGGGACATATATGGGGGGATTTTGAACCTTCCGCTGAGAGCCTTCTCATTCTTGGGTTTGCAATTATCAACTGCCCTTTTCAACTAAGCCCACAGGTTTTCAATTGGATTCAAGTCTGGGGACTCAGAAGGTCATTGCAGAACTTGGACTTTGTTGTCCTGAAACCATTTCTGTGTTGATCTTGTGGTATGCTTCGGGTTATTGTCTTGTCGGAGAGTCCACCTACGGACAAGTCTCAGTGTTCTGACGAAGGCAACCAGATCGTCAGCCAAAATATCCTTGGTGGAATTCTTCATGCCATTAATCTTAACCAGTGCCACAGGACCTCTTGAATTAAAATGGCCCCAAAACATGACTGACCCACCATATTTCACCGTGGGTATGAGCTGCCTCTTCTTGTATGCATCTCGGTTTCCACGCCAAACATGCCAATGCTCCATCTAACCCAAAACATGCAATTTTGGTCTCATCTGATCAAAGCACCCTGTTCCAGTCACTGTTTAAATGATGTCTGGCAAACACTAAGCCCTTTCTTCTGTGTCTTTTAATGTTGGAATTTACGAAATGAACCAAGTGCGACAACCAGTAGAATACAAATAGGAGGCTTTATTTCTGAAGGGGGAAACCCCCCAACAGAGCTGGCAACAGTACAAAGTCCGCAATCCAAAATCAGAAACCAAAGGGCGAAATCCAGAGTCATACACAGGGCTCCAATCACAAAAATCGTAGTCAGACAAAACAGGTCAAAAAACAAGAATGCGGCAAAAGTACAGGGAATAGGCAAAGCTCGATATCAAGGACGGACCAGTCAGAAAGATAAACACTGAGAAATCAAGGCGAGAAACGTGGCACGAGAAAACTAGGGAGAACGATCTGACAAGAAAGTGTACCAAACAGACATCTTATATACACATCCGGGGTAAACACATGACCAGGGAGAACTGGTGCAATCAATGGTAACAATGATCAGGGAGAGACACGTGAGGAATAAACCAATTACATGAATTTGGCTGTAGCCAAAACACAGACAGGGATCACAAGACAGACCCAAGTACAAAACAGCTCCGGTTAAGGAGTACTTAAGTGCCAAGATAAAAGAAAAGGAAAGCACAAAGTATAAGTGGAAATCCACAGAAACTTGCAGCAGAGATAATTAGGGATAGGCAAGGAGGCGGAGATTAGAATTGAGCGACTGCTGAGAGATTGTTAGTCAATTAGTATGTGCAACTATACAATCCCAAGTGCAGGTTAGAAAGTTAGTAAAAATATACAATGTTAATGAGGGTCAGTAATTATCGAAAACAACAAACTGTTAGTATGGTTAGTAGATTGTAAAAGAGAGAGGAAAGAAGCACACGAGATAATGAAGGAAGATTGAAAACCCAGAAACCAATAAATCACCCGAATGAGTGGTATGCAAGACTAGGGACCGTGAGCAAAGACCTACACAAGACAAGACAGGGTAGACTAAGTGCAATGCATGGAAATGAAAACATGGCATGAAATAATAATAAAACATGAAATATAAATTACCAAAAAAAAAAAAAAACACAATACATGATCCTAAGAATGGTCAGACATATGCAGTGGTCACTAAACAGAATCAAACAACATGGCAAAGCCAGGCACAGAACTTAAACATGACAAGGGATCAAGGCATAGCAGAAACCAAAACCAAAAGAGCAGAATCACAACATTTGGTTATTAAAGGCTTTCTTCTGGCAACCCCTCCGAAGAGCCAGTGGTTGTGGAGGTGGTGATTGATGGTGCTTCTGGAAACCTGGGGACCTCAAGCTGCCACCAAGGCCTTCAATTCCTTCACAGAGATTCCTCAGTATCCTGGGGGGGAAAATGCAGTTGGATCCCCAACACTTGAGGTTTTCAACAGTTCTATTTGTTTGGAATTTTTTTTTAATAATTGCCCCAATGGAGCCCAGAGGCTTATTCAATTGTTTATGAATCTTCTGTTGTGGCCATTACCAGATTAATGAAGGTTTATGACCATCTGCCTCTTTTGAACTGACAGAAGTTTTGTTTTCTTCATGGTGCTGGATGACAAAGGGACATTGCATGTGTGTTACTTCATTTTCACACCCCAGTGAAGCAGTGGTGTCATGCAAACAAGCAAAATTTAGTTGCATGACACCTATCACAGATATAAAAAAAAACCACACAGTGCTTCAAGGCAAAATGGAAAAAATATTGAATAAAAAACAATCAACAAAAAGTAAGAAAATACTGATAAAATTGAAAAACAAAATGACATCCCAGATGGCAAGCTCCTCCGCTCCCGATCTGCCGTGGATCTGCCCCGGATCAGCTGGAGCCGGGGCAGATCCGCGGCAGATCCGGAGCGGAGGAGCTTGCTATCTGGGATAACAAGTCATGAGGGGACAAAGCAATAGAAATCATGGCTATAATAAAATTGCAACAGGGTGCCAAAGCTAATGGCTCACCATAGTTTGTTAACACAAAGATAAAACTTAAATAAGTGGAAATTAATACCTGGTTTAAATTTCGTAGATGTCATTTACAATGATCTTTAAGGGTGCCATTAATTATGAAACCTTGATTTGGAGGATATTGATTTTTAATTAAATTAGAAAATGACTTCGTTTGGTTCCCTTGGAACATTAATATTGCATAGTATTATTCATATGCTGTTTACAGAGTTTAAAAACATTCTAAAAATATGTATTTGTAAAGTATTATTTATGCATTGGCGCTCAGGAGTGCCAGTAATTTTGGAGCTCATTGTACTCATAAGATGGTTTATTTTTTACAAATAAAGTGTCTATGAATGTTGACTACTGAACCGCTGATGGCAGCTTTGCTGCGGTTTAGTACAAAGTAATGCTGCCCTTAAACAAGTCCTTGCTCTCACAGCGAACAATTTTCTTCTCAGATAAAGCTTGCTTCGCTGCCCTTTGTGGTGATGAATACTTATCATTCACTGAGCACAAACTCCACGGGAAAAAACACTATCTGTAGAACCAACCCTGCAAAAAATGCTCGATAAGAATCCTCTAAGATTGTTCAATAGAATTTCTATAGAACTTTAGCGCATCAAGTCCGATCGAAAAAGGTTTTATAGAAAATTCCTGTAGGAAACAGTTCCATTGAAAATCTCCACAGAAATCCTTTTTTTCCCCCCGGCAGACCCTGTAGCGCAATGGCCAACTGTGTGCTACTCGGAAAAAGCTGCCATCCACTGCCGGCTGGTACGACCAGGGCTCAAACTCGTGCGGTGATAGACGCTCTTGTTCCACAATGCAGTGCTTTTAACCTGGAAAAATGCAGATTGTTCTTGATCCTGATCAATTTGAATTGCTTTGCTGAACCCAACAGATGGCCCGCTGTATGTCTTCATAAGCAAAAGAGGAAGACGAGTTTTCCATTATAGCATAAAACATTTATATTTTCGAATTGCTGCCGAGCAAATGGAAAGAGGTCTTCATATACCGTAACTGAAATGCTGCTATGTTGTGTGGTCAGTCAGTCAATCAATAAGTCTGATCAGAGAATCAATGAGTTGGTATGTGCCTGGTTCCCCATGTGCTTAAGCTCACCTTAAAGTTAAAAGGGACAAGATTTCCTTTCTACTTCAGTATAGTGGATATCACTGCATATTGCACATTTTTATACCATTAGTCCGGTCTCTCACTTCTAGAACCCAGATACATATAAGGCACCCTTCGACAGAGCAGTGCAAGGAGTCATATGATGTCTTTTCCATTAAGCTTTTGTTCTATGAGAAGGTCCTAAAGACCATTAAAGTCCTATAGAATAGATTTTTAAAGTAGGGTGTTATATGGGAAAGTCACACCAGGTTTTAACTTGAAGAAAGTTGAGAAAAATTGCCCAGAGAAACTAATGCTTGGAAGTTGTTCTATATGGCCCACTAGTATCAACCATGAAAACCGTATTAAATTTCCAAAGCAAATTCTTGAGAAATCTGCGTTTTTAGAAAATCATGAATTCTAAGATATATTTATTTTATTTTTGGAATGTAACTTGCAATTTTCCCCAAGCATTGCCTATTTAGCAATTCAAACCCCCCCCGCCATTTTGTTTGTATGATCAAATAAATAATTATGTAAGAACCCGATAGTTGACACCTTTAACAGTTCATTGCAGGACAGTGACCTGTTTGGGATAAATGGTTTCAAGGAAGGTTCTAACTGCATTCCACAAATTCCACCCACACTTATTTCATCTGAAAAGGTCTATTTTCAATTGCGTAATAAGCATAAGGTAATGGTACAGACATGGAATCAATAGATTGCACCAGGATGTAATGATGTTACATAACAAAGGTGCACAAAATTTGGTGTCAACCAGAGTGTCTGAGGTCAGACAAGGCATCCAGAGTCCTTTATGCATGTCAAACATAATTCAAATGGCAAACAAATATCATCAATGATATAATCAGTCAAAATGTGTTCATGAATTTTATCAAGCAAATTTTCGGTGATCTTGAAATTTCCTTTTCGGAAACAAACCAAGCAAACTTTCTCTCGGTATTCAACGAGCAACATCTTTCAAGAAACTGGGCACTTGAAGTGGTTGATACCAAATTTCGTGCACCTTTATTATGACACATCATTTCATCCAGGTGCAATCTATTGATTCCATGTCCTTACCATTACCTGATGCTAATTACGCAATTGAAAATAGGCCTTTTCAGGTGAAATAAGTGTGGTTGGAATTTGTGGAATGCAGTTTGAACTTTCCTTGAAACCATTTATCCCAAACAGGTCACTGTCCTGCATTGAAATGTTATAGGAGTCAACTATTGGGTTCTGACATAATTATTTGGTCATATTTTGCACTCATGAAAATACAGGGAGAAACGCAGAACCCGATGTTTCTCTGAAATGCCTCGCTTCTAACTGGCTTGGAACGAGACCAGACTACCACGCTTTCCCTGCGCAATATCTTCGCATCTCAGAAACCCAAGTGCCTTTAGGCAAAGGATGCCCAATTTTGTCTGAACGAAAGGCTGTCGTACCTGCTAGTTTTAGCGTGTTTGAGCCTTTGTTTGCCAGTGTAGCTTAGTGTTCTACATGTACAGAGGTCTGAAAGAATGCATTATGTCAGCGTCAGGACTATTCATGTCACTAGTAAAGGGGTATAGCCACGCGTCTAAAGAGCAATAACTGTTTTCATGTTTCATCTAGGTCTACGAAAAAAAAAAAAAAAAAAGACAACGGGCGACCTACTGTCTTCGTTGAAAAAATTTCGTATGCTTTTGCACCCTTTTATCGAAAGCACCAACGACGTTGCCTCTCAAAAGTGAGGGCACGTTTTACCTTGGTCCCAATGACGAAGTCATCCACTGCTCGGGTTCCCATGAAAGCGATCTCCATATGGGTATGAGCAGGGCCGGATTAAGATGGCCAGGGGCCCCTAGGCTACAGGTTGCTATAGGCCCCCAAACACCCTCCCCCCCCCCCCCCACCACCACCAACACCAACCACCCACCCCCATCTAATCATAAAAAACTGTCTATTTTTTTTTTTTTTAGTTATATATATATATATATAAATATATTAAACTTCACACAGCTAGGACAGCAAAAACAGAACACCAGAAAGACCAACATTAGGTTGGTGAGGTTGACAACAACAATGGAACGTCCATACTTAAGCAGCTTAACCTCTCAAGTACATCTCAAGAAGAAGGCAATGAAAGACAGAAATAATGAAAGACTAAATAAACAAAATAATAATCAACCAGAATCATACATTCTATCTTAGAAGTTCTTCTTCCTCGCTTTTCTGGTCGAGAAGTCATCAATAACACTTGAAAAATCCAATTCACGCAGGATGTCATTTTCAAGGGACATGAGAGACAGATGATTCAATCAGCATTGGCCCATAGTGGATCTCAGTCTACTTTTAACCTGTGCCAATTTAGAAAAAGAGCGCTCTCCACTGGCATTGGTCACAGGCAGAGTCAAAAAGAGCCGTAGGGCAATGTCGACATTTGGAAACACTGGCAGTAGTTTCCTTTCTCTCAAAACCTGCAGTAGAGACCTAGCAGATGTGTCCTGGGCATGCATTTCCTCAACAAACTCCCTAAATTGCACAAGCTCTTCCACAAAATCTGCTTCAAGATCACCAGAATATTGTTTCTGGAGTTCACAGGCTTCCCTGCAGAGATCTTGCAATGGCATGGATGAGATATTATTCAAAAATCAAAATGTTTGATTAATTTTTTTATAGGAGTCATATCTCCGATCTAGTTCTGCAATGAGCCGGTCAATTATAGCAAGAAACACTGTTTCTCTAAACAGGTCTCGGCCCGATCGCTCATGCTCTGGTTCCGTCGATTCATCGTCAAGTCTTTTTCTTTTTCTATGCCTCTGTGTGTCTGCTTTGTAATTTTGAGAGACAGTTGGAGACATTTTTTTTCATCACTCTCAAATTGGTCAAAATCGTCACGTAGGCTGGCCACGTAACCCTTCAATGAGCTGACTAAGTTAACAGCATTGCATAAATCCAGTTCCACTGCCTGCAGAGCAACACTAGTTCTGTGGAAACGGTGCAATATGTTGTTCCATAGGTTACACAGGAACGCATTTTCTAATTCGTCCATCTTTACATTGTATGTCTCGGCTTCACGCTTTGGTTGCTAATGCGTGAGCTGACCATCTAGTATCGGAGAGACTTAAGAGTCTCGATCCTATGGTTTTCATTAGGCGTCAAACCAGTTGTTATCGTCTGCCAACGCGATGTAGATTTGGACGCAAAGTTAAAAAGTGACTGTACTAAGGTGAAAAATGCATCCGTCTCAAAGCAGCTGTTGACACTGTTGATCCCAACTAAATTCAAAGTGTGTGCGGCACAAGGTACCCATTCAGCCAGAGAGTTAATCTGCCTGATTCGTGCTTGTAGGCCACTGTAAGTACCAGACATGTTTGCAGCATTGTCATAACACTGGCCTCTACAGTTATTGATGTCAATCTGCATGTCATTCAACACATCAAGAACAGCCTGGAAAAGTGATTCTCCCGTATGAGACTCGATTGGCAGAAATTTCACAAAACGCTCTGTAACACGCCCATTTGTTGACACATAACGTATTATGAATGCTAGCTGATCTGTGTGTGCAACGTCTGGTGTAGAATCGACACTGATCGAGAAATACTTCGCCCCTTTTATTTGTCTGATTATTTCTGCAAGAACCCTCTCTCCCATCACTTCAATAATCTCCAGACACGTTGTTGACGAAAGGTATGAGGGTGTTCCCTTGCCAACATTGCCATATTTTTCAATATGCGCTTTCAGGAAGGGATCAAATTCGCTGATTACTTCCAGCGTCCCCATAAAGTTGCCATTATCCCGTTTTCCAAAGATTTCACTACTTCCCCTGAAAGACAGCCCTCGCTCCGCTAAATGCCTGACCACAACAACCACTCTCTTCAAAACCTCCCTCCAGTACGCACATTCACTGTCAAACTGTTTTCCTAGCTCATGGTCAATGCATTCAACATTAGCACACCGTCTAAGGTAAATCATCATCGCCTCTCTGTGGCACTGCGATCCTTCATGCTCTGACAAGCGCCCGTATGCATTTTCCCAATCACTATATCCTCTGGTCAACGGACTAGTTCTCCCGAATAGTTTGCATGCAAAACAAAAGACTGTGCCCTTTGAAGGAGAGTAGAGTAGTCACTCTCGCTCCACAAGTTCACCATTAGCAAGTTTCCTCATGAATAAAGATTTAGAGAAATTCCTTTTCTGTTGCTTATGATGCCTTTCAGATGCAGCGGTATCCGCGTCTTTGTTACGGCAGTTATCAGGTCCCATTTGTATCCAGTACTTTGTAGTATCTTCATCTATTTCGCCCCAACAACCAGGATCCGAATTCACGTTAGCATCGACGTGGCTAGAACGTCCCGGAGATGCATTATCACCGGCAGCCGCCGGCGGGACAGAGATGTTAGCATCACTAGGGCTTGCGGTCCCTTCAGATACAGTGCGGAGATGTATTGCTCGCTCTAGCTTTGAAATGTTGCAGGGCGTTGGAAGACAACTATCATAGCAAAAGTTATCATCTGTAAACTCAGTCTCGCTGATTGTGGGACTAGTGGCACATTCATCCACACATAGGCCTACTGATGCTCTTTCAGGGTCTGGAAGTGGTCCTTCGCCCTCCCCAGAGCTAGAACTAGCATAACGTTAGTGGCGATGGCGCTATTGGCATTATGAATGGCAACATCAGTTTCATGACTTGTCGGTCGGAATTCGGCAGGCTTAAAAAAGCCTGTTCACTTGGGCATGTTATGCAGGAGATTTTTGTCTCGCTGTTATTTTGCTCGTTGAGCCTTTCGCTTTTGAGCACCACTCTCACACTTTCTCTCCGACATGTTTGCGGAATGCTATCCAACTGAATAGAAGATTTTTTTTCTCTAGTATGAAACGGGGAAATCTCCGCCCCCAACTCATTTGATTGGATATGTGTGATGTTCTGACGTTTATATGTGTAAAGCCAGACTTGAACTTCTAAGCTCCGAGTTGCTGCCATATTTACCCAATCAGCGTCTTGTTTATTTAAATATTTATTTTGAGCCAATGAAGTTTAAGTTTTCTTCTCTCACGTACATTTAATCTTTGTTTTTTTTTTCCTTTGGCCAATCGGGGGCCCCCTGGCAGGCTGGCACACGTGGGGGCCCCTAGGCTGCAGCCATATGTAGCCAGTGCGTTGATCCGGCACAGGGTATGAGTAGCGATTCCCCCGGGAATGACCATCTTACCAGTGGCATCAATGACCGTAACATCATTTGGTACTTTTAGGTTCAATCCAACCTCGTGAATTAATCCATCTTCAATGTAGACGTCGGCAATCACTGAACAGTTTTCGTTGACAACTTTACCTCCTTTCACGAGTATCTTACTTGGAGTCGTCATAATTTTGACATCCTCTTGCTTACAACAAAAAAGGAAAACTGGATTCTGAAGAGTCCTCTCTCTTGAAGAAAGGTTTCAAGCATACGGTCGACTCGCTCTCTTTTCATTCACGTTTGGTCCAACCTTTTCTAACCCTTGCCCTCCGCAGAGGGCGCAGATCAGGAAAGCAACTTCACTCAGTGTGAGCATAGACAGGGAAGCAGGGGATCGCCCACTCCTCATATTTTGACGTGAGGCAAGAGTAGGCTACTTCAAACCCCTCCCCGGTTAGGCGCGGATGACTGTCAAGCGAATAAACTGATGCGCTCCTCGAACTAAAACGAATAGGTACATCCGTTGGCTGTTTCTTCAGCATTATTCTTCATTGCGTCAAAAAGTTTAGAATCATTATGACACAAAACAAATCAAATAGTCTAGCTACTCTGAACGTTGAGTGCCCATGAAACCGTACATTCTTGCGAAGATTTTGTGCTTTTTCGTGTGGCGATGACTGTCCGCTTGGAACGCGCTCATTCCTCAACTCCCTACAAGTGCCGTTAACCACCACCTTAAATGTACAGAGATGCCAAGCCTCGCGCATTTGGCATCAAGTCTCGCGCATTTTAAGACTTATTCACCGTAGTCCGCAATTATTCAATGAACGCTCTTCAATGAGACTCTTTCGCAGAATTAAAATCCTTGTGCATTGAAGTTTCAGTTTCACTTGCGTAAAAAGGTGGACCTCGCCGCGAGTAACGTGGAAAGCGATTGTGACTCCGAACTTCTCGTGCTTGTGTTTACTCAGGGATAGGAAACAGCGCACGTGTTTCATGATCTTTTAAATTGTGTAAATGAAATTAGACCATTTGAAACGTCTTTATGCGATTCCATTGCTTTCACTCCCTCAGTAAAGTCGAGCGTGAGAATTCTAATCGATTTCCGTGTCACTAGTGGGTAAATCCACCGTAATGCATTTGAAACTGGTTAACTTAATGCACAATGACTTTAATTCCGCGAGTGAATTTCTTCACCCTAGGGTTGATAGAATAATTGCTGACTACGGCACAGAAACATGAATGAGGAGTGACTCACGCCTACTGCGTGGGACTTGGCATCTCTGCATGTAGCTCAGGGAAATTATTTTAGGGTTCGTTATTTTCGTTTCACGATTAATAATTAACAACAGCTGTTGAACACAGCGCCACCTCCGCTCAGTGCCTTCGCTAGCTCGCTGAATGTTATGTTGATTTGTATGCAAGCATTTAGCAAACAATAGCGAAACGAAAATGCATTCTCAGAGATACTTTCTGTTTTTCAAGAATCAAACGCATTACTTGGGTCATAATTTAATGGAAATGTAAACCGTCACTTCTGTCTTTCGTTTAAAATGCCATTGTACACACATTTTATTACAAATTGGAAATGAAATGGCATTCTTCATTTAGTTAGGTAAACCAGAGTAAGAACCTTGGCCTGCAAGGAAACCAAATTAAACATGTCCACTCAGGGGCGTAGATTTAATTGGGAGTTTGGGGGGGGGGGGGGGGGCGGAGACATGGCCTTTATGACAATTAGTCCTGGCCAGTTCTCAATCATTTTCCCTCATCAACGCGTTTTCCAATTATTGTAATTGGCAACTGTAGAGACGGTTCCTCTCCATATGCGAACTAACAGCATCCAGCGATGAAACGGTGGGGTAAATTAAGTTCAGAAAATTAATTAACTGCTTACCTGTGAGTCGACAGGTAAGCAATTTTGAATAACGATGATTTAAACACAGCAAATACGCATCCTGATGACCGATTACCGTCTTACTTTATCGGAGAGAACAAGCAGCTCCTGTTCATTATTGACTGCAAAAAGTTAATCGCATATGGAGAGGAACCGTGTCTTCAGTTGCCAATTACGATAATTGGAAAACATGTTGATTAAGGAAAATGATTGAGAACTGGCCAGGACTAGTTGTCATTAAGGCCGTGTCTCCGCCCCCCCCCCCCCCCGCCCCCAACTCCCAGTTAAATCTACGCCCCTGTGTCCCCTATTATAAATACTCGGGCATTTTGCTGGATTTTTATATACTAGAAATGTCCCTGTAAACTGTGTTATTTTAATTGTTTGTTATGCAGAGCCCTGCTGAAAGGAGACATGGTCTTAGTCAGTCCCCTTGCTTAAATTTATTTAACCTTTATTTTACCATGGAAGCCCCGTAGAGATGTATATCTCTTCTTCAAAGGAGCCCTGGGGGTTGCACATACAGTATTCTAACGGTTCTGCTCCTGCCAGATGTCTAGTGGCTGCCTGGCGGACTCTAGGACCGTGGAGTAAAATGACAGACTCGTGCGCCAAGGCTGGAGGTGATGAGAAGTTGAATAAAGAAGGTATAATAAACAAAACAAAAGGGAAACAAGGTTCCATAAAATGAGAAACTAATGCAGCACTAAATTATTACTAAACAAAGAACGGAAAGGTGGCAGTTAAAATCCCACTGAGCAGCAGTGGGAGAGCTGATGCAAAGCACCTAAGGCTGGCAAATATACTGCATAAAAACATGGGCGCAGCACGCGGGTCTGTAAACTGAGGCCAGCATTGAAATCTCAAAAATTTGCATTCTATTTAATGGCCAGCAGATGGCGATGTTGCTGGTTGCAGAAAGAAGTTCAATCCTATAGAAGTCAATGAGAAAATGACCCAACTTTCCCACCTGATTTATTCTTTCAATGATGATTTTCACATAATTTTATGGTATCTATCACACGTTTCAAGTCTCCTTCGATATATCATGATGTTCATTTTTGAAAATTATGATCCTAAATAGACTAGAATAAAGGATAAAGCCAGAATATGCTTCAGGGGCGTGGCTGTCCTATGGTCCTCATCTCACACGGTCAGATCAACCTGAAGATCCAACCCTGAATATTCAATTCACACTCCCGTCCAATTGGAATCACATCTCGTTTCAAAATACCAAAATGGCTCTATTCAAATTGCCAAAATCAAGGCTTCCTAAATGGTACGTTGACACCAATAGGTGACGTCATGGTTGCTTCATCCATCTTTTTATTCAGTCTATGGGCAGTCTAAGAGGATCACTGGGTGACTGGAATATGGCAGGATTAAGAGCAGGAGCGCCTCCTGGTGGCTTTTCTGCACACCGAGGGAGATTGAGGCTGACTGACGGAGGATGATTCCGCTGGCCAGAGGTCTCCCATCCAGGGCTGTCACAGCGATGGGAATGTCGAGCTGGTGGAGTGTGAGTTTGAGTTGTCGCGCCAGTTGGGAGGACTAAAGTTGCCACGCCGCGCCAGAGTCAATCTGGGCGTTTGTACAGGGGTGCAGGTTGTTATACGCCACTCACACTGGGACCTGGAAAATCTGACCAGCAATGGTGGATGGTGGCACGGTTACCTTGACAGGCGCAGGTCGGTTCTCCCCATTCGGGACACAAGGACCTGACTTTCTCCAATTGCAATGGTTGGTAGATCTGCATGGCTGAAGCTAAGCAGGTATGGGCTTGGTTAGTACTTGGATGGGAGATCACCTAGGAAAAAAGTTGTTGCTGGAAGAGGTGTTGGTTGGCCAGAGGGTTGCAATCATCGTCTGGTGGAATAATTCCCAATGCCCAGTGATGGGGGTACTGTACTGAAGGAGACGCCGTCTTTCGGATGAGACGTTGAAATGAGGTCCTGACTCACAAGTTCCTATGGCCCATATTCAGTATCAACACTCACCATATAGTGAGTACAATTGAAATGTAACTGGACTGAGAGAGATTGATTGACCTACCACTAACCGAGGGAGCGGTCCCACTCCTCACTCCTTGCTATTCAAACTAAACAAACGCCACTCGAGCATAACTGATAGTAGTGGGCACTGGGTACCACAGGCGGTGCGTCGGCTGCTGCAAAGGGATGCTCAATCCTCACCCTTCAGTGCTGAATGACCTAAACCTGTTGTAGTTTACTTTTCTTGATTAGAAAGTTTCTCAGACTAATTGATAAAACGACAATCAAATTTATTTTTAATAGCATTGTTATACATTGCTTCACAAAACTGAGGCGTTTCTTTCACACATAAGTGACAACGTAAAATATCAGCATGTCTTCATAGATTCTGTGGTCGAGTGGCTCGCGAAAGGCGCAGGACAGCCCACGAGGCTCACTAAGCAACAAGCTGTGAAACGTGTCAGACATTTCCTTCTACATTCAGAAATTAATAATGTAGAAAAGAATGGATTCTCGTGACTTATAGCTAAACAAGCCTCGCAGACCAATCCACATGGCGCCCCACGAGCCAATTGAGCGCAGAATTATTTAACCAATGCGTGAAGAAAAGCACAAGAAATCAGAATGTGTGAGAGTTGACAGATATGCGTCACTCATGACAACTGGCCACACCTGATGAGTTTTCGCAGTTTCTTCAGTGGTAATTTAAATGAATAACTGAAAACATGGCAAGAATTATTAGTGCTCATTCTAGCTTAACAAGTAGAACAGGCAACACATGATGGTCCTTAGGATTGTTAGAGTTCAAGTAAATTAAATTTTATTACATTTTTGAAGACAGGTAATGTCCAATCATTATTTTCAAGGGATGGTTTTGAGCTTCCCCTATTGCCAGTTCACCAGTAGCCATTGGTGGGTACACAAATTCTAACCTTGAGTTCACCACTGTGCTGTTCATAAACACTGAAACCAGGTGGTCAGTCGAGCACGTAGCTGTAAATAACCCAGAGTTTCGAATGTTTGTAACCACCTGAAAGCCCATGACAACAAAATACCGGGGCAAGTTAGTGCGGCTCAAGGGAGGTGTTCCCTGCGCTCAACATTCACTCAGAAAGGGATACTAATTTCAGAGTGAGTGAGGTCTGTGAAAGCAAATGAGTGTTAGGGCAACCTCTGACTCATTTAGTTTAACCTGACACTAAGTTTGAGTACTTACTCACACTCAATTAGTGTGAGTGTCGTTTCTGAATACGGACCTAAGACACTCATCGATAAGAGTAGGGGGTTGCCCGGTGTCATGGCTAAATTCCCAACCTGGCTCTTTCGACCTGCCACCTGATCATCCCGTGATCTAATTGGCTGTGCAACTTGTTCTCTCCCTCCCCACCTCAACCCCAAGGGCTCCCTTGAAAAAGAGATTTAAATCTCAACAGGACTTCCCGGGTTAAATAAAGGTTAAATTAAAAAAAAAAAGAAAAACTAAAGGACATGACCTCCATGGGCTCTGGCGCCAGCTTGGGTTGCTGGATGGGGTCTCTGGGCAGGCTGCGGTATCTCTCCTGCTGCAGCTGGTCCAGATGAATGGCAGAGTCAATGTCGGAGGCCGGGGATGTGGCATGGTCCCAGCGAGCCATTTACGCCGTCGGGTCTGGACACAGCCCATTGCGGAAAGTGGTCAACAGTGCAGGCTTGTTCCAGTCCTGCAGGTCAGGGTGTGGTCATCAGCTGACCCGGACCCCAGCCACAGATCCAGCAAGCGGTGCCAGCCTTCCTCCCCGGGTGATCAAACACCGCTTTGAACTGATGGATGAAGCTGTCATAGGTAGAGAAAACAGCTTGGTCCCACAGAGCGTTTGCCCACTCAAGAGCCTTGCCGAACAGCTGCATGATGACCGCAGCCATGTTCTCTGCATCACCGAGAGTGGAGTGGTAGGTGAGGTTGAGGGGGCATTGGAGATGGAATCCTCGGCATGCGGTCAGAGAACCCTCATAGCAGTCTGGCAGTCGCGCTCGGGACTCACCTTAGTGAGTGGCCCGGAACGCCTGCAGACTGGCAGGAGAGACTGGAGCGTTGATTGGCGGTGGAGCGTGGGAGATGGTGAACACACGGAAGCCACAAATCAAGTCTTCCAAAGCGGCCCTCAGTCGGGCAACCTCCCTCTGTTGCTCTGCCACCATGTTGAAGATGTGGGAAGGGCTGGATGAGAAGTCTCATACTTCTTCAAGTAAAGGCACATTAACTTCATCCATAGGGGGGGATAGAGTCTTCTGTAGTGGCTTTTTCTGTGCACTGAGCAGAGTGCACTGAAAAATGGAAAACGTGGAACTAGATTCACATGCAAATATGAAGTAGGTTTAATTATACCTTTGCAGTAGCACAGAAAGGTTGAAAAGTGGAAATGCAAAAACAAGCAGGAAACGCTTCCAATAATTTAACAAAAGTGCGCTGAAATAATAATTATAATAATAATAATAATAATTATTATTATTATTATAAAGGTGCTCAAGTTAGGTTAGTAAAGATATGGAAATACTCAGAAGCATCTATACAAGAATAAGGCTTAACAACAGGCTTAGGAGACTGCTCCATAAAAGTGCAAAGCTCTGGCTTATATAGTGGTAACAATGAGATAATAATGATGAACAGATGCGGGTAGTTGTAGTGGAGCGAGGAATTCTGCAGCCTTCCCTCGCTTGCAGCCCCTCCTGGTGGCGGCTGCAGACAAAAGCATCTTGGATGGAGCTGTAACTTCAAACAGAAAACATTAAAAAAAGAAAAAATAAAAACATACATTGGCTTAAACCGTTTTTACAATCTATAGGTAAATACAGTGTTAAAAAAAAACAATGCGTCGAAATAGTTTTAAATCATGAAACATGCTGCGGAAACCCTCTCTCAGAGAAGCGCTGGCGCAAACAGAAATGCATTGGGAAGCAAAATTGGCGATCAGCAGCAAGCAGCATAGGATATCTGGACCCCCCAAACTATATTTTAACCCTAGAACACTATTGCTAAAATTAGCAACACCATCACTAACGCTGGGTGATCTTTCCTGATATAGTAAAATACCCAATAAAAAGTACTTGTCATCAAAATATGACAATACATGACAAATTAGAGTAGTGTTCTTTTATTTTCAACTGTGCCATGTCTAACAAAATGAAAGAAAGTACCCTGAGGTAGACAAAACACCCATGCCTTCAAAGATGTCAAAGACAATGCTGAAGCTACCCAGGGACCCATAACACTCAGACAAACGCAACATAATGAAAATCACGTAAACACGTTTGCTCGCGTGAAAATCACCCGGCGATAGTGTTCTAGGGTTAATGAGTAATAAAATTAATGATACAAACATTTACGCTACTCGTGGACGCCAGGGCAACGACGAAAATGACAAGATGGAGAACCGCGCTTCACCTCCTCCACCCATCACTATAAAATGAATGTCATATTTAGTTAAAGCTGAAGTCGGGAAGATTGCTGGATCATGAGGACCAGTCAGATTTTCTAACGAGTACAACTTTCAAGCCCCTCCCCTATTTGCGCTGAAACTAGTCCCTCCCTAGATTTTTCGTGCACATCCAATTGACTGTGATTGACAGGCAGTTAGCATCCTGCTTCATAATTCGCATGGCTAAGCACAGTGACAGTTTCAGTAAATGCGACCAAAAAGAAAATATTTCCGACTTCAGCTTTAATTGTGTAATATTTAACCCAACCCCTCAAAAAAAAATGCTTAGAAGTATTTTTCGATTATTCACAAAGTCGGGCCCACTTCCGGTATTCCGAATTTCATTTCACGTATTTCAAAAGGAAAGTAAGCGGTGTGAAGCATGGATACAAGCCGTCAAAAGGCAGAGCCCTGATGCAACTTTTGGCGGTAGACCACCATTTCTGTGCGTTTCATTCTGAAAAAAAAAACGCCCCAAAAGCGGTAGAGTTGGCATGTATGCGGCAGCAAGTGGGAATCGTCAGCTCATGCAGTGCTGCGTGGGAAGCATTTTATCGGAGGTGAACTAATAAATAGCTAAATAGCTTTCGTTAGCTTGGAATTTCTTTTGCCATTTGCAGTCATGCTTTTAATTTACAACTCAAAGTACCTGCAATATTTGGTTTCTGTGACACAATGATGATCAAAATAGTCAAATGACATCTCTCGTACCTTATAATAACTCCTACGCGCTGTATTTACTCGCAAGAAAAAAAATCGCAGACACAAATACTAATAAGGTGGATTATAAAGTGACATTTGTTGATGAGATAACAGGAAGATGAACACACAAGGTTAATTGTTTTCACCGAGTGCCTAATTGGGCCAGCCGGAAGTGACAACACCGCGACTGTTGGATTAAATGGCATTGAAATCACGAAATTTACAGTAAAAATGCTTTTTTTTTGCTGTTTGTAGTGAACGTTAGCAATGTGCTGTTGTCTTCATTTAATTCTAACCTAATATGGTGTCCTTCAACTTTCAATACATCCAATAATTTAGCGGGGAATAATCCGGGGAAATGCTTTAATGCATCTTTTATTATGATTCAAATGTGCTGCGTGCATAATAAACGATCTAGTCCACCGAAATGCTTCTGCGCGACTAGTCCTTCAACTACTGACTGACTCCCCAATCACGCCATTGCTATTAATTGGAGTGAACGGAGATGACGTGACTCTCCTTCTCAACGTACCTCTCAGCTGATCGAACGAATCCGTTTCTGTGACGCATTCGCTGTGCTTTGTGATCAGAAAGAACTGCACCGTTCTATGACGCATTAATGCTATATATACACGCGGATTGTGAGTAGAGGCAGATTCAGAACTCTCTGCCTTTCAGAGCGTTTGTTGGCGAGCATCGTTGCGATTTGCGATTCAAGAAAGCGTTATTTCAACTTCTTCATTCTGGAATTCATACAGGTGAGTTTTATTTGCTGGCTTATATGAAAAATAATGTATAGCCAAATAGTAATGTAAAGTTTGAATTATCGAAATGCAGCCATTTCAACCAAAATTTCATCATTATCATTTTTAATTCACTCGAAATCTAAAACTAATTATCCCAGCGAGTCACTGTATAACTGGCAATTAAGAATGTATTACTATTATTATTATGATTATCATCACCTCCGCCAAACAAAGTTGGCAGGAGGTTGTGTGATTGGTGCCGTCTGTTTGTTTGTTTGCGAACAAGATAACTCAAAAAGTAATGAATGGATATCTGAAATTTTGTGGGTGGGTTGCTGCGATCAGTGAAATAATATGGCTGCCACGGCAGCAATCTTTAAATCCGATGACACGCAATGACTGAAATAAAGGAACCCCTTGCGCTTCAGCCCCTCTGTCAGT
Source organism: Gymnothorax reevesii (assembly GCA_029721435.1). NCBI lineage: Eukaryota > Metazoa > Chordata > Actinopteri > Anguilliformes > Muraenidae > Gymnothorax > Gymnothorax reevesii. The sequence continues at coordinate 72,318,342 of CM056573.1, read as the reverse complement.
GGAGGTGGGTGCTCGCAGAAAGGATAGTAAATCCGAATATAAAGAAGAAACTGAAGCACTCAAATCACCAGCATAATTTATAAAGGTGCCAAGACTGACGTTTCGACGCACTGCGTCTTCACCGAGATTTGGTCTGTACTGCCTTGGTGGAGGTTTGCACTCTAGGAGTGCCTCTAGTTATTATTATTAGGCCTGAGCTGAGTGCAGGCCCACTACTCTCCCCAATAGGGACCATAGTACCATAGACACCATAGTAACTGCCTAGCAATGCCCTAGCAACCACCCAGAACACCATAGCAACCGCCTAGCAATGCCCTAGCAACCACCCAGAACACCATAGCAACCGTCTAGCAACGCCCTAGCAACCACCCAGAACACCATAGCAACTGCCTAGCAACCCCCTGGCAACCACCCAGAACACCATAGCAACCGCCTAGCAACACCCTAGCAACCACCCAGAACACCATAGCAACTGCCTAGCAATGCCCTAGCAACCACCCAGAACACCATAGCAACTGCCCTAGCAACGCCCTAGCAACCCCAAGAACACCATAGCAATTGCCTAGCAATGCCTTAGCAACCTCTCAGAACACCATAGCAACCACCTTTTTAATGTCTAAAAAATGCAGACAAAATATAGACAGAGACAAAATAGACTATTGAGTAGACCAAGCAGCATCTCAGGGCACCCCTGCGTCCTGACCTGCAGAGACCAGGCCCACTCTTACAATTTCTGCGGGAATTGTCTAGTTACATTTATGATGATAGACCCAAGATAGCTTCTACCTACTTTGTCTGCATGGCTAATGTGTGTGCTCCTGAGACAAAATAGCCATTACTGGGAAAATTGGATTCTACATCCTCCTGATCAGCCCCAGGAAAATAAAACTCAATGGAAAAAGCTTTCCACTGCCTCTTAATAATGAGTCAACATACATGAGTATCCAGTGATGCATGCTTCTTGGGTTAATCGTCTTCCTCTCCCAATTAGAGTCTTTTGTACGAAACAACAACAATGGCAAACAACGTCATCAAATGCCGATCTACTTACACCCGGGAGGAGCTCCTTCTCAGATCTACAGGCGTGACACCGCCCAATTTCTCGGAGGATATTCGGAGCAGAGGTGGGTTGAGCCCCTTTTGGATTTTCCATCTGAAAGCCATGGTGTTTCCAGGTCTCAGTGAAGACAATGATTTTTCTCCTTTTTTGTAATTAAATTAATTAAATATATTTTGTTAATTGTATTCTTGGAATCTCATGTTTTTTGTATTCCTGTGTGAGTTATATAGCAATTATGCCGCAATTGGTTGATGCATTTTTAATCCTTGCTATGCAAGTAGCCATTTAATAAAGGCTTTAAAAAAAAATTGCCACAAGAGCTGCCTTGGTTTCCATTTTCGGCTTCCAGGTTGTGCACTGTTTTTGCACCAATTGTTTCTTGATTCGTGCCTCCTGTATATCGTGTGATTTTTCACTGTGTATAGTTCATGCTGAGCTGCGAAGGTTTCCAAATTATCCTGACTTGTGAAATCCTCTGTCCAGGACTTGCAGTGTCTGGGAGGAGCAGTGAGGTGAGGACGGAAGTCACTGCTGTTCGTCAGGACACCATGGTAATTCCAATGAATATGCCTCTGACTTCAACACTGAAAATCACAGTTTTTTTTGGGAGTTTTTCCCTACCCTGAACGCAAGGGAACTGTTTACTCCACCACAGTAACCTGCTCCCATCAGCTCAGGAGGAGGCAGAGGTTCGAGATTCTTCTCAATAACGTGACAAATGGCTCTCGCTTCTTCACACATTGAAAGCACCCGGCGATCACACACTGCCTATGCCATCGACAGTGCAGTCAGCAAAGATTTTTCTTGTACATCTGCAGATCCGTAGTCGACCAGGAGTGGCCACTAGAGAGCGATGAGACAAGTTAATTTGTCAACCACGGTCAACTTCATTTATTCCTGTCTGCTCTCAACTGGTGCCTCAGAATACAGATACATTTACCATACAGCAGGTGAAAATATATGGTCAGACTTTGTAGTACATCTGAAACCTCTGTATGGATCAAACTATTCGCGAACGAGACCCAGATGACCTACTGCATTTGGCTGAGTTTTGCTGTATGTGAGCAGTGGACACTGTGCTGTCCCATCAGCCCACTGGCACTGAGATGACAAGGCGTTTTCATGACGACAGAGGACGTGATACCTCTCAGTAAAAATGATACAAGACAGACAACAGAAACACTGTATTAGTCTACATAAGCCATATGTAAAATGAACAAAAACACTGTTTGAGCCTATAATATACTGCCCTTTAATAGACGACTGCAGTATCTGCAGTAGGTTAATGCATACAGATACTGCAGTCTTCCATAGTAGGGCAGTATTAATAAAATAGATGTAAATGCTGGAATTCCTGAGGTGCAGTTGTGTTTTTAAAATTCCGCGGGAGGAAGGTTATTGTATGTGAGGGGTAAACTGGGTCAGGAGATGGTGAGATTGTGGCCATATAGCATGTCAGATTTTGTGCATGCACTCCTGATACATAAACATCGTACGTTCTACTTCGACGGTCGAGTTGTTGGCATCAAATCAAATTCTGTATGCATGTATGCAGTATGGGTATTTTGACACGTCCAATTTCAAGCTAAACACTACTGCATCAGCTTCAGCTTCATACAGCTGATTCATACCATGTCCTGTCAAATAATAAGGCTGGATGAAGGTGTTTAGTCGAGAGATGTGAATCCTTCCCGCTTGCAGTAAGCCAGATGAAATATTTTTTATGTTGATAAATAATCCATATAAACTTAACGGGGAGGTATAGATTGCAATAAGTTATGTTTTGTCAGAAACTGTGGCTCCACTTACCTCCTTGCCGGGCTGTGTTAGCTGTATTTGCCTGTCACAGAAAATAGCGGAGCTGGAAGGTAGAATTTCAACCCTCTACCAAATACAGGAACGCCTCATCGATTCCATGGGTGCTCCAGCTCGCGCTGCGAGGAATGTCACCACCATGGGTGAGCGAGACTCCATCGCCCTCCCCAATGAAACCGCACGGACTCGGACTGAGGATGCTAGGGTCCAGCAGCGAGCGAGACCCAAGGTCAACGTCAGCTCCACACCCAAGCCGGCTGAGGCCTGGGTCGAAGTGCGCAGCACTAAACGTCGTGGTCAGGGACTGAGTAGCGACTCTGTACTTTTTAAGCTACAGCTGAACAACAGGTTTTCCATCTTAGACGAGGAGGAATCTTCACCACCAGATGTCCGGTCACGGAAGCCAACCTCTACGGTTCCACGGCCATGTACTCAGACCATTCCACAGGTAACTACCAGGTCTTCTGGCAATGCTCGGCCGTCTCGGGGTACATTGATAATTGGAGAATCCATCGTGAGGAAGGTTAAAATAAAATCAGGCATCACATACTGCTTTTCGGGGGCTAAAGTTTTAAGCATTCTGGATGAGATTCCGAGCTTACTCGATGAACATCCACACGCCCGTAATGTTGTGGTTCATATTGGAACCAACAGTACCTCCAACCAGCGGTCCGAAATTCTAAAACTCGATCTTATCTCTTTGTTTAACGCGGTCAAGGACTGTTTTTATTTCGGGTCCTATTCCCACTCTGGGTCGAGGGATTGGGCGCTTTAGGAGAATTTTAAGTCTCAGCACATGGCTACAGTCTATATGCTCCGCGCACAAAATGTTTTTGATTGATAATTTTAACAACTTCTGGGAGCGTGCAGCGTCACCATTTACCATTAGCCCGAAGATTTAGTCTCGCATGTGGGTAAATTGTCCACACAGACTGTGCTAACTGGTTCCTATTCCTTCTCTTACACTTTTCAGAAAAAATTTGTCCCAAGAGATGAACAGGAGCCAAAACCCATCAGCCGGGCTCACAAGAAGACCAAACTGGACGACCAGTCAAAGACAAGCAAGGTAAAGAAAGCTCAAATGTTCCCATCAGCCACTGTCAACTTCATTTATTCCTTTCTGCCCTCAACTGGTGCCTTAGAATACAGATACATTTACTATACAGCAGGTGAAAATATATGGTCAGACTTTGTAGTACATCTGAAACCTCTGTATGGATCAAACTACTTGCAAACGAGACCCAGATGACCTACTGCATTTGGCTGAGTTTTGCTGTATGTGAGCAGTGGACACTGTGTTGTCCCATCAGCCCACTGGCACTGAGATGACAAGGCGTTTTCATGACGACAGAGGATGTGATACCTCTCAGTAAAAATTATACAAGACAGACAACAGAAACACTGTATTAGCCTACATAAGCCATATGTAAAATGAACAAAAACACTGTTTGAGCCTATAATATACTGCCCTACAATAGACGACTGCAGTATCTGCAGTAGGTTAATGTATACAGATACTGCAGTCTTCCATAGTTGGGCAGTATTAATAAAATAGATGTAAATGCTGGAATTCCTGAGGTGCAGTTGTGTTTTTAAAATTCCGCGGGAGGAAGGTTATTGAATGTGAGGGGTAAACTGGGTCAGGAGATGGTGAGATTGTGGCCATATAGCATGTCAAATTTTGTGCATGCACTCCTGATACATAAATATCGTACGTTCTACTTCGACGGTCGAGTTGTTGGCATCAAATCAAATTCTGTATGCATGTATGCAGTATGGGTATTTTGACACGTCCAATTTCAAGCTAAACACTACAGCATCAGCTTCAGCTTCATACAGCTGATTCATACCATATCCTGTCAAATAATAAGGCTGGATGAAGGTGTTTAGTCGAGAGATGTGAATCCTCCCCGCTTGCAGTAAGCCAGATGATATATTTTTTATGTTGATAAATAATCCATATAAACTTAACGGGGAGGTATAGATTGCAATAAGTTATGTTATGTCAGAAACTGTGGCCCCACTTACCTCCTTGCCGGGCTGTGTTAGCTGCATTTGCCTGTCACAGAAAATAGCGGAGCTGGAAGGTAGAATTTCAACCCTCTACCAAATACAGGAACGCCTCATCGATTCCATGGGTGCTCCAGCTCGCGCTGCGAGGAATGTCACCACCATGGGTGAGCGAGACTCCATCGCCCTCCCCAATGAAACCGCACGGACTCGGACTGAGGATGCTAGGGTCCAGCAGCGAGCGAGACCCAAGGTCAACGTCAGCTCCACACCCAAGCCGGCTGAGGCCTGGGTCGAAGTGCGCAGCACTAAACGTCGTGGTCGGGCACCGAGTAGCGACTCTGTATTTTTTAAGCTTCAGCTGAACAACCGGTTTTCCATCTTAGACGAGGAGGAATCTTCACCACCAGATGTCCAGTCACGGAAGCCAACCTCTACGGTTCCACGGCCATGTACTCAGACCATTCCACAGGTAACTACCAAGTCTTCTGGCAATACTCAGCCGTCTCGAGGTACATTGATAATTGGAGGATCCATTGTGAGGAACGTTAAAATGAAATCAGCCATCACATACTGCTTTTCGGGGGCTAAAGTTTTAAGCATTCTGGATGGGATTCCGAGCTTACTTGATGAACATCCACACGCCCGAAATGTTGTAGTTCATATTGGAACCAACAGTACCTCCAACCAGCGGTCCGAAATTCTAAAACACGATCTTATCTCTTTGTTTAACGTACTCAAGGACTGTTTTTACTTCGGGTCCTATTCCCACTCTGGGTCGAGGGATTGGGCGTTTTAGGAGAATTTTAAGTCTCAGCACATGGCTACAGTCTATATGCTCCGCGCAAAAATTTTTTTTATTGATAATTTTAACAACTTCTGGGAGCGTGCAGCGTCACCACTTACCATTAGCCTGAAGATTTAGTTTCTCATGTGGGTAAATTGTCCACACAGACTGTGCTAACTGGTTCCTATTCCTTCTCTTACACTTTTCAGAAAACATTTGTCCCAAGAAATGAACAGGAGCCAAAACCCATCAGCCCGGCTCACAAGAAGACCAAACTGGACGACCAGTCAAAGACAAGCAAGGTAAAGAAAGCTCAAATGTTCCCATCAACCACTGTCAACTTCATTTATTCCTGTCTGGCCTCAACTGGTGCCTCAGAATACAGATACATTTACCATACAGCAGGTGAAAATATATGGTCAGACTTTGTAGTACATCTGAAACCTCTGTATGGATCAAACTATTTGCGAACGAGACACAGATGACCTACTGCATTTGGCTGAGTTTTGCTGTATGTGAGCAGTGGACACTGTGCTGTCCCATCAGCCCACTGGCACTGAGATGACAAGGCGTTTTCATGACGACAGAGGATGTGATACCTCTCAGTAAAAATGATACAAGACAGACAACAGAAACACTGTATTAGCCTACGTAGGCCATATGTAAAATGAACAAAAACACTGTTTGAGCCTATAATATACTGGCCTACAATAGACGACTGCAGTATCTGCAGTAGGTTAATGTATACAGATACTGCAGTCTTCCATAGTAGGGCAGTATTAATAAAATAGATGTAAATGCTGGAATTCCTGAGGTGCAGTTGTGTTTTTAAAATTCCGCGGGAGGAAGGTTATTGTATGTGAGGGGTAAACTGGGTCAGGAGATGGTGAGATTGTGGCCATATTGCATGTCAGATTTTGTGCATGCACTCCTGATACATAAATATCGTACGTTCTACTTCGACGGTCGAGTTGTTGGCATCAAATCAAATTCTGTATGCATGTATGCAGTATGGGTATTTTAACACGTCCAATTTCAAGCTAAACACTACTGCATCAGCTTCAGCTTCATACAACTGATTCATACCATGTCCTGTCAAATAATAAGGCTGGATGAAGGTGTTTAGTCGAGAGATGTGAATCCTCCCCGCTTGCAGTAAGCCAGATGATATATTTTTTATGTTGATAAATAATCCATATAAACTTAACGGGGAGGTATAGATTGCAATAAGTTATGTTATGTCAGAAACTGTGGCCCCACTTACCTCCTTGCCGGGCTGTGTTAGCTGCATTTGCCTGTCACAGAAAATAGCGGAGCTGGAAGGTAGAATTTCAACCCTCTACCAAATACAGGAACGCCTCATCGATTCCATGGGTGCTCCAGCTCGCGCTGCGAGGAATGTCACCACCATGGGTGAGCGAGACTCCATCGCCCTCCCCAATGAAACCGCACGGACTCGGACTGAGGATGCTAGGGTCCAGCAGCGAGCGAGACCCAAGGTCAACGTCAGCTCCACACCCAAGCCGGCTGAGGCCTGGGTCGAAGTGCGCAGCACTAAACGTCGTGGTCGGGCACCGAGTAGCGACTCTGTATTTTTTAAGCTTCAGCTGAACAACAGGTTTTCCATCTTAGACGAGGAGGAATCTTCACCACCTGATGTCCGGTCACGGAAGCCAACCTCTACGGTTCCACGGCCATGTACTCAGACCATTCCACAGGTAACTACCAAGTCTTCTGGCAATACTCAGCCGTCTCGGGGTACATTGATAATTGGAGGCTCCGTTGTGAGGAACGTTAAAATGAAATCAGCCATCACATACTGCTTTTCGGGGGCTGAAGTTTTAACCATTCTGGATGGGATTCCGAGCTTACTTGATGAACATCCACACGCCCGTAATGTTGTAGTTCATATTGGAACCAACAATACCTCCAACCAGCGGTCCGAAATTCTAAAACACGATCTTATCTCTTTGTTTAACGTACTCAAGGACTGTTTTTATTTCGGGTCCTATTCCCACTCTGGGTCGAAGGATTGGGCGTTTTAGGAGAATTTTAAGTCTCAGCACATGGCTACAGTCTATATACTCCGCGCAGAAAAATTTTTTTATTGATAATTTTAACAACTTCTGGGAGCGTGCAGCTTTCTTTGCAAGAGACGCCATTCATCCCAATCCTCTGGGTACGCGGAAGTTGGCAGAGAACATTTGCTACTCGATGCACCTGCTCACATGCAAATGACTAATTCCGTCTCCCGTAATGCAGGACCCATGTCCGATTGTCACTATTTCCTCTGTGCGTAGAAAGTCACGAAATAGACCCAAGTCTTACACTGGCTGCACCCGAGGTAATTTAGTCAATGTTTTAGTCTTGAGCGTTTATGGCATTATTTAATGTAAGATTACTCACTAATCAGAGTTTTTGATTAATGATATCATCTCTGAGGAGGGATTGCATTTTATGTTTCTAGTTGAGACCTGGCTAAACAATGATTGTGCTGCAGCTCTTATTTAGGCTTTTCCGAGAACTACAACTTTTTTCAAGCTGTGAGACAAGGGTCAAAGGGGAGGTGGCATAGCTGTGTTATGACCCAGAGGATTAAGTGTTTATCAGTGTAAAGTGCTGTTCTCCCTCGCCTCCCTAGGAGTGTCTGTGAGTGTGTCTTTTTGGTGTGTGCATGGGTGTGACCTCTGGTTTCCTTCCAGTCCAAGTGGTAGTTCCGGATTGGCTGGACTGGGCCCAATTGAACAGCAGGCATTGGTGGAAGCAGTGTGGGAAGACGCTTCCTGATTGGAGGAGCCCGGACCAAACAAGATTTAAACCACCAACTGACAGCACCCCGGGCCCTCCCCTTTTACTCTGCTTCTCCCAACAAGGAACCAGTACTTCGGAAATTTGTAAATTCCTAATGTGTCTCTGAGAATTCTGTTTTGTCGAAACTTTAGAAGTTGCGTGTGTTTATACTGTGCAAAATGGCTTACTGTTGTGGTTTAGGCACCTGTAAATATTGAGCACTGGTTTTGGTAGGTGGGAGTAGCCTCTTTTGTTTCTGTGGTTTTCTCTTGTTTTAAGTTAGGAGTTTAGGTTAGTCCTCTGTATTTTCATTTGGTTTTTGGGTATAGGTTATTCTTTAGGGCTCAGAGCTTGTTTTGTTTATTTTTTTTTTTTAAAAAAAGGTTACTCCACACCTCCACACTAAAAAAAAAAAAGAAAAGAAAATAAACTGCCTAAAGTTACAGTTTTCTGTGCTGCTGGCCCTTCTTGGGAGTGGGAGAGCGGGAGGGTCACCTCAATGTTATGTCTTTGTACACCCCTAGACCAGGGACATAACAGCTGCCATTTTCTCTAATCAGTTTAACTCTTCCAAGATTGATTTTGGTGAATTTTCGTCATTTGAACATCTTGCGATTCTGTTGAAAACTGACCCAGGTGTGGTCATTGTAACATTATATCGGCCACCAAAGCAATCATCTGTATTTCTAGCGGAATTTGCGGAAAGGCATGTGAAATGCTTCTGGAAAAAAACTTCACTGACATCAGTACTACGCCTTAAAAAAGAATGGATTAAGAATCGTCCCAGCCCTAATGATTGCATCATGCTCCAGTTCTTTTTGCCCTTTTCTTCTCTAATGTTCTCGTCGATTGTTTCTCCAATGCTCGTAAAGCCTTTGGGCTTGCTATCAGCATATATAAATGTGTTTTAATTGATTGAAAACAGGTTGTGACCATTCCTTTAAACTACCATTACAGAAACTCCTAAAACTCTCAACATTATCAGGTGTGGCCTGGTTTCTTATATAACGCATACCGATTACGACTCCGGACTTCTAACGCTTTTCTTTACTCGGGGGTTGGAAGCGTGGCATGTGTTTCATTATCGTTCAAATAGTTTAAATGAAATAAGATAATTTGAAACATCTTTATGCAATTCCACTGCTTCCAATGATCTTATTTCATTTAAATAATTTAAACAATCATGAAGCACACACATTTCTTCCAACCCCTGAGTGAAGAAAAGCATGAGAAGTCCGGAGTCATAACGCAGGTGAAACTGATAAACCTCCATGCACAAGGACTTCAGTTCCATGTGAGAATCTCTTACACATACGGTGATTGAATAATTGCTGACTACAGCAATGGAACGCAAGTATACCACTAAAATTCACGCGGAATGCCTGAGAGTTGACAGGTGCGCGTTATTACTGAAATATGACCACACCTGATAATGTTGAGAGTTTTTGGAGCTTTTGAAATGGTAATTTAAATGAATGATTGAAAAATTGAAAACAGGTCATGACCAATCAATATTTTTAAGGGATGGTTTGACCCTCCCCTATCGCCAGTTCACGAGCCGTCCCTTTATATATGTATATACAGTGCTTAACAAATTCATTAGACCACCACGAAATGTAAAATGAATGAAATGAAAACAAACTGAATGAAAATGAAACGCACTGTGTATATATGTCTGTGCATAAAGTTAGTCTGCATCCCTACACCCCTCCCCAGAAAATCCCTTCCACCTCTGATCTAAAAATGCATTTTTTTTTTTGGAAAAAATTTGCACCAAAAAAAAAGGAAGAAAAATGCTCTGAATCCCACACCAGGTAGCAGATGATCCGTTCAGCTTGCAATCACTGCCACTGATGGATTTAAGCAGATTCAATTCATTATGATCATAAATGAACTTCTGATTTGGCATTTGCTCCGCAATTTGGATGCTGATGAGCAACCTCATCTCAGTGCAAATTAAAAAAAAGCATATGTACCAATTTTGTCCAGACTACCCAACCTTGCCTGCAGTGATACATTGTGTTCTATGGTTTTTTAGATAAAAAATAATGATTGGGTAAAACATTCCAAATGGTATTAGAGTAACTTAAGCAACACTGCTGCAGCTGAGAAAAATTAGTTATGGTTGTGCAAATGCACAAGCTTAGACGATAGCCTGTATTAATGTGGGGTCCCCAAAGCAAATTCTGATCAGGGTCCAACAACGGCTCTGGCAGATCCCAAGCATGGAGACTGAATGTTTCTTCAAAACAGACACATTCCAGGGAATGCATTTGTATCTGGAATAAAGTCTGATTCATTTCCATCACTCACACCAGCAACAGACCAAGACTGAATTTTCCCAAAAAAACCACAATTGAGGATAACATAGCACAACAGTGAGTCAGTCAACACAGGCTCATCACACTGGAGAATGATTAGCATTTTAAACTACACCCATTGCCTCATTTACATGTGTTTATGGTACCGGTTAACTTGATAGGTTGGATTGTTAACTCGCAGCAAGTTTTTTTTTCCCCACGCAAGTAATTTTTTTTTATCATTACAAAGTCCAAAGACATCATAGGCATTGAGAGACTCATAATAATGTACATGATCCCGAATAGATTGGCAAACTGACTTCGACATATTAATGTCTGCAAATCCCACAAACATAAAAGCTCCCAAAAGTGATAAACCAGAGAGATAACACACATCTGCAGCTTTTGATGTAATAATCCCACAACCGTAATAGCAGTTGCCTGATGCAAACGTAATATGAAATTTACCATAAATATAATAACTCTTACATTTGCAAGGATTTGTTACATTAGTGGGAAGGTAAAATTTAAACAAATTTTTAAAAAGCTGCAGATTTCTATTAGGTTCGTGTTTTATTATGTACGTGGAGTATGATAACATCTGCGGATGTTACAATGCCTTTAGCCCATGTGACATGTAGGCTAAAATAAGCAGGCAATATTCCGGATGGGCAAAATAACGGATTGGCAATGGATGGATGGAAGGATGGGCAAATGAACTTGTATGAAGCACATCTGCCTTCGTTGCCTATTCAAACTCATTACGGACCACTGCAGATATGCAATGTTCAATTTTCATGTCAACAGACCAACAGTGGGCTCCAAAATTACTGGCACCCCTGACTGGCAATACACAAACAATACGAAAAAATATATAAACAGAACATACCAACATTTGTGAAATAGTTAATGTTTTGATGGAAGCAACCGAAATCAGAACAATCATTTAATACAAAATAAATTTCAACAAATTCAAGGTTTAATCATCATTGGCGCCCTTCATTTAGTACATAGTGCAACCATCTCTGGCTACGATAACAGCATGGAGTCCTTTCCGGTAATGTTTGACAAGGTTAAGGGACATATATGGGGGGATTTTGAACCTTCCGCTGAGAGCCTTCTCATTCTTGGGTTTGCAATTATCAACTGCCCTTTTCAACTAAGCTCACAGGTTTTCAATTGGATTAAAGTCTGGGGACTCAGAAGGTCATTGCAGAACTTGGACTTTGTTGTCCTGAAACCATTTCTGTGTTGATCTTGTGGTATGCTTCGGGTTATTGTCTTGTCAGAGAGTCCACCTACGGACAAGTCTCAGTGTTCTGACGAAGGCAACCAGATCGTCAGCCAAAATATCCTTGGTGGAATTCTTCATGCCATTAATCTTAACCAGTGCCACAGGACCTCTTGAATTAAAATGGCCCCAAAACATGACTGACCCACCATATTTCACCGTGGGTATGGGCTGCCTCTTCTTGTATGCATCTCGGTTTCCACGCCAAACATGCCAATGCTCCATCTAACCCAAAACATGCAATTTTGGTCTCATCTGATCAAAGCACCCTGTTCCAGTCACTGTTTAAATGATGTCTGGCAAACACTAAGCCCTTACTTCTGTGTCTTTTAATGTTGGAATTTACGAAATGAACCAAGTGCGACAACCAGTAGAATACAAATAGGAGGCTTTATTTCTGAAGGGGGAAACCCCCCAACAGAGCTGGCAACAGTACAAAGTCCGCAATCCAAAATGAGAATCCAAAGGGCGAAATCCAGAGTCATACACAGGGCTCCAATCACAAAAATCGTAGTCAGACAAAACAGGTCAAAAAACAAGAATGCGGCAAAAGTACAGGGAATAGGCAAAGCTCGATATCAAGGACGGTCCAGTCAGAAAGATAAACACTGAGAAATCAAGGCGAGAAACGTGGCACGAGAAAACTAGGGAGAACGATCTGACAAGAAAGTGTACCAAACAGACATCTTATATACACACCCGGGGTAAACACATGACCAGGGAGAACAAGTGCAATCAATGGTAACAATGAACAGGGAGAGACACATGAGGAATAAACCAATTACATGAATTTGGCTGTAGCCAAAACACAGACAGGGATCACAAGACAGACCCAAGTACAAAACAGCTCCGGTTAAGGAGTACTTAAGTGCCAAGATAAAAGAAAAGGAAAGCACAAAGTATAAGTGGAAATCCACAGAAACTTGCAGCAGAGATAATTAGGGATAGGCAAGGAGGCGGAGATTAGAATTGAGCGACTGCTGAGAGATTGTTAGTCAATTAGTATGTGCAACTATACAATCCCAAGTGCATGTTAGAAAGTTAGTAAAAATATACAATGTTAATGAGGGTCAGTAATTATCGAAAACAACAAACTGTTAGTATGGTTAGTAGATTGTAAAAGAGAGAGGAAAGAAGCACACGAGATAATGAAGGAAGATTGAAAACCCAGAAACCAATAAATCACCCGAATGAGTGGTATGCAAGACTAGGGACCGTGAGCAAAGACCTACACAAGACAAGACAGGGTAGACGAAGTGCAATGCATGGAAATGAAAACATGGCATGAAATAATAATAAAACATGAAATATAAATTACCAAAAAAAAAAAAAAACACAATACATGATCCTAAGAATGGTCAGACATATGCAGTGGTCACTAAACAGAATCAAACAACATGGCAAAGCCAGGCACAGAACTTAAACATGACAAGGGATCAAGGCATAGCAGAAACCAAAACCAAAAGAGCAGAATCACAACATTTGGTTATAAAAGGCTTTCTTCTGGCAACCCCTCCGAAGAGCCAGTGGTTGTGGAGGTGGTGACTGATGGTGCTTCTGGAAACCTGGGGACCTCAAGCTGCCACCAAGGCCTTCAATTCCTTCACAGAGATTCCTCAGTATCCTGGGGGGGAAAATGCAGTTGGATCCCCAACACTTGAGGTTTTCAACAGTTCTATTTGTTTGGAATTTTTTTTTTATAATTACCCCAATGGAGCCCAGAGGCTTATTCAATTGTTTGTGAATCTTCTGTTGTGGCCATTACCAGATTAATGAAGGTTTATGACCATCTGCCTCTTTTGAACTGACAGAAGTTTTGTTTTCTTCATGGTGCTGGATGACAAAGGGACATTGCATGTGTGTTACTTCATTTTCACACCCCAGTGAAGCAGTGGTGTCATGCAAACAAGCAAAATTTAGTTGCATGACACCTATCACAGATATAAAAAAAAACCACACAGTGCTTCAAGGCAAAATGGAAAAAATATTGAATAAAAAACAATCAACAAAAAGTAAGAAAATACTGATAAAATTGAAAAACAAAATGACATCCCAGATGGCAAGCTCCTCCGCTCCCGATCTGCCGTGGATCTGCCCCGGATCAGCTGGAGCCGGGGCAGATCCGCAGCAGATCCGGAGCGGAGGAGCTTTCTATCTGGGATAACAAGTCATGAGGGGACAAAGCAATAGAAATCATGGCTATGATAAAATTGCAACAGGGTCCCAAAGCTAATGGCTCACCATAGTTTGTTAATATATTCAGCAACAAAAGTTTCTGTGACACCAATATTGTTAATTATTTTTCATAACGCAATTATGAAATTGTCATACATGGTGATATCAGACTGAAACAGTTCACGTAAACACAACATTGAAATGGAAATCATGAAAATGCGAGAAAATGACTTTGCACGTGAAAATGTGCGTAAATCATGCTTGTGGATGGCAATAAAAGAGGAGAATTTTTGGAATGTTCACATTGTGCCAGATGAACGACGGAAGCATCACTTATCGAAAACACAGCCATTTCGGATCAGGAACTCTACCCTCTAAATGCCAAGACTGTCTGAAAATGATCGGTGGAGGGCCATTGGGATGATTAAATCCGGAACCTCGCAGAGGGAAGTTGCTCATCGCCTGAATGTCCACCGAAACACCATTTGGAACTTATGGCAGCGTCATCAGCAGACAAGACATGTCAGAGACCGTCCTCGCAGCGGCCGTCCACGAGTAACCACTCCCAGACAGGACAACTGGATTCGAACAACCCATCTCCGAAATCGATTCCAACCTGCAACCATAACTGCAAGAACGATACCTGGTTTGAGGCGACTGTCTGCACAGACAATCCGTCGCCGTCTCCGTCATTTTGGCATTGTCCCACGTCGGCCAGCAAGACGTCCAATACTCACAGTACAACACCGACCACTGCGTCTACAGTGGGCACAACAACATGGACGGTGGATCCAACGTCAGTGGGATCTTGTACTCTTCACTGATGAATCAAGATTCATGCTTAACCGATGTGATGGTCGTTTACGTGTATACCGTCGACGTGGAGAACGTTATGCCAACAACTGTGTTCAGGAATTTGATCGTTTTGGAGGTGGTAGTGTCATGATTTGGGGAGGGATCACGGCGAGAAACAGAACAGATTTGCTTGTTATTGATGGAAATCTGACAGGTCAAAGATATCGCGATGAAGTGCTACGGCCATTGGTGGTACCGTTTTTGATGCAACATGGTCCCGGAATAACGCTGCAACATGATAACGCCAGACCACACGTTGCGAGGATTGTACAGCAGTATCTGATGCAACAACATGTCAATGTCCTGCCATGGCCAGCCAGATCCCCAGACATGTCCCCAATCGAGCATCTTTGGGACGAGATGGATCGACGTTTGCGGCGGTTGGATAACCCGCCAGCTACACTCCAGGAATTGCGACAACGTCTACGTCAGATTTGGAATGACATCCCACAGCAATTTCTGGCACATCTGATTCGGTCCATGCGCCGGAGATGCGTTGCTTGCATCATGGCACGAGGAAGTCACACCCGGCATTGAAGTGTGAAGGTCACAATTGGTCAGACGTCAGACAAGTGCTTCATGACGCATGAAAATGACATTTTTCGTTTTGAGTGACGTTGGCACTGAAAAGTCAGTGTTTCTCCTGTTAAATAAACATATTGATTGCATTGAGATCTTTGCGTGTCATTTATAACATACACATAAATGGTGTCACAGAAACTTTTGTTGCTGAGTATACAAAGATAAAACTTAAATAAGTGGAAATTAATACCTGGTTTAAATTTCGTAGATGTTATTTACAATGATCTTTAAGGGTGCCATTAATTATGAAACCTTGATTTGGAGGATATTGATTTTTAATTAAATCAGAAAATGACTTTGTTTGGTTCCCTTGGAACATTAATATTGCATAGTATTGCATAATATTGCATATCATATGCTGTTTACAGAGTTTAAAAACATTCTAAAAATATGTATTTGTAAAGTATTATTTGTGCATTGGCGGTCAGGGGTGCCAGTAATTTTGTAGGTCATTGTACTCATAAGATGGTTTATTTTTTACAAATAAAGTGTCTATGAATGTTGACTACTGAACCGCTGATGGCAGCTGTGCTGCGGTTTAGTACAAAGTAATGCTGCCCTAAAACAAGTCCTTGCTCTCACAGCGAACAATTTTCTTCTCAGATAAAGCTTGCTTCGCTGCCCTTTGTGGTGATGAATACTTATCATTCACTGAGCACAAACTCCACGGGAACTCCATACCAAATTTCGTGCACCTTTATTATGACACATCATTACATCCAGGTGCAATCTATTGATTCCATGTCCTTACCATTACCTGATGTTAATTACGCAATTGAAAATAGGCCTTTTCAGGTGAAATAAGTGTGGTTGGAATTTGTGGAATGCAGTTAGAACTTTCCTTGAAACCATTTATCCCAAACAGGTCACTGTCCTGCATTGAAATGTTATAGAAGTCAACTATTGGGTTCTGACATAATTATTTGGTCATATTTTGCACTCATGAAAATACAGGGAGAAACGCAGAACCCGATGTTTCTCTGAAATGCCTCGCTTTTAACTGGCTTGGAACGAGACCAGACTACCACGCTTTCCCTGCGCAATATCTTCGCATCTCAGAAACCCAAGTGCCTTTAGGCAAAGGGTGCCCAATTTTGTCTGAACGAAAGGCTGTAGTACCTGCTAGTTTTAGCGTGTTTGAGCCTTTGTTTGCCAGTGTAGCTTAGTGTTCTACATGTACAGAGGTCTGAAAGAATGCATTATGTCAGCGTCAGGACTACTCATGTCACTAGTAAAGGGGTATAGCCACGCGTCTAAAGAGCAATAACTGTTTTCATGAGTTTCATCTAGGTCTACGAAAAAAAAAAAATAGACAACGGGCGACCTACTGTCTTCGTTGAAAAAATTTCGTATGCTTTTGCACCCTTTTATCGAAAGCA
The DNA here is from genome assembly GCA_029721435.1 of Gymnothorax reevesii. Classification (NCBI taxonomy): domain Eukaryota; kingdom Metazoa; phylum Chordata; class Actinopteri; order Anguilliformes; family Muraenidae; genus Gymnothorax; species Gymnothorax reevesii. Next base: position 72,301,298 of record CM056573.1, on the reverse strand, counting down.
CCAACGGCGTTGCCTCTCAAAAGTGAGGGCACGTTTTACCTTGGTCCCAATGTCGAAGTCATCCACTGCTCGGGTTCCCATGAAAGCGATCTCCATATGGGTATGAGTAGCGATTCCCCCGGGAATGACCATCTTACCAGTGGCATCAATGACCGTAACATCATTTGGTACTTTTAGGTTCAATCCAACCTCGTGAATTAATCCATCTTCAATGTAGACGTCGGCAATCAGTGAACAGTTTTCGTTGACAACTTTACCTCCTTTCACGAGTATCTTACTTGGAGTCGTCATAATTTTGACAGCCTCTTGCTTACAACAAAAAAGGAAAACTGGATTCTGAAGAGTCCTCTCTCTTGAAGAAAGGTTTCAAGCATACGGTCGACTCGCTCTCTTTTCATTCACGTTTGGTCCAACCTTTTCTGACCCTTGCCCTCCGCAGAGGGCGCATATCAGGAAAGCACCTTCACTCAGTGTGAGCATAGACAGGGAAGGAGGGGATCGCCCACTCTTCATATTTTGACGTGAGGCAAGAGTAGGTTACTTCAAACCCCTCCCCGGTTAGGCGCGGATGACTGTCAAGCGAATAAACTGATGCGCTCCTCGAACTAAAACGAATAGGTACATCCGTTGGCTGTTTCTTCAGCATTATTCTTCATTGCGTCAAAAAGTTTGTAATCATTATGACACAAAACAAATCAATAGTCTAGCTACTCTGAACGTTGAGTGCCCATGAAACCGTACATTCTTGCGAAGATTTTGTGCTTTTTCGTGTGGCGATGACTGTCCGCTTGGAACGCGCTCATTCCTCAACTCCCAACAAGTGCCGTTAACCACCACCTTAAATGTACAGAGATGCCAAGCCTCGCGCATTTGGCATCAAGTCTCGCGCATCTTAAGACTTATTCACCGTAGTCCGCAATTATTCAATGAACGCTCTTCAATGAGAATCTCTCGCAGAATTAAAATCCTTGTGCATTGAAGTTTCAGTTTCACTTGCGTAAAAAGGTGGACCTCGCCGCGAGTAACGTGGAAAGCGATTGTGACTCCGAACTTCTCGTGCTTGTGTTTACTCAGGGATAGAAAACAGCGCACGTGTTTCATGATCTTTTAAATTGTGTAAATGAAATTAGACCATTTGAAACGTCTTTATGCGATTCCATTGCTTTCACTCCCTCAGTAAAGTCGAGCGTGAGAATTCCCGAGTCCTGATCGATTTCCGTGTCACTAGTGGGTAAATACATCGTAATGCATTTGAAACTGGTTAACTTAATGCACAATGACTTGAATTCCGCGAGTGAATTTCTTCACCCGAGGGTTGATAGAATAATTGCTGACTACGGCACAGAAACGTGAATGAGGAGTGACTCACGCCTAATGCGTGGGACTTGGCATCTCTGAATGTAGCTCAGGGAAATTATTTTAGGGTTCGTTACTTTCGTTTCACGATTAATAATTAACAACAGCTGTTGAACACGGCGCCACCTCCGCTCAGTGCCTTCGCTAGCTCGCTGAATGTTATGTTGATTTGTATGCAAGCATTTAGCAAACAATAGCGAAACGAAAATGCATTCTCAGAGATGCTTTCTGTTTTTCAAGAATCAAACGCATTACTTGGGAAATGAAATGGCATTCTTCATTTAGTAAGGTAAACCAGAGTAAGAACCTTGGCCTGCAAGGAAACCAAATTAAACATTTCCACTCAGGGGCGTAGATTTAACTGGGAGTTGAGTTGGGGGGGGGGGGGGGCGGAGACATGGCCTTTATGACAATTAGTCCTGGCCAGTTCTCAATCGTTTTCCCTCATCAACGCGTTTTCCAATTATTGTAATTGGCAACTGTAGAGACGGTTCCTCTCCATATGCGAAACTAACAGCATCCAGCGATGACACGGTGGGGTAAATTAAGTTCAGAAAATTAATTTACTGCTTACCTGTGAGTCGACAGGTTCGCAATTTTGAATTACGATGATTTAAACACAGCAAATACGCATCCTGATGACCGATTACCGTCTTACTTTATCGGAGAGAACAAGCAGCTCCTGTTCATTATGGACTGCAAAAAGTTAATCGCATATGGAGAGGAACCGTGTCTTCAGTTGCCAATTACGATAATTGGAAAACATTTTGATGAAGGAAAATGATTGAGAACTGGCCAGGACTAGTTGTCATTAAGGCCGTGTCTCCGTCCCCCCCCCCCCCCCCCCCCCAACTCCCAGTTAAATCTACGCCCCTGTGTCCCTTATTATAAATACTCGGGCATTTTGCTGGATTTTTATATATTAGAAATGTCCCTGTAAACTGTGTTATTTTAATTGTTTGTTAAGCAGAGCCCTGCTGAAAAGAGACATGGTCTTAGTCAGTCCCCTTGCTTAAATTTATTTAACCTTTATTTTACCATGGAAGCCCCGTGGAGATGTATATCTCTTCTTCAAAGGAGCCCTGGGGGTTGCACATATTCTAACGGTTCTGCTCCTGCCAGATGTTTAGTGGCTGCCTGGCGGACTCTAGGACCGTGGAGTAAAATGACAGACTCGTGCGCCAAGGCCGGAGGTGATGAGAAGTTGAATAAAGAAGGTATAATAAACAAAACAAAAGGGAAGCAAGGTTCCATAAAATGAGAAACTAATGCAGCACTAAATTATTACTAAACAAAGAACGGAAAGGTGGCAGTTAAAATCCCACTGAGCAGCAGTGGGAGAGCTGATGCAGAGCACCTAAGGCTGGCAAATATACTGCATAAAAACATGGGCGCAGCACGCGGGTCTGTAAACTGAGGCCAGCATTGAAATCTCAAAAATTTGCATTCTATTTAATGGCCAGCAGATAGCGATGTCGCTGGTTGCAGAAAGAAGTTCAATCGTATAGAATTCAATGAGAAAATGACCCAACTTTCCCACCTGATTTATTCTTTCAATGATGATTTTCACATTATTTTATGGTATCTATCACAAGTTTCAAGTCTCCTTCGATATATCATGATGTTCATTTTTGAAAATTATGATCCTAAATAGACTAGAATAAAGGATAAAGCCAGAATATGCTTCAGGGGCGTGGCTGTCCTATGGTCCTCATCTCACACGGTCAGATCAACCTGAAGATCCAACCCTGAATATTCAATTCACACTCCCATCCAATTGGAATCACATCTCGTTTCAAAATACCAAAATGGCTCTATTCAAATTGCCAAAATCAAGGCCTCCTAAATGGTACGTTGACACCAATGGGTGACGTCATGGTTGCTTTATCCATCTTTTTATTCAGTCTATGGGCAGTCTAAGAGGATCACTGGGTGACTGGAATATGGCAGGATTAAGAGAAGGAGCGCCTCCTGGTGGCTCTTCTGCACACCGAGGGAGATTGAGGCTGACTGACGGAGGATGATTCCGCTGGCCAGAGGTCTCCCATCCAGGGCTGTCACAGCGATGGGAATGTCGAGCTGGTGGAGTGTGAGTTTGAGTTGTCGCACCAGTTGGGAGGAGCAAAGTTGCCACGCCGCGCCAGAGTCAATCTGGGCGTTTGTACAGGGGTGCAGGTTGTTATACGCCACTCACACTGGGACCTGGAAAATCTGACCAGCAATGGTGGATGGTGGCACGGTTACCTTGACAGGCGCAGGTCGGTTCTCCCCATTCGGGACACAAGGACCTGACTTTCTCCAATTGCAATGGTTGGTAGATCTGCATGGCTGAAGCTAAGCAGGTGTGGGCTTGGTTAGTACTTGGATGGGAGATCACCTAGGAAAAAAGTTGTTGCTGGAAGAGGTGTTGGTTGGCCAGAGGGTTGCAATTATCGTCTGGTGGAATAATTCCCAATGCCCAGTGATGGGGGTACTGTACTGAAGGAGACGCCGTCTTTCGGATGAGACGTTGAAATGAGGTCCTGACTCACTGTGGTCATTAAAGTTCCTATGGCCCATATTCAGTATCAACACTCACCATATAGTGAGTACAATTGAAATGTAACTGGACTGAGAGAGATTGATTGACCTACCACTAACCGAGGGAGCGGTCCCACTCCTCACCCGTTCCTATTCAAACTAAACAAACGCCACGCGAGCATAACTGACAGTAGTGGGCACTGGGTACCACAGGCGGTGCGTCGGCTGCTGCAAAGGGATGCTCAATCCTCACCCTTCAGTGCTGAATGACCTAAACCTGTTGTAGTTTACTATTCTTGATTAGAAAGTTTCTCAGACTAATTGATAAAACGACAATCAAATTTATTTTTAATAGCATTGTTATACATTGCTTCACAAAACTGAGGCGTTTCTTTCACACATAAGTGACAACGTAAAATATCAGCATGTCTTCATAGATTCTGTGGTCGAGTGGCTCGCGAAAGGCGCAGGACAGCCCACGAGGCTCACTAAGCAACAAGCTGTGAAACGTGTCAGACATTTCCTTCTACATTCAGCAATTAATAATGTAGAAAAGAATGGATTCTCGTGACTCATAGCTAAACAAGCCTCGCAGACCAATCCACATGGCGCCCCACGAGCCAATTGGGCGCAGAATTATTTAACCAATGAGTAAAGAAAAGCACAAGAAATCAGAATGTGTGAGAGTTGACAGATATGCGTCACTCATGACAACTGGCCACACCTGATGAGTTTCCGCAGTTTCTCCAGTGGTAATTTAAATGAATAACTGAAAACATGGCAAGAATTATTAGTGCTCATTCTAGCTTAACAAGTAGAACAGGCAACACATGATGGTCCTTAGGATTGTTAGAGTTCAAGTAAATTACATTTTATTACATTTTTGAAGACAGGTAATGTACAATCATTATTTTCAAGGGATGGTTTTGAGCTTCCCCTATTGCCAGTTCACCAGTAGCCATTGGTGGGTACACATATTCTAACCTTGAGTTCACCACAGTGCAGTTCATAAACACTGAAACCAGATGGTCAATCGAGCACGTAGCTGTAAATAACCCAGAGTTTCTAATGTTTGTAATCACCTGAAAGCCCATGACAACAATATACCGGGGCAAGTTAGTGCGGCTCAAGGGAGGTGTTCCCTGCGCTCAACATTCACTCAGAAAGGGATACTAATTTCAGAGTGAGTGAGGTCTGTGAAAGCAAACGAGTGTTAGGGCAACCTCTGACTCATTTAGTTTAACCTGACACTAAATTTGAGTACTTACTCACACTCAATTAGTGTGAGTGTCGTTTCTGAATACGGACCTAAGACACTCATCGATAAGAGTAGGGGGTTGCCTGGTGTCATGGCTAAATTCCCAACCTGGCTCTTTCGACCTGCCACCTGATCATCCCCTGATCTAATTGGCTGTGCAACTTGTCCTCTCCCTCCCCACCTCAACCCCAAGGGCTCCCTTGAAAAAGAGATTTAAATCTCAAGAGGACTTCCCTGGTTAAATAAAGGTTAAATTTAAAAAAAAAAAAAGAAAAACTAAAGGTCATGACCTCCATGGGCTCTGGCGCCAGCTTGGGTTGCTGGATGGGGTCTCTGGGCAGGCTGCGGTATCTCTCCTGCTGCAGCTGGTCCAGATGAATGGCAGGGTCAATGTCGGAGGCCGGGGATGTGGCATGGTCCCTGCGAGCCATTTACGCCGTCGGGTCTGGACACAGCCCATTGCGGAAGGTGGTCAACAGCGTAGGCTTGTTCCAGTCCTGCAGGTCAGGGTGTGGTCATCAGCTGACCCGAACCCCAGTCACAGATCCAGCAAGCGGTGCCCAGCCTTCCTCCCCGGGTGATCAAACACCGCTTTGAACTGATGGATGAAGCTGTCATAGGTAGAGAAAGCAGCTTGGTCCCACAGAGCGTTTGCCCACTGAAGAGCCTTGCCGAACAGCTGCATGATGACCGCAGCCATCTTCTCTGCATCACCGAGAGTGGAGTGGTAGGTGAGGTTGAGGGGGCATTGGAGATGGAATCCTCGGCATGCGGTCAGAGAACCCTCATAGCAGTCTGGCAGTCGCGCTCGGGACTCACCTTAGTGAGTGGCCCGGAACGCCTGCAGACTGGCAGGAGAGACTGGAGCGTTGATTGGCGGTGGAGCGTGGGAGATGGTGAACACACGGAAGCCACAAATCAAGTCTTCCAAAGTGGCCCTCAGTTGGGCAACCTCCCTCTGTTGCTCTGCCACCATGTTGAAGATGTGGGAAGGGCTGGATGCGAAGTCTCGTACTTCTTCAAGTAAAGGCACATTAACTTCATCCATAGGGGGGGATAGAGTCTTCTGTAGTGGCTTTTTCTGTGCACTGAGCAGAGTGCACTGAAAAATGGAAAACGTGGAACTAGATTCACATGCAAATATGAAGTAGGTTTAATTATACCTTTGCAGTAGCACAGAAAGGTTGAAAAGTGGAAATGCAAAAACAAGCAGGAAACGCTTCCAATAATTTAACAAAAGTGCGCTGAAATAATAATTATAATAATAATAATAATTATTATTATTATTATAAAGGTGCTCAAGTTAGGTTAGTAAAGATATGGAAATACTCAGAAGCATCTATACAAGAATAAGGCTTAACAACAGGCTTAGGAGACTGCTCCATAAAAGTGCAAAGCTCTGGCTTATATAGTGGTAACAATGAGATAATAATGATGAACAGATGCGGGTAGTTGTAGTGGAGCGAGGAATTCTGCAGCCTTCCCTCGCTTGCAGCCCCTCCTGGTGGCGGCTGCAGACAAAAGCATCTTGGATGGAGCTGTAACTTCAAACAGAAAACATTAAAAAAAGAAAAAATAAAAACATACATTGGCTTAAACCGTTTGTACAATCTATAGGTAAATACAGTGTTAAAAAAAAACAATGCGTCAAAATAGTTTTAAATCATGAAACATGCTGCGGAAACCCTCTCTCAGAGAAGCGCTGGCGCAAACAGAAATGCATTGGGAAGCAAAATTGGCGATCAGCAGCAAGCAGCACAGGATATCTGGACCCCCCAAACTATATTTTAACCCTAGAACACTATTGCTAAAATTAGCAACACCATCACTAACGCCGGGTGATTTTTCCTTATATAGTAAAATACCCAATAAAAAGTACTTGTCATCAAAATATGACAATACATGACAAATTAGAGTAGTGTTCTTTTATTTTCAACTGTGCCATGTCTCACAAAATGAAAGAAAGTACCCTGAGGTAGACAAAACACCCATGCCTTCAAAGATGTCAAAGACAATGCTGAAGCTACCCAGGGACCCATAACACTCAGACAAACGCAACATAATGAAAATCACGTAAACACGTTTGCTCGCGTGAAAATCACCCGGCGATAGTGTTCTAGGGTTAATGAGAAATAAAATTAATGATACAAACATTTACGCTACTCGTGGACGCCAGGGCAACGACGAAAATGACAAGATGGAGAACCGCGCTTCACCTCCTCCACCCACCACTATAAAATGAATGTCATATTTAGTTAAAGCTGAAGTCGGGAAGATTGCTGGATCATGAGGACCAGTCAGATTTTCTAACGAGTACAACTTTCAAGCCCCTCCCCTATTTGCGCTGAAACTAGTCCCTCCCTAGATTTTTCGTGCACATCTAATTGACTGTGATTGACAGGCAGTTAGCATCCTGCTTCATAATTCGCATGGCTAAGCACAGTGACAGTTTCAGTAAATGCGACCAAAAAGAAAATATTTCCGACTTCAGCTTTAATTGTATAATATTTAACCCAACCACTCAAAAAAAAAATGCTTAGAAGTATTTTTCGATTATTCACAAAGTCGGGCCCACTTCCGGTATTCCGAATTTCATTTCACGTATTTCAAAAGGAAAGTAAGCGGCGTGAAGCATGGATACAAGCCGTCAAAAGGCAGAGCCCTGATGCAACTTTTGGCGGTAGACCACCATTTCTGGGCGTTTCATTCTGAAAAAAAAACGCCCCAAAAGCGGTAGAGTTGGCATGTATGCGGCAGCAAGTGGGAATCGTCAGCTCATGCAGTGCTGTGTGGGAACCATTTTATCGGAGGTGAACTAATAAATAGCTAAATAGCTTTCGTTAGCTTGGAATTTCTTCTGCCATTTGCTGTCATGCTTTTAATTTACATCTCAAAGTACCTGCAATATTTGGTTTCTATGACACAATGATGATCAAAATAGTCAAATGACATCTCTAGTACCTTATAATAACTCCGATGCGCTGTATTTACTCGCAAAAAAAAAAAAAAATCGCAGACACAAATACTAATAAGGTGGATTAGAAAGTGACATTTGTTGATGAGATAACAGGAAGATGAACACACAAGTTTAATTGTTTTCACCGAGTGCCGAATTGGGCCAGCCGGAAGTGACAACACCGCGACTGTTGGATTAAATGGCATTGAAATAACGAAATTTACAATTGAAATGCCTCTTTTTTTGCTGTTTGTAGTGAACGTTAGCAATGTGCTGTTGTCTTCATTTAATTCTAACCTAATATGGTGTCCTTCAACTTTCAATACATCCAATAATTTAGCGGGGAATAATCCGGGGAAATGCTTTAATGCATCTTTTATTATGATTCAAATGTGCTGCGTGCATAATAAACGATCTAGTCCACCGAAATGCTTCTGCGCGACTAGTCCTTCAACTACTGACTGACTCCCCAATCACGCCATTGCTATTAATTGGAGTGAACGGAGATGACGTGACTCTCCTCCTCAACGTACCTCTCAGCTGATCGAACGAATCAGTTTCTGTGACGCACTCGCTGTGTTTTGTGATCAGAAAGAACTGCACCGTTCTATGACGCATTAATGCTATATATACACGCGGATTGTGAGTAGAGGCAGATTCAGAACTCTCTGCCTTTCAGAGCGTTTGTTGGCGAGCATCGTTGCGATTTGCGATTCAAGAAAGCGTTATTTCAACTTCTTCATTCTGGAATTCATACAGGTGAGTTTTATTTGCTGGCTTATATGAAAAATAATGTATAGCCAAATAGTAATGTAAAGTTTGAATTATCGAAATGCAGCCATTTCAACCAAAATTTCATCATTATCATTTTTAATTCACTCGAAATCTAAAACTAATTATCCCAGCAAGTCACTGTATAACTGGCAATTAAGAATGTATTACTATTATTATTATGATTATCATCACCTCCGCCAAACAAAGTTGGCAGGAGGTTGTGTGATTGGTGCCGTCTGTTTGTTTGTTTGCGAACAAGATAACTCAAAAAGTAATGAATGGATATCTGAAATTTTGTGGGTGGGTTGCTGCGATCAGTGAAACAATATGGCTGCCACGCAATGACTGAAATAAAGGAACCCCTTGTGCTTCAGCCCCCTCTGTCAATGGAGGTGGGTGCTCGCAGAAAGGATAGTAAATCCGAATATAAAGAAGAAACTGAAGCACTCAAATCACCAGCATAATTTATAAAGGTGCCAAGACTGACGTTTCGACGGACTGCGTCTTCCTCAGAGAGGCAGTGCGTCGAAACGTCAGTCTTGGCACCTTAATAAATTATGCTGGTGATTTGAGTGCTCCAGTTTCTTCTTTATATACGCAATAACTGAACTTTGCTCCCACTCACCGAGATTTGGTCTGGACTGCCTTGGTGGAGGTTTGCGCTCTAGGAGTGCCTCTAGTTATTATTAGTAGGCCTGAGCTGAGTGCAGGCCCACTACTATCCACAATAGGGACCATAGTACCATAGACACCATAGTAACTGCCTAGCAATGCCCTAGCAACCACCCAGAACAGCATAGCAACCGCCTAGCAACGCCCTAGCAACCACCCAGAACACGATAGCAAGTGCCAAGCAATGCCCTAGCAACCACCCAGAACATCATAGCAACTGCCTAGCAACGCCCTAGCAACCACCCAGAACACCATAGCAACTGCCTAGCAATGCCCTTAGCAACCACCCAGAACACCATAGCAACCGTCTAGCAACGCCCTAGCAACCACCCAGAACACCATAGCCACCGCCTCGCAACGCCTTAACCACCCAGAACACCATAGCAACCACCTAGCAACGCCCTAGCAACCACCCAGAACACTATAGCAACTGCCTAGCAACCCCCTGGCAACCACCCAGAACACCATAACAACTGCCTAGCAACACCCAAGCAACCACCCAGACCACCTTAGCCATCGCCTCGCAACGCCCTGGCAACCACCCAGAACACCATAGCAACCGCCTAGCAATGCCTTGGCCACCACCCAGAACACCATAGCAACCTCCTAGCAATGCCCAAGCAACCACCCAGAACACCGTAGCAACCACCTAGCAACGCCCTAGCAACCACTCAGAACACCATTGCTACCCCCTAGCAACCCCCCAGCACACCATAGCAACTGCCTAGCAACGCCCTAGCAACCACCCAGACCACCATAGCAACCACCTAGCAACGCCCTAACAACCACCCAGAACACCATAGCAACTGCCCTAGCAACGCCCTACCAACCCCAAGAACACCAAAGCAATTGCCTAGCAATGCCTTAGCAACCACCCAGAACACCATAGCAACCACCTAGCAACGCCCGAGCAACCACTCAGAACACCAAAGCAACCCCCTAGCAAACACCCAGAACACCATAGCAACTGCCTAGCAACACCCAATCCACCACCCAAAACACCTTAGCAATCGCCTAGCAAAACCCAGCAACCACCCAGAACACCTAAGCAAACGCCTAGCAACCCCCTAGCAACCACCCAGAACACCATAGCAACCGTCTAGCAACGCCCTAGCGACCACCCAGAACACCATAGCAACCGCCTAGCAACGCCCTAGCCACCTCCCAGAACACCATAGCAAGCACCTAGCAACGCCCTAACAACCACCCAGAACACCATAGCAACTGCCTAGCAACGCCCTAGCAACCACCCAGAACACCATAGCAACCGCCTAGCAATGCCCTAGCAACCACCCAGAACACCATAGCAACCACCTAGCAACGCCCTAACAACCACCCAGAACACCATAGCAACTGACCTAGCAACGCCCTAGCAACCCCAAGAACACCACAGCAATTGCCTAGCAATGCCTTAGCAACCTCTCAGAACACCATAGCAACCACCTTTTTAATGTCTAAAAAATGCAGACAAAATATAGACAGAGACAAAATAGACTATTGAGTAGACCAAGCAGCATCTCAGGGCACCCCTGCGTCCTGACCTGCAGAGACCAGGCCCACTCTTACAATTTCTGCCGGAATTGTCTAGTTACATTTATGATGATAGACCCAAGATAGCTTCTACCTACTTTGTCTGCATGGCTAATGTGTGTGCTCCTGAGACAAAATAGCCATTACTGGGAAAATTGGATTCTACATCCTCCTGATCAGCCCCAGGAAAATAAAACTCAATGGAAAAAGCTTTCCACTGCCTCTTAATAATAAGGAGTCAACATACATGAGTATCCAGTGATGCATGCTTCTTGGGTTAATCGTCTTCCTCTCCCAATTAGAGTCTTTTGTACGAAACAACAACAATGGCAAACAACGTCATCAAATGCCGATCTACTTACACCCGGGAGGAGCTCCTTCTCAGATCTACAGGCGTGACACCGCCCAATTTCTCGGAGGATATTCGGAGCAGAGGTAGGTTTAGCCCCTTTTGGATTTTCCATCTGAAAGCCATGGTGTTTCCAGGTCTCAGTGAAGACAATGATTTTTCTCCTTTTTTGTAATTAAATTAATTAAATATATTTTGTTAATTGTATTCTTGGAATCTCATGTTTTTTGTATTCCTGTGGGTTATATTTATGTATATTATGGATCAAAAAATGGTGCTTCCCCCCCCCCCTTATGGAGTCTGTGCTCAATCTGGTATGGTCATGAGCGATGTCATTTCCTGTTCATTATCTTGATATGCTTTGCCCACGTCTCAGAAATGTTTTGTCACCCTGATGTATGCAATTATGCCGCAATTGGTTGATGCATTTTTAATCCTTGCTATGCAAGTAGCCATTTAATAAAGGCTTTTAAAAAAAAAATTGCCACAAGAGCTGCCTTGGTTTCCATTTTCGGCTTCCAGGTTGTGCACTGTTTTTGCACCAATTATTTCTTGATTCGTGCCTCCTGTATATCGTGTGATTTTTCACTGTGTATAGTTCATGCTGAGCTGCGAAGGTTTCCAAATTATCCTGACTTGTGAAATCCTCTGTCCAGGACTTGTAGTGTCTGGGAGGAGCAGTGAGGTGAGGACGGAAGTCACTGCTGTTCGTCAGGACACCATGGTAATTCCAATGAATATGCCTCTGACTTCAACACTGAAAATCACAGTTTTTTTGGGAGTTTTTCCCCACCCTGAACGCAAGGGAACTGTTTACTCCACCACAGTAACCTGCTCCCATCAGCTCAGGAGGAGGCAGAGGTTCGAGATTCTTCTCACTAACGTGACAAATGGCTCTCGCTTCTTCACATATTGAAAGCACCCGGCGATCACACACTGCCTATGCCATCGACAGTGCAGTCAGCAAAGATTTTTCTTGTACATCTGCAGATCCGTAGTCGACCAGGAGTGGCCACTAGAGAGCGATGAGACAAGTTAATTTGTTAATTTGTCAACCACGGTCAACTTCATTTATTCCTGTCTGCTCTCAACTGGTGCCTCAGAATACAGATACATTTACCATACAGCAGGTGAAAATATATGGTCAGACTTTGTAGTACATCTGAAACCTCTGTATGGATCAAACTATTCGCGAACGAGACCCAGATGACCTACTGCATTTGGCTGAGTTTTGCTGTATGTGAGCAGTGGACACTGTGCTGTCCCATCAGCCCACTGGCACTGAGATGACAAGGCGTTTTCATGACGACAGAGGATGTGATACCGCTCAGTAAAAATGATACAAGACAGACAACAGAAACACTGTATTAGCCGACATAAGCCATATGTAAAATGAACAAAAACACTGTTTGAGCCTATAATATACTGCCCTACAATAGACGACTGCAGTATCTGAGGTAGGTTAATGCATACAGATACTGCAGTCTTCCATAGTAGGGCAGTATTAATAAAATAGATGTAAATGCTGGAATTCCTGAGGTGCAGTTGTGTTTTTAAAATTCCGCGGGAGGAAGGTTATTGTATGTGAGGGGTAAACTGGGTCAGGAGATGGTGAGATTGTGGCCATATAGCATGTCAGATTTTGTGCATGCACTCCTGATACATAAATATCGTACGTTCTACTTCGACGGTCGAGTTGTTGGCATCAAATCAAATTCTGTATGCATGTATGCAGTATGGGTATTTTGACACGTCCAATTTCAAGCTAAACACTACTGCATCAGCTTCAGCTTCATACAACTGATTCATACCATGTCCTGTCAAATAATAAGGCTGGATGAAGGTGTTTAGTCGAGAGATGTGAATCCTCCCCGCTTGCAGTAAGCCAGATGATATATTTTTTATGTTGATAAATAATCCATATAAACTTAACGGGGAGGTATAGATTGCAATAAGTTATGTTATGTCAGAAACTGTGGCCCCACTTACCTCCTTGCCGGGCTGTGTTAGCTGCATTTGCCTGTCACAGAAAATAGCGGAGCTGGAAGGTAGAATTTCAACCCTCTACCAAATACAGGAACGTCTCATCGATTCCATGGGTGCTCCAGCTCGCGCTGCGGGGAATGTCACCACCATGGGTGAGCGGGACTCCATCGCCCTCCCCAATGAAACCGCACGGACTCGGACTGAGGATGCTAGGGTCCAGCAGCGAGCGAGACCCAAGGTCAACGTCAGCTCCACACCCAAGCCGGCTGAGGCCTGGGTCGAAGTGCGCAGCACTAAACGTCGTGGTCGGGCACCGAGTAGCGACTCTGTACTTTTTAAGCTTCAGCTGAACAACAGGTTTTCCATCTTAGACGAGGAGGAATCGTCACCACCAGATGTCCGGTCACGGAAGCCAACCTCTACGGTTCCACGGCCATGTACTCAGACCATTCCACAGGTAACTACCAAGTCTTCTGGCAATGCTCGGCCGTCTCGGGGTACATTGATAATTGGAGGCTCCATTGTGAGGAACTTTAAAATGAAATCAGCCATCACATACTGCTTTTCGGGGGCTAAAGTTTTAAGCATTCTGGATGGGATTCCGAGCTTACTTGATGAACATTCACACGCCCGTAATGTTGTAGTTCATATTGGAACCAACACTACCTCCAACCAGCGGTCCGAAATTCTCAAACACGATCTTATCTCTTTGTTTAACGTACTGAAGGACTGTTTTTATTTTGGGTCCTATTCCCACTCTGGGTCGAGGGATTGGGCGTTTTAGGAGAATTTTAAGTCTCAGCACATGGCTACAGTCTATATGCTCCGCGCACAAAATTTTTTTTATTGATAATTTTAACAACTTCTGGGAGCGTGCAGCGTCACCACTTACCATTAGCCTGAAGATTTAGTTTCTCATGTGGGTAAATTGTCCACACAGACTGTGCTAACTGGTTCCTATTCCTTCTCTTACACTTTTCAGAAAAAATTTGTCCCAAGAGATGAACAGGAGCCAAAACCCATCAGCCCGGCTCACAAGAAGACCAAACTGGACGACCAGTCAAAGACAAGCAAGGTACAGAAAGCTCAAATGTTCCCATCAACCACTGCCAACTTTATTTATTCCTGTCTGCCCTCAACTGGTGCCTCAGAATACAGATACATTTACCATACAGCAGGTGAAAATATATGGTCAGACTTTGTAGTACATCTGAAACCTCTGTATGGATCAAACTATTTGCAAACGAGACCCAGATGACCTACTGCATTTGGCTGAGTTTTGCTGTATGTGAGTTGTGGACACTGTGCTGTCCCATCAGCCCACTGGCACTGAGATGACAAGGCGTTTTCATGACGACAGAGGATGTGATACCTCTCAGTAAAAATGATACAAGACAGACAACAGAAACACTGTATTAGTCTACATAAGCCATATGTAAAATGAACAAAAACACTGTTTGAGCCTTTAATATACTGCCCTACAATAGACGACTGCAGTATCTGCAGTAGGTTAATGCATACAGATACTGCAGTCTTCCATAGTAGGGCAGTATTAATAAAATAGATGTAAATGCTGGAATTCCTGAGGTGCAGTTGTGTTTTTAAAATTCCGCGGGAGGAAGGTTATTGTATGTGAGGGGTAAACTGGGTCAGGAGATGGTGAGATTGTGGCCATATAGCATGTCAGATTTTGTGCATGCCCTCCTGATACATAAATATCGTACGTTCTACTTCGACGGTCGAGTTGTTGGCATCAAATCAAATTCTGTATGCATGTATGCAGTATGGGTATTTTGACACGTCCAATTTCAAGCTAAACACTACTGCATCAGCTTCAGCTTCATACAACTAATTCATACCATGTCCTGTCAAATAAGGCTGGATGAAGGTGTTTAGTCGAGAGATGTGAATCCTCCCCGCTTGCAGTAAGCCAGATGATATATTTTTTATGTTGATAAATAATCCATATAAACTTAACGGGGAGGTATAGATTGCAATAAGTTATGTTATGTCAGAAACTGTGGCCCCACTTACCTCCTTGCCGGGCTGTGTTAGCTGCATTTGCCTGTCACAGAAAATAGCGGAGCTGGAAGGTAGAATTTCAACCCTCTACCAAATACAGGAACGCCTCATCGATTCCATGGGTGCTCCAGCTCGCGCTGCGAGGAATGTCACCACCATGGGTGAGCGAGACTCCATCGCCCTCCCCAATGAAACCGCACGGACTCGGACTGAGGATGCTAGGGTCCAGCAGCGAGCGAGACCCAAGGTCAACGTCAGCTCCACACCCAAGCCGGCTGAGGCCTGGGTCGAAGTGCGCAGCACTAAACGTCGTGGTCGGGCACTGAGTAGCGACTCTGTACTTTTTAAGCTTCAGCTGAACAACAGGTTTTCCATCTTCGACGAGGAGGAATCGTCACCACCAGATGTCCGGTCACGGAAGCCAACCTCTACGGTTCCACGGCCATGTACTCAGACCATTCCACAGGTAACTACCAAGTCTTCTGGCAATGCTCGGCCGTCTCGGGGTACATTGATAATTGGAGGCTCCATTGTGAGGAACTTTAAAATGAAATCAGCCATCACATACTGCTTTTCGGGGGCTAAAGTTTTAAGCATTCTGGATGGGATTCCGAGCTTACTTGATGAACATTCACACGCCCGTAATGTTGTAGTTCATATTGGAACCAACACTACCTCCAACCAGCGGTCCGAAATTCTCAAACACGATCTTATCTCTTTGTTTAACGTACTGAAGGACTGTTTTTATTTTGGGTCCTATTCCCACTCTGGGTCGAGGGATTGGGCGTTTTAGGAGAATTTTAAGTCTCAGCACATGGCTACAGTCTATATGCTCCGCGCACAAAATTTTTTTTATTGATAATTTTAACAACTTCTGGGAGCGTGCAGCGTCACCACTTACCATTAGCCTGAAGATTTAGTTTCTCATGTGGGTAAATTGTCCACACAGACTGTGCTAACTGGTTCCTATTCCTTCTCTTACACTTTTCAGAAAAAATTTGTCCCAAGAGATGAACAGGAGCCAAAACCCATCAGCCCGGCTCACAAGAAGACCAAACTGGACGACCAGTCAAAGACAAGCAAGGTACAGAAAGCTCAAATGTTCCCATCAACCACTGCCAACTTTATTTATTCCTGTCTGCCCTCAACTGGTGCCTCAGAATACAGATACATTTACCATACAGCAGGTGAAAATATATGGTCAGACTTTGTAGTACATCTGAAACCTCTGTATGGATCAAACTATTTGCAAACGAGACCCAGATGACCTACTGCATTTGGCTGAGTTTTGCTGTATGTGAGTTGTGGACACTGTGCTGTCCCATCAGCCCACTGGCACTGAGATGACAAGGCGTTTTCATGACGACAGAGGATGTGATACCTCTCAGTAAAAATGATACAAGACAGACAACAGAAACACTGTATTAGTCTACATAAGCCATATGTAAAATGAACAAAAACACTGTTTGAGCCTTTAATATACTGCCCTACAATCGACGACTGCAGTATCTGCAGTAGGTTAATGTATACAGATACTGCAGTCTTCCATAGTAGGGCAGTATTAATAAAATAGATGTAAATGCTGGAATTCCTGAGGTGCAGTTGTGTTTTTAAAATTCCGCGGGAGGAAGGTTATTGTATGTGAGGGGTAAACTGGGTCAGGAGATGGTGAGATTGTGGCCATATAGCATGTCAGATTTTGTGCATGCCCTCCTGATACATAAATATCGTACGTTCTACTTCGACGGTCGAGTTGTTGGCATCAAATCAAATTCTGTATGCATGTATGCAGTATGGGTATTTTGACACGTCCAATTTCAAGCTAAACACTACTGCATCAGCTTCAGCTTCATACAACTAATTCATACCACGCCTGTCAAATAAGGCTGGATGAAGGTGTTTAGTCGAGAGATGTGAATCCTCCCCGCTTGCAGTAAGCCAGATGATATATTTTTTATGTTGATAAATAATCCATATAAACTTAACGGGGAGGTATAGATTGCAATAAGTTATGTTATGTCAGAAACTGTGGCCCCACTTACCTCCTTGCCGGGCTGTGTTAGCTGCATTTGCCTGTCACAGAAAATAGCGGAGCTGGAAGGTAGAATTTCAACCCTCTACCAAATACAGGAACGCCTCATCGATTCCATGGGTGCTCCAGCTCGCGCTGCGAGGAATGTCACCACCATGGGTGAGCGAGACTCCATCGCCCTCCCCAATGAAACCGCACGGACTCGGACTGAGGATGCTAGGGTCCAGCAGCGAGCGAGACCCAAGGTCAACGTCAGCTCCACACCCAAGCCGGCTGAGGCCTGGGTCGAAGTGCGCAGCACTAAACGTCGTGGTCGGGCACCGAGTAGCGACTCTGTACTTTTTAAGCTTCAGCTGAATAACAGGTTTTCCATCTTAGACGAGGAGGAATCGTCACCACCAGATGTCCGGTCACGGAAGCCAACCTCTACGGTTCCACGGCCATGTACTCAGACCATTCCACAGGTAACTACCAAGTCTTCTGGCAATGCTCGGCCGTCTCGGGGTACATTGATAATTGGAGGCTCCATTGTGAGGAACTTTAAAATGAAATCAGCCATCACATACTGCTTTTCGGGGGCTAAAGTTTTAAGTATTCTGGATGGGATTCCGAGCTTACTTGATGAACATCCACACGCCCGTAATGTTGTAGTTCATATTGGAACCAACAATACCTCCAACCAGCGGTCCGAAATTCTAAAACACGATCTTATCTCTTTGTTTAACGTACTCAAGGACTGTTTTTATTTCGGGTCCTATTCCCACTCTGGGTCGAGGGATTGGGCGTTTTAGGAGAATTTTAAGTCTCAGCACATGGCTACAGTCTATATGCTCCGCGCACAAAATTTTTTTTATTGATAATTTTAACAACTTCTGGGAGCGTGCAGCGTCACCACTTACCATTAGCCTGAAGATTTAGTTTCTCATGTGGGTAAATTGTCCACACAGACTGTGCTTACTGGTTCCTATTCCTTCTCTTACACTTTTCAGAAAAAATTTGTCCCAAGAGATGAACAGGAGCCAAAACCCATCAGCCCGGCTCACAAGAAGACCAAACTGGACGACCAGTCAAAGACAAGCAAGGTAAAGAAAGCTCAAATGTTCCCATCAACCACTGCCAACTTCATTTATTCCTGTCTGCCCTCAACTGGTGCCTCAGAATACAGATACATTTACCATACAGCAGGTGAAAATATATGGTCAGACTTTGTAGTACATCTGAAACCTCTGTATGGATCAAACTATTTGCAAACGAGACCCAGATGACCTACTGCATTTGGCTGAGTTTTGCTGTATGTGAGCAGTGGACACTGTGCTGTCCCATCAGCCCACTGGCACTGAGATGACAAGGCGTTTTCATGACGACAGAGGATGTGATACCTCTCAGTACAAATGATACAAGACAGACAACAGAAACACTGTATTAGCCTACATAAGCCATATGTAAAATGAACAAAAACACTGTTTGAGCCTATAATATAATGCCCTACAATAGACGACTGCAGTATCTGCAGTAGGTTAATGCATACAGATACTGCAGTCTTCCATAGTAGTGCAGTATTAATAAAATAGATGTAAATGCTGGAATTCCTGAGGTGCAGTTGTGTTTTTAAAATTCCGCGGCAGGAAGGTTATTGTATGTGAGGGGTAAACTGGGTCAGGAGATGGTGAGATTGTGGCCATATAGCATGTCAGATTTTGTGCATGCCCTCCTGATACATAAATATCGTACGTTCTACTTCGACGGTCGAGTTGTTGGCATCAAATCAAATTCTGTATGCATGTATGCAGTATGGGTATTTTGACACGTCCAATTTCAAGCTAAACACTACTGCATCAGCTTCAGCTTCATACAACTGATTCATACCATGTCCTGTCAAATAATAAGGCTGGATGAAGGTGTTTAGTCGAGAGATGTGAATCCTCCCCGCTTGCAGTAAGCCAGATGAAATATTTTTTATGTTGATAAATAATCCATATAAACTTAACGGGGAGGTATAGATTGCAATAAGTTATGTTATGTCAGAAACTGTGGCCCCACTTACCTCCTTGCCGGGCTGTGTTAGCTGTATTTGCCTGTCACAGAAAATAGCGGAGCTGGAAGGTAGAATTTCAACCCTCTACCAAATACAGGAACGCCTCATCGATTCCATGGGTGCTCCAGCTCGCGCTGCGAGGAATGTCACCACCATGGGTGAGCGAGACTCCATCGCCCTCCCCAATGAAACCACACGGTCTCGGACTGAGGATGCTAGGGTCCAGCAGCGAGCGAGACCCAAGGTCAACGTCAGCTCCACACCCAAGCCGGCTGAGGCCTGGGTCGAAGTGCGCAGCACTAAACGTCGTGGTCGGGCACCGAGTAGCGACTCTGTATTTTTTAAGCTTCAGCTGAACAACAGGTTTTCCATTTTAGACGAGGAGGAATCGTCACCACCAGATGTTCGGTCACGGAAGCCAACCTCTATGGTTCCACGGCCATGTACTCAGACCATTCCACAGGTAACTACCAAGTCTTCCGGCAATTCTCGGCCGTCTCAGGGTACATTGATAATTGGAGGCTCCATTGTGAGGAACGTTAAAATGAAATCAGCCATCACATACTGCTTTTCGGGGGCTAAACTTTTAAGCATTCTGGATGGGATTCCGAGCTTACTTGATGAACATCCACACGCCCGTAATGTTGTAGTTCATATTGGAACCAACAATACCTCCAACCAGCGGTCCGAAATTCTAAAACACGATCTTATCTCTTTGTTTAACGCAGTCAAGGACTGTTTTTATTTCGGGTCCTATTCCCACTCTGGGTCGAGGGATTGGGCGTTTTAGGAGAATTTTAAGTCTCAGCACATGGCTACAGTCTATATGCTCCACGCACAAAATTTTTTTTATTGATAATTTTAACAACTTCTGGGAGCGTGCAGCTTTCTTTGCAAGAGACGCCATTCATCCCAATCCTCTGGGTACGCGGAAGTTGGCAGAGAACATTTGTTACTCGATGCACCTGCTCACATGCAAATGACTAATTCCGTCTCCCGTAATGCAGGACCCATGTCCGATTGTCACTATTTCCTCTGTGCGTAGAAAGTCACGAAATAGACCCAAGTCTCACACTGGCTGCACCCGAGGTAATTTAGTCAATGTTTTAGTCTTGAGCGTTTATGGCATTATTTAATGTAAGATTACTCACTAATCAGAGTTTTTGATTAATGATATCATCTCTGAGGAGGGATTGCATTTTATGTTTCTAGTTGAGACCTGGCTAAACAATGATTGTGCTGCAGCTCTTATTTAGGCTTTCCTAGAACTACAACTTTTTTCAAGCTGTGAGACAAGGGTCAAAGGGGAGGTGGCATAGCTGTGTTATGACCCAGAGGATTAAGTGTTTATCAATGTAAAGTGCTGTTCTCCCTCTCCTCCCTAGGAGTGTCTGTGAGTGTGTCTTTTCGGTGTGTGCATGGGTGTGACCTCTGGTTTCCCTCCAGTCCAAGTGGTAGTTCCGGATTGGCTGGACTGGGCCCAATTGAACAGCAGGCATTGGTGGAAGCAGTGTGGGAAGACGCTTCCTGATTGGAGGAGCCCGGACCAAACAAGATTTAAACCACCAACTGACAGCACCCCGGGCCCTCCCCTTTTACTCTGCTTCTCCCAACAAGGAACCAGTACTTCGGAAATTTGTAAATTCGTAATGTGTCTCTGAGAATTCTGTTTTGTCGAAACTTTAGAAGTTGAGTGTGTTTATACTGTGCAAAATGGCTTACTGTTGTGGTTTAGGCACCTGTAAATATTGAGCACTGGTTTTGGTAGGTGGGAGTAGCCTCTTTTGTTTCTGTGGTTTTCTCTTGTTTTAAGTTAGGAGTTTAGGTTAGTCCATTGTATTTTCATTTTTCATTTGGTTTTTAGGTATAGGTTATTCTTTAGGGCTCAGAGCTCGTTTTGTTTATTTTTAAAAAAAAAAAAAAAGGTTACTTCACACCTCCACACTAAAAAAAAAAAGAAAAGAAAATAAACTGCCTAAAGTTACAGTTTTCTGTGCTGCTGGCCCTTCTTGGGAGTGGGAGAGCGGGAGGGTCACCTCAATGTTATGTCTTTATACACCCCTAGACCAGGGACATAACAGCTGCCATTTTCTCTAATCAGTTTAACACTTCCAAGATTGATTTTGGTGAATTTTCGTCATTTGAACATCTTGCGATTCTGTTGAAAACTGACCCAGGTGTGGTCATTGTAACATTATATCGGCCACCAAAGCAATCATCTGTATTTCTAGCGGAATTTGCGGAAAGGCATGTGAAATGCTTCTGGAAAAAAACTTCACTGACATCAGTACTACGCCTTAAAAAAGAATGGATTAAGAATCGTCCCAGCCCTAATGATTGCATCATGCTCCAGTTCTTTTTGCCCTTTTCTTCTCTAATGTTCTCGTCGATTGTTTCTCCAATGCTCGTAAAGCCTTTGGGCTTGCTATCAGCATATATAAATGTGTTTTAATTGATTGAAAACAGGTTGTGACCATTCCTTTAAACTACCATTACAGAAACTCCTAAAACTCTCAACATTATCAGGTGTGGCCTGGTTTCTTATATAACGCATACCGATTACGACTCCGGACTTCTAACGCTTTTCTTTACTCGGGGGTTGGAAGCGTGGCATGTGTTTCATTAACGTTCAAATAGTTTAAATGAAATAAGATAATTTGAAACATCTTTATGCAATTCCACTGCTTCCAATGATCTTATTTCATTTAAACAATTTAAACAATCATGAAGCACACACATTTCTTCCAACCCGAGTGAAGAAAAGCATGAGAAGTCCGGAGTCATAACGCAGGTGAAACTGATAAACCTCCATGCACAAGGACTTCAGTTCCATGTGAGAATCTCTTACACATACGGTGATTGAATAATTGCTGACTACAGCAATGGAACGCAAGTATACCACTAAAATTCACGCGGAATGCCTGAGAGTTGACAGGTGTGCGTTATTACTGAAATATGACCACACCTGATAATGTTGAGAGTTTTTGGAGCTTTTGAAATGGTAATTTAAATGAATGATTGAAAAATTGAAAACAGGTCATGACCAATCAATATTTTTAAGGGATGGTTTGACCCTCCCCTATCGCCAGTTCACGAGCCGTCCCTTTATATATGTATATACAGTGCTTAACAAATTCATTAGACCACCACGAAATGTAAAATGAATGAAATGAAAACAAACTGAATGAAAATGAAACGCACTGTGTATATATGTCTGTGCATAAAGTTAGTCTGCATCCCTACACCCCTCCCCAGAAAATCCCTTCCACCTCTGATCTAAAAATGCTTTTTTTTTTTTTTTTTGGAAAAAATTTGCCCCAAAAAGAAAGCAAGAAAAATGCTCTGAATCCCACACCAGGTAGCAGATGATCCGTTCAGCTTACAATCACTGCCACTGATGGATTTAAGCAGATTCAATTCATTATGATCATAAATGAACTTCTGATTTGGCATTTGCTCCGCAATTTGGATGCTGATGAGCAACCTCATCTCAGTGCAAATAAAAAAAAAGCATATGTACCAATTTTGTCCAGAGTACCCAACCTTGCCTGCAGTGATACATCGTGTTCTATGGTTTTGTAGATAAAAAATAATGATTGGGTAAAACATTCCAAATGGTATTAGAGTAACTTAAGCAACACTGCTGCAGCTGAGAAAAATTAGTTATGGTTGTGCAAATGCACAAGCTTAGACGATAGCCTGTATTAATGTGGGGTCCCCAAAGCAAATTCTGATCAGGGCCCAACAACGGCTCTGGCAGATCCCAAGCATGGAGACTGAATGTTTCTTCAAAACAGACACATTCCAGGGAATGCATTTGTATCTGGAATAAAGTCTGATTCATTTCCATCACTCACACCAGCAACAGACCAAGACTGAATTTTCCCAAAAAAACCACAATTGAGGATAACATAGCACAACAGTGAGTCAGTCAACACAGGCTCATCACACTGGAGAATGATTAGCATTTTAAACTACACCCATTGCCTCATTTACATGTGTTTATGGTACCGGTTAGCTTGATAGGTTGAATTGTTAACTCGCAGCAAGTTTTTTTTTCCCCACGCAAGTAATTTTTTTTATCATTACAAAGTCCAAAGACATCATAGGCATTGAGAGACTCATAATAATGTACATGATGCCGAATAGATTGGCAAACTGACTTCGACATATTAATGTCTGCAAATCCCACAAACATAACAGCTCCCAAAAGTGATAAACCAGAGAGATAACACACATCTGCAGCTTTTGATGTAATAATCCCACAACCGTAATAGCAGTTGCCTGATGCAAACGTAATATGAAATTTACCATAAATATAATAACTCTTACATTTGCAAGGATTTGTTACATTAGTGGGAAGGTAAAATTTAAACAAATTTTTAAAAAGCTGCAGATTTCTATTAGGTTCGTGTTTTATTATGTACGTGGAGTATGATAACATCTGCGGATGTTACAATGCCTTTAGCTCATGTGTCATGCAGGCACAAATAAGCAGGCAATATTCCGGATCGGCAAAATAACGGATTGGCAACGGATGGATGGAAGGATGGGCAAATGAACTTGTATGAAGCACATCTGCCTTCGTTGCCTATTCAAACTCATTACGGACCACTGCAGATATGCAATGTTCAATTTTCATGTCAACAGACCAACAGTGGGCTCCAAAATTACTGGCACCCCTGACTGGCAATACACAAACAATACGAAAAAATATATAAACAGAACATACCAACATTTGTGAAATAGTTAATGTTTTGATGGAAGCAACCGAAATCAGAACAATCATTTAATACAAAATAAATTTCAACAAATTCAAGGTTTAATCATCATTGGCGCCCTTCATTTAGTACATAGTGCAACCATCTCTGGCTACGATAACAGCATGGAGTCCTTTCCGGTAATGTTTGACAAGGTTAAGGGACATATATGGGGGGATTTTGAACCTTCCGCTGAGAGCCTTCTCATTCTTGGGTTTGCAATTATCAACTGCCCTTTTCAACTAAGCCCACAGGTTTTCAATTGGATTAAAGTCTGGGGACTCAGGTCATTGCAGAACTTGGACTTTGTTGTCCTGAAACCATTTCTGTGTTGATCTTGTGGTATGCTTCGGGTTATTGTCTTGTCGAAGAGTCCACCTACGGACAAGTCTCAGTGTTCTGACGAAGGCAACCAGATCGTCAGCCAAAATATCCTTGGTGGAATTCTTCATGCCATTAATCTTAACCAGTGCCACAGGACCTCTTGAATTAAAATGGCCCCAAAACATGACTGACCCACCATATTTCACCGTGGGTATGAGCTGCCTCTTCTTGTATGCATCTCGGTTTCCACGCCAAACATGCCAATGCTCCATCTAACCCAAAACATGCAATTTTGGTCTCATCTGATCAAAGCACCCTGTTCCAGTCACTGTTTAAATGATGTCTGGCAAACACTAAGCCCTTACTTCTGTGTCTTTTAATGTTGGAATTTACGAAATGAACCAAGTGCGACAACCAGTAGAATACAAATAGGAGGCTTTATTTCTGAAGGGGGAAACCCCCCAACAGAGCTGGCAACAGTACAAAGTCCGCAATCCAAAATCAGAATCCAAAGGGCGAAATCCAGAGTCATACACAGGGCTCCAATCACAAAAATCGTAGTCAGACAAAACAGGTCAAAAAACAAGAATGCGGCAAAAGTACAGGGAATAGGCAAAGCTCGATATCAAGGACGGTCCAGTCAGAAAGATAAACACTGAGAAATCAAGGCGAGAAACGTGGCACGGGAGAACGATCTGACAAGAAAGTGTACCAAACAGACATCTTATATACACACCCGGGGTAAACACATGACCAGGGAGAACAGGTGCAATCAATGGTAACAATGATCAGGGAGAGACACATGAGGAATAAACCAATTACATGAATTTGGCTGTAGCCAAAACACAGACAGGGATCACAAGACAGACCCAAGTACAAAACAGCTCCGGTTAAGGAGTACTAAAGTGCCAAGATAAAAGAAAAGGAAAGCACAAAGTATAAGTGGAAATCCACAGAAACTTGCAGCAGAGATAATTAGGGATAGGCAAGGAGGCGGAGATTAGAATTGAGCGACTGCTGAGAGATTGTTAGTCAATTAGTATGTGCAGCTATACAATCCCAAGTGCATGTTAGAAAGTTAGTAAAAATATACAATGTTAATGAGGGTTAGTAATTATCGAAAACAACAAACTGTTAGTATGGTTAGTAGATTGTAAAAGAGAGAGGAAAGAAGCACACGAGATAATGAAGGAAGATTGAAAACCCAGAAACCAATAAATCACCCGAATGAGTGGTATGCAAGACTAGGGACCGTGAGCAAAGACCTACACAAGACAAGACAGGGTAGACGAAGTGCAATGCATGGAAATGAAAACATGGCATGAAATAATAATAAAACATGAAATATAAATTACCAAAAAAAAAAAAAAACGCAATACATGATCCTAAGAATGGTCAGACATATGCAGTGGTCACTAAACAGAATCAAACAACATGGCAAAGCCAGGCACATAACTTAAACATGACAAGGGATCAAGGCATAGCAGAAACCAAAACCAAAAGAGCAGAATCACAACATTTGGTTATAAAAGGCTTTCTTCTGGCAACCCCTCCGAAGAGCCAGTGGTTGTGGGGGTGGTGACTGATGGTGCTTCTGGAAACCTGGGGACCTCAAGCTGCCACCAAGGCCTTCAATTCCTTCACAGAGATTCTTCAGTATCCTGGGGGGGAAAATGCAGTTGGATCCCCAACACTTGAGGTTTTCAACAGTTCTATTTGTTTGGAATTTTTTTTTTATAATTGCCCCAATGGAGCCCAGAGGCTTATTCAATTGTTTATGAATCTTCTGTTGTGGCCATTACCAGATTAATGAAGGTTTATGACCATCTGCCTCTTTTGAACTGACAGAAGTTTTGTTTTCTTCATGGTGTTGGATGACAGAGGGATATTGCATGTGTGTTACTTCATTTTCGCACCCCAGTGAAGCAGTGGTGTCATGCAAACAAGCAAAATTTAGTTGCATGACACCTATCACAGATATAAAAAAAACCACACAGTGCTTCAAGGCAAAATGGAAAAAATATTGAATAAAAAACAATCAACAATAAGTAAGAAAATACTGATAAAATTGAAAAACAAAATGACATCCCAGATGGCAAGCTCCTCCGCTCCCGATCTGCCGTGGATCTGCCCCGGATCAGCTGGAGCCGGGGCAGATCCGCGGCAGATCCGGAGCGGAGGAGCTTGCTATCTGGGATAACAAGTCATGAGGGGACAAAGCAATAGAAATCATGGCTATAATAAAATTGCAACAGGGTGCCAAAGCTAATGGCTCACCATAGTTTGTTAACACAAAGATAAAACTTAAATAAGTGGAAATTAATACCTGGTTTAAATTTCGTAGATGTTATTTACAATGATCTTTAAGGGGGCCATTAATTATGAAACCTTGATTTGGAGGATATTGATTTTTAATTAAATCAGAAAATGACTTCGTTTGGTTCCCTTGGAACATTAATATTGCATACTATTATTCATATGCTGTTTACAGAGTTTAAAAACATTCTAAAAATATGTATTTGTAAAGTATTATTTGTGCATTGGCGCTCAGGAGTGCCAGTAATTTTGGAGCTCATTGTACTCATAAGATGGTTTATTTTTCCAAATAAAGTGTCTATGAATGTTGACTACTGAACCGCTGATGGCAGCTGTGCTGTGGTTTAGTACAAAGTAGTGCTGCCCTAAAACAAGTCCTTGCTCTCACAGCGAACAATTTTCTTCTCAGATAAAGCTTGCTTCGCTGCCCTTTGTGGTGATGAATACTTATCATTCACTGAGCACAAACTCCACGGGAAAAAACACTATCTGTAGAACCAACCCTGCAAAAAATGCTCTATAAGAATCCTCTAAGATTGTTCAATAGAATTTCTATAGAACTTTAGTGCATCAAGTCCGATCGATAAAGGTTTTATAGAAAATTCCTGTAGGAAACAGTTCCATTGAAAATCTCCACAGAAATCCTTTTTTTCCCCCCGGCAGACCCTGTAGCGCAATGGCCAACTGTGTGCTACTCGGAAAAAGCTGCCATCCACTGCCGGCTGGTACGACCAGGGCTCAAACTCGTGCGGTGATAGACGCTCTTGTTCCACAATGCAGTGCTTTTAACCTGGAAAAATGCAGATTGTTCTTGATCCTGATCAATTTGAATTGCTTTGCTGAACCCAACAGATGGCCCGCTGTATGTCTTCATAAGCAAAAGAGGAAGACGAGTTTTCCATTACAGCATAAAACATTTATATTTTCGAATTGCTGCCGAGCAAATGGAAAGAGGTCTTCATATACCGTAACTGAAATGCTGCTATGTTGTGTGGTCAGTCAGTCAATCAATAAGTCTGATCAGAGAATCAATGAGTTGGTATGTGCCTGGTTCCCCATGTGCTTAAGCTCACCTTAAAGTTAAAAGGGACAAGATTTCCTTGCTACTTCAGTATAGTGGATATCACTGCATATTGCACATTTTTATGCCATTAGTCCGGTCTCTCACTTCTAGAACCCAGATACATATCAGGCACCCTTCGACAGAGCAGTGCAAGGAGTCATATGATGTCTTTTCCATCAAGCTTTTGTTCTATGAGAAGGTCCTAAAGACCATTAAAGTCCTATAGAATAGATTTTTAAAGTAGGGTGTTATATGGGAAAGTCACACCAGGTTTTAACTTGAAGAAAGTTGAGAAAAATTGCCCAGAGAAACTAATGCTTGGAAGTTGTTCTATATGGCCCACTAGTATCAACCATGAAAACCGTATTAAATTTCCAAAGCAAATTCTTGAGAAATCTGCGTTTTTAGAAAATCATGAATTCTAAGATATATTTATTTTATTTTTGGAATGTAACTTGCAATTTTCCCCAAGCATTGCCTATTTAGCAATTCAAACCCCCCCGCCATTTTGTTTGTATGATCAAATAAATAATTATGTAAGAACCCAATAGTTGACACCTTTAACAGTTCATTGCAGGACAGTGACCTGTTTGGGATAAATGGTTTCAAGGAAAGTTCTAACTGCATTCCACAAATTCCACCCACACTTATTTCATCTGAAAAGGTCTATTTTCAATTGCGTAATAAGCATAAGGTAATGGTACAGACATGGAATCAATAGATTGCACCAGGATGTAATGATGTTACATAACAAAGGTGCACAAAATTTGGTGTCAACCAGAGTGTCTGAGGTCAGACAAGGCATCCAGAGTCCTTTTTGCATGTCAAACATAATTCAAATGGCAAACAAATATCATCAATGATATAATCAGTCAAAATGTGTTCATGAATTTTATCAAGCAAATTTTCGGTGATCTTGAAATTTCCTTTTCGGAAACAAACCAAGCAAACTTTCTCTCGGTATTCAACGAGCAACATCTTTCAAGAAACTGGGCACTTGAAGTGGTTGATACCAAATTTCGTGCACCTTTATTATGACACATCATTTCATCCAGGTGCAATCTATTGATTCCATGTCCTTACCATTACCTGATGTTAATTACGCAATTGAAAATAGGCCTTTTCAGGTGAAATAAGTGTGGTTGGAATTTGTGGAATGCAGTTAGAACTTTCCTTGAAACCATTTATCCCAAACAGGTCACTGTCCTGCATTGAAATGTTATAGGAGTCAACTATTGGGTTCTGACATAATTATTTGGTCATATTTTGCACTCATGAAAATACAGGGAGAAACGCAGAACCCGATGTTTCTCTGAAATGCCTCGCTTCTAACTGGCTTGGAACGAGACCAGACTACCACGCTTTCCCTGCGCAATATCTTCGCATCTCAGAAACCCAAGTGCCTTTAGGCAAAGGGTGCCCAATTTTGTCTGAACGAAATGCTGTCGTACCTGCTAGTTTTAGCGTGTTTGAGCCTTTGTTTGCCAGTGTAGCTTAGTGTTCTACATGTACAGAGGTCTGAAAGAATGCATTATGTCAGCGTCAGGACTATTCATGTCACTAGTAAAGAGGTATAGCCACGCGTCTAAAGAGCAATAACTGTTTTCATGAGTTTCATCTAGGTCTACGAAAAAAAAAAAAAAATAGACAATGGGCGACCTACTGTCTTCGTTGAAAAAATTTTGTATGCTTTTGCACCCTTTTATCGAAAGCACCAACGACGTTGCCTCTCAAAAGTGAGGGCACGTTTTACCTTGGTCCCAATGTCGAAGTCATCCACTGCTCGGGTTCCCATGAAAGCGATCTCCATATGGGTATGAGCAGGGCCGGATTAAGATGGCCAGGGGCCCCTAGGCTACAGGTTGCTTTAGGCCCCCAATCACCCTCCCCTCCCCCCTCCACCACCACCAACACCAACCACCTACCCCCATGTAATCATAAAGAACTGTCTATTTTTTTTTTTTTTTAGTTTATATATATTAAACTTCACACAGCTGGGACAGCAAAAACAGAACAACAGAAAGACCAACATTAGGTTGGTGAGGTTGACAACAACAATGGAACGTCCATACTTAGGCAGCTTAACCTCTCAAGTACATCTCAAGAAGAAGGCAATGAAAGACAGAAATAATGAAAGACTAAATAAACAAAATAATAATCAACCAGAATCTTACATTCTATCTTAGAAGTTCTTCTTCCTCGCTTTTCTGGTCGAGAAGTCATCAATAACACTTGAAAAATCCAATTCACGCAGGATGTCATTTTCAAGGGACATGAGAGACAGATGATTCAATCTGCATTGGCCCGTAGTGGATCTCAGTCTACTTTTAACCTGTGCCAATTTAGAAAAAGAGCGCTCTCCACTGGCATTGGTCACAGGCAGAGTCAAAAAGAGCCGTAGGGCAATGTCGACATTTGGAAACACTGGCAGTAGTTTCCTTTCTCTCAAAACCTGCAGTAGAGACCTAGCAGATGTGTCCTGGGCATGCATTTCCTTAACAAACTCCCTAAATTGCACAAACTCTTCCACAAAATCTGCTTCAAGATCACCAGAATATTGTTTCTGGAGTTCACAGGCTTCCCTGCAGAGATCTTGCAATGGCATGGATGAGATATTATTCAAAAATCCAAATGTTTGATTAATTTTTTTATAGGAGTCATATCTCCGATCTAGTTCTGCAATGAGCCGGTCAATTATAGCAAGAAACACTGTTTCTCTAAACAGGTCTCGGCCCGAACGCTCATGCTCTGGTTCCGTCGATTCATCGTCAAGTCTTTTTCTTTTTCTATGCCTCTGTGTGTCTGCTTTGTAATTTTGAGAGACAGTTGGAGACATTTTTTTTTCATCACTCTCAAATTGGTCAAAATCATCACGTAGGCTGGCCACGTAACCCTTCAATGAGCTGACTAAGTTAACAGCATTGCATAAATCCAGTTCCACTGCCTGCAGAGCAACACTAGTTCTGTGGAAACGGTGCAATATGTTGTTCCATAGGTTACACAGGAACGCATTTTCTAATTCGTCCATCTTTACATTGTATGTCTCGGCTTCACGCTGTGTAGTTACATTTTGTCTGGGGTCTTTACTCAATTCCAATAGCGACTCCTGAATTTTCCCATAGTTCTGGTGAAGTGCTTTGGTTGCTAATGCGTGAGCTGACCATCTAGTATCGGAGAGACTTTTAAGAGTCTCGATCCTATGGTTTTCATTAGGCGTCAAACCAGTTGTTATCGTCTGCCAACGCGATGTAGATTTGGACGCAAAGTTAAAAAGTGACTGTACTAAGGTGAAAAATGCATCCGTCTCAAAGCAGCTGTTGACACTGTTGATCCCAACTAAATTCAAAGTGTGTGCGGCACAAGGTACCCATTCAGCCAGAGAGTTAATCTGCCTGATTCGTGCTTGTAGGCCACTGTAAGTACCAGACATGTTTGCAGCATTGTCATAACACTGGCCTCTACAGTTATTGATGTCAATCTGCATGTCATTCAACACATCAAGAACAGCCTGGAAAAGTGATTCTCCTGTATGAGACTCGATTGGCAGAAATTTCACAAAACGCTCTGTAACACGCCCATTTGTTGACACATAACGTATTATGAATGTTAGCTGATCTGTGTGTGCAACGTCTGGTGTAGAATCGACAGTGATCGAGAAATACTTCGCCCCTTTTATTTGTCTGATTATTTCTGCAAGAACCCTCTCTCCCATCACTTCAATAATCTCCAGACACGTTGTTGACGAAAGGTATGAGGGTGTTCCCTTGCCAACATTGCCATATTTTTCAATATGCGCTTTCAGGAAGGGATCAAATTCGCTGATTACTTCCAGCGTCCCCATAAAGTTGCCATTATCCCGTTTTCCAAAGATTTCACTACTTCCCCTGAAAGACAGCCCTCGCTCCGCTAAATGCCTGACCACAACAACCACTCTCTTCAAAACCTCCCTCCAGTACGCACATTCACTGTCAAACTGTTTTCCTAGCTCATGGTCAATGCATTCAACATTAGCACACCGTCTAAGGTAAATCATCATCGCCTCTCTGTGGCACTGCGATCCTTCATGCTCTGACAAGCGCCCGTATGCATTTTTCCAATCACTATATCCTCTGGTCAACGGACTAGTTCTATTTCGTACGTGCTCCGCCCTCTAACGGGCTTCGCTATTGGTTTACCCCTCCGAGGCCCCGCCTCGGCGCCTGAAAAGAAAATTGAACTCACCTGCTCCGTAGGAGTGGGTAGCATACTCACCCCCTATAAAGCCCCGCCGCTGTCAGTGCTCGTCTCCCTTTTTCACTCAGCCTGATGAAAGTTTGGACTCTCGCGGAATTCAGTCACTATCGTTGTGTTGCGAAAGATATGGATTAAGTTTTGTCTCTAATATGCATCTGGCTGGCTGGCGACGCCAGGCGCAGGCTGCTCCGTGCCGCCTATGCAAGCGTCCCCACGGCAGGGGCATGTACGGCGGTTACAGTTTGTGCGCCCTCCAGGCTGGCTCGGGGCCAACCTGAGAGCTGGCGACGGTCCGTCTGAAGCCTTGACAACGGCCCTCTCCAGGACGACAAGCTCCTTTCGTGCTTGAGTGATGACTTCACCATCGGTCTGCTGGCCCAGCCGAAATGGAGACCGTGGCTCAGGGTACTATGTCCGAAGATGTCGCCATGAACCCGATGGCAGCCAATCTCCTTTTGGCCCCACTCCACCGTGTCCTGACGATGGTCGACCGCCTGGAGTCTGCCCGCGAGCAGCTGTCGTCGCACGTCTTCAGAGGACCGGCCATCAGCGGGCTCCAGCCCCCGTCTACTGCTGCTGCAGCCTCGCAGCTTCTGGTCGCCCTACTTCTGGGAGATTTACAAATAAAAGGCATTATTTTTATTTGGCTTCAAGATCGTTATTCATGCTACTCACACTGACACACTGGTTGTTTCAGATGTTTGCATTCATGGTCATTGGGATACCTTACTGGGGGGAGCAGAGTGGCTTCCCCTTCTTTCACCAGCTCAGTGAGGGACACGATGCGTGAGGCTTGTTCCCTCAGCATTTCCAGTCAACACAGAACCGCTAATCTGTGCTTCAACAGCTAAAAGGGTTTTTTAATGAAACGCTGGTTAGCCAACCAACGAGGCTTGCGTTCTACCCGCGGGGTAGTGCACCGTCAAACAATGTGGCTAATCGTAATTATGGCGATGACACCCTCCCGCCATGCTGCTGACAGGGGGGTTCGCTACAGATCCTTCAATTCGGTGCACTCGTTTCGTCATGGGGCAGCTCCAGTGAGGGGACGTTCACGAACTGAGGCAGATTGCCATAAACTTCTAACGCTGCTTGCTGGACTGGTTCCAGCGGCGCGGTTAGTACAAGTCCGCTACACAACGGCGCTTCGCCAGCTATAAACTGTTTATGGAACAATGGATAGCTAAGCGCCAGCTAAGTTGGCGTGTTCTACCAGCGGAGGTAGTACACGGTCAAGCATTGTAGCTAATCGGAAATCTGACGAGGATACTCTCCCATCTTACAGTGGCATTGGCGCTCACTCAAATCTTCGATTTGGTTCACTGTGCATCCCGTGGACAAGGGGCGGGATGTTTGCACAAGTGTAATTCTAGTACTGGGGCTTATGAATCTGTGAAGAGGACCTCCACTCGGTCTGCTCCAGGCCGAATGTTCTAACCATGGCGGCAGCACATGAGCTCCGGACCAAAATTTACGCACTCCCATCTCTCAGTGCTGGTTTGGCCAAATTCAGTCTTGGAAGTCAGCGAACTCACTTCATCCGGGTATGTCTCCAGTGAAGAAATGTTCACCAACTAATAACCAGCTTGTTGCTAACACTCTAGCTGAGCTGGCTCCAGCAGCGTGGTTAGGATACGTCAGCGCACTTCTGCTTCCGGGTTGCACGGAAGGGAAGTTGTCCGCCATTTTGGCTCCATAGCTCCGGGGGTCTCGCAAAATTCTCACTATGCATCCCGGTGGCAAGGGACGGGATTGTGTACGCAAACGTAAATCTGGTACTGGGGCTTCCAAACCCGTGGAGAAAAGTGTCGCTCGTTCTGCCCCACAGCTCGAGATGTGTTAATGGCTAATGTCTCTGAGGGTAAACGTCAGGAAGAGCTTTCGCTTAACTCAGAGACAGCTGCGCCCCCACCACCCACGGTGAGTGAGTCACCAGGTGACGTGCTTGGGGTTGCAGTGGATGCGCTGTTGCCATTGGTCTATCAGCCCTTTCGGGCAGCGCCCCCCGGTCGAACCCTCCCACAGGGGGCGGGGCGTCGCGGGAGGGCCTGGGCTATCGGAAACCATAGAATCAACTGCTTCACCACTGACGGATCACTATCAGTTGTGGGTGAGGTTGTGCGCCCCCCTTCCGAGGTGGTTGGACAGGACGTTGCGGAAGGGATACGTATTGCAGTTTCGCTGCCGTCCTCCCCCATTCAAAGGCATTGTACGACGAAGCTCCCCGGTTCCGCCCAAAGGGCGTTTGTGAAGGAAGAGGTAAACTTGCTTCTATGGAGAAAGGCCGTAAGACCGGTTTCCTCTGTCAGAAGCTCAAGCAGGATTTTTTTATATTTCTCGATCCCCCCCAAAAAAAAAAAAAAAAAAATTTTGGGAGGCCTGAGGCCCATTTTGGATCTTGGGAGCTGAACAATCGCATGGTGCTCAGACCATTCCAGATGCTGACGGTGAAGGCGTTGCTGGAATGCGTCAGGCCGGGAGACTGGATGATGTCAATAGGTCTGACAGATGCCTATTTTCACGTCCCAATCCTGCCACGCCATCAGAAGTTCCTTCGCTTTGCGCTACAGGACCGGACCTTTCAGTTTTGCCGCCTCCTGTTCGGATACTTCCTGGCACCACAGACATAGTCCAAATATGTGGAGATAACCCTAGCGCCGCTTCGTCTGAGATGGGTGTGGCTTCTACCTATCTGGACGATTGGCTGATCCTGGCCCCTTCCGAACAGATGGTACCGCCCATACGAAGTTGGTGATGCCGCATATTGCGCAGCTGGGCTATCAACTATAACAAGCACCCTGCAGCCCAGCCAGACAGCGCGGTATTTAGGAATGCAGTTGGACTCTCGGACCATGGCCGCACGCTTGTCGGTGGAGAGAGCAGAAGCGATCCTGTCTTGTGCCCAACGGTTACAGGACGCAGTCTCAGTGCGGGCGGTAGCAGTCATGTCGCTACTGGGGATGATGGCTGCTGCCCATCTAGTAGTCCGCTTAGGGCTACTGCACAAGACATCTGCAGCGCTGGTTCATACGCCTTCGGCTGGCCCCGAGGCGAGACCAGCAGCGCATGCTCCGCATACCATTGCAAGCACGGCGGACCTTAGCGTTTAGGGCCTCACACAGCCGGCTCCGCAAGGGAGTTCGGTTGGGGTGCCTGGCTCACTATGCACATGCATTCGTGGATGCCTCCCTCACAGGGTGGGGCGGAACTTGTGGCCCTGCTTCGGTCGCTGGTACATGGCAGGGGCCCCGGCGGCACATCAACCTACTAGAACTCATGGCAGTTCAGAGGGTGCTGCACCATTTTTCCCCACAGTTGGATGGGAGGCATGTCCTGTGAGATCAGACAACACGACGGCGGTAGCCTATCTCAACAGACAAGGGGAGGGTCAGATCAGTGGCCCTACACAAGATGGCGGCTTCCATCCTAATATGGGCAGATCGCCACTTGCGCTCTCTGAAGGCCAACATGTTCTAGGCATCCTCAACACTCCAGCAGATGGGCTGTCCAGGGGGGCGCTGCCCGAGGAGGATTGGAGCCTCCCCACCGGCGACATCCGAGCAAATCTGGAGGCTGGTCGGGCGACTGAAGATGGATCTGTTTGCGAACAGGGAGAACGCTCTGTGCCCGCTGTGGTTCTACCTGAGGCCTACCAACAATCCTCTCCTGGGGGTGGATGCGTTGGCCCGTCCAGTGTGGCCGGCCGGCCTGCTATATGCGTTCCAGCCCCGGCGGCTATTAATGCCACTACTTTGCAAGTGAGGGAGCAGCACTTGTCCATAATTGTGGTGGCACCACTGTGCCCGAGCGCCAGATGGTTTCTGGTCCTTATCCAGCTGGCGTTGGGGAACCCATGGGAAATTCCGGACCCTCCCCTAACCGGGACTCGGGTACCGAACGCCGTCCGCACCTGCCCCCTCCTGGCCTGGAAGCTGGAAGGGTAAGGTTAACTGAATCGGGCCTACCCGAAGCGGTTGTGTCCACAATTCAGTATGCGCGTGCCTCGGCCACGTCCAAGGCTTATGCGACTCGTTGGCGGATTTTCGTGGGCTGGTGTCAGGTGAGAGGCCTGAACCCGCGCTTCAGGGGGTGCTAGAGTTCCTTCAGGGGCTCTTCGAGAGGGGCCGTGCAGCATCCACCTTGGGCGTGTTCGCGGCGGCCATTGCAGTAGGTCATGATGGGTTGACCGCTTCTCAGCTAGAAGTCACCCCCTGGTAAAGCGATTTTTCGAAGGAAGTCCGCAGGCTGAAACCCCCGATGCAGCGCGTGGTTCCACAGTGGGATCTGCAGACGGTGCTGGACGGCCTGGCGGGACCACCATTTGAACCCTTGGACCAGGCGGACCTGCATACCTTATCGATCAAGACGGCCCACCCTTTAGCCTTGGCATGAGCCAGGAGGGTGAGCGAATTGGGGGCCCTCTCCCTGCACCCGTCATGCCTGACCGTAAGCGAGGATAATGGATCAGTGGAACTTCGCCCTAATCCGTCCTTCCGACCTAGGATAATGGATCAGTGGAACTTCGCCCTAATCCGTCCGTCCGACCTAAGGTCATCACTTCAGCCTTCAGTTCTTCGGTGATCCGGCTCAGGGCTTTCTGCCCTCCGCCCCATGCCACCAGTGAACAGGAACGGATGCACAAACTGGGCCCAGTGCGAGCGCTCATGCTGTAGATGAAACGCACGGCAAGCCTTAGAAAGGCGGATCAGCTGTTTGTGGGCTATGGTGAGCGGGCTCAACGGGCCCCTCTGTTATCGCAGCGCCTCGCCCACTGTATCTGTGATGCTATCGGCAGAGCCAATTCGGCAGTGGGCCTCTCCGTCCCGGCGGGGCTGACCACAGATTCTACCCGTGGCATCGCATCCTCCACAGCGCTAATTAAGGGCGTATCCGTGGGGGAGATTTGCAAGGCGGCCTTGCGGTCTTACGCATCTACCTTCGCGCAGTCATATCTGAGGGACATGACCACCAGTTAGTCGCGCATTCAGTCCTGGGAACCCTGTCAGCAGGGTCCCCCCCAACGCTAACTAGTATGTTACCACACCCTGGGGCGATGCGCTCTGGGGGCGCCTCGCCTGCAGGTGTGGGGGGAGGGGCGCGTAGAAGGGATTTGACAGCTACAAGCCCCCCCCTCCTCATTCCTTCGTTCTTTCGCTCAAGAAGGGGCCTTATCGGAAGGGGCCCCGTCTGACACCGGCTTGGGTCTGGTGTTGTTTGGTGTGTCACGACCTGGGTCGGGGTACGCGGCCTGGCGATGCCCGCCCCAGGAAGGACACGGCTTTGCTGGTTTCCAACTAGAACTCTAGGGTGCGGGGCCACCTGGGAGTACATTCATCCCTAACGGCCTTCGCCGTAGGTGTAAACCAATAGCGAAGCCCGTTAGAGGGCGAAGCACGTGCGAAATAGAACAAATAGTTACCCTGGATGTAACTCCAGTTCTATGAGTACGTGCGTAGCCCTCTAAGTGCCTGCCCAGCTGGCCCCCGGATGTGAGATGCTGAGTTTCAAAGGGAGACGAGCACTGACAGCGGCGAGGCTTTATAGGGGGTGAGTATGCTACCCACTCCTACAGAGCAGGTGAGTTCAATTTTCTTTTCAGGCGCCGAGGTGGGGCCTCGGAGGGGTAAACCAATAGCGAAGCCCGTTAGAGGGCTACGAACGTACTCATAGAACTGGAGTTACATCCAGGGTAACTATTTGTTCTCCCGAATAGTTTGCATGCAAAACAAAAGACTGTGCCCTTTGAAGGAGAGTAGAGTAGCCACTCTCGCTCCACAAGTTCACCATTAGCAAGTTTCCTCATGAATAAAGATTTAGAGAAATACCTTTTCTGTTGCTTATGATGCCTTTCAGATGCAGCGGTATCCGCGTCTTTGTTACGGCAGTTATCAGGTCCCATTTGTATCCAGTACTTTGTAGTATCTTCATCTATTTCGCCCCAACAACCAGGATCCGAATTCACGTTAGCATCGACGTGGCTAGAACGTCCCGGAGATGCATTATCACCGGCAGCCGCCGGCGGGACAGAGATGTTAGCATCACTAGAGCTTGCGGTCCCTTCAGATACAGTGCGGAGATGTATTGCTCTCTCTAGCTTTGAAATGTTGCAGGGCGTTGGAAGACAACTATCATAGCAAAAGTTATCATCTGTAAACTCAGTCTCGCCGATTGTGGGACTAGTGGCACATTCATCCACACATAGGCCTACTGATGCTCTTTCAGGGTCTGGAAGTGGTCCTTCGCCCTCCCCAGAGCTAGAACTAGCTGCAGCTCCAGCTAGCATAACGTTAGTGGCGATGGCGCTATTGGCATTATGAATGGCAACATCAGTTTCATGACTTGTCGGTCGGAATTCGGCAGGCTTAAAAAAGCCTGTTAACTTGGGAAAGTTATGCAGGAGATTTTTGTCTCGCTGTTATTTTGCTCGTTGAGCCTTTCGCTTTTGAGCACCACTCTCACACTTTCTCTCCGACATGTTTGCGGAATGCTATCCAACTGAATAGAAGATTTTTTTTCTCTAGTATGAAACGGGGAAATCCCCGCCCCCAACTCATTTGATTGGATATGTGTGATGTTCTGACGTTTATATGTGGAAAGCCAGACTTGAACTTCTAAGCTCCGAGTTGCTGCCATATTTACCCAATCAGCGTCTTGTTTATTTAAATATTTATTTTGAGCCAATGAAGTTTAAGTTTTCTTCTCTCACGTACATTTAATGTTTGTTTTTTTTTCCTTTGGCCAATCGGGGGCCCCCTGGCAGGCTGGCACACGTGGGGGCCCCTAGGCTGCAGCCATATGTAGCCAGTGCGTTGATCTGGCCCAGGGTATGAGTAGCGATTCCCCCGGGAATGACCATCTTACCAGTGGCATCAATGACCGTAACATCATTTGGTACTTTTAGGTTCAATCCAACCTCGTGAATTAATCCATCTTCAATGTAGACGTCGGCAATCACTGAACAGTTTTCGTTGACAACTTTACCTCCTTTCACGAGTATCTTAGTTGGAGTCGTCATAATT
Organism: Gymnothorax reevesii; assembly: GCA_029721435.1. NCBI lineage: Eukaryota > Metazoa > Chordata > Actinopteri > Anguilliformes > Muraenidae > Gymnothorax > Gymnothorax reevesii. Next base: position 72,262,093 of record CM056573.1, on the reverse strand, counting down.
TTGACATCCTCTTGCTTACAACAAAAAAGGAAAACTGGATTCTGAAGAGTCCTCTCTCTTGAAGAAAGGTTTCAAGCATACGGTCGACTCGCTCTCTTTTCATTCACGTTTGGTCCAACCTTTTCTGACCCTTGCCCTCCGCAGAGGGCGCAGATCAGGAAAGCAACTTCACTCAGTGTGAGCATAGACAGGGAAGGAGGGGATCGCCCACTCCTCATATTTTGACGTGAGGCAAGAGTAGGCTACTTCAAACCCCTCCCCGGTTAGGCGTGGATGACTGTCAAGTGAATAAACTGATGCGCTCCTCGAACTAAAACGAATAGGTACATCCGTTGGCTGTTTCTTCAGCATTATTCTTCATTGCGTCAAAAAGTTTAGAATCATTATGACACAAAACAAATCAAATAGTCTAGCTACTCTGAACGTTGAGTGCCCATGAAACCGTACATTCTTGCGAAGATTTTGTGCTTTTTCGTGTGGCGATGACTGTCCGCTTGGAACGCGCTCATTCCTCAACTCCCAACAAGTGCCGGCCACCACCTTAAATGTACAGAGATGCCAAGCCTCGCGCATTTGGCATCAAGTCTCGCGCATTTTAAGACTTATTCACCGTAGTCCGCAATTATTCAATGAACGCTCTTCAATGAGACTCTTTCGCAGAATTAAAATCCTTGTGCATTGAAGTTTCAGTTTCACTTGCGTAAAAAGGTGGACCTCGCCGCGAGTAACGTGGAAAGCGATTGTGACTCCGAACTTCTCGTGCTTGTGTTTACTCAGGGATAGGAAACAGCGCACGTGTTTCATGATCTTTTAAATTGTGTAAATGAAATTAGACCATTTGAAACGTCTTTAAGCGATTCCATTGCTTTCACTCCCTCAGTAAAGTCGAGCGTGAGAATTCTAATCGATTTCCGTGTCACTAGTGGGTAAATCCACCGTAATGCATTTGAAACTGGTTAACTTAATGCACAATGACTTGAATTCCGCGAGTGAATTTCTTCACCCTAGGGTTGATAGAATAATTGCTGACTACGGCACAGAAACATGAATGAGGAGTGACTCACGCCTAATGCGTGGGACTTGGCATCTCTGCATGTAGCTCAGGGAAATTATTTTAGGGTTCGTTATTTTCGTTTCACGATTAATAATTAACAACAGCTGTTGAACACAGCGCCACCTCCGCTCAGTGCCTTCGCTAGCTCGCTGAATGTTATGTTGATTTGTATGCAAGCATTTAGCAAACAATAGCGAAACGAAAATGCATTCTCAGAGATACTTTCTGTTTTTCAAGAATCAAACGCATTACTTGGGTCATAATTTAATGGAAATGTAAACCGTCACTTCTGTCTTTCGTTTAAAATGCCATTGTACACACATTTTATTACAAATTGGAAATGAAATGGCATTCTTCATTTAGTTAGGTAAACCAGAGTAAGAACCTTGGCCTGCAAGGAAACCAAATTAAACATGTCCACTCAGGGGCGTAGATTTAATTGGGAGTTTGGGGGGGGCGGAGACAAGGCCTTTATGACAATTAGTCCTGGCCAGTTCTCAATCATTTTCCCTCATCAACGCGTTTTCCAATTATTGTAATTGGCAACTGTAGAGACGGTTCCTCTCCATATGCGAACTAACAGCATCCAGCGATGGCACGGTGGGGTAAATTAAGTTCAGAAAATTAATTAACTGCTTACCTGTGAGTCGACAGGTAAGCAATTTTGAATAACGATGATTTAAACACAGCAAATACGCATCCTGATGACCGATTACCGTCTTACTTTATCGGAGAGAACAAGCAGCTCCTGTTCATTATTGACTGCAAAAAGTTAATCGCATATGGAGAGGAACCGTGTCTTCAGTTGCCAATTACGATAATTGGAAAACATGTTGATTAAGGAAAATGATTGAGAACCTGCCAGGACTAGTTGTCATTAAGGCCGTGTCTCCGTCCCCCCCCCCCCCTCCCCCGCCCCCAACTCCCAGTTAAATCTACGCCCCTATGTGTCCCCTATTATAAATACTCGGGCATTTTGCTGGATTTTTATATACTAGAAATGTCCCTGTAAACTGTGTTATTTTAATTGTTTGTTATGCAGAGCCCTGCTGAAAGGAGACATGGTCTTAGTCAGTCCCCTTGCTTAAATTTATTTAACCTTTATTTTACCATGGAAGCCCCGTAGAGATGTATATCTCTTCTTCAAAGGAGCCCTGGGGGTTGCACATACAGTATTCTAACGATTCTGCTCCTGCCAGATGTCTAGTGGCTGCCTGGCGGACTCTAGGACCGTGGAGTAAAATGACAGACTCGTGCGCCAAGGCTGGAGGTGATGAGAAGTTGAATAAAGAAGGTATAATAAACAAAACAAAAGGGAAACAAGGTTCCATAAAATGAGAAACTAATGCAGCACTAAATTATTACTAAACAAAGAACGGAAAGGTGGCAGTTAAAATCCCACTGAGCAGCAGTGGGAGAGCTGATGCAAAGCACCTAAGGCTGGCAAATATACTGCATAAAAACATGGGCGCAGCACGCGGGTCTGTAAACTGAGGCCAGCATTGAAATCTCAAAAATTTGCATTCTATTTAATGGCCAGCAGATGGCGATGTTGCTGGTTGCAGAAAGAAGTTCAATCCTATAGAAGTCAATGAGAAAATGACCCAACTTTCCCACCTGATTTATTCTTTCAATGATGATTTTCACGTAATTTTATGGTATCTATCACACGTTTCAAGTCTCCTTCGATATATCATGATGTTCATTTTTGAAAATTATGATCCTAAATAGACTAGAATAAAGGATAAAGCCAGAATATGCTTCAGGGGCGTGGCTGTCCTATGGTCCTCATCTCACACGGTCAGATCAACCTGAAGATCCAACCCTGATTATTCAATTCACACTCCCGTCCAATTGGAATCACATCTCGTTTCAAAATACCAAAATGGCTCTATTCAAATTGCGAAAATCAAGGCTTCCTAAATGGTACGTTGACACCAATAGGTGACGTCATGGTTGCTTCATCCATCTTTTTATTCAGTCTATGGGCAGTCTAAGAGGATCACTGGGTGACTGGAATATGGCAGGATTAAGAGCAGGAGCGCCTCCTGGTGGCTTTTCTGCACACCGAGGGAGATTGAGGCTGACTGACGGAGGATGATTCCGCTGGCCAGAGGTCTCCCATCCAGGGCTGTCACAGCGATGGGAATGTCGAGCTGGTGGAGTGTGAGTTTGAGTTGTCGCACCAGTTGGGAGGACTAAAGTTGCCACGCCGCGCCAGAGTCAATCTGGGCGTTTGTACAGGGGTGCAGGTTGTTATACGCCACTCACACTGGGACCTGGAAAATCTGACCAGCAATGGTGGATGGTGGCACGGTTACCTTGACAGGCGCAGGTCGGTTCTCCCCATTCGGGACACAAGGACCTGACTTTCTCCAATTGCAATGGTTGGTAGATCTGCATGGCTGAAGCTAAGCAGGTGTGGGCTTGGTTAATACTTGGATGGGAGATCACCTAGGAAAAAAGTTGTTGCTGGAAGAGGTGTTGGTTGGCCAGAGGGTTGCAATCATCGTCTGGTGGAATAATTCCCAATGCCCAGTGATGGGGGTACTGTACTGAAGGAGACGCCGTCTTTCGGATGAGACGTTGAAATGAGGTCCTGACTCACAAGTTCCTATGGCCCATATTCAGTATCAACACTCACCATATAGTGAGTACAATTGAAATGTAACTGGACTGAGAGAGATTGATTGACCTACCACTAACCGAGGGAGCGGTCCCACTCCTCACCCGTTGCTATTCAAACTAAACAAACGCCACTCGAGCATAACTGATAGTAGTGGGCACTGGGTACCACAGGCGGTGCGTCGGCTGCTGCAAAGGGATGCTCAATCCTCACCCTTCAGTGCTGAATGACCTAAACCTGTTGTAGTTTACTTTTCTTGATTAGAAAGTTTCTCAGACTAATTGATAAAACGACAATCAAATTTATTTTTAATAGCATTGTTATACATTGCTTCACAAAACTGAGGCGTTTCTTTCGCACATAAGTGACAACGTAAAATATCAGCATGTCTTCATAGATTCTGTGTTTGAGTGGCCCGCGAAAGGCGCAGGACAGCCCACGAGGCTCACTAAGCAACAAGCTGTGAAACGTGTCAGACATTTCCTTCTACATTCAGCAATTAATAATGTAGAAAAGAATGGATTCTCGTGACTTATAGCTAAACAAGCCTCGCAGACCAATCCACATGGCGCCCCACGAGCCAATTGAGCGCAGAATTATTTAACCAATGCGTGAAGAAAAGCACAAGAAATCAGAATGTGTGAGAGTTGACAGATATGCGTCACTCATGACAACTGGCCACACCTGATGAGTTTTCGCAGTTTCTCCAGTGGTAATTTAAATGAATAACTGAAAACATGGCAAGAATTATTAGTGCTCATTCTAGCTTAACAAGTAGAACAGGCAACACATGATGGTCCTTAGGATTGTTAGAGTTCAAGTAAATTAAATTTTATTACATTTTTGAAGACAGGTAATGTCCAATCATTATTTTCAAGGGATGGTTTTGAGCTTCCCCTATTGCCAGTTCACCAGTAGCCATTGGTGGGTACACAAATTCTAACCTTGAGTTCACCACTGTGCTGTTCATAAACACTGAAACCAGGTGGTCAGTCGAGCACGTAGCTGTAAATAACCCAGAGTTTCGAATGTTTGTAACCACCTGAAAGCCCATGACAACAAAATACCGGGGCAAGTTAGTGCGGCTCAAGGGAGGTGTTCCCTGCGCTCAACATTCACTCAGAAAGGGATACTAATTTCAGAGTGAGTGAGGTCTGTGAAAGCAAATGAGTGTTAGGGCAACCTCTGACTCATTTAGTTTAACCTGACACTAAGTTTGAGTACTTACTCACACTCAATTAGTGTGAGTGTCGTTTCTGAATACGAACCTAAGACACTCATCGATAAGAGTAGGGGGTTGCCCGGTGTCATGGCTAAATTCCCAACCTGGCTCTTTCGACCTGCCACCTGATCATCCCCTGATCTAATTGGCTGTGCAACTTGTCCTCTCCCTCCCCACCTCAACCCCCAGGGCTCCCTTGAAAAAGAAATTTAAATCTCAACAGGACTTCCCTGGTTAAATAAAGGTTAAATTAAAAAAAAAAAGAAAAACTAAAGGACATGACCTCCATGGGCTCTGGCGCCAGCTTGGGTTGCTGGATGGGGTCTCTGGGCAGGCTGCGGTATCTCTCCTGCTGCAGCTGGTCCAGATGAATGGCAGAGTCAATGTCGGAGGCCGGGGATGTGGCATGGTCCCAGCGAGCCATTTACGCCGTCGGGTCTGGACACAGCCCATTGCGGAAAGTGGTCAACAGTGCAGGCTTGTTCCAGTCCTGCAGGTCAGGGTGTGGTCATCAGCTGACCCGGACCCCAGCCACAGATCCAGCAAGCGGTGCCAGCCTTCCTCCCCGGGTGATCAAACACCGCTTTGAACTGATGGATGAAGCTGTCATAGGTAGAGAAAACAGCTTGGTCCCACAGAGCGTTTGCCCACTCAAGAGCCTTGCCGAACAGCTGCATGATGACCGCAGCCATGTTCTCTGCATCACCGAGAGTGGAGTGGTAGGCGAGGTTGAGGGGGCATTGGAGATGGAATCCTCGGCATGCGGTCAGAGAACCCTCATAGCAGTCTGGCAGTCGCGCTCGGGACTCACCTTAGTGAGTGGCCCGGAACGCCTGCAGACTGGCAGGAGAGACTGGAGCGTTGATTGGCGGTGGAGCGTGGGAGATGGTGAACACACGGAAGCCACAAATCAAGTCTTCCAAAGCGGCCCTCAGTCGGGCAACCTCCCTCTGTTGCTCTGCCACCATGTTGAAGATGTGGGAAGGGCTGGATGAGAAGTCTCATACTTCTTCAAGTAAAGGCACATTAACTTCATCCATAGGGGGGGATAGAGTCTTCTGTAGTGGCTTTTTCTGTGCACTGAGCAGAGTGCACTGAAAAATGGAAAACGTGGAACTAGATTCACATGCAAATATGAAGTAGGTTTAATTATACCTTTGCAGTAGCACAGAAAGGTTGAAAAGTGGAAATGCAAAAACAAGCAGCAAACGCTTCCAATAATTTAACAAAAGTGCGCTGAAATAATAATTATAATAATAATAATAATTATTATTATTATTATTATAAAGGTGCTCAAGTTAGGTTAGTAAAGATATGGAAATACTCAGAAGCATCTATACAAGAATAAGGCTTAACAACAGGCTTAGGAGACTGCTCCATAAAAGTGCAAAGCTCTGGCTTATATAGTGGTAACAATGAGATAATAATGATGAACAGATGCGGGTAGTTGTAGTGGAGCGAGGAATTCTGCAGCCTTCCCTCGCTTGCAGCCCCTCCTGGTGGCGGCTGCAGACAAAAGCATCTTGGATGGAGCTGTAACTTCAAACAGAAAACATTAAAAAAAGAAAAAATAAAAACATACATTGGCTTAAACCGTTTTTACAATCTATAGGTAAATACAGTGTTAAAAAAAAACAATGCGTCGAAATAGTTTTAAATCATGAAACATGCTGCGGAAACCCTCTCTCAGAGAAGCGCTGGCGCAAACAGAAATGCATTGGGAAGCAAAATTGGCGATCAGCAGCAAGCAGCATAGGATATCTGGACCCCCCAAACTATATTTTAACCCTAGAACACTATTGCTAAAATTAGCAACACCATCACTAACGCCGGGTGATCCTTCCTGATATAGTAAAATACCCAATAAAAAGTACTTGTCATCAAAATATGACAATACATGACAAATTAGAGTAGTGTTCTTTTATTTTCAACTGTGCCATGTCTAACAAAATGAAAGAAAGTACCCTGAGGTAGACAAAACACCCATGCCTTCAAAGATGTCAAAGACAATGCTGAAGCTACCCAGGGACCCATAACACTCAGACAAACGCAACATAATGAAAATCACGTAAACACGTTTGCTCGCGTGAAAATCACCCGGCGATAGTGTTCTAGGGTTAATGAGAAATAAAATTAATGATACAAACATTTACGCTACTCGTGGACGCCAGGGAAACGACGAAAATGACAAGATGGAGAACCGCGCTTCACCTCCTCCACCCACCACTATAAAATGAATGTCATATTTAGTTAAAGCTGAAGTCGGGAAGATTGCTGGATCATGAGGACCAGTCAGATTTTCTAACGAGTACAACTTTCAAGCCCCTCCCCTATTTGCGCTGAAACTAGTCCCTCCCTAGATTTTTCGTGCACATCCAATTGACTGTGATTGACAGGCAGTTAGCATCCTGCTTCATAATTCGCATGGCTAAGCACAGTGACAGTTTCAGTAAATGCGACCAAAAAGAAAATATTTCCGACTTCAGCTTTAATTGTGTAATATTTAACCCAACCCCTCAAAAAAAAAAATGCTTAGAAGTATTTTTCGATTATTCACAAAGTCGGGCCCACTTCCGGTATTCCGAATTTCATTTCACGTATTTCAAAAGGAAAGTAAGCGGCGTGAAGCATGGATACAAGCCGTCAAAAGGCAGAGCCCTGATGCAACTTTTGGCGGTAGACCACCATTTCTGTGCGTTTCATTCTGAAAAAAAAACGCCCCAAAAGCGGTAGAGTTGGCATGTATGCGGCAGCAAGTGGGAATCGTCAGCTCATGCAGTGCTGCGTGGGAAGCATTTTATCGGAGGTGAACTAATAAATAGCTAAATAGCTTTCATTAGCTTGGAATTTCTTTTGCCATTTGCAGTCATGCTTTTAATTTACAACTCAAAGTACCTGCAATATTTGGTTTCTGTGACACAATGATGATCAAAATAGTCAAATGACATCTCTCGTACCTTATAATAACTCCTACGCGCTGTATTTACTCGCAAGAAAAAAATCGCAGACACAAATACTAATAAGGTGGATTATAAAGTGACATTTGTTGATGAGATAACAGGAAGATGAACACACAAGGTTAATTGTTTTCACCGAGTGCCGAATTGGGCCAGCCGGAAGTGACAACACCGCGACTGTTGGATTAAATGGCATTGAAATCACGAAATTTACAGTAAAAATGCTTTTTTTTTGCTGTTTGTAGTGAACGTTAGCAATGTGCTGTTGTCTTCATTTAATTCTAACCTAATATGGTGTCCTTCAACTTTCAATACATCCAATAATTTAGCGGGGAATAATCCGGGGAAATGCTTTAATGCATCTTTTATTATGATTCAAATGTGCTGCGTGCATAATAAACGATCTAGTCCACCGACATGCTTCTGCGCGACTAGTCCTTCAACTACTGACTGACTCCCCAATCACGCCATTGCTATTAATTGGAGTGAACGGAGATGACGTGACTCTCCTTCTCAACGTACCTCTCAGCTGATCGAACGAATCCGTTTCTGTGACGCATTCGCTGTGCTTTGTGATCAGAAAGAACTGCACCGTTCTATGACGCATTAATGCTATATATACACGCGGATTGTGAGTAGAGGCAGATTCAGAACTCTCTGCCTTTCAGAGCGTTTGTTGGCGAGCATCGTTGCGATTTGCGATTCAAGAAAGCGTTATTTCAACTTCTTCATTCTGGAATTCATACAGGTGAGTTTTATTTGTTGGCTTATATGAAAAATAATGTATAGCCAAATAGTAATGTAAAGTTTGAATTATCGAAATGCAGCCATTTCAACCAAAATTTCATCATTATCATTTTTAATTCACTCAAAATCTAAAACTAATTATCCCAGCGAGTCACTGTATAACTGGCAATTAAGAATGTATTACTATTATTATTATGATTATCATCACCTCCGCCAAACAAAGTTGGCAGGAGGTTGTGTGATTGGTGCCGTCTGTTTGTTTGTTTGCGAACAAGATAACTCAAAAAGTAATGAATGGATATCTGAAATTTTGTGGGTGGGTTGCTGCGATCAGTGAAATAATATGGCTGCCACGGCAGCAATCTTTAAATCCGATGACACGCAATGACTGAAATAAAGGAACCCCTTGCGCTTCAGCCCCTCTGTCAGTGGAGGTGGGTGCTCGCAGAAAGGATAGTAAATCCGAATATAAAGAAGAAACTGAAGCACTCAAATCACCAGCATAATTTATAAAGGTGCCAAGACTGACGTTTCGACGCACTGCGTCTTCACCGAGATTTGGTCTGTACTGCCTTGGTGGAGGTTTGCACTCTAGGAGTGCCTCTAGTTATTATTATTAGGCCTGAGCTGAGTGCAGGCCCACTACTCTCCCCAATAGGGACCATAGTACCATAGACACCATAGTAACTGCCTAGCAACCACCCAGAACACCATAGCAACCGCCTTGCAACGCCTTAACCACCCAGAACACCGTAGCAACCACCTAGCGACGCCCTAGCAACCACCCAGAACACCATAGCAACTGCCTAGCAACCCCCTGGCAACCACCCAGAACACCATAGCAACCGCCTAGCAACACCCTAGCAACCACCCAGAACACCATAGCAACTGCCTAGCAATGCCCTAGCAACCACCCAGAACACCATAGCAACTGCCCTAGCAACGCCCTAGCAACCCCAAGAACACCATAGCAATTGCCTAGCAATGCCTTAGCAACCTCTCAGAACACCATAGCAACCACCTTTTTAATGTCTAAAAAATGCAGACAAAATATAGACAGAGACAAAATAGACTATTGAGTAGACCAAGCAGCATCTCAGGGCACCCCTGCGTCCTGACCTGCAGAGACCAGGCCCACTCTTACAATTTCTGCGGGAATTGTCTAGTTACATTTATGATGATAGACCCAAGATAGCTTCTACCTACTTTGTCTGCATGGCTAATGTGTGTGCTCCTGAGACAAAATAGCCATTACTGGGAAAATTGGATTCTACATCCTCCTGATCAGCCCCAGGAAAATAAAACTCAATGGAAAAAGCTTTCCACTGCCTCTTAATAATGAGTCAACATACATGAGTATCCAGTGATGCATGCTTCTTGGGTTAATCGTCTTCCTCTCCCAATTAGAGTCTTTTGTACGAAACAACAACAATGGCAAACAACGTCATCAAATGCCGATCTACTTACACCCGGGAGGAGCTCCTTCTCAGATCTACAGGCGTGACACCGCCCAATTTCTCGGAGGATATTCGGAGCAGAGGTAGGTTGAGCCCCTTTTGGATTTTCCATCTGAAAGCCATGGTGTTTCCAGGTCTCAGTGAAGACAATGATTTTTCTCCTTTTTTGTAATTAAATTAATTAAATATATTTTGTTAATTGTATTCTTGGAATCTCATGTTTTTTGTATTCCTGTGTGAGTTATATAGCAATTATGCCGCAATTGGTTGATGCATTTTTAATCCTTGCTATGCAAGTAGCCATTTAATAAAGGCTTTAAAAAAAAATTGCCACAAGAGCTGCCTTGGTTTCCATTTTCGGCTTCCAGGTTGTGCACTGTTTTTGCACCAATTGTTTCTTGATTCGTGCCTCCTGTATATCGTGTGATTTTTCACTGTGTATAGTTCATGCTGAGCTGCGAAGGTTTCCAAATTATCCTGACTTGTGAAATCCTCTGTCCAGGACTTGCAGTGTCTGGGAGGAGCAGTGAGGTGAGGACGGAAGTCACTGCTGTTCGTCAGGACACCATGGTAATTCCAATGAATATGCCTCTGACTTCAACGCTGAAAATCACAGTTTTTTTTGGGAGTTTTTCCCTACCCTGAACACAAGGGAACTGTTTACTCCACCACAGTAACCTGCTCCCATCAGCTCAGGAGGAGGCAGAGGTTCGAGATTCTTCTCAATAACGTGACAAATGGCTCTCGCTTCTTCACATATTGAAAGCACCCGGCGATCACACACTGCCTATGCCATCGACAGTGCAGTCAGCAAAGATTTTTCTTGTACATCTGCAGATCCGTAGTCGACCAGGAGTGGCCACTAGAGAGCGATGAGACAAGTTAATTTGACAACCACGGTCAACTTCATTTATTCCTGTCTGCTCTCAACTGGTGCCTCAGAATACAGATACATTTACCATACAGCAGGTGAAAATATATGGTCAGACTTTGTAGTACATCTGAAACCTCTGTATGGATCAAACTATTCGCGAACGAGACCCAGATGACCTACTGCATTTGGCTGAGTTTTGCTGTATGTGAGCAGTGGACACTGTGTTGTCCCATCAGCCCACTGGCACTGAGATGACAAGGCGTTTTCATGACGACAGAGGATGTGATACCTCTCAGTAAAAATCATACAAGACAGACAACAGAAACACTGTATTAGCCTACATAAGTTTGAGCCTATAATATACTGCCCTACAATAGACGACTGCAGTATCTGCAGTAGGTTAATGTATACAGATACTGCAGTCTTCCATAGTTGGGCAGTATTAATAAAATAGATGTAAATGCTGGAATTCCTGAGGTGCAGTTGTGTTTTTAAAATTCCGCGGGAGGAAGGTTATTGAATGTGAGGGGTAAACTGGGTCAGGAGATGGTGAGATTGTGGCCATATAGCATGTCAAATTTTGTGCATGCACTCCTGATACATAAATATCGTACGTTCTACTTCGACGGTCGAGTTGTTGGCATCAAATCAAATTCTGTATGCATGTATGCAGTATGGGTATTTTGACACGTCCAATTTCAAGCTAAACACTACAGCATCAGCTTCAGCTTCATACAGCTGATTCATACCATGTCCTGTCAAATAATAAGGCTGGATGAAGGTGTTTAGTCGAGAGATGTGAATCCTCCCCGCTTGCAGTAAGCCAGATGATATATTTTTTATGTTGATAAATAATCCATATAAACTTAACGGGGAGGTATAGATTGCAATAAGTTATGTTATGTCAGAAACTGTGGCCCCACTTACCTCCTTGCCGGGCTGTGTTAGCTGCATTTGCCTGTCACAGAAAATAGCGGAGCTGGAAGGTAGAATTTCAACCCTCTACCAAATACAGGAACGCCTCATCGATTCCATGGGTGCTCCAGCTCGCGCTGCGAGGAATGTCACCACCATGGGTGAGCGAGACTCCATCGCCCTCCCCAATGAAACCGCACGGACTCGGACTGAGGATGCTAGGGTCCAGCAGCGAGCGAGACCCAAGGTCAACGTCAGCTCCACACCCAAGCCGGCTGAGGCCTGGGTCGAAGTGCGCAGCACTAAACGTCGTGGTCGGGCACCGAGTAGCGACTCTGTATTTTTTAAGCTTCAGCTGAACAACCGGTTTTCCATCTTAGACGAGGAGGAATCTTCACCACCAGATGTCCAGTCACGGAAGCCAATCTCTACGGTTCCACGGCCATGTACTCAGACCATTCCACAGGTAACTACCAAGTCTTCTGGCAATACTCAGCCGTCTCGAGGTACATTGATAATTGGAGGCTCCATTGTGAGGAACGTTAAAATGAAATCAGCCATCACATACTGCTTTTCGGGGGCTAAAGTTTTAAGCATTCTGGATGGGATTCCGAGCTTACTTGATGAACATCCACACGCCCGTAATGTTGTAGTTCATATTGGAACCAACAATACCTCCAACCAGCGGTCCGAAATTCTAAAACACGATCTTATCTCTTTGTTTAACGTACTCAAGGACTGTTTTTACTTCGGGTCCTATTCCCACTCTGGGTCGAGGGATTGGGCGTTTTAGGAGAATTTTAAGTCTCAGCACATGGCTACAGTCTATATGCTCCGCGCAAAAATTTTTTTTATTGATAATTTTAACAACTTCTGGGAGCGTGCAGCGTCACCACTTACCATTAGCCTGAAGATTTAGTTTCTCATGTGGGTAAATTGTCCACACAGACTGTGCTAACTGGTTCCTATTCCTTCTCTTACACTTTTCAGAAAACATTTGTCCCAAGAAATGAACAGGAGCCAAAACCCATCAGCCCGGCTCACAAGAAGACCAAACTGGACGACCAGTCAAAGACAAGCAAGGTAAAGAAAGCTCAAATGTTCCCATCAACCACTGTCAACTTCATTTATTCCTGTCTGGCCTCAACTGGTGCCTCAGAATACAGATACATTTACCATACAGCAGGTGAAAATATATGGTCAGACTTTGTAGTACATCTGAAACCTCTGTATGGATCAAACTATTTGCGAACGAGACACAGATGACCTACTGCATTTGGCTGAGTTTTGCTGTATGTGAGCAGTGGACACTGTGCTGTCCCATCAGCCCACTGGCACTGAGATGACAAGGCGTTTTCATGACGACAGAGGATGTGATACCTCTCAGTAAAAATGATACAAGACAGACAACAGAAACACTGTATTAGCCTACGTAGGCCATATGTAAAATGAACAAAAACACTGTTTGAGCCTATAATATACTGCCCTACAATAGACGACTGCAGTATCTGCAGTAGGTTAATGTATACAGATACTGCAGTCTTCCATAGTAGGGCAGTATTAATAAAATAGATGTAAATGCTGGAATTCCTGAGGTGCAGTTGTGTTTTTAAAATTCCGCGGGAGGTAGGTTATTGTATGTGAGGGGTAAACTGGGTCAGGAGATGGTGAGATTGTGGCCATATTGCATGGCAGATTTTGTGCATGCACTCCTGATACATAAATATCGTACGTTCTACTTCGACGGTCGAGTTGTTGGCATCAAATCAAATTCTGTATGCATGTATGCAGTATGGGTATTTTAACACGTCCAATTTCAAGCTAAACACTACTGCATCAGCTTCAGCTTCATACAACTGATTCATACCATGTCCTGTCAAATAATAAGGCTGGATGAAGGTGTTTAGTCGAGAGATGTGAATCCTCCCCGCTTGCAGTAAGCCAGATGATATATTTTTTATGTTGATAAATAATCCATATAAACTTAACGGGGAGGTATAGATTGCAATAAGTTATGTTATGTCAGAAACTGTGGCCCCACTTACCTCCTTGCCGGGCTGTGTTAGCTGCATTTGCCTGTCACAGAAAATAGCGGAGCTGGAAGGTAGAATTTCAACCCTCTACCAAATACAGGAACGCCTCATCGATTCCATGGGTGCTCCAGCTCGCGCTGCGAGGAATGTCACCACCATGGGTGAGCGAGACTCCATCGCCCTCCCCAATGAAACCGCACGGACTCGGACTGAGGATGCTAGGGTCCAGCAGCGAGCGAGACCCAAGGTCAACGTCAGCTCCACACCCAAGCCGGCTGAGGCCTGGGTCGAAGTGCGCAGCACTAAACGTCGTGGTCGGGCACCGAGTAGCGACTCTGTATTTTTTAAGCTTCAGCTGAACAACAGGTTTTCCATCTTAGACGAGGAGGAATCTTCACCACCTGATGTCCGGTCACGGAAGCCAACCTCTACGGTTCCACGGCCATGTACTCAGACCATTCCACAGGTAACTACCAAGTCTTCTGGCAATACTCAGCCGCAGTAGCGGCTATAGACCCGGGAATGACGGGGCGCAGACACGTCCCTTTATGACAATTAGTCCTGGGTAGTTTGCAATCATTTTCCTTTACTGACGCGTTTTCCAATTATCGTACTTGGCAACTTAAGACTCGGTCTCTCCAAATGTGATCAAACAGCGATGAAATCATGGGCGAAATTCAGTACAGAAAAAAAATTTACTTATTAATAGGCCAGTGCTTCGCGTTGATTGATCAGGTCCGTGTTCCAGTGAAATATCGCCTTTCACTCTCGGTATTGTGTGGGTTGATAAAAAAGAGGCACTTGGCAGTTAAATAGGCAGCGTGCTGCTCAAGCTGTTTGCGTGAGAGTCGTCAGGTATGCAAGTTTGACAAACGTTGATTTAAATACAGCAAATAAGCGTCCAGATGAACGATTGTCTTCTTACGTAATCGGGGAGAACAAGCAGCAGCTGTTAACTGTGGAGTGCTCTCGGAGCGAACCTTCGGTTACTCATGAAAATGACTGAGAACAGGTCAGGACTAACGACTGTTTTAAACGGATGTTTTGTCACAATTCTCAGTTCAGGTTCCGCCACTGAGCTGAATTAAGCCCATGATTTCATCACTGTTCGATCGCATTTGGAGAGACCGTGTCTTGAGTTGCCAAGTACGATAATTGGAAAACGCGTCAGTAAAGGAAAATGATTGCGAACTACCCAGGACTAATTGTCATAAAGGGACATGAGTGCGCCCCGCCATTCCCGGGTCTAGAGCCGCTACTGCTCAGCCGTCTCGGGGTACATTGATAATTGGAGGCTCCATTGTGAGGAACGTTAAAATGAAATCAGCCATCACATACTGCTTTTCGGGGGCTGAAGTTTTAACCATTCTGGATGGGATTCCGAGCTTACTTGATGAACATCCACACGCCCGTAATGTTGTAGTTCATATTGGAACCAACAATACCTCCAACCAGCGGTCCGAAATTCTAAAACACGATCTTATCTCTTTGTTTAACGTACTCAAGGACTGTTTTTATTTCGGGTCCTATTCCCACTCTGGGTCGAGGGATTGGGCGTTTTAGGAGAATTTTAAGTCTCAGCACATGGCTACAGTCTATATACTCCGCGCAGAAAAATTTTTTTATTGATAATTTTAACAACTTCTGGGAGCGTGCAGCTTTCTTTGCAAGAGACGCCATTCATCCCAATCCTCTGGGTACGCGGAAGTTGGCAGAGAACATTTGCTACTCGATGCACCTGCTCACATGCAAATGACTAATTCCGTCTCCCGTAATGCAGGACCCATGTCCGATTGTCACTATTTCCTCTGTGCGTAGAAAGTCACGAAATAGACCCAAGTCTTACACTGGCTGCACCCGAGGTAATTTAGTCAATGTTTTAGTCTTGAGCGTTTATGGCATTATTTAATGTAAGATTACTCACTAATCAGAGTTTTTGATTAATGATATCATCTCTGAGGAGGGATTGCATTTTATGTTTCTAGTTGAGACCTGGCTAAACAATGATTGTGCTGCAGCTCTTATTTAGGCTTTTCCTAGAACTACAACTTTTTTCAAGCTGTGAGACAAGGGTCAAAGGGGAGGTGGCATAGCTGTGTTATGACCCAGAGGATTAAGTGTTTATCAGTGTAAAGTGCTGTTCTCCTTCTCCTCCCTAGGAGTGTCTGTGAGTGTGTCTTTTAGGTGTGTGCATGGGTGTGACCTCTGGTTTCCCTCCAGTCCAAGTGGTAGTTCCGGATTGGCTGGACTGGGCCCAATTGAACAGCAGGCATTGGTGGAAGCAGTGTGGGAAGACGCTTCCTGATTGGAGGAGCCCGGACCAAACAAGATTTAAACCACCAACTGACAGCACCCCGGGCCCTCCCCTTTTACTCTGCTTCTCCCAACAAGGAACCAGTACTTCGGAAATTTGTAAATTCCTAATGTGTCTCTGAGAATTCTGTTTTGTCGAAACTTTAGAAGTTGCGTGTGTTTATACTGTGCAAAATGGCTTACTGTTGTGGTTTAGGCACCTGTAAATATTGAGCACTGGTTTTGGTAGGTGGGAGTTGCCTCTTTTGTTTCTGTGGTTTTCTCTTGTTTTAAGTTAGGAGTTTAGGTTAGTCCTCTGTATTTTCATTTGGTTTTTGGGTATAGGTTATTCTTTAGGGCTCAGAGCTTGTTTTGTTTATTTTTTTTTTTTTCAAAAAAGGTTACTCCACACCTCCACACTAAAAAAAAAAAGAAAAGAAAATAAACTGCCTAAAGTTACAGTTTTCTGTGCTGCTGGCCCTTCTTGGGAGTGGGAGAGCGGGAGGGTCACCTCAATGTTATGTCTTTGTACACCCCTAGACCAGGGACATAACAGCTGCCATTTTCTCTAATCAGTTTAACTCTTCCAAGATTGATTTTGGTGAATTTTCGTCATTTGAACATCTTGCGATTCTGTTGAAAACTGACCCAGGTGTGGTCATTGTAAACATTATATCGGCCACCAAAGCAATCATCTGTATTTCTAACAGAATTTGTGGAATTTGCGGAAAGGCATGTGAAATGCTTCTGGAAAAAAACTTCACTGACATCAGTACTACGCCTTAAAAAAGAATGGATTGAGAATCGTCCCAGCCCTAATGATTGCATCATGCTCCAGTTCTTTTTGCCCTTTTCTTCTCTAATGTTCTCGTCGATTGTTTCTCCAATGCTCGTAAAGCCTTTGGGCTTGCTATCAGCATATATAAATGTGTTTTAATTGATTGAAAACAGGTTGTGACCATTCCTTTAAACTACCATTACAGAAACTCCTAAAACTCTCAACATTATCAGGTGTGGCCTGGTTTCTTATATAACGCATACCGATTACGACTCCGGACTTCTAACGCTTTTCTTTACTCGGGGGTTGGAAGCGTGGCATGTGTTTCATTATCGTTCAAATAGTTTAAATGAAATAAGATAATTTGAAACATCTTTATGCAATTCCACTGCTTCCAATGATCTTATTTCATTTAAATAATTTAAACAATCATGAAGCACACACATTTCTTCCAACCCCTGAGTGAAGAAAAGCATGAGAAGTCCGGAGTCATAACGCAGGTGAAACTGATAAACCTCCATGCACAAGGACTTCAGTTCCATGTGAGAATCTCTTACACATACGGTGATTGAATAATTGCTGACTACAGCAATGGAACGCAAGTATACCACTAAAATTCACGCGGAATGCCTGAGAGTTGACAGGTGTGCGTTATTACTGAAATATGACCACACCTGATAATGTTGAGAGTTTCTGGAGCTTTTGAAATGGTAATTTAAATGAATGATTGAAAAATTGAAAACAGGTCATGACCAATCAATATTTTTAAGGGATGGTTTGACCCTCCCCTATCGCCAGTTCACGAGCCGTCCCTTTATATATGTATATACAGTGCTTAACAAATTCATTAGACCACCACGAAATGTAAAATGAATGAAATGAAAACAAACTGAATGAAAATGAAACGCACTGTGTATATATGTCTGTGCATAAAGTTAGTCTGCATCCCTACACCCCTCCCCAGAAAATCCCTTCCACCTCTGATCTAAAAATGCATTTTTTTTTTTTTTTTGGAAAAAATTTGCCCCAAAAAAAAAGGAAGAAAAATGCTCTGAATCCCACACCAGGTAGCAGATGATCCGTTCAGCTTGCAATCACTGCCACTGATGGATTTAAGCAGATTCAATTCATTATGATCATAAATGAACTTCTGATTTGGCATTTGCTCCGCAATTTGGATGCTGATGAGCAACCTCATCTCAGTGCAAATAAAAAAAAAGCATATGTACCAATTTTGTCCAGAGTACCCAACCTTGCCTGCAGTGATACATCGTGTTCTATGGTTTTTTAGATAAAAAATAATGATTGGGTAAAACATTCCAAATGGTATTAGAGTAACTTAAGCAACACTGCTGCAGCTGAGAAAAATTAGTTATGGTTGTGCAAATGCACAAGCTTAGACGATAGCCTGTATTAATGTGGGGTCCCCAAAGCAAATTCTGATCAGGGTCCAACAACGGCTCTGGCAGATCCCAAGCATGGAGACTGAATGTTTCTTCAAAACAGACACATTCCAGGGAATGCATTTGTATCTGGAATAAAGTCTGATTCATTTCCATCACTCACACCAGCAACAGACCAAGACTGAATTTTCCCAAAAAAACCACAATTGAGGATAACATAGCACAACAGTGAGTCAGTCAACACAGGCTCATCACACTGGAGAATGATTAGCATTTTAAACTACACCCATTGCCTCATTTACATGTGTTTATGGTACCGGTTAACTTGATAGGTTGGATTGTTAACTCGCAGCAAGTTTTTTTTTCCCCACGCAAGTAATTTTTTTTATCATTACAAAGTCCAAAGACATCATAGGCATTGAGAGACTCATAATATGTACATGATCCCGAATAGATTGGCAAACTGACTTCGACATATTAATGTCTGCAAATCCCACAAACATAAAAGCTCCCAAAAGTGATAAACCAGAGAGATAACACACATCTGCAGCTTTTGATGTAATAATCCCACAACCGTAATAGCAGTTGCCTGATGCAAACGTAATATGAAATTTACCATAAATATAATAACTCTTACATTTGCAAGGATTTGTTACATTAGTGGGAAGGTAAAATTTAAACAAATTTTTAAAAAGCTGCAGATTTCTATTAGGTTCGTGTTTTATTATGTACGTGGAGTATGATAACATCTGCGGATGTTACAATGCCTTTAGCCCATGTGACATGTAGGCTAAAATAAGCAGGCAATATTCCGGATGGGCAAAATAACGGATTGGCAATGGATGGATGGAAGGATGGGCAAATGAACTTGTATGAAGCACATCTGCCTTCGTTGCCTATTCAAACTCATTACGGACCACTGCAGATATGCAATGTTCAATTTTCATGTCAACAGACCAACAGTGGGCTCCAAAATTACTGGCACCCCTGACTGGCAATACACAAACAATACGAAAAAATATATAAACAGAACATACCAACATTTGTGAAATAGTTAATGTTTTGATGGAAGAAACCGAAATCAGAACAATCATTTAATACAAAATAAATTTCAACAAATTCAAGGTTTAATCATCATTGGCGCCCTTCATTTAGTACATAGTGCAACCATCTCTGGCTACGATAACAGCATGGAGTCCTTTCCGGTAATGTTTGACAAGGTTAAGGGACATATATGGGGGGATTTTGAACCTTCCGCTGAGAGCCTTCTCATTCTTGGGTTTGCAATTATCAACTGCCCTTTTCAACTAAGCTCACAGGTTTTCAATTGGATTAAAGTCTGGGGACTCAGAAGGTCATTGCAGAACTTGGACTTTGTTGTCCTGAAACCATTTCTGTGTTGATCTTGTGGTATGCTTCGGGTTATTGTCTTGTCGGAGAGTCCACCTACGGACAAGTCTCAGTGTTCTGACGAAGGCAACCAGATCGTCAGCCAAAATATCCTTGGTGGAATTCTTCATGCCATTAATCTTAACCAGTGCCACAGGACCTCTTGAATTAAAATGGCCCCAAAACATGACTGACCCACCATATTTCACCGTGGGTATGGGCTGCCTCTTCTTGTATGCATCTCGGTTTCCACGCCAAACATGCCAATGCTCCATCTAACCCAAAACATGCAATTTTGGTCTCATCTGATCAAAGCACCCTGTTCCAGTCACTGTTTAAATGATGTCTGGCAAACACTAAGCCCTTACTTCTGTGTCTTTTAATGTTGGAATTTACGAAATGAACCAAGTGCGACAACCAGTAGAATACAAATAGGAGGCTTTATTTCTGAAGGGGGAAACCCCCCAACAGAGCTGGCAACAGTACAAAGTCCGCAATCCAAAATCAGAATCCAAAGGGCGAAATCCAGAGTCATACACAGGGCTCCAATCACAAAAATCGTAGTCAGACAAAACAGGTCAAAAAACAAGAATGCGGCAAAAGTACAGGGAAAAAGTACAGGAAAGCTCGATATCAAGGACGGTCCAGTCAGAAAGATAAACACTGAGAAATCAAGGCGAGAAACGTGGCACGAGAAAACTAGGGAGAACGATCTGACAAGAAAGTGTACCAAACAGACATCTTATATACACACCCGGGGTAAACACATGACCAGGGAGAACAGGTGCAATCAATGGTAACAATGATCAGGGAGAGACACATGAGGAATAAACCAATTACATGAATTTGGCTGTAGCCAAAACACAGACAGGGATCACAAGACAGACCCAAGTACAAAACAGCTCCGGTTAAGGAGTACTAAAGTGCCAAGATAAAAGAAAAGGAAAGCACAAAGTATAAGTGGAAATCCACAGAAACTTGCAGCAGAGATAATTAGGGATAGGCAAGGAGGCGGAGATTAGAATTGAGCGACTGCTGAGAGATTGTTAGTCAATTAGTATGTGCAACTATACAATCCCAAGTGCATGTTAGAAAGTTAGTAAAAATATACAATGTTAATGAGGGTTAGTAATTATCGAAAACAACAAACTGTTAGTATGGTTAGTAGATTGTAAAAGAGAGAGGAAAGAAGCACACGAGATAATGAAGGAAGATTGAAAACCCAGAAACCAATAAATCACCCGAATGAGTGGTATGCAAGACTAGGGACCGTGAGCAAAGACCTACACAAGACAAGACAGGGTAGACGAAGTGCAATGCATGGAAATGAAAACATGGCATGAAATAATAATAAAACATGAAATATAAATTACCAAAAAAAAAAAAAAACACAATACATGATCCTAAGAATGGTCAGACATATGCAGTGGTCACTAAACAGAATCAAACAACATGGCAAAGCCAGGCACAGAACTTAAACATGACAAGGGATCAAGGCATAGCAGAAACCAAAACCAAAAGAGCAGAATCACAACATTTGGTTATAAAAGGCTTTCTTCTGGCAACCCCTCCGAAGAGCCAGTGGTTGTGGAGGTGGTGACTGATGGTGCTTCTGGAAACCTGGGGACCTCAAGCTGCCACCAAGGCCTTCAATTCCTTCACAGAGATTCCTCAGTATCCTGGGGGGGAAAATGCAGTTGGATCCCCAACACTTGAGGTTTTCAACAGTTCTATTTGTTTGGAATTTTTTTTTTATAATTACCCCAATGGAGCCCAGAGGCTTATTCAATTGTTTGTGAATCTTCTGTTGTGGCCATTACCAGATTAATGAAGGTTTATGACCATCTGCCTCTTTTGAACTGACAGAAGTTTTGTTTTCTTCATGGTGCTGGATGACAAAGGGACATTGCATGTGTGTTACTTCATTTTCACACCCCAGTGAAGCAGTGGTGTCATGCAAACAAGCAAAATTTAGTTGCATGACACCTATCACAGATATAAAAAAAAACCACACAGTGCTTCAAGGCAAAATGGAAAAAATATTGAATAAAAAACAATCAACAAAAAGTAAGAAAATACTGATAAAATTGAAAAACAAAATGACATCCCAGATGGCAAGCTCCTCCGCTCCCGATCTGCCGTGGATCTGCCCCGGATCAGCTGGAGCCGGGGCAGATCCGCAGCAGATCCGGAGCGGAGGAGCTTGCTATCTGGGATAACAAGTCATGAGGGGACAAAGCAATAGAAATCATGGCTATAATAAAATTGCAACAGGGTGCCAAAGCTAATGGCTCACCATAGTTTGTTAATATACTCAGCAACAAAAGTTTCTGTGACACCAATATTGTTAATTATTTTTCATAACGCAATTATGAAATTGTCATACATGGTGATATCAGACTGAAACAGTTCACGTAAACACAACATTGAAATGGAAATCATGAAAATGCGAGAATATTACTTTGCACGTGAAAATGTGCGTAAATCATGCTTGTGGATGGCAATAAAAGAGGAGAATTTTTGGAATGTTCACATTGAGCCAGATGAACGACGGCAGCATCACTTATCGAAAACACAGCCATTTCGGATCAGGAACTCTACCCTCTAAATGCCAAGACTGTCTGAAAATGATCGGTGGAGGGCCATTGGGATGATTGAATCCGGAACCTCGCAGAGGGAAGTTGCTCATCGCCTGAATGTCCACCGAAACACCATTTGGAACTTATGGCAGCGTCATCAGCAGACAAGACATGTCAGAGACCGTCCTCGCAGCGGCCGTCCACGAGTAACCACTCCCAGACAGGACAACTGGATTCGAACAACCCATCTTCGAAATCGATTCCAACCTGCAACCATAACTGCAAGAACGATACCTGGTTTGAGGCGACTGTCTGCACAGACAATCCGTCGCCGTCTCCGTCATTTTGGCATTGTCCCACGTCGGCCAGCAAGACGTCCAATACTCACAGTACAACACCGACCACTGCGTCTACAGCGGGCACAACAACATGGACGGTGGATCCAACGTAAGTGGGATCTTGTACTCTTCACTGATGAATCAAGATTCATGCTTAACCGATGTGATGGTCGTTTACGTGTATACCGTCGACGTGGAGAACGTTATGCCAACAACTGTGTTCAGGAATTTGATCGTTTTGGAGGTGGTAGTGTCATGATTTGGGGAGGGATCACGGCGAGAAACAGAACAGATTTGCTTGTTATTGATGGAAATCTGACAGGTCAAAGATATCGCGATGAAGTGCTACGGCCATTGGTGGTACCGTTTTTGATGCAACATGGTCCCAGAATAACGCTGCAACATGATAACGCCAGACCACACGTTGCGAGGATTGTACAGCAGTATCTGATGCAACAACATGTCAATGTCCTGCCATGGCCAGCCAGATCCCCAGACATGTCCCCAATCGAGCATCTTTGGGACGAGATGGATCGACGTTTGCGGCGGTTGGATAACCCGCCAGCTACACTCCAGGAATTGCGACAACGTCTACGTCAGATTTGGAATGACATCCCACAGCAATTTCTGGCACATCTGATTCGGTCCATGCGCCGGAGATGCGTTGCTTGCATCATGGCACGAGGAAGTCGCACCCGGTATTGAAGTGTGAAGGTCACAATTGGTCAGACGTCAGACAAGTGCTTCATGACGCATGAAAATGACATTTTTCGTTTTGAGTGACGTTGGCACTGAAAAGTCAGTGTTTCTCCTGTTAAATAAACATATTGATTGCATTGAGATCTTTGCGTGTCATTTATAACATACACATAAATGGTGTCACAGAAACTTTTGTTGCTGAGTATACAAAGATAAAACTTAAATAAGTGGAAATTAATACCTGGTTTAAATTTCGTAGATGTTATTTACAATGATCTTTAAGGGTGCCATTAATTATGAAACCTTGATTTGGAGGATATTGATTTTTAATTAAATCAGAAAATGACTTTGTTTGGTTCCCTTGGAACATTAATATTGCATAGTATTGCATAATATTGCATATCATATGCTGTTTACAGAGTTTAAAAACATTCTAAAAATATGTATTTGTAAAGTATTATTTGTGCATTGGCGGTCAGGGGTGCCAGTAATTTTGGAGGTCATTGTACTCATAAGATGGTTTATTTTTTACAAATAAAGTGTCTATGAATGTTGACTACTGAACCGCTGATGGCAGCTGTGCTGCGGTTTAGTACAAAGTAATGCTGCCCTAAAACAAGTCCTTGCTCTCACAGCGAACAATTTTCTTCTCAGATAAAGCTTGCTTCGCTGCCCTTTGTGGTGATGAATACTTATCATTCACTGAGCACAAACTCCACGGGAACTCCATACCAAATTTCGTGCACCTTTATTATGACACATCATTACATCCAGGTGCAATCTATTGATTCCATGTCCTTACCATTACCTGATGTTAATTACGCAATTGAAAATAGGCCTTTTCAGGTGAAATAAGTGTGGTTGGAATTTGTGGAATGCAGTTAGAACTTTCCTTGAAACCATTTATCCCAAACAGGTCACTGTCCTGCATTGAAATGTTATAGAAGTCAACTATTGGGTTCTGACATAATTATTTGGTCATATTTTGCACTCATGAAAATACAGGGAGAAACGCAGAACCCGATGTTTCTCTGAAATGCCTCGCTTTTAACTGGCTTGGAACGAGACCAGACTACCACGCTTTCCCTGCGCAATATCTTCGCATCTCAGAAACCCAAGTGCCTTTAGGCAAAGGGTGCCCAATTTTGTCTGAACGAAAGGCTGTAGTACCTGCTAGTTTTAGCGTGTTTGAGCCTTTGTTTGCCAGTGTAGCTTAGTGTTCTACATGTACAGAGGTCTGAAAGAATGCATTATGTCAGCGTCAGGACTACTCATGTCACTAGTAAAGGGGTATAGCCACGCGTCTAAAGAGCAATAACTGTTTTCATGAGTTTCATCTAGGTCTACGAAAAAAAAAAAAAAATAGACAACGGGCGACCTACTGTCTTCGTTGAAAAAATTTCGTATGCTTTTGAACCCTTTTATCGAAAGCACCAACGGCGTTGCCTCTCAAAAGTGAGGGCACGTTTTACCTTGGTCCCAATGTCGAAGTCATCCACTGCTCGGGTTCCCATGAAAGCGATCTCCATATGGGTATGAGTAGCGATTCCCCCGGGAATGACCATCTTACCAGTGGCATCAATGACCGTAACATCATTTGGTACTTTTAGGTTCAATCCAACCTCGTGAATTAATCCATCTTCAATGAAGACGTCGGCAATCAGTGAACAGTTTTCGTTGACAACTTTACCTCCTTTCACGAGTATCTTACTTGGAGTCGTCATAATTTTGACAGCCTCTTGCTTACAACAAAAAAGGAAAACTGGATTCTGAAGAGTCCTCTCTCTTGAAGAAAGGTTTCAAGCATACGGTCGACTCGCTCTCTTTTCATTCACGTTTGGTCCAACCTTTTCTGACCCTTGCCCTCCGCAGAGGGCGCATATCAGGAAAGCACCTTCACTCAGTGTGAGCATAGACAGGGAAGCAGGGGATCGCCCACTCCTCATATTTTGACGTGAGGCAAGAGTAGGTTACTTCAAACCCCTCCCCGGTTAGGCGCGGATGACTGTCAAGCGAATAAACTGATGCGCTCCTCGAACTAAAACGAATAGGTACATCCGTTGGCTGTTTCTTCAGCATTATTCTTCATTGCGTCAAAAAGTTTGTAATCATTATGACACAAAACAAATCAATAGTCTAGCTACTCTGAACGTTGAGTGCCCATGAAACCGTACATTCTTGCGAAGATTTTGTGCTTTTTCGTGTGGCGATGACTGTCCGCTTGGAACGCGCTCATTCCTCAACTCCCTACAAGTGCCGTTAACCACCACCTTAAATGTACAGAGATGCCAAGCCTCGCGCATTTGGCATCAAGTCTCGCGCATCTTAAGACTTATTCACCGTAGTCCGCAATTATTCAATGAACGCTCTTCAATGAGAATCTCTCGCAGAATTAAAATCCTTGTGCATTGAAGTTTCAGTTTCACTTGCGTAAAAAGGTGGACCTCGCCGCGAGTAACGTGGAAAGCGATTGTGACTCCGAACTTCTCGTGCTTGTGTTTACTCAGGGATAGGAAACAGCGCACGTGTTTCATGATCTTTTAAATTGTGTAAATGAAATTAGACCATTTGAAACGTCTTTATGCGATTCCATTGCTTTCACTCCCCCAGTAAAGTCGAGCGTGAGAATTCCCGAGTCCTGCTCGATTTCCGTGTCGCTAGTGGGTAAATACATCGTAATGCATTTGAAACTGGTTAACTTAATGCACAATGACTTGAATTCCGCGAGTGAATTTCTTCACCCGAGGGTTGATAGAATAATTGCTGACTACGGCACAGAAACGTGAATGAGGAGTGACTCACGCCTAATGCGTGGGACTTGGCATCTCTGAATGTAGCTCAGGGAAATTATTTTAGGGTTCGTTACTTTCGTTTCACGATTAATAATTAACAACAGCTGTTGAACACGGCGCCACCTCCGCTCAGTGCCTTCGCAAGCTCGCTGAATGTTATGTTGATTTGTATGCAAGCATTTAGCAAACAATAGCGAAACGAAAATGCATTCTCAGAGATGCTTTCTGTTTTTCAAGAATCAAACGCATTACTTGGGAAATGAAATGGCATTCTTCATTTAGTAAGGTAAACCAGAGTAAGAACCTTGGCCTGCAAGGAAACCAAATTAAACATTTCCACTCAGGGGCGTAGATTTAACTGGGAGTTGAGTTGGGGGGGGGGGGCGGAGACATGGCCTTTATGACAATTAGTCCTGGCCAGTTCTCAATCATTTTCCCTCATCAACGCGTTTTCCAATTATTGTAATTGGCAACTGTAGAGACGGTTCCTCTCCATATGCGAAACTAACAGCATCCAGCGATGACACGGTGGGGTAAATTAAGTTCAGAAAATTAATTTACTGCTTACCTGTGAGTCGACAGGTTAGCAATTTTGAATAACGATGATTTAAACACAGCAAATACGCATCCTGATGACCGATTGCCGTCTTACTTTATCGGAGAGAACAAGCAGCTCCTGTTCATTATGGACTGCAAAAAGTTAATCGCATATGGAGAGGAACCGTGTCTTCAGTTTCCAATTACGACAATTGGAAAACATTTTGATTAAGGAAAATGATTGAGAACTGGCCAGGACTAGTTGTCATTAAGGCCGTGTCTCCGTCCCCCCCCCCCCCCCCCCCCCCAACTCCCAGTTAAATCTACGCCCCTGTGTCCCCTATTATAAATACTCGGGCATTTTGCTGGATTTTTATATATTAGAAATGTCCCTGTAAACTGTGTTATTTTAATTGTTTGTTAAGCAGAGCCCTGCTGAAAAGAGACATGGTCTTAGTCAGTCCCCTTGCTTAAATTTATTTAACCTTTATTTTACCATGGAAGCCCCGTGGAGATGTATATCTCTTCTTCAAAGGAGCCCTGGGGGTTGCACATATTCTAACGGTTCTGCTCCTGCCAGATGTTTAGTGGCTGCCTGGCGGACTCTAGGACCGTGGAGTAAAATGACAGACTCGTGCGCCAAGGCCGGAAGTGATGAGAAGTTGAATAAAGAAGGTATAATAAACAAAACAAAAGGGAAGCAAGGTTCCATAAAATGAGAAACTAATGCAGCACTAAATTATTACTAAACAAAGAACGGAAAGGTGGCAGTTAAAATCCCACTGAGCAGCAGTGGGAGAGCTGATGCAGAGCACCTAAGGCTGGCAAATATACTGCATAAAAACATGGGCGCAGCACGCGGGTCTGTAAACTGAGGCCAGCATTGAAATCTCAAAAATTTGCATTCTATTTAATGGCCAGCAGATAGCGATGTCGCTGGTTGCAGAAAGAAGTTCAATCCTATAGAATTCAATGAGAAAATGACCCAACTTTCCCACCTGATTTATTCTTTCAATGATGATTTTCACATTATTTTATGGTATCTATCACAAGTTTCAAGTCTCCTTCGATATATCATGATGTTCATTTTTGAAAATTATGATCCTAAATAGACTAGAATAAAGGATAAAGCCAGAATATGCTTCAGGGGCGTGGCTGTCCTATGGTCCTCATCTCACACGGTCAGATCAACCTGAAGATCCAACCCTGAATATTCAATTCACACTCCCATCCAATTGGAATCACATCTCGTTTCAAAATACCAAAATGGCTCTATTCAAATTGCCAAAATCAAGGCCTCCTAAATGGTACGTTGACACCAATGGGTGACGTCATGGTTGCTTTATCCATCTTTTTATTCAGTCTATGGGCAGTCTAAGAGGATCACTGGGTGACTGGAATATGGCAGGATTAAGAGAAGGAGCGCCTCCTGGTGGCTCTTCTGCACACCGAGGGAGATTGAGGCTGACTGACGGAGGATGATTCCGCTGGCCAGAGGTCTCCCATCCAGGGCTGTCACAGCGATGGGAATGTCGAGCTGGTGGAGTGTGAGTTTGAGTTGTCGCACCAGTTGGGAGGAGCAAAGTTGCCACGCCGCGCCAGAGTCAATCTGGGCGTTTGTACAGGGGTGCAGGTTGTTATACGCCACTCACACTGGGACCTGGAAAATCTGACCAGCAATGGTGGATGGTGGCACGGTTACCTTGACAGGCGCAGGTCGGTTCTCCCCATTCGGGACACAAGGACCTGACTTTCTCCAATTGCAATGGTTGGTAGATCTGCATGGCTGAAGCTAAGCAGGTGTGGGCTTGGTTAGTACTTGGATGGGAGATCACCTAGGAAAAAAGTTGTTGCTGGAAGAGGTGTTGGTTGGCCAGAGGGTTGCAATCATCGTCTGGTGGAATAATTCCCAATGCCCAGTGATGGGGGTACTGTACTGAAGGAGCCGCCGTCTTTCGGATGAGACATTGAAATGAGGTCCTGACTCACTGTGGTCATTAAAGTTCCTATGGCCCATATTCAGTATCAACACTCACCATATAGTGAGTACAATTGAAATGTAACTGGACTGAGAGAGATTGATTGACCTACCACTAACCGAGGGAGCGGTCCCACTCCTCACCCGTTCCTATTCAAACTAAACAAACGCCACGCGAGCATAACTGACAGTAGTGGGCACTGGGTACCACAGGCGGTGCGTCGGCTGCTGCAAAGGGATGCTCAATCCTCACCCTTCAGTGCTGAATGACCTAAACCTGTTGTAGTTTACTATTCTTGATTAGAAAGTTTCTCAGACTAATTGATAAAACGACAATCAAATTTATTTTTAATAGCATTGTTATACATTGCTTCACAAAACTGAGGTGTTTCTTTCGCACATAAGTGACAACGTAAAATATCAGCATGTCTTCATAGATTCTGTGGTCGAGTGGCTCGCGAAAGGCGCAGGACAGCCCACGAGGCTCACTAAGCAACAAGCTGTGAAACGTGTCAGACATTTCCTTCTACATTCAGCAATTAATAATGTAGAAAAGAATGGATTCTCGTGACTTATAGCTAAACAAGCCTCGCAGACCAATCCACATGGCGCCCCACGAGCCAATTGAGCGCAGAATTATTTAACCAATGCGTGAAGAAAAGCACAAGAAATCAGAATGTGTGAGAGTTGACAGATATGCGTCACTCATGACAACTGGCCACACCTGATGAGTTTTCGCAGTTTCTCCAGTGGTAATTTAAATGAATAACTGAAAACATGGCAAGAATTATTAGTGCTCATTCTAGCTTAACAAGTAGAACAGGCAACACATGATGGTCCTTAGGATTGTTAGAGTTCAAGTAAATTACATTTTATTACATTTTTGAAGACAGGTAATGTCCAATCATTATTTTCAAGGGATGGTTTTGAGCTTCCCCTATTGCCAGTTCACCAGTAGCCATTGGTGGGTACACATATTCTAACCTTGAGTTCACCACAGTGCAGTTCATAAACACTGAAACCAGATGGTCAATCGAGCACGTAGCTGTAAATAACCCAGAGTTTCTAATGTTTGTAATCACCTGAAAGCCCATGACAACAATATACCGGGGCAAGTTAGTGCGGCTCAAGGGAGGTGTTCCCTGCGCTCAACATTCACTCAGAAAGGGATACTAATTTCAGAGTGAGTGAGGTCTGTGAAAGCAAACGAGTGTTAGGGCAACCACTGACTCATTTAGTTTAACCTGACACTAAGTTTGAGTACTTACTCACACTCAATTAGTGTGAGTGTCGTTTCTGAATACGGACCTAAGACACTCATCGATAAGAGTAGGGGGTTGCCTGGTGTCATGGCTAAATTCCCAACCTGGCTCTTTCGACCTGCCACCTGATCATCCCCTGATCTAATTGGCTGTGCAACTTGTCCTCTCCCTCCCCACCTCAACCCCAAGGGCTCCCTTGAAAAAGAGATTTAAATCTCAAGAGGACTTCCCTGGTTAAATAAAGGTTAAATTTAAAAAAAAAAAAGAAAAACTAAAGGACATGACCTCCATGGGCTCTGGCGCCAGCTTGGGTTGCTGGATGGGGTCTCTGGGCAGGCTGCGGTATCTCTCCTGCTGCAGCTGGTCCAGATGAATGGCAGGGTCAATGTCGGAGGCCGGGGATGTGGCATGGTCCCTGCGAGCCATTTACGCCGTCGGGTCTGGACACAGCCCATTGCGGAAGGTGGTCAACAGCGCAGGCTTGTTCCAGTCCTGCAGGTCAGGGTGTGGTCATCAGCTGACCCGAACCCCAGCCACAGATCCAGCAAGCGGTGCCCAGCCTTCCTCCCCGGGTGATCAAACACCGCTTTGAACTGATGGATGAAGCTGTCATAGGTAGAGAAAGCAGCTTGGTCCCACAGAGCGTTTGCCCACTGAAGAGCCTTGCCGAACAGCTGCATGATGACCGCAGCCATCTTCTCTGCATCACCGAGAGTGGAGTGGTAGGTGAGGTTGAGGGGGCATTGGAGATGGAATCCTCGGCATGCGGTCAGAGAACCCTCATAGCAGTCTGGCAGTCGCGCTCGGGACTCACCTTAGTGAGTGGCCCGGAACGCCTGCAGACTGGCAGGAGAGACTGGAGCGTTGATTGGCGGTGGAGCGTGGGAGATGGTGAACACACGGAAGCCACAAATCAAGTCTTCCAAAGTGGCCCTCAGTTGGGCAATCTCCCTCTGTTGCTCTGCCACCATGTTGAAGATGTGGGAAGGGCTGGATGCGAAGTCTCGTACTTCTTCAAGTAAAGGCACATTAACTTCATCCATAGGGGGGGATAGAGTCTTCTGTAGTGGCTTTTTCTGTGCACTGAGCAGAGTGCACTGAAAAATGGAAAACGTGGAACTAGATTCACATGCAAATATGAAGTAGGTTTAATTATACCTTTGCAGTAGCACAGAAAGGTTGAAAAGTGGAAATGCAAAAACAAGCAGGAAACGCTTCCAATAATTTAACAAAAGTGCGCTGAAATAATAATTATAATAATAATAATAATTATTATTATTATTATAAAGGTGCTCAAGTTAGGTTAGTAAAGATATGGAAATACTCAGAAGCATCTATACAAGAATAAAGCTTAACAACAGGCTTAGGAGACTGCTCCATAAAAGTGCAAAGCTCTGGCTTATATAGTGGTAACAATGAGATAATAATGATGAACAGATGCGGGTAGTTGTAGTGGAGCGAGGAATTCTGCAGCCTTCCCTCGCTTGCAGCCCCTCCTGGTGGCGGCTGCAGACAAAAGCATCTTGGATGGAGCTGTAACTTCAAACAGAAAACATTAAAAAAAGAAAAAATAAAAACATACATTGGCTTAAACCGTTTGTACAATCTATAGGTAAATACAGTGTTAAAAAAAAACAATGCGTCAAAATAGTTTTAAATCATGAAACATGCTGCGGAAACCCTCTCTCAGAGAAGCGCTGGCGCAAACAGAAATGCATTGGGAAGCAAAATTGGCGATCAGCAGCAAGCAGCACAGGATATCTGGACCCCCCAAACTATATTTTAACCCTAGAACACTATTGCTAAAATTAGCAACACCATCACTAACGCCGGGTGATTTTTCCTTATATAGTAAAATACCCAATAAAAAGTACTTGTCATCAAAATATGACAATACATGACAAATTAGAGTAGTGTTCTTGTATTTTCAACTGTGCCATGTCTCACAAAATGAAAGAAAGTACCCTGAGGTAGACAAAACACCCATGCCTTCAAAGATGTCAAAGACAATGCTGAAGCTACCCAGGGACCCATAACACTCAGACAAACGCAACATAATGAAAATCACGTAAACACGTTTGCTCGCGTGAAAATCACCCGGCGATAGTGTTCTAGGGTTAATGAGAAATAAAATTAATGATACAAACATTTACGCTACTCGTGGACGCCAGGGCAACGACGAAAATGACAAGATGGAGAACCGCGCTTCACCTCCTCCACCCACCACTATAAAATGAATGTCATATTTAGTTAAAGCTGAAGTCGGGAAGATTGCTGGATCATGAGGACCAGTCAGATTTTCTAACGAGTACAACTTTCAAGCCCCTCCCCTATTTGCGCTGAAACTAGTCCCTCCCTAGATTTTTCGTGCACATCTAATTGACTGTGATTGACAGGCAGTTAGCATCCTGCTTCATAATTCGCATGGCTAAGCACAGTGACAGTTTCAGTAAATGCGACCAAAAAGAAAATATTTCCGACTTCAGCTTTAATTGTATAATATTTAACCCAACCACTCAAAAAAAAAATGCTTAGAAGTATTTTTCGATTATTCACAAAGTCGGGCCCACTTCCGGTATTCCGAATTTCATTTCACGTATTTCAAAAGGAAAGTAAGCGGCGTGAAGCATGGATACAAGCCGTCAAAAGGCAGAGCCCTGATGCAACTTTTGGCGGTAGACCACCATTTATGGGCGTTTCATTCTGAAAAAAAACGCCCCAAAAGCGGTAGAGTTGGCATGTATGCGGCAGCAAGTGGGAATCGTCAGCTCATGCAGTGCTGTGTGGGAACCATTTTATCGGAGGTGAACTAATAAATAGCTAAATAGCTTTCGTTAGCTTGGAATTTCTTCTGCCATTTGCTGTCATGCTTTTAATTTACATCTCAAAGTACCTGCAATATTTGGTTTCTATGACACAATGATGATCAAAATAGTCAAATGACATCTCTAGTACCTTATAATAACTCCGATGCGCTGTATTTACTCGCAAAAAAAAAAAAAAAAAAAAAAATCGCAGACACAAATACTAATAAGGTGGATTAGAAAGTGACATTTGTTGATGAGATAACAGGAAGATGAACACACAAGGTTAATTGTTTTCACCGAGTGCCGAATTGGGCCAGCCGGAAGTGACAACACCGCGACTGTTGGATTAAATGGCATTGAAATAACGAAATTTACAATTGAAATGCCTCTTTTTTGCTGTTTGTAGTGAACGTTAGCAATGTGCTGTTGTCTTCATTTAATTCTAACCTAATATGGTGTCCTTCAACTTTCAATACATCCTATAATTTAGCGGGGAATAATCCGGGGAAATGCTTTAATGCATCTTTTATTATGATTCAAATGTGCTGCGTGCATAATAAACGATCTAGTCCACCGAAATGCTTCTGCGCGACTAGTCCTTCAACTACTGACTGACTCCCCAATCACGCCATTGCTATTAATTGGAGTGAACGGAGATGACGTGACTCTCCTCCTCAACGTACCTCTCAGCTGATCAAACGAATCAGTTTCTGTGACGCACTCGCTGTGTTTTGTGATCAGAAAGAACTGCACCGTTCTATGACGCATTAATGCTATATATACACGCGGATTGTGAGTAGAGGCAGATTCAGAACTCTCTGCCTTTCAGAGCGTTTGTTGGCGAGCATCGTTGCGATTTGCGATTCAAGAAAGCGTTATTTCAACTTCTTCATTCTGGAATTCATACAGGTGAGTTTTATTTGCTGGCTTATATGAAAAATAATGTATAGCCAAATAGTAATGTAAAGTTTGAATTATCGAAATGCAGCCATTTCAACCAAAATTTCATCATTATCATTTTTAATTCACTCGAAATCTAAAACTAATTATCCCAGCAAGTCACTGTATAACTGGCAATTAAGAATGTATTACTATTATTATTATGATTATCATCACCTCCGCCAAACAAAGTTGGCAGGAGGTTGTGTGATTGGTGCCGTCTGTTTGTTTGTTTGCGAACAAGATAACTCAAAAAGTAATGAATGGATATCTGAAATTTTGTGGGTGGGTTGCTGCGATCAGTGAAACAATATGGCTGCCACGCAATGACTGAAATAAAGGAACCCCTTGTGCTTCAGCCCCCTCTGTCAATGGAGGTGGGTGCTCGCAGAAAGGATAGTAAATCCGAATATAAAGAAGAAACTGAAGCACTCAAATCACCAGCATAATTTATAAAGGTGCCAAGACTGACGTTTCGACGGACTGCGTCTTCCTCAGAGACGCAGTGCGTCGAAACGTCAGTCTTGGCACCTTAATAAATTATGCTGGTGATTTGAGTGCTCCAGTTTCTTCTTTATATACGCAATAACTGAACTTTGCTCCCACTCACCGAGATTTGGTCTGTACTGCCTTGGTGGAGGTTTGCACTCTAGGAGTGCCTCTAGTTATTATTAGTAGGCCTGAGCTGAGTGCAGGCCCACTACTATCCACAATAGGGACCATAGTACCATAGACACCATAGTAACTGCCTAGCAATGCCCTAGCAACCACCCAGAACAGCATAGCAACCGCCTAGCAACGCCCTAGCAACCACCCAGAACACCATAGCAAGTGCCAAGCAATGCCCTAGCAACCACCCAGAACATCATAGCAACTGCCTAGCAATGCCCTAGCAACCACCCAGAACACCATAGCAACTGCCTAGCAATGCCCTTAGCAACCACCCAGAACACCATAGCAACCGTCTAGCAACGCGCTAGCAACCACCCAGAACACCATAGCCACCGCCTCGCAACGCCTTAACCACCCAGAACACCATAGCAACCACCTAGCAACGCCCTAGCAACCACCCAGAACACTATAGCAACTGCCTAGCAACCCCCGGGCAACCACCCAGAACACCATAACAACTGCCTAGCAACACCCAAACAACCACCCAGAACACCTTAGCAATCGCCTAGCAACGCCCTGGCAACCACCCAGAACACCATAGCAACCGCCTAGCAATGCCTAGGCCACCACCCAGAACACCATAGCAACCTCCTAGCAATGCCCAAGCAACCACCCAGAACACCGTAGCAACCACCTACCAACGCCCTAGCAACCACTCAGAACATCATAGCAACCCCCTTGCAACCACCCAGAACACCATAGCAACTGCCTAGCAACGCCCTAGCAACCACCCAGAACACCATAGCAACCACCTAGCAACGCCCTAGCAACCACCCAGAACACCATAGCAACTGCCCTAGCAACGCCCTAGCAACCCCAAGAACACCAAAGCAAATGCCTAGCAATGCCTTTGCAACCACCCAGACCACCATCGCAACCACCTAGCCACGCCCGAGCAACCACTCAGAACACCATAGCCACCCCCTAGCAACCACCCCGAACACCATAGCAACTGCCTACCAACACCCAATCAACCACCCAAAACACCTTAGCAATCGCCTAGCAAAACCCAGCAACCACCCAGAACACCTAAGCAAACGCCTAGCAACCCCCTAGCAACCACCCAGAACACCATAGCAACCGTCTAGCAACGCCCTAGCGACCACCCAGAACACCATAGCAACCGCCTAGCAACGCCCTAGCCACCTCCCAGAACACCATAGCAAGCACCTAGCAACGCCCTAACAACCACCCAGAACACCATAGCAACTGCCTAGCAACGCCCTAGCAACCACCCAGAACACCATAGCAACCGCCTAGCAATGCCCTAGCAACCACCCAGAACACCATAGCAACCACCTAGCAACGCCCTAACAACCACCCAGAACACCATAGCAACTGACCTAGCAACGCCCTAGCAACCCCAAGAACACCACAGCAATTGCCTAGCAATGCCTTAGCAACCTCTCAGAACACCATAGCAACCACCTTTTTAATGTCTAAAAAATGCAGAAAAAATATAGACAGAGACAAAATAGACTATTGAGTAGACCAAGCAGCATCTCAGGGCACCCCTGCGTCCTGACCTGCAGAGACCAGGCCCACTCTTACAATTTCTGCCGGAATTGTCTAGTTACATTTATGATGATAGACCCAAGATAGCTTCTACCTACTTTGTCTGCATGGCTAATGTGTGTGCTCCTGAGACAAAATAGCCATTACTGGGAAAATTGGATTCTACATCCTCCTGATCAGCCCCAGGAAAATAAAACTCAATGGAAAAAGCTTTCCACTGCCTCTTAATAATAAGGAGTCAACATACATGAGTATCCAGTGATGCATGCTTCTTGGGTTAATCGTCTTCCTCTCCCAATTAGAGTCTTTTGTACGAAACAACAACAATGTCAAACAACGTCATCAAATGCCGATCTACTTACACCCGGGAGGAGCTCCTTCTCAGATCTACAGGCGTGACACCGCCCAATTTCTCGGAGGATATTCGGAGCAGAGGTAGGTTGAGCCCCTTTTGGATTTTCCATCTGAAAGCCATGGTGTTTCCAGGTCTCAGTGAAGACAATGATTTTTCTCCTTTTTTGTAATTAAATTAATTAAATATATTTTGTTAATTGTATTCTTAGAATCTCATGTTTTTTGTATTCCTGTGGGTTATATTTATGTATATTATGGATCAAAAAATGGTGCTTCCCCCCCCCCCCCCCCCCCTTATGGAGTCTGTGCTCAATCTGGTATGGTCATGAGCGATGTCATTTCCTGTTCATTATCTTGATATGCTTTGCCCACGTCTCAGAAATGTTTTGTCA
The DNA here is from genome assembly GCA_029721435.1 of Gymnothorax reevesii. Lineage (NCBI taxonomy): Eukaryota > Metazoa > Chordata > Actinopteri > Anguilliformes > Muraenidae > Gymnothorax > Gymnothorax reevesii. The sequence goes on along the minus strand of CM056573.1, from coordinate 72,225,482 downwards.
CCCTGATGTATGCAATTATGCCGCAATTGGTTGATGCATTTTTAATCCTTGCTATGCAAGTAGCCATTTAATAAAGGCTTTTAAAAAAAAAATTGCCACAAGAGCTGCCTTGGTTTCCATTTTCGGCTTCCAGGTTGTGCACTGTTTTTGCACCAATTATTTCTTGATTCGTGCCTCCTGTATATCGTGTGATTTTTCACTGTGTATAGTTCATGCTGAGCTGCGAAGGTTTCCAAATTATCCTGACTTGTGAAATCCTCTGTCCAGGACTTGTAGTGTCTGGGAGGAGCAGTGAGGTGAGGACGGAAGTCACTGCTGTTCGTCAGGACACCATGGTAATTCCAATGAATATGCCTCTGACTTCAACACTGAAAATCACAGTTTTTTTGGGAGTTTTTCCCCACCCTGAACGCAAGGGAACTGTTTACTCCACCACAGTAACCTGCTCCCATCAGCTCAGGAGGAGGCGGAGGTTCGAGATTCTTCTCACTAACGTGACAAATGGCTCTCGCTTCTTCACATATTGAAAGCACCTGGCGATCACACACTGCCTATGCCATCGACAGTGCAGTCAGCAAAGATTTTTCTTGTACATCTGCAGATCCGTAGTCGACCAGGAGTGGCCACTAGAGAGCGATGAGACAAGTTAATTTGTTAATTTGTCAACCACGGTCAACTTCATTTATTCCTGTCTGCTCTCAACTGGTGCCTCAGACTACAGATACATTTACCATACAGCAGGTGAAAATATATGGTCAGACTTTGTAGTACATCTGAAACCTCTGTATGGATCAAACTATTCGCGAACGAGACCCAGATGACCTACTGCATTTGGCTGAGTTTTGCTGTATGTGAGCAGTGGACACTGTGCTGTCCCATCAGCCCACTGGCACTGAGATGACAAGGCGTTTTCATGACGACAGAGGATGTGATACCGCTCAGTAAAAATGATACAAGACAGACAACAGAAACACTGTATTAGCCGACATAAGCCATATGTAAAATGAACAAAAACACTGTTTGAGCCTATAATATACTGCCCTACAATAGACGACTGCAGTATCTGCGGTAGGTTAATGCATACAGATACTGCAGTCTTCCATAGTAGGGCAGTATTAATAAAATAGATGTAAATGCTGGAATTCCTGAGGTGCAGTTGTGTTTTTAAAATTCCGCGGGAGGAAGGTTATTGTATGTGAGGGGTAAACTGGGTCAGGAGATGGTGAGATTGTGGCCATATAGCATGTCAGATTTTGTGCATGCACTCCTGATACATAAATATCGTACGTTCTACTTCGACGGTCGAGTTGTTGGCATCAAATCAAATTCTGTATGCATGTATGCAGTATGGGTATTTTGACACGTCCAATTTCAAGCTAAACACTACTGCATCAGCTTCAGCTTCATACAACTGATTCATACCATGTCCTGTCAAATAATAAGGCTGGATGAAGGTGTTTAGTCGAGAGATGTGAATCCTCCCCGCTTGCAGTAAGCCAGATGATATATTTTTTATGTTGATAAATAATCCATATAAACTTAACGGGGAGGTATAGATTGCAATAAGTTATGTTATGTCAGAAACTGTGGCCCCACTTACCTCCTTGCCGGGCTGTGTTAGCTGCATTTGCCTGTCACAGAAAATAGCGGAGCTGGAAGGTAGAATTTCAACCCTCTACCAAATACAGGAACGTCTCATCGATTCCATGGGTGCTCCAGCTCGCGCTGCGGGGAATGTCACCACCATGGGTGAGCGGGACTCCATCGCCCTCCCCAATGAAACCGCACGGACTCGGACTGAGGATGCTAGGGTCCAGCAGCGAGCGAGACCCAAGGTCAACGTCAGCTCCACACCCAAGCCGGCTGAGGCCTGGGTCGAAGTGCGCAGCACTAAACGTCGTGGTCGGGCACCGAGTAGCGACTCTGTACTTTTTAAGCTTCAGCTGAACAACAGGTTTTCCATCTTAGACGAGGAGGAATCGTCACCACCAGATGTCCGGTCACGGAAGCCAACCTCTACGGTTCCACGGCCATGTACTCAGACCATTCCACAGGTAACTACCAAGTCTTCTGGCAATGCTCGGCCGTCTCGGGGTACATTGATAATTGGAGGCTCCATTGTGAGGAACTTTAAAATGAAATCAGCCATCACATACTGCTTTTCGGGGCCTAAAGTTTTAAGCATTCTGGATGGGATTCCGAGCTTACTTGATGAACATTCACACGCCCGTAATGTTGTAGTTCATATTGGAACCAACACTACCTCCAACCAGCGGTCCGAAATTCTAAAACACGATCTTATCTCTTTGTTTAACGTACTCAAGGACTGCTTTTATTTTGGGTCCTATTCCCACTCTGGGTCGAGGGATTGGGCGTTTTAGGAGAATTTTAAGTCTCAGCACATGGCTACAGTCTATATGCTCCGCGCACAAAATTTTTTTTATTGATAATTTTAACAACTTCTGGGAGCGTGCAGCGTCACCACTTACCATTAGCCTGAAGATTTAGTTTCTCATGTGGGTAAATTGTCCACACAGACTGTGCTAACTGGTTCCTATTCCTTCTCTTACACTTTTCAGAAAAAATTTGTCCCAAGAGATGAACAGGAGCCAAAACCCATCAGCCCGGCTCACAAGAAGACCAAACTGGACGACCAGTCAAAGACAAGCAAGGTAAAGAAAGCTCAAATGTTCCCATCAACCACTGCCAACTTCATTTATTCCTGTCTGCCCTCAACTGGTGCCTCAGAATACAGATACATTTACCATACAGCAGGTGAAAATATATGGTCAGACTTTGTAGTACATCTGAAACCTCTGTATGGATCAAACTATTTGCAAACGAGACCCAGATGACCTACTGCATTTGGCTGAGTTTTGCTGTATGTGAGTTGTGGACACTGTGCTGTCCCATCAGCCCACTGGCACTGAGATGACAAGGCGTTTTCATGACGACAGAGGATGTGATACCTCTCAGTAAAAATGATACAAGACAGATAACAGAAACACTGTATTAGCCTACATAAGCCATATGTAAAATGAACAAAAACACTGTTTGAGCCTATAATATACTGCCCTACAATAGACGACTGCAGTATCTGCAGTAGGTTAATGTATACAGATACTGCAGTCTTCCATAGTAGGGCAGTATTAATAAAATAGATGTAAATGCTGGAATTCCTGAGGTGCAGTTGTGTTTTTAAAATTCCGCGGGAGGAAGGTTATTGTATGTGAGGGGTAAACTGGGTCAGGAGATGGTGAGATTGTGGCCATATAGCATGTCAGATTTTGTGCATGCCCTCCTGATACAGAAATATCGTACGTTCTACTTCGACGGTCGAGTTGTTGGCATCAAATCAAATTCTGTATGCATGTATGCAGTATGGGTATTTTGACACGTCCAATTTCAAGCTAAACACTACTGCATCAGCTTCAGCTTCATACAACTAATTCATACCATGTCCTGTCAAATAAGGCTGGATGAAGGTGTTTAGTCGAGAGATGTGAATCCTCCCCGCTTGCAGTAAGCCAGATGATATATTTTTTATGTTGATAAATAATCCATATAAACTTAACGGGGAGGTATAGATTGCAATAAGTTATGTTATGTCAGAAACTGTGGCCCCACTTACCTCCTTGCCGGGCTGTGTTAGCTGCATTTGCCTGTCACAGAAAATAGCGGAGCTGGAAGGTAGAATTTCAATCCTCTACCAAATACAGGAACGCCTCATCGATTCCATGGGTGCTCCAGCTCGCGCTGCGAGGAATGTCACCACCATGGGTGAGCGAGACTCCATCGCCCTCCCCAATGAAACCGCACGGACTCGGACTGAGGATGCTAGGGTCCAGCAGCGAGCGAGACCCAAGGTCAACGTCAGCTCCACACCCAAGCCGGCTGAGGCCTGGGTCGAAGTGCGCAGCACTAAACGTCGTGGTCGGGCACCGAGTAGCGACTCTGTACTTTTTAAGCTTCAGCTGAACAACAGGTTTTCCATCTTAGACGAGGAGGAATCGTCACCACCAGATGTCCGGTCACGGAAGCCAACCTCTACGGTTCCACGGCCATGTACTCAGACCATTCCACAGGTAACTACCAAGTCTTCTGGCAATGCTCGGCCGTCTCGGGGTACATTGATAATTGGAGGCTCCATTGTGAGGAACTTTAAAATGAAATCAGCCATCACATACTGCTTTTCGGGGGCTAAAGTTTTAAGTATTCTGGATGGGATTCCGAGCTTACTTGATGAACATCCACACGCCCGTAATGTTGTAGTTCATATTGGAACCAACAATACCTCCAACCAGCGGTCCGAAATTCTAAAACACGATCTTATCTCTTTGTTTAACGTACTCAAGGACTGTTTTTATTTTGGGTCCTATTCCCACTCTGGGTCGAGGGATTGGGCGTTTTAGGAGAATTTTAAGTCTCAGCACATGGCTACAGTCTATATGCTCCGCGCACAAAATTTTTTTTATTGATAATTTTAACAACTTCTGGGAGCGTGCAGCGTCACCACTTACCATTAGCCTGAAGATTTAGTTTCTCATGTGGGTAAATTGTCCACACAGACTGTGCTTACTGGTTCCTATTCCTTCTCTTACACTTTTCAGAAAAAATTTGTCCCAAGAGATGAACAGGAGCCAAAACCCATCAGCCCGGCTCGCAAGAAGACCAAACTGGACGACCAGTCAAAGACAAGCAAGGTAAAGAAAGCTCAAATGTTCCCATCAACCACTGCCAACTTTATTTATTCCTGTCTGCCCTCAACTGGTGCCTCAGAATACAGATACATTTACCATACAGCAGGTGAAAATATATGGTCAGACTTTGTAGTACATCTGAAACCTCTGTATGGATCAAACTATTTGCAAACGAGACCCAGATGACCTACTGCATTTGGCTGAGTTTTGCTGTATGTGAGTTGTGGACACTGTGCTGTCCCATCAGCCCACTGGCACTGAGATGACAAGGCGTTTTCATGACGACAGAGGATGTGATACCTCTCAGTAAAAATGATACAAGACAGATAACAGAAACACTGTATTAGCCTACATAAGCCATATGTAAAATGAACAAAAACACTGTTTGAGCCTATAATATACTGCCCTACAATAGACGACTGCAGTATCTGCAGTAGGTTAATGTATACAGATACTGCAGTCTTCCATAGTAGGGCAGTATTAATAAAATAGATGTAAATGCTGGAATTCCTGAGGTGCAGTTGTGTTTTTAAAATTCCGCGGGAGGAAGGTTATTGTATGTGAGGGGTAAACTGGGTCAGGAGATGGTGAGATTGTGGCCATATAGCATGTCAGATTTTGTGCATGCCCTCCTGATACATAAATATCGTACGTTCTACTTCGACGGTCGAGTTGTTGGCATCAAATCAAATTCTGTATGCATGTATGCAGTATGGGTATTTTGACACGTCCAATTTCAAGCTAAACACTACTGCATCAGCTTCAGCTTCATACAACTAATTCATACCATGTCCTGTCAAATAAGGCTGGATGAAGGTGTTTAGTCGAGAGATGTGAATCCTCCCCGCTTGCAGTAAGCCAGATGATATATTTTTTATGTTGATAAATAATCCATATAAACTTAACGGGGAGGTATAGATTGCAATAAGTTATGTTATGTCAGAAACTGTGGCCCCACTTACCTCCTTGCCGGGCTGTGTTAGCTGCATTTGCCTGTCACAGAAAATAGCGGAGCTGGAAGGTAGAATTTCAACCCTCTACCAAATACAGGAACGCCTCATCGATTCCATGGGTGCTCCAGCTCGCGCTGCGAGGAATGTCACCACCATGGGTGAGCGAGACTCCATCGCCCTCCCCAATGAAACCGCACGGACTCGGACTGAGGATGCTAGGGTCCAGCAGCGAGCGAGACCCAAGGTCAACGTCAGCTCCACACCCAAGCCGGCTGAGGCCTGGGTCGAAGTGCGCAGCACTAAACGTCGTGGTCGGGCACCGAGTAGCGACTCTGTACTTTTTAAGCTTCAGCTGAACAACAGGTTTTCCATCTTAGACGAGGAGGAATCGTCACCACCAGATGTTCGGTCACGGAAGCCAACCTCTATGGTTCCACGGCCATGTACTCAGACCATTCCACAGGTAACTACCAAGTCTTCCGGCAATTCTCGGCCGTCTCAGGGTACATTGATAATTGGAGGCTCCATTGTGAGGAACGTTAAAATGAAATCAGCCATCACATACTGCTTTTCGGGGGCTAAACTTTTAAGCATTCTGGATGGGATTCCGAGCTTACTTGATGAACATCCACACGCCCGTAATGTTGTAGTTCATATTGGAACCAACAATACCTCCAACCAGCGGTCCGAAATTCTAAAACACGATCTTATCTCTTTGTTTAACGCAGTCAAGGACTGTTTTTATTTTGGGTCCTATTCCCACTCTGGGTCGAGGGATTGGGCGTTTTAGGAGAATTTTAAGTCTCAGCACATGGCTACAGTCTATATGCTCCACGCACAAAATTTTTTTTATTGATAATTTTAACAACTTCTGGGAGCGTGCAGCTTTCTTTGCAAGAGACGCCATTCATCCCAATCCTCTGGGTACGCGGAAGTTGGCAGAGAACATTTGTTACTCGATGCACCTGCTCACATGCAAATGACTAATTCCGTCTCCCGTAATGCAGGACCCATGTCCGATTGTCACTATTTCCTCTGTGCGTAGAAAGTCACGAAATAGACCCAAGTCTCACACTGGCTGCACCCGAGGTAATTTAGTCAATGTTTTAGTCTTGAGCGTTTATGGCATTATTTAATGTAAGATTACTCACTAATCAGAGTTTTTGATTAATGATATCATCTCTGAGGAGGGATTGCATTTTATGTTTCTAGTTGAGACCTGGCTAAACAATGATTGTGCTGCAGCTCTTATTTAGGCTTTTCCTAGAACTACAACTTTTTTCAAGCTGTGAGACAAGGGTCAAAGGGGAGGTGGCATAGCTGTGTTATGACCCAGAGGATTAAGTGTTTATCAGTGTAAAGTGCTGTGCTCCCTCTCCTCCCTAGGAGTGTCTGTGAGTGTGTCTTTTCGGTGTGTGCATGGGTGTGACCTCTGGTTTCCCTCCAGTCCAAGTGGTAGTTCCGGATTGGCTGGACTGGGCCCAATTGAACAGCAGGCATTGGTGGAAGCAGTGTGGGAAGACGCTTCCTGATTGGAGGAGCCCGGACCAAACAAGATTTAAACCACCAACTGACAGCACCCCGGGCCCTCCCCTTTTACTCTGCTTCTCCCAACAAGGAACCAGTACTTCGGAAATTTGTAAATTCGTAATGTGTCTCTGAGAATTCTGTTTTGTCGAAACTTTAGAAGTTGAGTGTGTTTATACTGTGCAAAATGGCTTACTGTTGTGGTTTAGGCACCTGTAAATATTGAGCACTGGTTTTGGTAGGTGGGAGTAGCCTCTTTTGTTTCTGTGGTTTTCTCTTGTTTTAAGTTAGGAGTTTAGGTTAGTCCATTGTATTTTCATTTTTCATTTGGTTTTTAGGTATAGGTTATTCTTTAGGGCTCAGAGCTCGTTTTGTTTATTTTTTAAAAAAAAAAAAGGTTACTTCACACCTCCACACTAAAAAAAAAAAAGAAAAGAAAATAAACTGCCTAAAGTTACAGTTTTCTGTGCTGCTGGCCCTTCTTGGGAGTGGGAGAGCGGGAGGGTGACCTCAATGTTATGTCTTTATACACCCCTAGACCAGGGACATAACAGCTGCCATTTTCTCTAATCAGTTTAACACTTCCAAGATTGATTTTGGTGAATTTTCGTCATTTGAACATCTTGCGATTCTGTTGAAAACTGACCCAGGTGTGGTCATTGTAACATTATATCGGCCACCAAAGCAATCATCTGTATTTCTAGCGGAATTTGCGGAAAGGCATGTGAAATGCTTCTGGAAAAAAACTTCACTGACATCAGTACTACGCCTTAAAAAAGAATGGATTAAGAATCGTCCCAGCCCTAATGATTGCATCATGCTCCAGTTCTTTTTGCCCTTTTCTTCTCTAATGTTCTCGTCGATTGTTTCTCCAATGCTCGTAAAGCCTTTGGGCTTGCTATCAGCATATATAAATGTGTTTTAATTGATTGAAAACAGGTTGTGACCATTCCTTTAAACTACCATTACAGAAACTCCTAAAACTCTCAACATTATCAGGTGTGGCCTGGTTTCTTATATAACGCATACCGATTACGACTCCGGACTTCTAACGCTTTTCTTTACTCGGGGGTTGGAAGCGTGGCATGTGTTTCATTATCGTTCAAATAGTTTAAATGAAATAAGATAATTTGAAACATCTTTATGCAATTCCACTGCTTCCAATGATCTTATTTCATTTAAACAATTTAAACAATCATGAAGCACACACATTTCTTCCAACCCGAGTGAAGAAAAGCATGAGAAGTCCGGAGTCATAACGCAGGTGAAACTGATAAACCTCCATGCACAAGGACTTCAGTTCCATGTGAGAATCTCTTACACATACGGTGATTGAATAATTGCTGACTACAGCAATGGAACGCAAGTATACCACTAAAATTCACGCGGAATGCCTGAGAGTTGACAGGTGTGCGTTATTACTGAAATATGACCACACCTGATAATGTTGAGAGTTTTTGGAGCTTTTGAAATGGTAATTTAAATGAATGATTGAAAAATTGAAAACAGGTCATGACCAATCAATATTTTTAAGGGATGGTTTGACCCTCCCCTATCGCCAGTTCACGAGCCGTCCCTTTATATATGTATATACAGTGCTTGACAAATTCATTAGACCACCACGAAATGTAAAATGAATGAAATGAAAACAAACTGAATGAAAATGAAACGCACTGTGTATATATGTCTGTGCATAAAGTTAGTCTGCATCCCTACACCCCTCCCCAGAAAATCCCTTCCACCTCTGATCTAAAAATGCTTTTTTTTTTTTTTTTTGGAAAAAATTTGCCCCAAAAAGAAAGCAAGAAAAATGCTCTGAATCCCACACCAGGTAGCAGATGATCCGTTCAGCTTACAATCACTGCCACTGATGGATTTAAGCAGATTCAATTCATTATGATCATAAATGAACTTCTGATTTGGCATTTGCTCCGCAATTTGGATGCTGATGAGCAACCTCATCTCAGTGCAAATAAAAAAAAAGCATATGTACCAATTTTGTCCAGAGTACCCAACCTTGCCTGCAGTGATACATCGTGTTCTATGGTTTTGTAGATAAAAAATAATGATTGGGTAAAACATTCCAAATGGTATTAGAGTAACTTAAGCAACACTGCTGCAGCTGAGAAAAATTAGTTATGGTTGTGCAAATGCACAAGCTTAGACGATAGCCTGTATTAATGTGGGGTCCCCAAAGCAAATTCTGATCAGGGCCCAACAACGGCTCTGGCAGATCCCAAGCATGGAGACTGAATGTTTCTTCAAAACAGACACATTCCAGGGAATGCATTTGTATCTGGAATAAAGTCTGATTCATTTCCATCACTCACACCAGCAACAGACCAAGACTGAATTTTCCCAAAAAAACCACAATTGAGGATAACATAGCACAACAGTGAGTCAGTCAACACAGGCTCATCACACTGGAGAATGATTAGCATTTTAAACTACACCCATTGCCTCATTTACATGTGTTTATGGTACCGGTTAGCTTGATAGGTTGAATTGTTAACTCGCAGCAAGTTTTTTTTTCCCCACGCAAGTAATTTTTTTATCATTACAAAGTCCAAAGACATCATAGGCATTGAGAGACTCATAATAATGTACATGATGCCGAATAGATTGGCAAACTGACTTCGACATATTAATGTCTGCAAATCCCACAAACATAACAGCTCCCAAAAGTGATAAACCAGAGAGATAACACACATCTGCAGCTTTTGATGTAATAATCCCACAACCGTAATAGCAGTTGCCTGATGCAAACGTAATATGAAATTTACCATAAATATAATAACTCTTACATTTGCAAGGATTTGTTACATTAGTGGGAAGGTAAAATTTAAACAAATTTTTAAAAAGCTGCAGATTTCTATTAGGTTCGTGTTTTATTATGTACGTGGAGTATGATAACATCTGCGGATGTTACAATGCCTTTAGCTCATGTGTCATGCAGGCACAAATAAGCAGGCAATATTCCGGATCGGCAAAATAACGGATTGGCAACGGATGGATGGAAGGATGGGCAAATGAACTTGTATGAAGCACATCTGCCTTCGTTGCCTATTCAAACTCATTACGGACCACTGCAGATATGCAATGTTCAATTTTCATGTCAACAGACCAACAGTGGGCTCCAAAATTACTGGCACCCCTGACTGGCAATACACAAACAATACGAAAAAATATATAAACAGAACATACCAACATTTGTGAAATAGTTAATGTTTTGATGGAAGCAACCGAAATCAGAACAATCATTTAATACAAAATAAATTTCAACAAATTCAAGGTTTAATCATCATTGGCGCCCTTCATTTAGTACATAGTGCAACCATCTCTGGCTACGATAACAGCATGGAGTCCTTTCCGGTAATGTTTGACAAGGTTAAGGGACATATATGGGGGGATTTTGAACCTTCCGCTGAGAGCCTTCTCATTCTTGGGTTTGCAATTATCAACTGCCCTTTTCAACTAAGCCCACAGGTTTTCAATTGGATTAAAGTCTGGGGACTCAGGTCATTGCAGAACTTGGACTTTGTTGTCCTGAAACCATTTCTGTGTTGATCTTGTGGTATGCTTCGGGTTATTGTCTTGTCGAAGAGTCCACCTACGGACAAGTCTCAGTGTTCTGACGAAGGCAACCAGATCGTCAGCCAAAATATCCTTGGTGGAATTCTTCATGCCATTAATCTTAACCAGTGCCACAGGACCTCTTGAATTAAAATGGCCCCAAAACATGACTGACCCACCATATTTCACCGTGGGTATGAGCTGCCTCTTCTTGTATGCATCTCGGTTTCCACGCCAAACATGCCAATGCTCCATCTAACCCAAAACATGCAATTTTGGTCTCATCTGATCAAAGCACCCTGTTCCAGTCACTGTTTAAATGATGTCTGGCAAACACTAAGCCCTTACTTCTGTGTCTTTTAATGTTGGAATTTACGAAATGAACCAAGTGCGACAACCAGTAGAATACAAATAGGAGGCTTTATTTCTGAAGGGGGAAACCCCCCAACAGAGCTGGCAACAGTACAAAGTCCGCAATCCAAAATCAGAATCCAAAGGGCGAAATCCAGAGTCATACACAGGGCTCCAATCACAAAAATCGTAGTCAGACAAAACAGGTCAAAAAACAAGAATGCGGCAAAAGTACAGGGAATAGGCAAAGCTCGATATCAAGGACGGTCCAGTCAGAAAGATAAACACTGAGAAATCAAGGCGAGAAACGTGGCACGAGAAAACTAGGGAGAACGATCTGACAAGAAAGTGTACCAAACAGACATCTTATATACACACCCGGGGTAAACACATGACCAGGGAGAACAGGTGCAATCAATGGTAACAATGATCAGGGAGAGACACATGAGGAATAAACCAATTACATGAATTTGGCTGTAGCCAAAACACAGACAGGGATCACAAGACAGACCCAAGTACAAAACAGCTCCGGTTAAGGAGTACTAAAGTGCCAAGATAAAAGAAAAGGAAAGCACAAAGTATAAGTGGAAATCCACAGAAACTTGCAGCAGAGATAATTAGGGATAGGCAAGGAGGCGGAGATTAGAATTGAGCGACTGCTGAGAGATTGTTAGTCAATTAGTATGTGCAGCTATACAATCCCAAGTGCATGTTAGAAAGTTAGTAAAAATATACAATGTTAATGAGGGTCAGTAATTATCGAAAACAACAAACTGTTAGTATGGTTAGTAGATTGTAAAAGAGAGAGGAAAGAAGCACACGAGATAATGAAGGAAGATTGAAAACCCAGAAACCAATAAATCACCCGAATGAGTGGTATGCAAGACTAGGGACCGTGAGCAAAGACCTACACAAGACAAGACAGGGTAGACGAAGTGCAATGCATGGAAATGAAAACATGGCATGAAATAATAATAAAACATGAAATATAAATTACCAAAAAAAAAAAAAACGCAATACATGATCCTAAGAATGGTCAGACATATGCAGTGGTCACTAAACAGAATCAAACAACATGGCAAAGCCAGGCACAGAACTTAAACATGACAAGGGATCAAGGCATAGCAGAAACCAAAACCAAAAGAGCAGAATCACAACATTTGGTTATAAAAGGCTTTCTTCTGGCAACCCCTCCGAAGAGCCAGTGGTTGTGGGGGTGGTGACTGATGGTGCTTCTGGAAACCTGGGGACCTCAAGCTGCCACCAAGGCCTTCAATTCCTTCACAGAGATTCTTCAGTATCCTGGGGGGGAAAATGCAGTTGGATCCCCAACACTTGAGGTTTTCAACAGTTCTATTTGTTTGGAATTTTTTTTAATAATTGCCCCAATGGAGCCCAGAGGCTTATTCAATTGTTTATGAATCTTCTGTTGTGGCCATTACCAGATTAATGAAGGTTTATGACCATCTGCCTCTTTTGAACTGACAGAAGTTTTGTTTTCTTCATGGTGTTGGATGACAGAGGGATATTGCATGTGTGTTACTTCATTTTCGCACCCCAGTGAAGCAGTGGTGTCATGCAAACAAGCAAAATTTAGTTGCATGACACCTATCACAGATATAAAAAAAACCACACAGTGCTTCAAGGCAAAATGGAAAAAATATTGAATAAAAAACAATCAACAATAAGTAAGAAAATACTGATAAAATTGAAAAACAAAATGACATCCCAGATGGCAAGCTCCTCCGCTCCCGATCTGCCGTGGATCTGCCCCGGATCAGCTGGAGCCGGGGCAGATCCGCGGCAGATCCGGAGCGGAGGAGCTTGCTATCTGGGATAACAAGTCATGAGGGGACAAAGCAATAGAAATCATGGCTATAATAAAATTGCAACAGGGTGCCAAAGCTAATGGCTCACCATAGTTTGTTAACACAAAGATAAAACTTAAATAAGTGGAAATTAATACCTGGTTTAAATTTCGTAGATGTTATTTACAATGATCTTTAAGGGGGCCATTAATTATGAAACCTTGATTTGGAGGATATTGATTTTTAATTAAATCAGAAAATGACTTCGTTTGGTTCCCTTGGAACATTAATATTGCATACTATTATTCATATGCTGTTTACAGAGTTTAAAAACATTCTAAAAATATGTATTTGTAAAGTATTATTTGTGCATTGGCGCTCAGGAGTGCCAGTAATTTTGGAGCTCATTGTACTCATAAGATGGTTTATTTTTCCAAATAAAGTGTCTATGAATGTTGACTACTGAACCGCTGATGGCAGCTGTGCTGTGGTTTAGTACAAAGTAATGCTGCCCTAAAACAAGTCCTTGCTCTCACAGCGAACAATTTTCTTCTCAGATAAAGCTTGCTTCGCTGCCCTTTGTGGTGATGAATACTTATCATTCACTGAGCACAAACTCCACGGGAAAAAACACTATCTGTAGAACCAACCCTGCAAAAAATGCTCTATAAGAATCCTCTAAGATTGTTCAATAGAATTTCTATAGAACTTTAGTGCATCAAGTCCGATCGATAAAGGTTTTATAGAAAATTCCTGTAGGAAACAGTTCCATTGAAAATCTCCACAGAAATCCTTTTTTTCCCCCCGGCAGACCCTGTAGCGCAATGGCCAACTGTGTGCTACTCGGAAAAAGCTGCCATCCACTGCCGGCTGGTACGACCAGGGCTCAAACTCGTGCGGTGATAGACGCTCTTGTTCCACAATGCAGTGCTTTTAACCTGGAAAAATGCAGATTGTTCTTGATCCTGATCAATTTGAATTGCTTTGCTGAACCCAACAGATGGCCCGCTGTATGTCTTCATAAGCAAAAGAGGAAGACGAGTTTTCCATTACAGCATAAAACATTTATATTTTCGAATTGCTGCCGAGCAAATGGAAAGAGGTCTTCATATACCGTAACTGAAATGCTGCTATGTTGTGTGGTCAGTCAGTCAATCAATAAGTCTGATCAGAGAATCAATGAGTTGGTATGTGCCTGGTTCCCCATGTGCTTAAGCTCACCTTAAAGTTAAAAGGGACAAGATTTCCTTGCTACTTCAGTATAGTGGATATCACTGCATATTGCACATTTTTATGCCATTAGTCCGGTCTCTCACTTCTAGAACCCAGATACATATCAGGCACCCTTCGACAGAGCAGTGCAAGGAGTCATATGATGTCTTTTCCATCAAGCTTTTGTTCTATGAGAAGGTCCTAAAGACCATTAAAGTCCTATAGAATAGATTTTTAAAGTAGGGTGTTATATGGGAAAGTCACACCAGGTTTTAACTTGAAGAAAGTTGAGAAAAATTGCCCAGAGAAACTAATGCTTGGAAGTTGTTCTATATGGCCCACTAGTATCAACCATGAAAACCGTATTAAATTTCCAAAGCAAATTCTTGAGAAATCTGCGTTTTTAGAAAATCATGAATTCTAAGATATATTTATTTTATTTTTGGAATGTAACTTGCAATTTTCCCCAAGCATTGCCTATTTAGCAATTCAAACCCCCCCGCCATTTTGTTTGTATGATCAAATAAATAATTATGTAAGAACCCAATAGTTGACACCTTTAACAGTTCATTGCAGGACAGTGACCTGTTTGGGATAAATGGTTTCAAGGAAGGTTCTAACTGCATTCCACAAATTCCACCCACACTTATTTCATCTGAAAAGGTCTATTTTCAATTGCGTAATAAGCATAAGGTAATGGTACAGACATGGAATCAATAGATTGCACCAGGATGTAATGATGTTACATAACAAAGGTGCACAAAATTTGGTGTCAACCAGAGTGTCTGAGGTCAGACAAGGCATCCAGAGTCCTTTTTGCATGTCAAACATAATTCAAATGGCAAACAAATATCATCAATGATATAATCAGTCAAAATGTGTTCATGAATTTTATCAAGCAAATTTTCGGTGATCTTGAAATTTCCTTTTCGGAAACAAACCAAGCAAACTTTCTCTCGGTATTCAACGAGCAACATCTTTCAAGAAACTGGGCACTTGAAGTGGTTGATACCAAATTTCGTGCACCTTTATTATGACACATCATTTCATCCAGGTGCAATCTATTGATTCCATGTCCTTACCATTACCTGATGTTAATTACGCAATTGAAAATAGGCCTTTTCAGGTGAAATAAGTGTGGTTGGAATTTGTGGAATGCAGTTAGAACTTTCCTTGAAACCATTTATCCCAAACAGGTCACTGTCCTGCATTGAAATGTTATAGGAGTCAACTATTGGGTTCTGACATAATTATTTGGTCATATTTTGCACTCATGAAAATACAGGGAGAAACGCAGAACCCGATGTTTCTCTGAAATGCCTCGCTTCTAACTGGCTTGGAACGAGACCAGACTACCACGCTTTCCCTGCGCAATATCTTCGCATCTCAGAAACCCAAGTGCCTTTAGGCAAAGGATGCCCAATTTTGTCTGAACGAAATGCTGTCGTACCTGCTAGTTTTAGCGTGTTTGAGCCTTTGTTTGCCAGTGTAGCTTAGTGTTCTACATGTACAGAGGTCTGAAAGAATGCATTATGTCAGCGTCAGGACTATTCATGTCACTAGTAAAGGGGTATAGCCACGCGTCTAAAGAGCAATAACTGTTTTCATGAGTTTCATCTAGGTCTACGAAAAAAAAAAAAAATAGACAATGGGCGACCTACTGTCTTCGTTGAAAAAATTTTGTATGCTTTTGCACCCTTTTATCGAAAGCACCAACGACGTTGCCTCTCAAAAGTGAGGGCACGTTTTACCTTGGTCCCAATGTCGAAGTCATCCACTGCTCGGGTTCCCATGAAAGCGATCTCCATATGGGTATGAGCAGGGCCGGATTAAGATGGCCAGGGGCCCCTAGGCTACAGGTTGCTTTAGGCCCCCAATCACCCTCCCCTCCCCCCTCCACCACCACCAACACCAACCACCTACCCCCATCTAATCATAAAGAACTGTCTATTTT
The DNA here is from genome assembly GCA_029721435.1 of Gymnothorax reevesii. Classification (NCBI taxonomy): domain Eukaryota; kingdom Metazoa; phylum Chordata; class Actinopteri; order Anguilliformes; family Muraenidae; genus Gymnothorax; species Gymnothorax reevesii. Next base: position 72,209,404 of record CM056573.1, on the reverse strand, counting down.
TTTTTTTTTTAGTTTATATATATTAAACTTCACACAGCTGGGACAGCAAAAACAGAACAACAGAAAGACCAACATTAGGTTGGTGAGGTTGACAACAACAATGGAACGTCCATACTTAGGCAGCTTAACCTCTCAAGTACATCTCAAGAAGAAGGCAATGAAAGACAGAAATAATGAAAGACTAAATAAACAAAATAATAATCAACCAGAATCATACATTCTATCTTAGAAGTTCTTCTTCCTCGCTTTTCTGGTCGAGAAGTCATCAATAACACTTGAAAAATCCAATTCACGCAGGATGTCATTTTCAAGGGACATGAGAGACAGATGATTCAATCTGCATTGGCCCATAGTGGATCTCAGTCTACTTTTAACCTGTGCCAATTTAGAAAAAGAGCGCTCTCCACTGGCATTGGTCACAGGCAGAGTCAAAAAGAGCCGTAGGGCAATGTCGACATTTGGAAACACTGGCAGTAGTTTCCTTTCTCTCAAAACCTGCAGTAGAGACCTAGCAGATGTGTCCTGGGCATGCATTTCCTTAACAAACTCCCTAAATTGCACAAGCTCTTCCACAAAATCTGCTTCAAGATCACCAGAATATTGTTTCTGGAGTTCACAGGCTTCCCTGCAGAGATCGTGCAATGGCATGGATGAGATATTATTCAAAAATCCAAATGTTTGATTAATTTTTTTATAGGAGTCATATCTCCGATCTAGTTCTGCAATGAGCCGGTCAATTATAGCAAGAAACACTGTTTCTCTAAACAGGTCTCGGCCCGATCGCTCATGCTCTGGTTCCGTCGATTCATCGTCAAGTCTTTTTCTTTTTCTATGCCTCTGTGTGTCTGCTTTGTAATTTTGAGAGACAGTTGGAGACATTTTTTTTTCATCACTCTCAAATTGGTCAAAATCATCACGTAGGCTGGCCACGTAACCCTTCAATGAGCTGACTAAGTTAACAGCATTGCATAAATCCAGTTCCACTGCCTGCAGAGCAACACTAGTTCTGTGGAAACGGTGCAATATGTTGTTCCATAGGTTACACAGGAACGCATTTTCTAATTCGTCCATCTTTACATTGTATGTCTCGGCTTCACGCTGTGTAGTAACATTTTGTCTGGGGTCTTTACTCAATTCCAATAGCGACTCCTGAATTTTCCCATAGTTCTGGTGAAGTGCTTTGGTTGCTAATGCGTGAGCTGACCATCTAGTATCGGAGAGACTTTTAAGAGTCTCGATCCTATGGTTTTCATTAGGCGTCAAACCAGTTGTTATCGTCTGCCAACGCGATGTAGATTTGGACGCAAAGTTAAAAAGTGACTGTACTAAGGTGAAAAATGCATCCGTCTCAAAGCAGCTGTTGACACTGTTGATCCCAACTAAATTCAAAGTGTGTGCGGCACAAGGTACCCATTCAGCCAGAGAGTTAATCTGCCTGATTCGTGCTTGTAGGCCACTGTAAGTACCAGACATGTTTGCAGCATTGTCATAACACTGGCCTCTACAGTTATTGATGTCAATCTGCATGTCATTCAACACATCAAGAACAGCCTGGAAAAGTGATTCTCCCGTATGAGACTCGATTGGCAGAAATTTCACAAAACGCTCTGTAACACGCCCATTTGTTGACACATAACGTATTATGAATGTTAGCTGATCTGTGTGTGCAACGTCTGGTGTAGAATCGACAGTGATCGAGAAATACTTCGCCCCTTTTATTTGTCTGATTATTTCTGCAAGAACCCTCTCTCCCATCACTTCAATAATCTCCAGACACGTTGTTGACGAAAGGTATGAGGGTGTTCCCTTGCCAACATTGCCATATTTTTCAATATGCGCTTTCAGGAAGGGATCAAATTCGCTGATTACTTCCAGCGTCCCCATAAAGTTGCCATTATCCCGTTTTCCAAAGATTTCACTACTTCCCCTGAAAGACAGCCCTCGCTCCGCTAAATGCCTGACCACAACAACCACTCTCTTCAAAACCTCCCTCCAGTACGCACATTCACTGTCAAACTGTTTTCCTAGCTCATGGTCAATGCATTCAACATTAGCACACCGTCTAAGGTAAATCATCATCGCCTCTCTGTGGCACTGCGATCCTTCATGCTCTGACAAGCGCCCGTATGCATTTTTCCAATCACTATATCCTCTGGTCAACGGACTAGTTCTATTTCGTACGTGCTCCGCCCTCTAACGGGCTTCGCTATTGGTTTACCCCTCCGAGGCCCCGCCTCGGCGCCTGAAAAGAAAATTGAACTCACCTGCTCCGTAGGAGTGGGTAGCATACTCACCCCCTATAAAGCCCCGCCGCTGTCAGTGCTCGTCTCCCTTTTTCACTCAGCCTGATGAAAGTTTGGACTCTCGCGGTATTCAGTCACTATCGTTGTGTTGCGAAAGATATGGATTAAGTTTTGTCTCTAATATGCATCTGGCTGGCTGGCGACGCCAGGCGCAGGCTGCTCCGTGCCGCCTATGCAAGCGTCCCCACGGCAGGGGCATGTACGGCGGCTACAGTTTGTGCGCCCTCCAGGCTGGCTCGGGGCCAACCTGAGAGCTGGCGACGGTCCGTCTGAAGCCTTGACAACGGCCCTCTCCAGGACGACAAGCTCCTTTCGTGCTTGAGTGATGACTTCACCATCGGTCTGCTGGCCCAGCCGAAATGGAGACCGTGGCTCAGGGTACTATGTCCGAAGATGTCGCCATGAACCCGATGGCAGCCAATCTCCTTTTGGCCCCACTCCACCGTGTCCTGACGATGGTCGACCGCCTGGAGTCTGCCCGCGAGCAGCTGTCGTCGCACGTCTTCAGAGGACCGGCCATCAGCGGGCTCCAGCCCCCGTCTACTGCTGCTGCAGCCTCGCAGCTTCTGGTCGCCCTACTTCTGGGAGATTTACAAATAAAAGGCATTTTTATTTGGCTTCAAGATCGTTATTCATGCTACTCACACTGACACACTGGTTGTTTCAGATGTTTGCATTCATGGTCATTGGGATACCTTACTGGGGGGAGCAGAGTGGCTTCCCCTTCTTTCACCAGCTCAGTGAGGGACACGATGCGTGAGGCTTGTTCCCTCAGCATTTCCAGTCAACACAGAACCGCTAATCTGTGCTTCAACAGCTAAAAGGGTTTTTTAATGAAACGCTGGTTAGCCAACCAACGAGGCTTGCGTTCTACCCGCGGGGTAGTGCACCGTCAAACAATGTGGCTAATCGTAATTATGGCGATGACACCCTCCCGCCATGCTGCTGACAGGGGGGTTCGCTACAGATCCTTCAATTCGGTGCACTCGTTTCGTCATGGGGCAGCTCCAGATTGAGGACGTTCACGAACTGAGGCAGATTGCCATAAACTTCTAACGCTGCTTGCTGGACTGGTTCCAGCGGCGCGGTTAGTACAAGTCCGCTACACAACGGCGCTTCGCCAGCTATAAACTGTTTATGGAACAATGGATAGCTAAGCGCCAGCTAAGTTGGCGTGTTCTACCAGCGGAGGTAGTACACGGTCAAGCATTGTAGCTAATCGGAAATCTGACGAGGATACTCTCCCATCTTACAGTGGCATTGGCGCTCACTCAAATCTTCGATTTGGTTCACTGTGCATCCCGTGGACAAGGGGCGGGATGTTTGCACAAGTGTAATTCTAGTACTGGGGCTTATGAATCTGTGAAGAGGACCTCCACTCGGTCTGCTCCAGGCCGAATGTTCTAACCATGGCGGCAGCACATGAGCTCCGGACCAAAATTTACGCACTCCCATCTCTCAGTGCTGGTTTGGCCAAATTCAGTCTTGGAAGTCAGCGAACTCACTTCATCCGGGTATGTCTCCAGTGAAGAAATGTTCACGAACTAATAACCAGCTTGTTGCTAACACTCTAGCTGGGCTGGCTCCAGCAGCGTGGTTAGGATACGTCAGCGCACTTCTGCTTCCGGGTTGCACGGAAGGGAAGTTGTCCGCCATTTTGGCTCCATAGCTCCGGGGGTCTCGCAAAATTCTCACTATGCATCCCGGTGGCAAGGGACGGGATTGTGTACGCAAACGTAAATCTGGTACTGGGGCTTCCAAACCCGTGGAGAAAAATGTCGCTCGTTCTGCCCCACAGCTCGAGATGTGTTAATGGCTAATGTCTCTGAGGGTAAACGTCAGGAAGAGCTTTCGCTTAACTCAGAGACAGCTGCGCCCCCACCACCCACGGTGAGTGAGTCACCAGGTGACGTGCTTGGGGTTGCAGTGGATGCGCTGTTGCCATTGGTCTATCAGCCCTTTCGGGCAGCGCCCCCCGGTCGAACCCTCCCACAGGGGGCGGGGCGTCGCGGGAGGGCCTGGGCTATCGGAAACCATAGAATCAACTGCTTCACCACTGACGGATCACTATCAGTTGTGGGTGAGGTTGTGCGCCCCCCTTCCGAGGTGGTTGGACAGGACGTTGCGGAAGGGATACGTATTGCAGTTTCGCTGCCGTCCTCCCCCATTCAAAGGCATTGTACGACGAAGCTCCCCGGTTCCGCCCAAAGGGCGTTTGTGAAGGAAGAGGTAAACTTGCTTCTATGGAGAAAGGCCGTAAGACCGGTTTCCTCTGTCAGAAGCTCAAGCAGGATTTTTTTATATTTCTCGATCCCCCCCAAAAAAAAAAAAAAAAAAAATTTTGGGAGGCCTGAGGCCCATTTTGGATCTTGGGAGCTGAACAATCGCATGGTGCTCAGACCATTCCAGATGCTGACGGTGAAGGCGTTGCTGGAATGCGTCAGGCCGGGAGACTGGATGTCAATAGGTCTGACAGATGCCTATTTTCACGTCCCAATCCTGCCACGCCATCAGAAGTTCCTTCGCTTTGCGCTACAGGACCGGACCTTTCAGTTTTGCCGCCTCCTGTTCGGATACTTCCTGGCACCACAGACATAGTCCAAATATGTGGAGATAACCCTAGCGCCGCTTCGTCTGAGATGGGTGTGGCTTCTACCTATCTGGACGATTGGCTGATCCTGGCCCCTTCCGAACAGATGGTACCGCCCATACGAAGTTGGTGATGCGGCATATTGCGCAGCTGGGCTATCAACTATAACAAGCACCCTGCAGCCCAGCCAGACAGCGCGGTATTTAGGAATGCAGTTGGACTCTCGGACCATGGCCGCACGCTTGTCGGTGGAGAGAGCAGAAGCGATCCTGTCTTGTGCCCAACGGTTACAGGACGCAGTCTCAGTGCGGGCGGTAGCAGTCATGTCGCTACTGGGGATGATGGCTGCTGCCCATCTAGTAGTCCGCTTAGGGCTACTGCACAAGACATCTGCAGCGCTGGTTCATACGCCTTCGGCTGGCCCCGAGGCGAGACCAGCAGCGCATGCTCAGCATACCATTGCAAGCACGGCGGACCTTAGCGTTTAGGGCCTCACACAGCCGGCTCCGCGAGGGAGTTCGGTTGGGGTGCCTGGCTCACTATGCACATGCATTCGTGGATCCCTCCCTCACAGGGTGGGGCGGAACTTGTGGCCCTGCTTCGGTCGCTGGTACATGGCAGGGGCCCCGGCGGCACATCAACCTACTAGAACTCATGGCAGTTCAGAGGGTGCTGCACCATTTTTCCCCACAGTTGGATGGGAGGCATGTCCTGTGAGATCAGACAACACGACGGCGGTAGCCTATCTCAACAGACAAGGGGAGGGTCAGATCAGTGGCCCTACACAAGATGGCGGCTTCCATCCTAATATGGGCAGATCGCCACTTGCGCTCTCTGAAGGCCAACATGTTCTAGGCATCCTCAACACTCCAGCAGATGGGCTGTCCAGGGGGGCGCTGCCCGAGGAGGATTGGAGCCTCCCCACCGGCGACATCCGAGCAAATCTGGAGGCTGGTCGGGCGACTGAAGATGGATCTGTTTGCGAACAGGGAGAACGCTCTGTGCCCGCTGTGGTTCTACCTGAGGCCTACCAACAATCCTCTCCTGGGGGTGGATGCGTTGGCCCGTCCAGTGTGGCCGGCCGGCCTGCTATATGCGTTCCAGCCCCGGCGGCTATTAATGCCACTACTTTGCAAGTGAGGGAGCAGCACTTGTCCATAATTGTGGTGGCACCACTGTGCCCGAGCGCCAGATGGTTTCTGGTCCTTATCCAGCTGGCGTTGGGGAACCCATGGGAAATTCCGGACCCTCCCCTAACCGGGACTCGGGTACCGAACGCCGTCCGCACCTGCCCCCTCCTGGCCTGGAAGCTGGAAGGGTAAGGTTAACTGAATCGGGCCTACCCGAAGCGGTTGTGTCCACAATTCAGTATGCGCGTGCCTCGGCCACGTCCAAGGCTTATGCGACTCGTTGGCGGATTTTCGTGGGCTGGTGTCAGGTGAGAGGCCTGAACCCGCGCTTCAGGGGGTGCTAGAGTTCCTTCAGGGGCTCTTCGAGAGGGGCCGTGCAGCATCCACCTTGGGCGTGTTCGCGGCGGCCATTGCAGTAGGTCATGATGGGTTGACCGCTTCTCAGCTAGAAGTCACCCCCTGGTAAAGCGATTTTTCGAAGGAAGTCCGCAGGCTGAAACCCCCGATGCAGCGCGTGGTTCCACAGTGGGATCTGCAGACGGTGCTGGACGGCCTGGCGGGACCACCATTTGAACCCTTGGACCAGGCGGACCTGCATACCTTATCGATCAAGACGGCCCACCCTTTAGCCTTGGCATGAGCCAGGAGGGTGAGCGAATTGGGGGCCCTCTCCCTGCACCCGTCATGCCTGACCGTAAGCGAGGATAATGGATCAGTGGAACTTCGCCCTAATCCGTCCTTCCGACCTAGGATAATGGATCAGTGGAACTTCGCCCTAATCCGTCCGTCCGACCTAAGGTCATCACTTCAGCCTTCAGTTCTTCGGTGATCCGGCTCAGGGCTTTCTGCCCTCCGCCCCATGCCACCAGTGAACAGGAACGGATGCACAAACTGGGCCCAGTGCGAGCGCTCATGCTGTAGATGAAACGCACGGCAAGCCTTAGAAAGGCGGATCAGCTGTTTGTGGGCTATGGTGAGCGGGCTCAACGGGCCCCTCTGTTATCGCAGCGCCTCGCCCACTGTATCTGTGATGCTATCGGCAGAGCCTATTCGGCAGTGGGCCTCTCCGTCCCGGCGGGGCTGACCACAGATTCTACCCGTGGCATCGCATCCTCCACAGCGCTAATTAAGGGCGTATCCGTGGGGGAGATTTGCAAGGCGGCCTTGCGGTCTTACGCATCTACCTTCGCGCAGTCATATCTGAGGGACATGACCGCCAGTTAGTCGCGCATTCAGTCCTGGGAACCCTGTCAGCAGGGTCCCCCCCAACGCTAACTAGTATGTTACCACACCCTGGGGCGATGCGCTCTGGGGGCGCCTCGCCTGCAGGTGTGGGGGGAGGGGCGCGTAGAAGGGATTTGACAGCTACAAGCCCCCCCCTCCTCATTCCTTCGTTCTTTCGCTCTAGAAGGGGCCTTATCGGAAGGGGCCCCGTCTGACACCGGCTTGGGTCTGGTGTTGTTTGGTGTGTCACGACCTGGGTCGGGGTACGCGGCCTGGCGGTGCCCGCCCCAGGAAGGACACGGCTTTGCTGGTTTCCAACTAGAACTCTAGGGTGCGGGGCCACCTGGGAGTACATTCATCCCTAACGGCCTTCGCCGTAGGTGTAAACCAATAGCGAAGCCCGTTAGAGGGCGAAGCACGTGCGAAATAGAACAAATAGTTACCCTGGATGTAACTCCAGTTCTATGAGTACGTGCGTAGCCCTCTAACTGCCTGCCCAGCTGGCCCCCGGATGTGAGATGCTGAGTTTCAAAGGGAGACGAGCACTGACAGCGGCGAGGCTTTATAGGGGGTGAGTATGCTACCCACTCCTACGGAGCAGGTGAGTTCAATTTTCTTTTCAGGCGCCGAGGTGGGGCCTCGGAGGGGTAAACCAATAGCGAAGCCCGTTAGAGGGCTACGAACGTACTCATAGAACTGGAGTTACATCCAGGGTAACTATTTGTTCTCCCGAATAGTTTGCATGCAAAACAAAAGACTGTGCCCTTTGAAGGAGAGTAGAGTAGCCACTCTCGCTCCACAAGTTCACCATTAGCAAGTTTCCTCATGAATAAAGATTTAGAGAAATACCTTTTCTGTTGCTTATGATGCCTTTCAGATGCAGCGGTATCCACGTCTTTGTTACGGCAGTTATCAGGTCCCATTTGTATCCAGTACTTTGTAGTATCTTCATCTATTTCGCCCCAACAACCAGGATCCGAATTCACGTTAGCATCGACGTGGCTAGAACGTCCCGGAGATGCATTATCACCGGCAGCCGCCGGCGGGACAGAGATGTTAGCATCACTAGAGCTTGCGGTCCCTTCAGATACAGTGCGGAGATGTATTGCTCGCTCTAGCTTTGAAATGTTGCAGGGCGTTGGAAGACAACTATCATAGCAAAAGTTATCATCTGTAAACTCAGTCTCGCTGATTGTGGGACTAGTGGCACATTCATCCACACATAGGCCTACTGTTGCTCTTTCAGGGTCTGGAAGTGGTCCTTCGCCCTCCCCAGAGCTAGAACTAGCTGCAGCTCCAGCTAGCATAACGTTAGTGGCGATGGCGCTATTGGCATTATGAATGGCAACATCAGTTTCATGACTTGTCGGTCGGAATTCGGCAGGCTTAAAAAAGCCTGTTAACTTGGGCATGTTATGCAGGAGATTTTTGTCTCGCTGTTATTTTGCTCGTTGAGCCTTTCGCTTTTGAGCACCGCTCTCACACTTTCTCTCCGACATGTTTGCAGAATGCTATCCAACTGAATAGAAGATTTTTTTTTTCTCTAGTATGAAACGGGGAAATCCCCGCCCCCAACTCATTTGATTGGATATGTGTGATGTTCTGACGTTTATATGTGGAAAGCCAGACTTGAACTTCTAAGCTCCGAGTTGCTGCCATATTTACCCAATCAGCGTCTTGTTTATTTAAATATTTATTTTGAGCCAATGAAGTTTAAGTTTTCTTCTCTCACGTACATTTAATGTTTGTTTTTTTTTTCCTTTGGCCAATCGGGGGCCCCCTGGCAGGCTGGCACACGTGGGGGCCCCTAGGCTGCAGCCATATGTAGCCTGTGCGTTGATCCGGCCCAGGGTATGAGTAGCGATTCCCCCGGGAATGACCATCTTACCAGTGGCATCAATGACCGTAACATCATTTGGTACTTTTAGGTTCAATCCAACCTCGTGAATTAATCCATCTTCAATGTAGACGTCGGCAATCAGTGAACAGTTTTCGTTGACAACTTTACCTCCTTTCACGAGTATCTTACTTGGAGTCGTCATAATTTTGACAGCCTCTTGCTTACAACAAAAAAGGAAAACTGGATTCTGAAGAGTCCTCTCTCTTGAAGAAAGGTTTCAAGCATACGGTCGACTCGCTCTCTTTTCATTCACGTTTGGTCCAACCTTTTCTGACCCTTGCCCTCCGCAGAGGGCGCAGATCAGGAAAGCAACTTCACTCAGTGTGAGCATAGACAGGGAAGCAGGGGATCGCCCACTCCTCATATTTTGACGTGAGGCAAGAGTAGGTTACTTCAAACCCCTCCCCGGTTAGGCGCGGATGACTGTCAAGCGAATAAACTGATGCGCTCCTCGAACTAAAACGAATAGGTACATCCGTTGGCTGTTTCTTCAGCATTATTCTTCATTGCGTCAAAAAGTTTAGAATCATTATGACACAAAACAAATCAAATAGTCTAGCCACTCTGAACGTTGAGTGCCCATGAAACCGTACATTCTTGCGAAGATTTTGTGCTTTTTCGTGTGGCGATGACTGTCCGCTTGGAACGCGCTCATTCCTCAACTCCCAACAAGTGCCGTTAACCACCACCTTAAATGTACAGAGATGCCAAGCCTCGCGCATTTGGCATCAAGTCTCGCGCATTTTAAGACTTATTCACCGTAGTCCGCAATTATTCAATGAACGCTCTTCAATGAGACTCTTTCGCAGAATTAAAATCCTTGTGCATTGAAGTTTCAGTTTCACTTGCGTAAAAAGGTGGACCTCGCCGCGAGTAACGTGGAAAGCGATTGTGACTCCGAACTTCTCGTGCTTGTGTTTACTCAGGGATAGGAAACAGCGCACGTGTTTCATGATCTTTTAAATTGTGTAAATGAAATTAGACCATTTGAAACGTCTTTATGCGATTCCATTGCTTTCACTCCCTCAGTAAAGTCAAGCGTGAAAATTCTAATCGATTTCCGTGTCACTAGTGGGTAAATCCACCGTAATGCATTTGAAACTGGTTAACTTAATGCACAATGACTTGAATTCCGCGAGTGAATTTCTTCACCCTAGGGTTGATAGAATAATTGCTGACTACGGCACAGAAACATGAATGAGGAGTGACTCACGCCTAATGCGTGGGACTTGGCATCTCTGCATGTAGCTCAGGAAAATTATTTTAGGGTTCGTTATTTTCGTTTCACGATTAATAATTAACAACAGCTGTTAAACACAGCACCACCTCCGCTCAGTGCCTTCGCTAGCTCGCTGAATCTTATGTTGATTTGTATGCAAGCATTTAGCAAACAATAGCGAAACGAAAATGCATTCTCAGAGATGCTTTCTGTTTTTCAAGAATCAAACGCATTACTTGGGTCATAATTTAATGGAAATGTAATCCGTCACTTCTGTCTTTCGTTTAAAATGCCATTGTACACACATTTTATTACAAATTGGAAATGAAATGGCATTCTTCATTTAGTTAGGTAAACCAGAGTAAGAACCTTGGCCTGCAAGGAAACCAAATTAAACATGTCCACTCAGGGGCGTAGATTTAACTGGGAGTTTGGGGGGGGGCGGAGACATGGCCTTTATGACAATTAGTCCTGGCCAGTTCTCAATCATTTTCCCTCATCAACGCGTTTTCCAATTATTGTAATTGGCAACTGTAGAGACGGTTCCTCTCCATATGCGAACTAACAGCATCCAGCGATGAAACGGTGGGGTAAATTAAGTTCAGAAAATTAATTAACTGCTTACCTGTGAGTCGACAGGTAAGCAATTTTGAATAACGATGATTTAAACACAGCAAATACGCATCCTGATGACCGATTACCGTCTTACTTTATCGGAGAGAACAAGCAGCTCCTGTTCATTATTGACTGCAAAAAGTTAATCGCATATGGAGAGGAACCGTGTCTTCAGTTGCCAATTACGATAATTGGAAAACATGTTAATTAAGGAAAATGATTGAGAACTGCCCAGGACTAGTGGTCATTAAGGCCGTGTCTCCGTCCCCCCCCCCCAAACTCCCAGTTAAATCTACGCCCCTGTGTCCCCTATTATAAATACTCAGGCATTTTGCTGGATTTTTATATATTAGAAATGTCCCTGTAAACTGTGTTATTTTAATTGTTTGTTATGCAGAGCCCTGCTGAAAGGAGACATGGTCTTAGTCAGTCCCCTTGCTTAAATTTATTTAACCTTTATTTTACCATGTAAGCCCCGTAGAGATGTATATCTCTTCTTCAAAGGAGCCATGGGGGTTGCACATACAGTATTCTAACGGTTCTGCTCCTGCCAGATGTCTAGTGGCTGCCTGGCGGACTCTAGGACCGTGGAGTAAAATGACAGACTCGTGCGCCAAGGCTGGAGGTGATGAGAAGTTGAATAAAGAAGGTATAATAAACAAAACAAAAGGGAAACAAGGTTCCATAAAATGAGAAACTAATGCAGCACTAAATTATTACTAAACAAAGAACGGAAAGGTGGCAGTTAAAATCCCACTGAGCAGCAGTGGGAGAGCTGATGCAAAGCACCTAAGGCTGGCAAATATACTGCATAAAAACATGGGCGCAGCACGCGGGTCTGTAAACTGAGGCCAGCATTGAAATCTCAAAAATTTGCATTCTATTTAATGGCCAGCAGATGGCGATGTTGCTGGTTGCAGAAAGAAGTTCAATCCTATAGAAGTCAATGAGAAAATGACCCAACTTTCCCACCTGATTTATTCTTTCAATGATGATTTTCACATAATTTTATGGTATCTATCACAAGTTTCAAGTCTCCTTCGATATATCATGATGTTCATTTTTGAAAATTATGATCCTAAATAGACTAGAATAAAGGATAAAGCCAGAATATGCTTCAGGGGCGTGGCTGTCCTATGGTCCTCATCTCACACGGTCAGATCAACCTGAAGATCCAATCCTGAATATTCAATTCACACTCCCGTCCAATTGGAATCACATCTCGTTTCAAAATACCAAAATGGCTCTATTCAAATTGCCAAAATCAAGGCTTCCTAAATGGTACGTTGACACCAATAGGTGACGTCATGGTTGCTTCATCCATCTTTTTATTCAGTCTATGGGCAGTCTAAGAGGATCACTGGGTGACTGGAATATGGCAGGATTAAGAGCAGGAGCGCCTCCTGGTGGCTTTTCTGCACACCGAGGGAGATTGAGGCTGACTGACGGAGGATGATTCCGCTGGCCAGAGGTCTCCCATCCAGGGCTGTCACAGCGATGGGAATGTCGAGCTGGTGGAGTGTGAGTTTGAGTTGTCGCGCCAGTTGGGAGGACTAAAGTTGCCACGCCGCGAGTCAATCTGGGCGTTTGTACAGGGGTGCAGGTTGTTATACGCCACTCACACTGGGACCTGGAAAATCTGACCAGCAATGGTGGATGGTGGCACGGTTACCTTGACAGGCGCAGGTCGGTTCTCCCCATTCGGGACACAAGGACCTGACTTTCTCCAATTGCAATGGTTGGTAGATCTGCATGGCTGAAGCTAAGCAGGTGTGGGCTTGGTTAGTACTTGGATGGGAGATCACCTAGGAAAAAAGTTGTTGCTGGAAGAGGTGTTGGTTGGCCAGAGGGTTGCAATCATCGTCTGGTGGAATAATTCCCAATGCCCAGTGATGGGGGTACTGTACTGAAGGAGACGCCGTCTTTCGGATGAGACGTTGAAATGAGGTCCTGACTCACAAGTTCCTATGGCCCATATTCAGTATCAACACTCACCATATAGTGAGTACAATTGAAATGTAACTGGACTGAGAGAGATTGATTGACCTACCACTAACCGAGGGAGCGGTCCCACTCCTCACCCGTTGCTATTCAAACTAAACAAACGCCACTCGAGCATAACTGATAGTAGTGGGCACTGGGTACCACAGGCGGTGCGTCGGCTGCTGCAAAGGGATGCTCAATCCTCACCCTTCAGTGCTGAATGACCTAAACCTGTTGCAGTTTACTTTTCTTGATTAGAAAGTTTCTCAGACTAATTGATAAAACGACAATCAAATTTGTTTTTAATAGCATTGTTATACATTGCTTCACAAAACTGAGGCGTTTCTTTCGCACATAAGTGACAACGTAAAATATCAGCATGTCTTCATAGATTCTGTGGTTGAGTGGCTCGCGAAAGGCGCAGGACAGCCCATGAGGCTCACTAAGCAACAAGCTGTGAAACGTGTCAGACATTTCCTTCTACATTCAGCAATTAATAATGGAGAAAAGAATGGATTCTCGTGACTTATAGCTAAACAAGCCACCATGGCGCCCCACGAGCCAATTGAGCGCAGAATTATTTAACCAATGAGTAAAGAAAAGCACAAGAAATCAGAATGTGTGAGAGTTGACAGATATGCGTCACTCATGACAACTGGCCACACCTGATGAGTTTTCGCAGTTTCTACAGTGGTAATTTAAATGAATAACTGAAAACATGGCAAGAATTATTAGTGCTCATTCTAGCTTAACAAGTAGAACAGGCAACACATGATGGTCCTTAGGATTGTTAGAGTTCAAGTAAATTAAATTTTATTACATTTTTGAAGACAGGTAATGTCCAATCATTATTTTCAAGGGATGGTTTTGAGCTTCCCCTATTGCCAGTTCACCAGTAGCCATTGGTGGGTACACAAATTCTAACCTTGAGTTCACCACTGTGCTGTTCATAAACACTGAAACCAGGTGGTCAGTCGAGCACGTACCTGTAAATAACCCAGAGTTTCTAATGTTTGTAACCACCTGAAAGCCCATGACATCAAAATACCGGGGCAAGTTAGTGCGGCTCAAGGGAGGTGTTCCCTGCGCTCAACATTCACTCAGAAAGGGATACTAATTTCAGAGTGAGTGAGGTCTGTGAAAGCAAATGAGTGTTAGGGCAACCTCTGACTCATTTAGTTTAACCTGACACTAAGTTTGAGTACTTACTCACACTCAATTAGTGTGAGTGTCGTTTCTGAATACGGACCTAAGACACTCATCGATAAGAGTAGGGGGTTGCCCGGTGTCATGGCTAAATTCCCAACCTGGCTCTTTCGACCTGCCACCTGATCATCCCCTGATCTAATTGCCTGTGCAACTTGTCCTCTCCCTCCCCACCTCAACCCCCAGGGCTCCCTTGAAAAAGAGATTTAAATCTCAACAGGACTTCCCGGGTTAAATAAAGGTTAAATTAAAAAAAAAAAGAAAAACTAAAGGACATGACCTCCATGGGCTCTGGCGCCAGCTTGGGTTGCTGGATGGGGTCTCTGGGCAGGCTGCGGTATCTCTCCTGCTGCAGCTGGTCCAGATGAATGGCAGAGTCAATGTCGGAGGCCGGGGATGTGGCATGGTCCCTGCGAGCCATTTACGCCGTCGGGTCTGGACACAGCCCATTGCGGAGAGTGGTCAACAGTGCAGGCTTGTTCCAGTCCTGCAGGTCAGGGTGTGGTCATCAGCTGACCCGGACCCCAGCCACAGATCCAGCAAGCGGTGCCCAGCCTTCCTCCACGGATGATCAAACACCGCTTTGAACTGATGGATGAAGCTGTCATAGGTAGAGAAAACAGCTTGGTCCCACAGAGCGTTTGCCCACTCAAGAGCCTTGCCGAACAGCTGCGTGATGACCGCAGCCGTGTTCTCTGCATCACCGAGAGTGGAGTGGTAGGTGAGGTTGAGGGGGCATTGGAGATGGAATCCTCGGCATGCGGTCAGAGAACCCTCATAGCAGTCTGGCAGTCGCGCTCGGGACTCACCTTAGTGAGTGGCCCGGAACGCCTGCAGACTGGCAGGAGAGACTGGAGCGTTGATTGGCGGTGGAGCGTGGGAGATGGTGAACACACAGAAGCCACAAATCAAGTCTTCCAAAGCGGCCCTCAGTCGGGCAACCTCCCTCTGTTGCTCTGCCACCATGTTGAAGATGTGGGAAGGGCTGGATGCGAAGTCTCATACTTCTTCAAGTAAAGGCACATTAACTTCATCCACAGGGGGGGATAGAGTCTTCTGTAGTGGCTTTTTCTGTGCACTGAGCAGAGTGCACTGAAAAATGGAAAACGTGGAACTAGATTCACATGCAAATATGAAGTAGGTTTAATTATACCTTTGCAGTAGCACAGAAAGGTTGAAAAGTGGAAATGCAAAAACAAGCAGGAAACGCTTCCAATAATTTAACAAAAGTGCGCTGAAATAATAACTATCATAATAATAATTATTATTATTATTATAAAGGTGTTCAAGTTAGGTTAGTAAAGATATGGAAATACTCAGAAGCATCTATACAAGAATAAGGCTTAACAACAGGCTTAGGAGACTTTGCTCCGTAAAAGTGCAAAGCTCTGGCTTATATACTGGTAACAATGAGATAATAATGATTAACAGATGCGGGTAGTTGTAGTGGAGCGAGGAATTCTGCAGCCTTCCCTCGCTTGCAGCCCCTCCTGGTGGCGGCTGCAGACAAAAGCATCTTGGATGGAGCTGTAACTTCAAACAGAAAACATTAAAAAAAGAAAAAATAAAAACATACATTGGCTTAAACCGTTTTTACAATCTATAGGTAAATACAGTGTTAAAAAAAAACAATGCGTCGAAATAGTTTTAAATCATGAAACATGCTGCGGAAACCCTCTCTCAGAGAAGCGCTGGCGCAAACAGAAATGCATTGGGAAGCAAAATTGGCGATCAGCAGCAAGCAGCGTAGGATATCTGGACCCCCCAAACTATATTTTAACCCTAGAACACTATTGCTAAAATTAGCAACACCATCACTAACGCTGGGTGATCTTTCCTGATATAGTAAAATACCCAATAAAAAGTACTTGTCATCAAAATATGACAATACATGACAAATTAGAGTAGTGTTCTTTTATTTTCAACTGTGCCATGTCTCACAAAATGAAAGAAAGTACCCTGAGGTAGACAAAACACCCATGCCTTAAAAGATGTCAAAGACAATGCTGAAGCTACCCAGGGACCCATAACACTCAGACAAACGCAACATAATGAAAATCACGTAAACACGTTTGCTCGCGTGAAAATCACCCGGCGATAGTGTTCTAGGGTTAATGAGAAATAAAATTAATGATACAAACATTTACGCTACTCGTGGACGCCAGGGCAACGACGAAAATGACAAGATGGAGAACCGCGCTTCACCTCCTCCACCCACCACTATAAAATGAATGTCATATTTAGTTAAAGCTGAAGTCGGGAAGATTGCTGGATCATGAGGACCAGTCAGATTTTCTAACGAGTACAACTTTCAAGCCCCTCCCCTATTTGCGCTGAAACTAGTCCCTCCCTAGATTTTTCGTGCACATCCAATTGACTGTGATTGACAGGCAGTTAGCATCCTGCTTCATAATTCGCATGGCTAAGCACAGTGACAGTTTCAGTAAATGCGACCAAAAAGAAAATATTTCCGACTTCAGCTTTAATTGTGTAATATTTAACCCAACCCCTCAAAAAAAATGCTTAGAAGTATTTTTCGATTATTCACAAAGTCGGGCCCACTTCCGGTATTCCGAATTTCATTTCACGTATTTCAAAAGGAAAGTAAGCGGTGTGAAGCATGGATACAAGCCGTCAAAAGGCAGAGCCCTGATGCAACTTTTGGCGGTAGACCACCATTTCTGGGCGTTTCATTCTGAAAAAAAAACGCCCCAAAAGCGGTAGAGTTGGCATGTATGCGGCAGCAAGTGGGAATCGTCAACTCATGCAGTGCTGCGTGGGAAGCATTTTATCGGAGGTGAACTAATAAATAGCCTAGCTAAATAGCTTTCGTTAGCTTGGAATTTCTTTTGCCATTTGCTGTCATGCTTTTAATTTACAACTCAAAGTACCTGCAATATTTGGTTTCTGTGACACAATGATGATCAAAATAGTCAAATGACATCTCTAGTACCTTATAATAACTCCTACGCGCTGTATTTACTCGCAAAAAGAAAAAAAATCGCAGACACAAATACTAATAAGGTGGATTATAAAGTGACATTTGTTGATGAGATAACAGGAAGATGAACACACAAGGTTAATTGTTTTCACCGAGTGCCTAATTGGGCCAGCCGGAAGTGACAACACCGCGAATGTTGGATTAAATGGCATTGAAATAACGAAATTTACAGTAAAAATGCTTTTTTTTTTTGCTGTTTGTAGTGAACGTTAGCAATGTGCTGTTGTCTTCATTTAATTCTAACCTAATATGGTGTCCTTCAACTTTCAATACATCCAATAATTTAGCGGGGAATAATCCGGGGAAATGCTTTAATGCATCTTTTATTATGATTCAAATGTGCTGCGTGCATAATAAACGATCTAGTCCACCGAAATGCTTCTGCGCGACTAGTCCTTCAACTACTGACTGACTCCCCAATCACGCCATTGCTATTAATTGGAGTGAACGGAGATGACGTGACTCTCCTTCTCAACGTACCTCTCAGCTGATCGAACGAATCCGTTTCTGTGACGCATTCGCTGTGTTTTGTGATCAGAAAGAACTGCACCGTTCTATGACGCATTAATGCTATATATACACGCGGATTGTGAGTAGAGGCAGATTCAGAACTCTCTGCCTTTCAGAGCGTTTGTTGGCGAGCATCGTTGCGATTTGCGATTCAAGAAAGCGTTATTTCAACTTCTTCATTCTGGAATTCATACAGGTGAGTTTTATTTGCTGGCTTATATGAAAAAAAATGTATAGCCAAATAGTAATGTAAAGTTTGAATTATCGAAATGCAGCCATTTCAACCAAAATTTCATCATTATCATTTTTAATTCACTCGAAATCTAAAACTAATTATCCCAGCGAGTCACTGTATAACTGGCACTTAAGAATGTATTACTATTATTATTATGATTATCATCACCTCCGCCAAACAAAGTTGGCAGGAGGTTGTGTGATTGGTGCCGTCTGTTTGTTTGTTTGCGAACAAGATAACTCAAAAAGTAATGAATGGATATCTGAAATTTTGTGGGTGGGTTGCTGCGATCAGTGAAATAATATGGCTGCCACGGCAGCCATCTTTAAATCCGATGACACGCAATGACTGAAATAAAGGAACCCCTTGCGCTTCAGCCCCTCTGTCAGTGGAGGTGGGTGCTCGCAGAAAGGATAGTAAATCCGAATATAAAGAAGAAACTGAAGCACTCAAATCACCAGCATAATTTATAAAGGTGCCAAGACTGACGTTTCGACGCACTGCGTCTTCCTCAGAGACGCAGTGCGTCGAAACGTCAGTCTTGGCACCTTAATAAATTATGCTGGTGATTTGAGTGCTCCAGTTTCTTCTTTATATACGCAATAACTGAACTTTGCTCCCACTCACCGAGATTGGTCTGTACTGCCTTGGTGGAGGTTTGCACTCTAGGAGTGCCTCTAGTTATTATTAGTAGGCCTGAGCTGAGTGCAGGCCCACTACTCTCCCCAATAGGGACCAAAGTACCATAGACACCATAGTAACTGCCTAGCAATGCCCTAGCAACCACCCAGAACACCATAGCAACCGCCTAGCAATGCCCTAGCAACCACCCAGAACACCATAGCAACCGTCTAGCAACGCCCTAGCAACCACCCAGAACACCATAGCAACCGCCTAGCAACACCTTCACCACCCAGAACACCATAGCAACTGCCTAGCAACCCCCTGGCAACCACCCAGAACACCATAGCAACCGCCTAGCAACACCCTAGCAACCACCCAGAACACCATAGCAACTGCCTAGCAATGCCCTAGCAACCACCCTGAACACCATAGCAACTGCCCTAGCAACGCCCTAGCAACCCCAAGAACACCATAGCAATTGCCTAGCAATGCCTAAGCAACCTCTCAGAACACCATAGCAACCACCTTTTTAATGTCTAAAAAATGCAGACAAAATATAGACAGAGACAAAATAGACTATTGAGTAGACCAAGCAGCATCTCAGGGCACCCCTGCGTCCTGACCTGCAGAGACCAGGCCCACTCTTACAATTTCTGCGGGAATTGTCTAGTTACATTTATGATGATAGACCCAAGATAGCTTCTACCTACTTTGTCTGCATGGCTAATGTGTGTGCTCCTGAGACAAAATAGCCATTACTGGGAAAATTGATTTCTACATCCTCCTGATCAGCCCCAGGACAATAAAACTCAATGGAAAAAGCTTTCCACTGCCTCTTAATAATAATGAGTCAACATACATGAGTATCCAGTGATGCATGCTTTTTGGGTTAATCGTCTTCCTCTCCCAATTAGAGTCTTTTGTACGAAACAACAACAATGGCAAACAACGTCATCAAATGCCGATCTACTTACACCCGGGAGGAGCTCCTTCTCAGATCTACAGGCGTGACACCGCCCAATTTCTCGGAGGATATTCGGAGCAGAGGTAGGTTGAGCCCCTTTTGGATTTTTCATCTGAAAGCCATGGTGTTTCCAGGTCTCAGTGAAGACAATGATTTTTCTCCTTTTTTGTAATTAAATTAATTAAATATATTTTGTTAATTGTATTCTTGGAATCTCATGTTTTTTGTATTCCTGTGTGAGTTATATAGCAATTATGCCGCAATTGGTTGATGCATTTTTAATCCTTGCTATGCAAGTAGCCATTTAATAAAGGCTTTAAAAAAAAATTGCCACAAGAGCTGCCTTGGTTTCCATTTTCGGCTTCCAGGTTGTGCACTGTTTTTGCACCAATTGTTTCTTGATTTGTGCCTCCTGTATATCGTGTGATTTTTCACTGTGTATAGTTCATGCTGAGCTGCGAAGGTTTCCAAATTATCCTGACTTGTGAAATCCTCTGTCCAGGACTTGTAGTGTCTGGGAGGAGCAGTGAGGTGAGGACGGAAGTCACTGCTGTTCGTCAGGACACCATGGTAATTCCAATGAATATGCCTCTGACTTCAACACTGAAAATCACAGTTTTTTTTGGGAGTTTTTCCCCACCCTGAACGCAAGGGAACTGTTTACTCCACCACAGTAACCTGCTCCCATCAGCTCAGGAGGAGGCAGAGGTTCGAGATTCTTCTCAATAACGTGACAAATGGCTCTTGCTTCTTCACATATTGAAAGCACCCGGCGATCACACACTGCCTATGCCATCGACAGTGCAGTCAGCAAAGATTTTTCTTGTACATCTGCAGATCCGTAGTCGACCAGGGGTGGCCACTAGAGAGCGATGAGACAAGTTAATTTGTCAACCACGGTCAACTTCATTTATTCCTGTCTGCTCTCAACTGGTGCCTCAGAATACAGATACATTTACCATACAGCAGGTGAAAATATATGGTCAGACTTTGTAGTACATCTGAAACCTCTGTATGGATCAAACTATTTGCGAACGAGACCCAGATGACCTACTGCATTTGGCTGAGTTTTGCTGTATGTGCGCAGTGGACACTGTGCTGTCCCATCAGCCCACTGGCACTGAGATGACAAGGCGTTTTCATGACGACAGAGGATGTGATACCTCTCAGTAAAAATGATACAAGACAGACAACAGAAACACTGTATTAGCCTACATAAGCCATATGTAAAATGAACAAAAACACTGTTTGAGCCTATAATATACTGCCCTACAATAGACGACTGCAGTATCTGCAGTAGGTTAATGCATACAGATACTGCAGTCTTCCATAGTAGGGCAGTATTAATAAAATAGATGTAAATGCTGGAATTCCTGAGGTGCAGTTGTGTTTTTAAAATTCCGCGGGAGGAAGGTTATTGTATGTGAGGGGTAAACTGGGTCAGGAGATGGTGAGATTGTGGCCATATAGCATGTCAGATTTTGTGCATGCACTCCTGATACATAAATATCGTACGTTCTACTTCGACGGTCGAGTTGTTGGCATCAAATCAAATTCTGTATGCATGTATGCAGTATGGGTATTTTGACACGTCCAATTTCAAGCTAAACACTACTGCATCAGCTTCAGCTTCATACAACTGATTCATACCATGTCCTGTCAAATAATAAGGCTGGATGAAGGTGTTTAGTCGAGAGATGTGAATCCTCCCCGCTTGCAGTAAGCCTTATGATATATTTTTTATGTTGATAAATAATCCATATAAACTTAACGGGGAGGTATAGATTGCAATAAGTTATGTTATGTCAGAAACTGTGGCCCCACTTACCTCCTTGCCGGGCTGTGTTAGCTGCATTTGCCTGTCACAGAAAATAGCGGAGCTGGAAGGTAGAATTTCAACCCTCTACCAAATACAGGAACGCCTCATCGATTCCATGGGTGCTCCAGCTCGCGCTGCGAGGAATGTCACCACCATGGGTGAGCGAGACTCCATCGCCCTCCCCAATGAAACCGCACGGACTCGGACTGAGGATGCTAGGGTCCAGCAGCGAGCGAGACCCAAGGTCAACGTCAGCTCCACACCCAAGCCGGCTGAGGCCTGGGTCGAAGTGCGCAGCACTAAACGTCGTGGTCGGGCACCGAGTAGCGACTCTGTATTTTTTAAGCTTCAGCTGAACAACAGGTTTTCCATCTTAGACGAGGAGGAATCTTCACCACCTGATGTCCGGTCACGGAAGCCAACCTCTACGGTTCCACGGCCATGTACTCAGACCATTCCACAGGTAACTACCAAGTCTTCTGGCAATACTCAGCCGTCTCGGGGTACATTGATAATTGGAGGCTCCATTGTGAGGAACGTTAAAATGAAATCAGCCATCACATACTGCTTTTCGGGGGCTGAAGTTTTAACCATTCTGGATGGGATTCCGAGCTTACTTGATGAACATCCACACGCCCGTAATGTTGTAGTTCATATTGGAACCAACAATACCTCCAACCAGCAGTCCGAAATTCTAAAACACGATCTTATCTCTTTGTTTAACGTACTCAAGGACTGTTTTTATTTCGGGTCCTATTCCAGCTCTGGGTCGAGGGATTGGGCGTTTTAGGAGAATTTTAAGTCTCAGCACATGGCTACAGTCTATATACTCCGCGCAGAAAATTTTTTTTATTGATAATTTTAACAACTTCTGGGAGCGTGCAGCTTTCTTTGCAAGAGACGCCATTCATCCCAATCCTCTGGATACGCGGAAGTTGGCAGAGAACATTTGCTACTCGATGCACCTGCTCACATGCAAATGACTAATTCCGTCTCCCGTAATGCAGGACCCATGTCCGATTGTCACTATTTCCTCTGTGCGTAGAAAGTCACGAAATAGACCCAAGTCTCACACTGGCTGCACCCGAGGTAATTTAGTCAATGTTTTAGTCTTGAGCGTTTATGGCATTATTTAATGTAAGATTACTCACTAATCAGAGTTTTTGATTAATGATATCATCTCTGAGGAGGGATTGCATTTTATGTTTCTAGTTGAGACCTGGCTAAACAATGATTGTGCTGCAGCTCTTATTTAGGCTTTTCCTAGAACTACAACTTTTTTCAAGCTGTGAGACAAGGGTCAAAGGGGAGGTGGCATAGCTGTGTTATGACCCAGAGGATTAAGTGTTTATCAGTGTAAAGTGCTGTTCTCCTTCTCCTCCCTAGGAGTGTCTGTGAGTGTGTCTTTTTGGTGTGTGCATGGGTTTGACCTCTGGTTTCCCTCCAGTCCAAGTGGTAGTTCCGGATTGGCTGGACTGGGCCCAATTGAACAGCAGGCATTGGTGGAAGCAGTGTGGGAAGACGCTTCCTGATTGGAGGAGCCCGGACCAAACAAGATTTAAACCACCAACTGACAGCACCCCGGGCCCTCCCCTTTTACTCTGCTTCTCCCAACAAGGAACCAGTACTTCGGAAATTTGTAAATTCCTAATGTGTCTCTGAGAATTCTGTTTTGTCGAAACTTTAGAAGTTGAGTGTGTTTATACTGTGCAAAATGGCTTACTGTTGTGGTTTAGGCACCTGTAAATATTGAGCACTGGTTTTGGTAGGTGGGAGTAGCCTCTTTTGTTTCTGTGGTTTTCTCTTGTTTTAAGTTAGGAGTTTAGGTTAGTCCATTGTATTTTCATTTTTCATTTGGTTTTTAGGTATAGGTTATTCTTTAGGGCTCAGAGCTCGTTTTGTTTATTTTTTAAAAAAAAAAAAGGTTACTTCACACCTCCACACTAAAAAAAAAAAAAGAAAAGAAAATAAACTGCCTAAAGTTACAGTTTTCTGTGCTGCTGGCCCTTCTTGGGAGTGGGAGAGCGGGAGGGTGACCTCAATGTTATATCTTTGTACACCCCTAGACCAGGGACATAACAGCTGCCATTTTCTCTAATCAGTTTAACACTTCCAAGATTGATTTTGGTGAATTTTCGTCATTTGAACATCTTGCGATTCTGTTGAAAACTGACCCAGGTGTGGTCATTGTAACATTATATCGGCCACCAAAGCAATCATCTGTATTTCTAGCGGAATTTGCGGAAAGGCATGTGAAATGCTTCTGGAAAAAAACTTCACTGACATCAGTACTACGCCTTAAAAAAGAATGGATTAAGAATCGTCCCAGCCCTAATGATTGCATCATGCTCCAGTTCTTTTTGCCCTTTTCTTCTCTAATGTTCTCGTCGATTGTTTCTCCAATGCTCGTAAAGCCTTTGGGCTTGCTATCAGCATATATAAATGTGTTTTAATTGATTGAAAACAGATTGTGACCATTCATTTAAACTACCATTACAGAAACTCCTAAAACTCTCAACATTATCAGGTGTGGCCTGGTTTCTTATATAACGCATACCGATTACGACTCCGGACTTTTAACGCTTTTCTTTACTCGGGGGTTGGAAGCGTGGCATGTGTTTCATTATCGTTCAAATAGTTTAAATGAAATAAGATAATTTGAAACATCTTTATGCAATTCCACTGCTTCCAATGATCTTATTTCATTTAAACAATTTAAACAATCATGAAGCACACACATTTCTTCCAACCCCTGAGTGAAGAAAAGCATGAGAAGTCCGGAGTCATAACGCAGGTGAAACTGATAAACCTCCATGCACAAGGACTTCAGTTCCATGTGAGAATCTCTTACACATACGGTGATTGAATAATTGCTGACTACAGCAATGGAACGCAAATATACCACTAAAATTCACGCGGAATGCCTGAGAGTTGACAGGTGTGCGTTATTACTGAAATATGACCACACCTGATAATGTTGAGTTTTTGGAGCTTTTGAAATGGTAATTTAAATGAATGATTGAAAAATTGAAAACAGGTCATGACCAATCAATATTTTTAAGGGATGGTTTGACCCTCCCCTATCGCCAGTTCACGAGCCGTCCCTTTATATATGTATATACAGTGCTTAACAAATTCATTAGACCACCACCAAATGTAAAATGAATGAAATGAAAACAAACTGAATGAAAATGAAACGCACTGTGTATATATGTCTGTGCATAAAGTTAGTCTGCATCCCTACACCCCTCCCCAGAAAATCCCTTCCACCTCTGATCTAAAAATGCATTTTTTTTTTTTTTTTGGAAAAAATTTGCCCCAAAAAAAAAGGAAGAAAAATGCTCTGAATCCCACACCAGGTAGCAGATGATCCGTTCAGCTTGCAATCACTGCCACTGATGGATTTAAGCAGATTCAATTCATTATGATCATAAATGAACTTCTGATTTGGCATTTGCTCCGCAATTTGGATGCTGATGAGCAACCTCATCTCAGTGCAAATAAAAAAAAAGCATATGTACCAATTTTGTCCAGAGTACCCAACCTTGCCTGCAGTGATACATCGTGTTCTATGGTTTTGTAGATAAAAAATAATGATTGGGTAAAACATTCCAAATGGTATTAGAGTAACTTAAGCAACACTGCTGCAGCTGAGAAAAATTAGTTATGGTTGTGCAAATGCACAAGCTTAGACGATAGCCTGTATTAATGTGGGGTCCCCAAAGCAAATTCTGATCAGGGCCCAACAACGGCACTGGCAGATCCCAAGCATGGAGACTGAATGTTTCTTCAAAACAGACACATTCCAGGGAATGCATTTGTATCTGGAATAAAGTCTGATTCATTTCCATCACTCACACCAGCAACAGACCAAGACTGAATTTTCCCAAAAAAACCACAATTGAGGATAACATAGCACAACAGTGAGTCAGTCAACACAGGCTCATCACACGGGAGAATGATTAGCATTTTAAACTACACCCATTGCCTCATTTACATGTGTTTATGGTACCGGTTAACTTGATAGGTTGAATTGTTAACTCGCAGCAAGTTTTTTTTTCCCCACGCAAGTAATTCTTTTTATCATTACAAAGTCCAAAGACATCATAGGCATTGAGAGACTCATAATAATGTACATGATGCCGAATAGATTGGCAAACTGACTTCGACATATTAATGTCTGCAAATCCCACAAACATAAAAGCTCCCAAAAGTGATAAACCAGAGAGATAACACACATCTGCAGCTTTTGATGTAATAATCCCACAACCGTAATAGCAGTTGCCTGATGCAAACGTAATATGAAATTTACCATAAATATAATAACTCTTACATTTGCAAGGATTTGTTACATAAGTGGGAAGGTAAAATTTAAACAAATTTTTAAAAAGCTGCAGATTTCTATTAGGTTTGTGTGTTATTATGTACGTGGAGTATGATAACATCTGCGGATGTTACAATGCCTTTAGCCCATGTGACATGTAGGCTCAAATAAGCAGGCAATATTCCGGATGGGCAAAATAACGGATTGGCAACGGATGGATGGAAGGATGGGCAGATGAACTTGTATGAAGCACATCTGCCTTCGTTGCCTATTCAAACTCATTACGGACCACTGCAGATATGCAATGTTCAATTTTCATGTCAACAGACCAACAGTGGGCTCCAAAATTACTGGCACCCCTGACTGGCAATACACAAACAATACGAAAAAATATATGAACAGAACATACCAACATTTGTGAAATAGTTAATTAATGTTTTTATGGAAGCAACCGAAATCAGAACAATCATTTAATACAAAATAAATTTCAACAAATTCAAGGTTTAATCATCATTGGCGCCCTTCATTTAGTACATAGTGCAACCATCTCTGGCTACGATAACAGCATGGAGTCCTTTCCGGTAATGTTTGACAAGGTTAAGGGACATATATGGGGGAATTTTGAACCTTCCGCTGAGAGCCTTCTCATTCTTGGGTTTGCAATTATCAACTGCCCTTTTCAACTAAGCCCACAGGTTTTCAATTGGATTAAAGTCTGGGGACTCAGAAGGTCATTGCAGAACTTGGACTTTGTTGTCCTGAAACCATTTCTGTGTTGATCTTGTGGTATGCTTCGGGTTATTGTCTTGTCGGAGAGTCCACCTACGGACAAGTCTCAGTGTTCTGACGAAGGCAACCAGATCGTCAGCCAAAATATCCTTGGTGGAATTCTTCATGCCATTAATCTTAACCAGTGCCACAGGACCTCTTGAATTAAAATGGCCCCAAAACATGACTGACCCACCATATTTCACCGTGGGTATGAGCTGCCTCTTCTTGTATGCATCTCGGTTTCCACGCCAAACATGCCAATGCTCCATCTAACCCAAAACATGCAATTTTGGTCTCATCTGATCAAAGCACCCTGTTCCAGTCACTGTTTAAATGATGTCTGGCAAACACTAAGCCCTTACTTCTGTGTCTTTTAATGTTGGAATTTACGAAATGAACCAAGTGCGACAACCAGTAGAATACAAATAGGAGGCTTTATTTCTGAAGGGGGAAACCCCCCAACAGAGCTGGCAACAGTACAAAGTCCGCAATCCAAAATCAGAATCCAAAGGGCGAAATCCAGAGTCATACACAGGGCTCCAATCACAAAAATCGTAGTCAGACAAAACAGGTCAAAAAACAAGAATGCGGCAAAAGTACATGGAATAGGCAAAGCTCGATATCAAGGACGGACCAGTCAGAAAGATAAACACTGAGAAATCAAGGCGAGAAACGTGGCACGAGAAAACTAGGGAGAACGATCTGACAAGAAAGTGTACCAAACAGACATCTTATATACACACCCGGGGTAAACACATGACCAGGGAGAACTGGTGCAATCAATGGTAACAATGATCAGGGAGAGACACATGAGGAATAAACCAATTACATGAATTTGGCTGTAGCCAAAACACAGACAGGGATCACAAGACAGACCCAAGTACAAAACAGCTCCGGTTAAGGAGTACTTAAGTGCCAAGATAAAAGAAAAGGAAAGCACAAAGTATAAGTGGAAATCCACAGAAACTTGCAGCAGAGATAATTAGGGATAGGCAAGGAGGCGGAGATTAGAATTGAGCGACTGCTGAGAGATTGTTAGTCAATTAGTATGTGCAACTATACAATCCCAAGTGCAGGTTAGAAAGTTAGTAAAAATATACAATGTTAATGAGGGTCAGTAATTATCGAAAACAACAAACTGTTAGTATGGTTAGTAGATTGTAAAAGAGAGAGGAAAGAAGCACACGAGATAATGAAGGAAGATTGAAAACCCAGAAACCAATAAATCACCCGAATGAGTGGTATGCAAGACTAGGGACCGTGAGCAAAGACCTACACAAGACAAGACAGGGTAGACTAAGTGCAATGCATGGAAATGAAAACATGGCATGAAATAATAATAAAACATGAAATATAAATTACCAAAAAAAAAAAAAACACAATACATGATCCTAAGAATGGTCAGACATATGCAGTGGTCACTAAACAGAATCAAACAACATGGCAAAGCCAGGCACAGAACTTAAACATGACAAGGGATCAAGGCATAGCAGAAACCAAAACCAAAAGAGCAGAATCACAACATTTGGTTATTAAAGGCTTTCTTCTGGCAACCCCTCCGAAGAGCCAGTGGTTGTGGAGGTGGTGACTGATGGTGCTTCTGGAAACCTGGGGACCTCAAGCTGCCACCAAGGCCTTCAATTCCTTCACAGAGATTCCTCAGTATCCTGGGGGGGAAAATGCAGTTGGATCCCCAACACTTGAGGTTTTCAACAGTTCTATTTGTTTGGAATTTTTTTTAAATAATTGCCCCAATGGAGCCCAGAGGCTTATTCAATTGTTTATGAATCTTCTGTTGTGGCCATTACCAGATTAATGAAGGTTTATGACCATCTGCCTCTTTTGAACTGACAGAAGTTTTGTTTTCTTCATGGTGCTGGATGACAAAGGGACATTGCATGTGTGTTACTTCATTTTCACACCCCAGTGAAGCAGTGGTGTCATGCAAACAAGCAAAATTTAGTTGCATGACACCTATCACAGATATAAAAAAAAACCACACAGTGCTTCAAGGCAAAATGGAAAAAATATTGAATAAAAAACAATCAACAAAAAGTAAGAAAATACTGATAAAATTGAAAAACAAAATGACATCCCAGATGGCAAGCTCCTCCGCTCCCGATCTGCCGTGGATCTGCCCCGGATCAGCTGGAGCCGGGGCAGATCCGCGGCAGATCCGGAGCGGAGGAGCTTGCTATCTGGGATAACAAGTCATGAGGGGACAAAGCAATAGAAATCATGGCTATAATAAAATTGCAACAGGGTGCCAAAGCTAATGGCTCACCATAGTTTGTTAACACAAAGATAAAACTTAAATAAGTGGAAATTAATACCTGGTTTAAATTTCGTAGATGTCATTTACAATGATCTTTAAGGGTGCCATTAATTATGAAACCTTGATTTGGAGGATATTGATTTTTAATTAAATTAGAAAATGACTTCGTTTGGTTCCCTTGGAACATTAATATTGCATAGTATTATTCATATGCTGTTTACAGAGTTTAAAAACATTCTAAAAATATGTATTTGTAAAGTATTATTTATGCATTGGCGCTCAGGAGTGCCAGTAA
Source organism: Gymnothorax reevesii (assembly GCA_029721435.1). Classification (NCBI taxonomy): domain Eukaryota; kingdom Metazoa; phylum Chordata; class Actinopteri; order Anguilliformes; family Muraenidae; genus Gymnothorax; species Gymnothorax reevesii. The sequence goes on along the minus strand of CM056573.1, from coordinate 72,180,416 downwards.
TTTTGGAGCTCATTGTACTCATAAGATGGTTTATTTTTTACAAATAAAGTGTCTATGAATGTTGACTACTGAACCGCTGATGGCAGCTTTGCTGCGGTTTAGTACAAAGTAATGCTGCCCTTAAACAAGTCCTTGCTCTCACAGCGAACAATTTTCTTCTCAGATAAAGCTTGCTTCGCTGCCCTTTGTGGTGATGAATACTTATCATTCACTGAGCACAAACTCCACGGGAAAAAACACTATCTGTAGAACCAACCCTGCAAAAAATGCTCTATAAGAATCCTCTAAGATTGTTCAATAGAATTTCTATAGAACTTTAGCGCATCAAGTCCGATCGAAAAAGGTTTTATAGAAAATTCCTGTAGGAAACAGTTCCATTGAAAATCTCCACAGAAATCCTTTTTTTCCCCCCGGCAGACCCTGTAGCGCAATGGCCAACTGTGTGCTACTCGGAAAAAGCTGCCATCCACTGCCGGCTGGTACGACCAGGGCTCAAACTCGTGCGGTGATAGACGCTCTTGTTCCACAATGCAGTGCTTTTAACCTGGAAAAATGCAGATTGTTCTTGATCCTGATCAATTTGAATTGCTTTGCTGAACCCAACAGATGGCCCGCTGTATGTCTTCATAAGCAAAAGAGGAAGACGAGTTTTCCATTATAGCATAAAACATTTATATTTTCGAATTGCTGCCGAGCAAATGGAAAGAGGTCTTCATATACCGTAACTGAAATGCTGCTATGTTGTGTGGTCAGTCAGTCAATCAATAAGTCTGATCAGAGAATCAATGAGTTGGTATGTGCCTGGTTCCCCATGTGCTTAAGCTCACCTTAAAGTTAAAAGGGACAAGATTTCCTTTCTACTTCAGTATAGTGGATATCACTGCATATTGCACATTTTTATACCATTAGTCCGGTCTCTCACTTCTAGAACCCAGATACATATAAGGCACCCTTCGACAGAGCAGTGCAAGGAGTCATATGATGTCTTTTCCATTAAGCTTTTGTTCTATGAGAAGGTCCTAAAGACCATTAAAGTCCTATAGAATAGATTTTTAAAGTAGGGTGTTATATGGGAAAGTCACACCAGGTTTTAACTTGAAGAAAGTTGAGAAAAATTGCCCAGAGAAACTAATGCTTGGAAGTTGTTCTATATGGCCCACTAGTATCAACCATGAAAACCGTATTAAATTTCCAAAGCAAATTCTTGAGAAATCTGCGTTTTTAGAAAATCATGAATTCTAAGATATATTTATTTTATTTTTGGAATGTAACTTGCAATTTTCCCCAAGCATTGCCTATTTAGCAATTCAAACCCCCCCCGCCATTTTGTTTGTATGATCAAATAAATAATTATGTAAGAACCCGATAGTTGACACCTTTAACAGTTCATTGCAGGACAGTGACCTGTTTGGGATAAATGGTTTCAAGGAAAGTTCTAACTGCATTCCACAAATTCCACCCACACTTATTTCATCTGAAAAGGTCTATTTTCAATTGCGTAATAAGCATAAGGTAATGGTACAGACATGGAATCAATAGATTGCACCAGGATGTAATGATGTTACATAACAAAGGTGCACAAAATTTGGTGTCAACCAGAGTGTCTGAGGTCAGACAAGGCATCCAGAGTCCTTTATGCATGTCAAACATAATTCAAATGACAAACAAATATCATCAATGATATAATCAGTCAAAATGTGTTCATGAATTTTATCAAGCAAATTTTCGGTGATCTTGAAATTTCCTTTTCGGAAACAAACCAAGCAAACTTTCTCTCGGTATTCAACGAGCAACATCTTTCAAGAAACTGGGCACTTGAAGTGGTTGATACCAAATTTCGTGCACCTTTATTATGACACATCATTTCATCCAGGTGCAATCTATTGATTCCATGTCCTTACCATTACCTGATGTTAATTACGCAATTGAAAATAGGCCTTTTCAGGTGAAATAAGTGTGGTTGGAATTTGTGGAATGCAGTTTGAACTTTCCTTGAAACCATTTATCCCAAACAGGTCACTGTCCTGCATTGAAATGTTATAGGAGTCAACTATTGGGTTCTGACATAATTATTTGGTCATATTTTGCACTCATGAAAATACAGGGAGAAACGCAGAACCCGATGTTTCTCTGAAATGCCTCGCTTCTAACTGGCTTGGAACGAGACCAGACTACCACGCTTTCCCTGCGCAATATCTTCGCATCTCAGAAACCCAAGTGCCTTTAGGCAAAGGATGCCCAATTTTGTCTGAACGAAAGGCTGTCGTACCTGCTAGTTTTAGCGTGTTTGAGCCTTTGTTTGCCAGTGTAGCTTAGTGTTCTACATGTACAGAGGTCTGAAAGAATGCATTATGTCAGCGTCAGGACTATTCATGTCACTAGTAAAGGGGTATAGCCACGCGTCTAAAGAGCAATAACTGTTTTCATGTTTCATCTAGGTCTACGAAAAAAGAAAAAAAAAAAGACAACGGGCGACCTACTGTCTTCGTTGAAAAAATTTCGTATGCTTTTGCACCCTTTTATCGAAAGCACCAACGACGTTGCCTCTCAAAAGTGAGGGCACGTTTTACCTTGGTCCCAATGACGAAGTCATCCACTGCTCGGGTTCCCATGAAAGCGATCTCCATATGGGTATGAGCAGGGCCGGATTAAGATGGCCAGGGGCCCCTAGGCTACAGGTTGCTATAGGCCCCCAATCACCCTCCCCTCCCCCCTCCACCACCACCAACACCAACCACCTACCCCCATCTAATCATAAAGAACTGTCTATTTTTTTTTTTTTTAGTTTATATATATATATATATATATATATATATTAAACTTCACACAGCTAGGACAGCAAAACCAGAACACCAGAAAGACCAACATTAGGTTGGTGAGGTTGACAACAACAATGGAACGTCCATACTTAAGCAGCTTAACCTCTCAAGTACATCTCAAGAAGAAGGCAATGAAAGACAGAAATAATGAAAGACTAAATAAACAAAATAATAATCAACCAGAATCATACATTCTATCTTAGAAGTTCTTCTTCCTCGCTTTTCTGGTCGAGAAGTCATCAATAACACTTGAAAAATCCAATTCACGCAGGATGTCATTTTCAAGGGACATGAGAGACAGATGATTCAATCTGCATTGGCCCATAGTGGATCTCAGTCTACTTTTAACCTGTGCCAATTTAGAAAAAGAGCGCTCTCCACTGGCATTGGTCACAGGCAGAGTCAAAAAGAGCCGTAGGGCAATGTCGACATTTGGAAACACTGGCAGTAGTTTCCTTTCTCTCAAAACCTGCAGTAGAGACCTAGCAGATGTGTCCTGGGCATGCATTTCCTCAACAAACTCCCTAAATTGCACAAGCTCTTCCACAAAATCTGCTTCAAGATCACCAGAATATTGTTTCTGGAGTTCACAGGCTTCCCTGCAGAGATCTTGCAATGGCATGGATGAGATATTATTCAAAAATCCAAATGTTTGATTAATTTTTTTATAGGAGTCATATCTCCGATCTAGTTCTGCAATGAGCCGGTCAATTATAGCAAGAAACACTGTTTCTCTAAACAGGTCTCGGCCCGATCGCTCATGCTCTGGTTCCGTCGATTCATCGTCAAGTCTTTTTCTTTTTCTATGCCTCTGTGTGTCTGCTTTGTAATTTTGAGAGACAGTTGGAGACATTTTTTTTCATCACTCTCAAATTGGTCAAAATCATCACGTAGGCTGGCCACGTAACCCTTCAATGAGCTGACTAAGTTAACAGCATTGCATAAATCCAGTTCCACTGCCTGCAGAGCAACACTAGTTCTGTGGAAACGGTGCAATATGTTGTTCCATAGGTTACACAGGAACGCATTTTCTAATTCGTCCATCTTTACATTGTATGTCTCGGCTTCACGCTGTGTAGTAACATTTTGTCTGGGGTCTTTACTCAATTCCAATAGCGACTCCTGAATTTTCCCATAGTTCTGGTGAAGTGCTTTGGTTGCTAATGCGTGAGCTGACCATCTAGTATCGGAGAGACTTAAGAGTCTCGATCCTATGGTTTTCATTAGGCGTCAAACCAGTTGTTATCGTCTGCCAACGCGATGTAGATTTGGACGCAAAGTTAAAAAGTGACTGTACTAAGGTGAAAAATGCATCCGTCTCAAAGCAGCTGTTGACACTGTTGATCCCAACTAAATTCAAAGTGTGTGCGGCACAAGGTACCCATTCAGCCAGAGAGTTAATCTGCCTGATTCGTGCTTGTAGGCCACTGTAAGTACCAGACATGTTTGCAGCATTGTCATAACACTGGCCTCTACAGTTATTGATGTCAATCTGCATGTCATTCAACACATCAAGAACAGCCTGGAAAAGTGATTCTCCCGTATGAGACTCGATTGGCAGAAATTTCACAAAACGCTCCGTAAAACGCCCATTTGTTGACACATAACGTATTATGAATGCTAGCTGATCTGTGTGTGCAACGTCTGGTGTAGAATCGACACTGATCGAGAAATACTTCGCCCCTTTTATTTGTCTGATTATTTCTGCAAGAACCCTCTCTCCCATCACTTCAATAATCTCCAGACACGTTGTTGACGAAAGGTATGAGGGTGTTCCCTTGCCAACATTGCCATATTTTTCAATATGCGCTTTCAGGAAGGGATCAAATTCGCTGATTACTTCCAGCGTCCCCATAAAGTTGCCATTATCCCGTTGTCCAAAGATTTCACTACTTCCCCTGAAAGACAGCCCTCGCTCCGCTAAATGCCTGACCACAACAACCACTCTCTTCAAAACCTCCCTCCAGTACGCACATTCACTGTCAAATTGTTTTCCTAGCTCATGGTCAATGCATTCAACATTAGCACACCGTCTAAGGTAAATCATCATCGCCTCTCTGTGGCACTGCGATCCTTCATGCTCTGACAAGCGCCCGTATGCATTTTCCCAATCACTATATCCTCTGGTCAACGGACTAGTTCTCCCAAATAGTTTGCATGCAAAACAAAAGACTGTGCCCTTTGAAGGAGAGTAGAGTAGCCGCTCTCGCTCCACAAGTTCACCATTAGCAAGTTTCCTCATGAATAAAGATTTAGAGAAATACCTTTTCTGTTGCTTATGATGCCTTTCAGATGCAGCGGTATCCGCGTCTTTGTTACGGCAGTTATCAGGTCCCATTTATATCCAGTACTTTGTAGTATCTTCATCTATTTCGCCCCAACAACCAGGATCCGAATTCACGTTAGCATCGACGTGGCTAGAACGTCCCGGAGATGCATTATCACCGGCAGCCGCCGGCGGGACAGAGATGTTAGCATCACTAGAGCTTGCGGTCCCTTCAGATACAGTGCGGAGATGTATTGCTCTCTCTAGCTTTGAAATGTTGCAGGGCGTTGGAAGACAACTATCATAGCAAAAGTTATCATCTGTAAACTCAGTCTCGCTGATTGTGGGACTAGTGGCACATTCATCCACACATAGGCCTACTGATGCTCTTTCAGGGTCTGGAAGTGGTCCTTCGCCCTCCCCAGAGCTAGAACTAGCATAACGTTAGTGGCGATGGCGCTATTGGCATTGTGAATGGCAACATCAGTTTCATGACTTGTCGGTCGGAATTCGGCAGGCTTAAAAAAGCCTGTTCACTTGGGCATGTTATGCAGGAGATTTTTGTCTCGCTGTTATTTTGCTCGTTGAGCCTTTCGCTTTTGAGCACCACTCTCACACTTTCTCTCCGACATGTTTGCGGAATGCTATCCAACTGAATAGAATATTTTTTTTCTCTCGTATGAAACGGGGAAATCCCCGCCCCCAACTCATTTGATTGGATATGTGTGATGTTCTGACGTTTATATGTGTAAAGCCAGACTTGAACTTCTAAGCTCCGAGTTGCTGCCATATTTACCCAATCAGCGTCTTGTTTATTTAAATATTTATTTTGAGCCAATGAAGTTTAAGTTTTCTTCTCTCACGTACATTTAATGTTTGTTTTTTTTTCCTTTGGCCAATCGGGGGCCCCCTGGCAGGCTGGCACACGTGGGGGCCCCTAGGTGCAGCCATATGTAGCCAGTGCGTTGATCCGGCCCAGGGTATGAGTAGCGATTCCCCCGGGAATGACCATCTTACCAGTGGCATCAATGACCGTAACATCATTTGGTACTTTTAGGTTCAATCCAACCTCGTGAATTAATCCATCTTCAATGTAGACGTCGGCAATCACTGAACAGTTTTCGTTGACAACTTTACCTCCTTTCACGAGTATCTTACTTGGAGTCGTCATAATTTTGACATCCTCTTGATTACAACAAAAAAGGAAAACTGGATTCTGAAGAGTCCTCTCTCTTGAAGAAAGGTTTCAAGCATACGGTCGACTCGCTCTCTTTTCATTCACGTTTGGTCCAACCTTTTCTGACCCTTGCCCTCCGCAGAGGGCGCAGATCAGGAAAGCAACTTCACTCAGTGTGAGCATAGACAGGGAAGCAGGGGATCGCCCACTCCTCATATTTTGACGTGAGGCAAGAGTAGGCTACTTCAAACCCCTCCCCGGTTAGGCGCGGATGACTGTCAAGCGAATAAACTGATGCGCTCCTCGAACTAAAACGAATAGGTACATCCGTTGGCTGTTTCTTCAGCATTATTCTTCATTGCGTCAAAAAGTTTAGAATCATTATGACACAAAACAAATCAAATAGTCTAGCTACTCTGAACGTTGAGTGCCCATGAAACCGTACATTCTTGCGAAGATTTTGTGCTTTTTCGTGTGGCGATGACTGTCCGCTTGGAACGCGCTCATTCCTCAACTCCCTACAAGTGCCGTTAACCACCACCTTAAATGTACAGAGATGCCAAGCCTCGCGCATTTGGCATCAAGTCTCGCGCATTTTAAGACTTATTCACCGTAGTCCGCAATTATTCAATGAACGCTCTTCAATGAGACTCTTTCGCAGAATTAAAATCCTTGTGCATTGAAGTTTCAGTTTCACTTGCGTAAAAAGGTGGACCTCGCGGCGAGTAACGTGGAAAGCGATTGTGACTCCGAACTTCTCGTGCTTGTGTTTACTCAGGGATAGGAAACAGCGCGCGTGTTTCATGATCTTTTAAATTGTGTAAATGAAATTAGACCATTTGAAACGTCTTTAAGCGATTCCATTGCTTTCACTCCCTCAGTAAAGTCGAGCGTGAGAATTCTAATCGATTTCCGTGTCACTAGTGGGTAAATCCACCGTAATGCATTTGAAACTGGTTAACTTAATGCACAATGACTTTAATTCCGCGAGTGAATTTCTTCACCCTAGGGTTGATAGAATAATTGCTGACTACGGCACAGAAACATGAATGAGGAGTGACTCACGCCTAATGCGTGGGACTTGGCATCTCTGCATGTAGCTCAGGGAAATTATTTTAGGGTTCGTTATTTTCGTTTCACGATTAATAATTAACAACAGCTGTTGAACACAGCGCCACCTCCGCTCAGTGCCTTCGCTAGCTCGCTGAATGTTATGTTGATTTGTATGCAAGCATTAAGCAAACAATAGCGAAACGAAAATGCATTCTCAGAGATACTTTCTGTTTTTCAAGAATCAAACGCATTACTTGGGTCATAATTTAATGGAAATGTAAACCGTCACTTCTGTCTTTCGTTTAAAATGCCATTGTACACACATTTTATGACAAATTGGAAATGAAATGGCATTCTTCATTTAGTTAGGTAAACCAGAGTAAGAACCTTGGCCTGCAAGGAAACCAAATTAAACATGTCCACTCAGGGGCGTAGATTTAATTGGGAGTTTGGGGGGGGGGGGGGGGAGGGGGCGGAGACATGGCCTTTATGACAATTAGTCCTGGCCAGTTCTCAATCATTTTCCCTCATCAACGCGTTTTCCAATTATTGTAATTGGCAACTGTAGAGACGGTTCCTCTCCATATGCGAACTAACAGCATCCAGCGATGACACGGTGGGGTAAATTAAGTTCAGAAAATTAATTAACTGCTTACCTGTGAGTCGACAGGTAAGCAATTTTGAATAACGATGATTTAAACACAGCAAATACGCATCCTGATGACCGATTACCGTCTTACTTTATCGGAGAGAACAAGCAGCTCCTGTTCATTATTGACTGCAAAAAGTTAATCGCATATGGAGAGGAACCGTGTCTTCAGTTGCCAATTACGATAATTGGAAAACATGTTGATTAAGGAAAATGATTGAGAACTGGCCAGGACTAGTTGTCATTAAGGCCGTGTCTCCGTCCCCCCGCCCCCCCCCCCCGCCCCCAACTCCCAGTTAAATCTACGCCCCTGTGTCCCGTATTATAAATACTCGGGCATTTTGCTGGATTTTTATATATTAGAAATGTCCCTGTAAACTGTGTTATTTTAATTGTTTGTTATGCAGAGCCCTGCTGAAAGGAGACATGGTCTTAGTCAGTCCCCTTGCTTAAATTTATTTAACCTTTATTTTACCATGGAAGCCCCGTAGAGATGTATATCTCTTCTTCAAAGGAGCCCTGGGGGTTGCACATACAGTATTCTAACGGTTCTGCTCCTGCCAGATGTCTAGTGGCTGCCTGGCGGACTCTAGGACCGTGGAGTAAAATGACAGACTCGTGCGCCAAGGCTGGAGGTGATGAGAAGTTGAATAAAGAAGGTATAATAAACAAAACAAAAGGGAAACAAGGTTCCATAAAATGAGAAACTAATGCAGCACTAAATTATTACTAAACAAAGAACGGAAAGGTGGCAGTTAAAATCCCACTGAGCAGCAGTGGGAGAGCTGATGCAAAGCACCTAAGGCTGGCAAATATACTGCATAAAAACATGGGCGCAGCACGCGGGTCTGTAAACTGAGGCCAGCATTGAAATCTCAAAAATTTGCATTCTATTTAATGGCCAGCAGATGGCGATGTTGCTGGTTGCAGAAAGAAGTTCAATCCTATAGAAGTCAATGAGAAAATGACCCAACTTTCCCACCTGATTTATTCTTTCAATGATGATTTTCACATAATTTTATGGTATCTATCACACGTTTCAAGTCTCCTTCGATATATCATGATGTTCATTTTTGAAAATTATGATCCTAAATAGACTAGAATAAAGGATAAAGCCAGAATATGCTTCAGGGGCGTGGCTGTCCTATGGTCCTCATCTCACACGGTCAGATCAACCTGAAGATCCAACCCTGAATATTCAATTCACACTCCCGTCCAATTGGAATCACATCTCGTTTCAAAATACCAAAATGGCTCTATTCAAATTGCCAAAATCAAGGCTTCCTAAATGGTACGTTGACACCAATAGGTGACGTCATGGTTGCTTCATCCATCTTTTTATTCAGTCTATGGGCAGTCTAAGAGGATCACTGGGTGACTGGAATATGGCAGGATTAAGAGCAGGAGCGCCTCCTGGTGGCTTTTCTGCACACCGAGGGAGATTGAGGCTGACTGACGGAGGATGATTCCGCTGGCCAGAGGTCTCCCATCCAGGGCTGTCACAGCGATGGGAATGTCGAGCTGGTGGAGTGTGAGTTTGAGTTGTCGCGCCAGTTGGGAGGACTAAAGTTGCCACGCCGCGCCAGAGTCAATCTGGGCGTTTGTACAGGGGTGCAGGTTGTTATACGCCACTCACACTGGGACCTGGAAAATCTGACCAGCAATGGTGGATGGTGGCACGGTTACCTTGACAGGCGCAGGTCGGTTCTCCCCATTCGGGACACAAGGACCTGACTTTCTCCAATTGCAATGGTTGGTAGATCTGCATGGCTGAAGCTAAGCAGGTGTGGGCTTGGTTAGTACTTGGATGGGAGATCACCTAGGAAAAAAGTTGTTGCTGGAAGAGGTGTTGGTTGGCCAGAGGGTTGCAATCATCGTCTGGTGGAATAATTCCCAATGCCCAGTGATGGGGGTACTGTACTGAAGGAGACGCCGTCTTTCGGATGAGACGTTGAAATGAGGTCCTGACTCACAAGTTCCTATGGCCCATATTCAGTATCAACACTCACCATATAGTGAGTACAATTGAAATGTAACTGGACTGAGAGAGATTGATTGACCTACCACTAACCGAGGGAGCGGTCCCACTCCTCACCCGTTGCTATTCAAACTAAACAAACGCCACTCGAGCATAACTGATAGTAGTGGGCACTGGGTACCACAGGCGGTGCGTCGGCTGCTGCAAAGGGATGCTCAATCCTCACCCTTCAGTGCTGAATGACCTAAACCTGTTGCAGTTTACTTTTCTTGATTAGAAAGTTTCTCAGACTAATTGATAAAACGACAATCAAATTTATTTTTAATAGCATTGTTATACATTGCTTCACAAAACTGAGGCGTTTCTTTCGCACATAAGTGACAACGTAAAATATCAGCATGTCTTCATAGATTCTGTGGTCGAGTGGCCCGCGAAAGGCGCAGGACAGCCCACGAGGCTCACTAAGCAACAAGCTGTGAAACGTGTCAGACATTTCCTTCTACATTCAGCAATTAATAATGTAGAAAAGAATGGATTCTCGTGACTTATAGCTAAACAAGCCTCGCAGACCAATCCACATGGCGCCCCACGAGCCAATTGAGCGCAGAATTATTTAACCAATGCGTGAAGAAAAGCACAAGAAATCAGAATGTGTGAGAGTTGACAGATATGCGTCACTCATGACAACTGGCCACACCTGATGAGTTTTCGCAGTTTCTCCAGTGGTAATTTAAATGAATAACTGAAAACATGGCAAGAATTATTAGTGCTCATTCTAGCTTAACAAGTAGAACAGGCAACACATGATGGTCCTTAGGATTGTTAGAGTTCAAGTAAATTAAATTTTATTACATTTTTGAAGACAGGTAATGTCCAATCATTATTTTCAAGGGATGGTTTTGAGCTTCCCCTATTGCCAGTTCACCAGTAGCCATTGGTGGGTACACAAATTCTAACCTTGAGTTCACCACTGTGCTGTTCATAAACACTGAAACCAGGTGGTCAGTCGAGCTGTAAATAACCCAGAGTTTCTAATGTTTGTAATCACCTGAAAGCCCATGACAACAAAATACCAGGGCAAGTTAGTGCGGCTCAAGGGAGGTGTTCCCTGCGCTCAACATTCACTCAGAAAGGGATACTAATTTCAGAGTGAGTGAGGTCTGTGAAAGCAAATGAGTGTTAGGGCAACCTCTGACTCATTTAGTTTAACCTGACACTAAGTTTGAGTACTTACTCACACTCAATTAGTGTGAGTGTCGTTTCTGAATACGGACCTAAGACACTCATCGATAAGAGTAGGGGGTTGCCCGGTGTCATGGCTAAATTCCGAACCTGGCTCTTTCGACCTGCCACCTGATCATCCCCTGATCTAATTGGCTGTGCAACTTGTTCTCTCTCTCCCCACCTCAACCCCCAGGGCTCCCTTGAAAAAGAGATTTAAATCTCAACAGGACTTCCCGGGTTAAATAAAGGTTAAATTAAAAAAAAAAAGAAAAACTAAAGGACATGACCTCCATGGGCTCTGGCGCCAGCTTGGGTTGCTGGATGGGGTCTCTGAGCAGGCTGCGGTATCTCTCCTGCTGCAGCTGGTCCAGATGAATGGCAGAGTCAATGTCGGAGGCCGGGGATGTGGCATGGTCCCTGCGAGCCATTTACGCCGTCGGGTCTGGACACAGCCCATTGCGGAAAGTGGTCAACGGTGCAGGCTTGTTCCAGTCCTGCAGGTCAGGGTGTGGTCATCAGCTGACCCGGACCCCAGCCACAGATCCAGCAAGCGGTGCCAGCCTTCCTCCCCGGGTGATCAAACACCGCTTTGAACTGATGGATGAAGCTGTCATAGGTAGAGAAAACAGCTTGGTCCCACAGAGCGTTTGCCCACTCAAGAGCCTTGCCGAACAGCTGCATGATGACCGCAGCCATGTTCTCTGCATCACCGAGAGTGGAGTGGTAGGTGAGGTTGAGGGGGCATTGGAGATGGAATCCTCGGCATGCGGTCAGAGAACCCTCATAGCAGTCTGGCAGTCGCGCTCGGGACTCACCTTAGTGAGTGGCCCGGAACGCCTGCAGACTGGCAGGAGAACTGGAGCGTTGATTGGCGGTGGAGCGTGGGAGATGGTGAACACACGGAAGCCACAAATCAAGTCTTCCAAAGCGGCCCTCAGTCGGGCAACCTCCCTCTGTTGCTCTGCCACCATGTTGAAGATGTGGGAAGGGCTGGATGCGAAGTCTCATACTTCTTCAAGTAAAGGCACATTAACTTCATCCATAGGGGGGGATAGAGTCTTCTGTAGTGGCTTTTTCTGTGCACTGAGCAGAGTGCACTGAAAAATGGAAAACGTGGAACTAGATTCACATGCAAATATGAAGTAGGTTTAATTATACCTTTGCAGTAGCACAGAAAGGTTGAAAAGTGGAAATGCAAAAACAAGCAGGAAACGCTTCCAATAATTTAACAAAAGTGCGCTGAAATAATAATTATCATAATAATAATTATTATTATTATAAAGGTGTTCAAGATAGGTTAGTAAAGATATGGAAATACTCAGAAGCATCTATACAAGAATAAGGCTTAACAACTGGCTTAGGAGACTTTGCTCCGTAAAAGTGCAAAGCTCTGGCTTATATACTGGTAACAATGAGATAATAATGATGAACAGATGCGGGTAGTTGTAGTGGAGCGAGGAATTCTGCAGCCTTCCCTCGCTTGCAGCCCCTCCTGGTGGCGGCTGCAGACAAAAGCATCTTGGATGGAGCTGTAACTTCAAACAGAAAACATTCAAAAAAGAAAAAATAAAAACATACATTGGCTTAAACCGTTTTTACAATCTATAGGTAAATACAGTGTTAAAAAAAAACAATGCGTCGAAATAGTTTTAAATCATGAAACATGCTGCGGAAACCCTCTCTCAGAGAAGCGCTGGCGCAAACAGAATAGCATTGGGAAGCAAAATTGGCGATCAGCAGCAAGCAGCATAGGATATCTGGACCCCCCAAACTATATTTTAACCCTAGAACACTATTGCTAAAATTAGCAACACCATCACTAACGCCGGGTGATCTTTCCTGATATAGTAAAATACCAAATAAAAAGTACTTGTCATCAAAATATGACAATACATGACAAATTAGAGTAGTGTTCTTTTATTTTCAACTGTGCCATGTCTAACAAAATGAAAGAAAGTACCCTGAGGTAGACAAAACACCCATGCCTTCAAAGATGTCAAAGACAATGCTGAAGCTACCCAGGGACCCATAACACTCAGACAAACGCAACATAATGAAAATCACGTAAACACGTTTGCTCGCGTGAAAATCACCCGGCGATAGTGTTCTAGGGTTAATGAGTAATAAAATTAATGATACAAACATTTACGCTACTCGTGGACGCCAGGGCAACGACGAAAATGACAAGATGGAGAACCGCGCTTCACCTCCTCCACCCATCACTATAAAATGAATGTCATATTTAGTTAAAGCTGAAGTCGGGAAGATTGCTGGATCATGAGGACCAGTCAGATTTTCTAACGAGTACAACTTTCAAGCCCCTCCCCTATTTGCGCTGAAACTAGTCCCTCCCTAGATTTTTCGTGCACATCCAATTGACTGTGATTGACAGGCAGTTAGCATCCTGCTTCATAATTCGCATGGCTAAGCACAGTGACAGTTTCAGTAAATGCGACCAAAAAGAAAATATTTCCGACTTCAGCTTTAATTGTGTAATATTTAACCCAACCCCTCAAAAAAAAATGCTTAGAAGTATTTTTCGATTATTCACAAAGTCGGGCCCACTTCCGGTATTCCGAATTTCATTTCACGTATTTCAAAAGGAAAGTAAGCGGTGTGAAGCATGGATACAAGCCGTCAAAAGGCAGAGCCCTGATGCAACTTTTGGCGGTAGACCACCATTTCTGTGCGTTTCATTCTGAAAAAAAACGCCCCAAAAGCGGTAGAGTTGGCATGTATGCGGCAGCAAGTGGGAATCGTCAGCTCATGCAGTGCTGCGTGGGAAGCATTTTATCGGAGGTGAACTAATAAATAGCTAAATAGCTTTCGTTAGCTTGGAATTTCTTTTGCCATTTGCAGTCATGCTTTTAATTTACAACTCAAAGTACCTGCAATATTTGGTTTCTGTGACACAATGATGATCAAAATAGTCAAATGACATCTCTCGTACCTTATAATAACTCCTACGCGCTGTATTTACTCGCAAGAAAAAAAATCGCAGACACAAATACTAATAAGGTGGATTATAAAGTGACATTTGTTGATGAGATAACCGGAAGATGAACACACAAGGTTAATTGTTTTCACCGAGTGCCTAATTGGGCCAGCCGGAAGTGACAACACCGCGACTGTTGGATTAAATGGCATTGAAATCACGAAATTTACAGTAAAAATGCTTTTTTTTTTGCTGTTTGTAGTGAACGTTAGCAATGTGCTGTTGTCTTCATTTAATTCTAACCTAATATGGTGTCCTTAAACTTTCAATACATCCAATAATTTAGCGGGGAATAATCCGGGGAAATGCTTTAATGCATCTTTTATTATGATTCAAATGTGCTGCGTGCATAATAAACGATCTAGTCCACCGAAATGCTTCTGCGCGACTAGTCCTTCAACTACTGACTGACTCCCCAATCACGCCATTGCTATTAATTGGAGTGAACGGAGATGACGTGACACTCCTTCTCAACGTACCTCTCAGCTGATCGAACGAATCCGTTTCTGTGACGCATTCGCTGTGCTTTGTGATCAGAAAGAACTGCACCGTTCTATGACGCATTAATGCTATATATACACGCGGATTGTGAGTAGAGGCAGATTCAGAACTCTCTGCCTTTCAGAGCGTTTGTTGGCGAGCATCGTTGCGATTTGCGATTCAAGAAAGCGTTATTTCAACTTCTTCATTCTGGAATTCATACAGGTGAGTTTTATTTGCTGGCTTATATGAAAAATAAGGTATAGCCAAATAGTAATGTAAAGTTTGAATTATCGAAATGCAGCCATTTCAACCAAAATTTCATCATTATCATCATAATTCACTCGAAATCTAAAACTAATTATCCCAGCGAGTCACTGTATAACTGGCAATTAAGAATGTATTACTATTATTATTATGATTATCATCACCTCCGCCAAACAAAGTTGGCAGGAGGTTGTGTGATTGGTGCCGTCTGTTTGTTTGTTTGCGAACAAGATAACTCAAAAAGTAATGAATGGATATCTGAAATTTTGTGGGTGGGTTGCTGCAATCAGTGAAATAATATGCTGCCACGGCAGCAATCTTTAAATCCGATGACACGCAATGACTGAAATAAAGGAACCCCTTGCGCTTCAGCCCCTCTGTCAGTGGAGGTGGGTGCTCGCAGAAAGGATAGTAAATCCGAATATAAAGAAGAAACTGAAGCACTCAAATCACCAGCATAATTTATAAAGGTGCCAAGACTGACGTTTCGACGCACTGCGTCTTCCTCAGAGACGCAGTGCGTCGAAACGTCAGTCTTGGCACCTTAATAAATTATTCTGGTGATTTGAGTGCTCCAGGTTCTTCTTTATATACGCAATAACTGAACTTTGCTCCCACTCACCGAGATTTGGTCTGTACTGCCTTGGTGGAGGTTTGCACTCTAGGAGTGCCTCTAGTTATTATTATTAGGCCTGAGCTGAGTGCAGGCCCACTACTCTCTCCAATAGGGACCATAGTACCATAGACACCATAGTAACTGCCTAGCAATGCCCTAGCAACCACCCAGAACACCATAGCAACCGCCTAGCAATGCCCTAGCAACCACCCAGAACACCATAGCAACCGTCTAGCAACGCCCTAGCAACCACCCAGAACACCATAGCAACCGCCTTGCAACGCCTTAACCACCCAGAAAACCGTAGCAACCACCTAGCGACGCCCTAGCAACCACCCAGAACACCATAGCAACTGCCTAGCAACCCCCTGGCAACCACCCAGAACACCATAGCAACCGCCTAGCAACACCCTAGCAACCACCCAGAACACCATAGCAACTGCCTAGCAATGCCCTAGCAACCACCCAGAACACCATAGCAACTGCCCAAGCAACGCCCTAGCAACCCCAAGAACACCATAGCAATTGCCTAGCAATGCCTTAGCAACCTCTCAGAACACCATAGCAACCACCTTTTTAATGTCTAAAAAATGCAGACAAAATATAGACAGAGACAAAATAGACTATTGAGTAGACCAAGCAGCATCTCAGGGCACCCCTGCGTCCTGACCTGCAGAGACCAGGCCCACTCTTACAATTTCTGCGGGAATTGTCTAGTTAAATTTATGATGATAGACCCAAGATAGCTTCTACCTACTTTGTCTGCATGGCTAATGTGTGTGCTCCTGAGACAAAATAGCCATTACTGGGAAAATTGGATTCTACATCCTCCTGATCAGCCCCAGGAAAATAAAACTCAATGGAAAAAGCTTTCCACTGCCTCTTAATAATGAGTCAACATACATGAGTATCCAGTGATGCATGCTTCTTGGGTTAATCGTCCTCCTCTCCCAATTAGAGTCTTTTGTACGAAACAACAACAATGGCAAACAACGTCATCAAATGCCGATCTACTTACACCCGGGAGGAGCTCCTTCTCAGATCTACAGGCGTGACACCGCCCAATTTCTCGGAGGATATTCGGAGCAGAGGTAGGTTGAGCCCCTTTTGGATTTTCCATCTGAAAGCCATGGTGTTTCCAGGTCTCAGTGAAGACAATGATTTTTCTCCTTTTTTGTAATTAAATTAATTAAATATATTTTGTTAATTGTATTCTTGGAATCTCATGTTTTTTGTATTCCTGTGTGAGTTATATAGCAATTATGCCGCAATTGGTTGATGCATTTTTAATCCTTGCTATGCAAGTAGCCATTTAATAAAGGCTTTAAAAAAAAATTGCCACAAGAGCTGCCTTGGTTTCCATTTTCGGCTTCCAGGTTGTGCACTGTTTTTGCACCAATTGTTTCTTGATTCATGCCTCCTGTATATCGTGTGATTTTTCACTGTGTATAGTTCATGCTGAGCTGCGAAGGTTTCCAAATTATCCTGACTTGTGAAATCCTCTGTCCAGGACTTGCAGTGTCTGGGAGGAGCAGTGAGGTGAGGACGGAAGTCACTGCTGTTCGTCAGGACACCATGGTAATTCCAATGAATATGCCTCTGACTTCAACACTGAAAATCACAGTTTTTTTTGGGAGTTTTTCCCTACTCTGAACGCAAGGGAACTGTTTACTCCACCACAGTAACCTGCTCCCATCAGCTCAGGAGGAGGCAGAGGTTCGAGATTCTTCTCAATAACGTGACAAATGGCTCTCGCTTCTTCACATATTGAAAGCACCCGGCGATCACACACTGCCTATGCCATCGACAGTGCAGTCAGCAAAGATTTTTCTTGTACATCTGCAGATCCGTAGTCGACCAGGAGTGGCCACTAGAGAGCGATGAGACAAGTTAATTTGACAACCACGGTCAACTTCATTTATTCCTGTCTGCTCTCAACTGGTGCCTCAGAATACAGATACATTTACCATACAGCAGGTGAAAATATATGGTCAGACTTTGTAGTACATCTGAAACCTCTGTATGGATCAAACTATTTGCGAACGAGACCCAGATGACCTACTGCATTTGGCTGAGTTTTGCTGTATGTGAGCAGTGGACACTGTGCTGTCCCATCAGCCCACTGGCACTGAGATGACAAGGCGTTTTCATGACGACAGAGGATGTGATACCTCTCAGTAAAAATGATACAAGACAGACAACAGAAACACTGTATTAGCCTACGTAAGCCATATGTAAAATGAACAAAAACACTGTTTGAGCCTATAATATACTGCCCTACAATAGACGACTGCAGTATCTGCAGTAGGTTAATGTATACAGATACTGCAGTCTTCCATAGTAGGGCAGTATTAATAAAATAGATGTAAATGCTGGAATTCCTGAGGTGCAGTTGTGTTTTTAAAATTCCGCGGGAGGAAGGTTATTGTATGTGAGGGGTAAACTGGGTCAGGAGATGGTGAGATTGTGGCCATATTGCATGTCAGATTTTGTGCATGCACTCCTGATACATAAATATCGTACGTTCTACTTCGACGGTCGAGTTGTTGGCATCAAATCAAATTCTGTATGCATGTATGCAGTATGGGTATTTTAACACGTCCAATTTCAAGCTAAAGACTACTGCATCAGCTTCAGCTTCATACAACTGATTCATACCATGTCCTGTCAAATAATAAGGCTGGATGAAGGTGTTTAGTCGAGAGATGTGAATCCTCCCCGCTTGCAGTAAGCCAGATGATATATTTTTTATGTTGATAAATAATCCATATAAACTTAACGGGGAGGTATAGATTGCAATAAGTTATGTTATGTCAGAAACTGTGGCCCCACTTACCTCCTTGCCGGGCTGTGTTAGCTGCATTTGCCTGTCACAGAAAATAGCGGAGCTGGAAGGTAGAATTTCAACCCTCTACCAAATACAGGAACGCCTCATCGATTCCATGGGTGCTCCAGCTCGCGCTGCGAGGAATGTCACCACCATGGGTGAGCGAGACTCCATCGCCCTCCCCAATGAAACCGCACGGACTCGGACTGAGGATGCTAGGGTCCAGCAGCGAGCGAGACCCAAGGTCAACGTCAGCTCCACACCCAAGCCGGCTGAGGCCTGGGTCGAAGTGCGCAGCACTAAACGTCGTGGTCGGGCACCGAGTAGCGACTCTGTATTTTTTAAGCTTCAGCTGAACAACCGGTTTTCCATCTTAGACGAGGAGGAATCTTCACCACCAGATGTCCAGTCACGGAAGCCAACCTCTACGGTTCCACGGCCATGTACTCAGACCATTCCACAGGTAACTACCAAGTCTTCTGGCAATGCTCGGCCATCTCGAGGTACATTGATAATTGGAGGCTCCATTGTGAGGAACGTTAAAATGAAATCAGCCATCACATACTGCTTTTCGGGGGCTAAAGTTTTAAGCATTCTGGATGGGATTCCGAGCTTACTTGATGAACATCCACACGCCCGTAATGTTGTAGTTCATATTGGAACCAACAATACCTCCAACCAGCGGTCCGAAATTCTAAAACACGATCTTATCTCTTTGTTTAACGTACTCAAGGACTGTTTTTACTTCGGGTCCTATTCCCACTCTGGGTCGAGGGATTGGGCGTTTTAGGAGAATTTTAAGTCTCAGCACATGGCTACAGTCTATATGCTCCGCGCAAAAAATTTTTTTTATTGATAATTTTAACAACTTCTGGGAGCGTGCAGCGTCACCACTTACCATTAGCCTGAAGATTTAGTTTCTCATGTGGGTAAATTGTCCACACAGACTGTGCTAACTGGTTCCTATTCCTTCTCTTACACTTTTCAGAAAACATTTGTCCCAAGAAATGAACAGGAGCCAAAACCCATCAGCCCGGCTCACAAGAAGACCAAACTGGACGACCAGTCAAAGACAAGCAAGGTAAAGAAAGCTCAAATGTTCCCATCAACCACTGTCAACTTCATTTATTCCTGTCTGGCCTCAACTGGTGCCTCAGAATACAGATACATTTACCATACAGCAGGTGAAAATATATGGTCAGACTTTGTAGTACATCTGAAACCTCTGTATGGATCAAACTATTTGCGAACGAGACCCAGATGACCTACTGCATTTGGCTGAGTTTTGCTGTATGTGAGTTGTGGACACTGTGCTGTCCCATCAGCCCACTGGCACTGAGATGACAAGGCGTTTTCATGACGACAGAGGATGTGATACCTCTCAGTAAAAATGATACAAGACAGACAACAGAAACACTGTATTAGCCTACGTAAGCCATATGTAAAATGAACAAAAACACTGTTTGAGCCTATAATATACTGCCCTACAATAGACGACTGCAATATCTGCAGTAGGTTAATGTATACAGATACTGCAGTCTTCCATAGTAGGGCAGTATTAATAAAATAGATGTAAATGCTGGAATTCCTGAGGTGCAGTTGTGTTTTTAAAATTTCGCGGGAGGAAGGTTATTGTATGTGAGGGGTAAACTGGGTCAGGAGATGGTGAGATTGTGGCCATATAGCATGTCAGATTTTGTGCATGCACTCCTGATACATAAATATCGTACGTTCTACTTCGACGGTCGAGTTGTTGGCATCAAATCAAATTCTGTATGCATGTATGCAGTATGGGTATTTTAACACGTCCAATTTCAAGCTAAACACTACTGCATCAGCTTCAGCTTCATACAACTGATTCATACCATGTCCTGTCAAATAATAAGGCTGGATGAAGGTGTTTAGTCGAGAGATGTGAATCCTCCCCGCTTGCAGTAAGCCAGATGATATATTTTTTATGTTGATAAATAATCCATATAAACTTAACGGGGAGGTATAGATTGCAATAAGTTATGTTATGTCAGAAACTGTGGCCCCACTTACCTCCTTGCCGGGCTGTGTTAGCTGCATTTGCCTGTCACAGAAAATAGCGGAGCTGGAAGGTAGAATTTCAACCCTCTACCAAATACAGGAACGCCTCATCGATTCCATGGGTGCTCCAGCTCGCGCTGCGAGGAATGTCACCACCATGGGTGAGCGAGACTCCATCGCCCTCCCCAATGAAACCGCACGGACTCGGACTGAGGATGCTAGGGTCCAGCAGCGAGCGAGACCCAAGGTCAACGTCAGCTCCACACCCAAGCAGGCTGAGGCCTGGGTCGAAGTGCGCAGCACTAAACGTCGTGGTCGGGCACCGAGTAGCGACTCTGTATTTTTTAAGCTTCAGCTGAACAACAGGTTTTCCATCTTAGACGAGGAGGAATCTTCACCACCTGATGTCCAGTCACGGAAGCCAACCTCTACGGTTCCACGGCCATGTACTCAGACCATTCCACAGGTAACTACCAAGTCTTCTGGCAATACTCAGCCGCAGTAGCGGCTATAGACCCGGGAATGACGGGGCGCAGACACGTCCCTTTATGACAATTAGTCCTGGGTAGTTTGCAATCATTTTCCTTTACTGACGCGTTTTCCAATTATCGTACTTGGCAACTTAAGACTCGGTCTCTCCAAATGTGATCAAACAGCGATGAAATCATGGGCGAAATTCAGTACAGAAAAAAATTTTACTTATTAATAGGCCAGTGCTTCGCGTTGATTGATCAGGTCCGTGTTCCAGTGAAATATCGCCTTTCACTCTCGGTATTGTGTGGGTTGATAAAAAAGAGGCACTTGGCAGTTAAATAGGCAGCGTGCTGCTCAAGCTGTTTGCGTGAGAGTCGTCAGGTATGCAAGTTTGACAAACGTTGATTTAAATACAGCAAATAAGCGTCCAGATGAACGATCGTCTTCTTACGTAATCGGGGAGAACAAGCAGCAGCTGTTAACTGTGGAGTGCTCTCGGAGCGAACCTTCGGTTACTCATGAAAATGACTGAGAACAGGTCAGGACGAACGACTGTTTTAAACGGATGTTTTGTCACAATTCTCAGTTCAGGTTCCGCCACTGAGCTGAATTAAGCCCATGATTTCATCACTGTTCGATCGCATTTGGAGAGACCGTGTCTTGAGTTGCCAAGTACGATAATTGGAAAACACGTCAGTAAAGGAAAATGATTGCGAACTACCCAGGACTAATTGTCATAAAGGGACATGAGTGCGCCCCGCCATTCCCGGGTCTAGAGCCGCTACTGCTCAGCCGTCTCGGGGTACATTGATAATTGGAGGCTCCATTGTGAGGAACGTTAAAATGAAATCAGCCATCACATACTGCTTTTCGGGGGCTGAAGTTTTAACCATTCTGGATGGGATTCCGAGCTTACTTGATGAACATCCACACGCCCGTAATGTTGTAGTTCATATTGGAACCAACAATACCTCCAACCAGCGGTCCGAAATTCTAAAACACGATCTTATCTCTTTGTTTAACGTACTCAAGGACTGTTTTTATTTCGGGTCCTATTCCCACTCTGGGTCGAGGTATTGGGCGTTTTAGGAGAATTTTAAGTCTCAGCACATGGCTACAGTCTATATACTCCGCGCAGAAAATTTTTTTTATTGATAATTTTAACAACTTCTGGGAGCGTGCAGCTTTCTTTGCAAGAGACGCCATTCATCCCAATCCTCTGGGTACGCGGAAGTTGGCAGAGAACATTTGCTACTCGATGCACCTGCTCACATGCAAATGACTAATTCCGTCTCCCGTAATGCAGGACCCATGTCCGATTGTCACTATTTCCTCTGTGCGTAGAAAGTCACGAAATAGACCCAAGTCTTACACTGGCTGCACCCGAGGTAATTTAGTCAATGTTTTAGTCTTGAGCGTTTATGGCATTATTTAATGTAAGATTACTCACTAATCAGAGTTTTTGATTAATGATATCATCTCTGAGGAGGGATTGCATTTTATGTTTCTAGTTGAGACCTGGCTAAACAATGATTGTGCTGCAGCTCTTATTTAGGCTTTTCCTAGAACTACAACTTTTTTCAAGCTGTGAGACAAGGGTCAAAGGGGAGGTGGCATAGCTGTGTTATGACCCAGAGGATTAAGTGTTTATCAGTGTAAAGTGCTGTTCTCCCTCGCCTCCCTAGGAGTGTCTGTGAGTGTGTCTTTTAGGTGTGTGCATGGGTGTGACCTCTGGTTTCCCTCCAGTCCAAGTGGTAGTTCCGGATTGGCTGGACTGGGCCCAATTGAACAGCAGGCATTGGTGGAAGCAGTGTGGGAAGACGCTTCCTGATTGGAGGAGCCCGGACCAAACAAGATTTAAACCACCAACTGACAGCACCCCGGGCCCTCCCCTTTTACTCCCAACAAGGAACCAGTACTTCGGAAATTTGTAAATTCCTAATGTGTCTCTGAGAATTCTGTTTTGTCGAAACTTTAGAAGTTGCGTGTGTTTATACTGTGCAAAATGGCTTACTGTTGTGGTTTAGGCACCTGTAAATATTGAGCACTGGTTTTGGTAGGTGGGAGTTGCCTCTTTTGTTTCTGTGGTTTTCTCTTGTTTTAAGTTAGGAGTTTAGGTTAGTCCTCTGTATTTTCATTTGGTTTTTGGGTATAGGTTATTCTTTAGGGCTCAGAGCTTGTTTTGTTTATTTTTTTTTTTTAAAAAAAGGTTACTCCACACCTCCACACTAAAAAAAAAAAAGAAAAGAAAATAAACTGCCTAAAGTTACAGTTTTCTGTGCTGCTGGCCCTTCTTGGGAGTGGGAGAGCGGGAGGGTCACCTCAATGTTATGTGTTTGTACACCCCTAGACCAGGGACATAACAGCTGCCATTTTCTCTAATCAGTTTAACTCTTCCAAGATTGGTTTTGGTGAATTTTCGTCATTTGAACATCTTGCGATTCTGTTGAAAACTGACCCAGGTGTGGTCATTGTAAACATTATATCGGCCACCAAAGCAATCATCTGTATTTCTAACAGAATTTGTGGAATTTGCGGAAAGGCATGTGAAATGCTTCTGGAAAAAAACTTCACTGACATCAGTACTACGCCTTAAAAAAGAAGATTAAGAATCGTCCCAGCCCTAATGATTGCATCATGCTCCAGTTCTTTTTGCCCTTTTCTTCTCTAATGTTCTCGTCGATTGTTTCTCCAATGCTCGTAAAGCCTTTGGGCTTGCTATCAGCATATATAAATGTGTTTTAATTGATTGAAAACAGGTTGTGACCATTCCTTTAAACTACCATTACAGAAACTCCTAAAACTCTCAACATTATCAGGTGTGGCCTGGTTTCTTATATAACGCATACCGATTACGACTCCGGACTTCTAACGCTTTTCTTTACTCGGGGGTTGGAAGCGTGGCATGTGTTTCATTATCGTTCAAATAGTTTAAATGAAATAAGATAATTTGAAACATCTTTATGCAATTCCACTGCTTCCAATGATCTTATTTCATTTAAATAATTTAAACAATCATGAAGCACACACATTTCTTCCAACCCCTGAGTGAAGAAAAGCATGAGAAGTCCGGAGTCATAACGCAGGTGAAACTGATAAACCTCCATGCACAAGGACTTCAGTTCCATGTGAGAATCTCTTACACATACGGTGATTGAATAATTGCTGACTACAGCAATGGAACGCAAGTATACCACTAAAATTCACGCGGAATGCCTGAGAGTTGACAGGTGTGCGTTATTACTGACATATGACCACACCTGATAATGTTGAGAGTTTTTGGAGCTTTTGAAATGGTAATTTAAATGAATGATTGAAAAATTGAAAACAGGTCATGACCAATCAATATTTTTAAGGGATGGTTTGACCCTCCCCTATCGCCAGTTCACGAGCCGTCCCTTTATATATGTATATACAGTGCTTAACAAATTCATTAGACCACCACGAAATGTAAAATGAATGAAATGAAAACAAACTGAATGAAAATGAAACGCACTGTGTATATATGTCTGTGCATAAAGTTAGTCTGCATCCCTACACCCCTCCCCAGAAAATCCCTTCCACCTCTGATCTAAAAATGCATTTTTTTTTTTTTTTTGGAAAAAATTTGCCCCAAAAAAAAAGGAAGAAAAATGCTCTGAATCCCACACCAGGTAGCAGATGATCCGTTCAGCTTGCAATCACTGCCACTGATGGATTTAAGCAGATTCAATTCATTATGATCATAAATGAACTTCTGATTTGGCATTTGCTCCGCAATTTGGATGCTGATGAGCAACCTCATCTCAGTGCAAATTAAAAAAAAGCATATGTACCAATTTTGTCCAGAGTACCCAACCTTGCCTGCAGTGATACATTGTGTTCTATGGTTTTTTAGATAAAAAATAATGATTGGGTAAAACATTCCAAATGGTATTAGAGTAACTTAAGCAACACTGCTGCAGCTGAGAAAAATTAGTTATGGTTGTGCAAATGCACAAGCTTAGACGATAGCCTGTATTAATGTGGGGTCCCCAAAGCAAATTCTGATCAGGGTCCAACAACGGCTCTGGCAGATCCCAAGCATGGAGACTGAATGTTTCTTCAAAACAGACACATTCCAGGGAATGCATTTGTATCTGGAATAAAGTCTGATTCATTTCCATCACTCACACCAGCAACAGACCAAGACTGAATTTTCCCAAAAAAACCACAATTGAGGATAACATAGCACAACAGTGAGTCAGTCAACACAGGCTCATCACACTGGAGAATGATTAGCATTTTAAACTACACCCATTGCCTCATTTACATGTGTTTATGGTACCGGTTAACTTGATAGGTTGAATTGTTAACTCGCAGCAAGTTTTTTTTTCCCCACGCAAGTAATTTTTTTTATCATTACAAAGTCCAAAGACATCATAGGCATTGAGAGACTCATAATAATGTACATGATCCCGAATAGATTGGCAAACTGACTTCGACATATTAATGTCTGCAAATCCCACAAACATAAAAGCTCCCAAAAGTGATAAACCAGAGAGATAACACACATCTGCAGCTTTTGATGTAATAATCCCACAACCGTAATAGCAGTTGCCTGATGCAAACGTAATATGAAATTTACCATAAATATAATAACTCTTACATTTGCAAGGATTTGTTACATTAGTGGGAAGGTAAAATTTAAACAAATTTTTAAAAAGCTGCAGATTTCTATTAGGTTCGTGTTTTATTATGTACGTGGAGTATGATAACATCTGCGGATGTTACAATGCCTTTAGCCCATGTGACATGTAGGCTAAAATAAGCAGGCAATATTCCGGATGGGCAAAATAACGGATTGGCAATGGATGGATGGAAGGATGGGCAAATGAACTTGTATGAAGCACATCTGCCTTCGTTGCCTATTCAAACTCATTACGGACCACTGCAGATATGCAATGTTCAATTTTCATGTCAACAGACCAACAGTGGGCTCCAAAATTACTGGCACCCCTGACTGGCAATACATAAACAATACGAAAAAATATATAAACAGAACATACCAACATTTGTGAAATAGTTAATGTTTTGATGGAAGCAACCGAAATCATAACAATCATTTAATGCAAAATAAATTTCAACAAATTCAAGGTTTAATCATCATTGGCGCCCTTCATTTAGTACATAGTGCAACCATCTCTGGCTACGATAACAGCATGGAGTCCTTTCCGGTAATGTTTGACAAGGTTAAGGGACATATATGGGGGGATTTTGAACCTTCCGCTGAGAGCCTTCTCATTCTTGGGTTTGCAATTATCAACTGCCCTTTTCAACTAAGCTCACAGGTTTTCAATTGGATTAAAGTCTGGGGACTCAGAAGGTCATTGCAGAACTTGGACTTTGTTGTCCTGAAACCATTTCTGTGTTGATCTTGTGGTATGCTTCGGGTTATTGTCTTGTCGGAGAGTCCACCTACGGACAAGTCTCAGTGTTCTGACGAAGGCAACCAGATCGTCAGCCAAAATATCCTTGGTGGAATTCTTCATGCCATTAATCTTAACCAGTGCCACAGGACCTCTTGAATTAAAATGGCCCCAAAACATGACTGACCCACCATATTTCACCGTGGGTATGAGCTGCCTCTTCTTGTATGCATCTCGGTTTCCACGCCAAACATGCCAATGCTCCATCTAACCCAAAACATGCAATTTTGGTCTCATCTGATCAAAGCACCCTGTTCCAGTCACTGTTTAAATGATGTCTGGCAAACACTAAGCCCTTACTTCTGTGTCTTTTAATGTTGGAATTTACGAAATGAACCAAGTGCGACAACCAGTAGAATACAAATAGGAGGCTTTATTTCTGAAGGGGGAAACCCCCCAACAGAGCTGGCAACAGTACAAAGTCCGCAATCCAAAATCAGAATCCAAAGGGCGAAATCCAGAGTCATACACAGGGCTCCAATCACAAAAATCGTAGTCAGACAAAACAGGTCAAAAAACAAGAATGCGGCAAAAGTACAGGGAATAGGCAAAGCTCGATATCAAGGACGGTCCAGTCAGAGAGATAAACACTGAGAAATCAAGGCGAGAAACGTGGCACGAGAAAACTAGGGAGAACGATCTGACAAGAAAGTGTACCAAACAGACATCTTATATACACACCCGGGGTAAACACATGACCAGGGAGAACAGGTGCAATCAATGGTAACAATGAACAGGGAGAGACACATGAGGAATAAACCAATTACATGAATTTGGCTGTAGCCAAAACACAGACAGGGATCACAAGACAGACCCAAGTACAAAACAGCTCCGGTTAAGGAGTACTAAAGTGCCAAGATAAAAGAAAAGGAAAGCACAAAGTATAAGTGGAAATCCACAGAAACTTGCAGCAGAGATAATTAGGGATAGGCAAGGAGGCGGAGATTAGAATTGAGCGACTGCTGAGAGATTGTTAGTCAATTAGTATGTGCAACTATACAATCCCAAGTGCATGTTAGAAAGTTAGTAAAAATATACAATGTTAATGAGGGTTAGTAATTATCGAAAACAACAAACTGTTAGTATGGTTAGTAGATTGTAAAAGAGAGAGGAAAGAAGCACACGAGATAATGAAGGAAGATTGAAAACCCAGAAACCAATAAATCACCCGAATGAGTGGTATGCAAGACTAGGGACCGTGAGCAAAGACCTACACAAGACAAGACAGGGTAGACTAAGTGCAATGCATGGAAATGAAAACATGGCATGAAATAATAATAAAACATGAAATATAAATTACCAAAAAAAAAAAAAACACAATACATGATCCTAAGAATGGTCAGACATATGCAGTGGTCACTAAACAGAATCAAACAACATGGCAAAGCCAGGCACAGAACTTAAACATGACAAGGGATCAAGGCATAGCAGAAACCAAAACCAAAAGAGCAGAATCACAACATTTGGTTATTAAAGGCTTTCTTCTGGCAACCCCTCCGAAGAGCCAGTGGTTGTGGAGGTGGTGACTGATGGTGCTTCTGGAAACCTGGGGACCTCAAGCTGCCACCAAGGCCTTCAATTCCTTCACAGAGATTCCTCAGTATCCTGGGGGGGAAAATGCAGTTGGATCCCCAACACTTGAGGTTTTCAACAGTTCTATTTGTTTGGAATTTTTTTTTTATAATTACCCCAATGGAGCCCAGAGGCTTATTCAATTGTTTGTGAATCTTCTGTTGTGGCCATTACCAGATTAATGAAGGTTTATGACCATCTGCCTCTTTTGAACTGACAGAAGTTTTGTTTTCTTCATGGTGCTGGATGACAAAGGGACATTGCATGTGTGTTACTTCATTTTCACACCCCAGTGAAGCAGTGGTGTCATGCAAACAAGCAAAATTTAGTTGCATGACACCTATCACAGATATAAAAAAAACCACACAGTGCTTCAAGGCAAAATGGAAAAAATATTGAATAAAAAACAATCAACAAAAAGTAAGAAAATACTGATAAAATTGAAAAACAAAATGACATCCCAGATGGCAAGCTCCTCCGCTCCCGATCTGCCGTGGATCTGCCCCGGATCAGCTGGAGCCGGGGCAGATCCGCAGCAGATCCGGAGCGGAGGAGCTTGCTATCTGGGATAACAAGTCCTGAGGGGACAAAGCAATAGAAATCATGGCTATAATAAAATTGCAACAGGGTGCCAAAGCTAATGGCTCACCATAGTTTGTTAATATACTCAGCAACAAAAGTTTCTGTGACACCAATATTGTTAATTATTTTTCATAACGCAATTATGAAATTGTCATACATGGTGATATCAAACTGAAACAGTTCACGTAAACAACATTGAAATGGAAATCATGAAAATGCGAGAAAATGACTTTGCACGTGAAAATGTGCGTAAATCATGCTTGTGGATGGCAATAAAAGAGGAGAATTTTTGGAATGTTCACATTGTGCCAGATGAACGACGGAAGCATCACTTATCGAAAACACAGCCATTTCGGATCAGGAACTCTACCCTCTAAATGCCAAGACTGTCTGAAAATGATCGGTGGAGGGCCATTGGGATGATTGAATCCGGAACCTCGCAGAGGGAAGTTGCTCATCGCCTGAATGTCCACCGAAACACCATTTGGAACTTATGGCAGCGTCATCAGCAGACAAGACATGTCAGAGACCGTCCTCGCAGCGGCCGTCCACGAGTAACCACTCCCAGACAGGACAACTGGATTCGAACAACCCATCTCCGAAATCGATTCCAACCTGCAACCATAACTGCAAGAACGATACCTGGTTTGAGGCGACTGTCTGCACAGACAATCCGTCGCCGTCTCCGTCATTTTGGCATTGTCCCACGTCGGCCAGCAAGACGTCCAATACTCACAGTACAACACCGACCACTGCGTCTACAGTGGGCACAACAACATGGACGGTGGATCCAACGTCAGTGGGATCTTGTACTCTTCACTGATGAATCAAGATTCATGCTTAACCGATGTGATGGTCGTTTACGTGTATACCGTCGACGTGGAGAACGTTATGCCAACAACTGTGTTCAGGAATTTGATCGTTTTGGAGGTGGTAGTGTCATGATTTGGGGAGGGATCACGGCTAGAAACAGAACAGATTTGCTTGTTATTGATGGAAATCTGACAGGTCAAAGATATCGCGATGAAGTGCTACGGCCATTGGTGGTACCGTTTTTGATGCAACATGGTCCCGGAATAACGCTGCAACATGATAACGCCAGACCACACGTTGCGAGGATTGTACAGCAGTATCTGATGCAACAACATGTCAATGTCCTGCCATGGCCAGCCAGATCCCCAGACATGTCCCCAATCGAGCATCTATGGGACGAGATGGATCGACGTTTGCGGCGGTTGGATAACCCGCCAGCTACACTCCAGGAATTGTGACAACTTCTACGTCAGATTTGGAATGACATCCCACAGCAATTTCTGGCACATCTGATTCGGTCCATGCGCCGGAGATGCGTTGCTTGCATCATGGCACGAGGAAGTCACACCCGGTATTGAAGTGTGAAGGTCACAATTGGTTAGACGTCAGACAAGTGCTTCATGACGCATGAAAATGACATTTTTCGTTTTGAGTGACGTTGGCACTGAAAAGTCAGTGTTTCTCCTGTTAAATAAACATATTGATTGCATTGAGATCTTTGCGTGTCATTTATAACATACACATAAATGGTGTCACAGAAACTTTTGTTGCTGAGTATACAAAGATAAAACTTAAATAAGTGGAAATTAATACCTGGTTTAAATTTCGTAGATGTTATTTACAATGATCTTTAAGGGTGCCATTAATTATGAAACCTTGATTTGGAGGATATTGATTTTTAATTAAATCAGAAAATGACTTTGTTTGGTTCCCTTGGAACATTAATATTGCATAGTATTGCATAATATTGCATATCATATGCTGTTTACAGAGTTTAAAAACATTCTAAAAATATGTATTTGTAAAGTATTATTTGTGCATTGGCGGTCAGGGGTGCCAGTAATTTTGGAGGTCATTGTACTCATAAGATGGTTTATTTTTTACAAATAAAGTGTCTATGAATGTTGACTACTGAACCGCTGATGGCAGCTGTGCTGCGGTTTAGTACAAAGTAATGCTGCCCTAAAACAAGTCCTTGCTCTCAATTTTCTTCTCAGATAAAGCTTGCTTCGCTGCCCTTTGTGGTGATGAATACTTATCATTCACTGAGCACAAACTCCACGGGAACTCCATACCAAATTTCGTGCACCTTTATTATGACACATCATTACATCCAGGTGCAATCTATTGATTCCATGTCCTTACCATTACCTGATGTTAATTACGCAATTGAAAATAGGCCTTTTCAGGTGAAATAAGTGTGGTTGGAATTTGTGGAATGCAGTTAGAACTTTCCTTGAAACCATTTATCCCAAACAGGTCACTGTCCTGCATTGAAATGTTATAGAAGTCAACTATTGGGTTCTGACATAATTATTTGGTCATATTTTGCACTCATGAAAATACAGGGAGAAACGCAGAACCCGATGTTTCTCTGAAATGCCTCGCTTTTAACTGGCTTGGAACGAGACCAGACTACCACGCTTTCCCTGCGCAATATCTTCGCATCTCAGAAACCCAAGTGCCTTTAGGCAAAGGGTGCCCAATTTTGTCTGAACGAAAGGCTGTAGTACCTGCTAGTTTTAGCGTGTTTGAGCCTTTGTTTGCCAGTGTAGCTTAGTGTTCTACATGTACAGAGGTCTGAAAGAATGCATTATGTCAGCGTCAGGACTACTCATGTCACTAGTAAAGGGGTATAGCCACGCGTCTAAAGAGCAATAACTGTTTTCATGAGTTTCATCTAGGTCTACGAAAAAAAAAAATAGACAACGGGCGACCTACTGTCTTCGTTGAAAAAATTTCGTATGCTTTTGCACCCTTTTATCGAAAGCACCAACGGCGTTGCCTCTCAAAAGTGAGGGCACGTTTTACCTTGGTCCCAATGTCGAAGTCATCCACTGCTCGGGTTCCCATGAAAGCGATCTCCATATGGGTATGAGTAGCGATTCCCCCGGGAATGACCATCTTACCAGTGGCATCAATGACCGTAACATCATTTGGTACTTTTAGGTTCAATCCAACCTCGTGAATTAATCCATCTTCAATGTAGACGTCGGCAATCAGTGAACAGTTTTCGTTGACAACTTTACCTCCTTTCACGAGTATCTTACTTGGAGTCGTCATAATTTTGACAGCCTCTTGCTTACAACAAAAAAGGAAAACTGGATTCTGAAGAGTCCTCTCTCTTGAAGAAAGGTTTCAAGCATACGGTCGACTCGCTCTCTTTTCATTCACGTTTGGTCCAACCTTTTCTGACCCTTGCCCTCCGCAGAGGGCGCATATCAGGAAAGCACCTTCACTCAGTGTGAGCATAGACAGGGAAGCAGGGGATCGCCCACTCCTCATATTTTGACGTGAGGCAAGAGTAGGTTACTTCAAACCCCTCCCCGGTTAGGCGCGGATGACTGTCAAGCGAATAAACTGATGCGCTCCTCGAACTAAAACGAATAGGTACATCCGTTGGCTGTTTCTTCAGCATTATTCTTCATTGCGTCAAAAAGTTTAGAATCATTATGACACAAAACAAATCAATAGTCTAGCTACTCTGAACGTTGAGTGCCCATGAAACCGTACATTCTTGCGGAGATTTTGTGCTTTTTCGTGTGGCGATGACTGTCCGCTTGGAACGCGCTCATTCCTCAACTCCCAACAAGTGCCGTTAACCACCACCTTAAATGTACAGAGATGCCAAGCCTCACGCATTTGGCATCAAGTCTCGCGCATTTTAAGACTTATTCACCGTAGTCCGCAATCATTCAATGAACGCTCTTCAATGAGACTCTCTCGCAGAATTAAAATCCTTGTGCATTGAGGTTTCAGTTTCACTTGCGTAAAAAGGTGGACCTCGCCGCGAGTAACGTGGAAAGCGATTGTGACTCCGAACTTCTCGTGCTTGTGTTTACTCAGGGATAGAAAACAGCGCACGTGTTTCATGATCTTTTCAATTGTGTAAATGAAATTGGACCATTTGAAACGTCTTTATGCGATTCCATTGCTTTCACTCCCTCAGTAAAGTCGAGCGTGAGAATTCTTATCGATTTCCGTGTCACTAGTGGGTAAATCCACCGTAATGCATTTGAAACTGGTTAACTTAATGCACAATGACTTGCATTCCGCGAGTGAATTTCTTCACCCTAGGGTTGATAGAATAATTGCTGACTACGGCACAGAAACATGAATGAGGAGTGACTCACGCCTAATGCGTGGGACTTGGCATCTCTGCATGTAGCTCAGGAAAATTATTTTAGGGTTCGTTATTTAAGTTTCACGATTAATAATTAACAACAGCTGTTGAACACAGCGCCACCTCCGCTCAGTGCCTTCGCTAGCTCGCTGAACGTTATGTTGATTTGTATGCAAGCATTAAGCAAACAATAGCGAAACGAAAATGCATTCTCAGAGATGCTTTCTGTTTTTCAAGAATCAAACGCATTACTTGGGTCATAATTCAATGGAAATGTAATCCGTCACTTCTGTCTTTCGTTTAAAATGCCATTGTACACACATTTTATTCCAAATTGGAAATGAAATGGCATTCTTCATTTAGTAAGGTAAACCAGAGTAAGAACCTTGGCCTGCAAGGAAACCAAATTAAACATGTCCACTCAGGGGCGTAGATTTAACTGGGAGTTGGGGGGGGGGGGGGGGGGCGGGGGCATGGCCTTTATGACAATTAGTCCTGGCCAGTTCTCAATCATTTTCCCTCATCAACGCGTTTTCCAATTATTGTAATTGGCAACTGTAGAGACGGTTCCTCTCCATATGCGAACTAACAGCATCCAGCAATGACACGGTGGGGTAAATTAAGTTCAGAAAATTAATTTACTGCTTAACTGTGAGTCGACAGGTAAGCAATTTTGAATAACGATGATTTAAACACAGCAAATACGCATCCTGATGACCGACTGCCGTCTTACTTTATCGGAGAGAACAAGCAGCTCCTGTTCATTATTGACTGCAAAAAGTTAATCGCATATGGAGAGGAACCGTGTCTTCAGTTGCCAATTACGATAATTGGAAAACATGTTGATGAAGGAAAATGATTGAGAACTGGCCAGGACTAGTTGTCATTAAGGCCGTGTCTCCCCCCCCCCCCCCCCCCAACTCCCAGTTAAATCTACGCCCCTGTGTCCCCTATTATAAATACTCGGGCATTTTGCTGGATTTTTATATATTAGAAATGTCCCTGTAAACTGTGTTATTTTAATTGTTTGTTATGCAGAGCCCTGCTGAAAGGAGACATGGTCTTAGTCAGTCCCCTTGCTTAAATTTATTTAACCTTTATTTTACCATGTAAGCCCCGTAGAGATGTATATCTCTTCTTCAAAGGAGCCCTGGGGGTTGCATATTTTCTAACGGTTCTGCTCCTGCCAGATGTTTAGTGGCTGCCTGGCGGACTCTAGGACCGTGGAGTAAAATGACAGACTCGTGCGCCAAGGCCGGAGGTGATGAGAAGTTGAATAAAGAAGGTATAATAAACAAAACAAAAGGGAAACAAGGTTCCATAAAATGAGAAACTAATGCAGCACTAAATTATTACTAAACAAAGAACGGAAAGGTGGCAGTTAAAATCCCACTGAGCAGCAGTGGGAGAGCTGATGCAAAGCACCTAAGGCTGGCAAATATACTGCATAAAAACATGGGCGCAGCACGCGGGTCTGTAAACTGAGGCCAGCATTGAAATCTCAAAAATTTGCATTCTATTTAATGGCCAGCAGATGGCGATGTTGCTGGTTGCAGAAAGAAGTTCAATCCTATAGAAGTCAATGAGAAAATGACCCAACTTTCCCACCTGATTTATTCTTTCAATGATGATTTTCACATTATTTTATGGTATCTATCACAAGTTTCAAGTCTCCTTCGATATATCATGATGTTCATTTTTGAAAATTATGATCCTAAATAGACTAGAATAAAGGATAAAGCCAGAATATGCTTCAGGGGCGTGGCTGTCCTATGGTCCTCATCTCACACGGTCAGATCAACCTGAAGATCCAACCCTGAATATTCAATTCACACTCCCGTCCAATTGGAATCACATCTCGTTTCAAAATACCAAAATGGCTCTATTCAAATTGCCAAAATCAAGGCTTCCTAAATGGTACGTTGACACCAATGGGTGACGTCATGGTTGCTTCATCCATCTTTTTATTCAGTCTATGGGCAGTCTAAGAGGATCACTGGGTGACTGGAATATGGCAGGATTAAGAGCAGGAGCGCCTCCTGGTGGCTCTTCTGCACACCAAGGGAGATTGAGGCTGACTGACGGAGGATGATTCCGCTGGCCAGAGGTCTCCCATCCGGGGCTGTCACAGCGATGGGAATGTCGATCTGGTGGAGTGTGAGTTTGAGTTGTCGCGCCAGTTGGGAGGACTAAAGTTGCCACGCCGCGCCAGAGTCAATCTGGGCGTTTGTACAGGGGTGCAGGTTGTTATACGCCACTCACACTGGGACCTGGAAAATCTGACCAGCAATGGTGGATGGTGGCACGGTTACCTTGACAGGCGCAGGTCGGTTCTCCCCATTCGGGACACAAGGACCTGACTTTCTCCAATTGCAATGGTTGGTAGATCTGCATGGCTGAAGCTAAGCAGGTGTGGGCTTGGTTAGTACTTGGATGGGAGATCACCTAGGAAAAAAGTTGTTGCTGGAAGAGGTGTTGGTTGGCCAGAGGGTTGCAATCATCCTCTGGTGGAATAATTTCCAGTGCCCAGTCACGGGGGTACTGTACTGAAGGAGATGCCGTCTTTCGGATGAGACGTTGAAATGAGGTCCTGACTCACAAGTTCCTATGGCCCATATTCAGTATCAACACTCACCATATAGTGAGTACAATTGAAATGTAACTGGACTGAGAGAGATTGATTGACCTACCACTAACCGAAGGAGCGGTCCCACTCCTCACCCGTTGCTATTCAAACTAAACAAACGCCACTCGAGCATAACTGATAGTAGTGGGCACTGGGTACCACAGGCGGTGCGTCGGCTGCTGCAAAGGGATGCTCAATCCTCACCCTTCAGTGCTGAATGACCTAAACCTGTTGCAGTTTACTTTTCTTGATTAGAAAGTTTCTCAGACTAATTGATAAAACGACAATCAAATTTATTTTTAATAGCATTGTTATACATTGCTTCACAAAACTGAGGCGTTTCTTTTGCACATAAGTGACAACGTAAAATATCAGCATGTCTTCATAGATTCTGTGGTCGAGTGGCCCGCGAAAGGCGCAGGACAGCCCACGAGGCTCACTAAGCAACAAGCTGTGAAACGTGTCAGACATTTCCTTCTACATTCAGCAATTAATAATGTAGAAAAGAATGGATTCTCGTGACTCATAGCTAAACAAGCCTCGCAGACCAATCCACATGGCGCCCCACGAGCCAATTGAGCGCAGAATTATTTAACCAATGAGTAAAGAAAAGCACAAGAAATCAGAATGTGTGAGAGTTGACAGATATGCGTCACTCATGACAACTGGCCACACCTGATGAGTTTTCGCAGTTTCTCCAGTGGTAATTTAAATGAATAACTGAAAACATGGCAAGAATTATTAGTGCTCATTCTAGCTTAACAAGTAGAACAGGCAACACATGATGGTCCTTAGGATTGTGTTGTGTTCCGGGGTTCTGGCCTTTGGCCAGAACAGTATTGTTTATGGTTTTAACAGTTTCATGTTCCAAGTTTCATAGTTCATAGTTCATAGTTTCATGTTCATAGTTCATGCCATAGTTTTAACAGTTTCTTGTATTAGGATTTTACATTTCATAATTCATGTTCCATGTCCATGTTTTTACTTTTCCATGTTTTTGTTTTTGCCAGGTCTGCCATGCCACTCCACCGCTTGTCTGCGTTCCGCCCCGTGCCTTCGTTGCTGCACATTTCTGAGCTCTGGTTGGCTTTGTGGTTTCTCCCTTCCTTCTGTGCTGTGCTGGCTTCGGGCCTTTCTAAGCTTAATTGACAATTAACTGTTTTTAAGTTACTAACATTTACTAACACTCACTGGGTTGGTGTAATTCTTAGATAGGCACATTACTAATACTACTAATTTAGACAGGGAGTTTATTGTCATGATTCCTGCTTTGCTATTTCAAGTCTTGCTGTGCTTTTCTGTTCTGAACATTCATGCTTGCTTCCAGGCTGCATACTTAATTGGTACTTAAGCTGAGCACGCTCATTCTCTTAATGAGCAGGTCATGTCATCCAATCTCTGTCCATGTCTTGATCTTGCCATGCCTCTTGTGTGTCTCTCTCTCCAGGTGTTACCCCTCATGTCATGATTTCCAAGCCTTTATCTGGATGCGGTGGAAGTTGGCTGGCAGACAGTGTCTCGCGTCTCGTTTAGCCAAGTTCTTGTCAAGTTCCCTTGTATTTGTCCTAGCCTCTCGTCTTGCGTGTATATATATATATTTAGTATAGTTCTTTATTTTTCTTGAGTATCTTGCCTGGAGTTTCCAGTGCCTTTTTGTTTTTTGCCTTTTGCATTTATTATTTTATAGCTCTGTGTAGCTTACCTCAGTTTGTTTTTGCAACCCTTGGGGCCAAGTTTTTTGTTGGCCCTCGTGCCTGTTTTGTTTTTGTTTGTAAATAAATCCTCATTCCCCTTTCCCGCATCTGGTGTCACTGATTCCATATCAGTAGACACTGTCTCCCTGACACCAGCGGGATGGAGTGCAGGATCGCCCAGCGAGAGGCTGAGCTGCTGCATCAACGGCAGCAGATCCAGGAGCTGACAGCTGCGCTGGCCACACTGAAGGCCAGTCTTCCCCGGGCAGGTCCCAGCCAGGGCCCCATCATGCCAGCTGTCCAGCCCCGGGCTCCTGCAGCACACCAGCCACCCATTACCCCTGTGCGCCAGCCCAGCGCAGAAGCACCTCAGCTGCAGCCAGCTGTCCACCCTGGTCCTGAGCCCTGCCTTCCGCCGCCCGAAAGGTACGGTGGAGAACCAGGGTTCTGCAGGGCTTTTCTCACCTCCTGTGAGATGTGTTTCGCTCTGCAGCCCTCCACCTTCGCCTCAGAGCCGGCCCGAGTCGCCTTTGTCCTCTCCCAGCTGACGGGGCGGGCTCGCTTGTGGGGAACTGCCGCATGGCAGGCTCGGCAGCCCTGCACTACCACCTACCGGGCCTTGGCGGAGGAGCTACTGCGTGTCTTCGACCGCTCCAAGCAGGGGAGAGCCGCAGGACGGGAGCTGCTGAGGATGAGGCAGGGGAGGAGATCGGTGGCGGACTACGCCATCGATTTTCAGACGGTGGCAGCCACGTCGGGCTGGAGCAGGGAGGCGCTGTGTGACGTGTTCCTCCAGGGGCTGTCCGAACCAGTCAAAGACCGACTGCTCTTCTGTGAGATCCCTGAGTCTCCAGAGGCCCTTATAGACCTGGCCCTGCGCATCGACAGCCGCCTGGAGGAGAGGGCGCTCACCCTTGGCCCTGGCCGACGCTCTACCCCCTCTGGCCAGATCCAACCCCCGTGCCCTGATCGCGCGTCGCCTCAGGACCAGCCGAGGGGGGACGCCACCACACTCTCTCCTGGAGAGGCATCTCCCCTGGAGATCGGGAGGTCCCGGCTCACCCAGGAGGAGCGCCAACGGAGAAGGAGGTCGGGGGCGTGTTTTTACTGCGGCCAGCAGGGTCATGCGGTCCGAGGATGTCCAAGACAACGCCCACTAGCGTCTGGAGGAGTACTAGTGGGTGCTTCAGCCAAGGAAACCTCCTCCTACCGCCGGACCTGCATCCCGGTGACCCTGACCTGGGAGGGCTGCTCCCGCAAGACCACCGCCCTCATTGACTCAGGAGCTGAGGAGAGCTTCATTGACGCCAGAGCTGCCGCCGAGTGGGGGGTTCCCCTCTCCCAACTTCCCAGCCCATTGTCCATCTCAGGGCTGGGTGGGCAACCCCTTGCTAAGGTGTGCTACCAGACCATTGCCATCCAGCTGCTGGCGTCAGGCAATCACCACGAACAGGTCCGGCTGTTCGTGACCGAGACACCCCGCTCTCCCATTGTCCTGGGTCATCCGTGGTTGGCGTTACATGGGCCGGTGATCGACTGGGCCCGCCATGAGGTGCGGGAGTGGAGTCCCTCCTGTTCGGCCAGCTGCCTCCTCGACTCCCGACCCTCCTGTTCGGCGGGTGGACCAGCTTCCGAGGGGAAGCCAGACGTCTCCAGAGTGCCCCCTGAATACCATGACCTGGCGGCTGTCTTTAGCAAGTCCCGTGCGGTGTCTCTGCCCCCGCACCGCCCTTATGACTGTGCTATTGACCTCCAGCCTGGTACAGCACCCCCTAGGGGGCGTGTCTTCGCCTTGTCTGAGCCAGAGAGGGGGGCCATGGACAAGTACATCCGGGAGTCCCTTGCAGCTGGCATCATCCGTCCATCCTCCTCTCCCGCGGGGGCAGGCTTCTTCTTTGTCAAGAAGAAGGATGGCTCCCTGCGCCCCTGCATCGATTACCGAGGGCTCAATAAGATCACGGTCAGGAACCGCTACCCGCTTCCACTGATGTCCTCGGCGTTTGATGTCATCCAGGGGGCGGCCATATTCACCAAGCTGGACCTGCGGAATGCCTACCACCTCCTGCGCATCAGGGAGGGCGACGAATGGAAGACCGCTTTCAACACCCCTAGCGGCCACTGGGAGTACCTGGTGGTTCCATTCGGCCTGACCAACGCGCCCGCAGTGTTCCAGAACTTGGTGAATGATGTGCTCGGCGACATGATCGGGAGGTTCGTCTATGTCTACCTTGACGACATCCTGATCTTCTCCCGGGACAAGATGGAGCGCACAAACCATGTTCGCCAGGTGCTCCGCCGCCTCCTCGAGAACCGCCTCTTTGTCAAGGCTGAGAAATGCGAGTTCAGCACCACCACTACCTCCTTCCTGGGGCACGTCATCTCCCCTAACCACCTGGGCATGGACGAGGAGAAGGTCAAGGCTGTGGTGGACTGGCCCGCACCCAAGGACCGCAAGGCCCTACAGAGCTTCCTGGGATTCGCCAATTTCTATAGGCGATTCGTCAGGAACTACAGCACCGTGGCAGCTCCCCTAACGGCCCTTACCTCCAAGGTGCCATTCCGTTGGACTCCGCAAGCCGAGGTGACCTTCTGTGAGCTGAAGAGGCGCTTCACCACCGCGCCCATCCTCACCACCCCCGACCCCGCCAAGCAGTTCATTGTGGAGGTGGATGCCTCCAATGTCGGGGTTGGTGCGGTGCTATCTCAAAGATCCAGCAATGATCAGAAGGTACACCCGTGCGCGTTCTACTCCCACCGGCTGACGCCTGCGGAGTCCAACTACGACGTCGGGAACCGGGAGCTGCTGGCGGTGAAGCTGGCCCTGGAGGAGTGGAGGCACTGGCTTGAGGGGGCAAGGGTTCCGTTCCTGGTCTGGACGGACCATAAGAACCTAGAGTACCTCCGTTCTGCCAAGAGGTTGACACCCAGACAAGCCAGATGGGCCCTCTTTTTCGACCGGTTCAACTTCTCCCTGGCCTACAGGCCGGGGTCCAAGAATACCAAGGCTGACGCGCTCTCCAGGCGTTTCGACGCTTCCTCGTCCAAGGGAGAGCCCAGCTCCATCCTGCCAAGGACCTGCTTCGTTAACGTGTGCCTCCGGATCGAGGAGCTGGTCCGCAACGCTCAGAACGGCGCAGCTACGCCCAGTGCCTGCCCTGCCAACTGCCTGTACGTCCCTGCAGCTGCCCGGTCTGACGTTCTCCAGTGGGGCCACTCCTCCAACCTGTCATGCCATCCTGGGGTCGGCCGGACCCTGCGGTTCATTCAGCGCCGTTTCTGGTGGCCCAAGATGGCAGCAGAGGTCCGGGGGTTCGTTTCTGCCTGCTCAGTCTGTTCCCGCGCCAAGTCCTCCCACGCACCTCCCTCTGGTCTGCTCCAACCACTGCCCATTCCTCACCGTCCCTGGTCCCACATAGCTCTGGACTTTGTCACTGGCCTGCCCGTCTCCCATGGAAACACCACTGTCCTCACCATAGTTGACCGGTTCTCCAAGTCTGCCCACTTTGTGCCCCTTCCCAAGCTCCCCTCTGCTAAAACCACAGCTGACCTTCTTATCCAGCATGTTGTCCGTCCCCATGGCATTCCTGTGGATATTGTGTCAGATCGTGGTCCCCAATTCACCTCCCACTTCTGGAAAGCATTCTGCACATCCCTTGGCACCTCCTTCAGCCTCAGTTCCGGTTACCACCCACAGACCAATGGACAGACTGAGCGGGCCAACCAAACCCTGGAGACGGTCCTCCGATGCGTGTGCTCGACCAACCCAAGATCCTGGTCCACCATGCTACCCTGGGTCGAGTACGCCGTAAACTCCCACGCCGCCTCTGCCTCCGGCCTCTCCCCCTTCGAGTGCTGTATGGGCTACCAGCCTCCATTGTTCCCCAGCCAGGAGGAGGAGGTCGGGGTGCCTTCAGCCGGGGCATTCATCCGGCGGTGTCGCCGTGTGTGGCTGTCTGCTCGCCGCGCCTTGGTTCGGGCGGGTAAGACGATGAAGACCACGGCAGACAAGCGTCGGCGCCCAGCCCCTCACTATCGGGTCGGCCAGAAGGTCTGGTTAGCTGCGCAGGACATCCCACTCCGGGTGGAAAGCCGCAAGCTGGCTCCTCGCTTCCTGGGTCCTTTCCCCATCCAGAGGATCATCAGCCCCACTGCCGTCCGGCTCAAGCTCCCATCCACCATGCGACGGCTCCACCCTGTGTTCCACGTCTCACGCCTGAGGCCTGTTGCCACCTCCCCCCTCATGCCCCCACCTGAGCCTCCGCCTCCTCCTCGGCTCATCGACGGAGGGGAGGCCTACACAGTCAAGTCTCTGCTGGATTGCCGACGGAGGGGCCGGGGCCTCCAGTACCTCGTGGATTGGGAGGGGTACGGCCCAGAAGAGCGTTCCTGGGTCCCGGCCAGGCATATCTTAGACAAATCCCTCATCCGTGATTACCACCAGTCACACCCCAAGCCATAGTCCCAAACCATAGCTATTACCATAGTCTCAAGCCAAGCCATGGCCATAGCCACAGCCCCAAGCCACAGCCCCTACCCCATAGCCCATAGCCATAACCATCACTCCTTGCCATAACCCAAGCCTTAGCCCCAGCTTGCTGGAGAACCAAGTGATCTTGTTTATGTTTAATGTTTCTTGTTGTACTGTTTCTTGGTTAGGTGTTTTGTGTCATAGGGTTTTTGTCTTTAGTATTCTCGTTAGTTATTTGTCTTGTGGGATTTGTATTTAGTTTTGTGCGGCTTCATGTATTTTAGTTCTTGGTGTTTTTTGTCAGCGTCAGGTGCCGCTTTTGTAAGGGGGGGGTACTGTTGTGTTCCGGGGTTCTGGCCTTTGGCCAGAACAGTATTGTTTATGGTTTTAACAGTTTCATGTTCCAAGTTTCATAGTTCATAGTTCATAGTTTCATGTTCATAGTTCATGCCATAGTTTTAACAGTTTCTTGTATTAGGATTTTACATTTCATAATTCATGTTCCATGTCCATGTTTTTACTTTTCCATGTTTTTGTTTTTGCCAGGTCTGCCATGCCACTCCACCGCTTGTCTGCGTTCCGCCCCGTGCCTTCGTTGCTGCACATTTCTGAGCTCTGGTTGGCTTTGTGGTTTCTCCCTTCCTTCTGTGCTGTGCTGGCTTCGGGCCTTTCTAAGCTTAATTGACAATTAACTGTTTTTAAGTTACTAACATTTACTAACACTCACTGGGTTGGTGTAATTCTTAGGCACATTACTAATACTACTAATTTAGACAGGGAGTTTATTGTCATGATTCCTGCTTTGCTATTTCAAGTCTTGCTGTGCTTTTCTGTTCTGAACATTCATGCTTGCTTCCAGGCTGCATACTTAATTGGTACTTAAGCTGAGCACGCTCATTCTCTTAATGAGCAGGTCATGTCATCCAATCTCTGTCCATGTCTTGATCTTGCCATGCCTCTTGTGTGTCTCTCTCTCCAGGTGTTACCCCTCATGTCATGATTTCCAAGCCTTTATCTGGATGCGGTGGAAGTTGGCTGGCAGACAGTGTCTCGCGTCTCGTTTAGCCAAGTTCTTGTCAAGTTCCCTTGTATTTGTCCTAGCCTCTCGTCTTGCGTGTATATATATATATATATATATATATATATATATATATATATATATATATATATATATATATATATATATATATATATATATTTAGTATAGTTCTTTATTTTTGAGTATCTTGCCTGGAGTTTCCAGTGCCTTTTTGTTTTTTGCCTTTTGCATTTATTATTTTATAGCTCTGTGTAGCTTACCTCAGTTTGTTTTTGCAACCCTTGGGGCCAAGTTTTTTTGTTGGCCCTCGTGCCTGTTTTGTTTTTGTTTGTAAATAAATCCTCATTCCCCTTTCCCGCATCTGGTGTCACTGATTCCATATCAGATTGTTAGAGTTCAAGTAAATTAAATTTTATTACATTTTTGAAGACAGGTAATGTCCAATCATTATTTTCAAGGGATGGTTTTGAGCTTCCCCTATTGCCAGTTCACCAGTAGCCATTGGTGGGTACACAAATTCTAACCTTGAGTTCACCACTGTGCTGTTCATAAACACTGAAACCAGGTGGTCAGTCGAGCACGTAGCTGTAAATAACCCAGAGTTTCGAATGTTTGTAACCACCTGAAAGCCCATGACAACAAAATACCGGGGCAAGTTAGTGCGGCTCAAGGGAGGTGTTCCCTGCGCTCAACATTCACTCAGAAAGGGATACTAATTTCAGAGTGAGTGAGGTCTGTGAAAGCAAATGAGTGTTAGGGCAACCTCTGACTCATTTAGTTTAACCTGACACTAAGTTTGAGTACTTACTCACACTCAATTAGTGTGAGTGTCGTTTCTGAATACGGACCTAAGACACTCATCGATAAGAGTAGGGGGTTGCCCGGTGTCATGGCTAAATTCCCAACCTGGCTCTTTCGACCTGCCACCTGATCATCCCCTGATCTAATAGGCTGTGCAACTTGTCCTCTCCCTCCCCACCTCAACCCCCAGGGCTCCCTTGAAAAAGAGATTTAAATCTCAACAGGACTTCCCGGGTTAAATAAAGGTTAAATTAAAAAAAAAAAGAAACTAAAGGACATGACCTCCATGGGCTCTGGCGCCAGCTTGGGTTGCTGGATGGGGTCTCTGGGCAGGCTGCGGTATCTCTCCTGCTGCAGCTGGTCCAGATGAATGGCAGGGTCAATGTCGGAGGCCGGGGATGTGGCATGGTCCCTGCGAGCCATTTACGCCGTCGGGTCTGGACACAGCCCATTGCGGAAGGTGGTCAACAGCGCAGGCTTGTTCCAGTCCTGCAGGTCAGGGTGTGGTCATCAGCTGACCCGGACCCCAGCCACAGATCCAGCAAGCGGTGCCCAGCCTTCTTCCCCTGGTGATCAAACACCGCTTTGAACTGATGGATGAAGCTGTCATAGGTAGAGAAAGCAGCTTGGTCCCACAGAGCGTTTGCCCACTCAAGAGCCTTGCCGAACAGCTGCATGATGACCGCAGCCATCTTCTCTGCATCACCGAGAGTGGAGTGGTAGGTGAGGTTGAGGGGGCATTGGAGATGGAATCCTCGGCATGCGGTCAGAGAACCCTCATAGCAGTCTGGCAGTCGCGCTCGGGACTCACCTTAGTGAGTGGCCCGGAACGCCTGCAGACTGGCAGGAGAGACTGGAGCGTTGATTGGCGGTGGAGCGTGGGAGATGGTGAACACACGGAAGCCACAAATCAAGTCTTCCAAAGTGGCCCTCAGTCGGGCAACCTCCCTCTGTTGCTCTGCCACCATGTTGAAGA
The DNA here is from genome assembly GCA_029721435.1 of Gymnothorax reevesii. Lineage (NCBI taxonomy): Eukaryota > Metazoa > Chordata > Actinopteri > Anguilliformes > Muraenidae > Gymnothorax > Gymnothorax reevesii. The sequence goes on along the minus strand of CM056573.1, from coordinate 72,136,199 downwards.
TGTGGGAAGGGCTGGATGCGAAGTCTCATACTTCTTCAAGTAAAGGCACATTAACTTCATCCATAGGGGGGGATAGAGTCTTCTGTAGTGGCTTTTTCTGTGCACTGAGCAGAGTGCACTGAAAAATGGAAAACGTGGAACTAGATTCACATGCAAATATGAAGTAGGTTTAATTATACCTTTGCAGTAGCACAGAAAGGTTGAAAAGTGGAAATGCAAAAACAAGCAGGAAACGCTTCCAATAATTTAACAAAAGTGCGCTGAAATAATAATTATCATAATAATAATTATTATTATTATTATAAAGGTGCTCAAGTTAGGTTAGTAAAGATATGGAAATACTCAGAAGCATCTATACAAGAATAAGGCTTAACAACAGGCTTAGGAGACTTTGCCTCGTAAAAGTGCAAAGCTCTGGCTTATACAGTGGTAACAATGAGATAATAATGATGAACAGATGCGCGTAGTTGTAGTGGAGCGAGGAATTCTGCAGCCTTCCCTCGCTTGCAGCCCCTCCTGGTGGCAGCTGCAGACAAAAGCATCTTGGATGGAGCTGTAACTTCAAACAGAAAACATTAAAAAAATAAAAAATAAAAACATACATTAGCTTAAACCGTTTGTACAATCTATAGGTTGTAATGTGAATGTAGGCCACTGAATGGCAGTATTTACCTTTTTTTTATTCAGCTCAGACTGGAGACTCAGACTCAGACCCCCCGAAAATAAAGAAAAGAGGTCTAAATGTGGGTGGGGTCTGCAAAAGGGTATATAAGGAAAGGAATTGAGACAGTAAAGTAGTAGGAGAAATTGCAAGAAGAAGGACACGTGTGACCAGACCTGTCATTTCTGTTCAAGACCTGTGAAGTTTCTTTTGTGGATTTTTGCCTGTGTTTGAGCTTTTTTTTTCCTCACCCAGCACATCACCAGGAAACTGTAAATATTTCTGTTTTTTGTATTCAATCTTGGTCAGAATATTAGTTTAGTCGTTATTGTCTTTGTTAAAAATTAAATGTGTTTAAGTTTTTAAAACTGTGTCTGTCATCCCTTGCTGTTGCTGTTGTGTCGTAAATTGTTATAACAAATTGGGGCCATAACAAATTGGGGGCTCAAGGTCCGGGATAGACCATTTTGTGAGTCATTTATTAAAAATCTAACATTTCAGATTGTAAAATTGTTTTTGTGAATTTTCCTATATAAATATATTGACAACAGCAATGGATGATTTCTTGGCATCACCAACCGTAGGGGTTTTGAAGTCTTTTAAAAATACCGAACTGTTGGAAATATTGCAGACATTTGGAGCTGACAGAGGTAAAACCAGCCATGCGAAAAGCAAGACTGGCTAGAGAGATAGTTGAATATTACATTGATGAAAATGTGTATGCACCAGGAGATCTGGAACAGTTTCCAGTGGGAAATCCAAATATAGAAATGGAACTTAAATTAAAAATGCTCGAGATTGAAAGGGAAGAAAAAGAAAAACAAAGGCAGTTTGAGTTGGAAAAATTAGCTAGAGAAGAGAAGAAAGAAAGGGAACAAAGAGAATTTGAGTTAGAAAAATTTGCAAGACAGAGAGATTTTGAATTGGAGAAATTCGATAGAGAAGAAAGACTCCAAATGGAGCATCTAAAAATTAAAATTCAAACTGAAAATAAATTTCGGGCTAGCCAGGAGGTAAAATTGGTGCCTCCATTTTCGGAAAAGGATGTTGACAACTATTTCCAGTGTTTTGAAAGGGTAGCAAAGAGTTGCCAGGGGCCAAAGGAACACTGGCCTCTGATGTTGCAAACTGTCCTCAAGGGTAAAGCTCAACAAGCCTATTCGGCTTTGTCTGCAGATGATTCCTCTGATTATGAGGTTGTCAAAAAGGTTATTTTGAGAGCTTATGAGTTGGTTCCAGAGGCTTACCGACAGAAATTCAGAGGTTTGAAGAAATCTGAAAATCAGACTTATGTTGAATTTGCTAATGAGAAGCAGGTTTGCTTTGAGCGCTGGTGTACTTCTATGGAGGTCAAGGATGATTTCAACTCACTAAAAGAGATGGTGTTAGTTGAAGAATTCAAGAACTGTGTTAAGGATGATGTTAAGACCTACCTTAATGAGAAGCAAGCACTAAATTTGCAGTCAGCTGCCAAATTTGCAGATGAATATGTTCTCACACATCAGTCTAAATTTCAGTCTAGCAGTAACAATAGATGGTCCCAATTTCAGAAAAAGGGTTATGGTGATACCCAAAATTCCTCACCCAAAGAAAAAGACAAATCTGGTGATGGTGCTCAGAAATCCAGTAACAGGTCTGATCAAAGTGTGAAAGCTGACAGTGACAAAAGTGGTCTAGTTTGCAGTTATTGCAAGAAATCTGGTCATGTTACAACTAACTGTTGGTTCCTTAAAGCTAAAAAAGAAAAAGAAAAGGATACCAAACCAAATGCCTTTGTGAAAACAAGGTTAGAAACCCCTGTAGTAGATAACCGATCTGCTAAATTGCCTGCTTCTTGTGGGGCTAAAAAGCCTGATACAGCTGACTTCGTGAGGGAGGAATTTCTTCCATTTGTGTCAGAGGGATTTGTGGCTCTGAATGAGCATACTACTCCTGTCCCCATATATATCCTAAGGGATACCGGAGCTTCTCAGTCACTTTTGTTGATGGACTCCTTGGAGTTACGTGATGAGACCGCTTCAGGGGATTTCATACTTGTACAAGGTATTGAAGGGAGGACTGTATCTGTACCCCTGCGTTCAATATTCTTGAAGTCAGATTTAGTTACAGGACAGGTAAAGGTGGGACTTATGTCAAGTCTACCTATAAAGGGTGTTTCTCTGTTGCTAGGCAATGACCTGGCTGGGGGCAAAGTAGTTCCCCCTGTACATCTTACTTCACAGCCGAGCACTGAAGATGGGGATGAGGACCCATCTCTGTATCCTTCTTGCGCAGTGACTCGTGCTATGGCCAAGAAGGCTAAAGAAGAAGATGTTTTGGTGCCGTCCAGCACATTGAATAGTCAGGACTCAGGTGGTTCGCCTCATGACTCTGATTGGCCTACTATGGTTTCTCTGTTTGAGGACTTATCAGATACTTTTATCAGTTCTCTATTCAGCCGGCCGGATGGGTCTGGTGATTTTGATGTGTCTGGAGACTTGTCTCTGTCCAGAAAGCGGTTGATTGAGGAGCAAACTAATGATCCTGAAATTTGTGCACTAAAGAGGAGAGCCCTTCCTGATAAAGAAATAGACGCATTTCCAGTTGGGTATTATCTCAAGGATGGTGTGTTGATGCGGAAGTGGCGCCCTCCTGATATCCCTGCCAATGCAGATTGGGCAGTGGTCAGGCAAATTGTTGTTCCGAAGGTCTACATGAATGAGATCTTAACAATGGCTCATAGTTTACCTTTAGCAGGTCATCTTGGTGTTAACAAGACTGTTGATAAGATCATGAAACACTTCTTTTGGCCTGAGCTTCGGAAAGACGTTTCCAACTTTTGCAAAACCTGTCGCACTTGTCAGGTAGTTGGAAAACACCAGTTAGACCCACCTGTAGCTCCATTGCAGCCTATCCCAGCATTTGGGGAGCCATTCTCTCAGGTCATTGTTGATTGTGTTGGTCCATTACCCAAGACTAGATCTGGAAATCAGTACTTGTTGACAATCATGTGTGCATCTACCAGATTCCCCGAAGCCATACCTCTACGTAACATCAAGGCAACTGCAATCTCAAAGGTTTTGATTAAGTTCTTCACGTTGTTTGGCCTTCCCAGGGAAATTCAGTCAGACTAAGGTGGCAATTTCACAGCAGGATTGTTTCAGCAGGTTGTGTCTGAACTAGGTGCAAAGCAGATTCTTTCTAGTGCCTATCATCCAGAGAGTCAGGGTGCCTTAGAGCGGTTTCATTCCACTCTCAAGACAATGATGAGGACTTATTGTTATGACTATGAGAAAGACTGTGATGAAGGTGTTCATTTGCTGTTGTTTGCAGCTTGAGAAGCAGTGCAGGAGTCCACTGGATTTAGTCCATTTGAGCTAGTGTTTGGTCATGAAGTGAGAGGACCTTTGCTATTATTGAGTGAACAATGGCAAGAGGAAGAGCCGTACATCAGTCTGTTAGACCATGTTAGCAAGTTCAAGGAAAGATTGCGTGCAGCTTGTGACCTAGCCAAAGAGAACTTGAAATCAAGTCAGGGAAAAATGAAAACTTGGTATGATCATAAGGCTAGAAGCCGTGAGTTTAAACCAGGAGACAATGTCCTTGTGTTGTTTCCCTTGCAGTCCAATCCATTGCAGGCTAGATTTCATGGTCCTTATGAAATTCTGACAAAACTCAATGATCTCAATTACATTGTGAAGACTCCAGATAGGAGAAAACCAAAACAATTGTGTCACATTAACATGCTGAAGCCTTATCATGACAGAAATGCTAGGGTTGCAGCTGTCACTTCAGATTCTCCTATGGCCGAGACTTGTGAAGATGAGGGGGAGTTTCAAGATGATGAACCAAGAATTAAAGCTGAAGTTCTTTCATGTAAATTGTCAAACACTGAAGTGTTGCAAAATCTTGATGTAAAACTCCAGCACTTAGAACCCTCACAGAGAGATCAGTTTGAAAGGTTGAACAAGAAATATGAGGATTTGTTTCCTGATGTTCCAAAGAGAGTTACTATAGCCTCTCATGACGTAGATGTTGGTGATGCCAAACCAATAAAACAGCATCCATACCGGATGAATCCTGAAAAGAGAAAGATTGCTGAGAAAGAGGTTGAGTATATGTTAAAACATGATATTATCAGACCCTCCAACTCAGATTGGAGTTCACCCTGTGTGCTAGTTCCAAAACCTGATGGAAGTACTAGATTCTGTACAGATTATCGCAAAGTCAATGCTGTAACTAGAACTGATGTGTTTCCAATACCTAGGATTGATGATTGTATTGATAGAGTAGGGCAAGCAAAGTTTCTGACCAAGATTGATTTATTGAAGGGTTATTGGTGTGTGCCTTTAACTGAGAGGGCCAAGAGCATCTCTGCTTTTGCCAGACCATCTGGGTTGTACCAGTATGAAGTTCTACCCTTTGGAATGAAAAATGCCCCAGCCACGTTCCAAAGGATGATACAGTCTATGACTACATCTACATCGATGACCTGATCACATGGAGTGACTCCTGGGAAGAACATCTAAAAGATGTAGAGACGTTGTTCCAGCGCCTGACCCAGGCTAACCTGACTGTTAACCTGAACAAGAGTGACTTTGGTTGTGCTACTGTCACCTATCTTGGCTACGTCATAGGCCAGGGTAAGGTGGCACCCATAAATGCTAAAGTCCAAGCCATCATGGACTTTCCAGTTCCTGACAACAAAAAAGCTTTGCGCCGCTTCCTTGGAATGATCGGGTACTACCGCAAGTTCTGCAAGAACTTTGCTGAGATTGCTCTCAGTCTAACTAACCAACTGAAGAAAGGTGTGAAGTTCACTTGGGATGATGCATGCCAGAGAGCCTTCGATCGCCTGAAGTCTCTGCTGTGTCACTTCCCCGTGCTCAAATCTCCTGACTTCAACAAACCATTCTCCATCTCGGTCGATGCTAGCGACCAAGCTTGTGGATCTGTGCTCCTACAGAGAAGTGACTCTGATCACATTGAGCATCCCGTGGCATACTTCTCCAGGAAGTTCCATCGCCACCAAAGGAACTATTCCACAATAGAGAAAGAACTGTTGGCTCTGGTCCTTTCATTACAACACTTTGAGGTTTATGTTTGTACAGGACAAAAGCCAATGATTGTGTACACTGACCACAATCCGTTAATGTTTTTGAGTAAGATGAAAAACAAGAATCGGAGATTGTTGAATTGGAGTTTGACTATACAGGAGTTTGACTTGGAAATTAAGCATGTGAAGGGTACAGACAATGTAATTGCTGATTGCTTATCCCGTGTTTGAATATGTATATATATATCATGTGTTTATTTGAATATTGTATGATATGTATATTTAGACAAGTGTTCACTTAACCATTTTGTATTGAAAAGAAAAATTTTGCCTTTATGAGTCAAAATTTTTCCCTTTTGGAATGGAGGTGTATGTGAATATAGGCCACTGGATGGCAGTATTTACCTTTTTTTTTATTCAGCTCAGACTGGAGCTATGTTTAGACATGTCCTGGACATGTCTGGGGCAAGTCCCCGAAAATAAAGAAAAGAGGTCTAAATGTGGGTGGGGTCTGCAAAAGGGTATATAAGGAAAGGAATTGAGACAGTAAAGTAGTAGGAGAAATTACAAGAAGAAGGATACGTTTGACCAGACCTGTCATTTCTGTTCAAGACCTGTGAAGTTTCTTTTGTGGAAAATGCCGGTGTTTGAGCTTTTTTTTTCCTCACCCAGCACATCACCAGGAAACTGTAAATATTTCTGTTTTTTGTATTCAATCTTGGTCAGAATATTAGTTTAGTCGTTATTGTCTTTGTTAAAAATTAAATGTGTTTAAGTTTTTAAAACTGTGTCTGTCATCTCTTGCTGTTGCTGTTGTGTTGTAAATTGTAATAACAAATTGGGGCCATAACAAGGTAAATACAGTGTTAAAAAAAAACAATGCGTCGAAATAGTTTTAAATCATGAAACATGCTGCGGAAACCCTCTCTCAGAGAAGCGCTGGCGCAAACAGAAATGCATTGGGAAGCAAAATTGGCGATCAGCAGCAAGCAGCACAGGATATCTGGACCCCCCAAACTATATTTTAACCCTAGAACACTATTGCTAAAATTAGCAACACCATCACTAACGCCGGGTGATCTTTCTTGATATAGTAAAATACCCAATAAAAAGTACTTGTCATCAAAATATGACAATACATGACAAATTAGAGTAGTGGTCTTTTATTTTCAACTGTGCCATGTCTAACAAAATGAAAGAAAGTACCCTGAGGTAGACAAAACACCCATGCCTTCAAAGATGTCAAAGACAATGCTGAAGCTACCCAGGGACCCATAACACTCAGACAAACGCAACATAATGAAAATCACGTAAACACGTTTGCTTGGGTGAAAATCACCCGGCGATAGTGTTCTAGGGTTAATGAGAAATAAAATTAATGAGACAAACATTTACGCTACTCGTGGACGCCAGGGCAACGACGAAAATGACAAGATGGAGAACCGCGCTTCACCTCCTCCACCCACTACTATAAAATGAATGTCATATTTAGTTAAAGCTGAAGTCGGGAAGATTCAAATTTTCTCAGTACTCACTTCTCAGTTTGTTGCTCGTCGTCATTCTCCTCGTCGTCTCTTTGTACAATTAATGCAGCCTCCTAAGGTGAGTGGCGCTGTTCGGAGAAACCAGGGGTCCTGAATGTGCGGTCCTGAAACTGCTGTCCTGAAACTGCGGTCTCCGAGGCTGCAGCTATACCCTACTCACAATAACAGTCATCCTGTGTGTTCGTTTTATAGTCTATACTCAATACATGTTCACAACAATAGATGGCGCAAAACAACAACCTGCAATCTTTTATATTGGTTTTTCTTTCAGTTTGTTTTATCAGTATTTTCAAAGAAATTTTTGCGATGATTATTATTCTTTAGTGATTAAAACAAGATTTTGTCATCAAAACCCTATTTTTTCCAAAGTATGACTTAAGAAAGGGGAGTAGTCTCATATCCAGAATTGTCTTATATTCGGAACAATTCGGTATGTCCTTATGTAATGAACAGATTTTCATAAAATTTCAGCACTGAATAGAATCTGCCCTAAAAGAGGAACTAATCACAGCTGTTGTTGGTCTGGATGATACTCTCCTGGATCCAGAACCAATAATACTTACATGTGGGCATGGCGGAGGTATGAGCTCTACCAAGTGCCCTTCTTGTTTTCAAAATGAGCAGCTGCTCAGACGGAATAAAGACTATTTCTAACCAGGCGTGGAGGTCATGCCTGGAGGCCCACCAGGCCTGTGTTTAACCCTGGTTTCTGTGACATGAAGCAAAGAGGAGTATTGCTAAACCCCCTCGATGGGACACTAGTCCAACTCGGGTTCTCCCACTGCTCTCAGTCAAGTTTCCCTGACAATTTTGCTGGTACCCATTTGTACACCTGGGTAGAGTGAGGCAGTGTGGAAGTGAAGAGTCTTGCCTGAGAACACTTTGCACAGGCTAAGGCAAGGACTTGAACACAGAATTTTTCCATCCCAAGTCAAGCCCATGCTCTCCACTGCGCTACTGCGTCTCCCTTCATCATGGCATGGATGACGTGGAAATATGACTGCATCCTCTTTATTGACAAAAATGCACCACTCTTTGTAATACTGTAAAGCTGTGAGGTCTTGCCTCAGTGAAAGCATTTCAAAGTACTTTCAGAATTCGGAGGACAATAAATGGTGTTTTGCTAAGATTCTTCATTGATTAAATAGTATAGAGGTCAGAGCTTTAAAGCTTCAATTTGTTGGCTATTGTGGCTAATTTTAAACGTTTCAAAGTTTTTGGACTTGAAATTATGCTGTGAAACCTAAGCATTATGACGTGAATAAATATCCAGTTTTGGTGACCTTCCTGGCATCAAAGGCTTAGTTTGCCCAGCAGCTGTGATACCTTTACCGTGTGGCTCACGATCGCATTCAGTTTAAAAATCGGAGTCGGATTCACTAGACCTAGAGCATCACTGAGCCCTGATATTTCTTCTCCATCTGACTCACAAGAACTCATGTCCTGAAGCTTTGCCAAAGCCTGACTTACATTCATCCATTTCCTCTGATTAATTTCTTTTTCTGGTATCCTAACCAGCTTACTAAATAAACTAAATGAATAGAAGAACAGCTCTGTGACAATCACAATTTCTACCTGCAAAATGGGAGAACAAATTGATTCTGACGTCATGACAGCAACTGGCTTATATATGCGCCTGCACACCATACAAAAAGTAACAAAATTCAGTCATCCAAGATGCAGTTGACTGCCTTGCGTTGCCGTCAGTGTATGAATGTGTTGCATAAATGGGCATACGTGAGGTATTAGGCTCCTGTCAAGTGCTTTGAGCTGCCAATCTGACTAGCTCTATAGTCAGCCGCTATATAGTCCATTTACATTCTTTTGCACTGGGACTAATGGAGGTCAAAATGACCCTGTGGCAGTTCTAGGTATAATCAGTGATGTTTTTTCTTTCTCTATAATTGCAGAATCCCAAGAATCATGCCGGTGAGTGATGCAGTGGCATCTGAGGGTCAGAAGATAAAGGGCATCCAGTAAAGGTCTCGGCCTAGTCCCTTACACGCAGAGATTTTTCCAGTTACTCTGAATCTTTTGATGATGTCATGTACTGAAGATGATGAGACCTTCAATGCCTTTGCAATTTAACGTCGAGGAGCAGTGTTTTTAAAGTATTCAACATTTTTTTTTATGCAAGCCTTCACAGGTGGGAGAGCTTCTGGCCATCTTTACTTCTGAGAAACTCAGCCACTCAATGACAACCCTTTTATAAGTAATCATGTTGCGCAGCAGATGACAGTTAACTTAATTACTTGCTAAATGTTCTTTCAGCCGATTCTCTTAGAAATTCAATGCTTTTAAAGCCCCTTTTTACAAGTGACCCAACTTTTTTGAGACCTGTAGCTGCCGGAGAATTTGAAACCTCCGCTGATCCATTTAAGTCACGTCACAGCAGACAGCCTGTTTGGTCACAAGACAAGCCCGACGGCTAAGTGGAGGGCAGGCACATTTTGTCAATACGTAAACAGAAAGCATGCTACTGAATCGCGTTCATTTTTTTTTTTGTTTAAACAAAAAGCGAGTCAATTAAAATCTAATTTCATAAAAATAAAATCACTGCCAAATCGCACGTACACCTGGACATCTTTCCATGAGCATTGGACACGGACTGAGAATCAGCATTCTTCTTTCGGCTCCCTGGGCAGAGTTGTTTATAGCAACGGTGCTGTTGTTATAGCAACAAAATGAACATTCGATGCACTCTGGCTCTTTGACGTCAAAGCGACTTCTCAGCAGAATCCAAGAGAATTCGAACCTCTCATCCATCGGGCTTCTTTACTCCTTTGTTTTCTTCTGCTCAAGTGACCCGGTCTGATTTATGACGCCTCGGGTGTTCCATTTAAGACACGTCACCACAAGGCCTGTTCGGTGACTTTACACGCCCGACCCTAAGCATGGAGGGCTGCCACATTTTGTCAGAACGTTAACAGAAAGCATGGTACGGAATCGCGGTCAATCTTTTGTTCAAGTAAAAAGAGTGTGTCAAATGAAATCAAATGAAATTTAAAAACAATCACTACCTAATCGCACGTACACCAGTATATGTTTCCACGACGGACTGGGAATCTACTTCGTACTGTGGCCCGCTGGGGAGATATGTTTATGGCAACGGTGCTTTTTACATATCCACGGAACAGGCATACGATGCACTCTGCGTCTTTGACATAACAGTGACTTCTCTGCGGAATCTCAGTAAATTAGCATCTCTCGTCCATCGGGCATGTTTACTATTTCCTCTCCTTTTGCTCAAGTGACCCTGTTTTATCTTTGACGCCTCTGCCGTTCCATTAAAGACACGTCACAGCGGAGAAATGGGGTCGTCGTATTTTCCGTGGACTAGGCTTCTAACAATAACAGTCATCCTGTGTGTGCGTTTTATAGTCTATACTCAATACATGTTCACAACAATAGATGGCGCAAAACAACAGCCTGCAATCTTTTATATTGGTTTTTCTTTCAGTTTGTTTTATCAGTATTTTCAAAGAAATTTTTGCGATGATTATTATTCTTTAGTGACTAAAACAAGATTTTGTCATCAAAACCCTATTTTTTCCAAAACATGACTTGAGAAAGGGGAGTAGTCTCATATCCAGAATTGTCTTATATTCGGAACAATTCCGTATGTCCTTATGTAATGAACAGATTTTCATAAAATTTCAGCACTGAATAGAATCTGCCCTAAAAGAGGAACTAATCACAGCTGTTGTTGGTCTGGATGATACTCTCCTGGATCCAGAACCAATAATACTTACATGTGGGCATGGCGGAGGTATGAGCTCTACCAAGTGCCCTTCTTGTTTTCAAAATGAGCAGCTGCTCAGACGGAATAAAGACTATTTCTAACCAGGCGTGGAGGTCATGCCTGGAGGCCCACCAGGCCTGTGTTTAACCCTGGTTTCTGTGACATGAAGCAAAGAGGAGTATTGCTAAACCCCCTCGATGGGACACTAGTCCAACTCGGGTTCTCCCACTGCTCTCAGTCAAGTTTCCCTGACAATTTTGCTGGGACCCATTTGTACACCTGGGTAGAGTGAGGCAGTGTGGAAGTGAAGAGTCTTGCCTGAGAACACTTTGCACAGGCTAAGGCAAGGACTTGAACACAGAATTTTTCCATCCCAAGTCAAGCCCATGCTCTCCACTGCGCTACTGCGTCTCCCTTCATCATGGCATGGATGACGTGGAAATATGACTGCATCCTCTTTATCGACAAAAATGCACCACTCTTTGTAATACTTTTAAGCTGTGAGGTGTTGCCTCAGTGAAAGCATTTCAAAGTACTTTCAGAATTCAGAGGACAATAAATGGTGTTTTGCCAAGATTCTTCATTGATTAAATAGTATAGAGGTCAGAGCTTTAAAGCTTCAATTTGTTGGCTATTGTGGCTAATTTTAAATGTTTCAAAGTATTTGGACTTGAAATTATGCTGTGAAACCTAAGCATTATAAAGTGAATAAATATCCAGTTTTGGTGACCTTCCTGGCATCAAAGGCTTAGTTTGCCCAGCAGCTGTGATATCTTTACCGAGTGTCTCACGATCGCATTCAGTTTCAAAATTGGAGTCGGATTCACTAGACCTAGACGCATCACTGAGCCCTGATATTTCTTGTCCATCTGACTCACAAGAACTCACGTCCTGAAGCTTTGCCAAAGTCTGACTTACATTCATCCATTTCCTCTGATCCATTTTTTTTTCTGGTATCCTACCCAGCTTACTAAATAAACTAAATGAATAGAAGAACAGCTCTGTGACAATCACAATTTCTACCTGCAAAATGGGAGAACAAATTGATTCTGACGTCATGACAGCAACTGGCTTATATATGCGCCTGCACACCATTCAAAAAGTAACAAAATGCAGTCAACCAAGATGCAGTTGACTACCTTGCGTAGCTGTCAGTGTATGAATGTGTTGCATAAATGGGCATACGTGAGGTATTAGGCTACTGTCAAGTGCTTTGAGCTGCCAATCTGACTAGCTCCATAGTCAGCCGCTATATAGTCCATTTACATTCTTTTGCACTGGGACTAATGGAGGTCAAATTGACCTTGTGGCAGTTTTAGGTATAATCAGTGATGTTTTTTCTTTCTCTATTATTGCAGAATCCCAAGAATCATGCCGGTGAGTGATGCAGTGGCATCTGAGGGTCCAAAGATAAAGGGCATCCAGTAAAGGTCTCGGCCTAGTCCCTTACACGCAGAGATTTTTCCAGTTACTCTGAATCTTTTGATGATGTCATGTACTGAAGATGATGAGACCTTCAATGCCTTTGCAATTTAACGCCGAGGAGCAGTGTTTTTAAATTATTGAACATCTTTTTTATGCAAGCCTTCACAGGTGGGAGAGCCTCTGGCCATCTTTACTTCTGAGAAACTCAGCCTCACAATGACAACCCTTTTATAAGTCATCATGTTGCGCAGCAGATGACAGTTAACTTAATTACTTGCTAAATGTTCTTTCAGCTGATTCTCTTAGAAATTCAATGCTTTTAAAGCCCCTTTTTACAAGTGTCCCAACTTTTTTGAGACCTGTAGCTGCCGGAGAATTTGAAACCTCCGCTGATCCATTTAAGTCACGTCACAGCAGAGCCTGTTTGGTCACAAGACAAGCCCGACGGCTAAGTGGAGGGCAGGCACATTTTGTCAATACGTAAACAGAAAGCATGCTACTGAATCGCGGTCATTTTTTTTTTTTGTTTAAACAAAGAGTGAGTCAATTAAAATCTAATTTCATAAAAATAAAATCACTGCCAAATCGCATGTACTCCTGGACATCTTTCCATGAGCATTGGACACGGACTGAGAATCAGCATTCTTCCGTCGGCTCCCTGGGCAGAGTTGTTTATAGCAACGGTGCTGTTGTTATAGCAACAAAATGAACATTCGATGCACTCTGGCTCTTTGACGTCAAAGCGACTTCTCAGCAGAATCCAAGATAATTCGAACCTCTCATCCATCGGGCTTGTTTACTCCTTTGTTTTCTTCTGCTCAAGTGACCCGGTCTGATTTATGACGCCTCGAGTGTTCCATTTAAGACACGTCACCACAAGGCCTGTTCGGTGACTTTACACGCCCGACCCTAAGCATGGAGGGCTGCCACATTTTGTCAGAACGTTAACAGAAAGCATGGTACGGAATCGCGGTCAATCTTTTGTTCAAGTAAAAAGAGTGTGTCAAATGAAATCAAATGAAATTTAAAAACAATCACTACCTAATCGCACGTACACCAGTATATGTTTCCACGACGGACTGGGAATCTACTTCGTACTGTGGCCCGCTGGGGAGATATGTTTATGGCAACGGTGCTTTTTACATATCCACGGAACAGGCATACGATGCACTCTGCGTCTTTGACATAACAGTGACTTCTCTGCGGAATCTCAGTAAATTAGCATCTCTCGTCCATCGGGCATGTTTACTATTTCCTCTCCTTTTGCTCAAGTGACCCTGTTTTATCTTTGACGCCTCCGCCGTTCCATTAAAGACACGTCACAGCGGAGAAATGGGGTCGTCGTATTTTCCGTGGACTAGGCTTCTAACAATAACAGTCATCCTGTGTGTGCGTTTTATAGTCTATACTCAATACATAATCACAAAAATAGATGGCGCAAAACAACAGCCTGCAATCTTTTATATTGGTTTTTCTTTCAGTTTGTTTTATCAGTATTTTCAAAGAAATTTTTGCGATGATTATTATTCTTTAGTGACTAAAACAAGATTTTGTCATCAAAACCCTATTTTTTCCAAAATATGACTTGAGAAAGGGGAGTAGTCTCATATCCAGAATCGTCTTATATTCGGAACAATTCGGTATGTCCTTATGTAATGAACAGATTTTCAGAAAATTTCAGCACTGAATAGAATCTGCCCTAAAAGAGGAACTAATCACAGCTGTTGTTGGTCTGGATGATACTCTCCTGGATCCTGAACCAATAATACTTACATGTGGGCTTGGCGGAGGTATGAGCTCTACCAAGTGCCCATCTTGTTTTCAAAATGAGCAGCTGCTCAGATGGAATAAAGACTATTTCTAACCAGGCGTGGAGGTCATGCCTGGAGGCCCACCAGGCCTGTGTTTAACCCTGGTTTCTGTGACATGAAGCAAATAGGAGTATTGCTAAACCCCCTCGATGGGACACTAGTCCAACTCGGGTTCTCCCACTGCTCTCAGTCAAGTTTCCCTGACAATTTTGCTGGGACCCATTTGTACACCTGGGTAGAGTGAGGCAGTGTGGAAGTGAAGAGTTTTGCCTGAGAACACTTTGCACAGGCTAAGGCAAGGACTTGAACACAGAATCTTACCATCCCAAGTCAAGCCCATGCTCTCCACTGCGCTACTGCGTCTCCCTTCATCATGGCATGGATGACGTGGAAATATGACTGCATCCTCTTTATCGACAAAAATGCACCACTTTTTGTAATACTTTTAAGCTGTGAGGTGTTGCCTCAGTCAAAGCATTTCAAAGTACTTTCAGAATTCAGAGGACAATAAATGGTGTTTTGCTAAGATTCTTCATTGATTAAATAGTATAGAGGTCAGAGCTTTAAAGCATCAATTTGTTGGCTATTGTGGCTAATTTTAAATGTTTCAAAGTATTTGGACTTGAAATTATGCTGTGAAACCGAAGCATTATGACGTGAATAAATATCCAGTTTTGGTGACCTTCCTGGCATCAAAGGCTTAGTTTGCCCAGCAGCTGTGATACCTTTACCGTGTGGCTCACGATCGCATTCAGTTTCAAAATCGGAGTCGGATTCACTAGACCTAGAAGCATCACTGAGCCCTGATATTTCTTCTCCATCTGACTCACAAGAACTCATGTCCTGAAGCTTTGCCAAAGCCTGACTTACATTCATCCATTTCCTCTGATTAATTTCTTTTTCTGGTATCCTAACCAGCTTACTAAATAAACTAAATGAATAGAAGAACAGCTCTGTGACAATCACAATTTCTACCTGCAAAATGGGAGAACAAATTGATTCTGACGTCATGACAGCAACTGGCTTATATATGCGCCTGCACACCATTCAAAAAGTAACAAAATGCAGTCAACCAAGATGCAGTTGACTGCCTTGCGTAGCCGTCAGTGTATGAATGTGCTGCATAAATGGGCATACGTGAGGTATTAGGCTACTGTCAAGTGCTTTGAGCTGCCAATCTGACTAGCTCTTTGTCATCAAAACCCTATTTTTTCCAAAATATGACTCGAGAAAGGGGAGTAGTCTCATATCCAGAATCGTCTTATATTTGGAACAGTTCGGTATGTCCTTATGGAATGAACAGATTTTCAGAAAATTTCAGCACTGAATAGAATCTGCCCTAAAAGAGGAACTAATCACAGCTGCTGTTGGTCTGGATGATACTCTCCTGGATCCAGAACCAATAATACTTACATGTGGGCATGGCGGAGGTATGAGCTCTACCGAGTGCCCTTCTTGTTTTCAAAATGAGCAGCTGCTCAGACGGAATAAAGACTATTTCTAACCAGGCGTGGAGGTCATGCCTGGAGGCCCACCAGGCCTGTGTTTAACCCTGGTTTCTGTGACATGAAGCAAATAGGAGTATTGCTAAACCCCCTCGATGGGACACTTGTCCAACTCGGGTTCTCCCACTGCTCTCAGTCAAGTTTCCCTGGCAATTTTGCTGGGACCCATTTGTACACCTGGCTAGAGTGAGGCAGTGTGGAAGTGAAGAGTTTTGCCTGAGAACACTTTGCACAGGCTAAGGCAAGGATTGAACACAGAATTTTTCCATCCCAAATCAAGCCCATGCTCTCCACTGCGCTACTGCGTCTCCCTTCATCATGGCATGGATGACGTGGAAATATGACTGCATCCTCTTTATTGACAAAAATGCACCACACTTTGTAATACTTTTAAGCTGTGAGGTGTTGCCTCAGTGAAAGCATTTCAAAGTACTTTCAGAATTCAGAGGACAATAAATGGTGTTTTGCTAAGATTCTTCATTGATTAAATAGTATAGAGGTCAGAGCTTTAAAGCTTCAATTTGTTGGCTATTGTGGCTAATTTTAAATGTTTCAAAGTATTTGGACTTGAAATTATGCTGTGAAACCTTAGCATTATGACGTGAATAAATATCCAGTTTTGGTGACCTTCCTGGCATCAAAGGCTTAGTTTGCCCAGCAGCTGTGATACCTTTACCGTGTGGCTCACGATCGCATTCAGTTTCAAAATTGGAGTCGGATTCACTAGACCTAGACGCATCACTGAGCCCTGATATTTCTTCTCCATCTGACTCACAAGAACTCATGTCCTGAAGCTTTGCCAAAGTCTGACTTACATTCATCCATTTCCTCTGATCCATTTCTTTTTCTGGTATCCTACCAAGCTTACTAAATAAACTAAATAAATAGAAGAACAGCTCTGTGACAATCACAATTTCTACCTGCAAAATGGGAGAACAAATTGATTCTGACGTCATGACAGCAACTGGCTTATATATGCGCCTGCACACCATTCAAAAAGTAACAAAATGCAGTCAACCAAGATGCAGTTGACTACCTTGCGTAGCCGTCAGAGTATGAATGTGTTGCATAAATGGGCATACGTGAGGTATTACGCTACTGTCAAGTGCTTTGAGCTGCCAATCTGACTAGCTCCATAGTCAGCCGCTATATAGTCCATTTACATTCTTTTGCACTGGGACTAATGAAGGTCAAAATGACCTTGTGGCAGTTTTAGGTATAATCAGTGATGTTTTTTCTTTCTCTATAATTGCAGAATCCCAAGAATCATGCCGGTGAGTGATGCAGTGGCATCTGAGGGTCCGAAGATAAAGGGCATCCAGTAAAGGTCTCGGCCTAGTCCCTTACACGCAGAGATTTTTCCAGTTACTCTGAATCTTTTGATGATGTCATGTACTGAAGATGATGAGACCTTCAATGCCTTTGCAATTTAACGTCGAGGAGCAGTGTTTTTAAAGTATTCAACATTTTTTTTTATGCAAGCCTTCACAGGTGGGAGAGCTTCTGGCCATCTTTACTTCTGAGAAACTCAGCCTCTCAATGACAACCCTTTTATAAGTCATCATGTTGCGCAGCAGATGACAGTTAACTTAATTACTTGCTAAATGTTCTTTCAGCTGATTCTCTTAGAAATTCAATGCTTTTAAAGCCCCTTTTTACAAGTGTCCCAACTTTTTTGAGACCTGTAGCTGCCGGAGAATTTGAAACCTTCGCTGATCCATTTAAGTCACGTCACAGCAGAGCCTGTTTGGTCACAAGACAAGCCCGACGGCTAAGTGGAGGGCAGGCACATTTTGTCAATACGTAAACAGAAAGCATGCTACTGAATCGCGGTCATTTTTTTTGTTTAAACAAAGAGTGAGTCAATTAAAATCTAATTTCATAAAAATAAAATCACGGCCAAATCGCACGTACTCCTTGACATCTTTCCATGAGCATTGGACACGGACTGAGAATCAGCATTCTTCCGTCGGCTCCCTGGGCAGAGTTGTTTATAGCAACGGTGCTGTTGTTATAGCAACAAAATGAACATTCCATGCACTCTGGCTCTTTGACGTCAAAACGACTTCTCAGCAGAATCCTAGAGAATTCGAACCTCTCATCCATCGGGCTTGTTTACTCCTTTGTTTTCTTCTGCTCAAGTGACCCGGTCTGATTTATGACGCCTCGAGTGTTCCATTTAAGACACGTCACCACAAGGCCTGTTCGGTGACTTTACACGCCCGACCCTAAGCATGGAGGGCTGCCACATTTTGTCAGAACGTTAACAGAAAGCATGGTACGGAATCGCGGTCAATCATTTGTTCAAGTAAAAAGAGTGTGTCAAATGAAATCAAATGAAATTTAAAAACAATCACTACCTAATCGCACGTACACCAGTATATGTTTCCACGACGGACTGGGAATCTACTTCGTACTGTGGCCCGCTGGGGAGATATGTTTATGGCAACGGTGCTTTTTACATATCCACGGAACAGGCATACGATGCACTCTGCGTCTTTGACATAACAGTGACTTCTCTGCGGAATCTCAGTAAATTAGCATCTCTCGTCCATCGAGCATGTTTACTATTTCCTCTCCTTTTGCTCAAGTGACCCTGTTTTACCTTTGACGCCTCCGCCGTTCCATTAAAGACACGTCACAGCGGAGAAATGGGGTCGTCGTATTTTCCATGGACTAGGCTTCTAACAATAACAGTCATCCTGTGTGTGCGTTTTATTGTCTATACTCAATACATGTTCACAACAATAGATGGCGCAAAACAACAGCCTGCAATCTTTTATATTGGTTTTTCTTTCAGTTTGTTTTATCAGTATTTTCAAAGAAATTTTTGCGATGATTATTATTCTTTAGTGACTAATACAAGATTTTGTCATCAAAACCCTATTTTTTCCAAAATATGACTTGAGAAAGGAGAGTAGTCTCATATCCAGAATCGTCTAATATTCGGAACAATTTGGTATGTCCTTATGTAATGAACAGATTTTCAGAAAATTTCAGCACTGAATAGAATCTGCCCTAAAAGAGGAACTAATCACAGCTGTTGTTGGTCTGGATGATACTCTCCTGGATCCAGAACCAATAATACTTACATGTGGGCTTGGCGGAGGTATGAGCTCTACCAAGTGCCCTTCTTGTTTTCAAAATGAGCAGCTGCTCAGACGGTATAAAGACTATTTCTAACCAGGCGTGGAGGTCATGCCTGGAGGCCCACCAGGCCTGTGTTTAACCCTGGTTTCTGTGACATGAAGCAAATAGGAGTATTGCTAAACCCCCTCGATGGGACACTAGTCCAACTCGGGTTCTCCCACTGCTCTCAGTCAAGTTTCCCTGACAATTTTGCTGGGACCCATTTGTACACCTGGGTAGAGTGAGGCAGTGTGGAAGTGAAGAGTTTTGCCTGAGAACACTTTGCACAGGCTAAGGCATGGACTTGAACACAGAATCTTTCCATCCCAAGTCAAGCCCATGCTCTCCACTGCGCTACTGCGTCTCCCTTCATCATGGCATGGATGACGTGGAAATATGACTGCATCCTCTTTATCGACAAAAATGCACCACTCTTTGTAATACTTTTAAGCTGTGAGGTGTTGCCTCAGTGAAAGCATTTCAAAGTACTTTCAGAATTCAGAGGACAATAAATGGTGTTTTGCTAAGATTCTTCATTGATTAAATAGTATAGAGGTCAGAGCTTTAAAGCTTCAATTTGTTGGCTATTGTGGCTAATTTTAAATGTTTCAAAGTATTTGGACTTGAAATTATGCTGTGAAACCTTAGCATTATGACGTGAATAAATATCCAGTTTTGGTGACCTTCCTGGCATCAAAGGCTTAGTTTGCCCAGCAGCTGTGATACCTTTACCGCGTGGCTCACGATCGCATTCAGTTTCAAAATTGGAGTCGGATTCACTAGACCTAGACGCATCACTGAGCCCTGATATTTCTTCTCCATCTGACTCACAAGAACTCATGTCCTGAAGCTTTGCCAAAGTCTGACTTACATTCATCCATTTCCTCTGATCCATTTCTTTTTCTGGTATCCTACCAAGCTTACTAAATAAACTAAATAAATAGAAGAACAGCTCTGTGACAATCACAATTTCTACCTGCAAAATGGGAGAACAAATTGATTCTGACGTCATGACAGCAACTGGCTTATATATGCGCCTGCACACCATTCAAAAAGTAACAAAATGCAGTCAACCAAGATGCAGTTGACTACCTTGCGTAGCCGTCAGAGTATGAATGTGTTGCATAAATGGGCATACGTGAGGTATTAGGCTACTGTCAAGTGCTTTGAGCTGCCAATCTGACTAGCTCCATAGTCAGCCGCTATATAGTCCTTTTACATTCTTTTGCACTGGGACTAATGGAGGTCAAAATGACCTTGTGGCAGTTTTAGGTATAATCAGTGATGTTTTTTCTTTCTCTATAATTGCAGAATCCCAAGAATCATGCCGGTGAGTGATGCAGTGGCATCTGAGGGTCCGAAGATAAAGGGCATCCAGTAAAGGTCTCGGCCTAGTCCCTTACACGCAGAGATTTTTCCAGTTACTCTGAATCTTTTGATGATGTCATGTACTGAAGATGATGAGACCTTCAATGCCTTTGCAATTTAACGTCGAGGAGCAGTGTTTTTAAAGTATTCAACATTTTTTTTTATGCAAGCCTTCACAGGTGGGAGAGCTTCTGGCCATCTTTACTTCTGAGAAACTCAGCCTCTCAATGACAACCCTTTTATAAGTCATCATGTTGCGCAGCAGATGACAGTTAACTTAATTACTTGCTAAATGTTCTTTCAGCTGATTCTCTTAGAAATTCAATGCTTTTACAGCCCCTTTTTACAAGTGTCCCAACTTTTTTGAGACCTGTAGCTGCCGGAGAATTTGAAACCTCCGCTGATCCATTTAAGTCACGTCACAGCAGAGCCTGTTTGGTCACAAGACAAGCCCGACGGCTAAGTGGAGGGCAGGCACATTTTGTCAAGACGTAAACAGAAAGCATGCTACTTAATTCGCGGTCATTTTTTTTTGTTTAAACAAAGAGTGAGTCAATTAAAATCTAATTTCATAAAAATAAAATCACGGCCAAATCGCACGTACTCCTGGACATCTTTCCATGAGCATTGGACACGGACTGAGAATCAGCATTCTTCCGTCGGCTCCCTGGGCAGAGTTGTTTATAGCAACGGTACTGTTGTTATAGCAACAAAATGAACATTCCATGCACTCTGGCTCTTTGACGTCAAAGCGACTTCTCAGCAGAATCCAAGAGAATTCGAACCTCTCATCCATCGGGCTTGTTTACTCCTTTGTTTTCTTCTGCTCAAGTGACCCGGTCTGATTTATGACGCCTCGAGTGTTCCATTTAAGACACGTCACCACAAGGCCTGTTCGGTGACTTTACACGCCCGACCCTAAGCATGGAGGGCTGCCACATTTTGTCAGAACGTTAACAGGTACGGAATCGCGGTCAATCTTTTGTTCAAGTAAAAAGAGTGTGTCAAATGAAATCAAATGAAATTTAAAAACAATCACGACCTAATCGCACGTACACCAGTATATGTTTCCACGACGGACTGGGAATCTACGTCGTACTGTGGCCCGCTGGGGAGATATGTTTATGGCAACGGTGCTTTTTACATATCCACGGAACAGGCATACGATGCACTCTGCGTCTTTGACATAACAGTGACTTCTCTGCGGAATCTCAGTAAATTAGCATCTCTCGTCCATCGGACATGTTTACTATTTCCTCTCCTTTTGCTCAAGTGACCCTGTTTTATCTTTGACGCCTCCGCCGTTCCATTAAAGACACGTCACAGCGGAGAAATGGGGTCGTCGTATTTTCCGTGGACTAGGCTTCTAACAATAACAGTCATCCTGTGTGTGCGTTTTATTGTCTATACTCAATACATGTTCACAACAATAGATGGCGCAAAACAACAGCCTGCAATCTTTTATATTGGTTTTTCTTTCAGTTTGTTTTATCAGTATTTTCAAAGAAATTTTTGCGATGATTATTATTCTTTAGTGACTAAAACAAGATTTTGTCATCAAAACCCTATTTTTTCCAAAACATGACTTGAGAAAGGGGAGTAGTCTCATATCCAGAATCGTCTTATATTCGGAACAATTTGGTATGTCCTTATGTAATGAACAGATTTTCAGAAAATTTCAGCACTGAATAGAATCTGCCCTAAAAGAGGAACTAATCACAGCTGTTGTTGGTCTGGATGATACTCTCCTGGATCCAGAACCAATAATACTTACATGTGGGCTTGGCGGAGGTATGAGCTCTACCAAGTGCCCTTCTTGTTTTCAAAATGAGCAGCTGCTCAGACGGAATAAAGACTATTTCTAACCAGGCGTGGAGGTCATGCCTGGAGGCCCACCAGGCCTGTGTTTAACCCTGGTTTCTGTGACATGAAGCAAATAGGAGTATTGCTAAACCCCCTCGATGGGACACTAGTCCAACTCGGGTTCTCCCACTGCTCTCAGTCAAGTTTCCCTGACAATTTTGCTGGGACCCATTTGTACACCTGGGTAGAGTGAGGCAGTGTGGAAGTGAAGAGTTTTGCCTGAGAACACTTTGCACAGGCTAAGGCATGGACTTGAACACAGAATCTTTCCATCCCAAGTCAAGCCCATGCTCTCCACTGCGCTACTGCGTCTCCCTTCATCATGGCATGGATGACGTGGAAATATGACTGCATCCTCTTTATCGACAAAAATGCACAACTCTTTGTAATACTTTTAAGCTGTGAGGTGTTGCCTCAGTGAAAGCATTTCAAAGTACTTTCAGAATTCAGAGGACAATAAATGGTGTTTTGCTAAGATTCTTCATTGATTAAATAGTATAGAGGTCAGAGCTTTAAAGCTTCAATTTGTTGGCTATTGTGGCTAATTTTAAATGTTTCAAAGTATTTGGACTTGAAATTATGCTGTGAAACCTTAGCATTATGACGTGAATAAATATCCAGTTTTGGTGACCTTCCTGGCATCAAAGGCTTAGTTTGCCCAGCAGCTGTGATACCTTTACCGCGTGGCTCACGATCGCATTCAGTTTCAAAATTGGAGTCGGATTCACTAGACCTAGACGCATCACTGAGCCCTGATATTTCTTCTCCATCTGACTCACAAGAACTCATGTCCTGAAGCTTTGCCAAAGTCTGACTTACATTCATCCATTTCCTCTGATCCATTTCTTTTTCTGGTATCCTACCAAGCTTACTAAATAAACTAAATAAATAGAAGAACAGCTCTGTGACAATCACAATTTCTACCTGCAAAATGGGAGAACAAATTGATTCTGACGTCATGACAGCAACTGGCTTATATATGCGCCTGCACACCATTCAAAAAGTAACAAAATGCAGTCAACCAAGATGCAGTTGACTACCTTGCGTAGCCGTCAGAGTATGAATGTGTTGCATAAATGGGCATACGTGAGGTATTAGGCTACTGTCAAGTGCTTTGAGCTGCCAATCTGACTAGCTCCATAGTCAGCCGCTATATAGTCCTTTTACATTCTTTTGCACTGGGACTAATGGAGGTCAAAATGACCTTGTGGCAGTTTTAGGTATAATCAGTGATGTTTTTTCTTTCTCTATAATTGCAGAATCCCAAGAATCATGCCGGTGAGTGATGCAGTGGCATCTGAGGGTCCGAAGATAAAGGGCATCCAGTAAAGGTCTCGGCCTAGTCCCTTACACGCAGAGATTTTTCCAGTTACTCTGAATCTTTTGATGATGTCATGTACTGAAGATGATGAGACCTTCAATGCCTTTGCAATTTAACGTCGAGGAGCAGTGTTTTTAAAGTATTCAACATTTTTTTTTATGCAAGCCTTCACAGGTGGGAGAGCTTCTGGCCATCTTTACTTCTGAGAAACTCAGCCTCTCAATGACAACCCTTTTATAAGTCATCATGTTGCGCAGCAGATGACAGTTAACTTAATTACTTGCTAAATGTTCTTTCAGCTGATTCTCTTAGAAATTCAATGCTTTTACAGCCCCTTTTTACAAGTGTCCCAACTTTTTTGAGACCTGTAGCTGCCGGAGAATTTGAAACCTCCGCTGATCCATTTAAGTCACGTCACAGCAGAGCCTGTTTGGTCACAAGACAAGCCCGACGGCTAAGTGGAGGGCAGGCACATTTTGTCAAGACGTAAACAGAAAGCATGCTACTTAATTCGCGGTCATTTTTTTTTGTTTAAACAAAGAGTGAGTCAATTAAAATCTAATTTCATAAAAATAAAATCACGGCCAAATCGCACGTACTCCTGGACATCTTTCCATGAGCATTGGACACGGACTGAGAATCAGCATTCTTCCGTCGGCTCCCTGGGCAGAGTTGTTTATAGCAACGGTACTGTTGTTATAGCAACAAAATGAACATTCCATGCACTCTGGCTCTTTGACGTCAAAGCGACTTCTCAGCAGAATCCAAGAGAATTCGAACCTCTCATCCATCGGGCTTGTTTACTCCTTTGTTTTCTTCTGCTCAAGTGACCCGGTCTGATTTATGACGCCTCGAGTGTTCCATTTAAGACACGTCACCACAAGGCCTGTTCGGTGACTTTACACGCCCGACCCTAAGCATGGAGGGCTGCCACATTTTGTCAGAACGTTAACAGGTACGGAATCGCGGTCAATCTTTTGTTCAAGTAAAAAGAGTGTGTCAAATGAAATCAAATGAAATTTAAAAACAATCACGACCTAATCGCACGTACACCAGTATATGTTTCCACGACGGACTGGGAATCTACGTCGTACTGTGGCCCGCTGGGGAGATATGTTTATGGCAACGGTGCTTTTTACATATCCACGGAACAGGCATACGATGCACTCTGCGTCTTTGACATAACAGTGACTTCTCTGCGGAATCTCAGTAAATTAGCATCTCTCGTCCATCGGACATGTTTACTATTTCCTCTCCTTTTGCTCAAGTGACCCTGTTTTATCTTTGACGCCTCCGCCGTTCCATTAAAGACACGTCACAGCGGAGAAATGGGGTCGTCGTATTTTCCGTGGACTAGGCTTCTAACAATAACAGTCATCCTGTGTGTGCGTTTTATTGTCTATACTCAATACATGTTCACAACAATAGATGGCGCAAAACAACAGCCTGCAATCTTTTATATTGGTTTTTCTTTCAGTTTGTTTTATCAGTATTTTCAAAGAAATTTTTGCGATGATTATTATTCTTTAGTGACTAAAACAAGATTTTGTCATCAAAACCCTATTTTTTCCAAAACATGACTTGAGAAAGGGGAGTAGTCTCATATCCAGAATCGTCTTATATTCGGAACAATTTGGTATGTCCTTATGTAATGAACAGATTTTCAGAAAATTTCAGCACTGAATAGAATCTGCCCTAAAAGAGGAACTAATCACAGCTGTTGTTGGTCTGGATGATACTCTCCTGGATCCAGAACCAATAATACTTACATGTGGGCTTGGCGGAGGTATGAGCTCTACCAAGTGCCCTTCTTGTTTTCAAAATGAGCAGCTGCTCAGACGGAATAAAGACTATTTCTAACCAGGCGTGGAGGTCATGCCTGGAGGCCCACCAGGCCTGTGTTTAACCCTGGTTTCTGTGACATGAAGCAAATAGGAGTATTGCTAAACCCCCTCGATGGGACACTAGTCCAACTCGGGTTCTCCCACTGCTCTCAGTCAAGTTTCCCTGACAATTTTGCTGGGACCCATTTGTACACCTGGGTAGAGTGAGGCAGTGTGGAAGTGAAGAGTTTTGCCTGAGAACACTTTGCACAGGCTAAGGCATGGACTTGAACACAGAATCTTTCCATCCCAAGTCAAGCCCATGCTCTCCACTGCGCTACTGCGTCTCCCTTCATCATGGCATGGATGACGTGGAAATATGACTGCATCCTCTTTATCGACAAAAATGCACAACTCTTTGTAATACTTTTAAGCTGTGAGGTGTTGCCTCAGTGAAAGCATTTCAAAGTACTTTCAGAATTCAGAGGACAATAAATGGTGTTTTGCTAAGATTCTTCATTGATTAAATAGTATAGAGGTCAGAGCTTTAAAGCTTCAATTTGTTGGCTATTGTGGCTAATTTTAAATGTTTCAAAGTATTTGGACTTGAAATTATGCTGTGAAACCTTAGCATTATGACGTGAATAAATATCCAGTTTTGGTGACCTTCCTGGCATCAAAGGCTTAGTTTGCCCAGCAGCTGTGATACCTTTACCGTGTGGCTCACGATCGCATTCAGTTTCAAAATTGGAGTCGGATTCACTAGACCTAGACGCATCACTGAGCCCTGATATTTCTTGTCCATCTGACTCACAAGAACTCATGTCCTGAAGCTTTGCCAAAGTCTGACTTACATTCATCCATTTCCTCTGATCCATTTCTTTTTCTGGTATCCTACCAAGCTTACTAAATAAACTAAATAAATAGAAGAACAGCTCTGTGACAATCACAATTTCTACCTGCAAAATGGGAGAACAAATTGATTCTGACGTCATGACAGCAACTGGCTTATATATGCGCCTGCACACCATTCAAAAAGTAACAAAATGCAGTCAACCAAGATGCAGTTGACTACCTTGCGTAGCCGTCAGAGTATGAATGTGTTGCATAAATGGGCATACGTGAGGTATTAGGCTACTGTCAAGTGCTTTGAGCTGCCAATCTGACTAGCTCCATAGTCAGCCGCTATATAGTCCTTTTACATTCTTTTGCACTGGGACTAATGGAGGTCAAAATGACCTTGTGGCAGTTTTAGGTATAATCAGTGATGTTTTTTCTTTCTCTATAATTGCAGAATCCCAAGAATCATGCCGGTGAGTGATGCAGTGGCATCTGAGGGTCCGAAGATAAAGGGCATCCAGTAAAGGTCTCGGCCTAGTCCCTTACACGCAGAGATTTTTCCAGTTACTCTGAATCTTTTGATGATGTCATGTACTGAAGATGATGAGACCTTCAATGCCTTTGCAATTTAACGTCGAGGAGCAGTGTTTTTAAAGTATTCAACATTTTTTTTTATGCAAGCCTTCACAGGTGGGAGAGCTTCTGGCCATCTTTACTTCTGAGAAACTCAGCCTCTCAATGACAACCCTTTTATAAGTCATCATGTTGCGCAGCAGATGACAGTTAACTTAATTACTTGCTAAATGTTCTTTCAGCTGATTCTCTTAGAAATTCAATGCTTTTACAGCCCCTTTTTACAAGTGTCCCAACTTTTTTGAGACCTGTAGCTGCCGGAGAATTTGAAACCTCCGCTGATCCATTTAAGTCACGTCACAGCAGAGCCTGTTTGGTCACAAGACAAGCCCGACGGCTAAGTGGAGGGCAGGCACATTTTGTCAAGACGTAAACAGAAAGCATGCTACTTAATTCGCGGTCATTTTTTTTTGTTTAAACAAAGAGTGAGTCAATTAAAATCTAATTTCATAAAAATAAAATCACGGCCAAATCGCACGTACTCCTGGACATCTTTCCATGAGCATTGGACACGGACTGAGAATCAGCATTCTTCCGTCGGCTCCCTGGGCAGAGTTGTTTATAGCAACGGTACTGTTGTTATAGCAACAAAATGAACATTCCATGCACTCTGGCTCTTTGACGTCAAAGCGACTTCTCAGCAGAATCCAAGAGAATTCGAACCTCTCATCCATCGGGCTTGTTTACTCCTTTGTTTTCTTCTGCTCAAGTGACCCGGTCTGATTTATGACGCCTCGAGTGTTCCATTTAAGACACGTCACCACAAGGCCTGTTCGGTGACTTTACACGCCCGACCCTAAGCATGGAGGGCTGCCACATTTTGTCAGAACGTTAACAGGTACGGAATCGCGGTCAATCTTTTGTTCAAGTAAAAAGAGTGTGTCAAATGAAATCAAATGAAATTTAAAAACAATCACGACCTAATCGCACGTACACCAGTATATGTTTCCACGACGGACTGGGAATCTACGTCGTACTGTGGCCCGCTGGGGAGATATGTTTATGGCAACGGTGCTTTTTACATATCCACGGAACAGGCATACGATGCACTCTGCGTCTTTGACATAACAGTGACTTCTCTGCGGAATCTCAGTAAATTAGCATCTCTCGTCCATCGGACATGTTTACTATTTCCTCTCCTTTTGCTCAAGTGACCCTGTTTTATCTTTGACGCCTCCGCCGTTCCATTAAAGACACGTCACAGCGGAGAAATGGGGTCGTCGTATTTTCCGTGGACTAGGCTTCTAACAATAACAGTCATCCTGTGTGTGCGTTTTATTGTCTATACTCAATACATGTTCACAACAATAGATGGCGCAAAACAACAGCCTGCAATCTTTTATATTGGTTTTTCTTTCAGTTTGTTTTATCAGTATTTTCAAAGAAATTTTTGCGATGATTATTATTCTTTAGTGACTAAAACAAGATTTTGTCATCAAAACCCTATTTTTTCCAAAACATGACTTGAGAAAGGGGAGTAGTCTCATATCCAGAATCGTCTTATATTCGGAACAATTTGGTATGTCCTTATGTAATGAACAGATTTTCAGAAAATTTCAGCACTGAATAGAATCTGCCCTAAAAGAGGAACTAATCACAGCTGTTGTTGGTCTGGATGATACTCTCCTGGATCCAGAACCAATAATACTTACATGTGGGCTTGGCGGAGGTATGAGCTCTACCAAGTGCCCTTCTTGTTTTCAAAATGAGCAGCTGCTCAGACGGAATAAAGACTATTTCTAACCAGGCGTGGAGGTCATGCCTGGAGGCCCACCAGGCCTGTGTTTAACCCTGGTTTCTGTGACATGAAGCAAATAGGAGTATTGCTAAACCCCCTCGATGGGACACTAGTCCAACTCGGGTTCTCCCACTGCTCTCAGTCAAGTTTCCCTGACAATTTTGCTGGGACCCATTTGTACACCTGGGTAGAGTGAGGCAGTGTGGAAGTGAAGAGTTTTGCCTGAGAACACTTTGCACAGGCTAAGGCATGGACTTGAACACAGAATCTTTCCATCCCAAGTCAAGCCCATGCTCTCCACTGCGCTACTGCGTCTCCCTTCATCATGGCATGGATGACGTGGAAATATGACTGCATCCTCTTTATCGACAAAAATGCACAACTCTTTGTAATACTTTTAAGCTGTGAGGTGTTGCCTCAGTGAAAGCATTTCAAAGTACTTTCAGAATTCAGAGGACAATAAATGGTGTTTTGCTAAGATTCTTCATTGATTAAATAGTATAGAGGTCAGAGCTTTAAAGCTTCAATTTGTTGGCTATTGTGGCTAATTTTAAATGTTTCAAAGTATTTGGACTTGAAATTATGCTGTGAAACCTTAGCATTATGACGTGAATAAATATCCAGTTTTGGTGACCTTCCTGGCATCAAAGGCTTAGTTTGCCCAGCAGCTGTGATACCTTTACCGTGTGGCTCACGATCGCATTCAGTTTCAAAATTGGAGTCGGATTCACTAGACCTAGACGCATCACTAAGCCCTGATATTTCTTCTCCATCTGACTCACAAGAACTCATGTCCTGAAGCTTTGCCAAAGTCTGACTTACATTCATCCATTTCCTCTGATCCATTTCTTTTTCTGGTATCCTACCAAGCTTCCTAAATAAACTAAATAAATAGAAGAACAGCTCTGTGACAATCACAATTTCTACCTGCAAAATGGGAGAACAAATTGATTCTGACGTCATGACAGCAACTGGCTTATATATGCGCCTGCACACCATTCAAAAAGTAACAAAATGCAGTCAACCAAGATGCAGTTGACTACCTTGCGTAGCCGTCAGAGTATGAATGTGTTGCATAAATGGGCATACGTGAGGTATTAGGCTACTGTCAAGTGCTTTGAGCTGCCAATCTGACTAGCTCCATAGTCAGCCGCTATATAGTCCATTTACATTCTTTTGCACTGGGACTAATGGAGGTCAAAATGACCTTGTGGCAGTTTTAGGTATAATCAGTGATGTTTTTTCTTTCTCTATAATTGCAGAATCCCAAGAATCATGCCGGTGAGTGATGCAGTGGCATCTGAGGGTCCGAAGATAAAGGGCATCCAGTAAAGGTCTCGGCCTAGTCCCTTACACGCAGAGATTTTTCCAGTTACTCTGAATCTTTTGATGATGTCATGTACTGAAGATGATGAGACCTTCAATGCCTTTGCAATTTAACGTCGAGGAGCAGTGTTTTTAAAGTATTCAACATTTTTTTTTATGCAAGCCTTCACAGGTGGGAGAGCTTCTGGCCATCTTTACTTCTGAGAAACTCAGCCTCTCAATGACAACCCTTTTATAAGTCATCATGTTGCGCAGCAGATGACAGTTAACTTAATTACTTGCTAAATGTTCTTTCAGCTGATTCTCTTAGAAATTCAATGCTTTTAAAGCCCCTTTTTACAAGTGTCCCAACTTTTTTGAGACCTGTAGCTGCCGGAGAATTTGAAACCTCCGCTGATCCATTTAAGTCACGTCACAGCAGAGCCTGTTTGGTCACAAGACAAGCCCGACGGCTAAGTGGAGGGCAGGCACATTTTGTCAATACGTAAACAGAAAGCATGCTACTGAATCGCGGTCATTTTTTTTTGTTTAAACAAAGAGTGAGTCAATTAAAATCTAATTTCATAAAAATAAAATCACGGCCAAATCGCACGTACTCCTGGACATCTTTCCATGAGCATTGGACACGGACTGAGAATCAGCATTCTTCCGTCGGCTCCCTGGGCAGAGTTGTTTATAGCAACGGTACTGTTGTTATAGCAACAAAATGAACATTCCATGCACTCTGGCTCTTTGACGTCAAAGCGACTTCTCAGCAGAATCCAAGAGAATTCGAACCTCTCATCCATCGGGCTTGTTTACTCCTTTGTTTTCTTCTGCTCAAGTGACCCGGTCTGATTTATGACGCCTCGAGTGTTCCATTTAAGACACGTCACCACAAGGCCTGTTCGGTGACTTTACACGCCCGACCCTAAGCATGGAGGGCTGCCACATTTTGTCAGAACGTTAACAGAAAGCATGGTACGGAATTGCGGTCAATCTTTTGTTCAAGTAAAAAGAGTGTGTCAAATGAAATCAAATGAAATTTAAAAACAATCACTACCTAATCGCACGTACACCAGTATATGTTTCCACGACGGACTGGGAATCTACTTCGTACTGTGGCCCGCTGGGGAGATATGTTTATGGCAACGGTGCTTTTTACATATCCACGGAACAGGCATACGATGCACTCTGCGTCTTTGACATAACAGTGACTTCTCTGCGGAATCTCAGTAAATTAGCATCTCTCGTCCATCGGGCATGTTTACTATTTCCTCTCCTTTTGCTCAAGTGACCCTGTTTTATCTTTGACGCCTCCGCCGTTCCATTAAAGACACGTCACAGCGGAGAAATGGGGTCGTCGTATTTTCCATGGACTAGGATTCTAACAATAACAGTCATCCTGTGTGTGCGTTTTATTGTCTATACTCAATACATGTTCACAACAATAGATGGCGCAAAACAACAGCCTGCAATCTTTTATATTGGTTTTTCTTTCAGTTTGTTTTATCAGTATTTTCAAAGAAATTTTTGCGATGATTATTATTCTTTAGTGACTAAAACAAGATTTTGTCATCAAAACCCTATTTTTTCCAAAATATGACTTGAGAAAGGAGAGTAGTCTCATATCCAGAATCGTCTAATATTCGGAACAATTTGGTATGTCCTTATGTAATGAACAGATTTTCAGAAAATTTCAGCACTGAATAGAATCTGCCCTAAAAGAGGAACTAATCACAGCTGTTGTTGGTCTGGATGATACTCTCCTGGCTGGATCCAGAACCAATAATACTTACATGTGGGCTTGGCGGAGGTATGAGCTCTACCAAGTGCCCTTCTTGTTTTCAAAATGAGCAGCTGCTCAGACGGAATAAAGACTATTTCTAACCAGGCGTGGAGGTCATGCCTGGAGGCCCACCAGGCCTGTGTTTAACCCTGGTTTCTGTGACATGAAGCAAATAGGAGTATTGCTAAACCCCCTCGATGGGACACTAGTCCAACTCGGGTTCTCCCACTGCTCTCAGTCAAGTTTCCCTGACAATTTTGCTGGGACCCATTTGTACACCTGGGTAGAGTGAGGCAGTGTGGAAGTGAAGAGTTTTGCCTGAGAACACTTTGCACAGGCTAAGGCATGGACTTGAACACAGAATCTTTCCATCCCAAGTCAAGCCCATGCTCTCCACTGCGCTACTGCGTCTCCCTTCATCATGGCATGGATGACGTGGAAATATGACTGCATCCTCTTTATCGACAAAAATGCACCACTCTTTGTAATACTTTTAAGCTGTGAGGTGTTGCCTCGGTGAAAGCATTTCAAAGTACTTTCAGAATTCAGAGGACAATAAATGGTGTTTTGCTAAGATTCTTCATTGATTAAATAGTATAGAGGTCAGAGCTTTAAAGCTTCAATTTGTTGGCTATTGTGGCTAATTTTAAATGTTTCAAAGTATTTGGACTTGAAATTATGCTGTGAAACCTTAGCATTATGACGTGAATAAATATCCAGTTTTGGTGACCTTCCTGGCATCAAAGGCTTAGTTTGCCCAGCAGCTGTGATACCTTTACCGTGTGGCTCACGATCGCATTCAGTTTCAAAATCGGAGTCGGATTCACTAGACCTAGACGCATCACTGAGCCCTGATATTTCTTCTCCATCTGACTCACAAGAACTCATGTCCTGAAGCTTTGCCAAAGTCTGACTTACATTCATCCATTTCCTCTGATCCATTTCTTTTTCTGGTATCCTACCAAGCTTACTAAATAAACTAAATAAATAGAAGAACAGCTCTGTGACAATCACAATTTCTACCTGCAAAATGGGAGAACAAATTGATTCTGACGTCATGACAGCAACTGGCTTATATATGCGCCTGCACACCATTCAAAAAGTAACAAAATGCAGTCAACCAAGATGCAGTTGACTGCCTTGCGTAGCCGTCAGAGTATGAATGTGTTGCATAAATGGGCATACGTGAGGTATTAGGCTACTGTCAAGTGCTTTGAGCTGCCAATCTGACTAGCTCCATAGTCAGCCGCTATATAGTCCATTTACATTCTTTTGCACTGGGACTAATGGAGGTCAAAATGACCTTGTGGCAGTTTTAGGTATAATCAGTGATGTTTTTTCTTTCTCTATAATTGCAGAATCCCAAGAATCATGCCGGTGAGTGATGCAGTGGCATCTGAGGGTCCGAAGATAAAGGGCATCCAGTAAAGGTCTCGGCCTAGTCCCTTACACGCAGAGATTTTTCCAGTTACTCTGAATCTTTTGATGATGTCATGTACTGAAGATGATGAGACCTTCAATGCCTTTGCAATTTAACGTCGAGGAGCAGTGTTTTTAAAGTATTCAACATTTTTTTTTATGCAAGCCTTCACAGGTGGGAGAGCTTCTGGCCATCTTTACTTCTGAGAAACTCAGCCTCTCAATGACAACCCTCTTATAAGTCATCATGTTGCGCAGCAGATGACAGTTAACTTAATTACTTGCTAAATGTTCTTTCAGCTGATTCTCTTAGAAATTCAATGCTTTTAAAGCCCCTTTTTACAAGTGTCCCAACTTTTTTGAGACCTGTAGCTGCTGGAGAATTTGAAACCTCCGCTGATCCATTTAAGTCACGTCACAGCAGAGCCTGTTTGGTCACAAGACAAGCCCGACGGCTAAGTGGAGGGCAGGCACATTTTGTCAATACGTAAACAGAAAGCATGCTACTGAATCGCGGTCATTTTTTTTTGTTTAAACAAAGAGTGAGTCAATTAAAATCTAATTTCATAAAAATAAAATCACGGCCAAATCGCACGTACTCCTGGACATCTTTCCATGAGCATTGGACACGGACTGAGAATCAGCATTCTTCCGTCGGCTCCCTGGGCAGAGTTGTTTATAGCAACGGTACTGTTGTTATAGCAACAAAATGAACATTCCATGCACTCTGGCTCTTTGACGTCAAAGCGACTTCTCAGCAGAATCCAAGAGAATTCGAACCTCTCATCCATCAGGCTTGTTTACTCCTTTGTTTTCTTCTGCTCAAGTGACCCGGTCTGATTTATGACGCCTCGAGTGTTCCATTTAAGACACGTCACCACAAGGCCTGTTCGGTGACTTTACACACCCGACCCTAAGCATGGAGGGCTGCCACATTTTGTCAGAACGTTAACAGAAAGCATGGTACGGAATCGCGGTCAATCTTTTGTTCAAGTAAAAAGAGTGTGTCAAATGAAATCAAATGAAATTTAAAAACAATCACTACCTAATCGCACGTACACCAGTATATGTTTCCACGACGGACTGGGAATCTACTTCGTACTGTGGCCCGCTGGGGAGATATGTTTATGGCAACGGTGCTTTTTACATATCCACGGAACAGGCATACGATGCACTCTGCGTCTTTGACATAACAGTGACTTCTCTGCGGAATCTCAGTAAATTAGCATCTCTCGTCCATCGGGCATGTTTACTATTTCCTCTCCTTTTGCTCAAGTGACCCTGTTTTATCTTTGACGCCTCCGCCGTTCCATTAAAGACACGTCACAGCGGAGAAATGGGGTCGTCGTATTTTCCATGGACTAGGATTCTAACAATAACAGTCATCCTGTGTGTGCGTTTTATTGTCTATACTCAATACATATTCACAACAATAGATGGCGCAAAACAACAGCCTGCAATCTTTTATATTGGTTTTTCTTTCAGTTTGTTTTATCAGTATTTTCAAAGAAATTTTTGCGATGATTATTATTCTTTAGTGACTAAAACAAGATTTTGTCATCAAAACCCTATTTTTTCCAAAACATGACTTGAGAAAGGGGAGTAGTCTCATATCCAGAATCGTCTTATATTCGGAACAATTTGGTATGTCCTTATGTAATGAACAGATTTTCAGAAAATTTCAGCACTGAATAGAATCTGCCCTAAAAGAGGAACTAATCACAGCTGTTGTTGGTCTGGATGATACTCTCCTGGCTGGATCCAGAACCAATAATACTTACATGTGGGCTTGGCGGAGGTATGAGCTCTACCAAGTGCCCTTCTTGTTTTCAAAATGAGCAGCTGCTCAGACGGAATAAAGACTATTTCTAACCAGGCGTGGAGGTCATGCCTGGAGGCCCACCAGGCCTGTGTTTAACCCTGGTTTCTGTGACATGAAGCAAATAGGAGTATTGCTAAACCCCCTCGATGGGACACTAGTCCAACTCGGGTTCTCCCACTGCTCTCAGTCAAGTTTCCCTGACAATTTTGCTGGGACCCATTTGTACACCTGGGTAGAGTGAGGCAGTGTGGAAGTGAAGAGTTTTGCCTGAGAACACTTTGCACAGGCTAAGGCATGGACTTGAACACAGAATCTTTCCATCCCAAGTCAAGCCCATGCTCTCCACTGCGCTACTGCGTCTCCCTTCATCATGGCATGGATGACGTGGAAATATGACTGCATCCTCTTTATCGACAAAAATGCACCACTCTTTGTAATACTTTTAAGCTGTGAGGTGTTGCCTCGGTGAAAGCATTTCAAAGTACTTTCAGAATTCAGAGGACAATAAATGGTGTTTTGCTAAGATTCTTCATTGATTAAATAGTATAGAGGTCAGAGCTTTAAAGCTTCAATTTGTTGGCTATTGTGGCTAATTTTAAATGTTTCAAAGTATTTGGACTTGAAATTATGCTGTGAAACCGTAGCATTATGACGTGAATAAATATCCAGTTTTGGTGACCTTCCTGGCATCAAAGGCTTAGTTTGCCCAGCAGCTGTGATACCTTTACCGTGTGGCTCACGATCGCATTCAGTTTCAAAATCGGAGTCGGATTCACTAGACCTAGACGCATCACTGAGCCCTGATATTTCTTCTCCATCTGACTCACAAGAACTCATGTCCTGAAGCTTTGCCAAAGTCTGACTTACATTCATCCATTTCCTCTGATCCATTTCTTTTTCTGGTATCCTACCAAGCTTACTAAATAAACTAAATAAATAGAAGAACAGCTCTGTGACAATCACAATTTCTACCTACAAAATGGGAGAACAAATTGATTCTGACGTCATGACAGCAACTGGCTTATATATGCGCCTGCACACCATTCAAAAAGTAACAAAATGCAGTCAACCAAGATGCAGTTGACTACCTTGCGTAGCCGTCAGAGTATGAATGTGTTGCATAAATGGGCATACGTGAGGTATTAGGCTACTGTCAAGTGCTTTGAGCTGCCAATCTGACTAGCTCCATAGTCAGCCGCTATATAGTCCATTTACATTCTTTTGCACTGGGACTAATGGAGGTCAAAATGACCTTGTGGCAGTTTTAGGTATAATCAGTGATGTTTTTTCTTTCTCTATAATTGCAGAATCCCAAGAATCATGCCGGTGAGTGATGCAGTGGCATCTGAGGGTCCGAAGATAAAGGGCATCCAGTAAAGGTCTCGGCCTAGTCCCTTACACGCAGAGATTTTTCCAGTTACTCTGAATCTTTTAATGATGTCATGTACTGAAGATGATGAGACCTTCAATGCCTTTGCAATTTAATGTCGAGGAGCAGTGTTTTTAAAGTATTCAACATTTTTTTTTATGCAAGCCTTCACAGGTGGTAGAGCTTCTGGCCATCTTTACTTCTGAGAAACTCAGCCTCTCAATGACAACCCTTTTATAAGTCATCATGTTGCGCAGCAGATGACAGTTAACTTAATTACTTGCTAAATGTTCTTTCAGCTGATTCTCTTAGAAATTCAATGCTTTTAAAGCCCCTTTTTACAAGTGTCCCAACTTTTTTGAGACCTGTAGCTGCCGGAGAATTTGAAACCTCCGCTGATCCATTTAAGTCACGTCACAGCAGAGCCTGTTTGGTCACAAGACAAGCCCGACGGCTAAGTGGAGGGCAGGCACATTTTGTCAATACGTAAACAGAAAGCATGCTACTGAATCGCGGTCATTTTTTTTAGTTTAAACAAAGAGTGAGTCAATTAAAATCTAATTTCATAAAAATAAAATCACGGCCAAATCGCACGTACTCCTGGACATCTTTCCATGAGCATTGGACACGGACTGAGAATCAGCATTCTTCCGTCGGCTCCCTGGGCAGAGTTGTTTATAGCAACGGTACTGTTGTTATAGCAACAAAATGAACATTCCATGCACTCTGGCTCTTTGACGTCAAAGCGACTTCTCAGCAGAATCCAAGAGAATTCGAACCTCTCATCCATCGGGCTTGTTTACTCCTTTGTTTTCTTCTGCTCAAGTGACCCGGTCTGATTTATGACGCCTCGAGTGTTCCATTTAAGACACGTCACCACAAGGCCTGTTCGGTGACTTTACACGCCCGACCCTAAGCATGGAGGGCTGCCACATTTTGTCAGAACGTTAACAGAAAGCATGGTACGGAATCGCGGTCAATCTTTTGTTCAAGTAAAAAGAGTGTGTCAAATGAAATCAAATGAAATTTAAAAACAATCACTACCTAATCGCACGTACACCAGTATATGTTTCCACGACGGACTGGGAATCTACTTCGTACTGTGGCCCGCTGGGGAGATATGTTTATGGCAACGGTGCTTTTTACATATCCACGGAACAGGCATACGATGCACTCTGCGTCTTTGACATAACAGTGACTTCTCTGCGGAATCTCAGTAAATTAGCATCTCTCGTCCATCGGGCATGTTTACTATTTCCTCTCCTTTTGCTCAAGTGACCCTGTTTTATCTTTGACGCCTCCGCCGTTCCATTAAAGACACGTCACAGCGGAGAAATGAGGTCGTCGTATTTGCCGTGGACTAGGCTTCGAACAATAACAGTCATCCTGTGTGTGCGTTTTATAGTCTATACTCAATACATGTTCACAACAATAGATGGCGCAAAACAACAGCCTGCAATCTTTTATATTGGTTTTTCTTTCAGTTTGTTTTATCAGTATTTTCAAAGAAATTTTTGCGATGATTATTATTCTTTAGTGACTAAAACAAGATTTTGTCATCAAAACCCTATTTTTTCCAAAATATGACTTGAGAAAGGAGAGTAGTCTCATATCCAGAATCGTCTTATATTCGGAACAATTTGGGATGTCCTTATGTAATGAACAGATTTTCAGAAAATTTCAGCACTGAATAGAATATGCCCTAAAAGAGCAACTAATCACAGCTGTTGTTGGTCTGGATGATACTCTCCTGGATCCAGAACCAATAATACTTACATGTGGGCTTGGCGGAGGTATGAGCTCTACCAAGTGCCCTTCTTGTTTTCAAAATGAGCAGCTGCTCAGACGGAATAAAGACTATTTCTAACCAGGCGTGGAGCTCATGCCTGGAGGCCCACCAGGCCTGTGTTTAACCCTGGTTTCTGTGACATGAAGCAAATAGGAGTATTGCTAAACCCCCTCGATGGGACACTAGTCCAACTTCGGTTCTCCCACTGCTCTCAGTCAAGTTTCCCTGACAATTTTGCTGGGACCCATTTGTACACCTGGGTAGAGTGAGGCAGTGTGGAAGTGAAGAGTTTTGCCTGAGAACACTTTGCACAGGCTAAGGCAAGGACTTGAACACAGAATCTTTCCATCCCAAGTCAAGCCCATGCTCTCCACTGCGCTACTGCGTCTCCCTTCATCATGGCATGGATGACGTGGAAATATGACTGCATCCTCTTTATCGACAAAAATGCACCACTCTTTGTAATACTTTTAAGCTGTGAGGTGTTGCCTCGGTGAAAGCATTTCAAAGTACTTTCAGAATTCAGAGGACAATAAATGGTGTTTTGCTAAGATTCTTCATTGATTAAATAGTATAGAGGTCAGAGCTTTAAAGCTTCAATTTGTTGGCTATTGTGGCTAATTTTAAATGTTTCAAAGTATTTGGACTTGAAATTATGCTGTGAAACCTTAGCATTATGACGTGAATAAATATCCAGTTTTGGTGACCTTCCTGGCATCAAAGGCTTAGTTTGCCCAGCAGCTGTGATACCTTTACCGTGTGGCTCACGATCGCATTCAGTTTCAAAATCGGAGTCGGATTCACTAGACCTAGACGCATCACTGAGCCCTGATATTTCTTCTCCATCTGACTCACAAGAACTCATGTCCTGAAGCTTTGCCAAAGTCTGACTTACATTCATCCATTTCCTCTGATCCATTTCTTTTTCTGGTATCCTACCAAGCTTACTAAATAAACTAAATAAATAGAAGAACAGCTCTGTGACAATCACAATTTCTACCTGCAAAATGGGAGAACAAATTGATTCTGACGTCATGACAGCAACTGGCTTATATATGCGCCTGCACACCATTCAAAAAGTAACAAAATGCAGTCAACCAAGATGCAGTTGACTACCTTGCGTAGCCGTCAGAGTATGAATGTGTTGCATAAATGGGCATACGTGAGGTATTAGGCTACTGTCAAGTGCTTTGAGCTGCCAATCTGACTAGCTCCATAGTCAGCCGCTATATAGTCCATTTACATTCTTTTGCACTGGGACTAATGGAGGTCAAAATGACCTTGTGGCAGTTTTAGGTATAATCAGTGATGTTTTTTCTTTCTCTATAATTGCAGAATCCCAAGAATCATGCCGGTGAGTGATGCAGTGGCATCTGAGGGTCCGAAGATAAAGGGCATCCAGTAAAGGTCTCGGCCTAGTCCCTTACACGCAGAGATTTTTCCAGTTACTCTGAATCTTTTGATGATGTCATGTACTGAAGATGATGAGACCTTCAATGCCTTTGCAATTTAACGTCGAGGAGCAGTGTTTTTAAAGTATTCAACATTTTTTTTTATGCAAGCCTTCACAGGTGGGAGAGCTTCTGGCCATCTTTACTTCTGAGAAACTCAGCCTCTCAATGACAACCCTTTTATAAGTCATCATGTTGCGCAGCAGATGACAGTTAACTTAATTACTTGCTAAATGTTCTTTCAGCTGATTCTCTTAGAAATTCAATGCTTTTAAAGCCCCTTTTTACAAGTGTCCCAACTTTTTTGAGACCTGTAGCTGCCGGAGAATTTGAAACCTCCGCTGATCCATTTAAGTCACGTCACAGCAGAGCCTGTTTGGTCACAAGACAAGCCCGACGGCTAAGTGGAGGGCAGGCACATTTTGTCAATACGTAAACAGAAAGCATGCTACTGAATCGCGGTCATTTTTTTTTGTTTAAACAAAGAGTGAGTCAATTAAAATCTAATTTCATAAAAATAAAATCACGGCCAAATCGCACGTACTCCTGGACATCTTTCCATGAGCATTGGACACGGACTGAGAATCAGCATTCTTCCGTCGGCTCCCTGGGCAGAGTTGTTTATAGCAACGGTACTGTTGTTATAGCAACAAAATGAACATTCCATGCACTCTGGCTCTTTGACGTCAAAGCGACTTCTCAGCAGAATCCAAGAGAATTCGAACCTCTCATCCATCGGGCTTGTTTACTCCTTTGTTTTCTTCTGCTCAAGTGACCCGGTCTGATTTATGACGCCTCGAGTGTTCCATTTAAGACACGTCACCACAAGGCCTGTTCGGTGACTTTACACGCCCGACCCTAAGCATGGAGGGCTGCCACATTTTGTCAGAACGTTAACAGAAAGCATGGTACGGAATCGCGGTCAATCTTTTGTTCAAGTAAAAAGAGTGTGTCAAATGAAATCAAATGAAATTTAAAAACAATCACTACCTAATCGCACGTACACCAGTATATGTTTCCACGACGGACTGGGAATCTACTTCGTACTGTGGCCCGCTGGGGAGATATGTTTATGGCAACGGTGCTTTTTACATATCCACGGAACAGGCATACGATGCACTCTGCGTCTTTGACATAACAGTGACTTCTCTGCGGAATCTCAGTAAATTAGCATCTCTCGTCCATCGGGCATGTTTACTATTTCCTCTCCTTTTGCTCAAGTGACCCTGTTTTATCTTTGACGCCTCCGCCGTTCCATTAAAGACACGTCACAGCGGAGTTATGGGGTCGTCGTATTTTCCATGGACTAGGCTTCTAACAATAACAGTCATCCTGTGTGTGCGTTTTATTGTCTATACTCAATACATGTTCACAACAATAGATGGCGCAAAACAACAGCCTGCAATCTTTTATATTGGTTTTTCTTTCAGTTTGTTTTATCAGTATTTTCAAAGAAATTTTTGCGATGATTATTATTCTTTAGTGACTAAAACAAGATTTTGTCATCAAAACCCTATTTTTTCCAAAACATGACTTGAGAAAGGGGAGTAGTCTCATATCCAGAATCGTCTTATATTCGGAACAATTTGGTATGTCCTTATGTAATGAACAGATTTTCAGAAAATTTCAGCACTGAATAGAATCTGCCCTAAAAGAGGAACTAATCACAGCTGTTGTTGGTCTGGATGATACTCTCCTGGATCCAGAACCAATAATACTTACATGTGGGCTTGGCGGAGGTATGAGCTCTACCAAGTGCCCTTCTTGTTTTCAAAATGAGCAGCTGCTCAGACGGAATAAAGACTATTTCTAACCAGGCGTGGAGGTCATGCCTGGAGGCCCACCAGGCCTGTGTTTAACCCTGGTTTCTGTGACATGAAGCAAATAGGAGTATTGCTAAACCCCCTCGATGGGACACTAGTCCAACTCGGGTTCTCCCACTGCTCTCAGTCAAGTTTCCCTGACAATTTTGCTGGGACCCATTTGTACACCTGGGTAGAGTGAGGCAGTGTG
The DNA here is from genome assembly GCA_029721435.1 of Gymnothorax reevesii. Taxonomy (NCBI): domain Eukaryota; kingdom Metazoa; phylum Chordata; class Actinopteri; order Anguilliformes; family Muraenidae; genus Gymnothorax; species Gymnothorax reevesii. The sequence continues at coordinate 72,094,804 of CM056573.1, read as the reverse complement.
GAAGTGAAGAGTTTTGCCTGAGAACACTTTGCACAGGCTAAGGCATGGACTTGAACACAGAATCTTTCCATCCCAAGTCAAGCCCATGCTCTCCACTGCGCTACTGCGTCTCCCTTCATCATGGCATGGATGACGTGGAAATATGACTGCATCCTCTTTATCGACAAAAATGCACCACTCTTTGTAATACTTTTAAGCTGTGAGGTGTTGCCTCGGTGAAAGCATTTCAAAGTACTTTCAGAATTCAGAGGACAATAAATGGTGTTTTGCTAAGATTCTTCATTGATTAAATAGTATAGAGGTCAGAGCTTTAAAGCTTAAATTTGTTGGCTATTGTGGCTAATTTTAAATGTTTCAAAGTATTTGGACTTGAAATTATGCTGTGAAACCTTAGCATTATGACGTGAATAAATATCCAGTTTTGGTGACCTTCCTGGCATCAAAGGCTTAGTTTGCCCAGCAGCTGTGATACCTTTACCGTGTGGCTCACGATCGCATTCAGTTTCAAAATTGGAGTCGGATTCACTAGACCTAGACGCATCACTGAGCCCTGATATTTCTTCTCCATCTGACTCACAAGAACTCATGTCCTGAAGCTTTGCCAAAGTCTGACTTACATTCATCCATTTCCTCTGATCCATTTCTTTTTCTGGTATCCTACCAAGCTTACTAAATAAACTAAATAAATAGAAGAACAGCTCTGTGACAATCACAATTTCTACCTGCAAAATGGGAGAACAAATTGATTCTGACGTCATGACAGCAACTGGCTTATATATGCGCCTGCACACCATTCAAAAAGTAACAAAATGCAGTCAACCAAGATGCAGTTGACTACCTTGCGTAGCCGTCAGAGTATGAATGTGTTGCATAAATGGGCATACGTGAGGTATTAGGCTACTGTCAAGTGCTTTGAGCTGCCAATCTGACTAGCTCCATAGTCAGCCGCTATATAGTCCATTTACATTCTTTTGCACTGGGACTAATGGAGGTCAAAATGACCTTGTGGCAGTTTTAGGTATAATCAGTGATGTTTTTTCTTTCTCTATAATTGCAGAATCCCAAGAATCATGCCGGTGAGTGATGCAGTGGCATCTGAGGGTCCGAAGATAAAGGGCATCCAGTAAAGGTCTCGGCCTAGTCCCTTACACGCAGAGATTTTTCCAGTTACTCTGAATCTTTTGATGATGTCATGTACTGAAGATGATGAGACCTTCAATGCCTTTGCAATTTAATGTCGAGGAGCAGTGTTTTTAAAGTATTCAACATTTTTTTTTATGCAAGCCTTCACAGGTGGTAGAGCTTCTGGCCATCTTTACTTCTGAGAAACTCAGCCTCTCAATGACAACCCTTTTATAAGTCATCATGTTGCGCAGCAGATGACAGTTAACTTAATTACTTGCTAAATGTTCTTTCAGCTGATTCTCTTAGAAATTCAATGCTTTTAAAGCCCCTTTTTACAAGTGTCCCAACTATTTTGAGACCTGTAGCTGCCGGAGAATTTGAAACCTCCGCTGATCCATTTAAGTCACGTCACAGCAGAGCCTGTTTGGTCACAAGACAAGCCCGACGGCTAAGTGGAGGGCAGGCACATTTTGTCAATACGTAAACAGAAAGCATGCTACTGAATCGCGGTCATTTTTTTTAGTTTAAACAAAGAGTGAGTCAATTAAAATCTAATTTCATAAAAATAAAATCACGGCCAAATCGCACGTACTCCTGGACATCTTTCCATGAGCATTGGACACGGACTGAGAATCAGCATTCTTCCGTCGGCTCCCTGGGCAGAGTTGTTTATTGCAACGGTACTGTTGTTATAGCAACAAAATGAACATTCCATGCACTCTGGCTCTTTGACGTCAAAGCGACTTCTCAGCAGAATCCAAGAGAATTCGAACCTCTCATCCATCGGGCTTGTTTACTCCTTTGTTTTCTTCTGCTCAAGTGACCCGGTCTGATTTATGACGCCTCGAGTGTTCCATTTAAGACACGTCACCACAAGGCCTGTTCGGTGACTTTACACGCCCGACCCTAAGCATGGAGGGCTGCCACATTTTGTCAGAACGTTAACAGAAAGCATGGTACGGAATCGCGGTCAATCTTTTGTTCAAGTAAAAAGAGTGTGTCAAATGAAATCAAATGAAATTTAAAAACAATCACTACCTAATCGCACGTACACCAGTATATGTTTCCACGACGGACTGGGAATCTACTTCGTACTGTGGCCCGCTGGGGAGATATGTTTATGGCAACGGTGCTTTTTACATATCCACGGAACAGGCATACGATGCACTCTGCGTCTTTGACATAACAGTGACTTCTCTGCGGAATCTCAGTAAATTAGCATCTCTCGTCCATCGGGCATGTTTACTATTTCCTCTCCTTTTGCTCAAGTGACCCTGTTTTATCTTTGACGCCTCCGCCGTTCCATTAAAGACACGTCACAGCGGAGAAATGGGGTCGTCGTATTTTCCATGGACTAGGATTCTAACAATAACAGTCATCCTGTGTGTGCGTTTTATTGTCTATACTCAATACATGTTCACAACAATAGATGGCGCAAAACAACAGCCTGCAATCTTTTATATTGGTTTTTCTTTCAGTTTGTTTTATCAGTATTTTCAAAGAAATTTTTGCGATGATTATTATTCTTTAGTGACTAAAACAAGATTTTGTCATCAAAACCCTATTTTTTCCAAAATATGACTTGAGAAAGGAGAGTAGTCTCATATCCAGAATCGTCTAATATTCGGAACAATTTGGTATGTCCTTATGTAATGAACAGATTTTCAGAAAATTTCAGCACTGAATAGAATCTGCCCTAAAAGAGGAACTAATCACAGCTGTTGTTGGTCTGGATGATACTCTCCTGGATCCAGAACCAATAATACTTACATGTGGGCTTGGCGGAGGTATGAGCTCTACCAAGTGCCCTTCTTGTTTTCAAAATGAGCGGCTGCTCAGACGGAATAAAGACTATTTCTAACCAGGCGTGGAGGTCATGCCTGGAGGCCCACCAGGCCTGTGTTTAACCCTGGTTTCTGTGACATGAAGCAAATAGGAGTATTGCTAAACCCCCTCGATGGGACACTAGTCCAACTCGGGTTCTCCCACTGCTCTCAGTCAAGTTTCCCTGACAATTTTGCTGGGACCCATTTGTACACCTGGGTAGAGTGAGGCAGTGTGGAAGTGAAGAGTTTTGCCTGAGAACACTTTGCACAGGCTAAGGCATGGACTTGAACACAGAATCTTTCCATCCCAAGTCAAGCCCATGCTCTCCACTGCGCTACTGCGTCTCCCTTCATCATGGCATGGATGACGTGGAAATATGACTGCATCCTCTTTATCGACAAAAATGCACCACTCTTTGTAATACTTTTAAGCTGTGAGGTGTTGCCTCAGTGAAAGCATTTCAAAGTACTTTCAGAATTCAGAGGACAATAAATGGTGTTTTGCTAAGATTCTTCATTGATTAAATAGTATAGAGGTCAGAGCTTTAACGCTTCAATTTGTTGGCTATTGTGGCTAATTTTAAATGTTTCAAAGTATTTGGACTTGAAATTATGCTGTGAAACCTTAGCATTATGACGTGAATAAATATCCAGTTTTGGTGACCTTCCTGGCATCAAAGGCTTAGTTTGCCCAGCAGCTGTGATACCTTTACCGTGTGGCTCACGATCGCATTCAGTTTCAAAATTGGAGTCGGATTCACTAGACCTAGACGCATCACTGAGCCCTGATATTTCTTCTCCATCTGACTCACAAGAACTCATGTCCTGAAGCTTTGCCAAAGTCTGACTTACATTCATCCATTTCCTCTGATCCATTTCTTTTTCTGGTATCCTACCAAGCTTACTAAATAAACTAAATAAATAGAAGAACAGCTCTGTGACAATCACAATTTCTACCTGCAAAATGGGAGAACAAATTGATTCTGATGTCATGACAGCAACTGGCTTATATATGCGCCTGCACACCATTCAAAAAGTAACAAAATGCAGTCAACCAAGATGCAGTTGACTACCTTGCGTAGCCGTCAGAGTATGAATGTGTTGCATAAATGGGCATACGTGAGGTATTAGGCTACTGTCAAGTGCTTTGAGCTGCCAATCTGACTAGCTCCATAGTCAGCCGCTATATAGTCCATTTACATTCTTTTGCACTGGGACTAATGGAGGTCAAAATGACCTTGTGGCAGTTTTAGGTATAATCAGTGATGTTTTTTCTTTCTCTATAATTGCAGAATCCCAAGAATCATGCCGGTGAGTGATGCAGTGGCATCTGAGGGTCCGAAGATAAAGGGCATCCAGTAAAGGTCTCGGCCTAGTCCCTTACACGCAGAGATTTTTCCAGTTACTCTGAATCTTTTGATGATGTCATGTACTGAAGATGATGAGACCTTCAATGCCTTTGCAATTTAACGTCGAGGAGCAGTGTTTTTAAAGTATTCAACATTTTTTTTTTATGCAAGCCTTCACAGGTGGGAGAGCTTCTGGCCATCTTTACTTCTGAGAAACTCAGCCTCTCAATGACAACCCTCTTATAAGTCATCATGTTGCGCAGCAGATGACAGTTAACTTAATTACTTGCTAAATGTTCTTTCAGCTGATTCTCTTAGAAATTCAATGCTTTTAAAGCCCCTTTTTACAAGTGTCCCAACTTTTTTGAGACCTGTAGCTGCCGGAGAATTTGAAACCTCCGCTGATCCATTTAAGGCACGTCACAGCAGAGCCTGTTTGGTCACAAGACAAGCCCGACGGCTAAGTGGAGGGCAGGCACATTTTGTCAATACGTAAACAGAAAGCATGCTACTGAATCGCGGTCATTTTTTTTTTGTTTAAACAAAGAGTGAGTCAATTAAAATCTAATTTCATAAAAATAAAATCACGGCCAAATCGCACGTACTCCTGGACATCTTTCCATGAGCATTGGACACGGACTGAGAATCAGCATTCTTCCGTCGGCTCCCTGGGCAGAGTTGTTTATAGCAACGGTACTGTTGTTATAGCAACAAAATGAACATTCCATGCACTCTGGCTCTTTGACGTCAAAGCGACTTCTCAGCAGAATCCAAGAGAATTCGAACCTCTCATCCATCGGGCTTGTTTACTCCTTTGTTTTCTTCTGCTCAAGTGACCCGGTCTGATTTATGACGCCTCGAGTGTTCCATTTAAGACACGTCACCACAAGGCCTGTTCGGTGACTTTACACGCCCGACCCTAAGCATGGAGGGCTGCCACATTTTGTCAGAACGTTAACAGAAAGCATGGTACGGAATCGCGGTCAATCTTTTGTTCAAGTAAAAAGAGTGTGTCAAATGAAATCAAATGAAATTTAAAAACAATCACTACCTAATCGCACGTACACCAGTATATGTTTCCACGACGGACTGGGAATCTACTTCGTACTGTGGCCCGCTGGGGAGATATGTTTATGGCAACGGTGCTTTTTACATATCCACGGAACAGGCATACGATGCACTCTGCGTCTTTGACATAACAGTGACTTCTCTGCGGAATCTCAGTAAATTAGCATCTCTCGTCCATCGGGCATGTTTACTATTTCCTCTCCTTTTGCTCAAGTGACCCTGTTTTATCTTTGACGCCTCCGCCGTTCCATTAAAGACACGTCACAGCGGAGAAATGGGGTCGTCGTATTTTCCGTGGACTAGGCTTCTAACAATAACAGTCATCCTGTGTGTGCGTTTTATTGTCTATACTCAATACATGTTCACAACAATAGATGGCGCAAAACAACAGCCTGCAATCTTTTATATTGGTTTTTCTTTCAGTTTGTTTTATCAGTATTTTCAAAGAAATTTTTGCGATGATTATTATTCTTTTGTGACTAAAACAAGATTTTGTCATCAAAACCCTATTTTTTCCAAAACATGACTTGAGAAAGGGGAGTAGTCTCATATCCAGAATCGTCTTATATTCGGAACAATTTGGTATGTCCTTATGTAATGAACAGATTTTCAGAAAATTTCAGCACTGAATAGAATCTGCCCTAAAAGAGGAACTAATCACAGCTGTTGTTGGTCTGGATGATACTCTCCTGGATCCAGAACCAATAATACTTACATGTGGGCTTGGCGGAGGTATGAGCTCTACCAAGTGCCCTTCTTGTTTTCAAAATGAGCAGCTGCTCAGACGGAATAAAGACTATTTCTAACCAGGCGTGGAGGTCATGCCTGGAGGCCCACCAGGCCTGTGTTTAACCCTGGTTTCTGTGACATGAAGCAAATAGGAGTATTGCTAAACCCCCTCGATGGGACACTAGTCCAACTCGGGTTCTCCCACTGCTCTCAGTCAAGTTTCCCTGACAATTTTGCTGGGACCCATTTGTACACCTGGGTAGAGTGAGGCAGTGTGGAAGTGAAGAGTTTTGCCTGAGAACACTTTGCACAGGCTAAGGCATGGACTTGAACACAGAATCTTTCCATCCCAAGTCAAGCCCATGCTCTCCACTGCGCTACTGCGTCTCCCTTCATCATGGCATGGATGACGTGGAAATATGACTGCATCCTCTTTATCGACAAAAATGCACCACTCTTTGTAATACTTTTAAGCTGTGAGGTGTTGCCTCGGTGAAAGCATTTCAAAGTACTTTCAGAATTCAGAGGACAATAAATGGTGTTTTGCTAAGATTCTTCATTGATTAAATAGTATAGAGGTCAGAGCTTTAAAGCTTCAATTTGTTGGCTATTGTGGCTAATTTTAAATGTTTCAAAGTATTTGGACTTGAAATTATGCTGTGAAACCTTAGCATTATGACGTGAATAAATATCCAGTTTTGGTGACCTTCCTGGCATCAAAGGCTTAGTTTGCCCAGCAGCTGTGATACCTTTACCGTGTGGCTCACGATCGCATTCAGTTTCAAAATCGGAGTCGGATTCACTAGACCTAGACGCATCACTGAGCCCTGATATTTCTTCTCCATCTGACTCACAAGAACTCATGTCCTGAAGCTTTGCCAAAGTCTGACTTACATTCATCCATTTCCTCTGATCCATTTCTTTTTCTGGTATCCTACCAAGCTTACTAAATAAACTAAATAAATAGAAGAACAGCTCTGTGACAATCACAATTTCTACCTGCAAAATGGGAGAACAAATTGATTCTGACGTCATGACAGCAACTGGCTTATATATGCGCCTGCACACCATTCAAAAAGTAACAAAATGCAGTCAACCAAGATGCAGTTGACTACCTTGCGTAGCCGTCAGAGTATGAATGTGTTGCATAAATGGGCATACGTGAGGTATTAGGCTACTGTCAAGTGCTTTGAGCTGCCAATCTGACTAGCTCCATAGTCAGCCGCTATATAGTCCATTTACATTCTTTTGCACTGGGACTAATGGAGGTCAAAATGACCTTGTGGCAGTTTTAGGTATAATCAGTGATGTTTTTTCTTTCTCTATAATTGCAGAATCCCAAGAATCATGCCGGTGAGTGATGCAGTGGCATCTGAGGGTCCGAAGATAAAGGGCATCCAGTAAAGGTCTCGGCCTAGTCCCTTACACGCAGAGATTTTTCCAGTTACTCTGAATCTTTTGATGATGTCATGTACTGAAGATGATGAGACCTTCAATGCCTTTGCAATTTAACGTCGAGGAGCAGTGTTTTTAAAGTATTCAACATTTTTTTTTATGCAAGCCTTCACAGGTGGGAGAGCTTCTGGCCATCTTTACTTCTGAGAAACTCAGCCTCTCAATGACAACCCTTTTATAAGTCATCATGTTGCGCAGCAGATGACAGTTAACTTAATTACTTGCTAAATGTTCTTTCAGCTGATTCTCTTAGAAATTCAATGCTTTTAAAGCCCCTTTTTACAAGTGTCCCAACTTTTTTGAGACCTGTAGCTGCCGGAGAATTTGAAACCTCCGCTGATCCATTTAAGTCACGTCACAGCAGAGCCTGTTTGGTCACAAGACAAGCCCGACGGCTAAGTGGAGGGCAGGCACATTTTGTCAATACGTAAACAGAAAGCATGCTACTGAATCGCGGTCATTTTTTTTTGTTTAAACAAAGAGTGAGTCAATTAAAATCTAATTTCATAAAAATAAAATCACGGCCAAATCGCACGTACTCCTGGACATCTTTCCATGAGCATTGGACACGGACTGATAATCAGCATTCTTCCGTCGGCTCCCTGGGCAGAGTTGTTTATAGCAACGGTACTGTTGTTATAGCAACAAAATGAACATTCCATGCACTCTGGCTCTTTGACGTCAAAGCGACTTCTCAGCAGAATCCAAGAGAATTCGAACCTCTCATCCATCGGGCTTGTTTACTCCTTTGTTTTCTTCTGCTCAAGTGACCCGGTCTAATTTATGACGCCTCGAGTGTTCCATTTAAGACACGTCACCACAAGGCCTGTTCGGTGACTTTACACGCCCGACCCTAAGCATGGAGGGCTGCCACATTTTGTCAGAACGTTAACAGAAAGCATGGTACGGAATCGCGGTCAATCTTTTGTTCAAGTAAAAAGAGTGTGTCAAATGAAATCAAATGAAATTTAAAAACAATCACTACCTAATCGCACGTACACCAGTATATGTTTCCACGACGGACTGGGAATCTACTTCGTACTGTGGCCCGCTGGGGAGATATGTTTATGGCAACGGTGCTTTTTACATATCCACGGAACAGGCATACGATGCACTCTGCGTCTTTGACATAACAGTGACTTCTCTGCGGAATCTCAGTAAATTAGCATCTCTCGTCCATCGGGCATGTTTACTATTTCCTCTCCTTTTGCTCAAGTGACCCTGTTTTATCTTTGACGCCTCCGCCGTTCCATTAAAGACACGTCACAGCGGAGTTATGGGGTCGTCGTATTTTCCATGGACTAGGCTTCTAACAATAACAGTCATCCTGTGTGTGCGTTTTATTGTCTATACTCAATACATGTTCACAACAATAGATGGCGCAAAACAACAGCCTGCAATCTTTTATATTGGTTTTTCTTTCAGTTTGTTTTATCAGTATTTTCAAAGAAATTTTTGCGATGATTATTATTCTTTAGTGACTAAAACAAGATTTTGTCATCAAAACCCTATTTTTTCCAAAACATGACTTGAGAAAGGGGAGTAGTCTCATATCCAGAATCGTCTTATATTCGGAACAATTTGGTATGTCCTTATGTAATGAACAGATTTTCAGAAAATTTCAGCACTGAATAGAATCTGCCCTAAAAGAGGAACTAATCACAGCTGTTGTTGGTCTGGATGATACTCTCCTGGATCCAGAACCAATAATACTTACATGTGGGCTTGGCGGAGGTATGAGCTCTACCAAGTGCCCTTCTTGTTTTCAAAATGAGCAGCTGCTCAGACGGAATAAAGACTATTTCTAACCAGGCGTGGAGGTCATGCCTGGAGGCCCACCAGGCCTGTGTTTAACCCTGGTTTCTGTGACATGAAGCAAATAGGAGTATTGCTAAACCCCCTCGATGGGACACTAGTCCAACTCGGGTTCTCCCACTGCTCTCAGTCAAGTTTCCCTGACAATTTTGCTGGGACCCATTTGTACACCTGGGTAGAGTGAGGCAGTGTGGAAGTGAAGAGTTTTGCCTGAGAACACTTTGCACAGGCTAAGGCATGGACTTGAACACAGAATCTTTCCATCCCAAGTCAAGCCCATGCTCTCCACTGCGCTACTGCGTCTCCCTTCATCATGGCATGGATGACGTGGAAATATGACTGCATCCTCTTTATCGACAAAAATGCACCACTCTTTGTAATACTTTTAAGCTGTGAGGTGTTGCCTCGGTGAAAGCATTTCAAAGTACTTTCAGAATTCAGAGGACAATAAATGGTGTTTTGCTAAGATTCTTCATTGATTAAATAGTATAGAGGTCAGAGCTTTAAAGCTTCAATTTGTTGGCTATTGTGGCTAATTTTAAATGTTTCAAAGTATTTGGACTTGAAATTATGCTGTGAAACCTTAGCATTATGACGTGAATAAATATCCAGTTTTGGTGACCTTCCTGGCATCAAAGGCTTAGTTTGCCCAGCAGCTGTGATACCTTTACCGTGTGGCTCACGATCGCATTCAGTTTCAAAATTGGAGTCGGATTCACTAGACCTAGACGCATCACTGAGCCCTGATATTTCTTCTCCATCTGACTCACAAGAACTCATGTCCTGAAGCTTTGCCAAAGTCTGACTTACATTCATCCATTTCCTCTGATCCATTTCTTTTTCTGGTATCCTACCAAGCTTACTAAATAAACTAAATAAATAGAAGAACAGCTCTGTGACAATCACAATTTCTACCTGCAAAATGGGAGAACAAATTGATTCTGACGTCATGACAGCAACTGGCTTATATATGCGCCTGCACACCATTCAAAAAGTAACAAAATGCAGTCAACCAAGATGCAGTTGACTACCTTGCGTAGCCGTCAGAGTATGAATGTGTTGCATAAATGGGCATACGTGAGGTATTAGGCTACTGTCAAGTGCTTTGAGCTGCCAATCTGACTAGCTCCATAGTCAGCCGCTATATAGTCCATTTACATTCTTTTGCACTGGGACTAATGGAGGTCAAAATGACCTTGTGGCAGTTTTAGGTATAATCAGTGATGTTTTTTCTTTCTCTATAATTGCAGAATCCCAAGAATCATGCCGGTGAGTGATGCAGTGGCATCTGAGGGTCCGAAGATAAAGGGCATCCAGTAAAGGTCTCGGCCTAGTCCCTTACACGCAGAGATTTTTCCAGTTACTCTGAATCTTTTGATGATGTCATGTACTGAAGATGATGAGACCTTCAATGCCTTTGCAATTTAACGTCGAGGAGCAGTGTTTTTAAAGTATTCAACATTTTTTTTAAGCAAGCCTTCACAGGTGGGAGAGCTTCTGGCCATCTTTACTTCTGAGAAACTCAGCCTCTCAATGAAAACCCTTTTATAAGTCATCATGTTGCGCAGCAGATGACAGTTAACTTAATTACTTGCTAAATGTTCTTTCAGCTGATTCTCTTAGAAATTCAATGCTTTTAAAGCCCCTTTTTACAAGTGTCCCAACTTTTTTGAGACCTGTAGCTGCCGGAGAATTTGAAACCTCCGCTGATCCATTTAAGTCACGTCACAGCAGAGCCTGTTTGGTCACAAGACAAGCCCGACGGCTAAGTGGAGGGCAGGCACATTTTGTCAATACGTAAACAGAAAGCATGCTACTGAATCGCGGTCATTTTTTTTGTTTAAACAAAGAGTGAGTCAATTAAAATCTAATTTCATAAAAATAAAATCACGGCCAAATCGCACGTACTCCTGGACATCTTTCCATGAGCATTGGACACGGACTGAGAATCAGCATTCTTCCGTCGGCTCCCTGGGCAGAGTTGTTTATTGCAACGGTACTGTTGTTATAGCAACAAAATGAACATTCCATGCACTCTGGCTCTTTGACGTCAAAGCGACTTCTCAGCAGAATCCAAGAGAATTCGAACCTCTCATCCATCGGGCTTGTTTACTCCTTTGTTTTCTTCTGCTCAAGTGACCCGGTCTGATTTATGACGCCTCGAGTGTTCCATTTAAGACACGTCACCGCAAGGCCTGTTCGGTGACTTTACACGCCCGACCCTAAGCATGGAGGGCTGCCACATTTTGTCAGAACGTTAACAGAAAGCATGGTACGGAATCGCGGTCAATCTTTTGTTCAAGTAAAAAGAGTGTGTCAAATGAAATCAAATGAAATTTAAAAACAATCACTACCTAATCGCACGTACACCAGTATATGTTTCCACGACGGACTGGGAATCTACTTCGTACTGTGGCCCGCTGGGGAGATATGTTTATGGCAACGGTGCTTTTTACATATCCACGGAACAGGCATACGATGCACTCTGCGTCTTTGACATAACAGTGACTTCTCTGCGGAATCTCAGTAAATTAGCATCTCTCGTCCATCGGGCATGTTTACTATTTCCTCTCCTTTTGCTCAAGTGACCCTGTTTTATCTTTGACGCCTCCGCCGTTCCATTAAAGACACGTCACAGCGGAGAAATGGGGTCGTCGTATTTTCCATGGACTAGGATTCTAACAATAACAGTCATCCTGTGTGTGCGTTTTATAGTCTATACTCAATACATGTTCACAACAATAGATGGCGCAAAACAACAGCCTGCAATCTTTTATATTGGTTTTTCTTTCAGTTTGTTTTATCAGTATTTTCAAAGAAATTTTTGCGATGATTATTATTCTTTAGTGACTAAAACAAGATTTTGTCATCAAAACCCTATTTTTTCCAAAACATGACTTGAGAAAGGGGAGTAGTCTCATATCCAGAATCGTCTTATATTCGGAACAATTTGGTATGTCCTTATGTAATGAACAGATTTTCAGAAAATTTCAGCACTGAATAGAATCTGCCCTAAAAGAGGAACTAATCACAGCTGTTGTTGGTCTGGATGATACTCTCCTGGATCCAGAACCAATAATACTTAGATGTGGGCTTGGCGGAGGTATGAGCTCTACCAAGTGCCCTTCTTGTTTTCAAAATGAGCAGCTGCTCAGACGGAATAAAGACTATTTCTAACCAGGCGTGGAGGTCATGCCTGGAGGCCCACCAGGCCTGTGTTTAACCCTGGTTTCTGTGACATGAAGCAAATAGGAGTATTGCTAAACCCCCTCGATGGGACACTAGTCCAACTCGGGTTCTCCCACTGCTCTCAGTCAAGTTTCCCTGACAATTTTGCTGGGACCCATTTGTACACCTGGGTAGAGTGAGGCAGTGTGGAAGTGAAGAGTTTTGCCTGAGAACACTTTGCACAGGCTAAGGCATGGACTTGAACACAGAATCTTTCCATCCCAAGTCAAGCCCATGCTCTCCATTGCGCTACTGCATCTCCCTTCATCATGGCATGGATGACGTGGAAATATGACTGCATCCTCTTTATCGACAAAAATGCACCACTCTTTGTAATACTTTTAAGCTGTGAGGTGTTGCCTCGGTGAAAGCATTTCAAAGTACTTTCAGAATTCAGAGGACAATAAATGGTGTTTTGCTAAGATTCTTCATTGATTAAATAGTATAGAGGTCAGAGCTTTAAAGCTTCAATTTGTTGGCTATTGTGGCTAATTTTAAATGTTTCAAAGTATTTGGACTTGAAATTATGCTGTGAAACCTTAGCATTATGACGTGAATAAATATCCAGTTTTGGTGACCTTCCTGGCATCAAAGGCTTAGTTTGCCCAGCAGCTGTGATACCTTTACCGTGTGGCTCACGATCGCATTCAGTTTCAAAATCGGAGTCGGATTCACTAGACCTAGACGCATCACTGAGCCCTGATATTTCTTCTCCATCTGACTCTCAAGAACTCATGTCCTGAAGCTTTGCCAAAGTCTGACTTACATTCATCCATTTCCTCTGATCCATTTCTTTTTCTGATATCCTACCAAGCTTACTAAATAAACTAAATAAATAGAAGAACAGCTCTGTGACAATCACAATTTCTACCTGCAAAATGGGAGAACAAATTGATTCTGACGTCATGACAGCAACTGGCTTATATATGCGCCTGCACACCATTCAAAAAGTAACAAAATGCAGTCAACCAAGATGCAGTTGACTACCTTGCGTAGCCGTCAGAGTATGAATGTGTTGCATAAATGGGCATACGTGAGGTATTAGGCTACTGTCAAGTGCTTTGAGCTGCCAATCTGACTAGCTCCATAGTCAGCCGCTATATAGTCCATTTACATTCTTTTGCACTGGGACTAATGGAGGTCAAAATGACCTTGTGGCATTTTAGGTATAATCAGTGATGTTTTTTCTTTCTCTATAATTGCAGAATCCCAAGAATCATGCCGGTGAGTGATGCAGTGGCATCTGAGGGTCCGAAGATAAAGGGCATCCAGTAAAGGTCTCGGCCTAGTCCCTTACACGCAGAGATTTTTCCAGTTACTCTGAATCTTTTGATGATGTCATGTACTGAAGATGATGAGACCTTCAATGCCTTTGCAATTTAACGTCGAGGAGCAGTGTTTTTAAAGTATTCAACATTTTTTTTTATGCAAGCCTTCACAGGTGGGAGAGCTTCTGGCCATCTTTACTTCTGAGAAACTCAGCCTCTCAATGACAACCCTTTTATAAGTCATCATGTTGCGCAGCAGATGACAGTTAACTTAATTACTTGCTAAATGTTCTTTCAGCTGATTCTCTTAGAAATTCAATGCTTTTAAAGCCCCTTTTTACAAGTGTCCCAACTTTTTTGAGACCTGTAGCTGCCGGAGAATTTGAAACCTCCGCTGATCCATTTAAGTCACGTCACAGCAGAGCCTGTTTGGTCACAAGACAAGCCCGACGGCTAAGTGGAGGGCAGGCACATTTTGTCAATACGTAAACAGAAAGCATGCTACTGAATCGCGGTCATTTTTTTTTTTGTTTAAACAAAGAGTGAGTCAATTAAAATCTAATTTCATAAAAATAAAATCACGGCCAAATCGCACGTACTCCAGGACATCTTTCCATGAGCATTGGACACGGACTGAGAATCAGCATTCTTCCGTCGGCTCCCTGGGCAGAGTTGTTTATAGCAACGGTACTGTTGTTATAGCAACAAAATGAACATTCCATGCACTCTGGCTCTTTGACGTCAAAGCGACTTCTCAGCAGAATCCAAGAGAATTCGAACCTCTCATCCATCGGGCTTGTTTACTCCTTTGTTTTCTTCTGCTCAAGTGACCCGGTCTAATTTATGACGCCTCGAGTGTTCCATTTAAGACACGTCACCACAAGGCCTGTTCGGTGACTTTACACGCCCGACCCTAAGCATGGAGGGCTGCCACATTTTGTCAGAACGTTAACAGAAAGCATGGTACGGAATCGCGGTCAATCTTTTGTTCAAGTAAAAAGAGTGTGTCAAATGAAATCAAATGAAATTTAAAAACAATCACTACCTAATCGCACGTACACCAGTATATGTTTCCACGACGGACTGGGAATCTACTTCGTACTGTGGCCCGCTGGGGAGATATGTTTATGGCAACGGTGCTTTTTACATATCCACGGAACAGGCATACGATGCACTCTGCGTCTTTGACATAACAGTGACTTCTCTGCGGAATCTCAGTAAATTAGCATCTCTCGTCCATCGGGCATGTTTACTATTTCCTCTCCTTTTGCTCAAGTGACCCTGTTTTATCTTTGACGCCTCCGCCGTTCCATTAAAGACACGTCACAGCGGAGAAATGGGGTCGTCGTATTTTCCATGGACTAGGCTTCTAACAATAACAGTCATCCTGTGTGTGCGTTTTATTGTCTATACTCAATACATGTTCACAACAATAGATGGCGCAAAACAACAGCCTGCAATCTTTTATATTGGTTTTTCTTTCAGTTTGTTTTATCAGTATTTTCAAAGAAATTTTTGCGATGATTATTATTCTTTAGTGACTAAAACAAGATTTTGTCATCAAAACCCTATTTTTTCCAAAATATGACTTGAGAAAGGGGAGTAGTCTCATATCCAGAATCGTCTTATATTCGGAACAATTTGGTATGTCCTTATGTAATGAACAGATTTTCAGAAAATTTCAGCACTGAATAGAATCTGCCCTAAAAGAGGAACTAATCACAGCTGTTGTTGGTCTGGATGATACTCTCCTGGATCCAGAACCAATAATACTTACATGTGGGCTTGGCGGAGGTATGAGCTCTACCAAGTGCCCATCTTGTTTTCAAAATGAGCAGCTGCTCAGACGGAATAAAGACTATTTCTAACCAGGCGTGGAGGTCATGCCTGGAGGCCCACCAGGCCTGTGTTTAACCCTGGTTTCTGTGACATGAAGCAAATAGGAGTATTGCTAAACCCCCTCGATGGGACACTAGTCCAACTCGGGTTCTCCCACTGCTCTCAGTCAAGTTTCCCTGACAATTTTGCTGGGACCCATTTGTACACCTGGGTAGAGTGAGGCAGTGTGGAAGTGAAGAGTTTTGCCTGAGAACACTTTGCACAGGCTAAGGCATGGACTTGAACACAGAATCTTTCCATCCCAAGTCAAGCCCCTGCTCTCCACTGCGCTACTGCGTCTCCCTTCATCATGGCATGGATGACGTGGAAATATGACTGCATCCTCTTTATCGACAAAAATGCACCACTCTTTGTAATACTTTTAAGCTGTGAGGTGTTGCCTCAGTGAAAGCATTTCAAAGTACTTTCAGAATTCAGAGGACAATAAATGGTGTTTTGCTAAGATTCTTCATTGATTAAATAGTATAGAGGTCAGAGCTTTAAAGCATCAATTTGTTGGCTATTGTGGCTAATTTTAAATGTTTCAAAGTATTTGGACTTGAAATTATGCTGTGAAACCTAAGCATTATGACGTGAATAAATATCCAGTTTTGGTGACCTTCCTGGCATCAAAGGCTTAGTTTGCCCAGCAGCTGTGATACCTTTACCGTGTGGCTCACGATCGCATTCAGTTTCAAAATCGGAGTCGGATTCACTAGACCTAGAAGCATCACTGAGCCCTGATATTTCTTCTCCATCTGACTCACAAGAACTCATGTCCTGAAGCTTTGCCAAAGCCTGACTTACATTCATCCATTTCCTCTGATTAATTTCTTTTTCTGGTATCCTAACCAGCTTACTAAATAAACTAAATGAATAGAAGAACAGCTCTGTGACAATCACAATTTCTACCTGCAAAATGGGAGAACAAATTGATTCTGATGTCATGACAGCAACTGGCTTTTATATGCGCCTGCACACCATTCAAAAAGTAACAAAAGGCAGTCAACCAAGATGCAGTTGACTGCCTTGCGTAGCCGTCAGTGTATGAATGTGTTGCATAAATGGGCATACGTGAGGTATTAGGCTACTGTCAAGTGCTTTGAGCTGCCAATCTGACTAGCTCCATAGTCAGCCCCTATATAGTCCATTTACATTCTTTTGCGCTGGGACTAATGGAGGTCAAAATGACCTTGTGGCAGTTTTAGGTATAATCAGTGATGTTTTTTCTTTCTCTATTATTGCAGAATCCCAAGAATCATGCCGGTGAGTGATGCAGTGGCATCTGAGGGTCCGAAGATAAAGGGCATCCAGGAAAGGTCTCGGCCTAGTCCCTTACACGCAGAGATTTTTCCAGTTACTCTGAATCTTTTGATGATGTCATGTACTGACGATGATGAGACCTTCAATGCCTTTGCAATTTAACGTCGAGGAGCAGTGTTTTTAAAGTATTCAACATTTTTTTTTATGCAAGCCTTCACAGGTGGGAGAGCTTCTGGCCATCTTTACTTCTGAGAAACTCAGCCTCTCAATGACAACCCTTTTATAAGTCATCATGTTGCGCAGCAGATGACAGTTAACTTAATTACTTGCTAAATGTTCTTTCAGCTGATTCTCTTAGAAATTCAATGCTTTAAAAGCCCCTTTTTACAAGTGTCCCAACTTTTTTGAGACCTGTAGCTGCCGGAGAATTTGAAACCTCCACTGGTCCATTTAAGTCACGTCACAGCAGAGCCTGTTTGGTCACAAGACAAGCCCGACGGCTAAGTGGAGGGCAGGCACATTTTGTCAATACGTAAACAGAAAGCATGCTACTGAATCGCGCATCTTTTTTTTTTTTTTAACAAAGAGTGAGTCAATTAAAATCTAATTTCATAAAAATAAAATCACTGCCAAATCGCATGTACTCCTGGACATCTTTCCATGAGCATTGGACACGGACTGAGAATCAGCATTCTTCCGTCGGCTCCCTGGGCAGAGTTGTTTATAGCAACGGTGCTGTTGTTATAGCAACAAAATGAACATTCGATGCACTCTGGCTCTTTGACGTCAAAGCGACTTCTCAACAGAATCCAAGAGAATTCGAACCTCTCATCCATCGGGCTTGTTTACTCCTTTGTTTTCTTCTGCTCAAGTGACCCGGTCTGATTTATGACGCCTCGAGTGTTCCATTTAAGACACGTCACCTCAAGGCCTGTTCGGTGACTTTACACGCCCGACCCTAAGCATGGAGGGCTGCCACATTTTGTCAGAACGTTAACAGAAAGCATGGTACGGAATCGCGGTCAATCTTTTGTTCAAGTAAAAAGAGTGTGTCAAATGAAATCAAATGAAATTTAAAAACAATCACTACCTAATCGCACGTACACCAGTATATGTTTCCACGACGGACTGGGAATCTACTTCGTACTGTGGCCCGCTGGGGAGATATGTTTATGGCAACGGTGCTTTTTATATATCCACGGAACAGGCATACGATGCACTCTGCGTCTTTGACATAACAGTGACTTCTCTGCGGAATCTCAGTAAATTAGCATCTCTCGTCCATCGGGCATGTTTACTATTTCCTCTCCTTTTGCTCAAGTGACCCTGTTTTATCTTTGACGCCTCCGCCGTTCCATTGAAGACACGTCACAGCGGAGAAATGGGGTCGTCGTATTTTCTGTGGACTAGGCTTCTCACAATAGCAGTCATCCTGTGTGTGCGTTTTATAGTCTATACTCAATACATGTTCACAACAATAGATGGCGCAAAACAACAGCCTGCAATCTTTTATATTGGTTTTTCTTTCAGTTTGTTTTATCAGTATTTTCAAAGAAATTTTTGCCATGATTATTATTCTTTAGTGACTAAAACAAGATTTTGTCATCCAAACCCTATTTTTTCCAAAATATGACTTGAGAAAGGGGAGTAGTCTCATATCCAGAATCGTCTTATATTCGGAACAATTCGGTATGTCCTTATGTAATGAACAGATTTTCAGAAAATTTCAGCACTGAATAGAATCTGCCCTAAAAGAAGAACTAATCACAGCTGTTGTTGGTCTGGATGATACTCTCCTGGATCCAGAACCAATAATACTTACATGTGGGCTTGGCGGAGGTATGAGCTCTACCAAGTGCCCTTCTTGCTTTCAAAATGAGCAGCTGCTCAGACGGAATAAAGACTATTTCTAACCAGGCGTGGAGGTCATGCCTGGAGGCCCACCAGGCCTGTGTTTAACCCTGGTTTCTGTGACATGAAGCAAATAGGAGTATTGCTAAACCCCCTCGATGGGACACTAGTCCAACTCGGGTTCTCCCACTGCTCTCAGTCAAGTTTCCCTGACAATTTTGCTGGGACCCATTTGTACACCTGGGTAGAGTGAGGCAGTGTGGAAGTGAAGAGTTTTGCCTGAGAACACTTTGCACAGGCTAAGGCAAGGACTTGAACACAGAATCTTTCCATCCCAAGTCAAGCCCATGCTCTCCACTGCGCTACTGCGTCTCCCTTCATCATGGCATGGATGACGTGGAAATATGACTGCATCCTCTTTATCGACAAAAATGCACCACTCTTTGTAATACTTTTAAGCTGTGAGGTGTGGCCTCAGTGAAAGCATTTCAAAGTACTTTCAGAATTCAGAGGACAATAAATGGTGTTTTGCGAAGATTCTTCATTGATTAAATAGTATGGAGGTCAGAGCTTTAAAGCATCAATTTGTTGGCTATTGTGGCTAATTTTAAATGTTTCAAAGTATTTGGACTTGAAATTATGCTGTGAAACCTAAGCATTATGACGTGAATAAATATCCAGTTTTGGTGACCTTCCTGGCATCAAAGGCTTAGTTTGCCCAGCAGCTGTGATACCTTTACCGTGTGGCTCACGATCGCATTCAGTTTCAAAATCGGAGTCGGATTCACTAGACCTAGAAGCATCACTGAGCCCTGATATTTCTTCTCCATCTGACTCACAAGAACTCATGTCCTGAAGCTTTGCCAAAGCCTGACTTACATTCATCCATTTCCTCTGATTAATTTCTTTTTCTGGTATCCTAACCAGCTTACTAAATAAACTAAATGAATAGAGGAACAGCTCTGTGACAATCACAATTTCTACCTGCAAAATGGGAGAACAAATTGATTCTGACGTCATGACAGCAACTGGCTTATATATGCGCCGCCTGCACACCATTCAAAAAGTAACAAAAGGCAGTCAACCTAGATGCAGTTGACTGCCTTGCGTAGCCGCCAGTGTATGAATGTGTTGCATAAATGGGCATACGTGAGGTATTAGGCTACTGTCAAGTGCTTTGAGCTGCCAATCTGCCTAGCTCCATAGTCAGCCCCTATATAGTCCATTTACATTCTTTTGCACTGGGACTAATGGAGGTCAGAATGACCTTGTGGCCGTTCTAGGTATAATCAGTGATGTTTTTTCTTTCTCTATCATTGCAGAATCCCAAGAATCATGCCGGTGAGTGATGCAGTGGCATCTGAGGGTCCGAAGATAAAGGGCATCCAGTAAAGGTCTCGGCCTAGTCCCTTACAGGCAGAGATTTTTCCAGTTACTCTGAATCTTTTGATGATGTCATGTACTGAAGATGATGAGACCTTCAATGTCTTTGCAATTTAACGTCGAGGAGCAGTGTTTTTAAAGTATTCAACATTTTTTTTTATGCAAGCCTTCACAGGTGGGAGAGCTTCTGGCCATCTTTACTTCTGAGAAACTCAGCCTCTCAATGACAACCCTTTTATAAGTCATCATGTTGCGCAGCAGATGACAGTTAACTTAATTACTTGCTAAATGTTCTTTCAGCTGATTCTCTTAGAAATTCAATGCTTTTAAAGCCCCTTTTTACAAGTGTCCCAACTTTTTTGAGACCTGTAGCTGCCGGAGAATTTGAAACCTCCACTGGTCCATTTAAGTCACGTCACAGCAGAGCCTGTTTGGTCACAAGACAAGCCCGACGGCTAAGTGGAGGGCAGGCACATTTTGTCAAAACGTAAAAAGAAAGCATGCTACTGAATCGCTCATCTTTTTTTTTTTGTTTAAACAAAGAGTGAGTCAATTAAAATCTAATTTCATAAAAATAAAATCACTGCCAAATCGCATGTACTCCTGGACATCTTTCCATGAGCACTGGACACGTACTGAGAATCAGCATTCTTCCGTCGGCTCCCTGGGCAGAGTTGTTTATAGCAACGGTGCTGTTGTTATAGCAACAAAATGAACATTCCATGCACTCTGGCTCTTTGACGTCAAAGCGACTTCTCAGCAGAATCCAAGAGAATTCGAACCTCTCATCCATCGGGCTTGTTTACTCCTTTGTTTTCTTCTGCTCAAGTGACCCGGTCTGATTTATGACGCCTCGAGTGTTCCATTTAAGACACGTCACCACAAGGCCTGTTCGGTGACTTTACACGCCCGACCCTAAGCAAGGAGGGCTGCCACATTTTGTCAGAACGTTAACAGAAAGCATGGTACGGAATCGCGGTCAATCTTTTGTTCAAGTAAAAAGAGTGTGTCAAATGAAATCAAATGAAATTTAAAAACAATCACTACCTAATCGCACGTACACCAGTATATGTTTCCACGACGGACTGGGAATCTACTTCGTACTGTGGCCCGCTGGATAGATATGTTTATGGCAACGGTGCTTTTTACATATCCACGGAACAGGCATACGATGCACTCTGCGTCTTTGACATAACAGTGACTTCTCTGCGGAATCTCAGTAAATTAGCATCTCTCGTCCATCGGGCATGTTTACTATTTCCTCTCCTTTTGCTCAAGTGACCCTGTTTTATCTTTGACGCCTCCGCCGTTCCATTAAAGACACGTCACAGCGGAGAAATGGGGTCGTCGTATTTTCCGTGGACTAGGCTTCTAACAATAACAGTCATCCTGTGTGTGCGTTTTATAGTCTATACTCAATACATGTTCACAACAATAGATGGCGCAAAACAACAGCCTGCAATCTTTTATATTGGTTTTTCTTTCAGTTTGTTTTATCAGTATTTTCAAAGAAATTTTTGCGATGATTATTATTCTTTAGTGACTAAAACAAGATTTTGTCATCAAAACCCTATTTTTTCCAAAATATGACTTGAGAAAGGGGAGTTGTCTCATATCCAGAATCGTCTTATATTCGGAACAATTCGGTATGTCCTTATGTAATGAACATATTTTCTGAAAATTTCAGCACTGAATAGAATCTGCCCTAAAAGAGGAACTAATCACAGCTGTTGTTGGTCTGGATGATACTCTCCTGGATCCAGAACCAATAATACTTACATGTGGGCTTGGCGGAGGTATGAGCTCTACCAAGTGCCCATCTTGTTTTCAAAATGAGCAGCTGCTCAGACGGAATAAAGACTATTTCTAACCAGGCGTGGAGGTCATGCCTGGAGGCCCACCAGGCCTGTGTTTAACCCTGGTTTCTGTGACATGAAGCAAATAGGAGTATTGCTAAACCCCCTCGATGGGACACTAGTCCAACTCGGGTTCTCCCACTGCTCTCAGTCAAGTTTCCCTGACAATTTTGCTGGGACCCATTTGTACACCTGGGTAGAGTGAGGCAGTGTGGAAGTGAAGAGTTTTGCCTGAGAACACTTTGCACAGGCTAAGGCATGGACTTGAACACAGAATCTTTCCATCCCAAGTCAAGCCCATGCTCTCCACTGCGCTACTGCGTCTCCCTTCATCATGGCATGGATGACGTGGGAATATGACTGCATCCTCTTTATCGACAAAAATGCACCACTCTTTGTAATACTTTTAAGCTGTGAGGTGTTGCCTCAGTGAAAGCATTTCAAAGTACTTTCAGAATTCAGAGGACAATAAATGGTGTTTTGCTAAGATTCTTCATTGATTAAATAGTATAGAGGTCAGAGCTTTAAAGCATCAATTTGTTGGCTATTGTGGCTAATTTTAAATGTTTCAAAGTATTTGGACTTGAAATTATGCTGTGAAACCTAAGCATTATGACGTGAATAAATATCCAGTTTTGGTGACCTTCCTGGCATCAAAGGCTTAGTTTGCCCAGCAGCTGTGATACCTTTACCGTGTGGCTCACGATCGCATTCAGTTTCAAAATCGGAGTCGGATTCACTAGACCTAGAAGCATCACTGAGCCCTGATATTTCTTCTCCATCTGACTCACAAGAACTCATGTCCTGAAGCTTTGTCAAAGCCTGACTTACATTCATCCATTTCCTCTGATTAATTTCTTTTTCTGGTATCCTAACCAGCTTACTAAATAAACTAAATGAATAGAAGAACAGCTCTGTGACAATCACAATTTGTACCTGCAAAATGGGAGAACAAATTGATTCTGACGTCATGACAGCAACTGGCTTATATATGCGCCTGCACACCATTCAAAAAGTAACAAAATGCAGTCAACCAAGATGCAGTTGACTGCCTTGCGTAGCCGTCAGTGTATGAATGTGTTGCATAAATGGGCATACGTGAGGTATTAGGCTACTGTCAAGTGCTTTGAGCTGCCAATCTGCCTAGCTCCATAGTCAGCCCCTATATAGTCCATTTACATTCTTTTGCACTGGGACTAATGGAGGTCAGAATGACCTTGTGGCAGTTCTAGGTATAATCAGTGATGTTTTTTCTTTCTCTATCATTGCAGAATCCCAAGAATCATGCCGGTGAGTGATGCAGTGGCATCTGAGGGTCCGAAGATAAAGGGCATCCAGTAAAGGTCTCGGCCTAGTCCCTTACAGGCAGAGATTTTTCCAGTTACTCTGAATCTTTTGATGATGTCATGTACTGAAGATGATGAGACCTTCAATGTCTTTGCAATTTAACGTCGAGGAGCAGTGTTTTTAAAGTATTCAACATTTTTTTTATGCAAGCCTTCACAGGTGGGAGAGCTTCTGGCCATCTTTACTTCTGAGAAACTCAGCCTCTCAATGACAACCCTTTTATAAGTAATCATGTTGCGCAGCAGATGACAGTTAACTTAATTACTTGCTAAATGTTCTTTCAGCTGATTCTCTTAGAAATTCAATGCTTTTAAAGCCCCTTTTTACAAGTGTCCCAACTTTTTTGAGACCTGTAGCTGCCGGAGAATTTGAAACCTCCACTGGTCCATTTAAGTCACGTCACAGCAGAGCCTGTTTGGTCACAAGACAAGCCCGACGGCTAAGTGAAGGGCAGGCACATTTTGTCAATACGTAAACAGAAAGCATGCTACTGAATCGCGCATCTTTTTTTTTTGTTTAAACAAAGAGTGAGTCAATTAAAATCTAATTTCATAAAAATAAAATCACTGCCAAATCGCATGTACTCCTGGACATCTTTCCATGAGCACTGGACACGGACTGAGAATCAGCATTCTTCCGTCGGCTCCCTGGGCAGAGTTGTTTATAGCAACGGTGCTGTTGTTATAGCAACAAAATGAACATTCGATGCACTCTGGCTCTTTGACGTCAAAGCGACTTCTCAGCAGAATCCAAGAGAATTCGAACCTCTCATCCATCGGGCTTGTTTACTCCTTTGTTTTCTTCTGCTCAAGTGACCCGGTCTGATTTATGACGCCTCGAGTGTTCCATTTAAGACACGTCACCACAAGGCCTGTTCGGTGACTTTACACGCCCGACCCTAAGCAAGGAGGGCTGCCACATTTTGTCAGAACGTTAACAGAAAGCATGGTACGGAATCGCGGTCAATCTTTTGTTCAAGTAAATAGAGTGTGTCAAATGAAATCAAATGAAATTTAAAAACAATCACTACCTAATCGCACGTACACCAGTATATGTTTCCACGACGGACTGGGAATCTACTTCGTACTGTGGCCCGCTGGGAAGATATGTTTATGGCAACGGTGCTTTTTACATATCCACGGAACAGGCATACGATGCACTCTGCGTCTTTGACATAACAGTGACTTCTCTGCGGAATCTCAGTAAATTAGCATCTCTCGTCCATCGGGCATGTTTACTATTTCCTCTCCTTTTGCTCAAGTGACCCTGTTTTATCTTTGACGCCTCCGCCGTTCCATTAAAGACACGTCACAGCGGAGAAATGGGGTCGTCGTATTTTCCGTGGACTAGGCTTCTCACAATAACAGTCATCCTGTGTGCGCGTTTTTTAGTCTATACTCAATACATGTTCACAACAATAGATGGCGCAAAAGAACAGCCTGCAATCTTTTATATTGGTTTTTCTTTCAGTTTGTTTTATCAGTATTTTCAAAGAAATTTTTGCGATGATTATTATTCTTTAGTGACTAAAACAAGATTTTGTCATCAAAACCCTATTTTTTCCAAAATATGACTTGAGAAAGGGGAGTTGTCTCATATCCAGAATCGTCTTATATTCGGAACAATTCGGTATGTGCTTATGTAATGAACAGATTTTCAGAAAATTTCAGCACTGAATAGAATCTGCCCTAAAAGAGGAACTAATCACAGCTGTTGTTGGTCTGGATGATACTCTCCTGGATCCAGAACCAATAATACTTACATGTGGGCTTGGCGGAGGTATGAGCTCTACCAAGTGCCCATCTTGTTTTCAAAATGAGCAGCTGCTCAGACGGAATAAAGACTATTTCTAACCAGGTGTGGAGGTCATGCCTGGAGGCCCACCAGGCCTGTGTTTAACCCTGGTTTCTGTGACATGAAGCAAATAGGAGTATTGCTAAACCCCCTCGATGGGACACTAGTCCAACTCGGGTTCTCCCACTGCTCTCAGTCAAGTTTCCCTGACAATTTTGCTGGGACCCATTTGTACACCTGGGTAGAGTGAGGCAGTGTGGAAGTGAAGAGTTTTGCCTGAGAACACTTTGCACAGGCTAAGGCAAGGACTTGAACACAGAATCTTTCCATCCCAAGTCAAGCCCATGCTCTCCACTGCGCTACTGCGTATCCCTTCATCATGGCATGGATGACGTGGAAATATGACTGCATCCTCTTTATCGACAAAAATGCACCACTCTTTGTAATACTTTTAAGCTGTGAGGTGTTGCCTCAGTGAAAGCATTTCAAAGTACTTTCAGAATTCAGAGGACAATAAATGGTGTTTTGCTAAGATTCTTCATTGATTAAATAGTATAGAGGTCAGAGCTTTAAAGCATCAATTTGTTGGCTATTATGGCTAATTTTAAATGTTTCAAAGTATTTGGACTTGAAATTATGCTGTGAAACCTAAGCATTAAGATGTGAATAAATATCCAGTTTTGGTGACCTTCCTGGCATCAAAGGCTTAGTTTGCCCAGCAGCTGTGATACTTTTACCGTGTGGCTCACGATCACATTCAGTTTCAAAATCGGAGTCGGATTCACTAGACCTAGAAGCATCACTGAACCCTGATATTTCTTCTCCATCTGACTCACAAGAACTCATGTCCTGAAGCTTTGTCAAAGCCTGACTTACATTCATCCATTTCCTCTGATTAATTTCTTTTTCTGGTATCCTAACCAGCTTACTAAATAAACTAAATGAATAGAAGAACAGCTCTGTGACAATCACAATTTGTACCTGCAAAATGGGAGAACAAATTGATTCTGACGTCATGACAGCAACTGGCTTATATATGCACCTGCACACCATTCAAAAAGTAACAAAATGCAGTCAACCAAGATGCAGTTGACTGCCTTGCGTAGCCGTCAGTGTATGAATGTGTTGCATAAATGGGCATACGTGAGGTATTAGGCTACTGTCAAGTGCTTTGAGCTGCCAATCTGCCTAGCTCCATAGTCAGCCCCTATATAGTCCATTTACATTCTTTTGCACTGGGACTAATGGAGGTCAGAATGACCTTGTGGCAGTTCTAGGTATAATCAGTGATGTTTTTTCTTTCTCTATCATTGCAGAATCCCAAGAATCATGCCGGTGAGTGATGCAGTGGCATCTGAGGGTCCGAAGATAAAGGGCATCCAGTAAAGGTCTCGGCCTAGTCCCTTACAGGCAGAGATTTTTCCAGTTACTCTGAATCTTTTGATGATGTCATGTACTGAAGATGATGAGACCTTCAATGTCTTTGCAATTTAACGTCGAGGAGCAGTGTTTTTAAAGTATTCAACATTTTTTTTTATGCAAGCCTTCACAGGTGGGAGAGCTTCTGGCCATCTTTACTTCTGAGAAACTCAGCCTCTCAATGACAACCCTTTTATAAGTCATCATGTTGCGCAGCAGATGACAGTTAACTTAATTACTTGCTAAATGTTCTTTCAGCTGATTCTCTTAGAAATTCAATGCTTTTAAAGCCCCTTTTCACAAGTGTCCCAACTTTTTTGAGACCTGTAGCTGCCGGAGAATTTGAAACCTCCACTGGTCCATTTAAGTCACGTCACAGCAGAGCCTGTTTGGTCACAAGACAAGCCCGACGGCTAAGTGGAGGGCAGGCACATTTTGTCAATACGTAAACAGAAAGCATGCTACTGAATCGCGCATCTTTTTTTTTGTTTAAACAAAGAGTGAGTCAATTAAAATCTAAATTCATAAAAATAAAATCACTGCCAAATCGCATGTACTCCTGGACATCTTTCCATGAGCATTGGACACGGACTGAGAATCAGCATTCTTCCGTCGGCTCCCTGGGCAGAGTTGTTTATAGCAACGG
Source organism: Gymnothorax reevesii (assembly GCA_029721435.1). Taxonomy (NCBI): domain Eukaryota; kingdom Metazoa; phylum Chordata; class Actinopteri; order Anguilliformes; family Muraenidae; genus Gymnothorax; species Gymnothorax reevesii. The sequence continues at coordinate 72,067,504 of CM056573.1, read as the reverse complement.
TGCTGTTGTTATAGCAACAAAATGAACATTCGATGCACTCTGGCTCTTTGACGTCAAAGCGACTTCTCAGCAGAATCCAAGAGAATTCGAACCTCTCATCCATCGGGCTTGTTTACTCCTTTGTTTTCTTCTGCTCAAGTGACCCGGTCTGATTTATGACGCCTCGAGTGTTCCATTTAAGACACGTCACCTCAAGGCCTGTTCGGTGACTTTACACGCCCGACCCTAAGCATGGAGGGCTGCCACATTTTGTCAGAACGTTAACAGAAAGCATGGTACGGAATCGCGGTCAATCTTTTGTTCAAGTAAAAAGAGTGTGTCAAATGAAATCAAATGAAATTTAAAAACAATCACTACCTAATCGCACGTACACCAGTATATGTTTCCACGACGGACTGGGAATCTACTTCGTACTGTGGCCCGCTGGGGAGATATGTTTATGGCAACGGTGCTTTTTACATATCCACGGAACAGGCATACGATGCACTCTGCGTCTTTGACATAACAGTGACTTCTCTGCGGAATCTCAGTAAATTAGCATCTCTCGTCCATCGGGCATGTTTACTATTTCCTCTCCTTTTGCTCAAGTGACCCTGTTTTATCTTTGACGCCTCCGCCGTTCCATTAAAGACACGTCACAGCGGAGAAATGGGGTCGTCGTATTTTCCGTGGACTAGGCTTCTAACAATAACAGTCATCCTGTGTGTGCGTTTTATAGTCTATACTCAATACATGTTCACAACAATAGATGGCGCAAAACAACAGCCTGCAATCTTTTATATTGGTTTTTCTTTCAGTTTGTTTTATCAGTATTTTCAAAGAAATTTTTGCGATGATTATTATTCTTTAGTGACTAAAACAAGATTTTGTCATCAAAACCCTATTTTTTCCAAAATATGACTTGAGAAAGGGGAGTTGTCTCATATCCAGAATCGTCTTATATTCGGAACAATTCGGTATGTCCTTATGTAATGAACAGATTTTCAGAAAATTTCAGCACTGAATAGAATCTGCCCTAAAAGAGGAACTAATCACAGCTGTTGTTGGTCTGGATGATACTCTCCTGGATCCAGAACCAATAATACTTAGATGTGGGCTTGGCGGAGGTATGAGCTCTACCAAGTGCCCTTCTTGTTTTCAAAATGAGCAGCTGCTCAGGCGGAATAAAGACTATTTCTAACCAGGCGTGGAGGTCATGCCTGGAGGCCCACCAGGCCTGTGTTTAACCCTGGTTTCTGTGACATGAAGCAAATAGGAGTATCGCTAAACCCCCTCGATGGGACACTAGTCCAACTCGGGTTCTCCCACTGCTCTCAGTCAAGTTTCCCTGACAATTTTGCTGGGACCCATTTGTACACCTGGGTAGAGTGAGGCAGTGTGGAAGTGAAGAGTTTTGCCTGAGAACACTTTGCACAGGCTAAGGCAAGGACTGGAACACAGAATCTTTCCATCCCAAGTCAAGCCCATGCCCTCCACTGCCCTACTGCGTCTCCCTTCATCATGGCATGGATGACGTGGAAATATGGCTGCATCCTCTTTATTGACAAAAATGCACCACTCTTTGTAATACTTTTAAGCTGTGAGGTGTTGCCTCAGTGAAAGCATTTCAAAGTACTTTCAGAATTCAGAGGACAATAAATGGTGTTTTGCTAAGATTCTTCATTGATTAAATAGTATAGAGGTCAGAGCTTTAAAGCTTCAATTTGTTGGCTATTGTGGCTAATTTTAAATGTTTCAAAGTATTTGGACTTGAAATTATGCTGTGAAACCTAAGCGTTATGACGTGAATAAATATCCAGTTTTGGTGACCTTCCTGGCATCAAAGGCTTAGTTTGCCCAGCAGCTGTGATACCTTTACCGTGTGGCTCACGATCGCATTCAGTTTCAAAATCGGAGTCGGATTCACTAGACCTAGAAGCATCACTGAGCCCTGATATTTCTTCTCCATCTGACTCACAAGAACTCATGTCCTGAAGCTTTGCCAAAGCCTGACTTACATTCATCCATTTCCTCTGATTAATTTCTTTTTCTGGTATCCTAACCAGCTTACTAAATAAACTAAATGAATAGAAGAACAGCTCTGTGACAATCACAATTTCTACCTGCAAAATGGGAGAACAAATTGATTCTGACGTCATGACAGCAACTGGCTTATATATGCGCCTGCACACCATTCTAAAAGTAACAAAATGCAGTCAACCAAGATGCAGTTGACTGCCTTGCGTAGCCGTCAGTGTATGAATGTGTTGCATAAATGGGCATACGTGAGGTATTAGGCTACTGTCAAGTGCTTTGAGCTGCCAATCTGACTAGCTCCATAGTCAGCCCCTATATAGTCCATTTACATTCTTTTGCACTGGGACTAATGGAGGTCAGAATGACCTTGTGGCAGTTCTAGGTATAATCAGTGATGTTTTTTCTTTCTCTATTATTGCAGAATCCCAAGAATCATGCCGGTGAGTGATGCAGTGGCATCTGAGGGTCCAAAGATAAAGGGCATCCAGTAAAGGTCTCGGCCTAGTCCCTTACAGGCAGAGATTTTTCCAGTTACTCTGAATCTTTTGATGATGTCATGTACTGAAGATGATGAGACCTTCAATGCCTTTGCAATTTAATGTCGAGGAGCAGTGTTTTTAAAGTATTCAACATTTTTTTTTATGCAAGCCTTCACAGGTGGGAGAGCTTCTGGCCATCTTTACTTCTGAGAAACTCAGCCTCTCAATGACAACCCTTTTATAAGTAATCATGTTGCGCAGCAGATGACAGTTAACTTAATTACTTGCTAAATGTTCTTTCAGCTGATTCTCTTAGAAATTCAATGCTTTTAAAGCCCCTTTTTACAAGTGTCCCAACTTTTTTGAGACCTGTAGCTGCCGGAGAATTTGAAACCTCCGTTGATCCATTTAAGTCACGTCACAGCAGAGCCTGTTTGGTCACAAGACAAGCCCGACGGCTAAGTGGAGGGCAGGCACATTTTGTCAATACGTAAACAGAAAGCATGCTACTGAATCGCGCATTTTTTTTTTTTTGTTTAAACAAAGAGTGAGTCAATTAAAATCTAATTTCATAAAAATAAAATCACTGCCAAATCGCACGTTCTCCTGGACATCTTTCCATGAGCATTGGACACGGACTGAGAATCAGCATTCTTCCGTCGGCTCCCTGGGCAGAGTTGTTTATAGCAACGGTGCTGTTGTTATAGCAACAAAATGAACATTCGATGCACTCTGGCTCTTTGACGTCAAAGCGACTTCTCAGCAGAATCCAAGAGAATTCGAACCTCTCATCCATCGGGCTTGTTTACTCCTTTGTTTTCTTCTGCTCAAGTGACCCGGTCTGATTTATGACGCCTCGAGTGTTCCATTTAAGACACGTCACCACAAGGCCTGTTCGGTGACTTTACACGCCCGACCCTCAGCATGGAGGGCTGCCACATTTTGTCAGAACGTTAACAGAAAGCATGGTACGGAATCGCGGTCAATCTTTTGTTCAAGTAAAAAGAGTGTGTCAAATGAAATCAAATGAAATTTAAAAACAATCACTACCTAATCGCACGTACACCAGTATATGTTTCCACGACGGACTGGGAATCTACTTCGTACTGTGGCCCGCTGGGGAGATATGTTTATGGCAACGGTGCTTTTTACATATCCACGGAACAGGCATACGATGCACTCTGCGTCTTTGACATAACAGTGACTTCTCTGCGGAATCTCAGTAAATTAGCATCTCTCGTCCATCGGGCATGTTTACTATTTCCTCTCTTTTTGCTCAAGTGACCCTGTTTTATCTTTGACGCCTCCGCCGTTCCATTAAAGACACGTAACAGCGGAGAAATGGGGTCGTCGTATTTTCCGTGGACTAAGCTTCTAACAATAACAGTCATCCTGTGTGTGCGTTTTATAGTCTATACTCAATACATGTTCACAACAATAGATGGCGCAAAACAACAGCCTGCAATCTTTTATATTGGTTTTTCTTTCAGTTTGTTTTATCAGTATTTTCAAAGAAATTTTTGCGATGATTATTATTCTTTAGTGACTAAAACAAGATTTTGTCATCAAAACCCTATTTTTTCCAAAATATGACTTGAGAAAGGGGAGTAGTCTCATATCCAGAATCGTCTTATATTCGGAACAATTCGGTATGTCCTTATGTAATGAACAGATTTTCAGAAAATTTCAGCACTGAATAGAATCTGCCCTAAAAGAGGAACTAATCACAGCTGTTGTTGGTCTGGATGATACTCTCCTGGATCCAGAACCAATAATACTTAGATGTGGGCTTGGCGGAGGTATGAGCTCTACCAAGTGCCCTTCTTGTTTTCAAAATGAGCAGCTGCTCAGGCGGAATAAAGACTATTTCTAACCAGGCGTGGAGGTCATGCCTGGAGGCCCACCAGGCCTGTGTTTAACCCTGGTTTCTGTGACATGAAGCAAATAGGAGTATCGCTAAACCCCCTCGATGGGACACTAGTCCAACTCGGGTTCTCCCACTGCTCTCAGTCAAGTTTCCCTGACAATTTTGCTGGGACCCATTTGTACACCTGGGTAGAGTGAGGCAGTGTGGAAGTGAAGAGTTTTGCCTGAGAACACTTTGCACAGGCTAAGGCAAGGACTGGAACACAGAATCTTTCCATCCCAAGTCAAGCCCATGCTCTCCACTGCGCTACTGCGTCTCCCTTCATCATGGCATGGATGACGTGGAAATATGGCTGCATCCTCTTTATTGACAAAAATGCACCACTCTTTGTAATACTTTTAAGCTGTGAGGTGTTGCCTCAGTGAAAGCATTTCAAAGTACTTTCAGAATTCAGAGGACAATAAATGGTGTTTTGCTAAGATTCTTCATTGATTAAATAGTATAGAGGTCAGAGCTTTAAAGCTTCAATTTGTTGGCTATTGTGGCTAATTTTAAATGTTTCAAAGTATTTGGACTTGAAATTATGCTGTGAAACCTAAGCGTTATGACGTGAATAAATATCCAGTTTTGGTGACCTTCCTGGCATCAAAGGCTTAGTTTGCCCAGCAGCTGTGATACCTTTACCGTGTGGCTCACGATCGCATTCAGTTTCAAAATCGGAGTCGGATTCACTAGACCTAGAAGCATCACTGAGCCCTGATATTTCTTCTCCATCTGACTCACAAGAACTCATGTCCTGAAGCTTTGCCAAAGCCTGACTTACATTCATCCATTTCCTCTGATTAATTTCTTTTTCTGGTATCCTAACCAGCTTACTAAATAAACTAAATGAATAGAAGAACAGCTCTGTGACAATCACAATTTCTACCTGCAAAATGGGAGAACAAATTGATTCTGTCGTCATGACAGCAACTGGCTTATATATGCGCCTGCACACCATTCTAAAAGTAACAAAATGCAGTCAACCAAGATGCAGTTGACTGCCTTGCGTAGCCGTCAGTGTATGAATGTGTTGCATAAATGGGCATACGTGAGGTATTAGGCTACTGTCAAGTGCTTTGAGCTGCCAATCTGACTAGCTCCATAGTCAGCCCCTATATAGTCCATTTACATTCTTTTGCACTGGGACTAATGGAGGTCAGAATGACCTTGTGGCAGTTCTAGGTATAATCAGTGATGTTTTTTCTTTCTCTATTATTGCAGAATCCCAAGAATCATGCCGGTGAGTGATGCAGTGGCATCTGAGGGTCCAAAGATAAAGGGCATCCAGTAAAGGTCTCGGCCTAGTCCCTTACAGGCAGAGATTTTTCCAGTTACTCTGAATCTTTTGATGATGTCATGTACTGAAGATGATGAGACCTTCAATGCCTTTGCAATTTAACGTCGAGGAGCAGTGTTTTTAAAGTATTCAACATTTTTTTTTATGCAAGCCTTCACAGGTGGGAGAGCTTCTGGCCATCTTTACTTCTGAGAAACTCAGCCTCTCAATGACAACCCTTTTATAAGTAATCATGTTGCGCAGCAGATGACAGTTAACTTAATTACTTGCTAAATGTTCTTTCAGCTGATTCTCTTAGAAATTCAATGCTTTTAAAGCCCCTTTTTACAAGTGTCCCAACTTTTTTGAGACCTGTAGCTGCCGGAGAATTTGAAACCTCCGTTGATCCATTTAAGTCACGTCACAGCAGAGCCTGTTTGGTCACAAGACAAGCCCGACGGCTAAGTGGAGGGCAGGCACATTTTGTCAATACGTAAACAGAAAGCATGCTACTGAATCGCGCATTTTTTTTTTTTTTGTTTAAACAAAGAGTGAGTCAATTAGAATCTAATTTCATAAAAATAAAATCACTGCCAAATCGCACGTTCTCCTGGACATCTTTCCATGAGCATTGGACACGGACTGAGAATCAGCATTCTTCCGTCGGCTCCCTGGGCAGAGTTGTTTATAGCAACGGTGCTGTTGTTATAGCAACAAAATGAACATTCGATGCACTCTGGCTCTTTGACGTCAAAGCGACTTCTCAGCAGAATCCAAGAGAATTCGAACCTCTCATCCATCGGGCTTGTTTACTCCTTTGTTTTCTTCTGCTCAAGTGACCCGGTCTGATTTATGACGCCTCGAGTGTTCCATTTAAGACACGTCACCACAAGGCCTGTTCGGTGACTTTACACGCCCGACCCTCAGCATGGAGGGCTGCCACATTTTGTCAGAACGTTAACAGAAAGCATGGTACGGAATCGCGGTCAATCTTTTGTTCAAGTAAAAAGAGTGTGTCAAATGAAATCAAATGAAATTTAAAAACAATCACTACCTAATCGCACGTACACCAGTATATGTTTCCACGACGGACTGGGAATCTACTTCGTACTGTGGCCCGCTGGGGAGATATGTTTATGGCAACGGTGCTTTTTTACATATCCACGGAACAGGCATACGATGCACTCTGCGTCTTTGACATAACAGTGACTTCTCTGCGGAATCTCAGTAAATTAGCATCTCTCGTCCATCGGGCATGTTTACTATTTCCTCTCTTTTTGCTCAAGTGACCCTGTTTTATCTTTGACGCCTCCGCCGTTCCATTAAAGACACGTAACAGCGGAGAAATGGGGTCGTCGTATTTTCCGTGGACTAGGCTTCTAACAATAACAGTCATCCTGTGTGTGCGTTTTATAGTCTATACTCAATACATGTTCACAACAATAGATGGCGCAAAACAACAGCCTGCAATCTTTTATATTGGTTTTTCTTTCAGTTTGTTTTATCAGTATTTTCAAAGAAATTTTTGCGATGATTATTATTCTTTAGTGACTAAAACAAGATTTTGTCATCAAAACCCTATTTTTTCCAAAATATGACTTGAGAAAGGGGAGTAGTCTCATATCCAGAATCGTCTTATATTTGGAACAATTCGGTATGTCCTTATGTAATGAACAGATTTTCAGAAAATTTCAGCACTGAATAGAATCTGCCCTAAAAGAGGAACTAATCACAGCTGTTGTTGGTCTGGATGATACTCTCCTGGATCCAGAACCAATAATACTTAGATGTGGGCTTGGCGGAGGTATGAGCTCTACCAAGTGCCCTTCTTGTTTTCAAAATGAGCAGCTGCTCAGGCGGAATAAAGACTATTTCTAACCAGGCGTGGAGGTCATGCCTGGAGGCCCACCAGGCCTGTGTTTAACCCTGGTTTCTGTGACATGAAGCAAATAGGAGTATCGCTAAACCCCCTCGATGGGACACTAGTCCAACTCGGGTTCTCCCACTGCTCTCAGTCAAGTTTCCCTGACAATTTTGCTGGGACCCATTTGTACACCTGGGTAGAGTGAGGCAGTGTGGAAGTGAAGAGTTTTGCCTGAGAACACTTTACACAGGCTAAGGCAAGGACTGGAACACAGAATCTTTCCATCCCAAGTCAAGCCCATGCCCTCCACTGCCCTACTGCGTCTCCCTTCATCATGGCATGGATGACGTGGAAATATGGCTGCATCCTCTTTATTGACAAAAATGCACCACTCTTTGTAATACTTTTAAGCTGTGAGGTGTTGCCTCAGTGAAAGCATTTCAAAGTACTTTCAGAATTCAGAGGACAATAAATGGTGTTTTGCTAAGATTCTTCATTGATTAAATAGTATAGAGGTCAGAGCTTTAAAGCTTCAATTTGTTGGCTATTGTGGCTAATTTTAAATGTTTCAAAGTATTTGGACTTGAAATTATGCTGTGAAACCTAAGCATTATGACGTGAATAAATATCCAGTTTTGGTGACCTTCCTGGCATCAAAGGCTTAGTTTGCCCAGCAGCTGTGATACCTTTACCGTGGGGCTCACGATCGCATTCAGTTTCAAAATCGGAGTCGGATTCACTAGACCTAGAAGCATCACTGAGCCCTGATATTTCTTCTCCATCTGACTCACAAGAACTCATGTCCTGAAGCTTTGCCAAAGCCTGACTTACATTCATCCATTTCCTCTGATTAATTTCTTTTTCTGGTATCCTAACCAGCTTACTAAATAAACTAAATGAATAGAAGAACAGCTCTGTGACAATCACAATTTCTACCTGCAAAATGGGAGAACAAATTGATTCTGACGTCATGACAGCAACTGGCTTATATATGCGCCTGCACACCATTCTAAAAGTAACAAAATGCAGTCAACCAAGATGCAGTTGACTGCCTTGCGTAGCCGTCAGTGTATGAATGTGTTGCATAAATGTGCATACGTGAGGTATTAGGCTACTGTCAAGTGCTTTGAGCTGCCAATCTGACTAGCTCCATAGTCAGCCCCTATATAGTCCATTTACATTCTTTTGCACTGGGACTAATGGAGGTCAGAATGACCTTGTGGCAGTTCTAGGTATAATCAGTGATGTTTTTTCTTTCTCTATTATTGCAGAATCCCAAGAATCATGCCGGTGAGTGATGCAGTGGCATCTGAGGGTCCGAAGATAAAGGGCATCCAGTAAAGGTCTCGGCCTAGTCCCTTACACGCAGAGATTTTTCCAGTTACTCTGAATCTTTTGATGATGTCATGTACTGAAGATGATGAGACCTTCAATGCCTTTGCAATTTAACGTCGAGGAGCAGTGTTTTTAAGGTATTCAACATTTTTTTTTATGCAAGCCTTCACAGGTGGGAGAGCTTCTGGCCATCTTTACTTCTGAGAAACTCAGCCTCTCAATGACAACCCTTTTTCTAAGTCATCATGTTGCGCAGCAGATGACAGTTAACTTAATTACTTGCTAAATGTTCTTTCAGCTGATTCTCTTAGAAATTCAATGCTTTTAAAGCCCCTTTTTACAAGTGTCCCAACTTTTTTGAGACCTGTAGCTGCCGGAGAATTTGAAACCTCCACTGGTCCATTTAAGTCACGTCACAGCAGAGCCTGTTTGGTCACAAGACAAGCCCGACGGCTAAGTGGAGGGCAGGCACATTTTGTCAATACGTAAACAGAAAGCATGCTACTGAATCGCGCATCTTTTTTTTTTTTTTTACAAAGAGTGTGTCAATTAAAATCTAATTTCATAAAAATAAAATCACTGCCAAATCGCATGTACTCCTGGACATCTTTCCATGAGCATTGGACACGGACTGAGAATCAGCATTCTTCCGTCGGCTCCCTGGGCAGAGTTGTTTATAGCAACGGTGCTGTTGTTATAGCAACAAAATGAACATTCGATGCACTCTGGCTCTTTGACGTCAAAGCGACTTCTCAACAGAATCCAAGAGAATTCGAACCTCTCATCCATCGGGCTTGTTTACTCCTTTGTTTTCTTCTGCTCAAGTGACCCGGTCTGATTTATGACGCCTCGAGTGTTCCATTTAAGACACGTCACCTCAAGGCCTGTTCGGTGACTTTACACGCCCGACCCTAAGCATGGAGGGCTGCCACATTTTGTCAGAACGTTAACAGAAAGCATGGTACGGAATCGCGGTCAATCATTTGTTCAAGTAAAAAGAGTGTGTCAAATGAAATCAAATGAAATTTAAAAACAATCACTACCTAATCGCACGTACACCAGTATATGTTTCCACGACGGACTGGGAATCTACTTCGTACTGTGGCCCGCTGGGGAGATATGTTTATGGCAACGGTGCTTTTTACATATCCACGGAACAGGCATACGATGCACTCTGCGTCTTTGACATAACAGTGACTTCTCTGCGGAATCTCAGTAAATTAGCATCTCTCGTCCATCGGGCATGTTTACTATTTCCTCTCCTTTTGCTCAAGTGACCCTGTTTTATCTTTGACGCCTCCGCCGTTCCATTGAAGACACGTCACAGCGGAGAAATGGGGTCGTCGTATTTTCTGTGGACTAGGCTTCTCACAATAGCAGTCATCCTGTGTGTACGTTTTATAGTCTATACTCAATACATGTTCACAACAATAGATGGCGCAAAACAACAGCCTGCAATCTTTTATATTGGTTTTTCTTTCAGTTTGTTTTATCAGTATTTTCAAAGAAATTTTTGCCATGATTATTATTCTTTAGTGACTAAAACAAGATTTTGTCATCCAAACCCTATTTTTTCCAAAATATGACTTGAGAAAGGGGAGTAGTCTCATATCCAGAATCGTCTTATATTCGGAATGTCCTTATGTAATGAACAGATTTTCATAAAATTTCAGCACTGAATAGAATCTGCCCTAAAAGAGGAACTAATCACAGCTGTTGTTGGTCTGGATGATACTCTCCTGGATCCAGAACCAATAATACTTACATGTGGGCTTGGCGGAGGTATGAGCTCTACCAAGTGCCCTTCTTGTTTTCAAAATGAGCAGCTGCTCAGACGGAATAAAGACTATTTCTAACCAGGCGTGGAGGTCATGCCTGGAGGCCCACCAGGCCTGTGTTTAACCCTGGTTTCTGTGACATGAAGCAAATAGGAGTATTGCTAAACCCCCTCGATGGGACACTAGTCCAACTCGGGTTCTCCCACTGCTCTCAGTCAAGTTTCCCTGACAATTTTGCTGGGACCCATTTGTACACCTGGGTAGAGTGAGGCAGTGTGGAAGTGAAGAGTTTTGCCTGAGAACACTTTGCACAGGCTAAGGCAAGGACTTGAACACAGAATCTTTCCATCCCAAGTCAAGCCCATGCTCTCCACTGCGCTACTGCGTCTCCCTTCATCATGGCATGGATGACGTGGAAATATGACTGCATCCTCTTTATCGACAAAAATGCACCACTCTTTGTAATACTTTTAAGCTGTGAGGTGTTGCCTCAGTGAAAGCATTTCAAAGTACTTTCAGAATTCAGAGGACAATAAATGGTGTTTTGCTAAGATTCTTCATCGATTAAATAGTATAGAGGTCAGAGCTTTAAAGCATCAATTTGTTGGCTATTGTGGCTAATTTTAAATGTTTCAAAGTATTTGGACTTGAAATTATGCTGTGAAACCTAAGCATTATGACGTGAATAAATATCCAGTTTTGGTGACCTTCCTGGCATCAAAGGCTTAGTTTGCCCAGCAGCTGTGATACCTTTACCGTGTGGCTCACGATCGCATTCAGTTTCAAAATCGGAGTCGGATTCACTAGACCTAGAAGCATCACTGAGCCCTGATATTTCTTCTCCATCTGACTCACAAGAACTCATGTCCTGAAGCTTTGTCAAAGCCTGACTTACATTCATCCATTTCCTCTGATTAATTTCTTTTTCTGGTATCCTAACCAGCTGACTAAATAAACTAAATGAATAGAAGAACAGCTCTGTGACAATCACAATTTGTACCTGCAAAATGGGAGAACAAATTGATTCTGACGTCATGACAGCAACTGGCTTATATATGCGCCTGCACACCATTCAAAAAGTAACAAAATGCAGTCAACCAAGATGCAGTTGACTGCCTTGCGTAGCCGTCAGTGTATGAATGTGTTGCATAAATGGGCATACGTGAGGTATTAGGCTACTGTCAAGTGCTTTGAGCTGCCAATCTGCCTAGCTCCATAGTCAGCCCCTATATAGTCCATTTACATTCTTTTGCACTGGGACTAATGGAGGACAGAATGACCTTGTGGCAGTTCTAGGTATAATCAGTGATGTTTTTTCTTTCTCTATCATTGCAGAATCGCAAGAATCATGCCGGTGAGTGATGCAGTGGCATCTGAGGGTCCGAAGATAAAGGGCATCCAGTAAAGGTCTCGGCCTAGTCCCTTACAGGCAGAGATTTTTCCAGTTACTCTGAATCTTTTGATGATGTCATGTACTGAAGATGATGAGACCTTCAATGTCTTTGCAATTTAACGTCGAGGAGCAGTGTTTTTAAAGTATTCAACATTTTTTTTTTATGCAAGCCTTCACAGGTGGGAGAGCTTCTGGCCATCTTTACTTCTGAGAAACTCAGCCTCTCAATGACAACCCTTTTATAAGTAATCATGTTGCGCAGCAGATGACAGTTAACTTAATTACTTGCTAAATGTTCTTTCAGCTGATTCTCTTAGAAATTCAATGCTTTTAAAGCCCCTTTTTACAAGTGTCCCAACTTTTTTGAGACCTGTAGCTGCCGGAGAATTTGAAACCTCCACTGGTCCATTTAAGTCACGTCACAGCAGAGCCTGTTTGGTCACAAGACAAGCCCGACGGCTAAGTGGAGGGCAGGCACATTTTGTCAATACGTAAAAAGAAAGCATGCTACTGAATCGCGCATCTTTTTTTTTTTGTTTAAACAAAGAGTGAGTCAATTAAAATCTAATTTCATAAAAATAAAATCACTGCCAAATCGCATGTACTCCTGGACATCTTTCCATGAGCACTGGACACGGACTGAGAATCAGCATTCTTCCGTCGGCTCCCTGGGCAGAGTTGTTTATAGCAACGGTGCTGTTGTTATAGCAACAAAATGAACATTCGATGCACTCTGGCTCTTTGACGTCAAAGCGACTTCTCAGCAGAATCCAAGAGAATTCGAACCTCTCATCCATCGGGCTTGTTTACTCCTTTGTTTTCTTCTGCGCAAGTGACCCGGTCTGATTTATGACGCCTCGAGTGTTCCATTTAAGACACGTCACCACAAGGCCTGTTCGGTGACTTTACACGCCCGACCCAAAGCAAGGAGGGCTGCCACATTTTGTCAGAACGTTAACAGAAAGCATGGCACGGAATCGCGGTCAATCTTTTGTTCAAGTAAAAAGAGTGTGTCAAATGAAATCAAATGAAATTTAAAAACAATCACTACCTAATCGCACGTACACCAGTATATGTTTCCACGACGGACTGGGAATCTACTTCGTACTGTGGCCCGCTGGGGAGATATGTTTATGGCAACGGTGCTTTTTACATATCCACGGAACAGGCATACGATGCACTCTGCGTCTTTGACATAACAGTGACTTCTCTGCGGAATCTCAGTAAATTAGCATCTCTCGTCCATCGGGCATGTTTACTATTTCCTCTCCTTTTGCTCAAGTGACCCTGTTTTATCTTTGACGCCTCCGCCGCTCCATTAAAGACACGTCACAGCGGAGAAATGGGGTCGTCGTATTTTCCGTGGACTAGGCTTCTAACAATAACAGTCATCCTGTGTGTGCGTTTTATAGCCTATACTCAATACATGTTCACAACAATAGATGGCGCAAAACAACAGCCTGCAATCTTTTATATTGGTTTTTCTTTCAGTTTGTTTTATCAGTATTTTCAAAGAAATTTTTGCGATGATTATTATTCTTTAGTGACTAAAACAAGATTTTGTCATCAAAACCCTATTTTTTCCAAAATATGACTTGAGAAAGGGGAGTTGTCTCATATCCAGAATCGTCTTATATTCGGAACAATTCGGTATGTCCTTATGTAATGAACAGATTTTCAGAAAATTTCAGCACTGAATAGAATCTGCCCTAAAAGAGGAACTAATCACAGCTGTTGTTGGTCTGGATGATACTCTCCTGGATCCAGAACCAATAATACTTACATGTGGGCTTGGCGGAGGTATGAGCTCTACCAAGTGCCCTTCTTGTTTTCAAAATGAGCAGCTGCTCAGACGGAATAAAGACTATTTCTAACCAGGCGTGGAGGTCATGCCTGGAGGCCCACCAGGCCTGTGTTTAACCCTGGTTTCTGTGACATGAAGCAAATAGGAGTATTGCTAAACCCCCTCGATGGGACACTAGTCCAACTCAGGTTCTCCCACTGCTCTCAGTCAAGTTTCCCTGACAATTTTGCTGGGACCCATTTGTACACCTGGGTAGAGTGAGGCAGTGTGGAAGTGAAGAGTTTTGCCTGAGAACACTTTGCACAGGCTAAGGCAAGGACTTGAACACAGAATCTTTCCATCCCAAGTCAAGCCCATGCTCTCCACTGCGCTACTGCATCTCCCTTCATCATGGCATGGATGACGTGGAAATATGACTGCATCCTCTTTATCGACAAAAATGCACCACTCTTTGTAATACTTTTAAGCTGTGAGGTGTTGCCTCAGTGAAAGCATTTCAAAGTACTTTCAGAATTCAGAGGACAATAAATGGTGTTTTGCTAAGATTCTTCATTGATTAAATAGTATAGAGGTCAGAGCTTTAAAGCATCAATTTGTTGGCTATTGTGGCTAATTTTAAATGTTTCAAAGTATTTGGACTTGAAATTATGCTGTGAAACCTAAGCATTATGACGTGAATAAATATCCAGTTTTGGTGACCTTCCTGGCATCAAAGGCTTAGTTTGCCCAGCAGCTGTGATACCTTTACCGTGTGGCTCACGATCGCATTCAGTTTCAAAATCGGAGTCGGATTCACTAGACCTAGAAGCATCACTGAGCCCTGATATTTCTTCTCCATCTGACTCACAAGAACTCATGTCCTGAAGCTTTGTCAAAGCCTGACTTACATTCATCCATTTCCTCTGATTAATTTCTTTTTCTGGTATCCTAACCAGCTTACTAAATAAACTAAATGAATAGAAGAACAGCTCTGTGACAATCACAATTTGTACCTGCAAAATGGGAGAACAAATTGATTCTGACGTCATGACAGCAACTGGCTTATATATGCGCCTGCACACCATTCAAAAAGTAACAAAATGCAGTCAACCAAGATGCAGTTGACTGCCTTGCGTAGCCGTCAGTGTATGAATGTGTTGCATAAATGGGCATACGTGAGGTATTAGGCTACTGTCAAGTGCTTTGAGCTGCCAATCTGCCTAGCTCCATAGTCAGCCCCTATATAGTGCATTTACATTCTTTTGCACTGGGACTAATGGAGGTCAGAATGACCTTGTGGCAGTTCTAGGTATAATCAGTGATGTTTTTTCTTTCTCTATCATTGCAGAATCCCAAGAATCATGCCGGTGAGTGATGCAGTGGCATCTGAGGGTCCGAAGATAAAGGGCATCCAGTAAAGGTCTCGGCCTAGTCCCTTACAGGCAGAGATTTTTCCAGTTACTCTGAATCTTTTGATGATGTCATGTACTGAAGATGATGAGACCTTCAATGTCTTTGCAATTTAACGTCGAGGAGCAGTGTTTTTAAAGTATTCAACATTTTTTTTTATGCAAGCCTTCACAGGTGGGAGAGCTTCTGGCCATCTTTACTTCTGAGAAACTCAGCCTCTCAATGACAACCCTTTTATAAGTAATCATGTTGCGCAGCAGATGACAGTTAACTTAATTACTTGCTAAATGTTCTTTCAGCTGATTCTCTTAGAAATTCAATGCTTTTAAAGCCCCTTTTTACAAGTGTCCCAACTTTTTTGAGACCTGTAGCTGCCGGAGAATTTGAAACCTCCACTGGTCCATTTAAGTCACGTCACAGCAGAGCCTGTTTGGTCACAAGACAAGCCCGACGGCTAAGTGGAGGGCAGGCACATTTTGTCAATACGTAAACAGAAAGCATGCTACTGAATCGCGCATCTTTTTTTTCTTGTTTAAACAAAGAGTGAGTCAATTAAAATCTAATTTCATAAAAATAAAATCACTGCCAAATCGCATGTACTCCTGGACATCTTTCCATGAGCATTGGACACGGACTGAGAATCAGCATTCTTCCGTCGGCTCCCTGGGCAGAGTTGTTTATAGCAACGGTGCTGTTGTTATAGCAACAAAATGAACATTCGATGCACTCTGGCTCTTTGACGTCAAAGCGACTTCTCAGCAGAATCCAAGAGAATTCGAACCTCTCATCCATCGGGCTTGTTTACTCCTTTGTTTTCTTCTGCTCAAGTGACCCGGTCTGATTTATGACGCCTCGAGTGTTCCATTTAAGACACGTCACCTCAAGGCCTGTTCGGTGACTTTACACGCCCGACCCTAAGCATGGAGGGCTGCCACATTTTGTCAGAACGTTAACAGAAAGCATGGTACGGAATCGCGGTCAATCTTTTGTTCAAGTAAAAAGAGTGTGTCAAATGAAATCAAATGAAATTTAAAAACAATCACTACCTAATCGCACGTACACCAGTATATGTTTCCACGACGGACTGGGAATCTACTTCGTACTGTGGCCCGCTGGGGAGATATGTTTATGGCAACGGTGCTTTTTACATATCCACGGAACAGGCATACGATGCACTCTGCGTCTTTGACATAACAGTGACTTCTCTGCGGAATCTCAGTAAATTAGCATCTCTCGTCCATCGGGCATGTTTACTATTTCCTCTCCTTTTGCTCAAGTGACCCTGTTTTATCTTTGACGCCTCCGCCGTTCCATTAAAGACACGTCACAGCGGAGAAATGGGGTCGTCGTATTTTCTGTGGACTAGGCTTCTCACAATAGCAGTCATCCTGTGTGTGCGTTTTATAGTCTATACTCAATACATGTTCACAACAATAGATGGCGCAAAACAACAGCCTGCAATCTTTTATATTGGTTTTTCTTTCAGTTTGTTTTATCAGTATTTTTAAAGAAATTTTTGCCATGATTATTATTCTTTAGTGACTAAAACAAGATTTTGTCATCCAAACCCTATTTTTTCCAAAATATGACTTGAGAAAGGGGAGTAGTCTCGTATCCAGAATCGTCTTATATTCGGAACAATTCGGTATGTCCTTATGTAATGAACAGATTTTCAGAAAATTTCAGCACTGAATAGAATCTGCCCTAAAAGAAGAACTAATCACAGCTGTTGTTGGTCTGGATGATACTCTCCTGGATCCAGAACCAATAATACTTACATGTGGGCTTGGCGGAGGTATGAGCTCTACCAAGTGCCCTTCTTGTTTTCAAAATGAGCAGCTGCTCAGACGGAATAAAGACTATTTCTAACCAGGCGTGGAGGTCATGCCTGGAGGCCCACCAGGCCTGTGTTTAACCCTGGTTTCTGTGACATGAAGCAAATAGGAGTATTGCTAAACCCCCTCGATGGGACACTAGTCCAACTCGGGTTCTCCCACTGCTCTCAGTCAAGTTTCCCTGACAATTTTGCTGGGACCCATTTGTACACCTGGGTAGAGTGAGGCAGTGTGGAAGTGAAGAGTTTTGCCTGAGAACACTTTGCACAGGCTAAGGCAAGGACTTGAACACAGAATCTTTCCATCCCAAGTCAAGCCCATGCTCTCCACTGCGCTACTGCGTCTCCCTTCATCATGGCATGGATGACTTGGAAATATGACTGCATCCTCTTTATCGACAAAAATGCACCACTCTTTGTAATACTTTTAAGCTGTGAGGTGTTGCCTCAGTGAAAGAATTTCAAAGTACTTTCAGAATTCAGAGGACAATAAATGGTGTTTTGCTAAGATTCTTCATTGATTAAATAGTATAGAGGTCAGAGCTTTAAAGCTTCAATTTGTTGGCTATTGTGGCTAATTTTAAATGTTTCAAAGTATTTGGACTTGAAATTATGCTGTGAAACCTAAGCATTATGACGTGAATAAATATCCAGTTTTGGTGACCTTCCTGGCATCAAAGGCTTAGTTTGCCCAGCAGCTGTGATACCTTTACCGTGTGGCTCACGATCGCATTCAGTTTCAAAATCGGAGTCGGATTCACTAGACCTAGAAGCATCACTGAGCCCTGATATTTCTTCTCCATCTGACTCACAAGAACTCATGTCCTGAAGCTTTGTCAAAGCCTGACTTACATTCATCCATTTCCTCTGATTAATTTCTTTTTCTGGTATCCTAACCAGCTTACTAAATAAACTAAATGAATAGAAGAACAGCTCTGTGACAATCACAATTTGTACCTTCAAAATGGGAGAACAAATTGATTCTGACGTCATGACAGCAACTGGCTTATATATGCGCCTGCACACCATTCAAAAAGTAACAAAATGCAGTCAACCAAGATGCAGTTGACTGCCTTGCGTAGCCGTCAGTGTATGAATGTGTTGCATAAATGGGCATACGTGAGGTATTAGGCTACTGTCAAGTGCTTTGAGCTGCCAATCTGCCTAGCTCCATAGTCAGCCCCTATATAGTCCATTTACATTCTTTTGCACTGGGACTAATGGAGGTCAGAATGACCTTGTGGCAGTTCTAGGTATAATCAGTGATGTTTTTTCTTTCTCTATCATTGCAGAATCCCAAGAATCATGCCGGTGAGTGATGCAGTGGCATCTGAGGGTCCGAAGATAAAGGGCATCCAGTAAAGGTCTCGGCCTAGTCCCTTATAGGCAGAGATTTTTCCAGTTACTCTGAATCTTTTGATGATGTCATGTACTGAAGATGATGAGACCTTCAATGTCTTTGCAATTTAACGTCGAAGAGCAGTGTTTTTAAAGTATTCAACATTTTTTTTTATGCAAGCCTTCACAGGTGGTAGAGCTTCTGGCCATCTTTACTTCTGAGAAACTCAGCCTCTCAATGACAACCCTTTTATAAGTCATCATGTTGCGCAGCAGATGACAGTTAACTTAATTACTTGCTAAATGTTCTTTCAGCTGATTCTCTTAGAAATTCAATGCAGTTAAAGCCCCTTTTTACAAGTGTCCCAACTTTTTTGAGACCTGTAGCTGCCGGAGAATTTGAAACCTCCACTGGTCCATTTAAGTCACGTCACAGCAGAGCCTGTTTGGTCACAAGACAAGCCCGACGGCTAAGTGGAGGGCAGGCACATTTTGTCAATACGTAAAAAGAAAGCATGCTACTGAATCGCGCATCTTTTTTTTTTGTTTAAACAAAGAGTGAGTCAATTAAAATCTAATTTCATAAAAATAAAATCACTGCCAAATCGCATGTACTCCTGGACATCTTTCCATGAGCACTGGACACGGACTGAGAATCAGCATTCTTCCGTCGGCTCCCTGGGCAGAGTTGTTTATAGCAACGGTGCTGTTGTTATAGCAACAAAATGAACATTCGATGCACTCTGGCTCTTTGACGTCAAAGCGACTTCTCAGCAGAATCCAAGAGAATTCGAACCTCTCATCCATCGGGCTTGTTTACTCCTTTGTTTTCTTCTGCTCAAGTGACCCGGTCTGATTTATGACGCCTCGAGTGTTCCATTTAAGACACGTCACCACAAGGCCTGTTCGGTGACTTTACACGCCCGACCCTAAGCATGGAGGGCTGCCACATTTTGTCAGAACGTTAACAGAAAGCATGGCACGGAATCGCGGTCAATCTTTTGTTCATGTAAAAAGAGTGTGTCAAATGAAATCAAATGAAATTTAAAAACAATCACTACCTAATCGCACGTACACCAGTATATGTTTCCACGACGGACTGGGAATCTACTTCGTACTGTGGCCCGCTGGGGAGATATGTTTATGGCAACGGTGCTTTTTACATATCCACGGAACAGGCATACGATGCACTCTGCGTCTTTGACATAACAGTGACTTCTCTGCGGAATCTCAGTAAATTAGCATCTCTCGTCCATCGGGCATGTTTACTATTTCCTCTCCTTTTGCTCAAGTGACCCTGTTTTATCTTTGACGCCTCCGCCGTTCCATTAAAGACACGTCACAGCGGAGAAATGGGGTCGTCGTATTTTCCGTGGACTAGGCTTCTAACAATAACAGTCATCCTGTGTGTGCGTTTTATAGCCAATACTCAATACATGTTCACAACAATAGATGGCGCAAAACAACAGCCTGCAATCTTTTATATTGGTTTTTCTTTCAGTTTGTTTTATCAGTATTTTCAAAGAAATTTTTGCGATGATTATTATTCTTTAGTGACTAAAACAAGATTTTGTCCTCAAAACCCTATTTTTTCCAAAATATGACTTGAGAAAGGGGAGTTGTCTCATATCCAGAATCGTCTTATATTCGGAACAATTCGGTATGTCCTTATGTAATGAACAGATTTTCAGAAAATTTCAGCACTGAATAGAATCTGCCCTAAAAGAAGAACTAATCACAGCTGTTGTTGGTCTGGATGATACTCTCCTGGATCCAGAACCAATAATACTTACATGTGGGCTTGGCCGAGGTATGAGCTCTACCAAGTGCCCTTCTTGTTTTCAAAATGAGCAGCTGCTCAGACGGAATAAAGACTATTTCTAACCAGGCGTGGAGGTCATGCCTGGAGGCCCACCAGGCCTGTGTTTAACCCTGGTTTCTGTGACATGAAGCAAATAGGAGTATTGCTAAACCCCCTCGATGGGACACTAGTCCAACTCGGGTTCTCCCACTGCTCTCAGTCAAGTTTCCCTGACAATTTTGCTGGGACCCATTTGTACACCTGGGTAGAGTGAGGCAGTGTGGAAGTGAAGAGTTTTGCCTGAGAACACTTTGCACAGGCTAAGGCAAGGACTTGAACACAGAATCTTTCCATCCCAAGTCAAGCCCATGCTCTCCACTGCGCTACTGCGTCTCCCTTCATCATGGCATGGATGACGTGGAAATATGACTGCATCCTCTTTATCGACAAAAATGCACCACTCTTTGTAATACTTTTAAGCTGTGAGGTGTTGCCTCAGTGAAAGCATTTCAAAGTACTTTCAGAATTCAGAGGACAATAAATGGTGTTTTGCTAAGATTCTTCATTGATTAAATAGTATAGAGGTCAGAGCTTTAAAGCATCAATTTGTTGGCTATTGTGGCTAATTTTAAATGTTTCAAAGTATTTGGACTTGAAATTATGCTGTGAAACCTAAGCATTATGACGTGAATAAATATCCAGTTTTGGTGACCTTCCTGGCATCAAAGGCTTAGTTTGCCCAGCAGCTGTGATACCTTTACCGTGTGGCTCACGATCGCATTCAGTTTCAAAATCGGAGTCGGATTCACTAGACCTAGAAGCATCACTGAGCCCTGATATTTCTTCTCCATCTGACTCACAAGAACTCATGTCCTGAAGCTTTGTCAAAGCCTGACTTACATTCATCCATTTCCTCTGATTAATTTCTTTTTCTGGTATCCTAACCAGCTTACTAAATAAACTAAATGAATAGAAGAACAGCTCTGTGACAATCACAATTTGTACCTGCAAAATGGGAGAACAAATTGATTCTGACGTCATGACAGCAACTGGCTTATATATGCGCCTGCACACCATTCAAAAAGTAACAAAATGCAGTCAACCAAGATGCAGTTGACTGCCTTGCGTAGCCGTCAGTGTATGAATGTGTTGCATAAATGGGCATACGTGAGGTATTAGGCTACTGTCAAGTGCTTTGAGCTGCCAATCTGCCTAGCTCCATAGTCAGCCCCTATATAGTCCATTTACATTCTTTTGCACTGGGACTAATGGAGGTCAGAATGACCTTGTGGCAGTTCTAGGTATAATCAGTGATGTTTTTTCTTTCTCTATCGTTGCAGAATCCCAAGAATCATGCCGGTGAGTGATGCAGTGGCATCTGAGGGTCCGAAGATAAAGGGCATCCAGTAAAGGTCTCGGCCTAGTCCCTTACAGGCAGAGATTTTTCCAGTTACTCTGAATCTTTTGATGATGTCATGTACTGAAGATGATGAGACCTTCAATGTCTTTGCAATTTAACGTCGAGGAGCAGTGTTTTTAAAGTATTCAACATTTTTTTTTATGCAAGCCTTCACAGGTGGGAGAGCTTCTGGCCATCTTTACTTCTGAGAAACTCAGCCTCTCAATGACAACCCTTTTATAAGTAATCATGTTGCGCAGCAGATGACAGTTAACTTAATTACTTGCTAAATGTTCTTTCAGCTGATTCTCTTAGAAATTCAATGCTTTTAAAGCCCCTTTTTACAAGTGTCCCAACTTTTTTGAGACCTGTAGCTGCCGGAGAATTTGAAACCTCCGCTGATCCATTTAAGTCACGTCACAGCAGAGCCTGTTTGGTCACAAGACAAGCCCGACGGCTAAGTGGAGGGCAGGCACATTTTGTTAATACGTAAACAGAAAGCATGCTACTGAATCGCGCATTTTTTTTTTTTTGTTTAAACAAAGAGTGAGTCAATTAAAATCTAATTTCATAAAAATAAAATCACTGCCAAATCGCACGTACTCCTGGACATCTTTCCATGAGCATTGGACACGGACTGAGAATCAGCATTCTTCCGTCGGCTCCCTGGGCAGAGTTGTTTATAGCAACGGTGCTGTTGTTATAGCAACAAAATGAACATTCGATGCACTCTGGCTCTTTGACGTCAAAGCGACTTCTCAGCAGAATCCAAGAGAATTCGAACCTCTCATCCATCGGGCTTGTTTACTCCTTTGTTTTCTTCTGCTCAAGTGACCCGGTCTGATTTATGACGCCTCGAGTGTTCCATTTAAGACACGTCACCACAAGGCCTGTTCGGTGACTTTACACGCCCGACCCTAAGCATGGAGGGCTGCCACATTTTGTCAGAACGTTAACAGAAAGCATGGTACGGAATCGCGGTCAATCTTTTGTTCAAGTAAAAAGAGTGTGTCAAATGAAATCAAATGAAATTTAAAAACAATCACTACCTAATCGCACGTACACCAGTATATGTTTCCACGACGAACTGGGAATCTACTTCGTACTGTGGCCCGCTGGGGAGATATGTTTATGGCAACGGTGCTTTTTACATATCCACGGAACAGACATACGATGCACTCTGCGTCTTTGACATAACAGTGACTTCTCTGCGGAATCTCAGTAAATTAGCATCTCTCGTCCATCGGGCATGTTTACTATTTCCTCTCTTTTTGCTCAAGTGACCCTGTTTTATCTTTGACGCCTCCGCCGTTCCATTAAAGACACGTCACAGCGGAGAAATGGGGTCGTCGTATTTTCCGTGGGCCAGGCTTCTAACAATAACAGTCATCCTGTGTGTGCGTTTTATAGTCTATACTCAATACATGTTCACAACAATAGATGGCGCAAAACAACAGCCTGCAATCTTTTATATTGGTTTTTCTTTCAGTTTGTTTTATCAGTATTTTCAAAGAAATTTTTGCGATGATTATTATTCTTTAGTGACTAAAACAAGATTTTGTCATCAAAACCCTATTTTTTCCAAAATATGACTTGAGAAAGGGGAGTAGTCTCATATCCAGAATCGTCTTATATTCGGAACAATTCGGTATGTCCTTATGTAATGAACAGATTTTCAGAAAATTTCAGCACTGAATAGAATCTGCCCTAAAAGAGGAACTAATCACAGCTGTTGTTGGTCTGGATGATACTCTCCTGGATCCAGAACCAATAATACTTACATGTGGGCTTGGCGGAGGTATGAGCTCTACCAAGTGCCCTTCTTGTTTTCAAAATGAGCAGCTGCTCAGACGGAATAAAGACTATTTCTAACCAGGCGTGGAGGTCATGCCTGGAGGCCCACCAGGCCTGTGTTTAACCCTGGTTTCTGTGACATGAAGCAAATAGGAGTATTGCTAAACCCCCTCGATGGGACACTAGTCCAACTCAGGTTCTCCCACTGCTCTCAGTCAAGTTTCCCTGACAATTTTGCTGGGACCCATTTGTACACCTGGGTAGAGTGAGGCAGTGTAGAAGTGAAGAGTTTTGCCTGAGAACACTTTGCACAGGCTAAGGCAAGGACTGGAACACAGAATCTTTCCATCCCAAGTCAAGCCCATGCTCTCCACTGCGCTACTGCGTCTCCCTTCATCATGGCATGGATGACGTGGAAATATGGCTGCATCCTCTTTATTGACAAAAATGCACCACTCTTTGTAATACTTTTAAGCTGTGAGGTGTTGCCTCAGTGAAAGCATTTCAAAGTACTTTCAGAATTCAGAGGACAATAAATGGTGTTTTGCTAAGATTCTTCATTGATTAAATAGTATAGAGGTCAGAGCTTTAAAGCTTCAATTTGTTGGCTATTGTGGCTAATTTTAAATGTTTCAAAGTATTTGGACTTGAAATTATGCTGTGAAACCTAAGCGTTATGACGTGAATAAATATCCAGTTTTGGTGACCTTCCTGGCATCAAAGGCTTAGTTTGCCCAGCAGCTGTGATACCTTTACCGTGTGGCTCACGATCGCATTCAGTTTCAAAATCGGAGTCGGATTCACTAGACCTAGAAGCATCACTGAGCCCTGATATTTCTTCTCCATCTGACTCACAAGAACTCATGTCCTGAAGCTTTGCCAAAGCCTGACTTACATTCATCCATTTCCTCTGATTAATTTCTTTTTCTGGTATCCTAACCAGCTTACTAAATAAACTAAATGAATAGAAGAACAGCTCTGTGACAATCACAATTTCTACCTGCAAAATGGGAGAACAAATTGATTCTGACGTCATGACAGCAACTGGCTTATATATGCGCCTGCACACCATTCAAAAAGTAACAAAATGCAGTCAACCAAGATGCAGTTGACTGCCTTGCGTAGCCGTCAGTGTATGAATGTGCTGCATAAATGGGCATACGTGAGGTATTAGGCTACTGTCAAGTGCTTTGAGCTGCCAATCTGACTAGCTCCATAGTCAGCCCCTATATAGTCCATTTACATTCTTTTGCACTGGGACTAATGGAGGTCAGAATGACCTTGTGGCAGTTCTAGGTATAATCAGTGATGTTTTTTCTTTCTCTATTATTGCAGAATCCCAAGAATCATGCCGGTGAGTGATGCAGTGGCATCTGAGGGTCCAAAGATAAAGGGCATCCAGTAAAGGTCTCGGCCTAGTCCCTTACAGGCAGAGATTTTTCCAGTTACTCTGAATCTTTTGATGATGTCATGTACTGAAGATGATGAGACCTTCAATGCCTTTGCAATTTAACGTCGAGGAGCAGTGTTATTAAAGTATTCAACATTTTTTTTTTATGCAAGCCTTCACAGGTGGGAGAGCTTCTGGCCATCTTTACTTCTGAGAAACTCAGCCTCTCAATGACAACCCTTTTATAAGTAATCATATTGCGCAGCAGATGACAGTTAACTTAATTACTTGCTAAATGTTCTTTCAGCTGATTCTCTTAGAAATTCAATGCTTTTGAAGCCCCTTTTTACAAGTGTCCCAACTTTTTTGAGACCTGTAGCTGCCGGAGAATTTGAAACCTCCGCTGATCCATTTAAGTCACGTCACAGCAGAGCCTGTTTGGTCACAAGACAAGCCCGACGGCTAAGTGGAGGGCAGGCACATTTTGTCAATACGTAAACAGAAAGCATGCTACTGAATCGCGCATTTTTTTTTTGTTTAAACAAAGAGTGAGTCAATTAAAATCTAATTTCATAAAAATAAAATCACTGCCAAATCGCACGTACTCCTGGACATCTTTCCATGAGCATTGGACACGGACTGAGAATCAGCATTCTTCCGTCGGCTCCCTGGGCAGAGTTGTTTATAGCAACGGTGCTGTTGTTATAGCAACAAAATGAACATTCGATGCACTCTGGCTCTTTGACGTCAAAGCGACTTCTCAGCAGAATCCAAGAGAATTCGAACCTCTCATCCATCGGGCTTGTTTACTCCTTTGTTTTCTTCTGCTCAAGTGACTCGGTCTGATTTATGACGCCTCGAGTGTTCCATTTAAGACACGTCACCACAAGGCCTGTTCGGTGACTTGACACGCCCGACCCTAAGCATGGAGGGCTGCCACATTTTGTCAGAACGTTAACAGAAAGCATGGTACGGAATCGCGGTCAATCTTTTGTTCAAGTAAAAAGAGTGTGTCAAATGAAATCAAATGAAATTTAAAAACAATCACTACCTAATCGCACGTACACCAGTATATGTTTCCACGACGAACTGGGAATCTACTTCGTACTGTGGCCCGCTGGGGAGATATGTTTATGGCAACGGTGCTTTTTACATATCCACGGAACAGACATACGATGCACTCTGCGTCTTTGACATAACAGTGACTTCTCTGCGGAATCTCAGTAAATTAGCATCTCTCGTCCATCGGGCATGTTTACTATTTCCTCTCTTTTTGCTCAAGTGACCCTGTTTTATCTTTGACGCCTCCGCCGTTCCATTAAAGACACGTCACAGCGGAGAAATGGGGTCGTCGAATTTTCCGTGGACTAGGCTTCTAACAATAACAGTCATCCTGTGTGTGCGTTTTATAGTCTATACTCAATACATGTTCACAACAATAGATGGCGCAAAACAACAGCCTGCAATCTTTTATATTGGTTTTTCTTTCAGTTTGTTTTATCAGTATTTTCAAAGAAATTTTTGCGATGATTATTATTCTTTAGTGACTAAAACAAGATTTTGTCATCAAAACCCTATTTTTTCCAAAATATGACTTGAGAAAGGGGAGTAGTCTCATATCCAGAATCGTCTTATATTCGGAACAATTCGGTATGTCCTTATGTAATGAACAGATTTTCAGAAAATTTCAGCACTGAATAGAATCTGCCCTAAAAGAGGAACTAATCACAGCTGTTGTTGGTCTGGATGATACTCTCCTGGATCCAGAACCAATAATACTTACATGTGGGCTTGGCGGAGGTATGAGCTCTACCAAGTGCCCTTCTTGTTTTCAAAATGAGCAGCTGCTCAGGCGGAATAAAGACTATTTCTAACCAGGCGTGGAGGTCATGCCTGGAGGCCCACCAGGCCTGTGTTTAACCCTGGTTTCTGTGACATGAAGCAAATAGGAGTATTGCTAAACCCCCTCGATGGGACACTAGTCCAACTCGGGTTCTCCCACTGCTCTCAGTCAAGTTTCCCTGACAATTTTGCTGGGACCCATTTGTACACCTGGGTAGAGTGAGGCAGTGTGGAAGTGAAGAGTTTTGCCTGAGAACACTTTGCACAGGCTAAGGCAAGGACTTGAACACAGAATCTTTCCATCCCAAGTCAAGCCCATGCTCTCCACTGCGCTACTGCGTCTCCCTTCATCATGGCATGGATGACGTGGAAATATGACTGCATCCTCTTTATCGACAAAAATGCACCACTCTTTGTAATACTTTTAAGCTGTGAGGTGTTGCCTCAGTGAAAGCATTTCAAAGTACTTTCAGAATTCAGAGGACAATAAATGGTGTTTTGCTAAGATTCTTCATTGATTAAATAGTATAGAGGTCAGAGCTTTAAAGCATCAATTTGTTGGCTATTGTGGCTAATTTTAAATGTTTCAAAGTATTTGGACTTGAAATTATGCTGTGAAACCTAAGCATTATGACGTGAATAAATATCCAGTTTTGGTGACCTTCCTGGCATCAAAGGCTTAGTTAGCCCAGCAGCTGTGATACCTTTACCGTGTGGCTCACGATCGCATTCAGTTTCAAAATCGGAGTCGGATTCACTAGACCTAGAAGCATCACTGAGCCCTGATATTTCTTCTCCATCTGACTCACAAGAACTCATGTCCTGAAGCTTTGTCAAAGCCTGACTTACATTCATCCATTTCCTCTGATTAATTTCTTTTTCTGGTATTCTAACCAGCTTACTAAATAAACTAAATGAATAGAAGAACAGCTCTGTGACAATCACAATTTGTACCTGCAAAATGGGAGAACAAATTGATTCTGATGTCATGACAGCAACTGGCTTTTATATGCGCCTGCACACCATTCAAAAAGTAACAAAAGGCAGTCAACCAAGATGCAGTTGACTGCCTTGCGTAGCCGTCAGTGTATGAATGTGTTGCATAAATGGGCATACGTGAGGTATTAGGCTACTGTCAAGTGCTTTGAGCTGCCAATCTGACTAGCTCCATAGTCAGCCCCTATATAGTCCATTTACATTCTTTTGCGCTGGGACTAATGGAGGTCAAAATGACCTTGTGGCAGTTTTAGGTATAATCAGTGATGTTTTTTCTTTCTCTATTATTGCAGAATCCCAAGAATCATGCCGGTGAGTGATGCAGTGGCATCTGAGGGTCCGAAGATAAAGGGCATCCAGTAAAGGTCTCGGCCTAGTCCCTTACACGCAGAGATTTTTCCAGTTACTCTGAATCTTTTGATGATGTCATGTACTGAAGATGATGAGACCTTCAATGCCTTTGCAATTTAACGTCGAGGAGCAGTGTTTTTAAGGTATTCAACATTTTTTTTTATGCAAGCCTTCACAGGTGGGAGAGCTTCTGGCCATCTTTACTTCTGAGAAACTCAGCCTCTCAATGACAACCCTTTTATAAGTCATCATGTTGCGCAGCAGGTGACAGTTAACTTAATTACTTGCTAAATGTTCTTTCAGCTGATTCTCTTAGAAATTCAATGCTTTTAAAGCCCCTTTTTACAAGTGTCCCAACTTTTTTGAGACCTGTAGCTGCCGGAGAATTTGAAACCTCCACTGGTCCATTTAAGTCACGTCACAGCAGAGCCTGTTTGGTCACAAGACAAGCCCGACGGCTAAGTGGAGGGCAGGCACATTTTGTCAATACGTAAACAGAAAGCATGCTACTGAATCGCGCATCTTTTTTTTTTTTTTTTACAAAGAGTGAGTCAATTAAAATCTAATTTCATAAAAATAAAATCACTGCCAAATCGCATGTACTCCTGGACATCTTTCCATGAGCATTGGACACGGACTGAGAATCAGCATTCTTCCGTCGGCTCCCTGGGCAGAGTTGTTTATAGCAACGGTGCTGTTGTTATAGCAACAAAATGAACATTCGATGCACTCTGGCTCTTTGACGTCAAAGCGACTTCTCAACAGAATCCAAGAGAATTCGAACCTCTCATCCATCGGGCTTGTTTACTCCTTTGTTTTCTTCTGCTCAAGTGACCCGGTCTGATTTATGACGCCTCGAGTGTTCCATTTAAGACACGTCACCTCAAGGCCTGTTCGGTGACTTTACACGCCCGACCCTAAGCATGGAGGGCTGCCACATTTTGTCAGAACGTTAACAGAAAGCATGGTACGGAATCGCGGTCAATCTTTTGTTCAAGTAAAAAGAGTGTGTCAAATGAAATCAAATGAAATTTAAAAACAATCACTACCTAATCGCACGTACACCAGTATATGTTTCCACGACGGACTGGGAATCTACTTCGTACTGTGGCCCGCTGGGGAGATATGTTTATGGCAACGGTGCTTTTTACATATCCACGGAACAGGCATACGATGCACTCTGCGTCTTTGACATAACAGTGACTTCTCTGCGGAATCTCAGTAAATTAGCATCTCTCGTCCATCGGGCATGTTTACTATTTCCTCTCCTTTTGCTCAAGTGACCCTGTTTTATCTTTGACGCCTCCGCCGTTCCATTGAAGACACGTCACAGCGGAGAAATGGGGTCGTCGTATTTTCTGTGGACTAGGCTTCTCACAATAGCAGTCATCCTGTGTGTGCGTTTTATAGTCTATACTCAATACATGTTCACAACAATAGATGGCGCAAAACAACAGCCTGCAATCTTTTATATTGGTTTTTCTTTCAGTTTGTTTTATCAGTATTTTCAAAGAAATTTTTGCGATGATTATTATTCTTTAGTGACTAAAACAAGATTTTGTCATCCAAACCCTATTTTTTCCAAAATATGACTTGAGAACGGGGAGTAGTCTCATATCCAGAATCGTCTTATATTCGGAACAATTCGGTATGTCCTTATGTAATGAACAGATTTTCAGAAAATTTCAGCACTGAATAGAATCTGCCCTAAAAGAGGAACTAATCACAGCTGTTGTTGGTCTGGATGATACTCTCCTGGATTCAGAACCAATAATACTTACATGTGGGCTTGGCGGAGGTATGAGCTCTACCAAGTGCCCTTCTTGTTTTCAAAATGAGCAGCTGCTCAGACGGAATAAAGACTATTTCTAACCAGGCGTGGAGGTCATGCCTGGAGGCCCACCAGGCCTGTGTTTAACCCTGGTTTCTGTGACATGAAGCAAATAGGAGTATTGCTAAACCCCCTCGATGGGACACTAGTCCAACTCGGGTTCTCCCACTGCTCTCAGTCAAGTTTCCCTGACAATTTTGCTGGGACCCATTTGTACACCTGGGTAGAGTGAGGCAGTGTGGAAGTGAAGAGTTTTGCCTGAGAACACTTTGCACAGGCTAAGGCAAGGACTTGAACACAGAATCTTTCCATCCCAAGTCAAGCCCATGCTCTCCACTGCGCTACTGCGTCTCCCTTCATCATGGCATGGATGACGTGGAAATATGACTGCATCCTCTTTATCGACAAAAATGCACCACTCTTTGTAATACTTTTAAGCTGTGAGGTGTTGCCTCAGTGAAAGCATTTCAAAGTACTTTCAGAATTCAGAGGACAATAAATGGTGTTTTGCTAAGATTCTTCATCGATTAAATAGTATAGAGGTCAGAGCTTTAAAGCATCAATTTGTTGGCTATTGTGGCTAATTTTAAATGTTTCAAAGTATTTGGACTTGAAATTATGCTGTGAAACCTAAGCATTATGACGTGAATAAATATCCAGTTTTGGTGACCTTCCTGGCATCAAAGGCTTAGTTTGCCCAGCAGCTGTGATACCTTTACCGTGTGGCTCACGATCGCATTCAGTTTCAAAATCGGAGTCGGATTCACTAGACCTAGAAGCATCACTGAGCCCTGATATTTCTTCTCCATCTGACTCACAAGAACTCATGTCCTGAAGCTTTGTCAAAGCCTGACTTACATTCATCCATTTCCTCTGATTAATTTCTTTTTCTGGTATCCTAACCAGCTGACTAAATAAACTAAATGAATAGAAGAACAGCTCTGTGACAATCACAATTTGTACCTGCAAAATGGGAGAACAAATTGATTCTGACGTCATGACAGCAACTGGCTTATATATGCGCCTGCACACCATTCAAAAAGTAACAAAATGCAGTCAACCAAGATGCAGTTGACTGCCTTGCGTAGCCGTCAGTGTATGAATGTGCTGCATAAATGGGCATACGTGAGGTATTAGGCTACTGTCAAGTGCTTTGAGCTGCCAATCTGACTAGCTCCATAGTCAGCCCCTATATAGTCCATTTACATTCTTTTGCACTGGGACTAATGGAGGTCAGAATGACCTTGTGGCAGTTCTAGGTATAATCAGTGATGTTTTTTCTTTCTCTATTATTGCAGAATCCCAAGAATCATGCCGGTGAGTGATGCAGTGGCATCTGAGGGTCCAAAGATAAAGGGCATCCAGTAAAGGTCTCGGCCTAGTCCCTTACAGGCAGAGATTTTTCCAGTTACTCTGAATCTTTTGATGATGTCATGTACTGAAGATGATGAGACCTTCAATGCCTTTGCAATTTAACGTCGAGGAGCAGTGTTATTAAAGTATTCAACATTTTTTTTTTATGCAAGCCTTCACAGGTGGGAGAGCTTCTGGCCATCTTTACTTCTGAGAAACTCAGCCTCTCAATGACAACCCTTTTATAAGTAATCATATTGCGCAGCAGATGACAGTTAACTTAATTACTTGCTAAATGTTCTTTCAGCTGATTCTCTTAGAAATTCAATGCTTTTGAAGCCCCTTTTTACAAGTGTCCCAACTTTTTTGAGACCTGTAGCTGCCGGAGAATTTGAAACCTCCGCTGATCCATTTAAGTCACGTCACAGCAGAGCCTGTTTGGTCACAAGACAAGCCCGACGGCTAAGTGGAGGGCAGGCACATTTTGTCAATACGTAAACAGAAAGCATGCTACTGAATCGCGCATTTTTTTTTTTGTTTAAACAAAGAGTGAGTCAATTAAAATCTAATTTCATAAAAATAAAATCACTGCCAAATCGCACGTACTCCTGGAAATCTTTCCATGAGCATTGGACACGGACTGAGAATCAGCATTCTTCCGTCGGCTCCCTGGGCAGAGTTGTTTATAGCAACGGTGCTGTTGTTATAGCAACAAAATGAACATTCGATGCACTCTGGCTCTTTGACGTCAAAGCGACTTCTCAGCAGAATCCAAGAGAATTCGAACCTCTCATCCATCGGGCTTGTTTACTCCTTTGTTTTCTTCTGCTCAAGTGACCCGGTCTGATTTATGACGCCTCGAGTGTTCCATTTAAGACACGTCACCACAAGGCCTGTTCGGTGACTTGACACGCCCGACCCTAAGCATGGAGGGCTGCCACATTTTGTCAGAACGTTAACAGAAAGCATGGTACGGAATCGCGGTCAATCTTTTGTTCAAGTAAAAAGAGTGTGTCAAATGAAATCAAATGAAATTTAAAAACAATCACTACCTAATCGCACGTACACCAGTATATGTTTCCACGACGAACTGGGAATCTACTTCGTACTGTGGCCCGCTGGGGAGATATGTTTATGGCAACGGTGCTTTTTACATATCCACGGAACAGACATACGATGCACTCTGCGTCTTTGACATAACAGTGACTTCTCTGCGGAATCTCAGTAAATTAGCATCTCTCGTCCATCGGGCATGTTTACTATTTCCTCTCCTTTTGCTCAAGTGACCCTGTTTTATCTTTGACGCCTCCGCCGTTCCATTAAAGACACGTCACAGCGGAGAAATGGGGTCGTCGTATTTTCCGTGGACTAGGCTTCTAACAATAACAGTCATCCTGTGTGTGCGTTTTATAGTCTATACTCAATACATGTTCACAACAATAGATGGCGCAAAACAACAGCCTGCAATCTTTTATATTGGTTTTTCTTTCAGTTTGTTTTATCAGTATTTTCAAAGAAATTTTTGCGATGATTATTATTCTTTAGTGACTAAAACAAGATTTTGTCATCAAAACCCTATTTTTTCCAAAATATGACTTGAGAAAGGGGAGTAGTCTCATATCCAGAATCGTCTTATATTCGGAACAATTCGGTATGTCCTTATGTAATGAACAGATTTTCAGAAAATTTCAGCACTGAATAGAATCTGCCCTAAAAGAGGAACTAATCACAGCTGTTGTTGGTCTGGATGATACTCTCCTGGATCCAGAACCAATAATACTTACATGTGGGCTTGGCGGAGGTATGAGCTCTACCAAGTGCCCTTCTTGTTTTCAAAA
Source organism: Gymnothorax reevesii (assembly GCA_029721435.1). NCBI lineage: Eukaryota > Metazoa > Chordata > Actinopteri > Anguilliformes > Muraenidae > Gymnothorax > Gymnothorax reevesii. The sequence continues at coordinate 72,034,494 of CM056573.1, read as the reverse complement.
TGAGCAGCTGCTCAGGCGGAATAAAGACTATTTCTAACCAGGCGTGGAGGTCATGCCTGGAGGCCCACCAGGCCTGTGTTTAACCCTGGTTTCTGTGACATGAAGCAAATAGGAGTATTGCTAAACCCCCTCGATGGGACACTAGTCCAACTCGGGTTCTCCCACTGCTCTCAGTCAAGTTTCCCTGACAATTTTGCTGGGACCCATTTGTACACCTGGGTAGAGTGAGGCAGTGTGGAAGTGAAGAGTTTTGCCTGAGAACACTTTGCACAGGCTAAGGCAAGGACTTGAACACAGAATCTTTCCATCCCAAGTCAAGCCCATGCTCTCCACTGCGCTACTGCGTCTCCCTTCATCATGGCATGGATGACTTGGAAATATGACTGCATCCTCTTTATCGACAAAAATGCACCACTCTTTGTAATACTTTTAAGCTGTGAGGTGTTGCCTCAGTGAAAGCATTTCAAAGTACTTTCAGAATTCAGAGGACAATAAATGGTGTTTTGCTAAGATTCTTCATTGATTAAATAGTATAGAGGTCAGAGCTTTAAAGCATCAATTTGTTGGCTATTGTGGCTAATTTTAAATGTTTCAAAGTATTTGGACTTGAAATTATGCTGTGAAACCTAAGCATTATGACGTGAATAAATATCCAGTTTTGGTGACCTTCCTGGCATCAAAGGCTTAGTTAGCCCAGCAGCTGTGATACCTTTACCGTGTGGCTCACGATCGCATTCAGTTTCAAAATCGGAGTCGGATTCACTAGACCTAGAAGCATCACTGAGCCCTGATATTTCTTCTCCATCTGACTCACAAGAACTCATGTCCTGAAGCTTTGTCAAAGCCTGACTTACATTCATCCATTTCCTCTGATTAATTTCTTTTTCTGGTATCCTAACCAGCTTACTAAATAAACTAAATGAATAGAAGAACAGCTCTGTGACAATCACAATTTGTACCTGCAAAATGGGAGAACAAATTGATTCTGATGTCATGACAGCAACTGGCTTTTATATGCGCCTGCACACCATTCAAAAAGTAACAAAAGGCAGTCAACCAAGATGCAGTTGACTGCCTTGCGTAGCCGTCAGTGTATGAATGTGTTGCATAAATGGGCATACGTGAGGTATTAGGCTACTGTCAAGTGCTTTGAGCTGCCAATCTGACTAGCTCCATAGTCAGCCCCTATATAGTCCATTTACATTCTTTTGCGCTGGGACTAATGGAGGTCAAAATGACCTTGTGGCAGTTTTAGGTATAATCAGTGATGTTTTTTCTTTCTCTATTATTGCAGAATCCCAAGAATCATGCCGGTGAGTGATGCAGTGGCATCTGAGGGTCCGAAGATAAAGGGCATCCAGTAAAGGTCTCGGCCTAGTCCCTTACACGCAGAGATTTTTCCAGTTACTCTGAATCTTTTGATGATGTCATGTACTGAAGATGATGAGACCTTCAATGCCTTTGCAATTTAACGTCGAGGAGCAGTGTTTTTAAGGTATTCAACATTTTTTTTTATGCAAGCCTTCACAGGTGGGAGAGCTTCTGGCCATCTTTACTTCTGAGAAACTCAGCCTCTCAATGACAACCCTTTTATAAGTCATCATGTTGCGCAGCAGATGACAGTTAACTTAATTACTTGCTAAATGTTCTTTCAGCTGATTCTCTTAGAAATTCAATGCTTTTAAAGCCCCTTTTTACAAGTGTCCCAACTTTTTTGAGACCTGTAGCTGCCGGAGAATTTGAAACCTCCACTGGTCCATTTAAGTCACGTCACAGCAGAGCCTGTTTGGTCACAAGACAAGCCCGACGGCTAAGTGGAGGGCAGGCACATTTTGTCAATACGTAAACAGAAAGCATGCTACTGAATCGCGCATCTTTTTTTTTTTTTTTTACAAAGAGTGAGTCAATTAAAATCTAATTTCATAAAAATAAAATCACTGCCAAATCGCATGTACTCCTGGACATCTTTCCATGAGCATTGGACACGGACTGAGAATCAGCATTCTTCCGTCGGCTCCCTGGGCAGAGTTGTTTATAGCAACGGTGCTGTTGTTATAGCAACAAAATGAACATTCGATGCACTCTGGCTCTTTGACGTCAAAGCGACTTCTCAACAGAATCCAAGAGAATTCGAACCTCTCATCCATCGGGCTTGTTTACTCCTTTGTTTTCTTCTGCTCAAGTGACCCGGTCTGATTTATGACGCCTCGAGTGTTCCATTTAAGACACGTCACCTCAAGGCCTGTTCGGTGACTTTACACGCCCGACCCTAAGCATGGAGGGCTGCCACATTTTGTCAGAACGTTAACAGAAAGCATGGTACGGAATCGCGGTCAATCTTTTGTTCAAGTAAAAAGAGTGTGTCAAATGAAATCAAATGAAATTTAAAAACAATCACTACCTAATCGCACGTACACCAGTATATGTTTCCACGACGGACTGGGAATCTACTTCGTACTGTGGCCCGCTGGGGAGATATGTTTATGGCAACGGTGCTTTTTACATATCCACGGAACAGGCATACGATGCACTCTGCGTCTTTGACATAACAGTGACTTCTCTGCGGAATCTCAGTAAATTAGCATCTCTCGTCCATCGGGCATGTTTACTATTTCCTCTCCTTTTGCTCAAGTGACCCTGTTTTATCTTTGACGCCTCCGCCGTTCCATTGAAGACACGTCACAGCGGAGAAATGGGGTCGTCGTATTTTCTGTGGACTAGGCTTCTCACAATAGCAGTCATCCTGTGTGTGCGTTTTATAGTCTATACTCAATACATGTTCACAACAATAGATGGCGCAAAACAACAGCCTGCAATCTTTTATATTGGTTTTTCTTTCAGTTTGTTTTATCAGTATTTTCAAAGAAATTTTTGCGATGATTATTATTCTTTAGTGACTAAAACAAGATTTTGTCATCCAAACCCTATTTTTTCCAAAATATGACTTGAGAACGGGGAGTAGTCTCATATCCAGAATCGTCTTATATTCGGAACAATTCGGTATGTCCTTATGTAATGAACAGATTTTCAGAAAATTTCAGCACTGAATAGAATCTGCCCTAAAAGAGGAACTAATCACAGCTGTTGTTGGTCTGGATGATACTCTCCTGGATTCAGAACCAATAATACTTACATGTGGGCTTGGCGGAGGTATGAGCTCTACCAAGTGCCCTTCTTGTTTTCAAAATGAGCAGCTGCTCAGACGGAATAAAGACTATTTCTAACCAGGCGTGGAGGTCATGCCTGGAGGCCCACCAGGCCTGTGTTTAACCCTGGTTTCTGTGACATGAAGCAAATAGGAGTATTGCTAAACCCCCTCGATGGGACACTAGTCCAACTCGGGTTCTCCCACTGCTCTCAGTCAAGTTTCCCTGACAATTTTGCTGGGACCCATTTGTACACCTGGGTAGAGTGAGGCAGTGTGGAAGTGAAGAGTTTTGCCTGAGAACACTTTGCACAGGCTAAGGCAAGGACTTGAACACAGAATCTTTCCATCCCAAGTCAAGCCCATGCTCTCCACTGCGCTACTGCGTCTCCCTTCATCATGGCATGGATGACGTGGAAATATGACTGCATCCTCTTTATCGACAAAAATGCACCACTCTTTGTAATACTTTTAAGCTGTGAGGTGTTGCCTCAGTGAAAGCATTTCAAAGTACTTTCAGAATTCAGAGGACAATAAATGGTGTTTTGCTAAGATTCTTCATCGATTAAATAGTATAGAGGTCAGAGCTTTAAAGCATCAATTTGTTGGCTATTGTGGCTAATTTTAAATGTTTCAAAGTATTTGGACTTGAAATTATGCTGTGAAACCTAAGCATTATGACGTGAATAAATATCCAGTTTTGGTGACCTTCCTGGCATCAAAGGCTTAGTTTGCCCAGCAGCTGTGATACCTTTACCGTGTGGCTCACGATCGCATTCAGTTTCAAAATCGGAGTCGGATTCACTAGACCTAGAAGCATCACTGAGCCCTGATATTTCTTCTCCATCTGACTCACAAGAACTCATGTCCTGAAGCTTTGTCAAAGCCTGACTTACATTCATCCATTTCCTCTGATTAATTTCTTTTTCTGGTATCCTAACCAGCTGACTAAATAAACTAAATGAATAGAAGAACAGCTCTGTGACAATCACAATTTGTACCTGCAAAATGGGAGAACAAATTGATTCTGACGTCATGACAGCAACTGGCTTATATATGCGCCTGCACACCATTCAAAAAGTAACAAAATGCAGTCAACCAAGATGCAGTTGACTGCCTTGCGTAGCCGTCAGTGTATGAATGTGTTGCATAAATGGGCATACGTGAGGTATTAGGCTACTGTCAAGTGCTTTGAGCTGCCAATCTGCCTAGCTCCATAGTCAGCCCCTATATAGTCCATTTACATTCTTTTGCACTGGGACTAATGGAGGACAGAATGACCTTGTGGCAGTTCTAGGTATAATCAGTGATGTTTTTTCTTTCTCTATCATTGCAGAATCGCAAGAATCATGCCGGTGAGTGATGCAGTGGCATCTGAGGGTCCGAAGATAAAGGGCATCCAGTAAAGGTCTCGGCCTAGTCCCTTACAGGCAGAGATTTTTCCAGTTACTCTGAATCTTTTGATGATGTCATGTACTGAAGATGATGAGACCTTCAATGTCTTTGCAATTTAACGTCGAGGAGCAGTGTTTTTAAAGTATTCAACATTTTTTTTTTATGCAAGCCTTCACAGGTGGGAGAGCTTCTGGCCATCTTTACTTCTGAGAAACTCAGCCTCTCAATGACAACCCTTTTATAAGTAATCATGTTGCGCAGCAGATGACAGTTAACTTAATTACTTGCTAAATGTTCTTTCAGCTGATTCTCTTAGAAATTCAATGCTTTTAAAGCCCCTTTTTACAAGTGTCCCAACTTTTTTGAGACCTGTAGCTGCCGGAGAATTTGAAACCTCCACTGGTCCATTTAAGTCACGTCACAGCAGAGCCTGTTTGGTCACAAGACAAGCCCGACGGCTAAGTGGAGGGCAGGCACATTTTGTCAATACGTAAAAAGAAAGCATGCTACTGAATCGCGCATCTTTTTTTTTTTGTTTAAACAAAGAGTGAGTCAATTAAAATCTAATTTCATAAAAATAAAATCACTGCCAAATCGCATGTACTCCTGGACATCTTTCCATGAGCACTGGACACGGACTGAGAATCAGCATTCTTCCGTCGGCTCCCTGGGCAGAGTTGTTTATAGCAACGGTGCTGTTGTTATAGCAACAAAATGAACATTCGATGCACTCTGGCTCTTTGACGTCAAAGCGACTTCTCAGCAGAATCCAAGAGAATTCGAACCTCTCATCCATCGGGCTTGTTTACTCCTTTGTTTTCTTCTGCGCAAGTGACCCGGTCTGATTTATGACGCCTCGAGTGTTCCATTTAAGACACGTCACCACAAGGCCTGTTCGGTGACTTTACACGCCCGACCCAAAGCAAGGAGGGCTGCCACATTTTGTCAGAACGTTAACAGAAAGCATGGCACGGAATCGCGGTCAATCTTTTGTCCAAGTAAAAAGAGTGTGTCAAATGAAATCAAATGAAATTTAAAAACAATCACTACCTAATCGCACGTACACCAGTATATGTTTCCACGACGGACTGGGAATCTACTTCGTACTGTGGCCCGCTGGGGAGATATGTTTATGGCAACGGTGCTTTTTACATATCCACGGAACAGGCATACGATGCACTCTGCGTCTTTGACATAACAGTGACTTCTCTGCGGAATCTCAGTAAATTAGCATCTCTCGTCCATCGGGCATGTTTACTATTTCCTCTCCTTTTGCTCAAGTGACCCTGTTTTATCTTTGACGCCTCCGCCGTTCCATTAAAGACACGTCACAGCGGAGAAATGGGGTCGTCGTATTTTCCGTGGACTAGGCTTCTAACAATAACAGTCATCCTGTTTGTGCGTTTTATAGCCTATACTCAATACATGTTCACAACAATAGATGGCGCAAAACAACAGCCTGCAATCTTTTATATTGGTTTTTCTTTCAGTTTGTTTTATCAGTATTTTCAAAGAAATTTTTGCGATGATTATTATTCTTTAGTGACTAAAACAAGATTTTGTCATCAAAACCCTATTTTTTCCAAAATATGACTTGAGAAAGGGGAGTTGTCTCATATCCAGAATCGTCTTATATTCGGAACAATTCGGTATGTCCTTATGTAATGAACAGATTTTCAGAAAATTTCAGCACTGAATAGAATCTGCCCTAAAAGAAGAACTAATCACAGCTGTTGTTGGTCTGGATGATACTCTCCTGGATCCAGAACCAATAATACTTACATGTGGGCTTGGCGGAGGTATGAGCTCTACCAAGTGCCCTTCTTGTTTTCAAAATGAGCAGCTGCTCAGACGGAATAAAGACTATTTCTAACCAGGCGTGGAGGTCATGCCTGGAGGCCCACCAGGCCTGTGTTTAACCCTGGTTTCTGTGACATGAAGCAAATAGGAGTATTGCTAAACCCCCTCGATGGGACACTAGTCCAACTCAGGTTCTCCCACTGCTCTCAGTTAAGTTTCCCTGACAATTTTGCTGGGACCCATTTGTACACCTGGGTAGAGTGAGGCAGTGTGGAAGTGAAGAGTTTTGCCTGAGAACACTTTGCACAGGCTAAGGCAAGGACTTGAACACAGAATCTTTCCATCCCAAGTCAAGCCCATGCTCTCCACTGCGCTACTGCATCTCCCTTCATCATGGCATGGATGACGTGGAAATATGACTGCATCCTCTTTATCGACAAAAATGCACCACTCTTTGTAATACTTTTAAGCTGTGAGGTGTTGCCTCAGTGAAAGCATTTCAAAGAACTTTCAGAATTCAGAGGACAATAAATGGTGTTTTGCTAAGATTCTTCATTGATTAAATAGTATAGAGGTCAGAGCTTTAAAGCATCAATTTGTTGGCTATTGTGGCTAATTTTAAATGTTTCAAAGTATTTGGACTTGAAATTATGCTGTGAAACCTAAGCATTATGACGTGAATAAATATCCAGTTTTGGTGACCTTCCTGGCATCAAAGGCTTAGTTTGCCCAGCAGCTGTGATACCTTTACCGTGTGGCTCACGATCGCATTCAGTTTCAAAATCGGAGTCGGATTCACTAGACCTAGAAGCATCACTGAGCCCTGATATTTCTTCTCCATCTGACTCACAAGAACTCATGTCCTGAAGCTTTGTCAAAGCCTGACTTACATTCATCCATTTCCTCTGATTAATTTCTTTTTCTGGTATCCTAACCAGCTTACTAAATAAACTAAATGAATAGAAGAACAGCTCTGTGACAATCACAATTTGTACCTGCAAAATGGGAGAACAAATTGATTCTGACGTCATGACAGCAACTGGCTTATATATGCGCCTGCACACCATTCAAAAAGTAACAAAATGCAGTCAACCAAGATGCAGTTGACTGCCTTGCGTAGCCGTCAGTGTATGAATGTGTTGCATAAATGGGCATACGTGAGGTATTAGGCTACTGTCAAGTGCTTTGAGCTGCCAATCTGCCTAGCTCCATAGTCAGCCCCTATATAGTGCATTTACATTCTTTTGCACTGGGACTAATGGAGGTCAGAATGACCTTGTGGCAGTTCTAGGTATAATCAGTGATGTTTTTTCTTTCTCTATCATTGCAGAATCCCAAGAATCATGCCGGTGAGTGATGCAGTGGCATCTGAGGGTCCGAAGATAAAGGGCATCCAGTAAAGGTCTCGGCCTAGTCCCTTACAGGCAGAGATTTTTCCAGTTACTCTGAATCTTTTGATGATGTCATGTACTGAAGATGATGAGACCTTCAATGTCTTTGCAATTTAACGTCGAGGAGCAGTGTTTTTAAAGTATTCAACATTTTTTTTTATGCAAGCCTTCACAGGTGGGAGAGCTTCTGGCCATCTTTACTTCTGAGAAACTCAGCCTCTCAATGACAACCCTTTTATAAGTAATCATGTTGCGCAGCAGATGACAGTTAACTTAATTACTTGCTAAATGTTCTTTCAGCTGATTCTCTTAGAAATTCAATGCTTTTAAAGCCCCTTTTTACAAGTGTCCCAACTTTTTTGAGACCTGTAGCTGCCGGAGAATTTGAAACCTCCACTGGTCCATTTAAGTCACGTCACAGCAGAGCCTGTTTGGTCACAAGACAAGCCCGACGGCTAAGTGGAGGGCAGGCACATTTTGTCAATACGTAAACAGAAAGCATGCTACTGAATCGCGCATCTTTTTTTTTTTGTTTAAACAAAGAGTGAGTCAATTAAAATCTAATTTCATAAAAATAAAATCACTGCCAAATCGCATGTACTCCTGGACATCTTTCCATGAGCATTGGACACGGACTGAGAATCAGCATTCTTCTGTCGGCTCCCTGGGCAGAGTTGTTTATAGCAACGGTGCTGTTGTTATAGCAACAAAATGAACATTCGATGCACTCTGGCTCTTTGACGTCAAAGCGACTTCTCAACAGAATCCAAGAGAATTCGAACCTCTCATCCATCGGGCTTGTTTACTCCTTTGTTTTCTTCTGCTCAAGTGACCCGGTCTGATTTATGACGCCTCGAGTGTTCCATTTAAGACACGTCACCTCAAGGCCTGTTCGGTGACTTTACACGCCCGACCCTAAGCATGGAGGGCTGCCACATTTTGTCAGAACGTTAACAGAAAGCATGGTACGGAATCGCGGTCAATCTTTTGTTCAAGTAAAAAGAGTGTGTCAAATGAAATCAAATGAAATTTAAAAACAATCACTACCTAATCGCACGTACACCAGTATATGTTTCCACGACGGACTGGGAATCTACTTCGTACTGTGGCCCGCTGGGGAGATATGTTTATGGCAACGGTGCTTTTTACATATCCACGGAACAGGCATACGATGCACTCTGCGTCTTTGACATAACAGTGACTTCTCTGCGGAATCTCAGTAAATTAGCATCTCTCGTCCATCGGGCATGTTTACTATTTCCTCTCCTTTTGCTCAAGTGACCCTGTTTTATCTTTGACGCCTCCGCCGTTCCATTAAAGACACGTCACAGCGGAGAAATGGGGTCGTCGTATTTTCTGTGGACTAGGCTTCTCACAATAGCAGTCATCCTGTGTGTGCGTTTTATAGTCTATACTCAATACATGTTCACAACAATAGATGGCGCAAAACAACAGCCTGCAATCTTTTATATTGGTTTTTCTTTCAGTTTGTTTTATCAGTATTTTTAAAGAAATTTTTGCCATGATTATTATTCTTTAGTGACTAAAACAAGATTTTGTCATCCAAACCCTATTTTTTCCAAAATATGACTTGAGAAAGGGGAGTAGTCTCATATCCAGAATCGTCTTATATTCGGAACAATTCGGTATGTCCTTATGTAATGAACAGATTTTCAGAAAATTTCAGCACTGAATAGAATCTGCCCTAAAAGAAGAACTAATCACAGCTGTTGTTGGTCTGGATGATACTCTCCTGGATCCAGAACCAATAATACTTACATGTGGGCTTGGCGGAGGTATGAGCTCTACCAAGTGCCCTTCTTGTTTTCAAAATGAGCAGCTGCTCAGACGGAATAAAGACTATTTCTAACCAGGCGTGGAGGTCATGCCTGGAGGCCCACCAGGCCTGTGTTTAACCCTGGTTTCTGTGACATGAAGCAAATAGGAGTATTGCTAAACCCCCTCGATGGGACACTAGTCCAACTAGGGTTCTCCCACTGCTCTCAGTCAAGTTTCCCTGACAATTTTGCTGGGACCCATTTGTACACCTGGGTAGAGTGAGGCAGTGTGGAAGTGAAGAGTTTTGCCTGAGAACACTTTGCACAGGCTAAGGCAAGGACTTGAACACAGAATCTTTCCATCCCAAGTCAAGCCCATGCTCTCCACTGCGCTACTGCGTCTCCCTTCATCATGGCATGGATGACTTGGAAATATGACTGCATCCTCTTTATCGACAAAAATGCACCACTCTTTGTAATACTTTTAAGCTGTGAGGTGTTGCCTCAGTGAAAGCATTTCAAAGTACTTTCAGAATTCAGAGGACAATAAATGGTGTTTTGCTAAGATTCTTCATTGATTAAATAGTATAGAGGTCAGAGCTTTAAAGCATCAATTTGTTGGCTATTGTGGCTAATTTTAAATGTTTCAAAGTATTTGGTCTTGAAATTATGCTGTGAAACCTAAGCATTATGACGTGAATAAATATCCAGTTTTGGTGACCTTCCTGGCATCAAAGGCTTAGTTTGCCCAGCAGCTGTGATACCTTTACCGTGTGGCTCACGATCGCATTCAGTTTCAAAATCGGAGTCGGATTCACTAGACCTAGAAGCATCACTGAGCCCTGATATTTCTTCTCCATCTGACTCACAAGAACTCATGTCCTGAAGCTTTGTCAAAGCCTGACTTACATTCATCCATTTCCTCTGATTAATTTCTTTTTCTGGTATCCTAACCAGCTTACTAAATAAACTAAATGAATAGAAGAACAGCTCTGTGACAATCACAATTTGTACCTGCAAAATGGGAGAACAAATTGATTCTGACGTCATGACAGCAACTGGCTTATATATGCGCCTGCACACCATTCAAAAAGTAACAAAATGCAGTCAACCAAGATGCAGTTGACTGCCTTGCGTAGCCGTCAGTGTATGAATGTGTTGCATAAATGGGCATACGTGAGGTATTAGGCTACTGTCAAGTGCTTTGAGCTGCCAATCTGCCTAGCTCCATAGTCAGCCCCTATATAGTCCATTTACATTCTTTTGCACTGGGACTAATGGAGGTCAGAATGACCTTGTGGCAGTTCTAGGTATAATCAGTGATGTTTTTTCTTTCTCTATCATTGCAGAATCCCAAGAATCATGCCGGTGAGTGATGCAGTGGCATCTGAGGGTCCGAAGATAAAGGGCATCCAGTAAAGGTCTCGGCCTAGTCCCTTACAGGCAGAGATTTTTCCAGTTACTCTGAATCTTTTGATGATGTCATGTACTGAAGATGATGAGACCTTCAATGTCTTTGCAATTTAACGTCGAGGAGCAGTGTTTTTAAAGTATTCAACATTTTTTTTTATGCAAGCCTTCACAGGTGGGAGAGCTTCTGGCCATCTTTACTTCTGAGAAACTCAGCCTCTCAATGACAACCCTTTTATAAGTAATCATGTTGCGCAGCAGATGACAGTTAACTTAATTACTTGCTAAATGTTCTTTCAGCTGATTCTCTTAGAAATTCAATGCTTTTAAAGCCCCTTTTTACAAGTGTCCCAACTTTTTTGAGACCTGTAGCTGCCGGAGAATTTGAAACCTCCACTGGTCCATTTAAGTCACGTCACAGCAGAGCCTGTTTGGTCACAAGACAAGCCCGACGGCTAAGTGGAGGGCAGGCACATTTTGTCAATACGTAAACAGAAAGCATGCTACTGAATCGCGCATCTTTTTTTTTTTGTTTAAACAAAGAGTGAGTCAATTAAAATCTAATTTCATAAAAATAAAATCACTGCCAAATCGCATGTACTCCTGGACATCTTTCCATGAGCATTGGACACGGACTGAGAATCAGCATTCTTCTGTCGGCTCCCTGGGCAGAGTTGTTTATAGCAACGGTGCTGTTGTTATAGCAACAAAATGAACATTCGATGCACTCTGGCTCTTTGACGTCAAAGCGACTTCTCAACAGAATCCAAGAGAATTCGAACCTCTCATCCATCGGGCTTGTTTACTCCTTTGTTTTCTTCTGCTCAAGTGACCCGGTCTGATTTATGACGCCTCGAGTGTTCCATTTAAGACACGTCACCTCAAGGCCTGTTCGGTGACTTTACACGCCCGACCCTAAGCATGGAGGGCTGCCACATTTTGTCAGAACGTTAACAGAAAGCATGGTACGGAATCGCGGTCAATCTTTTGTTCAAGTAAAAAGAGTGTGTCAAATGAAATCAAATGAAATTTAAAAACAATCACTACCTAATCGCACGTACACCAGTATATGTTTCCACGACGGACTGGGAATCTACTTCGTACTGTGGCCCGCTGGGGAGATATGTTTATGGCAACGGTGCTTTTTACATATCCACGGAACAGGCATACGATGCACTCTGCGTCTTTGACATAACAGTGACTTCTCTGCGGAATCTCAGTAAATTAGCATCTCTCGTCCATCGGGCATGTTTACTATTTCCTCTCCTTTTGCTCAAGTGACCCTGTTTTATCTTTGACGCCTCCGCCGTTCCATTAAAGACACGTCACAGCGGAGAAATGGGGTCGTCGTATTTTCTGTGGACTAGGCTTCTCACAATAGCAGTCATCCTGTGTGTGCGTTTTATAGTCTATACTCAATACATGTTCACAACAATAGATGGCGCAAAACAACAGCCTGCAATCTTTTATATTGGTTTTTCTTTCAGTTTGTTTTATCAGTATTTTTAAAGAAATTTTTGCCATGATTATTATTCTTTAGTGACTAAAACAAGATTTTGTCATCCAAACCCTATTTTTTCCAAAATATGACTTGAGAAAGGGGAGTAGTCTCATATCCAGAATCGTCTTATATTCGGAACAATTCGGTATGTCCTTATGTAATGAACAGATTTTCAGAAAATTTCAGCACTGAATAGAATCTGCCCTAAAAGAAGAACTAATCACAGCTGTTGTTGGTCTGGATGATACTCTCCTGGATCCAGAACCAATAATACTTACATGTGGGCTTGGCGGAGGTATGAGCTCTACCAAGTGCCCTTCTTGTTTTCAAAATGAGCAGCTGCTCAGACGGAATAAAGACTATTTCTAACCAGGCGTGGAGGTCATGCCTGGAGGCCCACCAGGCCTGTGTTTAACCCTGGTTTCTGTGACATGAAGCAAATAGGAGTATTGCTAAACCCCCTCGATGGGACACTAGTCCAACTAGGGTTCTCCCACTGCTCTCAGTCAAGTTTCCCTGACAATTTTGCTGGGACCCATTTGTACACCTGGGTAGAGTGAGGCAGTGTGGAAGTGAAGAGTTTTGCCTGAGAACACTTTGCACAGGCTAAGGCAAGGACTTGAACACAGAATCTTTCCATCCCAAGTCAAGCCCATGCTCTCCACTGCGCTACTGCGTCTCCCTTCATCATGGCATGGATGACTTGGAAATATGACTGCATCCTCTTTATCGACAAAAATGCACCACTCTTTGTAATACTTTTAAGCTGTGAGGTGTTGCCTCAGTGAAAGCATTTCAAAGTACTTTCAGAATTCAGAGGACAATAAATGGTGTTTTGCTAAGATTCTTCATTGATTAAATAGTATAGAGGTCAGAGCTTTAAAGCATCAATTTGTTGGCTATTGTGGCTAATTTTAAATGTTTCAAAGTATTTGGTCTTGAAATTATGCTGTGAAACCTAAGCATTATGACGTGAATAAATATCCAGTTTTGGTGACCTTCCTGGCATCAAAGGCTTAGTTTGCCCAGCAGCTGTGATACCTTTACCGTGTGGCTCACGATCGCATTCAGTTTCAAAATCGGAGTCGGATTCACTAGACCTAGAAGCATCACTGAGCCCTGATATTTCTTCTCCATCTGACTCACAAGAACTCATGTCCTGAAGCTTTGTCAAAGCCTGACTTACATTCATCCATTTCCTCTGATTAATTTCTTTTTCTGGTATCCTAACCAGCTTACTAAATAAACTAAATGAATAGAAGAACAGCTCTGTGACAATCACAATTTGTACCTGCAAAATGGGAGAACAAATTGATTCTGACGTCATGACAGCAACTGGCTTATATATGCGCCTGCACACCATTCAAAAAGTAACAAAATGCAGTCAACCAAGATGCAGTTGACTGCCTTGCGTAGCCGTCAGTGTATGAATGTGTTGCATAAATGGGCATACGTGAGGTATTAGGCTACTGTCAAGTGCTTTGAGCTGCCAATCTGCCTAGCTCCATAGTCAGCCCCTATATAGTCCATTTACATTCTTTTGCACTGGGACTAATGGAGGTCAGAATGACCTTGTGGCAGTTCTAGGTATAATCAGTGATGTTTTTTCTTTCTCTATCATTGCAGAATCCCAAGAATCATGCCGGTGAGTGATGCAGTGGCATCTGAGGGTCCGAAGATAAAGGGCATCCAGTAAAGGTCTCGGCCTAGTCCCTTACAGGCAGAGATTTTTCCAGTTACTCTGAATCTTTTGATGATGTCATGTACTGAAGATGATGAGACCTTCAATGTCTTTGCAATTTAACGTCGAGGAGCAGTGTTTTTAAAGTATTCAACATTTTTTTTTATGCAAGCCTTCACAGGTGGTAGAGCTTCTGGCCATCTTTACTTCTGAGAAACTCAGCCTCTCAATGACAACCCTTTTATAAGTCATCATGTTGCGCAGCAGATGACAGTTAACTTAATTACTTGCTAAATGTTCTTTCAGCTGATTCTCTTAGAAATTCAATGCTGTTAAAGCCCCTTTTTACAAGTGTCCCAACTTTTTTGAGACCTGTAGCTGCCGGAGAATTTGAAACCTCCACTGGTCCATTTAAGTCACGTCACAGCAGAGCCTGTTTGGTCAAAAGACAAGCCCGACGGCTAAGTGGAGGGCAGGCACATTTTGTCAATACGTAAAAAGAAAGCATGCTACTGAATCGCGCATCTTTTTTTTTTGTTTAAACAAAGAGTGAGTCAATTAAAATCTAATTTCATAAAAATAAAATCACTGCCAAATCGCATGTACTCCTGGACATCTTTCCATGAGCACTGGACACGGACTGAGAATCAGCATTCTTCCGTCGGCTCCCTGGGCAGAGTTGTTTATAGCAACGGTGCTGTTGTTATAGCAACAAAATGAACATTCGATGCACTCTGGCTCTTTGACGTCAAAGCGACTTCTCAGCAGAATCCAAGAGATTTCGAACCTCTCATCCATCGGGCTTGTTTACTCCTTTGTTTTCTTCTGCTCAAGTGACCCGGTCTGATTTATGACGCCTCGAGTGTTCCATTTAAGACACGTCACTACAAGGCCTGTTCGGTGACTTTACACGCCCGACCCTAAGCATGGAGGGCTGCCACATTTTGTCAGAACGTTAACAGAAAGCATGGCACGGAATCGCGGTCAATCTTTTGTTCATGTAAAAAGAGTGTGTCAAATGAAATCAAATGAAATTTAAAAACAATCACTACCTAATCGCACGTACACCAGTATATGTTTCCACGACGGACTGGGAATCTACTTCGTACTGTGGCCCGCTGGGGAGATATGTTTATGGCAACGGTGCTTTTTACATATCCACGGAACAGGCATACGATGCACTCTGCGTCTTTGACATAACAGTGACTTCTCTGCGGAATCTCAGTAAATTAGCATCTCTCGTCCATCGGGCATGTTTACTATTTCCTCTCCTTTTGCTCAAGTGACCCTGTTTTATCTTTGACGCCTCCGCCGTTCCATTAAAGACACGTCACAGCGGAGAAATGGGGTCGTCGTATTTTCCGTGGACTAGGCTTCTAACAATAACAGTCATCCTGTGTGTGCGTTTTATAGCCAATACTCAATACATGTTCACAACAATAGATGGCGCAAAACAACAGCCTGCAATCTTTTATATTGGTTTTTCTTTCAGTTTGTTTTATCAGTATTTTCAAAGAAATTTTTGCGATGATTATTATTCTTTAGTGACTAAAACAAGATTTTGTCATCAAAACCCTATTTTTTCCAAAATATGACTTGAGAAAGGGGAGTTGTCTCATATCCAGAATCGTCTTATATTCGGAACAATTCGGTATGTCCTTATGTAATGAACAGATTTTCAGAAAATTTCAGCACTGAATAGAATCTGCCCTAAAAGAAGAACTAATCACAGCTGTTGTTGGTCTGGATGATACTCTCCTGGATCCAGAACCAATAATACTTACATGTGGGCTTGGCGGAGGTATGAGCTCTACCAAGTGCCCTTCTTGTTTTCAAAATGAGCAGCTGCTCAGACGGAATAAAGACTATTTCTAACCAGGCGTGGAGGTCATGCCTGGAGGCCCACCAGGCCTGTGTTTAACCCTGGTTTCTGTGACATGAAGCAAATAGGAGTATTGCTAAACCCCCTCGATGGGACACTAGTCCAACTCGGGTTCTCCCACTGCTCTCAGTCAAGTTTCCCTGACAATTTTGCTGGGACCCATTTGTACACCTGGGTAGAGTGAGGCAGTGTGGAAGTGAAGAGTTTTGCCTGAGAACACTTTGCACAGGCTAAGGCAAGGACTTGAACACAGAATCTTTCCATCCCAAGTCAAGCCCATGCTCTCCACTGCGCTACTGCGTCTCCCTTCATCATGGCATGGATGACGTGGAAATATGACTGCATCCTCTTTATCGACAAAAATGCACCACTCTTTGTAATACTTTTAAGCTGTGAGGTGTTGCCTCAGTGAAAGCATTTCAAAGTACTTTCAGAATTCAGAGGACAATAAATGGTGTTTTGCTAAGATTCTTCTTTGATTAAATAGTATAGAGGTCAGAGCTTTAAAGCATCAATTTGTTGGCTATTGTGGCTAATTTTAAATGTTTCAAAGTATTTGGACTTGAAATTATGCTGTGAAACCTAAGCATTATGACGTGAATAAATATCCAGTTTTGGTGACCTTCCTGGCATCAAAGGCTTAGTTTGCCCAGCAGCTGTGATACCTTTACCGTGTGGCTCACGATCGCATTCAGTTTCAAAATCGGAGTCGGATTCACTAGACCTAGAAGCATCACTGAGCCCTGATATTTCTTCTCCATCTGACTCACAAAAACTCATGTCCTGAAGCTTTGTCAAAGCCTGACTTACATTCATCCATTTCCTCTGGTTAATTTCTTTTTCTGGTATCCTAACCAGCTTACTAAATAAACTAAATGAATAGAAGAACAGCTCTGTGACAATCACAATTTGTACCTGCAAAATGGGAGAACAAATTGATTCTGACGTCATGACAGCAACTGGCTTATATATGCGCCTGCACACCATTCAAAAAGTAACAAAATGCAGTCAACCAAGATGCAGTTGACTGCCTTGCGTAGCCGTCAGTGTATGAATGTGTTGCATAAATGGGCATACGTGAGGTATTAGGCTACTGTCAAGTGCTTTGAGCTGCCAATCTGCCTAGCTCCATAGTCAGCCCCTATATAGTCCATTTACATTCTTTTGCACTGGGACTAATGGAGGTCAGAATGACCTTGTGGCAGTTCTAGGTATAATCAGTGATGTTTTTTCTTTCTCTATCATTGCAGAATCCCAAGAATCATGCCGGTGAGTGATGCAGTGGCATCTGAGGGTCCGAAGATAAAGGGCATCCAGTAAAGGTCTCGGCCTAGTCCCTTACAGGCAGAGATTTTTCCAGTTACTCTGAATCTTTTGATGATGTCATGTACTGAAGATGATGAGACCTTCAATGTCTTTGCAATTTAACGTCGAGGAGCAGTGTTTTTAAAGTATTCAACATTTTTTTTTATGCAAGCCTTCACAGGTGGGAGAGCTTCTGGCCATCTTTACTTCTGAGAAACTCAGCCTCTCAATGACAACCCTTTTATAAGTAATCATGTTGCGCAGCAAATGACAGTTAACTTAATTACTTGCTAAATGTTCTTTCAGCTGATTCTTTTCGAAATTCAATGCTTTTAAAGCCCCTTTTTACAAGTGTCCCAACTTTTTTGAGACCTGTAGCTGCCGGAGAATTTGAAACCTCCGCTGATCCATTTAAGTCACGTCACAGCAGAGCCTGTTTGGTCACAAGACAAGCCCGACGGCTAAGTGGAGGGCAGGCACATTTTGTCAATACGTAAACAGAAAGCATGCTACTGAATCGCGGTCATTTTTTTTTTTGTTTAAACAAAGAGTGAGTCAATTAAAATCTAATTTCATAAAAATAAAATCACTGCCAAATCGCATGTACTCCTGGACATCTTTCCATGAGCATTGGACACGGACTGAGAATCAGCATTCTTCCGTCGGCTCCCTGTGCAGAGTTGTTTATAGCAACGGTGCTGTTGTTATAGCAACAAAATGAACATTCGATGCACTCTGGCTCTTTGACGTCAAAGCGACTTCTCAGCAGAATCCAAGAGAATTCGAACCTCTCATCCATCGGGCTTGTTTACTCCTTTGTTTTCTTCTGCTCAAGTGACCCGGTCTGATTTATGATGCCTCGAGTGTTCCATTTAAGACACGTCACCACAAGGCCTGTTCGGTGACTTTACACGCCCGACCCTAAGCATGGAGGGCTGCCACATTTTGTCAGAACGTTAAGAGAAAGCATGGTACGGAATCGCGGTCAATCTTTCGTTCAAGTAAAAAGAGTGTGTCAAATGAAATCAAATGAAATTTAAAAACAATCACTACCTAATCGCACGTACACCAGTATATGTTTCCACGACGGACTGGGAATCTACTTCGTACTGTGGCCCGCTGGGGAGATATGTTTATGGCAACGGCGCTTTTTACATATCCACGGAACAGACATACGATGCACTCTGCGTCTTTGACATAACAGTGACTTCTCTGCGGAATCTCAGTAAATTAGCATCTCTCGTCCATCGGGCATGTTTACTATTTCCTCTCCTTTTGCTCAAGTGACCCTGTTTTATCTTTGACGCCTCCGCCGTTCCATTAAAGACACGTCACAGCGCAGAAATGGGGTCGTCGTATTTTCCGTGGACTAGGCTTTTAACAATAACAGTCATCCTGTGTGTGCGTTTTATAGTCTATACTCAATACATGTTCACAACAATAGATGGCGCAAAACAACAGCCTGCAATCTTTTATATTGGTTTTTCTTTCAGTTTGTTTTATCAGTATTTTCAAAGAAATTTTTGCCATGATTATTATTCTTTAGTGACTAAAACAAGATTTTGTCATCAAAACCCTATTTTTTCCAAAATATGACTTGAGAAAGGGGAGTTGTCTCATATCCAGAATCGTCTTATATTCGGAACAATTCGGTATGTCCTTATGTAATGAACAGATTTTCAGAAAATTTCAGCACTGAATAGAATCTGCCCTAAAAGAGGAACTAATCACAGCTGTTGTTGGTCTGGATGATACTCTCCTGGATCCAGAACCAATAATACTTACATGTGGGCTTGGCGGAGGTATGAGCTCTACCAAGTGCCCTTCTTGTTTTCAAAATGAGCAGCTGCTCAGACGGAATAAAGACTATTTCTAACCAGGCGTGGAGGTCATGCCTGGAGGCCCACCAGGCCTGTGTTTAACCCTGGTTTCTGTGACATGAAGCAAATAGGAGTATTGCTAAACCCCCTCGATGGGACACTAGTCCAACTCGGGTTCTCCCACTGCTCTCAGTCAAGTTTCCCTGACAATTTTGCTGGGACCCATTTGTACACCTGGGTAGAGTGAGGCAGTGTGGAAGTGAAGAGTTTTGCCTGAGAACACTTTGCACAGGCTAAGGCAAGGACTTGAACACAGAATCTTTCCATCCCAAGTCAAGCCCATGCTCTCCACTGCGCTACTGCGTCTCCCTTCATCATGGCATGGATGACGTGGAAATATGACTGCATCCTCTTTATCGACAAAAATGCACCACTCTTTGTAATACTTTTAAGCTGTGAGGTGTTGCCTCAGTGAAAGCATTTCAAAGTACTTTCAGAATTCAGAGGACAATAAATGGTGTTTTGCTAAGATTCTTCTTTGATTAAATAGTATAGAGGTCAGAGCTTTAAAGCATCAATTTGTTGGCTATTGTGGCTAATTTTAAATGTTTCAAAGTATTTGGACTTGAAATTATGCTGTGAAACCTAAGCATTATGACGTGAATAAATATCCAGTTTTGGTGACCTTCCTGGCATCAAAGGCTTAGTTTGCCCAGCAGCTGTGATACCTTTACCGTGTGGCTCACGATCGCATTCAGTTTCAAAATCGGAGTCGGATTCACTAGACCTAGAAGCATCACTGAGCCCTGATATTTCTTCTCCATCTGACTCACAAGAACTCATGTCCTGAAGCTTTGTCAAAGCCTGACTTACATTCATCCATTTCCTCTGATTAATTTCTTTTTCTGGTATCCTAACCAGCTTACTAAATAAACTAAATGAATAGAAGAACAGCTCTGTGACAATCACAATTTGTACCTGCAAAATGGGAGAACAAATTGATTCTGATGTCATGACAGCAACTGGCTTTTATATGCGCCTGCACACCATTCAAAAAGTAACAAAAGGCAGTCAACCAAGATGCAGTTGACTGCCTTGCGTAGCCGTCAGTGTATGAATGTGTTGCATAAATGGGCATACGTGAGGTATTAGGCTACTGTCAAGTGCTTTGAGCTGCCAATCTGACTAGCTCCATAGTCAGCCCCTATATAGTCCATTTACATTCTTTTGCGCTGGGACTAATGGAGGTCAAAATGACCTTGTGGCAGTTTTAGGTATAATCAGTGATGTTTTTTCTTTCTCTATTATTGCAGAATCCCAAGAATCATGCCGGTGAGTGATGCAGTGGCATCTGAGGGTCCGAAGATAAAGGGCATCCAGTAAAGGTCTCGGCCTAGTCCCTTACACGCAGAGATTTTTCCAGTTACTCTGAATCTTTTGATGATGTCATGTACTGAAGATGATGAGACCTTCAATGCCTTTGCAATTTAACGTCGAGGAGCAGTGTTTTTAAGGTATTCAACATTTTTTTTTATGCAAGCCTTCACAGGTGGGAGAGCTTCTGGCCATCTTTACTTCTGAGAAACTCAGCCTCTCAATGACAACCCTTTTATAAGTCATCATGTTGCGCAGCAGATGACAGTTAACTTAATTACTTGCTAAATGTTCTTTCAGCTGATTCTCTTAGAAATTCAATGCTTTTAAAGCCCCTTTTTACAAGTGTCCCAACTTTTTTGAGACCTGTAGCTGCCGGAGAATTTGAAACCTCCACTGGTCCATTTAAGTCACGTCACAGCAGAGCCTGTTTGGTCACAAGACAAGCCCGACGGCTAAGTGGAGGGCAGGCACATTTTGTCAATACGTAAACAGAAAGCATGCTACTGAATCGCGCATCTTTTTTTTTTTTTAACAAAGAGTGAGTCAATTAAAATCTAATTTCATAAAAATAAAATCACTGCCAAATCGCATGTACTCCTGGACATCTTTCCATGAGCATTGGACACGGACTGAGAATCAGCATTCTTCCGTCGGCTCCCTGGGCAGAGTTGTTTATAGCAACGGTGCTGTTGTTATAGCAACAAAATGAACATTCGATGCACTCTGGCTCTTTGACGTCAAAGCGACTTCTCAACAGAATCCAAGAGAATTCGAACCTCTCATCCATCGGGCTTGTTTACTCCTTTGTTTTCTTCTGCTCAAGTGACCCGGTCTGATTTATGACGCCTCGAGTGTTCCATTTAAGACACGTCACCTCAAGGCCTGTTCGGTGACTTTACACGCCCGACCCTAAGCATGGAGGGCTGCCACATTTTGTCAGAACGTTAACAGAAAGCATGGTACGGAATCGCGGTCAATCTTTTGTTCAAGTAAAAAGAGTGTGTCAAATGAAATCAAATGAAATTTAAAAACAATCACTACCTAATCGCACGTACACCAGTATATGTTTCCACGACGGACTGGGAATCTACTTCGTACTGTGGCCCGCTGGGGAGATATGTTTATGGCAACGGTGCATTTTACATATCCACGGAACAGGCATACGATGCACTCTGCGTCTTTGACATAACAGTGACTTCTCTGCGGAATCTCAGTAAATTAGCATCTCTCGTCCATCGGGCATGTTTACTATTTCCTCTCCTTTTGCTCAAGTGACCCTGTTTTATCTTTGACGCCTCCGCCGTTCCATTGAAGACACGTCACAGCGGAGAAATGGGGTCGTCGTATTTTCTGTGGACTAGGCTTCTCACAATAGCAGTCATCCTGTGTGTGCGTTTTATAGTCTATACTCAATACATGTTCACAACAATAGATGGCGCAAAACAACAGCCTGCAATCTTTTATATTGGTTTTTCTTTCAGTTTGTTTTATCAGTATTTTCAAAGAAATTTTTGCCATGATTATTATTCTTTAGTGACTAAAACAAGATTTTGTCATCCAAACCCTATTTTTTCCAAAATATGACTTGAGAACGGGGAGTAGTCTCATATCCAGAATCGTCTTATATTCGGAACAATTCGGTATGTCCTTATGTAATGAACAGATTTTCAGAAAATTTCAGCACTGAATAGAATCTGCCCTAAAAGAGGAACTAATCACAGCTGTTGTTGGTCTGGATGATACTCTCCTGGATCCAGAACCAATAATACTTACATGTGGGCTTGGCGGAGGTATGAGCTCTACCAAGTGCCCTTCTTGTTTTCAAAATGAGCAGCTGCTCAGACGGAATAAAGACTATTTCTAACCAGGCGTGGAGGTCATGCCTGGAGGCCCACCAGGCCTGTGTTTAACCCTGGTTTCTGTGACATGAAGCAAATAGGAGTATTGCTAAACCCCCTCGATGGGACACTAGTCCAACTCGGGTTCTCCCACTGCTCTCAGTCAAGTTTCCCTGACAATTTTGCTGGGACCCATTTGTACACCTGGGTAGAGTGAGGCAGTGTGGAAGTGAAGAGTTTTGCCTGAGAACACTTTGCACAGGCTAAGGCAAGGACTTGAACACAGAATCTTTCCATCCCAAGTCAAGCCCATGCTCTCCACTGCGCTACTGCGTCTCCCTTCATCATGGCATGGATGACGTGGAAATATGACTGCATCCTCTTTATCGACAAAAATGCACCACTCTTTGTAATACTTTTAAGCTGTGAGGTGTTGCCTCAGTGAAAGCATTTCAAAGTACTTTCAGAATTCAGAGGACAATAAATGGTGTTTTGCTAAGATTCTTCATCGATTAAATAGTATAGAGGTCAGAGCTTTAAAGCATCAATTTGTTGGCTATTGTGGCTAATTTTAAATGTTTCAAAGTATTTGGACTTGAAATTATGCTGTGAAACCTAAGCATTATGACGTGAATAAATATCCAGTTTTGGTGACCTTCCTGGCATCAAAGGCTTATTTTGCCCAGCAGCTGTGATATCTTTACCGTGTGGCTCACGATCGCATTCAGTTTCAAAATCGGAGTCGGATTCACTAGACCTAGAAGCATCACTGAGCCCTGATATTTCTTCTCCATCTGACTCACAAGAACTCATGTCCTGAAGCTTTGTCAAAGCCTGACTTACATTCATCCATTTCCTCTGATTAATTTCTTTTTCTGGTATCCTAACCAGCTGACTAAATAAACCAAATGAATAGAAGAACAGCTCTGTGACAATCACAATTTGTACCTGCAAAATGGGAGAACAAATTGATTCTGACGTCATGACAGCAACTGGCTTATATATGCGCCTGCACACCATTCAAAAAGTAACAAAATGCAGTCAACCAAGATGCAGTTGACTGCCTTGCGTAGCCGTCAGTGTATGAATGTGTTGCATAAATGGGCATACGTGAGGTATTAGGCTACTGTCAAGTGCTTTGAGCTGCCAATCTGCCTAGCTCCATAGTCAGCCCCTATATAGTCCATTTACATTCTTTTGCACTGGGACTAATGGAGGACAGAATGACCTTGTGGCAGTTCTAGGTATAATCAGTGATGTTTTTTCTTTCTCTATCATTGCAGAATCCCAAGAATCATGCCGGTGAGTGATGCAGTGGCATCTGAGGGTCCAAAGATAAAGGGCATCCAGTAAAGGTCTCGGCCTAGTCCCTTACAGGCAGAGATTTTTCCAGTTACTCTGAATCTTTTGATGATGTCATGTACTGAAGATGATGAGACCTTCAATGTCTTTGCAATTGAACGTCGAGGAGCAGTGTTTTTAAAGTATTCAACATTTTTTTTTTATGCAAGCCTTCACAGGTGGGAGAGCTTCTGGCCATCTTTACTTCTGAGAAACTCAGCCTCTCAATGACAACCCTTTTATAAGTAATCATGTTGCGCAGCAGATGACAGTTAACTTAATTACTTGCTAAATGTTCTTTCAGCTGATTCTCTTAGAAATTCAATGCTTTTAAAGCCCCTTTTTACAAGTGTCCCAACTTTTTTGAGACCTGTAGCTGCCGGAGAATTTGAAACCTCCACTGGTCCATTTAAGTCACGTCACAGCAGAGCCTGTTTGGTCACAAGACAAGCCCGACGGCTAAGTGGAGGGCAGGCACATTTTGTCAATACGTAAAAAGAAAGCATGCTACTGAATCGCGCATCTTTTTTTTTTGTTTAAACAAAGAGTGAGTCAATTAAAATCTAATTTCATAAAAATAAAATCACTGCCAAATCGCATGTACTCCTGGACATCTTTCCATGAGCACTGGACACGGACTGAGAATCAGCATTCTTCCGTCGGCTCCCTGGGCAGAGTTGTTTATAGCAACGGTGCTGTTGTTATAGCAACAAAATGAACATTCGATGCACTCTGGCTCTTTGACGTCAAAGCGACTTCTCAGCAGAATCCAAGAGAATTCGAACCTCTCATCCATCGGGCTTATTTACTCCTTTGTTTTCTTCTGCGCAAGTGACCCGGTCTGATTTATGACGCCTCGAGTGTTCCATTTAAGACACGTCACCACAAGGCCTGTTCGGTGACTTTACACGCCCGACCCAAAGCAAGGAGGGCTGCCACATTTTGTCAGAACGTTAACAGAAAGCATGGCACGGAATCGCGGTCAATCTTTTGTTCAAGTAAAAAGAGTGTGTCAAATGAAATCAAATGAAATTTAAAAACAATCACTACCTAATCGCACGTACACCAGTATATGTTTCCACGACGGACTGGGAATCTACTTCGTACTGTGGCCCGCTGGGGAGATATGTTTATGGCAACGGTGCTTTTTACATATCCACGGAACAGGCATACGATGCACTCTGCGTCTTTGACATAACAGTGACTTCTCTGCGGAATCTCAGTAAATTAGCATCTCTCGTCCATCGGGCATGTTTACTATTTCCTCTCCTTTTGCTCAAGTGACCCTGTTTTATCTTTGACGCCTCCGCCGTTCCATTGAAGACACGTCACAGCGGAGAAATGGGGTCGTCGTATTTTCTGTGGACTAGGCTTCTCACAATAGCAGTCATCCTGTGTGTGCGTTTTATAGTCTATACTCAATACATGTTCACAACAATAGATGGCGCAAAACAACAGCCTGCAATCTTTTATATTGGTTTTTCTTTCAGTTTGTTTTATCAGTATTTTTAAAGAAATTTTTGCCATGATTATTATTCTTTAGTGACTAAAACAAGATTTTGTCATCCAAACCCTATTTTTTCCAAAATATGACTTGAGAAAGGGGAGTAGTCTCATATCCAGAATCGTCTTATATTCGGAACAATTCGGTATGTCCTTATGTAATGAACAGATTTTCAGAAAATTTCAGCACTGAATAGAATCTGCCCTAAAAGAAGAACTAATCACAGCTGTTGTTGGTCTGGATGATACTCTCCTGGATCCAGAACCAATAATACTTACATGTGGGCTTGGCGGAGGTATGAGCTCTACCAAGTGCCCTTCTTGTTTTCAAAATGAGCAGCTGCTCAGACGGAATAAAGACTATTTCTAACCAGGCGTGGAGGTCATGCCTGGAGGCCCACCAGGCCTGTGTTTAACCCTGGTTTCTGTGACATGAAGCAAATAGGAGTATTGCTAAACCCCCTCGATGGGACACTAGTCCAACTCGGGTTCTCCCACTGCTCTCAGTCAAGTTTCCCTGACAATTTTGCTGGGACCCATTTGTACACCTGGGTAGAGTGAGGCAGTGTGGAAGTGAAGAGTTTTGCCTGAGAACACTTTGCACAGGCTAAGGCAAGGACTTGAACACAGAATCTTTCCATCCCAAGTCAAGCCCATGCTCTCCACTGCGCTACTGCGTCTCCCTTCATCATGGCATGGATGACTTGGAAATATGACTGCATCCTCTTTATCGACAAAAATGCACCACTCTTTGTAATACTTTTAAGCTGTGAGGTGTTGCCTCAGTGAAAGCATTTCAAAGTACTTTCAGAATTCAGAGGACAATAAATGGTGTTTTGCTAAGATTCTTCATTGATTAAATAGTATAGAGGTCAGAGCTTTAAAGCATCAATTTGTTGGCTATTGTGGCTAATTTTAAATGTTTCAAAGTATTTGGACTTGAAATTATGCTGTGAAACCTAAGCATTATGACGTGAATAAATATCCAGTTTTGGTGACCTTCCTGGCATCAAAGGCTTAGTTTGCCCAGCAGCTGTGATACCTTTACCGTGTGGCTCACGATCGCATTCAGTTTCAAAATCGGAGTCGGATTCACTAGACCTAGAAGCATCACTGAGCCCTGATATTTCTTCTCCATCTGACTCACAAGAACTCATGTCCTGAAGCTTTGTCAAAGCCTGACTTACATTCATCCATTTCCTCTGATTAATTTCTTTTTCTGGTATCCTAACCAGCTTACTAAATAAACTAAATGAATAGAAGAACAGCTCTGTGACAATCACAATTTGTACCTGCAAAATGGGAGAACAAATTGATTCTGACGTCATGACAGCAACTGGCTTATATATGCGCCTGCACACCATTCAAAAAGTAACAAAATGCAGTCAACCAAGATGCAGTTGACTGCCTTGCGTAGCCGTCAGTGTATGAATGTGTTGCATAAATGGGCATACGTGAGGTATTAGGCTACTGTCAAGTGCTTTGAGCTGCCAATCTGCCTAGCTCCATAGTCAGCCCCTATATAGTCCATTTACATTCTTTTGCACTGGGACTAATGGAGGACAGAATGACCTTGTGGCAGTTCTAGGTATAATCAGTGATGTTTTTTCTTTCTCTATCATTGCAGAATCCCAAGAATCATGCCGGTGAGTGATGCAGTGGCATCTGAGGGTCCGAAGATAAAGGGCATCCAGTAAAGGTCTCGGCCTAGTCCCTTACAGGCAGAGATTTTTCCAGTTACTCTGAATCTTTTGATGATGTCATGTACTGAAGATGATGAGACCTTCAATGTCTTTGCAATTTAACGTCGAGGAGCAGTGTTTTTAAAGTATTCAACATTTTTTTTTTTATGCAAGCCTTCACAGGTGGGAGAGCTTCTGGCCATCTTTACTTCTGAGAAACTCAGCCTCTCAATGACAACCCTTTTATAAGTAATCATGTTGCGCAGCAGATGACAGTTAACTTAATTACTTGCTAAATGTTCTTTCAGCTGATTCTCTTAGAAATTCAATGCTTTTAAAGCCCCTTTTTACAAGTGTCCCAACTTTTTTGAGACCTGTAGCTGCCGGAGAATTTGAAACCTCCACTGGTCCATTTAAGTCACGTCACAGCAGAGCCTGTTTGGTCACAAGACAAGCCCGACGGCTAAGTGGAGGGCAGGCACATTTTGTCAATACGTAAAAAGAAAGCATGCTACTGAATCGCGCATCTTTTTTTTTTTGTTTAAACAAAGAGTGAGTCAATTAAAATCTAATTTCATAAAAATAAAATCACTGCCAAATCGCATGTACTCCTGGACATCTTTCCATGAGCACTGGACACGGACTGAGAATCAGCATTCTTCCGTCGGCTCCCTGGGCAGAGTTGTTTATAGCAACGGTGCTGTTGTTATAGCAACAAAATGAACATTCGATGCACTCTGGCTCTTTGACGTCAAAGCGACTTCTCAACAGAATCCAAGAGAATTCGAACCTCTCATCCATCGGGCTTGTTTACTCCTTTGTTTTCTTCTGCTCAAGTGACCCGGTCTGATTTATGACGCCTCGAGTGTTCCATTTAAGACACGTCACCACAAGGCCTGTTCGGTGACTTTACACGCCCGACCCAAAGCAAGGAGGGCTGCCACATTTTGTCAGAACGTTAACAGAAAGCATGGCACGGAATCGCGGTCAATCTTTTGTTCAAGTAAAAAGAGTGTGTCAAATGAAATCAAATGAAATTTAAAAACAATCACTACCTAATCGCACGTACACCAGTATATGTTTCCACGACGGACTGGGAATCTACTTCGTACTGTGGCCCGCTGGGGAGATATGTTTATGGCAACGGTGCTTTTTACATATCCACGGAACAGGCATACGATGCACTCTGCGTCTTTGACATAACAGTGACTTCTCTGCGGAATCTCAGTAAATTAGCATCTCTCGTCCATCGGGCATGTTTACTATTTCCTCTCCTTTTGCTCAAGTGACCCTGTTTTATCTTTGACGCCTCCGCCGTTCCATTAAAGACACGTCACAGCGGAGAAATGGGGTCGTCGTATTTTCTGTGGACTAGGCTTCTCACAATAGCAGTCATCCTGTGTGTGCGTTTTATAGTCTATACTCAATACATGTTCACAACAATAGATGGCGCAAAACAACAGCCTGCAATCTTTTATATTGGTTTTTCTTTCAGTTTGTTTTATCAGTATTTTCAAAGAAATTTTTGCCATGATTATTATTCTTTAGTGACTAAAACAAGATTTTGTCATCCAAACCCTATTTTTTCCAAAATATGACTTGAGAAAGGGGAGTAGTCTCATATCCAGAATCGTCTTATATTCGGAACAATTCGGTATGTCCTTATGTAATCAACAGATTTTCAGAAAATTTCAGCACTGAATAGAATCTGCCCTAAAAGAAGAACTAATCACAGCTGTTGTTGGTCTGGATGATACTCTCCTGGATCCAGAACCAATAATACTTACATGTGGGCTTGGCGGAGGTATGAGCTCTACCAAGTGCCCTTCTTGTTTTCAAAATGAGCAGCTGCTCAGACGGAATAAAGACTATTTCTAACCAGGCGTGGAGGTCATGCCTGGAGGCCCACCAGGCCTGTGTTTAACCCTGGTTTCTGTGACATGAAGCAAATAGGAGTATTGCTAAACCCCCTCGATGGGACACTAGTCCAACTCGGGTTCTCCCACTGCTCTCAGTCAAGTTTCCCTGACAATTTTGCTGGGACCCATTTGTACACCTGGGTAGAGTGAGGCAGTGTGGAAGTGAAGAGTTTTGCCTGAGAACACTTTGCACAGGCTAAGGCATGGACTTGAACGCAGAATCTTTCCATCCCAAGTCAAGCCCATGCTCTCCACTGCGCTACTGCGTATCCCTTCATCATGGCATGGATGACGTGGAAATATGACTGCATCCTCTTTATCGACAAAAATGCACCACTCTTTGTAATACTTTTAAGCTGTGAGGTGTTGCCTCAGTGAAAGCATTTCAAAGTACTTTCAGAATTCAGAGGACAATAAATGGTGTTTTGCTAAGATTCTTCATTGATTAAATAGTATAGAGGTCAGAGCTTTAAAGCATCAATTTGTTGGCTATTGTGGCTAATTTTAAATGTTTCAAAGTATTTGGACTTGAAATTATGCTGTGAAACCTAAGCATTATGACGTGAATAAATATCCAGTTTTGGTGACCTTCCTGGCATCAAAGGCTTAGTTTGCCCAGCAGCTGTGATACCTTTACCGTGTGGCTCACGATCGCATTCAGTTTCAAAATCGGAGTCGGATTCACTAGACCTAGAAGCATCACTGAGCCCTGATATTTCTTCTCCATCTGACTCACAAGAACTCATGTCCTGAAGCTTTGTCAAAGCCTGACTTACATTCATCCATTTCCTCTGATTAATTTCTTTTTCTGGTATCCTAACCAGCTTACTAAATAAACTAAATGAATAGAAGAACAGCTCTGTGACAATCACAATTTGTACCTGCAAAATGGGAGAACAAATTGATTCTGACGTCATGACAGCAACTGGCTTATATATGCGCCTGCACACCATTCAAAAAGTAACAAAATGCAGTCAACCAAGATGCAGTTGACTGCCTTGCGTAGCCGTCAGTGTATGAATGTGTTGCATAAATGGGCATACGTGAGGTATTAGGCTACTGTCAAGTGCTTTGAGCTGCCAATCTGCCTAGCTCCATAGTCAGCCCCTATATAGTCCATTTACATTCTTTTGCACTGGGACTAATGGAGGTCAGAATGACCTTGTGGCAGTTCTAGGTATAATCAGTGATGTTTTTTCTTTCTCTATCATTGCAGAATCCCAAGAATCATGCCGGTGAGTGATGCAGTGGCATCTGAGGGTCCGAAGATAAAGGGCATCCAGTAAAGGTTTCGGCCTAGTCCCTGATTTTTCCAGTTACTCTGAATCTTTTGATGATGTCATGTACTGAAGATGATGAGGCCTTCAATGCTTTTGCAATTTAACGTCGAGGAGCAGTGTTTTTAAAGTATTCAACATTATTTTTCATGCAAGCCTTCACAGGTGGGAGAGCTTCTGGCCATCTTTACTTCTGAGAAACTCAGCCTCTCAATGACAACCCTTTTATGAGTAATCATGTTGCGCAGCAGATGACAGTTAACTTAATTACTTGCTAAATGTTCTTTCAGCTGATTCTCTTAGAAATTCAATGCTTTTAAAGCCCCTTTTTACAAGTGTCCCAACTTTTTTGAGACCTGTAGCTGCCGTAGAATTTGAAACCTCCGCTGATCCATTTAAGTCACGTCACAGCAGACAGCCTGTTTGGTCACAAGACAAGCCCGACGGCTAAGTGGAGGGCAGGCACATTTTGTCAATACGTAAACAAAAAGCATGCAACTGAATTGCGGTCATTTTTTTGCTTAAGCAAAGAGTGAGTCAATTAAAATCTACATTCATAAAAATAAAATCACTGCCAAATCGCACGTACACCTGGACATGTTTCCATGAGCATTGGACACGGACTGAGAATCAGCATTCTTCCGTCGGCCCCCTGGGCAGAGTTGTTTATAGCAACGGTGCTGTTGTTATAGCAACAAAATGAACATTCGATGCACTCTGGCTCTTTGACGTCAAAGCGACTTCTCAGCAGAATCCAAGCGAATTCGAACCTCTCATCCATCGGGCTTGTTTACTCCTTTGTTTTCTTCTGCTCAAGTGACCCGGTCTGATTTATGACGCCTCGAGTGTTCCATTTGAGACACGTCACCACAAGGCCTGTTCGGTGACTTTACACGCCCAACCCTAAGCATGGAGGGCTGCCACATTTTGTCAGAACGTTAACAGAAAGCATGGTACGGAATCGCGGTCAATCTTTTGTTCAAGTAAAAAGAGTGTGTCAAATGAAATCAAATGAAATTTTAAAACAATCACTGCCTAATCGCACGTACACCAGTATATGTTTCCACAACGGACTGGGAATCTACTTCGTTCCGTGGCCCGCTGGGGAGATATGTTTATGGCAACGGTGCTTTTTATATATCCACGGAACAGGCATACGATGCACTCTGCGTCTTTGACATAACAGTGACTTCTCAGCGGAATCTCAGTAAATTAGCATCTCTCGTCCATCGGGCATGTTTACTATTTCCTCTCCTTTTGCTCAAGTGACCCTGTTTTATCTTTGACGCCTCCGCCGTTCCATTAAAGACACGTCACAGCGGAGAAATGGGGTCGTCGTATTTTCCGTGGATTAGACTTCTAACAATAACAGTCCTCCTGTGTGTGCGTTTTATGTCTATACTCAATACATGTTCACAGCAATAGATGGCGCAAAACAACAGCCTGCAATCTTTAATATTGGTTTTTCTTCCAGTTTGTTTTATCAGTATTTTCAAAGAAATTTTTGCGATGATTATTATTCTTTAGTGACTAAAACAAGATTTTGTCATCAAAACCCTATTTTTTCCAAAATATGACTTGAGAAAGGGGAGTAGTCTCATATCCAGAATCGTCTTATATTCGGAATGTCCTTATGTAATGAACAGATTTTCATAAAATTTCAGCACTGAATAGAATCTGCCCTAAAAGAGGAACTAATCACAGCTGTTGTTGGTCTGGATGATACTCTCCTGGATCCAGAACCAATAATACTTACATGTGGGCATGGCGGAGGTATGAGCTCTACCAAGTGCCCTTCTTGTTTTCAAAATGAGCAGCTGCTCAGACGGAATAAAGACTATTTCTAACCAGGCGTGGAGGTCATGCCTGGAGGCCCACCAGGCCTGTGTTTAACCCTGGTTTCTGTGACATGAAGCAAATAGGAGTATTGCTAAACCCCCTCGATGGGACACTAGTCCAACTCGGGTTCTCCCACTGCTCTCAGTCAAGTTTCCCTGACAATTTTGCTGGTACCCATTTGTACACCTGGGTAGAGTGAGGCAGTGTGGAAGTGAAGAGTTTTACCTGAGAACACTTTGCACAGGCTAAGGCAAGGACTTGAACACAGAATTTTTCCATCCCAAGTCAAGCCCATGCTCTCCACTGCGCTACTGCGTCTCCCCTCATCATGGCATGGATGACGTGGAAATATGACTGAATCCTCTTTATTGACAAAAATGCACCACTCTTTGTAATACTTTAAAGCTGTGAGGTCTTGCCTCAGTGAAAGCATTTCAAAGTACTTTCAGAATTCGGAGGACAATAAATGGTGTTTTGCTAAGATTCTTCATTGATTAAATAGTACAGAGGTCAGAGCTTTAAAACTTCAAATTTTTTTTGATATTGTGGCTAATTTTAAATGTTTCAAAGTATTTGGACTTGATATTATGCTGTGAAACCTAAGCATTATGACGTGAAGAAATATGAAGTTTTGGTGACCTTCCTGGCATCAAAGGCTTAGTTTGCCCAGCAGCTGTGATACCTTTACCGTGTGGCTCACGATCGCATTCAGTTTCAAAAATCGGAGTCGGATTCACTAGACCTAGACGCATCACTGAGCCCTGATATTTCTTCTCCATCTGACTCACAAGAACTCATGTCCTGAAGCATTGCCAAAGCCTGACTTACATTCATCCATTTCCTCTGATCCATTTCTTTTTCTTGTATCCTAACCAGCTTACGAAATAAACTAAATGAATAGAAGAACAGCTCTGTGACAATCACAATTTCTACCTGCAAAATGGGAGAACAAATTGATTCTGACGTCATGACAGCAACTGGCTTATATATGCGCCTGCAAACCATTCAAAAAGTAACAAAATGCAGTCAACCAAGATGCAGTTGACTGCCTTGCGTAGCCGTCAGTGTATGAATGTGTTGCATAAATGGGCATACGTGAGGGATTTAGGCTACTGTCAAGTGCTTTGAGCTGCCAATCTGACTAGCTCCATAGTCAGCCGCTATATAGTCCATTTACATTCTTTTGCACTGGGACTAATGGAGGTCAAAATGACCTTGTGGCAGTTCTAGGTATAATCAGTGATGTTTTTTCTGTCTCTGTTATTGCAGAATCCCAAGAATCATGCCGGTGAGTGATGCAGTGGCATCTGAGGGTCCGAAGATAAAGGGCATCCAGTAAAGGTTTCGGCCTAGTCCCTTACACGCAGAGATTTTTCCAGTTACTCTGAATCTTTTGATGATGTCACGTACTGAAGATGATGAGACCTTCAATGCCTTTGCAATTTAACGTCGAGGAGCAGTGTTTTTAAAGTATTCAAAAATTTTTTTCATGCAAGCCTTCACAGGTGGGAGAGCTTCTGGCCATCTTTACTTCTGAGAAACTCAGCCTCTCAATGACAACCCTTTTATAAGTACCCGGTAATCATGTTGCGCAGCAGATGACAGTTAACTTAATTACTTGCTAAATGTTCTTTCAGCTGA
Source organism: Gymnothorax reevesii (assembly GCA_029721435.1). Classification (NCBI taxonomy): domain Eukaryota; kingdom Metazoa; phylum Chordata; class Actinopteri; order Anguilliformes; family Muraenidae; genus Gymnothorax; species Gymnothorax reevesii. Next base: position 72,000,969 of record CM056573.1, on the reverse strand, counting down.
TTCTCTTAGAAATTCAATGCTTTTAAAGCCCCTTTTTACAAGTGTCCCAACTTTTTTGAGACCTGTAGCTGCCGGAGAATTTGAAACCTCCGCTGATCCATTTAAGACACGTCACAGCGGACAGTCTGTCTGGTCACAAGACAAGCCCGACGGCTAAGAGGAGGGCAAGCACAATTTGTCAATACGTAAACAGAAAGCATGCTACTGAATCGCGGCCATTTTTTTTGTTTAAAAAAAGAGTGAGTCAATTAAAATCTAATTTCATAAAAATAATATCACTGCCAAATCGCACGTACACCTGGACATGTTTCCATGAGCATTGGACACGGACTGAGAATCAGCATTCTTCCGTCGGCCACCTGAGCCGAGTTGTTTATAGCAACGGTGCTGTTGATATTGCAACAAAATGAACATTCGATGCACTCTGGCTCTTTGACGTCACGGCGACTTCTCAGCAGAATCCAAGAGAATTCGAACCTCTCATCCATCGGGCTTGTTTACTCCTTTGTTTTCTTCTGCTCAAGTGACCCGGTCTGATTTATGACGCCTCCGGTGTTCCATTGAAGACACGTCACCACAAGGCCTGTTCGGTGACTTTACACGCCCGACCCAAAGCATGGAGGGCTGCCACATTTTGTCAGAACGTTAACAGAAAGCATGGTACGGAATCGCGGTCAATCTTTTGTTCAAGTAAAAAGAGTGCGTCAAATGAAATCAAATGAAATTTAAAAACAATCGCTACCTAATCGCACGTACACCTGTATATGTTTCCACGACGGACTGGGAATCTACTTCGTACCGTGGCCCGCTGGGGAGATATGTTTATGGCAACGGTGCTTTTTATATATCCACGGAACAGGCATACGATGCACTCTGCGTCTTGACATAATAGTGACTTCTCAGCGGAATCTCAGTAAATTAGCATCTCTCGTCCATCGGGCATGTTTACGATTTCCTCTCCTTTTGCTCAAGTGACCCTGTTTTATCTTTGACGCCTCCGCCGTTCCATTAAAGACACGTCACAGCGGAGAAATGGGGTCGTCGTATTTTCCGTGGACTAGGCTTCTAACAATAACAGTCATCCTGAGTGTGCGTTTTATAGTCTATACTCAATACATGTTCACAACAATAGATGGCGCAAAACAACAGCCTGCAATCTTTTATATTGGTTTTTCTTTCAGTTTGTTTTATCAGTATTTTCAAAGAAATTTTTGCGATGATTATTATTCTTTAGTGACTAAAACAAGATTTTGTCATCAAAACCCTATTTTTTCCAAAATATGACTTGAGAAAGGGGAGTAGTCTCATATCCAGAATCGTCTTATATTCGGAACAATTCGGTATGTCCTTATGTAATGAACAGATTTTCAGAAAATTTCAGCACTGAATAGAATCTGCCCTAAAAGAGGAACTAATCACAGCTGTTGTTGGTCTGGATGATACTCTCCTGGATCCAGAACCAATAATACTTACATGTGGGCTTGGCGGAGGTATGAGCTCTACCAAGTGCCCTTCTTGTTTTCAAAATGAGCAGCTGCTCAGACGGAATAAAGACTATTTCTAACCAGGCGTGGAGGTCATGCCTGGAGGCCCACCAGGCCTGTGTTTAACCCTGGTTTCTGTGACATGAAGCAAATAGGAGTATTGCTAAACCCCCTCGATGGGACACTAGTCCAACTCGGGTTCTCCCACTGCTCTCAGTCAAGTTTCCCTGACAATTTTGCTGGGACCCATTTGTACACCTGGGTAGAGTGAGGCAGTGTGGAAGTGAAGAGTTTTGCCTGAGAACACTTTGCACAGGCTAAGGCAAGGACTTGAACACAGAATCTTTCCATCCCAAGTCAAGCCCATGCTCTCCACTGCGCTACTGCGTCTCCCTTCATCATGGCATGGATGACGTGGAAATTTGGCTGCATCCTCTTTATTGACAAAAATGCACCACTCTTTGTAATACTTTTAAGCTGTGAGGTGTTGCCTCAGTGAAAGCATTTCAAAGTACTTTCAGAATTCAGAGGACAATAAATGGTGTTTTGCTAAGATTCTTCATTGATTAAATAGTATAGAGGTCAGAGATTTAAAGCATCAATTTGTTGGCTATTGTGGCTAATTTTAAATGTTTCAAAGTATTTGGACTTGAAATTATGCTGTGAAACCGAAGCATTATGACGTGAATAAATATCCAGTTTTGGTGACCTTCCTGGCATCAAAGGCTTAGTTTGCCCAGCAGCTGTGATACCTTTACCATGTGGCTCACGATCGCATTCAGTTTCAAAATCGGAGTCGGATTCACTAGACCTAGAAGCATCACTGAGCCCTGATATTTCTTCTCCATCTGACTCACAAGAACTCATGTCCTGAAGCTTTGCCAAAGCCTGACTTACATTCATCCATTTCCTCTGATTAATTTATTTTTCTGGTATCCTAACCAGCTTACTAAATAAACTAAATGAATAGAGGAACAGCTCTGTGACAATCACAATTTCTACCTGCAAAATGGGAGAACAAATTGATTCTGACGTCATGACAGCAACTGGCTTATATATGCGCCTGCACACCATTCAAAAAGTAACAAAATGCAGTCAACCAAGATGCAGTTGACTGCCTTGCGTAGCCGTCAGTGTATGAATGTGCTGCATAAATGGGCATACGTGAGGTATTAGGCTACTGTCAAGTGCTTTGAGCTGCCAATCTGACTAGCTCCATAGTCAGCCCCTATATAGTCCATTTACATTCTTTTGCACTGGGACTAATGGAGGTCAAAATGACCTTGTGGCAGTTCTAGGTATAATCAGTGATGTTTTTTCTTTCTCTATTATTGCAGAATCCCAAGAATCATGCCGGTGAGTGATGCAGTGGCATCTGAGGGTCCAAAGATAAAGGGCATCCAGTAAAGGTCTCGGCCTAGTCCCTTACAGGCAGAGATTTTTCCAGTTACTCTGAATCTTTTGATGATGTCATGTACTGAAGATGATGAGACCTTCAATGCCTTTGCAATTTAACGTCGAGGAGCAGTGTTATTAAAGTATTCAACATTTTTTTTTTATGCAAGCCTTCCCAGGTGGGAGAGCTTCTGGCCATCTTTACTTCTGAGAAACTCAGCCTCTCAATGACAACCCTTTTATAAGTAATCATGTTGCGCAGCAGATGACAGTTAACTTAATTACTTGCTAAATGTTCTTTCAGCTGATTCTCTTAGAAATTCAATGCTTTTAAAGCCCCTTTTTACAAGTGTCCCAACTTTTTTGAGACCTGTAGCTGCCGGAGAATTTGAAACCTCCGCTGATCCATTTAAGTCACGTCACAGCAGAGCCTGTTTGGTCACAAGACAAGCCCGACGGCTAAGTGGAGGGCAGGCACATTTTGTCAATACGTAAACAGAAAGCATGCTACTGAATCGCGCATTTTTTTTTTTGTTTAAACAAAGAGTGAGTCAATTAAAATCTAATTTCATAAAAATAAAATCACTGCCAAATCGCACGTACTCCTGGACATCTTTCCATGAGCATTGGACACGGACTGAGAATCAGCATTCTTCCGTCGGCTCCCTGGGCAGAGTTGTTTATAGCAACGGTGCTGTTGTTATAGCAACAAAATGAACATTCGATGCACTCTGGCTCTTTGACGTCAAAGCGACTTCTCAGCAGAATCCAAGAGAATTCGAACCTCTCATCCATCGGGCTTGTTTACTCCTTTGTTTTCTTCTGCTCAAGTGACCCGGTCTGATTTATGACGCCTCGAGTGTTCCATTTAAGACACGTCACCACAAGGCCTGTTCGGTGACTTTACACGCCCGACCCTAAGCATGGAGGGCTGCCACATTTTGTCAGAACGTTAACAGAAAGCATGGTACGGAATCGCGGTCAATCTTTTGTTCAAGTAAAAAGAGTGTGTCAAATGAAATCAAATGAAATTTAAAAACAATCACTACCTAATCGCACGTACACCAGTATATGTTTCCACGACGGACTGGGAATCTACTTCGTACTGTGGCCCGCTGGGGAGATATGTTTATGGCAACGGTGCTTTTTACATATCCACGGAACAGGCATACGATGCACTCTGCGTCTTTGACATAACAGTGACTTCTCTGCGGAATCTCAGTAAATTAGCATCTCTCGTCCATCGGGCATGTTTACTATTTCCTCTCTTTTTGCTCAAGTGACCCTGTTTTATCTTTGACGCCTCCGCCGTTCCATTAAAGACACGTCACAGCGGAGAAATGGGGTCGTCGTATTTTCCGTGGACTAGGCTTCTAACAATAACAGTCATCCTGTGTGTGCGTTTTATAGTCTATACTCAATACATGTTCACAACAATAGATGGCGCAAAACAACAGCCTGCAATCTTTTATATTGGTTTTTCTTTCAGTTTGTTTTATCAGTATTTTCAAAGAAATTTTTGCGATGATTATTATTCTTCAGTGACTAAAACAAGATTTTGTCATCAAAACCCTATTTTTTCCAAAATATGACTTGAGAAAGGGGAGTAGTCTCATATCCAGAATCGTCTTATATTCGGAACAATTCGGTATGTTCTTCTGTAATGAACAGATTTTCAGAAAATTTCAGCACTGAATAGAATCTGCCCTAAAAGAGGAACTAATCACAGCTGTTGTTGGTCTGGATGATACTCTCCTGGATCCAGAACCAATAATACTTACATGTGGGCTTGGCGGAGGTATGAGCTCTACCAAGTGCCCTTCTTGTTTTCAAAATGAGCAGCTGCTCAGACGGAATAAAGACTATTTCTAACCAGGCGTGGAGGTCATGCCTGGAGGCCCACCAGGCCTTTGTTTAACCCTGGTTTCTGTGACATGAAGCAAATAGGAGTATTGCTAAACCCCCTCGATGGGACACTAGTCCAACTCGGGTTCTCCCACTGCTCTCAGTCAAGTTTCCCTGACAATTTTGCTGGGACCCATTTGTACACCTGGGTAGAGTGAGGCAGTGTGGAAGTGAAGAGTTTTGCCTGAGAACACTTTGCACAGGCTAAGGCAAGGACTGGAACACAGAATCTTTCCATCCCAAGTCAAGCCCATGCTCTCCACTGCGCTACTGCGTCTCCCTTCATCATGGCATGGATGACGTGGAAATATGGCTGCATCCTCTTTATTGACAAAAATGCACCACTCTTTGTAATACTTTTAAGCTGTGAGGTGTTGCCTCAGTGAAAGCATTTCAAAGTACTTTCAGAATTCAGAGGACAATAAATGGTGTTTTGGTCTGGATGATACTCTCCTGGATCCAGAACCAATAATACTTACATGTGGGCTTGGCGGAGGTATGAGCTCTACCAAGTGCCCTTCTTGTTTTCAAAATGAGCAGCTGCTCAGACGGAATAAAGACTATTTCTAACCAGGCGTGGAGGTCATGCCTGGAGGCCCACCAGGCCTGTGTTTAACCCTGGTTTCTGTGACATGAAGCAAATAGGAGTATTGCTAAACCCCCTCGATGGGACACTAGTCCAACTCGGGTTCTCCCACTGCTCTCAGTCAAGTTTCCCTGACAATTTTGCTGGGACCCATTTGTACACCTGGGTAGAGTGAGGCAGTGTGGAAGTGAAGAGTTTTGCCTGAGAACACTTTGCACAGGCTAAGGCAAGGACTGGAACACAGAATCTTTCCATCCCAAGTCAAGCCCATGCTCTCCACTGCGCTACTGCGTCTCCCTTCATCATGGCATGGATGACGTGGAAATATGGCTGCATCCTCTTTATTGACAAAAATGCACCACTCTTTGTAATACTTTTAAGCTGTGAGGTGTTGCCTCAGTGAAAGCATTTCAAAGTACTTTCAGAATTCAGAGGACAATAAATGGTGTTTTGCTAAGATTCTTCATTGATTAAATAGTATAGAGGTCAGAGCTTTAAAGCTTCAATTTGTTGGCTATTGTGGCTAATTTTAAATGTTTCAAAGTATTTGGACTTCAAATTATGCTGTGAAACCTAAGCGTTATGACGTGAATAAATATCCAGTTTTGGTGACCTTCCTGGCATCAAAGGCTTAGTTTGCCCAGAAGCTGTGATACCTTTACCGTGTGGCTCATGATCGCATTCAGTTTCAAAATCGGAGTCGGATTCACTAGACCTAGAAGCATCACTGAGCCCTGATATTTCTTCTCCATCTGACTCACAAGAACTCATGTCCTGAAGCTTTGCCAAAGCCTGACTTACATTCATCCATTTCCTCTGATTAATTTCTTTTTCTGGTATCCTAACCAGCTTACTAAATAAACTAAATGAATAGAAGAACAGCTCTGTGACAATCACAATTTCTACCTGCAAAATGGGAGAACAAATTGATTCTGACGTCATGACAGCAACTGGCTTACATATGCGCCTGCACACCATTCAAAAAGTAACAAGATGCAGTTGACTGCCTTGCGTAGCCGTCAGTGTATGAATGTGTTGCATAAATGGGCATACGTGAGGTATTAGGCTACTGTCAAGTGCTTTGAGCTGCCAATCTGACTAGCTCCATAGTCAGCCCCTATATAGTCCATTTACATTCTTTTGCACTGGGACTAATGGAGGTCAGAATGACCTTGTGGCAGTTCTAGGTATAATCAGTGATGTTTTTTCTTTCTCTATTATTGCAGAATCCCAAGAATCATGCCGGTGAGTGATGCAGTGGCATCTGAGGGTCCAAAGATAAAGGGCATCCAGTAAAGGTCTCGGCCTAGTCCCTTACAGGCAGAGATTTTTCCAGTTACTCTGAATCTTTTGATGATGTCACGTACTGAAGATGATGTGACCTTCAATGCCTTTGCAATTTAACGTCGAGGAGCAGTGTTTTTAAAGTATTCAACATTTTTTTTTTATGCAAGCCTTCACAGGTGGGAGAGCTTCTGGCCATCTTTACTTCTGAGAAACTCAGCCTCTCAATGACAACCCTTTTATAAGTAATCATGTTGCGCAGCAGATGACAGTTAACTTAATTACTTGCTAAATGTTCTTTCAGCTGATTCTCTTAGAAATTCAATGCTTTTAAAGCCCCTTTTTACAAGTGTCCCAACTTTTTTGAGACCTGTAGCTGCCGGAGAATTTGAAACCTCCGCTGATCCATTTAAGTCACGTCACAGCAGAGCCTGTTTGGTCACAAGACAAGCCCGACGGCTAAGTGGAGGGCAGGCACATTTTGTCAATACGTAAACAGAAAGCATGCTACTGAATCGCGCATTTTTTTTTTTTTTGTTTAAACAAAGAGTGAGTCAATTAAAATCTAATTTCATAAAAATAAAATCACTGCCAAATCGCACGTACTCCTGGACATCTTTCCATGAGCATTGGACACGGACTGAGAATCAGCATTCTTCCGTCGGCTCCCTGGGCAGAGTTGTTTATAGCAACGGTGCTGTTGTTACAGCAACAAAATGAACATTCGATGCACTCTGGCTCTTTGACGTCAAAGCGACTTCTCAGCAGAATCCAAGAGAATTCGAACCTCTCATCCATCGGGCTTGTTTACTCCTTTGTTTTCTTCTGCTCAAGTGACCCGGTCTGATTTATGACGCCTCGAGTGTTCCATTTAAGACACGTCACCACAAGGCCTGTTCGGTGACTTTACACGCCCGACCCTCAGCATGGAGGGCTGCCACATTTTGTCAGAACGTTAACAGAAAGCATGGTACGGAATCGCGGTCAATCTTTTGTTCAAGTAAAAAGAGTGTGTCAAATGAAATCAAATGAAATTTAAGAACAATCACTACCTAATCGCACGTACACCAGTATATGTTTCCACGACGGACTGGGAATCTACTTCGTACTGTGGCCCGCTGGGGAGATATGTTTATGGCAACGGTGCTTTTTACATATCCACGGAACAGGCATACGATGCACTCTGCGTCTTTGACATAACAGTGACTTCTCTGCGGAATCTCAGTAAATTAGCATCTCTCGTCCATCGGGCATGTTTACTATTTCCTCTCTTTTTGCTCAAGTGACCCTGTTTTATCTTTGACGCCTCCGCCGTTCCATTAAAGACACGTCACAGCGGAATAATGGGGTCGTCGTATTTTCCGTGGACTAGGCTTCTAACAATAACAGTCATCCTGTGTGTGCGTTTTATAGTCTATACTCAATACATGTTCACAACAATAGATGGCGCAAAACAACAGCCTGCAATCTTTTATATTGGTTTTTCTTTCAGTTTGTTTTATCAGTATTTTCAAAGAAATTTTTGCGATGATTATTATTCTTTCGTGACTAAAACAAGATTTTGTCATCAAAACCCTATTTTTTCCAAAATATGACTTGAGAACGGGGAGTAGTCTCATATCCAGAATCGTCTTATATTCGGAACAATTCGGTATGTTCTTCTGTAATGAACAGATTTTCAGAAAATTTCAGCACTGAATAGAATCTGCCCTAAAAGAGGAACTAATCACAGCTGTTGTTGGTCTGGATGATACTCTCCTGGATCCAGAACCAATAATACTTACATGTGGGCTTGGCGGAGGTATGAGCTCTACCAAGTGCCCTTCTTGTTTTCAAAATGAGCAGCTGCTCAGACGGAATAAAGACTATTTCTAACCAGGCGTGGAGGTCATGCCTGGAGGCCCACCAGGCCTGTGTTTAACCCTGGTTTCTGTGACATGAAGCAAATAGGAGTATTGCTAAACCCCCTCGATGGGACACTAGTCCAACTCGGGTTCTCCCACTGCTCTCAGTCAAGTTTCCCTGACAATTTTGCTGGGACCCATTTGTACACCTGGGTAGAGTGAGGCAGTGTGGAAGTGAAGAGTTTTGCCTGAGAACACTTTGCACAGGCTAAGGCAAGGACTGGAACACAGAATCTTTCCATCCCAAGTCAAGCCCATGCTCTCCACTGCGCTACTGCGTCTCCCTTCATCATGGCATGGATGACGTGGAAATATGGCTGCATCCTCTTTATTGACAAAAATGCACCACTCTTTGTAATACTTTTAAGCTGTGAGGTGTTGCCTCAGTGAAAGCATTTCAAAGTACTTTCAGAATTCAGAGGACAATAAATGGTGTTTTGGTCTGGATGATACTCTCCTGGATCCAGAACCAATAATACTTACATGTGGGCTTGGCGGAGGTATGAGCTCTACCAAGTGCCCTTCTTGTTTTCAAAATGAGCAGCTGCTCAGACGGAATAAAGACTATTTCTAACCAGGCGTGGAGGTCATGCCTGGAGGCCCACCAGGCCTGTGTTTAACCCTGGTTTCTGTGACATGAAGCAAATAGGAGTATTGCTAAACCCCCTCGATGGGACACTAGTCCAACTCGGGTTCTCCCACTGCTCTCAGTCAAGTTTCCCTGACAATTTTGCTGGGACCCATTTGTACACCTGGGTAGAGTGAGGCAGTGTGGAAGTGAAGAGTTTTGCCTGAGAACACTTTGCACAGGCTAAGGCAAGGACTGGAACACAGAATCTTTCCATCCCAAGTCAAGCCCATGCTCTCCACTGCGCTACTGCGTCTCCCTTCATCATGGCATGGATGACGTGGAAATATGGCTGCATCCTCTTTATTGACAAAAATGCACCACTCTTTGTAATACTTTTAAGCTGTGAGGTGTTGCCTCAGTGAAAGCATTTCAAAGTACTTTCAGAATTCAGAGGACAATAAATGGTGTTTTGCTAAGATTCTTCATTGATTAAATAGTATAGAGGTCAGAGCTTTAAAGCTTCAATTTGTTGGCTATTGTGGCTAATTTTAAATGTTTCAAAGTATTTGGACTTCAAATTATGCTGTGAAACCTAAGCGTTATGACGTGAATAAATATCCAGTTTTGGTGACCTTCCTGGCATCAAAGGCTTAGTTTGCCCAGAAGCTGTGATACCTTTACCGTGTGGCTCATGATCGCATTCAGTTTCAAAATCGGAGTCGGATTCACTAGACCTAGAAGCATCACTGAGCCCTGATATTTCTTCTCCATCTGACTCACAAGAACTCATGTCCTGAAGCTTTGCCAAAGCCTGACTTACATTCATCCATTTCCTCTGATTAATTTCTTTTTCTGGTATCCTAACCAGCTTACTAAATAAACTAAATGAATAGAAGAACAGCTCTGTGACAATCACAATTTCTACCTGCAAAATGGGAGAACAAATTGATTCTGACGTCATGACAGCAACTGGCTTACATATGCGCCTGCACACCATTCAAAAAGTAACAAGATGCAGTTGACTGCCTTGCGTAGCCGTCAGTGTATGAATGTGTTGCATAAATGGGCATACGTGAGGTATTAGGCTACTGTCAAGTGCTTTGAGCTGCCAATCTGCCTAGCTCCATAGTCAGCCCCTATATAGTCCATTTACATTCTTTTGCACTGGGACTAATGGAGGTCAGAATGACCTTGTGGCAGTTCTAGGTATAATCAGTGATGTTTTTTCTTTCTCTATCATTGCAGAATCCCAAGAATCATGCCGGTGAGTGATGCAGTGGCATCTGAGGGTCCGAAGATAAAGGGCATCCAGTAAAGGTCTCGGCCTAGTCCCTTACAGGCAGAGATTTTTCCAGTTACTCTGAATCTTTTGATGATGTCATGTACTGAAGATGATGAGACCTTCAATGTCTTTGCAATTTAACGTCGAGGAGCAGTGTTTTTAAAGTATTCAACATTTTTTTTTATGCAAGCCTTCACAGGTGGGAGAGCTTCTGGCCATCTTTACTTCTGAGAAACTCAGCCTCTCAATGACAACCCTTTTATAAGTAATCATGTTGCGCAGCAGATGACAGTTAACTTAATTACTTGCTAAATGTTCTTTCAGCTGATTCTCTTAGAAATTCAATGCTTTTAATGCCCCTTTTTACAAGTGTCCCAACTTTTTTGAGACCTGTAGCTGCCGGAGAATTTGAAACCTCCGCTGATCCATTTAAGTCACGTCACAGCAGAGCCTGTTTGGTCACAAGACAAGCCCGACGGCTAAGTGGAGGGCAGGCACATTTTGTCAATACGTAAACAGAAAGCATGCTACTGAATCGCGCATTTTTTTTTTTTGTTTAAACAAAGAGTGAGTCAATTAAAATCTAATTTCATAAAAATAAAATCACTGCCAAATCGCACGTACTCCTGGACATCTTTCCATGAGCATTGGACACGGACTGAGAATCAGCATTCTTCCGTCGGCTCCCTGGGCAGAGTTGTTTATAGCAACGGTGCTGTTGTTATAGCAACAAAATGAACATTCGATGCACTCTGGCTCTTTGACGTCAAAGCGACTTCTCAGCAGAATCCAAGAGAATTCGAACCTCTCATCCATCGGGCTTGTTTACTCCTTTGTTTTCTTCTGCTCAAGTGACCCGGTCTGATTTATGACGCCTCGAGTGTTCCATTTAAGACACGTCACCACAAGGCCTGTTCGGTGACTTTACACGCCCGACCCTAAGCAAGGAGGGCTGCCACATTTTGTCAGAACGTTAACAGAAAGCATGGTACGGAATCGCGGTCAATGTTTTGTTCAAGTAAAAAGAGTGTGTCAAATGAAATCAAATGAAATTTAAAAACAATCACTACCTAATCGCACGTACACCAGTATATGTTTCCACGACGGACTGGGAATCTACTTCGTACTGTGGCCCGCTGGGGAGATATGTTTATGGCAACGGTGCTTTTTACATATCCACGGAACAGGCATACGATGCACTCTGCGTCTTTGACATAACAGTGACTTCTCTGCGGAATCTCAGTAAATTAGCATCTCTCGTCCATCGGGCATGTTTACTATTTCCTCTCTTTTTGCTCATGTGACCCTGTTTTATCTTTGACGCCTCCGCCGTTCCATTAAAGACACGTCACAGCGGAGAAATGGGGTCGTCGTATTTTCCGTGGACTAGGCTTCTAACAATAACAGTCATCCTGTGTGTGCGTTTTATAATCTATACTCAATACATGTTCACAACAATAGATGGCGCAAAACAACAGCCTGCAATCTTTTATATTGGTTTTTCTTTCAGTTTGTTTTATCAGTATTTTCAAAGAAATTTTTGCGATGATTATTATTCTTTAGTGACTAATACAAGATTTTGTCATCAATACCCTATTTTTTCCAAAATATGACTTGAGAAAGGGGAGTAGTCTCATATCCAGAATCGTCTTATATTTGGAACAATTCGGTATGTCCTTATGTAATGAACAGATTTTCAGAAAATTTCAGCACTGAATAGAATCTGCCCTAAAAGAGGAAATAATCACAGCTGTTGTTGGTCTGGATGATTCTCTCCTGGATCCAGAACCAATAATACTTACATGTGGGCTTGGCGGAGGTATGAGCTCTACCAAGTGCCCTTCTTGTTTTCAAAATGAGCAGCTGCTCAGACGGAATAAAGACTATTTCTAACCAGGCGTGGAGGTCATGCCTGGAGGCCCACCAGGCCTGTGTTTAACCCTGGTTTCTGTGACATGAAGCAAATAGGAGTATTGCTAAACCCCCTCGATGGGACACTAGTCCAACTCGGGTTCTCCCACTGCTCTCAGTCAAGTTTCCCTGACAATTTTGCTGGGACCCATTTGTACACCTGGGTAGAGTGAGGCAGTGTGGAAGTGAAGAGTTTTGCCTGAGAACACTTTGCACAGGCTAAGGCAAGGACTGGAACACAGAATCTTTCCATCCCAAGTCAAGCCCATGCTCTCCACTGTGCTACTGCGTCTCCCTTCATCATGGCATGGATGACGTGGAAATATGACTGCATCCTCTTTATCGACAAAAATGCACCACTCTTTGTAATACTTTTAAGCTGTGAGGTGTTGCCTCAGTGAAAGCATTTCAAAGTACTTTCAGAATTCAGAGGACAATAAATGGTGTTTTGCTAAGATTCTTCATTGATTAAATAGTATAGAGGTCAGAGCTTTAAAGCATCAATTTGTTGGCTATTGTGGCTAATTTTAAATGTTTCAAAGTATTTGGACTTGAAATTATGCTGTGAAACCTAAGCATTATGACGTGAATAAATATCCAGTTTTGGTGACCTTCCTGGCATCAAAGGCTTAGTTTGCCCAGCAGCTGTGATACCTTTACCGTGTGGCTCACGATCGCATTCAGTTTCAAAATCGGAGTCGGATTCACTAGACCTAGAAGCATCACTGAGCCCTGATATTTCTTCTCCATCTGACTCACAAGAACTCATGTCCTGAAGCTTTGTCAAAGCCTGACTTACATTCATCCATTTCCTCTGATTAATTTATTTTTCTGGTATCCTAACCAGCTTACTAAATAAACTAAATGAATAGAAGAACAGCTCTGTGACAATCACAATTTGTACCTGCAAAATGGGAGAACAAATTGATTCTGACGTCATGACAGCAACTGGCTTATATATGCGCCTGCACACCATTCAAAAAGTAACAAAATGCAGTCAACCAAGATGCAGTTGACTGCCTTGCGTAGCCGTCAGTGTATGAATGTGTTGCATAAATGGGCATACGTGAGGTATTAGGCTACTGTCAAGTGCTTTGAGCTGCCAATCTGCCTAGCTCCATAGTCAGCCCCTATATAGTCCATTTACATTCTTTTGCACTGGGACTAATGGAGGTCAGAATGACCTTGTGGCAGTTCTAGGTATAATCAGTGATGTTTTTTCTTTCTCTATCATTGCAGAATCCCAAGAATCATGCCGGTGAGTGATGCAGTGGCATCTGAGGGTCCGAAGATAAAGGGCATCCAGTAAAGGTCTCGGCCTAGTCCCTTACAGGCAGAGATTTTTCCAGTTACTCTGAATCTTTTGATGATGTCATGTACTGAAGATGATGAGACCTTCAATGTCTTTGCAATTTAACGTCGAGGAGCAGTGTTTTTAAAGTATTCAACATTTTTTTTTATGCAAGCCTTCACAGGTGGGAGAGCTTCTGGCCATCTTTACTTCTGAGAAACTCAGCCTCTCAATGACAACCCTTTTATAAGTAATCATGTTGCGCAGCAGATGACAGTTAACTTAATTACTTGCTAAATGTTCTTTCAGCTGATTCTCTTAGAAATTCAATGCTTTTAATGCCCCTTTTTACAAGTGTCCCAACTTTTTTGAGACCTGTAGCTGCCGGAGAATTTGAAACCTCCGCTGATCCATTTAAGTCACGTCACAGCAGAGCCTGTTTGGTCACAAGACAAGCCCGACGGCTAAGTGGAGGGCAGGCACATTTTGTCAATACGTAAACAGAAAGCATGCTACTGAATCGCGCATTTTTTTTTTTGTTTAAACAAAGAGTGAGTCAATTAAAATCTAATTTCATAAAAATAAAATCACTGCCAAATCGCACGTACTCCTGGACATCTTTCCATGAGCATTGGACACGGACTGAGAATCAGCATTCTTCCGTCGGCTCCCTGGGCAGAGTTGTTTATAGCAACGGTGCTGTTGTTATAGCAACAAAATGAACATTCGATGCACTCTGGCTCTTTGACGTCAAAGCGACTTCTCAGCAGAATCCAAGAGAATTCGAACCTCTCATCCATCGGGCTTGTTTACTCCTTTGTTTTCTTCTGCTCAAGTGACCCGGTCTGATTTATGACGCCTCGAGTGTTCCATTTAAGACACGTCACCACAAGGCCTGTTCGGTGACTTTACACGCCCGACCCTAAGCAAGGAGGGCTGCCACATTTTGTCAGAACGTTAACAGAAAGCATGGTACGGAATCGCGGTCAATGTTTTGTTCAAGTAAAAAGAGTGTGTCAAATGAAATCAAATGAAATTTAAAAACAATCACTACCTAATCGCACGTACACCAGTATATGTTTCCACGACGGACTGGGAATCTACTTCGTACTGTGGCCCGCTGGGGAGATATGTTTATGGCAACGGTGCTTTTTACATATCCACGGAACAGGCATACGATGCACTCTGCGTCTTTGACATAACAGTGACTTCTCTGCGGAATCTCAGTAAATTAGCATCTCTCGTCCATCGGGCATGTTTACTATTTCCTCTCTTTTTGCTCATGTGACCCTGTTTTATCTTTGACGCCTCCGCCGTTCCATTAAAGACACGTCACAGCGGAGAAATGGGGTCGTCGTATTTTCCGTGGACTAGGCTTCTAACAATAACAGTCATCCTGTGTGTGCGTTTTATAATCTATACTCAATACATGTTCACAACAATAGATGGCGCAAAACAACAGCCTGCAATCTTTTATATTGGTTTTTCTTTCAGTTTGTTTTATCAGTATTTTCAAAGAAATTTTTGCGATGATTATTATTCTTTAGTGACTAATACAAGATTTTGTCATCAATACCCTATTTTTTCCAAAATATGACTTGAGAAAGGGGAGTAGTCTCATATCCAGAATCGTCTTATATTTGGAACAATTCGGTATGTCCTTATGTAATGAACAGATTTTCAGAAAATTTCAGCACTGAATAGAATCTGCCCTAAAAGAGGAAATAATCACAGCTGTTGTTGGTCTGGATGATTCTCTCCTGGATCCAGAACCAATAATACTTACATGTGGGCTTGGCGGAGGTATGAGCTCTACCAAGTGCCCTTCTTGTTTTCAAAATGAGCAGCTGCTCAGACGGAATAAAGACTATTTCTAACCAGGCGTGGAGGTCATGCCTGGAGGCCCACCAGGCCTGTGTTTAACCCTGGTTTCTGTGACATGAAGCAAATAGGAGTATTGCTAAACCCCCTCGATGGGACACTAGTCCAACTCGGGTTCTCCCACTGCTCTCAGTCAAGTTTCCCTGACAATTTTGCTGGGACCCATTTGTACACCTGGGTAGAGTGAGGCAGTGTGGAAGTGAAGAGTTTTGCCTGAGAACACTTTGCACAGGCTAAGGCAAGGACTGGAACACAGAATCTTTCCATCCCAAGTCAAGCCCATGCTCTCCACTGTGCTACTGCGTCTCCCTTCATCATGGCATGGATGACGTGGAAATATGACTGCATCCTCTTTATCGACAAAAATGCACCACTCTTTGTAATACTTTTAAGCTGTGAGGTGTTGCCTCAGTGAAAGCATTTCAAAGTACTTTCAGAATTCAGAGGACAATAAATGGTGTTTTGCTAAGATTCTTCATTGATTAAATAGTATAGAGGTCAGAGCTTTAAAGCATCAATTTGTTGGCTATTGTGGCTAATTTTAAATGTTTCAAAGTATTTGGACTTGAAATTATGCTGTGAAACCTAAGCATTATGACGTGAATAAATATCCAGTTTTGGTGACCTTCCTGGCATCAAAGGCTTAGTTTGCCCAGCAGCTGTGATACCTTTACCGTGTGGCTCACGATCGCATTCAGTTTCAAAATCGGAGTCGGATTCACTAGACCTAGAAGCATCACTGAGCCCTGATATTTCTTCTCCATCTGACTCACAAGAACTCATGTCCTGAAGCTTTGTCAAAGCCTGACTTACATTCATCCATTTCCTCTGATTAATTTATTTTTCTGGTATCCTAACCAGCTTACTAAATAAAATAAATGAATAGAAGAACAGCTCTGTGACAATCACAATTTGTACCTGCAAAATGGGAGAACAAATTGATTCTGACGTCATGACAGCAACTGGCTTATATATGCGCCTGCACACCATTCAAAAAGTAACAAAATGCAGTCAACCAAGATGCAGTTGACTGCCTTGCGTAGCCGTCAGTGTATGAATGTGTTGCATAAATGGGCATACGTGAGGTATTAGGCTACTGTCAAGTGCTTTGAGCTGCCAATCTGCCTAGCTCCATAGTCAGCCCCTATATAGTCCATTTACATTCTTTTGCACTGGGACTAATGGAGGTCAGAATGACCTTGTGGCAGTTCTAGGTATAATCAGTGATGTTTTTTCTTTCTCTATCATTGCAGAATCCCAAGAATCATGCCGGTGAGTGATGCAGTGGCATCTGAGGGTCCGAAGATAAAGGGCATCCAGTAAAGGTCTCGGCCTAGTCCCTTACAGGCAGAGATTTTTCCAGTTACTCTGAATCTTTTGATGATGTCATGTACTGAAGATGATGAGACCTTCAATGTCTTTGCAATTTAACGTCGAGGAGCAGTGTTTTTAAAGTATTCAACATTTTTTTTTATGCAAGCCTTCACAGGTGGTAGAGCTTCTGGCCATCTTTAATTCTGAGAAACTCAGCCTCTCAATGACAACCCTTTTATAAGTCATCATGTTGCGCAGCAGATGACAGTTAACTTAATTACTTGCTAAATGTTCTTTCAGCTGATTCTCTTAGAAATTCAATGCTTTTAAAGCCCCTTTTTACAAGTGCGCCAACTTTTTTGAGACCTGTAGCTGCCGGAGAATTTGAAACCTCCACTGGTCCATTTAAGTCACGTAACAGCAGAGCCTGGTTGGTCACAAGACAAGCCCGACGGCTAAGTGGAGGGCAGGCACATTTTGTCAATACGTAAACAGAAAGCATGCTACTGAATCGCGCATCTTTTTTTTTTTTGTTTAAACAAAGAGTGAGTCAATTAAAATCTAATTTCATAAAAATAAAATCACTGCCAAATCGCATGTACTCCTGGGCATCTTTCCATGAGCATTGGACACGGACTGAGAATCAGCATTCTTCCGTCGGCTCCCTGGGCAGAGTTGTTTATAGCAACGGTGCTGTTGTTATAGCAACAAAATGAACATTCGATGCCCTCTGGCTCTTTGACGTCAAAGCGACCTCTCAGCCGAATCCAAGAGAATTCGAACCTCTCATCCATCGGGCTTGTTTACTCCTTTGTTTTCTTCTGCTCAAGTGACCCGGTCTGATTTATGATGCCTCGAGTGTTCCATTTAAGACACGTCACCACAAGGCCTGTTCGGTGACTTTACACGCCCGACCCTAAGCATGGAGGGCTGCCACATTTTGTCAGAACGTTAACAGAAAGCATGGTACGGAATCGCGGTCAATCTTTTGTTCAAGTAAAAAGAGTGTGTCAAATGAAATCAAATGAAATTTAAAAACAATCACTACCTAATCGCACGTACACCAGTATATGTTTCCACGACGGACTGGGAATCTACTTCGTACTGTGGCCCGCTGGGGAGATATGTTTATGGCAACGGTGCTTTTTACATATCCACGGAACAGGCATACGATGCACTCTGCGTCTTTGACATAACAGTGACTTCTCTGCGGAATCTCAGTAAATTAGCATCTCTCGTCCATCGGGCATGTTTACTATTTCCTCTCCTTTTGCTCAAGTGACCCTGTTTTATCTTTGACGCCTCCGCCGTTCCATTAAAGACACGTCACAGCGGAGAAATGGGGTCGTCGTATTTTCTGTGGACTAGGCTTCTCACAATAGCAGTCATCCTGTGTGTGCGTTTTATAGTCTATACTCAATACATGTTCACAACAATAGATGGCGCAAAACAACAGCCTGCAATCTTTTATATTGGTTTTTCTTTCAGTTTGTTTTATCAGTATTTTCAAAGAAATTTTTGCCATGATTATTATTCTTTAGTGACTAAAACAAGATTTTGTCATCCAAACCCTATTTTTTCCAAAATATGACTTGAGAAAGGGGAGTAGTCTCATATCCAGAATCGTCTTATATTCGGAACAATTCGGTATGTCCTTATGTAATCAACAGATTTTCAGAAAATTTCAGCACTGAATAGAATCTGCCCTAAAAGAAGAACTAATCACAGCTGTTGTTGGTCTGGATGATACTCTCCTGGATCCAGAACCAATAATACTTACATGTGGGCTTGGCGGAGGTATGAGCTCTACCAAGTGCCCTTCTTGTTTTCAAAATGAGCAGCTGCTCAGACGGAATAAAGACTATTTCTAACCAGGCGTGGAGGTCATGCCTGGAGGCCCACCAGGCCTGTGTTTAACCCTGGTTTCTGTGACATGAAGCAAATAGGAGTATTGCTAAACCCCCTCGATGGGACACTAGTCCAACTCGGGTTCTCACACTGCTCTCAGTCAAGTTTCCCTGACAATTTTGCTGGGACCCATTTGTACACCTGGGTAGAGTGAGGCAGTGTGGAAGTGAAGAGTTTTGCCTGAGAACACTTTGCACAGGCTAAGGCATGGACTTGAACACAGAATCTTTCCATCCCAAGTCAAGCCCATGCTCTCCACTGCGCTACTGCGTATCCCTTCATCATGGCATGGATGACGTGGAAATATGACTGCATCCTCTTTATCGACAAAAATGCACCACTCTTTGTAATACTTTTAAGCTGTGAGGTGTTGCCTCAGTGAAAGCATTTCAAAGTACTTTCAGAATTCAGAGGACAATAAATGGTGTTTTGCTAAGATTCTTCATTGATTAAATAGTATAGAGGTCAGAGCTTTAAAGCATCAATTTGTTGGCTATTGTGGCTAATTTTAAATGTTTCAAAGTATTTGGACTTGAAATTATGCTGTGAAACCTAAGCATTATGACGTGAATAAATATCCAGTTTTGGTGACCTTCCTGGCATCAAAGGCTTAGTTTGCCCAGCAGCTGTGATACCTTTACCGTGTGGCTCACGATCGCATTCAGTTTCAAAATCGGAGTCGGATTCACTAGACCTAGAAGCATCACTGAGCCCTGATATTTCTTCTCCATCTGACTCACAAGAACTCATGTCCTGAAGCTTTGTCAAAGCCTGACTTACATTCATCCATTTCCTCTGATTAATTTCTTTTTCTGGTATCCTAACCAGCTTACTAAATAAACTAAATGAATAGAAGAACAGCTCTGTGACAATCACAATTTGTACCTGCAAAATGGGAGAACAAATTGATTCTGACGTCATGACAGCAACTGGCTTATATATGCGCCTGCACACCATTCAAAAAGTAACAAAATGCAGTCAACCAAGATGCAGTTGACTGCCTTGCGTAGCCGTCAGTGTATGAATGTGTTGCATAAATGGGCATACGTGAGGTATTAGGCTACTGTCAAGTGCTTTGAGCTGCCAATCTGCCTAGCTCCATAGTCAGCCCCTATATAGTCCATTTACATTCTTTTGCACTGGGACTAATGGAGGTCAGAATGACCTTGTGGCAGTTCTAGGTATAATCAGTGATGTTTTTTCTTTCTCTATCATTGCAGAATCCCAAGAATCATGCCGGTGAGTGATGCAGTGGCATCTGAGGGTCCGAAGATAAAGGGCATCCAGTAAAGGTTTCGGCCTAGTCCCTGATTTTTCCAGTTACTCTGAATCTTTTGATGATGTCATGTACTGAAGATGATGAGGCCTTCAATGCTTTTGCAATTTAACGTCGAGGAGCAGTGTTTTTAAAGTATTCAACATTATTTTTCATGCAAGCCTTCACAGGTGGGAGAGCTTCTGGCCATCTTTACTTCTGAGAAACTCAGCCTCTCAATGACAGCCCTTTTATGAGTAATCATGTTGCGCAGCAGATGACAGTTAACTTAATTACTTGCTAAATGTTCTTTCAGCTGATTCTCTTAGAAATTCAATGCTTTTAAAGCCCCTTTTTACAAGTGTCCCAACTTTTTTGAGACCTGTAGCTGCCGTAGAATTTGAAACCTCCGCTGATCCATTTAAGTCACGTCACAGCAGACAGCCTGTTTGGTCACAAGACAAGCCCGACGGCTAAGTGGAGGGCAGGCACATTTTGTCAATACGTAAACAAAAAGCATGCAACTGAATTGCGGTCATTTTTTTGCTTAAGCAAAGAGTGAGTCAATTAAAATCTACATTCATAAAAATAAAATCACTGCCAAATCGCACGTACACCTGGACATGTTTCCATGAGCATTGGACACGGACTGAGAATCAGCATTCTTCCGTCGGCCCCCTGGGCAGAGTTGTTTATAGCAACGGTGCTGTTGTTATAGCAACAAAATGAACATTCGATGCACTCTGGCTCTTTGACGTCAAAGCGACTTCTCAGCAGAATCCAAGCGAATTCGAACCTCTCATCCATCGGGCTTGTTTACTCCTTTGTTTTCTTCTGCTCAAGTGACCCGGTCTGATTTATGACGCCTCGAGTGTTCCATTTGAGACACGTCACCACAAGGCCTGTTCGGTGACTTTACACGCCCAACCCTAAGCATGGAGGGCTGCCACATTTTGTCAGAACGTTAACAGAAAGCATGGTACGGAATCGCGGTCAATCTTTTGTTCAAGTAAAAAGAGTGTGTCAAATGAAATCAAATGAAATTTTAAAACAATCACTGCCTAATCGCACGTACACCAGTATATGTTTCCACAACGGACTGGGAATCTACTTCGTTCCGTGGCCCGCTGGGGAGATATGTTTATGGCAACGGTGCTTTTTATATATCCACGGAACAGGCATACGATGCACTCTGCGTCTTTGACATAACAGTGACTTCTCAGCGGAATCTCAGTAAATTAGCATCTCTCGTCCATCGGGCATGTTTACTATTTCCTCTCCTTTTGCTCAAGTGACCCTGTTTTATCTTTGACGCCTCCGCCGTTCCATTAAAGACACGTCACAGCGGAGAAATGGGGTCGTCGTATTTTCCGTGGATTAGACTTCTAACAATAACAGTCCTCCTGTGTGTGCGTTTTATGTCTATACTCAATACATGTTCACAGCAATAGATGGCGCAAAACAACAGCCTGCAATCTTTAATATTGGTTTTTCTTCCAGTTTGTTTTATCAGTATTTTCAAAGAAATTTTTGCGATGATTATTATTCTTTAGTGACTAAAACAAGATTTTGTCATCAAAACCCTATTTTTTCCAAAATATGACTTGAGAAAGGGGAGTAGTCTCATATCCAGAATCGTCTTATATTCGGAATGTCCTTATGTAATGAACAGATTTTCATAAAATTTCAGCACTGAATAGAATCTGCCCTAAAAGAGGAACTAATCACAGCTGTTGTTGGTCTGGATGATACTCTCCTGGATCCAGAACCAATAATACTTACATGTGGGCATGGCGGAGGTATGAGCTCTACCAAGTGCCCTTCTTGTTTTCAAAATGAGCAGCTGCTCAGACGGAATAAAGACTATTTCTAACCAGGCGTGGAGGTCATGCCTGGAGGCCCACCAGGCCTGTGTTTAACCCTGGTTTCTGTGACATGAAGCAAATAGGAGTATTGCTAAACCCCCTCGATGGGACACTAGTCCAACTCGGGTTCTCCCACTGCTCTCAGTCAAGTTTCCCTGACAATTTTGCTGGTACCCATTTGTACACCTGGGTAGAGTGAGGCAGTGTGGAAGTGAAGAGTTTTACCTGAGAACACTTTGCACAGGCTAAGGCAAGGACTTGAACACAGAATTTTTCCATCCCAAGTCAAGCCCATGCTCTCCACTGCGCTACTGCGTCTCCCCTCATCATGGCATGGATGACGTGGAAATATGACTGAATCCTCTTTATTGACAAAAATGCACCACTCTTTGTAATACTTTAAAGCTGTGAGGTCTTGCCTCAGTGAAAGCATTTCAAAGTACTTTCAGAATTCGGAGGACAATAAATGGTGTTTTGCTAAGATTCTTCATTGATTAAATAGTACAGAGGTCAGAGCTTTAAAACTTCAAATTTTTTTTGATATTGTGGCTAATTTTAAATGTTTCAAAGTATTTGGACTTGATATTATGCTGTGAAACCTAAGCATTATGACGTGAAGAAATATGCAGTTTTGGTGACCTTCCTGGCATCAAAGGCTTAGTTTGCCCAGCAGCTGTGATACCTTTACCGTGTGGCTCACGATCGCATTCAGTTTCAAAAATCGGAGTCGGATTCACTAGACCTAGACGCATCACTGAGCCCTGATATTTCTTCTCCATCTGACTCACAAGAACTCATGTCCTGAAGCTTTGCCAAAGCCTGACTTACATTCATCCATTTCCTCTGATCCATTTCTTTTTCTTGTATCCTAACCAGCTTACGAAATAAACTAAATGAATAGAAGAACAGCTCTGTGACAATCACAATTTCTACCTGCAAAATGGGAGAACAAATTGATTCTGACGTCATGACAGCAACTGGCTTATATATGCGCCTGCAAACCATTCAAAAAGTAACAAAATGCAGTCAACCAAGATGCAGTTGACTGCCTTGCGTAGCCGTCAGTGTATGAATGTGTTGCATAAATGGGCATACGTGAGGGATTTAGGCTACTGTCAAGTGCTTTGAGCTGCCAATCTGACTAGCTCCATAGTCAGCCGCTATATAGTCCATTTACATTCTTTTGCACTGGGACTAATGGAGGTCAAAATGACCTTGTGGCAGTTCTAGGTATAATCAGTGATGTTTTTTCTGTCTCTGTTATTGCAGAATCCCAAGAATCATGCCGGTGAGTGATGCAGTGGCATCTGAGGGTCCGAAGATAAAGGGCATCCAGTAAAGGTTTCGGCCTAGTCCCTTACACGCAGAGATTTTTCCAGTTACTCTGAATCTTTTGATGATGTCATGTACTGAAGATGATGAGACCTTCAATGCCTTTGCAATTTAACGTCGAGGAGCAGTGTTTTTAAAGTATTCAAAATTTTTTTTCATGCAAGCCTTCACAGGTGGGAGAGCTTCTGGCCATCTTTACTTCTGAGAAACTCAGCCTCTCAATGACAACCCTTTTATAAGTACCCGGTAATCATGTTGCGCAGCAGATGACAGTTAACTTAATTACTTGCTAAATGTTCTTTCAGCTGATTCTCTTAGAAATTCAATGCTTTTAAAGCCCCTTTTTACAAGTGTCCCAACTTTTTTGAGACCTGTAGCTGCCGGAGAATTTGAAACCTCCGCTGATCCATTTAAGACACGTCACAGCGGACAGTCTGTCTGGTCACAAGACAAGCCCGACGGCTAAGAGGAGGGCAAGCACAATTTGTCAATACGTAAACAGAAAGCATGCTACTGAATCGCGGCCATTTTTTTTGTTTAAAAAAAGAGTGAGTCAATTAAAATCTAATTTCATAAAAATAATATCACTGCCAAATCGCACGTACACCTGGACATGTTTCCATGAGCATTGGACACGGACTGAGAATCAGCATTCTTCCGTCGGCCACCTGAGCAGAGTTGTTTATAGCAACGGTGCTGTTGATATTGCAACAAAATGAACATTCGATGCACTCTGGCTCTTTGACGTCACGGCGACTTCTCAGCAGAATCCAAGAGAATTCGAACCTCTCATCCATCGGGCTTGTTTACTCCTTTGTTTTCTTCTGCTCAAGTGACCCGGTCTGATTTATGACGCCTCCGGTGTTCCATTGAAGACACGTCACCACAAGGCCTGTTCGGTGACTTTACACGCCCGACCCAAAGCATGGAGGGCTGCCACATTTTGTCAGAACGTTAACAGAAAGCATGGTACGGAATCGCGGTCAATCTTTTGTTCAAGTAAAAAGAGTGCGTCAAATGAAATCAAATGAAATTTAAAAACAATCGCTACCTAATCGCACGTACACCTGTATATGTTTCCACGACGGACTGGGAATCTACTTCGTACCGTGGCCCGCTGGGGAGATATGTTTATGGCAACGGTGCTTTTTATATATCCACGGAACAGGCATACGATGCACTCTGCGTCTTGACATAATAGTGACTTCTCAGCGGAATCTCAGTAAATTAGCATCTCTCGTCCATCGGGCATGTTTACGATTTCCTCTCCTTTTGCTCAAGTGACCCTGTTTTATCTTTGACGCCTCCGCCGTTCCATTAAAGACACGTCACAGCGGAGAAATGGGGTCGTCGTATTTTCCGTGGACTAGGCTTCTAACAATAACAGTCATCCTGTGTGTGCGTTTTATAGTCTATACTCAATACATGTTCACAACAATAGATGGCGCAAAACAACAGCCTGCAATCTTTTATATTGGTTTTTCTTTCAGTTTGTTTTATCAGTATTTTCAAAGAAATTTTTGCGATGATTATTATTCTTTAGTGACTAAAACAAGATTTTGTCATCAAAACCCTATTTTTTCCAAAATATGACTTGAGAAAGGGGAGTAGTCTCATATCCAGAATCGTCTTATATTCGGAACAATTCGGTATGTCCTTATGTAATGAACAGATTTTCAGAAAATTTCAGCACTGAATAGAATCTGCCCTAAAAGAGGAACTAATCACAGCTGTTGTTGGTCTGGATGATACTCTCCTGGATCCAGAACCAATAATACTTACATGTGGGCTTGGCGGAGGTATGAGCTCTACCAAGTGCCCTTCTTGTTTTCAAAATGAGCAGCTGCTCAGACGGAATAAAGACTATTTCTAACCAGGCATGGAGGTCATGCCTGGAGGCCCACCAGGCCTGTGTTTAACCCTGGTTTCTGTGACATGAAGCAAATAGGAGTATTGCTAAACCCCCTCGATGGGACACTAGTCCAACTCGGGTTCTCCCACTGCTCTCAGTCAAGTTTCCCTGACAATTTTGCTGGTACCCATTTGTACACCTGGGTAGAGTGAGGCAGTGTGGAAGTGAAGAGTTTTGCCTGAGAACACTTTGCACAGGCTAAGGCAAGGACTTGAACACAGAATCTTTCCATCCCAAGTCAAGCCCATGCTCTCCACTGCGCTACTGCGTCTCCCTTCATCATGGCATGGATGACGTGGAAATTTGGCTGCATCCTCTTTATTGACAAAAATGCACCACTCTTTGTAATACTTTTAAGCTGTGAGGTGTTGCCTCAGTGAAAGCATTTCAAAGTACTTTCAGAATTCAGAGGACAATAAATGGTGTTTTGCTAAGATTCTTCATTGATTAAATAGTATAGAGGTCAGAGATTTAAAGCATCAATTTGTTGGCTATTGTGGCTAATTTTAAATGTTTCAAAGTATTTGGACTTGAAATTATGCTGTGAAACCGAAGCATTATGACGTGAATAAATATCCAGTTTTGGTGACCTTCCTGGCATCAAAGGCTTAGTTTGCCCAGCAGCTGTGATACCTTTACCATGTGGCTCACGATCGCATTCAGTTTCAAAATCGGAGTCGGATTCACTAGACCTAGAAGCATCACTGAGCCCTGATATTTCTTCTCCATCTGACTCACAAGAACTCATGTCCTGAAGCTTTGCCAAAGCCTGACTTACATTCATCCATTTCCTCTGATTAATTTATTTTTCTGGTATCCTAACCAGCTTACTAAATAAACTAAATGAATAGAGGAACAGCTCTGTGACAATCACAATTTCTACCTGCAAAATGGGAGAACAAATTGATTCTGACGTCATGACAGCAACTGGCTTATATATGCGCCTGCACACCATTCAAAAAGTAACAAAATGCAGTCAACCAAGATGCAGTTGACTGCCTTGCGTAGCCGTCAGTGTATGAATGTGCTGCATAAATGGGCATACGTGAGGTATTAGGCTACTGTCAAGTGCTTTGAGCTGCCAATCTGACTAGCTCCATAGTCAGCCCCTATATAGTCCATTTACATTCTTTTGCACTGGGACTAATGGAGGTCAAAATGACCTTGTGGAAGTTCTAGGTATAATCAGTGATGTTTTTTCTTTCTCTATTATTGCAGAATCCCAAGAATCATGCCGGTGAGTGATGCAGTGGCATCTGAGGGTCCAAAGATAAAGGGCATCCAGTAAAGGTCTCGGCCTAGTCCCTTACAGGCAGAGATTTTTCCAGTTACTCTGAATCTTTTGATGATGTCATGTACTGAAGATGATGAGACCTTCAATGTCTTTGCAATTTAACGTCGAGGAGCAGTGTTTTTAAAGTATTCAACATTTTTTTTTATGCAAGCCTTCACAGGTGGGAGAGCTTCTGGCCATCTTTACTTCTGAGAAACTCAGCCTCTCAATGACAACCCTTTTATAAGTAATCATGTTGCGCAGCAGATGACAGTTAACTTAATTACTTGCTAAATGTTCTTTCAGCTGATTCTCTTAGAAATTCAATGCTTTTAAAGCCCCTTTTTACAAGTGTCCCAACTTTTTTGAGACCTGTAGCTGCCGGAGAATTTGAAACCTCCACTGGTCCATTTAAGTCACGTCACAGCAGAGCCTGTTTGGTCACAAGACAAGCCCGACGGCTAAGTGGAGGGCAGGCACATTTTGTCAATACGTAAACAGAAAGCATGCTACTGAATCGCGCATCTTTTTTTTTTTGTTTAAACAAAGAGTGAGTCAATTAAAATCTAATTTCATAAAAATAAAATCACTGCCAAATCGCATGTACTCCTGGACATCTTTCCATGAGCATTGGACACGGACTGAGAATCAGCATTCTTCCGTCGGCTCCCTGGGCAGAGTTGTTTATAGCAACGGTGCTCTTGTTATAGCAACAAAATGAACATTCGATGCACTCTGGCTCTTTGACGTCAAAGCGACTTCTCAGCAGAATCCAAGAGAATTCGAACCTCTCATCCATCGGGCTTGTTTACTCCTTTGTTTTCTTCTGCTCAAGTGACCCGGTCTGATTTATGACGCCTCGAGTGTTCCATTTAAGACACGTCACCTCAAGGCCTGTTCGGTGACTTTACACGCCCGACCCTAAGCATGGAGGGCTGCCACATTTTGTCAGAACGTTAACAGAAAGCATGGTACGGAATCGCGGTCAATCTTTTGTTCAAGTAAAAAGAGTGTGTCAAATGAAATCAAATGAAATTTAAAAACAATCGCTACCTAATCGCACGTACACCAGTATATGTTTCCACGACGGACTGGGAATCTACTTCGTACTGTGGCCCGCTGGGGAGATATGTTTATGGCAACGGTGCTTTTTACATATCCACGGAACAGGCATACGATGCACTCTGCGTCTTTGACATAACAGTGACTTCTCTGCGGAATCTCAGTAAATTAGCATCTCTCGTCCATCGGGCATGTTTACTATTTCCTCTCCTTTTGCTCAAGTGACCCTGTTTTATCTTTGACGCCTCCGCCGTTCCATTAAAGACACGTCACAGCGGAGAAATGGGGTCGTCGTATTTTCCGTGGACTAGGCTTCTAACAATAACAGTCATCCTGTGTGTGCGTTTTATAGCCAATACTCAATACATGTTCACAACAATAGATGGCGCAAAACAACAGCCTGCAATCTTTTATATTGGTTTTTCTTTCAGTTTGTTTTATCAGTATTTTCAAAGAAATTTTTGCGATGATTATTATTCTTTAGTGACTAAAACAAGATTTTGTCATCAAAACCCTATTTTTTCCAAAATATGACTTGAGAAAGGGGAGTAGTCTCATATCCAGAATCGTCTTATATTCGGAACAATTCGGTATGTCCTTATGTAATGAACAGATTTTCAGAAAATTTCAGCACTGAATAGAATCTGCCCTAAAAGAAGAACTAATCACAGCTGTTGTTGGTCTGGATGATACTCTCCTGGATCCAGAACCAATAATACTTACATGTGGGCTTGGCGGAGGTATGAGCTCTACCAAGTGCCCTTCTTGTTTTCAAAATGAGCAGCTGCTCAGACGGAATAAAGACTATTTCTAACCAGGCGTGGAGGTCATGCCTGGAGGCCCACCAGGCCTGTGTTTAACCCTGGTTTCTGTGACATGAAGCAAATAGGAGTATTGCTAAACCCCCTCGATGGGACACTAGTCCAACTCGGGTTCTCCCACTGCTCTCAGTCAAGTTTCCCTGACAATTTTGCTGGGACCCATTTGTACACCTGGGTAGAGTGAGGCAGTGTGGAAGTGAAGAGTTTTGCCTGAGAACACTTTGCACAGGCTAAGGCAAGGACTTGAACACAGAATCTTTCCATCCCAAGTCAAGCCCATGCTCTCCACTGCGCTACTGCGTCTCCCTTCATCATGGCATGGATGACGTGGAAATATGACTGCATCCTCTTTATCGACAAAAATGCACCACTCTTTGTAATACTTTTAAGCTGTGAGGTGTTGCCTCAGTGAAAGCATTTCAAAGTACTTTCAGAATTCAGAGGACAATAAATGGTGTTTTGCTAAGATTCTTCATTGATTAAATAGTATAGAGGTCAGAGCTTTAAAGCATCAATTTGTTGGCTATTGTGGCTAATTTTAAATGTTTCAAAGTATTTGGACTTGAAATTATGCTGTGAAACCTAAGCATTATGACGTGAATAAATATCCAGTTTTGGTGACCTTCCTGGCATCAAAGGCTTAGTTTGCCCAGCAGCTGTGATACCTTTACCGTGTGGCTCACGATCGCATTCAGTTTCAAAATCGGAGTCGGATTCACTAGACCTAGAAGCATCACTGAGCCCTGATATTTCTTCTCCATCTGACTCACAAGAACTCATGTCCTGAAGCTTTGTCAAAGCCTGACTTACATTCATCCATTTCCTCTGATTAATTTCTTTTTCTGGTATCCTAACCAGCTTACTAAATAAACTAAATGAATAGAAGAACAGCTCTGTGACAATCACAATTTGTACCTGCAAAATGGGAGAACAAATTGATTCTGACGTCATGACAGCAACTGGCTTATATATGCGCCTGCACACCATTCAAAAAGTAACAAAATGCAGTCAACCAAGATGCAGTTGACTGCCTTGCGTAGCCGTCAGTGTATGAATGTGTTGCATAAATGGGCATACGTGAGGTATTAGGCTACTGTCAAGTGCTTTGAGCTGCCAATCTGCCTAGCTCCATAGTCAGCCCCTATATAGTCCATTTACATTCTTTTGCACTGGGACTAATGGAGGTCAGAATGACCTTGTGGCAGTTCTAGGTATAATCAGTGATGTTTTTTCTTTCTCTATCATTGCAGAATCCCAAGAATCATGCCGGTGAGTGATGCAGTGGCATCTGAGGGTCCGAAGATAAAGGGCATCCAGTAAAGGTCTCGGCCTAGTCCCTTACAGGCAGAGATTTTTCCAGTTACTCTGAATCTTTTGATGATGTCATGTACTGAAGATGATGAGACCTTCAATGTCTTTGCAATTTAACGTCGAGGAGCAGTGTTTTTAAAGTATTCAACATTTTTTTTTATGCAAGCCTTCACAGGTGGGAGAGCTTCTGGCCATCTTTACTTCTGAGAAACTCAGCCTCTCAATGACAACCCTTTTATAAGTAATCATGTTGCGCAGCAGATGACAGTTAACTTAATTACTTGCTAAATGTTCTTTCAGCTGATTCTTTTCGAAATTCAATGCTTTTAAAGCCCCTTTTTACAAGTCTCCCAACTTTTTTGAGACCTGTAGCTGCCGGAGAATTTGAAACCTCCGCTGATCCATTGAAGTCACGTCACAGCAGAGCCTGTTTGGTCACAAGACAAGCCCAACGGCTAAGTGGAGGGCAGGCACATTTTGTCAATACGTAAACAGAAAGCATGCTACTGAATCGCGGTCATTTTTTTTTGTTTAAACAAAGAGTGAGTCAATTAAAATCTAATTTCATAAAAATAAAATCACTGCCAAATCGCATGTACTCCTGGACATCTTTCCATGAGCATTGGACACGGACTGAGAATCAGCATTCTTCCGTCGGCTCCCTGTGCAGAGTTGTTTATAGCAACGGTGCTGTTGTTATAGCAACAAAATGAACATTCGATGCACTCTGGCTCTTTGACGTCAAAGCGACTTCTCAGCAGAATCCAAGAGAATTCGAACCTCTCATCCATCGGGCTTGTTTACTCCTTTGTTTTCTTCTGGTCAAGTGACCCGGTCTGATTTATGATGCCTCGAGTGTTCCATTTAAGACACGTCACCACAAGGCCTGTTCGGTGACTTTACACGCCCGACCCTAAGCATGGAGGGCTGCCACATTTTGTCAGAACGTTAACAGAAAGCATGGTACGGAATCGCGGTCAATCTTTTGTTCAAGTAAAAAGAGTGTGTCAAATGAAATCAAATGAAATTTAAAAACAATCACTACCTAATCGCACGTACACCAGTATATGTTTCCACGACGGACTGGGAATCTACTTCGTACTGTGGCCCGCTGGGGAGATATGTTTATGGCAACGGTGCTTTTTACATATCCACGAAACAGGCATACGATGCACTCTGCGTCTTTGACATAACAGTGACTTCTCTGTGGAATCTCAGTAAATTAGCATCTCTCGTCCATCGGGCATGTTTACTATTTCCTCTCCTTTTGCTCAAGTGACCCTGTTTTATCTTTGACGCCTCCGCCGTTCCATTAAAGACACGTCACAGCGGAGAAATGGGGTCGTCGTATTTTCTGTGGACTAGGCTTCTAACAATAGCAGTCATCCTGTGTGTGCGTTTTATAGTCTATACTCAATACATGTTCACAACAATAGATGGCGCAAAACAACAGCCTGCAATCTTTTATATTGGTTTTTCTTTCAGTTTGTTTTATCAGTATTTTCAAAGAAATTTTTGCCATGATTATTATTCTTTAGTGACTAAAACAAGATTTTGTCATCCAAACCCTATTTTTTCCAAAATATGACTTGAGAAAGGGGAGTAGTCTCATATCCAGAATCGTCTTATATTCGGAACAATTCGGTATGTCCTTATGTAATCAACAGATTTTCAGAAAATTTCAGCACTGAATAGAATCTGCCCTAAAAGAAGAACTAATCACAGCTGTTGTTGGTCTGGATGATACTCTCCTGGATCCAGAACCAATAATACTTACATGTGGGCTTGGCGGAGGTATGAGCTCTACCAAGTGCCCTTCTTGTTTTCAAAATGAGCAGCTGCTCAGACGGAATAAAGACTATTTCTAACCAGGCGTGGAGGTCATGCCTGGAGGCCCACCAGGCCTGTGTTTAACCCTGGTTTCTGTGACATGAAGCAAATAGGAGTATTGCTAAACCCCCTCGATGGGACACTAGTCCAACTCGGGTTCTCCCACTGCTCTCAGTCAAGTTTCCCTGACAATTTTGCTGGGACCCATTTGTACACCTGGGTAGAGTGAGGCAGTGTGGAAGTGAAGAGTTTTGCCTGAGAACACTTTGCACAGGCTAAGGCATGGACTTGAACACAGAATCTTTCCATCCCAAGTCAAGCCCATGCTCTCCACTGCGCTACTGCGTATCCCTTCATCATGGCATGGATGACGTGGAAATATGACTGCATCCTCTTTATCGACAAAAATGCACCACTCTTTGTAATACTTTTAAGCTGTGAGGTGTTGCCTCAGTGAAAGCATTTCAAAGTACTTTCAGAATTCAGAGGACAATAAATGGTGTTTTGCTAAGATTCTTCATTGATTAAATAGTATAGAGGTCAGAGCTTTAAAGCATCAATTTGTTGGCTATTGTGGCTAATTTTAAATGTTTCAAAGTATTTGGACTTGAAATTATGCTGTGAAACCTAAGCATTATGACGTGAATAAATATCCAGTTTTGGTGACCTTCCTGGCATCAAAGGCTTAGTTTGCCCAGCAGCTGTGATACCTTTACCGTGTGGCTCACGATCGCATTCAGTTTCAAAATCGGAGTCGGATTCACTAGACCTAGAAGCATCACTGAGCCCTGATATTTCTTCTCCATCTGACTCACAAGAACTCATGTCCTGAAGCTTTGTCAAAGCCTGACTTACATTCATCCATTTCCTCTGATTAATTTCTTTTTCTGGTATCCTAACCAGCTTACTAAATAAACTAAATGAATAGAAGAACCGCTCTGTGACAATCACAATTTGTACCTGCAAAATGGGAGAACAAATTGATTCTGACGTCATGACAGCAACTGGCTTATATATGCGCCTGCACACCATTCAAAAAGTAACAAAATGCAGTCAACCAAGATGCAGTTGACTGCCTTGCGTAGCCGTCAGTGTATGAATGTGTTGCATAAATGGGCATACGTGAGGTATTAGGCTACTGTCAAGTGCTTTGAGCTGCCAATCTGCCTAGCTCCATAGTCAGCCCCTATATAGTCCATTTACATTCTTTTGCACTGGGACTAATGGAGGTCAGAATGACCTTGTGGCAGTTCTAGGTATAATCAGTGATGTTTTTTCTTTCTCTATCATTGCAGAATCCCAAGAATCATGCCGGTGAGTGATGCAGTGGCATCTGAGGGTCCGAAGATAAAGGGCATCCAGTAAAGGTTTCGGCCTAGTCCCTGATTTTTCCAGTTAGTCTGAATCTTTTGATGATGTCATGTACTGAAGATGATGAGGCCTTCAATGCTTTTGCAATTTAACGTCGAGGAGCAGTGTTTTTAAAGTATTCAACATTATTTTTCATGCAAGCCTTCACAGGTGGGAGAGCTTCTGGCCATCTTTACTTCTGAGAAACTCAGCCTCTCAATGACAACCCTTTTATAAGTAATCATGTTGCGCAGCAGATGACAGTTAACTTAATTACTTGCTAAATGTTCTTTCAGCTGATTCTCTTAGAAATTCAATGCTTTTAAAGCCCCTTTTTACAAGTGTCCCAACTTTTTTGAGACCTGTAGCTGCCGTAGAATTTGAAACCTCCGCTGATCCATTTAAGTCACGTCACAGCAGACAGCCTGTTTGGTCACAAGACAAGCCCGACGGCTAAGTGGAGGGCAGGCACATTTTGTCAATACGTAAACAAAAAGCATGCAACTGAATTGCGGTCATTTTTTTGCTTAAACAAAGAGTGAGTCAATTAAAATCTAATTTCATAAAAATAAAATCACTGCCAAATCGCACGTACTCCTGGACATGTTTCCATGAGCATTGGACACGGACTGAGAATCAGCATTCTTCCGTCGGCCCCCTGGGCAGAGTTGTTTATAGCAACGGTGCTGTTGTTTTAGCAACAAAATGAACATTCGATGCACTCTGGCTCTTTGACGTCAAAGCGACTTCTCAGCAGAATCCAAGCGAATTCGAACCTCTCATCCATCGGGCTTGTTTACTCCTTTGTTTTCTTCTGCTCAAGTGACCCGGTCTGATTTATGACGCCTCGAGTGTTCCATTTGAGACACGTCACCACAAGGCCTGTTCGGTGACTTTACACGCCCAACCCTAAGCATGGAGGGCTGGCACATTTTGTCAGAACGTTAACAGAAAGCATGGTACGGAATCGCGGTCAATCTTTTGTTCAAGTAAAAAGAGTGTGTCAAATGAAATCAAATGAAATTTTAAAACAATCACTACCTAATCGCACGTACACCAGTATATGTTTCCACAACGGACTGGGAATCTACTTCGTTCCGTGGCCCGCTGGGGAGATATGTTTATGGCAACGGTGCTTTTTATATATCCACGGAACAGGCATACGATGCACTCTGCGTCTTTGACATAACAGTGACTTCTCAGCGGAATCTCAGTAAATTAGCATCTCTCGTCCATCGGGCATGTTTACTATTTCCTCTCCTTTTGCTCAAGTGACCCTGTTTTATCTTTGACGCCTCCGCCGTTCCATTAAAGACACGTCACAGCGGAGAAATGGGGTCGTCGTATTTTCCGTGGACTAGGCTTCCAACAATAACAGTCCTCCTGTGTGTGCGTTTTATGTCTATACTCAATACATGTTCACAACAATAGATGGCGCAAAACAACAGCCTGCAATCTTTAATATTGGTTTTTCTTCCAGTTTGTTTTATCAGTATTTTCAAAGAAATTTTTGCGATGATTATTATTCTTTAGTGACTAAAACAAGATTTTGTCATCAAAACCCTATTTTTTCCAAAATATGACTTGAGAAAGGGGAGTAGTCTCATATCCAGAATCGTCTTATATTCGGAATGTCCTTATGTAATGAACAGATTTTCATAAAATTTCAGCACTGAATAGAATCTGCCCTAAAAGAGGAACTAATCACAGCTGTTGTTGGTCTGGATGATACTCTCCTGGATCCAGAACCAATAATACTTACATGTGGGCATGGCGGAGGTATGAGCTCTACCAAGTGCCCTTCTTGTTTTCAAAATGAGCAGCTGCTCAGACGGAATAAAGACTATTTCTAACCAGGCGTGGAGGTCATGCCTGGAGGCCCACCAGGCCTGTGTTTAACCCTGGTTTCTGTGACATGAAGCAAATAGGAGTATTGCTAAACCCCCTCGATGGGACACTAGTCCAACTCGGGTTCTCCCACTGCTCTCAGTCAAGTTTCCCTGACAATTTTGCTGGTACCCATTTGTACACCTGGGTAGAGTGAGGCAGTGTGGAACTGAAGAGTTTTACCTGAGAACACTTTGCACAGGCTAAGGCAAGGACTTGAACACAGAATTTTTCCATCCCAAGTCAAGCCCATGCTCTCCACTGCGCTACTGCGTCTCCCCTCATCATGGCATGGATGACGTGGAAATATGACTGAATCCTCTTTATTGACAAAAATGCACCACTCTTTGTAATACTTTAAAGCTGTGAGGTCTTGCCTCAGTGAAAGCATTTCAAAGTACTTTCAGAATTCAGAGGACAATAAATGGTGTTTTGCTAAGATTCTTCATTGATTAAATAGTACAGAGGTCAGAGCTTTAAAACTTCAAATTTTTTTTGATATTGTGGCTAATTTTAAATGTTTCAAAGTATTTGGACTTGATATTATGCTGTGAAACCTAAGCATTATGACGTGAAGAAATATGCAGTTTTGGTGACCTTCCTGGCATCAAAGGCTTAGTTTGCCCAGCAGCTGTGATACCTTTACCGTGTGGCTCACGATCGCATTCAGTTTCAAAAATCGGAGTCGGATTCACTAGACCTAGACGCATCACTGAGCCCTGATATTTCTTCTCCATCTGACTCACAAGAACTCATGTCCTGAAGCATTGCCAAAGCCTGACTTACATTCATCCATTTCCTCTGATCCATTTCTTTTTCTTGTATCCTAACCAGCTTACGAAATAAACTAAATGAATAGAAGAACAGCTCTGTGACAATCACAATTTCTACCTGCAAAATGGGAGAACAAATTGATTCTGACGTCATGACAGCAACTGGCTTATATATGCGCCTGCAAACCATTCAAAAAGTAACAAAATGCAGTCAACCAAGATGCAGTTGACTGCCTTGCGTAGCCGTCAGTGTATGAATGTGTTGCATAAATGGGCATACGTGAGGGATTTAGGCTACTGTCAAGTGCTTTGAGCTGCCAATCTGACTAGCTCCATAGTCAGCCGCTATATAGTCCATTTACATTCTTTTGCACTGGGACTAATGGAGGTCAAAATGACCTTGTGGCAGTTCTAGGTATAATCAGTGATGTTTTTTCTGTCTCTGTTATTGCAGAATCCCAAGAATCATGCCGGTGAGTGATGCAGTGGCATCTGAGGGTCCGAAGATAAAGGGCATCCAGTAAAGGTTTCGGCCTAGTCCCTTACACGCAGAGATTTTTCCAGTTACTCTGAATCTTTTGATGATGTCATGTACTGAAGATGATGAGACCTTCAATGCCTTTGCAATTTAACGTCGAGGAGCAGTGTTTTTAAAGTATTCAAAATTTTTTTTCATGCAAGCCTTCACAGGTGGGAGAGCTTCTGGCCATCTTTACTTCTGAGAAACTCAGCCTCTCAATGACAACCCTTTTATAAGTACCCGGTAATCATGTTGCGCAGCAGATGACAGTTAACTTAATTACTTGCTAAATGTTCTTTCAGCTGATTCTCTTAGAAATTCAATGCTTTTAAAGCCCCTTTTTACAAGTGTCCCAACTTTTTTGAGACCTGTAGCTGCCGGAGAATTTGAAACCTCCGCTGATCCATTTAAGACACGTCACAGCGGACAGTCTGTCTGGTCACAAGACAAGCCCGACGGCTAAGAGGAGGGCAAGCACAATTTGTCAATACGTAAACAGAAAGCATGCTACTGAATCGCGGCCATTTTTTTTTGTTTAAAAAAAGAGTGAGTCAATTAAAATCTAATTTCATAAAAATAATATCACTGCCAAATCGCACGTACACCTGGACATGTTTCCATGAGCATTGGACACGGACTGAGAATCAGCATTCTTCCGTCGGCCCCCTGGGCAGAGTTGTTTATAGCAACGGTGCTGTTGATATTGCAACAAAATGAACATTCGATGCACTCTGGCTCTTTGACGTCACGGCGACTTCTCAGCAGAATCCTAGAGAATTCGAACCTCTCATCCATCGGGCTTGTTTACTCCTTTGTTTTCTTCTGCTCAAGTGACCCGGTCTGATTTATGACGCCTCCGGTGTTCCATTGAAGACACGTCACCACAAGGCCTGTTCGGTGACTTTACACGCCCGACCCAAAGCATGGAGGGCTGCCACATTTTGTCAGAACGTTAACAGAAAGCATGGTACGGAATCGCGGTCAATCTTTTGTTCAAGTAAAAAGAGTGCGTCAAATGAAATCAAATGAAATTTAAAAACAATCACTACCTAATCGCACGTACACCTGTATATGTTTCCACGACGGACTGGGAATCTACTTCGTACCGTGGCCCGCTGGGGAGATCTGTTTATGGCAACGGTGCTTTTTATATATCCACGGAACAGGCATACGATGCACTCTGCGTCTTGACATAATAGTGACTTCTCAGCGGAATCTCAGTAAATTAGCATCTCTCGTCCATCGGGCATGTTTACGATTTCCTCTCCTTTTGCTCAAGTGACCCTGTTTTATCTTTGACGCCTCCGCCGTTCCATTAAAGACACGTCACAGCGGAGAAATTAGGTCGTCGTATTTTCCGTGGACTAGCCTTCGAACAATAACAGTCATCCTGTGTGTGCGTTTTATAGTCTATACTCAATACATGTTCACAACAACAGATGGCGCAAAACAACAGCCTGCAATCTTTTATATTGGTTTTTCTTTCAGTTTGTTTTATCAGTACTTTCAAAGAAATTTTTGCGATGATTATTATTCTTTAGTGACTAAAACAAGATTTTGTCATCAAAACCCTATTTTTTCCAAAATATGACTTGAGAAAGGGGAGTAGTCTCATATCCGGAATCGTCTTATATTCAGAACAATTCAGTATGTCCTTATGTAATGAACAGATTTTCAGAAAATTTCAGCACTGAATAGAATCTGCCCTAAAAGAGGAACTAATCACAGCTGTAGTTGGTCTGGATGATACTCTCTTGGATCCAGAACCAATAATACTTACATGTGGGCTTGGCGGAGGTATGAGCTCTACCAAGTGCCCTTCTTGTTTTCAAAATGAGCAGCTGCTCAGACGGAATAAAGACTATTTCTAACCAGGCGTGGAGGTCATGCCTGGAGGCCCACCAGGCCTGTGTTTAACCCTGGTTTCTGTGACATGAAGCAAATAGGAGTATTGCTAAACCCCCTCGATGGGACACTAGTCCAACTCGGCTTCTCCCACTGCTCTCAGTCAAGTTTCCCTGACAATTTTGCTGGGACCCATTTGTACACCTGGGTAGAGTGAGGCAGTGTGGAAGTGAAGAGTTTTGCCTGAGAACACTTTGCACAGGCTAAGGCAAGGACTTGAACACAGAATCTTTCCATCCCAAGTCAAGCCCATGCTCTCCACTGCGCTACTGCGTCTCGCTTCATCATGGCATGGATGACGTGGAAATATGACTGCATCCTCTTTATTGACAAAAATGCACCACTCTTTGTAATACTTTTAAGCTGTGAGGTGTTGCCTCAGTGAAAGCATTTCAAAGTAATTTCAGAATTCAGAGGACAATAAATGGTGTTTTGCTAAGATTCTTCATTGATTAAATAGTATAGAGGTCAGAGCTTTAAAGCTTCAATTTGTTGGCTATTGTGGCTAATTTTAAATGTTTCAAAGTATTTGGACTTGAAATTATGCTGTGAAACCTAAGCATTATGACGTGAATAAATATCCAGTTTTGGTGACCTTCCTGGCATCAAAGGCTTAGTTTGCCCAGCAGCTGTGATACCTTTACCGTGTGGCTCACAATCGCATTCAGTTTCAAAATCGGAGTCGGATTTACTAGACCTAAAAGCATCACTGAGGCCTGATATTTCTTCTCCATCTGACTCACAAGAACTCATGTCCTGAAGCTTTGCCAAAGCCTGACTTACATTCATCCATTTCCTCTGATTAATTTATTTTTCTGGTATCCTAACCAGCTTACAAAATAAACTAAATGAATAGAAGAACAGCTCTGTGACAATCACAATTTCTACCTGCAAAATGGGAGAACCAATTGATTCTGACGTCATGACAGCAACTGGCTTATATATGCGCCTGCACACCATTCAAAAAGTAACAAAATGCAGTCAACCAAGATGCAGTTGACTACCTTGCGTAGCCGTCAGTGTATGAATGTGTTGCATAAATGGGCATACGTGAGGTATTAGGCTACTGTCAAGTGCTTTGAGCTGCCAATCTGACTAGCTCCATAGTCAGCCCCTATATAGTCCATTTACATTCTTTTGCACTGGGACTAATGGAGGTCAGAATGACCTTGTGGCAGTTCTAGGTATAATCAGTGATGTTTTTTCTTTCTCTATTATTGCAGAATCCCAAGAATCATGCCGGTGAGTGATGCAGTGGCATCTGAGGGTCCAAAGATAAAGGGCATCCAGTAAAGGTCTCGGCCTAGTCCCTTACAGGCAGAGATTTTTCCAGTTACTCTGAATCTTTTGATGATGTCATGTACTGAAGATGATGAGACCTTCAATGCCTTTGCAATTTAACGTCGAGGAGCAGTGTTTTTAAAGTATTCAACATTTTTTTTTATGCAAGCCTTCACAGGTGGGAGAGCTTCTGGCCATCTTTACTTCTGAGAAACTCAGCCTCTCAGTGACAACCCTTTTATAAGTAATCATGTTGCGCAGCAGATGACAGTTAACTTAATTACTTGCTAAATGTTCTTTCAGCTGATTCTCTTAGAAATTCAATGCTTTTAAAGCCCCTTTTTACAAGTGTCCCAACTTTTTTGAGACCTGTAGCTGCCGGAGAATTTGAAACCTCCGCTGATCCATTTAAGTCACGTCACAGCAGAGCCTGTTTGGTCACAAGACAAGCCCGACGGCTAAGTGGAGGGCAGGCACATTTTGTCAATACGTAAACAGAAAGCATGCTACTGAATCGCGCATCTTTTTTTTTTGTTTAAACAAAGAGTGAGTCAATTAAAATCTAATTTCATAAAAATAAAATCACTGCCAAATCGCATGTACTCCTGGACATCTTTCCATGTGCACTGGACACGGACTGAGAATCAGCATTCTTCCGTCGGCTCCCTGGGCAGAGTTGTTTATAGCAACGGTGCTGTTGTTATAGCAACAAAATGAACATTCGATGCACTCTGGCTCTTTGACGTCAAAGCGACTTCTCAGCAGAATCCAAGAGAATTCGAACCTCTCATCCATCGGGCTTGTTTACTCCTTTGTTTTCTTCTGCTCAAGTGACCCGGTCTGATTTATGACGCCTCGAGTGTTCCATTTAAGACACGTCACCACAAGGCCTGTTCGGTGACTTTACACGCCCGACCCTAAGCATGGAGGGCTGCCACATTTTGTCAGAACGTTAACAGAAAGCATGGCACGGAATCGCGGTCAATCTTTTGTTCATGTAAAAAGAGTGTGTCAAATGAAATCAAATGAAATTTAAAAACAATCACTACCTAATCGCACGTACACCAGTATATGTTTCCACGACGGACTGGGAATCTACTTCGTACTGTGGCCCGCTGGGGAGATATGTTTATGGCAACGGTGCTTTTTACATATCCACGGAACAGGCATACGATGCACTCTGCGTCTTTGACATAACAGTGACTTCTCTGCGGAATCTCAGTAAATTAACATCTCTCGTCCATCGGGCATGTTTACTATTTCCTCTCCTTTTGCTCAAGTGACCCTGTTTTATCTTTGACGCCTCCGCCGTTCCATTAAAGACACGTCACAGCGGAGAAATGGGGTCGTCGTATTTTCCGTGGACTAGGCTTCTAACAATAACAGTCATCCTGTGTGTGCGTTTTATAGCCAATACTCAATACATGTTCACAACAATAGATGGCGCAAAACAACAGCCTGCAATCTTTTATATTGGTTTTTCTTTCAGTTTGTTTTATCAGTATTTTCAAAGAAATTTTTGCGATGATTATTATTCTTTAGTGACTAAAACAAGATTTTGTCATCAAAACCCTATTTTTTCCAAAATATGACTTGAGAAAGGGGAGTTGTCTCATATCCAGAATCGTCTTATATTCGGAACAATTCGGTATGTCCTTATGTAATGAACAGATTTTCAGAAAATTTCAGCACTGAATAGAATCTGCCCTAAAAGAAGAACTAATCACAGCTGTTGTTGGTCTGGATGATACTCTCCTGGATCCAGAACCAATAATACTTACATGTGGGCTTGGCGGAGGTATGAGCTCTACCAAGTGCCCTTCTTGTTTTCAAAATGAGCAGCTGCTCAGACGGAATAAAGACTATTTCTAACCAGGCGTGGAGGTCATGCCTGGAGGCCCACCAGGCCTGTGTTTAACCCTGGTTTCTGTGACATGAAGCAAATAGGAGTATTGCTAAACCCCCTCGATGGGACACTAGTCCAACTCGGGTTCTCCCACTGCTCTCAGTCAAGTTTCCCTGACAATTTTGCTGGGACCCATTTGTACACCTGGGTAGTGTGGAAGTGAAGAGTTTTGCCTGAGAACACTTTGCACAGGCTAAGGCAAGGACTTGAACACAGAATCTTTCCATCCCAAGTCAAGCCCATGCTCTCCACTGCGCTACTGCGTCT
This sequence comes from Gymnothorax reevesii, assembly GCA_029721435.1. NCBI lineage: Eukaryota > Metazoa > Chordata > Actinopteri > Anguilliformes > Muraenidae > Gymnothorax > Gymnothorax reevesii. Next base: position 71,959,703 of record CM056573.1, on the reverse strand, counting down.
CCCTTCATCATGGCATGGATGACGTGGAAATATGACTGCATCCTCTTTATCGACAAAAATGCACCACTCTTTGTAATACTTTTAAGCTGTGAGGTGTTGCCTCAGTGAAAGCATTTCAAAGTACTTTCAGAATTCAGAGGACAATAAATGGTGTTTTGCTAAGATTCTTCATTGATTAAATAGTATAGAGGTCAGAGCTTTAAAGCATCAATTTGTTGGCTATTGTGGCTAATTTTAAATGTTTCAAAGTATTTGGACTTGAAATTATGCTGTGAAACCTAAGCATTATGACGTGAATAAATATCCAGTTTTGGTGACCTTCCTGGCATCAAAGGCTTAGTTTGCCCAGCAGCTGTGATACCTTTACCGTGTGGCTCACGATCGCATTCAGTTTCAAAATCGGAGTCGGATTCACTAGACCTAGAAGCATCACTGAGCCCTGATATTTCTTCTCCATCTGACTCACAAGAACTCATGTCCTGAAGCTTTGTCAAAGCCTGACTTACATTCATCCATTTCCTCTGATTAATTTATTTTTCTGGTATCCTAACCAGCTTACTAAATAAAATAAATGAATAGAAGAACAGCTCTGTGACAATCACAATTTGTACCTGCAAAATGGGAGAACAAATTGATTCTGACGTCATGACAGCAACTGGCTTATATATGCGCCTGCACACCATTCAAAAAGTAACAAAATGCAGTCAACCAAGATGCAGTTGACTGCCTTGCGTAGCCGTCAGTGTATGAATGTGTTGCATAAATGGGCATACGTGAGGTATTAGGCTACTGTCAAGTGCTTTGAGCTGCCAATCTGCCTAGCTCCATAGTCAGCCCCTATATAGTCCATTTACATTCTTTTGCACTGGGACTAATGGAGGTCAGAATGACCTTGTGGCAGTTCTAGGTATAATCAGTGATGTTTTTTCTTTCTCTATCATTGCAGAATCCCAAGAATCATGCCGGTGAGTGATGCAGTGGCATCTGAGGGTCCGAAGATAAAGGGCATCCAGTAAAGGTCTCGGCCTAGTCCCTTACAGGCAGAGATTTTTCCAGTTACTCTGAATCTTTTGATGATGTCATGTACTGAAGATGATGAGACCTTCAATGTCTTTGCAATTTAACGTCGAGGAGCAGTGTTTTTAAAGTATTCAACATTTTTTTTTATGCAAGCCTTCACAGGTGGTAGAGCTTCTGGCCATCTTTAATTCTGAGAAACTCAGCCTCTCAATGACAACCCTTTTATAAGTCATCATGTTGCGCAGCAGATGACAGTTAACTTAATTACTTGCTAAATGTTCTTTCAGCTGATTCTCTTAGAAATTCAATGCTTTTAAAGCCCCTTTTTACAAGTGCGCCAACTTTTTTGAGACCTGTAGCTGCCGGAGAATTTGAAACCTCCACTGGTCCATTTAAGTCACGTAACAGCAGAGCCTGGTTGGTCACAAGACAAGCCCGACGGCTAAGTGGAGGGCAGGCACATTTTATCAATACGTAAACAGAAAGCATGCTACTGAATCGCGCATCTTTTTTTTTTTTTGTTTAAACAAAGAGTGAGTCAATTAAAATCTAATTTCATAAAAATAAAATCACTGCCAAATCGCATGTACTCCTGGACATCTTTCCATGAGCATTGGACACGGACTGAGAATCAGCATTCTTCCGTCGGCTCCCTGGGCAGAGTTGTTTATAGCAACGGTGCTGTTGTTATAGCAACAAAATGAACATTCGATGCCCTCTGGCTCTTTGACGTCAAAGCGACCTCTCAGCCGAATCCAAGAGAATTCGAACCTCTCATCCATCGGGCTTGTTTACTCCTTTGTTTTCTTCTGCTCAAGTGACCCGGTCTGATTTATGATGCCTCGAGTGTTCCATTTAAGACACGTCACCACAAGGCCTGTTCGGTGACTTTACACGCCCGACCCTAAGCATGGAGGGCTGCCACATTTTGTCAGAACGTTAACAGAAAGCATGGTACGGAATCGCGGTCAATCTTTTGTTCAAGTAAAAAGAGTGTGTCAAATGAAATCAAATGAAATTTAAAAACAATCACTACCTAATCGCACGTACACCAGTATATGTTTCCACGACGGACTGGGAATCTACTTCGTACTGTGGCCCGCTGGGGAGATATGTTTATGGCAACGGTGCTTTTTACATATCCACGGAACAGGCATACGATGCACTCTGCGTCTTTGACATAACAGTGACTTCTCTGCGGAATCTCAGTAAATTAGCATCTCTCGTCCATCGGGCATGTTTACTATTTCCTCTCCTTTTGCTCAAGTGACCCTGTTTTATCTTTGACGCCTCCGCCGTTCCATTAAAGACACGTCACAGCGGAGAAATGGGGTCGTCGTATTTTCTGTGGACTAGGCTTCTCACAATAGCAGTCATCCTGTGTGTGCGTTTTATAGTCTATACTCAATACATGTTCACAACAATAGATGGCGCAAAACAACAGCCTGCAATCTTTTATATTGGTTTTTCTTTCAGTTTGTTTTATCAGTATTTTCAAAGAAATTTTTGCCATGATTATTATTCTTTAGTGACTAAAACAAGATTTTGTCATCCAAACCCTATTTTTTCCAAAATATGACTTGAGAAAGGGGAGTAGTCTCATATCCAGAATCGTCTTATATTCGGAACAATTCGGTATGTCCTTATGTAATCAACAGATTTTCAGAAAATTTCAGCACTGAATAGAATCTGCCCTAAAAGAAGAACTAATCACAGCTGTTGTTGGTCTGGATGATACTCTCCTGGATCCAGAACCAATAATACTTACATGTGGGCTTGGCGGAGGTATGAGCTCTACCAAGTGCCCTTCTTGTTTTCAAAATGAGCAGCTGCTCAGACGGAATAAAGACTATTTCTAACCAGGCGTGGAGGTCATGCCTGGAGGCCCACCAGGCCTGTGTTTAACCCTGGTTTCTGTGACATGAAGCAAATAGGAGTATTGCTAAACCCCCTCGATGGGACACTAGTCCAACTCGGGTTCTCCCACTGCTCTCAGTCAAGTTTCCCTGACAATTTTGCTGGGACCCATTTGTACACCTGGGTAGAGTGAGGCAGTGTGGAAGTGAAGAGTTTTGCCTGAGAACACTTTGCACAGGCTAAGGCATGGACTTGAACACAGAATCTTTCCATCCCAAGTCAAGCCCATGCTCTCCACTGCGCTACTGCGTATCCCTTCATCATGGCATGGATGACGTGGAAATATGACTGCATCCTCTTTATCGACAAAAATGCACCACTCTTTGTAATACTTTTAAGCTGTGAGGTGTTGCCTCAGTGAAAGCATTTCAAAGTACTTTCAGAATTCAGAGGACAATAAATGGTGTTTTGCTAAGATTCTTCATTGATTAAATAGTATAGAGGTCAGAGCTTTAAAGCATCAATTTGTTGGCTATTGTGGCTAATTTTAAATGTTTCAAAGTATTTGGACTTGAAATTATGCTGTGAAACCTAAGCATTATGACGTGAATAAATATCCAGTTTTGGTGACCTTCCTGGCATCAAAGGCTTAGTTTGCCCAGCAGCTGTGATACCTTTACCGTGTGGCTCACGATCGCATTCAGTTTCAAAATCGGAGTCGGATTCACTAGACCTAGAAGCATCACTGAGCCCTGATATTTCTTCTCCATCTGACTCACAAGAACTCATGTCCTGAAGCTTTGTCAAAGCCTGACTTACATTCATCCATTTCCTCTGATTAATTTCTTTTTCTGGTATCCTAACCAGCTTACTAAATAAACTAAATGAATAGAAGAACAGCTCTGTGACAATCACAATTTGTACCTGCAAAATGGGAGAACAAATTGATTCTGACGTCATGACAGCAACTGGCTTATATATGCGCCTGCACACCATTCAAAAAGTAACAAAATGCAGTCAACCAAGATGCAGTTGACTGCCTTGCGTAGCCGTCAGTGTATGAATGTGTTGCATAAATGGGCATACGTGAGGTATTAGGCTACTGTCAAGTGCTTTGAGCTGCCAATCTGCCTAGCTCCATAGTCAGCCCCTATATAGTCCATTTACATTCTTTTGCACTGGGACTAATGGAGGTCAGAATGACCTTGTGGCAGTTCTAGGTATAATCAGTGATGTTTTTTCTTTCTCTATCATTGCAGAATCCCAAGAATCATGCCGGTGAGTGATGCAGTGGCATCTGAGGGTCCGAAGATAAAGGGCATCCAGTAAAGGTTTCGGCCTAGTCCCTGATTTTTCCAGTTACTCTGAATCTTTTGATGATGTCATGTACTGAAGATGATGAGGCCTTCAATGCTTTTGCAATTTAACGTCGAGGAGCAGTGTTTTTAAAGTATTCAACATTATTTTTCATGCAAGCCTTCACAGGTGGGAGAGCTTCTGGCCATCTTTACTTCTGAGAAACTCAGCCTCTCAATGACAGCCCTTTTATGAGTAATCATGTTGCGCAGCAGATGACAGTTAACTTAATTACTTGCTAAATGTTCTTTCAGCTGATTCTCTTAGAAATTCAATGCTTTTAAAGCCCCTTTTTACAAGTGTCCCAACTTTTTTGAGACCTGTAGCTGCCGTAGAATTTGAAACCTCCGCTGATCCATTTAAGTCACGTCACAGCAGACAGCCTGTTTGGTCACAAGACAAGCCCGACGGCTAAGTGGAGGGCAGGCACATTTTGTCAATACGTAAACAAAAAGCATGCAACTGAATTGCGGTCATTTTTTTGCTTAAGCAAAGAGTGAGTCAATTAAAATCTACATTCATAAAAATAAAATCACTGCCAAATCGCACGTACACCTGGACATGTTTCCATGAGCATTGGACACGGACTGAGAATCAGCATTCTTCCGTCGGCCCCCTGGGCAGAGTTGTTTATAGCAACGGTGCTGTTGTTATAGCAACAAAATGAACATTCGATGCACTCTGGCTCTTTGACGTCAAAGCGACTTCTCAGCAGAATCCAAGCGAATTCGAACCTCTCATCCATCGGGCTTGTTTACTCCTTTGTTTTCTTCTGCTCAAGTGACCCGGTCTGATTTATGACGCCTCGAGTGTTCCATTTGAGACACGTCACCACAAGGCCTGTTCGGTGACTTTACACGCCCAACCCTAAGCATGGAGGGCTGCCACATTTTGTCAGAACGTTAACAGAAAGCATGGTACGGAATCGCGGTCAATCTTTTGTTCAAGTAAAAAGAGTGTGTCAAATGAAATCAAATGAAATTTTAAAACAATCACTGCCTAATCGCACGTACACCAGTATATGTTTCCACAACGGACTGGGAATCTACTTCGTTCCGTGGCCCGCTGGGGAGATATGTTTATGGCAACGGTGCTTTTTATATATCCAGGGAACAGGCATACGATGCACTCTGCGTCTTTGACATAACAGTGACTTCTCAGCGGAATCTCAGTAAATTAGCATCTCTCGTCCATCGGGCATGTTTTCTATTTCCTCTCCTTTTGCTCAAGTGACCCTGTTTTATCTTTGACGCCTCCGCCGTTCCATTAAAGACACGTCACAGCGGAGAAATGGGGTCGTCGTATTTTCCGTGGATTAGACTTCTAACAATAACAGTCCTCCTGTGTGTGCGTTTTATGTCTATACTCAATACATGTTCACAGCAATAGATGGCGCAAAACAACAGCCTGCAATCTTTAATATTGGTTTTTCTTCCAGTTTGTTTTATCAGTATTTTCAAAGAAATTTTTGCGATGATTATTATTCTTTAGTGACTAAAACAAGATTTTGTCATCAAAACCCTATTTTTTCCAAAATATGACTTGAGAAAGGGGAGTAGTCTCATATCCAGAATCGTCTTATATTCGGAATGTCCTTATGTAATGAACAGATTTTCATAAAATTTCAGCACTGAATAGAATCTGCCCTAAAAGAGGAACTAATCACAGCTGTTGTTGGTCTGGATGATACTCTCCTGGATCCAGAACCAATAATACTTACATGTGGGCATGGCGGAGGTATGAGCTCTACCAAGTGCCCTTCTTGTTTTCAAAATGAGCAGCTGCTCAGACGGAATAAAGACTATTTCTAACCAGGCGTGGAGGTCATGCCTGGAGGCCCACCAGGCCTGTGTTTAACCCTGGTTTCTGTGACATGAAGCAAATAGGAGTATTGCTAAACCCCCTCGATGGGACACTAGTCCAACTCGGGTTCTCCCACTGCTCTCAGTCAAGTTTCCCTGACAATTTTGCTGGTACCCATTTGTACACCTGGGTAGAGTGAGGCAGTGTGGAAGTGAAGAGTTTTACCTGAGAACACTTTGCACAGGCTAAGGCAAGGACTTGAACACAGAATTTTTCCATCCCAAGTCAAGCCCATGCTCTCCACTGCGCTACTGCGTCTCCCCTCATCATGGCATGGATGACGTGGAAATATGACTGAATCCTCTTTATTGACAAAAATGCACCACTCTTTGTAATACTTTAAAGCTGTGAGGTCTTGCCTCAGTGAAAGCATTTCAAAGTACTTTCAGAATTCGGAGGACAATAAATGGTGTTTTGCTAAGATTCTTCATTGATTAAATAGTACAGAGGTCAGAGCTTTAAAACTTCAAATTTTTTTTGATATTGTGGCTAATTTTAAATGTTTCAAAGTATTTGGACTTGATATTATGCTGTGAAACCTAAGCATTATGACGTGAAGAAATATGCAGTTTTGGTGACCTTCCTGGCATCAAAGGCTTAGTTTGCCCAGCAGCTGTGATACCTTTACCGTGTGGCTCACGATCGCATTCAGTTTCAAAAATCGGAGTCGGATTCACTAGACCTAGACGCATCACTGAGCCCTGATATTTCTTCTCCATCTGACTCACAAGAACTCATGTCCTGAAGCATTGCCAAAGCCTGACTTACATTCATCCATTTCCTCTGATCCATTTCTTTTTCTTGTATCCTAACCAGCTTACGAAATAAACTAAATGAATAGAAGAACAGCTCTGTGACAATCACAATTTCTACCTGCAAAATGGGAGAACAAATTGATTCTGACGTCATGACAGCAACTGGCTTATATATGCGCCTGCAAACCATTCAAAAAGTAACAAAATGCAGTCAACCAAGATGCAGTTGACTGCCTTGCGTAGCCGTCAGTGTATGAATGTGTTGCATAAATGGGCATACGTGAGGGATTTAGGCTACTGTCAAGTGCTTTGAGCTGCCAATCTGACTAGCTCCATAGTCAGCCGCTATATAGTCCATTTACATTCTTTTGCACTGGGACTAATGGAGGTCAAAATGACCTTGTGGCAGTTCTAGGTATAATCAGTGATGTTTTTTCTGTCTCTGTTATTGCAGAATCCCAAGAATCATGCCGGTGAGTGATGCAGTGGCATCTGAGGGTCCGAAGATAAAGGGCATCCAGTAAAGGTTTCGGCCTAGTCCCTTACACGCAGAGATTTTTCCAGTTACTCTGAATCTTTTGATGATGTCATGTACTGAAGATGATGAGACCTTCAATGCCTTTGCAATTTAACGTCGAGGAGCAGTGTTTTTAAAGTATTCAAAATTTTTTTTCATGCAAGCCTTCACAGGTGGGAGAGCTTCTGGCCATCTTTACTTCTGAGAAACTCAGCCTCTCAATGACAACCCTTTTATAAGTACCCGGTAATCATGTTGCGCAGCAGATGACAGTTAACTTAATTACTTGCTAAATGTTCTTTCAGCTGATTCTCTTAGAAATTCAATGCTTTTAAAGCCCCTTTTTACAAGTGTCCCAACTTTTTTGAGACCTGTAGCTGCCGGAGAATTTGAAACCTCCGCTGATCCATTTAAGACACGTCACAGCGGACAGTCTGTCTGGTCACAAGACAAGCCCGACGGCTAAGAGGAGGGCAAGCACAATTTGTCAATACGTAAACAGAAAGCATGCTACTGAATCGCGGCCATTTTTTTTGTTTAAAAAAAGAGTGAGTCAATTAAAATCTAATTTCATAAAAACAATATCACTGCCAAATCGCACGTACACCTGGACATGTTTCCATGAGCATTGGACACGGACTGAGAATCAGCATTCTTCCGTCGGCCACCTGAGCAGAGTTGTTTATAGCAACGGTGCTGTTGATATTGCAACAAAATGAACATTCGATGCACTCTGGCTCTTTGACGTCAAAGCGACTTCTCAGCAGAATCCAAGAGAATTCGAACCTCTCATCCATCGGGCTTGTTTACTCCTTTGTTTTCTTCTGCTCAAGTGACCCGGTCTGATTTATGACGCCTCGAGTGTTCCATTTAAGACACGTCACCTCAAGGCCTGTTCGGTGACTTTACACGCCCGACCCTAAGCATGGAGGGCTGCCACATTTTGTCAGAACGTTAACAGAAAGCATGGTACGGAATCGCGGTCAATCTTTTGTTCAAGTAAAAAGAGTGTGTCAATTGAAATCAAATGAAATTTAAAAACAATCGCTACCTAATCGCACGTACACCAGTATATGTTTCCACGACGGACTGGGAATCTACTTCGTACTGTGGCCCGCTGGGGAGATATGTTTATGGCAACGGTGCTTTTTACATATCCACGGAACAGGCATACGATGCACTCTGCGTCTTTGACATAACAGTGACTTCTCTGCGGAATCTCAGTAAATTAGCATCTCTCGTCCATCGGGCATGTTTACTATTTCCTCTCCTTTTGCTCAAGTGACCCTGTTTTATCTTTGACGCCTCCGCCGTTCCATTAAAGACACGTCACAGCGGAGAAATGGGGTCGTCGTATTTTCTGTGGACTAGGCTTCTCACAATGGCAGTCATCCTGTGTGTGCGTTTTATAGTCTATACTCAATACATGTTCACAACAATAGATGGCGCAAAACAACAGCCTGCAATCTTTTATATTGGTTTTTCTTTCAGTTTGTTTTATCAGTATTTTTAAAGAAATTTTTGCCATGATTATTATTCTTTAGTGACTAAAACAAGATTTTGTCATCCAAACCCTATTTTTTCCAAAATATGACTTGAGAAAGGGGAGTAGTCTCATATCCAGAATCGTCTTATATTCGGAACAATTCGGTATGTCCTTATGTAATGAACAGATTTTCAGAAAATTTCAGCACTGAATAGAATCTGCCCTAAAAGAAGAACTAATCACAGCTGTTGTTGGTCTGGATGATACTCTCCTGGATCCAGAACCAATAATACTTACATGTGGGCTTGGCGGAGGTATGAGCTCTACCAAGTGCCCTTCTTGTTTTCAAAATGAGCAGCTGCTCAGACGGAATAAAGACTATTTCTAACCAGGCGTGGAGGTCATGCCTGGAGGCCCACCAGGCCTGTGTTTAACCCTGGTTTCTGTGACATGAAGCAAATAGGAGTATTGCTAAACCCCCTCGATGGGACACTAGTCCAACTCGGGTTCTCCCACTGCTCTCAGTCAAGTTTCCCTGACAATTTTGCTGGGACCCATTTGTACACCTGGGTAGAGTGAGGCAGTGTGGAAGTGAAGAGTTTTGCCTGAGAACACTTTGCACAGGCTAAGGCAAGGACTTGAACACAGAATCTTTCCATCCCAAGTCAAGCCCATGCTCTCCACTGCGCTACTGCGTCTCCCTTCATCATGGCATGGATGACTTGGAAATATGACTGCATCCTCTTTATCGACAAAAATGCACCACTCTTTGTAATACTTTTAAGCTGTGAGGTGTTGCCTCAGTGAAAGCATTTCAAAGTACTTTCAGAATTCAGAGGACAATAAATGGTGTTTTGCTAAGATTCTTCATTGATTAAATAGTATAGAGGTCAGAGCTTTAAAGCATCAATTTGTTGGCTATTGTGGCTAATTTTAAATGTTTCAAAGTATTTGGACTTCAAATTATGCTGTGAAACCTAAGCATTATGACGTGAATAAATATCCAGTTTTGGTGACCTTCCTGGCATCAAAGGCTTAGTTTGCCCAGCAGCTGTGATACCTTTACCGTGTGGCTCACGATCGCATTCAGTTTCAAAATCGGAGTCGGATTCACTAGACCTAGAAGCATCACTGAGCCCTGATATTTCTTCTCCATCTGACTCACAAGAACTCATGTCCTGAAGCTTTGTCAAAGCCTGACTTACATTCATCCATTTCCTCTGATTAATTTCTTTTTCTGGTATCCTAACCAGCTTACTAAATAAACTAAATGAATAGAAGAACAGCTCTGTGACAATCACAATTTGTACCTGCAAAATGGGAGAACAAATTGATTCTGACGTCATGACAGCAACTGGCTTATATATGCGCCTGCACACCATTCAAAAAGTAACAAAATGCAGTCAACCAAGATGCAGTTGACTGCCTTGCGTAGCCGTCAGTGTATGAATGTGTTGCATAAATGGGCATACGTGAGGTATTAGGCTACTGTCAAGTGCTTTGAGCTGCCAATCTGCCTAGCTCCATAGTCAGCCCCTATATAGTCCATTTACATTCTTTTGCACTGGGACTAATGGAGGTCAGAATGACCTTGTGGCAGTTCTAGGTATAATCAGTGATGTTTTTTCTTTCTCTATCATTGCAGAATCCCAAGAATCATGCCGGTGAGTGATGCAGTGGCATCTGAGGGTCCGAAGATAAAGGGCATCCAGTAAAGGTCTCGGCCTAGTCCCTTACAGGCAGAGATTTTTCCAGTTACTCTGAATCTTTTGATGATGTCATGTACTGAAGATGATGAGACCTTCAATGTCTTTGCAATTTAACGTCGAGGAGCAGTGTTTTTAAAGTATTCAACATTTTTTTTTATGCAAGCCTTCACAGGTGGTAGAGCTTCTGGCCATCTTTACTTCTGAGAAACTCAGCCTCTCAATGACAACCCTTTTATAAGTCATCATGTTGCGCAGCAGATGACAGTTAACTTAATTACTTGCTAAATGTTCTTTCAGCTGATTCTCTTAGAAATTCAATGCTGTTAAAGCCCCTTTTTACAAGTGTCCCAACTTTTTTGAGACCTGTAGCTGCCGGAGAATTTGAAACCTCCACTGGTCCATTTAAGTCACGTCACAGCAGAGCCTGTTTGGTCACAAGACAAGCCCGACGGCTAAGTGGAGGGCAGGCACATTTTGTCAATACGTAAAAAGAAAGCATGCTACTGAATCGCGCATCTTTTTTTTTTGTTTAAACAAAGAGTGAGTCAATTAAAATCTAATTTCATAAAAATAAAATCACTGCCAAATCGCATGTACTCCTGGACATCTTTCCATGAGCACTGGACACGGACTGAGAATCAGCATTCTTCCGTCGGCTCCCTGGGCAGAGTTGTTTATAGCAACGGTGCTGTTGTTATAGCAACAAAATGAACATTCGATGCACTCTGGCTCTTTGACGTCAAAGCGACTTCTCAGCAGAATCCAAGAGAATTCGAACCTCTCATCCATCGGGCTTGTTTACTCCTTTGTTTTCTTCTGCTCAAGTGACCCGGTCTGATTTATGACGCCTCGAGTGTTCCATTTAAGACACGTCACCACAAGGCCTGTTCGGTGACTTTACACGCCCGACCCTAAGCATGGAGGGCTGCCACATTTTGTCAGAACGTTAACAGAAAGCATGGCACGGAATCGCGGTCAATCTTTTGTTCATGTAAAAAGAGTGTGTCAAATGAAATCAAATGAAATTTAAAAACAATCACTACCTAATCGCACGTACACCAGTATATGTTTCCACGACGGACTGGGAATCTACTTCGTACTGTGGCCCGCTGGGGAGATATGTTTATGGCAACGGTGCTTTTTACATATCCACGGAACAGGCATACGATGCACTCTGCGTCTTTGACATAACAGTGACTTCTCTGCGGAATCTCAGTAAATTAGCATCTCTCGTCCATCGGGCATGTTTACTATTTCCTCTCCTTTTGCTCAAGTGACCCTGTTTTATCTTTGACGCCTCCGCCGTTCCATTAAAGACACGTCACAGCGGAGAAATGGGGTCGTCGTATTTTCCGTGGACTAGGCTTCTAACAATAACAGTCATCCTGTGTGTGCGTTTTATAGCCAATACTCAATACATGTTCACAACAATAGATGGCGCAAAACAACAGCCTGCAATCTTTTATATTGGTTTTTCTTTCAGTTTGTTTTATCAGTATTTTCAAAGAAATTTTTGCGATGATTATTATTCTTTAGTGACTAAAACAAGATTTTGTCATCAAAACCCTATTTTTTCCAAAATATGACTTGAGAAAGGGGAGTTGTCTCATATCCAGAATCGTCTTATATTCGGAACAATTCGGTATGTCCTTATGTAATGAACAGATTTTCAGAAAATTTCAGCACTGAATAGAATCTGCCCTAAAAGAAGAACTAATCACAGCTGTTGTTGGTCTGGATGATACTCTCCTGGATCCAGAACCAATAATACTTACATGTGGGCTTGGCGGAGGTATGAGCTCTACCAAGTGCCCTTCTTGTTTTCAAAATGAGCAGCTGCTCAGACGGAATAAAGACTATTTCTAACCAGGCGTGGAGGTCATGCCTGGAGGCCCACCAGGCCTGTGTTTAACCCTGGTTTCTGTGACATGAAGCAAATAGGAGTATTGCTAAACCCCCTCGATGGGACACTAGTCCAACTCGGGTTCTCCCACTGCTCTCAGTCAAGTTTCCCTGACAATTTTGCTGGGACCCATTTGTACACCTGGGTAGAGTGAGGCAGTGTGGAAGTGAAGAGTTTTGCCTGAGAACACTTTGCACAGGCTAAGGCAAGGACTTGAACACAGAATCTTTCCATCCCAAGTCAAGCCCATGCTCTCCACTGCGCTACTGCGTCTCCCTTCATCAAGGCATGGATGACGTGGAAATATGACTGCATCCTCTTTATCGACAAAAATGCACCACTCTTTGTAATACTTTTAAGCTGTGAGGTGTTGCCTCAGTGAAAGCATTTCAAAGTACTTTCAGAATTCAGAGGACAATAAATGGTGTTTTGCTAAGATTCTTCATTGATTAAATAGTATAGAGGTCAGAGCTTTAAAGCATCAATTTGTTGGCTATTGTGGCTAATTTTAAATGTTTCAAAGTATTTGGACTTGAAATTATGCTGTGAAACCTAAGCATTATGACGTGAATAAATATCCAGTTTTGGTGACCTTCCTGGCATCAAAGGCTTAGTTTGCCCAGCAGCTGTGATACCTTTACCGTGTGGCTCACGATCGCATTCAGTTTCAAAATCGGAGTCGGATTCACTAGACCTAGAAGCATCACTGAGCCCTGATATTTCTTCTCCATCTGACTCACAAGAACTCATGTCCTGAAGCTTTGTCAAAGCCTGACTTACATTCATCCATTTCCTCTGATTAATTTCTTTTTCTGGTATCCTAACCAGCTTACTAAATAAACTAAATGAATAGAAGAACAGCTCTGTGACAATCACAATTTGTACCTGCAAAATGGGAGAACAAATTGATTCTGACGTCATGACAGCAACTGGCTTATATATGCGCCTGCACACCATTCAAAAAGTAACAAAATGCAGTCAACCAAGATGCAGTTGACTGCCTTGCGTAGCCGTCAGTGTATGAATGTGTTGCATAAATGGGCATACGTGAGGTATTAGGCTACTGTCAAGTGCTTTGAGCTGCCAATCTGCCTAGCTCCATAGTCAGCCCCTATATAGTCCATTTACATTCTTTTGCACTGGGACTAATGGAGGTCAGAATGACCTTGTGGCAGTTCTAGGTATAATCAGTGATGTTTTTTCTTTCTCTATCATTGCAGAATCCCAAGAATCATGCCGGTGAGTGATGCAGTGGCATCTGAGGGTCCGAAGATAAAGGGCATCCAGTAAAGGTTTCGGCCTAGTCCCTGATTTTTCCAGTTACTCTGAATCTTTTGATGATGTCATGTACTGAAGATGATGAGGCCTTCAATGCTTTTGCAATTTAACGTCGAGGAGCAGTGTTTTTAAAGTATTCAACATTATTTTTCATGCAAGCCTTCACAGGTGGGAGAGCTTCTGGCCATCTTTACTTCTGAGAAACTCAGCCTCTCAATGACAGCCCTTTTATGAGTAATCATGTTGCGCAGCAGATGACAGTTAACTTAATTACTTGCTAAATGTTCTTTCAGCTGATTCTCTTAGAAATTCAATGCTTTTAAAGCCCCTTTTTACAAGTGTCCCAACTTTTTTGAGACCTGTAGCTGCCGTAGAATTTGAAACCTCCGCTGATCCATTTAAGTCACGTCACAGCAGACAGCCTGTTTGGTCACAAGACAAGCCCGACGGCTAAGTGGAGGGCAGGCACATTTTGTCAATACGTAAACAAAAAGCATGCAACTGAATTGCGGTCATTTTTTTGCTTAAGCAAAGAGTGAGTCAATTAAAATCTACATTCATAAAAATAAAATCACTGCCAAATCGCACGTACACCTGGACATGTTTCCATGAGCATTGGACACGGACTGAGAATCAGCATTCTTCCGTCGGCTCCCTGGGCAGAGTTGTTTATAGCAACGGTGCTGTTGTTATAGCAACAAAATGAACATTCGATGCACTCTGGCTCTTTGACGTCAAAGCGACTTCTCAGCAGAATCCAAGCGAATTCGAACCTCTCATCCATCGGGCTTGTTTACTCCTTTGTTTTCTTCTGCTCAAGTGACCCGGTCTGATTTATGACGCCTCGAGTGTTCCATTTGAGACACGTCACCACAAGGCCTGTTCGGTGACTTTACACGCCCAACCCTAAGCATGGAGGGCTGCCACATTTTGTCAGAACGTTAACAGAAAGCATGGTACGGAATCGCGGTCAATCTTTTGTTCAAGTAAAAAGAGTGTGTCAAATGAAATCAAATGAAATTTTAAAACAATCACTGCCTAATCGCACGTACACCAGTATATGTTTCCACAACGGACTGGGAATCTACTTCGTTCCGTGGCCCGCTGGGGAGATATGTTTATGGCAACGGTGCTTTTTATATATCCAGGGAACAGGCATACGATGCACTCTGCGTCTTTGACATAACAGTGACTTCTCAGCGGAATCTCAGTAAATTAGCATCTCTCGTCCATCGGGCATGTTTTCTATTTCCTCTCCTTTTGCTCAAGTGACCCTGTTTTATCTTTGACGCCTCCGCCGTTCCATTAAAGACACGTCACAGCGGAGAAATGGGGTCGTCGTATTTTCCGTGGATTAGACTTCTAACAATAACAGTCCTCCTGTGTGTGCGTTTTATATCTATACTCAATACATGTTCACAGCAATAGATGGCGCAAAACAACAGCCTGCAATCTTTAATATTGGTTTTTCTTCCAGTTTGTTTTATCAGTATTTTCAAAGAAATTTTTGCGATGATTATTATTCTTTAGTGACTAAAACAAGATTTTGTCATCAAAACCCTATTTTTTCCAAAATATGACTTGAGAAAGGGGAGTAGTCTCATATCCAGAATCGTCTTATATTCGGAATGTCCTTATGTAATGAACAGATTTTCATAAAATTTCAGCACTGAATAGAATCTGCCCTAAAAGAGGAACTAATCACAGCTGTTGTTGGTCTGGATGATACTCTCCTGGATCCAGAACCAATAATACTTACATGTGGGCATGGCGGAGGTATGAGCTCTACCAAGTGCCCTTCTTGTTTTCAAAATGAGCAGCTGCTCAGACGGAATAAAGACTATTTCTAACCAGGCGTGGAGGTCATGCCTGGAGGCCCACCAGGCCTGTGTTTAACCCTGGTTTCTGTGACATGAAGCAAATAGGAGTATTGCTAAACCCCCTCGATGGGACACTAGTCCAACTCGGGTTCTCCCACTGCTCTCAGTCAAGTTTCCCTGACAATTTTGCTGGTACCCATTTGTACACCTGGGTAGAGTGAGGCAGTGTGGAAGTGAAGAGTTTTACCTGAGAACACTTTGCACAGGCTAAGGCAAGGACTTGAACACAGAATTTTTCCATCCCAAGTCAAGCCCATGCTCTCCACTGCGCTACTGCGTCTCCCCTCATCATGGCATGGATGACGTGGAAATATGACTGAATCCTCTTTATTGACAAAAATGCACCACTCTTTGTAATACTTTAAAGCTGTGAGGTCTTGCCTCAGTGAAAGCATTTCAAAGTACTTTCAGAATTCGGAGGACAATAAATGGTGTTTTGCTAAGATTCTTCATTGATTAAATAGTACAGAGGTCAGAGCTTTAAAACTTCAAATTTTTTTTGATATTGTGGCTAATTTTAAATGTTTCAAAGTATTTGGACTTGATATTATGCTGTGAAACCTAAGCATTATGACGTGAAGAAATATGCAGTTTTGGTGACCTTCCTGGCATCAAAGGCTTAGTTTGCCCAGCAGCTGTGATACCTTTACCGTGTGGCTCACGATCGCATTCAGTTTCAAAAATCGGAGTCGGATTCACTAGACCTAGACGCATCACTGAGCCCTGATATTTCTTCTCCATCTGACTCACAAGAACTCATGTCCTGAAGCATTGCCAAAGCCTGACTTACATTCATCCATTTCCTCTGATCCATTTCTTTTTCTTGTATCCTAACCAGCTTACGAAATAAACTAAATGAATAGAAGAACAGCTCTGTGACAATCACAATTTCTACCTGCAAAATGGGAGAACAAATTGATTCTGACGTCATGACAGCAACTGGCTTATATATGCGCCTGCAAACCATTCAAAAAGTAACAAAATGCAGTCAACCAAGATGCAGTTGACTGCCTTGCGTAGCCGTCAGTGTATGAATGTGTTGCATAAATGGGCATACGTGAGGGATTTAGGCTACTGTCAAGTGCTTTGAGCTGCCAATCTGACTAGCTCCATAGTCAGCCGCTATATAGTCCATTTACATTCTTTTGCACTGGGACTAATGGAGGTCAAAATGACCTTGTGGCAGTTCTAGGTATAATCAGTGATGTTTTTTCTGTCTCTGTTATTGCAGAATCCCAAGAATCATGCCGGTGAGTGATGCAGTGGCATCTGAGGGTCCGAAGATAAAGGGCATCCAGTAAAGGTTTCGGCCTAGTCCCTTACACGCAGAGATTTTTCCAGTTACTCTGAATCTTTTGATGATGTCATGTACTGAAGATGATGAGACCTTCAATGCCTTTGCAATTTAACGTCGAGGAGCAGTGTTTTTAAAGTATTCAAAATTTTTTTTCATGCAAGCCTTCACAGGTGGGAGAGCTTCTGGCCATCTTTACTTCTGAGAAACTCAGCCTCTCAATGACAACCCTTTTATAAGTACCCGGTAATCATGTTGCGCAGCAGATGACAGTTAACTTAATTACTTGCTAAATGTTCTTTCAGCTGATTCTCTTAGAAATTCAATGCTTTTAAAGCCCCTTTTTACAAGTGTCCCAACTTTTTTGAGACCTGTAGCTGCCGGAGAATTTGAAACCTCCGCTGATCCATTTAAGACACGTCACAGCGGACAGTCTGTCTGGTCACAAGACAAGCCCGACGGCTAAGAGGAGGGCAAGCACAATTTGTCAATACGTAAACAGAAAGCATGCTACTGAATCGCGGCCATTTTTTTTGTTTAAAAAAAGAGTGAGTCAATTAAAATCTAATTTCATAAAAATAATATCACTGCCAAATCGCACGTACACCTGGACATGTTTCCATGAGCATTGGACACGGACTGAGAATCAGCATTCTTCCGTCGGCCACCTGAGCAGAGTTGTTTATAGCAACGGTGCTGTTGATATTGCAACAAAATGAACATTCGATGCACTCTGGCTCTTTGACGTCAAAGCGACTTCTCAGCAGAATCCAAGAGAATTCGAACCTCTCATCCATCGGGCTTGTTTACTCCTTTGTTTTCTTCTGCTCAAGTGACCCGGTCTGATTTATGACGCCTCGAGTGTTCCATTTAAGACACGTCACCTCAAGGCCTGTTCGGTGACTTTACACGCCCGACCCTAAGCATGGAGGGCTGCCACATTTTGTCAGAACGTTAACAGAAAGCATGGTACGGAATCGCGGTCAATCTTTTGTTCAAGTAAAAAGAGTGTGTCAATTGAAATCAAATGAAATTTAAAAACAATCGCTACCTAATCGCACGTACACCAGTATATGTTTCCACGACGGACTGGGAATCTACTTCGTACTGTGGCCCGCTGGGGAGATATGTTTATGGCAACGGTGCTTTTTACATATCCACGGAACAGGCATACGATGCACTCTGCGTCTTTGACATAACAGTGACTTCTCTGCGGAATCTCAGTAAATTAGCATCTCTCGTCCATCGGGCATGTTTACTATTTCCTCTCCTTTTGCTCAAGTGACCCTGTTTTATCTTTGACGCCTCCGCCGTTCCATTAAAGACACGTCACAGCGGAGAAATGGGGTCGTCGTATTTTCTGTGGACTAGGCTTCTCACAATGGCAGTCATCCTGTGTGTGCGTTTTATAGTCTATACTCAATACATGTTCACAACAATAGATGGCGCAAAACAACAGCCTGCAATCTTTTATATTGGTTTTTCTTTCAGTTTGTTTTATCAGTATTTTTAAAGAAATTTTTGCCATGATTATTATTCTTTAGTGACTAAAACAAGATTTTGTCATCCAAACCCTATTTTTTCCAAAATATGACTTGAGAAAGGGGAGTAGTCTCATATCCAGAATCGTCTTATATTCGGAACAATTCGGTATGTCCTTATGTAATGAACAGATTTTCAGAAAATTTCAGCACTGAATAGAATCTGCCCTAAAAGAAGAACTAATCACAGCTGTTGTTGGTCTGGATGATACTCTCCTGGATCCAGAACCAATAATACTTACATGTGGGCTTGGCGGAGGTATGAGCTCTACCAAGTGCCCTTCTTGTTTTCAAAATGAGCAGCTGCTCAGACGGAATAAAGACTATTTCTAACCAGGCGTGGAGGTCATGCCTGGAGGCCCACCAGGCCTGTGTTTAACCCTGGTTTCTGTGACATGAAGCAAATAGGAGTATTGCTAAACCCCCTCGATGGGACACTAGTCCAACTCGGGTTCTCCCACTGCTCTCAGTCAAGTTTCCCTGACAATTTTGCTGGGACCCATTTGTACACCTGGGTAGAGTGAGGCAGTGTGGAAGTGAAGAGTTTTGCCTGAGAACACTTTGCACAGGCTAAGGCAAGGACTTGAACACAGAATCTTTCCATCCCAAGTCAAGCCCATGCTCTCCACTGCGCTACTGCGTCTCCCTTCATCATGGCATGGATGACTTGGAAATATGACTGCATCCTCTTTATCGACAAAAATGCACCACTCTTTGTAATACTTTTAAGCTGTGAGGTGTTGCCTCAGTGAAAGCATTTCAAAGTACTTTCAGAATTCAGAGGACAATAAATGGTGTTTTGCTAAGATTCTTCATTGATTAAATAGTATAGAGGTCAGAGCTTTAAAGCATCAATTTGTTGGCTATTGTGGCTAATTTTAAATGTTTCAAAGTATTTGGACTTCAAATTATGCTGTGAAACCTAAGCATTATGACGTGAATAAATATCCAGTTTTGGTGACCTTCCTGGCATCAAAGGCTTAGTTTGCCCAGCAGCTGTGATACCTTTACCGTGTGGCTCACGATCGCATTCAGTTTCAAAATCGGAGTCGGATTCACTAGACCTAGAAGCATCACTGAGCCCTGATATTTCTTCTCCATCTGACTCACAAGAACTCATGTCCTGAAGCTTTGTCAAAGCCTGACTTACATTCATCCATTTCCTCTGATTAATTTCTTTTTCTGGTATCCTAACCAGCTTACTAAATAAACTAAATGAATAGAAGAACAGCTCTGTGACAATCACAATTTGTACCTGCAAAATGGGAGAACAAATTGATTCTGACGTCATGACAGCAACTGGCTTATATATGCGCCTGCACACCATTCAAAAAGTAACAAAATGCAGTCAACCAAGATGCAGTTGACTGCCTTGCGTAGCCGTCAGTGTATGAATGTGTTGCATAAATGGGCATACGTGAGGTATTAGGCTACTGTCAAGTGCTTTGAGCTGCCAATCTGCCTAGCTCCATAGTCAGCCCCTATATAGTCCATTTACATTCTTTTGCACTGGGACTAATGGAGGTCAGAATGACCTTGTGGCAGTTCTAGGTATAATCAGTGATGTTTTTTCTTTCTCTATCATTGCAGAATCCCAAGAATCATGCCGGTGAGTGATGCAGTGGCATCTGAGGGTCCGAAGATAAAGGGCATCCAGTAAAGGTCTCGGCCTAGTCCCTTACAGGCAGAGATTTTTCCAGTTACTCTGAATCTTTTGATGATGTCATGTACTGAAGATGATGAGACCTTCAATGTCTTTGCAATTTAACGTCGAGGAGCAGTGTTTTTAAAGTATTCAACATTTTTTTTTATGCAAGCCTTCACAGGTGGTAGAGCTTCTGGCCATCTTTACTTCTGAGAAACTCAGCCTCTCAATGACAACCCTTTTATAAGTCATCATGTTGCGCAGCAGATGACAGTTAACTTAATTACTTGCTAAATGTTCTTTCAGCTGATTCTCTTAGAAATTCAATGCTGTTAAAGCCCCTTTTTACAAGTGTCCCAACTTTTTTGAGACCTGTAGCTGCCGGAGAATTTGAAACCTCCACTGGTCCATTTAAGTCACGTCACAGCAGAGCCTGTTTGGTCACAAGACAAGCCCGACGGCTAAGTGGAGGGCAGGCACATTTTGTCAATACGTAAAAAGAAAGCATGCTACTGAATCGCGCATCTTTTTTTTTTGTTTAAACAAAGAGTGAGTCAATTAAAATCTAATTTCATAAAAATAAAATCACTGCCAAATCGCATGTACTCCTGGACATCTTTCCATGAGCACTGGACACGGACTGAGAATCAGCATTCTTCCGTCGGCTCCCTGGGCAGAGTTGTTTATAGCAACGGTGCTGTTGTTATAGCAACAAAATGAACATTCGATGCACTCTGGCTCTTTGACGTCAAAGCGACTTCTCAGCAGAATCCAAGAGAATTCGAACCTCTCATCCATCGGGCTTGTTTACTCCTTTGTTTTCTTCTGCTCAAGTGACCCGGTCTGATTTATGACGCCTCGAGTGTTCCATTTAAGACACGTCACCACAAGGCCTGTTCGGTGACTTTACACGCCCGACCCTAAGCATGGAGGGCTGCCACATTTTGTCAGAACGTTAACAGAAAGCATGGCACGGAATCGCGGTCAATCTTTTGTTCATGTAAAAAGAGTGTGTCAAATGAAATCAAATGAAATTTAAAAACAATCACTACCTAATCGCACGTACACCAGTATATGTTTCCACGACGGACTGGGAATCTACTTCGTACTGTGGCCCGCTGGGGAGATATGTTTATGGCAACGGTGCTTTTTACATATCCACGGAACAGGCATACGATGCACTCTGCGTCTTTGACATAACAGTGACTTCTCTGCGGAATCTCAGTAAATTAGCATCTCTCGTCCATCGGGCATGTTTACTATTTCCTCTCCTTTTGCTCAAGTGACCCTGTTTTATCTTTGACGCCTCCGCCGTTCCATTAAAGACACGTCACAGCGGAGAAATGGGGTCGTCGTATTTTCCGTGGACTAGGCTTCTAACAATAACAGTCATCCTGTGTGTGCGTTTTATAGCCAATACTCAATACATGTTCACAACAATAGATGGCGCAAAACAACAGCCTGCAATCTTTTATATTGGTTTTTCTTTCAGTTTGTTTTATCAGTATTTTCAAAGAAATTTTTGCGATGATTATTATTCTTTAGTGACTAAAACAAGATTTTGTCATCAAAACCCTATTTTTTCCAAAATATGACTTGAGAAAGGGGAGTTGTCTCATATCCAGAATCGTCTTATATTCGGAACAATTCGGTATGTCCTTATGTAATGAACAGATTTTCAGAAAATTTCAGCACTGAATAGAATCTGCCCTAAAAGAAGAACTAATCACAGCTGTTGTTGGTCTGGATGATACTCTCCTGGATCCAGAACCAATAATACTTACATGTGGGCTTGGCGGAGGTATGAGCTCTACCAAGTGCCCTTCTTGTTTTCAAAATGAGCAGCTGCTCAGACGGAATAAAGACTATTTCTAACCAGGCGTGGAGGTCATGCCTGGAGGCCCACCAGGCCTGTGTTTAACCCTGGTTTCTGTGACATGAAGCAAATAGGAGTATTGCTAAACCCCCTCGATGGGACACTAGTCCAACTCGGGTTCTCCCACTGCTCTCAGTCAAGTTTCCCTGACAATTTTGCTGGGACCCATTTGTACACCTGGGTAGAGTGAGGCAGTGTGGAAGTGAAGAGTTTTGCCTGAGAACACTTTGCACAGGCTAAGGCATGGACTTGAACACAGAATCTTTCCATCCCAAGTCAAGCCCATGCTCTCCACTGCGCTACTGCGTATCCCTTCATCATGGCATGGATGACGTGGAAATATGACTGCATCCTCTTTATCGACAAAAATGCACCACTCTTTGTAATACTTTTAAGCTGTGAGGTGTTGCCTCAGTGAAAGCATTTCAAAGTACTTTCAGAATTCAGAGGACAATAAATGGTGTTTTGCTAAGATTCTTCATTGATTAAATAGTATAGAGGTCAGAGCTTTAAAGCATCAATTTGTTGGCTATTGTGGCTAATTTTAAATGTTTCAAAGTATTTGGACTTGAAATTATGCTGTGAAACCTAAGCATTATGACGTGAATAAATATCCAGTTTTGGTGACCTTCCTGGCATCAAAGGCTTAGTTTGCCCAGCAGCTGTGATACCTTTACCGTGTGGCTCACGATCGCATTCAGTTTCAAAATCGGAGTCGGATTCACTAGACCTAGAAGCATCACTGAGCCCTGATATTTCTTCTCCATCTGACTCACAAGAACTCATGTCCTGAAGCTTTGTCAAAGCCTGACTTACATTCATCCATTTCCTCTGATTAATTTCTTTTTCTGGTATCCTAACCAGCTTACTAAATAAACTAAATGAATAGAAGAACAGCTCTGTGACAATCACAATTTGTACCTGCAAAATGGGAGAACAAATTGATTCTGACGTCATGACAGCAACTGGCTTATATATGCGCCTGCACACCATTCAAAAAGTAACAAAATGCAGTCAACCAAGATGCAGTTGACTGCCTTGCGTAGCCGTCAGTGTATGAATGTGTTGCATAAATGGGCATACGTGAGGTATTAGGCTACTGTCAAGTGCTTTGAGCTGCCAATCTGCCTAGCTCCATAGTCAGCCCCTATATAGTCCATTTACATTCTTTTGCACTGGGACTAATGGAGGTCAGAATGACCTTGTGGCAGTTCTAGGTATAATCAGTGATGTTTTTTCTTTCTCTATCATTGCAGAATCCCAAGAATCATGCCGGTGAGTGATGCAGTGGCATCTGAGGGTCCGAAGATAAAGGGCATCCAGTAAAGGTCTCGGCCTAGTCCCTTACAGGCAGAGATTTTTCCAGTTACTCTGAATCTTTTGATGATGTCATGTACTGAAGATGATGAGACCTTCAATGTCTTTGCAATTTAACGTCGAGGAGCAGTGTTTTTAAAGTATTCAACATTTTTTTTTATGCAAGCCTTCACAGGTGGTAGAGCTTCTGGCCATCTTTAATTCTGAGAAACTCAGCCTCTCAATGACAACCCTTTTATAAGTCATCATGTTGCGCAGCAGATGACAGTTAACTTAATTACTTGCTAAATGTTCTTTCAGCTGATTCTCTTAGAAATTCAATGCTTTTAAAGCCCCTTTTTACAAGTGCGCCAACTTTTTTGAGACCTGTAGCTGCCGGAGAATTTGAAACCTCCACTGGTCCATTTAAGTCACGTAACAGCAGAGCCTGGTTGGTCACAAGACAAGCCCGACGGCTAAGTGGAGGGCAGGCACATTTTGTCAATACGTAAACAGAAAGCATGCTACTGAATCGCGCATCTTTTTTTTTTTTTGTTTAAACAAAGAGTGAGTCAATTAAAATCTAATTTCATAAAAATAAAATCACTGCCAAATCGCATGTACTCCTGGACATCTTTCCATGAGCATTGGACACGGACTGAGAATCAGCATTCTTCCGTCGGCTCCCTGGGCAGAGTTGTTTATAGCAACGGTGCTGTTGTTATAGCAACAAAATGAACATTCGATGCCCTCTGGCTCTTTGACGTCAAAGCGACCTCTCAGCCGAATCCAAGAGAATTCGAACCTCTCATCCATCGGGCTTGTTTACTCCTTTGTTTTCTTCTGCTCAAGTGACCCGGTCTGATTTATGATGCCTCGAGTGTTCCATTTAAGACACGTCACCACAAGGCCTGTTCGGTGACTTTACACGCCCGACCCTAAGCATGGAGGGCTGCCACATTTTGTCAGAACGTTAACAGAAAGCATGGTACGGAATCGCGGTCAATCTTTTGTTCAAGTAAAAAGAGTGTGTCAAATGAAATCAAATGAAATTTAAAAACAATCACTACCTAATCGCACGTACACCAGTATATGTTTCCACGACGGACTGGGAATCTACTTCGTACTGTGGCCCGCTGGGGAGATATGTTTATGGCAACGGTGCTTTTTACATATCCACGGAACAGGCATACGATGCACTCTGCGTCTTTGACATAACAGTGACTTCTCTGCGGAATCTCAGTAAATTAGCATCTCTCGTCCATCGGGCATGTTTACTATTTCCTCTCCTTTTGCTCAAGTGACCCTGTTTTATCTTTGACGCCTCCGCCGTTCCATTAAAGACACGTCACAGCGGAGAAATGGGGTCGTCGTATTTTCTGTGGACTAGGCTTCTCACAATAGCAGTCATCCTGTGTGTGCGTTTTATAGTCTATACTCAATACATGTTCACAACAATAGATGGCGCAAAACAACAGCCTGCAATCTTTTATATTGGTTTTTCTTTCAGTTTGTTTTATCAGTATTTTCAAAGAAATTTTTGCCATGATTATTATTCTTTAGTGACTAAAACAAGATTTTGTCATCCAAACCCTATTTTTTCCAAAATATGACTTGAGAAAGGGGAGTAGTCTCATATCCAGAATCGTCTTATATTCGGAACAATTCGGTATGTCCTTATGTAATCAACAGATTTTCAGAAAATTTCAGCACTGAATAGAATCTGCCCTAAAAGAAGAACTAATCACAGCTGTTGTTGGTCTGGATGATACTCTCCTGGATCCAGAACCAATAATACTTACATGTGGGCTTGGCGGAGGTATGAGCTCTACCAAGTGCCCTTCTTGTTTTCAAAATGAGCAGCTGCTCAGACGGAATAAAGACTATTTCTAACCAGGCGTGGAGGTCATGCCTGGAGGCCCACCAGGCCTGTGTTTAACCCTGGTTTCTGTGACATGAAGCAAATAGGAGTATTGCTAAACCCCCTCGATGGGACACTAGTCCAACTCGGGTTCTCCCACTGCTCTCAGTCAAGTTTCCCTGACAATTTTGCTGGGACCCATTTGTACACCTGGGTAGAGTGAGGCAGTGTGGAAGTGAAGAGTTTTACCTGAGAACACTTTGCACAGGCTAAGGCATGGACTTGAACACAGAATCTTTCCATCCCAAGTCAAGCCCATGCTCTCCACTGCGCTACTGCGTATCCCTTCATCATGGCATGGATGACGTGGAAATATGACTGCATCCTCTTTATCGACAAAAATGCACCACTCTTTGTAATACTTTTAAGCTGTGAGGTGTTGCCTCAGTGAAAGCATTTCAAAGTACTTTCAGAATTCAGAGGACAATAAATGGTGTTTTGCTAAGATTCTTCATTGATTAAATAGTATAGAGGTCAGAGCTTTAAAGCATCAATTTGTTGGCTATTGTGGCTAATTTTAAATGTTTCAAAGTATTTGGACTTGAAATTATGCTGTGAAACCTAAGCATTATGACGTGAATAAATATCCAGTTTTGGTGACCTTCCTGGCATCAAAGGCTTAGTTTGCCCAGCAGCTGTGATACCTTTACCGTGTGGCTCACGATCGCATTCAGTTTCAAAATCGGAGTCGGATTCACTAGACCTAGAAGCATCACTGAGCCCTGATATTTCTTCTCCATCTGACTCACAAGAACTCATGTCCTGAAGCTTTGTCAAAGCCTGACTTACATTCATCCATTTCCTCTGATTAATTTCTTTTTCTGGTATCCTAACCAGCTTACTAAATAAACTAAATGAATAGAAGAACAGCTCTGTGACAATCACAATTTGTACCTGCAAAATGGGAGAACAAATTGATTCTGACGTCATGACAGCAACTGGCTTATATATGCGCCTGCACACCATTCAAAAAGTAACAAAATGCAGTCAACCAAGATGCAGTTGACTGCCTTGCGTAGCCGTCAGTGTATGAATGTGTTGCATAAATGGGCATACGTGAGGTATTAGGCTACTGTCAAGTGCTTTGAGCTGCCAATCTGCCTAGCTCCATAGTCAGCCCCTATATAGTCCATTTACATTCTTTTGCACTGGGACTAATGGAGGTCAGAATGACCTTGTGGCAGTTCTAGGTATAATCAGTGATGTTTTTTCTTTCTCTATCATTGCAGAATCCCAAGAATCATGCCGGTGAGTGATGCAGTGGCATCTGAGGGTCCGAAGATAAAGGGCATCCAGTAAAGGTTTCGGCCTAGTCCCTGATTTTTCCAGTTACTCTGAATCTTTTGATGATGTCATGTACTGAAGATGATGAGGCCTTCAATGCTTTTGCAATTTAACGTCGAGGAGCAGTGTTTTTAAAGTATTCAACATTATTTTTCATGCAAGCCTTCACAGGTGGGAGAGCTTCTGGCCATCTTTACTTCTGAGAAACTCAGCCTCTCAATGACAACCCTTTTATGAGTAATCATGTTGCGCAGCAGATGACAGTTAACTTAATTACTTGCTAAATGTTCTTTCAGCTGATTCTCTTAGAAATTCAATGCTTTTAAAGCCCCTTTTTACAAGTGTCCCAACTTTTTTGAGACCTGTAGCTGCCGTAGAATTTGAAACCTCCGCTGATCCATTTAAGTCACGTCACAGCAGACAGCCTGTTTGGTCACAAGACAAGCCCGACGGCTAAGTGGAGGGCAGGCACATTTTGTCAATACGTAAACAAAAAGCATGCAACTGAATTGCGGTCATTTTTTTGCTTAAGCAAAGAGTGAGTCAATTAAAATCTACATTCATAAAAATAAAATCACTGCCAAATCGCACGTACACCTGGACATGTTTCCATGAGCATTGGACACGGACTGAGAATCAGCATTCTTCCGTCGGCCCCCTGGGCAGAGTTGTTTATAGCAACGGTGCTGTTGTTATAGCAACAAAATGAACATTCGATGCACTCTGGCTCTTTGACGTCAAAGCGACTTCTCAGCAGAATCCAAGCGAATTCGAACCTCTCATCCATCGGGCTTGTTTACTCCTTTGTTTTCTTCTGCTCAAGTGACCCGGTCTGATTTATGACGCCTCGAGTGTTCCATTTGAGACACGTCACCACAAGGCCTGTTCGGTGACTTTACACGCCCAACCCTAAGCATGGAGGGCTGCCACATTTTGTCAGAACGTTAACAGAAAGCATGGTACGGAATCGCGGTCAATCTTTTGTTCAAGTAAAAAGAGTGTGTCAAATGAAATCAAATGAAATTTTAAAACAATCACTGCCTAATCGCACGTACACCAGTATATGTTTCCACAACGGACTGGGAATCTACTTCGTTCCGTGGCCCGCTGGGGAGATATGTTTATGGCAACGGTGCTTTTTATATATCCACGGAACAGGCATACGATGCACTCTGCGTCTTTGACATAACAGTGACTTCTCAGCGGAATCTCAGTAAATTAGCATCTCTCGTCCATCGGGCATGTTTACTATTTCCTCTCCTTTTGCTCAAGTGACCCTGTTTTATCTTTGACGCCTCCGCCGTTCCATTAAAAACACGTCACAGCGGAGAAATGGGGTCGTCGTATTTTCCGTGGATTAGACTTCTAACAATAACAGTCCTCCTGTGTGTGCGTTTTATGTCTATACTCAATACATGTTCACAGCAATAGATGGCGCAAAACAACAGCCTGCAATCTTTAATATTGGTTTTTCTTCCAGTTTGTTTTATCAGTATTTTCAAAGAAATTTTTGCGATGATTATTATTCTTTAGTGACTAAAACAAGATTTTGTCATCAAAACCCTATTTTTTCCAAAATATGACTTGAGAAAGGGGAGTAGTCTCATATCCAGAATCGTCTTATATTCGGAATGTCCTTATGTAATGAACAGATTTTCATAAAATTTCAGCACTGAATAGAATCTACCCTAAAAGAGGAACTAATCACAGCTGTTGTTGGTCTGGATGATACTCTCCTGGATCCAGAACCAATAATACTTACATGTGGGCATGGCGGAGGTATGAGCTCTACCAAGTGCCCTTCTTGTTTTCAAAATGAGCAGCTGCTCAGACGGAATAAAGACTATTTCTAACCAGGCGTGGAGGTCATGCCTGGAGGCCCACCAGGCCTGTGTTTAACCCTGGTTTCTGTGACATGAAGCAAATAGGAGTATTGCTAAACCCCCTCGATGGGACACTAGTCCAACTCGGGTTCTCCCACTGCTCTCAGTCAAGTTTCCCTGACAATTTTGCTGGTACCCATTTGTACACCTGGGTAGAGTGAGGCAGTGTGGAAGTGAAGAGTTTTACCTGAGAACACTTTGCACAGGCTAAGGCAAGGACTTGAACACAGAATTTTTCCATCCCAAGTCAAGCCCATGCTCTCCACTGCGCTACTGCGTCTCCCCTCATCATGGCATGGATGACGTGGAAATATGACTGAATCCTCTTTATTGACAAAAATGCACCACTCTTTGTAATACTTTAAAGCTGTGAGGTCTTGCCTCAGTGAAAGCATTTCAAAGTACTTTCAGAATTCGGAGGACAATAAATGGTGTTTTGCTAAGATTCTTCATTGATTAAATAGTACAGAGGTCAGAGCTTTAAAACTTCAAATTTTTTTTGATATTGTGGCTAATTTTAAATGTTTCAAAGTATTTGGACTTGATATTATGCTGTGAAACCTAAGCATTATGACGTGAAGAAATATGCAGTTTTGGTGACCTTCCTGGCATCAAAGGCTTAGTTTGCCCAGCAGCTGTGATACCTTTACCGTGTGGCTCACGATCGCATTCAGTTTCAAAAATCGGAGTCGGATTCACTAGACCTAGACGCATCACTGAGCCCTGATATTTCTTCTCCATCTGACTCACAAGAACACATGTCCTGAAGCATTGCCAAAGCCTGACTTACATTCATCCATTTCCTCTGATCCATTTCTTTTTCTTGTATCCTAACCAGCTTACGAAATAAACTAAATGAATAGAAGAACAGCTCTGTGACAATCACAATTTCTACCTGCAAAATGGGAGAACAAATTGATTCTGACGTCATGACAGCAACTGGCTTATATATGCGCCTGCAAACCATTCAAAAAGTAACAAAATGCAGTCAACCAAGATGCAGTTGACTGCCTTGCGTAGCCGTCAGTGTATGAATGTGTTGCATAAATGGGCATACGTGAGGGATTTAGGCTACTGTCAAGTGCTTTGAGCTGCCAATCTGACTAGCTCCATAGTCAGCCGCTATATAGTCCATTTACATTCTTTTGCACTGGGACTAATGGAGGTCAAAATGACCTTGTGGCAGTTCTAGGTATAATCAGTGATGTTTTTTCTGTCTCTGTTATTGCAGAATCCCAAGAATCATGCCGGTGAGTGATGCAGTGGCATCTGAGGGACCGAAGATAAAGGGCATCCAGTAAAGGTTTCGGCCTAGTCCCTTACACGCAGAGATTTTTCCAGTTACTCTGAATCTTTTGATGATGTCATGTACTGAAGATGATGAGACCTTCAATGCCTTTGCAATTTAACGTCGAGGAGCAGTGTTTTTAAAGTATTCAAAATTTTTTTTCATGCAAGCCTTCACAGGTGGGAGAGCTTCTGGCCATCTTTACTTCTGAGAAACTCAGCCTCTCAATGACAACCCTTTTATAAGTAATCATGTTGCGCAGCAGATGACAGTTAACTTAATTACTTGCTAAATGTTCTTTCAGCTGATTCTCTTAGAAATTCAATGCTTTTAAAGCCCCTTTTTACAAGTGTCCCAACTTTTTTGAGACCTGTAGCTGCCGGAGAATTTGAAACCTCCGCTGATCCATTTAAGTCACGTCACAGCAGAGCCTGTTTGGTCACAAGACAAGCCCGACGGCTAAGTGGAGGGCAGGCACATTTTGTCAATACGTAAACAGAAAGCATGCTACTGAATCGCGCATTTTTTTTTTTTGTTTAAACAAAGAGTGAGTCAATTAAAATCTAATTTCATAAAAATAAAATCACTGCCAAATCGCACGTACTCCTGGACATCTTTCCATGAGCATTGGACACGGACTGAGAATCAGCATTCTTCCGTCGGCTCCCTGGGCAGAGTTGTTTATAGCAACGGTGCTGTTGTTATAGCAACAAAATGAACATTCGATGCACTCTGGCTCTTTGACGTCAAAGCGACTTCTCAGCAGAATCCAAGAGAATTCGAACCTCTCATCCATCGGGCTTGTTTACTCCTTTGTTTTCTTCTGCTCAAGTGACCCGGTCTGATTTATGACGCCTCGAGTGTTCCATTTAAGACACGTCACCACAAGGCCTGTTCGGTGACTTTACACGCCCGACCCTAAGCAAGGAGGGCTGCCACATTTTGTCAGAACGTTAACAGAAAGCATGGTACGGAATCGCGGTCAATGTTTTGTTCAAGTAAAAAGAGTGTGTCAAATGAAATCAAATGAAATTTAAAAACAATCACTACCTAATCGCACGTACACCAGTATATGTTTCCACGACGGACTGGGAATCTACTTCGTACTGTGGCCCGCTGGGGAGATATGTTTATGGCAACGGTGCTTTTTACATATCCACGGAACAGGCATACGATGCACTCTGCGTCTTTGACATAACAGTGACTTCTCTGCGGAATCTCAGTAAATTAGCATCTCTCGTCCATCGGGCATGTTTACTATTTCCTCTCTTTTTGCTCATGTGACCCTGTTTTATCTTTGACGCCTCCGCCGTTCCATTAAAGACACGTCACAGCGGAGAAATGGGGTCGTCGTATTTTCCGTGGACTAGGCTTCTAACAATAACAGTCATCCTGTGTGTGCGTTTTATAATCTATACTCAATACATGTTCACAACAATAGATGGCGCAAAACAACAGCCTGCAATCTTTTATATTGGTTTTTCTTTCAGTTTGTTTTATCAGTATTTTCAAAGAAATTTTTGCGATGATTATTATTCTTTAGTGACTAATACAAGATTTTGTCATCAATACCCTATTTTTTCCAAAATATGACTTGAGAAAGGGGAGTAGTCTCATATCCAGAATCGTCTTATATTTGGAACAATTCGGTATGTCCTTATGTAATGAACAGATTTTCAGAAAATTTCAGCACTGAATAGAATCTGCCCTAAAAGAGGAAATAATCACAGCTGTTGTTGGTCTGGATGATTCTCTCCTGGATCCAGAACCAATAATACTTACATGTGGGCTTGGCGGAGGTATGAGCTCTACCAAGTGCCCTTCTTGTTTTCAAAATGAGCAGCTGCTCAGACGGAATAAAGACTATTTCTAACCAGGCGTGGAGGTCATGCCTGGAGGCCCACCAGGCCTGTGTTTAACCCTGGTTTCTGTGACATGAAGCAAATAGGAGTATTGCTAAACCCCCTCGATGGGACACTAGTCCAACTCGGGTTCTCCCACTGCTCTCAGTCAAGTTTCCCTGACAATTTTGCTGGGACCCATTTGTACACCTGGGTAGAGTGAGGCAGTGTGGAAGTGAAGAGTTTTGCCTGAGAACACTTTGCACAGGCTAAGGCAAGGACTTGAACACAGAATCTTTCCATCCCAAGTCAAGCCCATGCTCTCCACTGCGCTACTGCGTCTCCCTTCATCATGGCATGGATGACGTGGAAATATGACTGCATCCTCTTTATCGACAAAAATGCACCACTCTTTGTAATACTTTTAAGCTGTGAGGTGTTGCCTCAGTGAAAGCATTTCAAAGTACTTTCAGAATTCAGAGGACAATAAATGGTGTTTTGCTAAGATTCTTCATTGATTAAATAGTATAGAGGTCAGAGCTTTAAAGCATCAATTTGTTGGCTATTGTGGCTAATTTTAAATGTTTCAAAGTATTTGGACTTGAAATTATGCTGTGAAACCTAAGCATTATGACGTGAATAAATATCCAGTTTTGGTGACCTTCCTGGCATCAAAGGCTTAGTTTGCCCAGCAGCTGTGATACCTTTACCGTGTGGCTCACGATCGCATTCAGTTTCAAAATCGGAGTCGGATTCACTAGACCTAGAAGCATCACTGAGCCCTGATATTTCTTCTCCATCTGACTCACAAGAACTCATGTCCTGAAGCTTTGTCAAAGCCTGACTTACATTCATCCATTTCCTCTGATTAATTTATTTTTCTGGTATCCTAACCAGCTTACTAAATAAAATAAATGAATAGAAGAACAGCTCTGTGACAATCACAATTTGTACCTGCAAAATGGGAGAACAAATTGATTCTGACGTCATGACAGCAACTGGCTTATATATGCGCCTGCACACCATTCAAAAAGTAACAAAATGCAGTCAACCAAGATGCAGTTGACTGCCTTGCGTAGCCGTCAGTGTATGAATGTGTTGCATAAATGGGCATACGTGAGGTATTAGGCTACTGTCAAGTGCTTTGAGCTGCCAATCTGCCTAGCTCCATAGTCAGCCCCTATATAGTCCATTTACATTCTTTTGCACTGGGACTAATGGAGGTCAGAATGACCTTGTGGCAGTTCTAGGTATAATCAGTGATGTTTTTTCTTTCTCTATCATTGCAGAATCCCAAGAATCATGCCGGTGAGTGATGCAGTGGCATCTGAGGGTCCGAAGATAAAGGGCATCCAGTAAAGGTCTCGGCCTAGTCCCTTACAGGCAGAGATTTTTCCAGTTACTCTGAATCTTTTGATGATGTCATGTACTGAAGATGATGAGACCTTCAATGTCTTTGCAATTTAACGTCGAGGAGCAGTGTTTTTAAAGTATTCAACATTTTTTTTTATGCAAGCCTTCACAGGTGGTAGAGCTTCTGGCCATCTTTAATTCTGAGAAACTCAGCCTCTCAATGACAACCCTTTTATAAGTCATCATGTTGCGCAGCAGATGACAGTTAACTTAATTACTTGCTAAATGTTCTTTCAGCTGATTCTCTTAGAAATTCAATGCTTTTAAAGCCCCTTTTTACAAGTGCGCCAACTTTTTTGAGACCTGTAGCTGCCGGAGAATTTGAAACCTCCACTGGTCCATTTAAGTCACGTAACAGCAGAGCCTGGTTGGTCACAAGACAAGCCCGACGGCTAAGTGGAGGGCAGGCACATTTTGTCAATACGTAAACAAAAAGCATGCAACTGAATTGCGGTCATTTTTTTGCTTAAGCAAAGAGTGAGTCAATTAAAATCTACATTCATAAAAATAAAATCACTGCCAAATCGCACGTACACCTGGACATGTTTCCATGAGCATTGGACACGGACTGAGAATCAGCATTCTTCCGTCGGCCCCCTGGGCAGAGTTGTTTATAGCAACGGTGCTGTTGTTATAGCAACAAAATGAACATTCGATGCACTCTGGCTCTTTGACGTCAAAGCGACTTCTCAGCAGAATCCAAGCGAATTCGAACCTCTCATCCATCGGGCTTGTTTACTCCTTTGTTTTCTTCTGCTCAAGTGACCCGGTCTGATTTATGACGCCTCGAGTGTTCCATTTGAGACACGTCACCACAAGGCCTGTTCGGTGACTTTACACGCCCAACCCTAAGCATGGAGGGCTGCCACATTTTGTCAGAACGTTAACAGAAAGCATGGTACGGAATCGCGGTCAATCTTTTGTTCAAGTAAAAAGAGTGTGTCAAATGAAATCAAATGAAATTTTAAAACAATCACTGCCTAATCGCACGTACACCAGTATATGTTTCCACAACGGACTGGGAATCTACTTCGTTCCGTGGCCCGCTGGGGAGATATGTTTATGGCAACGGTGCTTTTTATATATCCACGGAACAGGCATACGATGCACTCTGCGTCTTTGACATAACAGTGACTTCTCAGCGGAATCTCAGTAAATTAGCATCTCTCGTCCATCGGGCATGTTTACTATTTCCTCTCCTTTTGCTCAAGTGACCCTGTTTTATCTTTGACGCCTCCGCCGTTCCATTAAAGACACGTCACAGCGGAGAAATGGGGTCGTCGTATTTTCCGTGGATTAGACTTCTAACAATAACAGTCCTCCTGTGTGTGCGTTTTATGTCTATACTCAATACATGTTCACAGCAATAGATGGCGCAAAACAACAGCCTGCAATCTTTAATATTGGTTTTTCTTCCAGTTTGTTTTATCAGTATTTTCAAAGAAATTTTTGCGATGATTATTATTCTTTAGTGACTAAAACAAGATTTTGTCATCAAAACCCTATTTTTTCCAAAATATGACTTGAGAAAGGGGAGTAGTCTCATATCCAGAATCGTCTTATATTCGGAATGTCCTTATGTAATGAACAGATTTTCATAAAATTTCAGCACTGAATAGAATCTGCCCTAAAAGAGGAACTAATCACAGCTGTTGTTGGTCTGGATGATACTCTCCTGGATCCAGAACCAATAATACTTACATGTGGGCATGGCGGAGGTATGAGCTCTACCAAGTGCCCTTCTTGTTTTCAAAATGAGCAGCTGCTCAGACGGAATAAAGACTATTTCTAACCAGGCGTGGAGGTCATGCCTGGAGGCCCACCAGGCCTGTGTTTAACCCTGGTTTCTGTGACATGAAGCAAATAGGAGTATTGCTAAACCCCCTCGATGGGACACTAGTCCAACTCGGGTTCTCCCACTGCTCTCAGTCAAGTTTCCCTGACAATTTTGCTGGTACCCATTTGTACACCTGGGTAGAGTGAGGCAGTGTGGAAGTGAAGAGTTTTACCTGAGAACACTTTGCACAGGCTAAGGCAAGGACTTGAACACAGAATTTTTCCATCCCAAGTCAAGCCCATGCTCTCCACTGCGCTACTGCGTCTCCCCTCATCATGGCATGGATGACGTGGAAATATGACTGAATCCTCTTTATTGACAAAAATGCACCACTCTTTGTAATACTTTAAAGCTGTGAGGTCTTGCCTCAGTGAAAGCATTTCAAAGTACTTTCAGAATTCGGAGGACAATAAATGGTGTTTTGCTAAGATTCTTCATTGATTAAATAGTACAGAGGTCAGAGCTTTAAAACTTCAAATTTTTTTTGATATTGTGGCTAATTTTAAATGTTTCAAAGTATTTGGACTTGATATTATGCTGTGAAACCTAAGCATTATGACGTGAAGAAATATGCAGTTTTGGTGACCTTCCTGGCATCAAAGGCTTAGTTTGCCCAGCAGCTGTGATACCTTTACCGTGTGGCTCACGATCGCATTCAGTTTCAAAAATCGGAGTCGGATTCACTAGACCTAGAAGCATCACTGAGCCCTGATATTTCTTCTCCATCTGACTCACAAGAACTCATGTCCTGAAGCATTGCCAAAGCCTGACTTACATTCATCCATTTCCTCTGATCCATTTCTTTTTCTTGTATCCTAACCAGCTTACGAAATAAACTAAATGAATAGAAGAACAGCTCTGTGACAATCACAATTTCTACCTGCAAAATGGGAGAACAAATTGATTCTGACGTCATGACAGCAACTGGCTTATATATGCGCCTGCAAACCATTCAAAAAGTAACAAAATGCAGTCAACCAAGATGCAGTTGACTGCCTTGCGTAGCCGTCAGTGTATGAATGTGTTGCATAAATGGGCATACGTGAGGGATTTAGGCTACTGTCAAGTGCTTTGAGCTGCCAATCTGACTAGCTCCATAGTCAGCCGCTATATAGTCCATTTACATTCTTTTGCACTGGGACTAATGGAGGTCAAAATGACCTTGTGGCAGTTCTAGGTATAATCAGTGATGTTTTTTCTGTCTCTGTTATTGCAGAATCCCAAGAATCATGCCGGTGAGTGATGCAGTGGCATCTGAGGGTCCGAAGATAAAGGGCATCCAGTAAAGGTTTCGGCCTAGTCCCTTACACGCAGAGATTTTTCCAGTTACTCTGAATCTTTTGATGATGTCATGTACTGAAGATGATGAGACCTTCAATGCCTTTGCAATTTAACGTCGAGGAGCAGTGTTTTTAAAGTATTCAAAATTTTTTTTCATGCAAGCCTTCACAGGTGGGAGAGCTTCTGGCCATCTTTACTTCTGAGAAACTCAGCCTCTCAATGACAACCCTTTTATAAGTACCCGGTAATCATGTTGCGCAGCAGATGACAGTTAACTTAATTACTTGCTAAATGTTCTTTCAGCTGATTCTCTTAGAAATTCAATGCTTTTAAAGCCCCTTTTTACAAGTGTCCCAACTTTTTTGAGACCTGTAGCTGCCGGAGAATTTGAAACCTCCGCTGATCCATTTAAGACACGTCACAGCGGACAGTCTGTCTGGTCACAAGACAAGCCCGACGGCTAAGAGGAGGGCAAGCACAATTTGTCAATACGTAAACAGAAAGCATGCTACTGAATCGCGGCCATTTTTTTTGTTTAAAAAAAGAGTGAGTCAATTAAAATCTAATTTCATAAAAATAATATCACTGCCAAATCGCACGTACACCTGGACATGTTTCCATGAGCATTGGACACGGACTGAGAATCAGCATTCTTCCGTCGGCCACCAGAGCAGAGTTGTTTATAGCAACGGTGCTGTTGATATTGCAACAAAATGAACATTCGATGCACTCTGGCTCTTTGACGTCACGGCGACTTCTCAGCAGAATCCAAGAGAATTCGAACCTCTCATCCATCGGGCTTGTTTACTCCTTTGTTTTCTTCTGCTCAAGTGACCCGGTCTGATTTATGACGCCTCCGGTGTTCCATTGAAGACACGTCACCACAAGGCCTGTTCGGTGACTTTACACGCCCGACCCAAAGCATGGAGGGCTGCCACATTTTGTCAGAACGTTAACAGAAAGCATGGTACGGAATCGCGGTCAATCTTTTGTTCAAGTAAAAAGAGTGCGTCAAATGAAATCAAATGAAATTTAAAAACAATCGCTACCTAATCGCACGTACACCTGTATATGTTTCCACGACGGACTGGGAATCTACTTCGTACCGTGGCCCGCTGGGGAGATATGTTTATGGCAACGGTGCTTTTTATATATCCACGGAACAGGCATACGATGCACTCTGCGTCTTGACATAATAGTGACTTCTCAGCGGAATCTCAGTAAATTAGCATCTCTCGTCCATCGGGCATGTTTACGATTTCCTCTCCTTTTGCTCAAGTGACCCTGTTTTATCTTTGACGCCTCCGCCGTTCCATTAAAGACACGTCACAGCGGAGAAATGGGGTCGTCGTATTTTCCGTGGACTAGGCTTCTAACAATAACAGTCATCCTGTGTGTGCGTTTTATAGTCTATACTCAATACATGTTCACAACAATAGATGGCGCAAAACAACAGCCTGCAATCTTTTATATTGGTTTTTCTTTCAGTTTGTTTTATCAGTATTTTCAAAGAAATTTTTGCGATGATTATTATTCTTTAGTGACTAAAACAAGATTTTGTCATCAAAACCCTATTTTTTCCAAAATATGACTTGAGAAAGGGGAGTAGTCTCATATCCAGAATCGTCTTATATTCGGAACAATTCGGTATGTCCTTATGTAATGAACAGATTTTCAGAAAATTTCAGCACTGAATAGAATCTGCCCTAAAAGAGGAACTAATCACAGCTGTTGTTGGTCTGGATGATACTCTCCTGGATCCAGAACCAATAATACTTACATGTGGGCTTGGCGGAGGTATGAGCTCTACCAAGTGCCCTTCTTGTTTTCAAAATGAGCAGCTGCTCAGGCGGAATAAAGACTATTTCTAACCAGGCGTGGAGGTCATGCCTGGAGGCCCACCAGGCCTGTGTTTAACCCTGGTTTCTGTGACATGAAGCAAATAGGAGTATTGCTAAACCCCCTCGATGGGACACTAGTCCAACTCGGGTTCTCCCACTGCTCTCAGTCAAGTTTCCCTGACAATTTTGCTGGGACCCATTTGTACACCTGGGTAGAGTGAGGCAGTGTGGAAGTGAAGAGTTTTGCCTGAGAACACTTTGCACAGGCTAAGGCAAGGACTTGAACACAGAATCTTTCCATCCCAAGTCAAGCCCATGCTCTCCACTGCGCTACTGCGTCTCCCTTCATCATGGCATGGATGACGTGGAAATTTGGCTGCATCCTCTTTATTGACAAAAATGCACCACTCTTTGTAATACTTTTAAGCTGTGAGGTGTTGCCTCAGTGAAAGCATTTCAAAGTACTTTCAGAATTCAGAGGACAATAAATGGTGTTTTGCTAAGATTCTTCATTGATTAAATAGTATAGAGGTCAGAGATTTAAAGCATCAATTTGTTGGCTATTGTGGCTAATTTTAAATGTTTCAAAGTATTTGGACTTGAAATTATGCTGTGAAACCGAAGCATTATGACGTGAATAAATATCCAGTTTTGGTGACCTTCCTGGCATCAAAGGCTTAGTTTGCCCAGCAGCTGTGATACCTTTACCATGTGGCTCACGATCGCATTCAGTTTCAAAATCGGAGTCGGATTCACTAGACCTAGAAGCATCACTGAGCCCTGATATTTCTTCTCCATCTGACTCACAAGAACTCATGTCCTGAAGCTTTGCCAAAGCCTGACTTACATTCATCCATTTCCTCTGATTAATTTATTTTTCTGGTATCCTAACCAGCTTACTAAATAAACTAAATGAATAGAGGAACAGCTCTGTGACAATCACAATTTCTACCTGCAAAATGGGAGAACAAATTGATTCTGACGTCATGACAGCAACTGGCTTATATATGCGCCTGCACACCATTCAAAAAGTAACAAAATGCAGTCAACCAAGATGCAGTTGACTGCCTTGCGTAGCCGTCAGTGTATGAATGTGCTGCATAAATGGGCATACGTGAGGTATTAGGCTACTGTCAAGTGCTTTGAGCTGCCAATCTGACTAGCTCCATAGTCAGCCCCTATATAGTCCATTTACATTCTTTTGCACTGGGACTAATGGAGGTCAAAATGACCTTGTGGAAGTTCTAGGTATAATCAGTGATGTTTTTTCTTTCTCTATTATTGCAGAATCCCAAGAATCATGCCGGTGAGTGATGCAGTGGCATCTGAGGGTCCAAAGATAAAGGGCATCCAGTAAAGGTCTCGGCCTAGTCCCTTACAGGCAGAGATTTTTCCAGTTACTCTGAATCTTTTGATGATGTCATGTACTGAAGATGATGAGACCTTCAATGTCTTTGCAATTTAACGTCGAGGAGCAGTGTTTTTAAAGTATTCAACATTTTTTTTTATGCAAGCCTTCACAGGTGGGAGAGCTTCTGGCCATCTTTACTTCTGAGAAACTCAGCCTCTCAATGACAACCCTTTTATAAGTAATCATGTTGCGCAGCAGATGACAGTTAACTTAATTACTTGCTAAATGTTCTTTCAGCTGATTCTCTTAGAAATTCAATGCTTTTAAAGCCCCTTTTTACAAGTGTCCCAACTTTTTTGAGACCTGTAGCTGCCGGAGAATTTGAAACCTCCACTGGTCCATTTAAGTCACGTCACAGCAGAGCCTGTTTGGTCACAAGACAAGCCCGACGGCTAAGTGGAGGGCAGGCACATTTTGTCAATACGTAAACAGAAAGCATGCTACTGAATCGCGCATCTTTTTTTTTTTGTTTAAACAAAGAGTGAGTCAATTAAAATCTAATTTCATAAAAATAAAATCACTGCCAAATCGCATGTACTCCTGGACATCTTTCCATGAGCATTGGACACGGACTGAGAATCAGCATTCTTCCGTCGGCTCCCTGGGCAGAGTTGTTTATAGCAACGGTGCTCTTGTTATAGCAACAAAATGAACATTCGATGCACTCTGGCTCTTTGACGTCAAAGCGACTTCTCAGCAGAATCCAAGAGAATTCGAACCTCTCATCCATCGGGCTTGTTTACTCCTTTGTTTTCTTCTGCTCAAGTGACCCGGTCTGATTTATGACGCCTCGAGTGTTCCATTTAAGACACGTCACCTCAAGGCCTGTTCGGTGACTTTACACGCCCGACCCTAAGCATGGAGGGCTGCCACATTTTGTCAGAACGTTAACAGAAAGCATGGTACGGAATCGCGGTCAATCTTTTGTTCAAGTAAAAAGAGTGTGTCAAATGAAATCAAATGAAATTTAAAAACAATCGCTACCTAATCGCACGTACACCAGTATATGTTTCCACGACGGACTGGGAATCTACTTCGTACTGTGGCCCGCTGGGGAGATATGTTTATGGCAACGGTGCTTTTTACATATCCACGGAACAGGCATACGATGCACTCTGCGTCTTTGACATAACAGTGACTTCTCTGCGGAATCTCAGTAAATTAGCATCTCTCGTCCATCGGGCATGTTTACTATTTCCTCTCCTTTTGCTCAAGTGACCCTGTTTTATCTTTGACGCCTCCGCCGTTCCATTAAAGACACGTCACAGCGGAGAAATGGGGTCGTCGTATTTTCTGTGGACTAGGCTTCTCACAATGGCAGTCATCCTGTGTGTGCGTTTTATAGTCTATACTCAATACATGTTCACAACAATAGATGGCGCAAAACAACAGCCTGCAATCTTTTATATTGGTTTTTCTTTCAGTTTGTTTTATCAGTATTTTTAAAGAAATTTTTGCCATGATTATTATTCTTTAGTGACTAAAACAAGATTTTGTCATCCAAACCCTATTTTTTCCAAAATATGACTTGAGAAAGGGGAGTAGTCTCATATCCAGAATCGTCTTATATTCGGAACAATTCGGTATGTCCTTATGTAATGAACAGATTTTCAGAAAATTTCAGCACTGAATAGAATCTGCCCTAAAAGAAGAACTAATCACAGCTGTTGTTGGTCTGGATGATACTCTCCTGGATCCAGAACCAATAATACTTACATGTGGGCTTGGCGGAGGTATGAGCTCTACCAAGTGCCCTTCTTGTTTTCAAAATGAGCAGCTGCTCAGACGGAATAAAGACTATTTCTAACCAGGCGTGGAGGTCATGCCTGGAGGCCCACCAGGCCTGTGTTTAACCCTGGTTTCTGTGACATGAAGCAAATAGGAGTATTGCTAAACCCCCTCGATGGGACACTAGTCCAACTCGGGTTCTCCCACTGCTCTCAGTCAAGTTTCCCTGACAATTTTGCTGGGACCCATTTGTACACCTGGGTAGAGTGAGGCAGTGTGGAAGTGAAGAGTTTTGCCTGAGAACACTTTGCACAGGCTAAGGCAAGGACTTGAACACAGAATCTTTCCATCCCAAGTCAAGCCCATGCTCTCCACTGCGCTACTGCGTCTCCCTTCATCATGGCATGGATGACTTGGAAATATGACTGCATCCTCTTTATCGACAAAAATGCACCACTCTTTGTAATACTTTTAAGCTGTGAGGTGTTGCCTCAGTGAAAGCATTTCAAAGTACTTTCAGAATTCAGAGGACAATAAATGGTGTTTTGCTAAGATTCTTCATTGATTAAATAGTATAGAGGTCAGAGCTTTAAAGCATCAATTTGTTGGCTATTGTGGCTAATTTTAAATGTTTCAAAGTATTTGGACTTGAAATTATGCTGTGAAACCTAAGCATTATGATGTGAATAAATATCCAGTTTTGGTGACCTTCCTGGCATCAAAGGCTTAGTTTGCCCAGCAGCTGTGATACCTTTACCGTGTGGCTCACGATCGCATTCAGTTTCAAAATCGGAGTCGGATTCACTAGACCTAGAAGCATCACTGAGCCCTGATATTTCTTCTCCATCTGACTCACAAGAACTCATGTCCTGAAGCTTTGTCAAAGCCTGACTTACATTCATCCATTTCCTCTGATTAATTTCTTTTTCTGGTATCCTAACCAGCTTACTAAATAAACTAAATGAATAGAAGAACAGCTCTGTGACAATCACAATTTGTACCTGCAAAATGGGAGAACAAATTGATTCTGACGTCATGACAGCAACTGGCTTATATATGCGCCTGCACACCATTCAAAAAGTAACAAAATGCAGTCAACCAAGATGCAGTTGACTGCCTTGCGTAGCCGTCAGTGTATGAATGTGTTGCATAAATGGGCATACGTGAGGTATTAGGCTACTGTCAAGTGCTTTGAGCTGCCAATCTGCCTAGCTCCATAGTCAGCCCCTATATAGTCCATTTACATTCTTTTGCACTGGGACTAATGGAGGTCAGAATGACCTTGTGGCAGTTCTAGGTATAATCAGTGATGTTTTTTCTTTCTCTATCATTGCAGAATCCCAAGAATCATGCCGGTGAGTGATGCAGTGGCATCTGAGGGTCCGAAGATAAAGGGCATCCAGTAAAGGTCTCGGCCTAGTCCCTTACAGGCAGAGATTTTTCCAGTTACTCTGAATCTTTTGATGATGTCATGTACTGAAGATGATGAGACCTTCAATGTCTTTGCAATTTAACGTCGAGGAGCAGTGTTTTTAAAGTATTCAACATTTTTTTTTATGCAAGCCTTCAGAGGTGGTAGAGCTTCTGGCCATCTTTACTTCTGAGAAACTCAGCCTCTCAATGACAACCCTTTTATAAGTCATCATGTTGCGCAGCAGATGACAGTTAACTTAATTACTTGCTAAATGTTCTTTCAGCTGATTCTCTTAGAAATTCAATGCTGTTAAAGCCCCT
Source organism: Gymnothorax reevesii (assembly GCA_029721435.1). Classification (NCBI taxonomy): domain Eukaryota; kingdom Metazoa; phylum Chordata; class Actinopteri; order Anguilliformes; family Muraenidae; genus Gymnothorax; species Gymnothorax reevesii. The sequence goes on along the minus strand of CM056573.1, from coordinate 71,916,965 downwards.
TTTTACAAGTGTCCCAACGTTTTTGAGACCTGTAGCTGCCGGAGAATTTGAAACCTCCACTGGTCCATTTAAGTCACGTCACAGCAGAGCCTGTTTGGTCACAAGACAAGCCCGACGGCTAAGTGGAGGGCAGGCACATTTTGTCAATACGTAAAAAGAAAGCATGCTACTGAATCGCGCATCTTTTTTTTTTGTTTAAACAAAGAGTGAGTCAATTAAAATCTAATTTCATAAAAATAAAATCACTGCCAAATCGCATGTACTCCTGGACATCTTTCCATGAGCACTGGACACGGACTGAGAATCAGCATTCTTCCGTCGGCTCCCTGGGCAGAGTTGTTTATAGCAACGGTGCTGTTGTTATAGCAACAAAATGAACATTCGATGCACTCTGGCTCTTTGACGTCAAAGCGACTTCTCAGCAGAATCCAAGAGAATTCGAACCTCTCATCCATCGGGCTTGTTTACTCCTTTGTTTTCTTCTGCTCAAGTGACCCGGTCTGATTTATGACGCCTCGAGTGTTCCATTTAAGACACGTCACCACAAGGCCTGTTCGGTGACTTTACACGCCCGACCCTAAGCATGGAGGGCTGCCACATTTTGTCAGAACGTTAACAGAAAGCATGGCACGGAATCGCGGTCAATCTTTTGTTCATGTAAAAAGAGTGTGTCAAATGAAATCAAATGAAATTTAAAAACAATCACTACCTAATCGCACGTACACCAGTATATGTTTCCACGACGGACTGGGAATCTACTTCGTACTGTGGCCCGCTGGGGAGATATGTTTATGGCAACGGTGCTTTTTACATATCCACGGAACAGGCATACGATGCACTCTGCGTCTTTGACATAACAGTGACTTCTCTGCGGAATCTCAGTAAATTAGCATCTCTCGTCCATCGGGCATGTTTACTATTTCCTCTCCTTTTGCTCAAGTGACCCTGTTTTATCTTTGACGCCTCCGCCGTTCCATTAAAGACACGTCACAGCGGAGAAATGGGGTCGTCGTATTTTCCGTGGACTAGGCTTCTAACAATAACAGTCATCCTGTGTGTGCGTTTTATAGCCAATACTCAATACATGTTCACAACAATAGATGGCGCAAAACAACAGCCTGCAATCTTTTATATTGGTTTTTCTTTCAGTTTGTTTTATCAGTATTTTCAAAGAAATTTTTGCCATGATTATTATTCTTTAGTGACTAAAACAAGATTTTGTCATCCAAACCCTATTTTTTCCAAAATATGACTTGAGAAAGGGGAGTAGTCTCATATCCAGAATCGTCTTATATTCGGAACAATTCGGTATGTCCTTATGTAATCAACAGATTTTCAGAAAATTTCAGCACTGAATAGAATCTGCCCTAAAAGAAGAACTAATCACAGCTGTTGTTGGTCTGGATGATACTCTCCTGGATCCAGAACCAATAATACTTACATGTGGGCTTGGCGGAGGTATGAGCTCTACCAAGTGCCCTTCTTGTTTTCAAAATGAGCAGCTGCTCAGACGGAATAAAGACTATTTCTAACCAGGCGTGGAGGTCATGCCTGGAGGCCCACCAGGCCTGTGTTTAACCCTGGTTTCTGTGACATGAAGCAAATAGGAGTATTGCTAAACCCCCTCGATGGGACACTAGTCCAACTCGGGTTCTCCCACTGCTCTCAGTCAAGTTTCCCTGACAATTTTGCTGGGACCCATTTGTACACCTGGGTAGAGTGAGGCAGTGTGGAAGTGAAGAGTTTTGCCTGAGAACACTTTGCACAGGCTAAGGCATGGACTTGAACACAGAATCTTTCCATCCCAAGTCAAGCCCATGCTCTCCACTGCGCTACTGCGTATCCCTTCATCATGGCATGGATGACGTGGAAATATGACTGCATCCTCTTTATCGACAAAAATGCACCACTCTTTGTAATACTTTTAAGCTGTGAGGTGTTGCCTCAGTGAAAGCATTTCAAAGTACTTTCAGAATTCAGAGGACAATAAATGGTGTTTTGCTAAGATTCTTCATTGATTAAATAGTATAGAGGTCAGAGCTTTAAAGCATCAATTTGTTGGCTATTGTGGCTAATTTTAAATGTTTCAAAGTATTTGGACTTGAAATTATGCTGTGAAACCTAAGCATTATGACGTGAATAAATATCCAGTTTTGGTGACCTTCCTGGCATCAAAGGCTTAGTTTGCCCAGCAGCTGTGATACCTTTACCGTGTGGCTCACGATCGCATTCAGTTTCAAAATCGGAGTCGGATTCACTAGACCTAGAAGCATCACTGAGCCCTGATATTTCTTCTCCATCTGACTCACAAGAACTCATGTCCTGAAGCTTTGTCAAAGCCTGACTTACATTCATCCATTTCCTCTGATTAATTTCTTTTTCTGGTATCCTAACCAGCTTACTAAATAAACTAAATGAATAGAAGAACAGCTCTGTGACAATCACAATTTGTACCTGCAAAATGGGAGAACAAATTGATTCTGACGTCATGACAGCAACTGGCTTATATATGCGCCTGCACACCATTCAAAAAGTAACAAAATGCAGTCAACCAAGATGCAGTTGACTGCCTTGCGTAGCCGTCAGTGTATGAATGTGTTGCATAAATGGGCATACGTGAGGTATTAGGCTACTGTCAAGTGCTTTGAGCTGCCAATCTGCCTAGCTCCATAGTCAGCCCCTATATAGTCCATTTACATTCTTTTGCACTGGGACTAATGGAGGTCAGAATGACCTTGTGGCAGTTCTAGGTATAATCAGTGATGTTTTTTCTTTCTCTATCATTGCAGAATCCCAAGAATCATGCCGGTGAGTGATGCAGTGGCATCTGAGGGTCCGAAGATAAAGGGCATCCAGTAAAGGTTTCGGCCTAGTCCCTGATTTTTCCAGTTACTCTGAATCTTTTGATGATGTCATGTACTGAAGATGATGAGGCCTTCAATGCTTTTGCAATTTAACGTCGAGGAGCAGTGTTTTTAAAGTATTCAACATTATTTTTCATGCAAGCCTTCACAGGTGGGAGAGCTTCTGGCCATCTTTACTTCTGAGAAACTCAGCCTCTCAATGACAACCCTTTTATGAGTAATCATGTTGCGCAGCAGATGACAGTTAACTTAATTACTTGCTAAATGTTCTTTCAGCTGATTCTCTTAGAAATTCAATGCTTTTAAAGCCCCTTTTTACAAGTGTCCCAACTTTTTTGAGACCTGTAGCTGCCGTAGAATTTGAAACCTCCGCTGATCCATTTAAGTCACGTCACAGCAGACAGCCTGTTTGGTCACAAGACAAGCCCGACGGCTAAGTGGAGGGCAGGCACATTTTGTCAATACGTAAACAAAAAGCATGCAACTGAATTGCGGTCATTTTTTTGCTTAAGCAAAGAGTGAGTCAATTAAAATCTACATTCATAAAAATAAAATCACTGCCAAATCGCACGTACACCTGGACATGTTTCCATGAGCATTGGACACGGACTGAGAATCAGCATTCTTCCGTCGGCTCCCTGGGCAGAGTTGTTTATAGCAACGGTGCTGTTGTTATAGCAACAAAATGAACATTCGATGCACTCTGGCTCTTTGACGTCAAAGCGACTTCTCAGCAGAATCCAAGCGAATTCGAACCTCTCATCCATCGGGCTTGTTTACTCCTTTGTTTTCTTCTGCTCAAGTGACCCGGTCTGATTTATGACGCCTCGAGTGTTCCATTTGAGACACGTCACCACAAGGCCTGTTCGGTGACTTTACACGCCCAACCCTAAGCATGGAGGGCTGCCACATTTTGTCAGAACGTTAACAGAAAGCATGGTACGGAATCGCGGTCAATCTTTTGTTCAAGTAAAAAGAGTGTGTCAAATGAAATCAAATGAAATTTTAAAACAATCACTGCCTAATCGCACGTACACCAGTATATGTTTCCACAACGGACTGGGAATCTACTTCGTTCCGTGGCCCGCTGGGGAGATATGTTTATGGCAACGGTGCTTTTTATATATCCACGGAACAGGCATACGATGCACTCTGCGTCTTTGACATAACAGTGACTTCTCAGCGGAATCTCAGTAAATTAGCATCTCTCGTCCATCGGGCATGTTTACTATTTCCTCTCCTTTTGCTCAAGTGACCCTGTTTCATCTTTGACGCCTCCGCCGTTCCATTAAAGACACGTCACAGCGGAGAAATGGGGTCGTCGTATTTTCCGTGGATTAGACTTCTAACAATAACAGTCCTCCTGTGTGTGCGTTTTATGTCTATACTCAATACATGTTCACAGCAATAGATGGCGCAAAACAACAGCCTGCAATCTTTAATATTGGTTTTTCTTCCAGTTTGTTTTATCAGTATTTTCAAAGAAATTTTTGCGATGATTATTATTCTTTAGTGACTAAAACAAGATTTTGTCATCAAAACCCTATTTTTTCCAAAATATGACTTGAGAAAGGGGAGTAGTCTCATATCCAGAATCGTCTTATATTCGGAATGTCCTTATGTAATGAACAGATTTTCATAAAATTTCAGCACTGAATAGAATCTGCCCTAAAAGAGGAACTAATCACAGCTGTTGTTGGTCTGGATGATACTCTCCTGGATCCAGAACCAATAATACTTACATGTGGGCATGGCGGAGGTATGAGCTCTACCAAGTGCCCTTCTTGTTTTCAAAATGAGCAGCTGCTCAGACGGAATAAAGACTATTTCTAACCAGGCGTGGAGGTCATGCCTGGAGGCCCACCAGGCCTGTGTTTAACCCTGGTTTCTGTGACATGAAGCAAATAGGAGTATTGCTAAACCCCCTCGATGGGACACTAGTCCAACTCGGGTTCTCCCACTGCTCTCAGTCAAGTTTCCCTGACAATTTTGCTGGTACCCATTTGTACACCTGGGTAGAGTGAGGCAGTGTGGAAGTGAAGAGTTTTACCTGAGAACACTTTGCACAGGCTAAGGCAAGGACTTGAACACAGAATTTTTCCATCCTAAGTCAAGCCCATGCTCTCCACTGCGCTACTGCGTCTCCCCTCATCATGGCATGGATGACGTGGAAATATGACTGAATCCTCTTTATTGACAAAAATGCACCACTCTTTGTAATACTTTAAAGCTGTGAGGTCTTGCCTCAGTGAAAGCATTTCAAAGTACTTTCAGAATTCGGAGGACAATAAATGGTGTTTTGCTAAGATTCTTCATTGATTAAATAGTACAGAGGTCAGAGCTTTAAAACTTCAAATTTTTTTTGATATTGTGGCTAATTTTAAATGTTTCAAAGTATTTGGACTTGATATTATGCTGTGAAACCTAAGCATTATGACGTGAAGAAATATGCAGTTTTGGTGACCTTCCTGGCATCAAAGGCTTAGTTTGCCCAGCAGCTGTGATACCTTTACCGTGTGGCTCACGATCGCATTCAGTTTCAAAAATCGGAGTCGGATTCACTAGACCTAGAAGCATCACTGAGCCCTGATATTTCTTCTCCATCTGACTCACAAGAACTCATGTCCTGAAGCATTGCCAAAGCCTGACTTACATTCATCCATTTCCTCTGATCCATTTCTTTTTCTTGTATCCTAACCAGCTTACGAAATAAACTAAATGAATAGAAGAACAGCTCTGTGACAATCACAATTTCTACCTGCAAAATGGGAGAACAAATTGATTCTGACGTCATGACAGCAACTGGCTTATATATGCGCCTGCAAACCATTCAAAAAGTAACAAAATGCAGTCAACCAAGATGCAGTTGACTGCCTTGCGTAGCCGTCAGTGTATGAATGTGTTGCATAAATGGGCATACGTGAGGGATTTAGGCTACTGTCAAGTGCTTTGAGCTGCCAATCTGACTAGCTCCATAGTCAGCCGCTATATAGTCCATTTACATTCTTTTGCACTGGGACTAATGGAGGTCAAAATGACCTTGTGGCAGTTCTAGGTATAATCAGTGATGTTTTTTCTGTCTCTGTTATTGCAGAATCCCAAGAATCATGCCGGTGAGTGATGCAGTGGCATCTGAGGGTCCGAAGATAAAGGGCATCCAGTAAAGGTTTCGGCCTAGTCCCTTACACGCAGAGATTTTTCCAGTTACTCTGAATCTTTTGATGATGTCATGTACTGAAGATGATGAGACCTTCAATGCCTTTGCAATTTAACGTCGAGGAGCAGTGTTTTTAAAGTATTCAAAATTTTTTTTCATGCAAGCCTTCACAGGTGGGAGAGCTTCTGGCCATCTTTACTTCTGAGAAACTCAGCCTCTCAATGACAACCCTTTTATAAGTACCCGGTAATCATGTTGCGCAGCAGATGACAGTTAACTTAATTACTTGCTAAATGTTCTTTCAGCTGATTCTCTTAGAAATTCAATGCTTTTAAAGCCCCTTTTTACAAGTGTCCCAACTTTTTTGAGACCTGTAGCTGCCGGAGAATTTGAAACCTCCGCTGATCCATTTAAGACACGTCACAGCGGACAGTCTGTCTGGTCACAAGACAAGCCCGACGGCTAAGAGGAGGGCAAGCACAATTTGTCAATACGTAAACAGAAAGCATGCTACTGAATCGCGGCCATTTTTTTTGTTTAAAAAAAGAGTGAGTCAATTAAAATCTAATTTCATAAAAATAATATCACTGCCAAATCGCACGTACACCTGGACATGTTTCCATGAGCATTGGACACGGACTGAGAATCAGCATTCTTCCGTCGGCCACCTGAGCAGAGTTGTTTATAGCAACGGTGCTGTTGATATTGCAACAAAATGAACATTCGATGCACTCTGGCTCTTTGACGTCACGGCGACTTCTCAGCAGAATCCTCAGCAGAATCCAAGAGAATTCGAACCTCTCATCCATCGGGCTTGTTTACTCCTTTGTTTTCTTCTGCTCAAGTGACCCGGTCTGATTTATGACGCCTCCGGTGTTCCATTGAAGACACGTCACCACAAGGCCTGTTCGGTGACTTTACACGCCCGACCCAAAGCATGGAGGGCTGCCACATTTTGTCAGAACGTTAACAGAAAGCATGGTACGGAATCGCGGTCAATCTTTTGTTCAAGTAAAAAGAGTGCGTCAAATGAAATCAAATGAAATTTAAAAACAATCGCTACCTAATCGCACGTACACCTGTATATGTTTCCACGACGGACTGGGAATCTACTTCGTACCGTGGCCCGCTGGGGAGATATGTTTATGGCAACGGTGCTTTTTATATATCCACGGAACAGGCATACGATGCACTCTGCGTCTTGACATAATAGTGACTTCTCAGCGGAATCTCAGTAAATTAGCATCTCTCGTCCATCGGGCATGTTTACGATTTCCTCTCCTTTTGCTCAAGTGACCCTGTTTTATCTTTGACGCCTCCGCCGTTCCATTAAAGACACGTCACAGCGGAGAAATGGGGTCGTCGTATTTTCCGTGGACTAGGCTTCTAACAATAACAGTCATCCTGTGTGTGCGTTTTATAGTCTATACTCAATACATGTTCACAACAATAGATGGCGCAAAACAACAGCCTGCAATCTTTTATATTGGTTTTTCTTTCAGTTTGTTTTATCAGTATTTTCAAAGAAATTTTTGCGATGATTATTATTCTTTAGTGACTAAAACAAGATTTTGTCATCAAAACCCTATTTTTTCCAAAATATGACTTGAGAAAGGGGAGTAGTCTCATATCCAGAATCGTCTTATATTCGGAACAATTCGGTATGTCCTTATGTAATGAACAGATTTTCAGAAAATTTCAGCACTGAATAGAATCTGCCCTAAAAGAGGAACTAATCACAGCTGTTGTTGGTCTGGATGATACTCTCCTGGATCCAGAACCAATAATACTTACATGTGGGCTTGGCGGAGGTATGAGCTCTACCAAGTGCCCTTCTTGTTTTCAAAATGAGCAGCTGCTCAGACGGAATAAAGACTATTTCTAACCAGGCGTGGAGGTCATGCCTGGAGGCCCACCAGGCCTGTGTTTAACCCTGGTTTCTGTGACATGAAGCAAATAGGAGTATTGCTAAACCCCCTCGATGGGACACTAGTCCAACTCGGGTTCTCCCACTGCTCTCAGTCAAGTTTCCCTGACAATTTTGCTGGTACCCATTTGTACACCTGGGTAGAGTGAGGCAGTGTGGAAGTGAAGAGTTTTACCTGAGAACACTTTGCACAGGCTAAGGCAAGGACTTGAACACAGAATTTTTCCATCCCAAGTCAAGCCCATGCTCTCCACTGCGCTACTGCGTCTCCCCTCATCATGGCATGGATGACGTGGAAATATGACTGAATCCTCTTTATTGACAAAAATGCACCACTCTTTGTAATACTTTAAAGCTGTGAGGTCTTGCCTCAGTGAAAGCATTTCAAAGTACTTTCAGAATTCGGAGGACAATAAATGGTGTTTTGCTAAGATTCTTCATTGATTAAATAGTACAGAGGTCAGAGCTTTAAAACTTCAAATTTTTTTTGATATTGTGGCTAATTTTAAATGTTTCAAAGTATTTGGACTTGATATTATGCTGTGAAACCTAAGCATTATGACGTGAAGAAATATGCAGTTTTGGTGACCTTCCTGGCATCAAAGGCTTAGTTTGCCCAGCAGCTGTGATACCTTTACCGTGTGGCTCACGATCGCATTCAGTTTCAAAAATCGGAGTCGGATTCACTAGACCTAGACGCATCACTGAGCCCTGATATTTCTTCTCCATCTGACTCACAAGAACTCATGTCCTGAAGCATTGCCAAAGCCTGACTTACATTCATCCATTTCCTCTGATCCATTTCTTTTTCTTGTATCCTAACCAGCTTACGAAATAAACTAAATGAATAGAAGAACAGCTCTGTGACAATCACAATTTCTACCTGCAAAATGGGAGAACAAATTGATTCTGACGTCATGACAGCAACTGGCTTATATATGCGCCTGCAAACCATTCAAAAAGTAACAAAATGCAGTCAACCAAGATGCAGTTGACTGCCTTGCGTAGCCGTCAGTGTATGAATGTGTTGCATAAATGGGCATACGTGAGGGATTTAGGCTACTGTCAAGTGCTTTGAGCTGCCAATCTGACTAGCTCCATAGTCAGCCGCTATATAGTCCATTTACATTCTTTTGCACTGGGACTAATGGAGGTCAAAATGACCTTGTGGCAGTTCTAGGTATAATCAGTGATGTTTTTTCTGTCTCTGTTATTGCAGAATCCCAAGAATCATGCCGGTGAGTGATGCAGTGGCATCTGAGGGTCCGAAGATAAAGGGCATCCAGTAAAGGTTTCGGCCTAGTCCCTTACACGCAGAGATTTTTCCAGTTACTCTGAATCTTTTGATGATGTCATGTACTGAAGATGATGAGACCTTCAATGCCTTTGCAATTTAACGTCGAGGAGCAGTGTTTTTAAAGTATTCAAAATTTTTTTTCATGCAAGCCTTCACAGGTGGGAGAGCTTCTGGCCATCTTTACTTCTGAGAAACTCAGCCTCTCAATGACAACCCTTTTATAAGTACCCGGTAATCATGTTGCGCAGCAGATGACAGTTAACTTAATTACTTGCTAAATGTTCTTTCAGCTGATTCTCTTAGAAATTCAATGCTTTTAAAGCCCCTTTTTACAAGTGTCCCAACTTTTTTGAGACCTGTAGCTGCCGGAGAATTTGAAACCTCCGCTGATCCATTTAAGACACGTCACAGCGGACAGTCTGTCTGGTCACAAGACAAGCCCGACGGCTAAGAGGAGGGCAAGCACAATTTGTCAATACGTAAACAGAAAGCATGCTACTGAATCGCGGCCATTTTTTTTGTTTAAAAAAAGAGTGAGTCAATTAAAATCTAATTTCATAAAAATAATATCACTGCCAAATCGCACGTACACCTGGACATGTTTCCATGAGCATTGGACACGGACTGAGAATCAGCATTCTTCCGTCGGCCACCTGAGCAGAGTTGTTTATAGCAACGGTGCTGTTGATATTGCAACAAAATGAACATTCGATGCACTCTGGCTCTTTGACGTCACGGCGACTTCTCAGCAGAATCCAAGAGAATTCGAACCTCTCATCCATCGGGCTTGTTTACTCCTTTGTTTTCTTCTGCTCAAGTGACCCGGTCTGATTTATGACGCCTCCGGTGTTCCATTGAAGACACGTCACCACAAGGCCTGTTCGGTGACTTTACACGCCCGACCCAAAGCATGGAGGGCTGCCACATTTTGTCAGAACGTTAACAGAAAGCATGGTACGGAATCGCGGTCAATCTTTTGTTCAAGTAAAAAGAGTGCGTCAAATGAAATCAAATGAAATTTAAAAACAATCGCTACCTAATCGCACGTACACCTGTATATGTTTCCACGACGGACTGGGAATCTACTTCGTACCGTGGCCCGCTGGGGAGATATGTTTATGGCAACGGTGCTTTTTATATATCCACGGAACAGGCATACGATGCACTCTGCGTCTTGACATAATAGTGACTTCTCAGCGGAATCTCAGTAAATTAGCATCTCTCGTCCATCGGGCATGCTTACGATTTCCTCTCCTTTTGCTCAAGTGACCCTGTTTTATCTTTGACGCCTCCGCCGTTCCATTAAAGACACGTCACAGCGGAGAAATGGGGTCGTCGTATTTTCCGTGGACTAGGCTTCTAACAATAACAGTCATCCTGTGTGTGCGTTTTATAGTCTATACTCAATACATGTTCACAACAATAGATGGCGCAAAACAACAGCCTGCAATCTTTTATATTGGTTTTTCTTTCAGTTTGTTTTATCAGTATTTTCAAAGAAATTTTTGCGATGATTATTATTCTTTAGTGACTAAAACAAGATTTTGTCATCAAAACCCTATTTTTTCCAAAATATGACTTGAGAAAGGGGAGTAGTCTCATATCCAGAATCGTCTTATATTCGGAACAATTCGGTATGTCCTTATGTAATGAACAGATTTTCAGAAAATTTCAGCACTGAATAGAATCTGCCCTAAAAGAGGAACTAATCACAGCTGTTGTTGGTCTGGATGATACTCTCCTGGATCCAGAACCAATAATACTTACATGTGGGCTTGGCGGAGGTATGAGCTCTACCAAGTGCCCTTCTTGTTTTCAAAATGAGCAGCTGCTCAGACGGAATAAAGACTATTTCTAACCAGGCGTGGAGGTCATGCCTGGAGGCCCACCAGGCCTGTGTTTAACCCTGGTTTCTGTGACATGAAGCAAATAGGAGTATTGCTAAACCCCCTCGATGGGACACTAGTCCAACTCGGGTTCTCCCACTGCTCTCAGTCAAGTTTCCCTGACAATTTTGCTGGGACCCATTTGTACACCTGGGTAGAGTGAGGCAGTGTGGAAGTGAAGAGTTTTGCCTGAGAACACTTTGCACAGGCTAAGGCAAGGACTTGAACACAGAATCTTTCCATCCCAAGTCAAGCCCATGCTCTCCACTGCGCTACTGCGTCTCCCTTCATCATGGCATGGATGACGTGGAAATTTGGCTGCATCCTCTTTATTGACAAAAATGCACCACTCTTTGTAATACTTTTAAGCTGTGAGGTGTTGCCTCAGTGAAAGCATTTCAAAGTACTTTCAGAATTCAGAGGACAATAAATGGTGTTTTGCTAAGATTCTTCATTGATTAAATAGTATAGAGGTCAGAGATTTAAAGCATCAATTTGTTGGCTATTGTGGCTAATTTTAAATGTTTCAAAGTATTTGGACTTGAAATTATGCTGTGAAACCGAAGCATTATGACGTGAATAAATATCCAGTTTTGGTGACCTTCCTGGCATCAAAGGCTTAGTTTGCCCAGCAGCTGTGATACCTTTACCATGTGGCTCACGATCGCATTCAGTTTCAAAATCGGAGTCGGATTCACTAGACCTAGAAGCATCACTGAGCCCTGATATTTCTTCTCCATCTGACTCACAAGAACTCATGTCCTGAAGCTTTGCCAAAGCCTGACTTACATTCATCCATTTCCTCTGATTAATTTATTTTTCTGGTATCCTAACCAGCTTACTAAATAAACTAAATGAATAGAGGAACAGCTCTGTGACAATCACAATTTCTACCTGCAAAATGGGAGAACAAATTGATTCTGACGTCATGACAGCAACTGGCTTATATATGCGCCTGCACACCATTCAAAAAGTAACAAAATGCAGTCAACCAAGATGCAGTTGACTGCCTTGCGTAGCCGTCAGTGTATGAATGTGCTGCATAAATGGGCATACGTGAGGTATTAGGCTACTGTCAAGTGCTTTGAGCTGCCAATCTGCCTAGCTCCATAGTCAGCCCCTATATAGTCCATTTACATTCTTTTGCACTGGGACTAATGGAGGTCAGAATGACCTTGTGGCAGTTCTAGGTATAATCAGTGATGTTTTTTCTTTCTCTATCATTGCAGAATCCCAAGAATCATGCCGGTGAGTGATGCAGTGGCATCTGAGGGTCCGAAGATAAAGGGCATCCAGTAAAGGTTTCGGCCTAGTCCCTGATTTTTCCAGTTAGTCTGAATCTTTTGATGATGTCATGTACTGAAGATGATGAGGCCTTCAATGCTTTTGCAATTTAACGTCGAGGAGCAGTGTTTTTAAAGTATTCAACATTATTTTTCATGCAAGCCTTCACAGGTGGGAGAGCTTCTGGCCATCTTTACTTCTGAGAAACTCAGCCTCTCAATGACAACCCTTTTATAAGTAATCATGTTGCGCAGCAGATGACAGTTAACTTAATTACTTGCTAAATGTTCTTTCAGCTGATTCTCTTAGAAATTCAATGCTTTTAAAGCCCCTTTTTACAAGTGTCCCAACTTTTTTGAGACCTGTAGCTGCCGTAGAATTTGAAACCTCCGCTGATCCATTTAAGTCACGTCACAGCAGACAGCCTGTTTGGTCACAAGACAAGCCCGACGGCTAAGTGGAGGGCAGGCACATTTTGTCAATACGTAAACAAAAAGCATGCAACTGAATTGCGGTCATTTTTTTGCTTAAACAAAGAGTGAGTCAATTAAAATCTAATTTCATAAAAATAAAATCACTGCCAAATCGCACGTACACCTGGACATGTTTCCATGAGCATTGGACACGGACTGAGAATCAGCATTCTTCCGTCGGCCCCCTGGGCAGAGTTGTTTATAGCAACGGTGCTGTTGTTTTAGCAACAAAATGAACATTCGATGCACTCTGGCTCTTTGACGTCAAAGCGACTTCTCAGCAGAATCCAAGCGAATTCGAACCTCTCATCCATCGGGCTTGTTTACTCCTTTGTTTTCTTCTGCTCAAGTGACCCGGTCTGATTTATGACGCCTCGAGTGTTCCATTTGAGACACGTCACCACAAGGCCTGTTCGGTGACTTTACACGCCCAACCCTAAGCATGGAGGGCTGGCACATTTTGTCAGAACGTTAACAGAAAGCATGGTACGGAATCGCGGTCAATCTTTTGTTCAAGTAAAAAGAGTGTGTCAAATGAAATCAAATGAAATTTTAAAACAATCACTACCTAATCGCACGTACACCAGTATATGTTTCCACAACGGACTGGGAATCTACTTCGTTCCGTGGCCCGCTGGGGAGATATGTTTATGGCAACGGTGCTTTTTATATATCCACGGAACAGGCATACGATGCACTCTGCGTCTTTGACATAACAGTGACTTCTCAGCGGAATCTCAGTAAATTAGCATCTCTCGTCCATCGGGCATGTTTACTATTTCCTCTCCTTTTGCTCAAGTGACCCTGTTTTATCTTTGACGCCTCCGCCGTTCCATTAAAGACACGTCACAGCGGAGAAATGGGGTCGTCGTATTTTCCGTGGACTAGGCTTCCAACAATAACAGTCCTCCTGTGTGTGCGTTTTATGTCTATACTCAATACATGTTCACAACAATAGATGGCGCAAAACAACAGCCTGCAATCTTTAATATTGGTTTTTCTTCCAGTTTGTTTTATCAGTATTTTCAAAGAAATTTTTGCGATGATTATTATTCTTTAGTGACTAAAACAAGATTTTGTCATCAAAACCCTATTTTTTCCAAAATATGACTTGAGAAAGGGGAGTAGTCTCATATCCAGAATCGTCTTATATTCGGAATGTCCTTATGTAATGAACAGATTTTCATAAAATTTCAGCACTGAATAGAATCTGCCCTAAAAGAGGAACTAATCACAGCTGTTGTTGGTCTGGATGATACTCTCCTGGATCCAGAACCAATAATACTTACATGTGGGCATGGCGGAGGTATGAGCTCTACCAAGTGCCCTTCTTGTTTTCAAAATGAGCAGCTGCTCAGACGGAATAAAGACTATTTCTAACCAGGCGTGGAGGTCATGCCTGGAGGCCCACCAGGCCTGTGTTTAACCCTGGTTTCTGTGACATGAAGCAAATAGGAGTATTGCTAAACCCCCTCGATGGGACACTAGTCCAACTCGGGTTCTCCCACTGCTCTCAGTCAAGTTTCCCTGACAATTTTGCTGGAACCCATTTGTACACCTGGGTAGAGTGAGGCAGTGTGGAACTGAAGAGTTTTACCTGAGAACACTTTGCACAGGCTAAGGCAAGGACTTGAACACAGAATTTTTCCATCCCAAGTCAAGCCCATGCTCTCCACTGCGCTACTGCGTCTCCCCTCATCATGGCATGGATGACGTGGAAATATGACTGAATCCTCTTTATTGACAAAAATGCACCACTCTTTGTAATACTTTAAAGCTGTGAGGTCTTGCCTCAGTGAAAGCATTTCAAAGTACTTTCAGAATTCAGAGGACAATAAATGGTGTTTTGCTAAGATTCTTCATTGATTAAATAGTACAGAGGTCAGAGCTTTAAAACTTCAAATTTTTTTTGATATTGTGGCTAATTTTAAATGTTTCAAAGTATTTGGACTTGATATTATGCTGTGAAACCTAAGCATTATGACGTGAAGAAATATGCAGTTTTGGTGACCTTCCTGGCATCAAAGGCTTAGTTTGCCCAGCAGCTGTGATACCTTTACCGTGTGGCTCACGATCGCATTCAGTTTCAAAAATCGGAGTCGGATTCACTAGACCTAGACGCATCACTGAGCCCTGATATTTCTTCTCCATCTGACTCACAAGAACTCATGTCCTGAAGCATTGCCAAAGCCTGACTTACATTCATCCATTTCCTCTGATCCATTTCTTTTTCTTGTATCCTAACCAGCTTACGAAATAAACTAAATGAATAGAAGAACAGCTCTGTGACAATCACAATTTCTACCTGCAAAATGGGAGAACAAATTGATTCTGACGTCATGACAGCAACTGGCTTATATATGCGCCTGCAAACCATTCAAAAAGTAACAAAATGCAGTCAACCAAGATGCAGTTGACTGCCTTGCGTAGCCGTCAGTGTATGAATGTGTTGCATAAATGGGCATACGTGAGGGATTTAGGCTACTGTCAAGTGCTTTGAGCTGCCAATCTGACTAGCTCCATAGTCAGCCGCTATATAGTCCATTTACATTCTTTTGCACTGGGACTAATGGAGGTCAAAATGACCTTGTGGCAGTTCTAGGTATAATCAGTGATGTTTTTTCTGTCTCTGTTATTGCAGAATCCCAAGAATCATGCCGGTGAGTGATGCAGTGGCATCTGAGGGTCCGAAGATAAAGGGCATCCAGTAAAGGTTTCGGCCTAGTCCCTTACACGCAGAGATTTTTCCAGTTACTCTGAATCTTTTGATGATGTCATGTACTGAAGATGATGAGACCTTCAATGCCTTTGCAATTTAACGTCGAGGAGCAGTGTTTTTAAAGTATTCAAAATTTTTTTTCATGCAAGCCTTCACAGGTGGGAGAGCTTCTGGCCATCTTTACTTCTGAGAAACTCAGCCTCTCAATGACAACCCTTTTATAAGTACCCGGTAATCATGTTGCGCAGCAGATGACAGTTAACTTAATTACTTGCTAAATGTTCTTTCAGCTGATTCTCTTAGAAATTCAATGCTGTTAAAGCCCCTTTTTACAAGTGTCCCAACTTTTTTGAGACCTGTAGCTGCCGGAGAATTTGAAACCTCCGCTGATCCATTTAAGACACGTCACAGCGGACAGTCTGTCTGGTCACAAGACAAGCCCGACGGCTAAGAGGAGGGCAAGCACAATTTGTCAATACGTAAACAGAAAGCATGCTACTGAATCGCGGCCATTTTTTTTTGTTTAAAAAAAGAGTGAGTCAATTAAAATCTAATTTCATAAAAATAATATCACTGCCAAATCGCACGTACACCTGGACATGTTTCCATGAGCATTGGACACGGACTGAGAATCAGCATTCTTCCGTCGGCCCCCTGGGCAGAGTTGTTTATAGCAACGGTGCTGTTGATATTGCAACAAAATGAACATTCGATGCACTCTGGCTCTTTGACGTCACGGCGACTTCTCAGCAGAATCCTAGAGAATTCGAACCTCTCATCCATCGGGCTTGTTTACTCCTTTGTTTTCTTCTGCTCAAGTGACCCGGTCTGATTTATGACGCCTCCGGTGTTCCATTGAAGACACGTCACCACAAGGCCTGTTCGGTGACTTTACACGCCCGACCCAAAGCATGGAGGGCTGCCACATTTTGTCAGAACGTTAACAGAAAGCATGGTACGGAATCGCGGTCAATCTTTTGTTCAAGTAAAAAGAGTGCGTCAAATGAAATCAAATGAAATTTAAAAACAATCACTACCTAATCGCACGTACACCTGTATATGTTTCCACGACGGACTGGGAATCTACTTCGTACCGTGGCCCGCTGGGGAGATCTGTTTATGGCAACGGTGCTTTTTATATATCCACGGAACAGGCATACGATGCACTCTGCGTCTTCACATAATAGTGACTTCTCAGCGGAATCTCAGTAAATTAGCATCTCTCGTCCATCGGGCATGTTTACGATTTCCTCTCCTTTTGCTCAAGTGACCCTGTTTTATCTTTGACGCCTCCGCCGTTCCATTAAAGACACGTCACAGCGGAGAAATTAGGTCGTCGTATTTTCCGTGGACTAGCCTTCGAACAATAACAGTCATCCTGTGTGTGCGTTTTATAGTCTATACTCAATACATGTTCACAACAACAGATGGCGCAAAACAACAGCCTGCAATCTTTTATATTGGTTTTTCTTTCAGTTTGTTTTATCAGTACTTTCAAAGAAATTTTTGCGATGATTATTATTCTTTAGTGACTAAAACAAGATTTTGTCATCAAAACCCTATTTTTTCCAAAATATGACTTGAGAAAGGGGAGTAGTCTCATATCCGGAATCGTCTTATATTCAGAACAATTCAGTATGTCCTTATGTAATGAACAGATTTTCAGAAAATTTCAGCACTGAATAGAATCTGCCCTAAAAGAGGAACTAATCACAGCTGTTGTTGGTCTGGATGATACTCTCTTGGATCCAGAACCAATAATACTTACATGTGGGCTTGGCGGAGGTATGAGCTCTACCAAGTGCCCTTCTTGTTTTCAAAATGAGCAGCTGCTCAGACGGAATAAAGACTATTTCTAACCAGGCGTGGAGGTCATGCCTGGAGGCCCACCAGGCCTGTGTTTAACCCTGGTTTCTGTGACATGAAGCAAATAGGAGTATTGCTAAACCCCCTCGATGGGACACTAGTCCAACTCGGCTTCTCCCACTGCTCTCAGTCAAGTTTCCCTGACAATTTTGCTGGGACCCATTTGTACACCTGGGTAGAGTGAGGCAGTGTGGAAGTGAAGAGTTTTGCCTGAGAACACTTTGCACAGGCTAAGGCAAGGACTTGAACACAGAATCTTTCCATCCCAAGTCAAGCCCATGCTCTCCACTGCGCTACTGCGTCTCGCTTCATCATGGCATGGATGACGTGGAAATATGACTGCATCCTCTTTATTGACAAAAATGCACCACTCTTTGTAATACTTTTAAGCTGTGAGGTGTTGCCTCAGTGAAAGCATTTCAAAGTACTTTCAGAATTCAGAGGACAATAAATGGTGTTTTGCTAAGATTCTTCATTGATTAAATAGTATAGAGGTCAGAGATTTAAAGCATCAATTTGTTGGCTATTGTGGCTAATTTTAAATGTTTCAAAGTATTTGGACTTGAAATTATGCTGTGAAACCTAAGCATTATGACGTGAATAAATATCCAGTTTTGGTGACCTTCCTGGCATCAAAGGCTTAGTTTGCCCAGCAGCTGTGATACCTTTACCGTGTGGCTCACAATCGCATTCAGTTTCAAAATCGGAGTCGGATTTACTAGACCTAGAAGCATCACTGAGGCCTGATATTTCTTCTCCATCTGACTCACAAGAACTCATGTCCTGAAGCTTTGCCAAAGCCTGACTTACATTCATCCATTTCCTCTGATTAATTTATTTTTCTGGTATCCTAACCAGCTTACAAAATAAACTAAATGAATAGAAGAACAGCTCTGTGACAATCACAATTTCTACCTGCAAAATGGGAGAACAAATTGATTCTGACGTCATGACAGCAACTGGCTTATATATGCGCCTGCACACCATTCAAAAAGTAACAAAATGCAGTCAACCAAGATGCAGTTGACTACCTTGCGTAGCCGTCAGTGTATGAATGTGTTGCATAAATGGGCATACGTGAGGTATTAGGCTACTGTCAAGTGCTTTGAGCTGCCAATCTGACTAGCTCCATAGTCAGCCCCTATATAGTCCATTTACATTCTTTTGCACTGGGACTAATGGAGGTCAGAATGACCTTGTGGCAGTTCTAGGTATAATCAGTGATGTTTTTTCTTTCTCTATTATTGCAGAATCCCAAGAATCATGCCGGTAAGTGATGCAGTGGCATCTGAGGGTCCAAAGATAAAGGGCATCCAGTAAAGGTCTCGGCCTAGTCCCTTACAGGCAGAGATTTTTCCAGTTACTCTGAATCTTTTGATGATGTCATGTACTGAAGATGATGAGACCTTCAATGCCTTTGCAATTTAACGTCGAGGAGCAGTGTTTTTAAAGTATTCAACATTTTTTTTTATGCAAGCCTTCACAGGTGGGAGAGCTTCTGGCCATCTTTACTTCTGAGAAACTCAGCCTCTCAGTGACAACCCTTTTATAAGTAATCATGTTGCGCAGCAGATGACAGTTAACTTAATTACTTGCTAAATGTTCTTTCAGCTGATTCTCTTAGAAATTCAATGCTTTTAAAGCCCCTTTTTACAAGTGTCCCAACTTTTTTGAGACCTGTAGCTGCCGGAGAATTTGAAACCTCCGCTGATCCATTTAAGTCACGTCACAGCAGAGCCTGTTTGGTCACAAGACAAGCCCGACGGCTAAGTGGAGGGCAGGCACATTTTGTCAATACGTAAACAGAAAGCATGCTACTGAATCGCGCATTTTTTTTTTTGTTTAAACAAAGAGTGAGTCAATTAAAATCTAATTTCATAAAAATAAAATCACTGCCAAATCGCACGTACTCCTGGACATCTTTCCATGAGCATTGGACACGGACTGAGAATCAGCATTCTTCCGTCGGCTCCCTGGGCAGAGTTGTTGATAGCAACGGTGCTGTTGTTATAGCAACAAAATGAACATTCGATGCACTCTGGCTCTTTGACGTCAAAGCGACTTCTCAGCAGAATCCAAGAGAATTCGAACCTCTCATCCATCGGGCTTGTTAACTCCTTTGTTTTCTTCTGCTCAAGTGACCCGGTCTGATTTATGACGCCTCGAGTGTTCCATTTAAGACACGTCACCACAAGGCCTGTTCGGTGACTTTACACGCCCGACCCTAAGCATGGAGGGCTGCCACATTTTGTCAGAACGTTAACAGAAAGCATGGTACGGAATCGCGGTCAATCTTTTGTTCAAGTAAAAAGAGTGTGTCAAATGAAATCAAATGAAATTTAAAAACAATCACTACCTAATCGCACGTACACCAGTATATGTTTCCACGACGGACTGGGAGTCTACTTCGTACTGTGGCCCGCTGGGGAGATATGTTTATGGCAACGGTGCTTTTTACATATCCACGGAACAGGCATACGATGCACTCTGCGTCTTTGACATAACAGTGACTTCTCTGCGGAATCTCAGTAAATTAGCATCTCTCGTCCATCGGGCATGTTTACTATTTCCTCTCCTTTTGCTCAAGTGACCCTGTTTTATCTTTGACGCCTCCGCCGTTCCATTAAAGACACGTCACAGCGGAGAAATGGGGTCGTCGTATTTTCCGTGGACTAGGCTTCTAACAATAACAGTCATCCTGTGTGTGCGTTTTATAGTCTATACTCAATACATGTTCACAACAATAGATGGCGCAAAACAACAGCCTGCAATCTTTTATATTGGTTTTTCTTTCAGTTTGTTTTATCAGTATTTTCAAAGAAATTTTTGCGATGATTATTATTCTTTAGTGACTAAAACAAGATTTTGTCATCAAAACCCTATTTTTTCCAAAATATGACTTGAGAAAGGGGAGTAGTCTCATATCCAGAATCGTCTTATATTCGGAACAATTCGGTATGTCCTTATGTAATGAACAGATTTTCAGAAAATTTCAGCACTGAATATAATCTGCCCTAAAAGAGGAATTAATCACAGCTGTTGTTGGTCTGGATGATACTCTCCTGGATCCAGAACCAATAATACTTACATGTGGGCTTGGCGGAGGTATGAGCTCTACCAAGTGCCCTTCTTGTTTTCAAAATGAGCAGCTGCTCAGACGGAATAAAGACTATTTCTAACCAGGCGTGGAGGTCATGCCTGGAGGCCCACCAGGCCTGTGTTTAACCCTGGTTTCTGTGACATGAAGCAAATAGGAGTATTGCTAAACCCCCTCGATGGGACACTAGTCCAACTCGGGTTCTCCCACTGCTCTCAGTCAAGTTTCCCTGACAATTTTGCTGGGACCCATTTGTACACCTGGGTAGAGTGAGGCAGTGTGGAAGTGAAGAGTTTTGCCTGAGAACACTTTGCACAGGCTAAGGCAAGGACTGGAACACAGAATCTTTCCATCCCAAGTCAAGCCCATGCTCTCCACTGCGCTACTGCGTCTCCCTTCATCATGGCATGGATGATGTGGAAATATGGCTGCATCCTCTTTATTGACAAAAATGCACCACTCTTTGTAATACTTTTAAGCTGTGAGGTGTTGCCTCAGTGAAAGCATTTCAAAGTACTTTCAGAATTCAGAGGACAATAAATGGTGTTTTGCTAAGATTCTTCATTGATTAAATAGTATAGAGGTCAGAGCTTTAAAGCATCAATTTGTTGGCTATTGTGGCTAATTTTAAATGTTTCAAAGTATTTGGACTTCAAATTATGCTGTGAAACCTAAGCATTATGACGTGAATAAATATCCAGTTTTGGTGACCTTCCTGGCATCAAAGGCTTAGTTTGCCCAGCAGCTGTGATACCTTTACCGTGTGGCTCACGATCGCATTCAGTTTCAAAATCGGAGTCGGATTCACTAGACCTAGAAGCATCACTGAGCCCTGATATTTCTTCTCCATCTGACTCACAAGAACTCATGTCCTGAAGCTTTGTCAAAGCCTGACTTACATTCATCCATTTCCTCTGATTAATTTCTTTTTCTGGTATCCTAACCAGCTTACTAAATAAACTAAATGAATAGAAGAACAGCTCTGTGACAATCACAATTTGTACCTGCAAAATGGGAGAACAAATTGATTCTGACGTCATGACAGCAACTGGCTTATATATGCGCCTGCAAACCATTCAAAAAGTAACAAAATGCAGTCAACCAAGATGCAGTTGACTGCCTTGCGTAGCCGTCAGTGTATGAATGTGTTGCATAAATGGGCATACGTGAGGTATTAGGCTACTGTCAAGTGCTTTGAGCTGCCAATCTGCCTAGCTCCATAGTCAGCCCCTATATAGTCCATTTACATTCTTTTGCACTGGGACTAATGGAGGTCAGAATGACCTTGTGGCAGTTCTAGGTATAATCAGTGATGTTTTTTCTTTCTCTATCATTGCAGAATCCCAAGAATCATGCCGGTGAGTGATGCAGTGGCATCTGAGGGTCCGAAGATAAAGGGCATCCAGTAAAGGTCTCGGCCTAGTCCCTTACAGGCAGAGATTTTTCCAGTTACTCTGAATCTTTTGATGATGTCATGTACTGAAGATGATGAGACCTTCAATGTCTTTGCAATTTAACGTCGAGGAGCAGTGTTTTTAAAGTATTCAACATTTTTTTTTATGCAAGCCTTCACAGGTGGGAGAGCTTCTGGCCATCTTTACTTCTGAGAAACTCAGCCTCTCAATGACAACCCTTTTATAAGTAATCATGTTGCGCAGCAGATGACAGTTAACTTAATTACTTGCTAAATGTTCTTTCAGCTGATTCTCTTAGAAATTCAATGCTTTTAAAGCCCCTTTTTACAAGTGTCCCAACTTTTTTGAGACCTGTAGCTGCCGGAGAATTTGAAACCTCCACTGGTCCATTTAAGTCACGTCACAGCAGAGCCTGGTGTAACAGCAGAGCCTGGTTGGTCACAAGACAAGCCCGACGGCTAAGTGGAGGGCAGGCACATTTTGTCAATACGTAAACAGAAAGCATGCTACTGAATCGCGCATCTTTTTTTTTTTTTGTTTAAACAAAGAGTGAGTCAATTAAAATCTAATTTCATAAAAATAAAATCACTGCCAAATCGCATGTACTCCTGGACATCTTTCCATGAGCATTGGACACGGACTGAGAATCAGCATTCTTCCGTCGGCTCCCTGGGCAGAGTTGTTTATAGCAACGGTGCTGTTGTTATAGCAACAAAATGAACATTCGATGCCCTCTGGCTCTTTGACGTCAAAGCGACTTCTCAGCCGAATCCAAGAGAATTCGAACCTCTCATCCATCGGGCTTGTTTACTCCTTTGTTTTCTTCTGCTCAAGTGACCCGGTCTGATTTATGATGCCTCGAGTGTTCCATTTAAGACACGTCACCACAAGGCCTGTTCGGTGACTTTACACGCCCGACCCTAAGCATGGAGGGCTGCCACATTTTGTCAGAACGTTAACAGAAAGCATGGTACGGAATCGCGGTCAATCTTTTGTTCAAGTAAAAAGAGTGTGTCAAATGAAATCAAATGAAATTTAAAAACAATCACTACCTAATCGCACGTACACCAGTATATGTTTCCACGACGGACTGGGAATCTACTTCGTACTGTGGCCCGCTGGGGAGATATGTTTATGGCAACGGTGCTTTTTACATATCCACGGAACAGGCATACGATGCACTCTGCGTCTTTGACATAACAGTGACTTCTCTGCGGAATCTCAGTAAATTAGCATCTCTCGTCCATCGGGCATGTTTACTATTTCCTCTCCTTTTGCTCAAGTGACCCTGTTTTATCTTTGACGCCTCCGCCGTTCCATTAAAGACACGTCACAGCGGAGAAATGGGGTCGTCGTATTTTCTGTGGACTAGGCTTCTCACAATAGCAGTCATCCTGTGTGTGCGTTTTATAGTCTATACTCAATACATGTTCACAACAATAGATGGCGCAAAACAACAGCCTGCAATCTTTTATATTGGTTTTTCTTTCAGTTTGTTTTATCAGTATTTTCAAAGAAATTTTTGCCATGATTATTATTCTTTAGTGACTAAAACAAGATTTTGTCATCCAAACCCTATTTTTTCCAAAATATGACTTGAGAAAGGGGAGTAGTCTCATATCCAGAATCGTCTTATATTCGGAACAATTCGGTATGTCCTTATGTAATCAACAGATTTTCAGAAAATTTCAGCACTGAATAGAATCTGCCCTAAAAGAAGAACTAATCACAGCTGTTGTTGGTCTGGATGATACTCTCCTGGATCCAGAACCAATAATACTTACATGTGGGCTTGGCGGAGGTATGAGCTCTACCAAGTGCCCTTCTTGTTTTCAAAATGAGCAGCTGCTCAGACGGAATAAAGACTATTTCTAACCAGGCGTGGAGGTCATGCCTGGAGGCCCACCAGGCCTGTGTTTAACCCTGGTTTCTGTGACATGAAGCAAATAGGAGTATTGCTAAACCCCCTCGATGGGACACTAGTCCAACTCGGGTTCTCCCACTGCTCTCAGTCAAGTTTCCCTGACAATTTTGCTGGGACCCATTTGTACACCTGGGTAGAGTGAGGCAGTGTGGAAGTGAAGAGTTTTGCCTGAGAACACTTTGCACAGGCTAAGGCATGGACTTGAACACAGAATCTTTCCATCCCAAGTCAAGCCCATGCTCTCCACTGCGCTACTGCGTATCCCTTCATCATGGCATGGATGACGTGGAAATATGACTGCATCCTCTTTATCGACAAAAATGCACCACTCTTTGTAATACTTTTAAGCTGTGAGGTGTTGCCTCAGTGAAAGCATTTCAAAGTACTTTCAGAATTCAGAGGACAATAAATGGTGTTTTGCTAAGATTCTTCATTGATTAAATAGTATAGAGGTCAGAGCTTTAAAGCATCAATTTGTTGGCTATTGTGGCTAATTTTAAATGTTTCAAAGTATTTGGACTTGAAATTATGCTGTGAAACCTAAGCATTATGACGTGAATAAATATCCAGTTTTGGTGACCTTCCTGGCATCAAAGGCTTAGTTTGCCCAGCAGCTGTGATACCTTTACCGTGTGGCTCACGATCGCATTCAGTTTCAAAATCGGAGTCGGATTCACTAGACCTAGAAGCATCACTGAGCCCTGATATTTCTTCTCCATCTGACTCACAAGAACTCATGTCCTGAAGCTTTGTCAAAGCCTGACTTACATTCATCCATTTCCTCTGATTAATTTCTTTTTCTGGTATCCTAACCAGCTTACTAAATAAACTAAATGAATAGAAGAACAGCTCTGTGACAATCACAATTTGTACCTGCAAAATGGGAGAACAAATTGATTCTGACGTCATGACAGCAACTGGCTTATATATGCGCCTGCACACCATTCAAAAAGTAACAAAATGCAGTCAACCAAGATGCAGTTGACTGCCTTGCGTAGCCGTCAGTGTATGAATGTGTTGCATAAATGGGCATACGTGAGGTATTAGGCTACTGTCAAGTGCTTTGAGCTGCCAATCTGCCTAGCTCCATAGTCAGCCCCTATATAGTCCATTTACATTCTTTTGCACTGGGACTAATGGAGGTCAGAATGACCTTGTGGCAGTTCTAGGTATAATCAGTGATGTTTTTTCTTTCTCTATCATTGCAGAATCCCAAGAATCATGCCGGTGAGTGATGCAGTGGCATCTGAGGGTCCGAAGATAAAGGGCATCCAGTAAAGGTTTCGGCCTAGTCCCTGATTTTTCCAGTTACTCTGAATCTTTTGATGATGTCATGTACTGAAGATGATGAGGCCTTCAATGCTTTTGCAATTTAACGTCGAGGAGCAGTGTTTTTAAAGTATTCAACATTATTTTTCATGCAAGCCTTCACAGGTGGGAGAGCTTCTGGCCATCTTTACTTCTGAGAAACTCAGCCTCTCAATGACAACCCTTTTATGAGTAATCATGTTGCGCAGCAGATGACAGTTAACTTAATTACTTGCTAAATGTTCTTTCAGCTGATTCTCTTAGAAATTCAATGCTTTTAAAGCCCCTTTTTACAAGTGTCCCAACTTTTTTGAGACCTGTAGCTGCCGTAGAATTTGAAACCTCCGCTGATCCATTTAAGTCACGTCACAGCAGACAGCCTGTTTGGTCACAAGACAAGCCCGACGGCTAAGTGGAGGGCAGGCACATTTTGTCAATACGTAAACAAAAAGCATGCAACTGAATTGCGGTCATTTTTTTGCTTAAGCAAAGAGTGAGTCAATTAAAATCTACATTCATAAAAATAAAATCACTGCCAAATCGCACGTACACCTGGACATGTTTCCATGAGCATTGGACACGGACTGAGAATCAGCATTCTTCCGTCGGCCCCCTGGGCAGAGTTGTTTATAGCAACGGTGCTGTTGTTATAGCAACAAAATGAACATTCGATGCACTCTGGCTCTTTGACGTCAAAGCGACTTCTCAGCAGAATCCAAGCGAATTCGAACCTCTCATCCATCGGGCTTGTTTACTCCTTTGTTTTCTTCTGCTCAAGTGACCCGGTCTGATTTATGACGCCTCGAGTGTTCCATTTGAGACACGTCACCACAAGGCCTGTTCGGTGACTTTACACGCCCAACCCTAAGCATGGAGGGCTGCCACATTTTGTCAGAACGTTAACAGAAAGCATGGTACGGAATCGCGGTCAATCTTTTGTTCAAGTAAAAAGAGTGTGTCAAATGAAATCAAATGAAATTTTAAAACAATCACTGCCTAATCGCACGTACACCTGTATATGTTTCCACGACGGACTGGGAATCTACTTCGTTCCGTGGCCCGCTGGGGAGATATGTTTATGGCAACGGTGCTTTTTATATATCCACGGAACAGGCATACGATGCACTCTGCGTCTTTGACATAACAGTGACTTCTCAGCGGAATCTCAGTAAATTAGCATCTCTCGTCCATCGGGCATGTTTACTATTTCCTCTCCTTTTGCTCAAGTGACCCTGTTTTATCTTTGACGCCTCCGCCGTTCCATTAAAGACACGTCACAGCGGAGAAATGGGGTCGTCGTATTTTCCGTGGATTAGACTTCTAACAATAACAGTCCTCCTGTGTGTGCGTTTTATGTCTATACTCAATACATGTTCACAGCAATAAATGGCGCAAAACAACAGCCTGCAATCTTTAATATTGGTTTTTCTTCCAGTTTGTTTTATCAGTATTTTCAAAGAAATTTTTGCGATGATTATTATTCTTTAGTGACTAAAACAAGATTTTGTCATCAAAACCCTATTTTTTCCAAAATATGACTTGAGAAAGGGGAGTAGTCTCATATCCAGAATCGTCTTATATTCGGAATGTCCTTATGTAATGAACAGATTTTCATAAAATTTCAGCACTGAATAGAATCTGCCCTAAAAGAGGAACTAATCACAGCTGTTGTTGGTCTGGATGATACTCTCCTGGATCCAGAACCAATAATACTTACATGTGGGCATGGCGGAGGTATGAGCTCTACCAAGTGCCCTTCTTGTTTTCAAAATGAGCAGCTGCTCAGACGGAATAAAGACTATTTCTAACCAGGCGTGGAGGTCATGCCTGGAGGCCCACCAGGCCTGTGTTTAACCCTGGTTTCTGTGACATGAAGCAAATAGGAGTATTGCTAAACCCCCTCGATGGGACACTAGTCCAACTCGGGTTCTCCCACTGCTCTCAGTCAAGTTTCCCTGACAATTTTGCTGGTACCCATTTGTACACCTGGGTAGAGTGAGGCAGTGTGGAAGTGAAGAGTTTTACCTGAGAACACTTTGCACAGGCTAAGGCAAGGACTTGAACACAGAATTTTTCCATCCCAAGTCAAGCCCATGCTCTCCACTGCGCTACTGCGTCTCCCCTCATCATGGCATGGATGACGTGGAAATATGACTGAATCCTCTTTATTGACAAAAATGCACCACTCTTTGTAATACTTTAAAGCTGTGAGGTCTTGCCTCAGTGAAAGCATTTCAAAGTACTTTCAGAATTCGGAGGACAATAAATGGTGTTTTGCTAAGATTCTTCATTGATTAAATAGTACAGAGGTCAGAGCTTTAAAACTTCAAATTTTTTTTGATATTGTGGCTAATTTTAAATGTTTCAAAGTATTTGGACTTGATATTATGCTGTGAAACCTAAGCATTATGACGTGAAGAAATATGCAGTTTTGGTGACCTTCCTGGCATCAAAGGCTTAGTTTGCCCAGCAGCTGTGATACCTTTACCGTGTGGCTCACGATCGCATTCAGTTTCAAAAATCGGAGTCGGATTCACTAGACCTAGACGCATCACTGAGCCCTGATATTTCTTCTCCATCTGACTCACAAGAACTCATGTCCTGAAGCATTGCCAAAGCCTGACTTACATTCATCCATTTCCTCTGATCCATTTCTTTTTCTTGTATCCTAACCAGCTTACGAAATAAACTAAATGAATAGAAGAACAGCTCTGTGACAATCACAATTTCTACCTGCAAAATGGGAGAACAAATTGATTCTGACGTCATGACAGCAACTGGCTTATATATGCGCCTGCAAACCATTCAAAAAGTAACAAAATGCAGTCAACCAAGATGCAGTTGACTGCCTTGCATAGCCGTCAGTGTATGAATGTGTTGCATAAATGGGCATACGTGAGGGATTTAGGCTACTGTCAAGTGCTTTGAGCTGCCAATCTGACTAGCTCCATAGTCAGCCGCTATATAGTCCATTTACATTCTTTTGCACTGGGACTAATGGAGGTCAAAATGACCTTGTGGCAGTTCTAGGTATAATCAGTGATGTTTTTTCTGTCTCTGTTATTGCAGAATCCCAAGAATCATGCCGGTGAGTGATGCAGTGGCATCTGAGGGTCCGAAGATAAAGGGCATCCAGTAAAGGTTTCGGCCTAGTCCCTTACACGCAGAGATTTTTCCAGTTACTCTGAATCTTTTGATGATGTCATGTACTGAAGATGATGAGACCTTCAATGCCTTTGCAATTTAACGTCGAGGAGCAGTGTTTTTAAAGTATTCAAAATTTTTTTTCATGCAAGCCTTCACAGGTGGGAGAGCTTCTGGCCATCTTTACTTCTGAGAAACTCAGCCTCTCAATGACAACCCTTTTATAAGTACCCGGTAATCATGTTGCGCAGCAGATGACAGTTAACTTAATTACTTGCTAAATGTTCTTTCAGCTGATTCTCTTAGAAATTCAATGCTTTTAAAGCCCCTTTTTACAAGTGTCCCAACTTTTTTGAGACCTGTAGCTGCCGGAGAATTTGAAACCTCCGCTGATCCATTTAAGACACGTCACAGCGGACAGTCTGTCTGGTCACAAGACAAGCCCGACGGCTAAGAGGAGGGCAAGCACAATTTGTCAATACGTAAACAGAAAGCATGCTACTGAATCGCGGCCATTTTTTTTGTTTAAAAAAAGAGTGAGTCAATTAAAATCTAATTTCATAAAAATAATATCACTGCCAAATCGCACGTACACCTGGACATGTTTCCATGAGCATTGGACACGGACTGAGAATCAGCATTCTTCCGTCGGCCACCTGAGCAGAGTTGTTTATAGCAACGGTGCTGTTGTTATAGCAACAAAATGAACATTCGATGCACTCTGGCTCTTTGACGTCACGGCGACTTCTCAGCAGAATCCAAGAGAATTCGAACCTCTCATCCATCGGGCTTGTTTACTCCTTTGTTTTCTTCTGCTCAAGTGACCCGGTCTGATTTATGACGCCTCCGGTGTTCCATTGAAGACACGTCACCACAAGGCCTGTTCGGTGACTTTACACGCCCGACCCAAAGCATGGAGGGCTGCCACATTTTGTCAGAACGTTAACAGAAAGCATGGTACGGAATCGCGGTCAATCTTTTGTTCAAGTAAAAAGAGTGCGTCAAATGAAATCAAATGAAATTTAAAAACAATCGCTACCTAATCGCACGTACACCTGTATATGTTTCCACGACGGACTGGGAATCTACTTCGTACCGTGGCCCGCTGGGGAGATATGTTTATGGCAACGGTGCTTTTTATATATCCACGGAACAGGCATACGATGCACTCTGCGTCTTGACATAATAGTGACTTCTCAGCGGAATCTCAGTAAATTAGCATCTCTCGTCCATCGGGCATGTTTACGATTTCCTCTCCTTTTGCTCAAGTGACCCTGTTTTATCTTTGACGCCTCCGCCGTTCCATTAAAGACACGTCACAGCGGAGAAATGGGGTCGTCGTATTTTCCGTGGACTAGGCTTCTAACAATAACAGTCATCCTGAGTGTGCGTTTTATAGTCTATACTCAATACATGTTCACAACAATAGATGGCGCAAAACAACAGCCTGCAATCTTTTATATTGGTTTTTCTTTCAGTTTGTTTTATCAGTATTTTCAAAGAAATTTTTGCGATGATTATTATTCTTTAGTGACTAAAACAAGATTTTGTCATCAAAACCCTATTTTTTCCAAAATATGACTTGAGAAAGGGGAGTAGTCTCATATCCAGAATCGTCTTATATTCGGAACAATTCGGTATGTCCTTATGTAATGAACAGATTTTCAGAAAATTTCAGCACTGAATAGAATCTGCCCTAAAAGAGGAACTAATCACAGCTGTTGTTGGTCTGGATGATACTCTCCTGGATCCAGAACCAATAATACTTACATGTGGGCTTGGCGGAGGTATGAGCTCTACCAAGTGCCCTTCTTGTTTTCAAAATGAGCAGCTGCTCAGACGGAATAAAGACTATTTCTAACCAGGCGTGGAGGTCATGCCTGGAGGCCCACCAGGCCTGTGTTTAACCCTGGTTTCTGTGACATGAAGCAAATAGGAGTATTGCTAAACCCCCTCGATGGGACACTAGTCCAACTCGGGTTCTCCCACTGCTCTCAGTCAAGTTTCCCTGACAATTTTGCTGGGACCCATTTGTACACCTGGGTAGAGTGAGGCAGTGTGGAAGTGAAGAGTTTTGCCTGAGAACACTTTGCACAGGCTAAGGCAAGGACTTGAACACAGAATCTTTCCATCCCAAGTCAAGCCCATGCTCTCCACTGCGCTACTGCGTCTCCCTTCATCATGGCATGGATGACGTGGAAATTTGGCTGCATCCTCTTTATTGACAAAAATGCACCACTCTTTGTAATACTTTTAAGCTGTGAGGTGTTGCCTCAGTGAAAGCATTTCAAAGTACTTTCAGAATTCAGAGGACAATAAATGGTGTTTTGCTAAGATTCTTCATTGATTAAATAGTATAGAGGTCAGAGATTTAAAGCATCAATTTGTTGGCTATTGTGGCTAATTTTAAATGTTTCAAAGTATTTGGACTTGAAATTATGCTGTGAAACCGAAGCATTATGACGTGAATAAATATCCAGTTTTGGTGACCTTCCTGGCATCAAAGGCTTAGTTTGCCCAGCAGCTGTGATACCTTTACCATGTGGCTCACGATCGCATTCAGTTTCAAAATCGGAGTCGGATTCACTAGACCTAGAAGCATCACTGAGCCCTGATATTTCTTCTCCATCTGACTCACAAGAACTCATGTCCTGAAGCTTTGCCAAAGCCTGACTTACATTCATCCATTTCCTCTGATTAATTTATTTTTCTGGTATCCTAACCAGCTTACTAAATAAACTAAATGAATAGAGGAACAGCTCTGTGACAATCACAATTTCTACCTGCAAAATGGGAGAACAAATTGATTCTGACGTCATGACAGCAACTGGCTTATATATGCGCCTGCACACCATTCAAAAAGTAACAAAATGCAGTCAACCAAGATGCAGTTGACTGCCTTGCGTAGCCGTCAGTGTATGAATGTGCTGCATAAATGGGCATACGTGAGGTATTAGGCTACTGTCAAGTGCTTTGAGCTGCCAATCTGACTAGCTCCATAGTCAGCCCCTATATAGTCCATTTACATTCTTTTGCACTGGGACTAATGGAGGTCAAAATGACCTTGTGGCAGTTCTAGGTATAATCAGTGATGTTTTTTCTTTCTCTATTATTGCAGAATCCCAAGAATCATGCCGGTGAGTGATGCAGTGGCATCTGAGGGTCCAAAGATAAAGGGCATCCAGTAAAGGTCTCGGCCTAGTCCCTTACAGGCAGAGATTTTTCCAGTTACTCTGAATCTTTTGATGATGTCATGTACTGAAGATGATGAGACCTTCAATGCCTTTGCAATTTAACGTCGAGGAGCAGTGTTATTAAAGTATTCAACATTTTTTTTTTATGCAAGCCTTCCCAGGTGGGAGAGCTTCTGGCCATCTTTACTTCTGAGAAACTCAGCCTCTCAATGACAACCCTTTTATAAGTAATCATGTTGCGCAGCAGATGACAGTTAACTTAATTACTTGCTAAATGTTCTTTCAGCTGATTCTCTTAGAAATTCAATGCTTTTAAAGCCCCTTTTTACAAGTGTCCCAACTTTTTTGAGACCTGTAGCTGCCGGAGAATTTGAAACCTCCGCTGATCCATTTAAGTCACGTCACAGCAGAGCCTGTTTGGTCACAAGACAAGCCCGACGGCTAAGTGGAGGGCAGGCACATTTTGTCAATACGTAAACAGAAAGCATGCTACTGAATCGCGCATTTTTTTTTTTTGTTTAAACAAAGAGTGAGTCAATTAAAATCTAATTTCATAAAAATAAAATCACTGCCAAATCGCACGTACTCCTGGACATCTTTCCATGAGCATTGGACACGGACTGAGAATCAGCATTCTTCCGTCGGCTCCCTGGGCAGAGTTGTTTATAGCAACGGTGCTGTTGTTATAGCAACAAAATGAACATTCGATGCACTCTGGCTCTTTGACGTCAAAGCGACTTCTCAGCAGAATCCAAGAGAATTCGAACCTCTCATCCATCGGGCTTGTTTACTCCTTTGTTTTCTTCTGCTCAAGTGACCCGGTCTGATTTATGACGCCTCGAGTGTTCCATTTAAGACACGTCACCACAAGGCCTGTTCGGTGACTTTACACGCCCGACCCTAAGCATGGAGGGCTGCCACATTTTGTCAGAACGTTAACAGAAAGCATGGTACGGAATCGCGGTCAATCTTTTGTTCAAGTAAAAAGAGTGTGTCAAATGAAATCAAATGAAATTTAAAAACAATCACTACCTAATCGCACGTACACCAGTATATGTTTCCACGACGGACTGGGAATCTACTTCGTACTGTGGCCCGCTGGGGAGATATGTTTATGGCAACGGTGCTTTTTACATATCCACGGAACAGGCATACGATGCACTCTGCGTCTTTGACATAACAGTGACTTCTCTGCGGAATCTCAGTAAATTAGCATCTCTCGTCCATCGGGCATGTTTACTATTTCCTCTCTTTTTGCTCAAGTGACCCTGTTTTATCTTTGACGCCTCCGCCGTTCCATTAAAGACACGTCACAGCGGAGAAATGGGGTCGTCGTATTTTCCGTGGACTAGGCTTCTAACAATAACAGTCATCCTGTGTGTGCGTTTTATAGTCTATACTCAATACATGCTCACAACAATAGATGGCGCAAAACAACAGCCTGCAATCTTTTATATTGGTTTTTCTTTCAGTTTGTTTTATCAGTATTTTCAAAGAAATTTTTGCGATGATTATTATTCTTCAGTGACTAAAACAAGATTTTGTCATCAAAACCCTATTTTTTCCAAAATATGACTTGAGAAAGGGGAGTAGTCTCATATCCAGAATCGTCTTATATTCGGAACAATTCGGTATGTTCTTCTGTAATGAACAGATTTTCAGAAAATTTCAGCACTGAATAGAATCTGCCCTAAAAGAGGAACTAATCACAGCTGTTGTTGGTCTGGATGATACTCTCCTGGATCCAGAACCAATAATACTTACATGTGGGCTTGGCGGAGGTATGAGCTCTACCAAGTGCCCTTCTTGTTTTCAAAATGAGCAGCTGCTCAGACGGAATAAAGACTATTTCTAACCAGGCGTGGAGGTCATGCCTGGAGGCCCACCAGGCCTGTGTTTAACCCTGGTTTCTGTGACATGAAGCAAATAGGAGTATTGCTAAACCCCCTCGATGGGACACTAGTCCAACTCGGGTTCTCCCACTGCTCTCAGTCAAGTTTCCCTGACAATTTTGCTGGGACCCATTTGTACACCTGGGTAGAGTGAGGCAGTGTGGAAGTGAAGAGTTTTGCCTGAGAACACTTTGCACAGGCTAAGGCAAGGACTGGAACACAGAATCTTTCCATCCCAAGTCAAGCCCATGCTCTCCACTGCGCTACTGCGTCTCCCTTCATCATGGCATGGATGACGTGGAAATATGGCTGCATCCTCTTTATTGACAAAAATGCACCACTCTTTGTAATACTTTTAAGCTGTGAGGTGTTGCCTCAGTGAAAGCATTTCAAAGTACTTTCAGAATTCAGAGGACAATAAATGGTGTTTTGCTAAGATTCTTCATTGATTAAATAGTATAGAGGTCAGAGCTTTAAAGCTTCAATTTGTTGGCTATTGTGGCTAATTTTAAATGTTTCAAAGTATTTGGACTTCAAATTATGCTGTGAAACCTAAGCGTTATGACGTGAATAAATATCCAGTTTTGGTGACCTTCCTGGCATCAAAGGCTTAGTTTGCCCAGAAGCTGTGATACCTTTACCGTGTGGCTCATGATCGCATTCAGTTTCAAAATCGGAGTCGGATTCACTAGACCTAGAAGCATCACTGAGCCCTGATATTTCTTCTCCATCTGACTCACAAGAACTCATGTCCTGAAGCTTTGCCAAAGCCTGACTTACATTCATCCATTTCCTCTGATTAATTTCTTTTTCTGGTATCCTAACCAGCTTACTAAATAAACTAAATGAATAGAAGAACAGCTCTGTGACAAT
The DNA here is from genome assembly GCA_029721435.1 of Gymnothorax reevesii. Classification (NCBI taxonomy): domain Eukaryota; kingdom Metazoa; phylum Chordata; class Actinopteri; order Anguilliformes; family Muraenidae; genus Gymnothorax; species Gymnothorax reevesii. The sequence continues at coordinate 71,882,645 of CM056573.1, read as the reverse complement.
CACAATTTCTACCTGCAAAATGGGAGAACAAATTGATTCTGACGTCATGACAGCAACTGGCTTACATATGCGCCTGCACACCATTCAAAAAGTAACAAGATGCAGTTGACTGCCTTGCGTAGCCGTCAGTGTATGAATGTGTTGCATAAATGGGCATACGTGAGGTATTAGGCTACTGTCAAGTGCTTTGAGCTGCCAATCTGCCTAGCTCCATAGTCAGCCCCTATATAGTCCATTTACATTCTTTTGCACTGGGACTAATGGAGGTCAGAATGACCTTGTGGCAGTTCTAGGTATAATCAGTGATGTTTTTTCTTTCTCTATCATTGCAGAATCCCAAGAATCATGCCGGTGAGTGATGCAGTGGCATCTGAGGGTCCGAAGATAAAGGGCATCCAGTAAAGGTCTCGGCCTAGTCCCTTACAGGCAGAGATTTTTCCAGTTACTCTGAATCTTTTGATGATGTCATGTACTGAAGATGATGAGACCTTCAATGTCTTTGCAATTTAACGTCGAGGAGCAGTGTTTTTAAAGTATTCAACATTTTTTTTTATGCAAGCCTTCACAGGTGGGAGAGCTTCTGGCCATCTTTACTTCTGAGAAACTCAGCCTCTCAATGACAACCCTTTTATAAGTAATCATGTTGCGCAGCAGATGACAGTTAACTTAATTACTTGCTAAATGTTCTTTCAGCTGATTCTCTTAGAAATTCAATGCTGTTAAAGCCCCTTTTTACAAGTGTCCCAACTTTTTTGAGACCTGTAGCTGCCGGAGAATTTGAAACCTCCACTGGTCCATTTAAGTCACGTCACAGCAGAGCCTGTTTGGTCACAAGACAAGCCCGACGGCTAAGTGGAGGGCAGGCACATTTTGTCAATACGTAAACAGAAAGCATGCTACTGAATCGCGCATCTTTTTTTTTTTTGTTTAAACAAAGAGTGAGTCAATTAAAATCTAATTTCATAAAAATAAAATCACTGCCAAATCGCATGTACTCCTGGACATCTTTCCATGAGCATTGGACACGGACTGAGAATCAGCATTCTTCCGTCGGCTCCCTGGGCAGAGTTGTTTATAGCAACGGTGCTGTTGTTATAGCAACAAAATGAACATTCGATGCACTCTGGCTCTTTGACGTCAAAGCGACTTCTCAGCAGAATCCAAGAGAATTCGAACCTCTCATCCATCGGGCTTGTTTACTCCTTTGTTTTCTTCTGCTCAAGTGACCCGGTCTGATTTATGACGCCTCGAGTGTTCCATTTAAGACACGTCACCTCAAGGCCTGTTCGGTGACTTTACACGCCCGACCCTAAGCATGGAGGGCTGCCACATTTTGTCAGAACGTTAACAGAAAGCATGGTACGGAATCGCGGTCAATCTTTTGTTCAAGTAAAAAGAGTGTGTCAAATGAAATCAAATGAAATTTAAAAACAATCACTACCTAATCGCACGTACACCAGTATATGTTTCCACGACGGACTGGGAATCTACTTCGTACTGTGGCCCGCTGGGGAGATATGTTTATGGCAACGGTGCTTTTTACATATCAACGGAACAGGCATACGATGCACTCTGCGTCTTTGACATAACAGTGACTTCTCTGCGGAATCTCAGTAAATTAGCATCTCTCGTCCATCGGGCATGTTTACTATTTCCTCTCCTTTTGCTCAAGTGACCCTGTTTTATCTTTGACGCCTCCGCCGTTCCATTAAAGACACGTCACAGCGGAGAAATGGGGTCGTCGTATTTTCTGTGGACTAGGCTTCTCACAATAGCAGTCATCCTGTGTGTGCGTTTTATAGTCTATACTCAATACATGTTCACAACAATAGATGGCGCAAAACAACAGCCTGCAATCTTTTATATTGGTTTTTCTTTCAGTTTGTTTTATCAGTATTTTTAAAGAAATTTTTGCCATGATTATTATTCTTTAGTGACAAAAACAAGATTTTGTCATCCAAACCCTATTTTTTCCAAAATATGACTTGAGAAAGGGGAGTAGTCTCATATCCAGAATCGTCTTATATTCGGAACAATTCGGTATGTCCTTATGTAATCAACAGATTTTCAGAAAATTTCAGCACTGAATAGAATCTGCCCTAAAAGAAGAACTAATCACAGCTGTTGTTGGTCTGGATGATACTCTCCTGGATCCAGAACCAATAATACTTACATGTGGGCTTGGCGGAGGTATGAGCTCTACCAAGTGCCCTTCTTGTTTTCAAAATGAGCAGCTGCTCAGACGGAATAAAGACTATTTCTAACCAGGCGTGGAGGTCATGCCTGGAGGCCCACCAGGCCTGTGTTTAACCCTGGTTTCTGTGACATGAAGCAAATAGGAGTATTGCTAAACCCCCTCGATGGGACACTAGTCCAACTCGGGTTCTCCCACTGCTCTCAGTCAAGTTTCCCTGACAATTTTGCTGGGACCCATTTGTACACCTGGGTAGAGTGAGGCAGTGTGGAAGTGAAGAGTTTTGCCTGAGAACACTTTGCCCAGGCTAAGGCAAGGACATGAACACAGAATCTTTCCATCCCAAGTCAAACCCATGCTCTCCACTGCGCTACTGCGTCTCCCTTCATCATGGCATGGATGACGTGGAAATATGACTGCATCCTCTTTATCGACAAAAATGCACCACTCTTTGTAATACTTTTAAGCTGTGAGGTGTTGCCTCAGTGAAAGCATTTCAAAGTACTTTCAGAATTCAGAGGACAATAAATGGTGTTTTGCTAAGATTCTTCATTGATTAAATAGTATAGAGGTCAGAGCTTTAAAGCATCAATTTGTTGGCTATTGTGGCTAATTTTAAATGTTTCAAAGTATTTGGACTTGAAATTATGCTGTGAAACCTAAGCATTATGACGTGAATAAATATCCAGTTTTGGTGACCTTCCTGGCATCAAAGGCTTAGTTTGCCCAGCAGCTGTGATACCTTTACCGTGTGGCTCACGATCGCATTCAGTTTCAAAATCGGAGTCGGATTCACTAGACCTAGAAGCATCACTGAGCCCTGATATTTCTTCTCCATCTGACTCACAAGAACTCATGTCCTGAAGCTTTGTCAAAGCCTGACTTACATTCATCCATTTCCTCTGATTAATTTCTTTTTCTGGTATCCTAACCAGCTTACTAAATAAACTAAATGAATAGAAGAACAGCTCTGTGACAATCACAATTTGTACCTGCAAAATGGGAGAACAAATTGATTCTGACGTCATGACAGCAACTGGCTTATATATGCGCCTGCAAACCATTCAAAAAGTAACAAAATGCAGTCAACCAAGATGCAGTTGACTGCCTTGCGTAGCCGTCAGTGTATGAATGTGTTGCATAAATGGGCATACGTGAGGTATTAGGCTACTGTCAAGTGCTTTGAGCTGCCAATCTGCCTAGCTCCATAGTCAGCCCCTATATAGTCCATTTACATTCTTTTGCACTGGGACTAATGGAGGACAGAATGACCTTGTGGCAGTTCTAGGTATAATCAGTGATGTTTTTTCTTTCTCTATCATTGCAGAATCCCAAGAATCATGCCGGTGAGTGATGCAGTGGCATCTGAGGGTCCGAAGATAAAGGGCATCCAGTAAAGGTCTCGGCCTAGTCCCTTACAGGCAGAGATTTTTCCAGTTACTCTGAATCTTTTGATGATGTCATGTACTGAAGATGATGAGACCTTCAATGTCTTTGCAATTTAACGTCGAGGAGCAGTGTTTTTAAAGTATTCAACATTTTTTTTTATGCAAGCCTTCACAGGTGGTAGAGCTTCTGGCCATCTTTACTTCTGAGAAACTCAGCCTCTCAATGACAACCCTTTTATAAGTCACCATGTTGCGCAGCAGATGACAGTTAACTTAATTACTTGCTAAATGTTCTTTCAGCTGATTCTCTTAGAAATTCAATGCTGTTAAAGCCCCTTTTTACAAGTGTCCCAACTTTTTTGAGACCTGTAGCTGCCGGAGAATTTGAAACCTCCACTGGTCCATTTAAGTCACGTCACAGCAGAGCCTGTTTGGTCACAAGACAAGCCCGACGGCTAAGTGGAGGGCAGGCACATTTTGTCAATACGTAAAAAGAAAGCATGCTACTGAATCGCGCATCTTTTTTTTTGTTTAAACAAAGAGTGAGTCAATTAAAATCTAATTTCATAAAAATAAAATCACTGCCAAATCGCATGTACTCCTGGACATCTTTCCATGAGCACTGGACACGGACTGAGAATCAGCATTCTTCCGTCGGCTCCCTGGGCAGAGTTGTTTATAGCAACGGTGCTGTTGTTATAGCAACAAAATGAACATTCGATGCACTCTGGCTCTTTGACGTCAAAGCGACTTCTCAGCAGAATCCAAGAGAATTCGAACCTCTCATCCATCGGGCTTGTTTACTCCTTTGTTTTCTTCTGCTCAAGTGACCCGGTCTGATTTATGACGCCTCGAGTGTTCCATTTAAGACACGTCACCACAAGGCCTGTTCGGTGACTTTACACGCCCGACCCTAAGCATGGAGGGCTGCCACATTTTGTCAGAACGTTAACAGAAAGCATGGCACGGAATCGCGGTCAATCTTTTGTTCATGTAAAAAGAGTGTGTCAAATGAAATCAAATGAAATTTAAAAACAATCACTACCTAATCGCATGTACACCAGTATATGTTTCCACGACGGACTGGGAATCTACTTCGTACTGTGGCCCGCTGGGGAGATATGTTTATGGCAACGGTGCTTTTTACATATCCACGGAACAGGCATACGATGCACTCTGCGTCTTTGACATAACAGTGACTTCTCTGCGGAATCTCAGTAAATTAACATCTCTCGTCCATCGGGCATGTTTACTATTTCCTCTCCTTTTGCTCAAGTGACCCTGTTTTATCTTTGACGCCTCCGCCGTTCCATTAAAGACACGTCACAGCGGAGAAATGGGGTCGTCGTATTTTCCGTGGACTAGGCTTCTAACAATAACAGTCATCCTGTGTGTGCGTTTTATAGCCAATACTCAATACATGTTCACAACAATAGATGGCGCAAAACAACAGCCTGCAATCTTTTATATTGGTTTTTCTTTCAGTTTGTTTTATCAGTATTTTCAAAGAAATTTTTGCGATGATTATTATTCTTTAGTGACTAAAACAAGATTTTGTCATCAAAACCCTATTTTTTCCAAAATATGACTTGAGAAAGGGGAGTTGTCTCATATCCAGAATCGTCTTATATTCGGAACAATTCGGTATGTCCTTATGTAATGAACAGATTTTCAGAAAATTTCAGCACTGAATAGAATCTGCCCTAAAAGAAGAACTAATCACAGCTGTTGTTGGTCTGGATGATACTCTCCTGGATCCAGAACCAATAATACTTACATGTGGGCTTGGCGGAGGTATGAGCTCTACCAAGTGCCCTTCTTGTTTTCAAAATGAGCAGCTGCTCAGACGGAATAAAGACTATTTCTAACCAGGCGTGGAGGTCATGCCTGGAGGCCCACCAGGCCTGTGTTTAACCCTGGTTTCTGTGACATGAAGCAAATAGGAGTATTGCTAAACCCCCTCGATGGGACACTAGTCCAACTCGGGTTCTCCCACTGCTCTCAGTCAAGTTTCCCTGACAATTTTGCTGGGACCCATTTGTACACCTGGGTAGAGTGAGGCAGTGTGGAAGTGAAGAGTTTTGCCTGAGAACACTTTGCACAGGCTAAGGCAAGGACTTGAACACAGAATCTTTCCATCCCAAGTCAAGCCCATGCTCTCCACTGCGCTACTGCGTCTCCCTTCATCATGGCATGGATGACGTGGAAATATGACTGCATCCTCTTTATCGACAAAAATGCACCACTCTTTGTAATACTTTTAAGCTGTGAGGTGTTGCCTCAGTGAAAGCATTTCAAAGTACTTTCAGAATTCAGAGGACAATAAATGGTGTTTTGCTAAGATTCTTCATTGATTAAATGGTATAGAGGTCAGAGCTTTAAAGCATCAATTTGTTGGCTATTGTGGCTAATTTTAAATGTTTCAAAGTATTTGGACTTGAAATTATGCTGTGAAACCTAAGCATTATGACGTGAATAAATATCCAGTTTTGGTGACCTTCCTGGCATCAAAGGCTTAGTTTGCCCAGCAGCTGTGATACCTTTACCGTGTGGCTCACGATCGCATTCAGTTTCAAAATCGGAGTCGGATTCACTAGACCTAGAAGCATCACTGAGCCCTGATATTTCTTCTCCATCTGACTCACAAGAACTCATGTCCTGAAGCTTTGTCAAAGCCTGACTTACATTCATCCATTTCCTCTGATTAATTTATTTTTCTGGTATCCTAACCAGCTTACTAAATAAACTAAATGAATAGAAGAACAGCTCTGTGACAATCACAATTTGTACCTGCAAAATGGGAGAACAAATTGATTCTGACGTCATGACAGCAACTGGCTTATATATGCGCCTGCACACCATTCAAAAAGTAACAAAATGCAGTCAACCAAGATGCAGTTGACTGCCTTGCGTAGCCGTCAGTGTATGAATGTGTTGCATAAATGGGCATACGTGAGGTATTAGGCTACTGTCAAGTGCTTTGAGCTGCCAATCTGCCTAGCTCCATAGTCAGCCCCTATATAGTCCATTTACATTCTTTTGCACTGGGACTAATGGAGGTCAGAATGACCTTGTGGCAGTTCTAGGTATAATCAGTGATGTTTTTTCTTTCTCTATCATTGCAGAATCCCAAGAATCATGCCGGTGAGTGATGCAGTGGCATCTGAGGGTCCGAAGATAAAGGGCATCCAGTAAAGGTCTCGGCCTAGTCCCTTACAGGCAGAGATTTTTCCAGTTACTCTGAATCTTTTGATGATGTCATGTACTGAAGATGATGAGACCTTCAATGTCTTTGCAATTTAACGTCGAGGAGCAGTGTTTTTAAAGTATTCAACATTTTTTTTTATGCAAGCCTTCACAGGTGGGAGAGCTTCTGGCCATCTTTACTTCTGAGAAACTCAGCCTCTCAATGACAACCCTTTTATAAGTAATCATGTTGCGCAGCAGATGACAGTTAACTTAATTACTTGCTAAATGTTCTTTCAGCTGATTCTCTTAGAAATTCAATGCTTTTAAAGCCCCTTTTTACAAGTGTCCCAACTTTTTTGAGACCTGTAGCTGCCGGAGAATTTGAAACCTCCGCTGATCCATTTAAGTCACGTCACAGCAGAGCCTGTTTGGTCACAAGACAAGCCCGACGGCTAAGTGGAGGGCAGGCACATTTTGTCAATACGTAAACAGAAAGCATGCTACTGAATCGCGCATTTTTTTTTTTGTTTAAACAAAGAGTGAGTCAATTAAAATCTAATTTCATAAAAATAAAATCACTGCCAAATCGCACGTACTCCTGGACATCTTTCCATGAGCATTGGACACGGACTGAGAATCAGCATTCTTCCGTCGGCTCCCTGGGCAGAGTTGTTTATAGCAACGGTGCTGTTGTTATAGCAACAAAATGAACATTCGATGCACTCTGGCTCTTTGACGTCAAAGCGACTTCTCAGCAGAATCCAAGAGAATTCGAACCTCTCATCCATCGGGCTTGTTTACTCCTTTGTTTTCTTCTGCTCAAGTGACCCGGTCTGATTTATGACGCCTCGAGTGTTCCATTTAAGACACGTCACCACAAGGCCTGTTCGGTGACTTTACACGCCCGACCCTAAGCAAGGAGGGCTGCCACATTTTGTCAGAACGTTAACAGAAAGCATGGTACGGAATCGCGGTCAATGTTTTGTTCAAGTAAAAAGAGTGTGTCAAATGAAATCAAATGAAATTTAAAAACAATCACTACCTAATCGCACGTACACCAGTATATGTTTCCACGACGGACTGGGAATCTACTTCGTACTGTGGCCCGCTGGGGAGATATGTTTATGGCAACGGTGCTTTTTACATATCCACGGAACAGGCATACGATGCACTCTGCGTCTTTGACATAACAGTGACTTCTCTGCGGAATCTCAGTAAATTAGCATCTCTCGTCCATCGGGCATGTTTACTATTTCCTCTCTTTTTGCTCATGTGACCCTGTTTTATCTTTGACGCCTCCGCCGTTCCATTAAAGACACGTCACAGCGGAGAAATGGAGAATTGGGGTCGTCGTATTTTCCGTGGACTAGGCTTCTATCAATAACAGTCATCCTGTGTGTGCGTTTTATAGTCTATACTCAATACATGTTCACAACAATAGATGGCGCAAAACAACAGCCTGCAATCTTTTATATTGGTTTTTTCTTTCAGTATGTTTTATCAGTATTTTCAAAGAAATTTTTGCGATGATTATTATTCTTAGTGACTAAAACAAGATTTGTCATCAAAACCCTATTTTTTCCAAAATATGACTTGAGAAAGGGAGTAGTCTCATATCCAGAATCGTCTTATATTCGGACAATTCGGTATGTCCTTATGTAATGAACAGATTTTCAGAAAATTTCAGCACTGAATAGAATCTGCCCTAAAAGAGGAACTAATCACAGCTGTTGTTGGTCTGGATGATGCTCTCCTGGATCCAGAACCAATAATACTTACATGTGGGCTGCGGAGGTATGAGCTCTACCAAGTGCCCTTCTTGTTTTCAAAATGAGCAGCTGCTCAGACGGAATAAAGACTATTTCTAACCAGGCGTGGAGGTCATGCCTGGAGGCCCACCAGGCCTGTGTTAACCCTGGTTTCTGTGACATGAGCAAATAGGAGTATTGCTAAACCCCCTCGATGGGGACACTAGTCCAACTCGGGTTCTCCCACTGCTCTCAGTCAAGTTTCCCTGACAATTTTGCTGGGACCCATTTGTACACCTGGGTAGAGTGAGGCAGTGTGGAAGTGAAGAGTTTTGCCTGAGAACACTTTGCACAGGCTAAGGCAAGGACTGGAACACAGAATCTTCCATCCCAAGTCAAGCCCATGCTCTCCACTGCGCTACTGCGTCTCCCTTCATCATGCATGGATGAACGTGGAAATATGGCTGCATCCTCTTTATTGACAAAAATGCACCACTCTTTGTAATACTTTTAAGCTGTGAGGTGTTGCCTCAGTGAAAGCATTTCAAAGTACTTTCAGAATTCAGAGGACAATAAATGGTGTTTTGCTAAGATTCTTCATTGATTAAATAGTATAGAGGTCAGAGCTTTAAAAGTTCAATTTGTTGGCTATTGTGGCTAATTTTAAATGTTTCAAAGTATTTGGACTTGAAATTATGCTGTGAAACCTAAGCGTTATGACGTGAATAAATATCCAGTTTTGGTGACCTTCCTGGCATCAAAGGCTTAGTTTGCCCAGCAGCTGTGATACCTTTACCGTGTGGCTCACGATCGCATTCAGTTTCAAAATCGGAGTCGGATTCACTAGACCTAGAAGCATCACTGAGCCCTGATATTTCTTCTCCATCTGACTCACAAGAACTCATGTCCTGAAGCTTTGCCAAAGCCTGACTTACATTCATCCATTTCCTCTGATTAATTTCTTTTCTGGTATCCTAACCAGCTTACTAAATAAACTAAATGAATAGAAGAACAGCTCTGTGACAATCACAATTTCTACCTGCAAAATGGGAGAACAAATTGATTCTGACGTCATGACAGCAACTGGCTTATATATGCGCCTGCACACCATTCTAAAAGTAACAAAATGCAGTCAACCAAGATGCAGTTGACTGCCTTGCGTAGCCGTCAGTGTATGAATGTGTTGCATAAATGGGCATACGTGAGGTATTAGGCTACTGTCAAGTGCTTTGAGCTGCCAATCTGACTAGCTCCATAGTCAGCCCCTATATAGTCCATTTACATTCTTTTGCACTGGGACTAATGGAGGTCAGAATGACCTTGTGGCAGTTCTAGGTATAATCAGTGAGGTTTTTTCTTTCTCTATTATTGCAGAATCCCAAGAATCATGCCGGTGAGTGATGCAGTGGCATCTGAGGGTCCAAAGATAAAGGGCATCCAGAAAAGGTCTCGGCCTCGTCCCTTACAGGCAGAGATTTTTCCAGTTACTCTGAATCTTTTGATGATGTCATGTACTGAAGATGATGAGACCTTCAATGCCTTTGCAATTTAACGTCGAGGAGCAGTGTTTTTAAAGTATTCAACATTTTTTTTTATGCAAGCCTTCACAGGTGGGAGAGCTTCTGGCCATCTTTACTTCTGAGAAACTCAGCCTCTCAATGACAACCCTTTTATAAGTAATCATGTTGCGCAGCAGATGACAGTTAACTTAATTACTTGCTAAATGTTCTTTCAGCTGATTCTCTTAGAAATTCAATGCTTTTAAAGCCCCTTTTTACAAGTGTCCCAACTTTTTTGAGACCTGTAGCTGCCGGAGAATTTGAAACCTCCGCTGATCCATTTAAGTCACGTCACAGCAGAGCCTGTTTGGTCACAAGACAAGCCCGATGGCTAAGTGGAGGGCAGGCACATTTTGTCAATACGTAAACAGAAAGCATGCTACTGAATCGCGCATTTTTTTTTTTTGTTTAAACAAAGCGTGAGTCAATTAAAATCTAATTTCATATAAAAAAGTCACTGCCAAATCGCACGTACTCCTGGACATCTTTCCATGAGCATTGGACACGGACTGAGAATCAGCATTCTTCCGTCGGCTCCCTGGGCAGAGTTGTTTATAGCAACGGTGCTGTTGTTATAGCAACAAAATGAACATTCGATGCACTCTGGCTGTTTGACGTCAAAGCGACTTCTCAGCAGAATCCAAGAGAATTCGAACCTCTCATCCATCGGGCTTGTTTACTCCTTTGTTTTCTTCTGCTCAAGTGACCCGGTCTGATTTATGACGCCTCGAGTGTTCCATTTAAGACACGTCACCACAAGGCCTGTTCGGTGACTTTACACGCCCGACCCTAAGCATGGAGGGCTGCCACATTTTGTCAGCACGTTAACAGAAAGCATGGTACGGAATCGCGGTCAATCTTTTGTTCAAGTAAAAAGAGTGTGTCAAATGAAATCAAATGAAATTTAAAAACAATCACTACCTAATCGCACGTACACCAGTATATGTTTCCACGACGGACTGGGAATCTACTTCGTACTGTGGCCCGCTGGGGAGATATGTTTATGGCAACGGTGCTTTTTACATATCCACGGAACAGGCATACGATGCACTCTGCGTCTTTGACATAACAGTGACTTCTCTGCGGAATCTCAGTAAATTAGCATCTCTCGTCCATCGGGCATGTTTACTATTTCCTCTCTTTTTGCTCAAGTGACCCTGTTTTATCTTTGACGCCTCCGCCGTTCCATTAAAGACACGTAACAGCGGAGAAATGGGGTCGTCGTATTTTCCGTGGACTAGGCTTCTAACAATAACAGTCATCCTGTGTGTGCGTTTTATAGTCTATACTCAATACATGTTCACAACAATAGATGGCGCAAAACAACAGCCTGCAATCTTTTATATTGGTTTTTCTTTCAGTTTGTTTTATCAGTATTTTCAAAGACATTTTTGCGATGATTATTATTCTTTAGTGACTAAAACAAGATTTTGTCATCAAAACCCTATTTTTTCCAAAATATGACTTGAGAAAGGGGAGTAGTCTCATATCCAGAATCGTCTTATATTCGGAACAATTCGGTATGTCCTTATGTAATGAACAGATTTTCAGAAAATTTCAGCACTGAATAGAATCTGCCCTAAAAGAGGAACTAATCACAGCTGTTGTTGGTCTGGATGATACTCTTCTGGATCCAGAACCAATAATACTTAGATGTGGGCTTGGCGGAGGTATGAGCTCTACCAAGTGCCCTTCTTGTTTTCAAAATGAGCAGCTGCTCAGGCGGAATAAAGACTATTTCTAACCAGGCGTGGAGGTCATGCCTGGAGGCCCACCAGGCCTGTGTTTAACCCTGGTTTCTGTGACATGAAGCAAATAGGAGTATCGCTAAACCCCCTCGATGGGACACTAGTCCAACTCGGGTTCTTCCACTGCTCTCAGTCAAGTTTCCCTGACAATTTTGCTGGGACCCATTTGTACACCTGGGTAGAGTGAGGCAGTGTGGAAGTGAAGAGTTTTGCCTGAGAACACTTTGCACAGGCTAAGGCAAGGACTGGAACACAGAATCTTTCCATCCCAAGTCAAGCCCATGCTCTCCACTGCGCTACTGCGTCTCCCTTCATCATGGCATGGATGACGTGGAAATATGGCTGCATCCTCTTTATTGACAAAAATGCACCACTCTTTGTAATACTTTTAAGCTGTGAGGTGTTGCCTCAGTGAAAGCATTTCAAAGTACTTTCAGAATTCAGAGGACAATAAATGGTGTTTTGCTAAGATTCTTCATTGATTAAATAGTATAGAGGTCAGAGCTTTAAAGCTTCAATTTGTTGGCTATTGTGGCTAATTTTAAATGTTTCAAAGTATTTGGACTTGAAATTATGCTGTGAAACCTAAGCGTTATGACGTGAATAAATATCCAGTTTTGGTGACCTTCCTGGCATCAAAGGCTTAGTTTGCCCAGCAGCTGTGATACCTTTACCGTGTGGCTCACGATCGCATTCAGTTTCAAAATCGGAGTCGGATTCACTAGACCTAGAAGCATCACTGAGCCCTGATATTTCTTCTCCATCTGACTCACAAGAACTCATGTCCTGAAGCTTTGCCAAAGCCTGACTTACATTCATCCATTTCCTCTGATTAATTTCTTTTTCTGGTATCCTAACCAGCTTACTAAATAAACTAAATGAATAGAAGAACAGCTCTGTGACAATCACAATTTCTACCTGCAAAATGGGAGAACAAATTGATTCTGACGTCATGACAGCAACTGGCTTATATATGCGCCTGCACACCATTCTAAAAGTAACAAAATGCAGTCAACCAAGATGCAGTTGACTGCCTTGCGTAGCCGTCAGTGTATGAATGTGTTGCATAAATGGGCATACGTGAGGTATTAGGCTACTGTCAAGTGCTTTGAGCTGCCAATCTGACTAGCTCCATAGTCAGCCCCTATATAGTCCATTTACATTCTTTTGCACTGGGACTAATGGAGGTCAGAATGACCTTGTGGCAGTTCTAGGTATAATCAGTGATGTTTTTTCTTTCTCTATTATTGCAGAATCCCAAGAATCATGCCGGTGAGTGATGCAGTGGCATCTGAGGGTCCAAAGATAAAGGGCATCCAGTAAAGGTCTCGGCCTAGTCCCTTACAGGCAGAGATTTTTCCAGTTACTCTGAATCTTTTGATGATGTCATGTACTGAAGATGATGAGACCTTCAATGCCTTTGCAATTTAACGTCGAGGAGCAGTGTTTTTAAAGTATTCAACATTTTTTTTTATGCAAGCCTTCACAGGTGGGAGAGCTTCTGGCCATCTTTACTTCTGAGAAACTCAGCCTCTCAATGACAACCCATTTATAAGTAATCATGTTGCGCAGCAGATGACAGTTAACTTAATTACTTGCTAAATGTTCTTTCAGCTGATTCTCTTAGAAATTCAATGCTTTAAAGCCCCTTTTTACAAGTGTCCCAACTTTTTTGAGACCTGTAGCTGCCGGAGAATTTGAAACCTCCGTTGATCCATTTAAGTCACGTCACAGCAGAGCCTGTTTGGTCACAAGACAAGCCCGACGGCTAAGTGGAGGGCAGGCACATTTTGTCAATACGTAAACAGAAAGCATGCTACTGAATCGCGCATTTTTTTTTTGTTTAAACAAAGAGTGAGTCAATTAAAATCTAATTTCATAAAAATAAAATCACTGCCAAATCGCACGTTCTCCTGGACATCTTTCCATGAGCATTGGACACGGACTGAGAATCAGCATTCTTCCGTCGGCTCCCTGGGCAGAGTTGTTTATAGCAACGGTGCTGTTGTTATAGCAACAAAATGAACATTCGATGCACTCTGGCTCTTTGACGTCAAAGCGACTTCTCAGCAGAATCCAAGAGAATTCGAACCTCTCATCCATCGGGCTTGTTTACTCCTTTGTTTTCTTCTGCTCAAGTGACCCGGTCTGATTTATGACGCCTCGAGTGTTCCATTTAAGACACGTCACCAGAAGGCCTGTTCGGTGACTTTACACGCCCGACCCTAAGCATGGAGGGCTGCCACATTTTGTCAGAACGTTAACAGAAAGCATGGTACGGAATCGCGGTCAATCTTTTGTTCAAGTAAAAAGAGTGTGTCAAATGAAATCAAATGAAATTTAAAAACAATCACTACCTAATCGCACGTACACCAGTATATGTTTCCACGACGGACTGGGAATCTACTTCGTACTGTGGCCCGCTGGGGAGATATGTTTATGGCAACGGTGCTTTTTACATATCCACGGAACAGGCATACGATGCACTCTGCGTCTTTGACATAACAGTGACTTCTCTGCGGAATCTCAGTAAATTAGCATCTCTCGTCCATCGGGCATGTTTACTATTTCCTCTCTTTTTGCTCAAGTGACCCTGTTTTATCTTTGACGCCTCCGCCGTTCCATTAAAGACACGTAACAGCGGAGAAATGGGGTCGTCGTATTTTCCGTGGACTAGGCTTCTAACAATAACAGTCATCCTGTGTGTGCGTTTTATAGTCTATACTCAATACATGTTCACAACAATAGATGGCGCAAAACAACAGCCTGCAATCTTTTATATTGGTTTTTCTTTCAGTTTGTTTTATCAGTATTTTCAAAGACATTTTTGCGATGATTATTATTCTTTAGTGACTAAAACAAGATTTTGTCATCAAAACCCTATTTTTTCCAAAATATGACTTGAGAAAGGGGAGTAGTCTCATATCCAGAATCGTCTTATATTCGGAACAATTCGGTATGTCCTTATGTAATGAACAGATTTTCAGAAAATTTCAGCACTGAATAGAATCTGCCCTAAAAGAGGAACTAATCACAGCTGTTGTTGGTCTGGATGATACTCTTCTGGATCCAGAACCAATAATACTTAGATGTGGGCTTGGCGGAGGTATGAGCTCTACCAAGTGCCCTTCTTGTTTTCAAAATGAGCAGCTGCTCAGGCGGAATAAAGACTATTTCTAACCAGGCGTGGAGGTCATGCCTGGAGGCCCACCAGGCCTGTGTTTAACCCTGGTTTCTGTGACATGAAGCAAATAGGAGTATCGCTAAACCCCCTCGATGGGACACTAGTCCAACTCGGGTTCTTCCACTGCTCTCAGTCAAGTTTCCCTGACAATTTTGCTGGGACCCATTTGTACACCTGGGTAGAGTGAGGCAGTGTGGAAGTGAAGAGTTTTGCCTGAGAACACTTTGCACAGGCTAAGGCAAGGACTGGAACACAGAATCTTTCCATCCCAAGTCAAGCCCATGCTCTCCACTGCGCTACTGCGTCTCCCTTCATCATGGCATGGATGACGTGGAAATATGGCTGCATCCTCTTTATTGACAAAAATGCACCACTCTTTGTAATACTTTTAAGCTGTGAGGTGTTGCCTCAGTGAAAGCATTTCAAAGTACTTTCAGAATTCAGAGGACAATAAATGGTGTTTTGCTAAGATTCTTCATTGATTAAATAGTATAGAGGTCAGAGCTTTAAAGCTTCAATTTGTTGGCTATTGTGGCTAATTTTAAATGTTTCAAAGTATTTGGACTTGAAATTATGCTGTGAAACCTAAGCGTTATGACGTGAATAAATATCCAGTTTTGGTGACCTTCCTGGCATCAAAGGCTTAGTTTGCCCAGCAGCTGTGATACCTTTACCGTGTGGCTCACGATCGCATTCAGTTTCAAAATCGGAGTCGGATTCACTAGACCTAGAAGCATCACTGAGCCCTGATATTTCTTCTCCATCTGACTCACAAGAACTCATGTCCTGAAGCTTTGCCAAAGCCTGACTTACATTCATCCATTTCCTCTGATTAATTTCTTTTTCTGGTATCCTAACCAGCTTACTAAATAAACTAAATGAATAGAAGAACAGCTCTGTGACAATCACAATTTCTACCTGCAAAATGGGAGAACAAATTGATTCTGACGTCATGACAGCAACTGGCTTATATATGCGCCTGCACACCATTCTAAAAGTAACAAAATGCAGTCAACCAAGATGCAGTTGACTGCCTTGCGTAGCCGTCAGTGTATGAATGTGTTGCATAAATGGGCATACGTGAGGTATTAGGCTACTGTCAAGTGCTTTGAGCTGCCAATCTGACTAGCTCCATAGTCAGCCCCTATATAGTCCATTTACATTCTTTTGCACTGGGACTAATGGAGGTCAGAATGACCTTGTGGCAGTTCTAGGTATAATCAGTGATGTTTTTTCTTTCTCTATTATTGCAGAATCCCAAGAATCATGCCGGTGAGTGATGCAGTGGCATCTGAGGGTCCAAAGATAAAGGGCATCCAGTAAAGGTCTCGGCCTAGTCCCTTACAGGCAGAGATTTTTCCAGTTACTCTGAATCTTTTGATGATGTCATGTACTGAAGATGATGAGACCTTCAATGCCTTTGCAATTTAACGTCGAGGAGCAGTGTTTTTAAAGTATTCAACATTTTTTTTTATGCAAGCCTTCACAGGTGGGAGAGCTTCTGGCCATCTTTACTTCTGAGAAACTCAGCCTCTCAATGACAACCCATTTATAAGTAATCATGTTGCGCAGCAGATGACAGTTAACTTAATTACTTGCTAAATGTTCTTTCAGCTGATTCTCTTAGAAATTCAATGCTTTAAAGCCCCTTTTTACAAGTGTCCCAACTTTTTTGAGACCTGTAGCTGCCGGAGAATTTGAAACCTCCGTTGATCCATTTAAGTCACGTCACAGCAGAGCCTGTTTGGTCACAAGACAAGCCCGACGGCTAAGTGGAGGGCAGGCACATTTTGTCAATACGTAAACAGAAAGCATGCTACTGAATCGCGCATTTTTTTTTTGTTTAAACAAAGAGTGAGTCAATTAAAATCTAATTTCATAAAAATAAAATCACTGCCAAATCGCACGTTCTCCTGGACATCTTTCCATGAGCATTGGACACGGACTGAGAATCAGCATTCTTCCGTCGGCTCCCTGGGCAGAGTTGTTTATAGCAACGGTGCTGTTGTTATAGCAACAAAATGAACATTCGATGCACTCTGGCTCTTTGACGTCAAAGCGACTTCTCAGCAGAATCCAAGAGAATTCGAACCTCTCATCCATCGGGCTTGTTTACTCCTTTGTTTTCTTCTGCTCAAGTGACCCGGTCTGATTTATGACGCCTCGAGTGTTCCATTTAAGACACGTCACCACAAGGCCTGTTCGGTGACTTTACACGCCCGAACCTCAGCATGGAGGGCTGCCACATTTTGTCAGAACGTTAACAGAAAGCATGGTACGGAATCGCGGTCAATCTTTTGTTCAAGTAAAAAGAGTGTGTCAAATGAAATCAAATGAAATTTAAAAACAATCACTACCTAATCGCACGTACACCAGTATATGTTTCCACGACGGACTGGGAATCTACTTCGTACTGTGGCCCGCTGGGGAGATATGTTTATGGCAACGGTGCTTTTTACATATCCACGGAACAGGCATACGATGCACTCTGCGTCTTTGACATAACAGTGACTTCTCTGCGGAATCTCAGTAAATTAGCATCTCTCGTCCATCGGGCATGTTTACTATTTCCTCTCTTTTTGCTCAAGTGACCCTGTTTTATCTTTGACGCCTCCGCCGTTCCATTAAAGACACGTAACAGCGGAGAAATGGGGTCGTCGTATTTTCCGTGGACTAGGCTTCTAACAATAACAGTCATCCTGTGTGTGCGTTTTATAGTCTATACTCAATACATGTTCACAACAATAGATGGCGCAAAACAACAGCCTGCAATCTTTTATATTGGTTTTTCTTTCAGTTTGTTTTATCAGTATTTTCAAAGACATTTTTGCGATGATTATTATTCTTTAGTGACTAAAACAAGATTTTGTCATCAAAACCCTATTTTTTCCAAAATATGACTTGAGAAAGGGGAGTAGTCTCATATCCAGAATCGTCTTATATTCGGAACAATTCGGTATGTCCTTATGTAATGAACAGATTTTCAGAAAATTTCAGCACTGAATAGAATCTGCCCTAAAAGAGGAACTAATCACAGCTGTTGTTGGTCTGGATGATACTCTTCTGGATCCAGAACCAATAATACTTAGATGTGGGCTTGGCGGAGGTATGAGCTCTACCAAGTGCCCTTCTTGTTTTCAAAATGAGCAGCTGCTCAGGCGGAATAAAGACTATTTCTAACCAGGCGTGGAGGTCATGCCTGGAGGCCCACCAGGCCTGTGTTTAACCCTGGTTTCTGTGACATGAAGCAAATAGGAGTATCGCTAAACCCCCTCGATGGGACACTAGTCCAACTCGGGTTCTTCCACTGCTCTCAGTCAAGTTTCCCTGACAATTTTGCTGGGACCCATTTGTACACCTGGGTAGAGTGAGGCAGTGTGGAAGTGAAGAGTTTTGCCTGAGAACACTTTGCACAGGCTAAGGCAAGGACTGGAACACAGAATCTTTCCATCCCAAGTCAAGCCCATGCTCTCCACTGCGCTACTGCGTCTCCCTTCATCATGGCATGGATGACGTGGAAATATGGCTGCATCCTCTTTATTGACAAAAATGCACCACTCTTTGTAATACTTTTAAGCTGTGAGGTGTTGCCTCAGTGAAAGCATTTCAAAGTACTTTCAGAATTCAGAGGACAATAAATGGTGTTTTGCTAAGATTCTTCATTGATTAAATAGTATAGAGGTCAGAGCTTTAAAGCTTCAATTTGTTGGCTATTGTGGCTAATTTTAAATGTTTCAAAGTATTTGGACTTGAAATTATGCTGTGAAACCTAAGCGTTATGACGTGAATAAATATCCAGTTTTGGTGACCTTCCTGGCATCAAAGGCTTAGATTGCCCAGCAGCTGTGATACCTTTACCGTGTGGCTCACGATCGCATTCAGTTTCAAAATCAGAGTCGGATTCACTAGACCTAGAAGCATCACTGAGCCCTGATATTGCTTCTCCATCTGACTCACAAGAACTCATGTCCTGAAGCTTTGCCAAAGCCTGACTTACATTCATCCATTTCCTCTGATTAATTTCTTTTTCTGGTATCCTAACCAGCTTACTAAATAAACTAAATGAATAGAAGAACAGCTCTGTGACAATCACAATTTCTACCTGCAAAATGGGAGAACAAATTGATTCTGACGTCATGACAGCAACTGGCTTATATATGCGCCTGCACACCATTCTAAAAGTAACAAAATGCAGTCAACCAAGATGCAGTTGACTGCCTTGCGTAGCCGTCAGTGTATGAATGTGTTGCATAAATGGGCATACGTGAGGTATTAGGCTACTGTCAAGTGCTTTGAGCTGCCAATCTGACTAGCTCCATAGTCAGCCCCTATATAGTCCATTTACATTCTTTTGCACTGGGACTAATGGAGGTCAGAATGACCTTGTGGCAGTTCTAGGTATAATCAGTGATGTTTTTTCTTTCTCTATTATTGCAGAATCCCAAGAATCATGCCGGTGAGTGATGCAGTGGCATCTGAGGGTCCAAAGATAAAGGGCATCCAGTAAAGGTCTCGGCCTAGTCCCTTACAGGCAGAGATTTTTCCAGTTACTCTGAATCTTTTGATGATGTCATGTACTGAAGATGATGAGACCTTCAATGCCTTTGCAATTTAACGTCGAGGAGCAGTGTTTTTAAAGTATTCAACATTTTTTTTTATGCAAGCCTTCACAGGTGGGAGAGCTTCTGGCCATCTTTACTTCTGAGAAACTCAGCCTCTCAATGACAACCCTTTTATAAGTAATCATGTTGCGCAGCAGATGACAGTTAACTTAATTACTTGCTAAATGTTCTTTCAGCTGATTCTCTTAGAAATTCAATGCTTTTAAAGCCCCTTTTTACAAGTGTCCCAACTTTTTTGAGACCTGTAGCTGCCGGAGAATTTGAAACCTCCGCTGATCCATTTAAGTCACGTCACAGCAGAGCCTGTTTGGTCACAAGACAAGCCCGACGGCTAAGTGGAGGGCAGGCACATTTTGTCAATACGTAAACAGAAAGCATGCTACTGAATCGCGCATTTATTTTTTTTTTGTTTAAACAAAGAGTGAGTCAATTAAAATCTAATTTCATAAAAATAAAATCACTGCCAAATCGCACGTACTCCTGGACATCTTTCCATGAGCATTGGACACGGACTGAGAATCAGCATTCTTCCGTCGGCTCCCTGGGCAGAGTTGTTTATAGCAACGGTGCTGTTGTTATAGCAACAAAATGAACATTCGATGCACTCTGGCTCTTTGACGTCAAAGCGACTTCTCAGCAGAATCCAAGAGAATTCGAACCTCTCATCCATCGGGCTTGTTTACTCCTTTGTTTTCTTCTGCTCAAGTGACCCGGTCTGATTTATGACGCCTCGAGTGTTCCATTTAAGACACGTCACCAGAAGGCCTGTTCGGTGACTTTACACGCCCGACCCTAAGCATGGAGGGCTGCCACATTTTGTCAGAACGTTAACAGAAAGCATGGTACGGAATCGCGGTCAATCTTTTGTTCAAGTAAAAAGAGTGTGTCAAATGAAATCAAATGAAATTTAAAAACAATCACTACCTAATCGCACGTACACCAGTATATGTTTCCACGACGGACTGGGAATCTACTTCGTACTGTGGCCCGCTGGGGAGATATGTTTATGGCAACGGTGCTTTTTACATATCCACGGAACAGGCATACGATGCACTCTGCGTCTTTGACATAACAGTGACTTCTCTGCGGAATCTCAGTAAATTAGCATCTCTCGTCCATCGGGCATGTTTACTATTTCCTCTCTTTTTGCTCAAGTGACCCTGTTTTATCTTTGACGCCTCCGCCGTTCCATTAAAGACACGTCACAGCGGAGAAATGGGGTCGTCGTATTTTCCGTGGACTAGGCTTCTAACAATAACAGTCATCCTGTGTGTGCGTTTTATAGTCTATACTCAATACATGTTCACAACAATAGATGGCGCAAAACAACAGCCTGCAATCTTTTATATTGGTTTTTCTTTCAGTTTGTTTTATCAGTATTTTCAAAGAAATTTTTGCGATGATTATTATTCTTTAGTGACTAAAACAAGATTTTGTCATCAAAACCCTATTTTTTCCAAAATATGACTTGAGAAAGGGGAGTAGTCTCATATCCAGAATCGTCTTATATTCGGAACAATTCGGTATGTCCTTATGTAATGAACAGATTTTCAGAAAATTTCAGCACTGAATAGAATCTGCCCTAAAAGAGGAACTAATCACAGCTGTTGTTGGTCTGGATGATACTCTCCTGGATCCAGAACCAATAATACTTACATGTGGGCTTGGCGGAGGTATGAGCTCTACCAAGTGCCCTTCTTGTTTTCAAAATGAGCAGCTGCTCTGACGGAATAAAGACTATTTCTAACCAGGCGTGGAGGTCATGCCTGGAGGCCCACCAGGCCTGTGTTTAACCCTGGTTTCTGTGACATGAAGCAAATAGGAGTATTGCTAAACCCCCTCGATGGGACACTAGTCCAACTCGGGTTCTCCCACTGCTCTCAGTCAAGTTTCCCTGACAATTTTGCTGGGACCCATTTGTACACCTGGGTAGAGTGAGGCAGTGTGGAAGTGAAGAGTTTTGCCTGAGAACACTTTGCACAGGCTAAGGCAAGGACTGGAACACAGAATCTTTCCATCCCAAGTCAAGCCCATGCTCTCCACTGCGCTACTGCGTCTCCCTTCATCATGGCATGGATGACGTGGAAATATGGCTGCATCCTCTTTATTGACAAAAATGCACCACTCTTTGTAATACTTTTAAGCTGTGAGGTGTTGCCTCAGTGAAAGCATTTCAAAGTACTTTCAGAATTCAGAGGACAATAAATGGTGTTTTGCTAAGATTCTTCATTGATTAAATAGTATAGAGGTCAGAGCTTTAAAGCTTCAATTTGTTGGCTATTGTGGCTAATTTTAAATGTTTCAAAGTATTTGGACTTGAAATTATGCTGTGAAACCTAAGCGTTATGACGTGAATAAATATCCAGTTTTGGTGACCTTCCTGGCATCAAAGGCTTAGTTTGCCCAGCAGCTGTGATACCTTTACCGTGTGGCTCACGATCGCATTCAGTTTCAAAATCGGAGTCGGATTCACTAGACCTAGAAGCATCACTGAGCCCTGATATTTCTTCTCCATCTGACTCACAAGAACTCATGTCCTGAAGCTTTGCCAAAGCCTGACTTACATTCATCCATTTCCTCTGATTAATTTCTTTTTCTGGTATCCTAACCAGCTTACTAAATAAACTTAATGAATAGAAGAACAGCTCTGTGACAATCACAATTTCTACCTGCAAAATGGGAGAACAAATTGATTCTGACGTCATGACAGCAACTGGCTTATATATGCGCCTGCACACCATTCTAAAAGTAACAAAATGCAGTCAACCAAGATGCAGTTGACTGCCTTGCGTAGCCGTCAGTGTATGAATGTGTTGCATAAATGGGCATACGTGAGGTATTAGGCTACTGTCAAGTGCTTTGAGCTGCCAATCTGACTAGCTCTAGTCAGCCCCTATATAGTCCATTTACATTCTTTTGCACTGGGACTAATGGAGGTCAGAATGACCTTGTGGCAGTTCTAGGTATAATCAGTGATGTTTTTTCTTTCTCTATTATTGCAGAATCCCAAGAATCATGCCCGTGAGTGATGCAGTGGCATCTGAGGGTCCAAAGATAAAGGGCATCCAGTAAAGGTCTCGGCCTAGTCCCTTACAGGCAGAGATTTTTCCAGTTACTCTGAATCTTTTGATGATGTCATGTACTGAAGATGATGAGACCTTCAATGCCTTTGCAATTTAACATCGAGGAGCAGTGTTTTTAAAGTATTCAACATTTTTTTTTTATGCAAGCCTTCACAGGTGGGAGAGCTTCTGGCCATCTTTACTTCTGAGAAACTCAGCCTCTCAATGACAACCCTTTTATAAGTAATCATGTTGCGCAGCAGATGACAGTTAACTTAATTACTTGCTAAATGTTCTTTCAGCTGATTCTCTTAGAAATTCAATGCTTTTAAAGCCCCTTTTTACAAGTGTCCCAACTTTTTTGAGACCTGTAGCTGCCGGAGAATTTGAAACCTCCGCTGATCCATTTAAGTCACGTCACAGCAGAGCCTGTTTGGTCACAAGACAAGCCCGACGGCTAAGTGGAGGGCAGGCACATTTTGTCAATACGTAAACAGAAAGCATGCTACTGAATCGCGCATTTATTTTTTTTTTTGTTTAAACAAAGAGTGAGTCAATTAAAATCTAATTTCATAAAAATAAAATCACTGCCAAATCGCACGTACTCCTGGACATCTTTCCATGAGCATTGGACACGGACTGAGAATCAGCATTCTTCCGTCGGCTCCCTGGGCAGAGTTGTTTATAGCAACGGTGCTGTTGTTATAGCAACAAAATGAACATTCGATGCACTCTGGCTCTTTGACGTCAAAGCGACTTCTCAGCAGAATCCAAGAGAATTCGAACCTCTCATCCATCGGGCTTGTTTACTCCTTTTTTTCTTCTGCTCAAGTGACCCGGTCTGATTTATGACGCCTCGAGTGTTCCATTTAAGACACGTCACCACAAGGCCTGTTCGGTGACTTTACACGCCCGACCCTAAGCATGGAGGGCTGCCACATTTTGTCAGAACGTTAACAGAAAGCATGGTACGGAATCGCGGTCAATCTTTTGTTCAAGTAAAAAGAGTGTGTCAAATGAAATCAAATGAAATTTAAAAACAATCACTACCTAATCGCACGTACACCAGTATATGTTTCCACGACGGACTGGGAATCTACTTCGTACTGTGGCCCGCTGGGGAGATATGTTTATGGCAACGGTGCTTTTTACATATCCACGGAACAGGCATACGATGCACTCTGCGTCTTTGACATAACAGTGACTTCTCTGCGGAATCTCAGTAAATTAGCATCTCTCGTCCATCGGGCATGTTTACTATTTCCTCTCTTTTTGCTCAAGTGACCCTGTTTTATCTTTGACGCCTCCGCCGTTCCATTCAAGACACGTCACAGCGGAGAAATGGGGTCGTCGTATTTTCCGTGGACTAGGCTTCTAACAATAACAGTCATCCTGTGTGTGCGTTTTATAGTCTATACTCAATACATGTTCACAACAATAGATGGCGCAAAACAACAGCCTGCAATCTTTTATATTGGTTTTTCTTTCAGTTTGTTTTATCAGTATTTTCAAAGAAATTTTTGCGATGATTATTATTCTTTAGTGACAAAAACAAGATTTTATCATCAAAACCCTATTTTTTCCAAAATATGACTTGAGAAAGGGGAGTAGTCTCATATCCAGAATCGTCTTATATTCGGAACAATTCGGTATGTCCTTCTGTAATGAACAGATTTTCAGAAAATTTCAGCACTGAATAGAATCTGCCCTAAAAGAGGAACTAATCACAGCTGTTGTTGGTCTGGATGATACTCTCCTGGATCCAGAACCAATAATACTTACATGTGGGCTTGGCGGAGGTATGAGCTCTACCAAGTGCCCTTCTTGTTTTCAAAATGAGCAGCTGCTCAGACGGAATAAAGACTATTTCTAACCAGGCGTGGAGGTCATGCCTGGAGGCCCACCAGGCCTGTGTTTAACCCTGGTTTCTGTGACATGAAGCAAATAGGAGTATTGCTAAACCCCCTCGATGGGGCACTAGTCCAACTCGGGTTCTCCCACTGCTCTCAGTCAAGTTTCCCTGACAATTTTGCTGGGACCCATTTGTACACCTGGGTAGAGTGAGGCAGTGTGGAAGTGAAGAGTTTTGCCTGAGAACACTTTGCACAGGCTAAGGCAAGGACTGGAACACAGAATCTTTCCATCCCAAGTCAAGCCCATGCTCTCCACTGCGCTACTGCGTCTCCCTTCATCATGGCATGGATGACGTGGAAATATGGCTGCATCCTCTTTATTGACAAAAATGCACCACTCTTTGTAATACTTTTAAGCTGTGAGGTGTTGCCTCAGTGAAAGCATTTCAAAGTACTTTCAGAATTCAGAGGACAATAAATGGTGTTTTGCTAAGATTCTTCATTGATTAAATAGTATAGAGGTCAGAGCTTTAAAGCTTCAATTTGTTGGCTATTGTGGCTAATTTTAAATGTTTCAAAGTATTTGGACTTGAAATTATGCTGTGAAACCTAAGCGTTATGACGTGAATAAATATCCAGTTTTGGTGACCTTCCTGGCATCAAAGGCTTAGTTTGCCCAGCAGCTGTGATACCTTTACCGTGTGGCTCACGATCGCATTCAGTTTCAAAATCGGAGTCGGATTCACTAGACCTAGAAGCATCACTGAGCCCTGATATTTCTTCTCCATCTGACTCACAAGAACTCATGTCCTGAAGCTTTGCCAAAGCCTGACTTACATTCATCCATTTCCTCTGATTAATTTCTTTTTCTGGTATCCTAACCAGCTTACTAAATAAACTAAATGAATAGAAGAACAGCTCTGTGACAATCACAATTTCTACCTGCAAAATGGGAGAACAAATTGATTCTGACGTCATGACAGCAACTGGCTTATATATGCGCCTGCACACCATTCTAAAAGTAACAAAATGCAGTCAACCAAGATGCAGTTGACTGCCTTGCGTAGCCGTCAGTGTATGAATGTGTTGCATAAATGGGCATACGTGAGGTATTAGGCTACTGTCAAGTGCTTTGAGCTGCCAATCTGACTAGCTCCATAGTCAGCCCCTATATAGTCCATTTACATTCTTTTGCACTGGGACTAATGGAGGTCAGAATGACCTTGTGGCAGTTCTAGGTATAATCAGTGATGTTTTTTCTTTCTCTATTATTGCAGAATCCCAAGAATCATGCCGGTGAGTGATGCAGTGGCATCTGAGGGTCCAAAGATAAAGAGCATCCAGTAAAGGTCTCGGCCTAGTCCCTTACAGGCAGAGATTTTTCCAGTTACTCTGAATCTTTTGATGATGTCATGTACTGAAGATGATGAGACCTTCAATGCCTTTGCAATTTAACGTCGAGGAGCAGTGTTTTTAAAGTATTCAACATTTTTTTTTATGCAAGCCTTCACAGGTGGGAGAGCTTCTGGCCATCTTTACTTCTGAGAAACTCAGCCTCTCAATGACAACCCTTTTATAAGTAATTATGTTGCGCAGCAGATGACAGTTAACTTAATTACTTGCTAAATGTTCTTTCAGCTGATTCTCTTAGAAATTCAATGCTTTTAAAGCCCCTTTTTACAAGTGTCCCAACTTTTTTGAGACCTGTAGCTGCCGGAGAATTTGAAACCTCCGCTGATCCATTTAAGTCACGTCACAGCAGAGCCTGTTTGGTCACAAGACAAGCCCGACGGCTAAGTGGAGGGCAGGCACATTTTGTCAATACGTAAACAGAAAGCATGCTACTGAATCGCGCATTTATTTTTTTTTTTGTTTAAACAAAGAGTGAGTCAATTAAAATCTAATTTCATAAAAATAAAATCACTGCCAAATCGCACGTACTCCTGGACATCTTTCCATGAGCATTGGACACGGACTGAGAATCAGCATTCTTCCGTCGGCTCCCTGGGCAGAGTTGTTTATAGCAACGGTGCTGTTGTTATAGCAACAAAATGAACATTCGATGCACTCTGGCTCTTTGACGTCAAAGCGACTTCTCAGCAGAATCCAAGAGAATTCGAACCTCTCATCCATCGGGCTTGTTTACTCCTTTGTTTTCTTCTGCTCAAGTGACCCGGTCTGATTTATGACGCCTCGAGTGTTCCATTTAAGACACGTCACCACAAGGCCTGTTCGGTGACTTTACACGCCCGACCCTAAGCATGGAGGGCTGCCACATTTTGTCAGAACGTTAACAGAAAGCATGGTACGGAATCGCGGTCAATCTTTTGTTCAAGTAAAAAGAGTGTGTCAAATGAAATCAAATGAAATTTAAAAACAATCACTACCTAATCGCACGTACACCAGTATATGTTTCCACGACGGACTGGGAATCTACTTCGTACTGTGGCCCGCTGGGGAGATATGTTTATGGCAACGGTGCTTTTTACATATCCACGGAACAGGCATACGATGCACTCTGCGTCTTTGACATAACAGTGACTTCTCTGCGGAATCTCAGTAAATTAGCATCTCTCGTCCATCGGGCATGTTTACTATTTCCTCTCTTTTTGCTCAAGTGACCCTGTTTTATCTTTGACGCCTCCGCCGTTCCATTCAAGACACGTCACAGCGGAGAAATGGGGTCGTCGTATTTTCCGTGGACTAGGCTTCTAACAATAACAGTCATCCTGTGTGTGCGTTTTATAGTCTATACTCAATACATGTTCACAACAATAGATGGCGCAAAACAACAGCCTGCAATCTTTTATATTGGTTTTTCTTTCAGTTTGTTTTATCAGTATTTTCAAAGAAATTTTTGCGATGATTATTATTCTTTAGTGACAAAAACAAGATTTTATCATCAAAACCCTATTTTTTCCAAAATATGACTTGAGAAAGGGGAGTAGTCTCATATCCAGAATCGTCTTATATTCGGAACAATTCGGTATGTCCTTCTGTAATGAACAGATTTTCAGAAAATTTCAGCACTGAATAGAATCTGCCCTAAAAGAGGAACTAATCACAGCTGTTGTTGGTCTGGATGATACTCTCCTGGATCCAGAACCAATAATACTTACATGTGGGCTTGGCGGAGGTATGAGCTCTACCAAGTGCCCTTCTTGTTTTCAAAATGAGCAGCTGCTCAGACGGAATAAAGACTATTTCTAACCAGGCGTGGAGGTCATGCCTGGAGGCCCACCAGGCCTGTGTTTAACCCTGGTTTCTGTGACATGAAGCAAATAGGAGTATTGCTAAACCCCCTCGATGGGGCACTAGTCCAACTCGGGTTCTCCCACTGCTCTCAGTCAAGTTTCCCTGACAATTTTGCTGGGACCCATTTGTACACCTGGGTAGAGTGAGGCAGTGTGGAAGTGAAGAGTTTTGCCTGAGAACACTTTGCACAGGCTAAGGCAAGGACTGGAACACAGAATCTTTCCATCCCAAGTCAAGCCCATGCTCTCCACTGCGCTACTGCGTCTCCCTTCATCATGGCATGGATGACGTGGAAATATGGCTGCATCCTCTTTATTGACAAAAATGCACCACTCTTTGTAATACTTTTAAGCTGTGAGGTGTTGCCTCAGTGAAAGCATTTCAAAGTACTTTCAGAATTCAGAGGACAATAAATGGTGTTTTGCTAAGATTCTTCATTGATTAAATAGTATAGAGGTCAGAGCTTTAAAGCTTCAATTTGTTGGCTATTGTGGCTAATTTTAAATGTTTCAAAGTATTTGGACTTGAAATTATGCTGTGAAACCTAAGCGTTATGACGTGAATAAATATCCAGTTTTGGTGACCTTCCTGGCATCAAAGGCTTAGTTTGCCCAGCAGCTGTGATACCTTTACCGTGTGGCTCACGATCGCATTCAGTTTCAAAATCGGAGTCGGATTCACTAGACCTAGAAGCATCACTGAGCCCTGATATTTCTTCTCCATCTGACTCACAAGAACTCATGTCCTGAAGCTTTGCCAAAGCCTGACTTACATTCATCCATTTCCTCTGATTAATTTCTTTTTCTGGTATCCTAACCAGCTTACTAAATAAACTAAATGAATAGAAGAACAGCTCTGTGACAATCACAATTTCTACCTGCAAAATGGGAGAACAAATTGATTCTGACGTCATGACAGCAACTGGCTTATATATGCGCCTGCACACCATTCTAAAAGTAACAAAATGCAGTCAACCAAGATGCAGTTGACTGCCTTGCGTAGCCGTCAGTGTATGAATGTGTTGCATAAATGGGCATACGTGAGGTATTAGGCTACTGTCAAGTGCTTTGAGCTGCCAATCTGACTAGCTCCATAGTCAGCCCCTATATAGTCCATTTACATTCTTTTGCACTGGGACTAATGGAGGTCAGAATGACCTTGTGGCAGTTCTAGGTATAATCAGTGATGTTTTTTCTTTCTCTATTATTGCAGAATCCCAAGAATCATGCCGGTGAGTGATGCAGTGGCATCTGAGGGTCCAAAGATAAAGGGCATCCAGTAAAGGTCTCGGCCTAGTCCCTTACAGGCAGAGATTTTTCCAGTTACTCTGAATCTTTTGATGATGTCATGTACTGAAGATGATGAGACCTTCAATGCCTTTGCAATTTAACGTCGAGGAGCAGTGTTTTTAAAGTATTCAACATTTTTTTTTATGCAAGCCTTCACAGGTGGGAGAGCTTCTGGCCATCTTTACTTCTGAGAAACTCAGCCTCTCAATGACAACCCTTTTATAAGTAATCATGTTGCGCAGCAGATGACAGTTAACTTAATTACTTGCTAAATGTTCTTTCAGCTGATTCTCTTAGAAATTCAATGCTTTTAAAGCCCCTTTTTACAAGTGTCCCAACTTTTTTGAGACCTGTAGCTGCCGGAGAATTTGAAACCTCCGCTGATCCATTTAAGTCACGTCACAGCAGAGCCTGTTTGGTCACAAGACAAGCCCGACGGCTAAGTGGAGGGCAGGCACATTTTGTCAATACGTAAACAGAAAGCATGCTACTGAATCGCGCATTTTTTTTTTTTGTTTAAACAAAGCGTGAGTCAATTAAAATCTAATTTCATATAAAAAAGTCACTGCCAAATCGCACGTACTCCTGGACATCTTTCCATGAGCATTGGACACGGACTGAGAATCAGCATTCTTCCGTCGGCTCCCTGGGCAGAGTTGTTTATAGCAACGGTGCTGTTGTTATAGCAACAAAATGAACATTCGATGCACTCTGGCTGTTTGACGTCAAAGCGACTTCTCAGCAGAATCCAAGAGAATTCGAACCTCTCATCCATCGGGCTTGTTTACTCCTTTGTTTTCTTCTGCTCAAGTGACCCGGTCTGATTTATGACGCCTCGAGTGTTCCATTTAAGACACGTCACCACAAGGCCTGTTCGGTGACTTTACACGCCCGACCCTAAGCATGGAGGGCTGCCACATTTTGTCAGCACGTTAACAGAAAGCATGGTACGGAATCGCGGTCAATCTTTTGTTCAAGTAAAAAGAGTGTGTCAAATGAAATCAAATGAAATTTAAAAACAATCACTACCTAATCGCACGTACACCAGTATATGTTTCCACGACGGACTGGGAATCTACTTCGTACTGTGGCCCGCTGGGGAGATATGTTTATGGCAACGGTGCTTTTTACATATCCACGGAACAGGCATACGATGCACTCTGCGTCTTTGACATAACAGTGACTTCTCTGCGGAATCTCAGTAAATTAGCATCTCTCGTCCATCGGGCATGTTTACTATTTCCTCTCTTTTTGCTCAAGTGACCCTGTTTTATCTTTGACGCCTCCGCCGTTCCATTAAAGACACGTCACAGCGGAGAAATGGGGTCGTCGTATTTTCCGTGGACTAGGCTTCTAACAATAACAGTCATCCTGTGTGTGCGTTTTATAGTCTATACTCAATACATGTTCACAACAATAGATGGCGCAAAACAACAGCCTGCAATCTTTTATATTGGTTTTTCTTTCAGTTTGTTTTATCAGTATTTTCAAAGAAATTTTTGCCATGATTATTATTCTTTAGTGACTAAAACAAGATTTTGTCATCAAAACCCTATTTTTTCCAAAATATGACTTGAGAAAGGGGAGTAGTCTCATATCCAGAATCGTCTTATATTCGGAACAATTCGGTATGTCCTTCTGTAATGAACAGATTTTCAGAAAATTTCAGCACTGAATAGAATCTGCCCTAAAAGAGGAACTAATCACAGCTGTTGTTGGTCTGGATGATACTCTCCTGGATCCAGAACCAATAATACTTACATGTGGGCTTGGCGGAGGTATGAGCTCTACCAAGTGCCCTTCTTGTTTTCAAAATGAGCAGCTGCTCAGACGGAATAAAGACTATTTCTAACCAGGCGTGGAGGTCATGCCTGGAGGCCCACCAGGCCTGTGTTTAACCCTGGTTTCTGTGACATGAAGCAAATAGGAGTATTGCTAAACCCCCTCGATGGGACACTAGTCCAACTCGGGTTCTCCCACTGCTCTCAGTCAAGTTTCCCTGACAATTTTGCTGGGACCCATTTGTACACCTGGGTAGAGTGAGGCAGTGTGGAAGTGAAGAGTTTTGCCTGAGAACACTTTGCACAGGCTAAGGCAAGGACTGGAACACAGAATCTTTCCATCCCAAGTCAAGCCCATGCTCTCCACTGCGCTACTGCGTCTCCCTTCATCATGGCATGGATGACGTGGAAATATGGCTGCATCCTCTTTATTGACAAAAATGCACCACTCTTTGTAATACTTTTAAGCTGTGAGGTGTTGCCTCAGTGAAAGCATTTCAAAGTACTTTCAGAATTCAGAGGACAATAAATGGTGTTTTGCTAAGATTCTTCATTGATTAAATAGTATAGAGGTCAGAGCTTTAAAGCTTCAATTTGTTGGCTATTGTGGCTAATTTTAAATGTTTCAAAGTATTTGGACTTGAAATTATGCTGTGAAACCTAAGCGTTATGACGTGAATAAATATCCAGTTTTGGTGACCTTCCTGGCATCAAAGGCTTAGTTTGCCCAGCAGCTGTGATACCTTTACCGTGTGGCTCACGATCGCATTCAGTTTCAAAATCGGAGTCGGATTCACTAGACCTAGAAGCATCACTGAGCCCTGATATTTCTTCTCCATCTGACTCACAAGAACTCATGTCCTGAAGCTTTGCCAAAGCCTGACTTACATTCATCCATTTCCTCTGATTAATTTCTTTTTCTGGTATCCTAACCAGCTTACTAAATAAACTAAATGAATAGAAGAACAGCTCTGTGACAATCACAATTTCTACCTGCAAAATGGGAGAACAAATTGATTCTGACGTCATGACAGCAACTGGCTTATATATGCGCCTGCACACCATTCTAAAAGTAACAAAATGCAGTCAACCAAGATGCAGTTGACTGCCTTGCGTAGCCGTCAGTGTATGAATGTGTTGCATAAATGGGCATACGTGAGGTATTAGGCTACTGTCAAGTGCTTTGAGCTGCCAATCTGACTAGCTCCATAGTCAGCCCCTATATAGTCCATTTACATTCTTTTGCACTGGGACTAATGGAGGTCAGAATGACCTTGTGGCAGTTCTAGGTATAATCAGTGATGTTTTTTCTTTCTCTATTATTGCAGAATCCCAAGAATCATGCCGGTGAGTGATGCAGTGGCATCTGAGGGTCCAAAGATAAAGGGCATCCAGTAAAGGTCTCGGCCTAGTCCCTTACAGGCAGAGATTTTTCCAGTTACTCTGAATCTTTTGATGATGTCATGTACTGAAGATGATGAGACCTTCAATGCCTTTGCAATTTAACGTCGAGGAGCAGTGTTTTTAAAGTATTCAACATTTTTTTTTATGCAAGCCTTCACAGGTGGGAGAGCTTCTGGCCATCTTTACTTCTGAGAAACTCAGCCTCTCAATGACAACCCATTTATAAGTAATCATGTTGCGCAGCAGATGACAGTTAACTTAATTACTTGCTAAATGTTCTTTCAGCTGATTCTCTTAGAAATTCAATGCTTTAAAGCCCCTTTTTACAAGTGTCCCAACTTTTTTGAGACCTGTAGCTGCCGGAGAATTTGAAACCTCCGTTGATCCATTTAAGTCACGTCACAGCAGAGCCTGTTTGGTCACAAGACAAGCCCGACGGCTAAGTGGAGGGCAGGCACATTTTGTCAATACGTAAACAGAAAGCATGCTACTGAATCGCGCATTTTTTTTTTGTTTAAACAAAGAGTGAGTCAATTAAAATCTAATTTCATAAAAATAAAATCACTGCCAAATCGCACGTTCTCCTGGACATCTTTCCATGAGCATTGGACACGGACTGAGAATCAGCATTCTTCCGTCGGCTCCCTGGGCAGAGTTGTTTATAGCAACGGTGCTGTTGTTATAGCAACAAAATGAACATTCGATGCACTCTGGCTCTTTGACGTCAAAGCGACTTCTCAGCAGAATCCAAGAGAATTCGAACCTCTCATCCATCGGGCTTGTTTACTCCTTTGTTTTCTTCTGCTCAAGTGACCCGGTCTGATTTATGACGCCTCGAGTGTTCCATTTAAGACACGTCACCACAAGGCCTGTTCGGTGACTTTACACGCCCGAACCTCAGCATGGAGGGCTGCCACATTTTGTCAGAACGTTAACAGAAAGCATGGTACGGAATCGCGGTCAATCTTTTGTTCAAGTAAAAAGAGTGTGTCAAATGAAATCAAATGAAATTTAAAAACAATCACTACCTAATCGCACGTACACCAGTATATGTTTCCACGACGGACTGGGAATCTACTTCGTACTGTGGCCCGCTGGGGAGATATGTTTATGGCAACGGTGCTTTTTACATATCCACGGAACAGGCATACGATGCACTCTGCGTCTTTGACATAACAGTGACTTCTCTGCGGAATCTCAGTAAATTAGCATCTCTCGTCCATCGGGCATGTTTACTATTTCCTCTCTTTTTGCTCAAGTGACCCTGTTTTATCTTTGACGCCTCCGCCGTTCCATTAAAGACACGTAACAGCGGAGAAATGGGGTCGTCGTATTTTCCGTGGACTAGGCTTCTAACAATAACAGTCATCCTGTGTGTGCGTTTTATAGTCTATACTCAATACATGTTCACAACAATAGATGGCGCAAAACAACAGCCTGCAATCTTTTATATTGGTTTTTCTTTCAGTTTGTTTTATCAGTATTTTCAAAGACATTTTTGCGATGATTATTATTCTTTAGTGACTAAAACAAGATTTTGTCATCAAAACCCTATTTTTTCCAAAATATGACTTGAGAAAGGGGAGTAGTCTCATATCCAGAATCGTCTTATATTCGGAACAATTCGGTATGTCCTTATGTAATGAACAGATTTTCAGAAAATTTCAGCACTGAATAGAATCTGCCCTAAAAGAGGAACTAATCACAGCTGTTGTTGGTCTGGATGATACTCTTCTGGATCCAGAACCAATAATACTTAGATGTGGGCTTGGCGGAGGTATGAGCTCTACCAAGTGCCCTTCTTGTTTTCAAAATGAGCAGCTGCTCAGGCGGAATAAAGACTATTTCTAACCAGGCGTGGAGGTCATGCCTGGAGGCCCACCAGGCCTGTGTTTAACCCTGGTTTCTGTGACATGAAGCAAATAGGAGTATCGCTAAACCCCCTCGATGGGACACTAGTCCAACTCGGGTTCTTCCACTGCTCTCAGTCAAGTTTCCCTGACAATTTTGCTGGGACCCATTTGTACACCTGGGTAGAGTGAGGCAGTGTGGAAGTGAAGAGTTTTGCCTGAGAACACTTTGCACAGGCTAAGGCAAGGACTGGAACACAGAATCTTTCCATCCCAAGTCAAGCCCATGCTCTCCACTGCGCTACTGCGTCTCCCTTCATCATGGCATGGATGACGTGGAAATATGGCTGCATCCTCTTTATTGACAAAAATGCACCACTCTTTGTAATACTTTTAAGCTGTGAGGTGTTGCCTCAGTGAAAGCATTTCAAAGTACTTTCAGAATTCAGAGGACAATAAATGGTGTTTTGCTAAGATTCTTCATTGATTAAATAGTATAGAGGTCAGAGCTTTAAAGCTTCAATTTGTTGGCTATTGTGGCTAATTTTAAATGTTTCAAAGTATTTGGACTTGAAATTATGCTGTGAAACCTAAGCGTTATGACGTGAATAAATATCCAGTTTTGGTGACCTTCCTGGCATCAAAGGCTTAGATTGCCCAGCAGCTGTGATACCTTTACCGTGTGGCTCACGATCGCATTCAGTTTCAAAATCAGAGTCGGATTCACTAGACCTAGAAGCATCACTGAGCCCTGATATTGCTTCTCCATCTGACTCACAAGAACTCATGTCCTGAAGCTTTGCCAAAGCCTGACTTACATTCATCCATTTCCTCTGATTAATTTCTTTTTCTGGTATCCTAACCAGCTTACTAAATAAACTAAATGAATAGAAGAACAGCTCTGTGACAATCACAATTTCTACCTGCAAAATGGGAGAACAAATTGATTCTGACGTCATGACAGCAACTGGCTTATATATGCGCCTGCACACCATTCTAAAAGTAACAAAATGCAGTCAACCAAGATGCAGTTGACTGCCTTGCGTAGCCGTCAGTGTATGAATGTGTTGCATAAATGGGCATACGTGAGGTATTAGGCTACTGTCAAGTGCTTTGAGCTGCCAATCTGACTAGCTCCATAGTCAGCCCCTATATAGTCCATTTACATTCTTTTGCACTGGGACTAATGGAGGTCAGAATGACCTTGTGGCAGTTCTAGGTATAATCAGTGATGTTTTTTCTTTCTCTATTATTGCAGAATCCCAAGAATCATGCCGGTGAGTGATGCAGTGGCATCTGAGGGTCCAAAGATAAAGGGCATCCAGTAAAGGTCTCGGCCTAGTCCCTTACAGGCAGAGATTTTTCCAGTTACTCTGAATCTTTTGATGATGTCATGTACTGAAGATGATGAGACCTTCAATGCCTTTGCAATTTAACGTCGAGGAGCAGTGTTTTTAAAGTATTCAACATTTTTTTTTATGCAAGCCTTCACAGGTGGGAGAGCTTCTGGCCATCTTTACTTCTGAGAAACTCAGCCTCTCAATGACAACCCTTTTATAAGTAATCATGTTGCGCAGCAGATGACAGTTAACTTAATTACTTGCTAAATGTTCTTTCAGCTGATTCTCTTAGAAATTCAATGCTTTTAAAGCCCCTTTTTACAAGTGTCCCAACTTTTTTGAGACCTGTAGCTGCCGGAGAATTTGAAACCTCCGCTGATCCATTTAAGTCACGTCACAGCAGAGCCTGTTTGGTCACAAGACAAGCCCGACGGCTAAGTGGAGGGCAGGCACATTTTGTCAATACGTAAACAGAAAGCATGCTACTGAATCGCGCATTTATTTTTTTTTTGTTTAAACAAAGAGTGAGTCAATTAAAATCTAATTTCATAAAAATAAAATCACTGCCAAATCGCACGTACTCCTGGACATCTTTCCATGAGCATTGGACACGGACTGAGAATCAGCATTCTTCCGTCGGCTCCCTGGGCAGAGTTGTTTATAGCAACGGTGCTGTTGTTATAGCAACAAAATGAACATTCGATGCACTCTGGCTCTTTGACGTCAAAGCGACTTCTCAGCAGAATCCAAGAGAATTCGAACCTCTCATCCATCGGGCTTGTTTACTCCTTTGTTTTCTTCTGCTCAAGTGACCCGGTCTGATTTATGACGCCTCGAGTGTTCCATTTAAGACACGTCACCAGAAGGCCTGTTCGGTGACTTTACACGCCCGACCCTAAGCATGGAGGGCTGCCACATTTTGTCAGAACGTTAACAGAAAGCATGGTACGGAATCGCGGTCAATCTTTTGTTCAAGTAAAAAGAGTGTGTCAAATGAAATCAAATGAAATTTAAAAACAATCACTACCTAATCGCACGTACACCAGTATATGTTTCCACGACGGACTGGGAATCTACTTCGTACTGTGGCCCGCTGGGGAGATATGTTTATGGCAACGGTGCTTTTTACATATCCACGGAACAGGCATACGATGCACTCTGCGTCTTTGACATAACAGTGACTTCTCTGCGGAATCTCAGTAAATTAGCATCTCTCGTCCATCGGGCATGTTTACTATTTCCTCTCTTTTTGCTCAAGTGACCCTGTTTTATCTTTGACGCCTCCGCCGTTCCATTAAAGACACGTCACAGCGGAGAAATGGGGTCGTCGTATTTTCCGTGGACTAGGCTTCTAACAATAACAGTCATCCTGTGTGTGCGTTTTATAGTCTATACTCAATACATGTTCACAACAATAGATGGCGCAAAACAACAGCCTGCAATCTTTTATATTGGTTTTTCTTTCAGTTTGTTTTATCAGTATTTTCAAAGAAATTTTTGCGATGATTATTATTCTTTAGTGACTAAAACAAGATTTTGTCATCAAAACCCTATTTTTTCCAAAATATGACTTGAGAAAGGGGAGTAGTCTCATATCCAGAATCGTCTTATATTCGGAACAATTCGGTATGTCCTTATGTAATGAACAGATTTTCAGAAAATTTCAGCACTGAATAGAATCTGCCCTAAAAGAGGAACTAATCACAGCTGTTGTTGGTCTGGATGATACTCTCCTGGATCCAGAACCAATAATACTTACATGTGGGCTTGGCGGAGGTATGAGCTCTACCAAGTGCCCTTCTTGTTTTCAAAATGAGCAGCTGCTCTGACGGAATAAAGACTATTTCTAACCAGGCGTGGAGGTCATGCCTGGAGGCCCACCAGGTCTGTGTTTAACCCTGGTTTCTGTGACATGAAGCAAATAGGAGTATTGCTAAACCCCCTCGATGGGACACTAGTCCAACTCGGGTTCTCCCACTGCTCTCAGTCAAGTTTCCCTGACAATTTTGCTGGGACCCATTTGTACACCTGGGTAGAGTGAGGCAGTGTGGAAGTGAAGAGTTTTGCCTGAGAACACTTTGCACAGGCTAAGGCAAGGACTGGAACACAGAATCTTTCCATCCCAAGTCAAGCCCATGCTCTCCACTGCGCTACTGCGTCTCCCTTCATCATGGCATGGATGACGTGGAAATATGGCTGCATCCTCTTTATTGACAAAAATGCACCACTCTTTGTAATACTTTTAAGCTGTGAGGTGTTGCCTCAGTGAAAGCATTTCAAAGTACTTTCAGAATTCAGAGGACAATAAATGGTGTTTTGCTAAGATTCTTCATTGATTAAATAGTATAGAGGTCAGAGCTTTAAAGCTTCAATTTGTTGGCTATTGTGGCTAATTTTAAATGTTTCAAAGTATTTGGACTTGAAATTATGCTGTGAAACCTAAGCGTTATGACGTGAATAAATATCCAGTTTTGGTGACCTTCCTGGCATCAAAGGCTTAGTTTGCCCAGCAGCTGTGATACCTTTACCGTGTGGCTCACGATCGCATTCAGTTTCAAAATCGGAGTCGGATTCACTAGACCTAGAAGCATCACTGAGCCCTGATATTTCTTCTCCATCTGACTCACAAGAACTCATGTCCTGAAGCTTTGCCAAAGCCTGACTTACATTCATCCATTTCCTCTGATTAATTTCTTTTTCTGGTATCCTAACCAGCTTACTAAATAAACTTAATGAATAGAAGAACAGCTCTGTGACAATCACAATTTCTACCTGCAAAATGGGAGAACAAATTGATTCTGACGTCATGACAGCAACTGGCTTATATATGCGCCTGCACACCATTCTAAAAGTAACAAAATGCAGTCAACCAAGATGCAGTTGACTGCCTTGCGTAGCCGTCAGTGTATGAATGTGTTGCATAAATGGGCATACGTGAGGTATTAGGCTACTGTCAAGTGCTTTGAGCTGCCAATCTGACTAGCTCTAGTCAGCCCCTATATAGTCCATTTACATTCTTTTGCACTGGGACTAATGGAGGTCAGAATGACCTTGTGGCAGTTCTAGGTATAATCAGTGATGTTTTTTCTTTCTCTATTATTGCAGAATCCCAAGAATCATGCCCGTGAGTGATGCAGTGGCATCTGAGGGTCCAAAGATAAAGGGCATCCAGTAAAGGTCTCGGCCTAGTCCCTTACAGGCAGAGATTTTTCCAGTTACTCTGAATCTTTTGATGATGTCATGTACTGAAGATGATGAGACCTTCAATGCCTTTGCAATTTAACATCGAGGAGCAGTGTTTTTAAAGTATTCAACATTTTTTTTTTATGCAAGCCTTCACAGGTGGGAGAGCTTCTGGCCATCTTTACTTCTGAGAAACTCAGCCTCTCAATGACAACCCTTTTATAAGTAATCATGTTGCGCAGCAGATGACAGTTAACTTAATTACTTGCTAAATGTTCTTTCAGCTGATTCTCTTAGAAATTCAATGCTTTTAAAGCCCCTTTTTACAAGTGTCCCAACTTTTTTGAGACCTGTAGCTGCCGGAGAATTTGAAACCTCCGCTGATCCATTTAAGTCACGTCACAGCAGAGCCTGTTTGGTCACAAGACAAGCCCGACGGCTAAGTGGAGGGCAGGCACATTTTGTCAATACGTAAACAGAAAGCATGCTACTGAATCGCGCATTTATTTTTTTTTTTGTTTAAACAAAGAGTGAGTCAATTAAAATCTAATTTCATAAAAATAAAATCACTGCCAAATCGCACGTACTCCTGGACATCTTTCCATGAGCATTGGACACGGACTGAGAATCAGCATTCTTCCGTCGGCTCCCTGGGCAGAGTTGTTTATAGCAACGGTGCTGTTGTTATAGCAACAAAATGAACATTCGATGCACTCTGGCTCTTTGACGTCAAAGCGACTTCTCAGCAGAATCCAAGAGAATTCGAACCTCTCATCCATCGGGCTTGTTTACTCCTTTTTTTCTTCTGCTCAAGTGACCCGGTCTGATTTATGACGCCTCGAGTGTTCCATTTAAGACACGTCACCACAAGGCCTGTTCGGTGACTTTACACGCCCGACCCTAAGCATGGAGGGCTGCCACATTTTGTCAGAACGTTAACAGAAAGCATGGTACGGAATCGCGGTCAATCTTTTGTTCAAGTAAAAAGAGTGTGTCAAATGAAATCAAATGAAATTTAAAAACAATCACTACCTAATCGCACGTACACCAGTATATGTTTCCACGACGGACTGGGAATCTACTTCGTACTGTGGCCCGCTGGGGAGATATGTTTATGGCAACGGTGCTTTTTACATATCCACGGAACAGGCATACGATGCACTCTGCGTCTTTGACATAACAGTGACTTCTCTGCGGAATCTCAGTAAATTAGCATCTCTCGTCCATCGGGCATGTTTACTATTTCCTCTCTTTTTGCTCAAGTGACCCTGTTTTATCTTTGACGCCTCCGCCGTTCCATTCAAGACACGTCACAGCGGAGAAATGGGGTCGTCGTATTTTCCGTGGACTAGGCTTCTAACAATAACAGTCATCCTGTGTGTGCGTTTTATAGTCTATACTCAATACATGTTCACAACAATAGATGGCGCAAAACAACAGCCTGCAATCTTTTATATTGGTTTTTCTTTCAGTTTGTTTTATCAGTATTTTCAAAGAAATTTTTGCGATGATTATTATTCTTTAGTGACAAAAACAAGATTTTATCATCAAAACCCTATTTTTTCCAAAATATGACTTGAGAAAGGGGAGTAGTCTCATATCCAGAATCGTCTTATATTCGGAACAATTCGGTATGTCCTTCTGTAATGAACAGATTTTCAGAAAATTTCAGCACTGAATAGAATCTGCCCTAAAAGAGGAACTAATCACAGCTGTTGTTGGTCTGGATGATACTCTCCTGGATCCAGAACCAATAATACTTACATGTGGGCTTGGCGGAGGTATGAGCTCTACCAAGTGCCCTTCTTGTTTTCAAAATGAGCAGCTGCTCAGACGGAATAAAGACTATTTCTAACCAGGCGTGGAGGTCATGCCTGGAGGCCCACCAGGCCTGTGTTTAACCCTGGTTTCTGTGACATGAAGCAAATAGGAGTATTGCTAAACCCCCTCGATGGGGCACTAGTCCAACTCGGGTTCTCCCACTGCTCTCAGTCAAGTTTCCCTGACAATTTTGCTGGGACCCATTTGTACACCTGGGTAGAGTGAGGCAGTGTGGAAGTGAAGAGTTTTGCCTGAGAACACTTTGCACAGGCTAAGGCAAGGACTGGAACACAGAATCTTTCCATCCCAAGTCAAGCCCATGCTCTCCACTGCGCTACTGCGTCTCCCTTCATCATGGCATGGATGACGTGGAAATATGGCTGCATCCTCTTTATTGACAAAAATGCACCACTCTTTGTAATACTTTTAAGCTGTGAGGTGTTGCCTCAGTGAAAGCATTTCAAAGTACTTTCAGAATTCAGAGGACAATAAATGGTGTTTTGCTAAGATTCTTCATTGATTAAATAGTATAGAGGTCAGAGCTTTAAAGCTTCAATTTGTTGGCTATTGTGGCTAATTTTAAATGTTTCAAAGTATTTGGACTTGAAATTATGCTGTGAAACCTAAGCGTTATGACGTGAATAAATATCCAGTTTTGGTGACCTTCCTGGCATCAAAGGCTTAGTTTGCCCAGCAGCTGTGATACCTTTACCGTGTGGCTCACGATCGCATTCAGTTTCAAAATCGGAGTCGGATTCACTAGACCTAGAAGCATCACTGAGCCCTGATATTTCTTCTCCATCTGACTCACAAGAACTCATGTCCTGAAGCTTTGCCAAAGCCTGACTTACATTCATCCATTTCCTCTGATTAATTTCTTTTTCTGGTATCCTAACCAGCTTACTAAATAAACTAAATGAATAGAAGAACAGCTCTGTGACAATCACAATTTCTACCTGCAAAATGGGAGAACAAATTGATTCTGACGTCATGACAGCAACTGGCTTATATATGCGCCTGCACACCATTCTAAAAGTAACAAAATGCAGTCAACCAAGATGCAGTTGACTGCCTTGCGTAGCCGTCAGTGTATGAATGTGTTGCATAAATGGGCATACGTGAGGTATTAGGCTACTGTCAAGTGCTTTGAGCTGCCAATCTGACTAGCTCCATAGTCAGCCCCTATATAGTCCATTTACATTCTTTTGCACTGGGACTAATGGAGGTCAGAATGACCTTGTGGCAGTTCTAGGTATAATCAGTGATGTTTTTTCTTTCTCTATTATTGCAGAATCCCAAGAATCATGCCGGTGAGTGATGCAGTGGCATCTGAGGGTCCAAAGATAAAGAGCATCCAGTAAAGGTCTCGGCCTAGTCCCTTACAGGCAGAGATTTTTCCAGTTACTCTGAATCTTTTGATGATGTCATGTACTGAAGATGATGAGACCTTCAATGCCTTTGCAATTTAACGTCGAGGAGCAGTGTTTTTAAAGTATTCAACATTTTTTTTTATGCAAGCCTTCACAGGTGGGAGAGCTTCTGGCCATCTTTACTTCTGAGAAACTCAGCCTCTCAATGACAACCCTTTTATAAGTAATTATGTTGCGCAGCAGATGACAGTTAACTTAATTACTTGCTAAATGTTCTTTCAGCTGATTCTCTTAGAAATTCAATGCTTTTAAAGCCCCTTTTTACAAGTGTCCCAACTTTTTTGAGACCTGTAGCTGCCGGAGAATTTGAAACCTCCGCTGATCCATTTAAGTCACGTCACAGCAGAGCCTGTTTGGTCACAAGACAAGCCCGACGGCTAAGTGGAGGGCAGGCACATTTTGTCAATACGTAAACAGAAAGCATGCTACTGAATCGCGCATTTATTTTTTTTTTTGTTTAAACAAAGAGTGAGTCAATTAAAATCTAATTTCATAAAAATAAAATCACTGCCAAATCGCACGTACTCCTGGACATCTTTCCATGAGCATTGGACACGGACTGAGAATCAGCATTCTTCCGTCGGCTCCCTGGGCAGAGTTGTTTATAGCAACGGTGCTGTTGTTATAGCAACAAAATGAACATTCGATGCACTCTGGCTCTTTGACGTCAAAGCGACTTCTCAGCAGAATCCAAGAGAATTCGAACCTCTCATCCATCGGGCTTGTTTACTCCTTTGTTTTCTTCTGCTCAAGTGACCCGGTCTGATTTATGACGCCTCGAGTGTTCCATTTAAGACACGTCACCACAAGGCCTGTTCGGTGACTTTACACGCCCGACCCTAAGCATGGAGGGCTGCCACATTTTGTCAGAACGTTAACAGAAAGCATGGTACGGAATCGCGGTCAATCTTTTGTTCAAGTAAAAAGAGTGTGTCAAATGAAATTTAAAAACAATCACTACCTAATCGCACGTACACCAGTATATGTTTCCACGACGGACTGGGAATCTACTTCGTACTGTGGCCCGCTGGGGAGATATGTTTATGGCAACGGTGCTTTTTACATATCCACGGAACAGGCATACGATGCACTCTGCGTCTTTGACATAACAGTGACTTCTCTGCGGAATCTCAGTAAATTAGCATCTCTCGTCCATCGGGCATGTTTACTATTTCCTCTCTTTTTGCTCAAGTGACCCTGTTTTATCTTTGACGCCTCCGCCGTTCCATTCAAGACACGTCACAGCGGAGAAATGGGGTCGTCGTATTTTCCGTGGACTAGGCTTCTAACAATAACAGTCATCCTGTGTGTGCGTTTTATAGTCTATACTCAATACATGTTCACAACAATAGATGGCGCAAAACAACAGCCTGCAATCTTTTATATTGGTTTTTCTTTCAGTTTGTTTTATCAGTATTTTCAAAGAAATTTTTGCGATGATTATTATTCTTTAGTGACAAAAACAAGATTTTATCATCAAAACCCTATTTTTTCCAAAATATGACTTGAGAAAGGGGAGTAGTCTCATATCCAGAATCGTCTTATATTCGGAACAATTCGGTATGTCCTTCTGTAATGAACAGATTTTCAGAAAATTTCAGCACTGAATAGAATCTGCCCTAAAAGAGGAACTAATCACAGCTGTTGTTGGTCTGGATGATACTCTCCTGGATCCAGAACCAATAATACTTACATGTGGGCTTGGCGGAGGTATGAGCTCTACCAAGTGCCCTTCTTGTTTTCAAAATGAGCAGCTGCTCAGACGGAATAAAGACTATTTCTAACCAGGCGTGGAGGTCATGCCTGGTCATGCCTGGAGGCCCACCAGGCCTGTGTTTAACCCTGGTTTCTGTGACATGAAGCAAATAGGAGTATTGCTAAACCCCCTCGATGGGGCACTAGTCCAACTCGGGTTCTCCCACTGCTCTCAGTCAAGTTTCCCTGACAATTTTGCTGGGACCCATTTGTACACCTGGGTAGAGTGAGGCAGTGTGGAAGTGAAGAGTTTTGCCTGAGAACACTTTGCACAGGCTAAGGCAAGGACTGGAACACAGAATCTTTCCATCCCAAGTCAAGCCCATGCTCTCCACTGCGCTACTGCGTCTCCCTTCATCATGGCATGGATGACGTGGAAATATGGCTGCATCCTCTTTATTGACAAAAATGCACCACTCTTTGTAATACTTTTAAGCTGTGAGGTGTTGCCTCAGTGAAAGCATTTCAAAGTACTTTCAGAATTCAGAGGACAATAAATGGTGTTTTGCTAAGATTCTTCATTGATTAAATAGTATAGAGGTCAGAGCTTTAAAGCTTCAATTTGTTGGCTATTGTGGCTAATTTTAAATGTTTCAAAGTATTTGGACTTGAAATTATGCTGTGAAACCTAAGCGTTATGACGTGAATAAATATCCAGTTTTGGTGACCTTCCTGGCATCAAAGGCTTAGTTTGCCCAGCAGCTGTGATACCTTTACCGTGTGGCTCACGATCGCATTCAGTTTCAAAATCGGAGTCGGATTCACTAGACCTAGAAGCATCACTGAGCCCTGATATTTCTTCTCCATCTGACTCACAAGAACTCATGTCCTGAAGCTTTGCCAAAGCCTGACTTACATTCATCCATTTCCTCTGATTAATTTCTTTTTCTGGTATCCTAACCAGCTTACTAAATAAACTAAATGAATAGAAGAACAGCTCTGTGACAATCACAATTTCTACCTGCAAAATGGGAGAACAAATTGATTCTGACGTCATGACAGCAACTGGCTTATATATGCGCCTGCACACCATTCTAAAAGTAACAAAATGC
Organism: Gymnothorax reevesii; assembly: GCA_029721435.1. Lineage (NCBI taxonomy): Eukaryota > Metazoa > Chordata > Actinopteri > Anguilliformes > Muraenidae > Gymnothorax > Gymnothorax reevesii. The sequence continues at coordinate 71,837,938 of CM056573.1, read as the reverse complement.
AGTCAACCAAGATGCAGTTGACTGCCTTGCGTAGCCGTCAGTGTATGAATGTGTTGCATAAATGGGCATACGTGAGGTATTAGGCTACTGTCAAGTGCTTTGAGCTGCCAATCTGACTAGCTCCATAGTCAGCCCCTATATAGTCCATTTACATTCTTTTGCACTGGGACTAATGGAGGTCAGAATGACCTTGTGGCAGTTCTAGGTATAATCAGTGATGTTTTTTCTTTCTCTATTATTGCAGAATCCCAAGAATCATGCCGGTGAGTGATGCAGTGGCATCTGAGGGTCCAAAGATAAAGGGCATCCAGTAAAGGTCTCGGCCTAGTCCCTTACAGGCAGAGATTTTTCCAGTTACTCTGAATCTTTTGATGATGTCATGTACTGAAGATGATGAGACCTTCAATGCCTTTGCAATTTAACGTCGAGGAGCAGTGTTTTTAAAGTATTCAACATTTTTTTTTATGCAAGCCTTCACAGGTGGGAGAGCTTCTGGCCATCTTTACTTCTGAGAAACTCAGCCTCTCAATGACAACCCTTTTATAAGTAATCATGTTGCGCAGCAGATGACAGTTAACTTAATTACTTGCTAAATGTTCTTTCAGCTGATTCTCTTAGAAATTCAATGCTTTTAAAGCCCCTTTTTACAAGTGTCCCAACTTTTTTGAGACCTGTAGCTGCCGGAGAATTTGAAACCTCCGCTGATCCATTTAAGTCACGTCACAGCAGAGCCTGTTTGGTCACAAGACAAGCCCGACGGCTAAGTGGAGGGCAGGCACATTTTGTCAATACGTAAACAGAAAGCATGCTACTGAATCGCGCATTTTTTTTTTTTGTTTAAACAAAGCGTGAGTCAATTAAAATCTAATTTCATATAAAAAAGTCACTGCCAAATCGCACGTACTCCTGGACATCTTTCCATGAGCATTGGACACGGACTGAGAATCAGCATTCTTCCGTCGGCTCCCTGGGCAGAGTTGTTTATAGCAACGGTGCTGTTGTTATAGCAACAAAATGAACATTCGATGCACTCTGGCTGTTTGACGTCAAAGCGACTTCTCAGCAGAATCCAAGAGAATTCGAACCTCTCATCCATCGGGCTTGTTTACTCCTTTGTTTTCTTCTGCTCAAGTGACCCGGTCTGATTTATGACGCCTCGAGTGTTCCATTTAAGACACGTCACCACAAGGCCTGTTCGGTGACTTTACACGCCCGACCCTAAGCATGGAGGGCTGCCACATTTTGTCAGCACGTTAACAGAAAGCATGGTACGGAATCGCGGTCAATCTTTTGTTCAAGTAAAAAGAGTGTGTCAAATGAAATCAAATGAAATTTAAAAACAATCACTACCTAATCGCACGTACACCAGTATATGTTTCCACGACGGACTGGGAATCTACTTCGTACTGTGGCCCGCTGGGGAGATATGTTTATGGCAACGGTGCTTTTTACATATCCACGGAACAGGCATACGATGCACTCTGCGTCTTTGACATAACAGTGACTTCTCTGCGGAATCTCAGTAAATTAGCATCTCTCGTCCATCGGGCATGTTTACTATTTCCTCTCTTTTTGCTCAAGTGACCCTGTTTTATCTTTGACGCCTCCGCCGTTCCATTAAAGACACGTCACAGCGGAGAAATGGGGTCGTCGTATTTTCCGTGGACTAGGCTTCTAACAATAACAGTCATCCTGTGTGTGCGTTTTATAGTCTATACTCAATACATGTTCACAACAATAGATGGCGCAAAACAACAGCCTGCAATCTTTTATATTGGTTTTTCTTTCAGTTTGTTTTATCAGTATTTTCAAAGAAATTTTTGCCATGATTATTATTCTTTAGTGACTAAAACAAGATTTTGTCATCAAAACCCTATTTTTTCCAAAATATGACTTGAGAAAGGGGAGTAGTCTCATATCCAGAATCGTCTTATATTCGGAACAATTCGGTATGTCCTTCTGTAATGAACAGATTTTCAGAAAATTTCAGCACTGAATAGAATCTGCCCTAAAAGAGGAACTAATCACAGCTGTTGTTGGTCTGGATGATACTCTCCTGGATCCAGAACCAATAATACTTACATGTGGGCTTGGCGGAGGTATGAGCTCTACCAAGTGCCCTTCTTGTTTTCAAAATGAGCAGCTGCTCAGACGGAATAAAGACTATTTCTAACCAGGCGTGGAGGTCATGCCTGGAGGCCCACCAGGCCTGTGTTTAACCCTGGTTTCTGTGACATGAAGCAAATAGGAGTATTGCTAAACCCCCTCGATGGGACACTAGTCCAACTCGGGTTCTCCCACTGCTCTCAGTCAAGTTTCCCTGACAATTTTGCTGGGACCCATTTGTACACCTGGGTAGAGTGAGGCAGTGTGGAAGTGAAGAGTTTTGCCTGAGAACACTTTGCACAGGCTAAGGCAAGGACTGGAACACAGAATCTTTCCATCCCAAGTCAAGCCCATGCTCTCCACTGCGCTACTGCGTCTCCCTTCATCATGGCATGGATGACGTGGAAATATGGCTGCATCCTCTTTATTGACAAAAATGCACCACTCTTTGTAATACTTTTAAGCTGTGAGGTGTTGCCTCAGTGAAAGCATTTCAAAGTACTTTCAGAATTCAGAGGACAATAAATGGTGTTTTGCTAAGATTCTTCATTGATTAAATAGTATAGAGGTCAGAGCTTTAAAGCTTCAATTTGTTGGCTATTGTGGCTAATTTTAAATGTTTCAAAGTATTTGGACTTGAAATTATGCTGTGAAACCTAAGCGTTATGACGTGAATAAATATCCAGTTTTGGTGACCTTCCTGGCATCAAAGGCTTAGTTTGCCCAGCAGCTGTGATACCTTTACCGTGTGGCTCACGATCGCATTCAGTTTCAAAATCGGAGTCGGATTCACTAGACCTAGAAGCATCACTGAGCCCTGATATTTCTTCTCCATCTGACTCACAAGAACTCATGTCCTGAAGCTTTGCCAAAGCCTGACTTACATTCATCCATTTCCTCTGATTAATTTCTTTTTCTGGTATCCTAACCAGCTTACTAAATAAACTAAATGAATAGAAGAACAGCTCTGTGACAATCACAATTTCTACCTGCAAAATGGGAGAACAAATTGATTCTGACGTCATGACAGCAACTGGCTTATATATGCGCCTGCACACCATTCTAAAAGTAACAAAATGCAGTCAACCAAGATGCAGTTGACTGCCTTGCGTAGCCGTCAGTGTATGAATGTGTTGCATAAATGGGCATACGTGAGGTATTAGGCTACTGTCAAGTGCTTTGAGCTGCCAATCTGACTAGCTCCATAGTCAGCCCCTATATAGTCCATTTACATTCTTTTGCACTGGGACTAATGGAGGTCAGAATGACCTTGTGGCAGTTCTAGGTATAATCAGTGATGTTTTTTCTTTCTCTATTATTGCAGAATCCCAAGAATCATGCCGGTGAGTGATGCAGTGGCATCTGAGGGTCCAAAGATAAAGGGCATCCAGTAAAGGTCTCGGCCTAGTCCCTTACAGGCAGAGATTTTTCCAGTTACTCTGAATCTTTTGATGATGTCATGTACTGAAGATGATGAGACCTTCAATGCCTTTGCAATTTAACGTCGAGGAGCAGTGTTTTTAAAGTATTCAACATTTTTTTTTATGCAAGCCTTCACAGGTGGGAGAGCTTCTGGCCATCTTTACTTCTGAGAAACTCAGCCTCTCAATGACAACCCATTTATAAGTAATCATGTTGCGCAGCAGATGACAGTTAACTTAATTACTTGCTAAATGTTCTTTCAGCTGATTCTCTTAGAAATTCAATGCTTTAAAGCCCCTTTTTACAAGTGTCCCAACTTTTTTGAGACCTGTAGCTGCCGGAGAATTTGAAACCTCCGTTGATCCATTTAAGTCACGTCACAGCAGAGCCTGTTTGGTCACAAGACAAGCCCGACGGCTAAGTGGAGGGCAGGCACATTTTGTCAATACGTAAACAGAAAGCATGCTACTGAATCGCGCATTTTTTTTTTGTTTAAACAAAGAGTGAGTCAATTAAAATCTAATTTCATAAAAATAAAATCACTGCCAAATCGCACGTTCTCCTGGACATCTTTCCATGAGCATTGGACACGGACTGAGAATCAGCATTCTTCCGTCGGCTCCCTGGGCAGAGTTGTTTATAGCAACGGTGCTGTTGTTATAGCAACAAAATGAACATTCGATGCACTCTGGCTCTTTGACGTCAAAGCGACTTCTCAGCAGAATCCAAGAGAATTCGAACCTCTCATCCATCGGGCTTGTTTACTCCTTTGTTTTCTTCTGCTCAAGTGACCCGGTCTGATTTATGACGCCTCGAGTGTTCCATTTAAGACACGTCACCACAAGGCCTGTTCGGTGACTTTACACGCCCGAACCTCAGCATGGAGGGCTGCCACATTTTGTCAGAACGTTAACAGAAAGCATGGTACGGAATCGCGGTCAATCTTTTGTTCAAGTAAAAAGAGTGTGTCAAATGAAATCAAATGAAATTTAAAAACAATCACTACCTAATCGCACGTACACCAGTATATGTTTCCACGACGGACTGGGAATCTACTTCGTACTGTGGCCCGCTGGGGAGATATGTTTATGGCAACGGTGCTTTTTACATATCCACGGAACAGGCATACGATGCACTCTGCGTCTTTGACATAACAGTGACTTCTCTGCGGAATCTCAGTAAATTAGCATCTCTCGTCCATCGGGCATGTTTACTATTTCCTCTCTTTTTGCTCAAGTGACCCTGTTTTATCTTTGACGCCTCCGCCGTTCCATTAAAGACACGTAACAGCGGAGAAATGGGGTCGTCGTATTTTCCGTGGACTAGGCTTCTAACAATAACAGTCATCCTGTGTGTGCGTTTTATAGTCTATACTCAATACATGTTCACAACAATAGATGGCGCAAAACAACAGCCTGCAATCTTTTATATTGGTTTTTCTTTCAGTTTGTTTTATCAGTATTTTCAAAGACATTTTTGCGATGATTATTATTCTTTAGTGACTAAAACAAGATTTTGTCATCAAAACCCTATTTTTTCCAAAATATGACTTGAGAAAGGGGAGTAGTCTCATATCCAGAATCGTCTTATATTCGGAACAATTCGGTATGTCCTTATGTAATGAACAGATTTTCAGAAAATTTCAGCACTGAATAGAATCTGCCCTAAAAGAGGAACTAATCACAGCTGTTGTTGGTCTGGATGATACTCTTCTGGATCCAGAACCAATAATACTTAGATGTGGGCTTGGCGGAGGTATGAGCTCTACCAAGTGCCCTTCTTGTTTTCAAAATGAGCAGCTGCTCAGGCGGAATAAAGACTATTTCTAACCAGGCGTGGAGGTCATGCCTGGAGGCCCACCAGGCCTGTGTTTAACCCTGGTTTCTGTGACATGAAGCAAATAGGAGTATCGCTAAACCCCCTCGATGGGACACTAGTCCAACTCGGGTTCTTCCACTGCTCTCAGTCAAGTTTCCCTGACAATTTTGCTGGGACCCATTTGTACACCTGGGTAGAGTGAGGCAGTGTGGAAGTGAAGAGTTTTGCCTGAGAACACTTTGCACAGGCTAAGGCAAGGACTGGAACACAGAATCTTTCCATCCCAAGTCAAGCCCATGCTCTCCACTGCGCTACTGCGTCTCCCTTCATCATGGCATGGATGACGTGGAAATATGGCTGCATCCTCTTTATTGACAAAAATGCACCACTCTTTGTAATACTTTTAAGCTGTGAGGTGTTGCCTCAGTGAAAGCATTTCAAAGTACTTTCAGAATTCAGAGGACAATAAATGGTGTTTTGCTAAGATTCTTCATTGATTAAATAGTATAGAGGTCAGAGCTTTAAAGCTTCAATTTGTTGGCTATTGTGGCTAATTTTAAATGTTTCAAAGTATTTGGACTTGAAATTATGCTGTGAAACCTAAGCGTTATGACGTGAATAAATATCCAGTTTTGGTGACCTTCCTGGCATCAAAGGCTTAGTTTGCCCAGCAGCTGTGATACCTTTACCGTGTGGCTCACGATCGCATTCAGTTTCAAAATCGGAGTCGGATTCACTAGACCTAGAAGCATCACTGAGCCCTGATATTTCTTCTCCATCTGACTCACAAGAACTCATGTCCTGAAGCTTTGCCAAAGCCTGACTTACATTCATCCATTTCCTCTGATTAATTTCTTTTTCTGGTATCCTAACCAGCTTACTAAATAAACTAAATGAATAGAAGAACAGCTCTGTGACAATCACAATTTCTACCTGCAAAATGGGAGAACAAATTGATTCTGACGTCATGACAGCAACTGGCTTATATATGCGCCTGCACACCATTCTAAAAGTAACAAAATGCAGTCAACCAAGATGCAGTTGACTGCCTTGCGTAGCCGTCAGTGTATGAATGTGTTGCATAAATGGGCATACGTGAGGTATTAGGCTACTGTCAAGTGCTTTGAGCTGCCAATCTGACTAGCTCCATAGTCAGCCCCTATATAGTCCATTTACATTCTTTTGCACTGGGACTAATGGAGGTCAGAATGACCTTGTGGCAGTTCTAGGTATAATCAGTGATGTTTTTTCTTTCTCTATTATTGCAGAATCCCAAGAATCATGCCGGTGAGTGATGCAGTGGCATCTGAGGGTCCAAAGATAAAGGGCATCCAGTAAAGGTCTCGGCCTAGTCCCTTACAGGCAGAGATTTTTCCAGTTACTCTGAATCTTTTGATGATGTCATGTACTGAAGATGATGAGACCTTCAATGCCTTTGCAATTTAACGTCGAGGAGCAGTGTTTTTAAAGTATTCAACATTTTTTTTTATGCAAGCCTTCACAGGTGGGAGAGCTTCTGGCCATCTTTACTTCTGAGAAACTCAGCCTCTCAATGACAACCCATTTATAAGTAATCATGTTGCGCAGCAGATGACGGTTAACTTAATTACTTGCTAAATGTTCTTTCAGCTGATTCTCTTAGAAATTCAATGCTTTAAAGCCCCTTTTTACAAGTGTCCCAACTTTTTTGAGACCTGTAGCTGCCGGAGAATTTGAAACCTCCGTTGATCCATTTAAGTCACGTCACAGCAGAGCCTGTTTGGTCACAAGACAAGCCCGACGGCTAAGTGGAGGGCAGGCACATTTTGTCAATACGTAAACAGAAAGCATGCTACTGAATCGCGCATTTTTTTTTTGTTTAAACAAAGAGTGAGTCAATTAAAATCTAATTTCATAAAAATAAAATCACTGCCAAATCGCACGTTCTCCTGGACATCTTTCCATGAGCATTGGACACGGACTGAGAATCAGCATTCTTCCGTCGGCTCCCTGGGCAGAGTTGTTTATAGCAACGGTGCTGTTGTTATAGCAACAAAATGAACATTCGATGCACTCTGGCTCTTTGACGTCAAAGCGACTTCTCAGCAGAATCCAAGAGAATTCGAACCTCTCATCCATCGGGCTTGTTTACTCCTTTGTTTTCTTCTGCTCAAGTGACCCGGTCTGATTTATGACGCCTCGAGTGTTCCATTTAAGACACGTCACCACAAGGCCTGTTCGGTGACTTTACACGCCCGAACCTCAGCATGGAGGGCTGCCACATTTTGTCAGAACGTTAACAGAAAGCATGGTACGGAATCGCGGTCAATCTTTTGTTCAAGTAAAAAGAGTGTGTCAAATGAAATCAAATGAAATTTAAAAACAATCACTACCTAATCGCACGTACACCAGTATATGTTTCCACGACGGACTGGGAATCTACTTCGTACTGTGGCCCGCTGGGGAGATATGTTTATGGCAACGGTGCTTTTTACATATCCACGGAACAGGCATACGATGCACTCTGCGTCTTTGACATAACAGTGACTTCTCTGCGGAATCTCAGTAAATTAGCATCTCTCGTCCATCGGGCATGTTTACTATTTCCTCTCTTTTTGCTCAAGTGACCCTGTTTTATCTTTGACGCCTCCGCCGTTCCATTAAAGACACGTAACAGCGGAGAAATGGGGTCGTCGTATTTTCCGTGGACTAGGCTTCTAACAATAACAGTCATCCTGTGTGTGCGTTTTATAGTCTATACTCAATACATGTTCACAACAATAGATGGCGCAAAACAACAGCCTGCAATCTTTTATATTGGTTTTTCTTTCAGTTTGTTTTATCAGTATTTTCAAAGACATTTTTGCGATGATTATTATTCTTTAGTGACTAAAACAAGATTTTGTCATCAAAACCCTATTTTTTCCAAAATATGACTTGAGAAAGGGGAGTAGTCTCATATCCAGAATCGTCTTATATTCGGAACAATTCGGTATGTCCTTATGTAATGAACAGATTTTCAGAAAATTTCAGCACTGAATAGAATCTGCCCTAAAAGAGGAACTAATCACAGCTGTTGTTGGTCTGGATGATACTCTTCTGGATCCAGAACCAATAATACTTAGATGTGGGCTTGGCGGAGGTATGAGCTCTACCAAGTGCCCTTCTTGTTTTCAAAATGAGCAGCTGCTCAGGCGGAATAAAGACTATTTCTAACCAGGCGTGGAGGTCATGCCTGGAGGCCCACCAGGCCTGTGTTTAACCCTGGTTTCTGTGACATGAAGCAAATAGGAGTATCGCTAAACACCCTCGATGGGACACTAGTCCAACTCGGGTTCTTCCACTGCTCTCAGTCAAGTTTCCCTGACAATTTTGCTGGGACCCATTTGTACACCTGGGTAGAGTGAGGCAGTGTGGAAGTGAAGAGTTTTGCCTGAGAACACTTTGCACAGGCTAAGGCAAGGACTGGAACACAGAATCTTTCCATCCCAAGTCAAGCCCATGCTCTCCACTGCGCTACTGCGTCTCCCTTCATCATGGCATGGATGACGTGGAAATATGGCTGCATCCTCTTTATTGACAAAAATGCACCACTCTTTGTAATACTTTTAAGCTGTGAGGTGTTGCCTCAGTGAAAGCATTTCAAAGTACTTTCAGAATTCAGAGGACAATAAATGGTGTTTTGCTAAGATTCTTCATTGATTAAATAGTATAGAGGTCAGAGCTTTAAAGCTTCAATTTGTTGGCTATTGTGGCTAATTTTAAATGTTTCAAAGTATTTGGACTTGAAATTATGCTGTGAAACCTAAGCGTTATGACGTGAATAAATATCCAGTTTTGGTGACCTTCCTGGCATCAAAGGCTTAGTTTGCCCAGCAGCTGTGATACCTTTACCGTGTGGCTCACGATCGCATTCAGTTTCAAAATCGGAGTCGGATTCACTAGACCTAGAAGCATCACTGAGCCCTGATATTTCTTCTCCATCTGACTCACAAGAACTCATGTCCTGAAGCTTTGCCAAAGCCTGACTTACATTCATCCATTTCCTCTGATTAATTTCTTTTTCTGGTATCCTAACCAGCTTACTAAATAAACTAAATGAATAGAAGAACAGCTCTGTGACAATCACAATTTCTACCTGCAAAATGGGAGAACAAATTGATTCTGACGTCATGACAGCAACTGGCTTATATATGCGCCTGCACACCATTCTAAAAGTAACAAAATGCAGTCAACCAAGATGCAGTTGACTGCCTTGCGTAGCCGTCAGTGTATGAATGTGTTGCATAAATGGGCATACGTGAGGTATTAGGCTACTGTCAAGTGCTTTGAGCTGCCAATCTGACTAGCTCCATAGTCAGCCCCTATATAGTCCATTTACATTCTTTTGCACTGGGACTAATGGAGGTCAGAATGACCTTGTGGCAGTTCTAGGTATAATCAGTGATGTTTTTTCTTTCTCTATTATTGCAGAATCCCAAGAATCATGCCGGTGAGTGATGCAGTGGCATCTGAGGGTCCAAAGATAAAGGGCATCCAGTAAAGGTCTCGGCCTAGTCCCTTACAGGCAGAGATTTTTCCAGTTACTCTGAATCTTTTGATGATGTCATGTACTGAAGATGATGAGACCTTCAATGCCTTTGCAATTTAACGTCGAGGAGCAGTGTTTTTAAAGTATTCAACATTTTTTTTTATGCAAGCCTTCACAGGTGGGAGAGCTTCTGGCCATCTTTACTTCTGAGAAACTCAGCCTCTCAATGACAACCCATTTATAAGTAATCATGTTGCGCAGCAGATGACAGTTAACTTAATTACTTGCTAAATGTTCTTTCAGCTGATTCTCTTAGAAATTCAATGCTTTAAAGCCCCTTTTTACAAGTGTCCCAACTTTTTTGAGACCTGTAGCTGCCGGAGAATTTGAAACCTCCGTTGATCCATTTAAGTCACGTCACAGCAGAGCCTGTTTGGTCACAAGACAAGCCCGACGGCTAAGTGGAGGGCAGGCACATTTTGTCAATACGTAAACAGAAAGCATGCTACTGAATCGCGCATTTTTTTTTTGTTTAAACAAAGAGTGAGTCAATTAAAATCTAATTTCATAAAAATAAAATCACTGCCAAATCGCACGTTCTCCTGGACATCTTTCCATGAGCATTGGACACGGACTGAGAATCAGCATTCTTCCGTCGGCTCCCTGGGCAGAGTTGTTTATAGCAACGGTGCTGTTGTTATAGCAACAAAATGAACATTCGATGCACTCTGGCTCTTTGACGTCAAAGCGACTTCTCAGCAGAATCCAAGAGAATTCGAACCTCTCATCCATCGGGCTTGTTTACTCCTTTGTTTTCTTCTGCTCAAGTGACCCGGTCTGATTTATGACGCCTCGAGTGTTCCATTTAAGACACGTCACCACAAGGCCTGTTCGGTGACTTTACACGCCCGACCCTAAGCATGGAGGGCTGCCACATTTTGTCAGAACGTTAACAGAAAGCATGGTACGGAATCGCGGTCAATCTTTTGTTCAAGTAAAAAGAGTGTGTCAAATGAAATCAAATGAAATTTAAAAACAATCACTACCTAATCGCACGTACACCAGTATATGTTTCCACGACGGACTGGGAATCTACTTCGTACTGTGGCCCGCTGGGGAGATATGTTTATGGCAACGGTGCTTTTTACATATCCACGGAACAGGCATACGATGCACTCTGCGTCTTTGACATAACAGTGACTTCTCTGCGGAATCTCAGTAAATTAGCATCTCTCGTCCATCGGGCATGTTTACTATTTCCTCTCTTTTTGCTCAAGTGACCCTGTTTTATCTTTGACGCCTCCGCCGTTCCATTAAAGACACGTAACAGCGGAGAAATGGGGTCGTCGTATTTTCCGTGGACTAGGCTTCTAACAATAACAGTCATCCTGTGTGTGCGTTTTATAGTCTATACTCAATACATGTTCACAACAATAGATGGCGCAAAACAACAGCCTGCAATCTTTTATATTGGTTTTTCTTTCAGTTTGTTTTATCAGTATTTTCAAAGACATTTTTGCGATGATTATTATTCTTTAGTGACTAAAACAAGATTTTGTCATCAAAACCCTATTTTTTCCAAAATATGACTTGAGAAAGGGGAGTAGTCTCATATCCAGAATCGTCTTATATTCGGAACAATTCGGTATGTCCTTATGTAATGAACAGATTTTCAGAAAATTTCAGCACTGAATAGAATCTGCCCTAAAAGAGGAACTAATCACAGCTGTTGTTGGTCTGGATGATACTCTTCTGGATCCAGAACCAATAATACTTAGATGTGGGCTTGGCGGAGGTATGAGCTCTACCAAGTGCCCTTCTTGTTTTCAAAATGAGCAGCTGCTCAGGCGGAATAAAGACTATTTCTAACCAGGCGTGGAGGTCATGCCTGGAGGCCCACCAGGCCTGTGTTTAACCCTGGTTTCTGTGACATGAAGCAAATAGGAGTATCGCTAAACCCCCTCGATGGGACACTAGTCCAACTCGGGTTCTTCCACTGCTCTCAGTCAAGTTTCCCTGACAATTTTGCTGGGACCCATTTGTACACCTGGGTAGAGTGAGGCAGTGTGGAAGTGAAGAGTTTTGCCTGAGAACACTTTGCACAGGCTAAGGCAAGGACTGGAACACAGAATCTTTCCATCCCAAGTCAAGCCCATGCTCTCCACTGCGCTACTGCGTCTCCCTTCATCATGGCATGGATGACGTGGAAATATGGCTGCATCCTCTTTATTGACAAAAATGCACCACTCTTTGTAATACTTTTAAGCTGTGAGGTGTTGCCTCAGTGAAAGCATTTCAAAGTACTTTCAGAATTCAGAGGACAATAAATGGTGTTTTGCTAAGATTCTTCATTGATTAAATAGTATAGAGGTCAGAGCTTTAAAGCTTCAATTTGTTGGCTATTGTGGCTAATTTTAAATGTTTCAAAGTATTTGGACTTGAAATTATGCTGTGAAACCTAAGCGTTATGACGTGAATAAATATCCAGTTTTGGTGACCTTCCTGGCATCAAAGGCTTAGTTTGCCCAGCAGCTGTGATACCTTTACCGTGTGGCTCACGATCGCATTCAGTTTCAAAATCAGAGTCGGATTCACTAGACCTAGAAGCATCACTGAGCCCTGATATTGCTTCTCCATCTGACTCACAAGAACTCATGTCCTGAAGCTTTGCCAAAGCCTGACTTACATTCATCCATTTCCTCTGATTAATTTCTTTTTCTGGTATCCTAACCAGCTTACTAAATAAACTAAATGAATAGAAGAACAGCTCTGTGACAATCACAATTTCTACCTGCAAAATGGGAGAACAAATTGATTCTGACGTCATGACAGCAACTGGCTTATATATGCGCCTGCACACCATTCTAAAAGTAACAAAATGCAGTCAACCAAGATGCAGTTGACTGCCTTGCGTAGCCGTGAGTGTATGAATGTGTTGCATAAATGGGCATACGTGAGGTATTAGGCTACTGTCAAGTGCTTTGAGCTGCCAATCTGACTAGCTCCATAGTCAGCCCCTATATAGTCCATTTACATTCTTTTGCACTGGGACTAATGGAGGTCAGAATGACCTTGTGGCAGTTCTAGGTATAATCAGTGATGTTTTTTCTTTCTCTATTATTGCAGAATCCCAAGAATCATGCCGGTGAGTGATGCAGTGGCATCTGAGGGTCCAAAGATAAAGGGCATCCAGTAAAGGTCTCGGCCTAGTCCCTTACAGGCAGAGATTTTTCCAGTTACTCTGAATCTTTTGATGATGTCATGTACTGAAGATGATGAGACCTTCAATGCCTTTGCAATTTAACGTCGAGGAGCAGTGTTTTTAAAGTATTCAACATTTTTTTTTATGCAAGCCTTCACAGGTGGGAGAGCTTCTGGCCATCTTTACTTCTGAGAAACTCAGCCTCTCAATGACAACCCTTTTATAAGTAATCATGTTGCGCAGCAGATGACAGTTAACTTAATTACTTGCTAAATGTTCTTTCAGCTGATTCTCTTAGAAATTCAATGCTTTTAAAGCCCCTTTTTACAAGTGTCCCAACTTTTTTGAGACCTGTAGCTGCCGGAGAATTTGAAACCTCCGCTGATCCATTTAAGTCACGTCACAGCAGAGCCTGTTTGGTCACAAGACAAGCCCGACGGCTAAGTGGAGGGCAGGCACATTTTGTCAATACGTAAACAGAAAGCATGCTACTGAATCGCGCATTTATTTTTTTTTTTGTTTAAACAAAGAGTGAGTCAATTAAAATCTAATTTCATAAAAATAAAATCACTGCCAAATCGCACGTACTCCTGGACATCTTTCCATGAGCATTGGACACGGACTGAGAATCAGCATTCTTCCGTCGGCTCCCTGGGCAGAGTTGTTTATAGCAACGGTGCTGTTGTTATAGCAACAAAATGAACATTCGATGCACTCTGGCTCTTTGACGTCAAAGCGACTTCTCAGCAGAATCCAAGAGAATTCGAACCTCTCATCCATCGGGCTTGTTTACTCCTTTGTTTTCTTCTGCTCAAGTGACCCGGTCTGATTTATGACGCCTCGAGTGTTCCATTTAAGACACGTCACCAGAAGGCCTGTTCGGTGACTTTACACGCCCGACCCTAAGCATGGAGGGCTGCCACATTTTGTCAGAACGTTAACAGAAAGCATGGTACGGAATCGCGGTCAATCTTTTGTTCAAGTAAAAAGAGTGTGTCAAATGAAATCAAATGAAATTTAAAAACAATCACTACCTAATCGCACGTACACCAGTATATGTTTCCACGACGGACTGGGAATCTACTTCGTACTGTGGCCCGCTGGGGAGATATGTTTATGGCAACGGTGCTTTTTACATATCCACGGAACAGGCATACGATGCACTCTGCGTCTTTGACATAACAGTGACTTCTCTGCGGAATCTCAGTAAATTAGCATCTCTCGTCCATCGGGCATGTTTACTATTTCCTCTCTTTTTGCTCAAGTGACCCTGTTTTATCTTTGACGCCTCCGCCGTTCCATTAAAGACACGTCACAGCGGAGAAATGGGGTCGTCGTATTTTCCGTGGACTAGGCTTCTAACAATAACAGTCATCCTGTGTGTGCGTTTTATAGTCTATACTCAATACATGTTCACAACAATAGATGGCGCAAAACAACAGCCTGCAATCTTTTATATTGGTTTTTCTTTCAGTTTGTTTTATCAGTATTTTCAAAGAAATTTTTGCGATGATTATTATTCTTTAGTGACTAAAACAAGATTTTGTCATCAAAACCCTATTTTTTCCAAAATATGACTTGAGAAAGGGGAGTAGTCTCATATCCAGAATCGTCTTATATTCGGAACAATTCGGTATGTCCTTATGTAATGAACAGATTTTCAGAAAATTTCAGCACTGAATAGAATCTGCCCTAAAAGAGGAACTAATCACAGCTGTTGTTGGTCTGGATGATACTCTCCTGGATCCAGAACCAATAATACTTACATGTGGGCTTGGCGGAGGTATGAGCTCTACCAAGTGCCCTTCTTGTTTTCAAAATGAGCAGCTGCTCTGACGGAATAAAGACTATTTCTAACCAGGCGTGGAGGTCATGCCTGGAGGCCCACCAGGCCTGTGTTTAACCCTGGTTTCTGTGACATGAAGCAAATAGGAGTATTGCTAAACCCCCTCGATGGGACACTAGTCCAACTCGGGTTCTCCCACTGCTCTCAGTCAAGTTTCCCTGACAATTTTGCTGGGACCCATTTGTACACCTGGGTAGAGTGAGGCAGTGTGGAAGTGAAGAGTTTTGCCTGAGAACACTTTGCACAGGCTAAGGCAAGGACTGGAACACAGAATCTTTCCATCCCAAGTCAAGCCCATGCTCTCCACTGCGCTACTGCGTCTCCCTTCATCATGGCATGGATGACGTGGAAATATGGCTGCATCCTCTTTATTGACAAAAATGCACCACTCTTTGTAATACTTTTAAGCTGTGAGGTGTTGCCTCAGTGAAAGCATTTCAAAGTACTTTCAGAATTCAGAGGACAATAAATGGTGTTTTGCTAAGATTCTTCATTGATTAAATAGTATAGAGGTCAGAGCTTTAAAGCTTCAATTTGTTGGCTATTGTGGCTAATTTTAAATGTTTCAAAGTATTTGGACTTGAAATTATGCTGTGAAACCTAAGCGTTATGACGTGAATAAATATCCAGTTTTGGTGACCTTCCTGGCATCAAAGGCTTAGTTTGCCCAGCAGCTGTGATACCTTTACCGTGTGGCTCACGATCGCATTCAGTTTCAAAATCGGAGTCGGATTCACTAGACCTAGAAGCATCACTGAGCCCTGATATTTCTTCTCCATCTGACTCACAAGAACTCATGTCCTGAAGCTTTGCCAAAGCCTGACTTACATTCATCCATTTCCTCTGATTAATTTCTTTTTCTGGTATCCTAACCAGCTTACTAAATAAACTTAATGAATAGAAGAACAGCTCTGTGACAATCACAATTTCTACCTGCAAAATGGGAGAACAAATTGATTCTGACGTCATGACAGCAACTGGCTTATATATGCGCCTGCACACCATTCTAAAAGTAACAAAATGCAGTCAACCAAGATGCAGTTGACTGCCTTGCGTAGCCGTCAGTGTATGAATGTGTTGCATAAATGGGCATACGTGAGGTATTAGGCTACTGTCAAGTGCTTTGAGCTGCCAATCTGACTAGCTCTAGTCAGCCCCTATATAGTCCATTTACATTCTTTTGCACTGGGACTAATGGAGGTCAGAATGACCTTGTGGCAGTTCTAGGTATAATCAGTGATGTTTTTTCTTTCTCTATTATTGCAGAATCCCAAGAATCATGCCCGTGAGTGATGCAGTGGCATCTGAGGGTCCAAAGATAAAGGGCATCCAGTAAAGGTCTCGGCCTAGTCCCTTACAGGCAGAGATTTTTCCAGTTACTCTGAATCTTTTGATGATGTCATGTACTGAAGATGATGAGACCTTCAATGCCTTTGCAATTTAACATCGAGGAGCAGTGTTTTTAAAGTATTCAACATTTTTTTTTTATGCAAGCCTTCACAGGTGGGAGAGCTTCTGGCCATCTTTACTTCTGAGAAACTCAGCCTCTCAATGACAACCCTTTTATAAGTAATCATGTTGCGCAGCAGATGACAGTTAACTTAATTACTTGCTAAATGTTCTTTCAGCTGATTCTCTTAGAAATTCAATGCTTTTAAAGCCCCTTTTTACAAGTGTCCCAACTTTTTTGAGACCTGTAGCTGCCGGAGAATTTGAAACCTCCGCTGATCCATTTAAGTCACGTCACAGCAGAGCCTGTTTGGTCACAAGACAAGCCCGACGGCTAAGTGGAGGGCAGGCACATTTTGTCAATACGTAAACAGAAAGCATGCTACTGAATCGCGCATTTATTTTTTTTTTTTGTTTAAACAAAGAGTGAGTCAATTAAAATCTAATTTCATAAAAATAAAATCACTGCCAAATCGCACGTACTCCCGGACATCTTTCCATGAGCATTGGACACGGACTGAGAATCAGCATTCTTCCGTCGGCTCCCTGGGCAGAGTTGTTTATAGCAACGGTGCTGTTGTTATAGCAACAAAATGAACATTCGATGCACTCTGGCTCTTTGACGTCAAAGCGACTTCTCAGCAGAATCCAAGAGAATTCGAACCTCTCATCCATCGGGCTTGTTTACTCCTTTGTTTTCTTCTGCTCAAGTGACCCGGTCTGATTTATGACGCCTCGAGTGTTCCATTTAAGACACGTCACCACAAGGCCTGTTCGGTGACTTTACACGCCCGACCCTAAGCATGGAGGGCTGCCACATTTTGTCAGAACGTTAACAGAAAGCATGGTACGGAATCGCGGTCAATCTTTTGTTCAAGTAAAAAGAGTGTGTCAAATGAAATCAAATGAAATTTAAAAACAATCACTACCTAATCGCACGTACACCAGTATATGTTTCCACGACGGACTGGGAATCTACTTCGTACTGTGGCCCGCTGGGGAGATATGTTTATGGCAACGGTGCTTTTTACATATCCACGGAACAGGCATACGATGCACTCTGCGTCTTTGACATAACAGTGACTTCTCTGCGGAATCTCAGTAAATTAGCATCTCTCGTCCATCGGGCATGTTTACTATTTCCTCTCTTTTTGCTCAAGTGACCCTGTTTTATCTTTGACGCCTCCGCCGTTCCATTAAAGACACGTCACAGCGGAGAAATGGGGTCGTCGTATTTTCCGTGGACTAGGCTTCTAACAATAACAGTCATCCTGTGTGTGCGTTTTATAGTCTATACTCAATACATGTTCACAACAATAGATGGCGCAAAACAACAGCCTGCAATCTTTTATATTGGTTTTTCTTTCAGTTTGTTTTATCAGTATTTTCAAAGAAATTTTTGCGATGATTATTATTCTTTAGTGACTAAAACAAGATTTTGTCATCAAAACCCTATTTTTTCCAAAATATGACTTGAGAAAGGGGAGTAGTCTCATATCCAGAATCGTCTTATATTCGGAACAATTCGGTATGTCCTTATGTAATGAACAGATTTTCAGAAAATTTCAGCACTGAATAGAATCTGCCCTAAAAGAGGAACTAATCACAGCTGTTGTTGGTCTGGATGATACTCTCCTGGATCCAGAACCAATAATACTTACATGTGGGCTTGGCGGAGGTATGAGCTCTACCAAGTGCCCTTCTTGTTTTCAAAATGAGCAGCTGCTCTGACGGAATAAAGACTATTTCTAACCAGGCGTGGAGGTCATGCCTGGAGGCCCACTAGGCCTGTGTTTAACCCTGGTTTCTGTGACATGAAGCAAATAGGAGTATTGCTAAACCCCCTCGATGGGACACTAGTCCAACTCGGGTTCTCCCACTGCTCTCAGTCAAGTTTCCCTGACAATTTTGCTGGGACCCATTTGTACACCTGGGTAGAGTGAGGCAGTGTGGAAGTGAAGAGTTTTGCCTGAGAACACTTTGCACAGGCTAAGGCAAGGACTGGAACACAGAATCTTTCCATCCCAAGTCAAGCCCATGCTCTCCACTGCGCTACTGCGTCTCCCTTCATCATGGCATGGATGACGTGGAAATATGGCTGCATCCTCTTTATTGACAAAAATGCACCACTCTTTGTAATACTTTTAAGCTGTGAGGTGTTGCCTCAGTGAAAGCATTTCAAAGTACTTTCAGAATTCAGAGGACAATAAATGGTGTTTTGCTAAGATTCTTCATTGATTAAATAGTATAGAGGTCAGAGCTTTAAAGCTTCAATTTGTTGGCTATTGTGGCTAATTTTAAATGTTTCAAAGTATTTGGACTTGAAATTATGCTGTGAAACCTAAGCGTTATGACGTGAATAAATATCCAGTTTTGGTGACCTTCCTGGCATCAAAGGCTTAGTTTGCCCAGCAGCTGTGATACCTTTACCGTGTGGCTCACGATCGCATTCAGTTTCAAAATCGGAGTCGGATTCACTAGACCTAGAAGCATCACTGAGCCCTGATATTTCTTCTCCATCTGACTCACAAGAACTCATGTCCTGAAGCTTTGCCAAAGCCTGACTTACATTCATCCATTTCCTCTGATTAATTTCTTTTTCTGGTATCCTAACCAGCTTACTAAATAAACTTAATGAATAGAAGAACAGCTCTGTGACAATCACAATTTCTACCTGCAAAATGGGAGAACAAATTGATTCTGACGTCATGACAGCAACTGGCTTATATATGCGCCTGCACACCATTCTAAAAGTAACAAAATGCAGTCAACCAAGATGCAGTTGACTGCCTTGCGTAGCCGTCAGTGTATGAATGTGTTGCATAAATGGGCATACGTGAGGTATTAGGCTACTGTCAAGTGCTTTGAGCTGCCAATCTGACTAGCTCTAGTCAGCCCCTATATAGTCCATTTACATTCTTTTGCACTGGGACTAATGGAGGTCAGAATGACCTTGTGGCAGTTCTAGGTATAATCAGTGATGTTTTTTCTTTCTCTATTATTGCAGAATCCCAAGAATCATGCCCGTGAGTGATGCAGTGGCATCTGAGGGTCCAAAGATAAAGGGCATCCAGTAAAGGTCTCGGCCTAGTCCCTTACAGGCAGAGATTTTTCCAGTTACTCTGAATCTTTTGATGATGTCATGTACTGAAGATGATGAGACCTTCAATGCCTTTGCAATTTAACATCGAGGAGCAGTGTTTTTAAAGTATTCAACATTTTTTTTTTATGCAAGCCTTCACAGGTGGGAGAGCTTCTGGCCATCTTTACTTCTGAGAAACTCAGCCTCTCAATGACAACCCTTTTATAAGTAATCATGTTGCGCAGCAGATGACAGTTAACTTAATTACTTGCTAAATGTTCTTTCAGCTGATTCTCTTAGAAATTCAATGCTTTTAAAGCCCCTTTTTACAAGTGTCCCAACTTTTTTGAGACCTGTAGCTGCCGGAGAATTTGAAACCTCCGCTGATCCATTTAAGTCACGTCACAGCAGAGCCTGTTTGGTCACAAGACAAGCCCGACGGCTAAGTGGAGGGCAGGCACATTTTGTCAATACGTAAACAGAAAGCATGCTACTGAATCGCGCATTTTTTTTTTTTTTTGTTTAAACAAAGAGTGGGTAAATTAAAATCTAATTTCATAAAAATAAAATCACTGCCAAATCGCACGTACTCCTGGACATCTTTCCATGAGCATTGGACACGGACTGAGAATCAGCATTCTTCCGTCGGCTCCCTGGGCAGAGTTGTTTATAGCAAGGGTGCTGTTGTTATAGCAACAAAATGAACATTCGATGCACTCTGGCTCTTTGACGTCAAAGCGACTTCTCAGCAGAATCCAAGAGAATTCGAACCTCTCATCCATCGGGCTTGTTTACTCCTTTGTTTTCTTCTGCTCAAGTGACCCGGTCTGATTTATGACGCCTCGAGTGTTCCATTTAAGACACGTCACCACAAGGCCTGTTCGGTGACTTTACACGCCCGACCCTAAGCATGGAGGGCTGCCACATTTTGTCAGAACGTTAACAGAGAGCATGGTACGGAATCGCGGTCAATCTTTTGTTCAAGTAAAAAGAGTGTGTCAAATGAAATCAAATGAAATTTAAAAACAATCACTACCTAATCGCACGTACACCAGTATATGTTTCCACGACGGACTGGGAATCTACTTCGTACTGTGGCCCGCTGGGGAGATATGTTTATGGCAACGGTGCTTTTTACATATCCACGGAACAGGCATACGATGCACTCTGCGTCTTTGACATAACAGTGACTTCTCTGCGGAATCTCAGTAAATTAGCATCTCTCGTCCATCGGGCATGTTTACTATTTCCTCTTTTTTTGCTCAAGTGACCCTGTTTTATCTTTGACGCCTCCGCCGTTCCATTAAAGACACGTCACAGCGGAGAAATGGGGTCGTCGTATTTTCCGTGGACTAGGCTTCTAACAATGACAGTCATCCTGTGTTTGCGTTTTATAGTCTATACTCAATACATGTTCACAACAATAGATGGCGCAAAACAACAGCCTGCAATCTTTTATATTGGTTTTTCTTTCAGTTTGTTTTATCAGTATTTTCAAAGAAATTTTTGCGATGATTATTATTCTTTAGTGACTAAAACAAGATTTTGTCATCAAAACCCTATTTTTTCCAAAATATGACTTGAGAAAGGGGAGTAGTCTCATATCCAGAATCGTCTTATATTCGGAACAATTCGGTATGTCCTTATGTAATGAACAGATTTTCAGAAAATTTCAGCACTGAATAGAATCTGCCCTAAAAGAGGAACTAATCACAGCTGTTGTTGGTCTGGATGATACTCTCCTGGATCCAGAACCAATAATACTTACATGTGGGCTTGACGGAGGTATGAGCTCTACCAAGTGCCCTTCTTGTTTTCAAAATGAGCAGCTGCTCAGACGGAATAAAGACTATTTCTAACCAGGCGTGGAGGTCATGCCTGGAGGCCCACCAGGCCTGTGTTTAACCCTGGTTTCTGTGACATGAAGCAAATAGGAGTATTGCTAAACCCCCTCGATGGGACACTAGTCCAACTCGGGTTCTCCCACTGCTCTCAGTCAAGTTTCCCTGACAATTTTGCTGGGACCCATTTGTACACCTGGGTAGAGTGAGGCAGTGTGGAAGCGAAGAGTTTTGCCTGAGAACACTTTGCACAGGCTAAGGCAAGGACTGGAACACAGAATCTTTCCATCCCAAGTCAAGCCCATGCTCTCCACTGCGCTACTGCGTCTCCCTTCATCATGACATGGATGACGTGGAAATATGGCTGCATCCTCTTTATTGACAAAAATGCACCACTCTTTGTAATACTTTTAAGCTGTGAGGTGTTGCCTCAGTGAAAGCATTTCAAAGTACTTTCAGAATTCAGAGGACAATAAATGGTGTTTTGCTAAGATTCTTCATTGATTAAATAGTATAGAGGTCAGAGCTTTAAAGCTTCAATTTGTTGGCTATTGTGGCTAATTTTAAATGTTTCAAAGTATTTGGACTTGAAATTATGCTGTGAAACCTAAGCGTTATGACGTGAATAAATATCCAGTTTTAGTGACCTTCCTGGCATCAAAGGCTTAGTTTGCCCAGCAGCTGTGATACCTTTACCGTGTGGCTCACGATCGCATTCAGTTTCAAAATCGGAGTCGGATTCACTAGACCTAGAAGCATCACTGAGCCCTGATATTTCTTCTCCATCTGACTCACAAGAACTCATGTCCTGAAGCTTTGCCAAAGCCTGACTTACATTCATCCATTTCCTCTGATTAATTTCTTTTTCTGGTATCCTAACCAGCTTACTAAATAAACTTAATGAATAGAAGAACAGCTCTGTGACAATCACAATTTCTACCTGCAAAATGGGAGAACAAATTGATTCTGACGTCATGACAGCAACTGGCTTATATATGCGCCTGCACACCATTCTAAAAGTAACAAAATGCAGTCAACCAAGATGCAGTTGACTGCCTTGCGTAGCCGTCAGTGTATGAATGTGTTGCATAAATGGGCATACGTGAGGTATTAGGCTACTGTCAAGTGCTTTGAGCTGCCAATCTGACTAGCTCTAGTCAGCCCCTATATAGTCCATTTACATTCTTTTGCACTGGGACTAATGGAGGTCAGAATGACCTTGTGGCAGTTCTAGGTATAATCAGTGATGTTTTTTCTTTCTCTATTACTGCAGAATCCCAAGAATCATGCCCGTGAGTGATGCAGTGGCATCTGAGGGTCCAAAGATAAAGGGCATCCAGTAAAGGTCTCGGCCTAGTCCCTTACAGGCAGAGATTTTTCCAGTTACTCTGAATCTTTTGATGATGTCATGTACTGAAGATGATGAGACCTTCAATGCCTTTGCAATTTAACGTCGAGGAGCAGTGTTTTTAAAGTATTCAACATTTTTTTTTATGCAAGCCTTCACAGGTGGGACAGCTTCTGGCCATCTTTACTTCTGAGAAACTCAGCCTCTCAATGACAACCCTTTTATAAGTAATCATGTTGCGCAGCAGATGACAGTTAACTTAATTACTTGCTAAATGTTCTTTCAGCTGATTCTCTTAGAAATTCAATGCTTTTAAAGCCCCTTTTTACAAGTGTCCCAACTTTTTTGAGACCTGTAGCTGCCGGAGAATTTGAAACCTCCGTTGATCCATTTAAGTCACGTCACAGCAGAGCCTGTTTGGTCACAAGACAAGCCCGACGGCTAAGTGGAGGGCAGGCACATTTTGTCAATACGTAAACAGAAAGCATGCTACTGAATCGCGCATTTTTTTTTTTGTTTAAACAAAGAGTGAGTCAATTAAAATCTAATTTCATAAAAATAAAATCACTGCCAAATCGCACGTTCTCCTGGACATCTTTCCATGAGCATTGGACACGGACTGAGAATCAGCATTCTTCCGTCGGCTCCCTGGGCAGAGTTGTTTATAGCAACGGTGCTGTTGTTATAGCAACAAAATGAACATTCGATGCACTGTGGCTCTTTGACGTCAAAGCGACTTCTCAGCAGAATCCAAGAGAATTCGAACCTCTCATCCATCGGGCTTGTTTACTCCTTTGTTTTCTTCTGCTCAAGTGACCCGGTCTGATTTATGACGCCTCGAGTGTTCCATTTAAGACACGTCACCACAAGGCCTGTTCGGTGACTTTACACGCCCGACCCTCAGCATGGAGGGCTGCCACATTTTGTCAGAACGTTAACAGAAAGCATGGTACGGAATCGCGGTCAATCTTTTGTTCAAGTAAAAAGAGTGTGTCAAATGAAATCAAATGAAATTTAAAAACAATCACTACCTAATCGCACGTACACCAGTATATGTTTCCACGACGGACTGGGAATCTACTTCGTACTGTGGCCCGCTGGGGAGATATGTTTATGGCAACGGTGCTTTTTACATATCCACGGAACAGGCATACGATGCACTCTGCGTCTTTGACATAACAGTGACTTCTCTGCGGAATCTCAGTAAATTAGCATCTCTCGTCCATCGGGCATGTTTACTATTTCCTCTCTTTTTGCTCAAGTGACCCTGTTTTATCTTTGACGCCTCCGCCGTTCCATTAAAGACACGTAACAGCGGAGAAATGGGGTCGTCGTATTTTCCGTGGACTAGGCTTCTAACAATAACAGTCATCCTGTGTGTGCGTTTTATAGTCTATACTCAATACATGTTCACAACAATAGATGGCGCAAAACAACAGCCTGCAATCTTTTATATTGGTTTTTCTTTCAGTTTGTTTTATCAGTATTTTCAAAGAAATTTTTGCGATGATTATTATTCTTTAGTGACTAAAACAAGATTTTGTCATCAAAACCCTATTTTTTCCAAAATATGACTTGAGAAAGGGGAGTAGTCTCATATCCAGAATCGTCTTATATTCGGAACAATTCGGTATGTCCTTATGTAATGAACAGATTTTCAGAAAATTTCAGCACTGAATAGAATCTGCCCTAAAAGAGGAACTAATCACAGCTGTTGTTGGTCTGGATGATACTCTCCTGGATCCAGAACCAATAATACTTAGATGTGGGCTTGGCGGAGGTATGAGCTCTACCAAGTGCCCTTCTTGTTTTCAAAATGAGCAGCTGCTCAGGCGGAATAAAGACTATTTCTAACCAGGCGTGGAGGTCATGCCTGGAGGCCCACCAGGCCTGTGTTTAACCCTGGTTTCTGTGACATGAAGCAAATAGGAGTATCGCTAAACCCCCTCGATGGGACACTAGTCCAACTCGGGTTCTCCCACTGCTCTCAGTCAAGTTTCCCTGACAATTTTGCTGGGACCCATTTGTACACCTGGGTAGAGTGAGGCAGTGTGGAAGTGAAGAGTTTTGCCTGAGAACACTTTGCACAGGCTAAGGCAAGGACTGGAACACAGAATCTTTCCATCCCAAGTCAAGCCCATGCTCTCCACTGCGCTACTGCGTCTCCCTTCATCATGGCATGGATGACGTGGAAATATGGCTGCATCCTCTTTATTGACAAAAATGCACCACTCTTTGTAATACTTTTAAGCTGTGAGGTGTTGCCTCAGTGAAAGCATTTCAAAGTACTTTCAGAATTCAGAGGACAATAAATGGTGTTTTCCTAAGATTCTTCATTGATTAAATAGTATAGAGGTCAGAGCTTTAAAGCTTCAATTTGTTGGCTATTGTGGCTAATTTTAAATGTTTCAAAGTATTTGGACTTGAAATTATGCTGTGAAACCTAAGCGTTATGACGTGAATAAATATCCAGTTTTGGTGACCTTCCTGGCATCAAAGGCTTAGTTTGCCCAGCAGCTGTGATACCTTTACCGTGTGGCTCACGATCGCATTCAGTTTCAAAATCGGAGTCGGATTCACTAGACCTAGAAGCATCACTGAGCCCTGATATTTCTTCTCCATCTGACTCACAAGAACTCATGTCCTGAAGCTTTGCCAAAGCCTGACTTACATTCATCCATTTCCTCTGATTAATTTCTTTTTCTGGTATCCTAACCAGCTTACTAAATAAACTTAATGAATAGAAGAACAGCTCTGTGACAATCACAATTTCTACCTGCAAAATGGGAGAACAAATTGATTCTGACGTCATGACAGCAACTGGCTTATATATGCGCCTGCACACCATTCTAAAAGTAACAAAATGCAGTCAACCAAGATGCAGTTGACTGCCTTGCGTAGCCGTCAGTGTATGAATGTGTTGCATAAATGGGCATACGTGAGGTATTAGGCTACTGTCAAGTGCTTTGAGCTGCCAATCTGACTAGCTCCATAGTCAGCCCCTATATAGTCCATTTACATTCTTTTGCACTGGGACTAATGGAGGTCAGAATGACCTTGTGGCAGTTCTAGGTATAATCAGTGATGTTTTTTCTTTCTCTATTATTGCAGAATCCCAAGAATCATGCCGGTGAGTGATGCAGTGGCATCTGAGGGTCCAAAGATAAAGGGCATCCAGTAAAGGTCTCGGCCTAGTCCCTTACAGGCAGAGATTTTTCCAGTTACTCTGAATCTTTTGATGATGTCATGTACTGAAGATGATGAGACCTTCAATGCCTTTGCAATTTAACATCGAGGAGCAGTGTTTTTAAAGTATTCAACATTTTTTTTTATGCAAGCCTTCACAGGTGGGAGAGCTTCTGGCCATCTTTACTTCTGAGAAACTCAGCCTCTCAATGACAACCCTTTTATAAGTAATCATGTTGCGCAGCAGATGACAGTTAACTTAATTACTTGCTAAATGTTCTTTCAGCTGATTCTCTTAGAAATTCAATGCTTTTAAAGCCCCTTTTTACAAGTGTCCCAACTTTTTTGAGACCTGTAGCTGCCGGAGAATTTGAAACCTCCGCTGATCCATTTAAGTCACGTCACAGCAGAGCCTGTTTGGTCACAAGACAAGCCCGACGGCTAAGTGGAGGGCAGGCACATTTTGTCAATACGTAAACAGAAAGCATGCTACTGAATCGCGCATTTTTTTTTTTTGTTTAAAGAGTGGGTCAATTAAAATCTAATTTCATAAAAATAAAATCACTGCCAAATCGCACGTACTCCTGGACATCTTTCCATGAGCATTGGACACGGACTGAGAATCAGCATTCTTCCGTCGGCTCCCTGGGCAGAGTTGTTTATAGCAAGGGTGCTGTTGTTATTGCAACAAAATGAACATTCGATGCACTCTGGCTCTTTGACGTCAAAGCGACTTCTCAGCAGAATCCAAGAGAATTCGAACCTCTCATCCATCGGGCTTGTTTACTCCTTTGTTTTCTTCTGCTCAAGTGACCCGGTCTGATTTATGACGCCTCGAGTGTTCCATTTAAGACACGTCACCACAAGGCCTGTTCGGTGACTTTACACGCCCGACCCTCAGCATGGAGGGCTGCCACATTTTGTCAGAACGTTAACAGAAAGCATGGTACGGAATCGCGGTCAATCTTTTGTTCAAGTAAAAAGAGTGTGTCAAATGAAATCAAATGAAATTTAAAAACAATCACTACCTAATCGCACGTACACCAGTATATGTTTCCACGACGGACTGGGAATCTACTTCGTACTGTGGCCCGCTGGGGAGATATGTTTATGGCAACGGTGCTTTTTACATATCCACGGAACAGGCATACGATGCACTCTGCGTCTTTGACATAACAGTGACTTCTCTGCGGAATCTCAGTAAATTAGCATCTCTCGTCCATCGGGCATGTTTACTATTTCCTCTCTTTTTGCTCAAGTGACCCTGTTTTATCTTTGACGCCTCCGCCGTTCCATTAAAGACACGTAACAGCGGAGAAATGGGGTCGTCGTATTTTCCGTGGACTAGGCTTCTAACAATAACAGTCATCCTGTGTGTGCGTTTTATAGTCTATACTCAATACATGTTCACAACAATAGATGGCGCAAAACAACAGCCTGCAATCTTTTATATTGGTTTTTCTTTCAGTTTGTTTTATCAGTATTTTCAAAGAAATTTTTGCGATGATTATTATTCTTTAGTGACTAAAACAAGATTTTGTCATCAAAACCCTATTTTTTCCAAAATATGACTTGAGAAAGGGGAGTAGTCTCATATCCAGAATCGTCTTATATTCGGAACAATTCGGTATGTCCTTATGTAATGAACAGATTTTCAGAAAATTTCAGCACTGAATAGAATCTGCCCTAAAAGAGGAACTAATCACAGCTGTTGTTGGTCTGGATGATACTCTCCTGGATCCAGAACCAATAATACTTAGATGTGGGCTTGGCGGAGGTATGAGCTCTACCAAGTGCCCTTCTTGTTTTCAAAATGAGCAGCTGCTCAGGCGGAATAAAGACTATTTCTAACCAGGCGTGGAGGTCATGCCTGGAGGCCCACCAGGCCTGTGTTTAACCCTGGTTTCTGTGACATGAAGCAAATAGGAGTATCGCTAAACCCCCTCGATGGGACACTAGTCCAACTCGGGTTCTCCCACTGCTCTCAGTCAAGTTTCCCTGACAATTTTGCTGGGACCCATTTGTACACCTGGGTAGAGTGAGGCAGTGTGGAAGTGAAGAGTTTTGCCTGAGAACACTTTGCACAGGCTAAGGCAAGGACTGGAACACAGAATCTTTCCATCCCAAGTCAAGCCCATGCTCTCCACTGCGCTACTGCGTCTCCCTTCATCATGGCATGGATGACGTGGAAATATGGCTGCATCCTCTTTATTGACAAAAATGCACCACTCTTTGTAATACTTTTAAGCTGTGAGGTGTTGCCTCAGTGAAAGCATTTCAAAGTACTTTCAGAATTCAGAGGACAATAAATGGTGTTTTCCTAAGATTCTTCATTGATTAAATAGTATAGAGGTCAGAGCTTTAAAGCTTCAATTTGTTGGCTATTGTGGCTAATTTTAAATGTTTCAAAGTATTTGGACTTGAAATTATGCTGTGAAACCTAAGCGTTATGACGTGAATAAATATCCAGTTTTGGTGACCTTCCTGGCATCAAAGGCTTAGTTTGCCCAGCAGCTGTGATACCTTTACCGTGTGGCTCACGATCGCATTCAGTTTCAAAATCGGAGTCGGATTCACTAGACCTAGAAGCATCACTGAGCCCTGATATTTCTTCTCCATCTGACTCACAAGAACTCATGTCCTGAAGCTTTGCCAAAGCCTGACTTACATTCATCCATTTCCTCTGATTAATTTCTTTTTCTGGTATCCTAACCAGCTTACTAAATAAACTTAATGAATAGAAGAACAGCTCTGTGACAATCACAATTTCTACCTGCAAAATGGGAGAACAAATTGATTCTGACGTCATGACAGCAACTGGCTTATATATGCGCCTGCACACCATTCTAAAAGTAACAAAATGCAGTCAACCAAGATGCAGTTGACTGCCTTGCGTAGCCATCAGTGTATGAATGTGTTGCATAAATGGGCATACGTGAGGTATTAGGCTACTGTCAAGTGCTTTGAGCTGCCAATCTGACTAGCTCCATAGTCAGCCCCTATATAGTCCATTTACATTCTTTTGCACTGGGACTAATGGAGGTCAGAATGACCTTGTGGCAGTTCTAGGTATAATCAGTGATGTTTTTTCTTTCTCTATTATTGCAGAATCCCAAGAATCATGCCGGTGAGTGATGCAGTGGCATCTGAGGGTCCAAAGATAAAGGGCATCCAGTAAAGGTCTCGGCCTAGTCCCTTACAGGCAGAGATTTTTCCAGTTACTCTGAATCTTTTGATGATGTCATGTACTGAAGATGATGAGACCTTCAATGCCTTTGCAATTTAACATCGAGGAGCAGTGTTTTTAAAGTATTCAACATTTTTTTTTATGCAAGCCTTCACAGGTGGGAGAGCTTCTGGCCATCTTTACTTCTGAGAAACTCAGCCTCTCAATGACAACCCTTTTATAAGTAATCATGTTGCGCAGCAGATGACAGTTAACTTAATTACTTGCTAAATGTTCTTTCAGCTGATTCTCTTAGAAATTCAATGCTTTTAAAGCCCCTTTTTACAAGTGTCCCAACTTTTTTGAGACCTGTAGCTGCCGGAGAATTTGAAACCTCCGCTGATCCATTTAAGTCACGTCACAGCAGAGCCTGTTTGGTCACAAGACAAGCCCGACGGCTAAGTGGAGGGCAGGCACATTTTGTCAATACGTAAACAGAAAGCATGCTACTGAATCGCGCATTTTTTTTTTTTGTTTAAAGAGTGGGTCAATTAAAATCTAATTTCATAAAAATAAAATCACTGCCAAATCGCACGTACTCCTGGACATCTTTCCATGAGCATTGGACACGGACTGAGAATCAGCATTCTTCCGTCGGCTCCCTGGGCAGAGTTGTTTATAGCAAGGGTGCTGTTGTTATTGCAACAAAATGAACATTCGATGCACTCTGGCTCTTTGACGTCAAAGCGACTTCTCAGCAGAATCCAAGAGAATTCGAACCTCTCATCCATCGGGCTTGTTTACTCCTTTGTTTTCTTCTGCTCAAGTGACCCGGTCTGATTTATGACGCCTCGAGTGTTCCATTTAAGACACGTCACCACAAGGCCTGTTCGGTGACTTTACACGCCCGACCCTAAGCATGGAGGGCTGCCACATTTTGTCAGAACGTTAACAGAAAGCATGGTACGGAATCGCGGTCAATCTTTTGTTCAAGTAAAAAGAGTGTGTCAAATGAAATCAAATGAAATTTTAAAACAATCACTACCTAATCGCACGTACACCAGTATATGTTTCCACGACGGACTGGGAATCTACTTCGTACTGTGGCCCGCTGGGGAGATATGTTTATGGCAACGGTGCTTTTTACATATCCACGGAACAGGCATACGATGCACTCTGCGTCTTTGACATAACAGTGACTTCTCTGCGGAATCTCAGTAAATTAGCATCTCTCGTCCATCAGGCATGTTTACTATTTCCTCTCTTTTTGCTCAAGTGACCCTGTTTTATCTTTGACGCCTCCGCCGTTCCATTAAAGACACGTCACAGCGGAGAAATGGGGTCGTCGTATTTTCCGTGGACTAGGCTTCTAACAATGACAGTCATCCTGTGTGTGCGTTTTATAGTCTATACTCAATACATGTTCACAACAATAGATGGCGCAAAACAACAGCCTGCAATCTTTTATATTGGTTTTTCTTTCAGTTTGTTTTATCAGTATTTTCAAAGAAATTTTTGCGATGATTATTATTCTTTAGTGACTAAAACAAGATTTTGTCATCAAAACCCTATTTTTTCCAAAATATGACTTGAGAAAGGGGAGTAGTCTCATATCCAGAATCGTCTTATATTCGGAACAATTCGGTATGTCCTTATGTAATGAACAGATTTTCAGAAAATTTCAGCACTGAATAGAATCTGCCCTAAAAGAGGAACTAATCACAGCTGTTGTTGGTCTGGATGATACTCTCCTGGATCCAGAACCAATAATACTTACATGTGGGCTTGGCGGAGGTATGAGCTCTACCAAGTGCCCTTCTTGTTTTCAAAATGAGCAGCTGCTCAGACGGAATAAAGACTATTTCTAACCAGGCGTGGAGGTCATGCCTGGAGGCCCACCAGGCCTGTGTTTAACCCTGGTTTCTGTGACATGAAGCAAATAGGAGTATTGCTAAACCCCCTCGATGGGACACTAGTCCAACTCGGGTTCTCCCACTGCTCTCAGTCAAGTTTCCCTGACAATTTTGCTGGGACCCATTTGTACACCTGGGTAGAGTGAGGCAGTGTGGAAGTGAAGAGTTTTGCCTGAGAACACTTTGCACAGGCTAAGGCAAGGACTGGAACACAGAATCTTTCCATCCCAAGTCAAGCCCATGCTCTCCACTGCGCTACTGCGTCTCCCTTCATCATGACATGGATGACGTGGAAATATGGCTGCATCCTCTTTATTGACAAAAATGCACCACTCTTTGTAATACTTTTAAGCTGTGAGGTGTTGCCTCAGTGAAAGCATTTCAAAGTACTTTCAGAATTCAGAGGACAATAAATGGTGTTTTGCTAAGATTCTTCATTGATTAAATAGTATAGAGGTCAGAGCTTTAAAGCTTCAATTTGTTGGCTATTGTGGCTAATTTTAAATGTTTCAAAGTATTTGGACTTGAAATTATGCTGTGAAACCTAAGCGTTATGACGTGAATAAATATCCAGTTTTAGTGACCTTCCTGGCATCAAAGGCTTAGTTTGCCCAGCAGCTGTGATACCTTTACCGTGTGGCTCACGATCGCATTCAGTTTCAAAATCGGAGTCGGATTCACTAGACCTAGAAGCATCACTGAGCCCTGATATTTCTTCTCCATCTGACTCACAAGAACTCATGTCCTGAAGCTTTGCCAAAGCCTGACTTACATTCATCCATTTCCTCTGATTAATTTCTTTTTCTGGTATCCTAACCAGCTTACTAAATAAACTTAATGAATAGAAGAACAGCTCTGTGACAATCACAATTTCTACCTGCAAAATGGGAGAACAAATTGATTCTGACGTCATGACAGCAACTGGCTTATATATGCGCCTGCACACCATTCTAAAAGTAACAAAATGCAGTCAACCAAGATGCAGTTGACTGCCTTGCGTAGCCGTCAGTGTATGAATGTGTTGCATAAATGGGCATACGTGAGGTATTAGGCTACTGTCAAGTGCTTTGAGCTGCCAATCTGACTAGCTCTAGTCAGCCCCTATATAGTCCATTTACATTCTTTTGCACTGGGACTAATGGAGGTCAGAATGACCTTGTGGCAGTTCTAGGTATAATCAGTGATGTTTTTTCTTTCTCTATTATTGCAGAATCCCAAGAATCATGCCCGTGAGTGATGCAGTGGCATCTGAGGGTCCAAAGATAAAGGGCATCCAGTAAAGGTCTCGGCCTAGTCCCTTACAGGCAGAGATTTTTCCAGTTACTCTGAATCTTTTGATGATGTCATGTACTGAAGATGATGAGACCTTCAATGCCTTTGCAATTTAACATCGAGGAGCAGTGTTTTTAAAGTATTCAACATTTTTTTTAATGCAAGCCTTCACAGGTGGGAGAGCTTCTGGCCATCTTTACTTCTGAGAAACTCAGCCTCTCAATGACAACCCTTTTATAAGTAATCATGTTGCGCAGCAGATGACAGTTAACTTAATTACTTGCTAAATGTTCTTTCAGCTGATTCTCTTAGAAATTCAATGCTTTTAAAGCCCCTTTTTACAAGTGTCCCAACTTTTTTGAGACCTGTAGCTGCCGGAGAATTTGAAATCTCCGCTGATCCATTTAAGTCACGTCACAGCAGAGCCTGTTTGGTCACAAG
Organism: Gymnothorax reevesii; assembly: GCA_029721435.1. Classification (NCBI taxonomy): domain Eukaryota; kingdom Metazoa; phylum Chordata; class Actinopteri; order Anguilliformes; family Muraenidae; genus Gymnothorax; species Gymnothorax reevesii. Next base: position 71,805,336 of record CM056573.1, on the reverse strand, counting down.
ACAAGCCCGACGGCTAAGTGGAGGGCAGGCACATTTTGTCAATACGTAAACAGAAAGCATGCTACTGAATCGCGCATTTTTTTTTTGTTTAAACAAAGAGTGAGTCAATTAAAATCTAATTTCATAAAAATAAAATCACTGCCAAATCGCACGTACTCCTGGACATCTTTCCATGAGCATTGGACACGGACTGAGAATCAGCATTCTTCCGTCGGCTCCCTGGGCAGAGTTGTTTATAGCAACGGTGCTGTTGTTATAGCAACAAAATGAACATTCGATGCACTCTGGCTCTTTGACGTCAAAGCGACTTCTCAGCAGAATCCAAGAGAATTCGAACCTCTCATCCATCGGGCTTGTTTACTCCTTTGTTTTCTTCTGCTCAAGTGACCCGGTCTGATTTATGACGCCTCGAGTGTTCCATTTAAGACACGTCACCACAAGGCCTGTTCGGTGACTTTACACGCCCGACCCTAAGCATGGAGGGCTGCCACATTTTGTCAGAACGTTAACAGAAAGCATGGTACGGAATCGCGGTCAATCTTTTGTTCAAGTAAAAAGAGTGTGTCAAATGAAATCAAATGAAATTTAAAAACAATCACTACCTAATCGCACGTACACCAGTATATGTTTCCACGACGGACTGGGAATCTACTTCGTACTGTGGCCGGCTGGGGAGATATGTTTATGGCAACGGTGCTTTTTACATATCCACGGAACAGGCATACGATGCACTCTGCGTCTTTGACAAAACAGTGACTTCTCTGCGGAATCTCAGTAAATTAGCATCTCTCGTCCATCGGGCATGTTTACTATTTCCTCTCTTTTTGCTCAAGTGACCCTGTTTTATCTTTGACGCCTCCGCCGTTCCATTAAAGACACGTCACAGCGGAGAAATGGGGTCGTCGTATTTTCCGTGGACTAGGCTTCTAACAATAACAGTCATCCTGTGTGTGCGTTTTATAGTCTATACTCAATACATGTTCACAACAATAGATGGCGCAAAACAACAGCCTGCAATCTTTTATATTGGTTTTTCTTTCAGTTTGTTTTATCAGTATTTTCAAAGAAATTTTTGCGATGATTATTATTCTTTAGTGACTAAAACAAGATTTTGTCATCAAAACCCTATTTTTTCCAAAATATGACTTGAGAAAGGGGAGTAGTCACATATCCAGAATCGTCTTATATTCGGAACAATTCGGTATGTCCTTATGTAATGAACAGATTTTAAGAAAATTTCAGCACTGAATAGAATCTGCCCTAAAAGAGGAACTAATCACAGCTGTTGTTGGTCTGGATGATACTCTCCTGGATCCAGAACCAATAATACTTACATGTGGGCTTGGCGGAGGTATGAGCTCTACCAAGTGCCCTTCTTGTTTTCAAAATGAGCAGCTGCTCAGACGGAATAAAGACTATTTCTAACCAGGCGTGGAGGTCATGCATGGAGGCCCACCAGGCCTGTGTTTAACCCTGGTTTCTGTGACATGAAGCAAATAGGAGTATTGCTAAACCCCCTCGATGGGACACTAGTCCAACTCGGGTTCTCCCACTGCTCTCAGTCAAGTTTCCCTGACAATTTTGCTGGGACCCATTTGTACACCTGGGTAGAGTGAGGCAGTGTGGAAGTGAAGAGTTTTGCCTGAGAACACTTTGCACAGGCTAAGGCAAGGACTGGAACACAGAATCTTTCCATCCCAAGTCAAGCCCATGCTCTCCACTGCGCTACTGCGTCTCCCTTCATCATGACATGGATGACGTGGAAATATGGCTGCATCCTCTTTATTGACAAAAATGCACCACTCTTTGTAATACTTTTAAGCTGTGAGGTGTTGCCTCAGTGAAAGCATTTCAAAGTACTTTCAGAATTCAGAGGACAATAAATGGTGTTTTGCTAAGATTCTTCATTGATTAAATAGTATAGAGGTCAGAGCTTTAAAGCTTCAATTTGTTGGCTATTGTGGCTAATTTTAAATGTTTCAAAGTATTTGGACTTGAAATTATGCTGTGAAACCTAAGCGTTATGATGTGAATAAATATCCAGTTTTGGTGACCTTCCTGGCATCAAAGGCTTAGTTTGCCCAGCAGCTGTGATACCTTTACCGTGTGGCTCACGATCGCATTCAGTTTCAAAATCGGAGTCGGATTCACTAGACCTAGAAGCATCACTGAGCCCTGATATTTCTTCTCCATCTGACTCACAAGAGCTCATGTCCTGAAGCTTTGCCAAAGCCTGACTTACATTCATCCATTTCCTCTGATTAATTTCTTTTTCTGGTATCCTAACCAGCTTACTAAATAAACTTAATGAATAGAAGAACAGCTCTGTGACAATCACAATTTCTACCTGCAAAATGGGAGAACAAATTGATTCTGACGTCATGACAGCAACTGGCTTATATATGCGCCTGCACACCATTCTAAAAGTAACAAAATGCAGTCAACCAAGATGCAGTTGACTGCCTTGCGTAGCCGTCAGTGTATGAATGTGTTGCATAAATGGGCATACGTGAGGTATTAGGCTACTGTCAAGTGCTTTGAGCTGCCAATCTGACTAGCTCCATAGTCAGCCCCTATATAGTCCATTTACATTCTTTTGCACTGGGACTAATGGAGGTCAGAATGACCTTGTGGCAGTTCTAGGTATAATCAGTGATGTTTTTTCTTTCTCTATTATTGCAGAATCCCAAGAATCATGCCGGTGAGTGATGCAGTGGCATCTGAGGGTCCAAAGATAAAGGGCATCCAGTAAAGGTCTCGGCCTAGTCCCTTACAGGCAGAGATTTTTCCAGTTACTCTGAATCTTTTGATGATGTCATGTACTGAAGATGATGAGACCTTCAATGCCTTTGCAATTTAACATCGAGGAGCAGTGTTTTTAAAGTATTCAACATTTTTTTTTATGCAAGCCTTCACAGGTGGGAGAGCTTCTGGCCATCTTTACTTCTGAGAAACTCAGCCTCTCAATGACAACCCTTTTATAAGTAATCATGTTGCGCAGCAGATGACAGTTAACTTAATTACTTGCTAAATGTTCTTTCAGCTGATTCTCTTAGAAATTCAATGCTTTTAAAGCCCCTTTTTACAAGTGTCCCAACTTTTTTGAGACCTGTAGCTGCCGGAGAATTTGAAACCTCCGCTGATCCATTTAAGTCACGTCACAGCAGAGCCTGTTTGGTCACAAGACAAGCCCGACGGCTAAGTGGAGGGCAGGCACATTTTGTCAATACGTAAACAGAAAGCATGCTACTGAATCGCGCATTTTTTTTTTTTTTGTTTAAACAAAGAGTGGGTAAATTAAAATCTAATTTCATAAAAATAAAATCACTGCCAAATCGCACGTACTCCTGGACATCTTTCCATGAGCATTGGACACGGACTGAGAATCAGCATTCTTCCGTCGGCTCCCTGGGCAGAGTTGTTTATAGCAAGGGTGCTGTTGTTATAGCAACAAAATGAACATTCGATGCACTCTGGCTCTTTGACGTCAAAGCGACTTCTCAGCAGAATCCAAGAGAATTCGAACCTCTCATCCATCGGGCTTGTTTACTCCTTTGTTTTCTTCTGCTCAAGTGACCCGGTCTGATTTATGACGCCTCGAGTGTTCCATTTAAGACACGTCACCACAAGGCCTGTTCGGTGACTTTACACGCCCGACCCTAAGCATGGAGGGCTGCCACATTTTGTCAGAACGTTAACAGAGAGCATGGTACGGAATCGCGGTCAATCTTTTGTTCAAGTAAAAAGAGTGTGTCAAATGAAATCAAATGAAATTTAAAAACAATCACTACCTAATCGCACGTACACCAGTATATGTTTCCACGACGGACTGGGAATCTACTTCGTACTGTGGCCCGCTGGGGAGATATGTTTATGGCAACGGTGCTTTTTACATATCCACGGAACAGGCATACGATGCACTCTGCGTCTTTGACATAACAGTGACTTCTCTGCGGAATCTCAGTAAATTAGCATCTCTCGTCCATCGGGCATGTTTACTATTTCCTCTTTTTTTGCTCAAGTGACCCTGTTTTATCTTTGACGCCTCCGCCGTTCCATTAAAGACACGTCACAGCGGAGAAATGGGGTCGTCGTATTTTCCGTGGACTAGGCTTCTAACAATAACAGTCATCCTGTGTGTGCGTTTTATAGTCTATACTCAATACATGTTCACAACAATAGATGGCGCAAAACAACAGCCTGCAATCTTTTATATTGGTTTTTCTTTCAGTTTGTTTTATCAGTATTTTCAAAGAAATTTTTGCGATGATTATTATTCTTTAGTGACTAAAACAAGATTTTGTCATCAAAACCCTATTTTTTCCAAAATATGACTTGAGAAAGGGGAGTAGTCTCATATCCAGAATCGTCTTATATTCGGAACAATTCGGTATGTCCTTATGTAATGAACAGATTTTCAGAAAATTTCAGCACTGAATAGAATCTGCCCTAAAAGAGGAACTAATCACAGCTGTTGTTGGTCTGGATGATACTCTCCTGGATCCAGAACCAATAATACTTACATGTGGGCTTGGCGGAGGTATGAGCTCTACCAAGTGCCCTTCTTGTTTTCAAAATGAGCAGCTGCTCAGACGGAATAAAGACTATTTCTAACCAGGCGTGGAGGTCATGCCTGGAGGCCCACCAGGCCTGTGTTTAACCCTGGTTTCTGTGACATGAAGCAAATAGGAGTATTGCTAAACCCCCTCGATGGGACACTAGTCCAACTCGGGTTCTCCCACTGCTCTCAGTCAAGTTTCCCTGACAATTTTGCTGGGACCCATTTGTACACCTGGGTAGAGTGAGGCAGTGTGGAAGTGAAGAGTTTTGCCTGAGAACACTTTGCACAGGCTAAGGCAAGGACTGGAACACAGAATCTTTCCATCCCAAGTCAAGCCCATGCTCTCCACTGCGCTACTGCGTCTCCCTTCATCATGGCATGGATGACGTGGAAATATGGCTGCATCCTCTTTATTGACAAAAATGCACCACTCTTTGTAATACTTTTAAGCTGTGAGGTGTTGCCTCAGTGAAAGCATTTCAAAGTACTTTCAGAATTCAGAGGACAATAAATGGTGTTTTGCTAAGATTCTTCATTGATTAAATAGTATAGAGGTCAGAGCTTTAAAGCTTCAATTTGTTGGCTATTGTGGCTAATTTTAAATGTTTCAAAGTATTTGGACTTGAAATTATGCTGTGAAACCTAAGCGTTATGACGTGAATAAATATCCAGTTTTGGTGACCTTCCTGGCATCAAAGGCTTAGTTTGCCCAGCAGCTGTGATACCTTTACCGTGTGGCTCACGATCGCATTCAGTTTCAAAATCGGAGTCGGATTCACTAGACCTAGAAGCATCACTGAGCCCTGATATTTCTTCTCCATCTGACTCACAAGAACTCATGTCCTGAAGCTTTGCCAAAGCCTGACTTACATTCATCCATTTCCTCTGATTAATTTCTTTTTCTGGTATCCTCACCAGCTTACTAAATAAACTAAATGAATAGAAGAACAGCTCTGTGACAATCACAATTTCTACCTGCAAAATGGGAGAACAAATTGATTCTGACGTCATGACAGCAACTGGCTTATATATGCGCCTGCACACCATTCTAAAAGTAACAAAATGCAGTCAACCAAGATGCAGTTGACTGCCTTGCGTAGCCGTCAGTGTATGAATGTGTTGCATAAATGGGCATACGTGAGGTATTAGGCTACTGTCACAAGTGCTTTGAGCTGCCAATCTGACTAGCTCCATAGTCAGCCCCTATATAGTCCATTTACATTCTTTTGCACTGGGACTAATGGAGGTCAGAATGACCTTGTGGCAGTTCTAGGTATAATCAGTGATGTTTTTTCTTTCTCTATTATTGCAGAATCCCAAGAATCATGCCGGTGAGTGATGCAGTGGCATCTGAGGGTCCAAAGATAAAGGGCATCCAGTAAAGGTCTCGGCCTAGTCCCTTACAGGCAGAGATTTTTCCAGTTACTCTGAATCTTTTGATGATGTCATGTACTGAAGATGATGAGACCTTCAATGCCTTTGCAATTTAACGTCGAGGAGCAGTGTTTTTAAAGTATTCAACATTTTTTTTTATGCAAGCCTTCACAGGTGGGAGAGCTTCTGGCCATCTTTACTTCTGAGAAACTCAGCCTCTCAATGACAACCCTTTTATAAGTAATCATGTTGCGCAGCAGATGACAGTTAACTTAATTACTTGCTAAATGTTCTTTCAGCTGATTCTCTTAGAAATTCAATGCTTTTAAAGCCCCTTTTTACAAGTGTCCCAACTTTTTTGAGACCTGTAGCTGCCGGAGAATTTGAAACCTCCGCTGATCCATTTAAGTCACGTCACAGCAGAGCCTGTTTGGTCACAAGACAAGCCCGACGGCTAAGTGGAGGGCAGGCACATTTTGTCAATACGTAAACAGAAAGCATGCTACTGAATCGCGCATTTTTTTTTTTTTTGTTTAAACAAAGAGTGAGTCAATTAAAATCTAATTTCATAAAAATAAAATCACTGCCAAATCGCACGTACTCCTGGACATCTTTCCATGAGCATTGGACACGGACTGAGAATCAGCATTCTTCCGTCGGCTCCCTGGGCAGAGTTGTTTATAGCAACGGTGCTGTTGTTATAGCAACAAAATGAACATTCGATGCACTCTGGCTCTTTGACGTCAAAGCGACTTCTCAGCAGAATCCAAGAGAATTCGAACCTCTCATCCATCGGGCTTGTTTACTCCTTTGTTTTCTTCTGCTCAAGTGACCCGGTCTGATTTATGACGCCTCGAGTGTTCCATTTAAGACACGTCACCACAAGGCCTGTTCGGTGACTTTACACGCCCGACCCTAAGCATGGAGGGCTGCCACATTTTGTCAGAACGTTAACAGAAAGCATGGTACGGAATCGCGGTCAATCTTTTGTTCAAGTAAAAAGAGTGTGTCAAATGAAATCAAATGAAATTTAAAAACAATCACTACCTAATCGCACGTACACCAGTATATGTTTCCACGACGGACTGGGAATCTACTTCGTACTGTGGCCCGCTGGGGAGATATGTTTATGGCAACGGTGCTTTTTACATATCCACGGAACAGGCATACGATGCACTCTGCGTCTTTGACATAACAGTGACTTCTCTGCGGAATCTCAGTAAATTAGCATCTCTCGTCCATCGGGCATGTTTACTATTTCCTCTCTTTTTGCTCAAGTGACCCTGTTTTATCTTTGACGCCTCCGCCGTTCCATTAAAGACACGTCACAGCGGAGAAATGGGGTCGTCGTATTTTCCGTGGACTAGGCTTCTAACAATAACAGTCATCCTGTGTGTGCGTTTTATAGTCTATACTCAATACATGTTCACAACAATAGATGGCGCAAAACAACAGCCTGCAATCTTTTATATTGGTTTTTCTTTCAGTTTGTTTTATCAGTATTTTCAAAGAAATTTTTGCGATGATTATTATTCTTTAGTGACTAAAACAAGATTTTGTCATCAAAACCCTATTTTTTCCAAAATATGACTTGAGAAAGGGGAGTAGTCTCATATCCAGAATCGTCTTATATTCGGAACAATTCGGTATGTCCTTATGTAATGAACAGATTTTCAGAAAATTTCAGCACTGAATAGAATCTGCCCTAAAAGAGGAACTAATCACAGCTGTTGTTGGTCTGGATGATACTCTCCTGGATCCAGAACCAATAATACTTACATGTGGGCTTGGCGGAGGTATGAGCTCTACCAAGTGCCCTTCTTGTTTTCAAAATGAGCAGCTGCTCAGACGGAATAAAGACTATTTCTAACCAGGCGTGGAGGTCATGCCTGGAGGCCCACCAGGCCTGTGTTTAACCCTGGTTTCTGTGACATGAAGCAAATAGGAGTATTGCTAAACCCCCTCGATGGGACACTAGTCCAACTCGGGTTCTCCCACTGCTCTCAGTCAAGTTTCCCTGACAATTTTGCTGGGACCCATTTGTACACCTGGGTAGAGTGAGGCAGTGTGGAAGTGAAGAGTTTTGCCTGAGAACACTTTGCACAGGCTAAGGCAAGGACTGGAACACAGAATCTTTCCATCCCAAGTCAAGCCCATGCTCTCCACTGCGCTACTGCGTCTCCCTTCATCATGGCATGGATGACGTGGAAATATGGCTGCATCCTCTTTATTGACAAAAATGCACCACTCTTTGTAATACTTTTAAGCTGTGAGGTGTTGCCTCAGTGAAAGCATTTCAAAGTACTTTCAGAATTCAGAGGACAATAAATGGTGTTTTGCTAAGATTCTTCATTGATTAAATAGTATAGAGGTCAGAGCTTTAAAGCTTCAATTTGTTGGCTATTGTGGCTAATTTTAAATGTTTCAAAGTATTTGGACTTGAAATTATGCTGTGAAACCTAAGCGTTATGACGTGAATAAATATCCAGTTTTGGTGACCTTCCTGGCATCAAAGGCTTAGTTTGCCCAGCAGCTGTGATACCTTTACCGTGTGGCTCACGATCGCATTCAGTTTCAAAATCGGAGTCGGATTCACTAGACCTAGAAGCATCACTGAGCCCTGATATTTCTTCTCCATCTGACTCACAAGAACTCATGTCCTGAAGCTTTGCCAAAGCCTGACTTACATTCATCCATTTCCTCTGATTAATTTCTTTTTCTGGTATCCTCACCAGCTTACTAAATAAACTAAATGAATAGAAGAACAGCTCTGTGACAATCACAATTTCTACCTGCAAAATGGGAGAACAAATTGATTCTGACGTCATGACAGCAACTGGCTTATATATGCGCCTGCACACCATTCTAAAAGTAACAAAATGCAGTCAACCAAGATGCAGTTGACTGCCTTGCGTAGCCGTCAGTGTATGAATGTGTTGCATAAATGGGCATACGTGAGGTATTAGGCTACTGTCACAAGTGCTTTGAGCTGCCAATCTGACTAGCTCCATAGTCAGCCCCTATATAGTCCATTTACATTCTTTTGCACTGGGACTAATGGAGGTCAGAATGACCTTGTGGCAGTTCTAGGTATAATCAGTGATGTTTTTTCTTTCTCTATTATTGCAGAATCCCAAGAATCATGCCGGTGAGTGATGCAGTGGCATCTGAGGGTCCAAAGATAAAGGGCATCCAGTAAAGGTCTCGGCCTAGTCCCTTACAGGCAGAGATTTTTCCAGTTACTCTGAATCTTTTGATGATGTCATGTACTGAAGATGATGAGACCTTCAATGCCTTTGCAATTTAACGTCGAGGAGCAGTGTTTTTAAAGTATTCAACATTTTTTTTTATGCAAGCCTTCACAGGTGGGAGAGCTTCTGGCCATCTTTACTTCTGAGAAACTCAGCCTCTCAATGACAACCCTTTTATAAGTAATCATGTTGCGCAGCAGATGACAGTTAACTTAATTACTTGCTAAATGTTCTTTCAGCTGATTCTCTTAGAAATTCAATGCTTTTAAAGCCCCTTTTTACAAGTGTCCCAACTTTTTTGAGACCTGTAGCTGCCGGAGAATTTGAAACCTCCGCTGATCCATTTAAGTCACGTCACAGCAGAGCCTGTTTGGTCACAAGACAAGCCCGACGGCTAAGTGGAGGGCAGGCACATTTTGTCAATACGTAAACAGAAAGCATGCTACTGAATCGCGCATTTTTTTTTTTTTTGTTTAAACAAAGAGTGAGTCAATTAAAATCTAATTTCATAAAAATAAAATCACTGCCAAATCGCACGTACTCCTGGACATCTTTCCATGAGCATTGGACACGGACTGAGAATCAGCATTCTTCCGTCGGCTCCCTGGGCAGAGTTGTTTATAGCAACGGTGCTGTTGTTATAGCAACAAAATGAACATTCGATGCACTCTGGCTCTTTGACGTCAAAGCGACTTCTCAGCAGAATCCAAGAGAATTCGAACCTCTCATCCATCGGGCTTGTTTACTCCTTTGTTTTCTTCTGCTCAAGTGACCCGGTCTGATTTATGACGCCTCGAGTGTTCCATTTAAGACACGTCACCACAAGGCCTGTTCGGTGACTTTACACGCCCGACCCTAAGCATGGAGGGCTGCCACATTTTGTCAGAACGTTAACAGAAAGCATGGTACGGAATCGCGGTCAATCTTTTGTTCAAGTAAAAAGAGTGTGTCAAATGAAATCAAATGAAATTTAAAAACAATCACTACCTAATCGCACGTACACCAGTATATGTTTCCACGACGGACTGGGAATCTACTTCGTACTGTGGCCCGCTGGGGAGATATGTTTATGGCAACGGTGCTTTTTACATATCCACGGAACAGGCATACGATGCACTCTGCGTCTTTGACATAACAGTGACTTCTCTGCGGAATCTCAGTAAATTAGCATCTCTCGTCCATCGGGCATGTTTACTATTTCCTCTCTTTTTGCTCAAGTGACCCTGTTTTATCTTTGACGCCTCCGCCGTTCCATTAAAGACACGTCACAGCGGAGAAATGGGGTCGTCGTATTTTCCGTGGACTAGGCTTCTAACAATAACAGTCATCCTGTGTGTGCGTTTTATAGTCTATACTCAATACATGTTCACAACAATAGATGGCGCAAAACAACAGCCTGCAATCTTTTATATTGGTTTTTCTTTCAGTTTGTTTTATCAGTATTTTCAAAGAAATTTTTGCGATGATTATTATTCTTTAGTGACTAAAACAAGATTTTGTCATCAAAACCCTATTTTTTCCAAAATATGACTTGAGAAAGGGGAGTAGTCTCATATCCAGAATCGTCTTATATTCGGAACAATTCGGTATGTCCTTATGTAATGAACAGATTTTCAGAAAATTTCAGCACTGAATAGAATCTGCCCTAAAAGAGGAACTAATCACAGCTGTTGTTGGTCTGGATGATACTCTCCTGGATCCAGAACCAATAATACTTACATGTGGGCTTGGCGGAGGTATGAGCTCTACCAAGTGCCCTTCTTGTTTTCAAAATGAGCAGCTGCTCAGACGGAATAAAGACTATTTCTAACCAGGCGTGGAGGTCATGCCTGGAGGCCCACCAGGCCTGTGTTTAACCCTGGTTTCTGTGACATGAAGCAAATAGGAGTATTGCTAAACCCCCTCGATGGGACACTAGTCCAACTCGGGTTCTCCCACTGCTCTCAGTCAAGTTTCCCTGACAATTTTGCTGGGACCCATTTGTACACCTGGGTAGAGTGAGGCAGTGTGGAAGTGAAGAGTTTTGCCTGAGAACACTTTGCACAGGCTAAGGCAAGGACTGGAACACAGAATCTTTCCATCCCAAGTCAAGCCCATGCTCTCCACTGCGCTACTGCGTCTCCCTTCATCATGGCATGGATGACGTGGAAATATGGCTGCATCCTCTTTATTGACAAAAATGCACCACTCTTTGTAATACTTTTAAGCTGTGAGGTGTTGCCTCAGTGAAAGCATTTCAAAGTACTTTCAGAATTCAGAGGACAATAAATGGTGTTTTGCTAAGATTCTTCATTGATTAAATAGTATAGAGGTCAGAGCTTTAAAGCTTCAATTTGTTGGCTATTGTGGCTAATTTTAAATGTTTCAAAGTATTTGGACTTGAAATTATGCTGTGAAACCTAAGCGTTATGACGTGAATAAATATCCAGTTTTGGTGACCTTCCTGGCATCAAAGGCTTAGTTTGCCCAGCAGCTGTGATACCTTTACCGTGTGGCTCACGATCGCATTCAGTTTCAAAATCGGAGTCGGATTCACTAGACCTAGAAGCATCACTGAGCCCTGATATTTCTTCTCCATCTGACTCACAAGAACTCATGTCCTGAAGCTTTGCCAAAGCCTGACTTACATTCATCCATTTCCTCTGATTAATTTCTTTTTCTGGTATCCTAACCAGCTTACTAAATAAACTAAATGAATAGAAGAACAGCTCTGTGACAATCACAATTTCTACCTGCAAAATGGGAGAACAAATTGATTCTGACGTCATGACAGCAACTGGCTTATATATGCGCCTGCACACCATTCTAAAAGTAACAAAATGCAGTCAACCAAGATGCAGTTGACTGCCTTGCGTAGCCGTCAGTGTATGAATGTGTTGCATAAATGGGCATACGTGAGGTATTAGGCTACTGTCACAAGTGCTTTGAGCTGCCAATCTGACTAGCTCCATAGTCAGCCCCTATATAGTCCATTTACATTCTTTTGCACTGGGACTAATGGAGGTCAGAATGACCTTGTGGCAGTTCTAGGTATAATCAGTGATGTTTTTTCTTTCTCTATTATTGCAGAATCCCAAGAATCATGCCGGTGAGTGATGCAGTGGCATCTGAGGGTCCAAAGATAAAGGGCATCCAGTAAAGGTCTCGGCCTAGTCCCTTACAGGCAGAGATTTTTCCAGTTACTCTGAATCTTTTGATGATGTCATGTACTGAAGATGATGAGACCTTCAATGCCTTTGCAATTTAACGTCGAGGAGCAGTGTTTTTAAAGTATTCAACATTTTTTTTTTATGCAAGCCTTCACAGGTGGGAGAGCTTCTGGCCATCTTTACTTCTGAGAAACTCAGCCTCTCAATGACAACCCTTTTATAAGTAATCATGTTGCGCAGCAGATGACAGTTAACTTACTTACTTGCTAAATGTTCTTTCAGCTGATTCTCTTAGAAATTCAATGCTTTTAAAGCCCCTTTTTACAAGTGTCCCAACTTTTTTGAGACCTGTAGCTGCCGGAGAATTTGAAACCTCCGCTGATCCATTTAAGTCACGTCACAGCAGAGCCTGTTTGGTCACAAGACAAGCCCGACGGCTAAGTGGAGGGCAGGCACATTTTGTCAATACGTAAACAGAAAGCATGCTACTGAATCGCGCATTTTTTTTTTTTTTGTTTAAACAAAGAGTGAGTCAATTAAAATCTAATTTCATAAAAATAAAATCACTGCCAAATCGCACGTACTCCTGGACATCTTTCCATGAGCATTGGACACGGACTGAGAATCAGCATTCTTCCGTCGGCTCCCTGGGCAGAGTTGTTTATAGCAACGGTGCTGTTGTTATAGCAACAAAATGAACATTCGATGCACTCTGGCTCTTTGACGTCAAAGCGACTTCTCAGCAGAATCCAAGAGAATTCGAACCTCTCATCCATCGGGCTTGTTTACTCCTTTGTTTTCTTCTGCTCAAGTGACCCGGTCTGATTTATGACGCCTCGAGTGTTCCATTTAAGACACGTCACCACAAGGCCTGTTCGGTGACTTTACACGCCCGACCCTAAGCATGGAGGGCTGCCACATTTTGTCAGAACGTTAACAGAAAGCATGGTACGGAATCGCGGTCAATCTTTTGTTCAAGTAAAAAGAGTGTGTCAAATGAAATCAAATGAAATTTAAAAACAATCACTACCTAATCGCACGTACACCAGTATATGTTTCCACGACGGACTGGGAATCTACTTCGTACTGTGGCCCGCTGGGGAGATATGTTTATGGCAACGGTGCTTTTTACATATCCACGGAACAGGCATACGATGCACTCTGCGTCTTTGACATAACAGTGACTTCTCTGCGGAATCTCAGTAAATTAGCATCTCTCGTCCATCGGGCATGTTTACTATTTCCTCTCTTTTTGCTCAAGTGACCCTGTTTTATCTTTGACGCCTCCGCCGTTCCATTAAAGACACGTCACAGCGGAGAAATGGGGTCGTCGTATTTTCCGTGGACTAGGCTTCTAACAATAACAGTCATCCTGTGTGTGCTTTTTTTCGTCTATACTCAATACATGTTCAGAACAATAGATGGCGCAAAACAACAGCCTGCAATCTTTTATATTGGTTTTTCTTTCAGTTTGTTTTATCAGTATTTTCAAAGAAATTTTTGCGATGATTATTATTCTTTAGTGACTAAAACAAGATTTTGTCATCAAAACCCTATTTTTTCCAAAATATGACTTGAGAAAGGGGAGTAGTCTCATATCCAGAATCGTTTTATATTCGGAACAATTCGGTATGTCCTTATGTAATGAACAGATTTTCAGAAAATTTCAGCACTGAATAGAATCTGCCCTAAAAGAGGAACTAATCACAGCTGTTGTTGGTCTGGATGATACTCTCCTGGATCCAGAACCAATAATACTTACATGTGGGCTTGGCGGAGGTATGAGCTCTACCAAGTGCCCTTCTTGTTTTCAAAATGAGCAGCTGCTCAGACGGAATAAAGACTATTTCTAACCAGGCGTGGAGGTCATGCCTGGAGGCCCACCAGGCCTGTGTTTAACCCTGGTTTCTGTGACATGAAGCAAATAGGAGTATTGCTAAACCCCCTCGATGGGACACTAGTCCAACTCGGGTTCTCCCACTGCTCTCAGTCAAGTTTCCCTGACAATTTTGCTGGGACCCATTTGTACACCTGGGTAGAGTGAGGCAGTGTGGAAGTGAAGAGTTTTGCCTGAGAACACTTTGCACAGGCTAAGGCAAGGACTGGAACACAGAATCTTTCCATCCCAAGTCAAGCCCATGCTCTCCACTGCGCTACTGCGTCTCCCTTCATCATGGCATGGATGACGTGGAAATATGGCTGCATCCTCTTTATTGACAAAAATGCACCACTCTTTGTAATACTTTTAAGCTGTGAGGTGTTGCCTCAGTGAAAGCATTTCAAAGTACTTTCAGAATTCAGAGGACAATAAATGGTGTTTTGCTAAGATTCTTCATTGATTAAATAGTATAGAGGTCAGAGCTTTAAAGCTTCAATTTGTTGGCTATTGTGGCTAATTTTAAATGTTTCAAAGTATTTGGACTTGAAATTATGCTGTGAAACCTAAGCGTTATGACGTGAATAAATATCCAGTTTTGGTGACCTTCCTGGCATCAAAGGCTTAGTTTGCCCAGCAGCTGTGATACCTTTACCATGTGGCTCACGATCGCATTCAGTTTCAAAATCGGAGTCGGATTCACTAGACCTAGAAGCATCACTGAGCCCTGATATTTCTTCTCCATCTGACTCACAAGAACTCATGTCCTGAAGCTTTGCCAAAGCCTGACTTACATTCATCCATTTCCTCTGATTAATTTCTTTTTCTGGTATCCTAACCAGCTTACTAAATAAACTAAATGAATAGAAGAACAGCTCTGTGACAATCACAATTTCTACCTGCAAAATGGGAGAACAAATTGATTCTGACGTCATGACAGCAACTGGCTTATATATGCGCCTGCACACCATTCAAAAAGTAACAAAATGCAGTCAACCAAGATGCAGTTGACTGCCTTGCGTAGCCGTCAGTGTATGAATGTGTTGCATAAATGGGCATACGTGAGGTATTAGGCTACTGTCAAGTGCTTTGAGCTGCCAATCTGACTAGCTCCATAGTCAGCCCCTATATAGTCCATTTACATTCTTTTGCACTGGGACTAATGGAGGTCAGAATGACCTTGTGGCAGTTCTAGGTATAATCAGTGATGTTTTTTCTTTCTCTATTATTGCAGAATCACAAGAATCATGCCGGTGAGTGATGCAGTGGCATCTGAGGGTCCGAAGATAAAGGGCATCCAGTAAAGGTCTCGGCCTAGTCCCTTACACGCAGAGATTTTTCCAGTTACTCTGAATCTTTTGATGATGTCATGTACTGAAGATGATGAGACCTTCAATGCCTTTGCAATTTAACGTCGAGGAGCAGTGTTTTTAAAGTATTCAACATTTTTTTTATGCAAGCCTTCACAGGTGGGAGAGCTTCTGGCCATCTTTACTTCTGAGAAACTCAGCCTCTCAATGACAACCCTTTTATAAGTAATCAAGTTGCGCAGCAGATGACAGTTAACTTAATTACTTGCTAAATGTTCTTTCAGCTGATTCTCTTAGAAATTCAATGCTTTTAAAGCCCCTTTTTACAAGTGTCCCAACTTTTTTGAGACCTGTAGCTGCCGGAGAATTTGAAACCTCCGCTGATCCATTTAAGTCACGTCACAGCAGAGCCTGTTTGGTCACAAGACAAGCCCGACGGCTAAGTGGAGGGCAGGCACATTTTGTCAATACGTAAACAGAAAGCATGCTACTGAATCGCGGTAATTTTTTTTTTTGTTTAAACAAAGAGTGAGTCAATTAAAATCTAATTTCATAAAAATAAAATCACTGCCAAATCGCATGTACTGCTGGACATCTTTCCATGAGCATTGGACACGGACTGAGAATCAGCATTCTTCCGTCGGCTCCCTGTGCAGAGTTGTTTATAGCAACGGTGCTGTTGTTATAGCAACAAAATGAACATTCGATGCACTCTGGCTCTTTGACGTCAAAGCGACTTCTCAGCAGAATCCAAGAGAATTCGAACCTCTCATCCATCGGGCTTGTTTACTCCTTTGTTTTCTTCTGCTCAAGTGACCCGGTCTGATTTATGACGCCTCGAGTGTTCCATTTAAGACACGTCACCACAAGGCCTGTTCGGTGACTTTACACGCCCGACCCTAAGCATGGAGGGCTGCCACATTTTGTCAGAACGTTAACAGAAAGCATGGTACGGAATCGCGGTCAATCTTTTGTTCAAGTAAAAAGAGTGTGTCAAATGAAATCAAATGAAATTTAAAAACAATCACTACCTAATCGCACGTACACCAGTATATGTTTCCACGACGGACTGGGAATCTACTTCGTACTGTGGCCCGCTGGGGAGATATGTTTATGGCAACGGTGCTTTTTACATATCCACGGAACAGGCATACGATGCACTCTGCGTCTTTGACATAACAGTGACTTCTCTGCGGAATCTCAGTAAATTAGCATCTCTCGTCCATCGGGCATGTTTACTATTTCCTCTCTTTTTGCTCAAGTGACCCTGTTTTATCTTTGACGCCTCCGCCGTTCCATTAAAGACATGTCACAGCGGAGAAATGGGGTCGTCGTATTTTCCGTGGACTAGGCTTCTAACAATAACAGTCATCCTGTGTGTGCGTTTTATAGTCTATACTCAATACATGTTCACAACAATAGATGGCGCAAAACAACAGCCTGCAATCTTTTATATTGGTTTTTCTTTCAGTTTGTTTTATCAGTATTTTCAAAGAAATTTTTGCGATGATTATTATTCTATAGTGACTAAAACAAGATTTTGTCATCAAAACCCTATTTTTTCCAAAATATGACTTGAGAAAGGGGAGTAGTCTCATATCCAGAATCGTCTTATATTCGGAACAATTCGGTATGTCCTTCTGTAATGAACAGATTTTCAGAAAATTTCAGCACTGAATAGAATCTGCCCTAAAAGAGGAACTAATCACAGCTGTTGTTGGTCTGGATGATGCTCTCCTGGATCCAGAACCAATAATACTTACATGTGGGCTTGGCGGAGGTATGAGCTCTACCAAGTGCCCTTCTTGTTTTCAAAATGAGCAGCTGCTCAGACGGAATAAAGACTATTTCTAACCAGGCGTGGAGGTCATGCCTGGAGGCCCACCAGGCCTGTGTTTAACCCTGGTTTCTGTGACATGAAGCAAATAGGAGTATTGCTAAACCCCCTCGATGGGACACTAGTCCAACTCGGGTTCTCCCACTGCTCTCAGTCAAGTTTCCCTGACAATTTTGCTGGGACCCATTTGTACACCTGGGTAGAGTGAGGCAGTGTGGAAGTGAAGAGTTTTGCCTGAGAACACTTTGCACAGGCTAAGGCAAGGACTGGAACACAGAATCTTTCCATCCCAAGTCAAGCCCATGCTCTCCACTGCGCTACTGCGTCTCCCTTCATCATGGCATGGATGACGTGGAAATATGGCTGCATCCTCTTTATTGACAAAAATGCACCACTCTTTGTAATACTTTTAAGCTGTGAGGTGTTGCCTCAGTGAAAGCATTTCAAAGTACTTTCAGAATTCAGAGGACAATAAATGGTGTTTTGCTAAGATTCTTCATTGATTAAATAGTATAGAGGTCAGAGCTTTAAAGCTTCAATTTGTTGGCTATTGTGGCTAATTTTAAATGTTTCAAAGTATTTGGACTTGAAATTATGCTGTGAAACCTAAGCGTTATGACGTGAATAAATATCCAGTTTTGGTGACCTTCCTGGCATCAAAGGCTTAGTTTGCCCAGCAGCTGTGATACCTTTACCGTGTGGCTCACGATCGCATTCAGTTTCAAAATCGGAGTCGGATTCACTAGACCTAGAAGCATCACTGAGCCCTAATATTTCTTCTCCATCTGACTCACAAGAACTCATGTCCTGAAGCTTTGCCAAAGCCTGACTTACATTCATCCATTTCCTCTGATTAATTTCTTTTTCTGGTATCCTAACCAGCTTACTAAATAAACTAAATGAATAGAAGAACAGCTCTGTGACAATCACAATTTCTACCTGCAAAATGGGAGAACAAATTGATTCTGACGTCATGACAGCAACTGGCTTATATATGCGCCTGCACACCATTCTAAAAGTAACAAAATGCAGTCAACCAAGATGCAGTTGACTGCCTTGCGTAGCCGTCAGTGTATGAATGTGTTGCATAAATGGGCATACGTGAGGTATTAGGCTACTGTCAAGTGCTTTGAGCTGCCAATCTGACTAGCTCCATAGTCAGCCCCTATATAGTCCATTTACATTCTTTTGCACTGGGACTAATGGAGGTCAGAATGACCTTGTGGCAGTTCTAGGTATAATCAGTGATGTTTTTTCTTTCTCTATTATTGCAGAATCCCAAGAATCATGCCGGTGAGTGATGCAGTGGCATCTGAGGGTCCAAAGATAAAGGGCATCCAGTAAAGGTCTCGGCCTAGTCCCTTACAGGCAGAGATTTTTCCAGTTACTCTGAATCTTTTGATGATGTCATGTACTGAAGATGATGAGACCTTCAATGCCTTTGCAATTTAACGTCGAGGAGCAGTGTTTTTAAAGTATTCAACATTTTTTTTTTATGCAAGCCTTCACAGGTGGGAGAGCTTCTGGCCATCTTTACTTCTGAGAAACTCAGCCTCTCAATGACAACCCTTTTATAAGTAATCATGCTGCGCAGCAGATGACAGTTAACTTAATTACTTGCTAAATGTTCTTTCAGCTGATTCTCTTAGAAATTCAATGCTTTTAAAGCCCCTTTTTACAAGTGTCCCAACTTTTTTGAGACCTGTAGCTGCCGGAGAATTTGAAACCTCCGCTGATCCATTTAAGTCACGTCACAGCAGAGCCTGTTTGGTCACAAGACAAGCCCGACGGCTAAGTGGAGGGCAGGCACATTTTGTCAATATGTAAACAGAAAGCATGCTACTGAATCGCGCATTTTTTTTTTTTGTTTAAACAAAGAGTGAGTCAATTAAAATCTAATTTCATAAAGATAAAATCACTGCCAAATCGCACGTACTCCTGGACATCTTTCCATGAGCATTGGACACGGACTGAGAATCAGCATTCTTCCGTCGGCTCCCTGGGCAGAGTTGTTTATAGCAACGGTGCTGTTGTTATAGCAACAAAATGAACATTCGATGCACTCTGGCTCTTTGACGTCAAAGCGACTTCTCAGCAGAATCCAAGAGAATTCGAACCTCTCATCCATCGGACTTGTTTACTCCTTTGTTTTCTTCTGCTCAAGTGACCCGGTCTGATTTATGACGCCTCGAGTGTTCCATTTAAGACACGTCACCACAAGGCCTGTTCGGTGACTTTACACGCCCGACCCTAAGCATGGAGGGCTGCCACATTTTGTCAGAACGTTAACAGAAAGCATGGTACGGAATCGCGGTCAATCTTTTGTTCAAGTAAAAAGAGTGTGTCAAATGAAATCAAATGAAATTTAAAAACAATCACTACCTAATCGCACGTACACCAGTATATGTTTCCACGACGGACTGGGAATCTACTTCGTACTGTGGCCCGCTGGGGAGATATGTTTATGGCAACGGTGCTTTTTACATATCCACGGAACAGGCATACGATGCACTCTGCGTCTTTGACATAACAGTGACTTCTCTGCGGAATCTCAGTAAATTAGCATCTCTCGTCCATCGGGCATGTTTACTATTTCCTCTCTTTTTGCTCAAGTGACCCTGTTTTATCTTTGACGCCTCCGCCGTTCCATAAAGACACGTAACAGCGGAGAAATGGGGTCGTCGTATTTTCCGTGGACTAGGCTTCTAACAATAACAGTCATCCTGTGTGTGCGTTTTATAGTCTATACTCAATACATGTTCACAACAATAGATGGCGCAAAACAACAGCCTGCAATCTTTTATATTGGTTTTTCTTTCAGTTTGTTTTATCAGTATTTTCAAAGAAATTTTTGCGATGATTATTATTCTTTAGTGACTAAAACAAGATTTTGTCATCAAAACCCTATTTTTTCCAAAATATGACTTGAGAAAGGGGAGTAGTCTCATATCCAGAATCGTCTTATATTCGGAACAATTCGGTATGTCCTTATGTAATGAACAGATTTTCAGAAAATTTCAGCACTGAATAGAATCTGCCCTAAAAGAGGAACTAATCACAGCTGTTGTTGGTCTGGATGATACTCTCCTGGATCCAGAACCAATAATACTTAGATGTGGGCTTGGCGGAGGTATGAGCTCTACCAAGTGCCCTTCTTGTTTTCAAAATGAGCAGCTGCTCAGGCGGAATAAAGACTATTTCTAACCAGGCGTGGAGGTCATGCCTGGAGGCCCACCAGGCCTGTGTTTAACCCTGGTTTCTGTGACATGAAGCAAATAGGAGTATCGCTAAACCCCCTCGATGGGACACTAGTCCAACTCGGGTTCTCCCACTGCTCTCAGTCAAGTTTCCCTGACAATTTTGCTGGGACCCATTTGTACACCTGGGTAGAGTGAGGCAGTGTGGAAGTGAAGAGTTTTGCCTGAGAACACTTTGCACAGGCTAAGGCAAGGACTGGAACACAGAATCTTTCCATCCCAAGTCAAGCCCATGCTCTCCACTGCGCTACTGCGTCTCCCTTCATCATGGCATGGATGACGTGGAAACATGGCTGCATCCTCTTTATTGACAAAAATGCACCACTCTTTGTAATACTTTTAAGCTGTGAGGTGTTGCCTCAGTGAAAGCATTTCAAAGTACTTTCAGAATTCAGAGGACAATAAATGGTGTTTTGCTAAGATTCTTCATTGATTAAATAGTATAGAGGTCAGAGCTTTAAAGCTTCAATTTGTTGGCTATTGTGGCTAATTTTAAATGTTTCAAAGTATTTGGACTTGAAATTATGCTGTGAAACCTAAGCGTTATGACGTGAATAAATATCCAGTTTTGGTGACCTTCCTGGCATCAAAGGCTTAGTTTGCCCAGCAGCTGTGATACCTTTACCGTGTGGCTCACGATCGCATTCAGTTTCAAAATCGGAGTCGGATTCACTAGACCTAGAAGCATCACTGAGCCCTGATATTTCTTCTCCATCTGACTCACAAGAACTCATGTCCTGAAGCTTTGCCAAAGCCTGACTTACATTCATCCATTTCCTCTGATTAATTTCTTTTTCTGGTATCCTAACCAGCTTACTAAATAAACTAAATGAATAGAAGAACAGCTCTGTGACAATCACAATTTCTACCTGCAAAATGGGAGAACAAATTGATTCTGACGTCATGACAGCAACTGGCTTATATATGCGCCTGCACACCATTCTAAAAGTAACAAAATGCAGTCAACCAAGATGCAGTTGACTGCCTTGCGTAGCCGTCAGTGTATGAATGTGTTGCATAAATGGGCATACGTGAGGTATTAGGCTACTGTCAAGTGCTTTGAGCTGCCAATCTGACTAGCTCCATAGTCAGCCCCTATATAGTCCATTTACATTCTTTTGCACTGGGACTAATGGAGGTCAGAATGACCTTGTGGCAGTTCTAGGTATAATCAGTGATGTTTTTTCTTTCTCTATTATTGCAGAATCCCAAGAATCATGCCGGTGAGTGATGCAGTGGCATCTGAGGGTCCAAAGATAAAGGGCATCCAGTAAAGGTCTCGGCCTAGTCCCTTACAGGCAGAGATTTTTCCAGTTACTCTGAATCTTTTGATGATGTCATGTACTGAAGATGATGAGACCTTCAATGCCTTTGCAATTTAACGTCGAGGAGCAGTGTTTTTAAAGTATTCAACATTTTTTTTTATGCAAGCCTTCACAGGTGGGAGAGCTTCTGGCCATCTTTACTTCTGAGAAACTCAGCCTCTCAATGACAACCCTTTTATAAGTAATCATGTTGCGCAGCAGATGACAGTTAACTTAATTACTTGCTAAATGTTCTTTCAGCTGATTCTCTTAGAAATTCAATGCTTTTAAAGCCCCTTTTTACAAGTGTCCCAACTTTTTTGAGACCTGTAGCTGCCGGAGAATTTGAAACCTCCGTTGATCCATTTAAGTCACGTCACAGCAGAGCCTGTTTGGTCACAAGACAAGCCCGACGGCTAAGTGGAGGGCAGGCACATTTTGTCAATACGTAAACAGAAAGCATGCTACTGAATCGCGCATTTTTTTTTTTTTGTTTAAACAAAGAGTGAGTCAATTAAAATCTAATTTCATAAAAATAAAATCACTGCCAAATCGCACGTTCTCCTGGACATCTTTCCATGAGCATTGGACACGGACTGAGAATCAGCATTCTTCCGTCGGCTCCCTGGGCAGAGTTGTTTATAGCAACGGTGCTGTTGTTATAGCAACAAAATGAACATTCGATGCACTCTGGCTCTTTGACGTCAAAGCGACTTCTCAGCAGAATCCAAGAGAATTCGAACCTCTCATCCATCGGGCTTGTTTACTCCTTTGTTTTCTTCTGCTCAAGTGACCCGGTCTGATTTATGACGCCTCGAGTGTTCCATTTAAGACACGTCACCACAAGGCCTGTTCGGTGACTTTACACGCCCGACCCTCAGCATGGAGGGCTGCCACATTTTGTCAGAACGTTAACAGAAAGCATGGTACGGAATCGCGGTCAATCTTTTGTTCAAGTAAAAAGAGTGTGTCAAATGAAATCAAATGAAATTTAAAAACAATCACTACCTAATCGCACGTACACCAGTATATGTTTCCACGACGGACTGGGAATCTACTTCGTACTGTGGCCCGCTGGGGAGATATGTTTATGGCAACGGTGCTTTTTACATATCCACGGAACAGGCATACGATGCACTCTGCGTCTTTGACATAACAGTGACTTCTCTGCGGAATCTCAGTAAATTAGCATCTCTCGTCCATCGGGCATGTTTACTATTTCCTCTCTTTTTGCTCAAGTGACCCTGTTTTATCTTTGACGCCTCCGCCGTTCCATTAAAGACACGTCACAGCGGAGAAATGGGGTCGTCGTATTTTCCGTGGACTAGGCTTCTAACAATAACAGTCATCCTGTGTTTGCGTTTTATAGTCTATACTCAATACATGTTCACAACAATAGATGGCGCAAAACAACAGCCTGCAATCTTTTATATTGGTTTTTCTTTCAGTTTGTTTTATCAGTATTTTCAAAGAAATTTTTGCGATGATTATTATTCTTTAGTGACTAAAACAAGATTTTGTCATCAAAACCCTATTTTTTCCAAAATATGACTTGAGAAAGGGGAGTAGTCTCATATCCAGAATCGTCTTATATTCGGAACAATTCGGTATGTCCTTATGTAATGAACAGATTTTCAGAAAATTTCAGCACTGAATAGAATCTGCCCTAAAAGAGGAACTAATCACAGCTGTTGTTGGTCTGGATGATACTCTCCTGGATCCAGAACCAATAATACTTAGATGTGGGCTTGGCGGAGGTATGAGCTCTACCAAGTGCCCTTCTTGTTTTCAAAATGAGCAGCTGCTCAGGCGGAATAAAGACTATTTCTAACCAGGCGTGGAGGTCATGCCTGGAGGCCCACCAGGCCTGTGTTTAACCCTGGTTTCTGTGACATGAAGCAAATAGGAGTATTGCTAAACCCCCTCGATGGGACACTAGTCCAACTCGGGTTCTCCCACTGCTCTCAGTCAAGTTTCCCTGACAATTTTGCTGGGACCCATTTGTACACCTGGGTAGAGTGAGGCAGTGTGGAAGTGAAGAGTTTTGCCTGAGAACACTTTGCACAGGCTAAGGCAAGGACTGGAACACAGAATCTTTCCATCCCAAGTCAAGCCCATGCTCTCCACTGCGCTACTGCGTCTCCCTTCATCATGGCATGGATGACGTGGAAATATGGCTGCATCCTCTTTATTGACAAAAATGCACCACTCTTTGTAATACTTTTAAGCTGTGAGGTGTTGCCTCAGTGAAAGCATTTCAAAGTACTTTCAGAATTCAGAGGACAATAAATGGTGTTTTGCTAAGATTCTTCATTGATTAAATAGTATAGAGGTCAGAGCTTTAAAGCTTCAATTTGTTGGCTATTGTGGCTAATTTTAAATGTTTCAAAGTATTTGGACTTGAAATTATGCTGTGAAACCTAAGCGTTATGACGTGAATAAATATCCAGTTTTGGTGACCTTCCTGGCATCAAAGGCTTAGTTTGCCCAGCAGCTGTGATACCTTTACCGTGTGGCTCACGATCGCATTCAGTTTCAAAATCGGAGTCGGATTCACTAGACCTAGAAGCATCACTGAGCCCTGATATTTCTTCTCCATCTGACTCACAAGAACTCATGTCCTGAAGCTTTGCCAAAGCCTGACTTACATTCATCCATTTCCTCTGATTAATTTCTTTTTCTGGTATCCTAACCAGCTTACTAAATAAACTAAATGAATAGAAGAACAGCTCTGTGACAATCACAATTTCTACCTGCAAAATGGGAGAACAAATTGATTCTGACGTCATGACAGCAACTGGCTTATATATGCGCCTGCACACCATTCTAAAAGTAACAAAATGCAGTCAACCAAGATGCAGTTGACTGCCTTGCGTAGCCGTCAGTGTATGAATGTGTTGCATAAATGGGCATACGTGAGGTATTAGGCTACTGTCAAGTGCTTTGAGCTGCCAATCTGACTAGCTCCATAGTCAGCCCCTATATAGTCCATTTACATTCTTTTGCACTGGGACTAATGGAGGTCAGAATGACCTTGTGGCAGTTCTAGGTATAATCAGTGATGTTTTTTCTTTCTCTATTATTGCAGAATCCCAAGAATCATGCCGGTGAGTGATGCAGTGGCATCTGAGGGTCCAAAGATAAAGGGCATCCAGTAAAGGTCTCGGCCTAGTCCCTTACAGGCAGAGATTTTTCCAGTTACTCTGAATCTTTTGATGATGTCATGTACTGAAGATGATGAGACCTTCAATGCCTTTGCAATTTAACGTCGAGGAGCAGTGTTTTTAAAGTATTCAACATTTTTTTTTATGCAAGCCTTCACAGGTGGGAGAGCTTCTGGCCATCTTTACTTCTGAGAAACTCAGCCTCTCAATGACAACCCTTTTATAAGTAATTATGTTGCGCAGCAGATGACAGTTAACTTAATTACTTGCTAAATGTTCTTTCAGCTGATTCTCTTAGAAATTCAATGCTTTTAAAGCCCCTTTTTACAAGTGTCCCAACTTTTTTGAGACCTGTAGCTGCCGGAGAATTTGAAACCTCCGCTGATCCATTTAAGTCACGTCACAGCAGAGCCTGTTTGGTCACAAGACAAGCCCGACGGCTAAGTGGAGGGCAGGCACATTTTGTCAATACGTAAACAGAAAGCATGCTACTGAATCGCGCATTTATTTTTTTTTTTGTTTAAACAAAGAGTGAGTCAATTAAAATCTAATTTCATAAAAATAAAATCACTGCCAAATCGCACGTACTCCTGGACATCTTTCCATGAGCATTGGACACGGACTGAGAATCAGCATTCTTCCGTCGGCTCCCTGGGCAGAGTTGTTTATAGCAACGGTGCTGTTGTTATAGCAACAAAATGAACATTCGATGCACTCTGGCTCTTTGACGTCAAAGCGACTTCTCAGCAGAATCCAAGAGAATTCGAACCTCTCATCCATCGGGCTTGTTTACTCCTTTGTTTTCTTCTGCTCAAGTGACCCGGTCTGATTTATGACGCCTCGAGTGTTCCATTTAAGACACGTCACCACAAGGCCTGTTCGGTGACTTTACACGCCCGACCCTAAGCATGGAGGGCTGCCACATTTTGTCAGAACGTTAACAGAAAGCATGGTACGGAATCGCGGTCAATCTTTTGTTCAAGTAAAAAGAGTGTGTCAAATGAAATCAAATGAAATTTAAAAACAATCACTACCTAATCGCACGTACACCAGTATATGTTTCCACGACGGACTGGGAATCTACTTCGTACTGTGGCCCGCTGGGGAGATATGTTTATGGCAACGGTGCTTTTTACATATCCACGGAACAGGCATACGATGCACTCTGCGTCTTTGACATAACAGTGACTTCTCTGCGGAATCTCAGTAAATTAGCATCTCTCGTCCATCGGGCATGTTTACTATTTCCTCTCTTTTTGCTCAAGTGACCCTGTTTTATCTTTGACGCCTCCGCCGTTCCATTCAAGACACGTCACAGCGGAGAAATGGGGTCGTCGTATTTTCCGTGGACTAGGCTTCTAACAATAACAGTCATCCTGTGTGTGCGTTTTATAGTCTATACTCAATACATGTTCACAACAATAGATGGCGCAAAACAACAGCCTGCAATCTTTTATATTGGTTTTTCTTTCAGTTTGTTTTATCAGTATTTTCAAAGAAATTTTTGCGATGATTATTATTCTTTAGTGACAAAAACAAGATTTTATCATCAAAACCCTATTTTTTCCAAAATATGACTTGAGAAAGGGGAGTAGTCTCATATCCAGAATCGTCTTATATTCGGAACAATTCGGTATGTCCTTCTGTAATGAACAGATTTTCAGAAAATTTCAGCACTGAATAGAATCTGCCCTAAAAGAGGAACTAATCACAGCTGTTGTTGGTCTGGATGATACTCTCCTGGATCCAGAACCAATAATACTTACATGTGGGCTTGGCGGAGGTATGAGCTCTACCAAGTGCCCTTCTTGTTTTCAAAATGAGCAGCTGCTCAGGCGGAATAAAGACTATTTCTAACCAGGCGTGGAGGTCATGCCTGGAGGCCCACCAGGCCTGTGTTTAACCCTGGTTTCTGTGACATGAAGCAAATAGGAGTATTGCTAAACCCCCTCGATGGGGCACTAGTCCAACTCGGGTTCTCCCACTGCTCTCAGTCAAGTTTCCCTGACAATTTTGCTGGGACCCATTTGTACACCTGGGTAGAGTGAGGCAGTGTGGAAGTGAAGAGTTTTGCCTGAGAACACTTTGCACAGGCTAAGGCAAGGACTGGAACACAGAATCTTTCCATCCCAAGTCAAGCCCATGCTCTCCACTGCGCTACTGCGTCTCCCTTCATCATGGCATGGATGACGTGGAAATATGG
Source organism: Gymnothorax reevesii (assembly GCA_029721435.1). Classification (NCBI taxonomy): domain Eukaryota; kingdom Metazoa; phylum Chordata; class Actinopteri; order Anguilliformes; family Muraenidae; genus Gymnothorax; species Gymnothorax reevesii. The sequence goes on along the minus strand of CM056573.1, from coordinate 71,778,050 downwards.
CTGCATCCTCTTTATTGACAAAAATGCACCACTCTTTGTAATACTTTTAAGCTGTGAGGTGTTGCCTCAGTGAAAGCATTTCAAAGTACTTTCAGAATTCAGAGGACAATAAATGGTGTTTTGCTAAGATTCTTCATTGATTAAATAGTATAGAGGTCAGAGCTTTAAAGCTTCAATTTGTTGGCTATTGTGGCTAATTTTAAATGTTTCAAAGTATTTGGACTTGAAATTATGCTGTGAAACCTAAGCGTTATGACGTGAATAAATATCCAGTTTTGGTGACCTTCCTGGCATCAAAGGCTTAGTTTGCCCAGCAGCTGTGATACCTTTACCGTGTGGCTCACGATCGCATTCAGTTTCAAAATCGGAGTCGGATTCACTAGACCTAGAAGCATCACTGAGCCCTGATATTTCTTCTCCATCTGACTCACAAGAACTCATGTCCTGAAGCTTTGCCAAAGCCTGACTTACATTCATCCATTTCCTCTGATTAATTTCTTTTTCTGGTATCCTAACCAGCTTACTAAATAAACTAAATGAATAGAAGAACAGCTCTGTGACAATCACAATTTCTACCTGCAAAATGGGAGAACAAATTGATTCTGACGTCATGACAGCAACTGGCTTATATATGCGCCTGCACACCATTCTAAAAGTAACAAAATGCAGTCAACCAAGATGCAGTTGACTGCCTTGCGTAGCCGTCAGTGTATGAATGTGTTGCATAAATGGGCATACGTGAGGTATTAGGCTACTGTCAAGTGCTTTGAGCTGCCAATCTGACTAGCTCCATAGTCAGCCCCTATATAGTCCATTTACATTCTTTTGCACTGGGACTAATGGAGGTCAGAATGACCTTGTGGCAGTTCTAGGTATAATCAGTGATGTTTTTTCTTTCTCTATTATTGCAGAATCCCAAGAATCATGCCGGTGAGTGATGCAGTGGCATCTGAGGGTCCAAAGATAAAGGGCATCCAGTAAAGGTCTCGGCCTAGTCCCTTACAGGCAGAGATTTTTCCAGTTACTCTGAATCTTTTGATGATGTCATGTACTGAAGATGATGAGACCTTCAATGCCTTTGCAATTTAACGTCGAGGAGCAGTGTTTTTAAAGTATTCAACATTTTTTTTTATGCAAGCCTTCACAGGTGGGAGAGCTTCTGGCCATCTTTACTTCTGAGAAACTCAGCCTCTCAATGACAACCCTTTTATAAGTAATCATGTTGCGCAGCAGATGACAGTTAACTTAATTACTTGCTAAATGTTCTTTCAGCTGATTCTCTTAGAAATTCAATGCTTTTAAAGCCCCTTTTTACAAGTGTCCCAACTTTTTTGAGACCTGTAGCTGCCGGAGAATTTGAAACCTCCGCTGATCCATTTAAGTCACGTCACAGCAGAGCCTGTTTGGTCACAAGACAAGCCCGACGGCTAAGTGGAGGGCAGGCACATTTTGTCAATACGTAAACAGAAAGCATGCTACTGAATCGCGCATTTATTTTTTTTTTTTGTTTAAACAAAGAGTGAGTCAATTAAAATCTAATTTCATAAAAATAAAATCACTGCCAAATCGCACGTACTCCTGGACATCTTTCCATGAGCATTGGACACGGACTGAGAATCAGCATTCTTCCGTCGGCTCCCTGGGCAGAGTTGTTTATAGCAACGGTGCTGTTGTTATAGCAACAAAATGAACATTCGATGCACTCTGGCTCTTTGACGTCAAAGCGACTTCTCAGCAGAATCCAAGAGAATTCGAACCTCTCATCCATCGGGCTTGTTTACTCCTTTGTTTTCTTCTGCTCAAGTGACCCGGTCTGATTTATGACGCCTCGAGTGTTCCATTTAAGACACGTCACCACAAGGCCTGTTCGGTGACTTTACACGCCCGACCCTAAGCATGGAGGGCTGCCACATTTTGTCAGAACGTTAACAGAAAGCATGGTACGGAATCGCGGTCAATCTTTTGTTCAAGTAAAAAGAGTGTGTCAAATGAAATCAAATGAAATTTAAAAACAATCACTACCTAATCGCACGTACACCAGTATATGTTTCCACGACGGACTGGGAATCTACTTCGTACTGTGGCCCGCTGGGGAGATATGTTTATGGCAACGGTGCTTTTTACATATCCACGGAACAGGCATACGATGCACTCTGCGTCTTTGACATAACAGTGACTTCTCTGCGGAATCTCAGTAAATTAGCATCTCTCGTCCATCGGGCATGTTTACTATTTCCTCTCTTTTTGCTCAAGTGACCCTGTTTTATCTTTGACGCCTCCGCCGTTCCATTAAAGACACGTCACAGCGGAGAAATGGGGTCGTCGTATTTTCCGTGGACTAGGCTTCTAACAATAACAGTCATCCTGTGTGTGCGTTTTATAGTCTATACTCAATACATGTTCACAACAATAGATGGCGCAAAACAACAGCCTGCAATCTTTTATATTGGTTTTTCTTTCAGTTTGTTTTATCAGTATTTTCAAAGAAATTTTTGCGATGATTATTATTCTTTAGTGACTAAAACAAGATTTTGTCATCAAAACCCTATTTTTTCCAAAATATGACTTGAGAAAGGGGAGTAGTCTCATATCCAGAATCGTCTTATATTCGGAACAATTCGGTATGTCCTTCTGTAATGAACAGATTTTCAGAAAATTTCAGCACTGAATAGAATCTGCCCTAAAAGAGGAACTAATCACAGCTGTTGTTGGTCTGGATGATACTCTCCTGGATCCAGAACCAATAATACTTACATGTGGGCTTGGCGGAGGTATGAGCTCTACCAAGTGCCCTTCTTGTTATCAAAATGAGCAGCTGCTCAGGCGGAATAAAGACTATTTCTAACCAGGCGTGGAGGTCATGCCTGGAGGCCCACCAGGCCTGTGTTTAACCCTGGTTTCTGTGACATGAAGCAAATAGGAGTATCGCTAAACCCCCTCGATGGGACACTAGTCCAACTCGGGTTCTCCCACTGCTCTCAGTCAAGTTTCCCTGACAATTTTGCTGGGACCCATTTGTACACCTGGGTAGAGTGAGGCAGTGTGGAAGTGAAGAGTTTTGCCTGAGAACACTTTGCACAGGCTAAGGCAAGGACTGGAACACAGAATCTTTCCATCCCAAGTCAAGCCCATGCTCTCCACTGCGCTACTGCGTCTCCCTTCATCATGGCATGGATGACGTGGAAATATGGCTGCATCCTCTTTATTGACAAAAATGCACCACTCTTTGTAATACTTTTAAGCTGTGAGGTGTTGCCTCAGTGAAAGCATTTCAAAGTACTTTCAGAATTCAGAGGACAATAAATGGTGTTTTGCTAAGATTCTTCATTGATTAAATAGTATAGAGGTCAGAGCTTTAAAGCTTCAATTTGTTGGCTATTGTGGCTAATTTTAAATGTTTCAAAGTATTTGGACTTGAAATTATGCTGTGAAACCTAAGCGTTATGACGTGAATAAATATCCAGTTTTGGTGAACTTCCTGGCATCAAAGGCTTAGTTTGCCCAGCAGCTGTGATACCTTTACCGTGTGGCTCACGATCGCATTCAGTTTCAAAATCGGAGTCGGATTCACTAGACCTAGAAGCATCACTGAGCCCTGATATTTCTTCTCCATCTGACTCACAAGAACTCATGTCCTGAAGCTTTGCCAAAGCCTGACTTACATTCATCCATTTCCTCTGATTAATTTCTTTTTCTGGTATCCTAACCAGCTTACTAAATAAACTAAATGAATAGAAGAACAGCTCTGTGACAATCACAATTTCTACCTGCAAAATGGGAGAACAAATTGATTCTGACGTCATGACAGCAACTGGCTTATATATGCGCCTGCACACCATTCTAAAAGTAACAAAATGCAGTCAACCAAGATGCAGTTGACTGCCTTGCGTAGCCGTCAGTGTATGAATGTGTTGCATAAATGGGCATACGTGAGGTATTAGGCTACTGTCAAGTGCTTTGAGCTGCCAATCTGACTAGCTCCATAGTCAGCCCCTATATAGTCCATTTACATTCTTTTGCACTGGGACTAATGGAGGTCAGAATGACCTTGTGGCAGTTCTAGGTATAATCAGTGATGTTTTTTCTTTCTCTATTATTGCAGAATCCCAAGAATCATGCCGGTGAGTGATGCAGTGGCATCTGAGGGTCCAAAGATAAAGGGCATCCAGTAAAGGTCTCGGCCTAGTCCCTTACAGGCAGAGATTTTTCCAGTTACTCTGAATCTTTTGATGATGTCATGTACTGAAGATGATGAGACCTTCAATGCCTTTGCAATTTAACGTCGAGGAGCAGTGTTTTTAAAGTATTCAACATTTTTTTTTATGCAAGCCTTCACAGGTGGGAGAGCTTCTGGCCATCTTTACTTCTGAGAAACTCAGCCTCTCAATGACAACCCTTTTATAAGTAATCATGTTGCGCAGCAGATGACAGTTAACTTAATTACTTGCTAAATGTTCTTTCAGCTGATTCTCTTAGAAATTCAATGCTTTTAAAGCCCCTTTTTACAAGTGTCCCAACTTTTTTGAGACCTGTAGCTGCCGGAGAATTTGAAACCTCCGCTGATCCATTTAAGTCACGTCACAGCAGAGCCTGTTTGGTCACAAGACAAGCCCGACGGCTAAGTGGAGGGCAGGCACATTTTGTCAATACGTAAACAGAAAGCATGCTACTGAATCGCGCATTTTTTTTTTTTTTTGTTTAAACAAAGAGTGAGTCAATTAAAATCTAATTTCATAAAAATAAAATCACTGCCAAATCGCACGTACTCCTGGACATCTTTCCATGAGCATTGGACACGGACTGAGAATCAGCATTCTTCCGTCGGCTCCCTGGGCAGAGTTGTTTATAGCAACGGTGCTGTTGTTATAGCAACAAAATGAACATTCGATGCACTCTGGCTCTTTGACGTCAAAGCGACTTCTCAGCAGAATCCAAGAGAATTCGAACCTCTCATCCATCGGGCTTGTTTACTCCTTTGTTTTCTTCTGCTCAAGTGACCCGGTCTGATTTATGACGCCTCGAGTGTTCCATTTAAGACACGTCACCACAAGGCCTGTTCGGTGACTTTACACGCCCGACCCTAAGCATGGAGGGCTGCCACATTTTGTCAGAACGTTAACAGAAAGCATGGTACGGAATCGCGGTCAATCTTTTGTTCAAGTAAAAAGAGTGTGTCAAATGAAATCAAATGAAATTTAAAAACAATCACTACCTAATCGCACGTACACCAGTATATGTTTCCACGACGGACTGGGAATCTACTTCGTACTGTGGCCCGCTGGGGAGATATGTTTATGGCAACGGTGCTTTTTACATATCCACGGAACAGGCATACGATGCACTCTGCGTCTTTGACATAACAGTGACTTCTCTGCGGAATCTCAGTAAATTAGCATCTCTCGTCCATCGGGCATGTTTACTATTTCCTCTCTTTTTGCTCAAGTGACCCTGTTTTATCTTTGACGCCTCCGCCGTTCCATTAAAGACACGTCACAGCGGAGAAATGGGGTCGTCGTATTTTCCGTGGACTAGGCTTCTAACAATAACAGTCATCCTGTGTGTGCGTTTTATAGTCTATACTCAATACATGTTCACAACAATAGATGGCGCAAAACAACAGCCTGCAATCTTTTATATTGGTTTTTCTTTCAGTTTGTTTTATCAGTATTTTCAAAGAAATTTTTGCGATGATTATTATTCTTTAGTGACTAAAACAAGATTTTGTCATCAAAACCCTATTTTTTCCAAAATATGACTTGAGAAAGGGGAGTAGTCTCATATCCAGAATCGTCTTATATTCGGAACAATTCGGTATGTCCTTCTGTAATGAACAGATTTTCAGAAAATTTCAGCACTGAATAGAATCTGCCCTAAAAGAGGAACTAATCACAGCTGTTGTTGGTCTGGATGATACTCTCCTGGATCCAGAACCAATAATACTTACATGTGGGCTTGGCGGAGGTATGAGCTCTACCAAGTGCCCTTCTTGTTTTCAAAATGAGCAGCTGCTCAGACGGAATAAAGACTATTTCTAACCAGGCGTGGAGGTCATGCCTGGAGGCCCACCAGGCCTGTGTTTAACCCTGGTTTCTGTGACATGAAGCAAATAGGAGTATTGCTAAACCCCCTCGATGGGGCACTAGTCCAACTCGGGTTCTCCCACTGCTCTCAGTCAAGTTTCCCTGACAATTTTGCTGGGACCCATTTGTACACCTGGGTAGAGTGAGGCAGTGTGGAAGTGAAGAGTTTTGCCTGAGAACACTTTGCACAGGCTAAGGCAAGGACTGGAACACAGAATCTTTCCATCCCAAGTCAAGCCCATGCTCTCCACTGCGCTACTGCGTCTCCCTTCATCATGGCATGGATGACGTGGAAATATGGCTGCATCCTCTTTATTGACAAAAATGCACCACTCTTTGTAATACTTTTAAGCTGTGAGGTGTTGCCTCAGTGAAAGCATTTCAAAGTACTTTCAGAATTCAGAGGACAATAAATGGTGTTTTGCTAAGATTCTTCATTGATTAAATAGTATCGAGGTCAGAGCTTTAAAGCTTCAATTTGTTGGCTATTGTGGCTAATTTTAAATGTTTCAAAGTATTTGGACTTGAAATTATGCTGTGAAACCTAAGCGTTATGACGTGAATAAATATCCAGTTTTGGTGACCTTCCTGGCATCAAAGGCTTAGTTTGCCCAGCAGCTGTGATACCTTTACCGTGTGGCTCACGATCGCATTCAGTTTCAAAATCGGAGTCGGATTCACTAGACCTAGAAGCATCACTGAGCCCTGATATTTCTTCTCCATCTGACTCACAAGAACTCATGTCCTGAAGCTTTGCCAAAGCCTGACTTACATTCATCCATTTCCTCTGATTAATTTCTTTTTCTGGTATCCTAACCAGCTTACTAAATAAACTAAATGAATAGAAGAACAGCTCTGTGACAATCACAATTTCTACCTGCAAAATGGGAGAACAAATTGATTCTGACGTCATGACAGCAACTGGCTTATATATGCGCCTGCACACCATTCTAAAAGTAACAAAATGCAGTCAACCAAGATGCAGTTGACTGCCTTGCGTAGCCGTCAGTGTATGAATGTGTTGCATAAATGGGCATACGTGAGGTATTAGGCTACTGTCAAGTGCTTTGAGCTGCCAATCTGACTAGCTCCATAGTCAGCCCCTATATAGTCCATTTACATTCTTTTGCACTGGGACTAATGGAGGTCAGAATGACCTTGTGGCAGTTCTAGGTATAATCAGTGATGTTTTTTCTTTCTCTATTATTGCAGAATCCCAAGAATCATGCCGGTGAGTGATGCAGTGGCATCTGAGGGTCCAAAGATAAAGGGCATCCAGTAAAGGTCTCGGCCTAGTCCCTTACAGGCAGAGATTTTTCCAGTTACTCTGAATCTTTTGATGATGTCATGTACTGAAGATGATGAGACCTTCAATGCCTTTGCAATTTAACGTCGAGGAGCAGTGTTTTTAAAGTATTCAACATTTTTTTTTATGCAAGCCTTCACAGGTGGGAGAGCTTCTGGCCATCTTTACTTCTGAGAAACTCAGCCTCTCAATGACAACCCTTTTATAAGTAATCATGTTGCGCAGCAGATGACAGTTAACTTAATTACTTGCTAAATGTTCTTTCAGCTGATTCTCTTAGAAATTCAATGCTTTTAAAGCCCCTTTTTACAAGTGTCCCAACTTTTTTGAGACCTGTAGCTGCCGGAGAATTTGAAACCTCCGCTGATCCATTTAAGTCACGTCACAGCAGAGCCTGTTTGGTCACAAGACAAGCCCGACGGCTAAGTGGAGGGCAGGCACATTTTGTCAATACGTAAACAGAAAGCATGCTACTGAATCGCGCATTTATTTTTTTTTTTTTGTTTAAACAAAGAGTGAGTCAATTAAAATCTAATTTCATAAAAATAAAATCACTGCCAAATCGCACGTACTCCTGGACATCTTTCCATGAGCATTGGACACGGACTGAGAATCAGCATTCTTCCGTCGGCTCCCTGGGCAGAGTTGTTTATAGCAACGGTGCTGTTGTTATAGCAACAAAATGAACATTCGATGCACTCTGGCTCTTTGACGTCAAAGCGACTTCTCAGCAGAATCCAAGAGAATTCGAACCTCTCATCCATCGGGCTTGTTTACTCCTTTGTTTTCTTCTGCTCAAGTGACCCGGTCTGATTTATGACGCCTCGAGTGTTCCATTTAAGACACGTCACCACAAGGCCTGTTCGGTGACTTTACACGCCCGACCCTAAGCATGGAGGGCTGCCACATTTTGTCAGAACGTTAACAGAAAGCATGGTACGGAATCGCGGTCAATCTTTTGTTCAAGTAAAAAGAGTGTGTCAAATGAAATCAAATGAAATTTAAAAACAATCACTACCTAATCGCACGTACACCAGTATATGTTTCCACGACGGACTGGGAATCTACTTCGTACTGTGGCCCGCTGGGGAGATATGTTTATGGCAACGGTGCTTTTTACATATCCACGGAACAGGCATACGATGCACTCTGCGTCTTTGACATAACAGTGACTTCTCTGCGGAATCTCAGTAAATTAGCATCTCTCGTCCATCGGGCATGTTTACTATTTCCTCTCTTTTTGCTCAAGTGACCCTGTTTTATCTTTGACGCCTCCGCCGTTCCATTAAAGACACGTCACAGCGGAGAAATGGGGTCGTCGTATTTTCCGTGGACTAGGCTTCTAACAATAACAGTCATCCTGTGTGTGCGTTTTATAGTCTATACTCAATACATGTTCACAACAATAGATGGCGCAAAACAACAGCCTGCAATCTTTTATATTGGTTTTTCTTTCAGTTTGTTTTATCAGTATTTTCAAAGAAATTTTTGCGATGATTATTATTCTTTAGTGACTAAAACAAGATTTTATCATCAAAACCCTATTTTTTCCAAAATATGACTTGAGAAAGGGGAGTAGTCTCATATCCAGAATCGTCTTATATTCGGAACAATTCGGTATGTCCTTCTGTAATGAACAGATTTTCAGAAAATTTCAGCACTGAATAGAATCTGCCCTAAAAGAGGAACTAATCACAGCTGTTGTTGGTCTGGATGATACTCTCCTGGATCCAGAACCAATAATACTTACATGTGGGCTTGGCGGAGGTATGAGCTCTACCAAGTGCCCTTCTTGTTTTCAAAATGAGCAGCTGCTCAGACGGAATAAAGACTATTTCTAACCAGGCGTGGAGGTCATGCCTGGAGGCCCACCAGGCCTGTGTTTAACCCTGGTTTCTGTGACATGAAGCAAATAGGAGTATTGCTAAACCCCCTCGATGGGGCACTAGTCCAACTCGGGTTCTCCCACTGCTCTCAGTCAAGTTTCCCTGACAATTTTGCTGGGACCCATTTGTACACCTGGGTAGAGTGAGGCAGTGTGGAAGTGAAGAGTTTTGCCTGAGAACACTTTGCACAGGCTAAGGCAAGGACTGGAACACAGAATCTTTCCATCCCAAGTCAAGCCCATGCTCTCCACTGCGCTACTGCGTCTCCCTTCATCATGGCATGGATGACGTGGAAATATGGCTGCATCCTCTTTATTGACAAAAATGCACCACTCTTTGTAATACTTTTAAGCTGTGAGGTGTTGCCTCAGTGAAAGCATTTCAAAGTACTTTCAGAATTCAGAGGACAATAAATGGTGTTTTGCTAAGATTCTTCATTGATTAAATAGTATAGAGGTCAGAGCTTTAAAGCTTCAATTTGTTGGCTATTGTGGCTAATTTTAAATGTTTCAAAGTATTTGGACTTGAAATTATGCTGTGAAACCTAAGCGTTATGACGTGAATAAATATCCAGTTTTGGTGACCTTCCTGGCATCAAAGGCTTAGTTTGCCCAGCAGCTGTGATACCTTTACCGTGTGGCTCATGATCGTATTCAGTTTCAAAATCGGAGTCGGATTCACTAGACCTAGAAGCATCACTGAGCCCTGATATTTCTTCTCCATCTGACTCACAAGAACTCATGTCCTGAAGCTTTGCCAAAGCCTGACTTACATTCATCCATTTCCTCTGATTAATTTCTTTTTTCTGGTATCCTAACCAGCTTACTAAATAAACTAAATGAATAGAAGAACAGCTCTGTGACAATCACAATTTCTACCTGCAAAATGGGAGAACAAATTGATTCTGACGTCATGACAGCAACTGGCTTACATATGCGCCTGCACACCATTCAAAAAGTAACAAGATGCAGTTGACTGCCTTGCGTAGCCGTCAGTGTATGAATGTGTTGCATAAATGGGCATACGTGAGGTATTAGGCTACTGTCAAGTGCTTTGAGCTGCCAATCTGACTAGCTCCATAGTCAGCCCCTATATAGTCCATTTACATTCTTTTGCACTGGGACTAATGGAGGTCAGAATGACCTTGTGGCAGTTCTAGGTATAATCAGTGATGTTTTTTCTTTCTCTATTATTGCAGAATCCCAAGAATCATGCCGGTGAGTGATGCAGTGGCATCTGAGGGTCCAAAGATAAAGGGCATCCAGTAAAGGTCTCGGCCTAGTCCCTTACAGGCAGAGATTTTTCCAGTTACTCTGAATCTTTTGATGATGTCACGTACTGAAGATGATGTGACCTTCAATGCCTTTGCAATTTAACGTCGAGGAGCAGTGTTTTTAAAGTATTCAACATTTTTTTTTTATGCAAGCCTTCACAGGTGGGAGAGCTTCTGGCCATCTTTACTTCTGAGAAACTCAGCCTCTCAATGACAACCCTTTTATAAGTAATCATGTTGCGCAGCAGATGACAGTTAACTTAATTACTTGCTAAATGTTCTTTCAGCTGATTCTCTTAGAAATTCAATGCTTTTAAAGCCCCTTTTTACAAGTGTCCCAACTTTTTTGAGACCTGTAGCTGCCGGAGAATTTGAAACCTCCGCTGATCCATTTAAGTCACGTCACAGCAGAGCCTGTTTGGTCACAAGACAAGCCCGACGGCTAAGTGGAGGGCAGGCACATTTTGTCAATACGTAAACAGAAAGCATGCTACTGAATCGCGCATTTTTTTTTTGTTTAAACAAAGAGTGAGTCAATTAAAATCTAATTTCATAAAAATAAAATCACTGCCAAATCGCACGTACTCCTGGACATCTTTCCATGAGCATTGGACACGGACTGAGAATCAACATTCTTCCGTCGGCTCCCTGGGCAGAGTTGTTTATAGCAACGGTGCTGTTGTTATAGCAACAAAATGAACATTCGATGCACTCTGGCTCTTTGACGTCAAAGCGACTTCTCAGCAGAATCCAAGAGAATTCGAACCTCTCATCCATCGGGCTTGTTTACTCCTTTGTTTTCTTCTGCTCAAGTGACCCGGTCTGATTTATGACGCCTCGAGTGTTCCATTTAAGACACGTCACCACAAGGCCTGTTCGGTGACTTTACACGCCCGACCCTAAGCAAGGTGGGCTGCTACATTTTGTCAGAACGTTAACAGAAAGCATGGTACGGAATCGCGGTCAATCTTTTGTTCAAGTAAAAAGAGTGTGTCAAATGAAATCAAATGAAATTTAAAAACAATCACTACCTAATCGCACGTACACCAGTATATGTTTCCACGACGGACTGGGAATCTACTTCGTACTGTGGCCCGCTGGGGAGATATGTTTATGGCAACGGTGCTTTTTACATATCCACGGAACAGGCATACGATGCACTCTGCGTCTTTGACATAACAGTGACTTCTCTGCGGAATCTCAGTAAATTAGCATCTCTCGTCCATCGGGCATGTTTACTATTTCCTCTCTTTTTGCTCATGTGACCCTGTTTTATCTTTGACGCCTCCGCCGTTCCATTAAAGACACGTCACAGCGGAGAAATGGGGTCGTCGTATTTTCCGTGGACTAGGCTTCTAACAATAACAGTCATCCTGTGTGTGCGTTTTATAATCTATACTCAATACATGTTCACAACAATAGATGGCGCAAAACAACAGCCTGCAATCTTTTATATTGGTTTTTCTTTCAGTTTGTTTTATCAGTATTTTCAAAGAAATTTTTGCGATGATTATTATTCTTTAGTGACTAAAACAAGATTTTGTCATCAAAACCCTATTTTTTCCAAAATATGACTTGAGAAAGGGGAGTAGTCTCATATCCAGAATCGTCTTATATTCGGAACAATTCGGTATGTCCTTATGTAATGAACAGATTTTCAGAAAATTTCAGCACTGAATAGAATCTGCCCTAAAAGAGGAAATAATCACAGCTGTTGTTGGTCTGGATGATACTCTCCTGGATCCAGAACCAATAATACTTACATGTGGGCTTGGCGGAGGTATGAGCTCTACCAAGTGCCCTTCTTGTTTTCAAAATGAGCAGCTGCTCAGACGGAATAAAGACTATTTCTAACCAGGCGTGGAGGTCATGCCTGGAGGCCCACCAGGCCTGTGTTTAACCCTGGTTTCTGTGACATGAAGCAAATAGGAGTATTGCTAAACCCCCTCGATGGGACACTAGTCCAACTCGGGTTCTCCCACTGCTCTCAGTCAAGTTTCCCTGACAATTTTGCTGGGACCCATTTGTACACCTGGGTAGAGTGAGGCAGTGTGGAAGTGAGGAGTTTTGCCTGAGAACACTTTGCACAGGCTAAGGCAAGGACTGGAACACAGAATCTTTCCATCCCAAGTCAAGCCCATGCTCTCCACTGCGCTACTGCGTCTCCCTTCATCATGGCATGGATGACGTGGAAATATGGCTGCATCCTCTTTATTGACAAAAATGCACCACTCTTTGTAATACTTTTAAGCTGTGAGGTGTTGCCTCAGTGAAAGCATTTCAAAGTACTTTCAGAATTCAGAGGACAATAAATGGTGTTTTGCTAAGATTCTTCATTGATTAAATAGTATAGAGGTCAGAGCTTTAAAGCTTCAATTTGTTGGCTATTGTGGCTAATTTTAAATGTTTCAAAGTATTTGGACTTGAAATTATGCTGTGAAACCTAAGCGTTATGACGTGAATAAATATCCAGTTTTGGTGACCTTCCTGGCATCAAAGGCTTAGTTTGCCCAGCAGCTGTGATACCTTTACCGTGTGGCTCACGATCGCATTCAGTTTCAAAATCGGAGTCGGATTCACTAGACCTAGAAAGCATCACTGAGCCCTGATATTTCTTCTCCATCTGACTCACAAGAACTCATGTCCTGAAGCTTTGCCAAAGCCTGACTTACATTCATCCATTTCCTCTGATTAATTTCTTTTTCTGGTATCCTAACCAGCTTACTAAATAAACTAAATAAATAGAAGAACAGCTCTGTGACAATCACAATTTCTACCTGCAAAATGGGAGAACAAATTGATTCTGACGTCATGACAGCAACTGGCTTATATATGCGCCTGCACACCATTCAAAAAGTAACAAAATGCAGTCAACCAAGATGCAGTTGACTGCCTTGCGTAGCCGTCAGTGTATGAATGTGTTGCATAAATGGGCATACGTGAGGTATTAGGCTACTGTCAAGTGCTTTGAGCTGCCAATCTGACTAGCTCCATAGTCAGCCCCTATATAGTCCATTTACATTCTTTTGCACTGGGACTAATGGAGGTCAGAATGACCTTGTGGCAGTTCTAGGTATAATCAGTGATGTTTTTTCTTTCTCTATTATTGCAGAATCCCAAGAATCATGCCGGTGAGTGATGCAGTGGCATCTGAGGGTCCAAAGATAAAGGGCATCCAGTAAAGGTCTCGGCCTAGTCCCTTACAGGCAGAGATTTTTCCAGTTACTCTGAATCTTTTGATGATGTCATGTACTGAAGATGATGAGACCTTCAATGCCTTTGCAATTTAACGTCGAGGAGCAGTGTTTTTAAAGTATTCAACATTTTTTTTTTTATGCAAGCCTTCACAGGTGGGAGAGCTTCTGGCCATCTTTACTTCTGAGAAACTCAGCCTCTCAATGACAACCCTTTTATAAGTAATCATGTTGCGCAGCAGATGACAGTTAACTTAATTACTTGCTAAATGTTCTTTCAGCTGATTCTCTTAGAAATTCAATGCTTTTAAAGCCCCTTTTTACAAGTGTCCCAACTTTTTTGAGACCTGTAGCTGCCGGAGAATTTGAAACCTCCGCTGATCCATTTAAGTCACGTCACAGCAGAGCCTGTTTGGTCACAAGACAAGCCCGACGGCTAAGTGGAGGGCAGGCACATTTTGTCAATACGTAAACAGAAAGCATGCTACTGAATCGCGCATTTTTTTTTTTTTTGTTTAAACAAAGAGTGAGTCAATTAAAATCTAATTTCATAAAAATAAAATCACTGCCAAATCGCACGTACTCCTGGACATCTTTCCATGAGCATTGGACACGGACTGAGAATCAGCATTCTTCCGTCGGCTCCCTGGGCAGAGTTGTTTATAGCAACGGTGCTGTTGTTATAGCAACAAAATGAACATTCGATGCACTCTGGTTCTTTGACGTCAAAGCGACTTCTCAGCAGAATCCAAGAGAATTCGAACCTCTCATCCATCGGGCTTGTTTACTCCTTTGTTTTCTTCTGCTCAAGTGACCCGGTCTGATTTATGACGCCTCGAGTGTTCCATTTAAGACACGTCACCACAAGGCCTGTTCGGTGACTTTACACGCCCGACCCTAAGCATGGAGGGCTGCCACATTTTGTCAGAACGTTAACAGAAAGCATGGTACGGAATCGCGGTCAATCTTTCGTTCAAGTAAAAAGAGTGTGTCAAATGAAATCAAATGAAATTTAAAAACAATCACTACCTAATCGCACGTACACCAGTATATGTTTCCACGACGGACTGGGAATCTACTTCGCACTGTGGCCCGCTGGGGAGATATGTTTATGGCAACGGTGCTTTTTACATATCCACGGAACAGGCATACGATGCACTCTGCGTCTTTGACAGAACAGTGACTTCTCTGCGGAATCTCAGTAAATTAGCATCTCTCGTCCATCGGGCATGTTTACTATTTCCTCTCTTTTTGCTCAAGTGACCCTGTTTTATCTTTGACGCCTCCGCCGTTCCATTAAAGACACGTAACAGCGGAGAAATGGGGTCGTCGTATTTTCCGTGGACTAGGCTTCTAACAATAACAGTCATCCTGTGTGTGCGTTTTATAGTCTATACTCAATACATGTTCACAACAATAGATGGCGCAAAACAACAGCCTGCAATCTTTTATATTGGTTTTTCTTTCAGTTTGTTTTATCAGTATTTTCAAAGAAATTTTTGCGATGATTATTATTCTTTAGTGACTAAAACAAGATTTTGTCATCAAAACCCTATTTTTTCCAAAATATGACTTGAGAAAGGGGAGTAGTCTCATATCCAGAATCGTCTTATATTCGGAACAATTCGGTATGTCCTTATGTAATGAACAGATTTTCAGAAAATTTCAGCACTGAATAGAATCTGCCCTAAAAGAGGAACTAATCACAGCTGTTGTTGGTCTGGATGATACTCTTCTGGATCCAGAACCAATAATACTTAGATGTGGGCTTGGCGGAGGTATGAGCTCTACCAAGTGCCCTTCTTGTTTTCAAAATGAGCAGCTGCTCAGGCGGAATAAAGACTATTTCTAACCAGGCGTGGAGGTCATGCCTGGAGGCCCACCAGGCCTGTGTTTAACCCTGGTTTCTGTGACATGAAGCAAATAGGAGTATCGCTAAACCCCCTCGATGGGACACTAGTCCAACTCGGGTTCTTCCACTGCTCTCAGTCAAGTTTCCCTGACAATTTTGCTGGGACCCATTTGTACACCTGGGTAGAGTGAGGCAGTGTGGAAGTGAAGAGTTTTGCCTGAGAACACTTTGCACAGGCTAAGGCAAGGACTGGAACACAGAATCTTTCCATCCCAAGTCAAGCCCATGCTCTCCACTGCGCTACTGCGTCTCCCTTCATCATGGCATGGATGACGTGGAAATATGGCTGCATCCTCTTTATTGACAAAAATGCACCACTCTTTGTAATACTTTTAAGCTGTGAGGTGTTGCCTCAGTGAAAGCATTTCAAAGTACTTTCAGAATTCAGAGGACAATAAATGGTGTTTTGCTAAGATTCTTCATTGATTAAATAGTATAGAGGTCAGAGCTTTAAAGCTTCAATTTGTTGGCTATTGTGGCTAATTTTAAATGTTTCAAAGTATTTGGACTTGAAATTATGCTGTGAAACCTAAGCGTTATGACGTGAATAAATATCCAGTTTTGGTGACCTTCCTGGCATCAAAGGCTTAGTTTGCCCAGCAGCTGTGATACCTTTACCGTGTGGCTCACGATCGCATTCAGTTTCAAAATCGGAGTCGGATTCACTAGACCTAGAAGCATCACTGAGCCCTGATATTTCTTCTCCATCTGACTCACAAGAACTCATGTCCTGAAGCTTTGCCAAAGCCTGACTTACATTCATCCATTTCCTCTGATTAATTTCTTTTTCTGGTATCCTAACCAGCTTACTAAATAAACTAAATGAATAGAAGAACAGCTCTGTGACAATCACAATTTCTACCTGCAAAATGGGAGAACAAATTGATTCTGACGTCATGACAGCAACTGGCTTATATATGCGCCTGCACACCATTCTAAAAGTAACAAAATGCAGTCAACCAAGATGCAGTTGACTGCCTTGCGTAGCCGTCAGTGTATGAATGTGTTGCATAAATGGGCATACGTGAGGTATTAGGCTACTGTCAAGTGCTTTGAGCTGCCAATCTGACTAGCTCCATAGTCAGCCCCTATATAGTCCATTTACATTCTTTTGCACTGGGACTAATGGAGGTCAGAATGACCTTGTGGCAGTTCTAGGTATAATCAGTGATGTTTTTTCTTTCTCTATTATTGCAGAATCCCAAGAATCATGCCGGTGAGTGATGCAGTGGCATCTGAGGGTCCAAAGATAAAGGGCATCCAGTAAAGGTCTCGGCCTAGTCCCTTACAGGCAGAGATTTTTCCAGTTACTCTGAATCTTTTGATGATGTCATGTACTGAAGATGATGAGACCTTCAATGCCTTTGCAATTTAACGTCGAGGAGCAGTGTTTTTAAAGTATTCAACATTTTTTTTTATGCAAGCCTTCACAGGTGGGAGAGCTTCTGGCCATCTTTACTTCTGAGAAACTCAGCCTCTCAATGACAACCCATTTATAAGTAATCATGTTGCGCAGCAGATGACAGTTAACTTAATTACTTGCTAAATGTTCTTTCAGCTGATTCTCTTAGAAATTCAATGCTTTAAAGCCCCTTTTTACAAGTGTCCCAACTTTTTTGAGACCTGTAGCTGCCGGAGAATTTGAAACCTCCGTTGATCCATTTAAGTCACGTCACAGCAGAGCCTGTTTGGTCACAAGACAAGCCCGACGGCTAAGTGGAGGGCAGGCACATTTTGTCAATACGTAAACAGAAAGCATGCTACTGAATCGCGCATTTTTTTTTTGTTTAAACAAAGAGTGAGTCAATTAAAATCTAATTTCATAAAAATAAAATCACTGCCAAATCGCACGTTCTCCTGGACATCTTTCCATGAGCATTGGACACGGACTGAGAATCAGCATTC
The DNA here is from genome assembly GCA_029721435.1 of Gymnothorax reevesii. NCBI lineage: Eukaryota > Metazoa > Chordata > Actinopteri > Anguilliformes > Muraenidae > Gymnothorax > Gymnothorax reevesii. The sequence goes on along the minus strand of CM056573.1, from coordinate 71,760,494 downwards.
TTCCGTCGGCTCCCTGGGCAGAGTTGTTTATAGCAACGGTGCTGTTGTTATAGCAACAAAATGAACATTCGATGCACTCTGGCTCTTTGACGTCAAAGCGACTTCTCAGCAGAATCCAAGAGAATTCGAACCTCTCATCCATCGGGCTTGTTTACTCCTTTGTTTTCTTCTGCTCAAGTGACCCGGTCTGATTTATGACGCCTCGAGTGTTCCATTTAAGACACGTCACCACAAGGCCTGTTCGGTGACTTTACACGCCCGAACCTCAGCATGGAGGGCTGCCACATTTTGTCAGAACGTTAACAGAAAGCATGGTACGGAATCGCGGTCAATCTTTTGTTCAAGTAAAAAGAGTGTGTCAAATGAAATCAAATGAAATTTAAAAACAATCACTACCTAATCGCACGTACACCAGTATATGTTTCCACGACGGACTGGGAATCTACTTCGTACTGTGGCCCGCTGGGGAGATATGTTTATGGCAACGGTGCTTTTTACATATCCACGGAACAGGCATACGATGCACTCTGCGTCTTTGACATAACAGTGACTTCTCTGCGGAATCTCAGTAAATTAGCATCTCTCGTCCATCGGGCATGTTTACTATTTCCTCTCTTTTTGCTCAAGTGACCCTGTTTTATCTTTGACGCCTCCGCCGTTCCATTAAAGACACGTAACAGCGGAGAAATGGGGTCGTCGTATTTTCCGTGGACTAGGCTTCTAACAATAACAGTCATCCTGTGTGTGCGTTTTATAGTCTATACTCAATACATGTTCACAACAATAGATGGCGCAAAACAACAGCCTGCAATCTTTTATATTGGTTTTTCTTTCAGTTTGTTTTATCAGTATTTTCAAAGAAATTTTTGCGATGATTATTATTCTTTAGTGACTAATACAAGATTTTGTCATCAATACCCTATTTTTTCCAAAATATGACTTGAGAAAGGGGAGTAGTCTCATATCCAGAATCGTCTTATATTTGGAACAATTCGGTATGTCCTTATGTAATGAACAGATTTTCAGAAAATTTCAGCACTGAATAGAATCTGCCCTAAAAGAGGAAATAATCACAGCTGTTGTTGGTCTGGATGATTCTCTCCTGGATCCAGAACCAATAATACTTACATGTGGGCTTGGCGGAGGTATGAGCTCTACCAAGTGCCCTTCTTGTTTTCAAAATGAGCAGCTGCTCAGACGGAATAAAGACTATTTCTAACCAGGCGTGGAGGTCATGCCTGGAGGCCCACCAGGCCTGTGTTTAACCCTGGTTTCTGTGACATGAAGCAAATAGGAGTATTGCTAAACCCCCTCGATGGGACACTAGTCCAACTCGGGTTCTCCCACTGCTCTCAGTCAAGTTTCCCTGACAATTTTGCTGGGACCCATTTGTACACCTGGGTAGAGTGAGGCAGTGTGGAAGTGAAGAGTTTTGCCTGAGAACACTTTGCACAGGCTAAGGCAAGGACTGGAACACAGAATCTTTCCATCCCAAGTCAAGCCCATGCTCTCCACTGTGCTACTGCGTCTCCCTTCATCATGGCATGGATGACGTGGAAATATGACTGCATCCTCTTTATCGACAAAAATGCACCACTCTTTGTAATACTTTTAAGCTGTGAGGTGTTGCCTCAGTGAAAGCATTTCAAAGTACTTTCAGAATTCAGAGGACAATAAATGGTGTTTTGCTAAGATTCTTCATTGATTAAATAGTATAGAGGTCAGAGCTTTAAAGCATCAATTTGTTGGCTATTGTGGCTAATTTTAAATGTTTCAAAGTATTTGGACTTGAAATTATGCTGTGAAACCTAAGCATTATGACGTGAATAAATATCCAGTTTTGGTGACCTTCCTGGCATCAAAGGCTTAGTTTGCCCAGCAGCTGTGATACCTTTACCGTGTGGCTCACGATCGCATTCAGTTTCAAAATCGGAGTCGGATTCACTAGACCTAGAAGCATCACTGAGCCCTGATATTTCTTCTCCATCTGACTCACAAGAACTCATGTCCTGAAGCTTTGTCAAAGCCTGACTTACATTCATCCATTTCCTCTGATTAATTTATTTTTCTGGTATCCTAACCAGCTTACTAAATAAAATAAATGAATAGAAGAACAGCTCTGTGACAATCACAATTTGTACCTGCAAAATGGGAGAACAAATTGATTCTGACGTCATGACAGCAACTGGCTTATATATGCGCCTGCACACCATTCAAAAAGTAACAAAATGCAGTCAACCAAGATGCAGTTGACTGCCTTGCGTAGCCGTCAGTGTATGAATGTGTTGCATAAATGGGCATACGTGAGGTATTAGGCTACTGTCAAGTGCTTTGAGCTGCCAATCTGCCTAGCTCCATAGTCAGCCCCTATATAGTCCATTTACATTCTTTTGCACTGGGACTAATGGAGGTCAGAATGACCTTGTGGCAGTTCTAGGTATAATCAGTGATGTTTTTTCTTTCTCTATCATTGCAGAATCCCAAGAATCATGCCGGTGAGTGATGCAGTGGCATCTGAGGGTCCGAAGATAAAGGGCATCCAGTAAAGGTCTCGGCCTAGTCCCTTACAGGCAGAGATTTTTCCAGTTACTCTGAATCTTTTGATGATGTCATGTACTGAAGATGATGAGACCTTCAATGTCTTTGCAATTTAACGTCGAGGAGCAGTGTTTTTAAAGTATTCAACATTTTTTTTTATGCAAGCCTTCACAGGTGGTAGAGCTTCTGGCCATCTTTAATTCTGAGAAACTCAGCCTCTCAATGACAACCCTTTTATAAGTCATCATGTTGCGCAGCAGATGACAGTTAACTTAATTACTTGCTAAATGTTCTTTCAGCTGATTCTCTTAGAAATTCAATGCTTTTAAAGCCCCTTTTTACAAGTGCGCCAACTTTTTTGAGACCTGTAGCTGCCGGAGAATTTGAAACCTCCACTGGTCCATTTAAGTCACGTAACAGCAGATCCTGGTTGGTCACAAGACAAGCCCGACGGCTAAGTGGAGGGCAGGCACATTTTGTCAATACGTAAACAGAAAGCATGCTACTGAATCGCGCATCTTTTTTTTTTTTGTTTAAACAAAGAGTGAGTCAATTAAAATCTAATTTCATAAAAATAAAATCACTGCCAAATCGCATGTACTCCTGGACATCTTTCCATGAGCATTGGACACGGACTGAGAATCAGCATTCTTCCGTCGGCTCCCTGGGCAGAGTTGTTTATAGCAACGGTGCTGTTGTTATAGCAACAAAATGAACATTCGATGCCCTCTGGCTCTTTGACGTCAAAGCGACCTCTCAGCCGAATCCAAGAGAATTCGAACCTCTCATCCATCGGGCTTGTTTACTCCTTTGTTTTCTTCTGCTCAAGTGACCCGGTCTGATTTATGATGCCTCGAGTGTTCCATTTAAGACACGTCACCACAAGGCCTGTTCGGTGACTTTACACGCCCGACCCTAAGCATGGAGGGCTGCCACATTTTGTCAGAACGTTAACAGAAAGCATGGTACGGAATCGCGGTCAATCTTTTGTTCAAGTAAAAAGAGTGTGTCAAATGAAATCAAATGAAATTTAAAAACAATCACTACCTAATCGCACGTACACCAGTATATGTTTCCACGACGGACTGGGAATCTACTTCGTACTGTGGCCCGCTGGGGAGATATGTTTATGGCAACGGTGCTTTTTACATATCCACGGAACAGGCATACGATGCACTCTGCGTCTTTGACATAACAGTGACTTCTCTGCGGAATCTCAGTAAATTAGCATCTCTCGTCCATCGGGCATGTTTACTATTTCCTCTCCTTTTGCTCAAGTGACCCTGTTTTATCTTTGACGCCTCCGCCGTTCCATTAAAGACACGTCACAGCGGAGAAATGGGGTCGTCGTATTTTCTGTGGACTAGGCTTCTCACAATAGCAGTCATCCTGTGTGTGCGTTTTATAGTCTATACTCAATACATGTTCACAACAATAGATGGCGCAAAACAACAGCCTGCAATCTTTTATATTGGTTTTTCTTTCAGTTTGTTTTATCAGTATTTTCAAAGAAATTTTTGCCATGATTATTATTCTTTAGTGACTAAAACAAGATTTTGTCATCCAAACCCTATTTTTTCCAAAATATGACTTGAGAAAGGGGAGTAGTCTCATATCCAGAATCGTCTTATATTCGGAACAATTTGGTATGTCCTTATGTAATCAACAGATTTTCAGAAAATTTCAGCACTGAATAGAATCTGCCCTAAAAGAAGAACTAATCACAGCTGTTGTTGGTCTGGATGATACTCTCCTGGATCCAGAACCAATAATACTTACATGTGGGCTTGGCGGAGGTATGAGCTCTACCAAGTGCCCTTCTTGTTTTCAAAATGAGCAGCTGCTCAGACGGAATAAAGACTATTTCTAACCAGGCGTGGAGGTCATGCCTGGAGGCCCACCAGGCCTGTGTTTAACCCTGGTTTCTGTGACATGAAGCAAATAGGAGTATTGCTAAACCCCCTCGATGGGACACTAGTCCAACTCGGGTTCTCACACTGCTCTCAGTCAAGTTTCCCTGACAATTTTGCTGGGACCCATTTGTACACCTGGGTAGAGTGAGGCAGTGTGGAAGTGAAGAGTTTTGCCTGAGAACACTTTGCACAGGCTAAGGCATGGACTTGAACACAGAATCTTTCCATCCCAAGTCAAGCCCATGCTCTCCACTGCGCTACTGCGTATCCCTTCATCATGGCATGGATGACGTGGAAATATGACTGCATCCTCTTTATCGACAAAAATGCACCACTCTTTGTAATACTTTTAAGCTGTGAGGTGTTGCCTCAGTGAAAGCATTTCAAAGTACTTTCAGAATTCAGAGGACAATAAATGGTGTTTTGCTAAGATTCTTCATTGATTAAATAGTATAGAGGTCAGAGCTTTAAAGCATCAATTTGTTGGCTATTGTGGCTAATTTTAAATGTTTCAAAGTATTTGGACTTGAAATTATGCTGTGAAACCTAAGCATTATGACGTGAATAAATATCCAGTTTTGGTGACCTTCCTGGCATCAAAGGCTTAGTTTGCCCAGCAGCTGTGATACCTTTACCGTGTGGCTCACGATCGCATTCAGTTTCAAAATCGGAGTCGGATTCACTAGACCTAGAAGCATCACTGAGCCCTGATATTTCTTCTCCATCTGACTCACAAGAACTCATGTCCTGAAGCTTTGTCAAAGCCTGACTTACATTCATCCATTTCCTCTGATTAATTTCTTTTTCTGGTATCCTAACCAGCTTACTAAATAAACTAAATGAATAGAAGAACAGCTCTGTGACAATCACAATTTGTACCTGCAAAATGGGAGAACAAATTGATTCTGACGTCATGACAGCAACTGGCTTATATATGCGCCTGCACACCATTCAAAAAGTAACAAAATGCAGTCAACCAAGATGCAGTTGACTGCCTTGCGTAGCCGTCAGTGTATGAATGTGTTGCATAAATGGGCATACGTGAGGTATTAGGCTACTGTCAAGTGCTTTGAGCTGCCAATCTGCCTAGCTCCATAGTCAGCCCCTATATAGTCCATTTACATTCTTTTGCACTGGGACTAATGGAGGTCAGAATGACCTTGTGGCAGTTCTAGGTATAATCAGTGATGTTTTTTCTTTCTCTATCATTGCAGAATCCCAAGAATCATGCCGGTGAGTGATGCAGTGGCATCTGAGGGTCCGAAGATAAAGGGCATCCAGTAAAGGTTTCGGCCTAGTCCCTGATTTTTCCAGTTACTCTGAATCTTTTGATGATGTCATGTACTGAAGATGATGAGGCCTTCAATGCTTTTGCAATTTAACGTCGAGGAGCAGTGTTTTTAAAGTATTCAACATTATTTTTCATGCAAGCCTTCACAGGTGGGAGAGCTTCTGGCCATCTTTACTTCTGAGAAACTCAGCCTCTCAATGACAGCCCTTTTATGAGTAATCATGTTGCGCAGCAGATGACAGTTAACTTAATTACTTGCTAAATGTTCTTTCAGCTGATTCTCTTAGAAATTCAATGCTTTTAAAGCCCCTTTTTACAAGTGTCCCAACTTTTTTGAGACCTGTAGCTGCCGTAGAATTTGAAACCTCCGCTGATCCATTTAAGTCACGTCACAGCAGACAGCCTGTTTGGTCACAAGACAAGCCCGACGGCTAAGTGGAGGGCAGGCACATTTTGTCAATACGTAAACAAAAAGCATGCAACTGAATTGCGGTCATTTTTTTGCTTAAGCAAAGAGTGAGTCAATTAAAATCTACATTCATAAAAATAAAATCACTGCCAAATCGCACGTACACCTGGACATGTTTCCATGAGCATTGGACACGGACTGAGAATCAGCATTCTTCCGTCGGCCCCCTGGGCAGAGTTGTTTATAGCAACGGTGCTGTTGTTATAGCAACAAAATGAACATTCGATGCACTCTGGCTCTTTGACGTCAAAGCGACTTCTCAGCAGAATCCAAGCGAATTCGAACCTCTCATCCATCGGGCTTGTTTACTCCTTTGTTTTCTTCTGCTCAAGTGACCCGGTCTGATTTATGACGCCTCGAGTGTTCCATTTGAGACACGTCACCACAAGGCCTGTTCGGTGACTTTACACGCCCAACCCTAAGCATGGAGGGCTGCCACATTTTGTCAGAACGTTAACAGAAAGCATGGTACGGAATCGCGGTCAATCTTTTGTTCAAGTAAAAAGAGTGTGTCAAATGAAATCAAATGAAATTTTAAAACAATCACTGCCTAATCGCACGTACACCAGTATATGTTTCCACAACGGACTGGGAATCTACTTCGTTCCGTGGCCCGCTGGGGAGATATGTTTATGGCAACGGTGCTTTTTATATATCCACGGAACAGGCATACGATGCACTCTGCGTCTTTGACATAACAGTGACTTCTCAGCGGAATCTCAGTAAATTAGCATCTCTCGTCCATCGGGCATGTTTACTATTTCCTCTCCTTTTGCTCAAGTGACCCTGTTTTATCTTTGACGCCTCCGCCGTTCCATTAAAGACACGTCACAGCGGAGAAATGGGGTCGTCGTATTTTCCGTGGATTAGACTTCTAACAATAACAGTCCTCCTGTGTGTGCGTTTTATGTCTATACTCAATACATGTTCACAGCAATAGATGGCGCAAAACAACAGCCTGCAATCTTTAATATTGGTTTTTCTTCCAGTTTGTTTTATCAGTATTTTCAAAGAAATTTTTGCGATGATTATTATTCTTTAGTGACTAAAACAAGATTTTGTCATCAAAACCCTATTTTTTCCAAAATATGACTTGAGAAAGGGGAGTAGTCTCATATCCAGAATCGTCTTATATTCGGAATGTCCTTATGTAATGAACAGATTTTCATAAAATTTCAGCACTGAATAGAATCTGCCCTAAAAGAGGAACTAATCACAGCTGTTGTTGGTCTGGATGATACTCTCCTGGATCCAGAACCAATAATACTTACATGTGGGCATGGCGGAGGTATGAGCTCTACCAAGTGCCCTTCTTGTTTTCAAAATGAGCAGCTGCTCAGACGGAATAAAGACTATTTCTAACCAGGCGTGGAGGTCATGCCTGGAGGCCCACCAGGCCTGTGTTTAACCCTGGTTTCTGTGACATGAAGCAAATAGGAGTATTGCTAAACCCCCTCGATGGGACACTAGTCCAACTCGGGTTCTCCCACTGCTCTCAGTCAAGTTTCCCTGACAATTTTGCTGGTACCCATTTGTACACCTGGGTAGAGTGAGGCAGTGTGGAAGTGAAGAGTTTTACCTGAGAACACTTTGCACAGGCTAAGGCAAGGACTTGAACACAGAATTTTTCCATCCCAAGTCAAGCCCATGCTCTCCACTGCGCTACTGCGTCTCCCCTCATCATGGCATGGATGACGTGGAAATATGACTGAATCCTCTTTATTGACAAAAATGCACCACTCTTTGTAATACTTTAAAGCTGTGAGGTCTTGCCTCAGTGAAAGCATTTCAAAGTACTTTCAGAATTCGGAGGACAATAAATGGTGTTTTGCTAAGATTCTTCATTGATTAAATAGTACAGAGGTCAGAGCTTTAAAACTTCAAATTTTTTTTGATATTGTGGCTAATTTTAAATGTTTCAAAGTATTTGGACTTGATATTATGCTGTGAAACCTAAGCATTATGACGTGAAGAAATATGCAGTTTTGGTGACCTTCCTGGCATCAAAGGCTTAGTTTGCCCAGCAGCTGTGATACCTTTACCGTGTGGCTCACGATCGCATTCAGTTTCAAAAATCGGAGTCAGATTCACTAGACCTAGACGCATCACTGAGCCCTGATATTTCTTCTCCATCTGACTCACAAGAACTCATGTCCTGAAGCTTTGCCAAAGCCTGACTTACATTCATCCATTTCCTCTGATCCATTTCTTTTTCTTGTATCCTAACCAGCTTACGAAATAAACTAAATGAATAGAAGAACAGCTCTGTGACAATCACAATTTCTACCTGCAAAATGGGAGAACAAATTGATTCTGACGTCATGACAGCAACTGGCTTATATATGCGCCTGCAAACCATTCAAAAAGTAACAAAATGCAGTCAACCAAGATGCAGTTGACTGCCTTGCGTAGCCGTCAGTGTATGAATGTGTTGCATAAATGGGCATACGTGAGGGATTTAGGCTACTGTCAAGTGCTTTGAGCTGCCAATCTGACTAGCTCCATAGTCAGCCGCTATATAGTCCATTTACATTCTTTTGCACTGGGACTAATGGAGGTCAAAATGACCTTGTGGCAGTTCTAGGTATAATCAGTGATGTTTTTTCTGTCTCTGTTATTGCAGAATCCCAAGAATCATGCCGGTGAGTGATGCAGTGGCATCTGAGGGTCCGAAGATAAAGGGCATCCAGTAAAGGTTTCGGCCTAGTCCCTTACACGCAGAGATTTTTCCAGTTACTCTGAATCTTTTGATGATGTCATGTACTGAAGATGATGAGACCTTCAATGCCTTTGCAATTTAACGTCGAGGAGCAGTGTTTTTAAAGTATTCAAAATTTTTTTTCATGCAAGCCTTCACAGGTGGGAGAGCTTCTGGCCATCTTTACTTCTGAGAAACTCAGCCTCTCAATGACAACCCTTTTATAAGTACCCGGTAATCATGTTGCGCAGCAGATGACAGTTAACTTAATTACTTGCTAAATGTTCTTTCAGCTGATTCTCTTAGAAATTCAATGCTTTTAAAGCCCCTTTTTACAAGTGTCCCAACTTTTTTGAGACCTGTAGCTGCCGGAGAATTTGAAACCTCCGCTGATCCATTTAAGACACGTCACAGCGGACAGTCTGTCTGGTCACAAGACAAGCCCGACGGCTAAGAGGAGGGCAAGCACAATTTGTCAATACGTAAACAGAAAGCATGCTACTGAATCGCGGCCATTTTTTTTGTTTAAAAAAAGAGTGAGTCAATTAAAATCTAATTTCATAAAAATAATATCACTGCCAAATCGCACGTACACCTGGACATGTTTCCATGAGCATTGGACACGGACTGAGAATCAGCATTCTTCCGTCGGCCACCTGAGCAGAGTTGTTTATAGCAACGGTGCTGTTGATATTGCAACAAAATGAACATTCGATGCACTCTGGCTCTTTGACGTCACGGCGACTTCTCAGCAGAATCCAAGAGAATTCGAACCTCTCATCCATCGGGCTTGTTTACTCCTTTGTTTTCTTCTGCTCAAGTGACCCGGTCTGATTTATGACGCCTCCGGTGTTCCATTGAAGACACGTCACCACAAGGCCTGTTCGGTGACTTTACACGCCCGACCCAAAGCATGGAGGGCTGCCACATTTTGTCAGAACGTTAACAGAAAGCATGGTACGGAATCGCGGTCAATCTTTTGTTCAAGTAAAAAGAGTGCGTCAAATGAAATCAAATGAAATTTAAAAACAATCGCTACCTAATCGCACGTACACCTGTATATGTTTCCACGACGGACTGGGAATCTACTTCGTACCGTGGCCCGCTGGGGAGATATGTTTATGGCAACGGTGCTTTTTATATATCCACGGAACAGGCATACGATGCACTCTGCGTCTTGACATAATAGTGACTTCTCAGCGGAATCTCAGTAAATTAGCATCTCTCGTCCATCGGGCATGTTTACGATTTCCTCTCCTTTTGCTCAAGTGACCCTGTTTTATCTTTGACGCCTCCGCCGTTCCATTAAAGACACGTCACAGCGGAGAAATGGGGTCGTCGTATTTTCCGTGGACTAGGCTTCTAACAATAACAGTCATCCTGTGTGTGCGTTTTATAGTCTATACTCAATACATGTTCACAACAATAGATGGCGCAAAACAACAGCCTGCAATCTTTTATATTGGTTTTTCTTTCAGTTTGTTTTATCAGTATTTTTAAAGAAATTTTTGCCATGATTATTATTCTTTAGTGACTAAAACAAGATTTTGTCATCCAAACCCTATTTTTTCCAAAATATGACTTGAGAAAGGGGAGTAGTCTCATATCCAGAATCGTCTTATATTCGGAACAATTCGGTATGTCCTTATGTAATGAACAGATTTTCAGAAAATTTCAGCACTGAATAGAATCTGCCCTAAAAGAAGAACTAATCACAGCTGTTGTTGGTCTGGATGATACTCTCCTGGATCCAGAACCAATAATACTTACATGTGGGCTTGGCGGAGGTATGAGCTCTACCAAGTGCCCTTCTTGTTTTCAAAATGAGCAGCTGCTCAGACGGAATAAAGACTATTTCTAACCAGGCGTGGAGGTCATGCCTGGAGGCCCACCAGGCCTGTGTTTAACCCTGGTTTCTGTGACATGAAGCAAATAGGAGTATTGCTAAACCCCCTCGATGGGACACTAGTCCAACTCGGGTTCTCCCACTGCTCTCAGTCAAGTTTCCCTGACAATTTTGCTGGGACCCATTTGTACACCTGGGTAGAGTGAGGCAGTGTGGAAGTGAAGAGTTTTGCCTGAGAACACTTTGCACAGGCTAAGGCAAGGACTTGAACACAGAATCTTTCCATCCCAAGTCAAGCCCATGCTCTCCACTGCGCTACTGCGTCTCCCTTCATCATGGCATGGATGACTTGGAAATATGACTGCATCCTCTTTATCGACAAAAATGCACCACTCTTTGTAATACTTTTAAGCTGTGAGGTGTTGCCTCGCATTTCAAAGTACTTTCAGAATTCAGAGGACAATAAATGGTGTTTTGCTAAGATTCTTCATTGATTAAATAGTATAGAGGTCAGAGCTTTAAAGCATCAATTTGTTGGCTATTGTGGCTAATTTTAAATGTTTCAAAGTATTTGGACTTGAAATTATGCTGTGAAACCTAAGCATTATGACGTGAATAAATATCCAGTTTTGGTGACCTTCCTGGCATCAAAGGCTTAGTTTGCCCAGCAGCTGTGATACCTTTACCGTGTGGCTCACGATCGCATTCAGTTTCAAAATCGGAGTCGGATTCACTAGACCTAGAAGCATCACTGAGCCCTGATATTTCTTCTCCATCTGACTCACAAGAACTCATGTCCTGAAGCTTTGTCAAAGCCTGACTTACATTCATCCATTTCCTCTGATTAATTTCTTTTTCTGGTATCCTAACCAGCTTACTAAATAAACTAAATGAATAGAAGAACAGCTCTGTGACAATCACAATTTGTACCTGCAAAATGGGAGAACAAATTGATTCTGACGTCATGACAGCAACTGGCTTATATATGCGCCTGCACACCATTCAAAAAGTAACAAAATGCAGTCAACCAAGATGCAGTTGACTGCCTTGCGTAGCCGTCAGTGTATGAATGTGTTGCATAAATGGGCATACGTGAGGTATTAGGCTACTGTCAAGTGCTTTGAGCTGCCAATCTGCCTAGCTCCATAGTCAGCCCCTATATAGTCCATTTACATTCTTTTGCACTGGGACTAATGGAGGTCAGAATGACCTTGTGGCAGTTCTAGGTATAATCAGTGATGTTTTTTCTTTCTCTATCATTGCAGAATCCCAAGAATCATGCCGGTGAGTGATGCAGTGGCATCTGAGGGTCCGAAGATAAAGGGCATCCAGTAAAGGTCTCGGCCTAGTCCCTTACAGGCAGAGATTTTTCCAGTTACTCTGAATCTTTTGATGATGTCATGTACTGAAGATGATGAGACCTTCAATGTCTTTGCAATTTAACGTCGAGGAGCAGTGTTTTTAAAGTATTCAACATTTTTTTTTATGCAAGCCTTCACAGGTGGTAGAGCTTCTGGCCATCTTTACTTCTGAGAAACTCAGCCTCTCAATGACAACCCTTTTATAAGTCATCATGTTGCGCAGCAGATGACAGTTAACTTAATTACTTGCTAAATGTTCTTTCAGCTGATTCTCTTAGAAATTCAATGCTGTTAAAGCCCCTTTTTACAAGTGTCCCAACTTTTTTGAGACCTGTAGCTGCCGGAGAATTTGAAACCTCCACTGGTCCATTTAAGTCACGTCACAGCAGAGCCTGTTTGGTCACAAGACAAGCCCGACGGCTAAGTGGAGGGCAGGCACATTTTGTCAATACGTAAAAAGAAAGCATGCTACTGAATCGCGCATCTTTTTTTTTTGTTTAAACAAAGAGTGAGTCAATTAAAATCTAATTTCATAAAAATAAAATCACTGCCAAATCGCATGTACTCCTGGACATCTTTCCATGAGCACTGGACACGGACTGAGAATCAGCATTCTTCCGTCGGCTCCCTGGGCAGAGTTGTTTATAGCAACGGTGCTGTTGTTATAGCAACAAAATGAACATTCGATGCACTCTGGCTCTTTGACGTCAAAGCGACTTCTCAGCAGAATCCAAGAGAATTCGAACCTCTCATCCATCGGGCTTGTTTACTCCTTTGTTTTCTTCTGCTCAAGTGACCCGGTCTGATTTATGACGCCTCGAGTGTTCCATTTAAGACACGTCACCACAAGGCCTGTTCGGTGACTTTACACGCCCGACCCTAAGCATGGAGGGCTGCCACATTTTGTCAGAACGTTAACAGAAAGCATGGCACGGAATCGCGGTCAATCTTTTGTTCATGTAAAAAGAGTGTGTCAAATGAAATCAAATGAAATTTAAAAACAATCACTACCTAATCGCACGTACACCAGTATATGTTTCCACGACGGACTGGGAATCTACTTCGTACTGTGGCCCGCTGGGGAGATATGTTTATGGCAACGGTGCTTTTTACATATCCACGGAACAGGCATACGATGCACTCTGCGTCTTTGACATAACAGTGACTTCTCTGCGGAATCTCAGTAAATTAGCATCTCTCGTCCATCGGGCATGTTTACTATTTCCTCTCCTTTTGCTCAAGTGACCCTGTTTTATCTTTGACGCCTCCGCCGTTCCATTAAAGACACGTCACAGCGGAGAAATGGGGTCGTCGTATTTTCCGTGGACTAGGCTTCTAACAATAACAGTCATCCTGTGTGTGCGTTTTATAGCCAATACTCAATACATGTTCACAACAATAGATGGCGCAAAACAACAGCCTGCAATCTTTTATATTGGTTTTTCTTTCAGTTTGTTTTATCAGTATTTTCAAAGAAATTTTTGCGATGATTATTATTCTTTAGTGACTAAAACAAGATTTTGTCATCAAAACCCTATTTTTTCCAAAATATGACTTGAGAAAGGGGAGTTGTCTCATATCCAGAATCGTCTTATATTCGGAACAATTCGGTATGTCCTTATGTAATGAACAGATTTTCAGAAAATTTCAGCACTGAATAGAATCTGCCCTAAAAGAAGAACTAATCACAGCTGTTGTTGGTCTGGATGATACTCTCCTGGATCCAGAACCAATAATACTTACATGTGGGCTTGGCGGAGGTATGAGCTCTACCAAGTGCCCTTCTTGTTTTCAAAATGAGCAGCTGCTCAGACGGAATAAAGACTATTTCTAACCAGGCGTGGAGGTCATGCCTGGAGGCCCACCAGGCCTGTGTTTAACCCTGGTTTCTGTGACATGAAGCAAATAGGAGTATTGCTAAACCCCCTCGATGGGACACTAGTCCAACTCGGGTTCTCCCACTGCTCTCAGTCAAGTTTCCCTGACAATTTTGCTGGGACCCATTTGTACACCTGGGTAGAGTGAGGCAGTGTGGAAGTGAAGAGTTTTGCCTGAGAACACTTTGCACAGGCTAAGGCAAGGACTTGAACACAGAATCTTTCCATCCCAAGTCAAGCCCATGCTCTCCACTGCGCTACTGCGTCTCCCTTCATCATGGCATGGATGACGTGGAAATATGACTGCATCCTCTTTATCGACAAAAATGCACCACTCTTTGTAATACTTTTAAGCTGTGAGGTGTTGCCTCAGTGAAAGCATTTCAAAGTACTTTCAGAATTCAGAGGACAATAAATGGTGTTTTGCTAAGATTCTTCATTGATTAAATAGTATAGAGGTCAGAGCTTTAAAGCATCAATTTGTTGGCTATTGTGGCTAATTTTAAATGTTTCAAAGTATTTGGACTTGAAATTATGCTGTGAAACCTAAGCATTATGACGTGAATAAATATCCAGTTTTGGTGACCTTCCTGGCATCAAAGGCTTAGTTTGCCCAGCAGCTGTGATACCTTTACCGTGTGGCTCACGATCGCATTCAGTTTCAAAATCGGAGTCGGATTCACTAGACCTAGAAGCATCACTGAGCCCTGATATTTCTTCTCCATCTGACTCACAAGAACTCATGTCCTGAAGCTTTGTCAAAGCCTGACTTACATTCATCCATTTCCTCTGATTAATTTCTTTTTCTGGTATCCTAACCAGCTTACTAAATAAACTAAATGAATAGAAGAACAGCTCTGTGACAATCACAATTTGTACCTGCAAAATGGGAGAACAAATTGATTCTGACGTCATGACAGCAACTGGCTTATATATGCGCCTGCACACCATTCAAAAAGTAACAAAATGCAGTCAACCAAGATGCAGTTGACTGCCTTGCGTAGCCGTCAGTGTATGAATGTGTTGCATAAATGGGCATACGTGAGGTATTAGGCTACTGTCAAGTGCTTTGAGCTGCCAATCTGCCTAGCTCCATAGTCAGCCCCTATATAGTCCATTTACATTCTTTTGCACTGGGACTAATGGAGGTCAGAATGACCTTGTGGCAGTTCTAGGTATAATCAGTGATGTTTTTTCTTTCTCTATCATTGCAGAATCCCAAGAATCATGCCGGTGAGTGATGCAGTGGCATCTGAGGGTCCGAAGATAAAGGGCATCCAGTAAAGGTCTCGGCCTAGTCCCTTACAGGCAGAGATTTTTCCAGTTACTCTGAATCTTTTGATGATGTCATGTACTGAAGATGATGAGACCTTCAATGTCTTTGCAATTTAACGTCGAGGAGCAGTGTTTTTAAAGTATTCAACATTTTTTTTTATGCAAGCCTTCACAGGTGGGAGAGCTTCTGGCCATCTTTACTTCTGAGAAACTCAGCCTCTCAATGACAACCCTTTTATAAGTAATCATGTTGCGCAGCAGATGACAGTTAACTTAATTACTTGCTAAATGTTCTTTCAGCTGATTCTTTTCGAAATTCAATGCTTTTAAAGCCCCTTTTTACAAGTCTCCCAACTTTTTTGAGACCTGTAGCTGCCGGAGAATTTGAAACCTCCGCTGATCCATTGAAGTCACGTCACAGCAGAGCCTGTTTGGTCACAAGACAAGCCCGACGGCTAAGTGGAGGGCAGGCACATTTTGTCAATACGTAAACAGAAAGCATGCTACTGAATCGCGGTCATTTTTTTTTGTTTAAACAAAGAGTGAGTCAATTAAAATCTAATTTCATAAAAATAAAATCACTGCCAAATCGCATGTACTCCTGGACATCTTTCCATGAGCATTGGACACGGACTGAGAATCAGCATTCTTCCGTCGGCTCCCTGTGCAGAGTTGTTTATAGCAACGGTGCTGTTGTTATAGCAACAAAATGAACATTCGATGCACTCTGGCTCTTTGACGTCAAAGCGACTTCTCAGCAGAATCCAAGAGAATTCGAACCTCTCATCCATCGGGCTTGTTTACTCCTTTGTTTTCTTCTGGTCAAGTGACCCGGTCTGATTTATGATGCCTCGAGTGTTCCATTTAAGACACGTCACCACAAGGCCTGTTCGGTGACTTTACACGCCCGACCCTAAGCATGGAGGGCTGCCACATTTTGTCAGAACGTTAACAGAAAGCATGGTACGGAATCGCGGTCAATCTTTTGTTCAAGTAAAAAGAGTGTGTCAAATGAAATCAAATGAAATTTAAAAACAATCACTACCTAATCGCACGTACACCAGTATATGTTTCCACGACGGACTGGGAATCTACTTCGTACTGTGGCCCGCTGGGGAGATATGTTTATGGCAACGGTGCTTTTTACATATCCACGAAACAGGCATACGATGCACTCTGCGTCTTTGACATAACAGTGACTTCTCTGTGGAATCTCAGTAAATTAGCATCTCTCGTCCATCGGGCATGTTTACTATTTCCTCTCCTTTTGCTCAAGTGACCCTGTTTTATCTTTGACGCCTCCGCCGTTCCATTAAAGACACGTCACAGCGGAGAAATGGGGTCGTCGTATTTTCTGTGGACTAGGCTTCTAACAATAGCAGTCATCCTGTGTGTGCGTTTTATAGTCTATACTCAATACATGTTCACAACAATAGATGGCGCAAAACAACAGCCTGCAATCTTTTATATTGGTTTTTCTTTCAGTTTGTTTTATCAGTATTTTCAAAGAAATTTTTGCCATGATTATTATTCTTTAGTGACTAAAACAAGATTTTGTCATCCAAACCCTATTTTTTCCAAAATATGACTTGAGAAAGGGGAGTAGTCTCATATCCAGAATCGTCTTATATTCGGAACAATTCGGTATGTCCTTATGTAATCAACAGATTTTCAGAAAATTTCAGCACTGAATAGAATCTGCCCTAAAAGAAGAACTAATCACAGCTGTTGTTGGTCTGGATGATACTCTCCTGGATCCAGAACCAATAATACTTACATGTGGGCTTGGCGGAGGTATGAGCTCTACCAAGTGCCCTTCTTGTTTTCAAAATGAGCAGCTGCTCAGACGGAATAAAGACTATTTCTAACCAGGCGTGGAGGTCATGCCTGGAGGCCCACCAGGCCTGTGTTTAACCCTGGTTTCTGTGACATGAAGCAAATAGGAGTATTGCTAAACCCCCTCGATGGGACACTAGTCCAACTCGGGTTCTCCCACTGCTCTCAGTCAAGTTTCCCTGACAATTTTGCTGGGACCCATTTGTACACCTGGGTAGAGTGAGGCAGTGTGGAAGTGAAGAGTTTTGCCTGAGAACACTTTGCACAGGCTAAGGCATGGACTTGAACACACAATCTTTCCATCCCAAGTCAAGCCCATGCTCTCCACTGCGCTACTGCGTATCCCTTCATCATGGCATGGATGACGTGGAAATATGACTGCATCCTCTTTATCGACAAAAATGCACCACTCTTTGTAATACTTTTAAGCTGTGAGGTGTTGCCTCAGTGAAAGCATTTCAAAGTACTTTCAGAATTCAGAGGACAATAAATGGTGTTTTGCTAAGATTCTTCATTGATTAAATAGTATAGAGGTCAGAGCTTTAAAGCATCAATTTGTTGGCTATTGTGGCTAATTTTAAATGTTTCAAAGTATTTGGACTTGAAATTATGCTGTGAAACCTAAGCATTATGACGTGAATAAATATCCAGTTTTGGTGACCTTCCTGGCATCAAAGGCTTAGTTTGCCCAGCAGCTGTGATACCTTTACCGTGTGGCTCACGATCGCATTCAGTTTCAAAATCGGAGTCGGATTCACTAGACCTAGAAGCATCACTGAGCCCTGATATTTCTTCTCCATCTGACTCACAAGAACTCATGTCCTGAAGCTTTGTCAAAGCCTGACTTACATTCATCCATTTCCTCTGATTAATTTCTTTTTCTGGTATCCTAACCAGCTTACTAAATAAACTAAATGAATAGAAGAACCGCTCTGTGACAATCACAATTTGTACCTGCAAAATGGGAGAACAAATTGATTCTGACGTCATGACAGCAACTGGCTTATATATGCGCCTGCACACCATTCAAAAAGTAACAAAATGCAGTCAACCAAGATGCAGTTGACTGCCTTGCGTAGCCGTCAGTGTATGAATGTGTTGCATAAATGGGCATACGTGAGGTATTAGGCTACTGTCAAGTGCTTTGAGCTGCCAATCTGCCTAGCTCCATAGTCAGCCCCTATATAGTCCATTTACATTCTTTTGCACTGGGACTAATGGAGGTCAGAATGACCTTGTGGCAGTTCTAGGTATAATCAGTGATGTTTTTTCTTTCTCTATCATTGCAGAATCCCAAGAATCATGCCGGTGAGTGATGCAGTGGCATCTGAGGGTCCGAAGATAAAGGGCATCCAGTAAAGGTTTCGGCCTAGTCCCTGATTTTTCCAGTTAGTCTGAATCTTTTGATGATGTCATGTACTGAAGATGATGAGGCCTTCAATGCTTTTGCAATTTAACGTCGAGGAGCAGTGTTTTTAAAGTATTCAACATTATTTTTCATGCAAGCCTTCACAGGTGGGAGAGCTTCTGGCCATCTTTACTTCTGAGAAACTCAGCCTCTCAATGACAACCCTTTTATAAGTAATCATGTTGCGCAGCAGATGACAGTTAACTTAATTACTTGCTAAATGTTCTTTCAGCTGATTCTCTTAGAAATTCAATGCTTTTAAAGCCCCTTTTTACAAGTGTCCCAACTTTTTTGAGACCTGTAGCTGCCGTAGAATTTGAAACCTCCGCTGATCCATTTAAGTCACGTCACAGCAGACAGCCTGTTTGGTCACAAGACAAGCCCGACGGCTAAGTGGAGGGCAGGCACATTTTGTCAATACGTAAACAAAAAGCATGCAACTGAATTGCGGTCATTTTTTTGCTTAAACAAAGAGTGAGTCAATTAAAATCTAATTTCATAAAAATAAAATCACTGCCAAATCGCACGTACTCCTGGACATGTTTCCATGAGCATTGGACACGGACTGAGAATCAGCATTCTTCCGTCGGCCCCCTGGGCAGAGTTGTTTATAGCAACGGTGCTGTTGTTTTAGCAACAAAATGAACATTCGATGCACTCTGGCTCTTTGACGTCAAAGCGACTTCTCAGCAGAATCCAAGCGAATTCGAACCTCTCATCCATCGGGCTTGTTTACTCCTTTGTTTTCTTCTGCTCAAGTGACCCGGTCTGATTTATGACGCCTCGAGTGTTCCATTTGAGACACGTCACCACAAGGCCTGTTCGGTGACTTTACACGCCCGACCCTAAGCATGGAGGGCTGCCACATTTTGTCAGAACGTTAACAGAAAGCATGGTACGGAATCGCGGTCAATCTTTTGTTCAAGTAAAAAGAGTGTGTCAAATGAAATCAAATGAAATTTTAAAACAATCACTACCTAATCGCACGTACACCAGTATATGTTTCCACAACGGACTGGGAATCTACTTCGTTCCGTGGCCCGCTGGGGAGATATGTTTATGGCAACGGTGCTTTTTATATATCCACGGAACAGGCATACGATGCACTCTGCGTCTTTGACATAACAGTGACTTCTCAGCGGAATCTCAGTAAATTAGCATCTCTCGTCCATCGGGCATGTTTACTATTTCCTCTCCTTTTGCTCAAGTGACCCTGTTTTATCTTTGACGCCTCCGCCGTTCCATTAAAGACACGTCACAGCGGAGAAATGGGGTCGTCGTATTTTCCGTGGACTAGGCTTCCAACAATAACAGTCCTCCTGTGTGTGCGTTTTATGTCTATACTCAATACATGTTCACAACAATAGATGGCGCAAAACAACAGCCTGCAATCTTTAATATTGGTTTTTCTTCCAGTTTGTTTTATCAGTATTTTCAAAGAAATTTTTGCGATGATTATTATTCTTTAGTGACTAAAACAAGATTTTGTCATCAAAACCCTATTTTTTCCAAAATATGACTTGAGAAAGGGGAGTAGTCTCATATCCAGAATCGTCTTATATTCGGAATGTCCTTATGTAATGAACAGATTTTCATAAAATTTCAGCACTGAATAGAATCTGCCCTAAAAGAGGAACTAATCACAGCTGTTGTTGGTCTGGATGATACTCTCCTGGATCCAGAACCAATAATACTTACATGTGGGCATGGCGGAGGTATGAGCTCTACCAAGTGCCCTTCTTGTTTTCAAAATGAGCAGCTGCTCAGACGGAATAAAGACTATTTCTAACCAGGCGTGGAGGTCATGCCTGGAGGCCCACCAGGCCTGTGTTTAACCCTGGTTTCTGTGACATGAAGCAAATAGGAGTATTGCTAAACCCCCTCGATGGGACACTAGTCCAACTCGGGTTCTCCCACTGCTCTCAGTCAAGTTTCCCTGACAATTTTGCTGGTACCCATTTGTACACCTGGGTAGAGTGAGGCAGTGTGGAACTGAAGAGTTTTACCTGAGAACACTTTGCACAGGCTAAGGCAAGGACTTGAACACAGAATTTTTCCATCCCAAGTCAAGCCCATGCTCTCCACTGCGCTACTGCGTCTCCCCTCATCATGGCATGGATGACGTGGAAATATGACTGAATCCTCTTTATTGACAAAAATGCACCACTCTTTGTAATACTTTAAAGCTGTGAGGTCTTGCCTCAGTGAAAGCATTTCAAAGTACTTTCAGAATTCAGAGGACAATAAATGGTGTTTTGCTAAGATTCTTCATTGATTAAATAGTACAGAGGTCAGAGCTTTAAAACTACAAATTTTTTTTGATATTGTGGCTAATTTTAAATGTTTCAAAGTATTTGGACTTGATATTATGCTGTGAAACCTAAGCATTATGACGTGAAGAAATATGCAGTTTTGGTGACCTTCCTGGCATCAAAGGCTTAGTTTGCCCAGCAGCTGTGATACCTTTACCGTGTGGCTCACGATCGCATTCAGTTTCAAAAATCGGAGTCGGATTCACTAGACCTAGACGCATCACTGAGCCCTGATATTTCTTCTCCATCTGACTCACAAGAACTCATGTCCTGAAGCATTGCCAAAGCCTGACTTACATTCATCCATTTCCTCTGATCCATTTCTTTTTCTTGTATCCTAACCAGCTTACGAAATAAACTAAATGAATAGAAGAACAGCTCTGTGACAATCACAATTTCTACCTGCAAAATGGGAGAACAAATTGATTCTGACGTCATGACAGCAACTGGCTTATATATGCGCCTGCAAACCATTCAAAAAGTAACAAAATGCAGTCAACCAAGATGCAGTTGACTGCCTTGCGTAGCCGTCAGTGTATGAATGTGTTGCATAAATGGGCATACGTGAGGTATTAGGCTACTGTCAAGTGCTTTGAGCTGCCAATCTGACTAGCTCCATAGTCAGCCGCTATATAGTCCATTTACATTCTTTTGCACTGGGACTAATGGAGGTCAAAATGACCTTGTGGCAGTTCTAGGTATAATCAGTGATGTTTTTTCTGTCTCTGTTATTGCAGAATCCCAAGAATCATGCCGGTGAGTGATGCAGTGGCATCTGAGGGTCCGAAGATAAAGGGCATCCAGTAAAGGTTTCGGCCTAGTCCCTTACACGCAGAGATTTTTCCAGTTACTCTGAATCTTTTGATGATGTCATGTACTGAAGATGATGAGACCTTCAATGCCTTTGCAATTTAACGTCGAGGAGCAGTGTTTTTAAAGTATTCAAAATTTTTTTTTATGCAAGCCTTCACAGGTGGGAGAGCTTCTGGCCATCTTTACTTCTGAGAAACTCAGCCTCTCAATGACAACCCTTTTATAAGTACCCGGTAATCATGTTGCGCAGCAGATGACAGTTAACTTAATTACTTGCTAAATGTTCTTTCAGCTGATTCTCTTAGAAATTCAATGCTTTTAAAGCCCCTTTTTACAAGTGTCCCAACTTTTTTGAGACCTGTAGCTGCCGGAGAATTTGAAACCTCCGCTGATCCATTTAAGACACGTCACAGCGGACAGTCTGTCTGGTCACAAGACAAGCCCGACGGCTAAGAGGAGGGCAAGCACAATTTGTCAATACGTAAACAGAAAGCATGCTACTGAATCGCGGCCATTTTTTTTTGTTTAAAAAAAGAGTGAGTCAATTAAAAGCTAATTTCATAAAAATAATATCACTGCCAAATCGCACGTACACCTGGACATGTTTCCATGAGCATTGGACACGGACTGAGAATCAGCATTCTTCCGTCGGCCCCCTGGGCAGAGTTGTTTATAGCAACGGTGCTGTTGATATTGCAACAAAATGAACATTCGATGCACTCTGGCTCTTTGACGTCACGGCGACTTCTCAGCAGAATCCTAGAGAATTCGAACCTCTCATCCATCGGGCTTGTTTACTCCTTTGTTTTCTTCTGCTCAAGTGACCCGGTCTGATTTATGACGCCTCCGGTGTTCCATTGAAGACACGTCACCACAAGGCCTGTTCGGTGACTTTACACGCCCGACCCAAAGCATGGAGGGCTGCCACATTTTGTCAGAACGTTAACAGAAAGCATGGTACGGAATCGCGGTCAATCTTTTGTTCAAGTAAAAAGAGTGCGTCAAATGAAATCAAATGAAATTTAAAAACAATCACTACCTAATCGCACGTACACCTGTATATGTTTCCACGACGGACTGGGAATCTACTTCGTACCGTGGCCCGCTGGGGAGATCTGTTTATGGCAACGGTGCTTTTTATATATCCACGGAACAGGCATACGATGCACTCTGCGTCTTGACATAATAGTGACTTCTCAGCGGAATCTCAGTAAATTAGCATCTCTCGTCCATCGGGCATGTTTACGATTTCCTCTCCTTTTGCTCAAGTGACCCTGTTTTATCTTTGACGCCTCCGCCGTTCCATTAAAGACACGTCACAGCGGAGAAATTAGGTCGTCGTATTTTCCGTGGACTAGCCTTCGAACAATAACAGTCATCCTGTGTGTGCGTTTTATAGTCTATACTCAATACATGTTCACAACAACAGATGGCGCAAAACAACAGCCTGCAATCTTTTATATTGGTTTTTCTTTCAGTTTGTTTTATCAGTACTTTCAAAGAAATTTTTGCGATGATTATTATTCTTTAGTGACTAAAACAAGATTTTGTCATCAAAACCCTATTTTTTCCAAAATATGACTTGAGAAAGGGGAGTAGTCTCATATCCGGAATCGTCTTATATTCAGAACAATTCAGTATGTCCTTATGTAATGAACAGATTTTCAGAAAATTTCAGCACTGAATAGAATCTGCCCTAAAAGAGGAACTAATCACAGCTGTTGTTGGTCTGGATGATACTCTCTTGGATCCAGAACCAATAATACTTACATGTGGGCTTGGCGGAGGTATGAGCTCTACCAAGTGCCCTTCTTGTTTTCAAAATGAGCAGCTGCTCAGACGGAATAAAGACTATTTCTAACCAGGCGTGGAGGTCATGCCTGGAGGCCCACCAGGCCTGTGTTTAACCCTGGTTTCTGTGACATGAAGCAAATAGGAGTATTGCTAAACCCCCTCGATGGGACACTAGTCCAACTCGGCTTCTCCCACTGCTCTCAGTCAAGTTTCCCTGACAATTTTGCTGGGACCCATTTGTACACCTGGGTAGAGTGAGGCAGTGTGGAAGTGAAGAGTTTTGCCTGAGAACACTTTGCACAGGCTAAGGCAAGGACTTGAACACAGAATCTTTCCATCCCAAGTCAAGCCCATGCTCTCCACTGCGCTACTGCGTCTCGCTTCATCATGGCATGGATGACGTGGAAATATGACTGCATCCTCTTTATTGACAAAAATGCACCACTCTTTGTAATACTTTTAAGCTGTGAGGTGTTGCCTCAGTGAAAGCATTTCAAAGTAATTTCAGAATTCAGAGGACAATAAATGGTGTTTTGCTAAGATTCTTCATTGATTAAATAGTATAGAGGTCAGAGCTTTAAAGCTTCAATTTGTTGGCTATTGTGGCTAATTTTAAATGTTTCAAAGTATTTGGACTTGAAATTATGCTGTGAAACCTAAGCATTATGACGTGAATAAATATCCAGTTTTGGTGACCTTCCTGGCATCAAAGGCTTAGTTTGCCCAGCAGCTGTGATACCTTTACCGTGTGGCTCACAATCGCATTCAGTTTCAAAATCGGAGTCGGATTTACTAGACCTAGAAGCATCACTGAGGCCTGATATTTCTTCTCCATCTGACTCACAGGAACTCATGTCCTGAAGCTTTGCCAAAGCCTGACTTACATTCATCCATTTCCTCTGATTAATTTATTTTTCTGGTATCCTAACCAGCTTACAAAATAAACTAAATGAATAGAAGAACAGCTCTGTGACAATCACAATTTCTACCTGCAAAATGGGAGAACCAATTGATTCTGACGTCATGACAGCAACTGGCTTATATATGCGCCTGCACACCATTCAAAAAGTAACAAAATGCAGTCAACCAAGATGCAGTTGACTACCTTGCGTAGCCGTCAGTGTATGAATGTGTTGCATAAATGGGCATACGTGAGGTATTAGGCTACTGTCAAGTGCTTTGAGCTGCCAATCTGACTAGCTCCATAGTCAGCCCCTATATAGTCCATTTACATTCTTTTGCACTGGGACTAATGGAGGTCAGAATGACCTTGTGGCAGTTCTAGGTATAATCAGTGATGTTTTTTCTTTCTCTATTATTGCAGAATCCCAAGAATCATGCCGGTGAGTGATGCAGTGGCATCTGAGGGTCCAAAGATAAAGGGCATCCAGTAAAGGTCTCGGCCTAGTCCCTTACAGGCAGAGATTTTTCCAGTTACTCTGAATCTTTTGATGATGTCATGTACTGAAGATGATGAGACCTTCAATGCCTTTGCAATTTAACGTCGAGGAGCAGTGTTTTTAAAGTATTCAACATTTTTTTTTATGCAAGCCTTCACAGGTGGGAGAGCTTCTGGCCATCTTTACTTCTGAGAAACTCAGCCTCTCAGTGACAACCCTTTTATAAGTAATCATGTTGCGCAGCAGATGACAGTTAACTTAATTACTTGCTAAATGTTCTTTCAGCTGATTCTCTTAGAAATTCAATGCTTTTAAAGCCCCTTTTTACAAGTGTCCCAACTTTTTTGAGACCTGTAGCTGCCGGAGAATTTGAAACCTCCGCTGATCCATTTAAGTCACGTCACAGCAGAGCCTGTTTGGTCACAAGACAAGCCCGACGGCTAAGTGGAGGGCAGGCACATTTTGTCAATACGTAAACAGAAAGCATGCTACTGAATCGCGCATCTTTTTTTTTTGTTTAAACAAAGAGTGAGTCAATTAAAATCTAATTTCATAAAAATAAAATCACTGCCAAATCGCATGTACTCCTGGACATCTTTCCATGAGCACTGGACACGGACTGAGAATCAGCATTCTTCCGTCGGCTCCCTGGGCAGAGTTGTTTATAGCAACGGTGCTGTTGTTATAGCAACAAAATGAACATTCGATGCACTCTGGCTCTTTGACGTCAAAGCGACTTCTCAGCAGAATCCAAGAGAATTCGAACCTCTCATCCATCGGGCTTGTTTACTCCTTTGTTTTCTTCTGCTCAAGTGACCCGGTCTGATTTATGACGCCTCGAGTGTTCCATTTAAGACACGTCACCACAAGGCCTGTTCGGTGACTTTACACGCCCGACCCTAAGCATGGAGGGCTGCCACATTTTGTCAGAACGTTAACAGAAAGCATAGCACGGAATCGCGGTCAATCTTTTGTTCATGTAAAAAGAGTGTGTCAAATGAAATCAAATGAAATTTAAAAACAATCACTACCTAATCGCACGTACACCAGTATATGTTTCCACGACGGACTGGGAATCTACTTCGTACTGTGGCCCGCTGGGGAGATATGTTTATGGCAACGGTGCTTTTTACATATCCACGGAACAGGCATACGATGCACTCTGCGTCTTTGACATAACAGTGACTTCTCTGCGGAATCTCAGTAAATTAACATCTCTCGTCCATCGGGCATGTTTACTATTTCCTCTCCTTTTGCTCAAGTGACCCTGTTTTATCTTTGACGCCTCCGCCGTTCCATTAAAGACACGTCACAGCGGAGAAATGGGGTCGTCGTATTTTCCGTGGACTAGGCTTCTAACAATAACAGTCATCCTGTGTGTGCGTTTTATAGCCAATACTCAATACATGTTCACAACAATAGATGGCGCAAAACAACAGCCTGCAATCTTTTATATTGGTTTTTCTTTCAGTTTGTTTTATCAGTATTTTCAAAGAAATTTTTGCGATGATTATTATTCTTTAGTGACTAAAACAAGATTTTGTCATCAAAACCCTATTTTTTCCAAAATATGACTTGAGAAAGGGGAGTTGTCTCATATCCAGAATCGTCTTATATTCGGAACAATTCGGTATGTCCTTATGTAATGAACAGATTTTCAGAAAATTTCAGCACTGAATAGAATCTGCCCTAAAAGAAGAACTAATCACAGCTGTTGTTGGTCTGGATGATACTCTCCTGGATCCAGAACCAATAATACTTACATGTGGGCTTGGCGGAGGTATGAGCTCTACCAAGTGCCCTTCTTGTTTTCAAAATGAGCAGCTGCTCAGACGGAATAAAGACTATTTCTAACCAGGCGTGGAGGTCATGCCTGGAGGCCCACCAGGCCTGTGTTTAACCCTGGTTTCTGTGACATGAAGCAAATAGGAGTATTGCTAAACCCCCTCGATGGGACACTAGTCCAACTCGGGTTCTCCCACTGCTCTCAGTCAAGTTTCCCTGACAATTTTGCTGGGACCCATTTGTACACCTGGGTAGAGTGAGGCAGTGTGGAAGTGAAGAGTTTTGCCTGAGAACACTTTGCACAGGCTAAGGCAAGGACTTGAACACAGAATCTTTCCATCCCAAGTCAAGCCCATGCTCTCCACTGCGCTACTGCGTCTCCCTTCATCATGGCATGGATGACGTGGAAATATGACTGCATCCTCTTTATCGACAAAAATGCACCACTCTTTGTAATACTTTTAAGCTGTGAGGTGTTGCCTCAGTGAAAGCATTTCAAAGTACTTTCAGAATTCAGAGGACAATAAATGGTGTTTTGCTAAGATTCTTCATTGATTAAATAGTATAGAGGTCAGAGCTTTAAAGCATCAATTTGTTGGCTATTGTGGCTAATTTTAAATGTTTCAAAGTATTTGGACTTGAAATTATGCTGTGAAACCTAAGCATTATGACGTGAATAAATATCCAGTTTTGGTGACCTTCCTGGCATCAAAGGCTTAGTTTGCCCAGCAGCTGTGATACCTTTACCGTGTG
Source organism: Gymnothorax reevesii (assembly GCA_029721435.1). Lineage (NCBI taxonomy): Eukaryota > Metazoa > Chordata > Actinopteri > Anguilliformes > Muraenidae > Gymnothorax > Gymnothorax reevesii. The sequence goes on along the minus strand of CM056573.1, from coordinate 71,733,125 downwards.
GCTCACGATCGCATTCAGTTTCAAAATCGGAGTCGGATTCACTAGACCTAGAAGCATCACTGAGCCCTGATATTTCTTCTCCATCTGACTCACAAGAACTCATGTCCTGAAGCTTTGTCAAAGCCTGACTTACATTCATCCATTTCCTCTGATTAATTTATTTTTCTGGTATCCTAACCAGCTTACTAAATAAAATAAATGAATAGAAGAACAGCTCTGTGACAATCACAATTTGTACCTGCAAAATGGGAGAACAAATTGATTCTGACGTCATGACAGCAACTGGCTTATATATGCGCCTGCACACCATTCAAAAAGTAACAAAATGCAGTCAACCAAGATGCAGTTGACTGCCTTGCGTAGCCGTCAGTGTATGAATGTGTTGCATAAATGGGCATACGTGAGGTATTAGGCTACTGTCAAGTGCTTTGAGCTGCCAATCTGCCTAGCTCCATAGTCAGCCCCTATATAGTCCATTTACATTCTTTTGCACTGGGACTAATGGAGGTCAGAATGACCTTGTGGCAGTTCTAGGTATAATCAGTGATGTTTTTTCTTTCTCTATCATTGCAGAATCCCAAGAATCATGCCGGTGAGTGATGCAGTGGCATCTGAGGGTCCGAAGATAAAGGGCATCCAGTAAAGGTCTCGGCCTAGTCCCTTACAGGCAGAGATTTTTCCAGTTACTCTGAATCTTTTGATGATGTCATGTACTGAAGATGATGAGACCTTCAATGTCTTTGCAATTTAACGTCGAGGAGCAGTGTTTTTAAAGTATTCAACATTTTTTTTTATGCAAGCCTTCACAGGTGGTAGAGCTTCTGGCCATCTTTAATTCTGAGAAACTCAGCCTCTCAATGACAACCCTTTTATAAGTCATCATGTTGCGCAGCAGATGACAGTTAACTTAATTACTTGCTAAATGTTCTTTCAGCTGATTCTCTTAGAAATTCAATGCTTTTAAAGCCCCTTTTTACAAGTGCGCCAACTTTTTTGAGACCTGTAGCTGCCGGAGAATTTGAAACCTCCACTGGTCCATTTAAGTCACGTAACAGCAGAGCCTGGTTGGTCACAAGACAAGCCCGACGGCTAAGTGGAGGGCAGGCACATTTTGTCAATACGTAAACAGAAAGCATGCTACTGAATCGCGCATCTTTTTTTTTTTTTGTTTAAACAAAGAGTGAGTCAATTAAAATCTAATTTCATAAAAATAAAATCACTGCCAAATCGCATGTACTCCTGGACATCTTTCCATGAGCATTGGACACGGACTGAGAATCAGCATTCTTCCGTCGGCTCCCTGGGCAGAGTTGTTTATAGCAACGGTGCTGTTGTTATAGCAACAAAATGAACATTCGATGCCCTCTGGCTCTTTGACGTCAAAGCGACCTCTCAGCCGAATCCAAGAGAATTCGAACCTCTCATCCATCGGGCTTGTTTACTCCTTTGTTTTCTTCTGCTCAAGTGACCCGGTCTGATTTATGATGCCTCGAGTGTTCCATTTAAGACACGTCACCACAAGGCCTGTTCGGTGACTTTACACGCCCGACCCTAAGCATGGAGGGCTGCCACATTTTGTCAGAACGTTAACAGAAAGCATGGTACGGAATCGCGGTCAATCTTTTGTTCAAGTAAAAAGAGTGTGTCAAATGAAATCAAATGAAATTTAAAAACAATCACTACCTAATCGCACGTACACCAGTATATGTTTCCACGACGGACTGGGAATCTACTTCGTACTGTGGCCCGCTGGGGAGATATGTTTATGGCAACGGTGCTTTTTACATATCCACGGAACAGGCATACGATGCACTCTGCGTCTTTGACATAACAGTGACTTCTCTGCGGAATCTCAGTAAATTAGCATCTCTCGTCCATCGGGCATGTTTACTATTTCCTCTCCTTTTGCTCAAGTGACCCTGTTTTATCTTTGACGCCTCCGCCGTTCCATTAAAGACACGTCACAGCGGAGAAATGGGGTCGTCGTATTTTCTGTGGACTAGGCTTCTCACAATAGCAGTCATCCTGTGTGTGCGTTTTATAGTCTATACTCAATACATGTTCACAACAATAGATGGCGCAAAACAACAGCCTGCAATCTTTTATATTGGTTTTTCTTTCAGTTTGTTTTATCAGTATTTTCAAAGAAATTTTTGCCATGATTATTATTCTTTAGTGACTAAAACAAGATTTTGTCATCCAAACCCTATTTTTTCCAAAATATGACTTGAGAAAGGGGAGTAGTCTCATATCCAGAATCGTCTTATATTCGGAACAATTCGGTATGTCCTTATGTAATCAACAGATTTTCAGAAAATTTCAGCACTGAATAGAATCTGCCCTAAAAGAAGAACTAATCACAGCTGTTGTTGGTCTGGATGATACTCTCCTGGATCCAGAACCAATAATACTTACATGTGGGCTTGGCGGAGGTATGAGCTCTACCAAGTGCCCTTCTTGTTTTCAAAATGAGCAGCTGCTCAGACGGAATAAAGACTATTTCTAACCAGGCGTGGAGGTCATGCCTGGAGGCCCACCAGGCCTGTGTTTAACCCTGGTTTCTGTGACATGAAGCAAATAGGAGTATTGCTAAACCCCCTCGATGGGACACTAGTCCAACTCGGGTTCTCCCACTGCTCTCAGTCAAGTTTCCCTGACAATTTTGCTGGGACCCATTTGTACACCTGGGTAGAGTGAGGCAGTGTGGAAGTGAAGAGTTTTGCCTGAGAACACTTTGCACAGGCTAAGGCATGGACTTGAACACAGAATCTTTCCATCCCAAGTCAAGCCCATGCTCTCCACTGCGCTACTGCGTATCCCTTCATCATGGCATGGATGACGTGGAAATATGACTGCATCCTCTTTATCGACAAAAATGCACCACTCTTTGTAATACTTTTAAGCTGTGAGGTGTTGCCTCAGTGAAAGCATTTCAAAGTACTTTCAGAATTCAGAGGACAATAAATGGTGTTTTGCTAAGATTCTTCATTGATTAAATAGTATAGAGGTCAGAGCTTTAAAGCATCAATTTGTTGGCTATTGTGGCTAATTTTAAATGTTTCAAAGTATTTGGACTTGAAATTATGCTGTGAAACCTAAGCATTATGACGTGAATAAATATCCAGTTTTGGTGACCTTCCTGGCATCAAAGGCTTAGTTTGCCCAGCAGCTGTGATACCTTTACCGTGTGGCTCACGATCGCATTCAGTTTCAAAATCGGAGTCGGATTCACTAGACCTAGAAGCATCACTGAGCCCTGATATTTCTTCTCCATCTGACTCACAAGAACTCATGTCCTGAAGCTTTGTCAAAGCCTGACTTACATTCATCCATTTCCTCTGATTAATTTCTTTTTCTGGTATCCTAACCAGCTTACTAAATAAACTAAATGAATAGAAGAACAGCTCTGTGACAATCACAATTTGTACCTGCAAAATGGGAGAACAAATTGATTCTGACGTCATGACAGCAACTGGCTTATATATGCGCCTGCACACCATTCAAAAAGTAACAAAATGCAGTCAACCAAGATGCAGTTGACTGCCTTGCGTAGCCGTCAGTGTATGAATGTGTTGCATAAATGGGCATACGTGAGGTATTAGGCTACTGTCAAGTGCTTTGAGCTGCCAATCTGCCTAGCTCCATAGTCAGCCCCTATATAGTCCATTTACATTCTTTTGCACTGGGACTAATGGAGGTCAGAATGACCTTGTGGCAGTTCTAGGTATAATCAGTGATGTTTTTTCTTTCTCTATCATTGCAGAATCCCAAGAATCATGCCGGTGAGTGATGCAGTGGCATCTGAGGGTCCGAAGATAAAGGGCATCCAGTAAAGGTTTCGGCCTAGTCCCTGATTTTTCCAGTTACTCTGAATCTTTTGATGATGTCATGTACTGAAGATGATGAGGCCTTCAATGCTTTTGCAATTTAACGTCGAGGAGCAGTGTTTTTAAAGTATTCAACATTATTTTTCATGCAAGCCTTCACAGGTGGGAGAGCTTCTGGCCATCTTTACTTCTGAGAAACTCAGCCTCTCAATGACAGCCCTTTTATGAGTAATCATGTTGCGCAGCAGATGACAGTTAACTTAATTACTTGCTAAATGTTCTTTCAGCTGATTCTCTTAGAAATTCAATGCTTTTAAAGCCCCTTTTTACAAGTGTCCCAACTTTTTTGAGACCTGTAGCTGCCGTAGAATTTGAAACCTCCGCTGATCCATTTAAGTCACGTCACAGCAGACAGCCTGTTTGGTCACAAGACAAGCCCGACGGCTAAGTGGAGGGCAGGCACATTTTGTCAATACGTAAACAAAAAGCATGCAACTGAATTGCGGTCATTTTTTTGCTTAAGCAAAGAGTGAGTCAATTAAAATCTACATTCATAAAAATAAAATCACTGCCAAATCGCACGTACACCTGGACATGTTTCCATGAGCATTGGACACGGACTGAGAATCAGCATTCTTCCGTCGGCCCCCTGGGCAGAGTTGTTTATAGCAACGGTGCTGTTGTTATAGCAACAAAATGAACATTCGATGCACTCTGGCTCTTTGACGTCAAAGCGACTTCTCAGCAGAATCCAAGCGAATTCGAACCTCTCATCCATCGGGCTTGTTTACTCCTTTGTTTTCTTCTGCTCAAGTGACCCGGTCTGATTTATGACGCCTCGAGTGTTCCATTTGAGACACGTCACCACAAGGCCTGTTCGGTGACTTTACACGCCCAACCCTAAGCATGGAGGGCTGCCACATTTTGTCAGAACGTTAACAGAAAGCATGGTACGGAATCGCGGTCAATCTTTTGTTCAAGTAAAAAGAGTGTGTCAAATGAAATCAAATGAAATTTTAAAACAATCACTGCCTAATCGCACGTACACCAGTATATGTTTCCACAACGGACTGGGAATCTACTTCGTTCCGTGGCCCGCTGGGGAGATATGTTTATGGCAACGGTGCTTTTTATATATCCAGGGAACAGGCATACGATGCACTCTGCGTCTTTGACATAACAGTGACTTCTCAGCGGAATCTCAGTAAATTAGCATCTCTCGTCCATCGGGCATGTTTTCTATTTCCTCTCCTTTTGCTCAAGTGACCCTGTTTTATCTTTGACGCCTCCGCCGTTCCATTAAAGACACGTCACAGCGGAGAAATGGGGTCGTCGTATTTTCCGTGGATTAGACTTCTAACAATAACAGTCCTCCTGTGTGTGCGTTTTATGTCTATACTCAATACATGTTCACAGCAATAGATGGCGCAAAACAACAGCCTGCAATCTTTAATATTGGTTTTTCTTCCAGTTTGTTTTATCAGTATTTTCAAAGAAATTTTTGCGATGATTATTATTCTTTAGTGACTAAAACAAGATTTTGTCATCAAAACCCTATTTTTTCCAAAATATGACTTGAGAAAGGGGAGTAGTCTCATATCCAGAATCGTCTTATATTCGGAATGTCCTTATGTAATGAACAGATTTTCATAAAATTTCAGCACTGAATAGAATCTGCCCTAAAAGAGGAACTAATCACAGCTGTTGTTGGTCTGGATGATACTCTCCTGGATCCAGAACCAATAATACTTACATGTGGGCATGGCGGAGGTATGAGCTCTACCAAGTGCCCTTCTTGTTTTCAAAATGAGCAGCTGCTCAGACGGAATAAAGACTATTTCTAACCAGGCGTGGAGGTCATGCCTGGAGGCCCACCAGGCCTGTGTTTAACCCTGGTTTCTGTGACATGAAGCAAATAGGAGTATTGCTAAACCCCCTCGATGGGACACTAGTCCAACTCGGGTTCTCCCACTGCTCTCAGTCAAGTTTCCCTGACAATTTTGCTGGTACCCATTTGTACACCTGGGTAGAGTGAGACAGTGTGGAAGTGAAGAGTTTTACCTGAGAACACTTTGCACAGGCTAAGGCAAGGACTTGAACACAGAATTTTTCCATCCCAAGTCAAGCCCATGCTCTCCACTGCGCTACTGCGTCTCCCCTCATCATGGCATGGATGACGTGGAAATATGACTGAATCCTCTTTATTGACAAAAATGCACCACTCTTTGTAATACTTTAAAGCTGTGAGGTCTTGCCTCAGTGAAAGCATTTCAAAGTACTTTCAGAATTCGGAGGACAATAAATGGTGTTTTGCTAAGATTCTTCATTGATTAAATAGTACAGAGGTCAGAGCTTTAAAACTTCAAATTTTTTTTGATATTGTGGCTAATTTTAAATGTTTCAAAGTATTTGGACTTGATATTATGCTGTGAAACCTAAGCATTATGACGTGAAGAAATATGCAGTTTTGGTGACCTTCCTGGCATCAAAGGCTTAGTTTGCCCAGCAGCTGTGATACCTTTACCGTGTGGCTCACGATCGCATTCAGTTTCAAAAATCGGAGTCGGATTCACTAGACCTAGACGCATCACTGAGCCCTGATATTTCTTCTCCATCTGACTCACAAGAACTCATGTCCTGAAGCATTGCCAAAGCCTGACTTACATTCATCCATTTCCTCTGATCCATTTCTTTTTCTTGTATCCTAACCAGCTTACGAAATAAACTAAATGAATAGAAGAACAGCTCTGTGACAATCACAATTTCTACCTGCAAAATGGGAGAACAAATTGATTCTGACGTCATGACAGCAACTGGCTTATATATGCGCCTGCAAACCATTCAAAAAGTAACAAAATGCAGTCAACCAAGATGCAGTTGACTGCCTTGCGTAGCCGTCAGTGTATGAATGTGTTGCATAAATGGGCATACGTGAGGGATTTAGGCTACTGTCAAGTGCTTTGAGCTGCCAATCTGACTAGCTCCATAGTCAGCCGCTATATAGTCCATTTACATTCTTTTGCACTGGGACTAATGGAGGTCAAAATGACCTTGTGGCAGTTCTAGGTATAATCAGTGATGTTTTTTCTGTCTCTGTTATTGCAGAATCCCAAGAATCATGCCGGTGAGTGATGCAGTGGCATCTGAGGGTCCGAAGATAAAGGGCATCCAGTAAAGGTTTCGGCCTAGTCCCTTACACGCAGAGATTTTTCCAGTTACTCTGAATCTTTTGATGATGTCATGTACTGAAAATGATGAGACCTTCAATGCCTTTGCAATTTAACGTCGAGGAGCAGTGTTTTTAAAGTATTCAAAATTTTTTTTCATGCAAGCCTTCACAGGTGGGAGAGCTTCTGGCCATCTTTACTTCTGAGAAACTCAGCCTCTCAATGACAACCCTTTTATAAGTACCCGGTAATCATGTTGCGCAGCAGATGACAGTTAACTTAATTACTTGCTAAATGTTCTTTCAGCTGATTCTCTTAGAAATTCAATGCTTTTAAAGCCCCTTTTTACAAGTGTCCCAACTTTTTTGAGACCTGTAGCTGCCGGAGAATTTGAAACCTCCGCTGATCCATTTAAGACACGTCACAGCGGACAGTCTGTCTGGTCACAAGACAAGCCCGACGGCTAAGAGGAGGGCAAGCACAATTTGTCAATACGTAAACAGAAAGCATGCTACTGAATCGCGGCCATTTTTTTTGTTTAAAAAAAGAGTGAGTCAATTAAAATCTAATTTCATAAAAATAATATCACTGCCAAATCGCACGTACACCTGGACATGTTTCCATGAGCATTGGACACGGACTGAGAATCAGCATTCTTCCGTCGGCCACCTGAGCAGAGTTGTTTATAGCAACGGTGCTGTTGATATTGCAACAAAATGAACATTCGATGCACTCTGGCTCTTTGACGTCAAAGCGACTTCTCAGCAGAATCCAAGAGAATTCGAACCTCTCATCCATCGGGCTTGTTTACTCCTTTGTTTTCTTCTGCTCAAGTGACCCGGTCTGATTTATGACGCCTCGAGTGTTCCATTTAAGACACGTCACCTCAAGGCCTGTTCGGTGACTTTACACGCCCGACCCTAAGCATGGAGGGCTGCCACATTTTGTCAGAACGTTAACAGAAAGCATGGTACGGAATCGCGGTCAATCTTTTGTTCAAGTAAAAAGAGTGTGTCAATTGAAATCAAATGAAATTTAAAAACAATCGCTACCTAATCGCACGTACACCAGTATATGTTTCCACGACGGACTGGGAATCTACTTCGTACTGTGGCCCGCTGGGGAGATATGTTTATGGCAACGGTGCTTTTTACATATCCACGGAACAGGCATACGATGCACTCTGCGTCTTTGACATAACAGTGACTTCTCTGCGGAATCTCAGTAAATTAGCATCTCTCGTCCATCGGGCATGTTTACTATTTCCTCTCCTTTTGCTCAAGTGACCCTGTTTTATCTTTGACGCCTCCGCCGTTCCATTAAAGACACGTCACAGCGGAGAAATGGGGTCGTCGTATTTTCTGTGGACTAGGCTTCTCACAATGGCAGTCATCCTGTGTGTGCGTTTTATAGTCTATACTCAATACATGTTCACAACAATAGATGGCGCAAAACAACAGCCTGCAATCTTTTATATTGGTTTTTCTTTCAGTTTGTTTTATCAGTATTTTTAAAGAAATTTTTGCCATGATTATTATTCTTTAGTGACTAAAACAAGATTTTGTCATCCAAACCCTATTTTTTCCAAAATATGACTTGAGAAAGGGGAGTAGTCTCATATCCAGAATCGTCTTATATTCGGAACAATTCGGTATGTCCTTATGTAATGAACAGATTTTCAGAAAATTTCAGCACTGAATAGAATCTGCCCTAAAAGAAGAACTAATCACAGCTGTTGTTGGTCTGGATGATACTCTCCTGGATCCAGAACCAATAATACTTACATGTGGGCTTGGCGGAGGTATGAGCTCTACCAAGTGCCCTTCTTGTTTTCAAAATGAGCAGCTGCTCAGACGGAATAAAGACTATTTCTAACCAGGCGTGGAGGTCATGCCTGGAGGCCCACCAGGCCTGTGTTTAACCCTGGTTTCTGTGACATGAAGCAAATAGGAGTATTGCTAAACCCCCTCGATGGGACACTAGTCCAACTCGGGTTCTCCCACTGCTCTCAGTCAAGTTTCCCTGACAATTTTGCTGGGACCCATTTGTACACCTGGGTAGAGTGAGGCAGTGTGGAAGTGAAGAGTTTTGCCTGAGAACACTTTGCACAGGCTAAGGCAAGGACTTGAACACAGAATCTTTCCATCCCAAGTCAAGCCCATGCTCTCCACTGCGCTACTGCGTCTCCCTTCATCATGGCATGGATGACTTGGAAATATGACTGCATCCTCTTTATCGACAAAAATGCACCACTCTTTGTAATACTTTTAAGCTGTGAGGTGTTGCCTCAGTGAAAGCATTTCAAAGTACTTTCAGAATTCAGAGGACAATAAATGGTGTTTTGCTAAGATTCTTCATTGATTAAATAGTATAGAGGTCAGAGCTTTAAAGCATCAATTTGTTGGCTATTGTGGCTAATTTTAAATGTTTCAAAGTATTTGGACTTGAAATTATGCTGTGAAACCTAAGCATTATGACGTGAATAAATATCCAGTTTTGGTGACCTTCCTGGCATCAAAGGCTTAGTTTGCCCAGCAGCTGTGATACCTTTACCGTGTGGCTCACGATCGCATTCAGTTTCAAAATCGGAGTCGGATTCACTAGACCTAGAAGCATCACTGAGCCCTGATATTTCTTCTCCATCTGACTCACAAGAACTCATGTCCTGAAGCTTTGTCAAAGCCTGACTTACATTCATCCATTTCCTCTGATTAATTTCTTTTTCTGGTATCCTAACCAGCTTACTAAATAAACTAAATGAATAGAAGAACAGCTCTGTGACAATCACAATTTGTACCTGCAAAATGGGAGAACAAATTGATTCTGACGTCATGACAGCAACTGGCTTATATATGCGCCTGCACACCATTCAAAAAGTAACAAAATGCAGTCAACCAAGATGCAGTTGACTGCCTTGCGTAGCCGTCAGTGTATGAATGTGTTGCATAAATGGGCATACGTGAGGTATTAGGCTACTGTCAAGTGCTTTGAGCTGCCAATCTGCCTAGCTCCATAGTCAGCCCCTATATAGTCCATTTACATTCTTTTGCACTGGGACTAATGGAGGTCAGAATGACCTTGTGGCAGTTCTAGGTATAATCAGTGATGTTTTTTCTTTCTCTATCATTGCAGAATCCCAAGAATCATGCCGGTGAGTGATGCAGTGGCATCTGAGGGTCCGAAGATAAAGGGCATCCAGTAAAGGTCTCGGCCTAGTCCCTTACAGGCAGAGATTTTTCCAGTTACTCTGAATCTTTTGATGATGTCATGTACTGAAGATGATGAGACCTTCAATGTCTTTGCAATTTAACGTCGAGGAGCAGTGTTTTTAAAGTATTCAACATTTTTTTTTATGCAAGCCTTCACAGGTGGTAGAGCTTCTGGCCATCTTTACTTCTGAGAAACTCAGCCTCTCAATGACAACCCTTTTATAAGTCATCATGTTGCGCAGCAGATGACAGTTAACTTAATTACTTGCTAAATGTTCTTTCAGCTGATTCTCTTAGAAATTCAATGCTGTTAAAGCCCCTTTTTACAAGTGTCCCAACTTTTTTGAGACCTGTAGCTGCCGGAGAATTTGAAACCTCCACTGGTCCATTTAAGTCACGTCACAGCAGAGCCTGTTTGGTCACAAGACAAGCCCGACGGCTAAGTGGAGGGCAGGCACATTTTGTCAATACGTAAAAAGAAAGCATGCTACTGAATCGCGCATCTTTTTTTTTTGTTTAAACAAAGAGTGAGTCAATTAAAATCTAATTTCATAAAAATAAAATCACTGCCAAATCGCATGTACTCCTGGACATCTTTCCATGAGCACTGGACACGGACTGAGAATCAGCATTCTTCCGTCGGCTCCCTGGGCAGAGTTGTTTATAGCAACGGTGCTGTTGTTATAGCAACAAAATGAACATTCGATGCACTCTGGCTCTTTGACGTCAAAGCGACTTCTCAGCAGAATCCAAGAGAATTCGAACCTCTCATCCATCGGGCTTGTTTACTCCTTTGTTTTCTTCTGCTCAAGTGACCCGGTCTGATTTATGACGCCTCGAGTGTTCCATTTAAGACACGTCACCACAAGGCCTGTTCGGTGACTTTACACGCCCGACCCTAAGCATGGAGGGCTGCCACATTTTGTCAGAACGTTAACAGAAAGCATGGCACGGAATCGCGGTCAATCTTTTGTTCATGTAAAAAGAGTGTGTCAAATGAAATCAAATGAAATTTAAAAACAATCACTACCTAATCGCACGTACACCAGTATATGTTTCCACGACGGACTGGGAATCTACTTCGTACTGTGGCCCGCTGGGGAGATATGTTTATGGCAACGGTGCTTTTTACATATCCACGGAACAGGCATACGATGCACTCTGCGTCTTTGACATAACAGTGACTTCTCTGCGGAATCTCAGTAAATTAGCATCTCTCGTCCATCGGGCATGTTTACTATTTCCTCTCCTTTTGCTCAAGTGACCCTGTTTTATCTTTGACGCCTCCGCCGTTCCATTAAAGACACGTCACAGCGGAGAAATGGGGTCGTCGTATTTTCCGTGGACTAGGCTTCTAACAATAACAGTCATCCTGTGTGTGCGTTTTATAGCCAATACTCAATACATATTCACAACAATAGATGGCGCAAAACAACAGCCTGCAATCTTTTATATTGGTTTTTCTTTCAGTTTGTTTTATCAGTATTTTCAAAGAAATTTTTGCGATGATTATTATTCTTTAGTGACTAAAACAAGATTTTGTCATCAAAACCCTATTTTTTCCAAAATATGACTTGAGAAAGGGGAGTTGTCTCATATCCAGAATCGTCTTATATTCGGAACAATTCGGTATGTCCTTATGTAATGAACAGATTTTCAGAAAATTTCAGCACTGAATAGAATCTGCCCTAAAAGAAGAACTAATCACAGCTGTTGTTGGTCTGGATGATACTCTCCTGGATCCAGAACCAATAATACTTACATGTGGGCTTGGCGGAGGTATGAGCTCTACCAAGTGCCCTTCTTGTTTTCAAAATGAGCAGCTGCTCAGACGGAATAAAGACTATTTCTAACCAGGCGTGGAGGTCATGCCTGGAGGCCCACCAGGCCTGTGTTTAACCCTGGTTTCTGTGACATGAAGCAAATAGGAGTATTGCTAAACCCCCTCGATGGGACACTAGTCCAACTCGGGTTCTCCCACTGCTCTCAGTCAAGTTTCCCTGACAATTTTGCTGGGACCCATTTGTACACCTGGGTAGAGTGAGGCAGTGTGGAAGTGAAGAGTTTTGCCTGAGAACACTTTGCACAGGCTAAGGCAAGGACTTGAACACAGAATCTTTCCATCCCAAGTCAAGCCCATGCTCTCCACTGCGCTACTGCGTCTCCCTTCATCATGGCATGGATGACGTGGAAATATGACTGCATCCTCTTTATCGACAAAAATGCACCACTCTTTGTAATACTTTTAAGCTGTGAGGTGTTGCCTCAGTGAAAGCATTTCAAAGTACTTTCAGAATTCAGAGGACAATAAATGGTGTTTTGCTAAGATTCTTCATTGATTAAATAGTATAGAGGTCAGAGCTTTAAAGCATCAATTTGTTGGCTATTGTGGCTAATTTTAAATGTTTCAAAGTATTTGGACTTGAAATTATGCTGTGAAACCTAAGCATTATGACGTGAATAAATATCCAGTTTTGGTGACCTTCCTGGCATCAAAGGCTTAGTTTGCCCAGCAGCTGTGATACCTTTACCGTGTGGCTCACGATCGCATTCAGTTTCAAAATCGGAGTCGGATTCACTAGACCTAGAAGCATCACTGAGCCCTGATATTTCTTCTCCATCTGACTCACAAGAACTCATGTCCTGAAGCTTTGTCAAAGCCTGACTTACATTCATCCATTTCCTCTGATTAATTTATTTTTCTGGTATCCTAACCAGCTTACTAAATAAAATAAATGAATAGAAGAACAGCTCTGTGACAATCACAATTTGTACCTGCAAAATGGGAGAACAAATTGATTCTGACGTCATGACAGCAACTGGCTTATATATGCGCCTGCACACCATTCAAAAAGTAACAAAATGCAGTCAACCAAGATGCAGTTGACTGCCTTGCGTAGCCGTCAGTGTATGAATGTGTTGCATAAATGGGCATACGTGAGGTATTAGGCTACTGTCAAGTGCTTTGAGCTGCCAATCTGCCTAGCTCCATAGTCAGCCCCTATATAGTCCATTTACATTCTTTTGCACTGGGACTAATGGAGGTCAGAATGACCTTGTGGCAGTTCTAGGTATAATCAGTGATGTTTTTTCTTTCTCTATCATTGCAGAATCCCAAGAATCATGCCGGTGAGTGATGCAGTGGCATCTGAGGGTCCGAAGATAAAGGGCATCCAGTAAAGGTCTCGGCCTAGTCCCTTACAGGCAGAGATTTTTCCAGTTACTCTGAATCTTTTGATGATGTCATGTACTGAAGATGATGAGACCTTCAATGTCTTTGCAATTTAACGTCGAGGAGCAGTGTTTTTAAAGTATTCAACATTTTTTTTTATGCAAGCCTTCACAGGTGGTAGAGCTTCTGGCCATCTTTAATTCTGAGAAACTCAGCCTCTCAATGACAACCCTTTTATAAGTCATCATGTTGCGCAGCAGATGACAGTTAACTTAATTACTTGCTAAATGTTCTTTCAGCTGATTCTCTTAGAAATTCAATGCTTTTAAAGCCCCTTTTTACAAGTGCGCCAACTTTTTTGAGACCTGTAGCTGCCGGAGAATTTGAAACCTCCACTGGTCCATTTAAGTCACGTAACAGCAGAGCCTGGTTGGTCACAAGACAAGCCCGACGGCTAAGTGGAGGGCAGGCACATTTTGTCAATACGTAAACAGAAAGCATGCTACTGAATCGCGCATCTTTTTTTTTTTTGTTTAAACAAAGAGTGAGTCAATTAAAATCTAATTTCATAAAAATAAAATCACTGCCAAATCGCATGTACTCCTGGACATCTTTCCATGAGCATTGGACACGGACTGAGAATCAGCATTCTTCCGTCGGCTCCCTGGGCAGAGTTGTTTATAGCAACGGTGCTGTTGTTATAGCAACAAAATGAACATTCGATGCCCTCTGGCTCTTTGACGTCAAAGCGACCTCTCAGCCGAATCCAAGAGAATTCGAACCTCTCATCCATCGGGCTTGTTTACTCCTTTGTTTTCTTCTGCTCAAGTGACCCGGTCTGATTTATGATGCCTCGAGTGTTCCATTTAAGACACGTCACCACAAGGCCTGTTCGGTGACTTTACACGCCCGACCCTAAGCATGGAGGGCTGCCACATTTTGTCAGAACGTTAACAGAAAGCATGGTACGGAATCGCGGTCAATCTTTTGTTCAAGTAAAAAGAGTGTGTCAAATGAAATCAAATGAAATTTAAAAACAATCACTACCTAATCGCACGTACACCAGTATATGTTTCCACGACGGACTGGGAATCTACTTCGTACTGTGGCCCGCTGGGGAGATATGTTTATGGCAACGGTGCTTTTTACATATCCACGGAACAGGCATACGATGCACTCTGCGTCTTTGACATAACAGTGACTTCTCTGCGGAATCTCAGTAAATTAGCATCTCTCGTCCATCGGGCATGTTTACTATTTCCTCTCCTTTTGCTCAAGTGACCCTGTTTTATCTTTGACGCCTCCGCCGTTCCATTAAAGACACGTCACAGCGGAGAAATGGGGTCGTCGTATTTTCTGTGGACTAGGCTTCTCACAATAGCAGTCATCCTGTGTGTGCGTTTTATAGTCTATACTCAATACATGTTCACAACAATAGATGGCGCAAAACAACAGCCTGCAATCTTTTATATTGGTTTTTCTTTCAGTTTGTTTTATCAGTATTTTCAAAGAAATTTTTGCCATGATTATTATTCTTTAGTGACTAAAACAAGATTTTGTCATCCAAACCCTATTTTTTCCAAAATATGACTTGAGAAAGGGGAGTAGTCTCATATCCAGAATCGTCTTATATTCGGAACAATTCGGTATGTCCTTATGTAATCAACAGATTTTCAGAAAATTTCAGCACTGAATAGAATCTGCCCTAAAAGAAGAACTAATCACAGCTGTTGTTGGTCTGGATGATACTCTCCTGGATCCAGAACCAATAATA
Organism: Gymnothorax reevesii; assembly: GCA_029721435.1. Lineage (NCBI taxonomy): Eukaryota > Metazoa > Chordata > Actinopteri > Anguilliformes > Muraenidae > Gymnothorax > Gymnothorax reevesii. The sequence continues at coordinate 71,717,976 of CM056573.1, read as the reverse complement.
CTTACATGTGGGCTTGGCGGAGGTATGAGCTCTACCAAGTGCCCTTCTTGTTTTCAAAATGAGCAGCTGCTCAGACGGAATAAAGACTATTTCTAACCAGGCGTGGAGGTCATGCCTGGAGGCCCACCAGGCCTGTGTTTAACCCTGGTTTCTGTGACATGAAGCAAATAGGAGTATTGCTAAACCCCCTCGATGGGACACTAGTCCAACTCGGGTTCTCCCACTGCTCTCAGTCAAGTTTCCCTGACAATTTTGCTGGGACCCATTTGTACACCTGGGTAGAGTGAGGCAGTGTGGAAGTGAAGAGTTTTGCCTGAGAACACTTTGCACAGGCTAAGGCATGGACTTGAACACAGAATCTTTCCATCCCAAGTCAAGCCCATGCTCTCCACTGCGCTACTGCGTATCCCTTCATCATGGCATGGATGACGTGGAAATATGACTGCATCCTCTTTATCGACAAAAATGCACCACTCTTTGTAATACTTTTAAGCTGTGAGGTGTTGCCTCAGTGAAAGCATTTCAAAGTACTTTCAGAATTCAGAGGACAATAAATGGTGTTTTGCTAAGATTCTTCATTGATTAAATAGTATAGAGGTCAGAGCTTTAAAGCATCAATTTGTTGGCTATTGTGGCTAATTTTAAATGTTTCAAAGTATTTGGACTTGAAATTATGCTGTGAAACCTAAGCATTATGACGTGAATAAATATCCAGTTTTGGTGACCTTCCTGGCATCAAAGGCTTAGTTTGCCCAGCAGCTGTGATACCTTTACCGTGTGGCTCACGATCGCATTCAGTTTCAAAATCGGAGTCGGATTCACTAGACCTAGAAGCATCACTGAGCCCTGATATTTCTTCTCCATCTGACTCACAAGAACTCATGTCCTGAAGCTTTGTCAAAGCCTGACTTACATTCATCCATTTCCTCTGATTAATTTCTTTTTCTGGTATCCTAACCAGCTTACTAAATAAACTAAATGAATAGAAGAACAGCTCTGTGACAATCACAATTTGTACCTGCAAAATGGGAGAACAAATTGATTCTGACGTCATGACAGCAACTGGCTTATATATGCGCCTGCACACCATTCAAAAAGTAACAAAATGCAGTCAACCAAGATGCAGTTGACTGCCTTGCGTAGCCGTCAGTGTATGAATGTGTTGCATAAATGGGCATACGTGAGGTATTAGGCTACTGTCAAGTGCTTTGAGCTGCCAATCTGCCTAGCTCCATAGTCAGCCCCTATATAGTCCATTTACATTCTTTTGCACTGGGACTAATGGAGGTCAGAATGACCTTGTGGCAGTTCTAGGTATAATCAGTGATGTTTTTTCTTTCTCTATCATTGCAGAATCCCAAGAATCATGCCGGTGAGTGATGCAGTGGCATCTGAGGGTCCGAAGATAAAGGGCATCCAGTAAAGGTTTCGGCCTAGTCCCTGATTTTTCCAGTTACTCTGAATCTTTTGATGATGTCATGTACTGAAGATGATGAGGCCTTCAATGCTTTTGCAATTTAACGTCGAGGAGCAGTGTTTTTAAAGTATTCAACATTATTTTTCATGCAAGCCTTCACAGGTGGGAGAGCTTCTGGCCATCTTTACTTCTGAGAAACTCAGCCTCTCAATGACAACCCTTTTATGAGTAATCATGTTGCGCAGCAGATGACAGTTAACTTAATTACTTGCTAAATGTTCTTTCAGCTGATTCTCTTAGAAATTCAATGCTTTTAAAGCCCCTTTTTACAAGTGTCCCAACTTTTTTGAGACCTGTAGCTGCCGTAGAATTTGAAACCTCCGCTGATCCATTTAAGTCACGTCACAGCAGACAGCCTGTTTGGTCACAAGACAAGCCCGACGGCTAAGTGGAGGGCAGGCACATTTTGTCAATACGTAAACAAAAAGCATGCAACTGAATTGCGGTCATTTTTTTGCTTAAGCAAAGAGTGAGTCAATTAAAATCTACATTCATAAAAATAAAATCACTGCCAAATCGCACGTACACCTGGACATGTTTCCATGAGCATTGGACACGGACTGAGAATCAGCATTCTTCCGTCGGCCCCCTGGGCAGAGTTGTTTATAGCAACGGTGCTGTTGTTATAGCAACAAAATGAACATTCGATGCACTCTGGCTCTTTGACGTCAAAGCGACTTCTCAGCAGAATCCAAGCGAATTCGAACCTCTCATCCATCGGGCTTGTTTACTCCTTTGTTTTCTTCTGCTCAAGTGACCCGGTCTGATTTATGACGCCTCGAGTGTTCCATTTGAGACACGTCACCACAAGGCCTGTTCGGTGACTTTACACGCCCAACCCTAAGCATGGAGGGCTGCCACATTTTGTCAGAACGTTAACAGAAAGCATGGTACGGAATCGCGGTCAATCTTTTGTTCAAGTAAAAAGAGTGTGTCAAATGAAATCAAATGAAATTTTAAAACAATCACTGCCTAATCGCACGTACACCAGTATATGTTTCCACAACGGACTGGGAATCTACTTCGTTCCGTGGCCCGCTGGGGAGATATGTTTATGGCAACGGTGCTTTTTATATATCCACGGAACAGGCATACGATGCACTCTGCGTCTTTGACATAACAGTGACTTCTCAGCGGAATCTCAGTAAATTAGCATCTCTCGTCCATCGGGCATGTTTACTATTTCCTCTCCTTTTGCTCAAGTGACCCTGTTTTATCTTTGACGCCTCCGCCGTTCCATTAAAGACACGTCACAGCGGAGAAATGGGGTCGTCGTATTTTCCGTGGATTAGACTTCTAACAATAACAGTCCTCCTGTGTGTGCGTTTTATGTCTATACTCAATACATGTTCACAGCAATAGATGGCGCAAAACAACAGCCTGCAATCTTTAATATTGGTTTTTCTTCCAGTTTGTTTTATCAGTATTTTCAAAGAAATTTTTGCGATGATTATTATTCTTTAGTGACTAAAACAAGATTTTGTCATCAAAACCCTATTTTTTCCAAAATATGACTTGAGAAAGGGGAGTAGTCTCATATCCAGAATCGTCTTATATTCGGAATGTCCTTATGTAATGAACAGATTTTCATAAAATTTCAGCACTGAATAGAATCTACCCTAAAAGAGGAACTAATCACAGCTGTTGTTGGTCTGGATGATACTCTCCTGGATCCAGAACCAATAATACTTACATGTGGGCATGGCGGAGGTATGAGCTCTACCAAGTGCCCTTCTTGTTTTCAAAATGAGCAGCTGCTCAGACGGAATAAAGACTATTTCTAACCAGGCGTGGAGGTCATGCCTGGAGGCCCACCAGGCCTGTGTTTAACCCTGGTTTCTGTGACATGAAGCAAATAGGAGTATTGCTAAACCCCCTCGATGGGACACTAGTCCAACTCGGGTTCTCCCACTGCTCTCAGTCAAGTTTCCCTGACAATTTTGCTGGTACCCATTTGTACACCTGGGTAGAGTGAGGCAGTGTGGAAGTGAAGAGTTTTACCTGAGAACACTTTGCACAGGCTAAGGCAAGGACTTGAACACAGAATTTTTCCATCCCAAGTCAAGCCCAAGCTCTCCACTGCGCTACTGCGTCTCCCCTCATCATGGCATGGATGACGTGGAAATATGACTGAATCCTCTTTATTGACAAAAATGCACCACTCTTTGTAATACTTTAAAGCTGTGAGGTCTTGCCTCAGTGAAAGCATTTCAAAGTACTTTCAGAATTCGGAGGACAATAAATGGTGTTTTGCTAAGATTCTTCATTGATTAAATAGTACAGAGGTCAGAGCTTTAAAACTTCAAATTTTTTTTGATATTGTGGCTAATTTTAAATGTTTCAAAGTATTTGGACTTGATATTATGCTGTGAAACCTAAGCATTATGACGTGAAGAAATATGCAGTTTTGGTGACCTTCCTGGCATCAAAGGCTTAGTTTGCCCAGCAGCTGTGATACCTTTACCGTGTGGCTCACGATCGCATTCAGTTTCAAAAATCGGAGTCGGATTCACTAGACCTAGACGCATCACTGAGCCCTGATATTTCTTCTCCATCTGACTCACAAGAACTCATGTCCTGAAGCATTGCCAAAGCCTGACTTACATTCATCCATTTCCTCTGATCCATTTCTTTTTCTTGTATCCTAACCAGCTTACGAAATAAACTAAATGAATAGAAGAACAGCTCTGTGACAATCACAATTTCTACCTGCAAAATGGGAGAACAAATTGATTCTGACGTCATGACAGCAACTGGCTTATATATGCGCCTGCAAACCATTCAAAAAGTAACAAAATGCAGTCAACCAAGATGCAGTTGACTGCCTTGCGTAGCCGTCAGTGTATGAATGTGTTGCATAAATGGGCATACGTGAGGGATTTAGGCTACTGTCAAGTGCTTTGAGCTGCCAATCTGACTAGCTCCATAGTCAGCCGCTATATAGTCCATTTACATTCTTTTGCACTGGGACTAATGGAGGTCAAAATGACCTTGTGGCAGTTCTAGGTATAATCAGTGATGTTTTTTCTGTCTCTGTTATTGCAGAATCCCAAGAATCATGCCGGTGAGTGATGCAGTGGCATCTGAGGGTCCGAAGATAAAGGGCATCCAGTAAAGGTTTCGGCCTAGTCCCTTACACGCAGAGATTTTTCCAGTTACTCTGAATCTTTTGATGATGTCATGTACTGAAGATGATGAGACCTTCAATGCCTTTGCAATTTAACGTCGAGGAGCAGTGTTTTTAAAGTATTCAAAATTTTTTTTCATGCAAGCCTTCACAGGTGGGAGAGCTTCTGGCCATCTTTACTTCTGAGAAACTCAGCCTCTCAATGACAACCCTTTTATAAGTAATCATGTTGCGCAGCAGATGACAGTTAACTTAATTACTTGCTAAATGTTCTTTCAGCTGATTCTCTTAGAAATTCAATGCTTTTAAAGCCCCTTTTTACAAGTGTCCCAACTTTTTTGAGACCTGTAGCTGCCGGAGAATTTGAAACCTCCGCTGATCCATTTAAGTCACGTCACAGCAGAGCCTGTTTGGTCACAAGACAAGCCCGACGGCTAAGTGGAGGGCAGGCACATTTTGTCAATACGTAAACAGAAAGCATGCTACTGAATCGCGCATTTTTTTTTTTTGTTTAAACAAAGAGTGAGTCAATTAAAATCTAATTTCATAAAAATAAAATCACTGCCAAATCGCACGTACTCCTGGACATCTTTCCATGAGCATTGGACACGGACTGAGAATCAGCATTCTTCCGTCGGCTCCCTGGGCAGAGTTGTTTATAGCAACGGTGCTGTTGTTATAGCAACAAAATGAACATTCGATGCACTCTGGCTCTTTGACGTCAAAGCGACTTCTCAGCAGAATCCAAGAGAATTCGAACCTCTCATCCATCGGGCTTGTTTACTCCTTTGTTTTCTTCTGCTCAAGTGACCCGGTCTGATTTATGACGCCTCGAGTGTTCCATTTAAGACACGTCACCACAAGGCCTGTTCGGTGACTTTACACGCCCGACCCTAAGCAAGGAGGGCTGCCACATTTTGTCAGAACGTTAACAGAAAGCATGGTACGGAATCGCGGTCAATGTTTTGTTCAAGTAAAAAGAGTGTGTCAAATGAAATCAAATGAAATTTAAAAACAATCACTACCTAATCGCACGTACACCAGTATATGTTTCCACGACGGACTGGGAATCTACTTCGTACTGTGGCCCGCTGGGGAGATATGTTTATGGCAACGGTGCTTTTTACATATCCACGGAACAGGCATACGATGCACTCTGCGTCTTTGACATAACAGTGACTTCTCTGCGGAATCTCAGTAAATTAGCATCTCTCGTCCATCGGGCATGTTTACTATTTCCTCTCTTTTTGCTCATGTGACCCTGTTTTATCTTTGACGCCTCCGCCGTTCCATTAAAGACACGTCACAGCGGAGAAATGGGGTCGTCGTATTTTCCGTGGACTAGGCTTCTAACAATAACAGTCATCCTGTGTGTGCGTTTTATAATCTATACTCAATACATGTTCACAACAATAGATGGCGCAAAACAACAGCCTGCAATCTTTTATATTGGTTTTTCTTTCAGTTTGTTTTATCAGTATTTTCAAAGAAATTTTTGCGATGATTATTATTCTTTAGTGACTAATACAAGATTTTGTCATCAATACCCTATTTTTTCCAAAATATGACTTGAGAAAGGGGAGTAGTCTCATATCCAGAATCGTCTTATATTTGGAACAATTCGGTATGTCCTTATGTAATGAACAGATTTTCAGAAAATTTCAGCACTGAATAGAATCTGCCCTAAAAGAGGAAATAATCACAGCTGTTGTTGGTCTGGATGATTCTCTCCTGGATCCAGAACCAATAATACTTACATGTGGGCTTGGCGGAGGTATGAGCTCTACCAAGTGCCCTTCTTGTTTTCAAAATGAGCAGCTGCTCAGACGGAATAAAGACTATTTCTAACCAGGCGTGGAGGTCATGCCTGGAGGCCCACCAGGCCTGTGTTTAACCCTGGTTTCTGTGACATGAAGCAAATAGGAGTATTGCTAAACCCCCTCGATGGGACACTAGTCCAACTCGGGTTCTCCCACTGCTCTCAGTCAAGTTTCCCTGACAATTTTGCTGGGACCCATTTGTACACCTGGGTAGAGTGAGGCAGTGTGGAAGTGAAGAGTTTTGCCTGAGAACACTTTGCACAGGCTAAGGCAAGGACTTGAACACAGAATCTTTCCATCCCAAGTCAAGCCCATGCTCTCCACTGCGCTACTGCGTCTCCCTTCATCATGGCATGGATGACGTGGAAATATGACTGCATCCTCTTTATCGACAAAAATGCACCACTCTTTGTAATACTTTTAAGCTGTGAGGTGTTGCCTCAGTGAAAGCATTTCAAAGTACTTTCAGAATTCAGAGGACAATAAATGGTGTTTTGCTAAGATTCTTCATTGATTAAATAGTATAGAGGTCAGAGCTTTAAAGCATCAATTTGTTGGCTATTGTGGCTAATTTTAAATGTTTCAAAGTATTTGGACTTGAAATTATGCTGTGAAACCTAAGCATTATGACGTGAATAAATATCCAGTTTTGGTGACCTTCCTGGCATCAAAGGCTTAGTTTGCCCAGCAGCTGTGATACCTTTACCGTGTGGCTCACGATCGCATTCAGTTTCAAAATCGGAGTCGGATTCACTAGACCTAGAAGCATCACTGAGCCCTGATATTTCTTCTCCATCTGACTCACAAGAACTCATGTCCTGAAGCTTTGTCAAAGCCTGACTTACATTCATCCATTTCCTCTGATTAATTTATTTTTCTGGTATCCTAACCAGCTTACTAAATAAAATAAATGAATAGAAGAACAGCTCTGTGACAATCACAATTTGTACCTGCAAAATGGGAGAACAAATTGATTCTGACGTCATGACAGCAACTGGCTTATATATGCGCCTGCACACCATTCAAAAAGTAACAAAATGCAGTCAACCAAGATGCAGTTGACTGCCTTGCGTAGCCGTCAGTGTATGAATGTGTTGCATAAATGGGCATACGTGAGGTATTAGGCTACTGTCAAGTGCTTTGAGCTGCCAATCTGCCTAGCTCCATAGTCAGCCCCTATATAGTCCATTTACATTCTTTTGCACTGGGACTAATGGAGGTCAGAATGACCTTGTGGCAGTTCTAGGTATAATCAGTGATGTTTTTTCTTTCTCTATCATTGCAGAATCCCAAGAATCATGCCGGTGAGTGATGCAGTGGCATCTGAGGGTCCGAAGATAAAGGGCATCCAGTAAAGGTCTCGGCCTAGTCCCTTACAGGCAGAGATTTTTCCAGTTACTCTGAATCTTTTGATGATGTCATGTACTGAAGATGATGAGACCTTCAATGTCTTTGCAATTTAACGTCGAGGAGCAGTGTTTTTAAAGTATTCAACATTTTTTTTTATGCAAGCCTTCACAGGTGGTAGAGCTTCTGGCCATCTTTAATTCTGAGAAACTCAGCCTCTCAATGACAACCCTTTTATAAGTCATCATGTTGCGCAGCAGATGACAGTTAACTTAATTACTTGCTAAATGTTCTTTCAGCTGATTCTCTTAGAAATTCAATGCTTTTAAAGCCCCTTTTTACAAGTGCGCCAACTTTTTTGAGACCTGTAGCTGCCGGAGAATTTGAAACCTCCACTGGTCCATTTAAGTCACGTAACAGCAGAGCCTGGTTGGTCACAAGACAAGCCCGACGGCTAAGTGGAGGGCAGGCACATTTTGTCAATACGTAAACAGAAAGCATGCTACTGAATCGCGCATCTTTTTTTTTTTTTTGTTTAAACAAAGAGTGAGTCAATTAAAATCTAATTTCATAAAAATAAAATCACTGCCAAATCGCATGTACTCCTGGACATCTTTCCATGAGCATTGGACACGGACTGAGAATCAGCATTCTTCCGTCGGCTCCCTGGGCAGAGTTGTTTATAGCAACGGTGCTGTTGTTATAGCAACAAAATGAACATTCGATGCCCTCTGGCTCTTTGACGTCAAAGCGACCTCTCAGCCGAATCCAAGAGAATTCGAACCTCTCATCCATCGGGCTTGTTTACTCCTTTGTTTTCTTCTGCTCAAGTGACCCGGTCTGATTTATGATGCCTCGAGTGTTCCATTTAAGACACGTCACCACAAGGCCTGTTCGGTGACTTTACACGCCCGACCCTAAGCATGGAGGGCTGCCACATTTTGTCAGAACGTTAACAGAAAGCATGGTACGGAATCGCGGTCAATCTTTTGTTCAAGTAAAAAGAGTGTGTCAAATGAAATCAAATGAAATTTAAAAACAATCACTACCTAATCGCACGTACACCAGTATATGTTTCCACGACGGACTGGGAATCTACTTCGTACTGTGGCCCGCTGGGGAGATATGTTTATGGCAACGGTGCTTTTTACATATCCACGGAACAGGCATACGATGCACTCTGCGTCTTTGACATAACAGTGACTTCTCTGCGGAATCTCAGTAAATTAGCATCTCTCGTCCATCGGGCATGTTTACTATTTCCTCTCCTTTTGCTCAAGTGACCCTGTTTTATCTTTGACGCCTCCGCCGTTCCATTAAAGACACGTCACAGCGGAGAAATGGGGTCGTCGTATTTTCTGTGGACTAGGCTTCTCACAATAGCAGTCATCCTGTGTGTGCGTTTTATAGTCTATACTCAATACATGTTCACAACAATAGATGGCGCAAAACAACAGCCTGCAATCTTTTATATTGGTTTTTCTTTCAGTTTGTTTTATCAGTATTTTCAAAGAAATTTTTGCCATGATTATTATTCTTTAGTGACTAAAACAAGATTTTGTCATCCAAACCCTATTTTTTCCAAAATATGACTTGAGAAAGGGGAGTAGTCTCATATCCAGAATCGTCTTATATTCGGAACAATTCGGTATGTCCTTATGTAATCAACAGATTTTCAGAAAATTTCAGCACTGAATAGAATCTGCCCTAAAAGAAGAACTAATCACAGCTGTTGTTGGTCTGGATGATACTCTCCTGGATCCAGAACCAATAATACTTACATGTGGGCTTGGCGGAGGTATGAGCTCTACCAAGTGCCCTTCTTGTTTTCAAAATGAGCAGCTGCTCAGACGGAATAAAGACTATTTCTAACCAGGCGTGGAGGTCATGCCTGGAGGCCCACCAGGCCTGTGTTTAACCCTGGTTTCTGTGACATGAAGCAAATAGGAGTATTGCTAAACCCCCTCGATGGGACACTAGTCCAACTCGGGTTCTCCCACTGCTCTCAGTCAAGTTTCCCTGACAATTTTGCTGGGACCCATTTGTACACCTGGGTAGAGTGAGGCAGTGTGGAAGTGAAGAGTTTTGCCTGAGAACACTTTGCACAGGCTAAGGCATGGACTTGAACACAGAATCTTTCCATCCCAAGTCAAGCCCATGCTCTCCACTGCGCTACTGCGTATCCCTTCATCATGGCATGGATGACGTGGAAATATGACTGCATCCTCTTTATCGACAAAAATGCACCACTCTTTGTAATACTTTTAAGCTGTGAGGTGTTGCCTCAGTGAAAGCATTTCAAAGTACTTTCAGAATTCAGAGGACAATAAATGGTGTTTTGCTAAGATTCTTCATTGATTAAATAGTATAGAGGTCAGAGCTTTAAAGCATCAATTTGTTGGCTATTGTGGCTAATTTTAAATGTTTCAAAGTATTTGGACTTGAAATTATGCTGTGAAACCTAAGCGTTATGACGTGAATAAATATCCAGTTTTGGTGACCTTCCTGGCATCAAAGGCTTAGTTTGCCCAGCAGCTGTGATACCTTTACCGTGTGGCTCACGATCGCATTCAGTTTCAAAATCGGAGTCGGATTCACTAGACCTAGAAGCATCACTGAGCCCTGATATTTCTTCTCCATCTGACTCACAAGAACTCATGTCCTGAAGCTTTGTCAAAGCCTGACTTACATTCATCCATTTCCTCTGATTAATTTCTTTTTCTGGTATCCTAACCAGCTTACTAAATAAACTAAATGAATAGAAGAACAGCTCTGTGACAATCACAATTTGTACCTGCAAAATGGGAGAACAAATTGATTCTGACGTCATGACAGCAACTGGCTTATATATGCGCCTGCACACCATTCAAAAAGTAACAAAATGCAGTCAACCAAGATGCAGTTGACTGCCTTGCGTAGCCGTCAGTGTATGAATGTGTTGCATAAATGGGCATACGTGAGGTATTAGGCTACTGTCAAGTGCTTTGAGCTGCCAATCTGCCTAGCTCCATAGTCAGCCCCTATATAGTCCATTTACATTCTTTTGCACTGGGACTAATGGAGGTCAGAATGACCTTGTGGCAGTTCTAGGTATAATCAGTGATGTTTTTTCTTTCTCTATCATTGCAGAATCCCAAGAATCATGCCGGTGAGTGATGCAGTGGCATCTGAGGGTCCGAAGATAAAGGGCATCCAGTAAAGGTTTCGGCCTAGTCCCTGATTTTTCCAGTTACTCTGAATCTTTTGATGATGTCATGTACTGAAGATGATGAGGCCTTCAATGCTTTTGCAATTTAACGTCGAGGAGCAGTGTTTTTAAAGTATTCAACATTATTTTTCATGCAAGCCTTCACAGGTGGGAGAGCTTCTGGCCATCTTTACTTCTGAGAAACTCAGCCTCTCAATGACAACCCTTTTATGAGTAATCATGTTGCGCAGCAGATGACAGTTAACTTAATTACTTGCTAAATGTTCTTTCAGCTGATTCTCTTAGAAATTCAATGCTTTTAAAGCCCCTTTTTACAAGTGTCCCAACTTTTTTGAGACCTGTAGCTGCCGTAGAATTTGAAACCTCCGCTGATCCATTTAAGTCACGTCACAGCAGACAGCCTGTTTGGTCACAAGACAAGCCCGACGGCTAAGTGGAGGGCAGGCACATTTTGTCAATACGTAAACAAAAAGCATGCAACTGAATTGCGGTCATTTTTTTGCTTAAGCAAAGAGTGAGTCAATTAAAATCTACATTCATAAAAATAAAATCACTGCCAAATCGCACGTACACCTGGACATGTTTCCATGAGCATTGGACACGGACTGAGAATCAGCATTCTTCCGTCGGCCCCCTGGGCAGAGTTGTTTATAGCAACGGTGCTGTTGTTATAGCAACAAAATGAACATTCGATGCACTCTGGCTCTTTGACGTCAAAGCGACTTCTCAGCAGAATCCAAGCGAATTCGAACCTCTCATCCATCGGGCTTGTTTACTCCTTTGTTTTCTTCTGCTCAAGTGACCCGGTCTGATTTATGACGCCTCGAGTGTTCCATTTGAGACACGTCACCACAAGGCCTGTTCGGTGACTTTACACGCCCAACCCTAAGCATGGAGGGCTGCCACATTTTGTCAGAACGTTAACAGAAAGCATGGTACGGAATCGCGGTCAATCTTTTGTTCAAGTAAAAAGAGTGTGTCAAATGAAATCAAATGAAATTTTAAAACAATCACTGCCTAATCGCACGTACACCAGTATATGTTTCCACAACGGACTGGGAATCTACTTCGTTCCGTGGCCCGCTGGGGAGATATGTTTATGGCAACGGTGCTTTTTATATATCCACGGAACAGGCATACGATGCACTCTGCGTCTTTGACATAACAGTGACTTCTCAGCGGAATCTCAGTAAATTAGCATCTCTCGTCCATCGGGCATGTTTACTATTTCCTCTCCTTTTGCTCAAGTGACCCTGTTTTATCTTTGACGCCTCCGCCGTTCCATTAAAGACACGTCACAGCGGAGAAATGGGGTCGTCGTATTTTCCGTGGATTAGACTTCTAACAATAACAGTCCTCCTGTGTGTGCGTTTTATGTCTATACTCAATACATGTTCACAGCAATAGATGGCGCAAAACAACAGCCTGCAATCTTTAATATTGGTTTTTCTTCCAGTTTGTTTTATCAGTATTTTCAAAGAAATTTTTGCGATGATTATTATTCTTTAGTGACTAAAACAAGATTTTGTCATCAAAACCCTATTTTTTCCAAAATATGACTTGAGAAAGGGGAGTAGTCTCATATCCAGAATCGTCTTATATTCGGAACAATTCGGTATGTCCTTATGTAATGAACAGATTTTCAGAAAATTTCAGCACTGAATAGAATCTGCCCTAAAAGAGGAACTAATCACAGCTGTTGTTGGTCTGGATGATACTCTCCTGGATCCAGAACCAATAATACTTACATGTGGGCTTGGCGGAGGTATGAGCTCTACCAAGTGCCCTTCTTGTTTTCAAAATGAGCAGCTGCTCAGAGGGAATAAAGACTATTTCTAACCAGGCGTGGAGGTCATGCCTGGAGGCCCACCAGGCCTGTGTTTAACCCTGGTTTCTGTGACATGAAGCAAATAGGAGTATTGCTAAACCCCCTCGATGGGACACTAGTCCAACTCGGGTTCTCCCACTGCTCTCAGTCAAGTTTCCCTGACAATTTTGCTGGGACCCATTTGTACACCTGGGTAGAGTGAGGCAGTGTGGAAGTGAAGAGTTTTGCCTGAGAACACTTTGCACAGGCTAAGGCAAGGACTGGAACACAGAATCTTTCCATCCCAAGTCAAGCCCATGCTCTCCACTGCGCTACTGCGTCTCCCTTCATCATGGCATGGATGACGTGGAAATATGGCTGCATCCTCTTTATTGACAAAAATGCACCACTCTTTGTAATACTTTTAAGCTGTGAGGTGTTGCCTCAGTGAAAGCATTTCAAAGTACTTTCAGAATTCAGAGGACAATAAATGGTGTTTTGCTAAGATTCTTCATTGATTAAATAGTATAGAGGTCAGAGCTTTAAAGCTTCAATTTGTTGGCTATTGTGGCTAATTTTAAATGTTTCAAAGTATTTGGACTTGAAATTATGCTGTGAAACCTAAGCGTTATGACGTGAATAAATATCCAGTTTTGGTGACCTTCCTGGCATCAAAGGCTTAGTTTGCCCAGCAGCTGTGATACCTTTACCGTGTGGCTCACGATCGCATTCAGTTTCAAAATCGGAGTCGGATTCACTAGACCTAGAAGCATCACTGAGCCCTGATATTTCTTCTCCATCTGACTCACAAGAACTCATGTCCTGAAGCTTTGCCAAAGCCTGACTTACATTCATCCATTTCCTCTGATTAATTTCTTTTTCTGGTATCCTAACCAGCTTACTAAATAAACTTAATGAATAGAAGAACAGCTCTGTGACAATCACAATTTCTACCTGCAAAATGGGAGAACAAATTGATTCTGACGTCATGACAGCAACTGGCTTATATATGCGACTGCACACCATTCAAAAAGTAACAAAATGCAGTCAACCAAGATGCAGTTGACTGCCTTGCGTAGCCGTCAGTGTATGAATGTGTTGCATAAATGGGCATACGTGAGGTATTAGGCTACTGTCAAGTGCTTTGAGCTGCCAATCTGACTAGCTCCATAGTCAGCCCCTATATAGTCCATTTACATTCTTTTGCACTGGGACTAATGGAGGTCAGAATGACCTTGTGGCAGTTCTAGGTATAATCAGTGATGTTTTTTCTTTCTCTATTATTGCAGAATCCCAAGAATCATGCCGGTGAGTGATGCAGTGGCATCTGAGGGTCCAAAGATAAAGGGCATCCAGTAAAGGTCTCGGCCTAGTCCCTTACAGGCAGAGATTTTTCCAGTTACTCTGAATCTTTTGATGATGTCACGTACTGAAGATGATGTGACCTTCAATGCCTTTGCAATTTAACGTCGAGGAGCAGTGTTTTTAAAGTATTCAACATTTTTTTTTTATGCAAGCCTTCACAGGTGGGAGAGCTTCTGGCCATCTTTACTTCTGAGAAACTCAGCCTCTCAATGACAACCCTTTTATAAGTAATCATGTTGCGCAGCAGATGACAGTTAACTTAATTACTTGCTAAATGTTCTTTCAGCTGATTCTCTTAGAAATTCAATGCTTTTAAAGCCCCTTTTTACAAGTGTCCCAACTTTTTTGAGACCTGTAGCTGCCGGAGAATTTGAAACCTCCGCTGATCCATTTAAGTCACGTCACAGCAGAGCCTGTTTGGTCACAAGACAAGCCCGACGGCTAAGTGGAGGGCAGGCACATTTTGTCAATACGTAAACAGAAAGCATGCTACTGAATCGCGCATTTTTTTTTTTGTTTAAACAAAGAGTGAGTCAATTAAAATCTAATTTCATAAAAATAAAATCACTGCCAAATCGCACGTACTCCTGGACATCTTTCCATGAGCATTGGACACGGACTGAGAATCAGCATTCTTCCGTCGGCTCCCTGGGCAGAGTTGTTTATAGCAACGGTGCTGTTGTTATAGCAACAAAATGAACATTCGATGCACTCTGGCTCTTTGACATCAAAGCGACTTCTCAGCAGAATCCAAGAGAATTCGAACCTCTCATCCATCGGGCTTGTTTACTCCTTTGTTTTCTTCTGCTCAAGTGACCCGGTCTGATTTATGACGCCTCGAGTGTTCCATTTAAGACACGTCACCACAAGGCCTGTTCGGTGACTTTACACGCCCGACCCTAAGCAAGGTGGGCTGCCACATTTTGTCAGAACGTTAACAGAAAGCATGGTACGGAATCGCGGTCAATCTTTTGTTCAAGTAAAAAGAGTGTGTCAAATGAAATCAAATGAAATTTAAAAACAATCACTACCTAATCGCACGTACACCAGTATATGTTTCCACGACGGACTGGGAATCTACTTCGTACTGTGGCCCGCTGGGGAGATATGTTTATGGCAACGGTGCTTTTTACATATCCACGGAACAGGCATACGATGCACTCTGCGTCTTTGACATAACAGTGACTTCTCTGCGGAATCTCAGTAAATTAGCATCTCTCGTCCATCGGGCATGTTTACTATTTCCTCTCTTTTTGCTCATGTGACCCTGTTTTATCTTTGACGCCTCCGCCGTTCCATTAAAGACACGTCACAGCGGAGAAATGGGGTCGTCGTATTTTCCGTGGACTAGGCTTCTAACAATAACAGTCATCCTGTGTGTGCGTTTTATAATCTATACTCAATACATGTTCACAACAATAGATGGCGCAAAACAACAGCCTGCAATCTTTTATATTGGTTTTTCTTTCAGTTTGTTTTATCAGTATTTTCAAAGAAATTTTTGCGATGATTATTATTCTTTAGTGACTAAAACAAGATTTTGTCATCAAAACCCTATTTTTTCCAAAATATGACTTGAGAAAGGGGAGTAGTCTCATATCCAGAATCGTCTTATATTCGGAACAATTCGGTATGTCCTTATGTAATGAACAGATTTTCAGAAAATTTCAGCACTGAATAGAATCTGCCCTAAAAGAGGAAATAATCACAGCTGTTGTTGGTCTGGATGATACTCTCCTGGATCCAGAACCAATAATACTTACATGTGGGCTTGGCGGAGGTATGAGCTCTACCAAGTGCCCTTCTTGTTTTCAAAATGAGCAGCTGCTCAGACGGAATAAAGACTATTTCTAACCAGGCGTGGAGGTCATGCCTGGAGGCCCACCAGGCCTGTGTTTAACCCTGGTTTCTGTGACATGAAGCAAATAGGAGTATTGCTAAACCCCCTCGATGGGACACTAGTCCAACTCGGGTTCTCCCACTGCTCTCAGTCAAGTTTCCCTGACAATTTTGCTGGGACCCATTTGTACACCTGGGTAGAGTGAGGCAGTGTGGAAGTGAAGAGTTTTGCCTGAGAACACTTTGCACAGGCTAAGGCAAGGACTGGAACACAGAATCTTTCCATCCCAAGTCAAGCCCATGCTCTCCACTGCGCTACTGCGTCTCCCTTCATCATGGCATGGATGACGTGGAAATATGGCTGCATCCTCTTTATTGACAAAAATGCACCACTCTTTGTAATACTTTTAAGCTGTGAGGTGTTGCCTCAGTGAAAGCATTTCAAAGTATTTTCTGAATTCAGAGGACAATAAATGGTGTTTTGCTAAGATTCTTCATTGATTAAATAGTATAGAGGTCAGAGCTTTAAAGCTTCAATTTGTTGGCTATTGTGGCTAATTTTAAATGTTTCAAAGTATTTGGACTTGAAATTATGCTGTGAAACCTAAGCGTTATGACGTGAATAAATATCCAGTTTTGGTGACCTTCCTGGCATCAAAGGCTTAGTTTGCCCAGAAGCTGTGATACCTTTACCGTGTGGCTCATGATCGCATTCAGTTTCAAAATCGGAGTCGGATTCACTAGACCTAGAAGCATCACTGAGCCCTGATATTTCTTCTCCATCTGACTCACAAGAACTCATGTCCTGAAGCTTTGCCAAAGCCTGACTTACATTCATCCATTTCCTCTGATTAATTTCTTTTTCTGGTATCCTAACCAGCTTACTAAATAAACTAAATGAATAGAAGAACAGCTCTGTGACAATCACAATTTCTACCTGCAAAATGGGAGAACAAATTGATTCTGACGTCATGACAGCAACTGGCTTACATATGCGCCTGCACACCATTCAAAAAGTAACAAGATGCAGTTGACTGCCTTGCGTAGCCGTCAGTGTATGAATGTGTTGCATAAATGGGCATACGTGAGGTATTAGGCTACTGTCAAGTGCTTTGAGCTGCCAATCTGACTAGCTCCATAGTCAGCCCCTATATAGTCCATTTACATTCTTTTGCACTGGGACTAATGGAGGTCAGAATGACCTTGTGGCAGTTCTAGGTATAATCAGTGATGTTATTTCTTTCTCTATTATTGCAGAATCCCAAGAATCATGCCGGTGAGTGATGCAGTGGCATCTGAGGGTCCAAAGATAAAGGGCATCCAGTAAAGGTCTCGGCCTAGTCCCTTACAGGCAGAGATTTTTCCAGTTACTCTGAATCTTTTGATGATGTCACGTACTGAAGATGATGTGACCTTCAATGCCTTTGCAATTTAACGTCGAGGAGCAGTGTTTTTAAAGTATTCAACATTTTTTTTTTATGCAAGCCTTCACAGGTGGGAGAGCTTCTGGCCATCTTTACTTCTGAGAAACTCAGCCTCTCAATGACAACCCTTTTATAAGTAATCATGTTGCGCAGCAGATGACAGTTAACTTAATTTCTTGCTAAATGTTCTTTCAGCTGATTCTCTTAGAAATTCAATGCTTTTAAAGCCCCTTTTTACAAGTGTCCCAACTTTTTTGAGACCTGTAGCTGCCGGAGAATTTGAAACCTCCGCTGATCCATTTAAGTCACGTCACAGCAGAGCCTGTTTGGTCACAAGACAAGCCCGACGGCTAAGTGGAGGGCAGGCACATTTTGTCAATACGTAAACAGAAAGCATGCTACTGAATCGCGCATTTTTTTTTTTTGTTTAAACAAAGAGTGAGTCAATTAAAATCTAATTTCATAAAAATAAAATCACTGCCAAATCGCACGTACTCCTGGACATCTTTCCATGAGCATTGGACACGGACTGAGAATCAGCATTCTTCCGTCGGCTCCCTGGGCAGAGTTGTTTATAGCAACGGTGCTGTTGTTATAGCAACAAAATGAACATTCGATGCACTCTGGCTCTTTGACGTCAAAGCGACTTCTCAGCTGAATCCAAGAGAATTCGAACCTCTCATCCATCGGGCTTGTTTACTCCTTTGTTTTCTTCTGCTCAAGTGACCCGGTCTGATTTATGACGCCTCGAGTGTTCCATTTAAGACACGTCACCACAAGGCCTGTTCGGTGACTTTACACGCCCGACCCTAAGCAAGGTGGGCTGCCACATTTTGTCAGAACGTTAACAGAAAGCATGGTACGGAATCGCGGTCAATCTTTTGTTCAAGTAAAAAGAGTGTGTCAAATGAAATCAAATGAAATTTAAAAACAATCACTACCTAATCGCACGTACACCAGTATATGTTTCCACGACGGACTGGGAATCTACTTCGTACTGTGGCCCGCTGGGGAGATATGTTTATGGCAACGGTGCTTTTTACATATCCACGGAACAGGCATACGATGCACTCTGCGTCTTTGACATAACAGTGACTTCTCTGCGGAATCTCAGTAAATTAGCATCTCTCGTCCATCGGGCATGTTTACTATTTCCTCTCTTTTTGCTCATGTGACCCTGTTTTATCTTTGACGCCTCCGCCGTTCCATTAAAGACACGTCACAGCGGAGAAATGGGGTCGTCGTATTTTCCGTGGACTAGGCTTCTAACAATAACAGTCATCCTGTGTGTGCGTTTTATAATCTATACTCAATACATGTTCACAACAATAGATGGCGCAAAACAACAGCCTGCAATCTTTTATATTGGTTTTTCTTTCAGTTTGTTTTATCAGTATTTTCAAAGAAATTTTTGCGATGATTATTATTCTTTAGTGACTAAAACAAGATTTTGTCATCAAAACCCTATTTTTTCCAAAATATGACTTGAGAAAGGGGAGTAGTCTCATATCCAGAATCGTCTTATATTCGGAACAATTCGGTATGTCCTTATGTAATGAACAGATTTTCAGAAAATTTCAGCACTGAATAGAATCTGCCCTAAAAGAGGAAATAATCACAGCTGTTGTTGGTCTGGA
Organism: Gymnothorax reevesii; assembly: GCA_029721435.1. Classification (NCBI taxonomy): domain Eukaryota; kingdom Metazoa; phylum Chordata; class Actinopteri; order Anguilliformes; family Muraenidae; genus Gymnothorax; species Gymnothorax reevesii. The sequence continues at coordinate 71,698,925 of CM056573.1, read as the reverse complement.
TGATACTCTCCTGGATCCAGAACCAATAATACTTACATGTGGGCTTGGCGGAGGTATGAGCTCTACCAAGTGCCCTTCTTGTTTTCAAAATGAGCAGCTGCTCAGACGGAATAAAGACTATTTCTAACCAGGCGTGGAGGTCATGCCTGGAGGCCCACCAGGCCTGTGTTTAACCCTGGTTTCTGTGACATGAAGCAAATAGGAGTATTGCTAAACCCCCTCGATGGGACACTAGTCCAACTCGGGTTCTCCCACTGCTCTCAGTCAAGTTTCCCTGACAATTTTGCTGGGACCCATTTGTACACCTGGGTAGAGTGAGGCAGTGTGGAAGTGAAGAGTTTTGCCTGAGAACACTTTGCACAGGCTAAGGCAAGGACTGGAACACAGAATCTTTCCATCCCAAGTCAAGCCCATGCTCTCCACTGCGCTACTGCGTCTCCCTTCATCATGGCATGGATGACGTGGAAATATGGCTGCATCCTCTTTATTGACAAAAATGCACCACTCTTTGTAATACTTTTAAGCTGTGAGGTGTTGCCTCAGTGAAAGCATTTCAAAGTATTTTCTGAATTCAGAGGACAATAAATGGTGTTTTGCTAAGATTCTTCATTGATTAAATAGTATAGAGGTCAGAGCTTTAAAGCTTCAATTTGTTGGCTATTGTGGCTAATTTTAAATGTTTCAAAGTATTTGGACTTGAAATTATGCTGTGAAACCTAAGCGTTATGACGTGAATAAATATCCAGTTTTGGTGACCTTCCTGGCATCAAAGGCTTAGTTTGCCCAGAAGCTGTGATACCTTTACCGTGTGGCTCATGATCGCATTCAGTTTCAAAATCGGAGTCGGATTCACTAGACCTAGAAGCATCACTGAGCCCTGATATTTCTTCTCCATCTGACTCACAAGAACTCATGTCCTGAAGCTTTGCCAAAGCCTGACTTACATTCATCCATTTCCTCTGATTAATTTCTTTTTCTGGTATCCTAACCAGCTTACTAAATAAACTAAATGAATAGAAGAACAGCTCTGTGACAATCACAATTTCTACCTGCAAAATGGGAGAACAAATTGATTCTGACGTCATGACAGCAACTGGCTTACATATGCGCCTGCACACCATTCAAAAAGTAACAAGATGCAGTTGACTGCCTTGCGTAGCCGTCAGTGTATGAATGTGTTGCATAAATGGGCATACGTGAGGTATTAGGCTACTGTCAAGTGCTTTGAGCTGCCAATCTGACTAGCTCCATAGTCAGCCCCTATATAGTCCATTTACATTCTTTTGCACTGGGACTAATGGAGGTCAGAATGACCTTGTGGCAGTTCTAGGTATAATCAGTGATGTTATTTCTTTCTCTATTATTGCAGAATCCCAAGAATCATGCCGGTGAGTGATGCAGTGGCATCTGAGGGTCCAAAGATAAAGGGCATCCAGTAAAGGTCTCGGCCTAGTCCCTTACAGGCAGAGATTTTTCCAGTTACTCTGAATCTTTTGATGATGTCACGTACTGAAGATGATGTGACCTTCAATGCCTTTGCAATTTAACGTCGAGGAGCAGTGTTTTTAAAGTATTCAACATTTTTTTTATGCAAGCCTTCACAGGTGGGAGAGCTTCTGGCCATCTTTACTTCTGAGAAACTCAGCCTCTCAATGACAACCCTTTTATAAGTAATCATGTTGCGCAGCAGATGACAGTTAACTTAATTTCTTGCTAAATGTTCTTTCAGCTGATTCTCTTAGAAATTCAATGCTTTTAAAGCCCCTTTTTACAAGTGTCCCAACTTTTTTGAGACCTGTAGCTGCCGGAGAATTTGAAACCTCCGCTGATCCATTTAAGTCACGTCACAGCAGAGCCTGTTTGGTCACAAGACAAGCCCGACGGCTAAGTGGAGGGCAGGCACATTTTGTCAATACGTAAACAGAAAGCATGCTACTGAATCGCGCATTTTTTTTTTTTGTTTAAACAAAGAGTGAGTCAATTAAAATCTAATTTCATAAAAATAAAATCACTGCCAAATCGCACGTACTCCTGGACATCTTTCCATGAGCATTGGACACGGACTGAGAATCAGCATTCTTCCGTCGGCTCCCTGGGCAGAGTTGTTTATAGCAACGGTGCTGTTGTTATAGCAACAAAATGAACATTCGATGCACTCTGGCTCTTTGACGTCAAAGCGACTTCTCAGCTGAATCCAAGAGAATTCGAACCTCTCATCCATCGGGCTTGTTTACTCCTTTGTTTTCTTCTGCTCAAGTGACCCGGTCTGATTTATGACGCCTCGAGTGTTCCATTTAAGACACGTCACCACAAGGCCTGTTCGGTGACTTTACACGCCCGACCCTAAGCAAGGTGGGCTGCCACATTTTGTCAGAACGTTAACAGAAAGCATGGTACGGAATCGCGGTCAATCTTTTGTTCAAGTAAAAAGAGTGTGTCAAATGAAATCAAATGAAATTTAAAAACAATCACTACCTAATCGCACGTACACCAGTATATGTTTCCACGACGGACTGGGAATCTACTTCGTACTGTGGCCCGCTGGGGAGATATGTTTATGGCAACGGTGCTTTTTACATATCCACGGAACAGGCATACGATGCACTCTGCGTCTTTGACATAACAGTGACTTCTCTGCGGAATCTCAGTAAATTAGCATCTCTCGTCCATCGGGCATGTTTACTATTTCCTCTCTTTTTGCTCATGTGACCCTGTTTTATCTTTGACGCCTCCGCCGTTCCATTAAAGACACGTCACAGCGGAGAAATGGGGTCGTCGTATTTTCCGTGGACTAGGCTTCTAACAATAACAGTCATCCTGTGTGTGCGTTTTATAATCTATACTCAATACATGTTCACAACAATAGATGGCGCAAAACAACAGCCTGCAATCTTTTATATTGGTTTTTCTTTCAGTTTGTTTTATCAGTATTTTCAAAGAAATTTTTGCGATGATTATTATTCTTTAGTGACTAAAACAAGATTTTGTCATCAAAACCCTATTTTTTCCAAAATATGACTTGAGAAAGGGGAGTAGTCTCATATCCAGAATCGTCTTATATTCGGAACAATTCGGTATGTCCTTATGTAATGAACAGATTTTCAGAAAATTTCAGCACTGAATAGAATCTGCCCTAAAAGAGGAAATAATCACAGCTGTTGTTGGTCTGGATGATACTCTCCTGGATCCAGAACCAATAATACTTACATGTGGGCTTGGCGGAGGTATGAGCTCTACCAAGTGCCCTTCTTGTTTTCAAAATGAGCAGCTGCTCAGACGGAATAAAGACTATTTCTAACCAGGCGTGGAGGTCATGCCTGGAGGCCCACCAGGCCTGTGTTTAACCCTGGTTTCTGTGACATGAAGCAAATAGGAGTATTGCTAAACCCCCTCGATGGGACACTAGTCCAACTCGGGTTCTCCCACTGCTCTCAGTCAAGTTTCCCTGACAATTTTGCTGGGACCCATTTGTACACCTGGGTAGAGTGAGGCAGTGTGGAAGTGAAGAGTTTTGCCTGAGAACACTTTGCACAGGCTAAGGCAAGGACTGGAACACAGAATCTTTCCATCCCAAGTGAGAGCCATGCTCTCCACTGCGCTACTGCGTCTCCCTTCATCATGGCATGGATGACGTGGAAATATGGCTGCATCCTCTTTATTGACAAAAATGCACCACTCTTTGTAATACTTTTAAGCTGTGAGGTGTTGCCTCAGTGAAAGCATTTCAAAGTATTTTCTGAATTCAGAGGACAATAAATGGTGTTTTGCTAAGATTCTTCATTGATTAAATAGTATAGAGGTCAGAGCTTTAAAGCTTCAATTTGTTGGCTATTGTGGCTAATTTTAAATGTTTCAAAGTATTTGGACTTGAAATTATGCTGTGAAACCTAAGCGTTATGACGTGAATAAATATCCAGTTTTGGTGACCTTCCTGGCATCAAAGGCTTAGTTTGCCCAGAAGCTGTGATACCTTTACCGTGTGGCTCATGATCGCATTCAGTTTCAAAATCGGAGTCGGATTCACTAGACCTAGAAGCATCACTGAGCCCTGATATTTCTTCTCCATCTGACTCACAAGAACTCATGTCCTGAAGCTTTGCCAAAGCCTGACTTACATTCATCCATTTCCTCTGATTAATTTCTTTTTCTGGTATCCTAACCAGCTTACTAAATAAACTAAATGAATAGAAGAACAGCTCTGTGACAATCACAATTTCTACCTGCAAAATGGGAGAACAAATTGATTCTGACGTCATGACAGCAACTGGCTTACATATGCGCCTGCACACCATTCAAAAAGTAACAAGATGCAGTTGACTGCCTTGCGTAGCCGTCAGTGTATGAATGTGTTGCATAAATGGGCATACGTGAGGTATTAGGCTACTGTCAAGTGCTTTGAGCTGCCAATCTGACTAGCTCCATAGTCAGCCCCTATATAGTCCATTTACATTCTTTTGCACTGGGACTAATGGAGGTCAGAATGACCTTGTGGCAGTTCTAGGTATAATCAGTGATGTTATTTCTTTCTCTATTATTGCAGAATCCCAAGAATCATGCCGGTGAGTGATGCAGTGGCATCTGAGGGTCCAAAGATAAAGGGCATCCAGTAAAGGTCTCGGCCTAGTCCCTTACAGGCAGAGATTTTTCCAGTTACTCTGAATCTTTTGATGATGTCACGTACTGAAGATGATGTGACCTTCAATGCCTTTGCAATTTAACGTCGAGGAGCAGTGTTTTTAAAGTATTCAACATTTTTTTTTTATGCAAGCCTTCACAGGTGGGAGAGCTTCTGGCCATCTTTACTTCTGAGAAACTCAGCCTCTCAATGACAACCCTTTTATAAGTAATCATGTTGCGCAGCAGATGACAGTTAACTTAATTTCTTGCTAAATGTTCTTTCAGCTGATTCTCTTAGAAATTCAATGCTTTTAAAGCCCCTTTTTACAAGTGTCCCAACTTTTTTGAGACCTGTAGCTGCC